>CM062808.1:472115695-474653196 GCA_031772625.1 Pinus tabuliformis
GTGCTCCCTCTGCTGCCTCTGTGATATTGCAAACACCTTTGTGCCTCTCCCACTGTTGTAACCTCCTTTGTGCCTTTCTCACTATTGCAAACATATTTATGCCTCTCGCATTGCTCCAACCCCCATTGCGCTGCTACAGACCCCTACACTCTAGCACTTCCTTGTCGCTTCATCACATCTTTCTTCTACCGACATCTATCATCCTGCGACTGTCACTCGAGGCTCCTATAGCTGGATATGATCCAAGAGTTTGGGTACCTCAAAGATCCTACCCCTCATCTTCTGTAATCCTCCTGACTACAACTCAATGTCACCCCACCTCTTCTCTAGAGGTGCATGAGCACTCATGGCACAGTTGTCATCAGCCTCAACTTCTTTCTCCACCTTAGATGGAGTTGCCTTGGAATCAGAATCTTCTCCCTTATTCTTCTTCCTATTACACCGGGTTGCATAATGACCCAAATCCCCACAATGGAAGCACTTCACCTTGGAGATGTCCTTCTTCTTCATCTTCCCCTATTGTCCCACAGATGCCAAAGTCGCATCCTCCTCCTCCTCCTCCTCCTCCTCTTTCTGGATTCGAACTCCTTTGTTGTTACTCCATGCCTTGGTCAACCGTCTGATCTCTTCTTAGCGAAGAGTTGCCCACATCTCTTCCCATCTTGGAAGAGTAGCTCTGCCCAAGATGCCTTGGACAAATGTCTCCCACTCCTCGAAGACTACATTCAAGGCGCTCCTCACCATGAACTCTTGATCCGGCGTGGCCCCTATGGAAGTAAGTTGGTCTTGAATCTCCTGCAATCTGAGGAGGTATAGATCTATCTACTCCCCATTATGCATCTGATACAACTGCAATTGATTCTCTAATAGCATATTCCACTACACAAAAGTTCCCTAATACAATGTCGTCAAAGTATCCCACATCTCCTTTGCATGTTTTTTTCGACAATATGTGGTACGACATGATCCTTGGCCCTGTCAAGGATTATGCACTTTGTGCTTGCCATTTCATCCTCATACTTTTCATTATCAACTGGGTTGACTGGGATAACCATGGTTCTCATGGCAGAGCCCTTGATGCTATGTCTATCCAGCGCTTACAAGATCCTGTTCTTTCGGATGACAAAGTTGGAAACCCTATCCAACCTGTCCTGATCCCTCAATCTGGTCACTGCCAACTCAGCACTTCTTCTGGACTCCCTTTGAGTTTCAACTTCCCTCTTGGAAATCTCCCTCTAAGTCCTGATTTCCCTACTGGAAATATCCCTGCCAACTGTCAATCCACTCCTTTCAGATATTATTTGCAACTGCAACTCGGATCTAGATTTCTTGGCTAGAAATTCGTCAAGACAATGAATCCCTCTACCTTGGTTCTGTCCCGTTAGGTACTACTCTGATCCGACAGAAACATCACCCCACTAGCCTACCAATCACAATCTGCCCACAACTCTCTAGGCCCCGACAACTGAAGAAACTAAGCCTTCCAGCTCTGCGCAATCCTGACAAAGGTTGAATCACTCATTTGGCCAACTACGTCAAGCCTACCTAGCTGAGTAGGATGACGTGGCTCTTCGTGAGTCTCTTCTGCCTCTCTATGCCTCTGCATTAGCCCTCTCTCAGGCTTGAAATGATGACGCAGGCCCTCTGCATCACTCCTTCTCTGTCGCCTTCTGCTTAGAAGCAGCTTCGTCTCTCGAGACAGTTGCTACTACTACAAATTTATGATATCTATTGGTGCCTTCATTTTTCCTATGACCTGCAATCCTCTGATACCATGTTGAAATTTCTAAATTTGACACGTGAGAAATCCCTACTACATTATCTGGTTTATTTCACCTACTTGTTTATTCCATTAACAAGTTATCTATACATATAAATACTGAAAATAAACACAAATGCAGCCTTAACTCATATACATATCATCAACTGAAACACTGGACAAACACACAAGGGACACCATTAACTTTGAACAACACGTCCCAAAAAAAACCCAATGCGGGAAAACTGGTGTAGCAGTTCTGAGGGTTTTATTATTACGCAGATTTCTTAAGTACAACTAGGGTGTTGAACTGGTTCACCCAACAGAGATTTATACATGGCAGTGATACCTCTTCTCGAAGACAGATATTCAACTTCTCAGCACTATTCTGCCCCACGAAAATCCTTCTGGCGTTTCTCCAAGGCCCTGGGTTAGGCCTGCTAGCATCTGCGTAGCTCTTAAAACCTCTGTGTTATCCTTTTGCCTCTCTGCGTCAGCTCTCTGGCCTTCTGCGTCACCCACGCAGGCCCCTCAGCCTCTGCGTTGTCTCTAGCTGCCTCTGCGTGGCTCTTGCTGCCTCTGCGTAGCTCTGGCTGCCTTTGCGTCAGCCTCTTCAGTCACTGCGTTGACCCTCAGACACTATCTTTGCCTTTGTTGTAGAATATTAAACACAATTAACACACATAAAAAATACTAGATACATAGAAATGGCAGAAAAAGCTTCAGCCTTACTGTGTTCCTCTCATGATGCAATCTAATGTACAAAGAATGATAATAGTACAAATAAATACATGAGGAAGTTTGTCTCAAGATAGTACATCTATCTTGGGCACTATGGTTGAGAAAATATCTCAACAAAACACTAACCTAGGAGCCTAACTAGTTGGAAAGAATCTCTCAACCAATTAAGCCTAAATTGGCTCCTAACCATGAGGAACAAACTCAATTTAGAAAGGTAGGATTAAATCCAACTTTCTTGATTTTAGTTAATTTAATTGTTTTGGACTTATAATTGTTTTCATCACATGAGAGTGAGGCTAACATTCCCCCCCTCAATGATAAGTGTAAAATAAGAACTAGGAACCATCTTCCAAGTTCTCATGCTGAAGCTGTTGATCCTCAAAAAACACTGCCTGAAAAACCATCAAAGATGGATGCTGAAAAAAACTCTAATCTGAAGAGAACATGAATCAGCTGCAAGTCTAATTCATCTCTGAATTTTGCTTGACAACTCCATCACGTGCCAAGCTACAAAACGATCCATCTATCCTTTGCTTGCAATCAACATCGTTTGTCCACTGACAAAATGTTGATGATGCCCACTGGTGAATTTGCTTGATGTTGAAACTGCCCACTGGCTAATTTTTTGTTGATGAACGCCCACTCGCTATTTTGATGATGCCCACTCGCTGATTTGTTGATGTTGTCGAGACTTTTAGTCTGATAACCATTGTGACTTTCATTGACATTTCCCCCCCTTTGTCAGCTGAAAGGAGAGACAATCTTCTTCAAATTGTTTCTGAACTCCCCCTCTTCAGTGGTTGGAGTGTTTCACTGGTGTACTCCCCCATTCAACTGCACAAGTGTACCATCTTCATTTTTACTGTTGGCTGCAATATGTGTGAATGAATTCGATTGTAAAACTTATGCAATCTTCTGACCATGGATAACCATTCCTAGGGATCAATCCATGAATAATTGATCTTCAATCTAATTGACTGTTGTTGTTTGCTGCATTGTGCTGATGAATGATTTGACTTGCCACAATGGTGACAAGGATGGAGATTAAAACATTGATCTTGCAAATGACCGGGTCTTTGACAATGAAAGTATTTTGGTTTGACTGTAACTTCAGTTTGTGTGTATGTTTGTTTCTCTGCAACTTCAGTTTGTGTGTATTTATGTTTGTCTTTAACTTTCTTAGAACTAGCCGATGTGATTTGTGCAAGAAACCCTGCACTAACAAACTTAATGGGCCTTGAATAATCTGGGATATGCAAGTTGGCGTCATCGTTGACATATCCTAAGCCTCGTTGATTTCTATTACTTTGAATTTCTTCCCATGGCTTGATGATTGGTTTGGAAGAAAGTTGAACTGAATCAGGTACCACTTCGACACTTGAAGTTGGTTGGATCAATGACTTGGAATCATCAGCTGTATTTGTATTGTTCAAAGACTTGGAAGCATCACTCTTCTCTAGCAACTCAGTTCTTTGTAGTTGCGACTCCAGTTGAAGGAACTCAATCATTTCATGTGCATGTTGAAGATGCACTTGAATATCAACAAGAGTTGTTTTGTTGATGTTCACCATGTCGCCAGCTAATGATAAAATCAAATTGTTAAGAATTTGGGACAGTTGAATGTGTGTCGCCATGTTAGCTTGCTTACTTTGAATTCAGGATCACTTGTACTGTTGCTTATCGCTGATGCTTTAAACACTTGCTAGAGTTTTATAACTTGGTTGCTTGAACTCTTGATTCACGATCGCTTTGCTTGAGTGCTTCACTAACACTTTGTGAATGTTTCAATCAACTTCACACTGGCTCGTTTGTTGTAGATGTCGTTCTTTGAACTTTCACACTTGATTTTGACACACTCGCTTGCTTGGTTTTTTGAATGACACACTCACTTTCTTTGTTGTTTGAATGACACGCTCCCTTAATTTATTGCTTATTGTACTTGCATTAAACATTGGCTTGATTTGATGCTCACTTGAAGAATAGAATACTAGAATTCACACTCATTTGACGATAATTTCTTGCTAGATGGCTTGCTTGAACTTGCTTGATTGATTGTTGACACTGTGCTTTCTTGAATTTACTCACTGAATGTGCTGATTTTAAAAAAGGAAAGGTGTCAAACACTGTCGAAAATGCACCCAAGAGACAAATGACAAGTTCAATCTTGATGACTCAATTGAAGACTTACTTGACTTAATGTATTCACCTTAACAATTCAAATTAAAGTGTTGGTTACAACCGAGAATGCACCCGTACAATTCAGTTAAAAATGTTTATCTGCAAGTGATACAAAGAGTGTTGATGATGTTGATGTCGTCTTGGCTTGAAATGCTTGATTTTGTAGCATCCTTAACTTGATTGATTTGATTACATGATGTAAAATGTGCTTGCTTGGAAGATCATCTTATCAAGTTGATGATGTGATGCTTTGTGCTTGTGTACTTAAGCTTGATTACAGGAGCTTGATTAAGCGTTCTTATACTTAAGCTTGCTTATGTGCATGTAGTTGTTTAAGCATAATACAAAGAGAGTGTTTTGATAATATGAACACAAGTCATGCACACGCATTCATTACACACGGTGTACCTAAGATCCCCTTATTCCATTTCGGTTGGATCTAGGACACTTCAACTCCACAAAAAAATTATGTCTTTATTAAGTATTAAATACATAAACAATCAGTTGTCCCTTATAACTCCTTTTGTTGACATTGTTTAAGCACAAAGCTCTATCTTCAAAGTTAACTTCAATTTCCGCTCCACTTAAATTTCACATCATCCCTCACTTTGCTCACTTGAAATTATGACTTCTCAGTTACAATTTTAACTTTGACTTGACTTTGAAATGAACTTAAGCTATCTCAAAGTAAAATATTACTTTGGATTACAATAATAACATTTCAAATTTATTTTTTTTCAACAAGAAAAATGGAGAAGCGGACATAATTCACAATTTCACTCACAAATCAATTCATATTCCACATCAAAAACAACTTATACTCTAAAAAAAACCAATAATTTCAAACCGCCCCTCGCTGCCATATCTCCCTGACACAATGCAAGTACCTTGCTAAATATATAGTCCTCGTATTGAACATGAGGAACAACCACTTACCAAATTGCAAATGAGTGGCAGCTTCAATCTTTGACATCGACACTCATACCATGGACACCATGATCCAATGGTGTCTTGGTTGCACCAGGGGTCGCCTCTCATTGAAGTCAACTTTGAAAGATGATGACATGGTCCAAAGGTAGACAAACCCCTAAGAGCGCAGTTGCAAACCCACTTTTAGCCCTTCTGCCATGCAAAAATACCATTTCGTGGTAGATTAATGGGACTCCTTGCGTGGCCTCACCAAATAATGCCCACTAAAGTGCAAGCGTTGGAATTACCTACCCCGATCGAGGCTCTACACGTAGAGGGATTCTATGCTCAATGAAATTCCTATTTCTCATGATCTGCGACAGATATTTGTGTTGAACTGCACAATACAACTCCCTGTCGACGACAAAGATAGTTAAGACTCTAGTCAATATTTTGAACATTGCTGGAGGAATCGACAATCCTCGTAAACTAGGGAAGACAGAGATTCATGTTATTCGATCACACATGCTAAAGGATTCAAACTAAGGGGTTACACAAGATGTAGCGTAGCCCGGTTAGCGCATTTTGGAGAGCGTCATTCAAATCTTAGGCAAGGCTTCGAGCAAAAAAACAACAACACAAGGCTCCACTTAACTTTCACATCAACCCTCACTTTGCTCACTTGAAATTATGACTTCTCAGTTACAATTTTAACTTTGAATTGACTTTGAAATGAACTTAAGCTATCTCAAAGTAAAATATTACTTTGGATTACAATAATAACATTTCAAATTTATTTTTTTCAATAAGAAAAATGGAGAAGAGGACATAGTTCACAATTTCACTCACAAATCAATTCATATTCCACATCAAAAAACAACTTATACTTTAAAAAAAAAACCAGTGATTTCAAACTGCCCCTCGTTGCCATATCTCCCTGACACAATGCAAGTACCTTGCTAAATATATAGTCCTCGTATTGAACATGAGGAACAACCACTTACCAAATTGAAAATGAGTGGCAGCGTCAATCTTTGACATCGACACTCATACCATGGACACCATGATCCAATGGTGTCTTGGTTGCACGAGGTGTTGCCACTCATTGAAGTCAGTGTTGAAAGACGATGACAGGCTTCAAAGGTAGACAAACCCCTAAGAGTGCACTTGCAAACCCACTTTTAGCCCTTCTGCCATGCAAAAATACCATTTTGTGGTAGATTAATGGGACTCCTTGCATGGTCTCACCAAAGAATGCCTACTGAAGTGCAAGTGTTGGAATTACCTACCCCGATTGAGGCTCTACCCGTAGAGGGATTCTATGCTCAATGAAATTCCTATTTCTCATGATCTGTGACAGATCTTTGCATTGAATTGCACAATACAACTCCCCGTCGACAACAAAGATAGTTAAGACTTCAGTGAATATTTTGAACATGGCTGGAGGAATCGATAATCCTCGTAAACTATGGAAGACAGAAATTCATGTTATTCGATCACACATGCTAAAGAATTCAAACTAAGGGGTTACACAAGATGTAGCGTAGCCCGGTTATTGCATTTTGGAGAGTGCCATTCAAATCTTATGCAAGGCTTCGAGTAAAAAAAACGACGACATAAGGCTTTCAGATTCCCATTCCCACTTTGATTCACAAGGCTACACTATGCAGTCAACACTACAGAAACAGGATCCACGCAAGCTTAGTAAAGCAACGTTCACATGATTGCACAAAAATCTTGTTGAGGCAGCGTGATTTGGAAGGAGCAATAGTACAAGTGGTATCATTGTAGAACAATTGACTTATGGATTTGGAGTGATTTCTTCCAAACATGAGTCTTTATGGGCCAAGAGAATAACATTGTATGCTTGCCACATAATTTTAATTTGGAATTTGACTCGAAAGAATAGGAAATGTGAGCAACAATTTGGAAAAAATTCTTGTGAATGCTATTTCTTATAGTGCATTGCTACCATCATCGAAGAAACCAATGCTTCTCTTGTTGAAATATGTTGCAGTGTTTAGTCCAAATACTATCCAATCAAGCTTAGAGTAGAATAGAACCGCATAATCATTTGTAACCATGATAATCCAACTAGATCTACAGAGCTTTACCTTCATGGCTTCGCCCATAGAACCATCTCGCGTAGAGGATATGAAACATGCATGCACTTCTTCGTCAATTTACTCTTCTTCATGGATGATGGACAAACTCGTACTCCAAACAGACAACAACTGATGCATAACAACTCACCCAGGTAGGAATCGTCATGCTTAGAAAAAGCAGCAACACCACGATCAAATGCCACATTAATGCTTGGCTCTCTCAATTGGTTCTGTGGCTCCACACATAGGAAACCGCACTAGTTAAGACTTACTCAACGACTCAAGCTCATGACGCTCACATCTCTAATAAAGATATATCTGTCACTTCTCTACAAACCGCAGCCCATACCACTCTGATACCACATGTAGAATATTAAACACAATTAACACACATAAAAAATACTAGAGACATAGAAATGGCGGAAAAGGCTTTAGCCTTACTGTATTCCTCTCGATGCAATCAAATATACAAAAATGATAATAGTACAAATAAATACATGAGGAAATTTGTCTCAAAATAGTATGTTTATATTGGACACTATGGTTGAGAGAATCTCTCAACAACACACTAATCTAGGACCCTAACTAGTTGGAGAGAATCTCTCAACCAATTAATCCCTAAACTGACTCCTAACCATGAGGAACAAACTCAATCTAGAAAGGTAGGATTAAATCCAACTTTCTTGATTTTAATTAATTTAATTGTTTTGGACTTGTAATTGTTTTCATCACATGAGAGTGAGGCTAACATATGCGTAGCTCTGGCTGTCTTTGTGTTAGCCCCTTCAGTCACTGCGCTGACCCTCAAGCATTATCTTTGCCTTTCCGCTATGTACTCACTGCCCCTCATTCTTAATCTCCAACTAGTTCCCCAACTCACTCTGTTAGTTTCTCATGTTTCCATTACCTTAAGCTAGCTTCTCAGCACTAGTCTACCCCACGAAAATCCTTTTGGCGTTTCTCCAAGGCCCTGGGTCAGCCCTGCTAGTGTCTGCGTAGCTCCTAAACCCTCTGTGTCAGCCTTTTGCCTCTCTACGTAAACTCTCTGGCCTTCTACGTCACCCACGCATGCCCCTCAGCGTCTGCACAATCTCTAGCTGCCTTTGCTTGGCTCCTGCTGCCTCTGCATAGCACTCACTGCCTTTGCGTTAACCTCTTCAGTCACTACGTTGACCCTCAGTTACTATCTCTGCCATTGCGTAGCTCTCGCTGCCTTTGTGTCAGCTTCTTCAGTCACTGCTCTGACCTTCAAACATTATCTATGCCTCTCTACTATGTACTCACTGCCCCTCGTTGCAACAAATCACTTGTTCGAATTTTCTCAGCAAAACCCGCTCCAGAAAATCGAACTCACTGATCAATCTTGGTGTATCTCCAAATGACCCTCAACCCTCCTCTTATATTTTCCCTGTTGAGTCTTCAACGGCTGAGATTAAATATCTAATCAACGACTAAAATTAGATTTGGCTTAATCCATGTCATTTAAAACATTCTCATCTAGTTTCATATTAATACTCGTTAATATTTTATTTTTTCTAAGTTTAGACTTAAGAACCCCATTAAAAATATTAATTATTGGAATTTCCCCAAATATTTTTTGGATTTTGGAAATCTCATGTGTTTTAGCATCTCCACCAATTTTCATAACTAGAGCACATTCGATGCTACCACAAATAAACACATTTTAGTGTCAATTTTTCCTTCAATCGATGTTATCATTAATATTAGCTTTTTTTTAATAAAAATCAACAATAATTATATGATAAAGAATGTTTAAAATATTAATAATAGTATTAAAAAAATAAAATAAAATATTTATTATAATATAATATAAAAAGGATTAAAAACATTCCTCTCAATCACAAATTAAATCCTATTAATAAAATTTACAATATTATTATCTTAATTAAAGATTTTAGATTTATTTTTATATGTTAAAATAATGATTTTTATGAAATTTATGACATGAACATGTGCGAGGATAAAAAACATTTTTCTCAATCACAAGTTAAATGTAAGGGGTAAAATTCAAAAATTTAATTTCTTATTAAAAGATTTTAATTTTGATTTTATATATTAATATATTTATAATTACTAAATTCACAATTTAGTAATTAATAAATTCTAGGGAACAATATTATGTTGTTTTGTATATAGAAATTGTTCCATATTACTTGGTTATTTAAATTTTTAAATAAAATTGTTTTATAAAAATCTTTAATAAGTTGTTTTAAAAATTGTTTATAAGTAGCAAAATAATTTTATAGTTACAATATTTAGTATAACTTAAAAATAATTTTAAATTTGTAAATGAATTTAAAATAAATAAATGAATTTATTCATTTAAATTTAAAGTATTATAAAATATGCTTGGAATATTTCAAAACATCTTTTTGAATTTATTTATTTTGCAAATTAATAAGAGAAAATAGAAGAAAACAATTTTATGAATAATGAACAAAATATTTAAATTGTTTGAAATTACAATTATTATTAAATTTAGGTTTTTGTCAAATCCTCAATAATTTGAGTCAATTTTCTATAGAAAAATGAAAAACAACAAAAATCAAATTGATGATATACTCTGTTGCAATCAATATTTTTGTGTAAACTACGAATAACACTTTAATTACTAGATTTTCCAAAAGAAAAAATTGATGATAATTCTTTAATTAATGCAGTCAACGAGAATCTCCATCTCCATGTGTAAACAAATTTTAAGCCCAAAAAAACTCATTCAAATTTAATGTATGATACAAACAAATTTTATGCCAAAAAAACTCATTCAAATTTAATGTATAATACAAATATGCATTGAATATCTCAAAACACCCTTTTGAATTTTTGTCCTTGTACAATTTCACAAGACAAAATAGAAGTAATGGATTTTATGAATAGTAAATAAAATACTTAAATGGTTTGAGATTACCATTATTGTTAAACCTAAGCTTTTGTCACATCCTTAATAACTTGAATCAATTTTTTATAATAAAAAAATGGGAAACAACAAAAACAGAATTGATGGCATGGTTTGCTGCAATCAATATGGATGTGTAAATGAAGAATAGCACTTTAATCAACAGATTTTCAAGAAGAATTGATGATAATTCATAAAGTGCAGTCAATATGAATCTCAGCTTCCTCATTGCCAATAAGAAGTTAAACCGCTTCCTCATTGCTAATAAGAAGTTAAACGGCTTCCCCATTGTATATAAAAACACTTTCCCATTGTATATAAAAAATTCAACATTTAAAAATGTGTATCTTGTTTCCAGTTAGTATAGAATGTATTAAGAATTGAGATTCTAAAAAGAAATTTGATACTTAATGGATCCAAAATTAAGTTATTTATACAAACACAAATTTCTCCATTTTAAATTTTGAAGTTATTGTTAATTATTTTAATTAAAATTTTAAAAATTATAATAATTTTTTAAATATTCTATACTATATTTTATATTCAAAAAAAATTATTTAGCTAAACTTAATTTTAAAAATAACTTACTATTAAATTACAACATATCTATTGACCAGAACTTAAAAACTTGCACCAAAAAGAACAACAAAAAAGCTAATTCCATCCCCTTATAACATGTGTGAGAAATAGAATTAAAGTAAAACTCAACATATTAACCCTTTAATTTAAAAAAGTTTAATCACTCTGTAAGAGCATATATATTGAAATACAAATATTTAAGTTCATTTAAGATCTACAAGTCTACCTTCTACCTAATCGAAGAGAAACCTAATTTGAAAGCATATCTGAAGATGCTTGCTAGTGTTCCAATCTATATCTAAGCCCTAAACCCTTCACAAATTTTAACGATATCTATAATACCAAGTAAATACAACATGAGCCTACACTCCTTCAGGAACCTGTCTTATTTTACATGTTTTAGGTAGAATAGGAAGACAGAAAGCCCTCATCCTCTACGAACAACTGAAGATTTTTGCTCTGAAGCATGAAATCCACTGCTTCTGAGTTAAAGTCAAAAGCACATCCCAATTTAATTAACTCACATAGTCCTCCAACCAAATCTGGAAATTCTGCTAACAGACCTTGTGAGATTACCTCAGCAAAATTAGTGACAAACATCATCTTTGCCTTTTGGTTGTTTCTATCAGGAATCTGCATCAAAAGCCTCTTGGGGCTTTTCTCCCATCTTACCATAGCTGTTGTGTTTACTTTAATATTCTGTCCTGATAATAGAGAATATTCTACACTGAGTGGTTCTACCACTCCAAACACAGGACACTCCATGAGAGGCTTGACAAGTTGATGTCTCTTTTGAGAGTGCAAATTGAAAGAAGGCTTCGCTAGATATGCAACACATACTCTGCATAACCCCATCCCCAATATCCCCTCCCCAAACTTAAGCTTCTGCCAAGAGATCCTCTGTTGCATAGAAATCTCAGTTTTGGTTACAGCTTGAGATATATTACGAACGCCCAGATGGTTATAAATGGAGAACAAAGAGTCCAAAGGTATTTGAGGATCAGAAGGGTTCGGGTGCCAAGTAAAATTTACCATTGGTGAACGTCCTTTGAATAATTCTTTAAGCTGCAAGTCGTCTGGGATATATGCTTGGGTTGCACTACTAACACGGATATCTCCATTATTTGTGCAGACAGGGACTTTACAGCCGCTTCCAAGATATTGTTTTGTGAGAGAGGAGGAACTCGACCACTTATGCACAATACGTTTCCATACCAGACAACACACTGATTCAGTTATTCCATGGTTACCATTTTCTCCCCAATCCCGCCACAGCAAGCAGTAGTCTTCAATTTGTGGATAGTTGGGTACGCGAAGAGACTTTGAAAAGAAATTGAGCAATTCTTCATCGTACCAGTTTTCCAGGATCTTCAACCTCGATTTGAAAAGCCCATTTACGTCATGAATCACACAGGATTCTGTCGGCGTCCATTTTTGCTCATTTGGAATCCAAATTGGTAAAACGCTAAATACAGAAGGCTCCCACTCTGAAACCTGGAGATAACTATATAGCCTTTTTATGGTTTTGAAATCTGTATGCATCTGAATATGATGATCAACAATAACATCGCATCCTCCTCCTTCCTCAGTGACCACTCCTATCTTTTCAAGAGCATCTTTGAAATTATGAATAGCATACCCATAGAATGCCTCGTCAATACAAGGAAGATCATCCTCTTCCAAATGCTGAGCAAGCCTCATTTTCGAATCAAACAAAAAGGACTTAGCAGGAGATTCGAAACCCCTGCCCGTTTTCAGCCATTTGCAATCTGATACACTCTGTTTAAAAGAGGGACGTAGCTTCTGGGAACTTATCCAATCCAGCAGAACAAATGCACTCTCCTTATCCAAATGATTGAAGGGAAAATGGGCATTTGGAGGGATTAGCTGTGGAATATCTAATGCACCAAGCTGTTGCTTAACGAATGAAACTAAATCTTTACCTGCTTCTGTAAAACCCCGTGCGCAACGAGGTAATGTAAGATAATATTCTGAGAGTTCAACAAAGTTTTGCCCAGTCCATTGTTGACTTCTCATTAACTTGGCCCACTTACTTATTGATGCAGGAAGGAGGATATTTACAGAACCATGTTGTCTGACAGTACCCCACCCATCCACGATAGGAATAGTCGAGCAAAGATCGAACAAATCTCGATCTTCGATGTACCTATTTACAGATGAAAAATGGAAAAAATGTGCAACATTGATAACAAGCTTACTATCTGTTGAAGATTTTACAACGTCCTGGAGCTGCTTGGCGAAACTTGAGATTGAAAGCTCTGTAATTTTAGGATACTCTTCAAGCCACTTACGCAGTTTCTCACCTTTGTTACCAGGCAACTCTACTATGGCCTTCTGAATAGGTTCAGGCATAAAATAGTGTCGGGCAGCACTTTGAAGCTCTCCAGACCATTGTGCCAGCCACGCTATGTGCGACCGCTGTGAAGAAAAATATATTCTTGTGCCCGGTTGATTATTTGATACCTTTGCCAAAGCTGTGTTGTTGGCAGACTTTACATACTTCAGGAAGGGAGTATTTTGTAGGTGACTTGAAAATTCAGACTTCCAATGTTCAGCAATGAAACAAAGAAGTTCCACATATAAGTTTTCCGACAGACCATTCACCCAACCAGATGACTTAATGCAACCAGCATACCAATGATATGAAACATTCTCCACATTCAAGAACTTCAAGATATTAGAAAACTCAGGCTTATCAAGGCAGGAATGGACTATTTTGTCTTCTCCAGCCACGAAAGCGTCCAGGCTGCTCTGCCGACCTTGTTTTCTTGCTTTCTCCAGAATGCTTCTAAATGCTGACAGTACTGTCCGAGTTTCTGTTGGCCTACCGAAATCTTTGTCAACAAAGCTGGAATCGCATAAAATTATTTCGTCCATCCTTAACTGGGCCTGAATGCCAGTTCTTACTTGTTCCAGCTGCGGGTAATGAGGGGCTTCAACAGGGATGTATTTATAAAATTGAGATTTTGATGAAGGGGTGAATCAGAGTGGACGAGAATATGAAATGCTGAACGAAAAGCTACCGGAATACAGTCTAGTATTCCCTGGTTCCATTTGTTGTCAAAAATAATACTCTCTCTGGAAGAAACCAGTAAGAAATCTGCTTGTATTAGAAACGGAAAACAGGTGACCATTTCTGTTGGAAGAAAAGCATAAATGCTGGGAGCTGTCATGTTTTCTCTTGTAAGGCGTTTATCAAAGGGGAAAGCCAGAGTAATCGCCAATGTTTCCAGGTCTTTCCTCTGCTCAACCTTGTACTTTTCTTTTACAGGGAAACGTTGCCTCCACATGTAATAGCTGGATTTCCCCATGGAATGTTTATTCTCTTCACCTGACAAATGCAGAGTGAAAGATTCACTGTCATCACTCTTAGAACTCTGAAATTCCGTCTCCCGTGAAACGGAGATTGAATTAATTTTGTTCAGGCTGGGATCCACATGAAATTCACGAACTGAAAGCTTTTTTATCTTAGACATGAACAAAATAACTTCAGGATGAATATTGGAGAGCTCTTGCTTCACAGCTTCAACCTTCTCAGGACGCAAAGGTAGAACTATAACAGTATTAGGAAGCCGGCACCCATAAATTTCTTCAATCTCAGCAAGGCTGGGTTTTCTTTCAATCCATTCTGGGACGATATATCCAATGTTGGCATCACGAGGAGGGACATCGTTGAATCTTATCTTATAGCCATTGCTGAAAATACAGGGCTGGTTTGTGACTAAAAATACGCTCTTAAATCCAATACCTTCAACCAAAAAAATATAATTAGATAAGTTAAAAATAACATAATTCAATCAGATATTTAGTCCAGTGCCAAGAGCACTTTAATCGGCACAGTAATGTGTAATGTTATTAAGTATTATATAGAAATTCAAATTCAGATTCAAAGTTTCCAAGTTTAAATGATGGACGAATTGAAAAGGAAAAAAATTAGTATCAAATTGATAAAAAAATTAAATATATTTAAAAGTTATACCCATGTTATTCCATATTACTCTATTATCAGCAATTTTTTCAAAAGATGGGTACTTTTTTTTAGAGATGGGTTATTATCAGCATTTTCCAAAAATGGATACTTTCTTTAGAGATGGGTGTGGTGATAAAAGATGGCTACTTTTTTTAAAGATGGGTGTGGTGATATATGGTGACCAAAAGTATACAAATCAGTGCAGAAAGCAATGTGTAAAGCAATGTGTA
Organism: Pinus tabuliformis; assembly: GCA_031772625.1. Lineage (NCBI taxonomy): Eukaryota > Viridiplantae > Streptophyta > Pinopsida > Pinales > Pinaceae > Pinus > Pinus tabuliformis. The sequence goes on from CM062808.1 coordinate 472,131,105, forward strand.
AGTATATCTGTCTCTCTTAAAATAAAATAAAATATTCTCTAAATAAAATAAAATATTCTCTAAATAGAAAAGTAATGCAACTGTAATAAAAAAGAAAAAAATATATTGTATGCATATTTAATTTAATTAGTTGTCCATATGAACTATTGTTTGTAATTTCATGTAAAGTCATTAGTAATTAAAAAAAATACGAGTAAAATGTTTAGACCTTATGTTTTTCAAAAATATTCTATAAAATGGCTCAATACACATGTTATGTAATCTCTATATAACATTCAAAAATACAATTTAAAGGATAAAAAATTAGGCATTTTTTTTGCATTCTAAAATATGTTTGCCCGTAAAGAAATTTGATATCTCGGCTCATGTTAGATGCATGCTTAAAGAAATTTGATATCTCGGCTCATGTTAGATCCATGCTTAACTCATGTTAGATCCATGCTTAAGATGGATCTATGCTGGTGGTTAAGAATATGTATTTCCTCCTAAGAAGTCAAAGGTTAAAATCCAAAGGGAACTAGAGTATGTACACTTTTACAGACTCTAGAGACAGAACACTAACCTATACATGTTTCTCCAATGCAACCTCCTTCCCTTACCTTCTTTAGAAATGGTTGTGGTGAAATACAGTTCAAAAGTGTATGTGGTAAGGTATATAGTTTGTGTAAGCCTAACAATTAAGAATATGTATTTCTTCCTAAGAAGTTGCAGGTTAAAATCCATAGGAAACTAGAATATATACACTTTTATAGACTCTAAAAAGAGGCAGAACAGTAACCCATACTTTTTTCTCCAATGTAACCTCATTCCCTTACATTTTTTAGAGATGGGTGTGGTGAAATACAGTTACTAGAAGTGTATGTAGTGAGGTATATAGTTTATGTAAGCCTAGTAGTTAAGAATATGTATTTCCTCCTAAAAAATTACAGGTTAAAATCCATAGGAGACTGGAGTATATACATGTCTAGACTCAGACATGAGGCAGAAAACTAACCCATAAGAGTATATACACTTCTATAGACTCATAGATGAGGCAGAAAACTAACCCATAACTTTTTCTCGAAAGTAACCTCCTTTCCTTGCCTTCTTTAGAGATGGGTATGGTGAAATTTAGTTACCAGAGTGTAGAGTGTATATGGTGAAATATATGATTTTCCTTCCTTAAAGATGGGTGTAATGAAATTTAGTTACCAGAGTGTAGAGTGTATATGGTGAATTATATGATTTGTGTAAAACTAATAATTAATAATATGTTTTTCCTCCCTAAAAAATCATAAGTTAACCAAAAAAAATAACCAAAAAAAACTAGAATATAGAGACTTTTATAAACTCTAACCAAAAACAGAGCACCGACCCATACCTTTTTCTCCAATGTAACCTCCTTCCCTTTTCTTCTTGGTAGATCTTCCAACGCTACATATAGAATCAATGTTATGTTTTTGAAATCCAATCTCATTGTTAAACACCAAGAGTGTATCTGTAGCACCCACTTCACATATATCCTTACTGGTAATTACAAATTCCAAAGAAGGTTCGACCTCAGATGCATACTTGTTATCCTCTGCATTCTGCAGTAAAACACCGTTTTTAAGGTACTGAAAACAAAAATGTAAAAGTACAGTTAAACCTATTAGATAATTTGAAGTAGGTTGCCTAGGAATTACCTGGATGAGTTCCATAAGAAAATGCACATCCTTGCTGTATAATTCAGCAGAGAGATGTTTCACCGCTTGGTGCAAATCTTCTGCAAGGGGATTATCAGGAGAAAACTTGGTCTTCCGAATGTGTTGAACGTGCATTCTCTGTGTCGCCATAACTGCATATGCAGGGAACTCCAACAACACCACTGTGATAATGCAAACCAAATCCAGTAGCAATGTGCCTATCTCACTCAAATCTCTGGGGCAAACTTAAGCCCTTCACTGCATTATATTGATCTGTGCCATCGACGGATGCAAGGGTGGTAGTCTCTGTCGCAGGCAATCTGCTTTACGAGGTATACTATTTACTTTAACTTTATGCGCTTGAGATGGCTCTTTCTTCGAAATTTACAAATATGCAAGATTCCAAATGGATCACTGTCGCTTCAACTTGTCTGAAACTTTTTAGAAAATCTCTTAAATACATTTATTAAAAGTGCAGAAGTCTAACTCCATTGAACTCGTGGCCACGCCGGTTTACATCCATCGTTCCCAAGGTCTGACAACGAACCTAACCAGCCGTCACTGACTTAATTAAACCACTTTATTCAATGTAGTTCTTAAACTACATTGAATAAAGTGGTTTAATTAAGTCAGTGACGGCTGGTTAGGTTCGTCTTAAACTACATTGAATAAAGTGGTTTAATTAAGTCAGTGACGGCTGGTTAGGTTCGTTGTCAGACCTTGGGAACGATGGATTGATGTAAACCGGCCTGGCCACGAGACCTTTCCCGGCCGGAGCGCTGTCACGTTATTACATGGCATGTATGTATGGTGAAGCCGATATCGGGTGCATTAAATGCCCGATAGCACGCTGGTTAGCCTGGTCGCCTAAACTTAATCTTCCATTGAAAAGTATTTAATGCTTTGTACAGTAATTAAACACGTCCAAAAACCCATTAAGAAATATTTATGCTTACTTTTATTATTATTAATATGCTTCAATTAATTTATCACTTTTCAGTACAGATCTGACTCGATGTTTTTTTTCTTTTTATTATTATTATAAATCTTCCGCTCGACGCTTCCGAATAAAATATGCTTTCAAATAAGTACAGGGTTGGTAAGCATATATACACTTTCAGAAGCATACTAACGCCAATTCGCCTGTGAGATTATATAGTTTCAGAAGCATACTAACGCGAATCCGCCTCTGAGATTATCCACTCTATTCATTCACCCACAGTTCAATAGCTGCCAGTTGTTAGTGGGTTGCTTTGCATCACTGCACAAGCGGGTATGGCGACGCCTAGGGATCACATTGAACACATTCGGAAGACCAAGCTTTCTGCCGATAACCCACTCGCAGAAGATTTGCACCAAGCGGTTAGACATCTCTCTGCTGAGTTATATAGCAAGGATGTTCATTTTCTTATGGAGCTCATCCAGGTATTTCCTAGTCAATTAACCTGCTTCAAATTATCAAATAGGTTTTATCTTTTTTGGTGTGCAATACTTAAAAAATGGTGGTTTGACTGCAGAATGCAGAGGATAACAACTATGCATCTGGTGTTAAACCTTCGTTGGAATTTGTAATTACGAGCAAAGATATCTGTGAAGTGGGTGCAACTTTTACACTGTTGTTGTTCAACAATGAGATTGGATTTCAGAAACATAATATCGATTCTATATGCAGCGTTGGACGCTCCACAAAGAAGAGAAGGGAAGGAGGTTATATCGGAGAAAAAGGTATGAATTTTTACTGATACTCTAATATGACTGTAACCCTATGCATCTCTGTAACCCTAGGCATGAATTCTAGATTTTGGTTTAAGTACTAATTTTATGTGTATTTACCTTGTATTTTAGAACTTAGAACTCAAGCCTGTGACTGAAACGTATATTTTTAATAATTTAATTCACTCAAAATTCAAGCTTATTATTTGGATTTTATAATTCAAGCCCGTGACGGAAAAGCGTATTTTTCATAATTAATCTCACTCAAAATTCAAACTGAATTAAATTGACTTGGCTTAAATATCAAACATAACGGATGAAATATTCCATTACCGAGCAGGCATCCGTTGTATTTCTGGTCGCAGATGGCTAGCGTATTCAGAGACTGTAGAAACTCCACTCCCCCGTCCCAGTTCCATGGAAAACCCTGTCCATCGAAGATATAGTGCTCGTCGGGTTGCTGGATTCGAACCCTCGCTGACCGCTTGTTTCGAATTTTTGTTCTGCCATGGACCGAAATCCTTTCCATATCTGTAATAATATTTCTAATGATTAAAACTAATATATGCCAAAGTTGCGTATGGAAAATAGTTTGGAGGTGCACTGAAGGAGCTTTGACGGTAACTTGGAAGGAGAGGGTAGGCGAGTGGTATGGACAGCTAAGCCCTAACATTTAATTTACTAAATTTAAATAGCCTCTTATCAATTAGAAATATCATCAAATTGCTGGGAGAGGCTCGTACAGTCACGTTATGTAAATAAAAATAATAAAAGAATACAAATAGTTATATTTTAAAATAAAAATGATATAAAAATAATAAAAGAACAAAAATAGTTATATTTTAAAATAAAAATAATGTATGGATTTATGGTATTTATTATTGGTATTTATGTGGAAAATAATTTATTTAAAAAGGGAAATATTAATGTAGATTCATTGTAACTCTAAGTCTAATTAAAGTCGAGAAGAATCAAATTAATTTTTAATTTTAACAAAAAAGTTTCATCTTAAAATATTTAATCTTAAAAATTTTCACTTAAAAAAAATTTAATCCTCAATTGATCTTGAGCTTAAAATAAATTAAACTAACTTATCTAATTTATTAAATACAAATAACTTTTTGTTCAACATACAATATTTTGATTTGTCCTTAATTATAATATTATCTAATTTATTTAATTCAATTATTTTATTAATCATATTATTGTTTTTATTTTTAAATTAAAAAGAAAATCAATATAATCTTTATATAAAAAATACCTGGTTGTACCAGATTTCTGATAATAAAGTGATCTCAGTCCTTACGCATCATGTATCTATATCTGGAATTGAAATTAACTATAAACTCTTATACGTTTATATTTATAAACGTTATAAAGTTAAAGAAAAGATAGAAATTTTCTCATTAAGAATAAATATTTTAAAATAGAAAGTAGAAATTAAATATATTTTGGACATTAATAATTTTTTTGTATTATTTGAATATTTTAATTAATTACAATTGTATTTTATAAAAATAGTAAACTATTTTTTTAATCCATTATATTTTATTTTTTTAATTTATACCAATTTAATTATATAGTTTAATATTTTAATTTTAAATTATTTTATGATAATTTATATTATAATTAAATTAATGGATGATGATGATGATGGTGGTGGTTAACGTCTGCTGAGACCAAACATTGGTTTATCGGATCTAAAGAAACAAATTATTTATTTTGATTTAAGATTTTATTCCTATGCTCAACAAGCTTGGAGAAAAGCCTCCCAAGCTCACTATAATTTTGACATTGTAAAAGGCTAGGAACGTCAGTATTGTAACAAAGATTGTGAAACTGAGATCTAATGTGGTTGTACGCGGGGCACTCTAAGAGGAAGTGGTTTTCATCCTCGATGTTCCTATTCTCACATATATGGCACATCCTTTCCATCCACGGCATTTTAGGAAGTGCCCAACGCCCTGTTTCATTATGGAGCTCATGAGAATTCTTTCTAATCTTTGCTATATTAATTTTCTTCTTTGAGCTAGTTAAAATAGAGAGATACTTTTGATCTTCTAAGGTGGGGTTGATGACCTTCTTATAATAACTTAATTTTCTTTTAGCCGCTAAATCTTTCTCACACCACATTTTTTCTTTGAACTTATAAGTAACAATATCTTTAATGTTATTTATGTTTTGCAATGCATCATTCTCGTTGATCTCCCAATAGTTTAACCAGGCCCTTGTGCCTTTATGCCACTCCCGATTGAGCCTTAGGTGGTTTTGGCTGGAATTTAAAGCTAGCTTAAGAAGTCTATGATCGTCTATGTTATTGAGTTTGTGCTTGTACAACAGAAACCTAATTAATAATATTGAATAATTTTAAAATAATGAAATTTGTTTGATAAAAATTGCTAATGCAATAAGAGCAGCTTAATCAAACATAAATTTGATATTTAATAAAACAAAGAATTCTCTTTCCTTCCAAAAAAAAATTCAATCACATAAAAGAGATATAAACCCTATTTGCATTTTGAAGAATCAAAATATTTGTGGCAAAATCTAACGTATGTTCAAGTCCAAGCACAATGACAAGCATGTTTATGATCATCAAAATGATATATATATGATTAATAAAATTTATTTTAAAAAATACAAATTTTATTATCATAAATATATTGTTAATTAAGATTACAATTTTTTTTTAAAACTGTATTAAAATATTAACATTAACATACATATATATAGTATTGTTTCAAAAAAAAAATTATATAACAATAAATGATATCATTGTTCATGTTATGTTCTATTACATTTTTTTTCAAGGGGACTTAGATATAGTGATCATGGACAAGCTTACAGATAATGCAAAATGATAACAACTATAATTATGACTATGAAGTTTATGACAATTAACAAAGACAAAGATACAAAAAGTAAAAGGCAAATTCCAAGTGACTAAATATAATATCAAGAGTCACATGAAGTAATTTAGAGCAGATTTCGAGTGTTGGTTCCAGCTGGGGTAGGAGGTTTCATATCACATTCTAGATGGCTTTCTAGGTGAGAAAATCGAGCATCCAAACTAGCAAGACATGAGTGTTTGTAATGTTGCACATGCTTTATTTTATTCAAGGAAGAGATTATATCATTGTGATCTTTAAGCTTCTCCTTCAAGACATTGTGCAAGAGTGTTTTCATCTGCTAATGGAGGGTGATGGAGCTCGAGTATTAGCTTTGATGTTGGACACCTCACTCGCCAAGGGTTAAGGTGTGGGAGATGAACGGTCAAAGGAGTCCAAGAGACGTTGGAAGATGAATCCAACTGTCACAAGAATGTATTATAAATATACATCTATGTTTATAGTAAAGGAAATTAATTGTTCTATCATTCATGTCTCTTCAGATTCCATGTGCATCTAACATTTGTCTTCCCTTGGTGTGTCTAGGATTTGGAACCCAATTGGCTACCTCAGCTTGAATTTCTAAGTCAAAGTAGTCTTGGCTATCACTAATGGTCAAGGCTTCAAGTTTATGGATTTCCTCTGGAATTTATGGAGCAGTCGTGTGGAAAATGAAATTGGCATCTTGGGCTTGGGTTGGTGGTCGACCTTGAGGACCCTTGTCCCAAGATCCATGGAGGTAGTGCATTTGTTTTAGGGGCATATTGTACCAAATAATTAAGGGCTAGGATAGAGTTCTTCCCCAAAACACCCAAAAAACTAAAGGAATTGAAGATGAGAAGACCAAATAAAAGTAAAATCTAGGGTGGCATGGATTGCTAGGGAAGTCTCTGATGGCTTATAAAGAAATTTGGCTTTTGAAGGGGGCAGATAGATAAAATATTCCAGACAAGGTCCAATAACCACTGAGAGGCAACAACAACAAAACCACTGCTCACCCTTGCTAAGCTCAGAGAATTACATGCTAGAACCCACGAAATAGAAACAAAACTAGTGAAGATGTTGTCAAAACCCAAGGAATTGGACAAAGAGATAATTACCCAATGTTGACCGACCCACCATGCCTGAACCTATGTAGTTGTGAAAGTTGGATGAGGGTTGATGTCTCCTGATCTTGAAATGTTTGTCATCTTGGTCTTCATTTGCACCCCAGGTGATACCTCCACTGCTAGTCTTAGGCTTATCCCTTTGTTGTTGCTTAGCGTCCAATACATGAGTTGGGAACCACAAACCCAGAATCTAAGTCTCTCAGAGTATCGGTGCATGTTGAGCCATGGCCATAGGAAAAAGTCATCTCCTGTACCAGAGAGGAAACCCACAAATTTTGCCACAACCTTGTGTCTTTACTAGCAAATGTGAGCCCCTCATTGCATGTCGCTCAAAGGAATTGTCCCACTTGCACAAAGGTATAACCTAGGCATAGTAGAAAAAATGGAGAGCAAGGTCTCTCATCCCATAGCACTAGAGTAGAGAGAATCTTTCATGAGATTGAAATGTGGTGATAATTATTTGCATGTGTTGCATGGGGTGGGTTGGCCATGCCATCACCTTTTAAATGCAATAGGAGGCGATGGGGTGGTGGGCTCCCCCTCCTCCAACATCTAGAATTCCAACACCCTGATCGAAGATACATGCATTAAAAATTAATTAATTATATATATCTATCTATCTATATGGAAGTCTTTTTACTATTTAATATTTTTTAATTAATTTATTAAATATATTAAAAATATTGTTACTTCCAAAATTTAAAGAGAAGTTGTGGGGCCATAAAGAAACTAAGATATTATAAAGAGGTGATCAACCTCAATTTCAAAAACCAAAATTACTTGTCTATCTTCATGAGTGTTAAGAATTAATTCTCATGAGCTTCATAGTGAAACTGCCTTTGGTTTCTTACTAAAATGCCATGGGAAGAAAGAGTTTCACTAATGCTATACTAAGAGGGTTGAAGATGAAAAACACTCTCTTATATTGCTCAAGTTATATTCAAATCCATTCAATTTTTTAAAATCTTTCTCACACTACCAACCTTCTTGACGTGTTAAGGCAACAAAACTATGATGATATGAGAAGGCTTCTCTCACATCTCTCTTCCAACATAGAAATAACATGTTGAAGAATTTCTATTAATCTCTTACCTTTTTAAGGTCATGTAGACCATATTGGTCTTAGTGGACATTAATGATAATGAACATCATCATATATAAGATATTAGAAATAAGAAATACAAAATCAATTTTATGAGGTTCTTTTATTAATATTTTTTAATTATTATACCAAGAGGTGATTTACAATTTAGTCTGAAAAAAATATTGTAATCGAGCATTAAATAGAAAGTTCGATTAAAAAAAATGATACAGATAAAGCATAATATAAATTTATTTTAAACCAATAAAATAATAAATTAATTTAATTCTATTTATCATATTTAATAAAATTTCAAATAAATATTATATATAAATAAATGTAAATTTAAATAATAATGGTTCATATTTTTAATTATGATATTTTTATCTAATTGCAAATTCAAAAATAAATAATTTTTCATCCAAACATTAAAATTAAAATATTAAATTCACCCATATAAATAAATCTGACTTGTTTTCTATTAAATTAAAGGAAAAACTATATTAATCCAGTTACGTAGTTTTTATTATTAATAATTTACGCTTCGGTTCGTTGAAGTAAAAATTGTTTATGATCTTGTTTTAATTTCTATTTATGTAAATTTCCAGAATTCTATGTTATAATAATATCATTGTAAATGAACAAAACTTAAATATTTAACATAATTTATATGTGATCTAAAAAATTAAAAATAAGCTTTCATTTACATAAATCACTCTTAAATTTTTAACAATCACTTATTTTTATAAATTTACAATATATAAATTCTTAAAAATAAATTTAAATCATATTTAATATTTTTAAATATGTATCATTATTTTTTTAAGTCTAAATTTATTTCCAATTGTATTATGGAAATTTAAAATATTTATTATAAGTTGTCAATTGGTTGGATAATAATTTTTTTTTTTATATTTTCTATTGTATTATGGAAATTTAAAATATTTATTATAAGTTGTCAATTGGTTGGCTAATCAAAAAAATTTAATTAATGGTAAAAAGATTAGTTGATAATACAAGTAATGTTAGCTAAAATTTTTGCCAATCCAAGTAGTGTGATCTAAGTTTTAGATATACATCTTAACAATATCTAATAAACATTTGTTCTTATGTTGATTTATCTTTGTAAAGCTTGATAGACTTTACTGAATAAAAAAAAAATGCAAAAAAAATATTTATTGGTCCTAGAATAGTTTGAAACCTAAAAAGCAAATATCTATTGGTCTTAGATTAGTTTGAAACCTAAAAGGCCATGATTTTCTTGTGTATATCAACCATCTGCAATTAAGGGTACTGGATCTTAAGGAGAGTGAGAATGCAGTCTACTTAATCTGCTTAACATGAATCATAATCTCGTCCAATTGTAAAAGGACTTCTTCATGGGCTTCATTCTTGTCCTAAATAATATACCAATACAACTCTGCTTAACATGAAGCATAACCTTGTCCAATTGTAGAAGGACTTATTCATGGGCTTCATTCTTGTCCTAAATAATTTACCAATAAAGTTGAACTATGTTCTAGTGCTTAGTGTCAGCAACCTTGGGATGGCCTATATTCCACACCCATATACCTATCTCAAAATTGACCTCCCAATCATGCATGGAAGTGTGGGGAGTCCTATTTCCCCTTTGGCAATGGAAAATTTTTCTCTGATCTAAGGGGGACTTGCTTCGAATAACTATTGGTTGCCTCACTAAAATGTAAATGAGGGATTTTTATTGCTTTGTGCCCTCCCTCTTTGGCTTCATTGACCTATTGGCATGTTTAGTTGAAGCCTTATAGAGATAGACTTTCCTCTAGAAAGCACTAGATATAGACTTCAAAGAGTAGTGTTGACTAAACTAGTAACACTTAGCAAGAATGGAATTAAAAGGCTAGTTTAGAGGAAGTAACTTACAAGAGATACCAAAGAGTCTTAAGGTGGAGGGGGCTAGGAAGAGTCACCTTGAGAGATGAGATCGAAGCTAGTAGGGACAAAATGGACTAGAATTGAAGAAAGAGGAAAGGAGGAGGAATGGACAAGGTCGAGTATAACATTGGGGTTGGAACAACAAAAAAACAAAAAAATCTAATAAGGTTACTACAATCACAAATCACTGCAAAGGAGAAGCTTAAACCAAGATGAAAGGACTAAGATCCATGATATTCAACAAACCAATAGGTCATAATATACCCTCCTATCTAACCTAGAGATTGGGTTCATCAATCGTCCATGCACATTTTGAAGTGATGCTCCATCATAACAAAATTGTGCATAATCCTTGTTAGCAATGGTCTAATGAGGCATAATAGTGATCAAGTCTGCAACCACCTTGAAGGTAAGAGGTCCTAGAGGTCGGTTTTGCTCCCAGGTTGAGCATTATGGAACATAATTGACCATCTTCCACCACCTTTCCTAAGCCCTGTAGATTCAATTCCCTTGTTTGGCCACTAAATGTCTTTAAAGTATGGGATGTTAGAAAAATTGAGAGAGAAAAAAGAGATTCCACACACACAAATCACACTTCGTTATCTTTATTGATCACAATAGTTACACATATATAGGACATAAATCTCTGATTTCCACACTTCTAGATCATGACTACAACTCATACATAGGAAAAAAACTTCTAGATTGACGCTTGGGAACTCTCAATGACAACACATGGAAGCATTACTTCCAATACCCTCCCTTAATTTTTACATGGAAAAAATTGAAAACACATATTACAACAAGGATGATCTATGTCTGACTGGTCTTCATCAACACTCACATCCACTCTGGAATCTTGCAAACACCACTCTTTCACCACTACATCTTCAAGTTGTCGCTTGACCTCCATTTAAAATGTAATTTCCTTTGACCATCGTTGATGAGCATTGCAAGATCAACAATATAGACACCTCGGCTCATCGGGGCTTCCGTGATAAGAGTCGTCAAGTAATGAAACATCCTATAGACCAACCACCATCTATTAGATGTTTCTCTTTCGGCTATCTGTGAGTTACTAGGTAATTTCTTTAAGGATCTTTTCAAGCAAAAAGGCTTTCAAGATATTAACCCCGATCCCATGAATCCTACATGGAGAAATGGTCGACTGGGCTTGTAAGGCATAGAAAAATGACTAGATCGTTTTTATGTAAAAGAATCCACAACAAATAATCTAAAGGACCTGCACTCGTGGATCCTCCCAAATAAAATCTCAGATCACTTTCCTATATTGATGAAATTGACTGGGGTACAACTTCATAAGGCTTCACCCTTCAAATTCAACCACTTCTGGCTAAAGGAGCTAGATTTCATTGAGCTTGTTCACTCATTTTGGAAGACATCTTTTGGTGACTTTACTACTCGGATGATGGATAAAATTAACTGTAAATTGAGAGCACTCAAGAAAAAGGTAAGAAATCGGGCTATGGAAAAGAAGTAGGATTTGATTAAAGAATTAATCATGATTGAAAAAAGGGTCCAAAAATTGGAGGATCCTAGTGACCCATAATATTTCTTTGAATCATCCAAGTCTGAAATCCTTAACTTGGAACTTCGCGGATTCCAAATCTTACTTCGACAGGTTGAAGAAATGCAACAAAAGAGTTGAAATATGTGGGTTGTAGTAGGGGATAAATGTTGGAAAATGTAACTAGGTTCGGTCTTCATAATTGTACTTGAAGTCAAAATGTAATATATTTGTCAAAATAATTTTATTATTATTGAAATTGACTTGTTGAAGCATGGGCTTCATGCTTGGGTCAAATGTCTTAGGTGAAGCCTCCATTGAAGGCCTTACGTAAATTTTCGAAGTCAAATTTTTGTTTAAAGACTCCTCCTCCATCAAGGTTTACTTGTTCTCGGCTTCAAAAGAATCCTCATCAAGTCTGCTACCCTCAAAGAATTAATGTCGGCTCAAAACAATGACATTTCTCCTCAAATATCATGTCGGCTCATTTATGGACAAACATGTATAAATAGGAGGGTGCACCACTCCTCAATTTGGTTAACAATCTCGCACTTTATATTTGAAAAAGATTCAGTTATCACAGAAGAAGAACTCACATTTCAGAGAAGTTTCGGTAATGATGTTCGGATGCCACAGGATACTCTTGGTACAAACAAAGAAGTTAGATAGATCTCGTTGTTATTACAGTGAGAAACTCGGATAGGGTTCAAGCAAATTCTTGGGGTTGTTACAGTAAGATAATGAAAACGATGTTATCACAGTAAGGTGCTCGGTGTTGCTACATAACACAGTGTCAAGTGCAAACTCTGTCTCGGTGTAACCTCTGTGATAAGAATTCAATATCTCAATAGTGAGAAGGTTTGCAGTTAGAAGGTCCCACCATAGAAATGAAGTTTCGGTGTCATATTATAGTGTGACATAAATCTTGATATGCAAACTCAGTAAAAGGAGGATGACTTGATGGAGGATGGAGGTAGTTTTGAGTCAAAATTGTAATGGTATTGGTCGTCTCATCTTGAATCTACTGAAGGAAGAATTTGTGATTGGGTTTTCCTCTCGAGGGGGGTTTTTCTCTGGCATCGTGCTTATATCTTGTGTTCTCTTCTTTTGTTGTTTGGCATTAATCTTGATGATAAGAAAATATAATTAAGAAATCTAATACTAGTAATGAAAACATCACAAGTTAATGTCATAATATGGGAAATCGTTTTAATTGCCAACTCCTTGGATTTCCCAACATGGTAATAGAGCTATGGCTATGGTTAAAGGAAGTTTGAAGATTACAGTGAGCATATTAAAGACACCTAGAATGAAGGAGAAAGAAGTTGGATCATTCCAAAGAATGAGCTTGTAAACGTTTCGGTGATATAACAAGTTTGGATCTTTTTGACATTTTCGGTAATGGCATAGTCTTGATATTTTTGGTGAAGATACAACTTTGCTTTATATAACAAAAAGACATACTCTCACAGCTAGGGAATGTGGATTGGGGTTAGTCTACCACATTTTCAATGTTACCATACCACAATCACGGTGCAACCACTATCTTGGTGTAATTACAGTGATGAGGGTTCGGTGCCAACTCCAAAAGGAAGTTTTGATGTTATTGCTGTAAAGAGGTTCGGGAAAAAAAAATCAGAAAAAGATATTACAAGAGCTCAGACAGGGTATAAGAAGGTCTCGGTACCTATCACAGGTCTAGATGCAATCTTTGTTTTGGATAAACTCCAGTGATAAATTTGTGTAACAAATATAACAAAAGTTCGGATATTACAAGATGAGAAGGATTCGCTGTCACAACAGTTGTTAGAAAATTATAGATTACAGAGCAATGGAACACGTAAAATATATTGTAGAAATATAAGCACAGAAAACACATAAAACAAGAGAGACACAGATATACGTGGTTCACCCAATTTGGGCTACATCCACGAAGAAACTAGTCCTTGCTTTTATATTATCCAACAAACTGAAGAGATACAACCTACAGCAGATCCGTTGTAATTCCTTCTTTGCTCTCACTGATCCGGATTTAAACAGGAACGCAACAAATTACAGAGATAACCATAAACACAGATATGCAGTGGAAATAATACTTCATTTCATTAACAAAACACTGAAATATGCCTACAGACAATAATGGAAATAAACTAGCTAGGGCAATGGTAGCTTATCTCTGAGAAGAGATGTGGTGGCTACATGCCTCTGAACTGTTCTGAACCGTGTTACAATGAGACTCGAAGGCCTATTTATTATTGAGAAATAATGGAAAACCCTTCACATCCCAAAACCTAACCCTAGAAGATGAAACGCCAAATTGTGGGCCCCATTTTGGGGTGAGTTGGACAGCCAACTTCCCGGGGTCGCGAATTGGTCGTATTATCTCCGTTTGACGCGCATGATAGCCTGTTGGAAATATCTCTCCGAGGACTACGATGGAAAAGACTATTTTTATCAAAAAAATCGCTGGCGGTAGATTTCCCAAAAAACGTCGTTTAGGGCCTCAAAACGGCTCCGGAAGTTTAGGACCCGAAAAACTGCTAAAAATAGTAAACTGTGCTATAATTAAGGAAACTGAAAATGCTGAGAGGAACAATGGTGGGGGTCCAGGTGGACTTGGCAGGTGGCCACCAATATCCACCTGGATCATTCCTCCCCCCTTAGGAAGAAATGGTCCCCATTGCGTTGAGTTCCTCCATGGGATGGGGAAACTTTTGCTGAACTTGGTCCCTGGTGAGCCACTTGCCATTGTGAAGGAGTTGGCCTGCTTTGACAACTCGATACAGTTGAATATTCTGTTGGCGAGTATTCTTGATCTGTGTGTCCATGATTCGATCAGTTGCAGCTTGTTCCATGCAATCTGGATTTAATTCTGTGGGTGTGAGCTGTTCTGCAATGTTAGATGTGTCTAGCAATGGTGGAAAGTATGGTCGAAGGCGGCCCACATTGAACACTGGGTGCAGGCCAAGGAATGGGGGAATGTTGAGTTCAAATGCATTGTCTCCCACAACCTTAGTAATGGTGTAGGGACCATATCGGAGTGGTCTCAGTTTCCGATAGGCTCCAGTAAGGCGTTCCTTTTGCAAATGCAACCAGACTTTGTCACCCACCTCGAACTTGTGTGGAACTCGATGTTGATCATGTCGCTGCTTGAACTTGGCATTTGATTTCTCCAGAATGTCATGGACCTGCTGGCGAATATGTTGGATGTGCTCAATGAAGCTGGTCGCCTTGTTTGTTTCGGACTGGACATGAGCTGAATCTGTGTGAGTAGCTGCAAATGGCATGGCCACATCAATGGGGCATAATGGCTGGAATCCCAAGCCCACCTGAAAAGGGCTGTGGCCAGTGGAGCTGTGAAGAGCTCGGTTGTAGTTGTGCTGAACATAGGGGAGGCTCTCGTCCCATGTGCATGGATGCTTTGAGTTGTACATGCGCAGAATGTGTACAATCATCCTATTGACAACCTCTGTCTTGGCCATCAGTTTGAGGATGGAAGGCTGTGGACTTAGTGAGTTTGGTGTCCAGCATTGACCAGAGACTGGACCAGAATGTACTGAGGAACCGATTGTCTTGATCTGAGATGATAGACTGTGGGATCCCAAAGTGCACCCACACTCGTTCAAAGAAGAGTTTAGCAATGGCTTCTGCTGTGATGTTCTTCTTGCAGGCCGCCATGATGGCCATCTTCGAGAACCTGTCGACGACCACAAAAACACAGTCATTTCCATGCTTAGTGGAAGGAAGGCCGGACATGTAATCCATGGAGATGGATTCCCAAGGTTGGCTAGGGGTAGGCAGTGGGGTATAGAGGCCTTGCTTCTTGATGGTCGGTTTGGCAATGGCACAGGCAGTACATGATCTGATGTACTTCCCAACATCCTGTCGAAGATTCGGCCAATAGAAATACTTTTGCAGCACTGCCACTGTTTTCTCGACCCCGAAATGACCAACAGCTCGACTATAGTGTGCTTCCCAAATCATCTTGGCACGCTCGCTTGAAGGAACACAAAGGTGACCCAGATGGCATAACAAGGCATCCTGGAGGTGAAAATCTGGAACATGCCGACCCTCCAAGAGTGTCTGGTATGTGTGGCCGAATTCTGGGTCACTTTTGTAGAGATGTGGCCAATCAGAAGTCTCGTGCCCACAAGAGTTGAGCACAGTGGTTAATGCCATGATCGGTGGTCGACTGAGGCAATCTGCAACATTATTGGTGCTGCCCTTCTTATACTTGATATTCAAATGGAACTGTTGCAGGTATGTAGACCACTTCTAATGGCGATCATTCTGCAATTTCCCTTGGGTCTGTATGAACTGCAGGGGTCGGTGGTCTGTGTGGATGATCGTTTCCTTCCCCAAAATGTAATGCTTCCATTGTCGACAAGCCTGCACAATGGAATACATCTCTTTATCATAAGTGGGATACTTCCGGACTGTGTCTGAAAGTGTTTCACTGTGATATGCCACTGGATGCCCGTGTTGAGTAAGGACTGCCCCAATAGCATAGTCAGAGGCATCTGTCTCGACCTCAAATGGTTGTTGTAAATCTGGTAACGCGAGCACGGGTGCTGTGCAGAGTCGATCTTTCAACTCTATGAATGCCTTCTGTTGAGATTCAGACCAAAAAAATTTCTCTTTCACTCCTCCCTTGGTGACTTGACTCAAGGGCCAAGTGATATGAGAAAACCCCAACACGAACCTGCGGTAAAAGTTGGCAAGACCTAGAAAGCTGCGGAGCTCTGTCAGAGTGGTTGGAGATGGCCAATCCCGAATGACTTGGATCTTGGCTGGATCCACATGCACCCCCTGTTCATCAATAATGTATCCCAGATATTGAACCTGGGTCATGCCAAAAGTGCATTTCTCCAAATTGGCACATAGCTTGTGTTGCCGCAGTGTTTGGAGTACCTGTCGGATGTGGTGGAGGTGCTCTTCCCAACTCTGGCTGAAGATCAGAATGTCATCCAAGTATACCACTACAAATGAGTTGGTGAATGGACGCAAGATGTCATCCATTAGCCTCATGAAGGTTGCAGGAGCATTCGTCAATCCGAAAGGCATCACCAACCATTCGAAAAGGCCCTCCTTGGCTTTGAAGGCAGTCTTCCACACATCAGAGGGTTCGATTGGCACTTGGTGATATCCTGACTTCAGATCGATCTTGCTGAAATATTTTTCCCCCTTTAGTTGGTCCAGGAGGTCATCAATCTGCGGGATTGGGTACCTATTATGGACAGTGATCTTGTTCAGTGCCCGATAGTCAATACAGAGTCTCCAAGTCCCATCCTTCTTCTGTACCAACACGATTGGGCTCCCACAAGGCGATGAACTCGGATGGATGTGACATTTCTGCAGCAGCTCCTGAATGTGCCTCTTCATTTCATCATTCTCCAGAATGGAGCGCCGATAAATTGGTCCATTATGTAGCGGCGCACCTGGGGTCAGATCGATGGAGTGCTTGACCTGACAGTGCAGAGGAACCCCTGCAGGGGAGGTGAAGATGTCCTTGTACTCTGCCACGACCTTGTCCATCTGTAGCTATCGTGTAGAGGGGCCCTGTCTGGAGGTCGTGGCCACCGTCTTCTTCTTTCCTTGAGGGCGTATCATCAGGAAAAAAAATTTCCCGGTTTTGGTCAAAGAGATGGCGGTAGGCGGTGCTACCTCTGGTATCTTATACAACTTATTTCCCAATGTAATGATAACAGCACGGGGCCTTGATTCATACACAGCATGTCGCTTCCACAAGTATGGTTGTCCTAATAATACATCACAAACTTCAAGGGGAGCAATGTCACACAATACCTCATCCGTGAAGGGCTTGATGTTGTATGGAAGGCGACACTGCTGGCTCATGCGAAGATCCCGTCCTTGGTGAAGCCACCCGATGGTGTATGGTTGTGGATGTGCTGTGGTCGGTAAGCCCAACCGCTTCATGACCTCTGCTGAAATGAGGTTCTTTTGGCTCCCGCTATCGACAATGAACTATAGCGGGGAGCCTTTTACCCACATCTGGGAGTGGAAGAGACGCTCCTCCTCCTCTGGATCTTCAGGTTCATTCTTCTGGATCTTAGCAGTAGCAACAGTCGCATTGGGATCTGCATCAATGATCTGCTTCCCTTTGTCATTCCCTTTGTCGGGTTCTGACTCAGAGTCAGAACATGCATCTGATTCTAAAACCTTTAGCTCAGCCACCAGTGATTGCTTTGCCCGACACTCACTTGTGTTGTGAGTGGAGCTCTTATGGAACTCACCATTTTCCCGTGTGCTTTTTTGGCTTTGCGGTGCTATTCTTTGCTTGCATCTTTGGCGGGTTGTCTTGGGCTGTCCCGCCTTGGCTTTGTCCTTTGTTCTGTGGTTTAGGGGCACCTTTCCCTTGCTTCAGATTCGCATATCCAAAGTCGCGCTTCTTTTGTTTAAACTTCTGCTCGACCTTGACAGCATATCGGTACGCTGTGCCAAGTGAGGAGATGTTCAGGAATTCTATTTCTTCTTGGATGTACTTGTGTAGGTAGCCGCAGTATTTGAGTATCAAATGCTGCTCTGTATCCTTGATACCCAACTTTGTGCGAAGGGTATGGAAAAGATTGGTGAACTCTGACACATCTTGGTCCCTTCCCTGCCGCAGCGTGGTCCACTTTATGTATTCATCCTCATAGGTTCCGACAGGGTAGTACTGCTCCTTGATGGCATCCCGGAATGAATTCCAAGTGGGTGCAGCTGAAAATAGTGAGTCGGTATTTTCATCCTTCTGCTCGCAGTAGGTTTCCCACCAGTCCTTGACGTGGGGGGCTGCTTTGAGAAGAGCGAAAACAATCTTTTCCCGACTCGAAAATTCATGAACAGAAAAATAACCCTCTAGCAGATTTAACCATTTATCTACGGCACCAGCATCTATCTGACCCTCGAATATGGGGATTTCAAAATTAACTTGTACCTTAAAGGGCGTGGCATTTCCAGAGTAGCTACTGGAAGCCGATGCGTCGCTTCTGGGTAGCCGCTGAAGGATCTGGGCAAAGTTGTCCATCATCGCGTTCCATTGTCGCTCGAGGGCTTCTTCGAGCAAGATTTTGATAGGATCTCTTGCCCCCTCGTCTTTCTTCTCATCCGCCATGGGAGGCCGTTGGGATTTGTGAGGCTGGTCCTGCAAAGGTTCGACCAATTCAAGCCCTAACTCCTTATATTTCGACCTCGTTGGGGACATGCAAAGAAAAACAGAGAAAACGCAGACCGCTCTGATACCACTGATCTGGATTTAAACAGGAACGCAAAAAATTACAAAGATAAACATAAACACAGATATGCAGTGGAAATAATACTTCATTTCATTAACAAAATACTGAAATATGCCTACAGACAATAATGGAAATAAACCAGCTAGGGCGATGGTAGCTTATCTCTGAGAAGAGATGTGGTGGCTACATGCCTCTGAACTGTTCTGAACCGTGTTACAATGAGGCTCGAAGGCCTATTTATTATTGAGAAACAATGGAAAACCCTTCACATCCCAAAACCTAACCCTAGAAGATGAAACGCCAAATTGTGGGCCCCGTTTTGGGGTGAGTTGGACAGCCAACTTCCCGGGGTCGCGAATTGGTCGTATTATCTCCGTTTGACGCGCATGATAGCCCGTTGGAAAGATCTCTCCAAGGACTACGATGGAAAATACGATTTTTATCAGAAAAATTGCTGGGGTAGATTTCCCAAAAAACGTCTTTTAGGGCCTCAAAACGGCTCCGGAAGTTTAGAACCCGAAAAACTGCTAAAAATAGTAAACTGTGCTATAATTAAGGAAACTGAAAATGCTGAGAGGATCAATGGTGGGGGTCCAGGTGGACTTGGCAGGTGGCCACCAATATCCACCTGGATCACTCACACAATATCCTCTCTTTCTCGCTCAGAATACAGATCTACATAGATGCAATACAATTCCCTCATATATAGCGAGGGGTTGCCTTCCAGGGCAAAAAACCATAAATTAAACATAAATTATACCGTCAAATTTCGGCTAATGAACGACCCAAATTGACTATGAAATTACAACATTTTACAAGGCAATTTTACATATGTTTTTAGCTTCAGGGGTGTTGCCTCTAATCTCCCACCAGGGGGTTCCTAAAGATCGCTTTTGCGCCCCTAGACTCCTCTTGCAGCGAAAATATTACGGGCAGCGTTGCCACCACATTAATTAAACATAACTTCTCCCGTCAAATTTTGCCTAATGAACGACCCAAATTGACTATGAAATTACAACATTTTACAAGGCAATTTTACATCTATTTTTAGCTTTAGGGGTGCTGCCTCTAATCCCCCACCAGGGGGGGCTCCTAAAGATCGTTGTCGCCACCCTGGACTCCCCTTGCAGCGCAAATATTACGAGCGGCGTTGCCACCACATTACGAACTGGGGTCCAATGCGAAGATACCTTTGGATAAATAAGATAATCAGGCTCCACACCCAATAACAGTGAAGGCTTGTTTCTTTGGATAGTTTCGGTGGCACCACAGTGAGGAGTTCGGTATATAGAGAGAAGGTCTCATTGTCTCTATAGGAGCTTAGAAATGATGTTTCAATGTCACTATAGTGAAATTCAAACTCGGCATTACAGTGAAGACTTTTATGAAGTATTCGGTGCTACCACAGTGTGAAGGATTCACCACAGTCAAGAGATTGGTGTTATCACAGTGAAGAAAACTCGGGACTAAATATGGATAGTTATTGCTTGGGTTATATCTACAAAAAGGATTGGGTTACCATCTCTATGATGACGAAGACAGGGATGACACTACAATCTTGAAGATTTGATTGGATAAGTTTGAAGCGCAATGTACCAGCTCAAGAAAAAATCAATTAAGTACTAAGATACACTTAAAGTCAGAGGTATGTAATTCTCAAGGTACATGTGTTTAAATTTCTATTATCTTAAATGGTTGAATAAGGATAGTACTCCCTAGATATCATATGAAAAACCTCATATTAGAACCTTAATACTTGTTCTCTAGAGTTTACAAATAAACTAGGATGTCAAGTAAAAGATCCTACTAATGATTGAAAAGATGAACAACTTATCATAGGATTCCATCCTCCATGATTATGTAGAAGATCTAACTTGAGAAGTTAGATCATGTCCTTGGTATCACATGTTATTCTTGTAAGTATGTACTATAGGTATAAGAGATAATGGCTTAATACAAAGAGAACACTTCAAGAAATCCTTATCAGGTTTGGCAAGAATCTCTAGGTATGTCTCAAACTATACACCTCACTAGATTCTCTTAAAAGTATGATCATCTTATTTTTGAAGTTTGCATTACATTACTAACATTGTTATGTCTAGCTATCTTGAATCATAGAGATTCTTGTTTAGGGTGATTCATCTCTCGATAAATCTACCCCCGCTCATATTATTAATTGACTTTAAAGAACCCTGGATTGGTTCTTTGGAAAACCCTAACCTAAGGGTATGCTGACAATGTGTGAAACCCTAGCCTTCTTAGGGTTATTGTGAAATGATATTTGAAGTTTTTGTTGATGGTGTCATGTTTGGGATTTCAGTATGATCATAAAATCTTAACTTGTTAGGGTTGAATGATGTTTGTCTGAGATCTCGAAATTTTGGAATAGTAGGGTTTGCTTTGTTATGAAACCCTAGATCCTTATGGTTTGCTTAGGTCTATACGCAAAACCTTTGTTATGTATTTAGAGTCCTAAGAATGAATCCCTTGTTAAAACCCTAGCTTGGTCTAGGACGATATATGTCTAACATTTCCTAACATATGATGTGTTGATGAATTCCTAGATATGTGTTGACTTAAGTGTTAATGGTCACGAGTCCTATGGCTTGGAAACAAGCCCTAGTCAAGGTTTGATGTTCTAGGATGATCATATTTGGTAAATCTAGGATTTTGCAGCTAAACCCTATTAGTAGTTAAATTATCTGGTATGTATGACAATCTAGAATCTATAAATTTAGATAGTGATTGCTGAGAATTTGTAAATAGAAATCTAGGGTTTACATCAAACTCCAGTCATGATGTCGATTAAGCTGTGATTAGTTTTGATTGTTGAAGCTCATGTATGAAATCTAAGATATGTATGAAGTCTTAGTGAAGAGTCTAACATATGAATTCTGAAAGTTGTTATATTCATTGATTTGATTTGCTTCTAGGGTTTTATATATGAAGGAACTTGTCGTTGAAAGAGTATTGAAACCCTAGATATAATGAGCATTAATATCTTGATGAGCTATGGATGTGAGTTAGGGTTTGGGCAAGAAATTGAAGTATTGAAGTATAGTCTCTTGCTGATTATGTTTGTAAATGCTTTCGCTATTATAAGTTTTTGATATGGCTAACTTCATGCTTCTATTTTGGTTGTACTTGCTATCTAAGTTGTGCAGGTACATCATCTTCAAGTTGGAGAAGATGATTGTAAAGTAAAGATGATAAGCATGATATATGAATGACTCTAATAAAAAGGATGTAAGCCATGAAAGATTCTCCGATGTCGTAAAGAAGTAGAACTCCCTAGGTTAAGAGGGAGCCTGGATGAAATCTCCCTAGGATAAGAGGATTATTGAGAATATTCATTGAATAGGAATTATTAGATCTTCTTTGTTTAAGAGGGAGTGACATATATGATTTTCTACTTCATGTGTGATGCATTAGACCAGGACCAACAGTCGCTAAGTTTTAGTGAAGGCCATGAGTGACAGAAGGAAATTGGAGAATGTATTTTGAGGTGCTACTGAAAGAAGGAAAGAAGGACTCGATTGAAGAATATGTTGCTTCATATGAGGTTGGAAAGAAAAATGTATGATTGAGGAATATTATATCAAAGATTTAGTTGATAGTCCTACCATGGAAAGTTGAGAAGGAACATCAAGTTATTTGGAAGACCTCAGAGGTTTGTACTTAATTATGTATATGAAAGTATTATTGATTGGGGTTTTGTTTGTACAGGTGAATCTCTCGAAGTTTTTTTATAACATGGTGGTTACCAATCAGTTTGATTGAGAGAGATTGGTTATCCTTGATTTGCTGGATCAAAGGGTGTTGAGGCTTTGTGAGTGAAGCATTGCTTGGGAGGACATATGGATGACACTTTGTGTTGATGTCTAGGTCCCGAAGTTGGAAGGGTGGCGTTAGTCATTGAGATCTGACACACACTTGGATTTATGGGTTGATAGTTAGCAAGTAAGCCTGATGATACCTAGAGAGGTTGGAAGCTTGAGTCCATCTTATTCCTACCAGATAGATTTCCCTAGTCAAGAATCTAGTCTGTGGCATTGCAGTGCCTAAATTGTTGAGAGACCATAAATTTCCATGGTCAGGAATCTATTCCATGGCATTGTGGTGCCTAAACTTATTCATAGATGATGTGGTTTGAGATCTTCCTTGTACCTCTTTGGTTATATGTAAATATGAATACCTCCCTAGTTAAGAGGGAGTGTTGGAAAATGTAACTAGGTTTGGTCTTCATAATTGTACTTGAAGTCAAAATGTAATATATTTTTCAAAAGAATTTTTGACATTTGGCAGGAACTTTGTGTTGATGTCTAGGTCCCGAAGTTGGAAGGGTTGAAGTTGGAAGGGTGGCGTTGGTCATTGATCTCTGACATGCACCTGGTTTTCTGGGTTGATGGTTAGCAAGTAAGCCTGATGATACCTAGAGAGGCTGAAAGCTTGATTCCATGTTATTCCCACCCAGATAGATTTCCCTGGTCAGGAATCTAGTCTGTGGCATTGTGGTGCCTAAATTGTTGAGAGACCAATGGATAGATTTCCCTGGTCAAGAATCTAGTCCATGACATTGCGGTGCCTAAAATTATTCATAGATGATGTGGTTTGAGATCTTCCTTGTACCTCTTTGTTTATATGTAAATATGAATACCTCCCTAGTTAAGAGGGAGTGTTGGAAAATGTAACTAGGTTCAGTCTTCATAATTGTACTTGAAGTAAAAATGTAATATATTTGTTAAAATAATTTTATTATTATTGAAATTGACTTATTAAAGCATGGGTTTCATGCTTGGGTCAAATGTCTTAGGTCAAGCCTCCATTGAAGGCCTTAGGTAAATTGTCAAAGTCAAATTTTTGTTTAAAGACTCCTCCATCAAGGTGTCCTTGCTGTTGGCTTCAAAAGAATCGTCATCAAGTTTGCTACCCTCAAAGGAACTCATGTCGGCTCAAAACAATGACACTGCTCCTCAAATATCATGTCGGCTCATTTATGGACAAACAAGTATAAATAGGAGGATGCACCACTCCTTAGTTCAGATAACAAGCTCGCACTTTATATCTGTAAAAGGTTTGGTTATCATAGAAGAACTCACATTTCAGAGAATTTTTGGTAATGATGTTTGGATGCCACATGATACTCTTGGTACACGCATAGAAGTAGGATAGATCTTGTTGTTATTACAGTGAGAAACTTGGACAAGGTTCAGGAAATTCTCTTGGCTGTTACAGTAAGATAATGAAAAAGATGCTATCATAGTAAGGTGCTCGGTATTGCTACATAGCACAGTCTCAAGTGAAAACTCTATCTCGGTGTAACCTCTATGATAAGAATTTGGTATCTCAACTGGTAGAAGGTTTGCAGTTTTAAGGTGCCACCATAGAAATGAAGTTTCAGTGTCATATTACAGTGTGAAGTAAATCTTGATATGCAAACTCAGTAAAAGGAGGATGACTTGATGGAGAGTGGAGGTAGTCTCGAGTCAAAATTGTAATGGTATTGGTCGTCTCATCTTGAATCTACTGAAGAAAGAATTTGTGACTAGGTTTTCCCCTCGAGGGGGGTTTTGCCTTGGCAGTGTGCCTATATCTTGTGTTCTTTTATTTTTTTGTTTGGCATTAATCTTGATGGTAAGAAAAGATAATTAAGAAATCTAATACTAATAATGAAAACATCATAAGTTAATGTCATAATAAGGGAAATTGTTTTAACTGCCAACTCCTTGGATTTCCCAACAATAAAAATAGAAGATTTTTCCACAACCAAGTTAATATGTGGCGGTAAAAAAACTATATTTGGAGTATTAAATCCAAATTTGGGGAAAATCTATCTACACAAAAGGACATTGTAGGGGAGGTAATGCAATACTTTAGCAATTTTTATTGTTCCAGGGAACATGTCCCTTTCAACAAACAAATGGACATATGTGATCTCTTTCCCGCTTTATTTGGAGTGGAGGACAACCTCCAAATGGAACGCCTTGTCACCAAGGACGAAGTTCTCCTCGTATTAAAAGTACTGGCCAAAGGAAAAAGTCTTGGCCCAGATGGATGGACCATGGAACTTTTCATTCATTTCCAAGACATAATGATTGATGAGCTCATCTAGATGGTTGAAGAGTCCACATGCCTTGGATGGGTCTCCGATGCAACAAATGCTACTTTTATCTCCCTCATTCTGAAGGTTTCTAAACCTACTTCTTTTCTAGATTTCCAACCAATATATTTGTATAATACCATTTACAAATTGATATTGAAAACCATAGAAAATCACCTCAAACCCTTCTTATCTAAACATATATTTGCTGAGAAATTTCAATTCTTAGAACATCGACAGATTCATGATGCAGTAGATTTTGCTCAAGAATGTTTGCACTCCATCAATACTGACCATTTGGATGCCTGTCTCATGAAGATTGATCTAACTAAAGCTCTTGATTGCGTAGATTTATTATGGATGATTATGCAGAAAATTGGTCTTGGAAACCTAATGATTAAATGGATCAAATCTTGTGTAAGTCTGCCTCTTTTTCCATCCTGGTCAACAACATCCCCACATATTTCTTTTCGGTCTCCTAAGGACTTCGACAGGGTTGCGTCATGTCACTGCTTCTGTTTCTTATCATCATCGACGACATCAGCAGAGAATTCTTAGATGCTCGATCACATGGGATCTTATCAAGTTGTTGGATTGTAGATCGGGTTCCCCCATTAGGGGATTTTTGAGGTCTAAAATGGGCCTACTAAGGAAATTATAAAATAATAGTGGAAATAATAAAATAAGATTAGATGACATCATTGAATTTTAGAGGGAAAAAAGAGAACTATTTTTTCAACTCATAATTTCAACTTATCTCTCTATGGGTTTACTCAATTTTTGAATGTAAACACTCGTTGGATGCATAATTTTATTCCTCATCCAAAGAGTACCCATGGTGTATACTTTCGATGGACCCTGCTACACGGAAAATGAGAAATACATGAAAAAAGTGATTGCAATCACATTTTTTCATGTATTTCTCAATTTCTGTGTAGCAGGGTCCATCGAAAGTATGAAACATGGGTACTCTTTGGATGAGGAATTAAATTTTGCATCCAACGAGTACTCTCGCTCGAAATTAGAGTAAAACCTTAGGGAGATAAGTTGAAAATACGAGTTGAAAAAGTAGTTTTATTATTTTATTATTTTTTAATATTTTCACTTTTTTACTCCAAAAATGGTGAATCATCCCCCATGGTTGACATCATCATCTTGAATCCTATTGGTTCCTATAAAATTTATTTTGGTTGTACATTTTTTTAGGAGGCCCATTTTAGACCTCAAAATTCCCCTAATGTATCCCACCTAATTTTTGTTGATGATCTGTTGGTAATTGGAACATCCAAACTCTCAGAATGGCAAGCAATATTTGACATTTTACATGACTTCGGACTTCCTTCGGGCCTCTTTATAAATGACAATAAGACCATATTGATCTCAAAATGAGCTTGAGGTGCCATTAATTCTAGAGATAGTGAACATCTTTGATGTAGAGATCAAACATTTGGATGGGGGATTTAACTATTTGGGGCTTTTTTAAAAGTCAAATGGCTACAATAATAAGGATTGGGCATGAATACTTAATAAAATTGACAAGTGACTTAATTAATTGATCCAGGTGGATATTGGTGGCCACCTGCCAAATCCACCTGGACCCCCACCATTGTCTTTCTCAGCATTTTCAGTTTCCTTAATTGTAGCACAATTTACTATTTTTAGCAGTTTTTCGGGTCCTGAACTTCCGGAGCCGTTTTGAGGCCCTAAACGACGTTTTTTGGGGAATCCGGGGGCAACACGAGTCCATGGAATGGACTGGTGTTGCCCGTTCTAACAATGATAGTGCTCGGATAGATCTTTCTAATGAGCTATTGTACGCGTCAAACGGAGATCATATGCCAAAGTTACGACCCCGGGAAGTTGATGTACCAACTTACCCCCAAACGGGGCCCACAGTTTGGCGTTTCATCTCCTAGGGTTAGGTTTTGGAATGTTAAGGGTTTTTCCATTGTTTCTCAACAATAAATAGGCCTTCGAGCCTCATTGTAACACAGTTCAGAGGCATGTAGCCATCACATCTCTTCTCAGAGATAAGCTACCATCGCCCTAGCTAGTTCATTTCCATTTCTGTTTGTAAGCATATTTCAGTATTTTCCATTAATGAAACGAAGTATTATTTCCGCTGCATATCTGTGTATATGGTTATCTCTGTAATTTGTTGCGTTCCTGTTTAAATCTGGATCAGTGGTATCAGAGCGGTCTGCTTTTCCTCTGTTTTTCTTTGCATGTCCCCAACAAGGTCGGGATATAAGGAGTTAGGGCTTGAACTGGTTGAACCTTTGCAAGACCAGCCTCGCAAATCCCGACGGCCTCCCATGGCGGACGAGAAGAAAGACGAGGGGGCAGGAGATCCCTTCAAAATCTTGCTCGAAGAAGCGCTCGAGCGACAACGGAACGCGATGATGGACAGCTTTGCGCAGATCCTTCAGCGGCTACCCGGAAGCGGCGCATCGGCTTCCAGCAGCTCCTCTGGAAACACCACACCCTTTAAGGTACAAGTTAATTTTGAAATCCCCATATTCGAGGGTCAGATAGATGCCGATGCCGTAGATAAATGGTTAAATCTGCTAGAGGGTTATTTTTCTGTTCATGAATTTTCGAGTCGGGAAAAGATTGTTTTTGCTCTTCTCAAAGCAGCCCCCCACGTCAAGGACTGGTGGGAAACCTACTGCGAGCAGAAGGATGAAAGTACTGGCTCACTATTTTCAGCCGCACCCACCTGGGATTCGTTCCGGGGTGCCATCAAGGAGCAGTACTACCCTGTCGGAAGCTATGAGGATGAATACATAAAGTGGACCACGCTGCGGCAGGGAAGGGACCAAGACGTGCCGGAGTTCACCAATCTTTTCCATACCCTTCGCACAAAGTTGGGTATCAAGGATTCGGAGCAACATTTGATACTCAAATACCGTGGCTGCCTGCACAAGTACATCTAGGAAGAAATACAGTTCCTAAACATCCCCTCGTTCGGCGCAGCATACCGGTATGCCGTCAAGGTCGAGCAGAAGTTTAAACAAAAGAAGTGAGACTTTGGATCTGCGAATCCAAAGCAGGGGAAAGGTGCCCCTAGACCACAAAACAAAGGACAAAGCCAAGGCGGGACAGCCCAAGACAACCAGCCGAAGCTGCAAGCAAAGAGCAACGCCGCGAAGCCGAGAAAGGACACTGGAAAATGGTGCGAGTTCCATAAGAGCTCCACTCACAACACAAGTGAGTGTCTGGCCAAGCAGTCACTGGTGGCTGAGCTAAAGGTTTCAGAATCAGATGCATGTTCTGACTCTGAGTCAGAACCCGATAAGGGGTATGAAAAAGGGAAGCAGATCATTGATGCGGATCCCAGCGCCACTGTTGCTACCGCAAAGATCCAGAAAAATGAACCCGAAGATCCAGAGGAGGAGGAGCGTCTCTTCCACTCCCAGATGTGGGTAAAGGGCTCCCCGATACAGTTCATTGTTGATAGCGGGAGTCAAAAGAACCTCATTTCGGCAGAGGTCGTGAAGCGGTTGGGCTTACCGACCACAGCACATCCACAACCATACACCATTGGGTGGCTTCACCAAGGGCGAGATTTCCGCATGAGCCAGCAGTGTCGCCTTCCATACAACATCAAGCCCTTCACGGATGAGGTATTGTGTGACATTTCTCCCCTTGAAGTTTGTGATGTATTACTAGGACAACCATACTTGTGGAAGCGACATGCTGTGTATGAATCAAGGCCCCGTGCTGTTATTATTACATTGGGAAATAAGTTGTTCAGGATACCAGAGGTAGCACCACCTGCCGCCATCTCTTTGATTACTGCAAAACAATGCAGTAAGATCATTTCCAAAACCAGGAAATTTGTTTTCCTGATGATACGCCCTCAAGGGAAGAAGAAGACAGTGGCCGCGACCTCCAAACGGGGTCCCTCTGCACGGCAGCTACAGATGGACAAGATTGTGGAGGAGTACGAAGACATCTTCACCTCCCCAGCAGGGGTTCCTCTGCACTGTCAAGTCAAGCACTCCATCGATCTGACCCCAGGTGCACCGCTACCCAATGGACCAATTTATCGGCGCTCCGTTCTGGAGAACAATGAAATCAAGAGGCAGATTCAGGAGCTCCTGCAGAAAGGTCACATCCGTCCGAGTTCTTCGCCCTGTGGGAGCCCGATAGTGTTGGTACAGAAGAAGGATGGGACGTGGAGACTCTGTATTGACTATCGGGCGCTGAACAAGATTACTGTCTGTAATAGGTACCCGATCCCGCGGATTGATGACCTCCTAGACCAACTAAAGGGGGCGAAATATTTCAGCAAGATCGATCTGAAGTCAGGATATCACCAGGTACCAATTGAACCCTCAGATGTGTGGAACACTGCCTTCAAATCCAAGGAGGGCCTCTTCGAATGGTTGGTCATGCCTTTCGGATTGACGAATGCTCCTGCAACCTTTATGAGGCTAATGGATGACATCTTGCGGCCATTCACCAACTCCTTTGTAGTAGTATACTTGGATGACATTCTGATCTTCAGCCAGAGTTGGGAAGAGCACCTCCACCACATCCGACAGGTTCTCCAAACACTGCGGCAACACAAGCTATGTGCCAATTTGGAGAAATGCACTTTTGGCATGACCGAGGTTCAGTATCTGGGATACATCATTGATGAACAGGGGGTGCATGTCGATCTAGCCAAGGTCCAAGTCATTCGAGATTGGCCCTCTCCAACCACTCTAACAGAGCTCCGCAACTTTCTAGGTCTTGCCAACTTCTACCGCAGGTTTGTGTTGGGATTTTCTCATATTTCTTGGCCCTTGAGTCAAGTCACCAAGGGCGGGGCGAAAGCAAAATTCTTTTGGTCTGAATCTCAACAGAAGGCATTCAGGGAGTTGAAGGATCGCTTCTGCACGACACCAGTGCTCGCGTTACCAGATTTACAACAACCTGTAGAAATTTTGAATAATTTAACACATATTCAACAGAGATTATCCTGATCATACAATTTAAGCGGAACATGTATAATACATAATCTCCTCTACGTTGATCAAGAATATAGCAGCATCAATAACAATAAAACATCAAGAGCATTCACACATTAACACAGTATGTATCACGGGGAAAGCATCTCGCTAAAAACCCCACACTATCTGTATATTAATGATTGAGTCATGTAACATTACACAGCATAATACTTCTCACAAGTATCTCCACCTGTTACACACAATACAGCTCAGATTTGATCTCCAAATCTCTCCCACTGCTTGCCTGCCTCCACTGCTCAAACCTGCTCGAGAACTGATGAGAATAGCTTCCCAAACTCGATTTTACACTGCAAAATAGTCACCCACACTATGTTGGACGTGAGCAACAGCTATAATATCATGAAGATACGTGAGCAAACTCATTGGCATACTCAATCCTTTGATTGTGCAAGATTTGATGCACAACTATAGTCACAACTGATAGCAATCTGATTCTCTACCACTTGTCCCTGTTGAACTGAACATGCACTGACATGCAACTGAGTTAACTGATGTATTCATTAGTTGTATTATGAGTTAATAACTTGTGAATTAATTAATAACTAATTCACCCAACTCATCTCTAGTCTATTGATCAGTTAGACTAAATACAACCAGTTTAACAAAGCTAAACTGAACACAACTCCATCAACTGTACCTCCAGTCCACTAAACTCAACTCACTTGAGTTCTAACTGAAGTCATGCATGCAACAACTCAACTGACTCATAAGAAAAACGAATTTCCTTCTGACAGCTGCATGTGCCACTTCCGTAGCTCAAACTGAAGTGCTCCAAGAGAATAAGATTAAGTTTATAGTCCAAATATTATTGTGAGATAATAATATTTGACTTTTCTATTTTTGACTTTGATCACTCACACTGTGATCACTCACACTGTAATCACTCACACTGTGATCACTCACACTTTCATCAAAAATAGAAGTCCATCTATTTTTCCCAACTTGATCAATCATCCATAGACATGATCCATATGTCTAAAAATAGACATAGTCTAAAAATAGACTTGCGCCAAAAATAGCCTGCGGGCCCACTTAGTGAAGGCGACTCTTTTCACTAAGCTCCATCATCTTGTTGCACTCTCAACAAGCATTTCTTGTTGCACACTTTTCAACACAACCATTTGAGGTCGAGACAGATGCCTCTGACTATGCTATTGGGGCAGTCCTTACTCAACATGGACATCCAGTGGCATATCACAGTGAAACACTTTCAGACACGGTCCGGAAGTACCCCACTTATGATAAAGAGATGTATTCCATTGTACAGGCCTGCCGACAATGGAAGCATTACATTTTGGGGAAGGAAACGGTCATCCACACAGACCACCGACCTCTGCAGTTCATACAGACCCAAGGGAAGTTGCAGAATGATCGCCATCAGAAGTGGTCTACATACTTGCAACAGTTTCACTTGAATATCAAGTATAAAAAGGGCAGCACCAATAATGTTGCAGATTGCCTCAGTCGACCACCGATCATGGCGCTAACCACCGTGCTCAACTCTTGCGGGCACGAGACTTCTGATTGGCCACTTCTCTACAAAAGCGACCCAGAATTCGGCCACACATACCAGACACTCTTGGAGGGTCGGCAGGTTGCAGATTTTCACCTCCAGGATGCCCTATTATGACACCTCGGTCACCTTTGTGTTCCTTCAAGCGAGCGTGCCAAGATGATTTGGGAAGCACACTACAGTCGGGCTGCTGGGCATTTCGAGGTCGAGAAAACAGTGGCAGTACTGCAAAACTATTTCTATTGGCCGAATCTTCGACATGATGTTGGGAAGTACATCCGATCATGTACTGCCTGTGCCATTGCCAAACCGACCATTAAGAAGCAAGGCCTCTATACCTCGTTGCCTACCCCTAGTCGACCTTGGGAATCCATCTCCATGGATTACATGTCAGGCCTTCCTTCCACTAAGCATGGAAATGACTGTGTTTTTGTGGTCGTCGACAGGTTCTCAAAGATGGCCATTATGATGGCCTGCAAGAAGAATATCACAGCAGAAGCCACTGCTAAACTTTTCTTTGAACGAGTGTGGGTGCACTTTGGGATTCCACAGTCTATCATCTCAGATCGGGACAGTCGGTTTCTCAGCACCTTTTGGTCCAGTCTCTGGTCAATGCTGGACACCAAACTCACGAAGTCCACAACCTTCCATCCTCAAACTGATGGCCAGACAGAGGTTGTCAATAGGATGATTGTGCACATTCTGCGCATGTATAACTCAAAGCATCCGCGCACATGGGACGAGAGCCTCCCCTACGTTCAGCACAGCTACAACCGAGCTCTTCACAGCTCCACTGGCCATAGCCCTTTTCAGGTGGGTTTGGGATTCCAGCCACTATGCCCCATTGATGTGGCCATGCCACTTGCAGCTACTCACATGAATTCAGCTCATGTCTAGTCCGAAACAGATAAGGCCACCAGCTTCATTGAGCGCATCCAACATATTCGCCAGCAGGTCCATGACATTCTTGAGAAATCAAATGCCAAGTACAAGAAACGACATGATCAACATCGGGTGCCACACAAGTTTTAGGTGGGCAACAAAGTCTGGTTGCATTTGCAAAAAGAACGCCTTACTGGAGCCTATCGAAAATTGAGACCACTCCGATATGGTCCTTACACCATTACTAAGGCTATGGGAGACAATGCATTTGAGCTCAGCATTCCCCCATTCCTTGGCTTGCACCCAGTATTCAATGTGGACCGCCTTCGGCCATACTTTCCACCATTGCTAGACACATTCGACATTGCAGAACAGCTCAAACCCACAGAATTAAATCCAGATTGCATGGAACAAGCTGCAACTGATCGGATCATGGACACACAGATCAAGAACACTCGCCAACAGAATATCCAACTGTATCGAGTTGTCAAAGCAGGCCAACTCCTTCAGCAGGGCAAGTGGCTCACCAGGGAACAAGTTCAGCAGAAGTTTCCTCATCTCATGGAGGAGCTCAACGCAATGGTGACCATTGCTTCCTAAGGGGGGAGGAATGATCCAGGTGGATATTGGTGGCCACCTGCCAAATCCACCTGGACCCACACCATTGTCTTTCTCAGCATTTTCAGTTTCCTTAATTGTAGCACAATTTACTATTTTTAGCAGTTTTTCGGGTCCTGAACTTCCGGAGCCGTTTTGAGGCCCTAAACGACGTTTTTTGGAGAATCCGGGGGCAACACGAGTCCATGGAATGGACTGGTGTTGCCCATTCCAACAATGATAGTGCTCAGATAGATCTTTCTAATGAGCTATTGTACGCGTCAAACGGAGATCATATGCCAAAGTTACGACCCCGGGAAGTTGATGTACCAACTTACCTCCAAACGGGGCCCACAGTTTGGCGTTTCATCTCCTAGGGTTAGGTTTTGGAATGTTAAGAGTTTTTCCATTGTTTCTCAACAATAAATAGGCCTTCGAGCCTCATTGTAACACAGTTCAGAGGCATGTAGCCATCACATCTCTTCTCAGAGATAAGCTACCATCGCCCTAGCTAGTTCATTTCCATTTCTATTTGTAAGCATATTTCAGTATTTTCCATTAATGAAACGAAGTATTATTTCCGCTGCATATCTGTGTATATGGTTATATCTGTAATTTGTTGCGTTTCTGTTTAAATCCGGATCATTAATGGACTCACAAATGGGTAACGATGGGTGGTTGCTTAATCCTCATAAAATCAGTTCTCCACAACATTCCAATTTTTTGGATGCATATTTACAAAATTCCAATGGGTGTTTGCAAAATCAATTCCATGGTTTCCCATTTTTTGTGGGAAGGTACATAAAAGGAACACAAAATCCATCTTGCTAGTCTGGAGATGCTCAATCTGCTGGTCACTCTTGGTGGTTGGGGCCTAAAATATTTGGATTCCTTCAATATGGAATTTCTCCTAAAAAAATTTGGAGGGTTGTTTGCAGTAATGGTACCTTATTAGTTGGTTGTTGGTTGCATGATGGTGCTCTGGATCCTCCAAACATCTCACAATCTTGGTGTAGTCTTCTCAAGACCAAGCATTGGTTTTTTGGGAACCTTAGAGGGGATGTTGGCTCTGGCTCTATTCCTCGTATTGGCTTGTAATCGCTCTCAGGTATGAATGGCCCTCATTTACTATCTCCTGCTCTCATTAACTTTCTACATAATTAGGGCATTTTTGTGATCAAAGATATTGTAAATGTTTCTCTTTCTTCTCCTTTCTATACTCATTGGAAAGATACAAATGAGCTTGAGATGCCTGATCTATTGATTTCAGAATGGAAATCTTATATATCTATCCTAAAACACTCCGGGATAATCCTCTCTCCTAAAGAAGACAAAATGACATGGTTTGGAGGCACTCAGCAAGGAAAGGTTATTGTCAAGGAGGCATATCAGCTAATCTTGCATCCCTCTAGACAAGTTCAAGTTTTCTCTTGGCTGGCTCGTGCATGGAAATAGAATTTCCCTGTTAAACTTAAATGCTTTTCCTGGTTGGTGGTACATAATCAGATTCTCACTTGGGAAATCCTGTGCAAAAGGGAGTCCCAAGGCCTGGGTATATGTGGTCATTGTTTGTGCTTCAGAGAGGATGTGAACCATCTTTTCATCCATTGCCCTTTTGCCACATTGGTTTGGTTGTGCTTCAGAGAGGACATCAACCATATTTTCATCCATTTCCCTTTTGCCACATTGGTTTGGACTTCAGTGCTTCATCAGCTTGTCTCTTCAACAAATTTAGATGGTTTTGACATTGTCTCTTGCATTGGTAGATGGACAACGGATCATACACCCCACTGGTCTTTGGTATTCCTCATCATTTGGGGAATTTGGAGGTCAAGGAATGCCCTTATTTTTGAAAAAGTGAGACTGAACATTTGGTAGACGAGCTACAAAATAATTTCGTATTATCTAGAATTTTTCTCATCCTCGCCTTCTAATCCGAAATGCCCCCCTCCTCGTGAAATTTGGTTAGTTTTCCCGTCGGTTTTTTTGATGGTGCCTCGTCTTTTGGTATCTATGGATGTGGCGTGGCCATTCACTTAGGGCCAAAGCACTCCTACAAATATCATTGGCACTGTGGCTTTGGCTCCAACACCTGTGCTGAGTTACTGGCTCTCTGGGTGATCCTTCATTGTGCTACCTG
Source organism: Pinus tabuliformis (assembly GCA_031772625.1). NCBI lineage: Eukaryota > Viridiplantae > Streptophyta > Pinopsida > Pinales > Pinaceae > Pinus > Pinus tabuliformis. The sequence goes on from CM062808.1 coordinate 472,166,487, forward strand.
GCTTGGACTCCGGGAGCTCAATGTTTTTGGAGACTCCATCATTGATTGGGAAAATGTGAGAGGCTCTCTAAAATACCATGCTCTCAAGCCCTGGAAACTAAAAATTAGGGCCCTGATCTTTGAATTCCATAGTTTTTCTATCTCCCACATGTATCGAATTCAAAACAACAAAGCATATCGTTTATCAAACATTGGCTGCTCTTTGGCGACTGACTGGATCTCCTTCCAGTCTTTTTGACAATGGCATCGAAGGACATATCCCGATTTAAGATCTGACATATATTGGTTTGAGCTCTCTCTGGTATGGATCTTGTCATTAAGATTTGAAAACAACTATTTGTCAGCCTTTCATCCAGGGGTTCTTGAATAGATTGCCACATCAATTTTGATCTGTAGCCCCAACTATAGTGGTTAATGGGTCCACACCTTGCACTGAGGTGTTACACAGCAAACCCCTACTCTTGAATGATATGTATCAACTCAATTCCTAGCGACAACGAGGATCTCTACAGGTCCATTAGGTCCACCTAACCATTTGAGCAAAACTTGATTGGATGGAATGTCTTTGCCAACAAAGTTGTCGTTTGACTTGACTTTCGCATGAACCACACTTTGAACAGAGTTAAAATCACAACAGGGACAATTTACCACTTTTGATTGATCAAACAATTCACAAGCAAAACCCTGATTGGTTGGTTCGACAATGAACTCAGGCCCGAGGGACGAATTTCTAACTCTGCCTCCCTCCCTAGAGGTTGAGCAGATGATCGAAGTAACTGTATAGGAAGAGGACCAATACACCTGAGCAAAAACAATGGATGTTGTTTTGGCACGTGAGAAGATTTTCCTGCCCAATCCTCTCGACAATGTGGGTCCCCTTGCTCAAAAGCATTGTAAGCAAAAGGTAATAAAAGTGGCTCAACAGTTGCATGGTTTGGTAATCGAAGTTGAGCGATACTTAAACGAATAGAAGTTTGGATCCTAGTGACCGGGAACATTTCTCTCAATCATACAAATATGAAATACTTAACCTAGAACTTCGAAGATCCCAAATATTACTTCAACAGGCTGAAGAACTGCAACAAAAGAATCGAAATATGTGGGTTGTAGCAGGGGATAAAAATAACAAATTTTTCCACAACCACGTTAATATGTGGCGACAAAAAAAACTCTATTTGGAGTATTGAATCCAATTCTGGGGAAAATCTATCTTCACAAAAGGACATTGCAGGGGAGGCAATGCAATACTTTAGCAATTTATATCATTCTAGGGAACAGGTCCCTTTCAGCAAACAAATGGACATATGTGATCTCTTTCTTGCTTTATTTGGAGTGGAGGAAAACCTCCAAATGGAACACCCTGCCACCAAGGATGATGTTCTCCTTGTACTAAAAGAATTGCTGAGAGGAAAAAGTCTTGGCTCATTGGATGGACCATGGAACTTTTCATTCATTTCCAGGACATAATGATTGAGCTCACCGAGATGGTTGAAGAGTCCAGATGCCTTGGATGGGTCTCTGGTGCAACAAATGCTACTTTTATCTCCCTCATTCCGAAGGTTTCTAAACCAACTTCTTTTCTAGATTTTCGACCAATATCTTTGTGTAATACCATTTACAAATTGATATCGAAAACCATAGAAAATCACCTCAAACCCTTCTTATCCAAACATATATCTGTTGAGAAATTTTACTTCTTAGAACATCGACAAATTCATTACGCGGTAGCTATCGCTCAAAATGTATGCACTCCATCAAGACTGGACATCTCGATGCCTATCTCATGAAGATCGATCTAACTAAAGCTTTTGATTTTGTAGATTGGGAATTATTATGGATGATTCTACAAAAAATTGGTCTTGGAAACCTAATGATTAAATGGATCAAATATTGTATTAAGTTTGCCTCTTTTTCCATCCTGGTCAACGACATCCCAACAGATTTCTTTTCGGCCTCTCAAGGACTTCGACAGGGTTGTGCCATGTCATCGCTTCTGTTTCTTATCATCATCGACGGCCTCAACAGAAAATTCTTAGATGTCCGACGCCGTGGGATCCTATCAGGTTGCTGGATTGCAGATCGAGTTCCCATATCCCACCTAAACTTTGCTGATGATCTGGTGGAGACTGGAAAATTCAAACCCTCAGAATGGCAGGGGATATTTGATATCTTACATGACTTCGGACTTGGTTCGGGCCTCTACATAAACCACAATAAGACCATACTGATTTCAAAATGAGCCTGAGGCGCCACGGATTCTGGAGATAGCGAACATCTTTGATGTAGAGATCAAACATTTGGATGGGGGCTTTAAGTATTTGGGGTTTTTTTTGAAGCCAAATGGCTACAATAATAAGGATTGGGCTTGGATACTTATTAAAATTTACAAGTGGCTTAATCAGTGGACTCACAAATGGATAACGATGGGTGGTTTCCTAATCCTGGTGCTGGTGTGGAAGTATTGCAGCTGATACACACCTTGACAGGTGGTTTATCAGAGCAGGTCTGAAGACTTGGAGAAGTCTTGCACGAAGCTGGGTGAAGCAAGTGTGCACACACTTGGAAGTTGATGACAGGTGATATTGAGGCTTGAACAGGTTCAGGGGTTGAAGCATTTGGAGTTTCAAGACTCGGTTTTGAGCAGGGTTGCTCGTGACAGTGGAAAGGGTACTTGCAGGTGAAGGAAACCGTTTCACACGAAGTGGAACAAGGGTCGGTTCAGTTGCAGGTGACTCGGTGAAGCCATTGGATGGTCGAGACTAGATCACAAAAGAAGAAGCTGTTGGAGATGGCAGCTGGGTCTCATGTTGGGTCTAGCCTGGAACATGATACTTTTGCAATTATGGAGAAGATGCTGTTGAAGATGGAAGCCATGGAATCCTCCCGGGAAAATAAGATGGACTTGTTCACTCAAGAACAAGAGGCCAGATCGAAGCTAAGGGAAGAGTTTGATGAGCTCCGAACACAGCATGAGTACACTGATCTTATGTGTACACAAATTGAGATAAGGGTCAAAGAGGTTGAGGAATCAAGGGATCAGGGTCTTGCAGAGATCGTGAACTTGAAGAAAACTCTTGAGGATACTAAAGATGAGCTTGCGGTGTTGAAGAAGGTCGTGAGGCATAACTCAGGTGGAGGAGTGCGTCATGTGAAAGTCAAGGAACCGGAGTCTTATGATGGTACAAGGAATGCAAAAACTCTTGGCAATTTTTTGTTTAGGAGTTGCCCCTCCCCTTTATACTGTTGCAATTGTTGATGTGTTTTATAATTGCTATGGATAATGAATGAGTATGGGCTTCATTAGTATAAAGGATAATTAATTTTACTTGGTTGCGAAACATAAACTAAGTAAAGACAAGTGAATTAGGCGTAGTCCACGAATGTTAGTATTGGTGAAAAGAAAACGTTCGGTGGTGCCGCACCTCGCTATAAGCGGTTGGAAGACTACCGCAGGTATAGGGGCATGACACAGACCCTTCTGAAACTCAAATACCTTTGGACTCTTTGTTCTCAATTTATAACGATCTGGGGGTTCGGAATATATCCCGTGCTGTGAAGAAAACTGAAATCTCTATGCCACAGATGATGTCTTTGCAGAAGCTTCAGCCAGGGGAGGGGATATTGGGGATGGGATTGTACAAAATGCTTATTGCATATCTTGCAAAGCCTTCCTTCAAAATTCCAGCTGATAAGAGACATCAGGTTGTCAAGGCTCTCATAAATTGCCCTGTCTATAGAGTGGCAGAGCCACTCAGGATGGAATACTCTCTATTAGTGGTACAAAACATTAAAGTAAAAACAGAAACTATGGTAAGATGGGAGAAAGACCCCAAGCGGCTCTTGCTACTAACACCTGATCGAGACGATCAGAAGGCAAAGATGTTGTTTGTCAGTGATTTTGCTGAGGTAATCTCACAGGGTTTGTTAGCAGAATTTCCAGATCTGGTTGGAGGTCTATGTGAGATGATTAAATTAGGATGCGCTTTTGACTTCGATTTGCAACCAGTGGATTGCATGCTGCGGAGCAGAAACCTTCAGTTGTTTACTGAGGACAACCGCTTCCTTTCTTTCTATTCTAGCCATTGGGCTAGTGTTGCCAAGGTCTAGTGTTGCCAAGGTTGTGCCATTACAGATATAAAATTGCAAATCACAAGAGATGCCCGAGTGCAAGATATCTTGAGAAATGTTTTGTAAGGAGGGTATTCCCATAATTCTCATTTTCTATTTTGATATATTGCTGTACTATTTAGCATTATAGGTTTAAGGCGTGGCAGCGCCAGCAAGAATATTAGTATGCTCCCTGAAAGCAGGTTAGTCATTCGAATTAGGTATCTTGACTCTGCTATCGTTGAAGGAACCAGAATAGTTGTAATATTTGCTTTCCATATAATCGAAGACTCTTTTGATATATAACGGTGTAGCATATTATTTACCTCTGCAAAATATTGTACAAAATGGTTTTTCTTTTTTTTCATGTCGATGACATATGGTAGCATTCCCAGCATCTTCATTGAGCTTCGAGTGAAAATTGTGTCATCATATGTAGTCATCGTTTTTTGAATTGATTGTGAAACAGAGTATGATCCAGTTTTCTTTTTCCATGGAAAAAAGAAAAGGGAAACCATGGATCTTTTATACATGTTACATTCATGGAAGCGATACTTCAAATTTTTATAACAGTGTGCAATGTTAAGAAGAGCCATATATGTATGTGTGTGTGGGTACTTTCCGTGTCAATTTCATGTTATTGAATTTGAGCTATCATTAGAACAAGGTGGATAGCTGCGAAGCTGCTATTTCTGCCTCTTTAGATAATTACTAAAAATCTTGCATTATGTGACAAGATTTTGTTATTTAGATATTGTGACAAAATATTTTTTTAAAATTAAAAATAAGTCCATACTTTTCGGTTGATATGTTCTCCTTTTTGGTTGATCGAGGCAGATGTTCTAAACCTATATCAGTATTGTTCTTGTTCCTTTGTGACAGAATAACAGGGACATTGACTCAATGAAGGCAAGCCGGTGCAATGTAAGCAGAGAACAATCCTGAGAGTAGAGCCAAAACGAATTAGAGCAGGCAAATACTTCAGAGGCTAGTACATGCACGAAAACAAATGACTTTGTTAATTTTTTTTGCAGTCAACAACAAACTAACAAGCTGTCCAGCACAGAGAGGCATAACAAACTGGAAATACTTTACACCCTTTGTGAATGTTGTGGCCTAATTCACAGAGGGCACTAAGAAACAGCAAAAGCATTTTGGAAAAGTATAGTAAAAAAGAGTACATTGTGGAAAATTGAATTCTTTAAGATTGTAGAAGTTATTGCTCTCTGTTACCGGGTATATTTAACAATAAGATTAGGGCTTTGGTAATGTGGTGTGTGAAGGACGTGTGACTCCAGAGGAATAGAACTTGCGAGAGTGCCACTTGAGATTAGAATAAAGGAGCTTGTATAGGAATTTCACTAAGCTACAGAAATAAAAACAAAATAAAATTAGATGAAAATGAATATACATGAACCTAAAATCCAAAATTCGGAGCCTACATACCTCACTTTGGGATTTGTGAATAAAATTCGACTCAATTGGAAGCAACACATGGTAACAGCTACACCAGTGGCTCCAAATATGGGATAGGCCTGGAATTGCAAAAATCCATCAAATCATAAATTAATTTTATTTGAAAATTGAGAGCTTAGCACTAAGCATAAACATATCCAACATAAAAGAATGCTTCATGCCACACTGATATGAAGCGTCAGCTTCAAGACTTCAACAACAAATAAGTTACAGCGGAACATCATAACCAGGGAACATACTCTTAAAAGATAGCATGGCACAACTGCATACAAACTTTACAAATTTAGTACAAATTCCACAGCAATACCCAAAAAAACAAAATGCTACTATCATACACAGATTGCTCAGATACAATAACCAGAATCCATATCCATGAATAAGAGTCTTCTCCTAGAATCGATTTGTTTATGAATTCTTTCCCCCACGTGTGAGCTGCTGACACAAAATGATTTGTTTATGAATTCTTTCCCCACGTGTGAGCTGCTGACACAAAATTGATGCAGCTCTAATGGGTGGTTCCACAACTCAAACGAATAACGCTGAGTTAGCTATACAAACTTAAGTCTTAATGTAATAAAAATTTCGTCCCCTGACTGAAACCTTGGAATTTTAATGCTATGCACAGGAAAGTTTGTATAAGAGTGGGTCCGAATGCCCTCTTCCCTAGTGCAAATCACCAAGCAGGAATCATTGATATTGTTTTTCTCATATAACATATAAATTTAAGAAATACCTTTTAAAATTAAAGATAAGTACATACCTCTTTGTTGATAAGTATAGATGTACATATGTTCTAAACTTAAACTTATTATTTCATCAATACTAGTATAGATGTATTTTAAACTTAAACTTATTATTTCATCAATACTAGTATAGATGTATTTTAATCATGGATATATCAAATGTCATTATATACAATATTTTTTTTAGAATGTAAAATTTGAAAAAATATTTATTTGTCAAAAGATTTATTCTAATTTAGTGTTTGATACATGAGATTTTTGTCTTTTTCTATATAGATCATGTGTAATTTTTCATTATTTAAATTATATTTTTGTAATAATTTACTATTATTATTATGATTATTATTTATATTAAAAATATAAGAAGTTATATTTTTTTTAGAAATAAGTAAATTATTTTACCTTTAATTACTTTTTTCTTTTGAGCATTGAAATATTTTACTAGGGTAAACATTAAGACAAACATAGATATATGTTAATATGGATATTCAAACACTTTATTTAAGTTGTATAGTAAAATATGTAAACAGAAATAAAAGTGTTATGTAAATTTTAATTACTTTATCTTTATAGACTAATATAAAATTTTATTATTTAACATAGACATAGAAATAATTTATTTATAACTGGAAGAGTGAAAGTGTAATATCAAGTAATCAAGTGACCATAATGAGAATGTGATTATCAATGTTTTATAATGCTTTTAATTAAAACTAACCAAATATGTATAATCAGTTATGTTTTTATTATAGCCTACAATTTCTTCATTTGAAATATTTTTTGAAGGACACATGTAAACTCCAAATTGAGCAGGGAGGGAATTACACATCGCTCTCATACTGGATTGTAGAATGAGTCTCTCGGCTCAACAATGATGGATGTGCCTCTCCCTATAAAAAATGTCCATACATACAACAATCACATATCCATTGTAGTATGCAATGACCATTGTTGGAAAACTTCACTTTTATCTGTTAGTATGACTTGTGAAACATGCTTTAAATCAAAATAATTATTGCATTGCAATCCAAAATAGAGATGAGAGAATATATGTTATAGTGAACGTGTGAGGGTCAGGGTTAATGTTTAGGTTGTATAGTAGCTTGTATTTACTATACATGGGCACTTTAACATTGATAAAATCACAAGAAATAGAATACAAGAGAAATACTTGCTTGTTTTCCCATATGCAAAGCATGTTGCTTTAGTCCATTGAAATATTTTCGGAACAATGGGCTCAATAGTCACTCTGTACACCTCAAAAACCAGCATAGAAGTATGGGAAGTTATTACATATGTCAATGTCAATGCGAACATACTGTAGTCCCCAACTAGCAGTGTATGCAAAATGTATAGAATATAATAAAAGTAGATAACTTGGGGGTGTGAGCTCACCTCACTGTTAGACACTTGGTGTTACAGGTCTATTTGGGCACATCACTTCCAACATTCAGATCATTACAATTAGGGCTCATCAAACCCTAATTCAGTTGCTACATGCCCTAGACAAGTCATCACATTGAATGCCTTCATTCCTGAAAGTTTCCTGGCTTGAAGCTTTCCTGAAATGCCTCTTTGGGAGACCAGCACAACCTTGGTCAAGGGTAACTGCGCTGCAGAGCACTTAGGCCCACTTTGACCTGCGTTAGGGAGAGATTGAGCGAAATTTGCATAGGGTTCTGGGAATATTCCTCCATTCTAGAAGATTCCCACCTTTTATCCTCTCCTATGAGCTCGAAATTGGATAGGGAATGAATCAATTAACCTCCTATCCTCTCATCCCTTCCTCCATGGAAACTAACTCTAAGTTTGGAAAGCCATTCAATGCCCAATTTATGACAAAACCACCTCCATTTCCCTATAAATTGAGCATTCATCATAGTGATCAAGGGGCTGGACTTTGAAGATTGTAAGGAAACACTGTTGGTTTGAGGTTTGAGATCATAATCAGGTATTGTTATGTTGTTGGATTGGTGTGCTTTTGGTGTGATGAAGGATGGAACTCAAGCTGGATGAGTGACATGGGATCAGACTTCCTTGGTTGTAACTCTTCCTTCTACTTTTAATAAAGTTGTTTACACCTTTTCCCATATTCTTGTCTTTATGTATGATGATTATATGTGTAAATGTGTTTGATTCCATTTGCTTATAGTAGATAGATCATTTTCTTTGATTGGTTTTTGTCCTCTGTTTATGATTGCAGGTACTGATCGAGCGGATTCAGTTCGAGAAGGAGCGACGAGAGCAATTCAAAGGAGACAAAGGGAAGCGAAAGATAACAAGTAGGTCTCTTGTCTTATCTATCTATCATAGGAAAAGGTTAAACTCTTTAATTCTTTTGTTCTAAGTGTAGCTACCCACTTAGGGAAAATGTGTTTATTTGTAGATACAAATTCCATATAACAAATTGGCGACTCTGCTGGGGAATGACCATCATTCCTGGTAGTTTATCCTCATCATAGTACACCCTAGTAGACTTTACTTGCTTTCATTGATCTTATTTCAACCTTTTTGAAGTGTTTTTTGTCAAAAATTGTGCTTGAATGTCTCTTGATTGGCCTCTCTGGCACCAGCACAGGCTTGGTCTTGACACAATGCGTTGCAGAACACCCTTGGCTTAGGGACAGTGCATTGAAGCGCACTGTCTCCCATTCAGGGTTGCGCTGATCCTCCTTAAGCCAAAAATCCCACCTTTGGCTTGGTTTTTTCCAAACTTCCTTCTGATTTTGTTCGCTGAAAGATCAATGATTGTTGAAGTTCTGAAATCAATTTGTATTTCCTTCTGAATGTGAATCCCATGAGTCTATCCCTGACCCATCACGGGTCGAGGAAATAGTTGACCCGATTTCACCTTCAGTTAATCGTACCTTTCCCGTAGAGAGTGAGTATGATACCACTCAGGTTCTTTTCGTTTCTTCAGATTCCAATGAGCTTGGGGGCAATCCTCCTGTTCCATCAAGACAGGAAGAAAATCCTCCCGCTCTCGTAACTCAAGGGGGTAATACACCTGTTTCTACGGTACCCTCGCCAAGTACTTTGGTCACTTCCTTTGATTGGAATCGACTGGCAGGATGCCATCTTCCTTCTTATGTGCCTTTCCAGATCATAGTACAGGTTTGTAATATGATGGCACCTGACACTATTATAGATGAAGGTGCATCTGTGAGTATCCTTTCCTCCACTGCTTGGCAAACACTCGATTTGTCGCTACTTGTGCCTGTTACCTAGAATCTGTTGTCTTTTAATAGAGGAACCAATTAACCATTAGGGATCCTTACTCAATTGCCTATTACTTTAGGAGGAAATTTTTTTTATCTCAATCCGATGGTAATTCTAGGCCCTTTAGATTACAATTTACTTCTTGGGCGTGATTATGTTTATGACATGGGCGCTATTGTTTCAACACTCTTTCAAGTGATGTGTTTCTCACATAAAGGCAGAATTGTCACCATTGACCAACTTTCATTTCCCGGTCCAAATATGGTTTCCAGTCAATCATCTTCCCTAAATGGTCCTTTTGTCCCAATGGTATCTTCCCCGCCATGGGTCAATTATGTGGCAACCCGTTCCATGCCTACATCAACTGATGAACAATTCCATGATGTTGTGCATTATGTACTAGGGGCATTGGAACCAGAGCTCTCTAATAGGTTCCTTTATATGGATCCCTTCTAGTACATTTTTCTCCCATCTAACGAGAACCTCTTGGAGGTCATGATCTCTAATGGGTCATGATCAAGGACTCTATGGATAGTTCCTTGTCTTGTGTCAACCTCTTTAAAAAATGAAACAAGGATAGTTCTTTTACTGTGTCAACCTCATTAAAAAATGAAACAGGTCCCAGAGCATAGTCCCTTGTCTTGCAATCTCGTTAAAAAATGAAACAAGGAATCTGAGTAGAGTTCCTTGTCTTGTGTCAAACTCATTAAAAAATGGAACAAGGTCCCCTGGAGCAAAGTTCCAATTCGAGTCTTTAAGTAGATCTCGTAAAAACCCAGCCGAGTCTTTCACTTGATCTCGTAAATGAATCTTCATTCCATCCACTTGATAGCCATGAGTAGTCTACTTAGGTGGATGCAATGAAGCTTGGGGGGCATGCACCTAGAATCGAGTCATCATGCTGGGGGCATGTAAACTTAATCCAAGCATAGTTTTTCGTTTCAAGCTTGTGTAAACATGAAACTGAATCCAAGCATATTTCCATATGGTTCAATCTTGTGTAAAAATGAACCCATTTCCATTTTAACCCTCGTGATTGCCATTCTATCAGCCTCTTCCGTCAGATGAGCCTTGGTTTTTCTCCTTCCATTGTCACTATCTACTTGGCCGATCATACGTTTTCAATTGGTTGTTTTACCTTTTTAGAGGAACAGTTGCAATGAGTGGTCTTATTCCCCAGTATCTTCACATAAATCAACATGTTTTGAGAAGTTCTGACATCACCGGAACCAGTTGCTATCCTAGACCCCACTTGTTCCTCTAAGTGGAGTTCTCTTTAAGCACTTTTCAGACTCTCGAAATATGAAAATATTTCCGAGCACTTGTCCTTTTCAGCGTGTTAATGGATTGGAAATGACATCTATTCAGTATAAGTTTAACTTTTTTTCCGGACTGAGATAGATTACTTACGAAAAAGGAATATGTTGATCGAACATGCTCAATAGGTTGTCTCTTGTATTATTTTACGCTTTTTCGGATTTGAGAGACAAATTTATGAAAAAGAACTTGTGGAGTTTTCTTTGTCCATTTTAAAACTCTCTAAACATGAAAATGATTGTGTTCTCATTCTCGTTAAACTCGTTAAAACATCAAATAGCGACAAACTTGTCCATCATGACAAGACCAAGTTTCACCTTCGCTAGACTCGTTAAAACAGCACATACCGATGGATTCCCTTGAAGGGTGGAATTATACAACAAGCATATGTTATCCTTCTCAAACTTGATAAAAAATAAAGAGGTACTAGTCAACAATCACTGGGGGAAATGGAAAAAAGGGTAAACCACTTTATGGTAGCAGGTCGCTCTTGAACATGACACTTTCATTTCATCTCTGTGACTACTTGGGTTGGGTTATCTGCTTGATGGTTATCATACCTATGGTCTATCACACCATTTGTCACTTTAGTTTTGGGTCAATGCTGCTAATTAATTCAGTGTTGCCAACATGTTCAAGAGAAGTCACTCAGTGAAATTCATTCTTTGCAGAACTCATAAACCTTCATTTTCATGATTGCCATTCCTGAACCTTGTGTCGTCAGTCACATTCTATTTCCAAAAATCATTACACTCGTTTCGTGTCGTTGATGTGGGATATATTAAGGTTCTCTTGTGACGAGTCGCTTCTTGTTGACATCAGCACATTATCCAAGAAGTTGACTTAGGAACACCCTTCCAGTGCCTTGAGGATTGCATGCATCAATGGAAAGTTTCTCGCTTCTGACGACAGGGTGACATCACTGGCCTTCAACTGAAAGACTTTGTATGGTGTTCGACATCAAAACATCTATTCACACCATGTAGAATGTATTGCAGTACCTTGAGGATCATTATCATTATCGGTGATTTCTCTCGTGTATGTTAACAACTTACATCATTCGCTGGTAATTAGATGGTGTCTTCCCATGTTCGATTTCAGATCACATGTTCATATGGTTAGACTCATACTTGAGCGAACGATTGAACGAGATAAAAGGCTCTGGATCTATTTTCATCCATCCGGGCTGCGATTTCAGGAGAGTACTAAATCATCGGTACGATGGCTTTACACATATGGTCATCCTATCATGGGTCTATATCTATAGACGACTATCTGATTTATGTACATGTAATGAAAAGTTTATATGCTGAGCATGGGTATGCCTTCCCTCAACGATTCATGAAAAATTCAAAATATCATGATATTATATTGTAATTGATGCAGGTCACCATTCGCTTCAGTTCTTCCTCATCACATCGTAAAGCATATCACTCGAAATTATCATTTTCGACTTCATGCTTTAGGGGGTAGCTGTTATAGGTCTATTTGGGCACATCACTCCTGACATTCAGATCAGTTCAAGTAGGGCTCATCAAACCCTAATTCAGTTGCTACATGCCCTAGACAAGTCATCACATTGAATGCCTTCATTCTTGAAAGTTTCCTGGCTTGAAGCCCTCCTGAAATGCCTCATTAGGAGACCAGCGTAGCCTTGGTCAGGGGTAACTGTGCTGCAGAGCACTTAGGCCCATTCAAGCCTGCTTTGTAGAGCACTTAGACCCACTTTGACCTGCGTTGGGCGAGATTGAGCGAAATTTGCATAGGGTTCTAGGAATATTCCTCCATTCTAGATCATTCTAGAATATTCCCACCTCTTATCCCCTCCTATGAGCTTGAAATTGGATAGGGAATGAATCAATTAACCTCCTATCTTCTCATCCCTTCCTCCATGGAAACTAACTCTAAGTTTGGAAAGCCATTCAATGCCCAATTTATGACAAAACCACCTCCATTTCCCTATAAATTGAGCACTAATCATAGTGATCAAGGGGTTGGAGTTTGAAGATTGTAAGGAAATATTGTTGGTTTGAGGTTTTGAGATCATAATCAAGTATTGTTATGCTACTGGATTGGTGTGCTTTTGGTGTGATGAAGGATGGAACTCAAGTTGGATGAGTGACATGGGATCAGACTTCTTTGGTTGTAACTCTTCCTTCTACTTTTAATAAAGTTGTTTACACCTTTTCCCATACTCTTGTCTTTATGTATGATGATTATATGTGTAAATGCTTTCGATTCCATTTGCTTATAGTATATAGATCGTTTGCTTTGATTGGTTTTTGTCCTCTATTTATGATTGCAGGTATTGATCGAGCGGATTTAGTTCGAGAAGGAGCGATGAGAGCAATTCAAAGGAGACAAAGGGAAGCGAAAGATAACAAGTAGGTCCCTTGTCTTATCTATCTATCATAGGAAAAGGTTAAACTCTTTAATTCTGTTGTTCTAAGTGTAGCTACCCACTTAGGGAAAATGTGTTTATCCGTAGATACAAATTCCATATAACACTTGGTCATCTAACACTGCATCAAAAACAAATTCATGTTTCTTAACATATATAGTCAAGTCCACCTACAATATACTTTTTTGTAGTTATTAGAAATAAAAGCACATTTCAAGCCAAATAAATCTTGACCTTCCACATAGGAGTAGAGTATGCCTTCGGAGTTTACTTTAAACCATAGGAAATATTAAATTCAAGCAACAAAGAATTAGAATATTATTCATATGAAGGATCAGTCAAATAGAAACTTGCAAAAGGTTCCTTCTTCAAGCAACTAAAGTCATCTAGATTATCATAGGAGTGAATAATTTAGAGTAATACAATAACATTCCCAGAGTAAAAATGCACGTCTCGCTTTTAATAGAAATTATTCATCTTTGATTTTTGAGCATTCAAATAGTCAACACTTCTTTCAGAATTTGAGAAGCTTCGCATTTGAGAGAGATAGGCGAGTTTTTAACCTACTGCAAAATTGTTATCACCTACTGCAAAATTGTTCAAATAGTGCCAAATGATGTCAAAAGAATGCAAAAGAGTAGAGAATTTTGAAGGCATCTTCCAAGCCTCTAAAGGACTCAAAGTCTAAATCATACCCTCTCCATTGGAAAGTGTTCTGAACAAACTATCCAACGATATATATAACTCCAAAACCGGACTCCGGGATCAAAAGATATGGCCTTATGAAGTTTCAAGGATTCAAGCCTTAGGAAAGAGGGAATATCGGAGGTCTGATATTGGAGATTGTATATCGGAGGTCCAACAACATGCCATATCAGCGCATCACATGTCAGAGGTCTGATATATTAGAGATCCAGCAGTATCGGGGAGAAGACATATCAAGATATCACATTGCAATCGACAATGAAAACCTTTGAACAGGTGACAACCTTTTAAAGTTTCGATAATGCATAAAGTTCCGATATAGAGTAAAATAGTCAGGGGACTCAAAAATAAGTTTACAAAGGATTTCCCAACAAATCCAAGGGCGGATGAGCTCTTTTCTCTCTCCTCCAGTGGTACGTGTGGCAGCGTCTGGTTGGTCTCGATAAGCTACACATGGCAGCACAGGATTGGCTTCGATAAGGACGCATGGCAGCATAGGATTGGCTCTGATAAGGACACGTGGTGGCTGACGTTAGCATGATGTGGCGGTACAACATGACACGTGGCAGTCAATTATGGCATTTTGAGGGGGCATAAGGGGAAAATTAGGGTGACATGTGTCACCACTCATGAGGTGCCACGTGGCAGATGACGACATCATAATCGGAGATCGATGATTGGAAGGTGAGCATGTCGCAACTCCCCTGTTGTGTCTCTGATTAGAAACCGCCGATGAGAGGGGCTCCAATATTAGGTTGGCGCATGGTCTATAAGCCATTAGAGAACCTTGGGCACTAAGTAGTTTACTAAGGAAAATATCCCCCAGGCAAGAACAAAAAGACCCTAATGCCTTAAGGCTAAGCACCTGTTCATATGATGAGAAATCCAGAAAGGGGCTAAAACAAAGGGGGGCCAAAGGAATATCGGAACTCGTTGTTTTGTAACGTTTTTAAAAACAAAATTTCCAATGAGACAAAAATTCGATAATGCATTATGGTGATGTTACTGGGCATATCAGGCTCCGATAGTGTAATACAGAGAATTTATGTGATGGATGAGTCGACAACTATGATTCCACGACACCACCACGACCACCATAGTGAATCGTCCTGGCTCTAGAAAGTAGAAAGTTTGAACGGTTAAGGCGGAAAGTGACAGGGGAACCAACGGAGTAATGGAAGAGGCACCTTGTGGCAGAGACGTGGTATGACTAGAGGCCATCACAGGAAGTGGCAGGGAGATATTTTCCTCACCATCATTCAATTTTCCTGGTCTTTATTTTTGTAATTTTTGTATTTTAAGGAACTGAATCAAATCTGATTGCAATGATTTGGGCAACAGGGCTTCACACGCTGAGACAACTAGTCGATCAGACAAATGGAGCTCAGGCTAAGATATTTTTGTAATTGTTTTACAAAGTTTTCCCTCTCCTTATAAAAAGAGGGAAGAAACACTTAATAGAGGTTTCAGAATTATGCACCCGAGAGGTCCAAATTATGTGGTTCCATTTTGGTTCTATTTGCCTATTCATGAGGGACTTGAGTGATACATTACCGAATGTAAATGGACTGGTGAAAGGGACTCATTTGAAAGATTAATGAAACTCTTTGGTGATTCCAATCAGAGCAATGCGCAATATGTTTCCCCCTTTGTATATCTCACTTCATGTATGTTTTCCCTCTTTTGAAATTGTGTAATGAAGCTACCAGTTTCACTCTTATTCATGGTTGTATATTTGCTGCTAAGTAGTAACAGTACCTGTGTTAACTACAAATTTACTTATGTACCTATAATGTGCACATATTTACTTAATGTTATTTGGTGACACATGTATTCATGATGTATAGAGCTTGGGATCTTAATTAGTGCTCCACTATTTATGCGTTCTCACCTCTTCAGTCTTCCATACTTTTTCCAGAACATTGTTGCTTAGGATTTTGTATTGTATCCAGCCCTATGCATCGAATTCTCTCATTTATTTCCTCCTCTTATTTTTTACTACAACGCCAATCTAAGGTTGCCTATTGTTGTGTGTCGGCGACCAGAACCAGACATTTCTCTTTGAGATTACCCTGATTTACGCCTAGTGTATTTAGATCCATGTATTTTCTTGAGTTTACCTTGATGAAGGACTATTGAACCAAGCCCCTTGAATTGTATTTTTCCAATTACGTGACAATATGGAGTGCAACAATAATCCCTCAGATAATCTTCAAAATCACTCCTCTCTTTAAGATGTCCTAGGGACTGGTCTCCAATCAATCTAGAGGGTGTCTCTAGGAGGCTTTTATATCTTCTGAAGAACTTGTGTGGAAGGTGATAGAAAAATATACAACATATTTTTGACGCCATTTCGGGGAATGGATTAGAGAATTTTTCTCCAGGGTACGACAAATATTTACATTCCCTATGTCAAGTGAGCAAGGGAAGTGTGGGTTGAAGACTCTCACCTTGGCGACTCCACTGTCTGAATCTTATAATAAACAACTTGAAAAATCCATTGTCCATATCTTTATCTGATCATCCTGGCTTTCAAGAGGCCTCATACTCGCTCTGATGCTAAACAACAGAAAACTTCCCCTACATTTGAACTTGAGATCACTCACCTAGAGGGGTTTTCAAAATGGTCCTTCCTGCATTCTTGGCCAACAAATTTGCCCCACTGTATTTTTCTTCTATTGCCATTTATCCCAATCATATCCCTTCATTTCATGAATGGAATACCTATTTGCCTAGATTTAGTGGAAACACATATAGAAGGTTAGACCAAGACCTCAAGGATTTTCATGAATGCATGGAACACCAGGGTATTGTTTTTGAAGATGCGAAAATGAAATTGTTCATGTATTCTTTAGAGGAATATTTTAGAGTTTGGTACATAACAATACCTCGTGGCAGTATATATTCTTTAAAGAGATTTCAAATAACATTTAATCATTATTGCAAAATATTATATCCACTAAATGATCTGTTTGAAGATTGTTGTGCATATTTTAATGTTGAAAATATTTCTGAGGTTAATGATCCTGCTAAAGATGTTTGTGGGACTCCATTCCAAGAAGATATCTACTCGCATCAAGAAGCATCACCCAGTGATCAAGAAAGAGAAGAAGGAGACATCATAGAGCTGCAAATAAACCCTCAGAGAGTTTATTCTGCTGAATTGTATGATTCTCCTTCTTATGATTCATATGACTCCGATGAGATGTTGAGCAATGCATGACTACAACAGTCCCAATCATGGGAAGATGCAAAAAGAGAGGAGGCCCACCAGGAGGTTAGCAAAGAGGCTCCAGTGCAAGATTCATATCCTTTAAATGCAGAACAAGCCCAAGAAAATAGTATTCAAGTTAATGAAGATTCTCCAATCTATGATTCATATGATTCAGAGGAGGATGAGACTGTTGCAGATGTTCAAAGGGTACTTACAAACAAGTGGGGAGAAGACACTCCTTCAGGAGGAGCCCAAAGTTGAAGAGCCAAGCAATCTCTGTGGCTACCTGTTGTAGAAAGATCCCTCCATGGAAGCTGTTCAAGGAAGGGAGACAACTATAAATTTTTCTCATCAGTTCCATGATCCAATAGTTGACTACATGGCATCTTTCTTTGGCCTGCAACAATATACATCAATTCCAAGGTATGTGTCAAACATTTGGTCTGAATTTCTTATGGGGTGCATGCCTACTTTAGTCACTGATTTTCAAGAACACAACCCCATTAGAAGGTTCATGGAGGAGAGTAAAACCGCTGAGCATCAACAATCAAGTTGGGGGCACATCAAAATTTTTGTCCAAAGATATTATGTGGTACATGCCTGTTTTAATTGTTGAATTTCAGCAACATGGAGGCATTAGGTCCAACACCCAAACGCTGCCCTGGTACCATTGGAAGGCTGACCTAACTTGGGTGAATTGAGCCCTATGCATAAATAGGAGTTGTATATAAATAAGCTCACTAGCTGAGCATTTCATTTCGAGGAGTTAAAGTTTATATTTCTGCATTTCAATGTCGTGAGGAAAGGACTCGTAACAAATAAAGTTCCATGGGGATTTTCTGGTTTTATAGATTCATTATATTTTTTACTCCATGCCCAATGGTGAAGGCTACTGTTTGTTGGGTCCCTATAATATTAGTGATTACCCCATTACTATTGTAGTTATACCCCTTATTAATATTGTTGTGCCCATATTACCCCCATATTGTTATTACTGTGCCCCATAGAATTCCTCTATTGTTATTTTTGTGGCTTTATATTATTATTGTTAGGTCGGCTGGATTATATTGTGACTCCTTAGACTCCTATATATAGAAAGGAGGTTTTGTCATTTGAATCATCCAAGAATTGTTCATTTATGTAATGTAAAGGAGGTTGCCCCCTCGAAGAGGCTGAATTCTAAGGCGTTGATCTATCTTTTCTTGAGCTGGTTTCATAACATTTGGTATCAGAGCTTTGGATTCTAGGGTTTCGCTGCTCCAAACAGGTCATCGTGGCATTTTCGCTATAAATTTTTTTCTGTGATGTTTCAGAAGTCGCGAAAAAACCCATTTGAGAAGAAATCGCGCTGAACCTTGGGTCCGAATTTCAGAGTTCTTCGCGCTATATTTGCAAAGATATGATTTGAGGAAGTTGGTCTTTTTGCAGACTCCTTAATTACATTCCAAACAGGTGGCCTGGGGAAAATCGTCATAACTTTATCTCTGGGGATCAGATTGAAATTTCGTAAGAAGATACAGAAAGAGGAAAAATTGTAGTTTTTTAGATGCATTTTTCAGATCCAAAGGTCGAAACGGTGACTCGTGGAACGTCGTACAAGTTTTCTCTACTGAACTAGTCTATAATCAAGTCACTGTAGGAGATTTCACATAACTCTTCCGTGGAGAATCCAATTTGGGTCAGACTAGTGGCATTGGAAAGAGGACACAGAGGGATACTACAGGCACAATTTAGAACTAGATGATCGGAAAGTACAAAGATACATCAGAGGAAATATCGAGCTCCTACAAAGTGAAAAAAGGTGTGTAGATTTTCTTAAATTTTTGCATAAGCTTGGTTTGAAGGAATTCAAAGGGCATAGTAAAGAATTATTATCGGTAACTGATGCCCCGAGGAAAGAAAATGCAAACACCTAGTAAGGAACTTGAAAGCTCTAGCATGACTCATGAAGAAGAGGAAGAAATGCTACATGATATATCAAAATTACAAGAACAAGTGCAACAAATCTCACGCTCACAAAAGCTAAGATAAATGGCTTGGAATCTAAGATAAATGGCATGGAAGCTAAGATGGATGATTTGAAGACAGATTTGAAGAGAGACATCACAAATTTGAAGACAAACATGGCAGATATGAAGACAGATTTGACGAATTTTCTACAAGAAATACTTACTAATGGTGAAAAGGTTGTAAAGGAAACTCATGATGTGAACAAAAGAAATGTTAATCATGATTTCATAGACTCTAATGTTGGATCGAAGACTCACCATGTTCCAAAAATCGATATGAGGAATTTTGATGGCAAGGATCTCGCCACATGGATATTACGGATGGAGCAATTCTTCGATCTCAATAATGTGAAAAACACACAAAAGGTACGTATGGCAACTTTATATTTAGAACCAAATCAGTTTGTATGGTATCAATGGCTTTGCTCTCGTAAACAATTTATCACTTGGGCAATTTTTACAGAAGAATTGATAGCACATTATGAGGATACAAAAAGAAACACTTTTTTTAGCCAATTGATAAGTCTTAAACAAAAGAGTTCAATAATGGAGCACATTGAAGAGTTCCAAAAATTGAACATAAGCGTAAAAGATATTCCAGAGGAGCATAGGGTTGATGTGTTCATAGGGTCTTTAAAGGATGATATCCAACATGATGTTCGCCTTTGGGAACCTGATTCATTAGAGAAGGCATTCAGGTTAGCAAGAAAAATGGAAAGCAAAATTATGGCAACCAGGAAGCATACCACTCACAACTATAAAGACGGAAGTGTTGTTGCCCCTAGTATTCCACAACCTATAAGGTTGACACCACAACAATTGGAAGAAAAAAGAGCAAAAGGGCTTTGTTACAGTTGTGATAGAAAATACACTAAAGGTCATAAGTGTGCTGAGAAGAAATTATTCTACATAGATTGTGAAGAGGAAGAAAAAAAGGAGCAAGAAAGGTCAAAAGAAGAGGATAAACTCCAGGAACAAAGCCTAGATGAAGAAAAAAGATTATCCTCTGAAGAGCAAGAAAAGTGGGTCACAAAGATGTTGGGTTATGACTTTGAAATCATCTGCAAAAAAGGGAAGCAAAATGTGGTGGTAGATGCACTCTCAAGAAAGGATGAGGATGTGGAAGCATTGTTGTGTGCCATTTCTATTATCCAACCAGATTGGATAAATGAAGCAAGGGAGGAATGGAAGAATGACGAAGAAGTGTGGGCACTTATTTGAAAGTTACAACAAGATTCTAGTACATCTGATACATTTAGCTGGCAAAATGATTCATTATGGTACAAAGATCGCTTATACCTCTGTAAGAATTCCCAGCTAAAACAAAAGATTCTTATGGAATTTCACACTTCTCCCTTAGGAGGGAACTCGAGATTTTTAAAAACTTACCATAGGGTTAAGAAGGAATTTTTTTGGGATGGCCTTAAATCAGATATTCAAAAGTTTGTGGCGGAATGTTTGGTTTGCCAACAAAATAAAGTTGAAACAATTAAGACACCGGGTCTATTACAACCTTTATCCATTCCAAGCCAACGTTGGGAGGAGGTTTCAATGGATTTTATCACAGGTTTACCCAAGTCTGAGGGAAAGAGTGTCATCATGGTGGTAGTTGACAAACTTACCAAGTATGCACACTTTTGTGCATTATCACATCCATTTAAAGCCAATACAGTTTCTACTGCATTTATGGAAACAATTCAAAAGCTACATGGAAACCCAAAGATTATTGTAAGTGACAGAGATCCCATTTTCACTGGAAATTTTTGGACAAAATTATTTTCTTATCTTGGTACTCAGTTAGCTGATAGCTCATCTTATCATCCTCTGATGGGAAAATTGAGATAGTAAACAAATGTTTGGAAGGATATCTTCGTTGCTTTGTATGTGATAAACAGACACAATGGGTCAAATGGTTGCCTCTCGCTGAATGGTGGTGTTAGGTTCCTATACCAATAGGTGTCATTTTTCATGATTGACTATGGAAGTGCCAAATATGTTCATCCTTTCCATGCTGCAAAGGTTCCATATTTCCAAGAAATCACTAATTTTGTTACAGTTAAGGGTAGGCCAAACAGCTTAATCTTGGCCTCTCTAGGGTTAAATTTCTTGTTTTAGAGATAGAGAATAAAAATCCGTCCAAACTATTTAATCTTGGTAGATCATTAGATAGGTAGAGAAGCAAGGGCACTCAACTGCTTAATCTGAGCTCCTGGAAGAAATAAGGATAGATTTAGATAAGAGGATAGCCAAAAGAAAAGAAGAAAATCAGGGTTTGCTAGTTCAAGTGAACCCATCCAAAAAGAAGAAAAAATGTTAGGTAAGTAGGTAGGGTAGGTAGTTTTGAGGTTGCAAAATGAAGACTTGTGATAAATTTTGTGTCTCAAAGGTTAAATTCACTCACATCACAAGTGCAAAGCAGTTTTCCTTGGAGCAGCTCAAGCGAGGCATGACTAACTTCCCCTTCACCCTTTCCCAAATCATTTACTAATTTCCCCCAGAGATATTAAGATCTGCTTAATATCACTAAATCATTCATCTCATTCCATAAACATTTTCCTAAGTAAAGATCTGCTTTACTTAGGGGCAGGTCATATTCCTTGTATAACCTCCTTTTTCCCTTTAAAAGCCTAAGTTTCCTATACTTAGCGCTTTCTTCTCAAAAATTCATATTAACCCTTCTTAACTTTATTATATAATCCCCCTCTTTTTACCTTTCCCCGTATTATTTATAGAAATCCCCATATAAATACATATCCCCGCCCTTGGTTGAAATATAACCATAAACTATGTTCTTCGGGAATTACTAAGTTTACTTGAAACTTAGTAAGAACCCTCCTCCGATCTCGTTTACCCTCCTCTGATGCATTGAACCCTCCTCCGACCTGACTGGACCCCCTTCGACGCGATATCGCAGTCGGAAATCGCAGTTGCAAGCGTTGGCACTCCCTCTGTTTGTTTCCCGCTGAAAGCCCTCCGACGCGATATCACAATCGCATATCGCATATCGCATTGTTCATATGCCCCCGTGTCTTTTTACCGATGCATGTCTCTGATCCATTCCCCCAATGCGATATTGCTATTGCAATTGATGCGATATCGCTATCACAAGTCATCGCTATTTCAATCTCCCCTTTTTCACAAATCTTTGCTTTTCTCCACTTTTATGCATATTGCCGCATTACCGCAAATCACATGTTTTACCGCAAAATCTTCACTTTATCGTAAATCGCCCCATTATCGCTCCTTTATCGCATCGCATATATCACAATTATTCCAAGCCTCTGTCCCTCGCCATCCCCGATGCGATATATCGCTAGTGCGCATTGCAAAGCCTCCCCGATATCATATCGCAAGCCACCCCCGATGCGATTTCGCAATCGCTTAAATCGCTATCGCATATATATAAAGTCGCATACCCATTGCCCTTCGCCAATGCGATATGCCGACTTCTTCTCAGCCGTCCGATCCGCCGATGCATGATCCAACGACCCACATTCATCCTTTTCTATTTTATCCAATATTGATCGCGCCCGCCCTTCAAATCATGATTTTCTGCCTAAAGTCGCTTTTGCCCATTTAAAGGGGTAAAAGGGTTATTTGCTCATATTTTCATTCGGCGCTCGCGCGCACTGCAAGTGCAAAGGAACAAGATCATTCTTCAGCCTTTTCAACCACCTCTAAGCAGAAAAGCTCCGGACAGCGAGCTCGCAGCCATTGTACAGTCCTCCTCCATTATGCAGTCTTCCTCTTTTTGATAGTATTCGGGCCAGCGCCGAAAGACTTCTTGGCCCACAGAAAGAAGTAAAATGGACACGATAGCAGTTCTTTTTTCCATTACAGTAGTAAAGCAAGGGCGGTTTCAACATTAAAGAGTATCAGTGGAGCATTAAAGAGTATCAGTGGAGAATAAAAGACCAAATCAGAGGAAACATTAATGAGGATCCAACAAAGTCAAAGAGTATCAGTGGGAATTAAAAGCTACATCAGATCACAGTTAATGAAATCAAAGCCGACCTAGAGGAGTAGATCAGAAGTTAAGGAGCAGTTATTGCAGACAGTCGGCACCCAGCTACAAAGGATGCCTATCAGCTAAATTTTGAAGGAGCTGCCTCCAGCGCAGCATATGCTAGATATTTTCATTTTGTTTGTAGGATACATTAGGTTAAACCTTAGATATTTTCTCAGATCTTTATGAGATCTTGTTTGTACATATTTTGCTTATAAATACCTCCCCAAGTGATGTATTGAGGGTTGGTTGATGTTGGTTGTTATTTCATTTCTCAACTGTGCTGTAACTCTGTGGATATTCTGAATAAAAGGCCGCTAGAATGCATTGTTGCTAAACTTATGGATATGGAATTGATGACAGAGGACTATATTACAGAATTCTTGAATCAGTCTGTGGATCAATAAGTCTTTCTTACCTGTGTTTTCAGTTTCTATGTTTACTATATCATCTAAATATCATGATCTTAATAACAGGGAAAAAGAATAGCCCAGAATCTACTTAATGTACTCTGTGTTCAATCTCTGTTATTTCTATGTTTTCTTCAGGACTAGCATAGGCAAGAATCCTTTATTGCTCTTGTCTCCCTGGTTCTTGCACTCTGAATGCTGTTTAGGAATTCTTAATTGCTCCTAGATATTATTCACTTTCCCTCTGTCAGCATGTGAAGGATTCTTAGTTGCCCTTCACCTTTGACCCCATTCCATCTGATTTCAGCTTGCAGATTGTTCCATGGTTGATTCCCTGCTCTGTAGTACCTCTTTCTGTCAAAGAAACCATATCCAACAGTTTATCCTCATAGAATCCATTGCCCAATGGACTGAACTTCTTAGATTTGCACCCTGTTCCATTGAATGACACCATCCATCCAACCAAACTTAAAACAAACTCCGCACTTCATAACTAGCCTAAAATCTCACCAAAACAAAGCTAAATCATAAAGAGAGAGCCCTCTCTGGTTGCAGGTAGGCTAGGATCTGCAACTAAAAGATTGGTCTGTGGTTACCTCGGCCGTATTCCCTTAGGATTCAAAGGGAACAACCTGAGTGATAACAGGTGGTATAACACTTCCTTCCATACAACAACAAAAATGACCCCATTTATGGCACTTTATGGGTATCAACCACCATCCATCACATCATATTTAAGAGAAAATTCTAAGGTTCATGCAGTGGAACATCACATCAAACATCAACAACAAGTCCTCCAACTCTTAAAGGATAACCTCATGTTGGCACAGAATAGAATGAAACAACAGGCAGATCAACATCGTAGTGAAAGAAGTTTTGATGTAGGTGATTGGGTATTCCTACGGCTACAACCATATAAGCAAATGTCCCTCAAGCAAGCTAATAAGGATAATAAATTATCACCAAAGTATTATGGTCTGTACAAGGTGTTGCAAAAGATTGGTACTATGGCATACAAATTGGAGCTTCCTGTGGCTTCTCGATTGCACCCAGTGTTCCATGTTTCATGTTTAAAGAAGGTTATATGCGACAAGCTCTCAGTTCAAACAATATTGCCAGAACTTGACGAGGAAGGAAAAATTATATTGGAACCGGAAGCAGTCACAGAAACAAGAACTCGACAGCTACGAAATCGTTCAATTTCAGAGTATCTTATCAAGTGGAAGAACTTATCCGCTGAAGATTCCACATGGGAGGATGAGAATTTTATGCAGAAGTATCCAGAACTACTCAAGCGTTGAGGACAACACTTTTTTGAAGGAGAGGGGCATGTTGGGTCCCTATAATACTAGTGATTACCCCATTATTATTGTAGTTATACCCCTTATTAATATTGTTGTGCCCCTATTACCCCCATATTGTTATTACTGTGCCCCATAGAATTCCTCTATTGTTATTTTTGTGGCTTTATATTATTATTGTTAGGTCAGCTGAATTATATTGTGACTCCTTAGACTCCTATATATATAAAGGAGGTTTTGTCATTTGAATCATCGAAGAATTGTTCATTTATGTAATGTAATGGAGGTTGCCCCCTCGAAGAGGCTGAATTCTAAGGTGTTGATCTATCTTTTCTATCTTTTGTTGAGCTGGTTTCATAACACTATTCTATAGGTTTTCAACACCTTGCTAGCAAGGCATTGTCCCCAATTGGAGCCAAAGTTATCACCTACTGCAAAATTGTTCAAATGGTGCCAAATGATGTCAAAAGAATGTAAAAGAGTAGAGAATTTTTCAGGCATATTCCAAGCCTCTAAAAGACTCAAAGTCTAAATCATACCCTCTCCATTGGAAAATTATCTGAACAAGCTTTCCAACGATGTATAGAAGTCCAAAAACGAACTTCGAGATCAAAAGATATGGCCTTCTAAAGTTTCAAGGATTCAAGCCTTGGGAAAAAGAGAATATTGGAGGTCCGATATCAGAGATTGCATATCAGAGGTCCAACAACATGGCATATCGGCGCATCACATGTCAAAGGTCTGACATATTGGAGGTCCAGCAGTATCGAGGATCGATGATTGCTCACAATAGAACCCAGCACATCGACGATCGCACATCAGAGACGCCAAGCAGATCAACGATCACACATCAATGATCCAATGCATCAAAGCATGCGTCGACATATCAAGATATCACATCATAATCAGAAATCAGAACTTATGAACAAGTGACAACCTTTTAAAGTTGCGATAACGCATAAAGTTCCGATATAGAGTAAAATAGTTGGGGGACTCAAAAATAAGTTTATAAAGGATTTCCCCACAAAACCAAGGGTGGATGGGCTCTTTTCTCTCTCTCCTCCAGCGGGACGTGTGACAGCATCTAGTTGGTCCCGATAAGCTACACCTGGCAGCATAGGATTGGCTCCGATAAGGATGTGTGGTGACACAAGATTGGCTCTGATAAGGACACGTGGCGGTTGACGTCAACATGACGTGGCGGTACGTCAGGACATGTGGTAGTCAGTTATGGCGTTTTGAGGGGGCCTAAGGGGAAAATCAAGGTGACATGTGTCACCACCATGAGGTGCCATGTGGCAGATGATGATGTCATAATCAGATATTGGTGATTGGAGGATAATCATGTCGTAACTCCCTTATTGTGTCCCCGATTGAACATTGTCGATGAGAGGGGCTCTGATATCGGGCTGGCAGATGGTCTATAAGACGTTAGAGAACCTTGGGTGCTAAGCAGTGTACCAAGTAAAATAGCCCCCGAGCAGGGACAAAAGGACCCTAGTGCCTTAAGGCTAAGCACCTAGTCATAGCCCCTGGTCATATGACGAGAAATGCAGAAAGGGGCTAAAACAAAGAGGGCCAGAGGAACACCAAAACTCACTGTTTTGTAACGTTTTTAAGAACAAAAGTTCCAATGAGGCAAAACTCCGATAATGCATTATGGAAATGTTACTAGGCATATCAGGCTCCTATAGTGTAATATAGAGAAATTATGTGATGGATGAGTCGGCAGCTGTGATTCCATGACACCACCACGACCACCACAGTTAAGCGCCCCGACTCTAGAAAGTAGGAAGTTTGAGCGGTTAAGGCAGAAAGCGACAGGGGAACCGACCGAGTAACGAAAGAGGCACCATTTGGCAGAGATGTGACCTGACCAGAGGCCATCACAGGAAGTGGCAGGGAGATATTTTTCTCACCATCATTCAATTTTTCTTTTGTCTTTATTTATGTAATTTTTGTATTTAAAAGAATGAAATCAAATCTGATTGCAATTATTTGAGAAGAAGACCTTCGAACACCGAGACAACTAGTCGATCAAACAACTGGAGCTCAGGCTAAGATATTTTTGTAATTTTTTTTACAAATACCTCTCCTTATAAAAAGAGGGAAGAAACACTTAATAAAGGTTCCATAATTTTGCACCCGAGAGGTCCAAATTCTGTGGTTCCACTTTGGCTCTATTTTCTTGTTCATGAGGGACTTGTTTGATACATTGTTGAATGTAAATGGACTGGTGAAAGAGACTCATTTTGAAGTATTAATGAAACTCTTTGGTGATTCCAATCAGAAAAATGTGCATTATGTTCCCCCTCTGTATATCTCAATTCATGTATGTTTTCCGAGTCTTCTGAAATTGTGTAATGAAGTTGTCAGTTTCACTCTTATTCATGGTTGTATATTTGCTGCTAAGTAGTAATAGTACCAGTGTTAACTACATATTTACTTATGTACCTATAATGTGCACATATTTACTTAATGTTATTTGGTGACACATGTATTCATGATGTATAAATCTTGGGATCTTAATTAGCGCTCCAATATTTCTGCGTTCTCACCTCTTCAATATTCCATACTTCTGTTGTAACATTGTTGCTTAGGATTTTGTATTGTATCCAACCCTATGCATCGAATTCCCTCCTTTCTTTCCTCTTATTCATTTTTACTACAACACCAATCTAAAGCTGCCTATTGTTGTGTGTCGGCCACCAGAACCAGACATTTCTCTTTGAGATTAGCCCGATTTACCCCCTGTGTATTTAGATTCATGTATTTTCTTGAGTTTACCTTGATGAAGGACTATTAAACCAAGCCCCCTGAATTATCTTTTTCCAATTACGTGACAATATGGAGTGCAAAAATAATCCCTCAGATAATCTTCAAAATCACTCCTCTCTTTAAGATGTCCTAGGCATTTGTCTCCAATCAACCCAGAGGTTGTCTCTAGGAGGCTTCTATATCTTTTGAAGCACTTGTGCGGAAGGTGATAAAAAAAACTACAACAAAGCATTCAAATAGTCAACACTTCCTTCAAAATTTGAGAAGCTTCACATTTGAGAGAGATAGGCGAACTTTTAACTTTTAATATGCTCACAAGAGACCTAAAGAGATCAATAGAAACATTGTAAGATCAAGATAGGACTTAAGCACATCATCCAGGTACAGTGCATACAATATAGTCATTCTAAAACAAATCAAATTCAAGATAATTAAAATAAGAAGAGAACAAATAAAAAATAAAATACAAGTGTTTAGCATGAGCAAAATATTGTCAATGACAAATCCACTTGTAGGGTGATCTTCCATAAAAACAACCAATGTTAAGCTTAGTCTTATGAACTGTAAGAGAAGTGTGGCTTGGTTCAATGGTTACAATATCTTATTTTTTCTTAGAAATATCTTTTTTGTTGAGAAGCCTTTCAAGAACATGTTAAAGAACCAACATCACATATGTTGCAAAAATCAATGTGTGACAACAAAAAATCATGTTGCAAAACAATAATAGCAAGCTCATCTCAAATAAAATGATTGCATAGGATCAGTGGAAATCATTATATTCACTAGCTTATTTCATAGTTTATGAATTCACCATTAATCCTCCAAACAAATACACTTAACATCCTTGTAAATAAAATTATATCTGCAGGTAAAAGAGATTAAAAAAGGAAATAAGAAGTTCCATGTTGAATCTATTCATATATGAAGCTGCTAAAACTAAAGAAAAAATGAATCCAACTTCTAACAACATTGATTTTGTCCCTTGCACCAGCTTTCTCTATATCACTAGGGACACCTCTTAGCTACCATTGTCCAAATCAACCCACATTCTATTAGCTTGTTACTTATTGCTAGTCAGAATCAATTCCAACTTCCTTCTCGGCTATTGAAATGAAAGGAGATATGGTATCATACAACCTCGGTACAGATGCTTGCATGATAAGGGGGTGTACATGGGATGAAAATACGGACCACTCACAATAGAGTTGGTTGGTCCTTCAACTATATTTCTATACTCCATTATAGTAAAATAATAGTTCCAACAATGATATAATAATCAAATTCTCTAAGTGTCAAAATGACATATAAATAGAATGTACAACGTTGATGAAGTTTGGACCCATTTACAAAGTATTGAAGTTTGGAAACTTTCAATACTTTGAGTTATTTTAGTGAGCTTGAAATAAGTTTCCTAAATCTTTGAACGTTGTAGGTTCATATCACACCTAGGTTTAGATGGGTCTTTATTGATATCCATGGTAAATACCATCGATGCACAATGTAATGACCCATTTGTGATGTGAACTTTGGGTTGAAAATTTTAAGGTTGCATACCTGGCTTTTGATATGAACTCTAGATTGAAAAGATCAAGGTTGCATCACTGAACTCTGAAATATTTAGATATTTTACTAGGTTAAGGCTAAGTATCTCAAGTATTTTAATATTTAATATGTTCTAATGTAATATCCAAATACGCTCTATATAATTGTTTAAGATGGAGGAGATTCATCTTATACCTGGGTTTTGCTAATGCCCATTATGTATAATGCACCATCTAGATTCAACATACAATTTTGCACACATAGACATGTAAACACTAAAAATTGATGAACCATCCTAATACCTACCCTTTCTAAGGTGCATTTATTCTTTCTTTTTTGAGATCATTAGTTGAGCTAATATGAACAATTTTGCAGCGATTGAGAGTGATGATGATATCATAAGGGTTCTTGAAATGGGAGGAAAGAAAGAAGGTCCATATACTTGTGTGCATATGACATTAAACAATCCCCAATCCACCACAAGCGTTTTTGCTCACAGGAAGAGAGGGAGAGCCCCCGTAAACAAGGAACACGAAACACAAGCATCTCAAAAGGTACTACATCAAGACCTCAGTCTCGTTCAATGACTAAGGATCTATCTAGGTAAAAAAGGTCTCAAGTTCCATAACCCCTAGGGTGTTCTTACGCTACTGAATAAGGTATCAAATGACAAAATTAGTACTTCAAATGATGGTAAACTTCTGAACCCATATGCATGGCCTCTCTTCCAAGTGAAGAAGCTCCAACAAGTAGAATCATAAACTCATGCATTACCATGAAAGGTGTCGGCCATTTTTCAAATTATTATCTAGATATACCTTGAAAGCTTGTGATGTAGACGTGTGCCCCTCATGCAATGCTCACTACTGTGTTTGTTTCAAAATATAGCCAGTTAAACAAAAAGTAAATAATTGAAATAAAAATGAACTAAATGAACATTTGGGTGGGAACTTGGGCTTGGATGTAATCCACGTGCTCCCACTTCATGGAATCCATTGCTTTACATTTTATAAACACAATAATATGTTAAGGTCCTGGTCGACCATTTACCTTAATTTGGCTCTAATCCTACATAGAGGAGTACAAATCCCTCAGTGAATTTGTCATGCATATAAAATTTTTCATTTTAGCTCGATGTTGAGATGGTTTAAGAATTTTGACAATCTTGCATTGAGGGGTGCAGATGCCTCAATGAACTTGTCATGCATATAAAATAACTGTTTTTAGCTAGATGTTGAAATGTTTTAAGAAGTTTGACAATCCTGTTTAGATTTTTTCTTATGGGCCTACAACTGTACATTGCTCTTTGTATAATTGTGTTGATTTTCTTGCTCAAATGGTTTAAGTGGAAGCTAGTGAAGGTCCAAGGATTATGTTGTAGTTATGTGCTAGGAATATGGCTATTGTTGGCCAAATGACTCCTTAGTTTAACCTCTGTTGACTTATTGGTTTGTTTTTCATACTTCATAATAGATATATGCAATGTAAAAGGAGTTGGCTTTTCAGAATTTTCAAGCAATTCATTATAGCAAGAGGCATGAATATTGTTTGTGTTGTTATTTTTAAATGATATTTGTATTATCCTTGGTGCAATGGTTTTTGGAATTTAGTTCTTCTCTTAATAGGTTTCTCATCTATCATGAACGAGCAATGTTGATGTAGGTGTTGCATTAGTAGGTGGTGCTCTCACAAGTTATATTCCTCTGGAGTCACAAGTCCTCCACACACCACATTACAAATACATAATCTTATTCTTAAATATACACGGTGATAGAGAGAAATAACTTTTACAATCTTAAAGAATTCAATTTTCCATAATGTACTCTTTTTTACTATGCTTTTCGAAAATGATTTTGGTGTTTCTTGAATCTTAGTGCCCTTTGTGGGTTACGCCATGCCAATGTAGCTATTCGAATATTTTTTACAACATTCACAATGGGTGTAAAGTATTTAAAAGTGACCATAAAAATAAAATCAAACACTTTAAAGAAGAAATTGGTCTCAGGTTGAATTGTCCCTAGAATCAGTAGAAATATAGCTTGTAGGTCACTCTACACATGGTTTGGGACTTATAATAGAATACAATCACAAAATCTCAAAAATTGTGTCATGAAACTGACAACTAAAACAAAATCAAACGAGTTGTTTTTAGTGTGTTTTTTGGAATTTTTTTGGTGGGTTTTTTTCTGGTTTAATTTCTCTAAAATCACAAATTTGATAGGTAATATTTGCACAATCCAAGTGCTCTAGGGGTTTCTCAGGGTGCTGAATCCATATATACAACCAAAAAACTAGTTTAAATAACACAAATCAAGATTTCACCTCAAAATTTTCCGCCAGATTCCAGCATCGAAAAGTCTAAAAAATCTCACTAAAAACAACTCCAAAATCAAATACATATTAAAAAAAACATGACTCAAATTCATTTTTTCTACAACATATAGTTCCTCGAAGACTGCACTTTTCTTGACCATTAAATAGAATAAAATTACAAAATCTTGCAAGACATATTTGTATAAAATTTGACCATAAAATAAAAAATCAAATGTGTCTTCAAAGAAGAAACAAATATCAGGCTCAAGTTTCCCTGGAGTGACTTCAAATTAAAGAACTCTACACAATTTTTTGGACATAGAACGAAAATATAAAATCTTGCAAATTGTGTTGTAATGTAGGTAAAATCTAACCAAATAAAATCAAATGCTTCTTAAAAAAAATTAGCACGCCTCGTTCAATTTTAGCCGAAGTCGCTTAAAATCATACCTACTAGAGCGTTCAATGCTGTTATAGCTCGAAATCTCACTCTTATGGTTTGTGATGCTGCACACATGGCCTAGGGCAACCCCTCCTTCCAGACATGGTCTCAAAATTTAAAAAACAGTGTTTTATCCCTTATACGCGACTTTGCCTTGTGTTAAACGCGTGTATACGCAGGTAGGTCTATACCCAACCCGCGTGTATGTATTAAAACACTTAAAAAATATAAAACTCCTTAATTTCGAGCGGAGATCGCGGGTTTTACTTGCTGATCACCTGTTAGTGCCCGTGGCCCAACTATTCCCAACCAACTCCCAACTAAAAAACTACTTTGGGAGAGGTATAAATAGACCTCATTGGGAAGGCCTAATGGAGGAGAGAAGAAGAGAAAGGTTATTATGTTGAGATTTTTCCCCTGACCAGCTCTGAAGAGCCTTGTGCCTCCTGCACTTCACTCATTTATACAGGAAACCCTTGTTTCCTTGTGCGTTGATGTTCATCCATTACTTTTGACATCATGGAGCAATGCATGGAAGGAGTTTGTTGAAGGCTTGAAGGTGGGTGAATCCGGAAGAAAGATTTGCTTGGAGCATTCGAAAGGGTGAGTTAGGTGAAATTTTTCCTTTTCTGGACTTTATTTGTCTATAATAAAAGAAACACGTGTCTTGGTTCCTGATATAAATCCTCTTTATGTTTATGATATTCATGTTTAGAATTCATATGTGAATGGTTGTTTGAACTTCATAACTAACTACCTTTCTTTATAACATGAAGATGATTTCTTTATAAGTTTTTGTCCATATACTACTGTGCTCTCTGGAATTGGTTGTTTTGCAGAACAAAGAAGCAAGAGGAACTTGAAGAAGGGTTTGGACCCTAAGGACCTTCTCAAACGTAGGACCTAAGGTATGCCCCTTTACCATATAATTTTCTTATAATAGTACAATGGCTGTGTGAATGTGTGTTTCTTCGCATAGATAACTTTCAGTCTACTACGATTTCAACCCAAAAAGCCCTAGGGGAACATTTCCCTCAAACAGAATTGGCGACTCCACTGGGGACAACATTCTTGTTTTTCCTAGTTTGGGTGTTTTCAAGCCAATCAGGGCTCAGCTACTTGTGTGCTTGCTGTTGCTGTCTAGTCTATTCTTGAATTGAAAGTTTTGCCAGTTTCTTTAGTTTGTCTTTATTTTTCTTGAAATATTTCATATACGCTGTTTTTCTTAGTTACAGAGGCGTATATACGCAAGTTTCTTTAAGTGAACCCGCGTATACACAGGTTTCCTTAGACACAGTAGCATATACACGCAATCTGTACATAAGTATAGTCGCGTATATAATGCAATTTTCAAGATTTTTAAATTCTGATTGTCTCTGAAGGTCTGTCAGATAGTTTGAGTCAGTCTTAAATAGTCACTTTCCAGTACCAGTGGTTGTTTTTACAACGAGCATCTTGTTCCAAATTCTCTCTGGTTATAAGGAGTATTGGTCTTGTTTTTGTTGTTGCAAGCGTCATCGCTTTTTGGCTCAAGCACACAAGATTTCTTGCTTGGAACCATGGCTGCTCTGATTCATCAGGCCAGGGAGATTGATCTCAATCTTCGTGTTAAATCTTTCTTTTGGTGACTTTTTGTTCGTTTGACGAAACCGCTTTTGTGACCATCCACTTCTTTGTTTCATGAAAGTTGTTGATTGATACTTTCTTGAAATTTGTCTTTTTGATATTTTTGGTTTTTGTTGCCAAAGCTTTCATTGCTAGTTTTGATTGTTAAGAGCACCTTTAAACACATCTCTTTTTGTTGAGTTTTCATCCATTGTGTGGTGTCAATTTACAAAAGTGTTTGTTGCCTATTCTTCAATCACAAGTTTCAGTATTGTTGAGAGCATTTTCTGAAAAGACTTTTTTGTCGTTTTTGTTGAAGAAAACTTTTGAAAAACTTAGTTTTGCTTTCTTGAACTTGGTTTTGTCTTGGTTTCCTTTTAGTGAATGAAAGTGTTTTTATTTGTCTTAGAAATCTCATATTCCATCTAGACATATTAAGTGGCAAGATAAAGATTGATAAGCAAGCAACTTCCATTTTTTGTTTTTTAGAGTAGTTTTCAATCTTGCATTAGCACATATTTGTTGCAATAGGATAAATTTGCATACCTTTTTAGGCATCCATAGCTTTGTTATATTTTGTGAGTGTGAAGCATGTATTGGAAAAAGGAAAAGAAAATTTTGTTTTATTAGAAGTTCCTCTGAACCCCATAGAAATTACTTTTCATCAAAAAACAAAGACAAATGCATGTGCATGTAGTTAGGTTTTTATTAATTTCTTGTGCGTCAAAAACACCATTAGTTTCACTTCCGTTACCCCGTGACTTAAAGAACAGCCTATTTTAAAATCAAGTGCTAACTAAAATTCACTAAAACTTTTTTTTTAGGTCAGTTACACCAACAAGTATTAGGATTTTAGGGCCTTGGATTAGGCGAGTGGAGAGTTAACTCTCCAAGGCCATATAAATTGTCAAACATAGGAGTCTAAATAGTGAGAGAAAATCCAATAGCGTTAGGAAGACTAGGAAAGCTCCGGATCTGGGAGTTAAGCATGAGGGTCTGTGAAGACAGGGAAGAGAGATACCCCCTCTCCTACTTGTCCGAACTTACCTCATGACTGTTCCGCCTGGATTCTGCGACGAGTTGGTATCCATAGTTGCTACTCCTAGGGATCTACACAAGTGGCTGCAGAGGGAATCCCGTGGCACCTGAGGTCGACGTTTCATCACTCTCAACAGTACTACTGGAGGGCACCCTTGCGAAGCTTGGGGGTTTGCATCGGCGCAGGCTATTGTTAGGAGGTCAGCATAACTTCCTCTATTACCTTTGCTGATAGGACTGGGCCCTCATCATCCCAGACTATCTTCGAAAGGCCTCTTAATTCACTTTTTTGTATTTTGGTGTCCAGTCCTAATCACCCGGAGCGGAAATACTTGGAAGTTGTTTGATTGGTTGATATCTTTAGGGACTTTATAGTGGGTGCTCTGTGCTCTTAGTCGGCCTAGCTTTCAATTTTTTGAGTCTTTAGTTAAGATCTTAATAAGAAATTCAAAGTGTTTGACCGGTCACCTAGACGGTCTCGAAGACTTCGTGGTCTTTCACCACAAAGTTTAGAGCCTTCTCCTAGAAGGTGCAGAGATAATACTACTGGTGGGTTTCATCCCACAACCGTTAACGCATCAGGGATTGATCCTCCTCTCGGGGGCATCAGTGTTCAAGCAACGCCTGGCACTTCCGAAGAACAAGAAAGGGACACTCCAGTTCTTTCTCGAGTTCTCTTTTAAGTGGAAAATAACATAGAGGTAGAAGAACTCTTAGAGTCGTTAGTGGCTCCGAATTCTCCCCTACCATCTAGTCATCCGGACGTATCAAAATACGTTGGGACTCCAATGCATAGACCGTCAAGTCCAGGTTATGCTACGCACTTACCATCGATGAACACTACTGGAAGCATGGCTTCTACTACAAGTGCTGCTACTATGCAGACTCCAACATCGGTGCAAGGGGAGGAACAATGTCCATCCCCTCTACTTCTTTGTTTGGATCCTTTACTAGCACATCTTTAGTTGGGTTTACCTCCATTCCGTCCACGAGTGGAAATGCCCAAACCAATGCTTTTGGTATTGGATTCTTCCCATTTGGCACCCAGTCACAGGGTATTCCTCTAGTTCCATTTAGTGCCACTACATCCATGTTGGGTGGATCAGCTTCATTCCAGGGTTTTCCTTTCGGAAGTGGTCATATACCACATTCCAATCCGACAATAGGATCCATGCCTTTTTCTTCTATAGGACAAAGCAGTAATCCTTTCCAAGGTTGGACTAACCCTGGGATTAGTGGCGCAGGAACTGGGAATCCATTTTTCGGCCAACAAGGGAATAGGCCATACTCCACAGTTAGTTCATTTCAAAGTATTCCTCCCTTAGCTTCGACTCGGAATCCGTATCAGGGGTTATCAACTCCTTATAATCCTTTAGGAGGAAACTTTGCTAGTTATGGTGGCTTTGCGGCCAGAGTTGGTCAAACTCTGAATTTCGCTGGATCACAAGGCTCGCCTTTTGGTTCAGCTGGTTCTGCAGGTTACTTTGGGTAGCCTAGTGCCTTCCAAAATCTAGGCCAATCTTTCCAGAACTTTGGGAGCTCCGCCCAGTCCGAGTGGAATCCCCAAGGTCCTTCTAGACTTCCGTTTCTGGCAACGTTGAACTTGCCAGATCTCACTAAGTTAACAAACGATCCAATCAAGTACAATCCGGCTTGGCCTCAGGCCCAACCAAACTTCCTTCGGACATTCCAAAATTCGAAGGAAAGAGCGGTGAAGACCCAGGCGACCATGTGACCACATTTCATTTGTGGTGCTCATCTAACTCCCTTATCGATGATTCGATTAGGTTGAGACTTTTTCAACGCACCTTGACTGGTAATGCGGCCAAATGGTACATAGAGTTGCCAGGGGGATGCTTTACATCTTTCGCTGACTTAGCTAATATTTTTTTAAATCATTTTCAGTTGCCTGTCCATTATGATGCCGGAACTGAACTTCTGGCCACCTTTCGTCAGGATAAGGCAACTCACATTTCTGACCATATTCAAGAATGGAGATGGAGAAAGAGGCTCATTAAAGCCAAAATCCCTTCGGAGTACCGTCTCGAATGGTTTTTGAAATCGTTACAACCCGAGATCTCTAAGGATGTCTCCAAGCTTGAAATACAAGACATTTTTGAAAGCTTGCATATTTTGTGGCATTTTAGGAAAAAATATTGAAACAAAATTAAATGTGTCTTATGAAGAAGAAACATATCTTAGGTTCACTTTTCCCCGTAGTCTCCTCCGCGCCTTGGGAAATCTAACCACTTTCTGGATCATTAACTGAACAAAACTACAAATGCTTCCATATTGTACCATAATTCAATACGAGGCATGTGCTTTCATAGTGATCATGGATATATAAGCCTAACACAAAGTTATTCTTTGAAGGATGAGAGGAACAAGATCCGGTTGCAAGTCGTCAAATGTTTACTCACATGATGGGAAAGTCGGCAATAGATAAGTCGACATATTAGGTTGATTAGTAAATTAAATAATATAATACACTTGATTAATTAATTATTTTTTTTTAGTTATGATTAACATTGGCCAACATCCAATCTGCATGTATTACACTTGTAGCTTAATATTAGTAAAGATGGTTCTATAAGCCAAACTATTAAAACCAAATATTTTATCTTGTTTCTTCACCGTCAACATTTTAGTCAGTGCCTCAACAACACTCACCACCATCGGTTACAAGCACAACATATGCACAACACCCCCCACTGTCATTTGACATTTTCTTTGTTTTAAGGGTAGGTTGTACTTACTTACAAGTGGGTTGAAGAAATTTGCTATGGGTTTAAGTAAGGTGTTGGGTTCTTGTTCTGTTCGAGCTAGGTTGGATGGGTGCCTTTATCTAGGTATTGTCTCTGCCCGTTGCTCTACATTCTTCCTCGTGTAGTACTCTTGGCTTGTTTAAACTTGCATTCTCCTTCTATCTATTTCCTGCCTAGCTGAATGGAGCCTTAGAACCCTCAAGCCCTTCCTTATATCGTTGCCCCTTAAATCTAGCTAGCTCAGATAAGGAGTCACTTATGCATAACTTAGTACCCAAACTTATACCATAGCAAGTAATAAAGCAAGTCCCCGAACTAACTCCAGGAAAGCATGAAACACATCCTGGACTCATTGGTTAGATAGGAAGCACATAAGAACCTCAACAAGTAATGTGAATGACTCCTCTTCCTTAAGGCAGGAAAGATGATGGGAGATCTTGGAATGAAATGGTTTGGCTACGGGCGAGATGAACAAGGTTTTGTGACAGAGAAAGAGCTCACTCTTTTGCATTATTGTTTGATTACACATGACATGTGCATAGTTGGTGAGGTGGATTTGATTTTATAGTCAATGGGATGCATTTGATGAAGTGTTTTAGGGATAAACTACACTAAGGAACTTCTGCTTCTATTGTTAGTTTCTAAGTATGCCAGAACTTCGCTTGCTTCCCAACACACCTAATGACTTGGAGTAATGACTCTAAATCTCAATATTCTAAGCATGCCCTTGAGAAACATAAGTTTCCCCACGCCACTAAAGGCCCTTGATCCTCTCCATAAAAAATATCTCTAAATTCCTTGAAATTTCCGGAGGATATATGTTGGTGCCATCATTTCTGAGCACAGATATACGAGAAGAGCTTGAAGGACCGCCTTGAGAAAATAATAATTGTCCAACAATATTCAAAGAATGAAAGGTCCAACTCGCCAATTTCTTATGAAATTTTGTAAGAAGTTCCTCCCACAAGCTCCATTTGAGAGAGATTTTCACCAAGGGGGATCCTAGATATTTTGAAGGAATATTACTGGTTTGGATCCCCAATACTTGTGCCACCTTTTGGTAGAAAATCATAGGCATATAAAAAAAGAAAACCCAAGACTCGTTTATATTTATCTTCATACCTGAGTTTGCAATAAATCAATATAAAATATGGTTAAACACCCAAGATTCCTACACTATAGCTATTCCCATACCCATAGAATCATTACAAACTATTGGTGGATTAAAGAGAAATATTCCCCCATAGAGTCGAAGCCTAATTAACCAATTTAGGTATTCCCATACCCATAGTATCATCTACGAACTATTGGTGGATTAAAGAGAAATCTTCCTCATAGAGTCGAAGTCTAATTAACTTGTTTTCCAATGTTGCTACCTTAAAGGAATGCTTAAAACCCTCAACTACCAAAATCAATAGGAATGGTGATAACATATATCAAAAAAGAAGTTGTGGAGATAAGATTGAAAATCCATTTGATCCATTCCTCTCCAAAACCATAGGCATGAAGGATGTTACATAGATATTTCGAGTTCAACTTATCATAAGCTTTAGATAGATCCAACTTGATCATCATTTTGGGCTTCTTTGTGAGTTTCAGAGAATGAATAGTTCATGTGCCACTATGATTCCATCCATAACTTGTCTCCCCTTTACAATACATGTATGCTATGGAGAGATGACTTTGGGAAGGAATGGCTTGAGTCTATTGGCCATAATCTTTATGATTACTTTATAAATTGCATTGCACAGGGAAATGGGTATATATCAATTGGGGTCCTCCAAACAATGTAAACTTTGAAACAGGCACTGATACTGTTACTCGTTTCGTAGAGATAGCAAAAAAGTGACCCGATTTTGAAAAGGGGTGATGTAGAACACACATGTTTGCTTTAGAGCATAGTTTTTGGCACTTTAATTTTTTTTATGTACATTACGTTTTAGAATGG
Organism: Pinus tabuliformis; assembly: GCA_031772625.1. Classification (NCBI taxonomy): domain Eukaryota; kingdom Viridiplantae; phylum Streptophyta; class Pinopsida; order Pinales; family Pinaceae; genus Pinus; species Pinus tabuliformis. The sequence goes on from CM062808.1 coordinate 472,205,826, forward strand.
TAGTAATTTTCATGCTGATTTAAAAAAGTGGTAATTCTGCATCAGGTCCTTTTTTAAAAGACCTACTTTTTGACTTTAAATTTTCTAATGTATGAAATGTAAATAATTATTTTCTAAATTTAATAATTTTTGACGTGGTCTTCTTCTTCATAATTTTTATTTATTTATTTATTTTATTATTATTATTATTATTATTTTTGTAGTGATGTTTTTATTGTTTTGCATATTTAAAGAAGAAGGTCGATATTTTGAGTTTTCAATATTCCACATATTTATACATCGTTAATTAATTTTTCAATCCACATGAAATAATTGTCTTTAAAAAACAATAATTTTTAACAATTGACATAAAAATAACCATTTTAAACATAAATATAATTAAAAAACTACACATTTTGATAATTTTTTGTAATTTTTTGCTAGAGATGACATGTCAAAATCACAATTTTTATAGGAAAATTTTAACTAAAAATGATTAAATAATATTTTTTTATGAATTTCATATAAAAAAAAATAATAATCATTGTTTTTTCAAAAAATAATGATTAACATAAAAATTAATGCGAAAATCACATAATACAAATATTGAACACATAACAACCTTAATTGAGTGCTTATTCTTCTCATAAAATGTCAAAGTCAAAACATTACAAGTATAACTAATTAATAGTTACAAAAAATGAGCTTGATTTCCAAGAATAACTTAAATTTAATGAACAACGTCACGTAATCCAAACTCTTCGTCCTCTAGAGTTTCATCATTGTCTTCTTTCACAATATTTTCTTCTTCATTTTGCTCATTTTCCTCTTCTAATGGATCTTTGATGTCTGCGAATCTCCCAATGTATGCATTTCCAATCATTCCTTGTAATGGTGGTTGGGGTTCCTTTGTCTTTTTTTCCACACGTGATTCACTGAAGTCCCCTTTCTTTAACCCAATTTCTTGCATTGCATTTGGAAGAAATTGAAGAGCATTAATTCTTTGCTGAATAAAATTGCACTGTATTGGATCTTTTTCAATGGAAATGCAATTTCTTCATTTTTGAAGGCAACATGCTAGTGTTATACCTAATTATAAAAAACAAAACAAATAATGAAGTAAATTAGTAAAATGACATATAAATTAAAAAATAACATATTGAAATTCAATTCCATATAATAAAACTTACTCGAGCTAGAAAATAAATCCAAAACCCAATCTCCTTCATTTGAACATATGTTTATAAGATAGTTAATCAATAATTGTCGTTTTTGATAAATGTTAACTATCTCTCCTTTTGCTTCTTTGTCTTCATATATTAGTTTTCTCACAACAACATCATAAGTCAGTATTTGGCTATGACTCTTTCCATCTATCCGATTAAAATTAATAAACATATAGCTATCATCTTTTTCCAAACTATCAATATGGATGAACTCAAAATCATTTATAAATGGTTGATCTTCACGGTTAAGAAGATTTGACTTTAGCTTGTAACATGAAATAGTAAAAGTTCAATTAACTTGTATATAAATGAATTTTTTAACATTAATTAAATATACATTTTCAACGTCTTACCATGTATGCTGCATCCTTGAATTTGTTATCCCCTTGAAGCTTGACAATAACATTGCCAATTGTGTGTCTAAATGAAATGTTACAAATCTCCATAATGGTGATGACGTGACTTCTAGAAATCCTGCAACCACTTTACTAAGAGCTTGATAAGTATAAGGGTCACTATCATAGTCAATGTTTGGAATATTGAAACCATGGGGAATATCTGCAATAACTAGGACATAATACCTTTTAGGTATGAGTTTAACAATGTCTTCATAGTTGCCTTGTATTACTTGATATTGAATAGTGTCAAGCCCATTCCAAATGAAATGAGTAAGAGTTGGATCAAGTTCAACATTCTTAAGACGTTGCTTCTTCAGTCTTTCGATCTTTATTTTTTCACTAAAGGTTCTGAAACTATCTGGTGCTCCATTTTTAATCATTCTTCATCTTTTATAAAATAAACAAATATATGCGTAAGTTATAAATTAAAAATAGTATACAAATGAATAAAAATGAATGTATAAATCAACATACCTTTCTAAATGAAAGATATATATATATATTTTTTAATTTTGATGTAGAACTTGAATCTGGATAGTTGCGTACAACATCATCCCAACTATCTTCATTCAAAAATTTAACCATTTGTTCTTGAATTTTCATGTAAACTTTTTGACTGCAGAAATAAAGTAAAAAAAGTTAATATAATGATATGTATAACAAATACTACCAAGAACAATATGTTATATTTAAAAGAAAATTATAATCTAGAAATAAATAAAAATAATTCAACAAACTTACTTTTGAAATTCCTCAGATATTTCCTCCAATGATAATTATCCCGACTTCACACGAGATAATATTGCTTTGACAAGTTTTTCATCATTCACTCTTTGTAATGCTCTCCAAGGTGTGATAGTCATATCCTCTGGAAGCTGCTTCATTTCAGGACCTGATTTACTGTTGCTACATATCAATAGCTTCGACTTTCTGACCTTCTAGTTTTTAATACCAATGTTCTCCCACATGCTAAAAATCTCATTAATCAAATCCCATATCTTTCCAGTTCTAAATGCCAACTGGAAAATGTTATTAACACCTCTGAATAAATCACTAACTTTGCCGCCTTTTGAATTGATTTTCTCTTCAATTTGATAGCCTATTTCCATACAACATTCCTTTCGAAAATCTATAGTAACATTTATCCTATCCCCACCACATGTTTCTTCAAATTCACTATGAATAAATTTAACCCTTTGGATGAAAGTCATAGACATCCTATATTCATTATCTGAATTATGATCCCATGCCACTAACTTTACTTCTGTATCTGATAAACCAACGTAAATGGTATATTTCATTGTTTCAAAACATAGGTTATTGGGATATTCCTCCATCAATTGTCTTTGAGCTTCTACAAAATGATTCCCCCCAAGCACATAATAATTGTATTCAAAACATTTTGACTTATCAAATACTTTTTTGTTGGGAACTTGAACTGGATCAACAAGAAGCACATAATTAACCACATGAGCATATGCACTGTACCTCATCAATGTCTTCGAGTTGTGAACATACAGATGGTGTGGCTTTCTAATTTGATATTAACATTGTCCTTCACTTGCCTTATAGATTTGTCTGACATTCAGCTGAAATGTACGATCACCCTCAATTAAGTTTCTCTTTGTCAAGTTTCGTCGAATGGCATTTTGTTTTGTTTTGATAATGCCATCCTCTAAATCAGCTTCTGTTGTAATGATTTCTCTGCTTTCTTTTGAAGTTTCACTAGGTTCTTGACTATTGGTAATGACTACTTCAAAATGTTCAACTTCACTTTTCTTCTTCATAACATTCTCATCATTAACTGTAGCAGATTTATTCTTGGGCATTGTTACTTTTGGTCTTTTATGGCTCTTCTAAGTTCCAATGTCATCCTCAGTAATGAAAACATATTTTTCATTGCCAGTTTCAACTTCCCCGTCTTCAAAAGTAACTTGTCTACCCTTGCTAGATTTATCCATTAGAGTTTTTTTTTTAATCCATTGGATGTAGTTTTGTAGCATGATGAATTACTACATTTTGCTTGTTTTCCATAGCTTCTTCTGACACTGAGTAGAAACTGCTGACAACTTTCATAATATTATGCTATATGAAATGAATGCCTCCCAACCTAATTGAACAACTTTCAACAAAATTCTGCCAATAAAAATCTCATATGTCAATAAAAACAAAGTTATAAAAATATAGTGATACAATTACAAGAACACAAAACACAAATATAAATAACAAGAATTACGATATTTTGTATCATCTCATTTATGACTTGTTTACACAACTTTGTAGATACCTCTCTCATGTCATACAATGAATATGATAACTAATATTTAATCCTTTCATGTGTCTTGGGAGGTTTTGTAAGTATTTAAACAACTTCACTGTCCGGTACCGAACACATGTCTATGACTTTTCCCATTACCTCATAAATTCCATTATCATTAGGCATATCAACATATAGATATATCTACACATTTTGGGTTTCTCTTTCTTTCATATAATAGACATTTGATGGATGTTTCACTTCTTTTGATTTCTTCCAGTATGAAATCATGTTTTTATCATTTGAGGCACTTGAAAGATTTGTAGCCATTAGCTCAGGTGGGGTTCATTTATCAATGTTTTTTGAAGATCCACCTTTAAGAGTCTTTGGTCTAGAAAGATTTACAAAAATATTCTTTGATGCCATTTTTTTGAAAAAAATACATAAATTAGTAAATCACAAAAACATAATAACTTAAATTAATAATGAAAACAATAAATGGTAATTCATTTTATAAACCATAACAATTATATATATATATATATATCTTTTTTTTTTTTTTTTTTTTTAAATACATCGCCCTGCCGCCACACCCTGAAAATCGGCTAGCCAACCAAGCCTACCGTTGGATCCGGCCCCCTAGCCCACCCCGACGGCACAACAACTATCCCCAGCCCCACCTTGGTGGCTCGACAGCCCGCGGAGTGGGGTGGAGGGGCTGCCGCCATCCCCTCCGCCCCTCCCCGTGGGCGGGTGGGGCGTGGGGCTGGCGGCAGCGCCTCTGCCCCACTTCGGCGACCCGACAGCCCGCGGGGTGGCAGGAGGATTTCGAGGAATCGCCTTGCCATCCCGCAGGCCGTCGGGTTGCCGGGGTGGGGCGGGGGGGCAGGTAGCCATCGCCATCGCCCTTAACCTATGGGCCTGTTTGACCGCCGTTAGCATTACCGGGCCCACCATGCCCACTGCGGACGTAGTGGGTAAATTTGTTTCACAAAAAATTTTAATTAAAAAAAAATTTAAACTTCATTAAACTTATTTAATTTTAAAATTTGCAGAGCAGAAAAATTAACTAACCTTTCGAATGCGAGAATCCTCCGTTGAATATGTTGTTGATAGAAATATAACTACTCCACAAATTCACTCCAAGTTTTTTAATGAACCTCGGAAAACCTTAATGTGATGTGAGTAATAGTGATAATGAAATTTATTATATAGGTGAAATTACGGAAGTGTTTTACCATACGGTTAATGTGGGATTAATTTGTTTAAAAAAAATTTAACATGTTAATTTTGTTATAGCGATATAGGAAACTATGATAAAACGAATATTATGGAATTGTTTTACAGCACAGTGAATGTGGGATTAATGTGTTTTAAAAGGTATTATATAAATTTAAAAAAACATTCAATTGTTTAGTAAATATTATATAGTTTAACTATTAAAATAATTTAGGTAAAAGTTTTAGTTTACAATTTTAAATTTAAAGATTTATTTCATAAAAAAATTTAGTTAAAATTTTTCAATAAATTGTAGAATAAAATAATGAAGGGAAATACATGAAATGAAATTTTTGGAGGGAAATATTTTGGGGAAAATTTTTGGAGGGAAATTTTTTAGAAGGAATTTTTTGGAGGGAAAATTTCATTCTCTAAGCTATATAATATCTTTAGGAGAGTCTGCATTTGTATCATTCGACCTCTTCTATTTGAAAGGGATGGATTCTTCTGATAGTGAAGTTTCACTTTGTGAAGCATCAAAATCTTCGTTGCGTAACAACTCTATTCATATTGATGAATATAATGGAAATTCTTCCACCATGAATAGAAAGTCAATTCTTCCACTTAGTCCTAATCCTAAGGACTATGAGAGCAACACTGATGAAATAGAGGATGAAGAATTTCAAATAAACAAGGAGTCACGGTTTGCACTTAGTCGTAATCCTAAGGATTATGAGAGCAACAGTGATGAGGTGCATGATGAAGAATTTCAAAAGAATGGAATGTCACAATGTCCACTTAGTCCTAATCCTATGGACTATGAGAGCAGCAATGATGAAGAGAATGATGATGAATTTCAAAAGAATGGAGTGTCATGGTGTCCACTTAGTCCTAATCCTATGGACTATGAGAGCAGCAGTGATGAAGAACATGATGACAAATTTGAAAAGAATGGAGTGTCACGGTGTCCACTTAGTCCTAATCCTAAGGACTATGAGAGAAACAGTGATGAAGAGCATGATGAAAAATTTCAAAAGGATGGAGTATCACGGTGTCCACTTAGTCCTAATCCTATGGACTATGAGAGTAGCAGTGATGAAGAGCATGATGACGAATTTCAAAAGAATGGAGTGTCACGGTGTCCACTTAGTCCTAATCTTAAGGACTATGAGAGCAAAAGTGATGAAGAGCATGATAAAAAATTTCAAAAAAATGGAGTGTCACCGTGTCCTATTAGTCCTAATCCTATGGACTATGAGAGCAACAGTGATGAAGAGCATGATGACGAATTTCAAAACAATGGAGTGTCATGGTGTCCACTTAGTCCTAATCCTATGGACTATGAGAGTAGCAGTGATGAAGAGCATGATGACGAATTTCAAAAGAATGGAGTGTCACAATGTCCACTTATTCCTAATACTAAGGACTATGAGAGCAACATTGATGAAGAGCATGATGAAAAATTTCAAAAGAATGGAGTGTTACGGTGTCCTCTTAGTCCTAATCCTATGGACTATGAGAGCAACAGTGATGAAGAGCATGATGGCGAATTTCAAAAGAATGGAGTGTCACGGTGTCTACTTAGTCCTAATCTTATGGACTATGAGAGCAATAGTGATGAAGAGCATGATGAATTTTTTTAAAAGAATGGAGTGTCACGGTGTCCTCTTAGTCCTAATCCAATGGACTATGAGAGCAGCAGTGATGAATAATTTCAACTGAATAGAGTGTCACAATGTCCACTTAGTCCTAATCCTATGGACTATGAAAGCAGTAGTTATGAAGAACATGATGAAGAATTTCAAAATAAATAAGTGTCACAGTGTCCACTTAGTCCTTATCCTATGGACTATGAGAGCAACAGTGATGAAGAGCATAATGAAAAATTTCAAAAAAATGGAGTGTCACAGTGTCCTCTTAGTCCTAATCCAATGGACTATGAGAGTAGTAGTGATGGAGAGCATGATGACGAATTTCAAAAGAATGGAGTGTCACGGTGTCCACTTAGTCCTAATCCTATGGACTATGAGAGCAGTAGTGATGAAGAGCATGATGAAAAATTTCAAAAGAATGGAGTGCCACGGTGTCCTCTTAATCCTAATCCTATGGACTATGAGAGTAGTAGTGATGAAGGACATGATGAAGCACTTAGTCCTAATCCTAAGGACTATAAGAGTAGCAGTGACAAAGGACAGGATGTAGTTTTTTTAGTAAGTAAACAATCACTTTTTCGACGTAGTCCTAATTCTATGGACTATGACAACAACACTGACAATTCACATGAAGAAGAATATCGAATAAACATCGAGTCAAATTTTCCACTTAGTCCCAATTCTAGGGACTATGACAATAGCACTGAAGAAGGAGAAGATGAAGATTATCCTCCAAGTCAGTATTTGAAAAGCACAACTGATCATAGTGTGGATAACATTCCTCATAATGATGATGAAAATGCTTATACAAATGATGATCCAATGATGGAGATGTTGCCAAGAAATATTGTATCGAGGAGTAGGAGTAGACCTTTTCGTATCAATGCAATATGTTCTAGTTATACAAGGGGTAGAGCGGAATATTTGATGAGAAGAAGTTCTATCAACGCTCTCAATTCAAGTGAATGTTTTCAAAAAGATTGCTTGAAACATATGGATTTCAAATTTGCATTAGAGAAAAGGAAGAGAAATTTGTCAATGAATAAAAGCATGCAAAATTCATATTTATTTGGGTGCATGCAATCTACATTGTCAGGTTATGATTATGATATTGGGTTTTTACTTATCTGTAGAAAGGCTTTCAAAATGTTCCATTCAATGGGGAATTTTCGTATCTTGAGAATCCAAGAAAATTTGGAAAAGGATCCCACATTTTATTCAGAAGTACATCATAAACGACAGTTTGGGCCGTTATCAAATACTGCAATGTCATGGATGAAAGATTTCTTTTCAAAGCATGGAGAGTGTGCCAAATAGAGAGACAATACATATTCCAGATAATTTTTCAAGACGAGAAATCAACAACTTATACAAATAATATGGAGAAGGTGCTGAGGGACATGGTCAGTTTATTACATATCAATATTTTATGAAAGTATGGAAGAAATAATTCAACAATGTCCATATTCCTAAGAAGACAAGGATGGGGATTTGCAGTACATGTGCTTCTCTTAAATAAAAAAGGGAAAAATGTGAAGGGTCAGAAAGATGTAAGCATTCATAACTTTAACTTTTAAAATTGTATAGTTATCAACTATTAAAACACATTTCTTAATGGCTTTCTTTTATGTTGTGTAGATTCAATTGTCAAAGAACTTCAGGAGCATCACGAACAATAAACAAGTAAAAGGAAAAAGTTTTACAAGCATCAAAAGAAGTGTTATGATAGTCTGAATAAATATTTGGGTTTGATAATTGATGGTATGGACCAGAGGAAAACACTTTTACCACATTTTGTTCGCACACCCAAAAATTTACGGGAGGAAAATTTTATTCAGTATCACTTGGTTGGTTGTATGGTCTTCAATGGGAAAATGTTACCAAGGGTGTACTTCACATCTCCAAATATTCATAATTATGCAAATATGACAATAACCATAATTCATGATGTGCTTTCTCATTGGTCTGGTAATCTTCCTGAAGTTTTGTATCTACAATTGAACAACACTTGATGTGAAAACAAAAATCAGCTTGTTTTTGGATATCTAAACATGCTTGTTGAATTGAGAATTTTTCATAAGGTAAAGGTTGGTTTCCTTCTTGTTGGGCACACTCATGACCATACTGATCAGATGTTCAGTCGTTTTTCAATCACATTGAGGACAAAGGAAGTTGGGAGCTTGCCATCATTAATTGAATGTATTAAGAAATCATACATGCAAGAGCCTACTTTTGATGTGTTGGAAGAAACTGTTGACATGCGAAGGTTTATTTTGGGATCGCATGGTGAGGACAAATGCATTGAAAAACTTAATGAAATTAGTGTCCAACATCAATTTAGTATCAAAAAAATTGATGGGAAAACACTAATATGGGGCAAGAAGTATTCAACTACTACAGAATGCGCACTATCATCAGGTTTGGAATTTTTGAAGTTCATTCCATATCATCCAATATTTGCATCAAAAACATTGTTGTTACAATCAGTTGGTGAAGTTCATAATGCACGCAGACAGAATAGAGATATAAATTATTTTGATTGCCTAGAAGAAATTAAAAAATGTATTAGATGTACATATGAGTACTTTGACATTGCTAATTTAGTTTGGTGGGAGTCATTTTTCAATAATCAAAGTGATATCATTTCAACAACAACAAATGAAGATATACCTTTGAAAAATCCATTTATTTGGCCACAAAATGTGTCAAATGAACATGAGGAAATAAACATTGTTGAACAACAACAATCTCAAGGTATTATTAATTCTTCACAGGCAGAGGTAAGAGAGATGTATATTGGTTCCAGAAGATATTGTGCACAATGTGAAGCCATGGAAGACCTTTACAGGGATTCAGTACATGATATTAAGGAGGGTTGCGTGATCGCAGTGCTAGCAGATGGAGATCCCAATGGCTATCCATTCTGGGTTGCTAAGGTTATAAAGGTCTTTATAGAAAAGGAGGATGTTACAGGTGTTGAAGTACATTGGTATGCCACAAATACACACCCATTCAATGGTTTGTAAAAGCCATAGATGGTAGTTGACAAAAAAATGGTGGAAAGTGGAAAAGAAAGGGTACAAATATAAATCGCTGCCACACAGACCTCTTAAAATTGGAGGATGTTGACAGACTTGTTTATGACTTCAATTTAAAAAAGAAAGGAACTTTTCGCTTCAAGATGATAGAGATTCTGAAAAGGTTGTTACCAGAAGGAACAATGTTGAGATGGGAGTCTGATGAAACCAGTCGTAGATCTAGAAGAATTTTGAAACCTGAAATGGTGGGCATGCATATGGACTCAGATGGGGAACTAGTTGATGAAAGATAAGAATATGGAACATCTTCGTAAGCATCTAGTCATTCATTTGAAGATGTGAATTCTGATGGTGTGCAAGAAAATATGAGTGATTTTGAATAATTTTTTAAGACAACTTATATAACTGATGTTTGCATCGTATTTTGAAATACAAATTTTGATTTCCATATGGTGTTAAATTAGAAGTTATGAGTCATTTTTATGTTGTTGGATTATATGTCTTAATTATGATAATTTTTATTGTTTAGAATATCTACAATGCAACATTAAATTAAAGATATAATGTATGTTTCATTCAATATACAAATAATGACATTTTGATTAATTTAGTCATGTAATTTGTTCATAATGTCATGGTTTTTTAATTTTATGGTTGAAAATATTTCATTTTTTTTTTTTTTTTTTTGTATCTAGAATGTTATGGTTGAAAACATGTTGAATTTATACTTAGAAAAGAAAAATGTTATTCTACCAAAAACATTAGTGTTTTTCCTCATAAACAGCTTTTTTTTGCACATAAAAATTTGGTTTTACTAGAATTTTTTAAAAATGTTGAAAATTGACCCTAAAAAAACCATCATTCCAGTATTAACACTTTTTCGTTTTTAGGGTGTTTTTTGCACGAAAATTTCATTTTCACTGCCATTTTTAAAACATGTTCAAAATTGACCCTAAAAAAAATCATCATTCCAGTATACACACTTTTCATTTTTAGCATTGTTTTTGATGTTTTTTCGGGGTTTTTTGGCTAGAGTTCCCATTTTGAGTTTATAGTTCCAGTTTCAAAGTTTACATTGTTTCCACCTTTTCCTTCTTGGGGACCAATATTTGGAATTTGGTATCTAAATATCTGAGAATAGATCAAGTCTATCTATATTCCTCAATATATTTCCATACCTTCTCCCTAATGATTGACTAGCATTATTGGAAAATTCAATAGTGAATCGAGTTGGCCTTGGATATTTGTTTTGAGGCATTGCCTTGACGATAGATTCCACCTTTTCATAAGGCATATTCCTAAGCAGAGCTTCATTCTATTATGTTGTGATAATCTATGGAATATACCTAGTTATGTGTTGGATGACCCTTGTTCTATTGAAAATGGGCTTAGATAGAATGATATGGAAGAAGTACTAGGCCAATTCTTGTGAAATCTCCTAGCGGGTCTCCAATTTCCTTCCTTCAGAGTCCTTTAGCAAAGAAATCATGTTGTGGTGTTTATGTTAGAGCATGGACATGTGAAATAAGGATTTATTATTTTTAACTTCTTTGAGCCACTATATGCGGGATTTATCTTCCACATAATCACTTCTTACTTCCTTCTCTCCTCCAACTCTTGTAAAGTCTTTTCCTCCGCTTTGATTAAGCTCTCAGATCTCCCAAATAGAATTTCCTCCTACTAGATGTCTTCCATATATTTCTCTAGTTTTCTTTTCTCCTCTAGGATGTTTCCAAAGTGTCCCTTGTTCCACTCTTTCAGTTTCCATTTAATGTTTTTGAGCTTTTTATGTAGCCTAAATATCATCAAACCTTCTATAACCTCTAACTCATTCCACCACTGTTGAATGTTAGAATGGAATTTTGGGTGTTGACTTCATAACTTATTAATTATAAAGGAATGGTTTCATGGTTTTTTTTTCAAATCAATATTTAGGCAGATGGCCCAATGATATGACCCATGACTGGGGAGAATTGAGGCTGCTATGAACAATTCCCAACTAAGAATATTTTTTAATACTAAAAATTGATCCAGTTTTGAGGCCACTTGTCGTTGACCACCTTTTGTATTGTTCTAGGTGTATATATATTTTTTGGTGTCTACTTAAACTAGGCATGATGAATCGATTATGTCTTGGAATAGTGCTACCTCTCCAAACAAACTCTTAATTCTTCATTTCTTCTCTTCGAGTGACTTGATAATATTAAAATCTCCTTTGATAATCCATGGAGAGGGAGACAATAATTTTTTTGTGTTGACAATAGAATTGAGAAACTATGGTTTGTCATTTGGGCTATTGGGCCATAGATATTGGATACATGACAATAGTCCCCATAGATATTTACTTGAAATTGAATTTTCATAATGTGGAAAGAAGAAAACATATTGGTAACCCTAATTTACTAATTATTCTAGATAATAGCCATTCCACTTGAGTATTCCTGGGCATCAATCACTACTACTTGGAAATTCCTCCCCCATTTTCTAATTACTTGAGAAAGAACCTCACCTAATATTTTTGTTTCTTGAATTATCATTATTGATAGGTGCTTTGTGAAGCATTTTTTTTAGGAGCCTATGTTTTCTTTTACTTTTGAGGCCCTCATGTTCCATGAGACTATTTTCATGGCTGAGATGTGTTGGATCCTCAAAATGCCCCCTAGATAACCCTAACTCACTCTAAATTGTCCAAAGTGCATCTTATCTTGTCCAACATTTGTAAGTTACTCTTGTGACCTCACTTCCTTTCCTCCCTATGCAACTTCATTGAATATTGTAGAAAGTGTATTTGGACCACCAATGGTCCACTTCCTGTTGCTCCCATATTCGACTTGGCGACTACATACATGTACCTCATATAAGATTTTCCCAGTAGGAAGAATAAATGGTTTGGGAGGGTAAATGATCCACATTGGATCATTATATTCTTTTTCATCCATCTCAATGCTTTCAGAGTGGAAAAAGTGGAGGAATCAAGTCATGGGAATGTTTTTACTAGTGGGACCTAGTTTAACAAAATAGGGTCTAAACCTTCTAGGAGAATTTTGAGGCATCAAATGAATTTTTTTGGGGGTAAAAATTCATTGCTTTAGTGTGACACATTTTTTTCTATTCTACACATATAGACCTATCCAACAACGCAAGAATCACGTCAATTAGAGTCTATATGTAAAAGTTATGCCACCTAGAAGTTGACCTTTCTTTTTTCACCACCATATTTCGAGAGGATGCAATGCCATCCCCCATTATTCATGGAAAATTGGATAGACACATTATTATGATGTAGAATACTCTAGAAGAGTCTATATTGTAACTCTGGTTAAGAGTTGAGGTTGTCAAACTTAACCACTATTAGGCTATTGGGTTGTGTTATAACTGGGCCACTAGGAGAAAAATGGATCCCATTCTTTCGAGCACATTTTGTTCCATAGCTGAGAAAAAATAGACAACAGGGATAGGAGGTAGAGTACATAGAGATGATTTTTGTACTGTAGCATCCCACAGGCCACAAGTCATACTTCTTTGTACTTGTAGCCATATTTCTATTTAGATAAAGAGAGTGGAGTGACCTCACCTTCCAACTAGGTTTCTCTCCCAAAAGGATTTCCAAGAGCATCTCTTGTGTCGAATGTGTGTGATATGTCATTTTTCCATCCTCTATTTTCTGTAAATTTTCATTTGCATGCATGCACTATTAACAGTAAAATCTACAGATCTAGAAATCTAAGAAAATTGTAATAGTGTAGAATTCCAGATTTTAAATATAATTTTGTTAGATTTGTTATGATGAACTGTCTAGTGGAATATCCACGACAGTTTATGGATTAGTAAAGAAGTCCTTACCTTTCCATTCCTTTGTTATTTTTAGTAAAATCAAAGAGTCTAAGTCCATATCCTCTAATTGGTCTAGGAGTGGATCCATCCTTTTTGTCACATTGTGGAGGAATATTGGGGTGATAGGTTGCTGATTGGAGGTTTTAGGGGGAGATTGGGTTGAGGAAATTGGGGTAGCAGGCAAAGTAGATAGAACAATAGATGGGGAAGGAGGTGGATCTGAGTAAGAGGGGGGACCAATGGGTCCTTTATTTCTATATCTGGTGGTTGTTCAGACGCATGCAGTTCCAAGGAATCTAATGATGCTAATGACCCATATAAATTCAAGTTTGGCCCCTTCGTTTCCACCCCTTTCTTCTTTTGGGACTTCTGTTGCAAAATGGTTAATTTAGGGTTGTGGCAGTTGCATTCACCTATAGTAAATCCATCATTGTCTTGGGTCGAGAATGATTCAATGTTGCTATTCAAGGCTATCAGAGAACAATTGATCCAGGTGGATATTGTTTTCCACCCGCCTATTCCACTTGGACCCCCAACATTATTTCCTTTCAGTTTCCTAATTTCAAGCACATTTTCCTATTTCAACTGTTTTCTATTTTTGGTAGTTTTTCGAATTCTGAACTTCTGAAGCCATTTTGAGGCCCTAAACGATGTTTTTAGGGGAAACAGAAAAAACTATAATCCATGCCAGAGGTTTGTAGTAGAAATTTGTTTTCCTCAAATAGAATTTTTTAATGGGCTATCATGCGCGTCAAATGGAGATCGTATGCCAAAGTTACGACCTAGGGAAGTTGACATTCCAACTAACCCCAGTAGGGCCCACAAGCTTTTGGTGCGTCATCTCCTAGGGTTAGGTTTTTGGATGTTAGGGTTTTCCATTGTTTCTTGATGATAAAAAGGCCTGAGAGCCTAATTATAACTTAGTTCGGAAGTCATGTAGCTGACACATCTCTTCTCAGAGATAAGCTAATATTGCCCGAGCCAGTTTGTTTCTCTTATGTATATAAGCAGTTTTCAACACTTGCTATTTATTAATTGAAGTTTTATTTTTTTGTACCTTTGTGTTCTTGTTTAAATTTGTATTTCATTTCATTCCTTCATAAATTAGGATCAATGGTATCATACCGGTTTTCTCTTTCTCTGTTTTTTTGTGCATGTCCCCAATGAGGTACGAGTATAAGGTGTTGGGACTTGAACTGGTTGAAACCTTGCAAGACTAGCCTCGCTGACCTCGATGACCTCCCATGGTGGAAGAAAAGAAAGATGAGGGAGTAGGATATCCTTTCAAAATGTTGCTTGAAGAGGCCCTTGAGCGATAAAGGAACGAGATGATGGATAATTTTTCTTAGATCCTTCATTGGGTATCAGTGGACGAAGCATCTTCATCCAATAGTCACTTCGGAGGAGCCACCCTCTTTAAGGTACAAGTTAAATTTAAAATTCCTATATTTGATGGACAGGTAGATGCAGATGCCCTAGATAGATGGTTAAATCTGCTGGAAGGTTATTTTTCAGTCCATAATTTTTTTGATATGGAAAATATTGCTTTTTCACTCCTCAAAACCGCCCCCCATGTCAAGGACTTGTGGGAAACTTACTCTGAGTGGAGGGACAAGGAAGAACCCTCACTATTTTTAGTCACACGCTCTTGGAATTCTTTCCGAGATACTGTCAAGGAACAATATTACCTTGTCGGGAGCTATGTGGATAAGTACATAACATGGACCACACTTCAGCAGGAAATGGACCAAGATGTGCCAAATTTCATGAATATTTTCCATACCCTACGCACAAAGTTGGGTATCAAGGATTCTAAACATCATATGGTACTCAAGTACCATGGTTGTTTGCATATATACATCCAGGCATAAATGGAGTTCTTTTGGACATCTCTGTAACAACCTTGGGGTAAAAATTATTGTAATAAAGTTAATAAAGGCAAAATAAGACCAAGCATTAGGAGAAATTTGAGGTCTAAAATGGGCCTCCTAAGTAAAATGTACAACCAAAATAAACTTTATAAGAACCAATATGATTCAAGATGTTGATATCAACCATGGGGGACGATTCACCATTTTTGGAGTAAAAAAGTAAAAAGATTAAAAAACAATAAAATAATAAAACTACTTTTTCAACTGTATTTTGAACTTATCTCCCTAAGGTTTTACTCAAATTTCGAGCGAGATTACTTTTTGGATGTAAAATTTAATTCCTCATCCAATGACTACCCATGTTACATACTTTAGATGGACCTCGCTACACGAAAAATGAGAAATATATGAAAAAACGTGATTGCAATCACGTTTTCATGTATTTCTCCTTTTTTGTGTAGTAGGGTCCATTGAAAGTATGCAACATGGGTATTTCTTGGATGAGGAATCAAATTTTGCATCTAATGAGTGTTTTCGCTCAAAATTTGAGTTAACCCATAGGGAGATAAGTTGAAATACGAGTTGAAAAAATAGTTTTTTCTTTTTTCCCTCTAAAATTTGATGCTGTAATTTAATCTTATTTTATTATTTCCACTATTATTTTATAATTTCCTTAGGGGACCCATTTTAGACCTCAAAATTCCCCTATTGTTCATGGGACATGTATTCCAAGCTTATTGTTGGGCAAAATATCCTACTGGGCATCACTTGTTATGTTTATGGCTAAGAGGAATTTGGCAAAGGCATTAGAAAAGACATTGAAAGGCAAAGTGGAAATTATTTGACATTTTATTTATGAAAATAATGGAAATTAGGAGAAAAGGAAGGTGAAAGGTCACAGGTTGCATGTGATGAGGGAATTGAAGGAAAACAATGGAAAATTGAAGAAACTAGAGACATCAATGATAAAAAAGATTCTGAGGATCAATTCATAGCCTTTTGTCAACTCATTTTTGGAATTAGTCTCAGACATGAGAAGAGCACCAAGAGGAGAAGGA
Source organism: Pinus tabuliformis (assembly GCA_031772625.1). NCBI lineage: Eukaryota > Viridiplantae > Streptophyta > Pinopsida > Pinales > Pinaceae > Pinus > Pinus tabuliformis. The sequence continues at coordinate 472,222,357 of CM062808.1, forward strand.
AAGTAAGAAAGCAAAGGAAGGACAAGGAAAACAAAGGAAGGAAATGATCAAGAAAGGAAAAGTTGGATCAAGCAGCTTCAATAGGAATACTTGTAGGTAACAGGTTGCATGTATGATTTCCTAGTTGGTTTTGACATGCATGGTATGTGCATGTTGGTATTTGGTTCTTTTGTTGTCATTGGCATGGATTTTGGCGGGTTTCGACAATGGATTTTAGCCTTTCCTTGCCATTTCCAGATAGCCATGGTGTGATGTGACTTTTCTCGGTTTGAATTTTGGATTGTCGGAAGATTTTGGATCCGAGTGAGGTGGTTTCAGGAAAAGTTTCAAAGGCCTAGGAATCACTTAACTGGTAATGGCAGGATACACGATAAATCCTGAGGGTGGAGACAACAAAATTCCTCAATGTATTGGAGAAGAAATTTTGAGGCATCCAAGCTCGATTTGGTTTTGTGATCTCGGTACTGGTTTAGGTGAGATCACCGTATGGTGAGGGTGGAGATGGTTTAACCTTTAGATTCCCTTGAATGTTTATCCCATGAGATCCCACATTCATGCTTGGAATATGACACGGGGGTGATTGGATGAAAGGAATATTTGGTTCAGCTAATCTATGGTTGGGTGGTACATGGAAGTCCCGAACATGGTTGGATTTTTCCTATGTTTAATAAGAGATAAGTTCCTCTTGATTTTGATGAGTAAATGTACTTGTTATTATGTGGCTTTAATGACTATTCTCTCATTGTTATTTGTTTGGTTATAAGCATGGTTATTTGACAGTTCTTAGTCATGGATCTTTCCATGTTTTTACTTGTAACTGAATGAATAATGAACGCAAGACCTAATTGATGTTATGAAAACTAATGTGAGAAGGCAATGATCCTTCTTGTTAAACCTCAAATAAGTTTTCAGCTCCTTATGTTCAAACTTGCATTCATGACCTGTAGGTTGAATGTTTACCAAGTGTTTGACGAAATTTCAGTTCCGGTTGGGGAAGGACCAGTCAAGTCCTTGATAAATCTTATTATCAAAATAATTATCTTCATGTCTTTTATGAGTTTTGGAAGTTTCATGGAGTTCTGGGCAGTCACTAGGTCATAGCCCTGGAAAATAACCTTAAATATTGCAGTTGTTGGCATAACGCTGGCAGAAAAATGCTACAGTTGCACTCTAGCAGGATCATGGGAGAGACTGGAGGCTCTTAATCGCTTGGAGGGCTTGGAAAGGGAGTGAATGGGGCTCTAGGTTAGTGAAAAGAGAGTCATCTCAGGGGTTGGACACTTGGAGGGGTTGGGTTTCTCCTAGAGGTCCTGTAGCACATGAGGGAATTCAATAGGGTCTCATGTTGTCGACTCCATTTCCTTAATGTCATATAGGAGGTTGCATCTTATTGTAGTGACTCTCAGCTTACGTCTACCCCGGGTAAACCGGTGAAGGTGGATAAATGTGGAAGGAGGCGGTTACAGGGTGGTACCAGAGCATGGTTCAAATACTTGGATTGGATGGGCTAGATGCATGTTGTTATGCATGCATTGTTATGGTTATAGTTGTGCATGTATAGTAGGTCAGACATGCATTTTGAGCTCATTTTGTGTATTTTGTGTCATCATGATGTTATTGGTTTTTATGATGCTAATGTGTTGGATGAGATGGAGAAAGATATGCATATCATCAAAGCAAGGTTGCAGCATTGGATCTCGGGGTAAAAGAAAATCATTGTATAGGTGATGAGCCCCAAATTTGGTAACATTTTGGGCTCATTTGGCCTAACTACCCTTGCTGAACCCTTCATTTTTCATGACTTATGCATCATTTTCTTAGTATATTTATGTCATTTGTACGAATGAGGGCAGTCACTATTCCTAGGTGGCTAACACGTGCTTATTTCAGGTTTTTTGACATTTAATGGAGCAAAACCACGCAGATGAGGGCTAGGAGATAGCCAAGATGGGATTGAGATTTTGTAGGAAGGTTGTCCGTAGCATTGAATGGCCTTCCTCGTGATCTTCACCCCCAACTCCGAGCTCTGACAGCCACCAGCACCGAGTTAGAAGGCAGCCAAATGGATTTTGAGGAAGCAACAGTTCACTCCTAGTTTGGTCAGCCAAATCCCACTGATTTAGGAGGCCAGCTTGGGACCTGGTAATGTATAAATGATGAGGTTATAGCCTTCGAAAAGGACTTTTGAAACCTTGTTGCACATTCTGGATTACGAGCTGTTAGCTCTGTTTTTCTCTTTTGTAAGCCATTTTTGGCATGTCATTTGACTTATGATTCTTATCTTTTAATGGAAAGCAGGCAGATTTGAGTTCAGTTCTGAGTTCTTAAAGGAGCCATAGCTCTCGGGGTTGGGTCCAACCTGAGAACCTAAGGCCTCCTTCCTTTGTATTGTTATCTTTCTTTCAACATCGTGTTTTTGTTCTTTTCCTTTACATGCATTTGGAAATGTAGCTTGCTGAGCTAGATTTCTTGGTGTGGTTAAGTAGGTTAGTTTTATGAGACAGAGTTGCTTCAGCAGTTCTAGAATAGAGTAAAGAGATTGGAGGTAATAAGAGTTCCAAAAAAAGGGGGTTGATTGCACACTCATTTTCACCTCTGTTTAGGGGCTGGAATTGCAGACAGTGCCACCCACCAAAAACATTGTTTTACATGTTCATGCAATCTTTGATGCAATATTTTCGTTTGTAGAAGTGTCCATGCGTTCAGACCTAGTGGAATGATTCTTTGCTTCAGTACCATGCATGATTTTCCTTAGAAATAACATTGCTGTTCTTTTGTTTTGTTAAACAGTTAGAATAGGTTAATGATATTTCGGTTTGTGCAGGACGTGGATGATTTGTTTCGTTTACACTGTGCAGTACTACTCCCTCACTCTCTTATCCTTCTAAGCCATGCCCAGGCCAACTACTCATCTCCCAATTAGACCCCTTATCTCTCAACCATTCAATCACCCTCGTTATTCTACTTTTTCCGACCTTCCATTCCTTCTACCCTCTTCAAGACAACCTAGTTTAGCACACCCCCTCTTCATCTCATATCTCTGTCACTGAGTCATTAAAAACTCCTCCCCTACCTCCCTATCCATCCATGCAGCCTCTTCCACTCACCCATCACCCAAAAATCCGAGTATAGGACATCATGTAGGAATTACTGAACTTCCTGTAGAAATTCTGAACATCCTGTAGAACCCCTGCAGACTTCCTGTAGAAGCTCATAAACACGGTTGCTTGGCATCCAAACTTTGTGAAACTCTCTGAAAGGATGTCAGGGACTCCTTAGACCCTATCTGAGCCTTCCTGACCTCTTCCAAGCATTTCTCCCCTTGACCTACCCCTGCACAGTAAAGACCCAGTTAGAAGCACATGCATAATAATTCCAACAACTTGAACAAAAATACAAAAATATGTTCTCTTCAGATCAAAGTAGTCTAGACACATGTATTTTACCTTCATAGAAGTAATGGCATCTCTTTTCGTAGTTTGCATTCTTTCTTTTGCATCAGTAGGACTAGTTGGTAGAATTAGGGTTTGCTAGGGTTTGCGCTTCTTGTTGGCTTTCAGTTCCTTCCTGCAAGTAGATCAACTTCCTTTGAGTTAGCTTTCGTCCATCAGTTAAAAAGCTTCTTCTGAGAGCTCATAGAAGTTGGCTTGAGCCCCTAGCGGACTTGTGCCAGCTGACCAAGTGACAGCTGCGGCAAGAGCTAGTACTTGTGCATACAGCACCGTCGCTTCCAAGTTTGTTACGAACTACCGGGTTGATAAAATTAAGGAAGGAAGCTCCAGGAGTTGTAGCATTATTGCTACAATACTGGAGCCCAGCATCTTTTTGGCGCCGTTGCCGGGGAAGCGTCAAATTATTAGAGATTGTTGCTTTTCTTCTATTTTCCTACTCTCGCCTTCTGCTAAGTAGTTTATTTCATTTCCATTCTGCAAAAGTAGCATAGACATTTCCTGCTTTCATAGATTAACATTTCAATTCCACAATTTCATTTTTGCAAGTGTAGATTAGCATTTCAATTCTGCAAGCGTAGACTAGCATTTCAATTCCTGCAATTTCATTTGAGCAAAATAGATTATTTCTTTCCTGCTTTCATTTCAATTCTACATTTTCATTTCAGCAAGATAGTTAGTTGTAGTTCAATCTGTTTCAGTTTTTGCAGGTACCAGAGAAAAAAAGAAAACAAAAGCAATCAAAAGTCTTTCCATTTCATGCCTCGTAGAAATCGAGATAAAACATGAAAATTCTTACCCAACACCCCCACCACATCACTCAGTCACCCTTCTCTCTTCTTTGGTGACAGTGATCCAGAAGAACCTATAGGTGAACCTCCTGAGATATACGAAGACCCTATAGCAGAAGAAGAGTTAGAAAACATTCCATCTGAAACTATGGCTGACAATAGGAGAGAAGATGAGAGAATTGAAGGTGCCTTCCCCATCTGAGAGACCAATGGGGACATGAAAATGAAGAACATCAGTCCCTCTGCTTTACCTCACTTCCATGGACTGACGACCGAAGACCCTGATACCTTCCTGTTTGAGTTTGCTGTCCTTTGTCTAACCTATGACTATACCGAAGATGAGCAGAAGCTGAAACTCTTCCCCTCAACTCTTAAGGATGCAGCATTACGCTGGTTCATGGGGTTACGTGGGAAGAGTATCACCACTTGGGCTCAGATGTAGCAAGCTTTCAATACCAAATACCGGGACTACTGTAGGTCCAAGGAAGCCAAGGGAGAAATCTTTCGGATGACCATGGGGAATGATGAGTCTTTAGAAGATTACGAGGAAAGGTTCCAACTTAGCTATAAACGGACCTGGTGCACACTTGACCCTAAATCCCTCAAGTTGGTCCTGCTCCGAGGAGTCCCTGAAGACCTCTTAGATACCCTTCACATGCTAGCTGGAGGAGATATTTACCAACTACCTTATGAGGACATAAAGACTGTGTTTAGAAACCACTCTAGGGCAGCCCGGAAAAGAGGTAGAGGAAACTTCCTCTCAGGTGGTATTCCCTTCTCCAAACATGAGTTTGCAAATAAATTAGAGGACCTCAAGAGTGAGGTGAGACAGACCATTGCCATGCAACTTGATACATTCCGAATCCAGTAGAAGAAAGAAGAAGCTGAGAGGGCCTTGGCTATCTTCTACCCTAGGTGTACAAGGAAACACCCTAAGAATGAATGCCCATTACATTCGGTTGAAGTATGTTTTGTTTGTGAGGGGGACCAACCCATAAAACAATGTCCAACCTTACCTAGGCTTAAAGCCATGTATCAAGGGACAGAAGCACCCACTGAACCTCTCTATTTCCTCAACCAAAGGAGGCAACAAGGACCTAGACCTTACCAACAGGGGATGCAAGGGACACCCCAAGCTTACTACAACCCCAACCAATCCACTCCTATGCCTTCCTGGGGACCCCCTGTTCATTCTTCCTGGTCTATGCCTCCTCCATGGTGTTACCCACCTCAGTCCCATACTCAGCCCACTACTCATTCGTTTCACTGACATGCCCAGCCACAACCACAGTGGAATGCACCTCAATCGGGGTGGAGGCCCCAGTACAACACTCCTCCCGCCATTTTGCCTCCACCACCAGCTCAACCACAACCATTACCTCCTGCTCCTCCAAGGCAACCTCAAATTCCTGCTCAACCGAACCCGAACCCCAACAACAGACAGGCCCAGCAGGTATATACTGGGGAAACATCATGCCCTACCTATGCTGTGGAGATCCAGGAGATTAATCTGCGATCTGGAAAGACTCTTCTGGATCGCCAAACTCCTCCCCTAGAGGACGAGGAAGATAAATAGGAAAGTGAACCAAAGGCCATTCCACCCTTTCCTGAGAGACTAACAGCCACCACACAACCCAACCCAGAGGAGGATGAGCTTCTGGGAGAGCTCAAACAGTTGTGTGTGAAGATACCACTTCTCCAAGCCATAAAAGATGTACCGATATACAACAAAATGGTTAAGGAAAAGTGTTTTAGACACCCAGGCATGCGAAAGAGAGATGCTTCAACCATCAATGTCATAGGACAACTGTCTGATCTTATGTTGGGACAAGTCATCTGCCCAAAGTGTTTGGATCCTGGGAGTCCTGTAGTTGATGTCCACATCAATGGCACCATCATCCCTCACACATTGATTGATCTGGGGGCTGCCATTAATGTGATGACCAGGGATACCATGCTCAAACTCAATCTTCAGGGTTCCTTGAGAAAGACCTCGACAATCCTACAACTAGCAGATCGATCCACCGTGACTCCTGAAGGGATTGTAGAGGATGTCTTGGTCTCTGTTGACTCTTGGGAATACCCTGCCGATTTCTTGGTTCTGCAACCAAAGGCAAAGCTTATTGGATACCCTATTATTTTGGGACGGCCTTGGTTAGCAACTGCAGATGCTTACATAAGCTGCCGTGTAGGAAACATGACCATCAAAAATGGTCCTATGTCCAAGCAGCTAGTCCTGTACCCTCCTTCCCAACCCTCATTAGAGCATGACTTACCACTTTGGTTGGAGGAAGGAGAAGAGGATGAGGTGTACTCAGCACCTTTTTGCACCCTAGACACCACTAGGGGAGGGCCCCCAACCGAGGATGATTTGATTGAGACCTTGATCCAGAACCCACCTCCCAGTGCATTGTCCTTAGAGGAATTGATGGAGGATGCCCACGCCAGCACCTTAGTGGACCTTTGTGTGACCAACCCTGTCACTCCCAGAGTCAAAAGTGTGGAGTTTGGCCCTGAGAGAGCGTTAAAGATCAGCTCCTCCCTGTCTCCTTCCCAGGAAAAGGAGTTGTGTAGTCTGTTGGCCAGTCATCTAGATGCTTTTGCTTGGAGCTATAAGGAGATAAAAGGAGTCCATCCTTCGGTCTGTACCCATCACATCTACATCAAAGAGGATTGTAAACCAGTTAGGCAACACCAGAGGAGAATGAACCCAGCCCTTAAGGACATCGTCAAGGAGGAATTGCAAAAACTTTTGGATGCCGGATTCATTTACCCCATCTCAGATAGCGAATGGGTGTCCCATCTGGTGTTGGTTCCCAAGAAAAATGGGAAGTGGAGAATCTGTGTGGACTATCGAGAACTGAACAAGGCCACCAAGAAAGACCATTTTCCTCTACCCTTCATAGATCAAGTGTTGGATGGACTGGCAGGAAAGAAGTTTTTCTCTTTCCTGGATGGGTTTAGCGCGTATAACCAGATCCAAATCAGCCCGGAAGACCAAGATAAGACCACCTTCACTTGTCCTTGGGGTACCTTTTCTTACCGAGTTCTTCCCTTTGGACTATGCAATGCTCCTGCCACCTTCCAGAGAGCCATCCTGAGCATATTCTCTGAGCTGGTCCATGATTCGGCGGAAATCTATATGGATGACTTCACTCCTTATGGGTCCAACTTCCAGGAAGCATTGTCCAATCTGGGAAAAGTCCTAACCAAGTGCATTGAGATGAACCTTTCCCTTAGTCCTGAAAAGTGTGAATTCCTGATGACCGAAGGGACCGTGCTAGGCCATACCATTTCTTGCCAAGGGTTACAAGTGGATCCTAACAAAATTGCTCTTATCAAGAAGGTTCCACCTCCTCAGAAGGTAAGAGATGTTCGAAGTTTCTTGGGATTAGCAGGATATTATAGGAGATCCACTAAAGACTTCAGCAAGCTAGCCTCGCCATTGTTTAGCCTCTTGGCAAAAGATGTGGAGTTTAAATGGACCGACGATTGTTAGAAGGCTCTGAGTGAATTAAAGGACAAGTTGGTGTCTGCCCCAATCCTGAGAGGTCCAAACTAGGCCCTACCTTTTCACATCCACACTGATGCCTCGAACAAAGCCATAGGGGCAGCCTTAGGACAAGTTGAACAAAAACTTCCATATGCCATCTACTTTGTCAGAAAAAACTTATCCAAGGCAGAACTGAATTACACTGTAACTGAGAAAGAATTTTAGGCCATGGTCCATGCACAGAACAAATTCCGACACTATATCACTGGGTATCAAACATTTGTACATACTGATCATGCTGTAATTAGATATTTAATGAATAAACTAGATGTGAATGCTCGTATTATTAGATGGTTACTTTTGTTGCAGCAGTTTGATTGATTATTGTTGACAAGCCAGGTAAAGAAAATATTGTTACTGACTTTTTGTCTAGATTGGATTTATCTGCAGATGAGGATGGAACAGTGGATGACCAGATGCCCGATGAACATCTGTTTGCTATCTCAGTACTCTCTCCATGGTTTGCTGATATAGCAAACTACCTTGTCTCAGCCCAGTTCCCTCCACACCTATCCTCAAGGGAGAAGAGCAGGATCGTGAGGAAGAGTGCCTCATTCACTTGGATCGGGAGCAACCTGTTCAAGCTTGGCCCTGATCAGATCTTAAGGCGTTGTGTAAGGGAGGAGGAAGTCTTTGATATCCTCCTAACCTGTCATAACGACCCTTGTGGAGGACATTTTGCAGCAAAGAGGACTACCTTCAAAATCCTACAGGCAGGCTACTATTGGCCCACGCTTCATCAAGATGTCAGAAGGTATATCAGCCAATGTGACCGATGCCAAAGGATGGGGAAACCGACTCCAAGGGATGAAATGCCTCTCCAACCTCAAGTGACTCTTGAGCCATTTGAGAAGTGGGGTATGGACTTTGTGGGTCCAATCAATCCTCCTTCGAGGCAAAGATCTTACATCGTTGTGTGCATAGACTACCTGACAAAGTGGGCAGAAACCAAGGAAATCAAAGCAGCGACAGAAGAAAATGTGGCCGAGTTCTTAAGAGAGAACATCTTCTACAAATTTGGCTACCCAAGAGAGTTAGTCACCGATCAAGGAAGCCAGTTCACCTCCAACTTAATTGAAGACCTACTAGCTCATCAAAAAATCAAGCATAGGACTTCCACCCCCTATCATCCTCAAGCAAATGGGCAGGTGGAAGTCACCGATAGAGCCTTAGAAGGGATCTTGACTAAGGTGGTGAGCAGCAGCAGGAAAGATTGGGCAGATCGCCTGGTTGAGGCCACATGGGCTTACAACACCACTTGGAAGACCACAACCGGCTTCACACCTTATGAGCTCGTCTATGGGAAGAGAGATTCGCTGTCAATTGAGTTTGAATACAACACCTTGAGGATGGCAGCTCAGCTGGACCTGGATCTCAGCCATGCCCAACAAGAAATATTATTGCAGCTGAATGGATTGGACGAGCACCGAATGCAGGGCCTTCTCCACTCAGAAGTGGTTCAACTTCAGAGGAAGGTGTGGCATGACCAACACCTCAATGACAAGCAATTTCAGCAGGGAGATTGGGCGCTGTTGTATGATTCCAGGCATAAAGATTTCAAGGGAAAGCTGAGAACCAGATGGCTGGGACCATATGCAGTGGAAAAATGTAATGACAATGGATCTGTCGTCATTCGGACCATTGATGAGGAGGCCATCCCTATGCTTGTCAATGGGCATCGACTAAAGATCTACAGGAAGCCTCTCTCAAGACAAGAATTCATCAAAACTGTGGAAAAGTCAGTGCTGGTCATAGATCAGGGTTCTGCCTCTGCTTTGGGCATACCTTGAAGATTTAAAAAAAAAAGAAAAAAAAGAAAAAAGAAAAAAAAGGAATAAGGATCCTTGGGTGAAAACCTTTCTGAGGCTCCCAAGGCAGATGGTAGGGGTGAAAACCTCATTGAGGCGCCCCTGCTGTCTTTTTTAAAATGTTTGAAAAAGATCCTTGAGTGAAAACCTCTTTGAGGTGCTCAAGGCAGATGGTAAGGGTGAAAACCTCATTGGAGGCGCCCCTGCTGTCTTTCATAAAAAAAAAGAAGAAAAAAGAAAAAAGAAAAAACAAAAACAAAAAAAACAGGGAAAGCAAGTTCATAATGTGGCAGTGCATGCAGGTTGCAGGTATTCTATGAAGGAAACGAGGCCCCTCAACCCAAAGACAAGGGTCCTCACTACGCTACCAGGTGACCTCACCAGCACCCCCTCCTGAAACACTCATCTTCTACAAGGTCTGGGTATGAATTGATCACAGTTTAGCCTCCTACAGGAAGCTACATGACTTTCTACAGGAAGTTCTGTATTTCTACAGGAAACTTCCTGTAGAAGTTTTGGACGGCCCAGAACTAACTATGTGAGGAGATCTAATGCCCGAGGTCAGGCATGGAGGCATGCAAGCTACTCTTTTCGCCATCACGCACTGCTGTCACCTCCTTCCATCACCCCAGTCACCATACAATGAAAATACCTGCACAGTCAAAACAGAACATCGAATTATCAGAGGAAGCGCTTCTCAAGTGGAAAAAAGATGCAGACATACCATGAAATACTTATAAAAACCGTCCGAGGGCCCTGCGATCATGACTGTGATGCCACCGTCTTCACTGTCTCAGCATGCACCCGAGAAGGAAAAACTTCTACAGGATATCCTACAGGAATCCCGTAGCAGTTCATCCAGCTGGAGTGTACACCATTAAAATGCCTGCAACATGCAATAATAGAGCGGGCACATGCACCATCCGCAGCTAGGTAATAAGCTCCGTAGCCAGCAGCAGTCTGCGAGGAAGAGCCCCCGTGCCTGTGCAGGACGCAACAACCAGCAAATCCAATCACCATCGTCCTGAAACCTGGAAATCATGTCGCGGCCGCACAGGTAAGTGCCTCACCCTTCTTTCATTCGAATTACATGAATAATACTATGAAATGTTTGCAAGTGTGGGAATGAATGGGTTGAGCAGTCGAATGGCCATTCCACTGGCCACGACAACAGTCAGATGGTCTAGTCGGATTTGGAAAGTGGCGGTCGTGGCAAGCAAATTGGGTAATAGACACGTGAGAAGTGTCCAGTCGGGGAGAAGCGGCGTTTTAATAGAAATGACGGCGGCAGATCTGCGGAGAATGATGCGGCAGTAAGGGAAACTTGCAGTGGAATGAGTAGGTGACGTCGTCCAACGGTCCGGCAGGGACAGCTCACCCCCGTGCCCTGAATTCCGTCGGGATTCAAATCCATCAGCTAGATCGCCACCCCACGCATTTATCATCAGCCGTTTTGAAGTCGAGTGAGTGTCTGAATTTACCTGAAGCTCGTTACTCCAAGTATTCAGCTTGTTCGAACGTTTGGTAGCGGCTCAGAAGGCACAGAACCACTGCAGTGCTCTCCAGAACCCGTGCGCTGCTTCTACAGGAAGGCTACGCTACAGGAAGCTCACTGCCACGAGGAAAATTGGTCTCTTCACGTCAAAGGTGGCGAATTGGGAAAGGTAACCCTGAACCTGTTCCTCCCATGCAATTGGTTTTGAGGGTGGCGGATTTGACGTTCTCATGAACGTAAAACTACAATCTGGTCATAATATTGTAAGCGTCGTCGTCGAAGTATATGTAGGAGTTTCTACAGGATGTGATTTTTAAGGCTCATCTGTAGATAGTCTTCGCGAATTGTGTGCGTGGCAGAGGCGTAGTTCTATGCTCTATCCCAAAAGGCTAGTTTTTGATACACACCCGCCACCTCCAGCTAACAGAGCAGGTTTTCACCATGCCGGGTGGATTCATCAGAAAAGAACCGACCGACTCAAAGAAACTAAGGGAGAACCCTAAGGTGGTAGAGCTGTTCACTCGTGCGCAATGGATGTCGTTCTGCGACAAACTTCAAGGATATGATGATGAGGTGGTAGAGGAGTTCTTGCGGGCTCTGAAGCCAAAATAAAAAACGTTGGCCACTGTCAATTTCAGTGGTTTGAGTCTCAGACTCACCCCACAATTCATCAGCCGAGTCACTGAGCTCCCAATGGGGGTACCGTGGGACAAGGAGGAGAGGAAATTAGGCCAAAAGGCTAAAAAGGAGTTCTTTACACCAGAGGAGCAATTCTTAGAGGACAAGAACGGGGTTCGCAGAACTAGCTTACTGCCACTTTGGAGTGAGGTCAACCTCCAAATAATGAAATACATAACGTGCGAGGGACGGTTCAACATTGTGTATGGGTACCATTTCCGGCTACTCACAGAATTAAGGCATCAGATGGACCTACCTGCAGACAACAAACTAAGTATTACCTACTTCCTCCTGCAGTCTATGATTGAATGTGCCACTAAATTACGAGAGGGCACACCAGACCAGGTAGCTCATTAAGCTCCTCATGGAGGATGCACTCCACACATACAAAGTCCCTCTCTCATGGGAAGCCTTCCGAAATCTTAACAAGGATGGCGATATAAAAATGTTGACTGAAGAGCTTGGTTCCTCCAGCAGCGAGGAGAAGGAGTCAGTGCCCACAGAGAAGAAAGGAAAAGGCCAAGAACCCACGGCCAAAGCACCGAAGAAAGAGAAAAAGGAGAAACAAGAGAAAAAAGTTGCCAAAGAGAAGGATGACAAATCCGTATTAACGCCCAGAGAGAAAAGATTACAAAGTAGGGTGGACAGGACTGAGCCAGTCCACGTCAGTAAAGGCACCTCGACAGCAGCCTCGACCAAGTCAAAAAGCAAAACACACTCAGCAAAACAGGCTAAAACGGTGCCACCTGTTTCTACAGGAAAACCAAAAACGGCTTCTACAGGAAGCCAAAAATCAGCTGAAACAGGGCCTTCTACAGGAAGCCCTGAGAAAGGAAAACCAAAGGAAAAGAGAGCCGAAATTCTTGAAAGGGAGGCAGCCGCCGTGCTGGCCACCCTTAGTACACCTCCTAAGCCGAAGGAAAAGAGAAAGAGGGAGATCCCTCTGTATTTTAAAGCCCGGAGAAGTGTAAGAATAAAAACAGGCAGGCCACAGCCTCCATCCAGCAGCCCAATTATTATAGAGGATACCCCTACTTCGCCCAGGGAGAGGTCCCCCTCAAAGATATCAGTCACCTATGAGAGGGGGAGCCCAAAAACAACTACGTGGAAAGAGAGAATGGACAGGTTGGCTTCAGAAGCCCGGCTACAGGATGCTGAGGATGCTCTACAGGAAACCTTAGCCCGGCTTAAGGAGACAGAGAGGATGGAGGGAGAAGCACCCTCATCACCACCGAGGGAAGACGAAGCAGAGCCACCGAGAGAAGAGGAGAAAGAGCATATTCCGAAACCTAGTCCCCAGCCAAGTCTGAGCTCATACTATAATTTCTTAGAAGCTGGAAAGATTATACCACAGAAATTCATTGTGCCACTTTTCTTTGCATTGGAAGAAGAAAGAGTGAGAACGCACACGTGGATGAAAATAGCTAAATCAAAAGGTGTGGCAGATATAGGCCCCTTGGAGGAACAACTCAGGGAGGCACGAAAGGAATTAGCTATGGCCAAACACGTGGCAAATTGCCAGCGGGTGTTCCTACAGGAAGAGAATGAAAAATTGAGACTGCAGCTACATGAATTGAAGAAAGGAGAGGGCACATCCTCAGGGGACACCACCGCAGAACAGCAAGGCAGAGAAGGACTGCAAGTCGGTCTTGGGGAGCCAACCACGCATCTACAGGAAAGGGAGCTGCAAGCACAAATCGAGGTACAAGCTCTCAAACAGCAGTTGCAGCAAAAAGAGGCACAATTGGCCCGCATGGCCAGTTGGGCCATGGATGCTATACAATGCAGATAGCCGGCCAAATCCTATGGCCTGTACCTGAGAGACCAATGGCTACAATTTTAGATTAACGCATTAGCACAGAGGGGTATCTCTCAGCTCCAAGACCCGCAGCAGTTCACTGAATTATGCAATACCAGTTCATCAGAGGATAAGTCCAAACTAGCGGAGTTTTATCTCCATAATTTGGCCCTTCCTAATGTGACTTCATGGGATCCAAACACGGTCTTAGGGGATATGCAGTTAATGGCATTTTCCTCATGGTTTCACCATGAAGACAAGAGAGCAGCAGAAGTCAAAGAGATCATGGACCGAGAGCTGAATGAGCCATTACTAATTAGAGCAGAGCCAGGGGATCCAACTGCATTAATATCGGCACACCAACACTTATCCACCGACCCTCAAGCTTTATTGAAATATATGGATCAGCAGGCCCAGGCCATAGCGCATTTCGAGGATATGGAGAGACTGTTAGGGGACAACTATGTTCAAGCTTGCACCCACCGATGGAACACATTTGCCCACAGTCTAAAAATCAGAGAATATCACACTCCAACTCGAATGAGGGAAGCTCTTGTACGGGTGCCCCTCTATAAGAAATCCATGCAGACCCTCCAGGCCAGCTGGATTGGCCTCAAGCTAAGCCCACCTCTGCTGTTAGGATTGATGGAAGGCAGCACAGAAAAAGATGAGCATGAACAGTGGGAAGAGGTGGAAAGAAAGGCTGGGTTCCATATCAGTGAGGAGGACACTACTGCAGAAGCCTGGGATGTGAGGGTGGCAGTGAAGGCAATGAAGGACGAGGAGCTGGATTAGTTGCTCAAGGATGAGCAATCATTTTAGCTGGGGGGTGATGATGAGCCCCAAATTTGGTAACATTTTGGGCTCATTTGGCCTAACTACCCTTGCTCAACCCTTCATTTTTCATGACTTATGCATCATTTTCTTAGTATACTTATGTCATTTGTACGAATGAGGGCAGTCACTATTCCTAGGTGGCTAACACGTGCTTATTTCAGGTTTTTTGACATTTAATGGAGCAAAACCACGCAGATGAGGGCTAGGAGAGAACCAAGATGGGATTGAGATTTTGTAGGAAGGTTGTCCGCAGCATTGAATGGCCTTCCTCGTGATCTTCACCCCCAACTCCGAGCTCTGACAGCCACCACCACCGAGTTAGAAGGCAGCCAAACGGATTTTGGGGAAGCAGCAGTTCACTCCTAGTTTGGTCAGCCAAATCCCACTTATTTAGGAGGCCAGCTTGGGACCTCGTAATGTATAAATGATGAGGCTGTAGCTTTCGAAAAGGACTTTTGAAACCTTTTTGCACATTCTGGATTACGAGCTGTTAGCTCTGTTTTGCTCTTTTGTAAGCCATTTTTGGCATGTCATTTGACCTATGATTCTTATCTTTTAATGGAAAGCAGGCAGATTTGAGTTCAGTTCTGAGTTCTTAAAGGAGCCATAGCTCTCGGGGTTGGGCCCAACCTGAGAGCCTAATGCCTCCTTCCTTTGTATTGTTATCTTTCTTTCAGCATCGTGTTTTTTTTCTTTTCCTTTACATGCATTTGGAAACGTAGTTTGCTGAGCTAGATTTCTTGGTGTGGTTAAGTAGGTTAGTTTTATGAGACAGAGTTGCTTCAGCAGTTCTAGAATAGAGTAAAGAGATTGGAGGTAATAAGAGTTCCAAAAAAAGGGGGTTGATTGCACACTCATTTTCACCTCTGTTTAGGGGCTGGAATTGTAGACAGTGCCACCCACCAAAAACATTGTTTTACATGTTCATGCAATCTTTGATGCAATATTTTCGTTTGTAGAAGTGTCCATGCGTTTAGACCTAGTGGAATGATTCTTTGCTTCAGTACCATGCATGATTTTCCTTAGAAATAACGTTTTTGTTCTTTTGTTTTGTTAAACAGTTAGAATAGGTTAATGATATTTCGGTTTGTGCAGGACGTGGATGATTTGTTTCGTTTACACTGTGTAGTACTACTCCCTCACTCTCTTATCCTTCTAAGCCATGCCCAGGCCAACTACTCATCTCCCAATTAGACCCCCTATCTCTCAACCATTCTCTCACCCTCGTTATTCTACCTTTTCCGACCTTCCATTCCTTCTACCCTCTTCAAGACAACCTAGTTTAGCACACCCCCTCTTCATCTCATCTCTCTGTCACTGAGTCATTACAAACTCCTCCCCTACCTCCCTATCCATCCATGCAGCCTCTTCCACTCACCCATCACCCAAAAATCCGAGTATAGGACATCATGTAGGAATTACTGAACTTCCTGTAGAAATTCTGAACATCCTGTAGAACCCCTGCAGACTTCCTGTAGAAGCTCATAAACACGGTTGCTTGGCATCCAAACTTTGTGAAACTCTTTGAAAGGATGTCAGGGACTCCTTACACCCTCTCTGAGCCTTCCTGATCTCTTCCAAGCATTTCTCCCCTTGACCTACCCCTGCACAATAAAGACCCAGTTAGAAGCACATGCATAATAATTCCAACAACTTGAACAAAAATATAAAAATATGTTCTCTTCAGATCAAAGTAGTCTAGACACATGTATTTTACCTTCATAGAAGTAATGGCATCTCTTTTCATAGTTTGCATTCTTTCCTTTGCATCAGTAGGACTAGTTGGTAGAATTAGGGTTTGCTAGGGTTTGCGCTTCTTGTTGGCTTTCAGTTCCTTCCTGCAAGTAGATCAACTTCCTTTGAGTTAGCTTTCGTCCATCAGTTAAAAAGCTTCTTCTGAGAGCTCATAGAAGTTGGCTTGAGCCCCTAACGGACTTGTGCCAGCTGACCAAGTGACAACTGCGGCAAGAGCTAGTACTTGTGCATACAGCACCGTCGCTTCCAAGTTTGTTACGAACTACCGGGTTGATAAAATTAAGGAAGGAAGCTCCAGGAGTTGTAGCATTATTGCTATAATACTGGAGCCCAACATCTTTTTGGTGCCATTGCCGGGGAAGCGTCAGAGTATTAGTGATTGTTGCTTTTCTTCTATTTTCCTACTCTTGCCTTCTGCTAAGTAGTTTATTTCATTTCCATTCTGCAAAAGTAGCATAGACATTTCCTGCTTTCATAGATTAACATTTCAATTCCGCAATTTCATTTTTGCAAGCGTAGATTAGCATTTCAATTCTGCAAGCGTAGACTAGCATTTCAATTCCTGCAATTTCATTTGAGCAAAATAGATTAGTTCTTTCCTGCTTTCATTTCAATTCTGCATTTTCATTTCAGCAAGATAGTTAGTTGTAGTTCAATCTGTTTCAGTTTTTGCAGGTACCAGAGAAAAAAAGAAAACAAAAGCAATCAAAAGTCTTTCCATTTCATGCCTCGTAGAAATCGAGATAAAATAGGCAAATTCTTACCCAACACCCCCACCACATCACTCAGTCACCCTTCTCTCTTCTTTGGTGACAATGATCCAGAAGAACCTATAGGCGAACCTCCTGAGATATACGAAGACCCTATAACAGAAGAAGAGTTAGAAAACATTCCATCTGAAACTATGGCTGACAATAGGAGAGAAGATGAGAGAATTGAAGGTGCCTTCCCCATTCGAGAGACCAATGGGGGCATGAAAATGAAGAACATCAGTCCCTCTGCTTTACCTCACTTCCATGGACTGACTACCGAAGACCCTGATACCTTCCTGTTTGAGTTTGCTGTCCTTTGTCGAACCTATGACTATACCGAAGATGAGCAGAAGCTGAAACTCTTCCCCTCAACCCTTAAGGATGCAGCATTATGCTGGTTCATGGGCTTACCTGGGAACAGTATCACCACTTGGGCTCAGATGCAGCAAGCTTTCATTACCAAATACCGGGACTATTGTAGGTCCAAGGAAGCCAAGGGAGAAATCTTTCGGATGACCATGGGGAATGATGAGTCTTTAGAAGATTACGAGGAAAGGTTCCAACTTAGCTATAAACGGGCCAGGTGCACACTTGACCCTGAATCCCTCAAGTTGGTCCTACTCCGAGGAGTCCCTGAAGACCTCTTAGATACCCTTCACATGCTAGCTAGAGGATATATCTACCAACTACCTTATGAGGACATAAAGACTGTGTTTAGAAACCACTCTAGGGCAACCCGGAAAAGAGGTAGAGGAAACCTCCTCTCAGCTGGTATTCCCTTCTCCAATCATGAGTTTTCAAATCAATTAGAGGACCTCAAGAGTGAGGTGAGACAGACCATTTCCATGAAACTTGATACATTCCGAATCCAGCAGAAGAAAGAAGAAGCTGAGAGGGCCTTGGCTATCTTCTGCCCTAGGTGTACAAGGAAACACCCTAAGAATGAATGCCCATTACATTCTGTTGAAGTATGTTTTTTTTGTGAGGGGGACCACCCCACAACCAATGTCCAACCTTACCTAGGCTTAAAGCCATGTATCAAGGGACAAAAGCACCCACTGAACCTCTCTATTTCCTCAACCAAAGGAGGCCACAAGGACCTAGACCTTACCAACAGGGGATGCAAGGGACACCCCAAGCTTATTACAACCCCAACCAATCCACTCCTATGCCTTCCCGGGGACCCCTTGTTCATTCTTCCTGTTCTATGCCTCCTCCATGGTGTTACCCACCTCAGTACCATACTCAGCCCACTACTCATTCATTTCACTCACATGCCCAACCACAACCACAGTGGAATGCACCTCAATCGGGGTGGAGGCCCCAGTACAACACTCCTCCCGCCATTTTTGCCTCCACCACCAGCTCAACCACAACCATTACCTCCTGCTCCTCCAAGGAAACCTCAAATTCCTGCTCAACCGAACCCGAACCCCAACAACAGACAGGCCCAGCAGGTATATACTAGGGAAACATGATGCCCTACCTATGCTGTGGAGATCCAGGAGATCAATCTGCAATCTGGAAGACTCTTCCGGATCGCCAACCTCCTCGCCCAGAGGACGAGGAATATAAATAGGAAAGTGAACCAAAGGCCATTCCACCCTTTCCTGAGAGACTAACAGCCACCACACAACCCAACCCAGAGGAGGATGAGCTTCTGGGAGAGCTCAAACAGTTGTGTGTGAAGATACCACTTCTCCAAGCCATCAAAGATGTACCGATATACAACAAACTGGTTAAGGAAAAGTGTTTTAGACACCCAGGAAGGCGAAAGAGAGATGCTTCAACCATCAATGTCATAGGACAACTGTCTGATCTTATGTTGGGACAAGTCATCTGCGCAAAGTATTTGGATCTTGGGAGTCCTGTGGTTGATGTCCACATCAATGGCACCATCATCCCTCACACAATTATTGATCTGGGGGCTGCCATTAATGTGATGACCAGGGACACCATGCTCAAACTCAATCTTCAGGGTTCCTTGAGAAAGACCTCGACAGTCCTACAACTAGCAGATCGCTCCACCGTGACTCCTGAAGGGATTGTAGAGGATGCCTTGGTCTCTGTTGACTCTCGGGAATACCCTGCTGATTTCTTGGTTATGCAACCAAAGGAAAAGCTTACTGGATACCCTCTTATTTTGGGATGACCTTGGTTAGCCACTGCAGATGCTTACATAAGCTGCCGTGTAGGAAACATGACCATAAAAAATGGTCCTATGTCCAAGCAGCTAGTCCTGTACCCTCCTGCCCAACCCTCATTAGAGCATGACTTACCACTTTGGTTGGAGGAAGGAGAAGAGGATGAGGTGTACTCAACAGCTTTGTGCACCCTAGACACCACTAGGGGAGGCCCCCCAACCGAGGATGATTTGATTGAGACCTTGATCTAGAACCAACCTCCTAGTGCATTGTCCTTAGAGGAATTGATGGAGGATGCCCACGCTAGCACCTTAGTGGACCTTTGTGTGACCAACCTTGTCACTCCCAGAGTCAAAAGTGTGGAGTTCGGCCTTGAGAGAGCATTAAAGATCAACTCCTCCCTGTCTCCTTCCCAGGGAAAGGAGTTGTGTAGTCTGTTGGCCAGTCATCTAGATGCTTTTGCTTGGAGCTATAAGGAGATGAAAGGAGTCCATCCTTCGGTCTCTACCCATCACATCTATATCAAAGAGGATTGTAAACCAGTTAGGAAACCCCAGAGGAGAATGAACCTAGCCCTTAAGGACATCGTCAAGGAGGAATTGCAAAAACTGTTCGATGCCGGATTCATTTACCCCATCTCAGATAGCGAATGGGTGTCCCCTCTGGTGTTGGTTCCCAAGAAAAATGGGAAGTGGAGAATCTGTGTGGACTACCGAGAACTGAACAAGGCCACCAAGAAAGACCATTTTCCTCTACCCTTCATAGATCAAGTGTTGGATGGACTGGCAGGAAAGAAGTTTTTCTCTTTCCTGGATGGGTTTAGTGCGTATAACCAGATCCAAATCAGCCCGGAAGACCAAGATAAGACCACCTTCACTTGTCCTTGGGGTACCTTTGCTTACCGAGTTCTTCCCTTTGGACTATGCAATGCTCCTGCCACCTTCCAGAGAGCCGTCCTGAGCATCTTCTCTGAGCTGGTCCATGATTCGGTGGAAATCTATATGGATGACTTCACTCCTTATGGGTCCAACTTCCAGGAAGCATTGTCCAATCTGGGAAAAGTCCTAACCAAGTGCATTGAGATGAACCTGTCCCTTAGTCCTGAAAAGTGTGAATTCCTGATGACCGAAGGGACCGTGCTAGGCCATACTATTTCTTGCCAAGGGTTACAAGTGGATCCTAACAAAATTGCTCCTATCAAGAAGGTTCCACCTCCTCAGAAGGTAAGAGATGTTCGAAGTTTGTTGGGATTAGCAGGATATTATAGGAGATCCATTAAAGACTTCAGCAAGCTAGCCTCGCCATTGTTTAGCCTCTTGGAAAAAGATGTGGAGTTTAAATGGACTGACGATTGTCAGAAGGCTCTGAATGAATTAAAGGACAAGTTGGTGTCTGCCCCAATCCTGAGAGGTCCAAACTGGGCCCTACCTTTCCACATCCACACTGATGCCTCGAACAAAGCCATAGGGGCAGCCTTAGGACAAGTTTAACAAAAACTTCCATACGCCATCTACTTTGTTAGCAAAAACTTATCCAAGGCAGAACTGAATTACACTGTAACTGAGAAAGAATTTTTGGCCGTGGTCCATGCACTGAACAAATTCCGACACTATATCACTGGGTATCAAACATTTGTACATACTGATCATGCTACAATTAGATATTTAATGAATAAACCGGATGTGAATGCTTGTATTATTAGATGGTTACTTTTGTTGCATCAGTTTGATTTGACTATTGTTGACAAGCCAGGTAAAGAAAATGTTGTTGCTGACTTTTTGTCTAGATTGGATTTATCTGCAGATGAGGATGGAACAGTGGATGACCAGATGCCCGATGAACATCCTTTTGCTATGTCAGTACTCTCTCCATGGTTTGCTGATATAGCAAACTACCTTGTCTCAGCCCAGTTCCCTCCGCACCTATCCTCAAGGGAGAAGAGCAGGATCGTGAGGAAGAGTGCCTCATTCACTTGGATCGGGGGCAACATGTTCAAGCTTGGCCCTGATCAGATCTTAAGGCGTTGTGTAAGGGAGGAGGAAGTCTTTGATATCCTCCTAACCTGTCATGACGACCCTTGTGGAGGACATTTTGCAGCAAAGAGGACTGCCTTCAAAATCCTATAGGCAGGCTACTATTGGCCCACACTTCATCAATATGTCAGAAGGTATATCAGCCAATGTGACCGATGCCAAAGGATGGGGAAACCGACTCCAAGGGATGAAATGCCTCTCCAACCTCAAGTGACTCTTGAGCCATTTGAGAAGTGGGGTACGGACTTTGTGGGTCTAATCAATCCTCCTTCGAGGCAAAGATCTTACATCATTGTGTGCACAGACTACCTGACAAAGTGGGTAGAAACCAAGGCAATCAAAGCAGCGACAGAAGAAAAGGTGGCCGAGCTCTTAAGAGAGAACATCTTCTACAAATTTGGCTACCCAAGAGAGTTAGTCACCGATCAAGGAAGCCAGTTCACCTCCAACTTAATTGAAGACCTACTAGCTCATCAAAAAATTAAGCATAGGACTTCCACCCCCTATCATCCTCAAGCAAATGGGCCGGTGGAAGTCACCAATAGAGCCTTAGAAGGGATCTTGACTAAGGTGGTGATCAACAGCAGGAAAGATTGGGCAGATCGCCTGGTTGAGGCCACATGGGCTTACAACATCACTTGGAAGACCACAACCGGCTTCACACATTATGAGCTGGTCTATGGGAAGAGAGCTTTGTTGTCAATTGAGTTTGAATACAACACCTTGAGAATGGCAGCTCAGCTGGACCTGGATCTCAGCCATGCCCAACAAGAAAGATTATTGCAGCTAAATGGATTAGACGAGCACCGAATGCAGGGCCTTCTCCACTCAGAAGTGGTTCAACTTCAGAGGAAGGTGTGGCATGACCAACACCTCAATGACAAGCAATTTCAGCAGGGAGATTGGGCGCTGTTGTATGATTCCAGGCATAAAGATTTCAAGGGAAAGCTGAGAACCAGATAGCTGGGACCATATGCAGTGGAAAAATGTAATGACAATGGATCTGTCCTCATTTGGACCATTGATGAGGAGGCCATCCCTATGCTTGTCAATGGGCATCGACTAAAGATCTACAGGAAGCCTCTCTCAAGACAAGAATTCATCAAAACTGTGGAAAAGTCAGTGCTGGTCATAGATCAGGGTTCTGCCTCTGCTTTGGGCATACCTTGAAGATTTAAAAAAAAAAGAAAAAAGAAAAAAAAGGAATAAGGATCCTTGGGTGAAAACCTTTCTGAGGCTCCCAAGGCAGATGGTAGGGGTGAAAACCTCATTGAGGCGCCCCTGCGGTCTTTTTGAAAATGTTTGAAAAAGATCCTTGAGTGAAAACCTCTTTGAGGCGCTCAAGGCAGATGGTAAGGGTGAAAACCTCATTGGAGGCGCCCCTGCTGTCTTTCATAGAAAAAAAGAAGAAAAAAGAAAAGAAAAAAAAGACAAAAAAAACAGGGAAAGCAAGTTCATAATGTGGCAGTGCATGCAGGTTGCAGGTATTCTATGAAGGAAACGAGGCCCCTCAATCCAAAGACAAGGGTCCTCACTACGCTACCAGGTGACCTCACCAGCACCCCCTCCTGAAACACTCATCTTCTACAAGGTCTGGGCACGAATTGATCACAATTTAGCCTCCTAGAGGAAGCTACAGAACTTTCTACAGGAAGTTCTGTATTTCTACAGGAAACTTCTTGTAGAAGTTTTGGACGGCCCAGAACTAACTATGTGAGGAGATCTAACACCCGAGGTCAGACATGGAGGCATGCAAGCTACTCTTTTCGCCATCACGCACTGCTGTCACCTCCTTCCATCACCCCAGTCGCCATGCAATGAAAATACCTGCACAGTCAAAACAGAACATCGAATTATCAGAGGAAGCGCTTCTCAAGTGGAAAAAAGATGCAGAGATACCATGCAATACTTATAAAAACCATCCGAGGGCCCTGCAATCATGACTGTGATGCCACCGTCTTCACTGTCTCAGCATGCACCCGAGGAGGAAACACTGCTACAGGATATCCTACAGGAATCCCGTAGCAGTTCATCCAGCTGGAGTGTACACCATTAAAACGCCTGCAACATGCAATAATAGAGCGGGCACATGCACCATCCGCAACTAGGTAATAAGCTCCGTAGCCAGCAGCAGTCTGCGAGGAAGAGCCCCCGTGCCTGTGCACGACGCAACAACCAGCAAATCCAATCACCATCGTCCTGAAACCTGGAAATCATGTCGCGACCGCACAGGTAAGTGCCTCACCCTTCTTTCGTTCGAATTACATGAATAATACTATGAAATGTTTGCAAGTGTGGGAAGGAATGGGTTGAGCAGTCGAATGGCCATTCCACTGGCCAGGACAACAGTCAGATGGTCTAGTCGGATTTGGAAAGTGGCGGTCGTGGCAAGCAAATCGGGTAATAGACACGTGAGAAGTGTCCAGTCGGGGAGAAGCGGCGTTTTAACAGAAATTACGGCGGCAGATCTGCGGAGAATGATGTGGCAGTAAGGGAAACTTGCAGTGGAATGAGTAGTTGTCGTCGTCCAACGGTTCGGCAGGGACAGCTCACCCCCGCGCCATGAATTCCGCCGGGATACAAATCCATTGGCTAGATCGCCACCCCACGCATTTATCATCAGCCGTTTTGAAGTCGAGTGAGCGTCCGAATTTATCTGAATCTCATTACTCCAAGTCTTCGGCTTGTTCGAACGTCTGGTAGCGGCTCAGAAGGCGCAGAACCACTGCAGTGGTCTCCAGAACCCGTGCGCTGCTTCTACAGGAAGGCTACGCTACAGGAAACTCACTGCCACGAGGAAAATTGGTCTCTTCACGTCAAAGGTGGCGAATTGGGAAAGGTAAGCCTGAACCTGTTCCTCCCATGCAATTGGTTTTGAGGGTGGCGGAGTCTACGTTCTCAAGAACGTAAAACTACAGTCTGGTCATAAAATTGTAAGCGTCGTCGTCGAAGTATATGTAGGATTTTCTAAAAGATGTGATTTTTAAGGCTCATCTGTAGATAGTCTTCGCGAATTTTTTGCGTGGCAGAGGCGTAGTTCTACGCTCTATCCCAAAAGGCTAGTTTTTGATACGCACCCACCACCTCCAGCTAACAGAGCAGGTTTTCACCATGCCGAGTGGATTCATCAGAAAAGAACCGACCGACTCAAAGAAACTAAGGGAGAACCCTGAGGTGGTAGAGCTGTTCACTCGTGCGCAATGGATGTTGTTCTGCGACAAACTTCAAGGATATGATGATGAGGTAGCAGAGGAGTTCTTGCGGGCTCTGAAGCCAAAATAAAAAATGCTAGCCACTATCAATTTCAGGGGTTTGAGTCTCAGACTCACCCCACAATTCATCAGCCGAGTCACTGAGCTCCCAATGGGGGTACCGTGGGACAAGGAGGAGAGGAAATTAAGCCAAAAGGCTAAAAAGGAGTTCTTTCCACCAGAGGAGCAATTCTCAGAGGACAAGAACGGGGTTCACAGAACTAGCTTACTGCCACTTTGGAGCGAGGTCAGCCTCCAAATAATGAAATACATAACTTGCAAGGGACGGTTCAGCATTGTGTATGGGTACCATTTCCGGCTACTCACAGAATTAAGGCATCAGATGGACCTACCTGCAGACAGCAAACTAAGTATTCCCTACTTCCTCCTGTAGTCTATGGTTGAATGTGCCACTAAATTACGAGAGGGCACACCAGACCAGGTAGCTCATCACGGGCTCATTAAGCTCCTCGTGGAGGATGCACTCCACACATACAAAGTCCCTCTCTCATGGGAAGCCTTCCGAAATCTGACCAAGGATGGCGATATAAAAATGTTGACTGAAGAGCTTCGTTCCTCCAGCAGCGAGGAGAAGGAGTCAGTGCCCACAGAGAAGAAAGGAAAAGGCCAAGAACCCACGGCCAAAGCACCGAAGAAAGAGAAAAAGGAGAAACAAGAGAAAAAAGTTGCCAAAGAGAAGGATGACAAATCCGTATTAACGCCCAGAGAGAAAAGATTACAAAGTAGGGTGGATAGGACTGAGCCAGTCCACGTCAGTAAAGGCACCTCGACATCAGCCTCGACCAAGTCAAAAAGTAAAACACACTCAGCAAAAGGGGCTAAAACGGTGCCACCTGTTTCTACAGGAAAACCAAAAACGGCTTCTACAGGAAGCCAGAAATCAGCTGAAACAGGGTCTTCTACAGGAAGCCCTGAGAAAGGAAAACCAAAGGAAAAGAGAGCCGAAATTCTTGAAAGGGAGGCAGCCGCCATGCTGGCTGCCCTTAGTACACCTCCTAAGCCGAAGGAAAAGAGGAAGAGGGAGATCCCTCTGTATTTTAAAGCCCGGAGAAGTGTAAGAATAAAAACAGGCAGGCCACAGCCTCCATCCAACAGCCCAATTACTATAGAGGATACCCCTACTTCGCCCAGGGAGAGGTCCCCCTCAAAGATATCAGTCACCTATGAGAGGGGGAGCCCGAAAACAACTACGTGGAAAGAGAGAATGGACAGGTTGGCTTCAGAAGCCCGGCTACAGGATGCTGAGGCTGCTCTACAGGAAACCTTAGCCCAGCTTAAGGAGACAAAGAGGATGGAGGGAGAAGCACCCTCATCACCACCGAGGGAATACGAAGCAGAGCCACCGAGAGAAGAAGAGAAGGAGCATATTCTGGAACCTAGTCCCCAGCCAAGTCTGAGCTCATACTATAATTTCTTAGAAGTTGGAAAGATTATACAACAGAAATTCACTGTGCCACTTTTCTTTGCATTGGAAGAAGAAAGAGTGAGAACGCACACGTGGATGAAAATAGCTAAATCAAAAGGCGTGGCAGATATAGGCCCCTTGGAGGAACAACTCAGGGAGGCATGAAAGGAATTAGCTATGGCCAAACACGTGGCAAATTGCCAACGGGTGTTCCTACAGGAATAGAATGAAAAATTGAGACTGCAGCTACAGGAATTGAAGAAAGGAGAGGGCACATCCTCAGGGGACACCACCGAAGAACAGAAAGGCAGAGAAGGACTGCAAGTCGGTCTTGGGGAGCCAACCACGCATCTACAGGAAAGGGAGCTGCAAGCACAAATCGAGGTACAAGCTCTCAAACAGCAGTTGCGGCAAAAAGAGGCACAATTGGCCTGCATGGCCAGTTGGGCCATGGATGCTATACAATGCAGACAGCCGGCCAAATCCTATGGCCTGTACCTGAGAGACCAATGGCTACAATTTCAGATTAACACATTAGCACAAAGGGGTATCTCTCAGCTCCAAGACCGGCAGCAGTTCACTGAATTATGCAATACCAGTTCATCAGAGGATAAGGCCAAACTAGCGGAGTTTTATCTCCATAATTTGGCCCTTCCTAATGTGACTTCATGGGATCCCAACGCGGTCTTAGGGGATATGCAGTTAATGACATTTTCCTCATGGTTGCACCATGAAGACAAGAGAGCAGCATAAGTCAAAGAGGTTATGAACCGAGAGCTGAATGAGCCATTACTAATTAGAGCAGAGCCAGGGGATCCAACTGCATTAATATCGGCACACCAACACTTATCCACTGACCCTCAAGCTTTATTGAAATATATGGATCAGCAGGCCCAGGCCATAGCACATTTCGAGGATATGGAGAGACTGTTAGGGGACAACTGTGTTCAAGCTTGCACCCGCCGATGGAACACATTGGCCCACAGTCTAAAAATCAGAGAATATCACACTCCAACTCGAATGAGGGAAGCTCTTGTACGGGTGCCCCTTTATAAGAAATCCATGCAGAACCTCCAGGCCAGCTGGATTGGCCTCAAGCTAAGCTCACTTCTGCTGTTAGGATTGATGGAAGGCAGCACAGAAAAAGATGAGCATGAATAGTGGGAAGAGGTGGAAAGAAAGGCTGGGTTCCATATCAATGAGGAGGACACTACTGCAGAAGCCTGGGATGTGAGGGTGGCAGTGAAGGCAATGAAGGACGAGGAGTTGGATTAGTTGCTCAAGGATGAGCAATCATTTTAGCTGGGGGGTGATGATGAGCCCCAAATTTGGTAACATTTTGGGCTCATTTGGCCTAACTACCCTTGCTCAACCCTTCATTTTTCATGACTTATGCATCATTTTCTTAGTATATTTATGTCATTTGTACGAATGAGGGCAGTCACTATTCCTAGGTGGCTAACATGTGCTTATTTCAGGTTTTTTTACATTTAATGGAGCAAAAGCACGCAGATGAGGGCTAGGAGACAGCGAAGATGGGATTGAGATTTTGTAGGAAGGTTGTCTGCAGCATTGAATGGCCTTCCTCGTGATCTTCACCCCCAACTCCAAGCTCTGACAGCCACCACCACCGAGTTAGAAGGCAGCCAAACGGATTTTGAGGAAGCAGCAGTTCACTCCTAGTTTGGTCAGCCAAATCCCACTGATTTAGGAGGCCAGCTTGGGACCTCGTAATGTATAAATGATGAGGTTGTAGCCTTCGAAAAGGACTTTTGAAACCTTGTTGCACATTCTGGATTACGAGCTGTTAGCTCTGTTTTGCTCTTTTGTAAGCCATTTTTGGCATGTGATTTGACTTATGATTCTTATCTTTTAATGGAAAGCAGGCCGATTTGAGTTCAGTTCTGAGTTCTTAAAGGAGCCATAGCTCTCGGGGTTGGGCCCAACCTGAGAGCCTAAGGCCTCCTTCCTTTGTATTGTTATCTTTCTTTCAGCATCGTGTTTTTGTTCTTTTCCTTTACATGCATTTGGAAACGTAGTTTGCTGAGCTAGATTTCTTGGTTTTGTTAAGTAGGTTAGTTTTATGAGACAGAGTTGCTTCAGCAGTTCTAGAATAGAGTAAAGAGATTGGAGGTAATAAGAGTTCCAAAAAAAGGGGGTTGATTGCACACTCATTTTCACCTCTGTATAGGAGCTGGAATTGCAGACAGTGCCACCCACCAAAAACATTGTTTTACATGTTCATGCAATCTTTGATGCAATATTTTCGTTTGTAGAAGTGTCCATGCGTTCAGACCTAGTGGAATGATTTTTTTCTTCAGTACCATGCATGATTTTCTTTAGAAATAACGTTGCTGTTCTTTTGTTTTGTTAAACAGTTAGAATAGGTTAATGATATTTCGGTTATGTGCAGGACGTGGATGATTTGTTTCGTTTACACTGTGCAGTACTACTCCCTCACTCTCTTATCCTTCTAAGCCGTGCCCAGGCCAACTACTCATCTCCCAATTAGACCCCTTATCTCTCAACCATTCAATCACCCTCGTTATTCTACCTTTTCCGACCTTCCATTCCTTCTACCCTCTTCAAGACAACCTAGTTTAGCACACCCCCTCTTCATCTCATATCTCTGTCACTGAGTCATTACAAACTCCTCCCCTACCTCCCTATCCATCCACGCAGCCTCTTCCACTCACCCATCACCCAAAAATCCGAGTATAGGACATCATGTAGGAATTACTGAACTTCCTGTAGAAATTCTGAACATCCTGTAGAACCCCTGCAGACTTCCTGTAGAAGCTCATAAACACGGTTGCTTGGCATCCAAACTTTGTGAAACTCTCTGAAAGGATGTCAGGGACTCCTTAGACCCTATCTGAGCCTTCCTGACCTCTTCCAAGCATTTCTCCCCTTGACCTACCCCTGCACAGTAAAGACCCAGTTAGAAGCACATGCATAATAATTCCAACAACTTGAACAAAAATACAAAAATATGTTCTCTTCAGATCAAAGTAGTCTAGACACATGTATTTTACCTTCATAGAAGTAATGGCATCTCTTTTCGTAGTTTGCATTCTTTCCTTTGCATCAGTAGGACTAGTTGGTAGAATTAGGGTTTGCTAGGGTTTGCGCTTCTTGTTGGCTTTCAGTTCCTTCCTGCAAGTAGATCAACTTCCTTTGAGTTAGCTTTCGTCCATCAGTTAAAAAGCTTCTTCTGAGAGCTCATAGAAGTTGGCTTGAGCCCCTAGCGGACTTGTGCCAGCTGACTAAGTGACAGCTGCGGCAAGAGCTAGTACTTGTGCATACAGCACCGTCGCTTCCAAGTTTGCTACGAACTACCGGGTTGATAAAATTAAGGAAGGAAGCTCCAGGAGTTGTAGCATTATTGCTACAATACTGGTGCCCAGCAATAGGTTTATATGTTTGGTATGTAGGTATGTGGTTAATGGTTTTTATAAGAATTAGGGTTACTTATATGCTTGTCATTCTATTTTTTTTATGGTTACATGTATGATAAATATTAGTTGATTAGTGTAGTCATACTCACATGTGTCAGATAGTCATGAATGATAGTAACCTGTTGTTATATGCATTGTGGTCGTATGCCTGGTGATTATGGTCATTGCAGCTAAGGTCTTGATGTTATTATGTTTTGTGCTAATTTGGATTGACATATGTAGATGATTATGATTATGACATTCATGTATGAGTTAATATATTGTGATATTGTGTCATACTAATTTAGACTGACTATGCATATGTGATTGTTATGCATGAATGACAATTGTTTATGAGTTTATGATGCGAACATGTTAGCTAGTTATTGTTATGGATTTCATGACTTTAGTTATGTTTGAGTTGATGTGTTGTGAATTTATATCATGCTAATATAGATTGATTGTGCAAACAAGATAGCCTCCCCTGAGATACATTAAATTATGAGTTTTCTTATGTCGGTTATTTGGTGTTTGAATGTTTGATTATGTCGTCTATTTGGAGTTTGAGAGTTTGGTGTCTATTATGTCATCTATATGTTGCTTGAATGTTTGATTAATTGCATGATATGAGTATGTGTCTGTAATATTGCATGTAGAAATGATCTTGTTTTAAGATGGTTGTACTATCACATATATGCACTAAGACAACTGATATACACTTGAGTGCAAGTGTATGTTAGTTGTAGTATTATGATTTGTGACTCTGAGTTGACTGTTGATTATGACATGGATATTAGTTTTTTTTATAAAGGATGATTTCAAATTAATAGATAATATGTATTGGTCTTGGAACATGTGATTGACATGTGTGAACAGTTGCAGGGAAACATGGTTGATATTAGCATGACAAGGTAGCAGTTGATTTGTTTATATAACTAACAGTTGGGTGATGTGATAGCATATAGTAAGACTCAAATGTGGCAAGGTAAAGGTTAAAAGAAGGGAATTGGGTGATAATTCCTTTGGCTATGTTTGTGAACCAAAATTCCAAATGAATGAGTGCTTTGCATACAAGAAGTCTTCTTAACCTTGATTTCATCTGACATTATGTGGATATGTTCTATATTCATAAACATGTATTTGACAGGTATATTAGCTAGTTTTGAGCTATGGCTAGATTCGTCAAAGGATTAGAGTCCCTTGAGAGATGGTTTGGATGTGTTCAGTTGCAAGGCAACATTCTTGACACAACAAGGTAAGCTAACTAGTGTATTGTTAAATTTATTTATACACTGACAATTATGTGTTTATGATAATATGATGTAGGGATTGCACGACAAAAGATACTACAAAAGAGACTACCATGAAATTTTGAAGAAGGCTCAGGTTGAATTTCCCTTGGAGGCATTGGGAACCCATGGGGTTGAGTCATGGTGTTTGTTGGGAGTTTTGTGCCTTTGGTATTTTGTGATTCTTTTGGGCTTGATTTATGGGTTTTGATTGCATCTGGTGTAAGGCCTTGCCACTTTGTTTGTGGTGTCTTGTTTCTATTGGTGTTTCATGGTTTTCTTTTTGCTTGTTTTTGGTTCTTACCTTTCATGTTTTGAGGGTCTTTGGAATTAGTTTGGGAAAGAGGAATGTTAATGGATCTTAGGGAGAGTTGAATGAAACCTAACAGGTAATGTAAGACTCAAATGAAGTATGGTGCATGTATAAGGGCAGTTGAAGGCAAGAATATGATAGCCAATTGGACTAGTTGGGTCCATTGGGGTAAATGTACGGTGGCAGAAAAATCATGAGAAAGGTAACAAGAAAGACAAAGTAAATGGATTTGAGGTGTCAGATGCCTTGGCTATATTGGGAATTGTTGTTCTCAATGTTGTGCACGGATAAAGGGAGTTCTCTTAACCTTGACCTTATGATATCTAGTAATTATGTTTTGATTATGATTATGTTGATGTCTATATATGTATGTCATTATCTGATAGGGTTGTTGGGGATCATTCTCGTGGAGGAATGATTGCTTATGCACGTGAATGGAATGGAGAGGTCTATGGTTTATGAGGAATCAAGTGGGAAGAGTATCCCTAACAAATTTACGAGGTCAATATCATGTGGATATGATTTGGTATTATGTGCTTGTACTATGCCTATGTTTATGTTATGGATAGGTAACGTTGAAGGATACATCAACGAAATGAAAGCATTGTAATATGTGGCATGCTGGGACAAGCATGGACAAGACACCAGAATTAAGGTTTCTTGGTAGAGACAACGTGGTTTTTGGATGTGCAATACTATTCTTGTGTATCTGTTGTACGTGATGTACCTATGATGTTGTGTCCATGTTGCATATATAGTGTTGTGTGCATGTTGCATATGCGATACCATGTACATACAGTGTTGCATATATGGTACTGTGTACATATAGTGTTGTGTATATGTTGTGTATGCGGTGCTATGTACATATGGTGCTATGTACGTGTCGTATAACAGTGCTATGTACATTTGGTGATGTGTACGTTTTGTATATGCAGTGTTGTGGGCATGTTGGATATGTGGTGCTATGTACATATGGTGTCGTGTGCATGTTGTACATGTGGTATTGTGTGCATGTGGTGTTATGTACATGTTGTACATGTGGCACTGTGTGCATGTGGTGTTGTGTACATGTTATGTAGGTGGTGCTGCGTACATTGGGTATTGTGTACACATTGTGCAAGGGGTGTTGTGTACACGTTGTGTAGGTGGCACTATGTACTTTTGGTATTGTGTACATGTCGTACATGTTATGTTGTGAATATTTGGTATGGTGTTACAGGTATTGTGTAGTCTTTGTATCGCGACATGTGTATTCGTGGTATTATACAATGTGTATGTATATCTATTGTGTTGCACACCGGACGTAGGTGTATGTTTTGTGTTGTACATCAGGTGTAGGTGTATGTGTCATGTTGTATAGAAGGTGTACGTGTATGTGTGGCGTTGTACACCAGGTGTAGATGTATGTGTTGTGTTGTACACCAGGTGTAGGTGTATGTGTTGTGTTGTACACTGTGTATGTGTATGTGTTGTACAATGTGATAGGATAGGCAGGTATGGGATTGTATGGGCCCTTATTTTGCTATTGAGGTTTGAGGTGGTTTAGTCTCTGGATGCCCTTGTTGTTGATATTGAGGGTTGAGGTGGTTTAGTCTCTATATGCCCTTGTTGTTGAGGGTTGAGACGATTTAGCCTCGGGATACCCTTGTTGCTATTACGGGTTGAGGCGGTTTAGTCTTTGGATGCCCTTGTTGTTGATATTAAGGGTTGAGGTGGTTTAGTCTCTGAATTCCCTTGTTTCTTAACGAGAAGAGAATGCACTGGGTGCTTGCTAGGTTTGGCAAGTAATTCAGTGTGTGTATGGAAAGGATAAAGAACAAAGGCAAAAGAAAAGAATCATTAAAATATAAGTATCGATATTTTATTTCAGTTTTTAATAATACACGTGATTTATGAAATCTGATTTATGATGGTTACATGTGATATATGATTTTGATTATGATGGTTGCATTTTGAGCTAACCGGATGTGATATGTTTATACATGATGATTTTATCAGAGAGCTAGTTTGACTTGTGACAAGAAGTAAACACAATTGTAAATGTACCTTATTGACAAGCCACCAATGAGGTATGATTTGAATTTATTTCAATTCATTTTTAGTCTAATGGAAATTATGTGCTTGGTATATGAAATCATGGAAGTGCCTAATTTGGGTGGTTGAAAATAACTGCAAGAATTAGCAGCAACAACGAAAGGAATGGGAACAGATAGAAGCATGCTGGTAAAGCATCCAACAACAGGACCACTGTGGGACATTGGTACCCAATAGTGTCCATTGATTTCCATAAGCATGTTATGACCAATATGATGGTTTTGAGGCAGGTATATGCCTTAGTTTTTGGACCTTCCGACGCGAGGAAACCTTGCCAAGGGATGGATCTCCCAGGAAAGGGGATGTCAGGGAACTTGGAAGGTAAGTGACTACATGGAAGGGGGTGACCAGATTTCGGAGGGAATGTGTAGAAGAGAAGGGAAGGCGGGGGATTGATTTGTTTTTGTCATTAGCATTTCCAGATGGAATCATATGCACATTGGGAGTGTGCCCTGGAATAATGAGTCGCTAACTATTCACTGAGAGAACAGGTAGCACAAGGATTGCAACACTGTACATTAGATGCAGGTTTGACTTTGGAAATGGATTCTGGACTTCCTGGGAAGGAGGTGAATCCTGGTATTACATTTGAGGGTGGAGGTGTGAGCCTCTGGATTCCCTTGTTGTTGATATGGGCAACGTATCATTTTATTTGTTGGTTGAGAAAATGTGCATATGTATATATGTGTATATTATTATAAATACTATATCGAGCTAGATTTATAAAGCTCCATAAACAATATGGTTATTCACTGGTTGAAGAAAATGTGCATGAGTATATGTAGTTGTTATTGTAAATACCGTAATGAGTTGTGTTATAAAGCTACAGTAAATGGTATGATTGTCATGTTTTCAGTAGGCTATTCATTGTAAATACTACAACGAGCTAAGTTATAAAGCTCCATGGGTAGTATCTTTTGCTTTTCAATGGTTTTTCTAGTTGTAGGTGTCATAGAACACCAAGGACAATGTTCCACTAAGGGGGATGGGTTTGTAACAACTTCGGGTTAAAAATTAATGTGATGAAATTAGTAAAGGAAAAAGAATACCAAGGTCATGGGACATGTATTCCAAGCTGAATGTTGGGAAAAATATCCTAGTGGCCATCACTTGTTGTGTTTATGGCTAAGAGGGAATTGGATGAGACATTAGGAAAGGCATTGAACTGAAAAGTGGCAATGATTTGGCATTTTATTTATGAAAATAATGGAAATTAGGAGAAAAGGAAGGTGAAAGGTCACAGGTTGAATGTGAGGAGGAAATTGAAGGAAAATAATGGAAAAATAAAGAAACTAGAAGAATTGATGATAAAAAGGATTCTGAGGATCAGTTCACAACCTTTTGTTAGTTTAATTTTGGAATTAGTCTTAGAGAGGATAAGAGCACCAAGAGGAGAAGGAAAGCAAGCAAGGAAAGGAAGGACAAGGAAAGAAAAGGAATCAAGGATCAAACAAGGAAAAGTTGGATCAAGAAACTTCAACATGAATACTTGTAGGTAACATGTTGTATGCATGATTTCCTAGCCAATTTTGACATGCATGGTATGTACATGTTGGTATTTGGTTCTTTTGCTGTCATAGGAATGGATTTTCCCAGGTTTAGACAGTGGATTTTAGACCCGCCTTACCATTTCTAGATAGCCATTGTGTGATGGGACTTTTCTCGGTTAGAGTTTTGGATTGCCGAAAGATTTGGGATCCAGGTGAGGTGGTCTCAAGAAAATTCCCAAAGGCCTAGGAATCCCTTGATTGGTAATGGTGGGATACATGGTAAATCCTGAGGGTGGAGACATGAAAATTCCTCAAGGTATTGAAGAAGAAATTATGAGGCATCCAAGCTCAGTTTGGTTTTTGATGTCGATATCAGTTTAGGCGAGATTGTAGATTTTCCTTATAGATTTATAGCTCATGTAATGTATTAAAACACAAGACAAGAATCTACTCTACTCTTTAAATAGTGGAAACCAATAGATCGATGAAAACAATAATCAACAAGAGGAAGATAATCAATGGCACATAACACAATAATTTATTTGGGAAAGCCACTACTTAAAACCT
Source organism: Pinus tabuliformis (assembly GCA_031772625.1). Taxonomy (NCBI): domain Eukaryota; kingdom Viridiplantae; phylum Streptophyta; class Pinopsida; order Pinales; family Pinaceae; genus Pinus; species Pinus tabuliformis. The sequence goes on from CM062808.1 coordinate 472,257,317, forward strand.
CGACTATCTATTGCATTAATTAGAAATATGAGTGATAATAAAAAGCTTGTTCTCACTAGAACAATTCTTGCACAAGTATGATCAACTCTCTGCCTCAAAAGCCCACTCTAGCCAACACTTAGCCAATTCTGCTACCTGCCAAGCCCCTATTTCCTTGTGCAATTCCTATGAGGATCAACCCATATTTAATTGGGAAATCCTTCCTCCATAACTGCGCAATCCAAACTTAGGTCCTTCTCTAATTGCATGCATGACTTGTACAACTCGGATCATTCTACAACTGATAGTACATTGTCCCTGCACTCTAGTCTCAACTGGGTCTTTCTCTGAATTGACATGCATGAGTTTCTCATGAGGGAATCTTCAGTTAGATGGAGTAGCACATGAGGATGCATCAGTGCACCAACTCACTATTAATCTTCTACTAGTTCCAAAAACAATTAGAACTAGTTTATCTGTCTATAACTCAGTCAAACCAAGTTATCTAATTACAACTCAAATAAACTCATCTTGGATCCCTAAAATTTAGGGAGAACATATACATGAATATAGAAATACTTCCAACTCGAAATTCCTAAGCTAATTAAGTCAATTAAACTTAATTAACTATTTAAAAGTTGTTATGAGAATAGAATTTGATTTTAATTCTCAGTTTAATTCAAGGAAAAATTAAACTGTAATATCTTGTTTCCATTTCTCAACACTCCCTCCCAACAAGAAAGGGATTATCAACTACCCTGATCGTGTCTCTGTGAAACTCGAATTTACATCTTGACAACACCTTTGTCAAAATGTCAGCATCTTGCTCTTCTGTGGGAACGTACTCCAACAACATAATCGCCTCAATACACAATCTTTGAGATGATGATATCATATATCTATATGCTTGGACCGATCATGAAAAACCAGGTTTTAAGAAGTTTGATACAACTCTGATTATTGCAATAAATCACAGTTGGATCCATCTGCTAACCAAACAAACCAACCAGAATCTTCTTGTTGACGGTTCTGGACTTGCCAACATGTCAAGGGGATCTCCCCGGTAAGAAGTCCCAGTTAGACCTTAGACCGTTTAGTGTAGGAGTCCCAGCAGTGGGTCGTAAGGTAATGCCTTGACCGCGATGTCGCGTAGAGGCAAGTAAGATAACTCTGTCAGTAGCAAGGGTGTGATTGATGCAGTGAGTCAAGGAAGGTTTATGAGAGGTTCTAACACTTCGAAGGGAAAAGAAGGTGAAGGTGAGTTCCAGGTTGAAAGGGATTAGTCCCAACTCGGCTAGGAACACACAACACAAAAGGATGTACACAGCTTTTGGCGAAGAAATCCACTCGGATGCGACAATCACATCGTACAAGGTAAGATAACACTTACAACATTCACATATCAGTTCGAGAGGAGTACGATGGTTGTTATAGCAATGTTCGTGTGAAAGGTTTGTCTGATGTCTGACAGAGCAGTCAACACAGACGGTGACAACATTAACAACATATGAAATGCATTAACAACAAGATTCATATAATTTCATACAAATTAGTTAATACACAAGTACATAAGTTAAACAACATATATCATTAAGGCAACCAAAGCAGTCCAACTACAATAACAACATATGCATGAAAATGTGATAGCTCTTATTATATAAAGAAGTATAAGTCATAATCATACAATACACCATGTAAACTTGCTAGCCCCAATAGTGGAACATTACAGCCACATCCGCCTGCTCCTCCAAAGAGATGAAATAGCTTCGTGCAGTGGAAAAGCCAAGGCACATTACAATATTGTCCAAGCTTTATCTAAGATAGTCTTACCAGAAGCTTGGATGACTAAAAGCGTCTACAATGAGTTATGAGGGACTATTTATAGCAAAGTATGGGGTGACCCTTGACATTCCCCTTTGCGATAGTTCAACTACCCTCATGAATTTTCACCTACTCTATGACTGTTACATCTAGCCATTGACACTTGAATTACACTTGACATGACTCAACATTACACTGCACATGTACTCATGTGAGACAACATGGCTTGAGAAAGCCTTGCAAGACATCACTGGTACTCGATCCGTTGTGATGAGACCAACTCTTTGACATGCTTGTGATGGTGAAGGTGGTGAGGTAATGCCAAGATTGGTTGTTCGTGATGGTGTGGATGCACCTCATGGTGACATCTTGCTGAAGCGAACACTTGCCTATGTTGCAATCGGTGAATTGGTTCGGCCCCTTCATCCAGCTTGTCTGTTAACATGTGCATGGTTTTCTTGGGTACGGTTGAACTGGAAAAACACTGATGCATAGTGTCTGTGTTGATCTTCAAGTGTGTGTTGGTGGTCATGTGCATCAACTTGTCGAAGTACATGTTTAACTCTAGTTGTACTTGCTTCTTGTCTTCGCCTTGGTGAGTGTGTTGACTGGGTTGGATTGCATGCATGCACTCAATGACATGCATGCCGCTGAATCCCTTGCATGCAATCAACAACATTTCTCACCATATCTACTCTGTGTTAGCTGCTAGGGCAGATCCTTAACTTGTACGGGCATAGTTTCATCTGTGAGTGCATGTTATTGCAACCCATTCATCTGTCTGTGCAGCTTCATGTTCTTCATGAGTTGCTACTTCAACACATGCAAATCCTTCTATTTTCCATTTAATGACTTCGCGCGATCTTCATGTCTCACCGTCACTTCATAGCCGGAGTCTCCAAAGTCGCTTTCATCATCAATGGACCTACTTGAGCTTGTAACCTTGTTTTGCCTCCGTGTTGTCAACAACCCTCCTCTTGCATTTGTTGCATTTGGTATGTTGTCTTTAGCTGTTGTTAATGATGCTTCTCATTGTGATGCTGCTGCTATCATATCTTGATGTCCTTGTCTATGAACAACTTGATGTCTTCGTGGGTAGGCAAGTCCATGGACACTTGATTGACTGCATCCCCAAGTGTGCTCTAAACGATGTCTTTGTTTCTACTCTCCTAGAAACCATTGTACCTGTACTACTAAGAGGCATATGAAAACTTGGGATACTTGGAGACATGGAAACACTCATGGCAAGAAATTTGTCAGTTGAAAACCAAAATGAACATGAGAATTGACTTGCAACATACCTCGGTGCATGATCATGAAGGTTGCATAATTTCAGCGGGGAGGTTGAGAGACTGACTGCCAAGATTTCACAAGGCACAGTTTGGTCTGTTGGGAGACTAGCTGACTACTGGAACTGCACAATGCACGGTCCAGTTTGGCTGCTGAATTCTAGGATTGCACAATGCACAATTCTAGCTGGGAATGACTGCTAGCCTAGGGACAAATTTGCACAATTTCTTGGGCCAAGCAGCCACTTTCCTCCAGAAATGCACAAAACACTCCTGGAGGCTAGTGCTAGGTAGGAATGTGAAAATCTAGAGAGGAAGGTGAGAATTCCTTCCCTAGATTGTGTAATTCAGCCTTGGTGAAGGCAGAGTTCGGGCCACGGTTGCCTCGACTCGATGATGGGCAACTAAAAGCAACTAAGACAGTAAATGCATGGTGACACTAAGTGATATTAGAAGTGATTGACAATGCATGAAAAACATGAATGAAAGATTCAACAAACAGTTCAACATGCATGTGGGTGAGGTAGTTCGCCGATTGGGCGAACGTCCGTGCAAAATAGTTTCATGCATGCGACATCAGTGAGATAGCAACGAAAACTGAAACAAAGCTAGGAAAAGCTAATATATATGTAAATGAAAGCAAGCGTTCAAAGAAATCAAGCAAACAATACTCCCACAAGAAAAAACACAAAAAGTGACAGAAATGCAACATAAGGCATGGGAAGCGGGCTTACCACAAAACCGTTGAGTTGAATGTGTCGCCTGCTCCTAGATGTGATGTGGGATGTTAGAGATACAAGGTTGATGTGAGGAATGAGCTCTACAGTGTCCAATTGATGAGTTTTGATAACATCGAGGTTGTGATGCGCATGCCACGAATCTAGGGGAAGTGACACTTGGTGGGAAGTTTTGGAATTTCTCCTTTCATGTAACCTCCAACTGCTAAACATAGATCCCTAAAACAAGGGATGCCTTTGCATGCTGCCTTGGGAGAAGCAGCATGCATGCAAGTTTGTTTTGCTCAGTCCCAGAGGGAACTAGTCAACCCAGCTTCACATGCAAGAGACTACTCGACTGCTGGAGAAAATTGCGCATTTTTGGTTGGGATCTGGGCTAGTTTTCCAGGAGATTTGTGCAATTTTTGGGCAGAGAAGCTAACTGCTACCCAGATCTGTGCAAATTATGGGTTGAGCAGCCTTGCCGGGGAAATTTGTGCAAATCCTGCTGGGAGTATTGGCAAGCAGGATTGTGCAATCCTGGAGCCCAGCAGGCTGCCAGAGAGGATTGCGCAATTTCTGGATGGAAGGCTGGTTGCCCTCTAGAAATGCACAATTTTCAAGGGGAAGCTACTCATCCTGCAGCTGGAACAAGTCCGGGTGAACAACCTGTGAGGGAAATGGATCAAGCTATGACTGACAGGCTGCCTTTGTGCAAGAAAGAAACTGAAGCTTGTGAACATGACGAAGCAAGGAAAGCTGTTGTGAAGGTTGGAAGGGAGGCTCCAAAATGAGGCTAAGGAAAAATTTTGGAGGGTGGTTGTAGCCGCTACAACACTTGGCGACACACTGGTAGAACTCTAGCTCTCTGAATGGACCTTGTTCGTGAAAAGCAAGTCTAACACCTTCGGAAGTATTGTTCAGTTTTCAGCTCATCTTGGTTTCACACTAACTTGATTGTAAGATGTTGCATCTACCAAACCCTTGGTTGATTGACACACATTCTAGGCCAAGGCAACATCGTTGTTTCGATTTGGGTTGAGGGGTATATATGTGCACAAGTAGTGTAGTCGTCAAAGTCTTAGTTTCATCTCTAGTGTTGCTCCACTACCAGTAGGCCTGGACAGTACCCCGATGGAGTCACATAGGAACACAAGCATGGCTCCGCTGTGAGTGATCCTGGTCAGTACCCTAGTGGAGTTACTTTTATCACCTCCTAGTGCAGGAAGCCTTTCTCTTTTTTCGCCTTATTCATTTTTCATTTTTCATTTTTTCATTTTTCATTGTGCATAGCACTTATTCATTTCAGAGGCGGAAGAGGGATCCTGACTTATTGAGAGTAGAAGAGGTTGTTCCAGTAGAGAAGTAGTTTATTGTATCTCTGATGTGCCTGTTAAGGTTTCCCCCCTTACCTTACTCTACTTGACTGGGCTGACAAGGGTTAACCCAAAAACAATCGACTAGAGAAGGTGACACTAGTTAGCACGCAAGCATTGTGTTTACACGAAGGTTCACTTCGAACAGTACATATTTTCCTTCGACGTATCATGGACTAAAAGTAACAAGCTCATCATATAGAGGCAAGATGACAGATAACCAAGTAGTGATAACTTTACAAGCCCTCTTGTATTTTACCCATCTCGCTTCAAGAGTCATACATGGTCTCATGCAAAACCAACCTATGAATGAAACAAGTGAACGGACTAACAATCAACAAAGCAAAGCAAGAGCAGAAGCAAAAATGAAAGCGAAGCAAGTAAACAAAAAAGCAAAAAAAGCACGTAAGAAAACAAGAATGCAGCAAACAACTGAAAGAAAAAACCACTCCTACTCCTACACTAACGGTACTTGGATTGGTAGACCCATGTTGGTGAAGGCTTTGTCCGTGATCAAACCAGTTGTATGAACTAGCAAGAAAGAAAGATATAACATTGAAGACAACCAAACTTCATGATACAAAGTGCCCATGAGACATAATTGAGTGCATGTGCATGATGGGCAGTCCACAGACTTATTATGGTGCTGTGTGACACTATGTGTGTTGGCATTATGATTCTGGTATGGCTCTATGATACAAGTGTTGTACTTGATGGCAACTCTCTTAAGTGGCAATGATCTGTTCAGGCTCTCAAAATATGTTGGAAAATAAGAGGTACGCAGGTACACCGTACAAAAGCTGCGGACCCGCAGGAATATCATAGATAAAGTGCGTACATACCCGTAGGTTACCCGTTCATGTGGTGCGGACCCCAGTTCACTCACTTCAAGGCAGAGAAGCACACTCACGTGGGGTTTCTTATGTTTAGCCCGTGGTATTTAGCCCGCCGTTCTTGATTCTATGGTTTTGGCCCGTGGTATAGGATCTAATTTAGCCCCGGTTTGGATCCCTTGTATTGGTTATTGATGGTTTTGTCCCATGGTGTGAATAAGGGCTTGACTATAAATAGGGAAGGAGATGACTTGGCTAATGTATCTTTGCAAATTGAATATCTTAAGATCTAAAATATTGGGCTATCGGTTTAAAAGTTTGATCTATATAAAAGTGAAGTTGAAAGTGAATCTATGAAGTGTGATCTCTCGGGCGCATGATCAGATCTGGGCATCTGACTATCTGTGGTACACTGGTGGACTGCCAATTTGGCCCTAATCAGAGGTTCGCAGGTAATTAACTGTGCAAGTGCGGGGGTACACACAACAGAGGAAGGCGCAGTGCGTGGGTACGCAGAGTAGAAGAAGGCGCAGTGCGTGGGTACGCACAGCAGAAGAAGGCGCAGTGCATGGGTATGCAGTGCGATAGAAGGTTCAGGTGCGGAGGCACAGTAAAGATACGCGGCGCGATAGAAGCCGCAGGTGCAGAGCTACAGTAGAGGTACGCGGCGCGATAGAAGCCGCAGGTGCGTAGCTACAGTATATGTACGCGGCGCGACAGAAGGTGCAGGTGCGTAGATACGCAGTGCAGCAGAAGGCTCTCTGCGGGTATACGCAGGGGAGCAGAAGGTGAAGTGCGGAGCCATGCAGGCCAGATAAAGAAAAACTGCGGATCTGTCTTAAAAACATTTGTTGATTATCTTTTATCTATTGCTGCAGAGTTTAGGGTTTATATTTCTGGTACTGTCTTTCTGTTTACAACATTCTGAGAAGTTGGGTGACTCTTGGTTGATTGTATAAGGAGTTTGGGTAATTTGCATGTACTTGATGATTATTTGATATTCTTGGATCCAGTTTGAAAATTTATGAAAAGTGGTCCTTGAAAGAAAAGAAGTAGGGGGTTGTAGCTCCCTTCCAGGAGAGACTGGAAAACAAGAGAGAGTTGTAGCTCTCTGCAGGTTGCAACCTGCGTACTGGTAAATGACTGCACCAGTACAAAACCATTGTAAAAGGAGTTTCTAATTTGAAAGAAGATAGAGACATATTGCAGTAGGTGGTTTTCACCCACATTGGGTTTCCACCTTATATCTGGTGTTCTTTGGTGTGACTATCTGTTTTTTCTTGTTCATGCTCATTATTTTATGGTACTGACATGCAAAAATAATTCAAAGTATAAATAAGGAAGATTTATTAAAAGAACTTGATAATACTGATTCACCCCCCCTCTCAGTATTATTTCCAACAATGTGCAACTTTGAAGCATAAGAACACTCTTGACTATGACATGAAAGAAAACGAAAGAAACAAAGATAACTTGCGTCGCGCATGAGTGCTTGCAAGATAAGACTCCTCCAATGCATGAGTAATGGGATCGTGTAGTTCGAGTGGAGGAAGTAAAATCTGAGTGTTAGATTGATCTTGAGTGCATGCGAATGAGTGATGAGGAGCCTTGAATGTTTGAACAATTTCCTGATCGGAAGCAAAACCAACCTTAGGACAACGAGGGCCTGACATAACCATCAACTTGAGATGAAGTGCCTCGACGGTCTGTGGGGTTTCGACTTCATTGACGGATGGATCTTCGTAGACTAGTGGCTTAGACGGATTAACAACGAGTGAATCAACATCGTGATCAGATGATGAGGTGAAGAGATCATGACAACCAAGATCAGAAAATTCAGGATGTTGGTCGGCATCCTCATGGTTTGATGAATCACACAGAGGGGTAGATTAGGAGGAAGGATGTTCACCCTCTGCATTTCTAGAAAAATCAAATGAAAGATCAAGTGGATTTCCAATGAATGATTGGTCCTCTCTATTGTTGGGTGATGGGCTAACATACAGTGTGTCCTGCGAAAGATTAACAATGGGTGCATCCGTGGATGAAGACACACATGCGAAATAATGGATGGTAGGTTCACCAATGATGTTAGGAAAGAACGTAGGGGGCTCAGACGGATGGGAGTCATCCTTCGTCAAGTGTTGATGCTCAAGCTCCCACTCATACTCTTCATGAATGATAGCGCATGTTGGTTGTGAAACACCAACTCTGTTGGTGGGTTGTTCCTCGTTCACAACAAGTGAAGAGTCCAGAATGGACAAACACATGACAACATCATTCGGAGGAACAACCAGGTGCGAAGACGAAGGTCGTAGAAAATAATACATATGAGGACTCGAAGGACTCACAACCAAATTTGTGCGAAAATTGAGTGAAGTGATGTTGGGAGGGTGTGAACGATGAATATGTGTGTGAGCATGATCCTCAACATCACTGGGTAGTGGTGGAGTTGTTGAATAAGAGGAAGGCAGACAGTCAGTTGAGGGAGTGCCCGCTTCCACATGAGATTGTGCAACTCCATTAATGAATAATGTGGAGCAAGGCTTGATCTCAAACTTTCTCTTGATACGAGCATATTTTTTAAGGTAGTACTCGAATCGGTTCCAAAGATAAGCAAATTTCATCTAGCTCCTCGGAGCTTGAAACTGCAAGTCACAGAAGTGATGCCATAAATAAATAACGGATTCATGTGGAGCCCTTCGTTGCTGTAACATTTTCTGGTCAATATGGTCTGGATCAAAATTATAGAATGTGTCTTCAATAAGATCACAAAAGTTCTCAAATGAGTGCATGGTGTCATCCGGTAGGCTGAGAACCCAATGAAATGGAAATTCGTGAAGTGGGTACGCAAGCAGCAAACCGACTTGTTCGTCAGAAAAATCATCTTCCTCATGAATCATGGAAAGAAAGTTATGTAAGTGCTCAGGCCAGGCCACTTCGCCTTCACCATCATACGTGTGAGTGTACAAGAGATCGAAAGGCTTCCCTGAGATAGAGACATCTTCACGATTCGAAAAACACCTTAGGGAAAGAAGAGTGCAAGACTCCATGAAAGATATGCAAAGGTTCAAAACTAGATGAGAGGACGCAACTTGTCATTAGGCCCTCCTTCTAGCATCAGAAATTTCGACGGTGTTGGACATGCCAACATGTCAAGGGGATCTCCTTGGTAAGAAGTCCCAATTAGACTTCATATTGTTTAATGTAGGAGTCCTAGTAGTGGGTCGTAAGGTAATTCCTTGACCACGATGTCACACATAGGCAAGTAAGATAACTCTATTAGTAGCAAGGGTGTGATTGATGTCGTCATTCAAGGAAGGTGTATGAAAGGTTCTAACACTTCGAAGGGAGAAGAATGTGAAGGTAAGTTCCATGTTGAAAGGGATCAGTCCTAACTTGGCTAGGAACACACAACACAAAAGGACATGCACAAATTCTGACGAAGAAGTCCATTCGGATGTGGCAGTCACATCGTACAAGGTAAGATAACACGTACAACACTCACGGATCAGTCTGAGATGAGTGCGACGATTGTTACAAAAAGGTTCATGTGACAGGTTTATCTGATGTCCAGCAGAGCAATCGACACAGACGATGACAACATTAACAACATATTCAACACATTAACAACAAGATTCATATAATTGCATACAAATCAGTTCATACACAAGTACATAAGTTAAACAACAAATATTATTAAGGCAACTAGAGCAGTCCAACTACAATAACAACATATGCATGAAAATGTGTTGGCTCTTATTATATAAATAAGTGTAAATCACAATCATACAATACACCATGTAAACTTGCTAGCCCCAATAGTGGAATGTTACAACCACATCCGCTTGCTCTTCTAAAGAGATGAACGAGCTCTGTGTAGTGGAGAAGCCAAGACACATTACAATACTGTCCAAGCTTTATCCAAGATAGTCTTATTAGAAGCTTGGCTGACCAAAAGCCTCTATAATGAGTTATGAGGGACTATTTATAGTAAAGGGTGGGGTGACCCTTGACATTCCCCTTTGTGACAGTTCAACTACCCTCATGACTCTTCACCTACTTGATGACTGTTACATCCAACCATTGACACTTGACTTACACTTAACATGACTCAACATTACAATGCACATGTACTCATGTGAGGCAACATGGCTTTAGCAAGCCTTGCAAGACATCAATGACACTCGGTCCACTGTGATGAGACCAACTCTTTGAAATGCTTGTGATGGTGAAGGTGGTGAGTTGATGCTAAGCTTGGTTGTTTGTGATGGTGTGCATGCACCTCATGGTGACATCTTTCTGAAGCGAACTCTTTCCTCCATTGCAGCTGGTGCATTGGTTTGGCCCCTTCATCCAACTCGTCTGCTAACATGCACATGGTCTTCTTCGGTACGGTTGAACCGAAAACACACTGATGCATAGTGCCTGTGCTGATCTTCAAGTGTGTGCTAGTGGTCATGTGCATCAACTTGCCGAAGTACATGTTCAGCCCTAGTTGGACTTGTTTCTTGTCTTCGCCTTGGTGAGTGTGTTGAATGGGTTGGATTACATGCTTGCACTCAACGACATGCATGCTGCTGAATCCCTTGCGTGCGATCAACAACACTGCTCACCATGTCTACTCTGTGTCAGCTGTTGGGATGGATCCTTAACTTGTACGGGCGTTGTTTCATCCGTGATTTCATGTTGCACCCACTGTTGTTCCTGTTCCTATTGCAACCCATTCGTCTGTCTGTGCAGCTTCATGTTCTTCTCGAGTTGCTGCTTCAGCACATGCAACTCCTTCTTTGTTCCATCTTCTACCTTCGCACGATCTTGATGTCGCACCGTCACTTCATCGCTGGAGTCTCCAAATTTTCTTTCATAATCAATGGACCTGCTTGAGCTTGCAACCTTGTTTTGCCTCTGCGTTGTCAACAACCCTCCTTTTTCATTCATTGTATTTGGTATGATGTCTTCAGTTGTTGTTCATGATGCTGCTCACTGTGATGCTATTGCTATCATATCTTGATGTCCTTTTCTACGAACAACTTGATGTCTTTGTGGGTAGGCAAGTTCATAAACACTTGATCGACTACATCCCCAAGTGTGCTTTGAACGGTGTCTTCGTCTCTGCTCTATTGGAAACCATTGTACATGTACTGATGAGAGGTATATGAACACCTGGGATAACTGGAGACATGGAAACACTAATGGCAAAGCAATCTATCAGTCGAAAACCAAAATGAACATGAGAACTAACTTGCAACATACCTGGGTGCATGATCATGAAGGTTGTGCAATTTCAGCCGAGAGGTCAGGAGACCGACTGCCAAGACTACACAAGGCACAGTCTGGGCTGTTGGGAGACTGGCTGACTGCTGGAACTGCAATGCATAGTCCAATCTAGCTGCTTACTGTTGGGATTTCCTAATGCACAATTCTAGTTGGGAAGGACTGCTGTCCTAGGTACATATTTGTGCAATTTCTTGGTCCAAGCAACCACTTTCCTCCAGAAATGTGCAAAACAGTCCTGGAGGCCAGTGCTGGGTAGGAATGCACAAATCTAGAGAGGAAGGTGAGCCTTCCTTCCCCATATTGTGCAATGCAGCCTTGGTGAAGGTAGAGTCCGAGCCAAGGTTGACTCGACTCGTCGACGAGCAACTGAAAGCAACTAAGACAGTAAATGCATGGTGACACTAAGTGATAGCAAAAGTGATTGACTATGCATGCAAAACATGAATGAAAGATTTAGCAAACAGTTTAACATGCATGTGGGTGAGGCAGTTTGCCGGTTGGGTGAACGTATGTGCAAAACAGTTTCATGCATGTGACATCAGTGAGATAGCAATGAAAACTGAAACAAAGCTAGGATAAGCTAGTATATATGTAAACGACAACAAGCGTTCAAAGAAATAAAGCAAACAATACTCCCACAAGCGAAAACACAAAAAGCGAAAAAAATGCAGCACAAGGCATGGGAAGCAGGCTTACCCCAAAACCGCTGAGCTGAATGTGCCGACTACTCCTATATGTGATGTGGGATGTCAGAGTTGCAACGTTGATGTGAGGAATGAGCTCTGCAGCGTTTGGTTGATGAGTTTTGATAACATTGAGGTTGTGACATGCATGCCACGAATCTAGGGGAAGCGACACTTGGTGGGAGGTTTAGGAATTGATTCTTGCATGTAACCTCTAATTGCTAAACATAGATCCCTGAAATAGCAGATTCCTTTGCATGTTGCATTGGGAGAAGCAACCCATGCATGCAGTCTATTTTGCTCAGTCCCAGAGGGAGCTGGTCAACTCAGCTGCACATGCAAGAGACTGCTCGACTGTTGGAGAAAAATGTACATTTCTGGGTGGGGGCTGGGCTGGTTGCCCAAGAGACTTGCACAATTTTTGGGCAGAGAAGTTGACTACTGCCTATATTTGCGCAAATTCTGGGCTAAGTAGCCTTGCTAGCTAAATTTGCACAAATCCTACTGGGAGTGGTTGTAGGTAGGATTGCGAAATCCTAGAGCCCAATAGGCTACCAGCGAGGATTGTGCAATTTCTATAGGGAAGGTTGGTTTCCCTCCAAAAATGTGCAATTTTCAAGGGGAAGCTACTCAACCTGCGGCTGGACCATGTCAGAATGAACAACCTATGAGGGAAATGGATCAAGCTGTGACTGACAGGTTGCCTTTGTGCAAGAAAGACATTGAAGCTTGTGAATTTGATGAAGCAAGGAAAGCTGCTGTGAAGGTTGGAAGGGAGGCTCCAAAATGAGGCTAAGGAAAAATTTTGGAGGGTGGTTGTAGCCACTACAACACTTCCTCATCCAGATGGCCTCACATGATGCTTAACTTGTAGCCATGTACTCTGCCTCTTCCGAACTGAGTGCAACCAATCTCCGTTTCCTGCTGTACCAAGAAACTGCCGCTGACCCAATACTAAAGATCCCTCCTGATGTGCTCTTCCTATTGGATGGACTCCCTGCCCAATCTGCATCGGTGAAGCCTTGAATATTCGCTCCCTTTTTCCATTTGTACCACAATCCATACTGAGTAGTGCCCTTGAGGTATCTCAACACATGCTTTTCTGCCTTCCAATACAGCTTGGTAGGCCTAACCATCACTTAACTAAGTTGGTTAATTGCATTGCACATATCTGTTCGTGTGTTCACCAAGTACATGAGTGAACCCACAAGCTACCTGTAAACAGTAGCTTCCACTACTTTCCCCGAAGTAGCATCCTCTTGCCTCCAGTTACCTGCTAGAGGAGTCACCATGAGTTTACTGCTCTCCATGCGGAACCTCCTGAGTATCTCATTGGAATACTTTCTCTGAGACACAAACAATTCCCCATCACTGTGCCATACTTCCATGCCCGGAAATTAATGCATGAGCCCCATGTCCTTCATCTCAAACTCTCTTGCAAGATCCTCCTTGCAAGACTTGATCAGTTGATCATCACCTATCATAATCAAATCATCGACATATAACATAATGATCAACAATTTACCTTCCATCACTATGTGGTACAGGTTTGCATCCACTTCACTCTTGGTGAAGCCCAATCCGATGAAGTAGCTATTAATCCTGGTGTACCAAGCAAGGGGTGATTGCTTCAGCCCATACAATTCTCTCTTGAGCCGACACACATGCGACTCATGGTCGAAGTTCTCAAAACCTTTAGGATGCTCTATGTACACCTCTTCCTCAATCATGCCATGAAGGAATGTTGTCTTTACATCCATTTGATGTATCTTCCAACTAATCTGTGCTGATAGTGCCAATATAGATCTGATTGATGAGTACCTTGCAACAGGGGCAAAGGTATCTTCATAGTCAATCCCCTCTACCTGTGAAAATCCATGGGCCACAAACCTGGCCTTATGCTTCTCCATGCTTTGTAGCTTGCTTTACCTTGTAAAGCCATTGGGAGCTCACCACTAACTTGTCTTCCAGTATTGGGACAACATCCCAAACACTGTTACAAACTATGGAGTCATACTCCTCCATCATGGCATCAACCCAAACCAGTTGTTTCAATGCCTCGTCAAAGGAAGATTTCTTTGTCTCAACACATCTACTCATAAGAGCCATGTATCCAATGTACCTCTCAGGTGACCTCCTCTGCCCGCGCTGAGATCTGGGTGCTCCCAAATTCTCTCGTTCATCATGCAATAACCTGTTAGCCTCTCTAGTGTGCTTTCTCCCATCTTTGGAAGACTCTGCTTGAGTGGATGTCTCCATTCTTGGATCCTCTACATGTGGCTGCTCCACATCAATTTGAGGCTCCTCAACCTTAGGGACCAAAATTTCCTCAACCCCATGTAGCTGAATCTCCCTCTCAAGGGAAACTCGCATGGCCTTGTTCTCATCGAACCTGACATCCTTGCGAACCACTGTCATCCTACTGGTTAGAAAGTACACCCGATAGTTTTGGGGTGTATCAATGTACCCCAAAAATATCCCTAACTCTGTTGTCATCTTAAGCTTCTTCCATGCATCTTTGGTCACATGGAAATATATCGATGAACCAAAAATCCTGAAGTGACCAACATCTGGCCTCTTACTGGATAAAGCCTCCTCTGTTTTCTTCATCCCAGTATCCGATGCAGGCTTCTGTTATGTAAATAAACAACTGTCTTGCATGCCTCAACCCACAAGTGTAGTGGTAGGCCTTGATCATGAAACATCGCCCATGATGCCCCTACAATGCTTCTGTTCTTCCTCTCATCCACCCCATTCTGTTGTGGGTTATGTGATGACGTCAACTCGCGTTTAATCCCTTCTGCCACACAAAGTTCTTAAACTCATTTGAGACATACTCACTACCGTTATCACTCCTCAGATATTTAACCTTTTTGCCAGACTCTTTCTCAACCAATGCTTTAAATTCATAGAACTTTTTGAAAGTTTGATCCTTCTTCTACATGAAAAAGATCTAGAATTTACGAGAAAAATCGTCAACAAATATAACATAATACCTTTGTTTTGTCGTGGATGATGTCGAGAATGGTCCACACACATCTGAATGGACTCGCTCTAGAATTACCACTGCTCGACTGTCTCTGTCGTGAAAGGAAGCCTTAGTTTATTTTCCCAAAGTACACCCCTTGCATGTATCAAATTTCTCTAGCGTACCTTTGGGAAGACCAGTAGAGATCTGCTGCATGATTTTCAAAGTCCCATGATGCAAGTGACCCAATTTCCCATGCCACAACTCGCCAACATCTCGACTCTGCACCATGTCTGCTTTCATGCTCAAAGAAGCACAATACTCTACCTCCAACTTATAGAAATTCTTAACTCGAATCCCTATCTTCCTTACCTGACCCGTGCCTATGTGTCGAAGGAATGTCTTTCCTTTGCTAAATACCACATCATAGCCTTTATCCTCCAACATGGCGATAGATAATAAGTTCTTCTTCAACTCGGGCACATACATGACATCTCTAAAGGTGAGAGGAGCACCATTCTCCCTCCGAAAAGTGACCGTGCCCAATCCTGTAGCACTATACCACCCGTCATCACCCATCTCGATATCCATCTCGAGATCCTTCTCCTCCAGGTCACTGAACAACTCCTTGTCACCATTCATGTGGAATGAAGCTCCACTGTCAAGGTAGCATACACTACCCATCATTGATGACACCATGCATGCAATGAGAGTAAAGTCCACTTTGAATTGAGAGGCCAAAGCCTCAGCTGCCGCTCCTCCTGAGGACTTCTTCTTGGACTTCTTCAGCGGACAATTTGTAGCAAAATGTCCCAACTCATGACAATGAAAACAATTAACTTTTGACATGTCTTTCTTCTTACCTCCATGGCAAGAATCTGATTTGGAATGGGATGCCTTCCCTTTCCCCTTCTTTTCCTTACCTGCTAAGGCACAATTTTCCTCATCATCAGTATTTGATGAGGAACCATCTCTGGTGTTCCTTTTGATATCCTCCTGCATCAATTCTGACCACATTCGTTCCTAATCTGGTAGTTTCTCCCTCCCATTCACAGAGTCTTGATAGCTATTCCAACTCTTGGGAAGGCCTAGGAGAGCTAGGCTCACCATATCATCCTCGAAGATAGTTATTCCAACACTTCCAAGCTCATCACGACAATGAGTGAACTTGGTCAAGTACTTTGGAATGGTCTCACCTTTCTCCATCTTGATTTTTCAAAGTTTATCTTGTAGTGCCAACTTCCTATGGTCACTTTTGTTTTGGAACAGGTCCATCAATGCTTTCCACATAGCATACAGAGTTTCCTTCCCATGGAGATTCGAGAAAATGTGGTCTTGATCTCCCTCAAAGATTATCCGCCTTGCCTTCACCACACACTTCTTCCATTCAGCCAGATCTTTAACATCTGATGTTGGTGGCTTAGGAATATCTTGATCAATGAATTCCATGAGGCCATTATCCTCCAACACTGCATCCATCCTATCCTTCTAGGCTATATAATTTGAGCTCCCTTCCAAGGCATACTCGAGCCTCAAACAGTAGAAAGCCATCTACCAATCCTGAAGTATGATTTGCAAATTCGAATTTCACCTGTAATCCAAAACTCAAAACTTTAAAATATCCTCTAGTATATTGTCTTCAGCTCTGACACCATGAAGATTTTCCTGTAGATTCACAGCTCATGTAATGTACTAAAACACAAGACAAGAATCTACTCTACTCTTTAAACAAAAAAAACAAATAGATCGATGAAAACAATAATCAACAAGAGGAAGATAATCAATGGTACATAACACAATAATTTCTCTAGGGAAAGCCACTACTCAAAACTTTGACTATCTATTGCATTAATAGTAAATATGAGTGATAATACAAAGCTTGTTCTCACTAGAACAATTCCGGCACAAGTATGATCAACTCTCTGCCTCACAATCCCGCTCTAGCCAACACTTAGACAATTTTGCTGCATGCCAAGCCCGTATTTCCTTACAGAATTGTTGTGAGGATCAATAATCAACGAGAGGAAGAAAATCAATGGCACATAACACAATAATTTCTCTAGGGAAAGCCACTACTCAAAACTTTGACTATCTATTGCATTAATCATAAATATGAGTGATAATACAAAGCTTGTTCTCACTAGAACAATTCCTGCATAAGTATGATCAACTCTCTGCCTCACAATCCCACTCTAGCCAACACTTAGCCAATTTTGCTGCATGCCAAGCCCGTATTTCCTTACAGAATTCCTATGAGGATCATCCCATATTTAATTGGGAAATCCGTCCTCCATAACTGTGCAATCCAAACTCAGGTCCTTCTCTGATTGCATGCATGACCTATACAACTCGGATCATTCTACAATTGATAGTACATTGTCCCTACACTCTAGTCTCAACTGGGTCTTTCTTTGAATTGACATGCATGAGTTTTTCACGAGGGAACCTTTAGTTAGCTAGAGTAGCACCTGAAGATGCACCAGTGCACCAACTCACTACTAACCCTCTACTAGTTTCACAAACAGTTAGAACTAGTTTAACTGTCTATAACTTAGTCAAATTGAGTTATCTAATTATAACTCAAATAAACTCATCCTAGACCCCTAAAATTTAGGGAGAACATATACATGACTACATAAAGACTTCAAACTCAAAATTCCTAAGCTAACTAAGTTAAATAAACTTAATTGACTATTTGCAAGTTTTTATGAGAATAGAATTCAATTTTAATTCTTAGTTTAATTCAAGGACAAATTAAACTGGAATTTCTGGTTGCCATTTCTCAACAGATATCACGGTATGGTGAGGGTGGAGGTGGTTTAACCTCTGGATTCCATTGGTTGTTTATGGATTCATTTATCCCACGAGATCCCACATTCAGGCTTGGAATATGGCAGGGGGGTGGTTGGCTAAAAAAAAGATTTGGTTAAGCCAATCTATGGTCCGGTGGTATGTGGAAGTGCCAAACTTGGTTGGATTTTGTCTATGTTTAATAAGAGCTAAGTTCCTCCTGCTTTTGATGAGTAAACATACTTGTTATTATGTGGCTTTAACGATTGTTCTCTCATTGTTATTTATCTGGTTATACGCTGGTTATAAGCATGGTTATTTCATAGTTCTTAGTGATGGCTCTTTCCATGTTTTTACTTGTAACTAAATGAATAATGAATGCAAGAATTAATTGATGTCATGACAGCTAAGGTGAGAAGGCAATGATCCTTCTTGTTAAACCTTAAATAAGTTTTCATCTCCTTATGTTTAGACTTGCATTCATGACCTGTAGGTTGCATATTTACCAAGTGTTTGACAGAATGCCAGTTTTGGTTGGGGAAGGTCTAGTCAAGTCCTTGATCAAGTTTATTATCAAAATCATTTTATTCATGTCTTTTATGAGTTCTGGACGTTTCATGGAGTTATGGGCAGTGAGTGGATCCTAGCCCTGGAAAATAGCCTTAAATATTGCAGTCGTTGGCATAACACTGGAAGAAAAAGGCTATAGTCGCACTTAGGCATGCTCATGGGAGAGACTGGAGTCTCTCAATCACTTGGAGGGCTTGGTAAGGGAGTGACTGGGGCTCTAGGTTAGTGCAAAGAGAGTCATCTCGAGGGTTGGACTCCTGGAGGGGTTGGGTTGCTTCTGGAGGTTCTGTAGCACCTGCGAGAACTCAGTAAGGTCTCAAGTTGTCGACTCCATTTCCTTAAGGTCATATAGGAGGTTGATTCTTATCATAGTGACCCTCAACTCATGTTTACCCCAGGTAAACCAACGAAGGTGGGTAAATGTGGGAGGAGGTGGTTACAATCTCCTCGACTGGTGCAATGTACCAAATATGCTGTCAAGATCAAACAAAAATTTAAGCAGAAGAAGCGAGACGTTCGATCTGCGAATCTGAAGCAGGGAAAAGGCACATCCAAACCATAGAAAAAAGGACAGAGCCAAGGTGGAGTGGCCCAGGACAACCCATACAATCCACAAGAAAATAATAGTGACATGACGAGATCCCCAACATAGGAAAGTGGTGTGAGTTCCATAAGAGCCGCATCCACAACACAAATGAGTGTCATGCCAAGAAGTCACTAGTGGATGAGCTAAAAGCTTCAGAGTCCAATGCATGTTCCAACTTTAAGAAAAAAAATAAAAAAAGGGGAATGACAAGGGCAAGAAAATTATTGACATAGAACCCAATGCCACCATTGCCACCACCTGTTAGGATATTCCGACACATAGGATATAGTTAAGTTCAACTTGGTCTAGTTTAGAGATAGGTATAGAGTTAGGTAAAGTGTGTTTCTTTACCGTTGTACATATTGTAACTTACAATCCGACGGTCACGATATGTAGTGATCCGACGGTTCATTCTCTCCTCGGTATTACCGACACTTGATCCGTGGCTTGACACCCGATTGGTCCATGAGTTCTATTTAAAGCGCATGGAGGGTCATTGTTCGGGTAATCCGTGCATGAGAGAAGCTTATGTAAATTTTCATTCTCTGATTAATAAATTGCCTGTAGTACCCACGTTGGGACAGGCCGTGGACTGTTTCCCTCCTTGCACTCTGAGGGTTTTAACCACGTCAAAAATACTGGTGTATTGATTTGAGATCTGGTTGTGAGCGGTGTCCTTTTGGTGTTCTTTCTGAGGAACTTACCCTGTAAATTCCTACATGGTATCAGAGCTATTTGAGGGCTGCGTCCGTTGGTGATCCAAATCTGAAGCCGGTAGAACTGCATGCGGCTGTCGTTTCCTAGATCTGCTGTTTCTGACTGCTTTCGAGCCGAGAGAACTGCTTTGTTGCGTTCGGAGCATCTATTCCAGTGAGGAACCCCTTTCGTTTCACGCGAAAAGGTTTCCGGTAGCCCTAGCTGCGTCATTTTTCAGATCGGGAGGTATATAGTGTTTTTTGCAGTTTACTGTTATTTTCTCTCTGCTTATTTCGGTTTCGGTTTATTTAGCCTTTTTTTTTAACCGGATCTATACCTTTCATTTCTACGTATGCTCTTTGCCCTGTGACTCTGTGCGATCTGGGCAAATCAGAAACAGAAAGGAAGGATTTTTCTCATGCGTATGCTCTTTTCCCTGCACCCTAGTGTGATCTCGGAAAATCAGAAACATTGAGAAAAATATTTAGTTTTTCGGCTAAAGCTAACTTTGAGATTTTTTTTAAAATTTCTAGTTTTTTGGCTAAAGCTAACTTCGAGCCGCAAGGTTTGTTTTTCTTTGCATATTCGTGTTGGGTTTTGTGTTTTGTGTTTTGTAGGGAAAAAGAGCTTTCTCAAGGCAAGCACACAAACCAAGGCCTCTCTCTCTCTCTCTCTCTCTCTCAAATTTTTTGTATAGATCAATTGGTTCAAAGCTATTTTAAGAGAGTAGAGGTCTTGGGTTCAAGTCTCCATTCTCTCTCTTTCTCTCTCTCTCTCTCTCTCTCAAATTTTTTGTATAGATCAATTGGTTCAAAGCTATTTTAAGAGAGTAGAGGTCTTGGGTTCAAGTCTCCATTTTGTGGGGGCGGATTTTTTCATTCCCGCACATTCGCACACTTTGCCGACAACGTCAATAATTTTTTTTTCAAAAAGCCATAACTTCTTCATCCGGAAGCCTTTTTCAGAGCCGTTTTTTTTTAAAACCGCCTATTTTTTCGAGATCTATCCATTGGAACACTTACTTTCAGCATCTTCAGCTTCAGTTGTTTTTAAAAAAATGGAAAGTCCATGCCAAGTCATTCTTTACAGCACTAACTACTTCCAATGGGTAGCCTACATGGAAGATTTACTTAGAAGTAAAGGTCTCTTCAGAATAGCCACAGGCCAAGAAACGAAACCAAAAGATGAAGACAAGGCTGCTAAATGGGAAAATAGACAAGATCAAGCACGTGGTTTGATAGGGATGTCTATTTCTCCTGATCTTAGATTCCACATTGCAGAACTTGAAACTCCTCATGAAGCATTAGAAAAACTCGCTAAAGTTTTTGGGATTAAAAATGAAATTAGAGCCCATCAACTTGAAAATGAGTTGCTTACTTTGGATCCTAATAATTTTTCTTGCATTGAAGATTTCTTGTCCAAATTCAAGACCCTTAGATATCTCTTGGAAGGTGTTAAAGTTAAGAAAGAAGATGGTAACCTTATTTATTCCATCCTTACTAAATTGGGACCAGCCTACTCTGTATTTGTTTCCACCCTCCATTCTACAAGGGAAGCTTTCATTTGTCAAGGAAAAGACTACAAGGCCCCTTCCTTTGACTCCTTTTGTGATTCCTTAATAAGAGAATAAGAAAAACTCTTACACCTTGGTCTTCTTAATCTTGGAAACTCTTCCACGAAAGCGTTAGCCGCCCAGCAACAACCAAATTCAAAGAATCCTAAGAAGTCATATCCTCAAAAGAATGGTCCTAAACCAACTCAGCCTCAAAATGAAAGATCATTTCAGCAAAATGATAAGACCAATAAAAACAAATGGAAGAAGACTGATAGACATTGTAACTTTTGTAATCGAGATGGCCACTTAGAATCTAAATGCTTTAAGAAGATGGAAGCCTTGGAAGCCGCAATGAAGAAACATAACATCCATGTGGAGCCTACTTCAACTTCAACTTTCGGAATGGCACTTTCTTCATGTCGTTGTCAATTATCTCAGTTTGGTTATGCATTAAATGTATCTTCTTCTTCTTCTCATTCTCATGAGTGGCTCATTGATTCTGGAGCCTCTTATCACATGGCCAAAAACCAAGCCATGTTTTCTTCTTTAAATGATTGTAACACCAAAAATATATATGTTGGTGATGATATATCTCTTAATGTTGTAGGGACTGGAACTGTTCATCTAGACAATGGTCAGTTTAATGATGTATTATGTGTTCCAACCTTATCCTGCAACCTTCTATCTGTCTATCAGATAACTCATTCAGGTGAAGGTAAAATTGTTGAATTTTCACCTCATGATGTTGTAATCAAGGATCTAAAAGATCCTAAACAAATTCTAGCTACTGGTCTTGCTGATGATTCCACAAGGTTGTATAAGTTTCACAACTTTGGGTCATCTAATCTTCCCTCAGTATTTGTTGCTCATAATGATGAAGTGAGCAAACTTTGGCATGAGCGATTTGGTCACTTAAACTATCGCTCCCTTCAGCATCTATGTAAAGAAAATATGGCGACAAGACTTCCTATGGTATCTTGCAGAGATGGTGTTTGTTCTGGATGTGTACTCGGAAAACATCATTGGGACAGTTTTGACAAACGTGCCGCTTGGCATGCCTCAGCCCCTTTACAACTTGTGCACAGTGATTTATGTGGTCCTCTTCCTGTTGCTTCATTCTCTGGCTGCAAGTACTTAACTTTCATTGATGATTTCTCCAGACGCACTTGGGTATACTTCTTAAAACTCAAGGGCGAAGTATTTAACACTTTTTTGGGCTTCAAAGCCTTTGTTGAAAAACAATCTAGACATCAAATTCTTAAGCTAAGAACTGATAATGGTGGAGAATATGTTAAAAACACATTCATCAACTTCTGCACTGAAAATGGAATTCAAATGCAACATACTGTTCCATACACTCCACAACAAAATGGTGTAGCTGAAAGGAAAAATCGCACCTTAAAGGAAATGGCTAATTGTATGCTGCAATCTAAAGGACTCAGTCTTAGTTTTTGGGCCGAAGCAATTAATTGTGCAAATTATATAATCAATCGCACTCCTACTAAGGTTCTAGAGAATATCACTCCAGAAGAAGCTTGGAGTTCCATTAAACCAGATGTAAGTCACTTTCGTGTGTTTGGAAGTGAAGCATGGGCCCATATTCCAGATGAAAAGCATAAAGCTTTAGAACCTAAGAGTGAGAAATGTACTTTTGTTGGATATTCTGAAGATGTAAAAGGTTATAGACTTATTCCATTTAAGTCCAAAAATGTTATCATTAGAAGAGATGTAAAATTTGATGAAAATAAATCGGCCTGCGAGCCTA
This sequence comes from Pinus tabuliformis, assembly GCA_031772625.1. Classification (NCBI taxonomy): domain Eukaryota; kingdom Viridiplantae; phylum Streptophyta; class Pinopsida; order Pinales; family Pinaceae; genus Pinus; species Pinus tabuliformis. The sequence goes on from CM062808.1 coordinate 472,280,221, forward strand.
GTCCGGCGGATGTGCCACCTCTTCCTATCTCTTCTACTTTTGAAAACATTTCTTCTTCAGATGATGAAAGCGAGGATGATAATCCTCCCCCACCTTCTCAGGATCCTCAACTTCCAAGATGGGTCCGTGCTACTCGGGATGCAGCAGGTGATCTTGCCGGTGATCCTACAGATCAGCGACGTACACGTTCTCAGTTTGAAAGAGCCTCTTCTTTACTGGCTCAAGCTCCAGTAAATCATGATCCTGACACTTTTGCAGAAGCTTCAGGCCATCCACATTGGGAAGCAGCTATGAATGAAGAATATCATTCACTAATGACAAATGATACATGGGATCTTGTTTCTCTACCAAAGGGACGCAAACTTGTTAGATGTAAATGGGTTTACAGAACCAAGTATGGACCAGATGGGAAAGTTGATAAACATAAAGCTCGTCTCGTTGCTAAGGGCTTTTCACAGGTTGAAGGCATTGACTACACTGAAACCTTCTCCCCTGTTGCCAAAATGAACTCTATCCGCCCTGTTCTTTCCCTTGCTGCCTCTTTAAAATGGGAAGTCCATCAGATGGATGTTAAATCTGCCTTCTTGCATGGGGACTTGCAGGAAGAAATCTATATGGAACAACCCATTGGCTTCATACAAACAGACTCCAGCCTTGTTTGTCGACTTAAGAAATCCCTTTATGGCCTCAAGCAAGCTCCTCAGGCTTGGTATGCCAAAATGGATAGCTTTCTTTTAGAATCTGGCTTTTCTAGGTGTCATTCTGACAATACTGTGTACACCAAGAAAGTGGGAAACTCTCTTATCATCCTTGTTCTTTATGTTGATGATCTTATTCTTACTGGTAGTGATCCCAACCTTATAAACCATGTGAAGTCCAGCCTTAAAAAGAAATTTGAAATGACAGACTTAGGACACTTACACTATTTTTTCGGTCTTCAAGTCTTGCAATCCAAGGAGGGTATTTTCCTTTCCCAGTCCAAGTATGCTTGTGATATTCTTCGTCATTTTCACATGGAAGACTTTAAGCCAGCCCCTTCTCCCTTTCAGTCTCTTGTAATTCTCCTGAAGTTGATGCTACCTTATACCATCAACTTGTAGGAAAACTCTTGTATTTAACCCATACTCGTCCTGATCTTTCCTTTGCTGTTGGCCTTGTTGCTCGTTTTATGCAAAACCCCCGTGAAAGTCATTGGAAAGCAGCTAAAAGAATACTTCTTTATGTTCGAGGTACAGTACAGTTTGGGATTCATTACAGTGCCAAAGCAGCTCCTCTGTTAGTTGGTTTCACTGATTCTGATTGGGCTGGTGACCCTGATGATCGGAAGTCTACTGCCGGTTATGTCTTCACTCTTGGTTCAGGACCTATTACATGGGCTTGTAAGAAACAGGCTGCCATTTCTCTTTCGTCAGCAGAAGCAGAGTATCGTGGTGCCGTGGAAGCTAGTAAGGAAGCCTTGTGGCTTCGTCAGATCCTATCAGAGTTTGGCTTTGAGCAGCAGCATCCAACCACACTTTGGTGTGATAATCAAAGTGCCATTCAGCTATGCAAATATCCAGTCCAACATCAGCGCAGCAAACACATCGAACTACACATGCACTTCATCAGAAAGCTCATTCATGACCATGTTCTTGAAGTGCAATATTGTCCAACAGATGATCAGGTTGCAGACATCTTCACAAAGGCTCTCACAGAGGCAAAGTTCACTAAACTTCGATATATGCTTGGAGTTCAGGAAGTTGTCACTAAGGGGGGATAGGCTCTAGTGCCTCCTTCCTTCTCCTATTGTGTCATATTTGTAAATCCTTCAATCCTATCCCAAGTTGTTCTTAAGGGGGGATGTTAGGATATTCCGACACATAGGATACAGTTAAGTTCAACTTGGTCTAGTTTAGAGATAGGTATAGAGTTAGGTAAAGTGTGTTTCTTTACCATTGTACATATTGTAACTTACAATCCGACGGTCACGATATGTAGTGATCCGACGGTTCATTCTCTCCTCGGTATTACCGACACTTGATCCGTGGCTTGACACCCAATTGGTCCATGAGTTCTATTTAAAGCGCATGGAGGGTCATTGTTCGGGTAATCCGTGCATGAGAGAAGCTTATGTAAATTTTCATTCTCTGATTAATAAATTGCCTGTAGTACCCACGTTGGGACAGGCCGTGGACTGTTTCCCTCCTTGCACTCTGAGGGTTTTAACCACGTCAAAAATAATGGTGTATTGATTTGAGATCTGGTTGTGAGCGGTGTCCTTTTGGTGTTCTTTCTGAGGAACTTACCCTGTAAATTCCTACATTGAGCCCAAAGATATAGAGGAGGGGAAGTGTCTCTTCTATTCATAGATGTGGGTGAAGGGTTGCCTAATACAATTCATTGTCGAGAATGGGAGCCAAAATAACATCATCTCAAAAGAGTTCAATAAGCATTTGGGCCTGCCGACAACACCACACCTGCAACCATACACCATCGAGTGGCTCCACCAAGGATGAGATCTCCATGTCAACCAACAGTTCGAACTTCCCTATAGCATCAAGCCCTTCGCTAACGAGGTACTGTGTGATGTTGTTCCTCTTGAATATTGTGATGTTTTATTAGGCCAACCATACTTGTGGAAGCCTCATGTTGTGTATGAGTCCAAACCTTACACTGTGATTATTACTTTGGGCAGAAAATTGTACATGATATCGGAGGCAGACCCGCCTATCATCGTTTCTTTGATATCTGCTAAGAATTGTGATAAGATCATATCCAAGATTGAGAAATTTGTTTTCTTTTTTATTCGATCTCAAAGTAAGCGGAAGATCGTGGCCACATCAATGGACCCCAAAAAGGGTTCCTCCGCACAACATAAGCAAGCTGATAAGGTCATAGATAATCTAGGTGGATATTGATGGCAACCCAACTATTCCCTTGGACCCCCACCACTGTTTCTTTCAATTTCCTTAATTCTAAGACAACTTTATTTTTTTGGTAGTTTTTTAGGTCCTAAACTTCCAAAGTCATTTTGAGGTACTAAAAGACGTTTTTTTTTGGGAAAACGTAGATATTAGAGAAGTGCCAAAATTGATTTTACAAGTTTTTGTTTTTCCTCCTCATGGAGATCTTCGAAACGAGGTATTATGATAGTGAAATGGAGATTGTATGCCAAAGTTATGACCTCAAGAAGTTGGCAGTCCATTTACAAACTAGAATTTATGGTTGCCTTTTCTCAATAGAGATTGTGGTATGGTGAGCGTGGAGGTGGTTTAACCTTTGGATTCCCTTGGTTGTTTATGGATTGATTTATCCCATGAGATCCCACATTCATGATTGGAATATGGCAGGGGGGTGGTTGGCTGAAAAAAATATTTTTTAAGCCAATCTATGGTCAGGTGGTACGTGGAAGTCCCAAACCTGGTTGGATTTTGTCTATGTTTAATAAGAGCAAAGTTCCTCCTGCTTTTGATGAGTAAACATACTTGTTATTATGTGGCTTTAATGACTGTTCTCTCATTGTTATTTATCTAGTTATATGCTGGTTATAAGCATGGTTATTTCACAGTTCTTAGTCATGGCTCTTTCCATGTTTTTACTTGTAACTAAATGAATAATGAATGCAAGACCTAATTGATGTTATGACAGCCAATGTGAGAAGGCAATGATCCTTCTTGTTAAACCTTATAAGTTTTCATCTCCTTATGTTCAGACTTGCATTTGTGACATGTTGCATGTTTACCAAGTGTTTAATGGTTGGGGAAGGTATAGTCAATTCCTTTATCAAGTTTATTATCAAAATCATTGTATTCATGTCTTTTATGAGTTCTGGAAGTTTCATGGAGTTATGGGTAGTGAGTGGATCCTAGCCCTGGAAAATAGCCTTAAATATTGCAGTTACTTGCATAGCACTGGTAGAAAAAGGCTATAGTCACACTCAGGAATGGTCATGGGAGCGACTGCAGGATATCAGTCACTTGGAGGGCTTGGTAAGGGAGTGAATGGGGCTCTAGGTCAGTGAAAAGATAGTCATCTCAAGGGTTGGACACCTGGAGGGGTTGGGTTGCTTCTGGAGGTGTTGTAGCACCTGCGAGAAGTTAGTAAGGTCTCAAGTTGTCGACTCCATTTCCTTAAGGTCATATAGGAGGTTGATTCTTATCATAGGTGGTTACAATCTCCTCGATTGGTGCAATGTACCAAATATGTTGTCAAGATCAAACAAAAATTTAAGCAAAAGAAGCGAGACTTTGGATCTGTGAATTTGAAGTAGGGAAAAGGCACATCCAAACCATAGAAAAAAGGACATAGCCAAGGTGGAGTGGACTAGGACAACCCATAGAAGCCACAAAAAAATAATAGTGACATGACCAGATCCCCAACATAGGAAAGTGGTGTGAGTTCCACAAGATCCGCACCCAAAATACAAATGAGTCTCGTGCCAAGCAGTCACTAGTGGATGAGCTAAAAGTTTCAGATTCCGATGCATGTTCCAACTCTAAGAAATAATAAAAAAAGGGAAATGACAAAGGGAAGAAAATTATTGACATAAAACCCAGTGCCACCATTTCCACCACCAAGGTCCAGAAGATTGAGCCCAAATATATAGAGGAGGGGAAGTGTCTCTTCTATTCATAGATGTGGGTGAAGGGTTCCCTGCTGCAATTCATTGTTGAAAGTGGGAGCCAAAATAACATCATCTCAAAAGAGTTCAATAAGTAGTTGGGCCTGCCGACAACACAACACCTGCAACCATACACCATTGAGTGGCTAGACCAAGGACGAGATCTCCACGTCAACCAACAGTTCAAACTTCTCTACAACATCAAGCCCTTCGTTAACGAGGTACTGTGTGATGTTGTTCCTCTTGAAGTTTGTGATGTTTTATTAGGCCAACCATACTTGTGGAAGCCTCATGTTATGTATGAGTCCAGACCTTGCCTTGTGATTATTACTTTGGGTAGAAAATTGTACATGATATTGGAGGTAGCCCCGCCTATCGTCATTTCTTTGATATTTGCTAAGAAATGCAATAAGATCATATCCCAGATTGAGAAATTTGTTTTCTTTTTTATTTGATCTCAAACTAAGGGGAAGATCGTGGCCACATTAATGGACCCCAGAAAGGGTTCCTCCGCATAGCATAAGAAAGTTGATAAGGTCATAGATAATCTAGGTGGATATTGATGGCAACCCACCTATTCCACTTGGACCCCCACCACTGTTTCTTTCAGTTTCCTTAATTCTAAGACAACTTTCTTTTTTTGATAGTTTTTCAGGTCCTAAACCTCCAGTCATTTTGAGGTACTAAAAGACGTTTTTTGGGAAAATGTAGAGACTAGAGAAGTGCCAAAATTGGTTTTACAAATTTTCTTTTCGCCTCCTCGTGGACATATTCAAAACGAGGTATTATGATAGTGAAATGGAGATCGTATGCCAAAGTTATGACCTCAAGAAGTTGGTGGTTCATTTACAAACTAGAATTTCTAGTTGTCATTTCTCAATAGATATCACGGTATGGTGAGGGTGCAAGTGCATTAACCTCTGGATTCCCTTGGTTGTTTATGGGTTGGTTTATCCCATGAGATCCCACATTCATGCTTGGAATATGGCAGGGGGGGGTTGGATGAAAAAAAGATTTGGTTAAGCCAATCTATGGTCGGGTGGTACGTGGAAGTCCCAAATCTGGTTGGATTTTGTCTATGTTTAATAAGAGCTAATTTCCTCCTACTTTTGATGAGTAAACATACTTGTTATTATGTGGATTTAACGAATGTTCTCTCATTGTTATTTATCTGGTTATATGCTGGTTATAAGCATGGTTATTTCACAGTTCTTAGTCATGGCTCTTTCCATGTTTTTACTTGTAACTAAATGAATAATGAATGCAAGACCTAATTGATGTTATGACAACTAATGTGAGAAGGCAATGATCCTTCTTGTTAAACCTCAGATAAATTTTCATCTCCTTATGTTCTGACTTGCATTCGTAACCTGTAGGTTGCATGTTTACCAAGTGTTTGACGGAATGCCAGTTCTGGTTAGGGAAGCTCTAGTCAAGTCCTTGATCAAGTTTATTATCAAAATCATTGTATTCATGTCTTTTATGAGTTTTGGAAGTTTCATGGAGTTATGGGAAGTGAGTGGATCTTAGCCCTAGAAAATAGCCTTAAATATTGCAATCGCTGGCATAGCACTGGTAGAAAAAGGCTATAGTCGCACTCAGGCATGCTCATGGGAGCGACTGGAGGCTCTCAGTCACTTGGAGGGCTTGGTAAGGGAGTGACTAGGCCTTTAGGTTAGTGAAAAGAGAGTCATCTCAAGGGTTAGACACATGGAGGGTTTGGGTTGCTTCTGGAGGTCTTGTAGCACCTGTGGGAAGTCAGTAAGGTCTCAAGTTGTCGACTCCATTTCCTTAAGGTCATATAGGAGGTTGATTCTCATCATAGTGACCCTCAGCTCATGTTTACCCTGGGTAAACTAGAAAAGGTGGGTAAATGTGGGAGGAGGTGGTTACAATCTCCTCAACTGGTGCAGTGTACCAAATATTTTGTCAAGATCAAATAATAATTTAAGCATAAGAAGTGGGACTTTCGATCTACGAATTTGAAGGAGGGAAAAGGCACATCCAAAGCATAGAAAAAAGGAAAGAGCCAAGGTGGAGTGGCCCTAGACAACCCATTGAAGCCACAAGAAAATAATAGTGAGATGACGAGATCCCCAACACAGGAAAGTGGTGTGAGTTCCACAAGGTCCCCACCCATAACACAAATGATTGTCATGCCAACTAGTCACTAGTGGTTGAGCTAAAAGATTCAGAGTCCGATGCATGTTCCAACTCTGAGAAATAATAAAAAAAGGGGAATGACAAGGGGAAGGAAACTATTGATGTAGAACCCAGTGCCACCATTTCCACCACCAAGGTCCAGGAGATTGAGCCCAAAGATATAGAGGAGGGGGAGTGTCTCTTCTATTCATAGATGTGGGTGAAGGGTTCCATACTGCAATTCATTGCCGATAGTGGGAGCCAAAATAATATCATCTCAAAAGAGTTCAATAAGTGGTTTGGCTTGCCAACAACACCACACGTGAAACCATACACCATTGAGTAGCTCCACCAATGAAGATATCTCCACGTCAACCAACAGTTCGAACTTCACTACAACATCAAGCCCTTCGCTAACGAGGTACTATGTGATGTTGTTCCTCTTGAAGTTTGTGATGTTTTATTAAGCCAACCATACCTATGGAAGCCTCATGTTGTGTATGAGTCTAGACCTTGCACTGTGATTATTACTGTGGGAGAAAATTGTACATGATAATAGAGGTATCCCCATGTATCGTCGTTTCTTTGATTTCTGCTAAGAAATGCAATAAGATCATATCCCATATTGAGAAATTTGTTTTCTTTTTTATTCAATCTCAAACTAAGGGGAAGATCATGGCCATATCAATGGACCCGAGAAAGGGGTCCTCCGCACAACATAAGCAAGTTGATAAGGTCATAGATAATCTAGGTGGATATTGATGGCAACCCACCTATTCCACTTGGATCCCCACCACTCTTTCTTTTAGTTTCCTTAATTCTAAGACAACTTTCTTTTTTTGGTATTTTTCGGGTCCTAAACTTCCAGAGTCATTTTGAGGTACTAAAAGACGCTTTTTTGGGAAAACAGAGTGACTATAGTAGTTCCAAAATTGATTTTACAAATTTTCTTTTTTCCTCCTTGTAGATATATTCGAAACGAGGTATTATGATAGTGAAATGGAGATCGTATGCCAAAGTTATGACCTCAAGAAGTTGGCGGTCTATTTACAAACTAGAATTTCTGGTTGCCTTTTCTCAATAGAGATCATGGTATGGTGAGGGTGGAGGAGGTTTAACCTCTGGATTCCCTTGGTTGTTTATGGATTTTTTTATCCCATGAGATCCCACTTTGATGCTTGGAATATGGCAGGGGGTGGTTGGTTGAAAAAAAGATTTGGTTAAGCCAATCTATGGTTGGGTGGTACATGGAAGTCCCATACCTAGTTGGATTTTGTCTATGTTTAAGAAGAGCTAAGTTCCTCCTGATTTGATGAGTAAACGTACTTGTTATTATGTGGCTTTAATGACTGTTCTCTCATTGTTATTTATCTAGTTATATGCTGGTTATAAGCATGGTTATTTCACAGTTCTTAGTCATGGCTCTTTCCATGTTTTTACTTGTAACTAAATGAATAATGAATGCAAGACCTAATTGATGTTATGACAACTAATGTAGGAAGGAAGTGATCCTTCTTATTAAACCTCAAATAAGTTTTCATCTCCTTATGTTCAGACTTGCATTCGTGACTTGTAGGTTGCATGTTTACCAAGTGTTTGACAGAATGTTAGTTCTGGTTGGGGAAGGTCTAGTCAAGTCTTTGATCAATTTTATTATCAAAATAATTGTATTAATGTCTTTTATGAGTTCTGGAAGTTTCATGGAGTTATGGGCAGTGAATGGATCCTAGCTGTAGAAAATAGCCTTAAATATTGCAGTCGCTGGCATAACACTAGTAGAAAAAGGCTATAGTCGCACTCAGGCATGCTCATGGGAGTGACTAGAGGCTCTTAGTTGCTTGGAGGGCTTGGTAAGGGAGTGACTGGGGCTCTAGGCCAGTGAAAAGAGATTCATCTAAAGGGTTGGACACCTGGAGGGGTTGGGTTGCTTCTGGAGGCCCTGTAGCACCTCCGGGAAGTCAGTAAGGTCTCAAGTTATCAAATCCATTTCCTTAAGGTTATATAGGAGGCCAATTCTTATCATAGTGACCCTTAGCTCATTTTTACCCCAGGTAAACCAATGAAGGTGGGTAAATGTGGGAGGAGGTGGTTACAATCTCCTCGACTGGTGAAGTGTACCAAATATTCTATCAAGATAAAAAAAAAATTAAGCAAAAGAAGCGAGACTTTGGATTTGCGAATCTGAAGCAGGGAAAAGGCACATCCAAACCATAGAACAAAGGACAGAGCCAAGGTGGAGTGGCTCAGGACAACCCATTGAAGCCACAAGAAAAGAATAGTGACATGGCGAGATCCCTAACACAGGAAAGTGGTGTGAGTTCCACAATAGCCCCACCCACACCACAAATGAGTGTTGTGCCAAGTAGTCACTAGTGGCTAAGCTAAAAGATTCACAATATAATGCATTTTCCAACTCTGAGCAATAATAAAAAATGGGAATGACAAGGGATAGCAAGTTATTAACGTAGAACCCACTGCCACCATTTCCACCACCAAGGTCCAAAAGATTGAGCCCAAAGATATAGAGGAGGGGGAGTGTCTCTTCTATTCATAGATGTGGGTGAAGGGTTCCCTGCTTCAATTCACTATGGACAGTGGGAGCCAAAAGAACATCATCTCAAAAGAGTTCAATAAGTGGTTGGGCCTAAAGACAACACCACACCTGCAACCATACACCATCGAGTGGCTCCAACAAGGACGAGATCTCCACGTCAACTAATAGTTCAAACTTCCCTACAACATCAAGCCCTTTGCTAACGAGGTACTATGTGATGTTGTTCCTCTTGAAGCTTGTGATGTTTTATTAGGCCAACCATACTTATGGAAGCCTCATGTTGTGTATGAGTTTATACCTTGCATTGTGATTATTACTTTGGGCAGAAAATTGTACATGATACTGGAGGTAGCCCCACCTATCATCATTTCTTTGATATCTTCTAAGAAATGCAATAAAATCATATCCCAGATTGAGAAATTTGTTTTCTTTTTTATCTGATCTCAAAGTAAGGGGAAGATCATGGCCACATCAATGGGCCCCAGAAAGGGTTCCTCCTCACATCATAATCAAGTTGATAAGGTCATAGATAATCTAGGGGGATATTGATGGAAACCCACCTATTCCACTTGGATCCCCACCACTGTTTCTTTCAGTTTCCTTAATTCTAAGACAAATTTATTTTTTTGGTAGTTTTTCGGGTCCTAAACTTCCCGTCATTTTGAGGTACTAAAAGACGTTTTTTGGGAAAACAAAGAGACTACAGAAGTGCCAAAATTTATTTTACAAATTTTCCTTTTGCCTCCTCGTGGAGATCTTCAAAACGAGGTGTTATTATAGTGAAATGGAGATCATATGCCAAAGTTATGACCTCAAGAAGTTGGCGGTCCAACTTACCCTGACAGGGCCCAAAATCATTGGTGCTTTATCTCCTAAGGTTAGGGTTTCACACTTCTTCTTTATTATAAAAAGGCCTCTCACCCTCATTGTAATTCATTTTAGAAGGCATGTAGCTATCACATCTCTTTTAAGAGATAAACTACCATCGCATGAGCTAGTTTGTTTCCATTCTTCATGTATGCAATTTTAAATATTTTTTATTAATCAATTGAAGTTCAATTTCCATTGTAGCTCTGTGTTTCTATTTAATAATGTATTTCATTTCATTCCTGCATAAATTCAGATCAGTGGTATCAAAGCGGTTTTCTCTTTTTATTTTTTTTTGTGCATGTCTCGAATGAGGTCGGGGTATAAGGAGTTGGGACTTGAACTAGTTGAGTCCTTACAAGACTATCCCCACTGACACCGACGACCTCCCATGGAAAAAGAAAAGAAAGTAGATGGAGCAGGATACCTTATCAAACTAATACTTGAAGAAGCCCTTGAGTGGAAAAGGAATGAGATGATGGACAACATTTCCTAGATCCGTTGGTGGATGCCAACAGACGATGCATCTTCATCCTGCAGTCACTGGTGGCTGAGCTGAAGGTTATAGAGGTAGATGCATGCTCTGACTCTGAGTCAAAACCCAATAAGGGAAGTGAAAAAGGGTAGCATATTATCGATGCAGAGCCCAACGCCACTGTTTCTGCCATCATGGTCCATAAGATTGAGCTAGAAGATCCAGAGGAAGGGGAGTGCCTCTTCCACTCATAGATGTGGGTGAAGGGGTCTTTGTTGCAGTTCGTTATCAATAGCGGGAGAAAAAGGAACCTCATCTCAACATTGGTTGTTAAGTGGTTGGGCCCACCGAACACACCACAATCGCAACATGAACCATCGGGTGGCTCCACTAAGGACGATATTTCCGTGTCAGACAACAATGTCGCCTTCCCTACAACATCAAGCCCTTCACGTATGAGGTATTGTGTGATCTTGCTGCTCTTGAAACTTGTGATGTGTTATTAGGACAACCATTCTTGTGGAAGCATCATGTTGTGTATAAGACTTGGACTCGCATCATTATTGTTACTTTGGGAAATAAGTTATACAAGATATATTGGAGGTAGCCCTGCCTAATGCCATCTCTTTGATCTCTGCAAATCAATGCAGTAAGATCATCTCCCGAAGTAGGAAATTTGTTTTGTCTATGATTTTCTTTTAAAGTAAGTGGAAGATCGTGACCACATCCATGCCCCCCAGGAAGGGTTCCTCCATGCAACAGAAGTAGGTGGATAAGGTAGTGGAAGAATACAAGGAGATCTTTTCCTCACCCACAGGGGTAACTTTGCACTGTCAGGTAAGCATTTGATCAATCTGACCCCCAGAGCACCTCTACCCAATGGGTTGATATATTTCCACTACATTATGGAAAATAAAGAAATCATGATGTAGATATAGGAGTCCCTACAAAAAAGGAACATCCAACCAAGTTCCTCACTTTGTGGGAGCTTGATTGTACTTGTATAGAAGAGGGATGAGACCTGGATGCTTTCCATTGATTATCAGGAACTAAAAAAAATCACTGTCATGAACAGGTATCTAATCCCACAGATTGATGACCTTCTTGACTAGCTCAAGGGGTCAAGTACCTCAACAAAATTAATTTGAAGTCTGGTTATCATTAGGTTCCAATAGAATCCACAAATGTATGGAAGACCACTTTCAAATCCAAGAAGGGCCTTTTTGAGTGGTTGGTTATGCCTTTCGAGTTGACAAATGCCCCTACAAATTTTATTAGGTTGATGGATGAAAACTTGCAGCCTTTCACCAACTCGTTCATGGTTTTATATTTGGACGAAATCCTCATCTTCAGTAAGAGTTGGGAAGAGCACTTGCAACACATTCTATAGGTCCTTCAAACATTGTGGTAGCACAAACTATGTTCCAACTTGGATAAATGCACCTTTGGCATGCGCTAGGTCCAATATATGGGTTACATAATTGATGAGAAAGGCGTGCATGTGGATCTGGCTAAGATCCAAGTCATTCGGGAATGGCCAACCCCTACCACTCTAACAGAGCTTCGTAACTTTTTGGGCCTTGCCAATTTTTATCTGAGGTTCATGTTGGGATTCTCTCATGTAACTTGGCCTTTGAGTTAGGTTACCAAGGGTGGGGAAAAAGAAAAAAATTTCTGGTCTAAGTCCTAATAGAAGGATTTCATTGAACTAAAGCACTACCTTTTCTCTACAACAAAACTCACATTGCTTGACCTGCAACAACCATTAGAGATTAATACATATGCCTTTGACTATGCTATTGGTGCATTTCTCACTCAACAAGGGCATCTGGTGGCCTATCATAGTGAGACATTGTTGGCCAGAAAGGTTCCCTAAGGAAAGTGTTGAAATCCTCAACAGAGAAGGATAAGATAATAATAAAAAAAGAACCCAGACAAGCATGCCAAACATATGAACTACCAAACATGGATTTGGAAACATACCCAAAAGTCCTAAGTTTGAAGATGTTCCTGTAGGGTCCAAACCCTTTGCTTCCTCCAAGATGTGCAGACTTGCAAATCAATCACAGAAGCATATAAATAATATATAATTCAATGTGCATACATATTAATATGTTAGATCATCATATATAAACATATAAACCATCATTCATAAGATAACAACATATATTGAGAACAATACATGAGCTTCTTTATTAATTAAAAATAGTAAATATAGGAAAGATACAACTTGATCGGGGTCAAAGGCACTGACAAAGCCTTACTCAAGATCCGTCCATCTCGAGCCACGAAGAAAACATCTCTAATAGGTGCAAGTAGATGCTAGATAAGGATGATGATCATCTATGCAAAGGAAACTAGGGTTTCCTAGAGACTGGGAGTGCATGAGGCACAAGAAAAATATACTTGATCTGGGAGAAATCGAGTATAATGTTGATATCCTTCTTATTGTATGAATTAGGTCTACCCAAGGGATGTATATATATACCACCTCAAATTGGTTATTTTAGTTAGGCCACGAGCTCTTGTAGGTGGGCTCTCAGTTACAACCATAAACCTCGCCTGAAAATAACATTTTATTTTAATTTTTCATATTTTAAAAGGTGTACGCGGGTATTATGTTATGGTACCCATGTATGTACGCGATTTAGTATGGGTGGAGTCGTGTATGGAATTTGAGATATTGTTTTCTATTATAAAGTCAAGTTTGCATAGGGAAAGGGGCTACCAAGGGCCATAAAAGAGCATAAGGTATACATACATGAGTGCTCGATGATGCTATAATATATGCCCTCTAATATACAAGATTAGAAGGGGAACATGATGACTAAAATATATTAAGTATAGAGAGAGGAGTCATCCAAAAACCTGGGAGGAGATCACCAGATTCCACCCCATCGAATACATCTTGAAGGATTCAAAAAGAAAAATCATGTTTGAGGTGGGCATACCCATGCTTAGAAGTAGTAAAGCATGTCCAATGGTCAAGTATAAAGTAGATCCAAAATGTATACATAATTGTACAGAAGGATCTAAAGAATACATAGTGGATCATCGGATCATAGCTGTGAAAGAACACATCGGAGGTATGTATGTATATCACATATAAAAGAATATCTAATCAATGATGATAGAAGACTCTCTGATTAATGATGCTACATAACTGATCCTCATAAAAGTGCCAAGTCATATAGGTGGAATAGTGGTACTGCATAAACTCGGGTGCCAACATATAAGATGATGTTGTGAAAGATTGAAACATATAAATATGAGAGGTGTCATTGGTAGAAAAATGAAGGAGTTTTCAAGTGAACCAAGATTCTGACACAACTCGAGGTCTTCACCGACCGCAGATGGTACATTTCTACACTATGGGAATAAATGAGCTAAAGTTGACCATGTGAGAAATCATTTGATTACCGGTCATTGATGTACACCATTAACAAACGTGATACAACTCACCAATAATGATAATGCGTATCAAGGTACCTATTGTAACCATAGATACAACCCCTGGCTGAGTAGAGGTAAGTGCCTAAGACATTTATACAGAAAGATAATAGGTTTTACTTGCTGCCCCATTATGATATTTCAGAAGACTATTCCACAAGTAATGTTAAAGAAATTGTCTCGGGTGAAGACACTTCCCAAGATGGCCTCGCTGACAATGAAACTGATTGGAAGCTGTAGCAAAGTGATAGAAATAAATGATAAAATTCTAAAAATGAAAGGCTACTTATTGAAAAATATTTTGCCTCAAACTTTAGAAGAAAATGTGAAACACTAAGAAATGAATTTGCAGAAAAGAGGAGCACATATTAAGGTTATTTAGTTTAAGATTACATGTACTATAATTTTAGTAAGTCTGTATGATAAAAATAACCAACAACTTCATTACTCTTTTCCCTAGAAGAAATATTGTAAATGATTTACAAAGAACATGAACACTTATCAGTTTCAAAAGACTACTTGGAATCACCTTGAAAAGCTTTATAATTCTCCAAGAAATGATGAAAACATTACACAAAAAATTCTTGCCTTATAAAGTAAAAAATCGGAACCCAAAATGGTTCTCTCAAGTTTCTTTTATATTTACATTACAATGGTGACAATTATAAAAACTATTAACTGTCACAAAACTACCAAACTAGTTTAACAACTACTTTAGCCCTATTCGGTCCTCCTGAGGATAGATTTTTATAAAACCGAGAACCAAAATTGTGTAACCATTACAAATAAGATATTTTGAGATTTCATAAAATGAATACAGGTGGCTATCTTTCACTGGATGACTTGTGATTCCTGTTTAGGCTCACTTGTTGAAGGTCTAGCTTCTGTTGTTGTTGTTGGAGACATCCATGCTATGCATTTCTTCCATATAGAGACATCTGAACTTGGACACTTGATAAACCTTGTATGAGCCATTCTGAAATTGGTGATTCTGTTGTAAGATGTCTTTTCTATAAAAAGAGTTTTAACCAACCACAATAAAAAGAGTCAATCTTGCTTTTGGCTTCCACCAACAAAGTTTCATAAGTCTCCCAAGGAAGCAAATTTCCCTGTTGGTCCTAGTAGGAGGGAAACCCTGCCCTCATTCTCTTATCAAAATTTGTATTAAATATCAGAACAAATTCTTTAATTTCACCAATATTAGCCTCTGTTTTTTTCCTGTACAAATTTTTATGCACCATCTTATTAATTTCTAGCACCAACTATGTTATGTCTTCCACCTGCATAGTTCTTAATTCCTGAGAAGATTTGGAATTAATAAAATTGATCATCTTCTTTTCCAGTTGAGAATGTTGTTGGATTTTATCCTTATGAGAAGCAATGATGCTTCCCAGCTCCCTGAAAATCATCTTTTCTTCTGCCATTATCAGTATACTATCCCAGATAGAATTTACTTGCTGAATCATATCATTCCAGATTATCTCTCTGGCCTGTATGAGTGACATATTTCCCTTTACATTTTCCCTCAATTCCTTGATTTCATTGTAGGTTGTCTGATAATCCTTTTGATATTTTGATGCATTATCCTTTTCTACAGTCAATTGTTTTTCCTTAATCTTCAAGAGTTCTGTTATCACTCAGAATTTTCTCTAGAAGTTATTAGAAGAAAGAAAATGACCGAGGTAACCACAAACCAACTTTTAAGCATAGGCTCTAGCCAACCTATGGCTCAAAGAGGGCTCTCTCTATATGATTTGGCTTTGTTTGCTGGGATTTTAGGCTAGTTCTGAATGTTCAAGGGGTTTTTGATTTGTATTGAAGATTGGATGGTGGAATCCTTAAAACAGATGGATAGAATGATGTCTTTAGACCATTGGGCTATGGAGTCAACAAAAGGGAAACAGAATTGGATCAACTCACTAAAGGGAATGTTCAAAGGGCAAGCTAGCAGAGTAAAGTGCAGGTCTTTGGGGCAGAGGGGTGAAGTGGTTTGAACCAGGGTGAGAGAGCAATTAAGAATTCTCAGACTGGGATTTAAACAAGGAACAAAGGGTAATCAGAAACAAAGGGCAATTAAGAATCCTTTGCTATAGATTATAAAGAGACAACCTAAACTAAGGAGAAATTAAGAATTCCTTAACTTAGATATTGGTTGAAAACATTTAAATGCCTAACTGTTAAAACATAGTGTAATTAAACAAATTCTGAGATATTGTTCCAGTTATAGCATTCAGATTCAGAAATACATTAAATATTGTGGAAAAAACTTAAGAAAGATAACAACAACATGAGAAAATACTTGTCTGCACTTCGCTCAACACATGAATCCTGTGAAATATCTAGTCTTTATTCATTAATCTAGCTTGTTGGTTCAGTCAATGCTCCAATAGCTTTACAGTCTTTTGATCAAGAAGTCTATAGAAATGTCTAAGAACCCACACCACATACTTCGAATTGTGAAGTATTTATACAAAAGTTTATTACAAAATATCCCAAACTAACTTGAGATTTAATCTAGGAAATAAAAATATCTTCTTGCTAGAAGGTAGAGACAACTATTGAACTGCTTCATGCTGTCCCTAGTATTTTGGTGCTGCTGGCCTTTATAGTTGGGCTTGTAGCCCTTTATGCTCTTTGCTGTTTGAACTTTCACGCTGGAGGCTTTAGTTACTTTTGGTTTTTATCTGATACTCTTTGGCACTGATACTCTTTAACCATGTTGACCTGCCTTTACCTTTTACCTTGCTGACTGTACATTAACCTTTTTACTACATTTTACTATAGTAAATCAGTTAATTTTTCCCAAAATTCAGCATCAGGTAACTTGATTTTCAACATCCTCCTATATATCTCATCTGCCTCGGTATACTTAGCAAAAGTGTGCCTAGTGATGAATAGGTGTTTCACCTCATGTTGGAGGAAAAACAGGTTTTCAAATGTCTGGTAAAGAACTTTACTTGTTGGAAATTCCTTTATTGATGATGTACTGGCCTGTTCTTTAGCTAGCTCTCTGATTTTGTTGTCATAATCCTGTTGTGTCATGAGCTTGTCATTTATGACCAAGGGACTAGGTAACCCTTTCTCTCTCAAAATTTGAAACTTGGCCATAAATCTATCAACTGTTACCTGCATATTTTGACACTTGTCCTCCAAGTTTAACATTAAGTTTCTCTTGGAAAGGACCTTTCTTACCTCCAAAATTGTTTCTGTCCTATCTTCTATATCCAATTCCTGAAGTTCATACTTGTTTTTACTGTTGAGGAAGTGGATAAGTCTGGTTGCATCTTCAGGCATGTCTCCTAGTTCTTCTTTGACTTTTTGGATAGCTTCTGTAGCTATCTTTATCAGGTCTATCTGTTCAAAAGTCACTTGAATGGATGGCCAAATATCATTGACAGAGTCAATGATGTTGGCCCATAATAGTCAATGATCTTTCTCCATAGCCTTTAATCTTTCATTCATTCTGGCAGTTTTCTGCACTTCTTCCTTGTGCATTATTTTGGAAAGCTTGTAATCTGTTTCCAAGCTTGTCACCTTTTCTTTTAGTTTGTTCATTTCTGTAGCCTGAATAGACATTTACTCCATGGATCTGACTAACTTTGCTGCTTATTCTCCTGATGCACCTGCTGTTGATGTAGACTCTGTTGAAACCGATTGTGCTTTAGGCATGGGAGCTGTGGGATCCAATAAGGCTGCTAGCATTGATGCGATTGCTGTTGAAACCATTGGGATGACATTTGCAGCCGTAGTGGCAATATCACTTTGCTTCAATTGAATTAAAGTGTTCAATTCTTTTTCTGTCTCCCTTAATTGATAATTAAGTTTTAGGACCAAGTCCATCAACTCTTCATGTTTGGTTTGGCTCTCTAAGACCTCCTGTGTTTGGGGATGTTGCAGCTGAGGTATCTTCAATTGTTTTTTCAGTGCAACAATGTCATCATTTTTCTTCTTTATCAGCTCTTTAGTGGCTTTGATATCTTTGGGATCATGTCCCAATTCAATCACTAAGTCTTCCAAAGACTTAATTCTAGTATCCTTGGCCTGTGAGGAGGCCTTCTCTAATTGAGATTGAGCTGAGATATTTCTCAATGAATTCTGTAACTGATGAGCAGCTATGGCTTTATCTGTGAGGGTGGAGTAAATCGTTTCTCTAGCCTGTTTATGAAACTCAATTTGGTCTATGGGATGAATATCCCTTGCCAATACCTCAAAGTCAATATTTTTATAATCTGCTGATGTCCTTGGTTGTTGTGAAGTTGGTCTTATGAAGGACATCTGTAATTTTCCCTCGTTGATGTCAAAAGCTGAAATCAACCTTGTCTGATTGGTAGGTGTGAGTTTGAGATACTGAGCATAAGTCTGTGCCTTCAGTTTCTCATTTCTCATCTTGATCTCTTTATATCTATCTTTTATATCCTTGTCCTTATCAGCAGGCCTACTAAATGAGGATACTTCTACACTTAGCTTCCTTTCCAAAATCTGGGTCTGTGATGTGGAAGGCTCCTGTGTTTCCCCAGATGGAGTTGCGCCTTTACTTATGTCCAACTTAGTATCAGTTAAAACTACTGAGCCTTCTGTCTCTTCCTGCGCCTTTGCCTCTTGCTCTGACTGGTCTCATATTGTATATTTGATGTGCCCATTCCTGAAATTGAGGGTTCCTCCCTAGTCCTTTTGGGGTTTTTCTCTTCATTCTGAGGAGTCTACATGATAGGAGGGGTGCTCATGGTTGCTTCTTGCCATTCAAGTACTTGCAGAAATGAGCTCTCATCAAACTGTCTTTCTAAGTCACATAAGGTGTTCTCTACCTCTACCCTTGTACTGTCTCTGTCTACAAGAGTATTTTCCACCCACTCAGATTGATTGGCATATCTTTCTATCTCTGGTATGGGGTGGTGAATATAAGGTCCCAACTTGACCTTCTTTCTCAATCTGGTCACAAATTCTTGAGGGTCATACCTCCACATGAAACTCTTTTGAAACTTCATTCGCTGCAAAATTTGGTTTGCCTCCTTCCCTGCCTCTCTAGAATTGCAGATGAAGGGGCCTAACTGGTTTTTTACTTTGAATTGTGATCTTTTCTTGGCCGAGAAAAAAATTATTTCATCAAAGTTCATTATTTGTCTATAGTACTCTAGAGCAAATAATCTCATGGGGAGGTATTTGGGTAGTTTATATGGTGCAGGTTGGCAACCATAAATCCTTATCCCTGTGTGGTTTTGGTAAAGGTACCAATCTCCAACTTTGCTTAGTTTAGACAACTGAAGGACCCTTTTGATCTTTGGACTTATTTTGGGTGGAGGGCTTCCCGTGAGCATAGCCATCACTAGATGAACAAAAGAATCTATGAAATTTGAATAGGTATATTGTGACTAAAACTTGTGGAATAGTGGGGTCCAAAAAATGACAGACCTGTGTTAGGTTCCCATTTTGTCTATTTTTGACTGTATATTTTGCCATTGTATTACCCTCTTCAACCCTTAATTGAAAGCCTTTTCTAGTGTTTTGGCTTAATCACTCCAAAAGGTATAGAATAACTTTCCTCATTGCTACATGTTTAATTATTCAACACGTAATCATGCTATCTTTATAATTATTCCCTGAAGTTGATTAAAGTGTTGACTAATTGCTGAAACTACCTAACTGGCAGGATCACATTTTGCCGTTGCTGAAACAGCGGAAACCGTGAAGCTGAAACAACAAGAACAGCATGAACCTCAAGCTGAAACAGCACGAACAACATGCGCACTTTGAGGAACAGTTGAGATTTGCGTAACAAATCTGCATCGGCAAAGGAGTCTGACCGATTACTATATTGGTCGTAATGATCATGATCCTCATGACTGTAACAATATTTTGTTATCAAGAACTGACTTTCTTATTTTTGGTACAAAAGGGTTGAGTCAGAATGTATGAAAATATTTGTAATAGATGTCTCCTCTATAAAGAGGAGACATCTACATTAGAGAGGGGGACGGAGAAAGGAGGGGAACAACTGTAACACAGAACTTGTAGTGAAGAGATGAGACTGAATCTCTTTTTGTAATATGGTTTATTGGCAGATGAATACAATTCTGTTCTAAGTATTTTATTTTAATTCCTGTGTTCTGGGGAATCTTGTGAGAGGGACAGGGCCCACCTTCATCACAAGATTCACCCATCTCTTTCTGTTGTGTGGTGTGTGTGTAATTTCTGTTTATATTACAGTTACTGCTTCTAATTATATTTACTTTTGCTGAAACTCCGTTTTCCTTTTTAATTGATTGCTGTTGCATATGAGTGCCTCACCGGCTATTAGGATTTACAGAGTGTATGGGTGAACTGGACAACAGAGGTAGGTGCTGAAAGTCCTTACTCTGAGGATAGGGTCCTGATCCTTTGTTGCAGGACAGCCATCACTTCCTTTAGCAGATTTGTTTCCTTTAAGTTATTTGTTCTTACTTCATTTTCTACAATAGGCTGTAACCACTGTAACTGCTGTAACATAGAGTAGGGATTTAATAGATAGTAGATTGTTTATACTACAACTTGTAATACCATTAAGATTGAGTATATACAGTACGTAGTCACCTTTGGAATAATCAGAATTTCCCGGGTTGATAATTTATGTGACACTCGACTATTTTATTATTAAACAATTAAAGTGACCAACAACCTGGACTAGTCTTTGGTATCCATCTTTTGAAGGGAAAAAGGAAATCTGTCGGGTTGATTGTATGGAAACATATGGTAGAGAACAGATGAGTATTTAAATACTCTTTCATTGTGCATCCTGGTGAACTGTTCATGCATTCTCTTAGCTATGAACTCAACATAATTGTACAAAATAGCAAGAGGTTGTCTTGGGGTATAAATTGACCTGAAGGCCAGGACAAGTTCATCAACAAACTCATCAGTGGAGCAGCCAAGAACACATGATATCATGGTGATGATTTGTTTGCCCCTTTCGGAAAACATGGCAGAAACATATGGGGGGGGATCTTTGGGAATAAACCGCTCTTCTATAATGAATGTTTGGAATATTTGGGCTAACTTGGACAGGCTCAACTTGGAGTACTGGTCTAGAAAATCCCCAATGGAGAGTGGGGTTAAGTTTTGACTTGGTTGGATTTGCAACATTTCATTAATGGAGTCAGTTGTAATGGTGAACAAAACCTTTTGATCAGGGGACATAATAGCCCTCTGGCTGGGAATGTAACAGGCATGGCATTGGTGGACAATTTTAGGGAAAATATGTACCTCTGGGAACTGGTATTTGGGAAAATTTGACTCCCAAAGGCCAATATCATCAGCATGGTTGAGGTATTTGTCCCTACTTAAACAATGGATTTTAAGTAGGAGGTTTTGGGTAGATGTATCCTTAATTTGGAAATCCTTGTCAACCAAGGGAAGGTGGTCGAGGTCCAAATGAGGAGTTGTGATAGGTCTAACGTCCAAGGCAACAGGGGCAGCCATAATCTAGTTCTTGTGGATTTAAATGTGGCTTTACAGGTTTATTTCAGGGGTTTTGAATGGAAACTAGAAACTTTCAGAGGGTTTGGCCGCGGGTTTTCAAATTTAGAGTATTTTCAATTGATTTTACTTTATTAAAATACTTCACAAGGATGAACGTTTCCAAATTTGAATAGGCGAGTGGTAATTTGTAGTGAAATACCTGGAATAGGGTGAATTATCTGCAAATTTGGAGTTCACAATAGCTGCAGAGGTTCAAATGAATATGGTATGGATTGAGAGGTAGTCTGGGGTCTCTGCAAATTTCTTCAAGAGTGAATTCAGAGTTCAAATGGTGAATTTAGAGTTTGCAGGAATCACACTGGTTCGTAGAGGTTCAGAGAGAAAACGAGTGAAAAAAGGTGAAAAAGGGCCTCTCGACCTTTCGATGGAGCAACGATTATTTTTTGGGGGGTGTTACACTAAAAAATGTCACCATGACTATTTGCAGTTAGTATGACTCCATCTACTGTCATACTATCCTCCTTGGCAAGTCTCATGCCTCTGCTCTTCATGTCAAACTCCAAAAAAGAAGAGAAAAGTCATTTAAAGTCAATTATCTCTGGTACGCAGTTTCTCTTAGCCTTACCTGCGTGTACGCAACCCAAGTTCACAATACCTGCGTACTTGTACGCTCTGTATGTAAAGGGGTGGGTGTGTACCCCTGTAAAGGTCAAAAGGCGTGAGTTTCATCTTTAAAAAGTTACTTGTGGTCATTTCTAGAGCATTCTAGAAGCTTGTTTGACGTGTATGAAGCGCCTCCAGATGGTTCATGTACCCAAAGAAAGAGGAACTTATCCCATTGAAAGAGGGGCTTATCCCATCCATGGTGGAGCTAATTAACTTCCTCTAGAGCACTATAAATACAGGCATTGGGCCAGAGGGAGGGAGGTTGAAAGCTGAACATTCCTAAGGGTAGATGCTGCTGGAATTAGGACTTCCTTGTAGAAGCTTGTGAGGAGAGATTACCATCTTTGCTTGTTTCCATTGGGAGGTGAGTGAGCTGATTAGAGTAAAGAAGAACTCTTGTGGACCCTGGGAGGAGCTTGCACAACACCAAGGCTCAGGTTGTAATGGTTCCTTTTGTTACCTTTTAATACAAATTAGTCCATTCTTCTCAACAATTTGTTATTTATGAGTTGTTTCATATACTCCTTGGTCTATATGTTAAATATGTTTTATTTTATGTGATATTCAGGTGCTATTTAATTGTTTGACTGTTGGTGAATGCAGGTTTCGAAGAGAAGGAGGAGCTCATCCGGATCAACGAAGCTGGACTACTACAACAGCGTTGGGTTACAGGTAAGATCTAAACACTTGAATTCTCATATTGTAATGTATATTTAGAGAAGGATTGCTCTTATTTGTCTTGTTTGTCACTAGAAAGTCTTAGGCTTCTAGGGAGGTTGGTTGTGTTCGCACCGTCGACTCTTTCCGTGTGACAGGGGGTGTTTTTAAATGAACAATAGGTGGTTTGGCGGGTTGAGCGAGGAGGCAGTTTCCGAGGCCATCGCACCGCTTATGGAGGCTGGGCGGTATTTCGAAGGGGTCACCTGATATGGTCCATAGATTGAAACGTAGCCATCAGGGGGTCGGGGTAAACCACTTTATCGGGTGGGTAATGTTTGGCCATCGAGCGTGACCGATATGGCTTTCGGCCATTGGATGAGGCGGATGTTGATCTAACGACAGTCGGGCGAGGGAAGCGAGCGGGAGATAAAAGCTTGGGCTTAAGGGGGGCCCATGGCTTTAAAATTTAGCGGTTTGGGTTTATTTAGGAGTTAATCATAGTTTTAAAACCATCAGGCGGGGCTTAATAGAGGTTTAACTTATCTTTGGGTAAAGGTCGGGCGTCGGGTAAGCCTGATATGGTTGCGGATCGTAGGATTTGGGCACAAATGATCGGACGGTGGTCAGGCGAGGGAATAGCGCGGAGGAAATGTACAGAGGTTTAGGAGGGGCCCGATGCTTTAATCAGAAGTGATTTGTGTTTATGTTGGGTTAACGAGGGGATTTATTCATTTTTTTTAGATAAGGGGTAAACATATAGTTTTTATTAAAACTAAGGGTTGGGGGTATTTACATAGGGATTTAGTTAATATATGGGAAAAGGGATATGGGGGAATTATATAATAAAGTTTAGGAATTAATATGAAATGTGATGGGTGGAATGGGTTTTTCCTAAGTAAAAAGGTAAAATGTAATATTTGCGCACTTCGCTTTATACTTAGGATAAAAGGTTTTTTGAGTGAAATAGGATTTACATGGGGGGTTTTCACTTTTCCTAGGCAAAAGAGTTTTAACCTTAGGAAAAGGGGTTTTATTAGGGTAATGAGGGGGAGATGAATTTCATGAAGGGGATTTCATCACTTGATGTCCTTAAGTCATTACGCTGAGGGTCCTATCCCACCAAAGACAGAGAAATGCTCTGAGCCTCTTTGACTTGTAGGATTAAAGTACTAGAACATGCTTGTAGATAGGGAGTTAGTAAGTAAGGGGAAAATGAATGAGGGGGAGTTAATTACATTAATTTGTAAACCTTTGCTTTTGCCTTCATAACTGATCATGCATATTGAAATATGTGTCTAAACTTGATGCATGTGTTTTGATCCAATTAACTTTACACTTTTAATATCCTTTCTTCTACTTACCCATTTACCTATTCTAACTTATTTTCTTCATTTTATTTGGGTGCATTGAGACTAGAAAACCGTTATTCTATCTTTTCTTTAATTAAAAAAACTATATATTTCTAACCTTATATCATCCAAGGGCTCAGATTAAACTGATGAGCTCCCTTTATTTTCTCTACCTATCTAATGATCTGCCAAGATTAAACTGTTTGGTCAGATTTTATTCTCTAACTATAAACATAAAATTCAAAGCATGATAGTATCAAGATTTAACAGTTTGATTACCATGGATTGTGGCATGAATAACAAGCTGCACACAATCATTATTATGCATCAAAGTAAATAGTAGTGGAATTTAGACTTGCTCACTTTCATGGCCTCTTTTTGTTTTTTGGGGTTCATATATTTTCATTTTTTGACCTTTTCTCTTTCTTTTTGTCATTTGATTTTTCTTTTTAGGACATACCCTCTTTACATTTTTTAACTTTTTAATATGGTAAACATTTGCACAAAGCAAAGGTATGTACAATATTACAAGGCTTAGCCTCAGTCATTCAAAATTATGACTCTTATTGGTATAGTAACCTAACAGTGGCTCCACTTGGGGAGGGAATCTTGTGAAAATATGTCAAGAACTAATGAAGATTAGTAGCCTTTGAATTGTTGTTGATGTTACCTTGCAAAGTGTCCACCTGTGAATATGCATTCTTGATACTTATGACAGTGAATATTTCAAAGCTTAGGGCTTTCTCTTTGGGCTTCAACTTGAAATATCACCATCCAATCCAAACTAGACTTTGTAAATAAAATATATACAAATGGGAAATGAAAATTATTAACTTGGTTCAAAGTAATGTTTTGGCATTTGACCATTCACTGGTCCACCTTCTGTATCTGTACCATTAATTTTTCTAAAAAAGAAAGCATTATTTCCTCTGTAAGCATAAATTACATAGGGACCTTTCCATAGGAAATCAAATTTCTCGTGTTTACCTTTATCCTCCCTGCTTGAATCCTGCTTGAGCACCTTGTCACCAAGGTAGAAATATTTAGCCTTAGTTCTTCTATCAAAAATCTTTTTAATCTTTTCCTGCACAATTTGAGACTTGACATAGATCTCTTCTCTGGTTTGTTGTAGATGAATAGTTCGGTTGATTCTTCTTTGGATACTATTAGGTTCAACCTATAATTCTTGAAGTATCTTCATTACTGGTACTCCAAAAGAGGATGGAAATACAACTTCCATCCCATAAACTAGCTGATAGGGAGAAGTACCAATTGATTTCTTAGTAGTCAATTTGTCTGCCCATAAGGCATTGACTAGATTTTTATTCCAAGTTTTCTTATTGTCCTCTAGTAACTTCTTGATGATGTTTACTAGGATCTTGTTTGAGGATTCTGCCAGTCCATTTCCTTGAGGGTAATAGGCTATGGAATGACCAAGGGTGATATGATACTTATTGCAGAAATCTATCATTATTCTGGATTTAAAGGCTGCTGCATTATCAGTAATGAGCTTAGTTGGACATCCAAATCTTGATAGAATATTGGTTTCAAGGAAGGTTATGATAACAATGTCTGTGGCTTGCCTTGAAGGTATGACCTCTATCCATTTTGTGAAGTAGTCTATGGTTGTGAGGATCCATTTGTGCTAGGCAGATGAGGGTGGGTGAATTTCACCAATGAAGTCTAAACCCCATTGTTGAAAAGGTATTTCAGCAGAGATTGGCTTGAGGGGTAAAGGTAAGAGATTTTTCTTCCCCTCAAAAATTTGGCATTTGTGACAGGAGGTCACATATTTTTTGACATCAGCAAACAAGGCAGGCTAGGAGAAACCAACTCTAAGGATTTTATCTATAGTGGTCTTCCAGTAAAGGTGTCCTCCACAGTCACCTGCATGAAATTCTTCTGAAACCTTGTCAGATTCTTCTTTTAATAAGCAATTGAGAAGAATACCTTCATGATCTCTCCAAAACAAAACATTTTCTAAAATAATTTTTTTTAAGGATTTCATCTTAAAAAAACTTCTTTTGGTCCTAAATAATTCAGGGGGAGCTTGTAAATTCAATAAAACGTAAATAATATCAGCATACCAAGGTGACTCAAGAAAGGCCTGGATGATTAGTGGAGTCGCCATCTCCTCTTCATTATCTATTTCTGCAATAAATTTTATATCCAAGGTCTGTCAGTTCGATTCAACCATGAGCTTGGCTAAACCTTGGCCCTTGATTAACTTAGTAGGTTTGATTTCTATATCATACTCTAAAATAGTAGCAATCCACTTTCCCCTCTTTCCATCAGGACCATCCTGAGTTAGGATGCCTTTAACTACTGAATTAGGAACGTAGGCTACTATATGAGAATACAAGATATATACCCTAAAGTCCTTAATGGCTTTGACTAAAGACAATGCTTGTTTTTCCATTATATTATATTTCAAGGGGGCATCTCTCAATGCTTTGCTAAAGAAAGCAATGGGTTGTTCATAGCCCTGGTCATTTTTCTGCAATAGAACAACAACAATCGTGTGCTAAGAAGAAAAAGGAAACAAGATGAAATCTCTGTCAAATTTAGGACTGATTAATACAGGTGTTTTGGTTAAGGCTAGTTTGATGTCTTCAAAAGATTTTTTAGCCTCAACGGTCCATTTTATGGTGGAGACTTTTTTCAACATGTTGTTTAGTGATCTAATTAATTCTGCTAGATTAGATATAAATCTTCTAAGAAAATTAATTTTTCCTAAAAAAGCTTGTAACTCTCTAATATTCGTAGGGTGTCTTATTTGCAAGATAGCTTCTATTTTCGCAGGGTCTATTCTTATGCCATATATTGAAATTATGTGACCTCACAACTTTCCTTCTTCTAACCCAAACACGATTTTTTTGGGGTTTAAGGAGATTCCAAATTTCTTGCATTTAATAAAAACCTACCTTAGATGATCTAAATGTTTATTATCAGATTTTGAAAATACAGTAATATCATCTAGATATATCACAAGGAAATCATGAACTTATTTTGTGAAGGCTATATCCATAGCCCTCTGGAAAGTAGCTCCTGCATTCATTAGCCCAAAAGGAATTTTCACATACATAAATGTGCCCCAAGGAGTAGTAAAAGCAGTCTTGGGTTGGTCATCAGGGTGAACCAAGATTTGATTGTAACCAGAAAACCCATCCAACAATGAGATTCTGGTTGTGTTGGAAATAACACTAAGAGGGGGGTGAATCAGTATTATTAGATCAATAATTTTATTTTCTAAACAGATTTATATACGCTACTTCAGTGAAGTGAACTAGTGTGTACACGCAACTGTGATTAAATAAACCATCGTATATCTAAAGAATTTGTGATTTAAACAATTTATCATGTGTTGAGATTAAACCAGTACATCAATAAATTATTAGACAGTGTAGTAAAAGTAGAATAAAGCATCACACATGAACACCAAGATTTAAGGTGGAAACCCAATGTGGGTAAAAACCACCTGCTTCCGTCATCTCTGTCTTCTTTTAATAATAATAAAATATGTTTACA
This sequence comes from Pinus tabuliformis, assembly GCA_031772625.1. Taxonomy (NCBI): domain Eukaryota; kingdom Viridiplantae; phylum Streptophyta; class Pinopsida; order Pinales; family Pinaceae; genus Pinus; species Pinus tabuliformis. Next base: position 472,307,964 of record CM062808.1, read on the forward strand.
ATCTTGTACTTGTGCATACTCATACTAGTACGCAGGTTTTTAACCTACAAAAGGTTACAACCTTCTCTCATTCTCCAGCTTCCACTGGAAGGGAGCTACAACCCCCTAGCTCGTGTACTAGCCAATATGATTACTAGTATGTAGGTGCCAGCCTACAGAAAACTCCACTCTTTCACCAGGGACCATGTTTCATGAATTTTCAGACTGGATATTCCTGGATCACAACACCACAACCTGAAGGCCACGTTTCATCAAATTTTCACACTAGACCCATCAAAAATTTTAAACTTAACTGTATCAACCAATATTCATTTAATCTGAACAATCAGATCACTAACACCAAAACTCTGTGTTGAACCCAGAACCCTGCATCATCATTCAGAACCATCAATAACCTGAAAAATCATGCATTAGAGTGTATACGCTACTTGGCTGAACCCAAATTGCGTGTATACGCTACTTCCGTGAATTAAACCTGCATCTACCTTCAAAACTACTGCAAACATAAACTTATGAATCAATTCTGTACCAACCATCAATATACTGAATATCTACTGTTAACTTACAGAGTTTTACATAGGCATGTACAAAGATCACTTCTTCTCACTTATACAATCAAATGCCAGCCTCCTTATCCATTCAATTTACATTCAGGTCTAAGAAGACTTCATTTAAAGACAACAATAAGACAACAAAATTTGATCAGATAGCTCAATTAGATCTGAAAAAAGAAGCTTTTCTTTTGTATAATCTACTTGAAAGAACCGAACCTGTGTGTATACGCTCTTTGCCTGAGACGAACCTGCGTACAGATATGCAAATATTGACTTAGAACTTTGCTGCAATTCCAGACATCAGACAAACTTAGTTCATTTTAGATAACGAATAGAACAGGTGCAAAACATTAGATCTAGTTTCAACTAATATCAGATCATTCAAGAAAAAGTCATTTCAAGTCTCATGATTCCTGATCCAATATTAAGCTCAATGTGCACATGAATATTTAGAATCTGGTCCCAAACATAACCCTGCAACATAAAATATACTTCAAATATAAGTATTACTTCGAATCTTTTTGCTTGCACACTTGGCCTTCTGATCTTCTCTTCCTTATATAGCTTTAGGCCCTTTTTCAATACCTTGGACCAAAACCACTTAGTACCAATACCTTGGACCAAAACCACTTAGGACCAACACCTTGGACCAAATAACTAGGGTCAATACCACAGCCAAATACCTTGGACCAAAAACTTGATTTTCCATCCCATACGTGCTTTTCCTTCTGTGAAAGAGCATGTGTACATATATGCTCTTTTTTTTCTGTGTTCGCGCGTGTATACACTATTTTGACAAAGTGAACAAGCGTATACCTCTCTTTCTTCAATCTATGGAGTCTGATCTGTAATCCTTTGTTGTTAACTTGTTACATTGTGAACTGTCATCTGTGTGAGTTGCCATCAAGGACAACGCTTATATCATAATGTAGAAATTTTGAATAATATAACACTTATTCAGAGAGATTATCCCGATTATACACTATTTGCGGAATGCATGCTTAATACATAACCTCTTCTACTATTGATCATCAATTTAGTAGCATTAAAAACAATGAAACATCAATCGCATGCGCACATTAACACAGTATGTAACCCGGGGAAAGCATACAACTAAAAACCCCACACTATCTGTATATTATAATGATTGAGAACATGTAACAATACATAGTACAATACTCCTCACAAGTACTCAGTACTATCTCCACCTGTTACACACAAACTAGCTCAGATATGAATCAATCACAGGTTCAAATCTCCTCTGGTGCTTGCCTGCCTCCACTGCACAATCCTGCATGAGAATGGCTGATCCAAACTTTTCTTTTTCTTGGCTGAACCACACAATCCTCATTGGCAATACTCAATCCGTTGATTGTGCAAAGCTCATGCACAACTATAGTCACAACTAACAGCTGTTTTGCCCTTTCAATCACCTCTAACACTTGTCTCCACTAAATTGTCCATGCACTGAGTTAATTGATGTATTCTTGAGTTAATTTATGAGTTAATAATTAGTGAATTAATTAATAATTAATTCACATCACTCATCACTACTGTATTCTACAGTTAGACTAAATACAACTAGTTCAACTAAGTCAAACTGAACAAAACTCCATCAACTCCACAATCAACTCCACCAAACTCAATCACACGAGTTCTAACTGAAGTCCACCATGCAATAGCTCAACTGACCCATAAGAAAAGTGTATTTCCTTTTGACAGCTACATGTGCCACATCCGTAGCTCAAACTGAAGTGCTCCAAGAGGATAAGATAATGTTTATAGTCCAAATATTATTACGAGCTAATAATATTCGACTGTTCTATTTTTAGCCTGACAGTCTAAAAATAGACTCCACCCATATGTCTAAAAATATAAGTCCATCTATTTTTACCAACATGACCAATCATCCAAAAATATCATCCTGCAACTCATAGACTATGATCCATATGTCTAAAAATAGACATAGTCTAAAAATAGACTTTGCGCCAAAAATAGCCTGCGGGCCCACTTAGTGAAGGTGACTCGTTTCCACTAAGATCCATCATCTTGTTGTATTTTCAAAACATAATGCCAAAAATCTCCCCCTTTGGAGTTGATGGCAACAACAACATCAAGACACTCTCCCCCTTTGACACCAAGACATGCTCCCCCTGAGTATATGCTCAACTCTCTGATTAAGCTCCCCCTATGCTGAGATGTACTAAACCATGAATGCGAGGTCCATGCTCCCCCTAAGCACATGCATAATCTACAAAAAAATATTTTTCAAAAGAATAACATGACTCTACAACTCAACTAAGTGAGTATGACCTTCCTATCACCAATGACTCATACATACATCAATCTCCCAACCAAGTGGGGATACACCTGATTTGTCTCATCCACCCGACCAAGTGGGGATATACCAGTTGTTTATACATGACAGAAATACAATAAATATTACATCATCCATCCCATGCAAAGTGGGGATACAAATTACATCATTTGTCTAATAGGACTCATTCAAATGTATGAGAAGACATATCACACCCTAGACTTTTACATGATTTAAGCAACAAATGGTATAAATATCTGAAGCCATAGCTGGACTTAGAAACCATAATGCCAACAATGCAGAATGTGTGTGAAGGCTAATGCTCCCCTTGAACCTGTGCTACCTGTGCATTGTTAACAAGTCAATGATCAAGGCATCTTTGTCAATTAGATAAAAGTTAATGAACAAAGCATATCGATAGACTGCAATCATCAATATCAGACAGAGAAACCATATCAGAGTCTGCCTCACTATTTTTTCCTATCTGAAAAACATATACGCTTCTTAAACCACATAAACCCACATGTATATGCAACTATACTTCATGAAACACGCGTATACTAACCTTTTTCTGAAAAAACTAGATTTAACAGCAGGATGATGCAACAACGACTCCCAACTTTTGTCTCAGATATTAAAATGTTTCTCTGGGTAGTGGTTTAGTGAATATATCAGCAACCTGTTCTTTGGAGGGAACATACTCCAATTTGACCTTTTGTTCAAGCACTTGTTCACGTAGAAAATGGTACTTGATGGGTATGTGCTTGATCTTGGAGTGCATGACTGGATTCTTTGAAATATTGATGGCACTTGTATTATCACATAGAATGGAGATGGGTGGAGTACATGTGATCTAAATGTCTTGCAAAGTTTACATCATCTAAAGTAGTTGTGTGCAACAAGATGCAACAGCCACATATTCTGCTTTAGCTGTAGATAAAGTTGCTTTGAACTTTGTTTCTTGCTGAACCAAGACACTAACCTAGAACCCATATAGAATGCACCACCACTAGTGCTTTTTCTATCATCAACACTTCTTGCCCAATCTGCGTATGTATATGCATGAAGAGTAAGATCTACATCTCTAGGATACCATAGTCCAAAGTCCTGAGTTCCTTGAAGATATTTGAAAATTCTTTTGATTGCCTGAAGGTGTGATTCCTTTGGATTTGCTTGGAATCTTCCAACTATTCCTACTGCATGCATGATGTCAGGCCGGGTTCCTGTTAGATAAAGTAGATTTCTAATCATGGATCTATAAGTTGGTTGATGTACTGCTACTAATTCATCATTTGAGATGAGACTGCATCCTGTTACCATTGGGGTACATACCGGTTTAGAATCTTCCATTCCATACCTTTTCAAGATCTGTTTGAGATATTTGGTTTCTGAAATAAAAATACCATCTTTAGTTTGTTGAATTTGACCAAGAAAATAGGAAAGTTCACCAAGCAAGGACATTTCAAATTTTTGCTGCATTACTGAAGCAAAATTCAGACTCATGGATTCTTTATTGCTCCCAAAAATGATATCATCAACATAAACAATAATAATTAACAATTTATCAGTTTCAATCTTTGTATATAGATTGCTATCTGTAGAACCTTTTGCAAAACCTTGTTGGTGTAGATATTTGTCAAGGCGGTAATACTAGGCCCTTGGAGCCTGTTTTAGACCATAGAGAGCCTTTCTAAGTCTGCATACAAGTTTTGCATCATTTCCAAGAATGAATCCTTTTGGTTGTTCAATATAAACTTCTTCTTCTAAATCTCCATTAAGGAAGGCTGATTTTACATCCATTTGGTATACTTTGAATTTCTAAAAGCTGGAAAGAGCAAGAAACATCCTTATGGCTTCAAGTCTGGCAACAGGTGCAAAAGTTTCTTCAAAATCTATACCTTCCTGTCGAGCATACCCTTTACAAACAAGTCTGGCCTTGTTTCTAATGACTTCTCCATTTTCATTTAGCTTGTTCTTGAATATCCATTTAGTTCCTATAATATTTTTATCATGAGGTCTAGGAACTAATTCCCAAGTATCATTCTTTTCAATTTTCTCAAGTTCTTCATCCATGGCCTTGACCCAACATTAATATTTGCATGCTTCATTTACATTTTGAGGTTCAGTGGAGGATAGTAATGCTAGATAGCTTGAGGTCCCTGTAATAGTTCTTCTTGTCTGTACACTTGCCTCTTTTTCACCTAAAATTTGAGTTTTTGGATGATTTTTTTGAACATACCTGGACGAGGTCTTTTCTTCTACCATTATCTCTTCTTCTGGTGTTGCATTGGTTTCTTCTTCAATATAATTTTGATTTGATGTGGGAAAGTAATCCCCATATTCCTCATTGTCATAATCTTATGTTGATTTAATCTGTTTTATATTTTTGTATGCTTCATCAACTACAACATCAATGCTTTCAACAATCTTCCCAAGTATTTTATTATAACAATTATATCCTTTACTTCTGGAAGAATAACCAAGAAGAATACCTTCATCTGCTCTGGGTTCAAACTTACCAAGTTTTTCATCAGTCCTTTTGATAAAACATTCGCTTCCAAAAACTTTAAACTATTTTACAGTAGGAGTCTTATCATACCAAAGTTCATATGGAGTTTGAGCGCTATTTACCCGAACATTTTCTTCGTTGAAAATAGTCACAACAACGAATGCAGCTTCACCCCAGAAGGTTGCAGGAGTTCCAGATTCATCTAGCATAGCTCAAGCCATTTGTTGAACTATTTTGTTCATTCTTTCTACAACACCATTTTGTTGAGGAGTTCTTGTGGTGGAGAATTGATTTTTTATTCCATGTTATTCACAAAAGTCAAAGAATTCATCCGATATAAATTCCCCTCCTCGATCAGATATGAGGCATTTGATTTTTTGATCTGATTTATTTTCATCCAAAGATTTGAAGGCTTGGAACTTTTCAAATGCTTCATATTTATGCTTTAGAAGACCTATCCAACACATTCTTGAAAAATCATCAATGAACAAAATAAAGTATTCTTCTCCACGAGGTGACTTTTTCCTTGTTGGTCCACATAAATCAGTATGGACAAGTTCAAGTGGTTTACTATGTTAGAGTCGGTTTGGTCATCCCTCCGTCAGAGATCAAAACTCTTTTTTCATTTCATGTTTAGGTGTCCCATCGCTTTCTATCAGTTGCATTTCGTTAGGAGCATGCCATAAATTTGACAGAAGGGCTATTGTCACTCATCCCCCTCATGCTTTGCACTTCCGGCTCAGGTCTATCCATAAAAATTGAATCTTAAAGTCATTTGCACTCCTGTTGCAGTTTCTAGGTCATAACAATCATTTTAGTCATTAGGTCTAGGGTTAGTCCATTTGGTCTTCGACAAAGTCTAATAAAGCTAGCAGGCCAGTGGGAGGTCCTTGATAAGTTGTTATTTCAAAAGATTCTAATCGTCATATGGATGGATTATGACTTCTCTTCAAAACTCTGTTTTGAAGATAAGTCGACATTTCATTTTTTGTAATAATTTTTCAAAATTTTCAGTTCTTGAATTCTCTAAGTGCACCCCTAGTCTCCTTTGCCAAATTCCATGTCAGCTATCCCTGCAAAAAAATGCCAAGAAATTCATCATTTCAACCAAAAATCAAGGAGGAAACAAAAAGGTCAAAGTTCTATTAATTGTGAAAAAGTGTCAGTTGCAAAACATTACATAGTGGGTTTTGGAGAGACAAAAATCAAATTGATGTCTATATAAAGTTTTTCCATGAAGATGAAAGTCATTTTGCATGCCAAGGTTGGAGGAAAATGTTTCAAGTCGAATTTGTGAGAGAAGTGCGTGTTTTGGAAAGAATTGGCCCGCAGCTAATCAGCGCGGTGCAAACAGAGAGCGCGACGCACTGGGGATTTCTGCCCAGTGTAAATTCTAATGGGCGCGATGCACACAGAGAGCGCGGCGCACTGGGTTTTGAGCATGGCGCATATAGCCTCAAGCCCAAAAACTGTTGGAAACTTCACCGAATTGCTAATGCTTTGCCTAGATTTTCCAGGTAGGCTTACTATCTTGCCATTGCATCAAATTTTATGGTAAAAGACGGTGGTTTATGGGTGATAGTGGTTGCAATAAAAATGTTCAAAACCTACTTCTAAAAGATCCTCAAGCCAATTGCAACCAGGTTTAAAATTCACTGTTTTGCCACCAAGATTTTTTCTCCCTCCTATTGTTCCCTTATTTTCACTCATCCCAATTCACTATCCCCTAATTTCATTACTTCCTTCTCACCTAAGTTCATTACTCCCTTCTCCTAAATACTCTATCCCAAATCCTCTAACCTCACACCTCAAAACCTATACAGTAATCCCAAACCCTAAACCCTATTCCTATAAATAAATCCCCAAACCTCACACTCCTAAAACACAATCAAGTGACTGTCCTCACATTGCAGACTTCACTTGATTGAACCATATCCTTACCCTCCCTCCATTATACCTACTGTTCCATATTCCTCATAGCTCCTCATTTCCCTTTGGCATATTTGGCACTTGGAGACAAATAAATCAAGCCTTCATTTCTCATTTTCAACAAATCAAACATACACTTGGCATAGACTTTCAACACCATGGAGGCGGGCACCGATACATCATATGACCAAGACAATGACTCTACAACTGAAACTGCATACACCAGGAGGGTGCTGAGGAGGCACAAAACACATGATCGACTCCAAGTCTTAACCGAAGCTTCTTTGGTTGAGCATGGCACTTGATGAAGAACCTTCGGTTCAAATTTCAAGAAATTTGGATCAATTTTTGACATTTTGGAATTTTTGCATTAAAAAACAGGGTTTTTCTCCTTGTGCGTCGCGCCACGTGGCACGCGCTTACAATAGGAGACTCCAAATGCAAAAAAATTTATAGTTTTGGATTTTTCATGGAAAATCATTACTGTTGGTGCTTGGACAAGAAATTTGGGCAAGTTTTGAGTCCTTAGGAGGTCAAAAACACCCTAAAAATGACCTCTCTGCCCCTAATTTCACACACACGAAGCATTCTTGGGCGTTTGAGGTTTTGGAGGGGCAAATGGGCACCAAATTCAGAAATTCCACTTGGGTTGGAAAGTAGACAGGTAGGGCTTTCCAAAAAGACCACTTGGGCTCAATTTTGACTTCAGCAAGTGCCTCAAAATCAACAGCAAATTAGCACGACACATACAGAAATTGGCGCGACGCACAGAGGTTCTTGGCCCAATTTTTCACCTTCCAGCTCAGAAATTCGGCTAGTTTGACTAGTTTTGCTTTGTGATGTAATTTTTGACTTGTCTTGATGTAATTGAGTGAACATGATGTGATTTTGACACTTAGTTACTTGTTCTAGAGGATTCATTCACCAAAGGGTGAAAATTTAATGAATGAATCAGTTTCCTACCTTATAGAGGCTAGTTGTTTTGATTGCCTAGATTTTAGTGCTTTGTTTAGAATTGGTTGAAACAACTCCTAGAAGGATGAGATCGACCCCTAGAGGCAAGGGAAGAGGTTGGTTGGTCTATATTATGTAATTTATAAGTCATTTTCAGGGTTGGACTCTTGGGAAAAGCTTGGCACTCTATTGTACATTGTATCTCTGCATTTTTGGCTAAGGAAAGACCAGGGTTTTGTAGCACTGTTTGGGATCCATGTGGATTTATGTTTTGATGGTGTGCTTCTCTGAGTAAGTAAGTTGATCTAGTGTTTTGTGTATCATCTTCATGCTTCTTCTTCTAAATTTGAAACAAATGGGTGATTAAGGTGGAATCCATAACTGTTATGCTTTGCCTTTGAATTTTTTTAAATTTTCATGTTTTCTTCAGTTTAGGGAGAATCCTTGAGACTCTCTTGCTCTCCTTAGCTTCTCACCTGTCTGATCTAGCCACCTCACTTGCTTTAAAGCATCAAAATGATTTCCTTCCTTGCCCCAATCAGATTTCTGCAAAAACTGTGCCGCATCCCCAAGCCCAAATTTGCCTTTCCCATTTTTTCAGCAAAACCCTAAAAAAACCAAATCAAATCCATGCACTTAATACCTAAACTAATATCAGTTGCAAATTTAGTCATCTCGAGCCTCATCGATTACCTTTTGCCGAGATTGACCCGGAGAGAGCCCTCTCCTGTCCTCGTAGTACTAGCTACGAGGTTGAGCGTGGTTTGATGTGGACCTAGAACCTTGTCTTTCCTGCCTGAGACAAATCTAGGCTCTAACATAGTTGTGACCATACTGGGGAAGAAAATTGTTTGTTTGTTGATGTCATTGGTTTTCTAAGCTACAGATGGAGCCTGAAGTTATGCCAGGTAGCCTTCGAAATGCTTTTGCTTTGCATTAGCGCAAGTAGATAAACGCTGCTTCAGTTAATCTCCGGTCTAGCTTGTAATCGTGACACTTGATTTGTGAATCACCCCAGTACTTTTGAGAATTCTAAGCTTTGGATGATAGGTTCAGAATTTGACAAGCTGATCAAGTTATTTTTGTTCCTTTGATTTCTTGAAAATAACACGCTGGCTTCAAAGAGATATACAAGAGCTAATCCAGATCCAAATCCTCCTCCTTTCTATGATAATCCTAATTTGATTTCAAGAATTGTTCGCCAAGAGAGCTCTGTCACTCCCGTGTTTAGATCTCGTTCATGCCCGAAAATTTTTGAGTATCTTGAAGAGCTTGATTTTGATGAAAAGTTTGAATTGTCATTATTTAAAACCAAGTCTGAAAATGCTCTTGAGTCTGTCGTCCCAAATCTGGATTTTCTTTCTACTCTAAAAATTTAAAAATCTAATAAGTCTATTGAAAATTTCATTCTAAGACAACTCCAAACTGACATTGAGGCTGAAAATATAATTGATTTTCTAGAAGCTGCATCTGCAACTCTTGGAACTATTTCAACCCCATCTAGCTCAAGGGTTCCAACGGAGCCACCTTTCATTCCCACCCTTCCTCCGCAGCCTAACATTGCTGATCAAAAGTCTATTGTAAATTCACCTCCATCTACTCCTTCTACATCTAAAATTATTTCACCTCCACATACACCTCCTCATACACCTCACACATCAGCAGCTCTCACTCCTCCATCATTCCCCGGACCAAATCCACCAAGAGAAATGTGTTGGCATTATGAGACAAGTGTTGTCCTTGATGGCAAACCACACTGATGACAAATCATAGTGCAGAAGGTCAGCAGCAAGGAATTGATGATCAGACTATAAGAAGAAGAGAAAATTCATATACGTAGGTTCATTAAGCCCAAGTCGCGTGTACACGCAAGTTCGCTTCAGTAAAAGAGCGTGTATGTGGAAAACTTATATTTGGTCCGTGACGGTTATTCCTTGGAAGTTGTGCCTATGGTTTTGGACCATGGTGTCTCGACGGACGTGTCGATCCCTCGTTTTGAAGTTGATGGTTTTGGATTTCTATGGTTTTGGCCCGTGGTATAGAGCAAGGCCTAAGGCTATATAAGGAGAAGAAGATCATTAGGCAAATGTATCTTAAATGTCTTGAGTATCTGAGGAAGTATTAGATCCAGTATGCAGGTTATGGGTTGATGATACATTGCTTGATCTGAGCTAAGGAGAGATCTCACCGGTTGATGAAGAACAAGATCTAAGGAGAGATCGGGATCAAATGGTTTAAAAAACACTATTATGATATGGTTGATTATGCGTATTTCTAGATCTACATATTGACGCAATGTTATGTTCTGGGTCTAACTGATGTCTGGTACAGCTGCAAGTTGAGAGAATTTATTTTTAGATCTGTACGCAGGTTGTCTTTGGTAAAAGCGCGTGTATACGTGGGTTCCTCTCATTGAAGTAGCGTATATCTTTTGAAGCTTGATTTTTGGGTTTGCAGTTGGATCTGACTGATATTACAGAGTTCTGTAGTCTGCTCTATGTTCTGGTGACAGGTGTTGACAGGGTTTCAGTGGTTCAGAGATTCATAGATTGATGATGCTAGTATTGGTTGTTTTATGCGTCAATGATTTGTGAATGAATCATAATGTTGTGCTTCAGGAATATCCAGTCTGAAAATTGATGAAAAGTGGTACCTGAAGGACAGAAGATTGTAGGCCAGCACCTAGGTACTAGTATCTTAGCTATTACAAGAGCAAAGGGGGGTTGGAGCTCCCTTCCAAGGAAGTTTGGAGAACAAGAGAAGGTTGAAGCCTTCTGCAGGTTGTAGCCTGCGTACTGGTATAAGGCTGCACCAGTACAAAAGATTGTAAACTGAACTTCTTATTAAAGAAAGATAGAAACGACTTGCAGCAGGTGGTTTTCACCCACATTGGGTTTCCACCTTATATCATGGTGTTCATGTGTGTGGCTTTTGTGTGATGATCTGTTCTGTTATACTGCTCTTAATATGGTGAATAATGTCCTGATGCACTTAACTGAAGAATAAACTAACTGAATTATAAGTTTTCTGGTTATACGCTGTTTTCTTTAGACACAGTAGAGTGTACACGCTGGTTCACTTAACTGAAGTAGCGTATATGTTTCTGAGCATTGAAAAAGTTTGATTGATCTGATAATACTGATTCACCCCCCCTCTCAGTATTATTTTCAACAATTGGTATCAGAGCAGGTCCTTCAGAGAAGCTTGATCGCTTGAAGGTAGATCGTTCATCATGAGCAACTACAAGAGAGAAGCATCAATCAGGCCACCAGTTTTTGATGGGACAAAATTCAATTATTGGAAGGTAAGAGTTACTGCCTATCTTCAATCTCTTGGTACAGAAGCATCGTAGAAACAGGCTACGCTTTTCCTTCAGCTACTCCTACAGATGCAACTGAGAAAAAGAAGTATGAAACAAATCCGAAAGCAGTCAGTACCCTATTAGGATGTATATCCCAAACGGAACTCATGAAGGTAATGCACTACAAATCCGCAAAAGAGATATGGGACAAAATTGTCACGAGCTATGAAGGAGATGAACAGGTAAAGCGTGCTAAACTTCAAACTCTCAGGATTCATTATGAAACTCTCAAGATGTATAATGATGAAAGTGTGGCTAACTATTTTCTTCGGGTAGATGAGATTGTTAATTGTATGAAAAATTTGGCTGAAGAAATAAAAGAGGCTATAGTGGTTGAAAAGGTTCTAAGATCATTGTCCCCCAAGTTTGAATCTAAAGTATCTGCAATAGAAGAAAAGGAAAATCTACGAATTCTTACTATGTCTCAGCTACATGGAATTCTAACTGCTTATGAAATGAGAAAGGGAGGTCCATCAGACAGAAGAGAAGCTGCTTTCAAGGCATTAGGCAAAGAAGATCATTATGAAGCAAGCCACGTCCCAGAAGAAGAGGAAGAAGAATCAAATTTTGTCAGAAATCTTCAAAGGGGTTCTGGAAGGTTTAGAGGTAAGTTACCTTTTAAATGCTTTGCTTGTGGAAGAGTAGGTCATTATGCTGCAAAATGTAATTATAAGGATAAAGGAAAGGAACCTGCTAGATGGAACAAGAAACAGAGTGCAAATAAGAAAAGATACTACACTCATGAAGATAGTGATGGTCTATCAAACAGTGATGAAGATGAACGAGGTAATGAATATAAGTAATGGCATTTGAAGATGATGATTATATGGATGCTATAGATGTGGATAACCTTTATGATGAAATTACTAGACTTAAGAGATGTATAGAAGAAAAGAATATGATCATTGATACTCTACAATTTCAAATTGATGAAAAGGAAAAACATCTTGAAAAACTAGAAGGTGAAATTGTTGGTCTTAGAAAGGAGATTGAGAAAAAAAAAGCAGTTAATCTTAAATTTGTTAAAGGATCTGAAACCTTGGATGAGATTATCAATGTGCAGCGATCTCCTCTGATCAAGACAGGTCTTGGATATAATGGAGAAACATCTCAAGCCTCTACCTCTAAAAGTTATCTTGATGCAGCAAGGAGAAGCGAGCAAAGGCCAAATAAAAGTCATCAGGTGAATTAGGCACAGTTTACCTCAAGAACAAATAAAGACCATCAAGAAATTTGGGGACAAACTTCCTTAACGACAAACAGAAGCTACAATCAGCCACAGGTAAAATCTTCCCAATTTGCTCCAAGAATGAATAGAAGCTACAATCGGTTGGATGATAGATCTGATTATCACAGAAGTTTCTTTAATGGCCAATGCTTTTCTTGCTATAACTTCGGTCACAAAGCAGCTCAATGTGTTGCCTACAAGACAATCATGACTAGAGAAGCTCAAAAGCAAGGGAGAATGACTGAAACCATGAAAAGGACTTATAACAACTTTTCGGTTCTTGAAAATGAAGTTGAATGCTCTATTTGTAATAACTTTGGTCATGAAGATTCTGAATGCAGGAGCAGGTTCTGGAAGACAATTCAGAAGGAGCAAACCTCAAATGTCAGAACATGGAAAACAAAGGAACCACAACCAGAAAGATGTGGGATAGCCTTCTATGCAGAAGGTCAAGAAAGTCTATGGTACATTGACAGCGGATGTTCGAAGCATATGACAGGGGACAAAGAAAAGCTTGAGTCATATACCACATTAGAAAAGGGGAAGAAAGTTTCTTTTGGAAACGATATTTCTGCAGCCATAAAAGGAAAAGGTGTTGCTCCATTAAAAGAGAAGGTCAAAGCTGGAAATGTCTTGTATGTTGATGGATTGAAGCACAATCTTCTGAGTGTCAGTCAGATGTGCGATCAAGGAACAGAGGTAATATTTAGATCAAATGGATGTTGTGTTCGTGATCTTGATACAGGTAAAACAGTGATCAAAGGAAGAAGGACTCCAAATAATCTATACATATTTGAAGAAAGACCACAACAATGCTATTTAAGCAAGGATGATGAACACTGGCTATGGCATAGGAGGTTGGGGCATCTAAGCTTTTCACAAATAAGGAAAGCATGCAAATATCAGGCAGTTCGTGGTCTTCCAGATATCAAAATTCCAGACAACACTATATGCAAATCTTGTCAGTTTGGAAAGAAAACCAGAACTAATTTTCCAGAGAAGGAAGGATCAGCTAGCATGCCTCTTGAGCTAGTACATACAGATACTTGTGGTCCATTCAGAAAAAGGACACCTCGAGGAGAGGAATATTTGATATTATTCATTGACGATTTCTCCAGGTTTGTCTGGTTAGGACTTATGAAGCACAAAGATGAAGCATTTGAAAAATTCAAATCCTTCAAAGCCTTGGCTGAAAATGAATCAGGACACAAAATTAAGTGCCTCAGATCTGACAGAGGTGGAGAGTTTACCTCGAATGAATTTTTCGATTTCTGTGAAGAACATGGGATAAGAAGAGAATTCTCTACAGCTAGAACTCCTCAGCAAAATGGAGTTGTGGAAAGAATGAACAGAACAATCCAAAAAATGGCTCGTGCTATGCTTGATGAGTCAGGTAGTCCCGCAACTTTTTGGGGTGAAGCTGCACATGCTGCGGTTATTATTCTCAACAAAATAAATGTTCGGGTAAATAGCACTCAAACTCCTCATGAGCTCTGGTGTGGTAAGACTCCTTCGGTGAACCACTTCAAAATCTTTGGAAGCAAATGTTATATTAAGAATACTGATGAGCAACTTGGCAAACTTGAACCAAGAGCAGATGAAGGCATTCTTCTTGGTTATTCTCTACATAGCAAAGCATACAAGTGCTACAATAAAAGACTTGGCAGAATTGTTGACAGCATTGATGTAGTGGTTGATGAGAAGGGATATATTCCTAGGCAAATTCATCATGAAGATATTGAAGAAGATGAAGGCTATTCTCAAAGGCAGAATGATGAAGAAGAAGAACCTCAAGAAGAACCAGAGGAGCAGACAAGAATAGAAGAAAAGACTCCATCCATATATGTTCAAAAGAATCATCCAGAATCTCAGATTGTGGGGCAGAAAGAAGCAGGAATACAAAAAAGAAGAAGAATTGTAGAAGCTTCAAGCTATTTGGCATTACTCTCTTCCACTGAACCACAAAATGTGAAAGAGGCATGCAAAGATGAATGCTGGGTCAAAGCAATGGATGAAGAACTTGAGCATATCGAAAAGAACAATACTTGGGAATTGGTTCCTAGACCAAAAGATAAAAATGTCATAGGGACTAAATGGGTCTTCAAAAATAAATTGAGTGAAAATGGAAAAGTAATTAGAAACAAGGCCAAACTTGTTTGTAAAGGGTATGCGCAGCAAGAAGGAATAGATTTTGAAGAGACCTTTGCTCCTGTTGCAAGACTTGAGGCCATCCGAATGTTCCTTGCTCTCTCAAGCTTTCAAAACTTCAAGGTATTTCAAATGGACGTGAAATCAACCTTTCTGAATGGAGACTTAGAAGAAGAAGTATATATTGAGCAGCCAGATGGTTTCATTCTTGGGAATGATCCAAACCTTGTATGCAGATTGAAAAAGGCTCTCTATGGTCTCAAACAAGCTCCAAGGGCTTGGTACTATCGGTTGGACAAATACCTTCACCAACAAGGCTTTTCAAAAGGATCAGCAGATAGCAATCTCTATATAAAAGTTGAAAATAACAAGTTGCTAATACTTGTTGTTTATGTAGATGATATTATCTTTGGCAGCAATGAAGAGACTATGAGTCAAAACTTTGCCTTGGTTATGCAGAAAGAATTCGAAATGTCACTACTTGGAGAATTGACATACTTTCTTGGATTGCAAATCCAACAAAATGAAGGAGGTATCTTCTTGTCTCAAACCAAGTGCCTCAAGCAGATCTTGAAGAAGTATGGCATGGAAGATTCAAAGCCAGTATGTACACCCATGGTTATAGGATGTAGCCTTAGTGCAAATGATGAATCAGCAGCAATTCACCAACCCACTTATAGATCCATGATTGGGAGTTTGCTTTATTTGACAGGTACCCGACCAGATATTATGCATGCAGTAGGAATTGTTGGAAGATTTCAAGCCAACCCAAAGGAAACTCATCTTCAGGCAGTCAAAAGAATCTTCAAGTATCTTCAAGGGACCCAAAACTATGGCTTATGGTATCCTAGAGATACAGATCTCACTCTTCATGCTTACACAGATGCAGATTGGGCCGGAAGTGTGGATGATAGGAAAAGCACAAGTGGTGGTGCTTTCTTCATGGGTTCCAGATTAGTATCTTGGTTCAGCAAGAAACAGAGTTCGATTGCCTTATCTACAGCTGAAGCAGAATATGTGGCTGCGACATCTTGTTGCACACAACTTCTTTGGATGATGCAGACCTTGCAGGATTTTCAAATCACTTGCACTCCACCAGTCTCTATCTTATGTGATAATACAAGTGCAATCAGCATTTCAAAGAATCCAGTCATGCACTCAAAGACCAAGCACATACCTATCAAATACCATTTTCTTCGGGAACAAGTGCTTGAGCAGAAGGTCAAGTTGGAGTATGTTCCTTCTAAGGAACAAGTTGCTGATATTCTCACAAAACCACTGCCCAGGGAAACTTTTGAGTATCTCAGACAAAAGCTGGGAGTAATTGATGCTTCATCCTGCTGTTGAAGCTTGTCTGTTCTACAGAAAAGTTGGTATACGCGAGTTGCGTAAGGGATATCCGCGTATATACGCTGATTTATGCAGGGAAAGTCGCGTGTATGGTGTACGCGTGTTGCAGAAATCCTATCCGCGTACATACGCTGTTTTATGCAGGAGAAGTCACGTATATGGAGTTCTGAACAGTAAGGGCAGACTCTGGTTGTAGAAGGTCTGAGATGGGTATGCCAGAATTCTTCAGGCACAGTTTCAGGGGGAGCAGCTTAAAGTCTCATAAAGCATTGTTGGCATTTAGATTCTTTTGGTCCTAGTTCACAACTGTTGTTAATTTCAGGAGAAGGAGCTCAGAAGGAAATCTTGGCTGCTGATATAAAAGATGTTTATCTGACTCTGCCGGTGTCTTTCATAAGTCTTGGTCTAGATTTGTTGTCTCTATGTCATGTATCTGTTTTATGGTGTCAAGGTCATGTAACGACCTATGATTTCCCCACTATGCCTGGGATGAATGATGTAATGTTATTGGTTATTTTCTGATGTATCCCCTCTTGGTTGGGAGTATGGATGCATGCATTGAGTCTTTTGGGTGATAGGAAGGTCCTTTATGATGTATAAGTCTTGGTTCGTTTGAAGAACATCTTTTGCAGATCTTGCCTACAGACAGGGGGAGCATGTTCAACACAGCAGAGCAGAGGTATCAGCATGTACTCAGGGGGAGCACAGCCCTTTGCCCTTGATGACAAAGGGGGAGAATGATATTGGGGTTGCCATCAAGTCCAAAGGGGGAGATTGTTGGCATTATGAGACAAGTGTTGTCCTTGATGGCAAACCACACTGATGACAAATCATAGTGCAGAAGGTCAGCAACAAGGAATTGATGATCAGACTATAAGAATAAGAGAAAATTCATATACGCAGGTTCATTAAGCCCAAGTCACGTGTACACGCAAGTTCACTTCAGTAAAAGAGCGTGTATGTGGAAAACTTATATTTGGTTCGTGACGGTTATTCCTTGGAAGTTGTGCCTATGGTTTTGGACCATGGTGTCTCGACGGACGTGTCGATCCCTCGTTTTGAAGTTGATGGTTTTGGATTTCTATGGTTTTGGCCCGTGGTATAGAGCAAGGCCTAAGGCTATATAAGGAGAAGAAGATCATTAGGCAAATGTATCTGAAATGTCTTGAATATCTGAGGAAGTATTAGATCCAGTATGCAGGTTATGGGTTGATGATACATTGCTTGATCTGAGCTAAGGAGAGATCTCATCGGTTGATGAAGAACAAGATCTAAGGAGAGATCGGGATCAAATGGTTCAAAAAACACTATTATGATATGGTTGATTATGCGTATTTCTAGATCTACATACTGACGCAATGTTATGTTCTGGGTCTAACTGATGTCTGGTACAGCTGCAAGTTGAGAGAATTTATTTTTAGATCCGTACGCAGGTTGTCTTTGGTAAAAGCGCGTGTATACGCGGGTTCCTCTCATTGAAGTAGCGTATATCTTTTGAAGCTTGATTTTTGGGTTTGCAGTTGGATCTGACTGATATTACAGAGTTCTGTAGGCTGCTCTGTGTTCTGGTGACAGGTGTTGACAGGGTTTCAGTGGTTCATAGATTCATAGATTGATGATGCTAGTATTGGTTGTTTTATGCATCAATGATTTGTGAATGAATCATAATGTTGTGCTTCAGGAATATCCAGTCTGAAAATTGATGAAAAGTGGTACCTGAAGGACAGAAGATTGTAGGCCAGCACCTAGGTACTAGTATCTTAGCTAGTACAAGAGCAAAGGGGGGTTGGAGCTCCCTTCCAAGGAAGTTTGGAGAACGAGAGAAGGTTGAAGCCTTCTGCAGGTTGTAGCCTGCGTACTGGTATAAGGCTGCACCAGTACAAAAGATTGTAAACTGAACTTCTTATTAAAGAAAGATAGAAACGACTTGCAGCAGGTGGTTTTCACCCACATTGGGTTTCCACCTTATATCATGGTGTTCATGTGTGTGGCTTTTGTGTGATGATCTGTTCTGTTATACTGTTATTAATATGGTGAATAATGTCCTGATGCACTTAACTGAAGAATAAACTAACTGAATTATAAGTTTTCTGGTTATACGCTGTTTTCTTTAGACACAGTAGCGTGTACACGCTGGTTCACTTAACTGAAGTAGCGTATATGTTTCTGAGCATTGAAAAAGTTTGATTGATCTGATAATACTGATTCACCCCCCCTCTCAGTATTATTTTCAACAAAATGGTTGCTCGGTTTGCACCTCTCGCACTGCCTCAAGTTTTGAATGACATGCCCATAGATTATCAGAGCAAAATTCCTTTGTTTGATGGCACACCCCAGGGTATTACAGCTCAGCAACACGTGGACAAAATGACAGATTTCTTCGATCTTCACGAGATCGATGAAGAAAATGTGACCATGAGGTTATTCGTGCGGACCTTCGGTGGCGAGGTAAGAAAATGGTTCAGAGCTTTGCCTGCCAGAAGTGTTCCTACATTAGAAGACCTTAAAGACAGTTTTTGGAATGCTGGGAAGTAAAGAAAGATCCGCTGCAAATCACTTCCGAATATACCAAGATCAAGCGAAATGCTGGTGAGTCTATTCAAGACTATTGTATTAGATTCAATGCGGTTTATAATGCAATTCCGGATGACTTAAATCCAACTAGAAGATCAGCTTTGCTTAAGTTCCCAGATGGCTTTGATCCGGACATGGCTTATCAGTTAATGGAAAGAGATCCAGCTACCTTAGAAGAAATGTAGAAGATTGCCGTTAGTGTTGAGGAAAATTTGAATGACAAGCGAGCTAGAATGAAAGCTGAAAAGAAAGTCTCAATAAAGGAGGAAGCTTCTACCTCAGATCAGGTGCTACGCAAGGTAGAAAAGATGATTGAAAGGTTGACACTAGATAAGCCTGAACCACAGATTCGGAATCCCAATTTCCATGGCCAGCAGCAGCCACAATTTAGGATCAAACAGTGTGAAGAGCGAGCACAAGAAATGGCATCACAACAGCAACAAGTAAAGACACCTCTTCAACAGAATTTTGTTGGCCCCGAATCAGATGATGAATTGAAGCTTTTTTCAGATTACACTTTGACGTGTGTGCCTCGTATTCAAAATAGTATTGCTGATGCACTTGCTAAGGCAGTAAGTAATTTGAAGATTCCCATGAACTCAAGCAATAAATTTGAAATCCATGTGAAGCATCGTCCAACTGTCCCGGACAATCAGAGATATTGGCAAGTTTTCCAAGATGATGAGGAGATCAATGATTTTCTTCAAAACAAAGGTAAATTCAAAGATTCCTCAATTGATGTAGAGCATGATGATGGCAAAGACGATGTGCAGATAAATCAAATGGAAGTGTTGCAGCTCAAGGATAATGTGATTCCTAAAGGCTTGATACCTTTAGAAGAACTCTTTGATCATGATGACGTAGCCCACAAACCAACATTGCAGCCAACAGAAAAGGGAGTTGAAAACATGAATATTGGAATAGATGAGCATCCGAAGATGGTAAAGCTGTCCAAAGCATTGCCACCGAAGGTAAAGGCCAAATGTATCAGTTTGTTGTCATCTTTTGCCGATGTGTTTGCTTGGGACTATTACGATTTGAAGACATATGATACCAATATAATTCAACACACTATTCCTATTAAGCTTAACCAAAAACCTTTCAGACAGAAGTTAAGAAGGCTTAATCCAAAATTTCTGCCATCAATTGAGAAGAAAGTTAATAGGTTGTACAAATCAGGAACCATTGTTCCCATTCATTTTTCTGATTGGATATTGTTGGTCACTCTAATTATTTATTAATTAAATAGTCGAGTGCCACATGAATTGTCAACCCGGGAAAGTCCGTTTATTTCAAAGGTGACTACGTACTATATGTACTCAATTCTAAAAGCATTAAAAGCTGTAGTATAAACAATTCATTCTCTGTCAAACCCTTACTCTCTGTTACAGCGGTTATAATATATTGCAGGAATGGAATGAGAACAAGTAACTAATTAAAGAGAATAAATCTGCAAAAGGAAATGATGGTTGTCTTGTAACAAAGGATCAGGACCCTATACCCAGAGTAGGAACATTTAGCACCTGCCTCTGTTATCCAGTTCACCAATACACTCTGTAAATCCTAGTCACCGGTGAGACACTCATGTACAACATCAATTAATTAAAAGGAAAACAGAGTCTTAGCAAGAGTAAAGCATCAGAAGCAAGATTCGTGAATAAGGGATGGACAAAAATCACACATACACACACACACAACAGAAAGGAAATGGGTGAATCTTGTGATGAAGGTGGGCCCTGTCCTTCTCACAAGACTCCCCAGGACACAGAAACTAAGATGAAATACCCAAAACAGAACTTTATTCATCTGCCAATATACCATATTACAAGAAAGATTCAATCTCGTCCTTCCACTACAATTCCTGTGTTATAACTTGTTCCTCCCCCCTTCTAATGTAGATGTCTCCTCTTTATAGAGGAGACATCTATTACAAAAGATTTTCATTATACATTCCAGTTCGACCCTTTGTGCAAAAGTAGGAAAATCAGTTCCTATTAACAGAATGCTGTTACAGTAATGTGGATCATGAACGTTACGACCAGCGTAACTGTTTGTTCCATAATCGATCGGATTCCTTTGCTGTTGCAGATATGATAAGCAAATCTCAACTGTCTCCTCGAGGTTCACATGCTGCCTTTGCTGTTTCACCGATGTTGCAGATTTGATACACAAACCTCAACTGTCTCCTCGAGGTTCACATGTTGTCTTTGTTGTTTCAGCTTCCAGGTTCGTGCTGTTTCCGTTGTTTCAGCAACTGCAAAATAATGTCCTGCCAACTTTGGAGAGTTGCTGTTTCTGCTGTTTCAGCAACTGCAAAATATGGTCCTGCCAGCTTTGGACAGTTGTTGTTTCTTCTGTTTCAGCAACTGCAAAATATGGTTCTGCCAACTTTGGACAGTTTCAACAATTATTCAGCAACTTAGTCAACTTCAAAGATAAAATATAAAGATAGCATGATTATGTGTTGAATAATTAAACGTATAGCAACAAGTAGAGTTTGTAAGTTTTAACCCTATACAGAAATTACCTGCATACGAATTCTTAAACAAAGAAAATAAACAATGCGAGAGCAAAACCCATAAAACACATATGCACAGAGATTTTTCGCTGGATCCCAAAACCGGGACTACCAGCTTGATTTTTCATTATGTTCCTTTCAATGTTACAATACATATTTATACATGCTGAAGCATCCAATACCATGGACCGAAAAACCATCGCGTCCAATACCATGTGCCAAAATCATGCACAAAACCATAGGTAGGTTCGCCCAACCTAATATAGGGTCCAAAATTTTTTTCCCGGGGCGCTGCCCCGGACCCCGTAGAGGGGGGCTACCGCCCCCCTCAAACCCCCGGACAGGGGGGGCTGCCGCCCCCCTGTGACCCCCCCGCTGCGCAATCGGCGCAACGAAGGGGGGCTACCGGCCCCCTCTAACCCCCCGTTTCACTACGTAGGTTAGTCGTGGAAAGAATATAACACAACCCAACAATCTCCCACTTGTTGTTTTCTTTCCACAAGGGGCCACAGGAGAGCTTAGTCATTTTTCCAGCCCTGAAACACCCATTGTTTATCTACACCAAGAGAACTTCTCAGAGCTCACAGATTTTGTCAATGCAGCTGCAGTATTCTTCAAAGTGTCCACCTTTACCAGCAACACCTTTTTGTCTTCTATCATATCCCTCACAAAGTGATACTGAACATCAATGTGCTTTGTCTTTGAATGATAAGCAGGGTTCTTTTGCCAAGAAAATTGCACTTTGGCTGTCACAGTCTATTCTTATAGCTCCCTGTACTAACCCCATATTTGAACACAATCTCTGCAACCAAACTGCTTCCTTGCTTGCATGAGTGCCTGCCATGTATTCTGCCTCTGTAGTTGATAGTGCCACTACAGATTGTTTCTTACTCATCCAACTGACTGCACCTCCAAATAGGTTAAACACATACCCACTTGTAGATCTTCTCTGATCCAGATCTCCAGCCCAGTATGCATCAACAAAACCATGAATATCCAACACTCTGTCCAATCCTGGTCTTCCTTGGTAGCACAAACCATAATCACTAGTGCCACGCAAATACCTGAAAACCCGCTTCACTGCTGTCCAGTGCTCCTTCCCAGGTTTTGACATAAACCTGCTCAATACTCCCACTGCATGTGCAATGTCTGGTCTAGTACAGACCATTGCATACATCAGGCTACCGACTGCACTTGCATATGGAACACGGGACATGTCCTCTTCCTCTTCTTGTGTCTTGGGACACTGTTCAGCAGATAACCTCACACCTACAGGAATAGGAACCTTCACTGGTTTACTATCCTGCATATTAAACCTCTGCAGTATTGTCTCGACATACTTCCTCTGGTTTAACCAGAGCTTCCTCTTTGCCCGATCTCTTTTAATTTCCATGCCCAAAATATAGTTTGCAGCACCAAGATCTTTCATGTCAAATTTGGAGGACAATTGGGTCTTCAAATCTTGGATAATTTCTTTGTCATTTCCAACCAGCAACATATCATCCACATACAAGACCAAATAAATAACACGGTCACCAATTAATTTAAAATACACACAATGATCTGCTTTGCTTCTGGTGAAGCCAAGTCCCCGTATAAATGTATCAAATTTCTGATACCACATCCTTGGTGACTGTTTTAACCCATACAGAGACTTCTTTAACTTGCATACCAGTTCTTTCTTACCCTTCACCGCAAAGCCTTCAGGTTGCCTCATGTAGATTTCCTCTTCCAAATCCCCGTGAAGAAATGCTGTCTTCACATCCATCTGTTCTACCTCAAAATCAAAAGCAGCAGCAACAGATAAAAGTAATCTAATAGAAGCTACCTTGGCAACAGGAGAAAAAATATCACCAAAATCAATTCCCGGCACTTGGGAATAACCTTTTGCTACCAACCGAGCTTTGTATTTCTCCACCTTTCCTTCTGCATTAGTCTTCTTCTTGAACACCCATTTGCTGCCAATGGGTTTCCTTCCAGCCGGCAACTCTACTAGATCCCAAGCCTCATTTTTGTGCAAAGATGCCATTTCATCAACCATGGCCTCTTTCCAGAGTTTTCCATCCTCTGAATCCACTGCTTCCTTCACAGTTCTGGGATCATCATCAGTAACAGACAAAGCAAAATTTGAACTGAAAGCAGATGGACTGTACCTTTCTGGTTGCCTTCTTTCTCGACCTGATCTTCTCACAGCCGGAGTTTGTGGCTCTTCATCTTCTGATTCCTCCTCTGCTGCAGAGTCTGATTCTTCCTCCTTTGGCTCAAACTCTATCTTCTCAGGTTCCTTTGGTTGGACTTCAGATTGAATAACATCTTTTACCTCTCTGAACACCACATCTCGGCTGTACACAACCTTCCGTGTGACTGGGTTCCAAAGCTTATAACCCTTTAAACCATCCTTATACCCAATAAAGATGCACTTTTCAGATTTACTATCCAACTTGGTTCGTTTCTCCTTTGGAACATGTACATATGCATCACATCCAAATACCCTCAGATGTGAAAGAGAGGGTTTCTTACCAGTCCATACTTCTTGTGGAGTCTTATCCTCCAACGCTGATGAGGGTGATCTGTTGATCAGGTAACGTGCAGTGTCCACCGCCTCTGCCCAGAATTCCTGTCCTAACCCGGCACCACTGAGCATGCTTCTTGCCCTTTCCATCAATGTCTTGTTCATTCTTTCTACGACTCCATTTTGCTGAGGTGTATATGGAGTAGTCTTCTGTCGTGCTATACCACACTTCTTACAAAATTCTTCAAATTCCTTGCTGCAAAATTCTCCACCATTATCTGTCCTCAGAACCTTTATCTTCTTCTCTGTCTGATTTTCCACCAGAGCCTTAAATTCTTTAAACCTGTCAAAGACTTCAGATTTCTTCTTAAGGAAATATATCCATGTATTCCTTGAGAAGTCATCTATGAATGATACATAGTACACAGACTTACCCAGTGATGGAACCTTCACAGGTCCAAACACATCACTGTGCACAAGCTCTAATATTTGTTTCGTCCTCTTACCACCAGAGGGGAAACTCACTCGATTCTGCTTCCCATACACACAATTTTCACAGAAATCGAAATCCAGAGAGCTATCATTCATATCTTCTACCATACCTTTACCATGAAGTATTCGAAGGCCCTTCTCTCCAATATGTCCAAGCCTTTGATGCCACAACATGGTCTTCTCTCCAGAGACCACTAGATTTTCTACTCCATTTTCAGGAACCATAGAACTATTGCACCCATCAACAACAGTGCTACTTTGCAGCTTGTACAGAGTTCCAGTCCGAACTCCCCGCATCAATATCAGTGCTCCTCGAACCATCTTGCAGGTATCTTTCTCGAACACCGTCTTTACACCTGCATCATCCAACTTGCTTACAGAAATCAGATTTCTGGCCAATGCAGGAATATGTAGAACACCCGGAAGTGTTCTAACCCTTCCACCTTGCAACTTCAACTTTACTTTTCCCCGACCAATGATTCTAGCCTTCCTATCATCTCCTAAGAAGACATCACCACCATCGTATTTCTCATACTCGCAGAACCACTCTCTACGGGGAGTGAAGTGAAAGGATGCACCTGAGTCAATCAACCATGCCTCATGATCTACATGTGTACTTGAAGAAGCCAAGTACACATCCCCACCTTCATCTGAGGTGGTTTTCGCCTCTGCAGAAGGAGCATCATCAGATCCCTTTCCTTTATCAGGAGCTTTAGATTTACAATCCCTTCTGAAGTGTCCTTCCTTTCCGCATTTCCAACACACCACCTTTGTAGGTTTTCCTGGAGATTTAGATCTCCCTCTAGATTTAGATCTCCCACTCGATGACTTATTTTTGTTTCTGTTCTGGGACCGTCCTCGTACAAACAAGGCATCACCATTCTGGTTGTCCATATTCTTCCGTCTCATCTCCTCCGTCAGCAAGGCTGAGACTATTTCATCAAACTACAAGGCAGTTGCATTGCTACCTATTGCAATAACCAGACTATCCCACGAATCTGGTAGAGAACACAATAGACTGATGCACTTATCTTCATCTGAAATTTTAATATCAACAGATAATAATTGACTTACCACAGTATTAAACGCATTCAGATGCTCTGTCACCGAGTATCCATCTTTCATCCTCAGGTTATACAGCTTTTTCCGCAGGAACAGTTTATTCACCAGAGACTTAGATTGGTACAAAGTCCCTAACTTGACCCACAAAGCCTTTGCCGTAGCTTCCCCTGATACATTCAGCAATACTGAATCTGAGACACACAATCGTATTGTGTTCTTTGCCTTTCGATCCAATTTCTTCCATTCTTCATCGGTCACTCCCGATGGTTTAGTACCCGGATCTACCGCGATCCACTGATCTTTATCGACCAACAGATCCTCCATCTTGAGTTTCCACAACTCAAAACTCTGACCATTGAACTTCTCAATCTCGATCTTTCCACTGCTCGCCATCTTCTTTCACCACCAGAATCGATCTCGCAGATCTCCCACTGAACAGGGTCTACCACAGGCCCGAGCGAAACCCCTCAGCAACAAAGGCGTCCCCTTGAAGCCAAAACAGCTCTGATACCAAATGTAGGTTTTAACCTTATACAGAAATTACCTGCATACGAATTCTTAAACAAAGAAAATAAACAATGCGAGAGCAAAACCCATAAAACACATATGCACAGAGATTTTTCCCTGGATCCCAAAACCGAGACTACCAGCTTGATTTTTCATTATGTTCCTTTCAATGTTACAATACATATTTATACATGCCGAAGCATCCAATACCATGGACTGAAAAACCATCGCGTCCAATACCATGTGCCAAAATCATGCACAAAACCATAGGTAGGTTCGCCCAACCTAATATAGGGTCCAAAAAATTTTTCCTGGGGCGCTGCCCCGGACCCCGTAGAGGGGGGCTACCGCCCCCCTCAAACCCCCCGGACAGGGGGGGCTGCCGCCCCCCCTGTGACCCCCCCGCTGCGCAATCGGCGCAACGAAGGGGGGCTACCGCCCCCCTCTAACCCCCCGTTACACTACGTAGGTTAGTCGTGGAAAGAATATAACACAACCCAACAGAGTTACTGGATACCTTTGAAATAATTAAGTCAAAACACTAGCAAAGGCTTTCAACTATGGGTTGAAGAGGGTAATATTATGGCAAAATATAAGGTCAAAAATAGACAATATGGAGTCCTAACATCCCCCCAACTGAAAGGGTTGCATGTCCGCATGCAACGTCTACTCTGAATCCGAGTCGGAATACTGGGATGAACAATGCAAATTGATTATGCAGTAACTATAGAAGGTGTTTTCAACCATGTCTCTGAACCCATGGACACTCTGAAGATTCTGCCATGCTGCCAACTCCTCCTTTTTGGTTAATTTAATGTGAGCCTTATATTGCTATCCAGGTAGCCACAGGAGAGGGAAATGAAAGTGGTAACCAATCCATCGTTGAGCACACTGTCTAATGCATTTAACATAATTAGGTATGCGTGAGATTGCCACCTGAAGATTGAGAGGATTATAAGGATGATATTCCCGTCTTTCTTTAGGACAATGTTCCCAAAATAGATTATTTGCTGTTATAGCCAGAGCTCCTTTAGTTTTCACATAATGTTGGCAGTCTTCCAAGACTACTTCTTGTAGTTTCCTGATATGATCAGTCATCCCTGGTACGCGTACAATTCGTTGATGTTGTGCAATGAATATGTCTGCATTCTATGGTTCAACACGAATCCAGAGAAGACAGTTCTGCTCATTAAGTGCTGCCGACATAAAAGCATTCCACCAAGTAAGCTGATTGGCCAAGAAGGAAATAAAGGCTCTTATCTGAATATCGCCAACAAGAGGAAGTAGACTAATCTTTCTATCTTCAGGCATAGCCTCATTGTGAAGATAGAGTTCACACAACAAGTTCTGGTCACTATTTGGTGCTTCTGTGAAAGTCTCAATAAATTGTTGCGGTGTAGAGACCTGGTGGGGTCTTCCATCCTTGATTGCTTTTATTTGGAGGAACGCTAAGCATTCTCTCAAAAATACAGAATAGTTAAAAGAGGGTTTCCTTGTAGTAAGTAACCGCTGGACCAAGTCAAAGATGAAGGACAACCTGATTTTTAATTTCTTATTCTCTTTATGTTGTGCACGAGACTGTTCGAGCACTTCCCAATTTTTTTATGCATAGTTGAACCAGGTTGACTTCTGTTGCTGAAATGCCTTTCCTTGTTAGAGCTCATACTCTATCTTCCATGTGTCCCTTAGTTCTTGAAAGCTAGAAGTCTGTGTGTAAGCATTGCTGACACAAGAAGGTTCAGTCTGTGTATAAGCATTGCTGACACAGGAAGGTTCAATCTGTGTATACACAGTTGTAAAAGACTTCGGTACTGGTTTCTGTTCTGTATCAACTTGGGTAGGCCGGGGTGGTTCTGTTTCTTTTTCTGGAATTCTTGAAGACCCTGCTGGTTCTTGTGTAACAGCAGGGTGTTCCATTTTGATTACAATAGGAGAAGGCTCTGGACTAGCTCCAGTCATCAGAACTTCGACTATCTTATAGCCTGCTCGAGTATAGAGATCA
Organism: Pinus tabuliformis; assembly: GCA_031772625.1. NCBI lineage: Eukaryota > Viridiplantae > Streptophyta > Pinopsida > Pinales > Pinaceae > Pinus > Pinus tabuliformis. The sequence goes on from CM062808.1 coordinate 472,335,981, forward strand.
CCACACTCAATGCACATGTATTCACTGTATTGATCTTTCTCTGTACTCTTTTCAGCTGTAGATGCTACCTGTGCTAGGATGTGCAGATTGAGTTAGTTTTGATAGGTTTCCCAGCCATTGTTAACTCCTACTGATAAGCTTTAATTTGTGATTTTAAAAACTCAATTTCTTCCTGCAGGGAGGCTACGGTAACCGAGGCTTCTGTAGCTGCAGGTTCTAGTGGAGGAAAGAATTGTTGTTCGGCATCAATTTTATCATTTGCATCCATAACATGTGGTTCTTGTGTATCACCTGTTGGTTCAGTGGCTGGTTCTTGTGTAACAACCACATACCCTATATCGTCTTGGGTGTCCACTTTAGATGTATCGGTAGCTGGTTCTTGTGGAGCAGCTGCCTCAATTTGAAGAAAATGATGTCACAAAATTGTGAATGATCTGCATTTCGGCACCCGAGGGTGAGGAAAGTGAATATTCAGGGCTAGTAGGAATTCGGTATCTTAGAATGATAGGTGGGGAATTGGGGATAATGGCCTCATTTACTGCAGACGACCTTGTTTGTCGGCTGTCACACGGAATCAGTCAATAATGCGGACACAACCGACCTTCCTAGAAGTCTAAGACATTCTAATGACAAACAAAACAAAGTAGAGCTATCCTTCTCTAAACATGCATTATGATATGAGATATCAAGTGTTTTGTTCTTACCTTTGTCCAAACGCTGTTGTAGTAGCTTAGCTCCGTTGATCCAGATGAGCTCCTCCTTCACTTCGAAACCTGCAATCACCAACAGTCAAACCATTAAATAGCACCTGATTATAACATAAAACAAAGAATATTCAACATGTAGACCAAGGAGTACATGAAACAACTCATAAACAACAAGTTATTGAGAAGAATGGACTAATTTGCATTAAAGGTAACAAAAGGAACCATTACAACCTGAGCCTTGGTGTTGTGCAAGCTCCTTCCAGGGTCCACAAGAGTCTTCCTTTACTTTGACAAAGCTCACCCACCTCCCAATGGAAACAAGTAAAGATGACAATCTCTCCTCACAAGTTCTCACAAAGAGGTCCCAATTCCAGCAGCATCTACCCTTAGGAATGTTTAGCTTTCAGCCTCCCTCCCTCTGGCCCAATGCCTGTATTTATAGTGCTCAAAAGGAAGTTATTCAGGTCCACCATCAATGGGATAATCCCCTCTTTGGATGGGATAGCTCCCTTATTGATGGGATAAGTTCCTCTTTGTTAGGGGTACATGAACCATCTGGAGGCGCTTCATACACGTCGAACAACCTTCTAGAATGCTCTAGAAATGACCACAAGTAACTTTTTAAAGATGAAACTTGCGCATTTTGACCTTTTCAGGGGGACGCACCTGCCCCTTTAGATACAGAGCGTCTTTGGACGCAGACATCATGAACATTAGGTGCGTACCCGCAGGCAAGGTTGAGAGAACCTGCGTACCCAGAGATAAACACATTTACAAAGACTTTCTCTCTTCTTGGAGTTTGACATGGATAGCAGAGGCATAAGACTTGCTTAAGAGGGTAGTATGACTGTTGATAGAGCCATACTAACTGTAAATAGCCATGGTGACATTTTTTAGTGTAACAGATTGCCCCCTAAAGTGCGAAGCCTGTAGTAGATTAGGGTCTCATAAAATCTAGGAAGGGTGAAGCGCTTTATCATTTCAAGGATTATCTCGTGGAGAGCTTGGTCGGAACCTGCAATTTTAAACACAAAATACATGTATAAGATTATATCATCACTGAGGTAGGCATTCCCATACTCAGATAAAAACTTTAACTAACAGACTAACTACTCTGATACATGAATGATCTTGCAATACATCATAATCATAGACTTTTGTAGACACAGTATGGACGCAGCCATCTGTTTATGATTAGTCTACTTAGATAATGAATACAAAAATCCTCGCAGCCTGGATGGTGGAAACTAGATCTAGGGTCTTCATCTCTACTTCCTGAATTGGTACGATCCTATCCATGCGAATAAATGAGTTGATGTCGAGCATGGTAGAAACCACTTGATTACCGGTCGATGATGTAAACCGTTAACAAGTGTGAGAGAGACCACCAGTAATGTCAATGGTTCTCAAAGTACCCAGTACAATCCATGAGATGTGAATGAATGAGTTGATGTCGAACATTTCACGGAATCCCTTGATCGAAAGTCAATGATGTAAACTGACGTCAAAGGCGAGAAACCTACCATTGATGCATGCAGACTTCAAGGTACTGATGATTTCTAAGTCATCTTTCTAGATAATGTGTTGATGTCGATAGAAAGCGACCCGTTGCAGGCAAGCCTACAACACGAAATCATTGATCAAGTTGAAGAAATGTTGCTGTAAGGACTGACTCAGGGATGGTCAAACGGATGACAAGTATTTTGCAGATGAAAGTTTTGTTTGCAGACCTCTTGAACACATAACGACACGACAGATGGCTTGGTGATAAACGACTCAAAGTTAATCCCTGAAACCCGATTTGAAGATTTTCAAAGTGGTTTGGTCAACTGTGAGGTAAAAGATTTCCCAACCCAGGTAAATGAAAAGTGTCGTGTTCAAGAGTGGTGATAAGGTTCTTCTGTAGTAAAAGATAACAAATAGGTTCATTCTTCTCTCTTTTCCCCCACCATTTCTGGCAAGTACCTCTTTATTTTTAACAAGCTTGAGGAGGATAACATATGCTTGATTATAAGCTCATCCTTCGGATGAGTCCAACCTAGTTTTGATTCGAACCCTAGGAAGGAGTGGTTCGTTCCTGTTTGTAATTGAACAGGTCCTTTACTGTAAAATGTTTAACGAGCCCAGTATAGGAGAAACTCGGCGTTTTTCAATTTTAGAGAGTCTGAAAAAATTAAAGAAGACTCCACGGTGAAGTTTTTCGTAAGTTTGTGTCCCTCAAGCTCGAAAAAAGTATAAAATAATACCTGGGGGAACCGCTTGATCTTGCGACCAAGGAGTACTTTCATGTTTAGTGTCGCTGACCTGAAAAGTAAAAAGTAATCAAGGACACGTCGTTTTATTTCCAGTATCGAGTTTGAAACGACAAAAACCCGGCAATCTTTTCCTGATTTTACGGTCAGAAAAGAGCTATAAGGGGACCGTCTTTTAATTCCGTTTTAACGAGTGTAAAAGAAACGCTCGGCAATATTTTCATTTTTTAGGAGTCAGAAAAGGGCTTAAAAGATGACTCTGATATTTTTGTTCGTGAAAAATGACATTTTCCCTCTAAATCCCTTTGTCCTGCACAAAAACGACACATTACTCATACCTGTTTAAGATAGGCAAAAATTCATTGAAAAACATCCTTTCATGGTGAAAAATAAACAAACCTAGCATTCATTTATCCAAAAAACCTATAAAAAGACTTTTTACCATGTCATTTTTACCATTTTACTGTTGAGGTTGAGAAAAGGGCTTTTGGCAAGAAACTTCCCGTGGTCATTGCGGAGAATCCGACCGTCAGAATCGAACGCCGTCTCTTTCAGGTATTTCACAACATCCTCCTTGTCAATTTCATCCGTTTAGAATTTCATTTTAGGTTTCAGTTTTGATTTTTGGGGGGTTTTAGGTTTTGAAAACCACTCCGCGGGGTACGCAGGTGCCCTAAAGGGTGGCCTGCGTCCCTCGACTTTTTCCTACACAGGAAAAAGGTCGGGGGACGCAGGCTACCTTCAGGCCACCTGCGTCCCGGCGCTCTGTGTGCCAAACGCGGGGTGCGTCCTCCGCAAAACGCGGAATTTGAAACCCCAAACTCCAAAATTAACCATTCATATTTCCTAAAATTAATTCTAATGCCTGTTTGTTCATGTGTAGGGCACTTACCATGCTGGATTGGAGAGAAAGAGAGCACGAGGAGGTTGATGAAGCTGCAATCAATCACCAACCTTCCATCGATGCCCTAAGAGCATGTGGATTATACAAATACTGGGCCATACCTGGCATGAGGGCTCAGGTGAGATTCTTGGAGTGGCTGGTCGAGAGATGGAACGTTCATGAACAATGCTTTTACATCAGAGAGCAACAGCTCGAGATAGAGCCCTCCGACATCTACTTTCTCACTGGCTTGCCGAATAGAGGCGAGCAACTCAATCTAGCCGGGACTAGGCCGGGTGGCCAATCCCTTGATAGTCTCCGAGCAGATTGGTGCATACCCAATCAACGCCATGCGAAAGGCATAGAGATCAAATACATCTCTCGGCGTGAACTCATGGTCATAGCTTTCACTGTTACCAGGATTTGCGACTCAGCCACTTTACATATTGCCACTGGGTCCCAAATGCGGATGGCAATTGACTATTTCCGAGGCACCATCTTCAACTGGTGCGATGCTGTGTCGGCCAACTTGAAGGGCCAACTGACTAGGGCGAAGAACGGACAACTAAAGACCTTTGGATATGGGCCTCTAGTTGTGAGCTTTGCCTTAGAGAGAGTTCCGATGCTGATCCCTCAGCATCTCACTGTTGATATCTTGGGTCCTCGGGAGCCAAAGCTGATACGATGGGTTACGGTGATGGCCCGACATCCTGACGAGGGTGCGGCAGTTGTTCGATTCACTGATAGTTATTTTCACTGGTTAGAGGACCAGGTGTTTGCGATCCAGGACTTTCCGTATGCCGGAGTAGATTTTCGAAATGATCCGGACATGGTTCTTCCACAGGGAGAACAATGGGATGACAGAGGTACTTTATTTTTCACAAGTTTTTTAAGTTATGTATTTTTTTTGTTTTTTATATATATCGCCTTAAATTGACAGTAAAAAAAATGTTCAAAATGCAGATGTAGGCCCACGGCGTCCAGCCAATCTCCGGGCATTCGAGAGGAGACACCCACCTGCACCGCCACCGGCCCCACAGGATGCGGCCGCAGAGATGCTAGTTGAGTTGGAGCATGACCTAGAGCGTCTCACGGTAGACATACTGGAGACGACCATAGACGACATTCCTATCAGACTGCAGCGCCATGTAGTCGCGGTCCCGGGGCCTATTAGGAGGTTTTTATGTAAGGTGGCCCGGGCAGTAGTGTCTTACAGAGAGCATCACCAGTGACTGGATGGTCACCTTTTGTAGTCACATGTGACATTTTGACTTTTTGTACCTATCATTTTACCGATCATAAGGTGTTTTAAACCTATGATCGAAGGCGATGTATATTTTTTGACACACTCCTACCTATATATATATATCATTATTACCGGCTTATTTTGTTTAACATGTATGATGAAATGTTTATAAATTTGCATTTATGATTGTTTACAAATGTCTATTTAACATTCGAGACGCCATTGCATCTGCTAATGTATTTAAAGACCTTGGAATATGTTGATATTCAATGTAATCAAATTCACGTTCCAAGAGACGCACCCTCAAAAACAATCTCAATAACACAGGATTTCTAATGGCATAAACTCTATTAAGCTGTAATACAACGAGTTCAGAATCCAACCTCACTATCAAACTCCGAATCCCAAATGAAATAGACTCAGATAATAATTCAATCACTGCACTGTATTCTGCAATGTTGTTGGTTGTTTGACCGAGGCTCACCCCATGCATAGAAACTAATTCGTCAAAGGGCGAATAGATAACCCAAGCTGCGGAAGAGATATTCCGTGTACTACGACAAGCACCATCAGCAAATCCAATGTACATTTGGAGAGGCGTCGACATCTGCAATATCAAGAGCAAAACCAAGATAAGCCAGAATAACGACGAAAACACACTCTTCTAAACTAAGCACACTGACTAAACTAACAAACATACTAGCTAGAAAAGTAAATCTAACCTAACTAAAAATTCTCCATACCCACCATTTAAGCATAGTACCTCTTTAGGTAAAGTCCATTTCTGGGTTTGCCCAAAGAGTCCCCATCAAAATCTACCAGCTCATAGGCCCCTTTTGCTAGCTTTCGCTTTACAATGTAGGGCCCATGCCACATAGGAACGAATTTTCCAGCACCTAGCTTATCGTTAGCTTGATCATATAATAGCACTAGGTCTCCTTCCGAAAAACTGCGAGGGGTCACATTCTTATCATACTGAGCTTTCATTCGCTTTGCGTGAGTCTCGATTGCTAAAGTAGCGTCACGTCGAGTCTCATCTAATTTGGCTAAGTATAACAAACGTTTCTCCTCTTCGGAAGTGGCTGGGAGTAATTCGACAGCCATTTGAAGTGATGGGATTTCGCATTCAATGGGTAACACGGCTTCCAAGCCATAAACTAGCTGGAAAGGAGTGAACCCTGTTGAAGTTTTTACTGAGGTTCGGTATGCCCATAGCGCTGAAAATAGCATGTTGTGCCAATTCGACCGATGGATACCAATGATCCGTCGAATCATGATGACTAGAACTTTGTTGATAGATTCAACCAAGCCGTTGGCTTGTGGATAATAAGGAGTAGAACTGTCGTGGCGCAAACCAAGCTGGCTTGTAAGCTCAGTCATCATGATGTTTCGAAAATGACTCCCATGGTCAGTAATGATTGCTTGTGGGACACCAAACCTAGTTATAATATGATTGAATACGAAAACTGCAGCTGTTTTGCCGCTTGCGTCGAATGTAGGCATCGCTTCGGCCCATTTAGTAAAATAATCAACCGCGAGGATGATATATGCATGCCCCCAGGCCGAGTGAGGGTTACAAGTAATAAATTCGATACCCCATTTGGCGAATGGACCAACGACAATTATAGGGTGGAGAGGAGCAGGTGGTGCGCACATCTTGCGATCAAACACTTGACAGTTGTGGCACTTTCGGACCGCAATGATACAATCTTTAAACATAGACTGCCAGAAATAGCCAGCGCGCAACACCTTCTGAGCTGTGGCATACCCAGACATATGACCACCACATGCTCCAGAGTGACAGTCATTCAAAACCCTCTCAGCCTCTTCGTGAGTTAAACAACGTCGAAAAACTAAGTCTGCCCCCTTGCGATAAAGTGTATCTCTAATAATCTTATATTGCTGGGATTGAAATCGAATTTTTCGACGTGCCGACTTTGAAGCTTCAGGCCGAAATGTTTGGGTTTGGAGATAGATGATTATATCTCCGTACCACGGATCTAAAGTACTGATAAGAAACAAAGATTCGTCCGCAATGGGCTCCTCTGCCACAGTTTCTGTATCAGTATACGGGAAATCACACATTAATTCAACAAAAACTAAGGATTTCTTAGACTTGGATTTCTCGAACTCCAAATCGAACTCTTGCAGGATAACGATCCATTTGGAGTACTTGCCCCCTAGCAATTGTTTTGTCAAAATATAGGTCATAGGGTTGTAATCCGAAATCACTATAGTTTTGCGGAGAAGAATGTAGTGACGAAAACGTTGAACAACTTGAACGGCTGCCAGAGCCAACTTTTCCACATGTGAGTATTTTAACTCGGTTGGATTTAAGGTCCGACTAAGATAATATATCACATGTTCCGTTCCGAGTTCATCTTCCTGAACTAAAACCATTCCGATGGTGGAGTGGGAGGCGGCGAGATATAAAAGGTAATCCTGATTGTAGTTGGGAGGATGCAGCAACGGTGCATGGGTCAACGCGTGCTTGAGCGCATCAAAAGATTTCTGAGCTATCTCATCCCAAAAGAATTGAACATTTTGTTTCAACAACCGGGTGAAACCCTTTGTAATCTCAGCGTAGTTAGGAATGAATCGACGTAAAAAGTTTGCTTTCCCTTGCAAACTTTGGAGTTGGCGTAAACTCGAAGGAGGAGGCAATTTGACGATAGCTTCTACCTTCGAGGGATCGACGCGGATACCGGCTTTTGAAACAACGAAACCTAGCAATCGTCCCACTTCTATGCAGAAGACACATTTGTGTGGATTCAAACGAATTCGATAATGCCGACACCTCATGAAAATAGCTCGTAAGTGAACAGGGTGATCAGCTCGACGTAAAGAGTGAGCAGGCAAATCATCGAGATACGGTTGCACAATGTGTTTGATGTCGTGAAACGCGTAAGACATTGCCCGTTGGATGGGTTTAGTGTCCGGGTAAGTCTTAATCTCATGAACAACAATGGAGGGATCAATTCCTGGCATCTCCTCGTAAGACCAGGCAAACACGTCGCGAAACTCTTGGAATAGGGCCTTGTAACTTTGAATTTCATCGTCTGTACATGAGGCACCTATATGAATGTTCTCAATAGTTCCAGCTTTTACTGAAATGTCAATGGCAATAGTATGAGAAATATTTGCTAAATTCAACTCGGAATCAGGATGTTTCATTGGATTCTGAGCGTCCTTGACATATTCAGCGGTAAAGATAGATGAAAAATCATTTTCAAAATCATCATCTTCAGGTAAAAACGAAGATCTGTGATGGAGATCTTCCCATGGTAGATCGTCTACACTTAGGATTTCGCGAAGCTGTTCGTCAGATGACACAACTTCAGGAAACGTTATCCGTTCTGAGGTTGATGTGAAAAGTGACTCTTCATCGACCACATTCATTTGGTCAATTTGGGTTGAACTCGTGTCGGAAAATGACTGCACTGCTTCATAAGCAATCTCATATGGACTCAAAGGCATAGCATCACCGAATGAGTCTATCTCAGATTCAGATGGGACGATCCAAGGATCATCATAAATAATGTTTTCTGATGTAATCATATGAATTGTTGCAAATGAAGGGTCTGCGTTGATTGGAGGGAAAGGAAAAGTTCCCAGTAAACCGGAATCTTTAACTAAACCTACGCCAACGTCCCTATAAGGGATTGTCGTTTTTCCGACATGCTGAATACTCTCAGAAGAGGCTGGGTCAGATGAAAAATAAGCCAGCTGATCTATGGTCACGATCTTACCATTGTGTGGAAACTTTATAACTCTGAAGACCGATGACACGACCGCTGTCATAGCGTAAGACCAACTTCGACCCAAAAGAAGGTTGTAGTCTAGAGGGGCATCAACCACTTCCACATCCAGACTAACGGTTTTTCCTTCAACCCCTATAGGCAAATCCTGTAGAATGCCAAACGGATGGAACCCACGGCCATCGAAGGCCTTAAGAATGGTCGGGGACTGGTTCAATGTAGGAGAACCAAGCGATCTCCAACATTGAATCGACATAATACACGTAGAAGCTCCTTTATCAATTACAGTCCTATGAATGGGTCTGTTTTTTACTATCGCTGGGATTTGGAAAGCCATTTGATGAGGGAGACGCGGTGTACTATTTCCTAGATCAAAGATTATCAGGTTCGGATCCTGAATATCAACAGCTCCTATAGCCGACAATAGTAATTTGCGTTGTGCTGGACATGATTGCAGCACTTCCAAGGCCGACATTGCTGAGGGTGAAACAGCTAAGTCCTCAACAATGTTATAATTCTGAGCTGCTCTCGCATGTGGATTGAAAGCAGACTTTCGAAGTATACCCTTGGCGGGCGGTTTGATTACTAAGTCTGGGTTAGGTTTCTCGATCTGTAGTGGATCGGAACCAGGAGCTGAGGTTGATGGATTAGAATGAGAAGATTCTGCTTCTTTACCATCAACAGGACTCTTACTACCATAATCATGCGACCGAGTCGCAATCCGTACGTGAGACATCATTAAGATGGGTTCTTCACTAGCATTCGAGGAGGAGCCTATCATTTTACTCTCCTGCTTTGGAAATGGATCTTTCAAAACAGCAGGAGTTGGGGAACCCTTAACGATTTTCACAACCTCCGCCCGATGAGGGCAATCTCTTGTGAAATGATCTTCTTCACAAATTAAACAAGGATATTTAGGTTTGCGTTTTTCGTCATTAGGTTCCGACTTCTCTTTTTTCTCCTTTGGAGCCTTATCTGCTTTCTCTTTCTTCTTACCTTTCTTCTTTCCACCGTTTTTTGATTTGGCCGTAGATGACTCTACAGCGTGAATATCGGCGGTAAGTTCAGGAGAAGACTCTCCTGTCGGGGAATCAGGCAAATTGATAATAGGAGTAGTTGAAGCCTTGGAAGACTTCTTCTTACTCTTTGTATTCACGATACCAATCATACCATCAGCATCATGAGATCCCGAAGGAGCAGCAGCGATTTGATTCGATTTTGGAAGATCTGGGATCTTCTCGTGTAACGTACCCGACTGAGTATAAACTAAGTCAAGGTATTGCGCTTGAGCAATGACTTGCTCCTCAGTAACTACTCCGGCCTTAGCTACATCTTCATTAATCTTCGGTAATAATGATTTAACAAACCATTCAGCTAAGATTTGGTCCGGGATAAAAACTTTCACTAACCTTCTTCGACGTCTCCACTCATGAATGTGATCAGAAATATACGTGGACGTCGATTGTTTTAGTGAAGTTAATAATTCCGTGCCGTTATCGTATCTGACCGGCAACTGAAAGTGAGTTAGGAACGAGGTAGCTAACTGGCTGAAATTGTAAAAAGAGGCCCGTGGTAACTCAATGTACCACTTGGCCGCGAGACCAATGAGTGTACGCTGGAAAAGACGTAAGCAGATCGAATCATCCGAGATAGAATTTGAAGCACACCAGAGGTGGTAAGTCATCACATGATTGGACGAATCCTCTCCAGACTTACCTTCGAACTTGGGTATATCACTGGGCAACTTATTTGGCATTGGCGGCCAGAACTGAAGATATTGAATTGGATCATTCGTCAGGCGCGTCAAGTCTGGTAAATCCAAAGTTGCGATAAACGGTAACTGCCGGTTAGGATCTCTAAAACTCTGGGTCACAAGACCAGTCCCAGGAGGAGGATATCCAGGATAACTAGGAACAGGAGTCGCATTTGGGATATTATATCCTCCTGGAAAACCAGGATTAACCGGACCGTACTGGGGTTGTTGAGGTTGTTGATAAGTGTACCCAGGATACAGTTGATACTGGTAAACCGGCTGTTGGACAGCTTGCCCGGGTTGGTACTGTCCCTGGTACGGTTGGTGAACAAATTGAGGTTGAGTAGTGACAACCGTACTTATACCAGGCTGACTTATAGGCATCTGGACCGTGGTTTGAATCGTGGATCCAGACAACGGTAAAGATGTCTGAGGAGTGGTTACAGAGACAGTAGAAACCGGAGCCGTCGATACTCCAGAAGTAAGTATGGTAGATGTGGCAGTAGTTGCAGCAGCCGTTTGAGATGGAGTACTAGGTGCAATTGGTGGCTGAGTAACTACCGAAGTTACAGAAGTTTGAACATTTGACTGGACAGGTTGCGGTTGCTGAGGTGGACCAGAAACTACGGGTTGTCCAGCTTGAGATACCAACTGTAAACTTGGCTGCAACACCTGCTGACCCTGTGATGGATCCCACACTAACATTCCGGGGTATTGACCCGTAACAGGTTGAGGATACTGAGATCCATAACCGGATTGAGGATAGGATTGATAATTGTAAGGTGCAGTTCCCATACTTGGAACATATGACTGACCTTGAGGTGGTTGATAACCTTGACTCGAGTATTGACCTTGAGGTTGATAACCTTGAGGTAAATACGGATACTGGGGTTGACCTTGACCTTGAGGTTGATACCCTTGAGGTTGATACCCTTGGGGTTGCCATCCTTGAGGTTGCCATCCTTGAGGTTGATATTGATACTGAGGTTGGCCCTGGGGTACATATTGAGGCTGGGGTTGACCTTGAGGCATGTATGCATACTGACCTTGAGGTTGCCCCCCAGACACGATTTGTGTACCTTGAGGTTGCCCCCCAGGCGTTAACTGAGGTTGCCCCCCAGGCGGTAATTGGCCACCTTGAGGTTGGGAAACGGGAACTGAACCTGACATCATGTAAATGTCTCCTACACCCAATGGTATATTACCACTGTTTCCAGTTAATAACCCATGATCAATGGGTTGAGGAGATGCCCCCGCAAAGGTACCAGAAAGTGACTGATATCCAGGAGGAACAGAAGGACCGCCATGTAAAAATGATTCAGATGATTGAGAAAACATGGACGACTGACCAGACATATTTACAGGACTATATATACCTCTAGGTGGAAAAGGAGTACGAGGTGGAGAAAAACCGGCACTTAGGTTGTCTAGATAATTAGTTAACGCAAGATACCAAGTAGTACTTCTAGGAGGGCTGTAAAAGATAGATTCACGTTCTCTTAGTTCAATGGTTGGTTGATCTTCAAGAACAGGGCCTACTTCTTCTTCTGGAACAAGTTCTTCAATAGCAATTAATCCAGAAGGAAGATTTTCAGTTATGACTCTTTCAACCCTAGGTGAATCAGGAACACTAGAAGTTGGAGTAACAGGTTCAGATATTTCAGGTTCTTCGCCTGTGTCACTAGTAGATGAAAAGCTACCAACAAGCTCAGAAACTGTAACAACTTCGGGATTATAACCTGTCTCTAGACTTTGGTAATCTGGATGAACTACCAAGGAAGTTTCTCCTTCTTCAGGTGAACCTACTCTACTGCCACTAGGAGGAGTTACAAGGACCTTTAAGCCTTCGTACTGACCTCAATCGTCTTCAGGAGGTCCACCCCGCGTTCTACGGAGTTTCCTTAACAAATCAGTTCCGGTAACAATCTCAGGTGACTTGCCCCGAATTCTACGGGACTGTCTCGGTAATTCCGCCACAGTTAAAGACTTTTAACTACTACACACGAAAACAAAGTAAAATCTCAAATCAAACCACCTAAAGTCTCTAAAGAACCAAACAAATTTGAAGCACACGCCTAAAGAATCTAGAGCGTCAAACCAAGCACAAACAATAGTCTTCCGGACCAAAATCACTAGTTGGTGATGAAGCCCAACCTCGCCGGATTCAGTACAGAAATGGCGGGTGGAATAGTTACCCCGACAACCTGCTTAATGAATAGACCGGCATAAGTTCCTCCACTTTAACCGTCTCAAGTGAAGCGAACCCCCCGGAAAATCCAAGTGAGTCTAGCCGACGTCTACTCCAGGTACAGTGGGACCTTCCCTCCACCGTCACCTCGGTAGAATCCTAAAGATTATGGTCACTAAGGTTACCAACAGCAACAAGTACACCTGGGGGAACAGTCTAAACTCCGACAGCACGCAAGGGAAGAATATCAAGCTCAATCCCCTTGCCGGCTCCTTGATAATAATCCAAGGTTTACCGACAAGTGACCCCTGGCTCCTCGACAATGGTTAATCCGAGGTTTACCGTTTGTAATACGTGCGTGTCTGGCGTCGTTCCCAACGAGGGGGGAATGATCCCCTCACTGGTTCGGACACGAGCTCGTGCTTCTCCTTTAAGAGGAGCTTTCCCAGAGTGCAAATGAAACAGTTGGATTTATTCTATCACAAGATAAACTACTTGTTTGGTTTTGTTGTCTTGGAGAGTTTATTACTCTCCTACTCCAAGACACTAGCCTAAGCTATGTTGGTGTTTCAGAGCCCTAGTAAATAAAAATTACTACGTCAATTTTACTTTAAGCGTTAATTTTTATGGCTTCCTTAAGACAAAGGGTGGTGGAGATGAAACTGGTGGTGTGTAGACTCGACTCGTAACCACTACAAAAATGCACCTAGGATGATTTACCCACTACTTTGCTTTTTCAATGAATTGCTTAACTAAGAGAGTTGAGAGAATGCAATTTTATAAAAACAACTTTCTTAATAAAGACAATCAAAGAAACAATTTTCTTTTATCTTTTCCAAAACATGCACTCATGACCTCTAATTACTCACGAAAATTCCTTTTCTTCAAAAAACTAGAAACGCTACTAAAGCAAATTCGATTCCAAAAGAATTTTGTATTTTGCCTATACTAACGAAGCAAATGAAACTATTTATCAAAAATCAAATCTTTAACAAATCTAAGGAAATCAAGCCAAAATCACTCAAAAGCACACTAAAAGGAAATTTACCTACAAGCAAAACTTAAAAGAGGACAAAAGCTTACAAGGATGATTCCCGGATGTTTTACTTGACCAAAATCAAATCAAGGACCAGCTAATGCAGAATCAAAAACCAGTCAAAACAAAACTCTAATCTTTTTGTTCTTTTTATAAAATGGAATTCAATACTCAATCAAAAAGTACTTCGAAATTTGCCAAAGAGACCACTCAAAGGGAGGTTTCTCTCATAGGTAGACTTTATGACAGGTCTGACTTCTAAGAATGCTGACAAAACCAGAGAGATCTAAGGCTTGACAACTTCTACCGCCAAAGTCACTACAAGACCCACTCAAAAATCAAACCCTATGGCTCAAACTTCTATGAAATCCACTAAAACACTTAATGCTATTGAAACAAGTTCAGGGGAAAATCTTTGACAAGAGAGCTATGGATCTGGGCAGAAAAACTAAGAAAAAATCAAAATCTAAGAGGAAAAAAGAAAAAAATGGAATTTTCTCAAATTTTAGCAGGGGACGCAGGCAGTCTGTTAAGACAGGTGCGGTCCTGCTCTGTGCACACAGAGACAGTGCATCCAGGGACACACTGTGCAATACTCAGAGGGTGCGTCCTTCGAAAAAACTCAAGAAAAACTAAAACTAATTCAATCCTAAGCTAACCCACCCAAATACAAGTTCACACAGTCAAAAACCAGAAAAATAAATCAATTTTCTCAGAGCAAAGTTCATTCAAAGGAAAAGACTTTGACATCAATGGTTCCCCAGCGGAGTCGCCATTTTGTCACACGGAATCAGTCAATAGTGCGGACACAACCGACCTTCCTAGAAGTCTAAGACATTCTAATGACAAACAAAACAAAGTAGAGCTATCCTTCTCTAAACATGCATTATGATATGAGATATCAAGTGTTTTGTTCTTACCTTTGTCCAAACGTTGTTGTAGTAGCTTAGCTCCGTTGATCCGGATGAGCTCCTCCTTCACTTCGAAACCTGCAATCACCAACAGTCAAACCATTAAATAGCACCTGATTATAACATAAAACAAAGCATATTCAACATGTAGACCAAGGAGTACATGAAACAACTCATAAACAACAAGTTATTGAGAAGAATGGACTAATTTGCATTAAAGGTAACAAAAGGAACCATTACAACCTGAGCCTTGGTGTTGTGCAAGCTCCTTCCAGGGTCCACAAGAGTCTTCCTTTACTTTGACAAAGCTCACCCACCTCCCAATGGAAACAAGTAAAGATGACAATCTCTCCTCACAAGTTCTCACAAAGAGGTCCCAATTCCAGCAGCATCTACCCTTAGGAATGTTTAGCTTTCAGCCTCCCTCCCTCTGGCCCAATGCCTGTATTTATAGTGCTCAAAAGGAAGTTATTCAGGTCCACCATCAATGGGATAATCCCCTCTTTGGATGGGATAGCTCCCTTATTGATGGGATACGTTCCTCTTTGTTAGGGATACATGAACCATCTGGAGGCGCTTCATACACGTCGAACAACCTTCTAGAATGCTCTAGAAATGACCACAAGTAACTTTTTAAAGATGAAACTTGCGCATTTTGACCTTTTTAGGGGGACGCACCTGCCCCTTTAGATACAGAGCGTCTTTGGATGCAGACATCATGCACATTAGGTGCGTACCCGCAGGCGAGGTTGAGAGAACCTGCGTACCCAGAGATAAACACATTTACAGAGACTTTCTCTCTTCTTGGAGTTTGACATGGATAGCAGAGGCATAAGACTTTCTTAAGAGGGTAGTATGACTGTTGATAGAGCCATACTAACTGTAAATAGCCATGGTGACATTTTTTAGTGTAACATCGGCATGGTAAGGAAGCAGGAAAAACAATGGTTTTTCTCTTACGAGCACTTTTCCTTAGGGTGGGGGGATTATCAGAAATGGTGGCTTCGTTAACTGAGGCCCTGGTTCTTCTTCTTTTTGGTGGGGTTGCAGCTTTCTGTTGCTTTTTCCTCTTAAGGAAAATGATGGGGGTATTGTCATCCGAATCATCGGTGGGGATATGGACTATGGGAGTGGATGGTTTAGCTTCGTTAAAGGATGGGGTCCGCTGCAGATTTTCAGTGCTCAATTGGGGTATTTCTGCTGCTGGTTGCCGATTTTTAGCAGCTTGCTGGGAGTTTTCCTTGGATTGTTGGGAATTTTATTCAACTTGCTGAGGATTTTCCTCAGCTTGCTGAAGAGGATTATTGAGGGGAGGTGGATTGTGTAGGGCAAAGCCTCTATTTATTAAGAGCTGGAGCAAATGATGGTGCTTGAGGGAGAGGAGTTGGTGCTTTGCGTTCACGGTATAGTGTGCCATATTTTTTAGACAGCCAAGCAGATAATAGGGCATATTTATTAAACGACCATGCCTCAAATGATTCAGTAAAACAAAGTCGTGTTGGTAGACTACCTGATAACAACCCTCACAAGTGAAATACTGCTTAACAAATTCTGCAACCTTTGACCATGGTGGTGGTAGTGATCGAAGTGCAACACCCCTGCCTTTGGTTTCAACATGCTCCCCTGGTAATAGAAAATCTTGCTGTGCATTGAGAATGAGGTGTTTCCTGCTGAACCAGTGAGTACCATTGGTTGGTAGTCCTGAAACTTGCGCTATGTCCTCCTCTGTTACTGGGATTCACACCCCTTGGACAGTGGAGTATCCTTCCCTCAAGTTGCATGCAAATTCCAGAACCTGCCGTGTATTAAAATCCGGAAGTCTTCTGAAGTAATCCACCCATCCTGCTTGTAGAAAGATTTGGTAAGCCTCCTGGTAGAGTTCCAGTAATGTCGTTGAGCCAAGTTCATGTGTAAGCGGATTTCCTCCCATAGTTACTGGTTCAAACAAAATACAAAGTGCAGAGCCGAGTTGCCGAGGTTGAAACAGAGTAGACTGTTACAAATGAAGTTATGACATGATAAGGTACAGATGAGGTGACCTATATATTACCGCGAGAAATAGGGATGGTGGTGATTGACGTGTTATGTAATAATTACGATGTTTCGGTAATCCCCCCCAAACTACGACTGAATGATATGGTTGGTGGTACGGCGATTTCGGTAGTCATATCAACATCTCCTCATTAACTACAATTTAATATTCACACTTAAACACGCATACCTTTATATTTACTTTTAGTGGTTGCGCCAAAAAGTATTATCTTGTTCTTGCTGGATCGATAATGATTAAAAAGGGTCTGAAAGTATGAAAATATAGAAGGTTTTCATTATTGACAGGAAGTAGTAGTGAAGGAATCTAATTATCAGGATGAATGGTTGGTTCCTTTAATGAAGAGTGATATGTTCCATCGAAATAATAGTTCATTCTCGGGATCAAAAATGGGGAAATTGGTGCTCTTTAGGAAAAACGAAAAAGATTGGTGTTTAAGCACTGGGATTTGGTGTTTCAGCAACGGGAAATGGTGTTTCAACAACGGGAATGGTGTTTCAGCAACGGGAAATGGTGTTTCAGCAATGGGAAAATGGTGTTTCAGCAACGGGAATGGTGTTTCAGCAACGGGAAATGGTGTTTCAGCAACAGGAATATGTAAGAAGGAATGAATTATGATCTGAAGTGACATGGCAATGCTTTCCCAAGCCGCAAAGTGATTCTTTCTATATTGGAATTTTTCTTCTCAGCCACCCTCCGAAACTAAGATCTGCAAAATAATTAATTGTAACATGGCAACCCTTGACAGGGATTATTAGTTAAGAAATATAATCTAAAAATAAATACATAAAAAGAAAATTAAGTGCATTGAGGGATAGCAGGTCCCCCCAAAAAGACATAGTGTGTGTCTGTCATGCAAGTAGCTTCGAAATCCTCTTTAGAAATAGGTTGTTGATACAAACAGAGTCGATACCCATTCACTAATAATGGTGTTCTAGAATCATCAATCGTTAGGAGTCTGTCTGTTCCATTTGGAAAAACAATATCTACTTCATAAGGTCCTAGCCACCTTGTTCTTAATTTACCTTGAAAATTTTCAAAACGGGAGTCATACAGCAGAGCCCAATTACCTTTCTGGAATTGCTTCTGCTTAATAGTTTTATCATGCCACCCGGTTCTTTGTTGTTGTATCATGGCTGTTTGATGGATGGAATCCAACCTCTTTTCATCCAATTCGTGAAGCTGCTGCAACCTAGTTGTTTGTGCATCAGTCAAGTCAAGGTTAACAGCTAAAGCAGTCCTTAAGGTTTTGATTTCAAATTCCACAGGGAAAACAACATTTTTACCAAAAACTAATTCATAAGGTGAAAAATTCGTAGTGTTCCTCCAAGTAGTTCTATAAGCCCATAGTGCTTCAGACAACCTTTGAAAACAGTCCCTTCTATTTTCCTTTACTGTTTTTGTTAAAATGGCTTCTATGACTTTATTCGTGCTTTCTACCTGCCCATTTTCCTGGGGGTGATAAGGTGTAGTCATTTTATGCTTAATGTGATATTTCTGAAGTGTATCTTTGAAGCCATGAGAGTTAAAAGGAGGTCCTCCATTTGTGACTAGCTCTCTAGGCAACCCAAACCTAACAAAGATTTCTTCAAATAAAAAAATTAACACTGATTCTTCATTAGCTTTGAGGAGTGCCTTAGCTTCTACCAATTTAGTCATATAATCTATGCAAACTAGTATATAAACTCTTTGATTGGATGGAGGATTGATGGGACCTATAAAATCTAGCGCCCATCTTTCAAAAGGTTCAAGTACTACCTGGGGGTTGAGTGGCATTTCATCCCTGTGATTAGGTTGGCCCATTCTCTAACAACTATCGTAGGCCCTAACATATCTCTTTGCGTCCTTGAAAAGTGAGGGCCAATAATAACCCATTCTGAGAACTTTGTGTGCTGTTCTTTTATCCGCAAAATGCCCTCCACAAGGGCCATTGTGACAAGCCTTCAATATATCATAAACTTCATCTTCTCTGATGCATCTCCGAATTTCCTGATCGAGTCCTGTGTGAAAAAGACACTCGGTTATCCAACTGTACCTAGCACTTTGCTGAACGATCTTTCTTTTTTCTCTGTGCGATAGGTGTGATGGTAGTTTCCCTGCAACTAAGTAATTGGCAATGTCTGCATACCAAGGTGAGTGAGCAGATATTGCAAATAAATATTCGTCAGGAAAAGAATCATCTACTGGAACATTTTCATCAGTTTTTAACCGAGAAAGGAAATCAGCAACTACATTTTCTTTACCTGGTCGATCTACAATTGTGATATCAAATTCTTGTAATAATAATGACCATCTGGTAACTTGAGCATTTGTAACTGATTTGTTCATTAAATATTTAATGGCTGAGTGATCAGTATGAACAAAAGTAGTGTAACTGGTAATGTAATGTCGAAACTTATTGATAGCATAAATCACTGCTAAGAAGTCCTTCTTGGTGACTGTATAATTAAGTTCAGCAGGGGTCATATTTTTACTAATAAAATAAATAGCATAGGGAAGATTGTTTTCTTCTTGACCAAAGACAGATCCAATTGCAGTATCTGAAGCATCAGAGGATATATGAAATGGGAGTGCCCAGTCAGGTCCTCTTAAAATGGGAGCTGTAGACAATTGATGTTTAAGTTCATTAAATGCTTTTTGACAATCATCAGTCCACTTAAATTCAACATTTTTCATAAGTAACACAAACAAAGGAGAAGCTATTTTAGAAAAATTCTTGATAAATCTTCTATAATATCCAGCATGTCCTAAAAAACTTCTTACATCAGTTTGTGTTTTAGGGATAGGAAGAGTCTGAATTACTTGTATTTTAGCCAGATCAACTTGAATTCCTAGGAAGGAGATGAAGTGTCCCAATACAATACCTTGATTCATCATCATATGACATTTTTCAGTACTTAAGGCAAGGTGTGCTTCTATACATCGCTTAAGTACTTTTTCAAGGTTCTGTAATGCATCTTCAAAAGTCATGTCATAAGGAGTAAAGGCATCCATAAATATTTCTAACGAATCATTAAGCATATCAGAAAAAATCCCTATCACTGCTCTTTGAAATGTTGCTGGGGCATTACATAGTCCAAATGGAAGCACTCTATAGGCAAAGGTCCCCCATGGACTAGTAAAAGTGGTCTTGTCCTGATCTTGGGGTGCAATCTTGATCTGATTATATCCACTAAATCCATCCAAAAAGGAAAAGAATTTCTTACCTGCCAAATTGTCTAGTACCTGATCAATAAATGGTAAGGGGAAATGGTCTTTCTGAGTGGCTTTATTTAGAGCTCTAAAATCTACACACACTCTCCATTTCCCATTTTTCTTGGGTACAATTACTAATGGAGAAACCCTTTCACTATTAGATATAGGATATATAAATCCTACATTCAATAATTTTTGAAGTTCTTCCTTCACAATTTCCCTTAAATTGGGATTCATTCGTCGTTGGGGTTGAAAGAGTGGGTGAGATCCTTCTTTAATATAATACGATGAGTACATAATTCAGGAGAGATTACCTTCATATCTGTGTAATCCCATGCGAATGCTTCTTTATTCTCATGGAGTAGCTTCATTAATTGCTGTGTTTCAGCATCTCTTAGGTTAGGGTTTATATTTAATGTTTTGCCAGGCTCGATTTCTACTGTTATACTTTTGTAGGGGCTACCAGCTGATGTCTGAGATAAATTTTCAGTTCTAAGGTTTTGCTGAGATTCATATTCCAAGATTGTAGTCAAGTGATCATGTATTTCAGAGCTAACCGAAGAAGGTTCAGAAATAAAGTTGCTAATTAATTCATATTCGGTTGAATCTTTAAAAGTTAAAGCTTGTCCGACAGTCAAGATGGGTTGGGTCTCATCATCTTCATAATATAACCATACATAATTATCATTATTAATCATAGGTGTAGCATGAGGGTAAAGAGTAAGCTGCTTGGTTTCACATCCATTAGAAATTGTTATTGAACCTGATCTACAGCTGATGAAGGCATCTGCTGTAGCCAGCCAAGGTCTCCCTAAAATCAATGGATGACCCCCCAACTTTGTTTTAGTTTGTAATACAACAAAATCAGCTGGGTAGTTCCAAGATTCGACTGAAATTATTAGGTCTTCAATGACTCCTTCATGTTTGATTGTGGAGTGGTCAACTAGCTCTAGAATGGTTGGGGTTTCCCTAATTAAATTCTTTAACTGCAGTAATTGTGTTGTTTCAAGTGTCATGATGTTTATTGCAACACCCAGATCTACTAGAACTCTAGAAACAAAAGTTTTTCCAACCTGTACTGTGACCGTAGGATGACTAGGGTCACCATATTTCACAGTGGGGTTTTTTTCTGTCATTAAAGCAGCTAGTTCACCCATCACATGGACTGTGAGGGGATATTTAGCTTTTCTTCCAGGTTTCTTAATACAAATATCCCTAACAGTTCTAGCATAAATTTGTACATCTCTCAGTGCTTGCAAGAGTGGAATTTAACATATAAATTCTGCAGTTTTCCTAAAAGATTAAAAGCAGGTGGTTCAAGTGTTTTGGTAAGAGCTAGACGTTCAGGGAATGGCGGCTCTGTTGTTTCAGTAGTCTTATTAGAGGATGATTCAACTGTTTCAGCATTGTTATTAGATGACTTTTCTTTTCTAGTTTCTTCTTTATCAAAGTCAGAAAAAGTAATGTCATCAATAATGGGTTCAACTATTTTCCCAGAGCGTAAATGAATATCATTACATTGCATAGGGGAAATAGGTTGGTTTTGAATATCAATTACCTGCAGAGCTTTATTGTTATTTGGGTTGGGGTTAGGTTGTACAGGCAGCTGGGGTCTGATTGACTGATTATTCGGTGGAGCGTTTGATGGTAAGGGAAGAGATTGTTGATACTAAGGAAATTGGTTCGGAAATGGGATCTGTTGAGCTGTCCAATTTGGGTTCCATTGATTAAAATAGGATTGTTGTGGAGCCCAAGGATTCCATACCGTAGGATCAACAAAAGGAGGATTTGGTTGCTGCATGGGTGGGAAATTCATTGGATTAAAGGGTGGGTATTGCATTTGATTCAAGGGTGGGTAATTTGCTTGAAAAGGAGGATGATTATTCCAACGATTAAATGGTATGTTAGAATTCGTACCTTGTCCTCGTGGTTGCCATTGCCTCCTCTGTGTCATCAGGTACACTGCTTTAGCTTCCTCTTCAGTTGACTGCAGCGCTGCTTTTATTCCTGGCAAAGAAGGGCATTGTTGAGTCTCATGGTCCTTTTCACAAATAGTGCAAATTGGTACCTTGTCCAGTGGGCATTCCCTCAGTGGGTGTTTTTCTCTGCATTTACGGCAGAAAATAGCCAGAGCAGCTTCTGCTTTTGCTTGCTTCCTTTTAACCTGCAAGGTATCAATTTTTGAAGCAAAAGAGCTTAACATTTCAGTTTTAAATTCTTAAAGTAAGTTACCTATTTCAGCCCGTGTTGCTCCTCCACTTGCTGATTTCTGGACTCTTGAGTATACACTATCTTTGCTTTTTGGTCTGCTTGCTGCTCCTCTTGAACATCTCTTACAGAGGTTGACAATCTCGTCATATGATTCCTTGGATATATCCCCTTTTCCAAGCATATTCAACATATCTAAGCAATCATCTCGTACCCCTTTTAGCAGTATTGACTTAAGAATATCCTTACTCATATCCGGATGATCAAATCACTGCAAATTATACTGCAGTCTTTCCACGAAGTCCTCCATATTTTTGTCCTCCTTCTGAACCATCTTAAATAATTCCTCCTTCCTTTCTCTTGTTTGTAAGTAATCTTGATATTTGGCTAAAACACTCTCTTTCATCTTATCCCATGTGGTAATGACATGAGCTCCCAAGCTCATAAACCACCTTAACGCATTCCCTTTCAACGTTGCTGGAAACAATTTTAGTTTCTGAGCAAGATTTACATAATCATAGCTCCTACATAATATATCAAATTCAAAAAGGAACTCATCAGGGTCTTCAGAGGATAACCCATGAAAATTAGGTAGTGCTGAGAGTGGAATATTCTTCATAGGGGTTGTTCCTCTTGGGAGGTCCCCAATAGGGAACTCCAGGGTGGAGAGAGAATTTTCTCCCCTTCCTTCTCCTCTGCAGCCCCCACCGAAGAGTCCATCATTGTTGTCCTCCATTGGTTGTTTTCCTGACTTGCTTGCCCGATCTTCAGTATCTTTTGTTTCTTCAAGTTCTTCTACCGGTTCCTCAATGTGTTCTAGTGTTTTCAGCTTCCTTTCAAGTCCTAGTACTTCCTCCATTTGATGATTTGTTTGGGATGAATGCTGGATCTGTGGCCTTCGGGAACTTGTCCTCTGGGATGTCTCAACTTTTGAAATAATATCGTCAATGAAAGTTTTTCTTCCTCCTCCTCTACCTTTGCCGCCGGTAAGGTTAGCCATCTTGCGTCCTCTCATGCATCCTGTATTTCTAAAAGAAAATCGTTAATACTTTTAAAATCTTTGGCCGCCTTCCCCGACAACGGCGCCAAAATGTTGGTCACTCTAATTGTTTATTAATTAAATAGTCGAGTGCCACATGAATTTTCAACCCAGGAAAGTCCGTTTATTTCAAATGTGACTACGTACTATATGTACTCAATTCTAAAAGCATGAAAAGTTGTAGTATAAAAATTTAATTCTCTGTCAAACCCTTACTCTGTGTTACAACAGTTATAATCTATTGCAGGAATGGAATGAGAACATGTAACTAATTAAAGAGAATAAATCTGCGAAAGGAAATTATGGCTGTCTTGTAACAAAGGATCATGACCCTATACCCAGAGTAGGAACATTCAGCACCTGCCTCTATTATCCAGTTTGCCAATACATTCTGTAAATCCTAGTCACCGGTGAGACACTCATATACAACATCAATTGATTAAAACAAAAACAAAGTCTTAGCAAAAGTAAGGTATCAGAAGTAATATTCGTGAATAAGGGATGGACATAAATCACATATAACACACACACACAACAGAAAGGAAATGGGTGAATCTTGTGATGAAGGTGGGCCCTGTCCTTCTCACAAGATTCCCCATGACACGGAAACTAAGATGAAATACTCATAACAAAACTTTATTCATCTGCCAATATACCATATTACAAGAAAGATTCAATCTCGTCCTTCCACTACAATTCCTGTGTTACAGCTTGTTCCTCCCCCCTTCTAATGTAGATGTCTCCTCTTTATAGAGGAGACATCTATTACAAAATATTTTCATTATACATTCCAGTTCGACCCTTTGTGCAAAAATAGGAAAATCAGTTCCTGTTAACAGAATGTTGTTACAGTAATGTGGATCGTGAATGTTACGACCAATGTAACTGTTTGTTCCATAATCGATCGGATTCCTTCGCTGTTGCAGATCTGATAAGCAAATCTCAACTGTCTCCTCGAGGTTCACATGCTGTCTTTGTTGTTTCACCGCCGTTGCAGATTTGATACAGAAATCTCAACTGTCTCCTTGAGGTTCACATGCTGTCTTTGTTGTTTCAGCTTCCAGGTTCGTGCTGTTTTCGCTGTTTCAGCAACTGCAAAATATTGTCCTGCCAGCTTTGGAGAGTTGTTGTTTCCGCTGTTTCAGCAACTGCAAAATATGGTCCTGCCAGCTTTGGACAGTTGTTGTTTCCCAAGGATAATTTTAGGGGCGAATGTTCGCCCTTTGGCGAAATTAAGGGGTTTTAAATTTTTAGTGGGCGAATATTTTGTATCATAGTACATTTTTACAAATCACCTTAAATAACCCACCTTATTTTAAGGGAGAGGGTAAAAAAGGTAAATTTAGCCCTTGAAATTAGGAGTTACAACCTTCCATTCGCCCATTTTCAAGAATAGGTTTTATTTAAGTGAATCCTATGGGCCAAATACCATATTTATAAAAGAGGTATGGTAAATTAATAAAAATATAAATAAATGAGAGGTATGGTAAATAAATAAAACATTTTTTATATTTACTCCATAAGTCACCTGGTGTAAACAAATAAGAATATAAGTAAAGTGGAGGTATGGTAAATAAATAAAACGTATTTTTATACTTACTCAAAATGTATGGTAAATAAATAAAAATATAAATAAACTAGACGTATGGTAAATAAATAAAACCCTCGTTTAGTCCATAACCCTCGTTCTATTTATGAAGGCTCAAGAAAGAGGTTTTATTTAAGTGAATCCTGTGGGCCAAATACCATATTTGTAATAGAGGTATGGTAAATTAATAAAATATAAATAAACAAGAGGTATAGTAAACAAATAAAACATTTTTTTATATTTACTCCATAAGTCACCTTATATTTACCAACACTCAAAAAATGGGTTATATTTAGGTGAAACCTATGGGAAAAATAGTATGGGACAAATACCATGGACTAGATTGTTATTAATACCATGCAAAAAACCATTATTAACCCTAATATTAGAATTAATAAAAATAAAAATGGCACATGGTATTGACCCATGGTATTCACCAAAATGGCACATGGTATTGACCCAGGGTATTCACCTGGAATGTAGCCTATTTAAATGGGGGAATTAAACCAGCATAGATCCATATTTACTCTGGATCTACTAACCCCCGAGAGGTATCAAATATCATGATATGCAAACTAGCATAGAGTGAAAAAATATTTGATCCTCTTGGGGCTTGGTCAAGAGTAAAAATGGATGTTGTAATTTAATGTAGGTTAAACATTTTAGCTTGGTTAAAATAAAAAATACAATAAAAATCAACTATTAATTTTATTAATTTTTATAAACTACTAATAGTAATTTTTAAGCTCCAGGTTTATGATAACCCATGGTATTGACCCATGGTAATACCATGGTATTCATGTGAGCATAGACTATTTAAAGGGGAAATTCTATCGTCTTAGATCCATACAAAGTTTTATTATTTAGTGAAAGACTCGCCAAGATCTTACAAGATTTTATAATTGAGTAAAATATTCGCCATGCCTGGTGAGAGATTCGCCAAAAAAATTATATATACATATTATATTATTGATAAAATCGCCTTCCATTTTTCCTATATACCATGGAGATTCGCCCATTTATTATATTTATAAATTTGGGGGGGTTCTTAAATTTTTCCTTGTTGTTTCCGCTGTTGCAGCAACTGCAAAATATGGTTCTGCCAGCTTTGGACAGTTTCAACAATTATTCAGCAACTTAGTCAACTTCAAAGATCAATTATAAAGATAGCATAATTATGTGTTGAATAATTAAACGTATAGCAACAAGGAGAGTTACTGCATACCTTTGAAATAATTAAGTCAAAACACTAACAAAGACTTTCAACTATGGGTTGAAGAGGGTAATATTATGACAAAATATAAGGTCAAAAATAGATAATATGGAGTCCTAACATCCCCCCTAATTGAAAGGGTTGCATGTCCGCATGCAACGTCTACTCTAAATCCGAGTCGGAATACTGGGATGAACAATGAAAATTGCTTATGCAGTAAGTATAGAAGGTGTTGTCAACCATGTCTCTGAACCCATAGACACTCTGAAGTTTCTGCCATGCTGCCAACTCCTCCTTTTTGGTCAATTTAAAATGAGCCTTATATTGCTGACCAGGTAGCCACAGGAGAGGGAAATGAAAGTGGTAACCAATCCATCGTTCAGTACACTGTCTAATGCATTTAACATAATTAGGTATGCGTGAGATTGCCACCTGAAGATTGAGAGGATTATAAGGATGATATTCCCGTCTTTCTTTAGGAAAATGTTCCCAAAATACTTTATTTGCTTTTATAGCCAGAGCTCCTTTAGTTTTCACATAATGTTGGCAGTCTTGCAAGACTATTGCTTGTAGTTTCCTGATATGATCAGTCATCCCTGGTTCACGAATTCGTTGATGTTGTGCAATAAAGGTGGCTACATTCTGTGGTTCAGCATAAATCCAGAGAAGACAGTTATGCTCATTGTGTGCTGCCGACATAAAAGCATTTTGCCAAGTAAGCTGATTGACCAAGAAGGAAATGCCTCATTGTGAAGATAGAGTTCACACAACAAGTTCTGGTCACTATTTGGTGCTTTTGTGAAAGTCTCAATAAATTGCTGCGGTGTAGAGACCTGGTGGGGTCTTCCATCCTTGATTTCTTTTATTTGGAGGAACGCTAAGCGTTCTCTCAAAAATACAGAATAGTTAAAAGAGGGTTTCCTTGTAGCAAGTAACTGCTGGACCAAGTCAAAGATGAAGGACAACCTGGTTTTTAATTTCTTATTCTCTTTATGTTGTGCACGAGACTGTTTTAGCACTTCCCAATTTTTGTATGCATAGTTGAACTAGGTTGACTTCTGTTGCTGAAATGCCTTTCCTTGTGAGAGCTCATACTCTGTCTTCCATGTGTCCCTTAGTTCTTGAAAGCTAGAAGTCTGTGTGTAAGCATTGCTGACACAGGAAGGTTCAGTCTGTGTATAAGCATTGCTGACACAGGAAGGTTCAGTCTGTGTATACACAGTTGTAAAAGACTTCGGTACTGGTTTCTGTTCTGTATCAACTTGGGTAGGCCGGGGTGGTTTTGTTTGTTTTTCTGGAATTATTGAAGACCTTGCTGGTTCTTGTGTAACAGCAGGGTGTTCCATTTTGATTAAAACAGGAGAAGGCAATAGACTGGCTCCAGACTATCTTATAACCTGCTCGAGTATAGAGATCACCACACTCACTGCACATGTATTCACTGTATTGATCCTTCTCTGTACTCTTTTCAGCTCCAGATGCTACCTGTGCTAGGATGTGCAGATTGAGTTCGTTTTGATAGGTTTCCCTAGCCATTGTTAACTCCTGCTGATAAGCTTTAATTTGTGATTTTAAAAACTCAATTTCTTCCTGCAGGGAGGCTACGGTAACCAGGGCTTCTTTAGCTGCAGGTTCCAGTGGAGGACAGAATTGTTGTTCAGCATCAATTTTATCATTTGCGTCCATAACAGGTGGTTCTTGTGTATCACCTATTGGGTCAGTGGCTGGTTCTTGTGTAACAGCCACATACGTTATATCATCTTGGGTGTCCACTTTATATGTATCGGCAACTGGTTCTTGTGGAGCAGCTGCCTCTTTTGAAGAAAATGATGTCACAAAATCATGAACGCTCTGCATTTCGGCACTCGAGGGTGAGGAAGGTGAATGTTCAGGGCTAGTCGGAATGCGAGATCTTAGAATGATAGGTGGGGAGTTCGGGATAATGGCCTCAGTTACTGTAGACGACCCTGTTCGTCTCCGTGGTAAGGAAGCAGGAAAAACAGTGGTTTTTCTCTTACGAGAACTTTTCCTTAGGGTGGGGGGATTATCAGAAATGGTGGCTTCCTTAACTGAGGCCCTGGTTCTTCTTCTTTTTGCTGGGGTTGCAGCTTTCTGTTGCTTTTTCCTCTTAAGGAAAATGATGGGGGTATTGTCATCTGAATCATCGGTGGGGATATGGACTATGGGAGTGGATGGTTCAGCTTCATTAAGGGATGGGGTCCGCTGCAGATTTTCAGTGCTCAATTGGGGTGTTTCTGCTGCTGGTTGCTAATTTTTAGCAGCTTGCTGGGAGTTTTCCTCGGATTGCTGGGAATTTTCTTCGACTTGCTGAGGATTTTCTTCAACTTGCTGAGGAGGATTATTGAGGGGAGGTGGATTGTGTAGGGCAAAGCCTCTATTTATTAAGAGCTGGACCAAACGATGGTGCTTGAGGGAGAGGAGTTGGTGCTTTGCGTTCACGGTATAGTGTGCCATATTTTTTAGATAGCCAAGCAGATAATAGGGCATATTTATTAGACGACCATGCCTCAAATGATTTAGTAAAACAAATTCGTGTTGGTAGACTACCTGATAACGACCCTCGCAAGTGAAATACTGCTTAACAAATTCTGCAACCTTTGACCATGGTGGTGGTAGTGATCGAAGTGAAACACCCCTGCCTTTGGTTTCAACATGCTCCCCTGGTAATATAAAATCTTGCTGTGCATTGAGAATGAGGTGTTTCCTGCTGAACCAGCGAGTACCATTGGTTGGTAGTCCAGAAACTTGCACTATCTCCTCCTCTGTTACTAGGATTCGCACCCCTTGGACAGTGGAGTATCCTTCCCTCAAGTTGCATGCAAATTCCAGAACCTGCTGTGTATTAAAATCTGGAAGCCTTCTGAAGTAATCCACCCATCCCGATTGTAGAAAGATTTGGTAAGCCTCCTGGTAGAGTTCCAGTAATGCCGTTGAGCCAAGTTCATGTGTAAGCGGATTTCCTCCCATAGTTACTGGTTCAGACAAAATACAAAGTGCAGAGCCGAGTTGCCGAGGTTGAAACAGAGTAGACTGTTACAAATGAAGTTATGACATGATAAGGTACAGACGAGGTGACTTAGATACTACCACGAGAAATAGGGATGGTGATGATTGACGTGTTATGTAATAATTACGATGTTTCGGTAACCCCCCCAAACTACGGCTGAATGATATGGTTGGTGGTACGACGATTTGGGCAGTCGTATCAACATCTCCTCATTAACTACAATTTAATATTCACACTTAAACACGCATACCTTTATATTTACCTTTAGTTGTTGCGCCAAAAAGTATTCTTTTCCTTGCTAGATCGATAATGATTAAAAAGGGTCTGAAAGTATGAAAAAACAGAAGGTTTTCATTATTCACAGGAAGTAGTAGTGAAGGAATCTAATTATCAGGACGAATGGCTGGTTCCTTTAATGAAGAGTGATATGTTCCATCGGAATAATAGTTCATTCTCGGGAACAAAAATGGGGAAATTGTTGCTCTTTAGGAAAAATGAAAAATATTGGTGTTGAAGCACTGGGATTTGGTGTTTCAGCAACAGCAAATGGTGTTTCAGCAACGGGAAATGGTGTTTCAGCAACGGGAAAATGGTGTTTCAGCAACGGGAATGGTGTTTCAGCAACGGGAAATGGTGTTTCAGCAACGGGAATATATAATAAGGAATGAATTATGATCTGAAGTGACATGGCAATGATTTCCCAAGCCACAAAGTGATTCTTCCTATATTGGAATTTTTCTTCTCAGCCACCCTCCGAAACTAAGATTTGCAAAATAATTAATTGTAACATGGCAACCCTTGACAGGGATTATCAGTTAAGAAATCTAATCTAAAAATAAATACATAAAAAGAAAATTAAGTGCATTGAGGGATAGCAGGTCCCCCCAAAAAGACATAGTGTGTGTCTATCATGCAAGTAGCTTTGAAATCCTCTTTAGAAATAGGTTGTTGATACAAACAGAGTCGATACCCATTCACTAATAATGGTGTTCTAGAATCATCAATCTTTAGGAGTCTGACTGTTCCATTTGGAAAAACATTATCTACATCATAAGGTCCTAGCCACCTTGTTCTTAATTTACCTTGAAAATTTTCAAAACGGGAGTCATACAGTAGAGCCCAATTACCATTTTGGAACTGGTTCTGCTTAATAGTTTTGTCATGCCACCTGGTTCTTTGTTGTTGTATCATGGTTGTTTGATGGATGGCATCCAACCTCTTTTCATCCAATTCCTGAAGCTGCTACAACCTAGCAGTCTGTGCATCAGTCGAGTCAAGGTTAACAACTAAAGCAGTCCTTAAGGTTTTGATTTCAAATTCCACAGGGAAAACAACATTTTTACCAAAAACTAATTCATAAGGTGAAAAACTCGTAGTGTTCCTCCAAGTAGTTCTATAAGCCCATAGTGCTTCAGGCAACCTTTGAAACCAATCCCTTCTATTTTCCTTTACTGCTTTTGTTAAAATGGCTTCTATGAATTTATTCGTGCTTTCTACCTGCCCATTTGCCTGGGGGTGATAAGGTGTAGCCATTTTATGCTTAATGTGATATTTCTGAAGTGTATCTTTGAAGCCATGAGAGTTAAAAGGAGGTCCTCCATCTGTGACTAGCTCTCTAGGCAACCCAAACCTAACAAAGATTTCTTCAAATAAAAAAATTAACACTGATTCTTCATTAGCTTTGAGGAGTGCCTTAGCTTCTACCCATTTAGTCATATAATCTATGCGAACCAGTATATAAACTCTTTGATTGGATGGAGGATTGATGAGACCTATAAAATCTAGTGCCCATCTTTCAAAAGGTTCAAGTACTACCTGGGGGTTGAGTGGCATTTCATCCCTGTGATTAGGCTGGCCCATTCTCTGACAGCTATCGTAGGCCCTAACATATCTCTTTGTGTCCTTGAAAAGTGAGGGCCAATAATAACCCATTCTGAGAACTTTGTGTGTTGTTCTTTTATCCGCAAAATGCCCTCCACAAGGGCCATTGTGACAAGCCTTCAATATATCAGAAACTTCATCTTCTCTGATGCATCTCCGAATTTCCTGATCGAGTCCTGTGTGAAAAAGACACCCACTTATCCAGCTGTACCTAGCAATTTGCTGAACGATCTTTCTTTTTTCTCTGTGCGATAGGTGTGATGGTAGTTTCCCTGCAACTAAGTAATTGGCAATGTCTGCATACCAAGGTGAGTGAGAAGATACTACAAATAAATATTCGTCAGGAAAAGAATCATCTACTGGAATATTTTCATCAGTTTTTAACCGAGAAAGGAAATCAGCAACTACATTTTCTTTACCTGGTCGATCTACAATTGTGATATCAAATTCTTGTAATAATAATGACCATTTGGTAACTCGAGCATTTGTAACTGATTTGTTCATTAAATATTTAATGGCCGAGTGATCAGTATGAACAAAAGTAGTGTAACCGGTAATGTAATGTCGAAACTTATTGATAGCACAAATTACTGGTAAGAATTCATTCTCAGTGACTGTATAATTAAGTTCAGCAGGGGTCATATTTTTACTAATAAAATAAATAGCATAGGGAAGATTGTTTTCTTCTTAACCCAAGATAGCTCCAATTGCAGTATCTGAAGCATCAGAGGATATATGAAATGGGAGTGCCCAGTCAGGTCCTCTTAAAATGGGAGCTGTAGACAATTGATGTTTAAGTTCATTAAATGCTTTTTGACAATCATCAGTCCACTTAAATTCAGCATTTTTCATAAGTAACACGAACAAAGGAGAAGCTATTTTAGAAAATTTCTTGATAAATCTTCTATAATATCCAGCATGTCCTAAAAAACTTCTTACATCATTTTGTGTTTTAGGGATAGGAAGAGTCTGAATTACTTGTATTTTAGCCGGATCAACTTGAATTCCTAGGAATGAGATGAAGTGTCCAAATAAAATACCTTGATTCATCATCATATGGCATTTTTCAGTACTTAAGGAAAGGTGTGCTTATATACATCGCTTAAGTACTTTTTCAAGGTTATGTAATGCATCTTCAAAAGTCACGTCATAAGGAGTAAAGTCATCCATAAATATTTCTAAGGAATCATTAAGCATATCAGAAAAATCCCTATCACTACTCTTTGAAATGTTGCTGGGGCATTACATAGTCCAAATGGAAGCACTCTATAGGCAAAGGTCCCTCATGGACTAGTAAAAGTGGTCTTGTCATGATCTTGGGGTGCAATTTTGATCTGATTATATCCTTTAAATCCATCAAAAAGGAAAATAATTTCTTACCTGCCAAATTGTCTAGTACCTGATCAATAAATGGTAAGGGAAAATCGTCTTTCTGAGTGGCTTTATTTAGAGCTCTATAATCTACACACACTCTCCATTTCCCATTTTTCTTGGGTACAATTACTAATGGAGAAACCCTTTCACTATCAGATATAGGATATATAAATCCTGCATTCAACAATTTTTGAAGTTCTTCCTTCACAATTTCCCTTAAATTGGGATTCATTCGTCGTTGGGGTTGACAGACTGGGCGAGATCCTTCTTTAATATAAATATGATGAGTACATTATTCAGGAGAGATTCCCTTCATATCTGTGTAATCCCATGCGAATGCTTCTTTATTCTCACGAAGTAGCTTCATTAATTGCTGTGTTTCAGCATCTGTTAGGTTAGGGTTTATATTTAATGTTTTGTCAGGGTCGATTTCTATTGTTATACTTTTGGAGGGGCTACCAGCTGATGTCTGAGATAAATTTTCAGTTCTAAGGTTTTGCTGAGATTCAGATTCCAAGATTGTAGTCAAGTGATCATGTATTTCAGAGCTAACCGAAGAAGGTTCAAAAATAAAGTTTCTAATTAATTCATCTTCGGTTGAATCGTTAAAAGTTAAAGCTTGTCCGACAATCAAGTTGGGTTGGGTCTCATCATCCTCATAATCTAACCATATAGAATTATCATTATTAATCATAGGTGTAGCATGAGGGTAAAGAGTAAGCTGCTTGGTTTCACATCCCTTAGAAATTATCATTGAACCTGGTCTACAGCTGATGAAGGCATCTGTTGTAGCCAGCCAAGGTCTCCCTAAAATCAATGGATGACCCCCAACTTTGTTTTAGTTTGTAATACAACAAAATCAGTTGGGTAGTTCCAAGATTCGACTGAAGTTATCAGATCTTCAATGACTCCTTCAGGTTTGATTGTGGAGCGGTCAGCTAGCTCTAGAATGGTTGGGGTTTCTCTAATTAAATTCTTTAACTGCAGTAATTGTGTTGTTTCAAGTGTCATGATGTTTATTGTAGCACCCAGATCTACTAGAACTCTAGAAACAAAAGTTTTTCCAACCTGTACCGTGACCGTAGGATGACCAGGGTCACCATATTTCACAGGGTTTTTTTTTTTCTGTCATTAAAGCAACTAGTTCACCCATCACATGGACTGTGAGGGGATCTTTAGCTTTTCTTCCAGGTTTCTTAATACAAATATCCCTAACAGTTCTAGCATAAATTGGTACATCTCTCAGTGCTTGCAAGAGTGGAATTTTAACATATAAATTCTGCAGTTCTCCTAAAAGATTAAAAGCAGGTGGTTCAAGTGTTTTGGTAAAAGCCAGACGTTCAGGGAATGGAGGCTCTGCTGTTTCAGTAGTCTTATTAGAGGATGATTCAACTGTTTCAACATTTTTATTAGATGACTTTTCTTTTCCAGATTCTTCTTTATCAGAGTCAAAAAAAGTAATGTCATCAATAATGGGTTCAACTATTTTCCCAGAGCGTAAATGAATATCATTACATTGCATCGGGGAAACAAGTTGGTTTTGAATATTAATTACCTGCAGAGATTTATTGTTATTTGGGTTGGGGTTAGGTTGTACAGGCAGCTGGGGTCTGATTTTCTGATTATTTGGTGGAGCGTTTGATGGTAAGGGAAGAGATTGCTGATACTGAGGAAATTGGTTCGGAAATGGGATTTGTTGAGCTATCCAATTTGGGTTCCATTGATTAAAATAGGATTGCTGTGGAGCCCAAGGATTCCATACCATAGGATCAACAAAAGGAGGATTTGGTTGCTGCATGGGTGGGAAATTCATTGGATTAAAGGGTGGGTATTGCATTTGATTCAAGGGCGGGTAATTTTCTTGAAAAGGAGGATGATTATTCCAACGATTAAATGGTATGTTAGAATTCGTACCTTGTCCTCATGGTTGCCATTGCCTCCTCCGTGTCATCAGGTACACTGCTTCAGCTTCCTCTTTAGTTGACTACAGCGCTGCTTTTATTCCTGGCAAAGAAGGGCATTGTTGAGTCTCATGGTCCTTTTCACAAATTACGCAAATTGGTACCTTGTCTAGTGGGCATTCCCTCAGTGGGTGTTTTTCTCTGCATTTAGGGCAGAAAATAGCCAGAGCAGCTTCTACTTTTGCCTGCTTTTTTTTTAACCTGCAGGGTATCAATTTGTGAAGCAAAAGAGCTTAACATTTCAGTTTTAAATTCTTCAAGTAAGTTACCTATTTCAGCCCGTGTTGCTCCTCCACTTGCTGATTTTTGGACTCTTGAGTATATACTATCTTTGATTTTTGGTCTGCTTGCTACTCCTCTTGAACATCCCTTACAGAGGTTGACAATCTCGTCATATGATTCCTTGGATATATCCCCTTTTCCAAGCATATTCAACATATCTAAGCAATCATCTCGTACCCCTTTTAGCAGTATTGACTTAAGAATATCCTTACTCATATCCGGATGATCAGATCGCTCCAAATTATACTGCAGTCTTTCCACGAAGTCCTCCAGATTTTCGTCCTCCTTCTGAACCATCTTAAATAATTCCTCCTTCCTTTCTCTTGTTCGACAGTAATCTTGATATTTGGCCAAAAAATTTTCTTTCATCTGATCCCATGTGGTAATTACATGAGCTCCCAAGCTCATAAACCATCTTAATGCATTCCCTTTCAACGTTGCTGGAAACAATTTTAGTTTCTGAGCAGGATTTACATAATCATAGCTCCTACATAATATATCAAATTCAAAAAGGAAATCATTGGGGTCTTCAGAGGATAACCCTTGAAAATTAGGTAGTGCTGAGAGTGGAATATTCTTCATAGGGGTTGTTCCTCTTGGGAGGTCCCCAATAGGGAACTCCAGGGTGGAGAGAGAATTTTCTCCCCTCCCTTCTCCTCTGCGGCCCCCACCGAAGAGTCCATCATTGTTGTCCTCCATTGGTTGTTTTCCTGACTCGCTTGCCCAGTCTTCAGTATCTTCTATTTCTTCAAGTTCTTCTACCGGTTCCTCAATGTGCTCTGGTGTTTCCAGCTTCCTTTCAGGTCCTAGTACTTCCTCCATTTGATGA
The DNA here is from genome assembly GCA_031772625.1 of Pinus tabuliformis. Taxonomy (NCBI): domain Eukaryota; kingdom Viridiplantae; phylum Streptophyta; class Pinopsida; order Pinales; family Pinaceae; genus Pinus; species Pinus tabuliformis. Next base: position 472,371,363 of record CM062808.1, read on the forward strand.
TCTGTTTGGGAGGAATGTTGGATCTGTGGCCTTCGGGAACTTGTCCTCTGGGATGTCTCAGCTTTTGAAATAATATCGTCAATGAAAGTTTTTCTTCCTCCTCCTCTGCCTTTGCCACCTGTAAGGTTAGCCTTCTTGCATCCTCTCATGCATCCTGTATTTCTAAAAGAAAATCGTTAATACTTTTAAAATCTTCGGTCGCCTTCCCCGGCAATGGCGCCAAAATGTTGGTCACTCTAATTGTTTATTAATTAAACAGTCAAGTGCCACATGAATTGTCAACCCGGGAAAGTCCGTTTATTTCAAAGGTGACTACGTACTATATGTACTCAATTCTAAAAGCATTAAAAGATGTAGTATAAACAATTCATTCTCTATCAAACCTTTACTCTGTGTTACAGCAGTTATAATCTATTGCAGGAATGGAATGAGAACATGTAACTAATTAAAGATAATAAATCTACAAAAGGAAATGATGGCTGTCTTGTGACAAAGGATCAGGACCCTATCCCCAGAGTAGGAACATTCAACACCTGCCTCTGTTATCCAGTTCGCCAATACACTCTGTAAATCCTAGTCACCGGTGAGACACTCATATATAACATCAATTGATTAAAACAAAAACAGAGTCTTAGCAAAAGTAAGGTATCAGAAGTAATATTCGTGAATAAGGGATGGACAGAAATCACACATAACACACACACACAACAGAAAGGAAATGGGTGAATCTTGTGATGAAGGTGGGCCCTGTCCTTCTCACAAGATTCCCCAGGACATGGAAACTAAGATGAAATAGTCAGAACATAACTTTATTCATCTGCCAATATACCATATTACAAGAAAGATTCAATCTCGTCCTTCCACTACAATTCCTGTGTTACAGCTTGTTCCTCCCCCCCTTCTAATGTAGATGTCTCCTCTTTATAGATGAGACATCTATTACAAGAGATTTTCATTATACATTCCAGTTCGACCCTTTGTGAAAAAATAGGAAAATCAGTTCCTGTTAACAGAATGTTGTTACAGTTATGTGGATCATGAACGTTACGACCAATGCAATTGTTTGTTCCATAATCGATCGGATTCCTTTGCTGTTGCAGATTTGATAAGTAAATCTCAACTATCTCCTCGAGGTTCACATGTTGTCTTTGCTGTTTCACCGTTGTTGCAGATTTGATACACAAATCTCAACTGTCTCCTCGAGGTTCACATGTTGTCTTTGCTGTTTCAGCTTCCAGGTTCGCGTTGTTTTCGTTGTTTCAACAACTGCAAAATATTGTCCTGCCAGCTTTGGAGAGTTGCTGTTTCCGCTGTTTCAGCAACTACAAAATATGGTCCTGCCAGCTTTGGACAGTTGTTGTCTCCGTTGTTTTAGCAACTTCAAAATATGGTTCTGCCAGCTTTGGACAGTTTCAACAATTATTCAGCAACTTAGTCAACTTCAAAGATCAATTATAAATATAGCATGATTATGTGTTGAATAATTAAATGTATAGCAACGAGGAGAGTTACTGCATACCTTTGAAATAATTAAGTCAAAACACTAGCAAAGGCTTTCAACTATGGGTTGAAGAGGGTAATATTATGACAAAATATAAGGTCAAAAATAGACAATATGGAGTCCTAACAGATATTTAATTTGGTGCCCACGTGAAAGAAGACTGGTGAGATTCATTTGTGCATATATTTTCAAAATCTCAACAAAGTTTCATTGAAAGATAATTATCCGCTGCCCAAAATGGATCACATACTTCAGTGAGTAGTTGGAGCATCTCGCATGTCACTACTCGATGATTATTCCGGATATAACAAAATTTTAGTCCATGAAGATGACCGAGACAAGACAGCATTCGCCACTCCGTGGGGAACATTTCATTATGAAAAAATGCCTTTCGGTTTGAAGAACGTGGGTGCCACTTTTTTAGCGGGCAATGGACTTGGCTTTCGCAAATGAGAAGGATGTATTCTTGGTTGTGTACCTTGATGATTTGACCGTGTTTTCCAAATCAGATGAAGAACACTTGTATCATTTGAAAATTGTCTTTGAAAAGTGCAGAAGATATGGTGTGTCGCTGAATCTTAAGAAGAGTTTGTTTGCCATGGATGAAGGCAAACTACTTGGGCACATTATCTCAAAAGATGGCATCCGTATTGATCCAACATGTGTGGAAGTGATTCAACAAATTGTTCTGCCTGAAATAAGAAGGAGATACAATCATTTAATGGTAAAATGAATTTTCTGCACCACTTTGTTCCTAACCTTGCTGAACATCTAAGGGAGATCACAAACATGCTTAAGAAGGATAGCCAAGTGTCATGGAAGGAAGAGGCTGTAAAATCTTTCAATTTAGTAAAATTGGCTCTTTCCTCAGCTCCGGTTCTAATTAGCTCAGATTATACTCAGGATTTTATATTGTTTTCATTTGCTTCGAAGCATATGAGCATGAAAGACCCATTGCTTTTTTCAGCCGGACTATAAGAGATGCTGCTTTGAAATACAATATTATTGAGAAGCAAGCCCTTGCACTCGTAAAAGCATTGAAATATTTCCATGTGTATATTCTGCATTCCCATATTTTAGCTTATGTTCCTAACGCTGCTGTCAAAGATGTTTTGGTTCAGACCGATCCTGAAGGAAGACGTGGCAATTGGATAACAGCTTTGCTGGAGTATGATGTGGAAATAAGGCCCACAAAGCTTGTTAAAGGTCAGGGTTTGGCGAAGTTGATGGTTGAATCAAATCTGCACGTCTTAGACATAAATCTGATCACTACTATGTCCGATGCAAATGAGGAAAGTTCGTCACTTCAGGTAGCAGAAATGTTTGTTCTTTCTCCATGGTATTCAGATATTATATATGTGCTTCAGAATTTATCCGCACCACCTAGTATGGCTAGAAACAAAGCGAGAACTCTTAAGTTGAAGGCCGCTAAATTTTGTATTTTGAATTTTTCACTTTATTGGAAAGATCCCGGTGGCATTTTGTTAAATTGTTTGGTGGAAGAAGAAGCGAAGCACGTCATGGAGGATTTCCATAAAGGAGATTGTGGTGGTCACCTTTTTTGGAAAACAACGGTAAATAAAATTTTGAGGGGTGGATACTATTGGCCGACATTGTTTGTTGTTGTGTTCAAGACTGTTAAGAGCTGTCATAACTGCCAGATTTTTGAAGGGAAACAGAAATTACAGCCTTTGCCGCTTAAGCCCATTGAGGTGAATGCCCCTTTTCAGCAGTGGGGGTTGGATTTCATTGGTGAAATTCATCCTTCTTCTTCAGGTAAACATAGATGGATCCTCACAGTGACAGATTACTTCACGAAATGGATCGAAGCAATTCCCACTAGGCAAGCTACGAATGCGGTAATAATTTCATTCCTACAAAATAATGTTTTGTCTCGTTTTGGTTGTCCAAATAAGTTAATCACCGTAATGCAGCAGCTTTCAAGTCAAAAAGGATGGTTGAGTTTTGTAATAAATATCATATTAATTTTGGGCACTCAACCGCCTATCATCTGCAAGGCAATGGATTGGCGGAGTCTTCCAACAAATATTTGGTTAATATCATTAAAAAGATGTTGGAAATCAACAAGAAGAGTCGGCATAAGAAGCTGGTCCATGCACTTTGGGCAGATCGTGTGAGTCAAAATAAATCCATTGGTATGTCCCCCTTTGAGTTAGTTTATGGAGTTGACACAGTGTTCCCTACCTCTCTTGCAGCTCCGGTAGTCAAACTTCTCCAAGAATCAGGTAGTGAAGAGGATCCAATGCAGAGAAGATTAAATCAAATGATCCACTTGCAGCAGACACAGGAGGATGTTTTTCAAAACACATTCAAGTTGCAGGAGAGAATTAAAAAGATCTATGATAGAAAAGCAAAGGCAGACACATTTCAATTGGATGATGTGGTGTTAAAGTGGGATGCAAGGAATGAGGAAAAGGGCAAGCACGGCAAGTTTGACAATCTCTGGAAAGGTCCTTTTAAGATTGCATCGTATCGGGGTTAGAATGCCTTTCTTTTGAAGGAGATGAACGAAGAAGATTGTCCAGGAGGGCCGGTCAATGGTCGGCTGCTCAAGCGGTACCTTTTCTAAGTTATTTTTGCTGTCATAATTGTCATTGTAAATACCATTTTATTTCAATTTTGCTACAAATGTGTGCTGTAATCTTTTCTTCAGCCCGGGGCCCGAAGTGAAGGCTATAATTCTGAAGAAAGATTTCAGTTTTGAGTTCAGTTTATCGAGTCAATTTTCAGTCATTTTAGTGTCAATATCAAGTCATTTTGAAGTCAAGTTTTAGTCAAATAAATGATTCAAAGTCTTGTGTTGTTTTCTGAGATAATGACTCCATAGCCCAATGGACGAAGGCACTGTCTAGCTCGTCCAGAGATCTGCCGTTCTTGGCACCTCCAAGGAGCTACCATCCCCATTGGAGCCGATGTTAGAGTTGGTCTAGTCATCCCTTCGTCAAAGATAAAAACTCTTTTTGCATTTCATGTTTAGGTGTCCCATCACTTTCCATTAGTTGCATTTCATTAGGAGCATGCCATAAATCTGACGGAAGGGCTTTTGTCACTCATCCCCCTCATGCTTTGCACTGCTGGCTCAGGTCTATCCATAAAAATCGAATCTTAAAGTCATTTGCAGTCCTGTTGCAGTTTCTAGGTCATAACAGTCATTTTAGTCATTAGGTCTAGGGTTAGCCCATTTGGTCTTCGACAATGTCTAATAAAGTCAGCAGGCTAGAGGGAGGTCCTTGATAAGTTGTTATTTCAAAAGATGCTAATCATCATATGGATGGATTATGACTTCTCTTCAAAACTTTGTTTTGAAGATAAGTCGACATTTCGTTTTTTGTAATAATTTTTCAAAATTTTCAGTTCTTGAATTCTCTAGGCGCAACCTTCGTCTCCTTTTCCAAATTCGATGTCAGCTATCCCTGCAAAAAATTGCGAAGAAATTCATCATTTCAACCAAAAATCAAGGAGGAAACAAAAAGGTCAAAGTTCTATTAATTGTGAAAAAGCGTCAGCTGCAAAACATTACAAAGTGGGTTTTTGGAGAGACAAAAATCAAATTGATGTCTATATAAAGTTTTTCCATGGAGATGAAAGTCATTTTGCATGCCAAGGTTGGAGAAAAATGTTTCAAGTCGAATTTGTGAGAGCAGTGTGTGTTTTGGAAAGAACTGGCCTACAGCTAACTGGCGCGGCGCATATAACAGGGGGCGTGATGCACACAGAGAGCGCGGCGCACTGGGGATTTCCGCCCAGTGTAAATTCTAACGGGCGTGACGCACACAGAGAGCACGACGCACTGGGTTTTGAGCGCGGCGCATATAGCCTCAAGCCCGAAAACTGTTGGAAACTTCACCGAATTGCTAATGCTTTGCCTAGATTTGCCAGGTAGGCTTGCTATCCTGCCATTGCATCAAATTTTATGGTAAAAGACGGTGTTTTATGGGTGATAGTGGTTGCAATAAAAATGTTCAAAACCTACTTATAAAAGATCCTCAAGCCAATTGTAGCCAGGTTTAAAAATTCAATGTTTTTCCACCAAGATTTCTTCTCCCTCCCATTGTTACCTTATTTTCACTCATCCATAATTCCTTATCCCCTAATTTCATTACTCCCTTCTCACCTAAGTTCATTACTCCCTTCTCCTAAATACTCTATAAAAAATCCTCTAACCTCAAACCTCAAAACCTATACAACAATCCCAAACCCTCAACCCTATTCCTATACATAAATCCCCAAACCTCACACTCCTAAAACACAATCAAGTGATTGTCCTCACATTGCAGACTTCACTTGATTGAACCATATCCTTACCCTCACTCCATTATACCTATTGTTCCATATTCCTCACAACTTCTCATTTCCCTTTGGCATATTTAGCACTTGGAGACAAAGACATCAAGCCTTCATTTCTCATTTTCAACAAATCAAACATACACTTGGCATAAACTTTCAACACCATGGAGTCAGGCACCAATACATCATATGACCAAGACAACGACTCTACAACTAAAACTGCATACACAAGGAGGGTACTGAGGAGGCACAAAACACATGATCGGCTCCAAGTCTTGATCGAAGCTTCTTTGTTTGAGCATGGCACTTGATGAAGAACCTTTAGTCCAAATTTCAAGAAATTTGGAGCAATTTTTGACATTTTGGAATTTTTGCATTAAAAAACAGGGTTTTTCTCCCTGTGCGCCACGCCACGTGGCACGCGCTTACAATAGGAGACTCCAAATGCAAAAAACTTTATAGTTTTGGATTTTTCATGGAAAATCATGACTGTTGGTGCTTGGACAAGAAATTTGGGCAAATTTTGAGTCCTCATGAGGTCAAAAACACCCTAAAAATGAACTCTCTGCCCCTAATTTCACACACAGGAAGCAGTCTTGGGAGATTGAGGTTTTGGAGGGGCAAATGGGCACCAAATTCAGAAATTCCACTTGGGTTGGAAAGTATACAGGTAGGGAGTTCGAAAAAGCCCACTTGGGCTCAGTTTGAACTTCAGAAAGTGCCTCAAAATCAGCAGCAAAGTAGTGCGATGCATACAGAAATTGGCGCAGCGCGCAGAGGTTCTTGACCCAATTTTTCACCTTCCAGCTTAGAAATTCGGCCAGTTTGACTAGCTTTTCTTTGTGATGTAATTTTTGACTTGTCTTGATGTAATTGAGTGAACATGATGTAATTTTGACACTTAGTTACTTGTTCTAGAGGATTCATTCACCAAAGAGTGAAAATTTAATGAATGAATCAGTTTCCTACCTTATAGAGGCAAGTTGTTTTGATTGCCTAGATTTTAGTGCTTTGTTTAGAATTGGTTGAAACAGCTCCTAGAAGGATGAGATCGACCCCTAGAGGCAAGGGAAGAGGTTGGATGGTCTATATTATGTAATTTCTAAGTCATTTTCAGGGTTGGACTCTTGGGAAAAGCTTGGCACTCTATTGTACATTGTATCTCTGCATTTTTGGCTAAGGAAAGACCAGGGTTTTGCAGCACTGTTTGGGATCCATGTGGCTTTATGTTTTGATGGTGTGCTTCTCTGAGTAATTGTAAGTTTATCTAGTGTTTTGTGTATCATATTCATGCTTCTTCTTCTGAATTTGAAACAAATGAGTGATTAAGGTGGAATCCATAACTGTTATGCTCTGGCTTTGAATTTGTTTAATTTTTCATGTTTTATTCAGTTTAGGGAGAATCCTTGAAACTCTCTTGCTCTCCTTAGCTCCTCACCTGTCTGATCTACCCACCTCACTTGCTTTAAAGCATCAAAACAATTTCCTTCCTTGCCCCAATCAGACCTCTACAAAAACTGTGCTGCATCCCGGAGCCCAAATTTGCCTTTCCCATTTTTTCAAAAAAACCCTCAAAAAACCAAATCAAATCCCTGCACTTAATATCTAGCCTAAGATCAGTTGCAAATTTATTCATCTCGAGCCTCATCAATTACCTTTTGCCAAGATTAACCTGGAGAGAGCCCTCTCCTGTCCTCGTAGGGCTAGCTACGAGGCTGAGTGTGGTTTAATGTGGACCAAGAACCTTGTCTTTCTAGCTTGAGACAAATCTAGGCTCTAACATACTAGCTGACCCTTCTTTTTCCATGAAGTGAACTTTCGTTTGCTTACCGATTTGACATGGTTTCCATATTGTATTTTCTGGGATGCTGATATCTGGAAGATCATGAAAAACCTTGAGTCTGCATGCTTTTCTTATTTGATAAAGCTTAGATGTCCCAATCTTCTATGCCACAGCCAGTTTTCATCATTTTTGCTTAGATAGCACTGTTGTTGTCCTCCCTTGAGTATGTATAAGTTGTTTGGAGTTCTTTTACCTTTGATTACTGTCTCTCCTGTATCAAGCTCATGAACAACACATCTGTTTGATCGAAACACCACTTCTTTCAGTTTGAGATTCTTTCCTTCTCCATATCTTGGGATTTAATGGCATTTTCTCCTTTTGAGATTTTTGCCAAAATTTTCTCCTGCGTTCAGATTCTTCATGACCAAAGTTGTTACAGATTGAACATTCTATTTCATTTTCAAGAGGAGAAAAGTTATTATAGGAACTTCTCTTGATCCCTGTTACATTCCTTTGATTTCGTGATACTCTAGTCATGATGGCTTTGTAAGCAATGCATTAAGCATATTTGTGCCCAAAATTATGACATGAAAAACATTACCCATTAAATAAGTTTATGTGAGTATCGAATCTATTTACCTATTGATTGTAGTTTGTATTGATATTCATCTTTGGAGAAAATTGAGTATGATTTGCATGAGGTTGGTTGTGGCTTCTATTCATCCTTGGAGTAAATTGAGTATGATTTACCTGGTGATTATCTTTATGCCTTTACTGACGATTGTCATATTGTTCACTGGTCTTTGCTACCTCAAGATAGCTTTTGGTGGAGCTTGATGGCTTCTGTGATTGAGATGCTTCTTCAGTATATCCAAGACCTGTCTTTATCAGAGGAGAACGCTGAACTTTGATAATTTCATTTAAAGTTTTTGATCCTTTAGCAAATCTAAGATTGAGAGATTTTGTGTTCTCAAGATCTTTTCTTAGACCCACAATTTCACATTCTAGTTTTTGATTGTGTTTTTCTTTTTCAGCAAGTTGGTATGTCAAGGTATGTATAATCACATTATTTTATTCTAAACAGATTTTGAGTTTAGAGATTTCTTCATGAAAGTTTTCCTCTTCTAAAGCATCCCAAAAATTATCATCGTCATAAGCCATGAGAAGTCTATAATCATCACTATTAGATAAACCATCACTATCCTCTGCTAAACTATCCCAAAAATCATTTCTATCATAAGCCATGAGAAGTCTGTAATCTGTTGGGTTGTGCTATATTCTTTCCACGACTAACCCACATAGTTAAATGGGGGGTTAGAAGGGGGGTAGAGCCCTCCCTTCATTGCGCCGATTGCGTAGTTTGGGGGCCGGGGTGGGGGGAGGCGAGTCACAAGGGGTTTGAGGGGTGTAGCTAACCCCACTCTATGGGGTCCAGGTCAACAACCAAAAAAATTTTGTTTTTGGACCCTGTATTAGGTTGGGTGGACCTACCTATGGTTTTTTGCATGACTTTTCGCACATGGTTTTAGATGTGATGGTTTTTGGTCCATGGTTTTGGACGCGATGGTTTTCATTCCATGGTATTGGATGCTTCCGCATGTATAAATATGTATTGTAACATTGAAAGGAACATAATGAAAAATCAAACTGGTAGTCCCGATTTTGGGATCTAGGGGAAAATCTTTGTGTATATGTGTTTTATGTGTTATGTTCTTACATTGTTTATTTTCTGTGTTTTATAATTCGTATGTAGGTAATTTCTGTACAAGGTTAAGACCTACATTTGGGATCAGAGTTTTTTTTGCTTCAAGGGGACGCCTTTGATGCTGAGGGGTTTTTCTTGGGCTTGTGGTAGACCCTATTCAGTGGGAGATTTGCAGGATTAATTCTGGTGATGAAAGAGGATGGCAAGTAGTGAAAAGATAAAGATCAAGAAATTTAATAGTCAGAGTTTTGAGTTATGGAAACTCAAGATGGAGGATCTGTTGGTGGATAAAGATTAGTGGATCGCGGTAGATCCAGGTACTAAACCAACAGGAGTGCTCGATGAAGAATGGAAGAAGTTGGATCAAAAGGCTAAGAGCACAATACGATTGTGTGTCTTAGATTCAGTATTGCTGAATGTATTAGGGGAAGCTATGGTGAAGGCTTTGTGGGACAAGTTATAGAATTTGTACCAATCTAAGTCTCTGGTGAATAAATTGTTCCTACGGAAAAAACTGTATAACCTGAGGATGAAAGATGGAGACTCGGTGATAGAACATTTGAACGCATTTAATAATGTGGTAAGTTAGTTATTATCTGTTGATATTAAAATTTTAGATGAAGATAAGTGCATCAATTTGTTATGTTCTCTACCAGATTTGTGGGATAGTCTGGTTATTGTGATAAGTAGCAATGCAATTTCCTTGTAGTTTGATGAAATAGTCTCATTCTTGCTAACGGAGGAGATGAGACGAAAAAATATGAAGAGCCAGAATGGTGATGCTTTGTCTGTATGAGGATGGTCCCAGAACAGAAACAAAAATAAGTCATCGAGTGAAAGATCTAAATCTCCAGGAAACCCTATAAAGATGGTGTGCTGGAAATGTGGAAAGGAAGGTCATTACAAAAGGGATCATAAATCTAAAGCTCCTGACAAAGGAAAGGGATATGATGATTCTCTTTCTGCAGAGGCGAAAACCACCTTAGATGAAGGTGGGGATGTGTACTTGGCTTCTTCAAGTATACATGTAGATCATGAGGCATGGTTGATTGACTCAGGTGAATCCTTTCACTTCACTCCCCATAGAGAGTGGTTCTGTGAGTATGAGAAATATGATGGTGGTGATGTCTTCTTGGGGGATGATAGGAAGGTGTTGTGGCCAGCAACAACCCCCCCCTTTTTTCATTTAAGTGTTGTCCAAAATACTAAATGAATGGGGACCGTTAGTTAAAACTTTAGGAAAAGCAAGAGTTTCCTTTCTTCAAAATAAGGTTACCATTGTAAGCTTAGGAAGATCTTTTGAATACTTTAAAACCTAAGTTTATGATAAGAAAAATCTTTAAAAAGTCGCATCATAAAATGACAGAAAAACTCCTCCATTTGGGTATAATCCTGGTATGTGCAAGATTCTTGTACTAAGCGATATATCGCATCGCAATAAAGTAATGCCAATGAGAAAGACTTCAAGATTTTCCGATTTGCGATAACCCTGATCGCAAGATTGCATATCGCAGGAATGGGCTAACAAAAATATGGCAAGCATAAAAATTCTGCGATCTGCGATGTGTGCGATGGTGCGATAACGCGATGGTGCGATAATGCGAGAGCGCGATGGTGCGATAATGCGATGTCGCGATCTACGATGATTGCGAACCAAATCGCAAAATCACCCCATCACGAATCTTTCGGGCGCGTTATTTAAGAAAAGCCACTTACCATAATCTGACTTAAGATCATGCGCTTTTAATGATAATAAAGGAATTAGTTGTCATCTATTAAATGTAGACGCATGCTTTTGCAAAGAATTACTTCACGTAAAGTGGCATATTTGATATATCTGCTTCATTTAAGACTCTCCCATCACCTTTCTTGATCAAACATTTCCATTTGTGTGCTGCAGCAACGAAGAACGAAAGGCGATACCAAGCCATACGCAGGAAGAAATGGGAAAGAAAAGTAAGGCTCACGGCTCTGAGGTGAAGGAGATGGCACCTTTATATACAGACACAGCTTGTAACAGAGACGCAGGGATATCGACGTGGGAAAGCATGTACAGACTGCTTGAAGAAGAAAACCCCAGAATAATGAAGGTTACCGCTGTCGCAGATTCACAGGGTTGTTCCGAAGCATCCTTAGAAGAACTAGCGTGCTCATTCCTTCATCGGATAACAGTAAGACCTAAAATTCTCCCATATACGGATATGATCAAGTGGATACTTGACAATGCAAAAATGAATGACAGACAGTTCAAGATTCAAGGACATGGGCTCATTGGGTCATTCGCTGCACAAGACCTAAAGGTCATGTATCATCTTCCTGAACCGTAGGCGACTTACAATGCACAATTCATTAAAAAATTTGTGGCGGAGAACCCGAACCTATCAGAGACCACTAAAGATTGGTCCAGAAAAGATGAACCGCTCAAAAAGGATAAAAACGGTATGTACAGCACTGGTTCCCTCACCTCTCCGTATTGTTTTGCTGCGGCCATGCTTTGTAGATTATTTGGGATGCCATATATCAATAAGTTTTCGTTTGAATGGTTACCATTGATTGATGCTGCCAAAAATGCCGTTATTATAGATTGGGCCAAGATCTTTTCTGATAACCTATTCACGGCTATTATCAATTACCGGTCTAAGAGATCCATGTCTCAAAGGATCTATCCTCATTTTTACCTATCCGCATATGTTATGGATTCTATTTGTTATGTGTCTAAATTTCCCTCTATGGGTTGGAAATGGACAACTCAGGACCCATTACCCATCCATGTTTATCATAAGATATTATGGGATTCTCAGTTCATTCCACATTTCTACCAAATTTGCCATGGGCTTATCTTACCCATGTATATAATGATGTATGATAAAAAACCCTGAGGTGCTCACCTGAGGCACAGATAGATATCATCCCCATCGAAAGATGGTTCGGGGAAGAATGGTTCACCTATATTAGAGTATTTGGAAGCACCGTCCCTCCTCATGTCCTACCTTTGTATATTCCTGACAAACTGCTAGCTCGAGAAATTGCATATCAAACCTGTTCAGAAGGTGGCCTAACCAAAGACCTAAAAGACAAAAAGAAGGCCATATGGCCCGAGTTTCCTATAGCTTGTGGGGCCTTTTCATTGTTTGATGTAGGTCACACGTTCACCGAAGTGGAGAATATGACGTGTCTACAATTATTTAAATTCCCGGCAAGGCCATTTGACCCAAATGAAGTTGCCCAAGATTTCATAACGAACGTCAAGATAAAAGTATTCGTTGGAAAGAAGGATTTATTTGATGATTTATTTCAGAATAAAAGCTCACTCCAGGAAATTTTGCGGGAAGCTCAATCGCGATTGTCTCCAGATGACCTCCAAAAATTCATGGTATACAGGGAAAGAAGACTAGCCACTGTTCCTCTAGAAAATCTGCAACTACCTGCCAGAGAACCTACTCCAAGCATTAGCCTTAGTGGGAATTCAAGCGCTTCCGGATCTAAATCTAAGAGTGGACAAGAGATGCCCGAGCATTCTAAAAAATCTGAAAACGACCAAGATAGAGGCGAAGAGTCAGCTAAGGACACCGCTCAGTCAATGGAATTTCCACAGCAGCAAGTTATCGCCTCCCCGTCAAGAGATGTTCCCCCTCTCATCATTGAAGCACCACCCGTCACAACAGAATTAGACAAAGAATGGGAAACCTTCAACGAACTGATCAATCTTGAAGGACAAGCCCCAAAAACACCTGTGAGCAATACACAGGTAACACAAGAAGTGTGCTCAACCATAGTCAGCAATGTCACAGAAATAGAGCATATTCCTATCGCTCCATCTTCTGAGCTTCTACTGAATGTAGAAGAAATTCCCCCACTGGACATATTTTACAGTCCCCAACATAAAGAAGTTGTAAGAAGACAAAGAAAAAAGAGAAAGTTAGAAAACACACTTTCTCAAGATGCTGAGCATTTAGACATCGTGTGGAAAGATGCTGTCAATAATCCAACTGAAAATTTCACCAAACTGTCTCAGATCGCAGGGGCGTATGCCTCTGCGACTATTGAAAAAGCGTCATAAGTACAGCAATTGCTGAAAGAGCAAGAAAATCAGATACAGGTACTGCAACTACAATTGCAACAAGGAAATGCCAATAATGAGGTACGCAAACAGCTTGAAATGTTGCAGGAAGACTTCCATCAAATGCAAATAAGTTATCAAAGAAGTTTGGATGAAAAGGGAAAACAATTGCAGGATGTACAGGAGATGCACAGAGATGACCCCAAAATTACAGAGTTCATTTCAGAGTCTATTGCCTTGAACGAACAACTACTGTAGCAACAGGAGGAGTTGGGACAGAAGATATCACAGTGGAGTTATTATTGCGAACTGAGTGATAAAATCACCAATCAAGTGGTAGACTTGCGAAGTGACTATGATCAGATTGACAAACGAGTGACGGAGTACTTGGCTTGGTAGGAAGAAGACGGGGGAAAAAGAGTAGTCGCACCCAAGATAAACCAAAATCATAAAGACTTGCTCTTCAACAAATGGGACGATCAAATCAGGGAAGCGGAACAAGCAGCAGAAATAGCGGCTACGACAGCGAGCATTCTTGTCGACTGTGTAAATGAAAATTTGCACAGAGCAAACTTGATCGCAGAGACCACCCCAGGGTATTTGCCAAATAAACTGCGACTAGAAGCAGAATGGAAACAGAAGGCACAAGAAAAGGAAAAAGCGGTCCAAGCACTAGACAGGTTAAATTGGGAGTGTTATTGGGCATACTTGGTGAAGCCGCATAGTCAGCAAATGACTGTGAAATGTATCATAAATGCGGCGGAGAAAGTAGTGCCAGCTCTGATAGATTCTATTTTCTCAGCCCAGCTCAAAGCAGAAGTCAGCCAGCCGACTCTCCTCAAACCCATGATGAATGCATGCAGCTTTAAGGATCAGATTCAGAAGTAACTTTATTTAGAATGTTGTTTTTTCTTTAAAATTATATTAGAAAAAGGACGGTCATTTGAAAACCGCATCCTAAATTTTGTAAATTAACTATTATTAGAATTAGGAAGTAGTATTTTAACCATTCTCATGCATTTGGAGAAGGGTCCAGAAATTTGTCAAAAACATGTCATTAGAACATGCACTTCTGCACCCTAATAGGAGGTTTTGATGAATGGATGGATCGAGGTTTATTAATGCTTGCATTTGATATTTGCTACTGATGTTGCACTTCTGTAGTCTTAGTAGATGTTAGAAAAAGTAGAGATAAATCATTTTTGCTTGAAGCTTATGAGTAGGACTGTCATAAATGGTACTTTTATCTCTTGACCATTTCTGCTTATATTCTTAAAGTGATATATAATTTTTAGTTGTTTATATGTTATTGCATGAATGTGTGAGTTACCATTTGGCACTTTTGTATGGTGGAATCATTTATTTATGCTTGATATATGAATAACTTATTATGCGATATGTTGTTCACAACTGTTTTGCCTAACTTTTTATGCAAAGTGGTTCATCTTAATTGATTTCCATTCTTATGATAGATGAATGATATTTATTACTAGTTATTGTTTGAAATCTCTTTAGATCGCATAATAGAAGCAATACATTCCGGGTTAGCATAGATTAGATGTGCTGTTTTCATTAGATTACAATATCATAGAATTAGACTAAAGTAGCTTAGATTAGAACTTGTAGATCAGCATCATCCAACTCTGCACACACACACCCTTAGATTGGGAAACTGGTCCCATTATCCCCAGTCGGACCCGCTATACCAAACGGATAAGGAGCTGCCAACCAAGGTCCGGACCGGGTGGGTATCCCCCTTGTTGTCAACCCGATTTTCGGTGCTTCAACATATTTTGGCGCTAGAAGGAGGGCCTGAACATAGTGTCTGTTGGAATGGTTTGAAATCGTAATCATTTGAATTAGGATGGCTACTCACAAGCTTCCCATTTGGAGTTGCATCCATGTTCGTGCCTATTCCAACACTCCACCTGAAGTGGTAAGACTCTTGTCTCAGGTAAAATTCAATGGTAAGAATAATTCTTCTGCTTTTAATCATGCTCTTCAATTTATTCAAAGAGTTTGAAGTTTGAACGTTCAAAGAATTGATGAAGGCGTTTTATGCAGAATTTTTACTCTTACATTCACGGCGGAAGCTAGAAAATGGTGTAGAACCCTCCCAGTTGCCTCAATTCACAGCTGGGACCAATTTGTCAAGGCTTTCATTTGTAAATTTGATTGCTATGATTATGATCGGGTATATGATGAGATTGAGTATCTACGAAAAGAAGATGAATCTGTTAGGGATTTTAATATGCGATTTCATCTTGATTGTCTAAAATATGATCTTGAAAATGAACTCATGAATGAAGAATCTTCAGATTATTCTGAGCATTCCCTACCTCCTATGTCTGATCCATCAGAAATTAGTTCGAGTCTTGTTTTATTTTCTTCTAATAGGAATGAAAATTCCAATTTAAATGTGTGAATCACTCATGATGAAGAAAATTCCCAAAGCTTAGGAAACATGCCTGCTCTAACGCAAGAAGATAAAAGCGAAGATGTTGAAAGAAAGCCTGCCTTGGAACCAGAAGACAACTTGGAGACAAGGTTCGATAATATCATCGCAAGTCAACAAATGCAGACGCCAAGGTTAGAACAACAAATTAATTCTCTTTCGGAAAATACAAACATGCAAAGGTATGATCTAAAGCCTGATGTCTACGGTGAATGTGATGAACAAGAATTTTTTCACGATGATATTTTCAAATGCATTGTTTCGGAATCACATTTTTCTCTTTATCCTGATGTATTAGTGATGATAATTCTTTCCCCCTCAGTATTAATGATATCTCAGAAAGTACAGAGGATTATTCAAATGAATCACCATTAGGTTTTCAAAATAAAGAGGCATCTATAGAACATCCTTTGGTCATTAATAAACAAGAACGACTTGACCTTCCTTTTCTGAAAATATTGGATGAAAAAGAAAAATATAGAGAGACCAGTAAAATCATTTATGATAGCTACTATGATGATGATGATGATGTTGATTTATCTCAAGTAACTCAACAGAGCTCAGATAATGAGAGATATTCCAATCCAAGAATCATATCTGTCGATCCTCATTCCAGAGTGACAGATCATTTGCATGTTTTTACTATGCAAAACAATATCCCAATCTATGATTCGTATCATGAGCAAACCCCTATGCCCGTTCCCAATCATAACTTGTTTTCTGATTCAGAAGACATAATTCGAAATTACTCAGATCCCATAATTCTGGCCAACTCTTGTGAAGAAGAAGATATTTCAAGTCAATCCCAGTTGTGTTGTAACACTAGCTTTACAGATAATCATTGCATTCTTTTTCGCTTGCACTCATTTTGTACAAAATCGGATTGTATTTTAAATTTTCATACTTTCGATAGATTACTATGGTATATTGAGCACCTTATCAAAGAACATTCAAAAGATGTATTACCATTTTGGAAAACTAAATTGTGTCAAGGAAATACATAACTTTTTCAATTCCACGATCAATCAATATCAGCCTTTCAGGAGAAACTTTTGTGTCATCCAAAACATCATTAACAAAAAAATGTATTTTTGGAAACTCACCAGCAATTCGCGTTAATTGATAAATCTCTTTCCAAAAATTTCCATCTATTCCTCATTGATTTATTTAGTGATTTATATGTGGAAACTTTCCTTTTACGAGAAATTGCTAAAAGCTTGACTTTAGCGCATAGTAGATTACAGGCCATTAAAACTAAAAAATCATATTCGCAATCTGGCTTGTCATCTTTCCTATTACATGATCACCAATCCATAACAGAAATTCATCCCCATTTTTATGATCCAATAGGTATCCAATTGGACAGAAGATTTCATAAGAAAGAAATTTCAGGCGGAATTCCAACTGAAGTTACACTTTCTAATCCTACACCCAATATTCATAGTCCAAGAAAAGTTTTATTCTTAACACTAATGTTTAAAAGGTACATACGTGTAGGAATAAAAATGAAAAGATGGTTCCACTGGAAATATCATTTTACCTAGTTAATTTTTCTGTTTATAGTTAGAATAGGAGTAGGGGTAGTGTAGCTAGGTTGTTAAGTGGATAATTTAGTTTTTAAATATTGATAGGCAAAATAAGAGAAGAACTTATCCCTGTCATGTACATATATCCAAGTGAATAGTTACCTCTCATTTCTTTAAATATTCTCCTCCCTAATAAAATTTGCCTATGGTTAACAACAATTGACATTTACTAAAGACACCATTTCTCTATCAGATTTTGAACTTTTGTGTTAGGATATTCCGACACATAGGATATAGTTAAGTTCAACTTGGTCTAGTATAGAGTTAGGTTAGAGTTAGGTAAAGTGTGTTTCTTTACCGTTGTACATTTTGTAACTTACAATCCGACGGTCACGATATGTAGTGATCCGACGGTTCACTCTCACCTCGGTATTACCGACACTTGATCCGTGGCTTGACACCCGATTGGTCCATGAGTTCTATTTAAAGCGCATGGAGGGTCATTGTTCGGGTAATCCGTGCATGAGAGAAGCTTATGTAAATTTTCATTCTTTGATTAATAAATTGCCTGTAGTACCCACGTTGGGACAGGCCGTGGACTGTTTCCCTCCTTGCACTCTGAGGGTTTTAACCACGTCAAAAATACTGGTGTATTGATTTGAGATCTGGTTGTGAGCGGTGTCCTTTTGGTATTCTTTCTGTGGAACTTACCCTGTAAATTCTTACATGGTATCAAAGCTATTTGAGGGCCGCGTCCGTTGGTGATCCAAATCTGAAGCCGGTAGAACTGCATGCGGCTGTCGTTTCCTAGATCTATTGTTTCTGACTGCTTTCGGGCCGAGAGGACTGCTCTGTTGCGTTCGGAGCATCTGTTCCAGTGAGGAACCCCTTTCGTTTCATGCGAAAAGGTTTCCGGTAGCCCTAGCTGCGTCATTTTTTAGATCGGGAGGTATATAGTGTTTTTTTTTGTAGTTTACTGTTATTTTCTCTCTGCTTATTTCGGTCTCAGTTTATTTAGCCTTTTTTTTTAACCGGATCTATACCTTTCATTTCTGCGTATGCTCTTTGCCCTGCGACTCTGTGCGATCTGGGCAAATCAGAAACAGAAAGGAAGGATTTTTCTCATGCGTATGCTCTTTTCCCTGCACCTTAGTGTGATCTCGGAAAATCAGAAGCATTGAGAAAAATATTTAGTTTTTCGGCTAAAGCTAACCTTGAGATTTTTTTAAAAAAATTTCTAGTTTTTTGGCTAAAGCTAACTTCGAGCCGCAAGGTTCGTTTTTCTTTGCATATTCGTGTTGGGTTTTGTGTTTTGTGTTTTGTGTTTTGTAGGGAAAAAGAGCTTTCTCAAGGCAAGCACGCAAATCGAGGCCCCCCCCTCTCTCTCTCTCTCTCTCTCTCTCCCAAATTTTTTGTATAGATCAATTGGTTCAAAGCTATTTTTAGAGAGTAGAGGTCTTGGGTTCAAGTCTCCATTTTGTGGGGGCGAATTTTTTCATTCCCGCACATTCGCGCACTTTGCCGGCAACGTCAACAAGTTTTTTTTCAAAAAGCCATAACTTCTTCATCCGGAAGCCTTTTTCAGAGCCGTTTTTTTTAAAACCGCCTATTTTTTCGAGATCTATCCGTTGGTACACTTACTTTCAGCATCTTCAGCTTCAGTTTTTTTAAAAAATGGAAAGTCCATGCCAAGTCATTCTTGACAGCACTAACTACTTCCAATGGGTAGAATACATGGAAGATTTACTTAGAAGTAAAGGTCTCTTTAGAATAGCCACAAACCAAGAGAAGAAACCCAAAGATGAAGACAAGGCGGCAAAATGGGAAAATAGACAAGATCAAGCACGTGGTTTGATAGGGATGTCTATTTCTCCTGATCTTAGATTCCACATTGCAGGACTTGAGACTCCTCATGAAGCATTAGAAAAACTTGCTAAAGTTTTTGGGATTAAAAATGAAATTAGAGCCCATCAACTTGAAAATGAGCTGCTTACTTTGGATCCTAATAATTTTTCTTGCATTGAAGATTTCTTGTCAAAATTCAAGACCCTTAGATATCTCTTGGAAGGTGTTAAAGTTAAGAAAGATGATGGTAACCTTATTTATTCCATCCTTACTAAGTTGGGACCAGCCTACTCTGTATTTGTTTCCACTTTCCATTCTACAAGAGAAGCTTTCATTTGTCAAGGACAAGACTACAAGGCCCCTTCCTTTGACTCCTTTTGTGATTCCTTAATAAGAGAACAAGAAAAACTCTTACACCTTGGTCTTCTTAATCTTGGAAACTCTTCCACAAAAGCGTTAGCCGCCCAGCAAACCCAAATTCAAAGAATCCTAAGAAGTCCTATCCTCAAAAGAATGGTCCTAAACCATCTCAGCCTCAAAATGAAAGATCATTTCAGCAAAATGATAAGCCCAATAAAAACAAATGGAAGAAGACTGATAGACATTGTAACTTTTGTAATCGAGATGGCCACTTAGAATCTAAATGCTTTAAGAAGATGGAAGCCTTGGAAGCCGCAATGAAGAAACATAACATCCATCTGGAGCCTACTTCAACTTCAACTTCCGGAACGGCACTTTCTGCATGTCATCGTCAATCATCTCAGTCTGGTTATGCATTAAATGTATCTTCTTCTTCTTCTCATTCTCATGAGTGGCTCATTGATTCTGGAGCCTCTTGTCACATGGCCAAAAACCAAGCCATGTTTTCTTCTTTAAATGATTGTAACACCAAAAATATATATGTTGGTGATGATAGATCTCTTAATGTTGTAGGGACTGGAACTGTTCATCTAGACAATGGTCAGTTCAATGATGTATTATGTGTTCCAAACTTATCCTGCAACCTTCTATCTGTCTATCAGATAACTCATTCAGGTGAAGGTAAAATTGTTGAATTTTCACCTCATGATGTTGTAATCAAGGATCTAAAAGATCCTAAACAGATTCTAGCTACTGGTCTTGCTGATGATTCCAAAAGGTTGTATAAGTTTCACAACTTTGGGTCATCCCATCTTCCCTCAGTATTTGTTGCTCATAATGATGAAGTGAGCAAACTTTGGCATGAGCGGTTTGGTCACTTAAACTATCGCTCCCTTCAGCATCTATGTAAAGAAAATATGGTGACAGGTCTTCCTATGGTATCTTGCAAAGATGGTGTTTGTTCCGGATGTGTACTCGGAAAACATCATCGGGACAGTTTTGACAAACGTGCCTCTTGGCACGCCTCAGCCCCTTTACAGCTTGTGCACAGTGATTTATGTGGTCCTCTTCCTGTTGCTTCATTCTCTGGCTGCAAGTACTTCTTAACTTTCATTGATGATTTCTCTAGACGCACTTGGGTATACTTCTTAAAACTCAAGAGCGAAGTATTTAGCACTTTTTTGGCCTTCAAAGCATTTGTTGAAAAACAATCTGGACATCAAATTCTTAAGCTAAGAACTGATAATGGTGGAGAATATGTTAAAAACGCATTCATCAACTTTTGCACCGAAAATGGAATTCAAATGCAACATACTGTTCCATACACTCCACAACAAAATGGTGTAGCTGAAAGGAAAAATCGCACCTTAAAGGAAATGGCTAATTGTATGCTGCAATCTAAAGGACTCAGTCTTAGTTTTTGGGCCGAAGCAATTAATTGTGCAAATTATATAATCAATCGCACTCCTACTAAGGTTCTAGAGAATATCACTCCAGAAGAAGCTTGGAGTTCCATTAAACCAGATGTAAGTCACTTTCGTGTGTTTGGAAGTGAAGCATGGGCCCATATTCCAGATGAAAAGCATAAAGCTTTAGAACCTAAGAGTGAGAAATGTACTTTTGTTGGATATTCTGAAGATGTAAAAGGTTATAGACTTATTCCATTTAAGTCCAAAAATGTTATCATTAGAAGAGATGTAAAATTTGATGAAAATAAATCGGCCTGCGAGCCTAGTCCGGCGGATGTGCCACCTCTTCCTATCTCTTCTATCTTTGAAAACATTTCTTCTTCTGATGATGAAAACGAGGATGATAATCCTCCCCCACCTTCTCAGGATCCTCAACTTCCAAGATGGGTCCGTGCTACTCGGGATGCAGCAGGTGATCTTGCCGGTGATCCTACAGATCAGCGACGTACACGTTCTCAGTTTGAAAGAGCCTCTTCTTTACTGGCTCAAGCTCCAGTAAATCATGATCCTGACACTTTTGCAGAAGCTTCAGGCCATCCACATTGGGAAGCAGCTATGAATGAAGAATATCATTCATTGATGACAAATGATACATGGGATCTTGTTCCTCTACCAAAGGGACGCAAACTTGTTAGATGCAAATGGGTTTACAGAACCAAGTATGGACCAGATGGGAAAGTTGATAAACATAAAGCTCGTCTAGTTGCTAAGGGCTTTTCACAGGTTGAAGGCATTGACTACACTGAAACCTTCTCTCCAGTTGCCAAAATGAACTCTATCCGCCTTGTTCTTTCCCTTGCTGCCTCTTTAAAATGGGAAGTCCATCAAATGGATGTTAAATCTGCCCTCTTGCATGGGGACTTGCAGGAAGAAATCTATATGGAACAACCCATTGGCTTCATACAAACAGACTCCAGCCTCGTTTGTCGACTTAAGAAATCCCTTTATGGCCTCAAGCAAGCTCCTCGGGCTTGGTATGCCAAAATGGATAGCTTTCTTTTAGAATCTGGCTTTTCTAGGTGTCATTCTGACAATACTGTCTACAAAGAAAGTGGGCAACTCTCTTATCATCCTTGTTCTTTATGTTGATGATCTTATTCTTACTGGTAGTGATCCCAACCTTATAAACCATGTGAAGTCCAGCCTCAAAAAGAAATTTGAAATGACAGACTTAGGACACTTACACTATTTTCTCGGTCTTCAAGTCTTGCAATCCCAAGAGGGTATTTTCCTTTCCCAGTCCAAGTATGCTTGTGATATTCTTCGTCATTTTCACATGGAAGACTGTAAGCCAGCCCCTTCTCCCTTTCAGTCTGGAGTCAAACTTTCAGTCTCTTGTACTTCTCCTGAAGTTGATGCTACCTTATACCGTCAACTTGTTGGAAAACTCTTGTATTTAACCCATACTCGTCCTGATCTTTCCTTTGTTGTTGGTCTTGTTGCTCGTTTTATGCAAAACCCCCGTGAAAGTCATTGGAAAGCAGCTAAAAGAATACTTCGTTATGTTCGAGGTACAGTACAGTTTGGGATTCATTACAGTGCCAAAGCAGCTCCTCTGTTAGTTGGTTTCACTGATTCTGATTGGGCTGGTGACCTTGATGATCGGAAGTCTACTGCTGGTTATGTCTTCACTCTTGGTTCAGGACCTATTACATGGGCTTGTAAGAAACAGGCTGCCATTTCTCTTTCGTCAGCAGAAGCAGAGTATCGTGGTGCCGTGGAAGCTAGTAAGGAAGCCTTGTGGCTTCGTCAGATCCTATCAGAGTTTGGCTTTGAGCAGCAGCATCCAACCACACTTTGGTGTGATAATCAAAGTGCCATTCAGCTATGCAAAGATCCAGTCCAGCATCAGCGCAGCAAACACATTGAACTACACATGCACTTCATCAGAAAGCTCATTCATGACCATGTTCTTGAAGTGCAATATTGTCCAACGGATGATCAGGTTGCAAACATCTTCACAAAGGCTCTCACAGAGGCGAAGTTCACTAAACTTCGATATATGCTTGGAGTTCAGGAAGTTGTCACTAAGGGGGGATAGGCTCTAGTGCCTCCTTCCTTCTCCTATTGTGTCATATTTGTAAATCCTTCAATCCTATCCCAAGTTGTTCTTAAGGGGGGATGTTAGGATATTCCGACACATAGGATATAGTTAAGTTCAACTTGGTCTAGTATAGAGTTAGGTTAGAGTTAGGTAAAGTGTGTTTCTTTACCGTTGTACATTTTGTAACTTACAATCCGACGGTCACGATATGTAGTGATCCGACGGTTCGCTTTCACCTCGGTATTACCGACACTTGATCCGTGGCTTGACACCCGATTGGTCCATGAGTTCTATTTAAAGCGCATGGAGGGTCATTGTTCGGGTAATCCGTGCATGAGAGAAGCTTATGTAAATTTTCATTCTTTGATTAATAAATTGCCTGTAGTACCCACGTTGGGACAGGCCGTGGACTGTTTCCCTCCTTGCAATCTGAGGGTTTTAACCACGTCAAAAATACTGGTGTATTGATTTGAGATCTGGTTGTGAGCGGTGTCCTTTTGGTATTCTTTCTGTGGAACTTACCCTGTAAATTCCTACATTTTGCTCTTATAAATAGCAAATATTTTGGAAACTTGATCTTTATTATTAATAGATACAGTTAAAAACTTTAAACCAGATATGATACTAGTTTCAACTTCCAAAAATTTGACGAAAGCAATCTTAGTGAAATTGTTTTATATCAGTACAATGAAAGGTATCAATAACGAAATGAGGATTCCTTGTAGATCAGCCATGTCCAAAAAACTCTATTATTGTCGTCCAGGTCTTTCTTAAGGAAAAAAAATGACTTCCTCCCTGCTAAAGGAAATCGCAGCATCTAGAGAAACGACCCAAGGATACATTATATCTTGAAGAATAAGAGGTCTCATCACGAGCCGGCTTATCATGATCACAGATATTATAACTTTGCTGACTTTTCCAAACACTGTCCACCAAAACAGGGCAATGACTCAAGATTGTTGAAATCAAAAGACAAGGGGCTCATCACGAGCCAACTTGTTCAGCGAAAGTGTAAATCAAGTGAATGACTGTGTCATAATTTGGCTACCAAACCAAGACATTGTTCTTTAAGAATAAAAAAGGAAAAAGTACCAATATGGTTTTTCTTTGAAAGTTGTAGATCACCTTAAGCAGGATAAAGGATCATTACTGGGTAATAGGTAACCCTGTCGAGGCTATGAACTCCTGCTGGCAGCAGAGGTCTACCTGCGACAAATGAGCATATTTTAAAAAACTGGTACACAAGAAGACCTTATTTT
Organism: Pinus tabuliformis; assembly: GCA_031772625.1. Taxonomy (NCBI): domain Eukaryota; kingdom Viridiplantae; phylum Streptophyta; class Pinopsida; order Pinales; family Pinaceae; genus Pinus; species Pinus tabuliformis. The sequence goes on from CM062808.1 coordinate 472,395,678, forward strand.
ATTTTTACAAGACCAAGTAATGGCTGATGTAAATGCAAGGACCAGCTGAGGAAGCAAATAATTAAAGTAGAAAGAGGTTGGAACGAAATGTCGTTGACAGTTTGGGGTATAATGCACTTTATCTTTTTATAATAAAGTTTAATTTTCCAAAAAAAAAATTGTTTTGGAAATTTGAAAAGTTCAATAGAAAATCAGAGATAACTGGTTCTCCCAAGTGAATCGCCAATTGTTGTGGCCAGCAACAACCCCCCCTTTTTTCATTTAAGTGTTGTCCAAAATACTAAATGAATGGTGACCTTTAGTTAAAACTTTAGGAAAAGCGAGAGTTTCCTTTCTTCAAAATAAGGTTACCATCGTAAGCTTAGGAAGATCTTTTGAATAATTTAAAACCTAAGTTTATGATAAGAAAAATCTTTAAAAATTCGCATCATAAAATGACAGAAAAACTCCTCCATTTGGGTATAATCCTGTATGTGCAAGATTCTTGTACTAAGCGATATATCGCATCGCAATAAAGTAATGCCAATGAGGAAGACTTCAAGATTTTCCGATTTGCGATAACCCCGATCGCAAGATCGCATATCGCAGGAATGGGCTAACAAAAATATGGCAAGCATAAAACTTCTGTGATCTCCGATGTGTGCGATGGTGCGATAATGCGAGAGCGCGATGGTGCGATAATGCGATGTCGCGATCTACGACGATTGCGAACCAAATCGCAAAATCACCCCATCACGAATCTTTCGGGCGCGTTATTCAAGAAAAGCCACTTGCCATAATCTAGCTTAAGATCATGCACTTTTAATGATAATAAAGAAATTAGTTGTCATCTATTAAATGTAGACGCGTGCTTTTGCAAAGAATTACTTCACGTAAGGTGGCATATTTGATATATTTGCTGCATTTAAGACTCTCCCATCACCTTTTTTAATCAATCATTTCCATTTTTGAGCTGCAAGAACGAAGAACGAAAGGCGATACCAAGCCATAAGCAGGAAGAAATGGGAAAGAAAAGTAAGGCTCAGGGCTCTGAGGTGAAGGAGATGGCACCTTTATATACAGACACAGCTTGTAACAGAGACGCAGGGATATTGATGTGGGAAAGCATGTATAGACTGCTTGAAGAAGAAAACCCCAGAATAATGAAGGTTACCGCTGTCGCAGATTCACAGGGCTCTTCCGAAGCATCCTTAGAAGAACTAGCGTGCTCATTCCTTTAGCGGATAGCAGCAAGACCTAAAATTCTCCCATATACGGATATGATCAAGTGGATACTTGACAATGCAAGAATGAACGACAGACAGTTCAAGATTCAAGGCCATGGGCTCATCGGGTCATTCGCTGCACAAGACCTAAAGCTCATGTATCATCTTCCTGAACCGCAGGCGACTTACAATGCACAATTCATTAAAAAATTTGTGGAGGAAAACCCAAACCTATCAGAGACCACTAAAGATTGGTCCAGAAAAGATGAACCGCTCAAAAAGGATAAAAACGGTATGTACAGCACTGGTTCCCTCACCTCTCCGTATTTTTTTGCTGCGGCCATGCTTTGTAGATTATTTGGGATGCCAGATATCAATAAGTTTTCGTTTGAATGGTTACCATTGATTGATGCTACCACAAATGTCGTTATTATAGATTGGGCCAAGATCTTTTCTAATAACCTATTCACGACTATTATCAATTACCGGTCTAACAGATCCATGTCTCAAATGATCTATCCTCCTTTTTACCTATCCGCATATGTTATGGATTTTATTTGTTATGTGTCTAAATTTCCCTCTATGGGTTGGAAATGGACAACTCAGGACCCATTACCCATCCATGTTTATCATAAGATATTATGGGATTCTCAGTTCATTCCACATTTCTACCAAATTTGTCATGGGCTTATCTTACCCATGTATAGAATGATGTATTTTAAAGAACCCCGAGGTGCTCACCTGAGGCACAGATAGATATCATCCCCATCGCAAGATGGTTCGGGGAAGAATGGTTCACCTATATTAGAGTATTTGGAAGCACCGTCCCTCCTCATGTCCTACCTTTGTATATTCCTAACAAACTGATGGCTCGAGAAATTGCATATCAAACCTGTTCAGAAGCTGGCCTAACCAAAGACCTAAAAGACTAAAAGAAGGCCATATGGCTCGAGTTTCCTGTAGCTTGTGGGGCCTTTTCATTGTTCGATGTAGGTCATGCGTTCACCGAAGTGGAGAATATGATGTGTCTACAATTATTTAAATTCCTGGCAAGGCCATTTGACCCAAATGAAGTTGCCCAAGATTTCACAACGAACGTCAAGATAAAATTATTTGTTGGAAAGAAGGATTTATTTGATGATTTATTTCAGAATAAAAGCTCACTCCAGGAAATTTTGCGGGAAGCTCAATCGCGATTGTCTCCAGATGACCTCCAAAAATTCATGGTATACAGGGAAAGAAGACTAGCCACTGTTCCTCTAGAAAAGATGCAACTACCTGCCAGAGAACCTACTCCAAGCATTAGCCTTAGTGGGAATTCAAGCACTTCCGGATCTAAATCTAAGAGTGGACAAGAGATGCCCGAGCATTCTAAAAAATCCGAAAACGACCAAGATAGAGGCGAAGAGTCAGCTAAGGACACCGCTCAGTCAATGGAATTTCCACAGCAGCAAGTTATCGCCTCCCCGTCAAGAAATGTTCCCCCTCTCATCATTGAAGCACCACCCGTCACAACAGAATTAGACAAAGAATGGGAAACCTTCAACGAACTGATCAATCTTGAAGGACAGGACCAAAAAACACCTGTGAGAAATATACAGGTAACACAAGAAGTGTGCTCAACCATAGTCAGCAATGTCACAGAAATGGAGCATATTCCTATCGCTCCATCTTCTGAGCTTCTACTGAATGTAGAAGAAATTCCTCCACTGGACATATTTTATAGTCCCCAACATAAAGCAGTTGTAAGAAGGCAAAGAAAAAAGAGAAATTTAGAAAACACACTTTCTCAAGATGCTGAGCATTTAGACATCCTGTGGAAAGATCCTGTCAATAATCCAACTGAAAATCTCACCAAACTGTCTCAGATCGTAGGGGCGTATGCCTCTGCGACTATTGAAAAAGAGTCAGAAGTACAGCAATTGCTGAAAGAGCAAGAAAATCAGATACATGTACTACAACTACAATTGCAACAAGCCAATGCCAATAGTGAGGTATGCAAACAGCTTGAAAAGTTGCAGGAAGACTTCCAACAAATGCAAATAAGTTATCAAAGAAGTTTGGATGAAAAGGGAAAACAATTGCAGGATGTACAGGAGATGCACAGAGACGACCCCAAAATTACAGAGTTCATTTCAGAGTCTATTGCCTTGAACGAACAACTACTGCAGCAACAGGAGGAGTTGGGACAGAAGATATCACAGTGGAGTTATTATTGCGAACTGAGTGATAAAATCACCAATCAAGTGGTAGACTTGCGAAGTGACTATGATCAGATTGACAAACGAGTGATAGAGTACTTGGCTTGGTAGGTGTTATCACTCAGGTTGTCCTTAAGCTCTGGAAAAGGATACGACCGAGGTAACCACAAACCAACTTTGGACTGCAGGTTCTAGCCAACCTGCAATCAGAGAGGGCTCTCTCTTTTAGATTTAGCTTTGTTTTTTTAAAAAGGATTTTAGGCTAGGTCTCGAGTTCAGAGGGTTTTTTGTTTTATTTTTTGGTGGGAAAATTGATGTTTTCAGACAGAGAGGCAAGGCATAGTCTGGAAGTTTCAAACCATTGGGCGTGGAGTCAAGGAGTCGGACTGCTGGTGCGTTTTCTTGGTCACAAGAGAAATAAGGAGCAAGGTAGCTGCTCATGAAACAACACTTAAAGCTTAAAAGGATGGAATGAGGGATAAGGAATGAGAGGCAACAAAGAATCTCTTACTATGCTTAAAGGGGGAAAGTGAATGAGCTCTATCTAGGAGCAGTTAAGAATTCCTAGACAACTGTCAAAGATGAATGGATTAGGGGAAATATGAGCCGAAGGGAATTCATATTCATGACTGATCGAGAGGAAAACATAAAGAAACAGCAGAAATTGAGCATAGAGAGTATTAAAACTAATTCTAAGCTATTCTTTCTTCCTGCTATTTAGACGGTATATCAATGGAAAAAATAGAGATAGGAAAACTTATTGAGTCATGTTGCAGCACATGAATTCCAAATTCACTTCTTGAAACCATTAAACACAGAGCAGACAGTCTTTCCTCCAAGCTTTTCAGTAGTCTTTAATTACAGAAAACATATCAGGTATACAGTGTGAGTCTCCACTGAAAAACTATCAACCAACCGACCCTTTAAAACAATACAGAGGGTGGTATATATAGGGAAGATTTATCCAAAATTATCTATTACAGTTGACCTAACAGGTCTGATAGAAAATTGATTACTTTAACCTAATCCTATCCAGAAATAAATGCCAAAATATATCTTTGAGCTTTGCTGGGGGCAGCTGTATCAAAATGAGTTAATATCTGTGCTGGTGGCTCTGTGCTCTTCATCTGTTATAGCTATGCATTGGTCTTTTCACCCTTGTTGTTCGGCAGTTTTAAATGCCTTTGACTGTGATTTGAGAGCTAGGATGGGCTTACTCCTCTTGATTTGACTTTCTAGGGGGCTCATCAATGTTTAAGTACCTCGAGCCCTTAAAAAATCTTCGACTGATACTCTTTGGCTCTCCTTCTTCCTCTTATACCCTTTGGCAATAAATTGATGCTGTTCTGAGGTGCTGTGGGTCTTATTCACAACTAAATGGTCGCTGTTCGGCCTCTGTTTCTTTCAAAACTGTTTCCTGCTCCTTCCGGCAAGCTTTGCGAGGAAAAATGGGTCATTCAGCGCCTTTCGGGATTGCTGGGGGCCGCAGAATGAAAAGGTTCCCTGAAGATTCCCCATTCAGGCCCAAAAAATCTAGCGATGGCGCAAATCGCTCATCAAAAACTGCCTCAGAATTGGATTCCGGGGCTTCGAAGTGCGATTTTCGTGCCTTTGCGCCAAAAAGATGTTGATGACGTCAGCATGATGTGATATTGTACGGCGGGTGACGTCAGCATGACGTCAACAGGACGACATGGCGGGATGACGTCAGCATGACATCAACAGGACGACGTGGCGGGATGACGTCAGCATGTATGGATGGTGATGTGGCAGGTACAGTGGCAGGAATACCTGGCAGTGACGTAGCAGGAGGCCATGCAGGCAGGTGACTCGACATACTGACTGGGCAAGGGGGTGACATCACTGGGCAGACGGGTGACACAGGCAGGGGCGATTTCCGATTTTGGGCGCACCGCTTGTGGCCAATGGCGGTTTCGGGGGAGAGGGCTCTGCCACATCCCAACGTTTGACGCGTGGCGGCAGGTACGGCGATAATACCGCCCATCTCCCGGACGCTAAAGGTCGGGCAGGTCGGGGATGAGACGGCCCGCCCACCGTTGATCTGTGGGGCGGGCGATCCAACGGCTGTCGGGGAGTGTGATATGATGGAGGGATAAGGGGCGGCATATGCGCAGGAATATTCCTTTAATTTTTGCGCGGGTGGGTTTAAACTTAAGGAATGGGGTTTTTATGTGTTTTTTGAGCGCGGGTTAGCAATTTATGCCTGAAACTTGGGGTAAAGGGATAAAAAGTGGGTTTTTTGAGGGTTTTTAGAATTAGGGAAGAGGTTATTAGTCTGACCAGGTGTCAGATTAATCCCTGCTATGACTCGGACGGGCTAAAAACAGTCCCAGATGGATTGTGATTTCCCGGACTCAGTAGAATTATGGCTATAATGCCCAGGAGGGAGTATTTACATAAGGGAGTTTTATATACATGATTTTAATAGGGGAAGGGAAAAACTGATAGGGAGTTATATAATATAGTTAGTAGTTAATATGGAGATGAACAAAGGGCACTAAGGTATGCGACCTTAGGCTTTGTTGGGAAAAGAAGGCTCACAGAAGATGAGTGAGAAATCCTTGGGTGAAGCAGATCCTCACCAAGGCAAATGTCATGGAAATGATGAAACTGAGAGGCTCAAGCAGATCTTGACCTCTTGGGGGATGTTAGTAAGTGACTTTGGGGAGCTTTTAGAAGAAAGGGGAGTTAGTGATGTTCACCTTTGAGCCCTTTTGCATAAAATTGCTTGCACTGTGATCTGTAAAGATAAAATACTTTGTACCATAAAACTGATCACAAATTATCATTCTGCAACCACACAGCTACCTACCCAGCCTACTTTTCTAACATTTTTTCTTCTTTTTTTATGGGTGGGTGCATTTAGACTTGCAGACCCAGCTTTACAATTTTTTCTTTTTTTTCAATTTTTCCTATCTAAATCTACACTTATTTCCGCCAGGGCCCAGATTAAACAGTTGGTTCCCTTTGATTCTCTACTTATCTACAAATCTGCCAAGATTTAGCTGTTTGGGCAGATACATTCTCTATATTCTACAACAGGAAATTGAAATCTGGGGAGACCAAGATTTAGCTGTTTGGTCTTCCCTTAACTGAAAAACTCATCACAAATAGAATACAGCAGTGGCATTTGGACCAGCACACTTTCATTGCTTCTTGTGGAAATATGGAACACTGCAGCTTGCAGAGTATGACATATTTGGCATGTAAAAATGTCAATCATGAAAAATGAATACCTGCTGCAGCAGGAGGCTAACAGTGGCTCCACTTGGGGATGGCTTTTCCTTGTGAAAAGCCAAGAACAACAGGTCAGACTGCCTTGTTTTCAATTGCTGCTGTATTCTGCAAAATTTGCTTGGCCGGTTGCCTTATTAATCCTACCTACCTACCCTAACCAGTACTTACTTTGCCGTTAGGTGAAATGAAAAAGCCAATGCAGCCACTTAAGCATTATAAATATGAATGGCCCCTGCTGCTTGTGCTTGCTGTTACCTGAAATGGAGATCTTGCAATCTGATATGGCTTTATTAATCTTTGAGAAGATCAGGAAGCTGTTGACCTTCTTTGCTGAAGCCAGAAACTGTACAAAAGGGTCCTGTAGCATATATACATTATTGCTGGACTGAACTAAAGAACTGTACAAAAGTTTGGGAGAGCTATCATGCTTTAGAATTGAGGGATCATCAACCACTTGATACCATGGTTCGCAGCCTACTAGCGGAGAAGAGCAGTGTTTTACCTCATCACGCAGTTTACCATCAGATGAATTCTGAAAAACATGGGATGGTAGCTGTAATTCTTTGAAAGCTGGCTCAGATGGCACTTGGTAAATTTGTGCTGACTGCTCCTTTTCTTCTTCAAATATCTGAGATGGTTGCAAACCCGATGGCAGGGAATCTAGTTGGATTATCTGGTCACATGCTGCCATTTCTGAGTCGTCCTCAATCTGACATTCACTGGCACTTTGGGGCTGCAAATCTAGTGTTAATGCTTTAGGAGCAGGGCCTGGACTTTCCTCTGGTTGATCAGTACCAGAACATGGTGACACTTGATTATTAATAGCATGATAATTTTCCCTAATAAACTGAAAAGACTTAAAACAAAATGGTAAAGTTCCTTCGCTGAAATCAACACATTATGCGCTTGCTTCCTTTTCCTCATGGCTGAGATGGGCATTCTGATCATTGGGTTCAGGTAGCTGAACCTGAACTGAGCTTTCTGCCAGAATAATGTCTGACTCCTCTGTAAGGCTGATTTGGTCGTTAGGCTCACAGTCATCATCATACCGATCATATTTGGGCAGACAGTTGAAAGAAGAGAAGCTATTATATTCATACATTATATCAGCAGACTGCTCCATTAAGTATGGAGGTATGAATATGTCATCTGTTTTGTGGCAGGTTTGTGCATGTATATCATTACTTTCCTTTCGCAAAACAGATCTGTTCTGGTGCTCTAAATGTTCAACTTCTGTTGTGCACATCTGCTTTAATTCCTCTGCTTTCTTTACAAAGATATCAAGTTCATCCCCTTTTTCTGCTTTCAACTTCTCCTCCCTAACTTTTAAATTAACCTCTACATCTACTGCCATGTTCTGCATCTGTTGCATAGTAGAGGGGCTCCTTTCTCTCAGATGGAATTCTATTTCTAGATCAAATGCTGCTGGATAATGTAATAGGGCCAAATCAGGGGGAGGTCTTATATTCAATGGTATAGAATGATAAACTTGATTGAATCGGTCAGAAAATTGCTGAACAGATTCATTTGGAATCCTTTTTAACTGATTATATTCTTCTATGAGCGCGAGGAAATTGACTTTGATCATCCATCTATCAAGGAAGAGTTTGAATAACTGCTGGAGATTTGAGATGCTTGCCTCAGGCAATGCTTTAAACCAAGTCCTAACTTCACTTTGCAAAGAAAGGGCAAACAGCCTAAGACTAACATCCTCATCTTCTACTTCAAAAATGTTTAAATAATCATCAAAAGCCTGGATATGCTTTTGGGCAGTAACTCCATTCTCTCCATCAAATCTTGGGAGATACATGGGATGATTTTTGGGCAAAGGATTAAGCACGGGAGGCAAAATGAGTGGCTTATATCTATCAGGAACCTTACGAGGCAGGGGATTGTGTACAGGGGCTAAATGATTGGGTTCGGTGTGAACAGGGATAGGATGATTTGCTTTGACAGTAGTGTCCCCCTTGACTATAAGGTGAGCATCAGCAACATTTAGAGGCTGTTGTTCTAATGTGCAAGGAGGGCTTTCTTCAACATTTTCTACGGGAAAAACATAAAATTCAAGTTCAAACAATATGTACAACAAAATTTTATGGAGGAGAAAGAACATGACCTCTTGGATAATAATCCAGGTCAAAAGCCTGATCTGCTCATAAATTTCTTTTGGGTTCATTTCTCCAGTGGAGTCTTTATTATGAGGATGATGTGGAGTCGCCAGGTGGATATATTAACTTTGAGTGCCTGATCTCTATCCACCATCAAAGATCAGAACTAGGCTTGAAAAATGGTTGTGAAGGTTTGGTTCCTCCTAGTGGAGCTTTCCAACTTTCTTTGTGACACTTTTTGAAATTATCTGAGGAAGGTCCCCAACGGAGTCGCCATTATGTTATCACTCAGGTTGTCCTTAAGCTTCGGAAAAGGATACGGCCGAGGTAATCACAGACCAACTTTGGACTGCACGTTCTAGCTAACCTGCAATTAGAGAGGGATCTCTCTTTTAGATTTAGCTTTGTTTTTTTAAAAAGGATTTTAGGTTAGGTCTCGAGTTCGGAGGGTTTTTTGTTTTATTTTTTGGTGGGAAAATTGATGTTTTCAGACAGAGAGGCAAGGCATAGTATGGAAGTTTCAAACCATTGGGCGTGGAGTCAAGGAGTCGGACTGCTGGTGCGTTTTATTGGTCACAAGAGAAATAAGGAGCAAGGTAGTTGCTCATGAAACAACACTTAAAGCTTAAAAGGATGGAATGAGGGATAAGGAATGAGAGGCAACAAAGAATCTCTCACTATGCTTAAAGGGGGAAAGTGAATGAGCTCTATCTAGGAGCAGTTAAGAATTCCTAGACAACTGTCAAAGATGAATGGATTAGGGGAAATATGAGCTGAAGGGAATTCATATTCATGATTGATCCAGAGGAAAACATAAAGAAACAACAGAAATTGAGCATAGAGAGTATTAAAACTAATTCTAAGCTATTCTTTCTTCCTGCTATTTAGACGGTATATCAATGGAAAAAACAGAGATAGGAAAAATTATTGAGTCATGTTGCAGCACATGAATTCCAAATTCACTTCTTGAAACAATTAAACACAGAGCAAACAGTCTTTCCTCCAAGCTTTTCGGCATTCTTTGATTACAGAAAACATATTAGGTATACAATGCGACTCTCCACTGAAAAACTATCAACCAACCGACCCTTTAAAACAATACAGAGGGTGGTATATATTGGGAAGATTTATCCAAAATTATCTATTACAGCCGACCTAACAGGTCTGATAGAAAATTGATTACTTTAACCTAATCCTATCCAGAAATAAATGCCAAAAAATATCTTTGAGCTTTGCTGGGGGCAGCTATATCAAAACGAGTTAATATCTGTCCTGGTGGCTCTGTGCTCTTCATCTGTTATAACTATGCAAAGACCAGGAGATGAAAGTAGACCTTATCCAGCTTCACTCTCTAATAGTTCAATAACTAATAAGGCTAATCAAAAAGTAAGAAAGCAAGAAAGAGAGACCTTAAGGCCTTACTCCATGAGACCGGGGACTAAGACATGAGACCCGGGACACTACTGAAGCTATTCTCTTAGGGGCTTCCTAGTGCAAGGAACTGACAGGGGGCTCGACTGATAAGGAGAGGAAAAGCGTAATGACGGCAGAAATGCATAATGACATATGCCCATAGCCACAAGGTCCGGAGGTCTTGTCCGCTGAGGGCAAGGAAGCAGACTGCATTCCAGCCATCATTCCAGCAGGCATTAGACTCTCTCTATCTCCATACATCTGACTCCGCTAACTCATCAAATACAGCAGGCAGCAGGAAGGTCGATGGAAGGCATGGAAGACCTGAAAGTGACCAAAAAATGACATATATAATATCTCTCATTTGACCACTTGTTCGTTCTGTTTACTGGGCAGGCGGGTGATGCAGGCAGGGGCAGTTTCCGGTTTTGGGCACACCGCTTGTGGCCAACGGTGGTTTCGGGGGAGAGGGCTCCGCCACAACCCAACGTTTGACGCGTGGCGGAGGTACGACGGTAATACCGCCCATCTCCTGGACGCTAAAGGTCGGGCAGGTCGGGGATGGGACGACCCGCCCACCGTTGATCTGTGGGGCAGGCGATCCAACGGCTGGTGGGGAGTGTGATATGACGGAGGGATAAGGGCTGGCATATGCGCAGGAATATTCCTTTAATTTTTGCGCGGGTGGGTTTAAACTTAAGGAATGGGGTTTTTATGTGTTTTTTGAGCGCGGGTTAGCAATTTATGCCTGAAACTTGGGGTAAAGGGATAAAAAGTGGGTTTTTTGAGGGTTTTTAGAATTAGGGAAGAGGTTATTAGTCTGACGAGGTGTCAGATTAATCCCTGCTATGACTCATATGGGCTAAAAACAGTCCCAGATGGACTGTGATTTCCCGGACTCAGTAGAATTATGGCTATAATGCCCGGGAGGGAGTATTTACATAAGGGAGTTTTATATACATGATTTTACTAGGGGAAGGGAAAAACTGATAGGGAGTTATATAATATAGTTAGTAGTTAATATGTAGATGAACAAAGGGCACTAAGGTATGAGACCTTAGGCTTTGTTGGGAAAAGAAGGCTCACAGAAGATGAGTGAGCAATCCTTGGGTGAAGCAGATCCTCACCAAGGCAAATGTCATGGAAATGATGAAACTGAGAGGCTCAAGCAGATCTTGACCTCTTGGGGGATGTTAGTAAGTGACTTTGGGGAGTTTTTAGAAGAAAGGGGAGTTAGTGATGTTCACCTTTGAGCCCTTTTGCATAAAATTGCCTGCGCTGTGATCTGAAAAGATAAAATACTTTGTACCACAAAACTGATCACAAATTATCATTTTGCAACCACACAGCTACCTACCCAGCCTACTTTTCTAACATTTTTTCTTCTTTTTTATGGGTGGGTGCATTTAGACTTGCAGACCCAGCTTTACAATTTTTTCTTTTTTTCAATTTTTCCTATCTAAATCTACACTTATTTCTGCCAGGGCCCAGATTAAACAGTTGGGTCCCTTTGATTCTCTACTTATCTACAAATCTGCCAAGATTTAGCTGTTTGGGCAGATACATTCTCTATATTCTACAACAGGAAAATGAAATCTGGGGAGACCAAGATTTAGTTGTTTGGTCTTCCCTTAACTGAAAAACTTATCACAAATAGAACACAACAGTGGCATTTGGACCAGCACACTTTCATTGCTTCTTGTGGGAATATGGAACACTGCAGCTTGCAGAGTATGACATATTTGGCATGTAAAAATGTCAATCATGAAAAATGAATACCTGCTGCAGCAGGAGGCTAACAACAGGAAGAAGACGAGGGAAAAAGAGCAGTCACACCCAAGATAAATGAAAATCATAAAGACTTGCTCTTCAACAAATGGGACGATCAAATCAGGGAAGCAGAAGAAGCAGCAGAAACAGCGACTATGATAGCGAGCATTCTTGTCAACTGTGTAAATGAAAATTTGCACAGAGAAAACTTGATCGCAGAGACCACCCTAGGGTATTTGCCAAATAAACTGCGACTAGAAGCAGAATGGAAATAGAAGGCACAAGAAAAGGAAAAAGCGGTCCAAGCACTAGACAGGTTAAATTGGGAGTGTTACTGGGCATACTTGGTGAAGCCGCATAGTCAGAAAATGACTGTGAAATGTATCATAAATGGGGCCTTGAAAGTAGTGCCAGCTCTCATAGATTCTGTTTTCTCAGCCCAGCTCAAAGCAGAAGTCAGCCAACCGACTCTCCTCAAACCCATGATGAATGCATGCAATTTTAAGGATCAGATTCAGAAGTAAATTTATTTAGAATGTTGTTTTTTTCTTTAAAATTAGATTAGGAAAAAGACGGTCATTTGAAAACCGCATCCTAAATTTTGTAAATTAAATATTATTAGAATTATGAAGTAGTATTTTAACCCTTCTCATGCATTTGGAGAAGGGTCCAGAAATTTGTCAAAAACTTGTCCTCAGAACATGCACTTCTGCACCCTTAGAGGAGGTTTTGATGAATGGATGGATTGAAGTTTATTAATGTTTGCATTTGATATCTGCTACTGATGTTTCACTTCTGTACTCTTAGTAGATGTTAGAACAAGTAGAGATAAATCATTTTTGCTTGAAGCTTATGAGTAGGACTAGTCATAAATGGTACTTTTATCTCTTGACCATTTCTGCTTATATTCTTAAAGTGATATACAATTTTTAGTTGTTTATATGTTATTGCATGAATGTGTGAGTTACCATTTGGCGCTTTTGTACGGTGGAATCATTTATTTATGTTTGATATATGAATAACTTATTATGCGATACGCTGTTCACAACTGTTTTGCGTAACTTTTTATGCAATGTGGTTCATCTTAATTGATTTCCATTCTTATGATAGCTGAATGATCTTTATTACCAGTTATTGTTTAAAATCTCTTTAGATCGCATAATAGAAGCAATACATCCCGGGTTAGCATAGATTAGATGTACTATTTTCATTAAATTACAATATCATAGAATTAGACTAAAGTAGCTTAGATTAGAACTTGTAGATCAACATCATCCAACTCTACACACACACACCCTTAGATTGGGAAACTGGTCCCATTATCCCCAGTCGGACCCGCTATACCAAACGGATAAGGAGCTGCCAACCAAGGTCCGGACCGGGTGGGTATCCCCCTTGTTGTCGACCCAATTTTCGGGGCTTCAACAGAAGGCTAGAATCATTGGTCGCGGAAAAGTAAAGTTGAAGTTGCAAGGTGGAAGGGTTAGAACACTTCTGGGTGTTCTGCATATTCCCGCGTTGGCCAGAAACCTTATTTCCGTAAGCAAGCTGGATGATGCAGGTGTAAAAATAGTGTTCAAGAAGGATACCTACAAGATGGTTCAGGGAGCATTGGTATTGATGTGGGGAGTTCGGATTGGAACTCTGTACAAGCTACAAGGTAGCACTGTTGTTGATGGGTACAACAACTTTCTGGTTCCTGAAAGTGAAGCAGAAAATCTAGTGGTCTCTGGAGAGAAGACCATATTGTGGCATCAAAGGCTTGGACATATTGGAGAGAAGGACCTTCGAATACTTCACGGTAAAGGTATCGTAAAAGGTATCATCAGTAATAGCTCTATGGATTTTGATTTCTGCGAAAATTGTGTATATGGGAAGCAGAATCGGGTGAGTTTCCCCTCTGGTGGTAAGAGGGAGAAACATATATTAGAGCTTGTGCACAGTGATGTGTTTGGACGTGTGAAGGTTCCATCACTAGGTAAGTCTGTGTACTATGTGTTGGGGCAAAGTGATTGCCTGTCATTTAATTTGTCAACCCGGGGGTTTCGTAAACTTGTGAAGCATGCGTGCAATATATGTGCTAGAAATTGACTTTCACTTTAGATCAATCTAACTACAAAATAACAAAAACCAATTCATCTAATCCATGAAATCAAATAATGAAAATGAAATTCAACTAACCTGTGAAATAAAAAACAACTAATGTATGCTTAGTTACTCTAGCATTCAATTATGAAGTGTTACCTTCTTGAGATGATGTGTAAGCAACTATTTATACTTTAACTTGTAATGTCCTAGAAAAGAAAGTAAAGTTTGCAGAAAAAACTCAGTAATTGCATGTATCAAATATTCAACCATTCAATCTTGAAATATGATTAAATCAATTTTTTAGAATGATCTTTAGGAATATCACATAATGCAATTAAATGAGGATCTTAAAAGAAAATATAAAAGCACGAAAAAGTAAAGCTCAATAATTGCATAGGTTGAACTTTCAATCACCCAATTTGAAGTCACCTTCTTGGCCTGATCCTTTATCCAATTATACAATGAATCGATGGTTTGATCTAAGAAAGTAAATAACAGAACATGAAAGGAATCTAAATAATTATGATCCCTTGCCTCAAACTTAATCCAATTAGAAAATACATAAATCTTCCATATTGAAATGTTCTTAGAAAAGCAAAGATTACACAGTCATTCTAAAACTAATACTAAAAAAGCAAATGAATGCTAATCTATAAAAGCAATTAAATTTCACAATCATTAGATGGACATTCCAATGGTGTATGAGGATTGTAAGTGAAGAAGCTCCATATGCAAGCAAAACTAAATCTTCAAATCTCCAAGTATAAGCTCCAAATTCTCTATTAAAAACATGAACATTTCTCCAACTTTACACATGCCTTTCAAAGGAGAAGGCTCTCCTATTTATACAAAACATAAGAAGTTACCCTACTTAATGAGGATCCACCAAACTCTCATATAGTTATAACCAAATAGCTCATCATGAGACACATATCCCCTAAGTGTCTCATGGAGTTCTAATCCAAATAAGAAATGATGAGACACCTCATAGAGTTACAATCCAAATAGACACATATCCTTTTTTGACCTTTATCCAAATCTACTTTGAAGGGAATTTGAATTTGAGCATTAGAGGCCACATAAGGGTGTCTTGGAAGCTTCTAAATAACCTACACAAGTCATGAAACTCATGCCACATATATAGATACATGAAACCTTGTTAATTTCCTAGTTTTTAATCATAAATTCACTTTAAAGACATAAAATAAATAACTTTGGTAAATAAGGATCCTAACCAATATATTTATGAAAATGGTGGCTAGTGAAAGGTTATATGGTTATGGAGTTGCGACATGTGAGTGAAATGGTGGCGATAAAGGTGAAAGTGGATGTCATTTGAAGACATTTTGGAGGCCCAACATACCCCCCAACTAGAGTAATTGCATGACCTCATGCAAATATTTCATTAATTCCTTTGATTTGCTCGCAATGTCTTTGCTTTTGAATGATTTTGGCTTATATTATATGTCCTTAAACTTTTCATTTGACAATTTTATTTATTTTTGCAAAGTATTCCTTGTCATACATTGAATTGCAACGTGTTTGGTTGGTTCTTGTGTTTCAACCAAATTCTAATTGGTATTGGTTCTTGTGTTTCAATACTTTGTTTCTTTTTGTTGTAGCAAGATTCATTGAACATATTTAAGAATGTATCTTTAAAACCAACCATATAGTGTGCTCATAATTTAGGCATTATTTGAAAATCATATAACTTTTTGAACCATAATGCAATCATAATTGATTAGGACAAGTATGTTAGGATGAAATGAAAATGTGTGATGGTGTATGATATATGAATATGAAATGATGTCCCTTCCCCCTAGCTAAAGATATGACAATGTGAAAGAGGAAGTGAGGAATTTCCCAAAGTTACAATTTTAGTATTTTAAGAAATTGCATGACTAAAAATTAGAAAACCACATACCTTCGCTTACCTTCAATGTGCATGAGTTATGGAAATTGAAGAGTGTGGCTGCTTCTGGATCATGGAATGAAATGTAGAATTCATTTGCTTCTTGGTTACATAAATGGTGGATGAGGTTGTGAAGTGGATTCTTTATTTTTGCTGCTAAATCTATTGTATCTGTTGCAAAATGCTGAAATGATATAGTCTTCAATCGCTATAAAACCGATGGTACAACTCTAGTCATGCGAATAAATGTGTCGGTGTCGAGCATGAAGAGAGGTCATTGGATTATCAACCATTGATGAATGTCATTAACCAATGCGAGACAAACTCGCCATTAATGTCAACAAGTGCCAAGGTACCTAAGTACATCTTGCGAAGGGAAAATAAATGAGCTGATGTTGAGCCACTTGCAAGATCCAACGATCAAGAAACATTGATGTATTCCCATGATTGTTGGCGAGAGAGCCTGTCATTAAGGCATACAAGCCTCAAGGTGCTAACGAGGACTCTAGCCTTGGACCTAGATAATGTGTCGATGTCGATAGGCCAAGGCTTGTTAGAAAGAAGGCCTTAAGGAATCCTCCATCATCTAACGCGAGCATGAAACAATGATTTTGAAGGACTATGAATGGAAAATTTTGTAGTGGATCAAGGTTTATTTAACGGAAAGGAAAATCAAAAGTGAATGGAAAATAAAAGGACAAATCAGCATGTAAGCGAGCTGGATGTCTTTATGAAAATGGGTTATGAGTTAGTGAAAGCAAGGCAGGAAAATATAGTTTCTATGAATAAAAATGAGCAGTGAAGGAAAATGAGAATTTTTATTGACTGACTAAGTGAAATGCAATGTGATTGCAAAGGAAATGAGATGAAGGTTTTATTGACTGAAGGAGTATGGATGCAATGAAAATATTGGCATCTGAAAGGCTTGCAACTGCTGGATCTGATATGCATTAGCATGTGCTCATGCATTGATGTTTCATCTTTGTTGCTGCTCTGATCATTTTCTTGTGAAATAAATGTGGTCTTTGAGAAACACTATTTGCTTATGTTCATCTATTCTTCCTCCTCGAACCTGCAAAAAACTAGTACCTCTTCTCCAATGGGTTGTAAGATTATCAAATAGAGAGGTGATCAATTTATCTGTTAATGGCATTTGCATAAAAAAATAAGAATCGGTACTATTAAACAAGTTCATGAAAGAAAACCAAAACAGTTTATACCTGTGTCGAAAGTAGTGCCTCAAGTTACCTGTTGTTTCATTCTATCAATTTTTTCATTCTTTACTATTTCAAAATCTGATAATAGCTTCCTCATTTTGTAGATCTCGTTGAGATTTTTCCAACGATGCTTGAATCATCGAATTCCGATGTCATATGAGAAAGTTAGACTGTTTTGAAATTTTTATGAAACAATGAAAATTGTCATGTAAAATGTGGCATGGGAACATGATGCTACAGTGAAAGATGATGTAAGTAGATAAAATTGTTAGAATGCATTGTTTGACAAATAAATCATTGAGTTAAATTCATAGCTGTAGAATTGTTTTCCAGTTGTAGAATTGTTGATTAGCTTTAGAATCACTGTTCAGCTGCAGAATTGTCGATTAGCTGCAAAATCGTTGTTCAGCTGCAAAATGTGCACAGTTTCTGTAGCTAAAATCTTGAACAAACAACCCAAGTCAGTAAATAACCAAAAATGAATTCAAAGAGCAAGAAACAATGTTGTGGTTTACTGGAGCCAAAATCTAGTGATAATTGCAATGCCTCTTATCAAATTTACATCATTCCCACCAGATATCGTCGACTCTTCGTTGAGTAAAGGGATTTCTTCGTGCTCTTGGACGTTAATGCGTATAAATGGAGCGGAAGCCATAAAAAAAATGAAAATCAACTCTACTTAGAGCAAGACTAGTTGAGAAAATGTGACATCATATGTTAACAGGGTCTTTAGTGCCACAAAAATGCATATAAGATATTAATTCAATACCCCTGCATGCTCTTAGATTCTCATTTACCCAACTAGATTAGTGGCCTATAACTTCTAACTGTAGCCATTAACTATACACCGTTGGATAGGTATTGACTTTAGCGGTGAATTAATAATCAAATCAATCAATTACTATTGTAGCAGAGTTGCAGACTAATGTTGACCATGGACAAACGATATTGCTATCAATGAAGCCTCCTTTGTCGCTCCTTTTTACACGTTTTTCTTCTGTGGCAGCGAATCCATGGATTTAGTGATAGAAAATCACAATCCTGATTCCTCAAACCACCATAGCATCCCAAAATCGGATTTGATTCTTGCATGGCTGCAACTGCTGTCTCTGTGCATTAATTAAAACTGTTTTTTTCTCACGCAGTCAGCGAAATAGGGTCCCGAAGAATCTCAGATTTCTCTCAAATGGTTGTGAAATTGAGGAAACCATTTCTGGGTTATCTAATTCACCCTTTTCCCAAAAAAACCCATGTCTTGGATTTTTCTAATTTTCCTCAGTTTGTTCGGAATCTATGTTTTAAAAATGATGTTTTTTCAGTTGTTACGCATTTCCTCTCCAAGTATTGCACTCGGGCTTTCTGTGTTCGATTTGCTGTGTGGTGGCTCTCGAGGCTAGTTATGTATCTATCTAGTAAGGAGATACACATATAATGGGATACACATCTAATGGATTTCATCAATGCACTAATTCTGCTTCTTCCCTAAGCGTGGATACAGACGCCTCTATGCAAGCCTTCAGAACATTTAGTGTTTTGTCAACTTCCGGCTAGATGACATCATTTCAAGTTGCTAAGTATTAATACTTAGATGCATATATATGAACGACATCTTGTTTGGGAAAATTGAAGCGGCCAAGTTACTTACCTCAGGATCTTTAGGGACGAAGTCAATAGGACTGGCCACATGAAAAACTCATCAAAGCCATGAAACTACTGTCTAGTAGATCCACTGTGAAGAGCTTGATCAACTTCTCCCCAGCATCTGGTTCGACTGTTATTCTTCAAACGGATTATTGTAGTTTCCATTCTTTTTTCTGAAATTGTGAATTTTTATAGAAATGATTAATGGTTCTCAATTTCAGGCAACTAAGGTTTCAAAGTGAATGTACTGGAACCTGAAAACAAGGTTGTCAACAAGTAAGTGTCAAACCAAGATCTAGATGAAAGGATGGACAAAGAGTCCTATTGCTTCCGAGTTTCATATGTTTTACTCCACCTTTGACTGTGGTTTTGAGCTAGTTTTTTTATCGATCTGGGCTGGGTGACTAGGATAGAATCCATGTCGAGACGATTCTAGAGATGCCCATGTGGTCGGTTTCTTCGTTTGACACCTGTAACCTGCTAAACCATGGAAGTAGCTATGGAACACACAGTTAGCTATAGAATAAGCTGCATTTCGCATCTAATTTGCAAAAACTTATTCAAATAACAAAAACATAAACATGACACAGCGTTTTGAAGGTCACTACAAACCATAACCAGTCAATCTGGTCGGCTGAACCTACCAAAGTAGTTGGATTAGAACAAAACCACCCTACCAATCTAATTCGACTCCTCTTTGGTGTGAATGACCAGACCAGCTGGCTCGTATGATACAGTTCAAAACACATGCAAAGAATATTAGAATTTAGAATTGTTTTTGAGCTATGTTGCACAAACCACAGCCTCTTCGAGCAGTTATGATGGATTTTTGAATTTTGGATTCCAAGCTAACAATTTTTTTCTTTGCAGGTTGCATTAGAGCCAGTTATCAATTTTTCAATTCTCTTAAAAAAAATTGATCATTTTTATTTAAAATTCTACATTTCCCTTATTCAAAAACATGAAGATTTTTTTTTTTTTTTTTCTTTTTTTAATGTTATTTTTTTATTGAAAATCTAACATGATTTTTTTATTTTTATTTTTTAGAATCAAAACATGATTTTCTTTTTTATTGAAAATATTTTTGTGAGGTTAATGAAGAAATGCAAGAAAATAAATAAAATTCTAGAAGATTTTAAAGTCTAAAAACTTAAAAAAATGCAATCAAGAACTCTAAAAAAAATGCAATCAAGCTTGATTTTATTTCCTAGTTTATCCTACTTGAAAGATTTTTTTTTTTTTTAATATATGAATGTTTCCAATGGAGCCATTTACAGATTAAACTTTCTAAAATATTCATATCCAAATTTGTGAAATGTACCTGATTGTGCATGAGGACATGAGAAATCGTTTTAACCTTTAGATTTGCTACAAGGATCTCTTGAAGAATTGATGAATATTGTGGTGTAACCGCTTCTTGATACCATTCCTCAATGTAGTCTTTAGGCTGCATTCTAGATCCTTTGTCCATAAATGGTTAGTAAAAACAAAAACAAATAAAATATACTCTAAACTAGAAGTTAGTTCCTATGCACACTTCCCCGGAAACAACGCCAAAATGTTGGGGCAAAGTGATTTCCTGTCATTTAATTTGTCAACCTGGGGGTTTCGTAAAGTTGTGAAGCATCCATGCACTATATGTGCTAGAAATTTTTTTTCAGCTTAGATCAATCTAACTACAAAATAACAAAAACCAATTCATCTAATCTATGAAATCAAATAATGAAAATGAAATTCAACTAACCTATGAAATAAAAAACAGCTAATGTATTATTAGTTACTCCAACATTCAATTATGAAGTGTTACCTTCTTGAGATGATGTGTAAACAACTATTTATACTTTAACTTCTAATGTCCTAGAAAATCAAGTGTGCAGAAAATAACTCAGTAATTGGATGTATCAAATATTCAACCATTCAATCTTGAAATATGATTAAATCAATTTCTTAGAATGATCTTTAGGAATATAAGTTAATGCAATTAAATGAGGATGTTAAAAGCAAATATAAAAGCACGAAAAAGTAAAGCTCAATGATTGCATAGGTTGAACATTCAATCACCCAATTTGAGGTCGCCTTCTTGACTTGATCCTTTATTCAATTATACAATGAATTGATGTTTTGATCTAAGAAAGTAAATAACAGAACATGAGAGGAAACTAAATAACTATGATCCCTTGCCTCAAACTTAATCCAACTAGAAAAAACATAAATCTTCCTTATTGAAATGTTTTTAGAAAAGAAAAGATTACACAGTCATTCTAAAACTAATACTAAGAAAGCAAATGAATGTTAATCTATAAAAGCAATTAAATCTCACAATCATTAGATGGCCATTCCAATGGTGTATGAGGATGGAAAGTGAAGAAGCTCCATATGCAAGCAAAACTAAATCTTCAAGTATAAGCTCCAAATTCTCTATTAAAAACAAGAGCATTTCTCCAACTTTACACATGCCTTTCAAAGGAGAAGGCTCTCCTATTTATACAAAAACATAAGAAGCTACCCTATTTAATGAGGATCCACTAAAATCTCATATAGTAGTAACCAAATAGCTCATAATGAAACACATATCCCCTAAGTGTCTCATAGAGTTCTAATCCAAATAAGAAATGATGAGACACCTCATAGAGTTACAATCCAAATAGGACACATATATTTCTTTGACCTTTAGCCAAATCTCCTTTGAAGGGAATTCGAATTTGAGCATTGGAGGCCACATAAGGGTGCCTTGGAAGCTTTCAAATAACCTAGACAAGTCATGAAACTCAAGCCACATATATAGAGACATGAAACCATGTTAATTTCATAGTTTTTAATCATAAATTCACTTTAAACACATAAAATAAATAACTTTGGTAAATAAGGATCCTAACCCATATATTTATGAAAATGGTGGCTAATGAAAGGTTATATGGTTATGGAGTTGTGACATGTGAGTGAAATGGTGGCGATAAAGGTGAAATTGGATGTCATTTTGAAGAAATTTTTGAGGCCAAACATACCCCCCAACTAGAGTAATTGCATGTTCTCATGCAAATATTTCATTAATTCCTTTGATTTGCTCGCAACGTCTTTGCTTTTGAATGAGCTTGGCTTATATTATATGTCCTTAAACTTTGCATTTGACAATTTTATTTATTTTTGCAAAGTATTCCTTGTCATACATTGAATTGCAACATGTTTGGTTGGTTCTTGTGTTTCAACCAAATTCTAATTGGTATTGGTTCTTGTGTTTCAATACCTTGTTTCTTTTTGTTGCAGCAAGATTCATTGAACATATTTAAGAATGCATCTTTAAAACCAGCCATGTAGTGTGCTCATAATTTAGGCATTATTTGCAAATCATATAGCTTTTTGAATCATAATGTAATCATAATTGATTAGGACAAGTATGTTAGGATGAAATGAAAATGTGTGATGGTGTATGATATATGAATATGAAATGATGTCCCTTCCGCCCAACTAAAGATATAACAATGTGAAAGAGGAAGAGAGGACTTTCCCAAAGTTACAATTTTATTATTTTAAGGAATTGCATGACTAAAAATTAGAAAACCACATACCCTCACTTACCTTCAATGTGCATGAGTTATGGAAATTGAATAGTGGCTACTTCTGGATCATGGAATGAAATGTAGAATTCATCTGCTTCTTGGTTGCATAAATGGTGGCGTTATGCTCCTATACCAATAGGTATCATATTTCATGATTGACTAGTTGAATGTATCTAATATGTTCATCCTTTCCTTGCTGTAAAGGTTTCCATATTGTGAAAAAATTAAAAAATTAAAAAAATTAAAAAAGGGTATGCCCTAAAAGAAAAGCCAAAGGGAAAAAAAATGAAATGGTTAGAAAAGAAAAGATATGAACCCCAAATAAAGTGGACCAGGAAAGTGTGCTAGTTCAAAATGCCATTACTATTCTGATTTTTGCAATAATCTGACGGTGTGCAATTTGTTAACTCTTGCCACAGTTGATGAATGGCCAGACAACTTAATCTTGGCCAGCTCATGTTTCAATTTCTTGTTTCAGAGATAGAGAATGAAATCTGTCCAAACTGTTCAATCTTGGCAGATAATTAGCTAGGTAGAGAAGCAAAGGAGCTCAACTATTAAACCTGAGCCCTTGGATGTGATAAGGGTAGATCTAGATAGGATTGCAGCAAAAAGAAAAGAAGTGAATGAGGGTTTGCTAGTTTAAATGCACCCAAAGAAAAAGGAAGTAAAAATGTTAGGTATAATAGGCTGAGTAGGTAGTTTTGGTGTTGCAGAAGCATGCTTATGATAAATTTTTGTTTCTCAAGAGGTTCATCTTATTGTTATCATAAGTACCATGGAAATTGTTTGGCTACAAATCAAGTGAGGCATGACTAACTTCCCTTCACACTTCTCCCAAAATCACTTATTAACCTCCCCCCAAGGATATTGAGACCTGCTCAATACTCCTAAGTCACTCCACTTCATGAAAAAGCCTGGGTGAAATAATATTCTTGCTTCAGGCAAAGAAGCCACATTTCTTGTGTAAAACCTTTTTCATCCCCTAAGCCTAAGTTTTTAAACTCTATAACTTAGCACTCTTTATCAAAGCATATCTTTCATATTAACCCTTAACATTACTTAGTAATTCCCTATATTTGTTCCCATACCCGTATTATGTATATAACAAAAACCCCAAATTTTATTATTCCCGCCTCGGCTAAGTTATAGTCATATATCATTACCTAATCCAGGATTTAGAGGTTTATTTGGAACCTTTAAAAACCTAACCCGCGTGTGCTCAAAGGAGTTAATTAACCACCCAGGTTAATTAATAACCTAATATAATCACCCTGTAGCCAATAAAACAAGCCCCGATAACATTAACGTATCAATTGTTAGGAATGGGTCCTGCGTCGTAACCCTCCGCCACCTCCAGCGAGCGCTAGTCGCTGGATCCGGGCCCACCCATCGGACGGTCCAAGATCATATCGCGTGACCTCCATCGCCAATGTTTACCGCCTGGGGAGTTGGTGGTATTCACGCCGTACGGGGACACGCGTCGCCTTCCCGTGGTGATCGCTGCCCCTCAGCCCCAAACCACTCTGGAGCATAAGAGGTGCGGGCCAATACCGCTTACCACCCTCCCGTTGACATCATCACCACGTCACTACCATATCAACATTCGTACACCCGCATCACGACAAAATGTCACATCTCGATGACATCATCCGACAAAAAGCGCCAAAAAGCCCCGCGAAGCCAATTTTTGTTAAAAAAACTCGTGGAAATGTCATTTTCACCCATTCTCATTCGTTCTCCTCTGCGAAACCATTGCATGCAAACTACGTCCAAGCGACTCCAGAAGCGTCTAGTCCACCACCCGACCAAGTAAAGTCCAGCATCCTGCTCTACAGCTCATTGGTCAACCTACACTTGCCCTGTTCGCCTCCAAAATACAAGTATTTACCCTGTCCCACCTACTGAACCTGTATTTTCGGTTTTCCTCTGTAAATTATACCTATAAGAGCCAAATTCAAAACTGAAGCAGTCCATAATTGGCATACCAAGACATCCAGAACTATTGTTTTGCCCATTTTCCTACAGAATCTCGACTTCCCGTTTTGAAAACACAAGAACCAAAACATGAAAGCCCCCGTGGCCCTGAACATGGTGCCGCCCAATGAACCTAATAAAGACCAGGATTGGTTACCCTTGGCTGAAAAATATTTTCAAATAAAGGAGCTATATGGTGATATGAACCATCTCCAAGCATTTTGTCAAATTAGGAATACTCATATGAGCAACTCTGATATCCTAGGAATATGGGAATCTAATCTCCCCAGGTATTATCTTCCTTCAGTCAATGTTTTCCCAGACATTATCCACCAATGTTGTGCCAACTACGACCCTGTCAATAAAGCAGTTATGACACCATCCCACACTGTTCTCTTTTACATAACTGCTGAATCTATCAATGAAATGTTACAGTTCAAACCCGCTCATCCTTGTTGGCATCATGACATAGGTTTGGCTCGAATGACATAAGTGTTGTCCTTGATGGCAACTCTCTCAAATAGCAGATCACAAGTTCAGGCTCTCAAAATAGTAGAAAATGAGATACCCGCAGGTTCCTATTCACAAAGCTGCTGACATACGCAGGTGCACCGAACAAAAGCCGCGGATATGTACGCATGTTCTCTGAACAAAAATTGCGGACGTAAAGTACACACACTTTCATGCAGAGAAAAGCACGCGCATGGGAAATCTTATGGATGGTCCATGGTATTTAGTCTGACATTTTTGATCCTATGGTTTTGGTCCGTGGTTTTTGCATCTAAAGTATTGAACCCAGGTTTTGGGTCCCTAGTATTGGATCTCTATGGTTTTGGACCATAGTTTGAGTAAGGCATAGACTATAAAAATGGAAGGAGATCATTTGGTTGGGGCAACTGATGTGTTGAATATATTGAGAAGAGCAAGATCTGAAATATTGGTGATCGGTTGGTGAGTTATAGCTGGACTTGAATCAAGGAGAAACCTGAGCATTACAAGATGGATCTACTGATGGGTCGAGATCCCTTTGGCGTATGATTAGATCTGTAAATCTGATAATTTGGGGTATAATTGAAGTCTGATAAATTATCTATACCCGCATGTTTGACACAGCGCAGGAATGGATACCCACAGGTTTGACACAACGCAGGCGTGTATACCCGCATGCTTGACACAACGCAGGCACAGATACTCGCAGGGCTCGACACAGCGCAGGCGTGGATATACGCGGGTTTGACAGAGCGCAGTTGTGGATACCTGCAGGTTCGAACCAGTAGAGGTGTGGATACCCCCAGGTTAAAGAAGTGAATACTGCGGACGTATGTAGATTTGTATTGGTGAAGTTGCGGACTTTTTCTTGAAATATGTTTTAGCTGCTTTTGTCTATTACTGCAGTGTTCAGGGCTCTGAATTGTTATCTGGTTACTGGTACTGTGTTCTGATAAGTCATTGATTCAATATTTCTACAAGGAAGTTGGTTGATTGTAGATCTATTTGATGTTTGATTGATATTCATGGATCCAGTCTGAAAGTTTATGAAACGTGGTCCCTGGAAGAAAAGAGAAGTCTTTTATAGGTCAGCGCCTACATACTAGTACCTCAGCTAGTACAAGAGCTAAGGGGGTTGTAGCTCCCTTCCAGAAGAGTCTAGAGAACGAGATAAGGTTGTAGCCTTTTGCAGGTTGAAGCCTGCATACTGGTATAAGACTGCACCAGTACAGAATCATTGTAAAAATAAGTTTCTAATTGAAAGAAGATAGAGACATATTGCAGCAGGTGGTTTTCACCCACATTGGGTTTCCACCTTATATCTTGTGTTCTTTTGTGTGACTGTTTGCTCTACTTTTCTATTCCTGCTTACTGTTATATGATTCTGACACACAGATTAATGATCAAAATTTGAAGAATAAATTAAATTATAAGTCTGGGAGGTATACGCAAGTTTCATTAGTCAGATCTGCAAATCTTTGTATAAATTGAAAAAGAATTGATAATACTGATTCAACCCCCCCCTCTAAGTATTATTTTCAGCAAGCCTCTGGCTCCTCTTTCCATGGGCTATTTGCTAGAAAAAGCTTCTCAATTTTCCAACTCAGAAATAACCCAAATTGCTAAATTGTTCATGAGACAAGACTGCCAGCCTGCCAGCCCCAAGGCCCGCCTCCCTATGTACATGCTTGGTTCATTGAAACCGATAGATTTATTCTTGACATGATATCCTTTATCTTGGGATTCAAAATCAGTGAATTTGTGGATGACACCATCTTGGTTATGTTGTCAATGTTTACGCCAGGACAGCCCGCTGCTATCAAATTTGATTATGCCTCTTTCATTTCCAATAAGATCAATGAGCAATTCATAAATTTGGACAGAGAAGGAGTCTTCAAGTACACCTCATTCATATACCACCTTCTGCTATATTATCAACCATACTGCTTTTCATTTCTCATCAGGAGGTTGAACTCAAAGGGAAATCGAAGGTCCGTGATCCTTTGGACCTATGTATTCCATAGAACCCATGAATCCCCTTATACCTACTGTGAATTCATTGACTTTGTTACATAGTAATTTATCACTGCCTTCCTGTCAGTCACCCTGCTGTGCCCAGAATTCACAATCGCTAAGTGCTTGCTCCTTGAACTGGCTTAAAAACCCATTTTTCCAAAGTTTTGTCCATCAGTGCGTCTGTTCCTAAAATAACCGCGATGACAGGCGCCTTCCAGTGTATGCTGTGCGCTGCCAGCACTGAAGAACATCACTTTTCCGCGATGGTCGACAGCGCGTCTTTTCCGTGTGCTTCCGCGCTGACATGACTGTCTCAGTTATCGAGATGCGCCGACAACGTGGCAGTATCCTCATAATCCGCGCTGATCCAGTTTGGGCGAATTTGTTCAAACAACCAGCCTTCCAGATCACTCCAGGCTTGGTTGTTAGCTTTGTGAATGTCGACTCCCTTCTATGGCATGTCTGTTCGACCCTTTCCAACAACTCCCCTTGAAGATAAGCTCATCCTTCCACTCTTTTAGGAGACTCCTTCTCCTATATAAACTCTCACCATTACCATGAGCAGCTAGTTAGACTTAGCTTGGAATAGCTTGGATTGTACAGAGCTTGTAGTGCTCAGATTGCTGCTATAGGTTTGGTGTGCTAGGTGTGGAAGTGATTGATTGCTTAGGGAAGGTTGTTTGTGACTTTTGTGTGAGAGAGAGAGTTGTTTGTCTTGGGAGAATTATCCTCAAAGGTGAATGCTTGAGATACATGCTGACTGGCCCCTCCTGAGAAGGTTACCGACGTCAGAACATTTGGTTGTACTCTTCTCTATTCTGATTAATAATAGATGACTGCTATTATTGTTCCATTCTCGTTTGTCTATGCAATGGTTAAACGTGAATTATATCTTTTCTGACTGATGTATGGTTGCTTTTACTAGATTTCACGCTTGCGTTTGCTTTCTCTTCGTGTGTGCAGGTATCTATTCGCGGGGATCGCGGAGGATTGTGACCAGCTGAAGCGAAGGAGCGAAGGCAACATCCCTTCGTCAAACGACAGCGCAGGAATCCAAGTAGGTGCTCTTTACCTCTTGTTTAATTGCAATTAGGAATATGCGTAGCAGCATTGTGTGATTGTTGCTAGACCCCTGCTGGGCTAGTAGGGATCGCCTCTACCCGTAGAGGGGATTTACCTCTCCAACAATTTGGCGACTCCGCTGGGGATCAGCCTTTTTGTCTCTTGAGTCCACTTTTGTGTTTGGCTTTGATTGACCTCTTTCCGAGTTTTTGGGATTGTCTCTGTTGCTTATGAACTTTCTGGGTGTTTCTGGGAAACATTTTTATTGTTGAAAAGCTCCTGCCTTTGGTTTTGGAAGTTTTTATTTTGGCTTTCCTTGTTTTTTCTCTCAGCGCGTTTTATTTCCGAACAGTCGCGCTGACATCGCGACCCTGTTCTTTGGTTTTCTCTTCATCGCGCCTGTACGTCTAACAGTCGCGCTGACCTCGTTTTCAAGGGCAGCGCGCTTTATTCGTGTCCTTCCGCGCTGACATCGCGCCCCCGTTTCTTTGTGGTTTTCGTCATCGCGTCTGTGTGTTTTATTTCCGCGCTGACCTCATTTTTCTGAGACAGCGCGCTTTATCCCTGTCCTTCCGCGCTGACGTCGCAAAGTTGCTACAGGCCTCTCCCTGTCAGCGCCGAGTTGCTGAAGGCTACCCGCGCTGAGCCTGAAAAATCCATTTTTGACCAAATTGGCCTCCTAAACCTCTTGCTGTGACTTTCCCTTCTTCTCTCCACCTGTCTAATGACTTGTTTTTCACTGTCTGAACTTTGAACTGCTTGATTACGGAGCTTGGCTTCATAGGGTTTCGTTTTTGCTCAGTTCTTTGGTTTGCAAATACCTTCCCTTCTTTTGCTTTCGCTGCTTGGTTCGTGTTTCCATCCTTACTTTTGCAATTGCTGGATTGTGTTGAGTCTCTAATTGACTGGTCGTGACTCTCGTCCATCGGGTGTTTGCTTTTTTCTATTGATTTCGCACTCTAGCCCTAGGACATCTAGAGGCTGTGTGTGTGTCAAGCCTACCGTAGGATCTCTGTTTGCTTGATTGACCAGCTGGTTCTAGACTTGTTTTCGCATTTGTTCAGTGATTGTTAGAGTGTTTTGGATTGTGTTTCCAAGTGGTCTTTTTTCGCTTCCTCCTTGCTTGCAATCCTTGCTTGTCTTGCAGAGCTTAGATCACATAGCTCGTGCATTGCTTTGTTTCTTTTGATTTGGAAACTTTGGTTGAGTGTTTTGGGAACTTTGTGTGCTCTCATTAAGTAGTTTACTTGGTGTTCAGGTTCCTCCAAATTCCTTTAGATGCTTTATGTCGTTGAAAAGAAATCAAACTAGTGGCTTGCTTTAAAAATTTGAAAAGGAAAAGAACATTTCGTTGGCTTGCATCTTCAAAAGAAAAGTTTCCTTTCCTCGCTTTAGTTGCATTTAGCTGCTTGTTTGTTTGTGTTCGTTTGGTTTGATTTAAAATTCTTTGCTCTCTCATAGCTAGAATTCATCGAACAAAACGAAATTCTTTTGCATATAGATTGCATCTAAGTAATTGTGAGCGAACATACGATAGAGCTTGAAATCGAAACTTAATCTCAAGATCAACTGTAAAATGAACCAAATGAATCTAAAAACGCATTGGAACTAAACGCAAATATCTAGAGGTCTAGGTTAGAGACGTGTTCCGGCGTCTTAAAACATAGTCACTGTTGTTTCACATTAGGTTGGGTGATTCCTCCTTCTGTGACTCGATAGTGGTCTAACACGGACTGCGCTCCCACGTACTGTCGCGTATATAGGGAGACCCCACTAGGCTTTTATCCTTTATCCATAGGAAGCCGAGTCGGCCGCCCTATGATTCGCAATGCAGTGAACACAGCATTCACGAAGATTGACCACCTGTACCCTAAAAAGTATTCTGTGGTTTTGCGAAAAGTTTGGCACACCTTCTACCTAGAGTTCCAGAGCAGTCGCTTTTGATCCTTTTTGGACTCCCTAAACGAAAAGGTGCCTGTGAGCGTCTTGTCACTTCGTGCTCATTAAACATTCGAAGGAGACTGGAGTCATCTTTTTGTCCTTTTCTCGACTCCTGAAACATGAAAAGGTCAAGTTTGGTTCTTGCGTCTTAAAATTAATTTGGCCACGATAACATTACCCTTTCTAGATCTTGTGTGCGATAGTTTTGAGTAGGGTTTTATCGGTAGTTTCCTTTAGGAGTTCTAAGGGGTCTGGTCATCCTGGCTGACTCATCAACCCCTGGTCTAAGTGATCAAGGTTCTCCGTCCTCTGTTGCTCCCGAGGTACCAGTTGTAAGCGGTACTCTTCCCATTGTTCCGAGTATCCAGCCTATCAACGTACGTGCCCCAGGCAACCCAGATTACATAGAGGATTGGAATCCCGTCTGGGAGCCGGAACATACCCCCCGTACCCCTCGTACCCCTCTAGGTATGTCATCTCCAATGGAGGGGACAGCTTCCAGTACCGGTGAGACACCCGCGGTCACAGACATCGAGACACCCGCGGTCACAGACATCGAGACCCCGATCCCGGCTTCCTCTCCCGTCCCTTCACGATATCAATCACTGAGGGATAGGTATGCCGCTAGAACAACTTCTACCACTATATGGGATCCTAGTCTCGCTGCCTCCATCGGACCTTTTGTTTCGCAGCCCCTTTTTCCACCCCTTACGACAGAGCTCAACCCGCCCGTCACCTCAGTTCCCACTCAACCTACTGTTTGTATAGCGCGTTCGACTCCGGTCATCAGTGCTGTACCGGTTTCCTCGTCTGAAATCCCTCAAGCTGGTTCTTTTGTTGGAGGAATTCCAGGATCAGGACCGTATGATGCTTATGGGGAACCTATAACGGACCCGGATTACGAAGGTCCTTTCTTCTACTATGATGAAAATGGTGAGTTTCTTGAGGACATCTCAAGTCTCCCTCGTCGCCCTTTTGAAGAAAACGAGGAACCTTTGAACGTCGTGTATGATGACACTACTGTGTTCTTTGGAAACCGAGATCCTCCCCGGCAGCCCATAGGACCACCCAATCAAGGCCCGCCATTCCACGTGCAAAACCCCCAGGGGCAACCACTGTATGGCCCGCCCGACCCAGGACAATCTGGGCACCCACAAGGTCAACCTTACCAGGAACAACCTATGGGCATTGGAGGTCCGCCATATCCATATCAAAATCAACCTACTGGGCAACCAGAGCAACCGTCTTTTCAACAAGACCAACTTGGTTTCCAGCAAGGGTACCCCTCTGGACAAACTGGCTCAGTTTACAATCCTCCAAATCAACCAGCCGTCCAGCAAGGGTATCCCCTTGGGCAGGGTGGACAACCCTATGTTCAACAGGGCCAACCTACCCCTCAAATCACGAATCCTTCTGGGCGAGGGGGGCAACCTGCTATACAGCAAGGCCAACCCTCCGCTCAGCCCATATACCAAGGAGGGCAGCCTGCCATACAGCAAGCCCAGCCCTCTTCCCAACCCGGTTACGGTGGGGGACAAACGGGCCAACCATCTATACAGCCGAATCAACCCGTTGTTCACCCTCATCGTCAACCTGGACAAGCTGGCCAACCTCGACATCAACCAGCTATCTAGCCAATTCGACCACCCGTTCCGCAAAGACAACCCTTGGTGGCACATGGACAACCTGGCGCCCAGCAAGGCTATCCTGCTAGCCAACCAGGTCCATCTCGAATCCGACCAAGTCAACCTTCGGGACGTATGGCTCAACCTCAGCCGGTTCAAGGACGCTACTCTGGGCCTCAAACTCAAACAGGTTATCAACCTTCATACCAAACGCAGCCTGCCTACCAGGCTCCGTATGGGACCCAGCAGTCACATGGCTACCAGCAACCCCAGGGGCAAAATCAGTATGCTCCTTATCAAAATTATCAGCAACCACAGGTCACTCCCTATCAAAATTATCAATATGGTCAACCTGGCGGGCAAGCTGCTAATTCATGGGGAGCTGGGGGGCAAACACAGGGACAGTCGTCCGCACATGGACAAAACTCCTACGGACAAACCCCCTATGCGCCAGGTCCTTTTGGACCAGGTCCATCGGGACAAAATTCCTACGCGCCAGGTCCTTTCGGGCCGGGCCCGTCCGGACAAAGTTCGTGGGGGCAACCCCAATCTGGGTGGAACCCTAATACCGCCTCGAACCCTCAGCCACAGATGTCCTTCAACCCGCAGCTACCATTTTTGGCTACGTTGGAGCTACCCGATGTGTCCAAGTTAACAAACGATCCTATTTTGCATAACTCATATTGGCCACCAGTTCCGACTAAGATACCAGGTGACTGTCCAAAGTTTGATGGCAAAGCCGGAGAGGATCCTCAAGCCCATGTAATGACTTATCACCTTTGGTGTTCATCTAACTCATGGCTTGATGATTCTATCCGACTTCGCCTCTTCCAGAGGACTCTCACTGGGTCGGCTGCAAAATGGTACATCGAACTCAACCGCGGCATGTTTTCAGACTTTAACTCGTTGGCTATGGCCTTTTTGACCCATTTTCAGTTACCCATTCGGTACGAGACTGGGACCAATTTACTCACGTCTCTGAAACAGGATACGGCGACGCACATCTCCGATCATATACATGAATGGAGAAGGCGCCGTCGTTTGATTAAATTTTGGATTCCCGATCAACTCCTGACCGACTGGTTTACCACGTCCTTTGTCCCTAAAATTGCCAAATATATTGCAATGGGGGCGTGTGTAACTGAGGAGCAAGCAATCGCGCGAGCTCAATACCTAGACTTAGTGTATTCTCAGTCAGGTACTTTGTATGACTATTTGCCAGATGCCCTGAGGCCCGGACAAACCAAAGCTCCACCAAAGCCTTCCGTTGATGGGGTTATTGGCTCCGTGAATTCATCAAGTAAGAAATCAACCGCGAACCCTGGGAAGCAGAAACAAAACGCCTCTAACGAGAATGCTTCTCAGAACCAATCTATTCCTGGGAATACCTCCGAGGTAAATGCCGTTCAGTCCACCGCGGCAGACAAATCCTCGAAAGGAAAAAAGAAAGGAAAGGCCAAAGAAAAATCCGGACAACCTAAGCAGAATCCTCCTAAACCCCCCCCCCCCGAGGAAGGAGCCAAACGGAAGCCTAAGTATCCTTGTCTCATTTGCGAGGAGGATCACTACACCAAAGATTGCCCCAGGCGGTCCGAGGTTAGTCGGCTTCTGAAAGGTGCTTCAGGGTCCCCTGCCGTGCTTAAAGAGCCTTTCCCATCCCAGCAGACGCATCAGGTGGCAGACCCCTCTCAATCCTCTTCCTCGTTCGGTTCTCAAGTGTTCATGGCAGGAACCATCCCAATCCATGTCACGACTCGAGCGAAAGATTATCCATCTTCAGCCGGGAAAGAGCTGGAGGTCTCCTCCAGCGCTCCTACGTCCAGTTCTGGCCCTCTTCACATTGAACGGCCCAGCACCGAGACGATCCCCCGACCCCCTCCCAAAGGTGTACTCAGGAAGTCATCTTATAACCCCAATGCTCGTGCCGCCCAGCATTATAGCATTGTCGAGGACTTAGCTCAGGCTCCGTCTGCTATGTCCGCATTAGAAGTCCTCCAGAGCTGCCCCTCCCAGAGGAAGTCCCTGCTATCAGCGATTGGTGGCATAGACCCGGCAGATTCGGATTTAATTTCTTTTGATCTCGAAGGTTTCACGCAGAGATTGCCTCATCAGGTGGCTTTCCTTATACAAGTTCTCATCAAAGGCAAGACGATTCACCGTACTGTCATTGACGAAGGAGCTTCAACCTGCATCATGTCGGTTGCTTGTTGGAAGGCTATTGGTTCGCCTGCTCTGAGCCAGTCTCCCACCACCCTAGAGGCTTTCGATGGAAGAGAATCTCGTCCACATGGTATCCTCCCGCGTTTACCTATCTCTTTAGAAGGGAAAATGGTAGAAGTTGAGGTTGAAGTCGTTGACGCTAATCTCACTTACAACCTCCTCCTTGGACGAAGCTGGACTTATGCCATGCAAGCCGTGGCTTCCTCCTTATTCCGTGTCGTTCGCTTCCCCCATCAAGGGAAAATCGTCACAGTGGACCAGCTGTCCTTTTTTGCTTCCTCTTCTGAAGGGAATGTACCATTCGTAGAGCATACCTCCAAATCGCTAGTGAGTGTGGGTGCCGGATTATTTAAAGATCCCTCCTTAATGGGAGTCTTTCCCCTCCCGCCTCCAAATCTCGCCTCCGTTAACATGATCACAGTACGTTCTGATCCATGGGTTCTCCCTCCCTTGAGTCAGGAAGACTCTTGGGGCGAGATGATGCCGTTGAGCCCTGCCGAGCTCAACTACATCGAGATAGTCGCTGCATCGGCTTCACCCCCTGAACCTGCTCTTCCAAGCAGCGTTCCCGATTCATCTGACCCCTTCCCATGGTTGGGAGAAAAGGCCACTTCGGATCCCCTGAAGGAATCATTTCCCTCCGACGAGGCTATCATCGAGACTATGTCTCCCGAAGAGCTCCCTTGGTCAGATCACCACCATCGCTCTTCATTTCTCCCTCCTCATTCGGAAATGGCCACATGTCTCGGACGGTTTGCTTCATGTGTCCCATCTATCCCTCTCCAAACGCCTGTTCAGCTATATCACGTGCCTTCGGAAGGAAACATGGGTAACATTACGCAGACTTTGGCTATCGACATCTCTGTCAAAACAGGGGTCGTCGAGAATATTTACATTGGAGTCACATGCACTCCTGAGGAAATTCAACTTTATACAGATTTATTTCGTGAATTCCGTGATGTTTTCGCATGGTCTTACGAGGAAATGCCCGGCATTGACCCCAGTATTGTAGAGCACGAAATCCCTACCTATCCCGGCGCTAAGCCTGTTCGTCAGCGTTTACGCCCGGTGCACCCTCGAAAGGCTGCAGCCATCAAGGCCGAAGTTGAAAAACTCCTTCGAGCTGGTTTCATTTATGCCATTCCTCTCACGGAGTGGGTATCTAATATAGTCCCTGTGAATAAAAAACAGGGCACTATATGGGTTTGTGTTGACTATCGCGATATCAACCGCGTCTGTCCAAAAGATAACTTCCCTACGCCTTTTATTGATCAGCTTATCGACGATTGCGCAGGAAGCGAAATTTATTCGTTTATGGACGGCTTCTCTGGTTACAACCAGATCAACATAGCCCCCGCAGACCAGCACAAGACTGCTTTCATTTGTCCTTGGGGCACCTTCGCTTACAAGAAGCTACCTTTCGGTCTTAAAAATGCCGGTGCCACTTTCCAGCGTGCGATGTCGTATGCTTTTCATGATATCCGACACATCGTACAGCCTTACCTGGATGACCTACCCGCTCATTCAGCCAAACGTCAAGACCATCCATCTCATTTACGCGAAATCTTTCTCCGCTGTCGACACTACCGTATTCGACTCAATCCGCATAAGTGTGTCTTCTGCGTGGAATCTGGCCGACTACTCGGGTTTATCGTCTCCCGGGAGGGCATCCGTCTGGATCCCCTTAAGGTCGAGGCCATCTTGAATCTTCCTCCCCCTGCCTCTCTACAGCAGTTACAGAGCTTGCAGGGGAAAGCCAATTTTCTCAGACGATTCATCCCAAATTATGCCGAGGTGGCTAAGGGTTTCACACGATTATTAAAGCGAGACACGCCCTTTCGTTGGGACGCTATCGCTCAACAATCTTTTGAGCATCTTAAAGACCTCCTGGTCTCAGCTCCGCTCCTAAGACCTCCAAATTACCACCGTGACTACACCCTTTATTTGGCCGCTGCCGATACCACCATTGGCATGGTTTTAGTGCAAGACGACGACGATGGCACTGAACACGTTGTATACTATCTTAGCCGCAACCTTCTGGATACGGAGACTCGCTATGCATATGTCGAGAAGTTGGCATTGGCCGCTGTCTGTGCCGTCCAACGTTTCCGTCATTACATCCTGTTGCGCACAACGACCGTGGTCTCTGATTGCAACCCCATGACCTACATCCTGTCACGTCAGTTGCTGGGGGGCAAATACTCGAAGTGGATTGTAATCCTCCAAGAGTTCGACTTGGAATTTACTGCCGCCAAGTCTAAGAAATCACTGGTCTTTGCTGAACTGCTCTGTTCCTTACCATCTCAGTCTGCACCATCTCGTTCAGAGGAGCATATTCCGGATGAAACGCTATTTCTCATCAGCACTCTCGACCCATGGTACGGGGACATTATCGTATATTTACAAACGTCTTCGTTTCGTCCCAATACATCGAAAGATGCTCGACGACGAATCCGTGACCAAGCTCAACCATATCGCATTTTGGGCGACACCCTGTACCGCCTCGGCGTCGATTCTATTCTTCGTCGATGCTTAACCCTCGAGGAAGCTGAGCGAGTCTTGAATGACTGCCACTCCGGCGCTTGTGGCGGCCATATGTCCGGATACGCTACCGCTCAGAAGATCCTCCGTGCTGGTTATTTCTGGCCTTCTATCTTCAAGGATTGCATCCTTGCTGTACGCGCATGCCACGAGTGCCAGGTTTACCACCGGAAGATGCGTGCACCTGTTGCACCACTGCACCCTGTCGTAACCGTAGGTCCATTTGCAAAATGGGGCATCGATTATACGTCCTGTAACCCTCGTTCGGCCGGGGGGCATGGGTACATTATCGTTGCTGTGGATTATTTCACCAAGTGGGCCGAAGCGATGCCTACATTAAACGAAGACGGTCACACAACGGCGCAGTTTTTATTCAATCATATCATCACTCGCTTCGGAGTCCCTCAGGCTATTGTTACAGATCACGGAAAGCATTTCCGAAATCATATGATGACAGAATTAACGACCCAGCTAGGCTTGCGTCAAGATAGTTCGTCACCGTACTATCCTCAATCTAACGGTCAAGTCGAAGCCGTGAACAAAGTTTTGATCACCATGCTTCAACGCACCGTCAATACACACAAGTCAAACTGGCATCTAATGCTTTTCCCGGCCTTGTGGGCCTACCGGACTTCTGTGAAGGATGCCACCGGTTTCACCCCGTTTCAACTGGTCTATGGACTGGAGGCTACCCTTCCCGTCGAATGTGAGATTCCTTCATTAAAATTAGCTGTCGAGTTGCTTCCCAACACCACTCCGGTGGAGGAACGGCTTCTTTACCTAGAACGGTTAGACGAGACTCGTCATTTGGCTTCTCTGGCTATCGAAGCACAGAAGAAGAGAGTCAAAGCTCACTTCGATCAGAATATTCATCCTCGTTCCTTTGTTGAGGGAGACTTAGTACTGCTCTACGATCAAGCTAAGGATAAGCTGGGGGCAGGAAAACTCGAATCCATGTGGTTAGGTCCCTACATCGTGAAATGTGTTTTACAAAAGGGCGCATATGAGTTGATTGACTATGAAGGAAATCCTCTTGACAAGCCCCGTAATGGGCTGTATCTGAAGAAATACTATGCATAGCTGCCCACATTCACTTTGTATATACGTGTGTTTTGAGTTTTTAGTGCATGAGTTTCATTTTGCTTTGGTATGAAGGCGTGTTTTGCCCCTTATTATTCTTTCTCTTTCCTGCGCAGATGTCCAGTGCCCCTTATGTTGGTTTCGCTGATGGCGCCTGCCGTAGCACTTGTAATTTGTCTTCGGCAGCGTGGGTGATCTACGATCCTCACGGAGAGTTGTTAGATCTTCAGGGTGTCTGCCTAGGTCGTACCACTAACAACGTTGCCGAGTACAGCGCTGTAATCGAATTACTTGCCGAAGCAGTTGATCTCGGCATTCGTGAGCTAGTGGTGAACCTGGACTCCCAGCTGGTTGTCCATCAACTCAACGGACGATATTCCGTCAGAGACCAGCGCATATTAAGGTTGTACCTACGTGTAAGATTGTTGGAACGGAATTTTGATTACATTACTTATCAGCACATTCCGAGACGATTAAATACGTTGACTGATGCATTGGCAAATCATGTATTAGATAGACATTTGCGTAACAGATAAACATCATACAGGAAAGGATAGATAGCATAGTAAGACCATGAGCATGTGTAAATAAATCATTTCAAGCATAGTTTGCATGTGTGTGCTTTTAAGCTTGCATTAAAAAATATAAAATCCGTGGGTCATGAGTTGTGCAAATTCATACATAAGATCACAATTGTACTGAATAAACGCATAACATAAAGAACACATCATCATATGTAACCGTGACTCATCCAAAAACCGGTATGTATATATATATATATCGTGTGGCGCACTGAGGCGCTCAAAAATAGATGTGCATGTCCAAAAATCTCAATACATCTGAGTCATATGTCTCAAAATAGCAGTGGAAATAAAACCTAGACAACTAGTCAGCTGGATGGTGCTCTCTGTAGTACACAGCTGCTCGTGCTACTCGTCTCAGAAGACGGTGCACCCTGGGTTCCACCCCCACTGTATTGATCTGATGCTCTAAAGGGACCTCTTCGACCCCCTGGTAGTCAGGCACCCCCTCCAGCAACCCCTCAAGGTTGCGAGCCACAGTCTCCGACGCGTTAACCCCTGGAGGGGCTAAGGCCAAAGCCCCGGCTCCCTGTCCGTCTCTCCGTGCCGTGGCAGCCAGGCCAATCGGTCTAGTAGGCCCCACATCTGCATAACAGGACATTTATTAAGACATGTACATAAAAAATTGAAAAAACATTGCAAAACTCAAAAGTCAAAAGTGTTATACCTGCATCATCCCACTGTTCACCTGGGGGCAGTACCAGATCAGGGTCATTGCGGAAATCCATGCCCGCATATGGCCAGTCCTGCACAAAGATCTCCTGCTGGTCCAGCCAGTCTCTGAAAAATGCTCCCCAGCTATGTGGCCGGCCGCCACCCCCACGTGGCATGATACGAGCCCATCGTGAGGCCCTCGTCTCCCGAGGATCCCTGGGGGCATCCACGGCCATCGTCTGCAACCGCATGGCTGGCACTCGCTCCAGAATGAGCGGGACCAGGATCGATCCATAGCCAAACTGCTTTGTCTCCCCGCGACGGCAGTTACTCAGTTGCCTCTTCATGTTGTTGGTCACCGCCGTGCACCAATCAAACACTGTAGGCTCGAGGCAATCAAGAGCTAGCAGGAGATGAGTCTTTGAAGCCTCATGGTTGGCCATACTACCCGCTGCCCGGGTCACCATGAACAGAATGGTGCGAAGCACTATGTTTCCCACCGTGGGGATCGAACACTTCCCACTTCGCGTTTTCTCAGCCTCCGGGCATACCCGAGCCATCAGATCATCTAAAGTGCCGCCGCTAGGTCGCTGCCCCTCCAAGATGGGCCTCGCACCTCGGCGTGACAGCCCGGTCAAAAAGAAGATGTCCATATGGTCAAACTCAATATCATGACCGCGGATGGTGAATTTCATATCCACCGGGTTCCATGCTCTAATCAGTAGCTCAAGAAGATCGTGCTGAGCTCTCAGACGCGGCGTGAGGAAGAATTTCATAAAACCGCAAGCCCGCATGGCATTGCAACAATTCACATCCCCCCAAGCAGCTATATCTTCCACATCGTGTACTCTTTCCTGCCAATGGAAAGCCATGATGTCCTGCATAAGCCATAGAAACAAGTTAGAAGTGCTGGCTTTGGAAAATTCACGTTCATTTTAAAAAACAAAAAAATTTTCCGCGCCAGCGCGGCTGTTTTAGAAACAGCCGCGTTGACCATGGCAGCCCTTCGTTAAAATTCGAGATCAGCGCGGAAGAACACGGGTTTTCCGCGCTGACCCGAAGTTGGCCACGTTTTGTCCTAATTCGGTCAGCGCGGACCCGTGGGGGATATCCGCGCTGACCGAGGGCGCATCCATGCACCAAAAATTTGCCCAATTGGGCCAATTCAACCGTTAAAATCCTATTAAAATTGACCAAAATGCAGGGCAAAGGAACGAGAACCTACCTGGAAGAAGCGGTTCGGAAAATGGTCTCCGTACGGGCTGGAAATCGCTCCGTCAACTTTCTGGCTCCTCCACGTCCTTCACGTTCCAAAATAGTAAAATGGTAAAAATGACTTATTACTCCCCCCTATTTATAGTAAAAACTCCTAAATTGCCATATTTTTTGGGTTTTTACCATTTTTAACCATAACTCTAGCCCTGAATTTGTTAAATGCATGTCTTAATATGTTTTTTACACATATCGAATGGATTTATGCGGGTAGTGCTCTTGTGCAGGTTCAGGTAAAGCAACTTGGTCATGACGGTCCGCCGTTCATGTGATCCCCAAATGTGTCGTCTCTAAGCTCTTTTCCGACGTTAAACAAGAGAAGATAGCCGAGCTTCCTTTCAGCTCGTTAAAAGGAATGAAAGGCGGTCGTTTTAAGCTCTTTTTCCGACCGTTGGACCAAAAAGATTGCCGGGTGTTTGTCGTTTCGCGCTCGATATCGGCTCTAAAACGACGTGTTTTCGACCGCTTTTTTACTTTTTCGGGTCGAAGGCACTATTCATGAAAAGTACTCCTCGGTTGTAATGGCCGGGCGGTTCTTTCGAGCATAGTTTTATACTTTTTCGGGCTCGAGAGACACAACTGTACGAAAAAGGACCCCCCTGGAGTCTCCTTTTCCGCATTCTTTTCAGACTCTCGAAACAAGAAAAGAGGCCGAGTTTTTCCTTTGTCAGGCTCGTTAAACACTCAATGACATCGGATATTGTTAAAATGACACTCATCAAGCATATGTTATCCCCGTCAAGCTTGTCATCCAAAAATAATCGGGGTACCTACCAGCAATGGTGGGGAAAAATGGAGCTATGATTACAGTCGTCTCGGCAGTACGTCGCTTTTGAACATGGCACTCCGCTGTTTCGTGTCTGGGTGGGGTCATCTCATTTTGTTTTCACTAGCCTCCATGGGTTTGGGATATCCTATTTGACCTCTCATCTGCTCATTGCCATCATCACCTTATCCTCTGCTCATTTGATGTCAATTACTGCCAAACCCGTTACAATGCCGTTATATGTTCAAGAGAAGTTGTCCTCTGCCACAATGCAACCTCGTTCGCTTTCTCACACAAACTATTATACCTCTGTCTCGTGTCGATGATGTGGGAAACATCATGGCCCACCTTCGATCAAGGTCCTTTCTCGTCGACTCCAACTCATTATCCGAGGAAGTGACTCAGAGACTCCTTTCAGGTGCCTTGGAGCCTGCATGCCTCAATGGCAGGTTCTTCGTGTTCGACGCAAGGTTTACATCATTGGCCTTCGATCGAATGATTTCGTGAGTGTTCGACACCAGCTCATTGATTCACACGTCACGGATTGTACCTATAGTACCTTGAGGACCATTGTCATTATTGGTGGTACCTCTCGCGTCTGTTAACAGTTTTCATCATTGACTGGTAATCAGACGATGTTCACGCATGTTCGACTTCAACTCCTGTATTCACATGCTTGGACTTGTACTTTGTTCGGGTCGAGATGGAGCGCAAGACCCTGGATCCTTGCTTGTTATGGTCCAGGCTGCGATTTTGTGGATAATCATTACATGACTCATTGATGGATGGCTGCGCCCATACCTGAGTCTTCATGGATGGCTGCGACCATACCTTATCAGTTTTGGTCTCTTTGACTGGGTGGCTGCGTCCATTCCACAGACTGTTTTCGCATGTCTTTTGGATGGCTGCGCCCATGCCTAGACTGTATGTACTTGATTGTCAGAAATTTTCGGTCCTTCTCAGTGGTATTCCGGTTCGGCATGTGTTGTAAAGCATTTCACCCCTCCCACTCTCTCGGTCTTCATGCTTTAGGGGGCATCTGTTACACAGTAATTTATCACTGCCTTCCTGTCAGTCACCCTGCTGTGCCCAGAATTCACAATCACTAAGTGCTTGCTCCCTGAACTGGCTTAAAAACCCATTTTTCCAAAGTTTTGTCCATCAGCGCGTCTGTTCCTAAAATAACCGCGATGACAGGCGCCTTCCAGTGTATGCTGTGCGCTGCCAGCGCGGAAGAACATCACTTTTCCGCGATGGTCGACAGCGCGCCTTTTTCGTGTGCTTCCGCGCTGACATGACTGTCTCAGTTATCGAGATGCGCCGACAGCGCGGCAGTATCCTCATAATCCACGCTGATCCAGTTTGGGCGAATTTGTTCAAACAACCAGCCTTCCAGATCACTCCAGGCTTGGTTGTTAGCTTTGTGAATGTCGACTCCCTTCTATGGCATGTCTGTTCGACCCTTTCCAACAACTCCCCTTGAAGATAAGCTCATCCTTCCACTCTTTTAGGAGACTCCTTCTCCTATATAAACTCTCACCATTACCATGAGCAGCTAGTTAGACTTAGCTTGGAATAGCTTGGATTGTACAGAGCTTGTAGTGCTCAGATTGCTGCTATAAGTTTGGTGTGCTAGGTGTGGAAGTGATTGATTGCTTAGGGAAGGTTGTTTGTGACTTTTGTGTGTGAGAGAGAGTTGTTTGTCTTGGGAGAATTATCCTCAAAGGCGAATGCTTGAGATACATGCTGACTGGCCCCTCCTGAGAAGGTTACCGACGTCAGAACATTTGGTTGTACTCTTCTCTATTCTGATTAATAATAGATGACTGCTATTATTGTTCCATTCTTGTTTGTCTATGTAATGGTTAAACATGAATTATATCTTTTCTGACTGATGTATGGTTGCTTTTACTAGATTTCACGCTTGCGTTTGCTTTCTCTTCGTGTGTGCAGGTATCTATTCGCGGGGATCACGGAGGATCGTGACCAGCTGAGGCGAAGGAGCGAAGGCAACATCCCTTCGTCAAACGACAGCGCAGGAATCCAAGTAGGTGCTCTTTACCTCTTGTTTAATTGCAATTAGGAATATGCGTAGCAACATTGTATGATTGTTGCTAGACCCCTGCTGGGCTAGTAGGGATCGCCTCTACCCGTAGAGGGGATTTACCTCTCCAACAGACTTGTTTGTACATACAACCTCCACTCTATTGGTAGGATCTCCTCTTCCTAAGCTCTCTGGTGATATAAAGAAGATTTTATAGCTTTCCAGACAATACAAGATAGGTGATTGGTATTGCTACCAAAATCACACTGAAATCAAAACATATGGCTGTGAACTGTGCCCTTACAAGCCACCCAAATATGTGCCCATGAGACTTTTTGCACTGGAGTATTTCAAACAGCTTATTAATGCAAATTTGACCCACTTTTGCAATCCAAAGAAGAGGGCTCAGCTGAGAATAAAAAACCAGTTAGGACCATTTATCAACCATACGAGGGAGGCATGGGAAGATGCTGATAAAATACTAGGAGAAGACCTTAGATTGTAGAAAAGTTTATGGTGGGTGCCTTATGACCCAAATAGCTTTATAAGTGACAGAAGAGTAAAGAATAGGCTATCCACTTATCTACATCATAGGATCCCTGAAATTGAATAGTATGCTAATCAAGATGAGTGGGTAGAGGGTAACTTAATAGAAGAACTTACTCATCAAGAAAAGATGGAACAAGCTATGAAATATTTAGAAAAGACCCTTGACCTAGAATCTTTTGGACATGTATCCTTCAAGCTACCTCAACAAACTGAAGTGGGTACATCTTCTGCTGGAACTTCACAACATCCTATACAAGAAACCAACACACCAGTTTCAGGTTCTTCTAAGGGCAAGGAATTGGTAGACACATAGTAGCAAACAATGACTAATCAGCAGGGGCAAATTTCTCCGGTCCAGACCAAAGCAACATAGATTCATGCATTACAAATACCTCTAAATGAGGGAAAAGGTAAGAAAAGAGACAGAGAAGAGGACACACCCATCAGTGGACTTGCAGAACAACCAGGTGCAAAGAGGCAAAGATTGAATCCTCTGTTTGAAGAGGAAATCATTGAAGAAACAATAGAAAGTCTAAAAGGGGAAAAGATAGCCAGCCAGCAGACATCCCCGATGGTGGATACATCAACTAGCTCACACAGGCAAGAGCTAGAAAGGCAACATAGTGTGGAAGTTTCATCCACTAGGCCACAAGGCAAACAGGCCTCTGACATCAAAAGAACATTCACCGAGATAAAGGCTAGAAATGACCCATTGGGGCTGCAAATTCACAATCAATATCTTAATATGGACCCCACCAACCAGCAAAGGTTAATGTCTGCCTATGACATTAAGGAGGGCAAAATGATCATGAGTTATTTCAAACCTAAGGTGCAGCAACCACAATCAATAGCTGACTACATCAAGACAAATGTGGAGGTCTTGGCCAAGGACATACATCCTATGGACTAGATTGAGCTGCACAAACAGACTGGAGAGATGGTATACTCCACACTAGATGATAAAGCTATGTTAGCTCATAAATTGTAGAACTCCTTGGAGAATACCTCTGCTCAACTAGATTTGGAGAAAGCCTCTTCTCTAGCTAAGGATAATAGGATAAAATCCTTAGAAGATATTATCATTGAGCTGCGACATGATCCCAAAGATGCCAAAGGAATAAAGGCACTAATGAAGAAGAAGGAAGAGGACATTGCTGCCCTCAGAAAACAGTTGAAATTGCCTCCTTCC
This sequence comes from Pinus tabuliformis, assembly GCA_031772625.1. NCBI lineage: Eukaryota > Viridiplantae > Streptophyta > Pinopsida > Pinales > Pinaceae > Pinus > Pinus tabuliformis. The sequence continues at coordinate 472,440,054 of CM062808.1, forward strand.
ATGCATGCACAAACTGCATATATTGTACAACAGAAATCTGAGGAGCACATGATGAACCTTCTCATGAGACTGAATGAGAGATTGAGTGAGACAGAGCAGGCATTGGAGAAGGCTCTTCAAGAAAAGCAGGGAGGAGAGTCGACCTCCCATCCACCAATAGCCCCAATAGTCACTACTGCCCCCTCCACACTTATAACAGCATTACCTCCTACTGTCCCGACATCAACAGGTGCAACATCAGTAGAAGTAGCACTAGGCAGTAGTACAGGCATGAGCACAAAATAGCTGATAAAAGCCATGGAAGAATTAAAGCTGCAAGTATCAGAGCTGAACCAGGTAAAAGAAAAATTGGCAAAAATTGAACAGGGTAATGATAAATCTAAGATGAATGTGGCAGAGAAAACAAGGGATGTCAAAGCATTGGAGAACATGGTGAGAGCATTGGAAAAGGACCTCTCTCTGGATAAACCTCTCGCAGAAATCAGAGGAATTTTGTGGACCACCATTACTCAATCCCTTTGTGATGTGTGGAGGCCTATCCAGACCATTTACGAGAAGATTGACTTGATAGGAGTGGCCCAAGTGGAGATTCAAAAAACAAGAGCTTTATTGGGACAGATGCCTGAGCAAGCTAACAGGCTAATACATTTTTTGAACACCAAGACCAGTGAAGAAATGGAGGCACTACAAATTAGAGACAGAACAGGCACCATCCTAGACATCGAGAGAGTTCTAACCATGAGAACTCTAATGAAAAATTTGGAAAGAAGATGCGAGGACATGAAAGTAGAAATTAATTCATTCACAGAAAGGTTTGCAGTCTTTCATAAAAAAGGTTTGCCAAGTCCTTTGGGAAGTAATGGTCGTTTGATGAAACACAAAGAAAATATACACAAATTGAATACAAATACTATTGATCAGGTTAATGCATCATCAATTTCTTCAAGGGAGAAGACACTTCCATCTGGCCAATCTCTCTATGACAGCCTGGAAAATTTGTTCTACATAGAGCATGAGGTGAAGCATCTGTTCATGATCCCACCTAATTTCTACAGATACACAGAAGTTGATGAGAACTTAAGGAAACTATAGAGACATAAATTACTAGGACCGGACTGGTGGCAAAATATGTTAGAAATTTTATAAATGTATCTTTGGTCAATTTAAAATTTTGGACCATCTACGATAATGCACAGAACAAAAATAAATCACGGTCATACGGCTCAAAGCACATCACATCAGAGTTAAAGAAAGTCCAACCAAGGAAGAATCACCAGCATAGAGGATCAGTGGGAGACATCCGTGAACCGACTTGCAGCACCTACCTCCAGTATGTCTCATAAAGACGAAACAACCAGCACAGCATCAAATTTATTACATCAATTTATTGTTCCCCTATTTTCAAGACTGTCTGTCTCTATCTTTGTAAAGAAGCATTAATCACCACTAGATATTATTTCTATCAGATATTTTTTAAGATATTTTGACATTTTTTGTATAAATACCCCCCCAGAATAAGTATTAGGGGTTGGTTGGTTGGTTGATTGAGAAGCATTCTCAGACTTTGTTGTAATACAGAATTTTGGAATAAAAGGTTGTTGGAACCATTTTTGTCTTGCTTACTGAATGAGGAAATGATGCTGAGGAACATGTTACAGAATTCTTGACTCATCTTATGGATCAATAAGTTTCTTCTAACTTGTGTTTTACAGTTTCTGTGTTTATTATATCATTTATGTTTCATGTTCTCAATAACAAAGAAAAATAATAATTCAGAATTTGCTTGACTACACTCTGCCTTCAATCTTTGTTGTTTTCTATGTTTTCTTCAGGATCAGCATAAACAGTGAATTCTTAATTGCTCCTGTTTCCCCTGATTCTTTTACCTTGAATATTTGCTAAGGAATTCTTAATTTCTCCTTAAAAGTAGTCATCCATTTTCCCTCTATCAAACATGATGAAGGATTCTTAAGTACCCTTCACCCAATTGACTCAATTCCATCTGATTCCAGCCTATAAATTCTTCCATATTTGAGTATCCTGCTCTATGATACCTCCTCTGATAAGAAACCTAATACAACAAGCTATCCTTCTTTGACTCCATCATGCCCAATGGATTGAAACTCTTCAGTTTTTCCTCACTGTTCTATTGAATCTCCATCCCTCCAACCAAACATCAAAACAAAACCCTTGCACTTCATAGCTAGCCTAATATACCTCAAAACAAAGCTAAATTATAAAGAGAGAGCCCTCTCTGGATGCAGATTGGCTAGAATCTGTATCTAAAAGATTGGTCTATGGTTACCTCGGCCGTATTCCCTTTCTTACAACTTTGGGGAACAACCTGAGTGATAATATCATTGGCGACTCTGCTGGGGACAGAATCATTATTTCTTACTATTATTTATTTCATAAGCTACATATGAAGCTTGAAGTTGGCCAGGTAGCCTTTGAAACTGCTTTTATTTTGAAATTGCAGGAGTAAATAAATGTTTCTTTAGTCTATCTCCAGTCTAGTTTATGTTATGGACATCTAGTTCGAAATACTGGATCAATTCCTCTTGTTTCAATAATCTTTAGGAAAATTCAAAATTCTCACATTTAAAATTTCCTATAAGATACTATTAAAGTTGTATTGTTTATTTTCAAGAAAAAACCAAAAAACATAATCAGAAGCTGGCTCCAAAGAAAAATATCTGTTACACCGGATCAAATCCGGATACAAATCCCCCACCTATCTTTGAAAATCCTAATCTAATCCCTAAGAACCTTAGAAGCCAAGAAATTCAAGAACATTCTGCTATTTCACACCTTAACACACCTCAGCAGAACCCCATCCAAAATGAGCTTACTTCTGGAAAATCACAAATCCATTCTGCCATTGCTGTAGTTTCTTCAAGCTCGCCATCAACACTTCAACCCTTCTTTTCCACTCTTCCATCCACAACATACCTTTCCACTGCTATCCCTGCTCTTCCAACTGTTCCACTTATCTCTGCAATCATGGCAAACCAATATGCTCCCCTGCAATTACCCACAAATCCAGGGGCTATGCCACAAGATTATCAAGGGAAAATCACCTATTTTGATGGTACTGGCACTTACATAGCTCAACAACACACTAAGAAAATGATTGATTATTTTGAGAACTATGAGATTGATGATGATGATGTGAGAACGAAAGTTTTTGTCCAAAGTTTGATTGGAGATGTTAGAACATGGTTTAGGGCACTCCCTACAAACACTATAGATGACCTAGAAGCTCTTTATCAAACCTTCTTGAATAGATGGGAAAAGAAGAAAGATCCTCTCCATATTTTATCAGAATATGAAAACCTGAAGAGAGGCCCACAAGAAACTGTTCAAGGTTACTGTACCAGATTCAATAATGTATACAATGCTATTCCTCAGAATCTCAGACCTCCTCCAGATTTGGCCTTAATCAAATTCCCTGATGCATTTGACTTTGATATGGGATACTAGCTTAGGGAAAGAGCTCCTCGAAGCTTAGAAGACATGCAGAGCATAGCTGTCAGCATTGAGGCCAACCTAATTTCTAAATGAGCTCGAGTCAGAGCTGAAAGGAGGATACCGATTAAAGAAGAATATTCTAATTTTGAGCAAAAATTAGATGCTATTATTAAAGGAATGGATAGACTTGGTGACAGAGTTGAAACAATTCAGAGAAAATCCTCTTGGGATGGTCAACCAAGCAATACTGGGAGGAATCCAAACTTCAGGAAAAACCAGAACCTTAATGCTGGAAAGGCTGGTCCCGACCAAAACATTAGGCCTCCATTTCAGGAAAATTATGCTGAAGCTTCAACTTCTAGTGACCCAATAGAAGATACTCAAATTAAGTTAATGGGCCTCAATAGTGAACAACAAATCTTGTTGACCCAAGAAGACCAGGAAGCCCATACTCTCTATCAATTCCAAACTCAATCAGGGGAATCATTTGATTTCAGGGAGGGATATGACACTGCTATTTATGAATTCCACAAGAAATACAATTTGAGGAACAGAACAATAAATGTCCCTAAGGTCTATAAACAGAAAGATGTCAAGCAATCTAATAAAACCAAGATCAAGAACCCTCCTGCACAAATCCTCCCTGGAACAACTCCTAATCTAGAAAATCCAATAGTGGAAGATATATTAGATAATCAACAATCTAATAAGCAACCTTCCACTCCCTCTCCTCTCAAAGAAAAGGTGCCAGAACCTCTAGAGATTGACATAGTAGCAACATTAGCCCATAATAGAACTCCTGTAAAAGAAAAAGAAATAGAAAAAATAGCAGAAAAATAAAGTCTCACTATCCGAAATGAAAATATTCAAACAGAAAAACCTTTGAACCTTGAGACCGAAATAGGAAAATTAAAGATAGCCATTCCATTGTCAGAATTGGCCAAACATGATGTCTACATGGATCAAATTAGCAGATCACTTCAAATTTCAGAAACCAAAGATTCAGTAAATGTCCTTGATGACCAGCCTGAATTAATTTTTGGCCCTGAGGTAAACGGAAAATCAGTAGATGGAGGAGTTCCTATTTTGTATGTAAGTTTGAACATTCATGATAAAATACTTCATAATGCAATGTTTGATTCTCGTGCTTCTCATAATTTAATGCCCAAATCTGTGATGGAGAAGTTGGACCTAGATATTACCAGGCCGTACAAAAACTTGTTCTCTTTTGATTCCAGCCAGGTCAGATGTCTAGGATTGATCAAGGATTTATGTGTATCATTAGTGCAATACCCTGCTAAGACAATTTTAATGGATGTAGTGGTAGCTGACATACCACCAAAATATGGCATGTTGCTGTCTAGATCTTGGGCTGTATAGCTCCAAGGATCTTTACAATTGGACATGTCCTATGCTACCATTTCTGTGTTTGGTCAGCCAAAGAGATTGTATCGAGAAATTCTAATGAAATATGTGGTAAGTAGCCAAGAGAAACTCCAGAATTTTCCCATCTACTTTATACACTCTGACATGGGCTCTTTCATCCTATACAATGCTGAAATTAACCCTCCAACTGATGACAAGATTCTAACATTTGAACAAGAACAAATTATAAAACAAGACTTAGATGTTCACGTTCAAGAAATTTCCGAGCACAATAATGTATCGGACAATCAAGAGAAGTCAGTTGAAACTAAAGAAATCTATCTTCCCACAAAACAGATTACTGAGACTCCTAACACTGACTATGAACATGAGACCCTTTGGTACTTAAAATTTGATGGTTCAGTCAACAAATTAGGGGTAGGAGCAGGGATTTGGGTGCATAACATAGAGAATGATCATGCTGAAGGGCATGCTTATAGATTAAACTTTAAATGCACCAATAATATGGTTGAATACGAAGCCCTACTACTAGGACTTAAATTGATCAAAATTCTAGGAGCAGTAAGGATATCAGTTTTGGGAGACTCTGATTTAGTCATTCAATAGATAAAAAGAAACTTCCTAACAATTGATCCCAGACTAAGAGCTTATAGACAATCAACAATTGACATCCTTAGCACATTTCTGGAAACACACCTTTGCAAGATTCCAAGGAAACACAATTTGCATGCTCATAGTTTGGAAACATTTGCTAGCACTTGCAAATTATTGTTTGAACCTAATCAACAATGCACAACCAAGATTAGGTGCAGGCCAACCATACCAGAAAATGTAAAGAATTGGCAAGTGTTTGACAATGATGTTGAGATTAACAATTTCTTGACTCTAAAAGAAGAATTTTCCAGCACTAATATAGACATGGATGTTGTTAATAATGTTGATCAAATAGATAAAATTGAAACAAACATTTCAGCAGAAAATGCAACACAAATACTTCATCCAACAAAATTTACCAAAAACAAGTTGCAAGAACTTAAAGAAATAGACATTGATGAGGCTATTGGAGGAGAATCTGAAGTAATTGGTTTAAAAGACAATTATTTGCCCACGGGATTAACTTCTCTGGAAGACTTCTTTGATTCTAATGATATCCCAAGGAAACCTAAAATGTAGCCCCTAAATGCAGACATTGAGGATTGTAACATAGGGACTAAAGAAAATCCTAAGATGATAAAATTGTCCAAAACCTTGCCCCTTGACCAAAAGCTTAAATATGTTGAACTGTTCAAAGAATTTCAGGATGTTTTTGCCTAGAGCTATGAAGATCTAAAATCTTATGACACCTCCGTTATTCAACATACAATACCCCTCAAGGAAAATCAGAAACCATTCAAGAAAAAACTTAGAAGGCTCAACCCTGTACTACTACCCTTAATTGAAAAAGAAATCAAAAGAATGTATGAAGCAGGAATAATTGCTCCTATCAGGTTTTCTGAGTGGGTATCTAATCTGGTACCCACTAGGAAGCAAACAGGGGAAATCAGGTTGTGTGTTGATTTAAGGAATGCCAATAAGGTTTCTTTGAAAGAAAATTACCCCCTGCCCAAGATGGACCACATTTTGCAAAGGGTTGTAGATGCCTCTAGGATCTCACTTTTAGATGGATTCTCAGGTTTTAACCATATTTTAGTCCACCTCGATGACCAAGAAAAAACTGCTTTTACAACACCATGGAGAATTTTCAAATATGTGAAAATGCCAGTTGGACTCAAGAATGCAGGGGCAACTTTTCAGCGAGCAATGGACATTGCTTTTGCTAAAGAAATTCATGATTTTCTACTCATATATCTAGATGATCTTACTGCGTTTTCCAAATCAGATCAGCAACATTTATATCATCTAAGACAAGTGTTTTTAATATGCAGAAAATATGGTATATCATTAAACCCCAAGAAGTCATTGTTTGGTCTAGAAGAAGGCAAACTGTTAGGCCACATAATCTCCAAAGATGGCATCAGAATTGACCCTGATAGAATACAAGCCATTCAACAAGTACCTCACCCTATAAATATCAAATAACTGCAAGCTTTCTTAGGAAAAATTAACTTTTTAAGGAGATTTATACCTACTTTGGCTGAATTAGTCAGATTGCTGAACAACATGTTAAAAACGGATTCCAAGGTTAAATGGACAATAGAAGCTAAACAAGCGTTTGAAGAAATCAAAATAGCCTTGACCAAAACACCAGTCCTTACAAGCCCAAAATTTGACAGAGACTTCATAATCTTTTCATTTGCATTAGAATACATTATTGCTACTGTTTTACTACAGAAAGATGATCAAGGATGTGAAAAACACATAGCCTTCTTCAGTAAATAACTTAGATATGCACCTATAAAATACTAAATTATGGAAAAATAGGCCTATGCACTTGTGAAAGCTATCAAAGACTTCAGAGTTTACATATTATACTCTCATATAATAGCTTATGTTCCAAGCACTGTTGTCAAAGATATCCTGACTCAAGAGGGGATTGAAGGCAAGAGAGGTAAGTGGATTGCCACTATATTAGAGTATGATATTGAAATAAAGCCTACAAAGCTAATAAAAGGGCAGGTATTGGCCAAACTTATGACCGAAACAAACTTTCAAGCCCTAGATATTAATGAACTGGATAATGAACAGGAGATGGCGACTCCACAAATCAGCCAGGCCTTCCTAGAATCACCTTGGTATGTTGATATATGTTATGTATTATTAAACTTGCAAGCTCCTCCAGGGTTATCCAGAACAAAGAAAAGGTTCTTGAAAATGAAAGATTCAAAGTTTTTTATTTTAGATAGTGCTCTTTTTTGGAAAAATCATGAAGGTGTTCTATTAAATTGTCTAATAAAAGATGAAACTGACAAGGTACTCAAAGAATTTCATGCAAGGGACTGTGGTGGGAATCTTTACTGGAAATCAACTGCAGATAAAATTCTAAGGGCTAGATTTTACTGGTCCACCTTATTTGATGATGTCAAAAAATTTCTCACTGCTTGTCATAAATGCCAAATTTTTGAAGGCAAGAGGAAACTTTTACCTCTACCCCTTAAGCCAATTTCCACTAAAAGACCATTCCAACAATGGGGTTTAGACTTCATTGGGGAAATTCATTCTCCCTCTTCTAGCCAACACAAATGGATCTTCACTGCCACTGATTATTTTACTAAATGGATAGAAGCCATCCCTTGCAGACAAGCCAATGATTCAGTGATCATACAATTCTTAGAAACCAACATCTTGTCCAGATTTGGCTGCCCTGAAAAGATTATAGCTGACAATGTTGCTGCTTTTAAATCCAAGAGAATGATCAGTTTCTGTCACAAATATCACATCACATTAGGCCACTCCACAGCCTATTACCCTCAAGGTAATGGCCTAGCTGAGTCCTCCAATAAAAGCCTGATTAATATCATCAAGAAAGTATTGGAAGAAAACAAGAAAAACTGGCATAAGAAACTTATAAATGCATTATGGGCAGACAGGTTAACTACCAAGAGATCCATTGGAACTAGTCCCTATGAGTTGGTCTATGGTATGGAGGTTGTATTTCCTTCATCTCTAGGGGTACCTGTAATGAAATTACTGCAAGAGGCTCAGGTGGAACCAAATGACATCCAGAGAAGAATAAATCAGACTATACATTTGCAGCAAACTAGAGAAGAGGTATATCAAAGATCTCAAGTGCTACAAGAAAAACTCAAGAAGATATTTGATAAAAGGACTAAGGCAAAAGATTTTTACATAGGAGACAAAGTTTTGAAATGGGACTCTAGACGAGAAGATAAAGGAAAAAATGGGAAGTTTGACTTCCTATGGAAGGGACCTTTCATTATCCAAGCTTCGCAAGGCAACAATACTTACTTTCTAAAAAGCCTGGATGATACAGAAGTAGAGCATGGACCAGTTAATGGTTGGATGCTAAAACATTATTTTGATCCAGTTTGCTGATGTATCCTGACTCTGACTTGTATATAGGGAAGTTCAGTTTATACAATTTTTTACAGCAATAAAAATAGAAAGGAATGGGCAGAAAATTTTGAGGAACAGTCAAGGAACTTTTCCACTTTTTGTGTTGCCTCATTTTTTTATTATTAGAAATTGTAGAAGAAGACTTGGGAGCTAAAAACATAAGAAAAAACATTCAGACAAACTATCCAAAATAGAGGTGCAATTGTTTGAATCAGCTCATGAGAAATGTATATATGTTACATGATCCTGTGTACAGTTTTGTTTACTTACAACAAAGGAAGATTCAGAATGATGTAAGAATTATGCATAAGGCCATTTGACCTGCTATTCTTGACTTCACACTAGGAAAAGTCATCCCCAAGTGGAGCCAGTGTTATGCTCCTATACCAATAGATGTCATATTTCATGATTGACTGGTTGAATGTCTCTAATATGTTCATCCTTTTGTTGCTGTAAAGGTTTCAATATTGTAAAAAATTAAAATAATAAAAAAACAAAAAGAGGGTATGCCCTAAAAGAAAAATCAAAGGGAAAAAGAATGAAATGGTCAAAAAAGAAAAGATATGAACCCCAAATAAAGTGGACCAGGAAAGTATGCTAGTTCAAAATGCCATTACTATTTTGATTTTTGCAATAATCTGATGGTGTGCAATTTGTTAACTCTTGCCACAGTTGATGAATGGCCAAACAACTTAATCTTGGCCAGCTCATGTTTCAATTTCCTATTTTAGAGATAGAGAATGAAATCTGTCCAAACTGTTCAATCTTGGCAGATAATTAGCTAGGTAGAAAAGCAAAGGAGCTCAACTGTTAAACCTGAGCCCTTAGATGTGATAAGGATAGATCTAAATAGGATTGCAGCAAAAAGAAAAGAAGTGAATGAGGGTTTGCTAGTTTAAATGCACCCAAAGAAAAAGAAAGTGAAAATGTTAGGTATAATAGGTTGAGTAGGTAGTTTTGGTGTTGCAAAAGCATGCTTATGATAAATATTTATTTCTCAAGAGGTTCATCTTATTGTTATCATAAGTTCCATGGAAATTGTTTGGCTACAAATCAAGTGAGGCATGACTAACTTCGCTTCACACTTCTCCCAAAATCACTTATTAACCTCCCCCCAAGCATATTGAGACCTGATCAATACTCCTAAGTCACTCCACTTCATGAAAAAGCCTGGGTGAAATAATATTCTTGCTTCGGGCAAAGAAGCCACATTTCTTGTGTAAAACCTTTTACATCCCCTAAGCCTAAGGTTTTAAACTCTATAACTTAACGCTCTTTGTCAAAGGATATCTCTCATATTAACCCTTAACATTACTTAGTAATTCCCTATATTCATTCCCATACCCATATTATGTATATAACAAAAACCCCAAATTTTATTATTCCCGCCCCAGCTAAGTTATAGCCATATATCATTATCTAATTTGGGATTTAGAGGTTTATTTGGAACCTTTAAAAACCTAACCCCTGTGTGCTCAAAGGAGTTAATTAACCACCCAGGTTAATTAATAACCTAATATAATCACCCCGAAGCCAATAAAACAAGCCCCGATAACATTAACGTATGAGTTTTTAGGAATGGGTCCCGCGTTGTAACCCTCCACCACCTCCAGCGAGCACCAGCCGTTGGATCCGGGCTCGCCCATCAGACGGTCCACGATCATATCGCGTGCCCTCCATTGCCAATGTTTACCGCTCGGGGAGTTGGCGGTATTCTCGCCGTATAGGGGATACACGTCGCCTTCCCACGGTGATCGCTGCCCCTCCGCCCCTAACCACTCTGGCGCATAAGAGGTGCAGGACAATACAGCTTACCGCCCTCCCACTGACCCCGCCCGCTAATGTCATCACCACGTCACCACCATATCAGCATCCATACCCCTGCGTCACGACAAAACGTCACATCCCGATGATGTCATCTGATCAAAAGCGCCAAAAAGCCCCGCGCAGCCAATTTTTGTTGAAAAACTCGTGGAAATGTCATTTTCGCCCATTCTCATTCATTCTCCTCTGCGAAACCGTCGCAGGCAAACTACGTCCAAGTGACTCCAGAAGCATCCAGTCCACCACCCAACCAAGTAAAGTCTAGCATCTTGCTGCGCAACTTGTTGGTCAACCTGCAATTGCCTTGTTCGCCTCCAAAATACAGGTATTTACCCCGTCCCACCTCCCGAACCTGTATTTACAGTTTTCCTCTGTAAATTATACCTATAAGAGCCAAATTCAAAACTGAGGCAGTCCATAATTGCCATACCAAGACACCCAGAACTGCTATTTTGACCATTTTCCTACAGAATCCCGACTTCCCATTTTGAAAACACAAGAAACAAAACATGGAAGCCCCCGTGGCTCTGAGCTTGGTGCTTCTCAATGCACCTCATAAAGACCAAGATTGGTTACCCTTGGCTGACAAAGATTTTCAAATAAAGGAGCTATATGGTTGTTACACAGTAATTTGTCACCATTGGTCACCGTCCCTATCGCCCCTGTTCCGTACGTTAGAGGATGCATTCCGGGACCTATGAGCAGTGACATAAACTAAAAACACTTGCATTATGTTCCCCTGAGTATGTACTTCATGTTCCCTGAAGACACCTCCTGCAAAATATCCCTGAAAAGTGCCCTTTTCCCATTAGCGCGGGTCCACAATGTCTTACCCGCGCCAATAACTGAGATCCTCAAAAGAGGGTGCGACCATTGGCGCTCTGTATTAGAAAAATGCCCGCGCCAACCAAGTTTGGTAGTGATTTTTGACAAACGCGCGCCCAGATGATTTTTCCCTTCAGATCACGAAGTCTTTTGAGGATAAAGTTTATCTGATAGAGGTTGAGAGTCATCATCTATCCTTGACATCTATCTACAACGGCTTTTCGGAGATAATGCCAACCCACAATAGGTGTCCTCATGCATTGTATCTTCCTCCCCTTCTCCATCTATAAAATTTTGTCCTCATGCATTTGACAAGCTAGTTTTGGTGGTCTTTCAGTAATGCTAGTTGTGATTATGCTTGTCTTGAGTGATGGTAAGAGTCTTGAAGCATAGAGAGGTTATGTTGTCGGAAATCTGAGAGAGAGGAGGTCTATTGCAAGGCATATATAGCTGCTCGCCCAGCCAGAAGAGAGGTTCAACGTCAGAATCTTGGTTGTATCTTTCTCTGCCTATTATTCATTAATAAGCGACTGCTGTTATGGTTCCAATATCATTGTTTATTATAATGATGTTTGATTTATTTCCTTTCTGACTGAAATATAGTTGTACTTTGGTGGATTTTATGCTTGTATTCGCTTCGTTCTTTGCATGTGCAGGTGTCCGTTCGCGAGGATCGCAAGGATTGTGACCTGCTGGGGAAAGGGAATGGGAGTATCAACTCTGCTTCGACATTAGCATTGGACTCCAGGTTGGTTCTCGTAATCCACTTTCAGTATACAACTAGGAACTTGCATAGTAGCGTGAATTGATTGTTGCTAGACCCATTTTAGGCTAGTGGGATCGCCTCTGTCCGCAGAGGGGATTTACCTATCCAACAATTTGGCGACTCCACTGGGGAGAAGCTATTTGGAGTTTGTCTTGCATGTTAGTTTTCTCTTGCTTGCTTGAGTAAATGAGCTTTCTGGGTCAGTTTTAAAATTGTTATTTACTGTTTGATCCGTCTGAGCACTGTCGGCCCGACCCTGGGTCGTTTTATTTATTTTTTAGGCCGGCAAACTTTGTTGGCGCATTTTTTTATCTGACAGTCGCGCCAGTTGGCGCATGTTTCCAAACAGCGACTCGCACCAATTGCTTGGTAGCGCAAGTTGCAAGCTGACAGTCGCGCCAGCCCTGTAAATTTTGCCAGTGTGTTTGTTGGAAGCTCTTTAAACTCAGATTTTTGTCTTCTTATATCCTTTGCAACTTCTGGGAGTGTGTTGGACCTCTGTTTGACTGGTTTTTACCTTTATCCTTCAGTTGTTTGCTTATTTCTATCGATTTTGTATCCCAGCCCTAGAACATCTAGTGGCTTCGCATGTCTAGCCTTCTGTGGGAAGTTTCGGTTCTTTGATTTTCCAGTCAACTTTTTGGTTGTTTTCCGCACCTATCTAGTGGTTGTTAAAGCTTGTTATTCTGTGCTTCGAGCAGTTCACCTCTAGCTTGTTTGGATTTTTCTTGACTTCATTTGAACTTAGATCACATGGTTCATTGAAAGTCTTTGTACTTTTCCTTGCTTTGACAGTTCATCTTGGTGTTTCAGAATTGGTTCTATCTCCGAGTGAATTTTGTTTGTTTATGCTTGTGAATATCTCTTGAGATTTGTTTAAATGCATTATGCCATCTTAAAAGAAGAAAAACAAAAGATCTTTTTGCATCATATTAGTTAGCATTTATTGTTATTTGTCGCTTTTAAAAAGGAAAAGGAAAAATTTTCATTTCTTGTTATTAGCTGCATTAGGATCTTTGTTGATTGCTTAGTGATCATTTTGTTTGTGTAAAGATCTCAACTCTCCTGTAGATAGAATTCATTGAATGAAATGATATAATTTTGGCATATAGTTTGCATTTAGGAAGTTTTGAGAGATCACATACGGTAGGACCAAAAAACTGAAACATAATTGAAGATAAACTGTAAAATAAACTGAATGAACCTAACAACGCATTGGAACTTAACGCAAACATTCTAGAGGTCTAGGTTAGAGACGTGTTCTGGCGTCGTTAAACCTGGTAGCTTACCGTCGAGTGGTTGGGTGATTCCTCCACGGTGAAACGATAAGTGCCAGTACGGATTGTGCTCCCACGTACCGTCGAGTATACATTGGGAGACCCCTATAGGCTTAAAACCTTTTATCCATAGGAAGCCGAGTCTGCCACCTTACAAGCCGTAATGCACTGAACACAACATTCGGGAAGATTGACTGCTGTACGGGAAGTCCTTGGTTTTCATCTGATTGCCAAGGTGTATAAGCAGTTTTACGGATTGTTTGGTAAACCTCTTGCCTAGTTCTCCAGAGTAGTCACTTTTGATCCTTTTCGGACTCCTTAAAAGAAAAGGTGCCAGTGAGCGTCTTGTCACTTCGTGCTCATTAAATTTTCGAAGGAGACTAGAGTCATATTTTTGTCCTTTTCTCGACTCTTAAAATATGAAAAGGTCAAGTTCAGTGTCTTAAAATTTATTTGCCCACGATAATATACTACCCGGTTAGATTTTGTTTGCGTTAGCTTGAGTAGGGTTCTTTCTCGTTTTCAATGGAATCCTTCCCTGAGTCTACTGGCCAAGGTGTTCCTCCTGATGGAAACCCTAGTCCATTTCCTTCTTTTGGAAATTTCGGTGCTCAGTACATGGCAACTTTGTCTTTGCCTGGCTTAACCATCGGTTTGCCCGTATGGTTGTTTTCAACCTCGGTGGTCCCGAGTGTGATGACTCCTGTTCCACCATCTCCTCCACCCGAACAACATCATGTTGATTCCAAGGTGGACCTCTCCCCTTCTTCGCCTATTGCTGCGTCCTCATCTTCTACTTCGCCGGGCGAAAATCGGGATTCAAGAAACCAGGTGGCTAAGAAGAAGAAGAAGAAGACGAAGAAGAAGAAGACTCCTAAACGAGAGGTTAAAAGTATAACTCAAGTCGAGCCACCTTGTGCTCCTCCGCGGAAGGTCAAATTTCCTTGTAAGTTGTGCAAGGAAGACCATCTTCTCCGCGATTGTCCTGGTATTCCCAGGGTTTTAGAAGTATGGTCTCATGATCCGGACCGCCCTGCATCGTCCTTTGGAGATCATGGCGATGTTACCTTATCACCTGGAAATGTTAAGGGAAAAGGGAAGATTCGAATCCCCTGTAGACTTTGTGAAGGCAATCATCCCCTTCACCTTTGTCCATTCATGGATAGAGCCTTTATTGTCTTGGAAAGTCTTACAGCTCCCTCACCCCAATTTCCTGTTGGTTATCAACGTCTTTCTGCAGCCACAGATCGTTCCCCTGCTGAAAAAGAGATCAACCAAGATTCCTCTCTTGTCCAGCCTCCTCTTCCTGAATCTGGCTCTGCCAAGCCTGTTCCAGACCAACCATTGGTCGGAAAGAGTGTCGACTTGAGTTCATCACCCGCCGACCACTCTATTTCGGAAGAGCATCATTCTCATGTTCTTCTCGTCTCCTCAGATTCTCCTGAGTCCGGAAATGACTCTCCTATCCCAGTTGTTCCCGAGAGTCCTACTTCGGTCTCTTTAGAGCAGGGGGGCAATCACACGATTCCCCTACCAAGTAGTTCAGTCGTTTCCTTCGACTGGAGACATTTGACTACCTTCCGCCTCCCATCCCAAGTGCCTTTCTGGGTCACGGTACATGCCTATGACAAGGCAATACCTGGCACTGTTTTGGATGAGGGTGCATCTGTTAGTCTTATGTCTGCCACTACTTGGCAAGCTTTGGGTTCCCCACAGCTTGTGCCAGTCGCATCGAATCTGACGGCTTTTGACGGAGGAACTAGCCAACCATTAGGGATCCTTCCAAAGTTCCCTATTACTTTGGGAGGTAAAACCGTCTATATAGACGTATCAGTTACCCAAGGTGCTTTAGATTTCAGTCTTCTCCTTGGCCTTGACTATGTTTATGCCATGGGGCCCCTTGTCTCTTCACTTTTCTGTGTGGTTTGCTTTCCACACGATGGAAGAATTGTGACTATCGATCAATTATAGTTCGTTCGTCCACAGGTCCCCCCTGCGCAGTCATCATCCCCTCCTGGTTTTCATCCACTAGTTGCATCTGCCCCACCACAGATCAACTACGTGGCCACCTATCTCGTGCCTGTATCCAGTGATTCCGCCATCGTGCATAGTGTCCTGGGGGCATTGGGTCCTAATTTCCAAGATGTTGGCCTTCCCTCCGGAGCGGCACCCTTAGAAGCTTCCGCTTCCCATTCATTATGATGAAGTCTGGATGGAGCACAGTTCCTTGTCTTGTGTCAAGCTCGCTAAAAAATGAAACAAGGAGTCTCGAGGATAGTTTTGCTAATATATGAACCTCGTTAAAATAATGAAATGACTTCTAGCCGAGGATAGTTCTTTTACCCATGTCAACCTCGTTAAAACAATGAAACATGAACTCGTGCAATTCGAGCGCAATAACCATTATGTCAACCTTCAATCCATTTTCAATGGACTGAAGCTTGGGGGGCATGTACCTCGAATTGAGACACGATGCTGGGGGGCATGCCCATTTCCTTTACCATCAAGCATAGTTTGCATGTGTACCATGTGCTTTTAAGCTTGCATAAAAATAAAATTTCCCATCCAAGCATAGTTTGCATACGTGATTGCCATGTGTGTTTTCAAGCTTTCGTAAAAATAAAATATATGTGTGTGTGTAAATACATTCCACAATGGGTCATTTGTTATGCAGTAGATACATCAGATCACATGTGTGTCGAACAGTTGCATAGCAGATAAAACACATCATCACATGAAGAAAAGATCCATCTAGAAATAGGCATATGTATATATATACGTGTGTGTCATAATGTTTGCGCCACGCGCATTACATAATCCAAAAAATAATACATGTCCAAATCCCATACGGCCGCTGACAACATGTCTCTCAAAAATATGCAAAAATGAAACCTAGGCGTCTAATCATGGTGATGCTCATGATAGCATGTCACCGCTCGCACCACACGTCTCAACAGACGATGGACGCGAGTAGATACTCCCACCGTATGCCTCTGATACGCTCTGGGCATGTCTGCCAATCTGGCATAATCTGGAACCCCTCGAGTAAGTGCCTCGAGGTTCTGTACTAGATCGTCATCCACATCACCCTCTACCTGAGGGTCGGCTGCAGATGCCCTCCGTGCTATGTGAGACAAGTCAGCTGGTCGTTCTGCACCAATATCTGCATACATATATATATCTGTTGTCAGAGACTGGCATGTATTACAAAATAAACTTAAATACATAAAAACATCAGAAACACAAAGAGTTCTTACCTAGCTCCTCGTCCTAGTCATCTCCCACAGGCAATGGGAGATCTGGATCTCCAGTAAAATCAGTGCCCGCATAGGGCCAGTCCTCTACGACGATCATCTGGTGACGGAGCCAAATGAAGAACTCAGGCCTCCAGGCCATCTGCTGGCCCCCTCCTCCTCTAGGCATGAGTGCTGCCCATCGAGCCAACCTCGACTCCCGTGGCACTGGATCTGCCACTAGACCTCCCTAAATCCGGAATATCGATAGTCGCTCCAGGAAAAATGATACCACGATGGACCCATATCCGAACTGTTTGTTGCCACGCTTACATTTGGTAAGCTGCCTCTTGATATTCGTCGTCACTGTCGTGGCCCAATTAAACAGTGTAGGTTGGAGACACTCAGTTGCCAGCAGCAAATGATTCTTGCTGGCCTCGTGGGGCGCCTGTACCCTAGCCGTCCGTGTGATAGTGAATAATATCACTCGTAGCACCAGGTCGGAGATCGTAACAATATCTACTTTGGCACTGTTTGATCCAAACTGTGCCCTAGGACAAACTCGTTCCATCACCTCCCCCATATTTTCCCCGGAGGGCCTACTACCAGTCAAGATGGGCGTGCACCTCTCTGCGATAGTCCAGTAGTAAAGTAGACATCGGAAACATCTAACTCCAATGTCTGGTCTTTCAGGCGGAATACCTGATCCTCCGTATCCCAAGCATCCACGATAAATCGCAGTAACTCAGGTTGTGCACGTAAATACGAGGTGAGGAAGAATTTCTTCAAGCCACAGTCTCTCAAAGCATCCATGCATGCATCATCCTCCAATTCCATGGCATCTATGGCCTCATGTTCCCTTTCTCTCCATTCTACAACCATTTTGACAAATCCCTGCAACCATAAAGTCGAAATTTTCATCATTAGATCACTGATGAAACCGAAATCAGAAGAAACTTGCAAAACCAACGGTTAAATTCATTGGAAAATTAAATCGCGCGGTTGGCGCAACTGTTTTTAAAACAGTCGCACCAAGGTCGCGCCCCCTTTGGGAAAAAAACCCCATTGGCGCGATCCCGTGCGGAAAACTCGCGCCAATGGCGCAACCCTAGGAATTTGCAATTCCTCTGGCAGAGGACTAATCTATGGATGAAAAACTGAAAAAATGGAATGGAAATAAAGCTAAGGATGAGGCTCTTACCTACTTCAGACGGCGGCTCGAATGCTCTCCTAGATTGATCGCAATCAACAGTTGAACTTTGCACCCAAAACCCTCCAATGGTAAACTCACAAGGTGAAAAGTGAAAAGTAAATTTATTTTTTACCATTTCACTATTTATAGCATTTTTTGACCTAAACATACATTAAAAATAATATTTTTTGGGTATTTTTGGAATATATTTATGTCAAAGTGGGTTTTACGCTGTTTTTTGTATGATGACAGGGGTTGGTGCAACTGAAGCAACGAAACAAGCTCATTTTTCTACTTTTTCAAGCTCGGTAAAACACGTGAAAAGGTTATTTTAAGGTTTGCTTTCAGCTCTTTTTCTAACCATTTAAAGAGGAAAAGATTGCCGAGTTACTCCTCTTAACTCGTTAAACATTAATAAGGGGTGGTCGTTTTAAGTTCTTTTTGTCGAACGTTAAAACATAAAAAGATTACCGGGTTTTTGTCATTTCAAACTCGTTAATGGTCACGAAACGACGTGATTTTGACCGCTTTTTTACTTTTTCAGGTCGGAATCACTATTTATGAAAAGTACTCCTCGATCGTAATGGTCGAGCGGTTCTTTCGAGCATTGTTTTATACTTTTTCGGGCTCGAGAGACACAATTTCACGAAAAAGGACACCCCTGGAGTTTCCTTTTCTGTTGTCTTTTCAAACTCTCTAAACATGAAAAGACGCCGAGTTCTTCCTTTGTCAGACTCGCTAAAACCTGATGACATCGGATTTTGTCGAAATGACGCACCACAAGCATATGTTATCCCCATCAAGCTTGTTAAAAATAATTGGGGTACTCGCCAGAAGTGGTGGGGGGAAAGAAAATTTTGGAACCATAATTATTGTCGTGTCGGCAGTATGTCGCTCTTGAACATGGCACTTGTCTGCTTTCGTGTCTAGGTGGGGATATCTCATCTCATTTTTCACTGGCCTCCGTGGATTTGGGTAATCCTATTTGACCTATCATCTGCTCATTGCCTCGTCACCATGACCTCTGATCCATTGATGTCAAATACTGCCAATTCCACTGTCGTGCCGCCGATATGTTCAAGAGAAGTTGACCTCTGAAAAGAAACAACCTCCATCTGATAGTTCACATGATCTTGATTCACAACATTATCTCTCTGTCTCGTGTCGATGATGTGGGAAACGTTATGGCCCACCTTCGATCAAGTTCACTTCCTGTCGACTTCAGCTCATTATCCAGGAAGCTGATCTAGAGACTCCCTTCCGGTGCCTTGGAGCCTGCATGCCTCAATGGCACGTTCTTCGTGTTCGACGTGAGGTTTTCATCATTGGCCTCCGATTGAATGATTCTACGGGTGTTCGACGTCAGATCACTAATTCACATGCCGTAGATTGTACCTATAGTACCTTGAGGGCCATTGTCATTATTGGTGGTACCTCTCGCGTCTGTTAACAGTTTTCGATATTGACTGGTAATCAGACGATGTTCATGCATGTTCGACTTCAGCTCATATATTCGCATGCTTGAACTTGTACTTTGTTCGGATCGAGATGGAGCGCAAGACCCTGGATTGTGTCTATTGTAATCCAGGCGTGATTCTTGATACATGACTCATTCACTGGATGGTTGCGACCATGCCTGAGTCGATTCATTGATCCTAACCAGATGGCTGCGTCCATACTATGGATCTAGATTATTATGTACTCTCTTATGAATGGCTGCGACCATACCACATACATCATGTACTTGAGCTATCAGTTGTATCTCTCAATGCAGATCCTCGGCGGCAGCTACATGTGTTCTTGTAAAGCATTTCACCCCTCTCTCTCTCTCGGGCCTCATGCTTTAGGGGGCATCTCTTACACAGTAATTTGTCACCATTGGTCACCGTCCCTATCGCCCTTGTTTCCGTACGTTAGAGGACGCATTCCGGGACCTGTGAGCAGTGACATAACCTAAAAACACTTGCATTATGTTCCCCTGAGTATGTACTTCATGTTCCCTGAAGACACCTCCTGCAAAATATCCCTGAAAAGTGCCCTTTTCCCATTAGCGCGGGTCCACAGTGTCTTACCCACGCCAATAACTGAGATCCTCAAAAGAGGGTGCGACCATTGGTGCTCTGTATTTAAACAACACCCGCGCCAACCAAGTTTGGTAGTGATTTTTTACAAACGCGCGCCCAGATGATTTTTCCCTTCAGATCACGAAGTCTTTTGAGGATAAAGTTTATTTGATAGAGGTCGAGAGTCATCATCTATCCTTGACATCTATCTACAGCGGCTTTTCGGAGATAATGCCAATCCACAATGGGTGTCCTCATGCATTGTATCTTCCTCCCCTTGTCCATCTATAAAAGTCTGTCCTCATGCATTTGACAAGCTAGTTTTGGTGGTCTTTCAGTAATGCTAGTTGTGATTATGCTTGTCTTGAGTGATAGTAAGAGTCTTGAAGCATAGAGAGGTTATGCTGCCGGAAATCTGAGAGAGAGGAGGTCTATTGCAAGGCATATATAGCTGCTCGCCCAGCCAGAGGAGAGGTTCAACGTCAGAACCTTGGTTGTATCTTTCTCTGCCTATTATTCATTAATAAACGACTGCTGTTATGGTTCCAATCTCATTGTTTATTATGATGATGTTTGATTTATTTCCTTTCTGACTGAAATATAGTTGTACTTTGGTGGATTTTATGCTTGTATTCGCTTCGTTCTTTGCATGTGCAGGTGTCCGTTCGCGAGGATCGCAAGGATTGTGACCTGCTGGAGCAAGGGAACGGGAGTATCAACTCTGCTTCGACATTAGCGTTGGACTCCAGGTTGGTTCTCGTAATCCACTTTCAGTATACAACTAGGAACTTGCATAGTAGCGTGAATTGATTGTTGCTAGACCCATTTTAGGCTAGTGGGATCGCCTCTGTCCGCAGAGGGGATTTACCTATCCAACAATGGTGATATGAACCATCTCCAAGCATGTTTCCGAATTAGGAATACTCATATGAGTAACTCTGATATCCTAGGAATATGGGAATCTAATCTCCCCAAGTATTACCTTCCTTCAGTCAATGTTTTCCTAGACATTATCCACCAATGCTGTGCCAACTACGACCCTATCAATAAAACAATTATGACACCATCCCAAACTGTGCTCTTTTACATAACTGCTGAATCTATCGATGAAATGTTACAATTCAAACCCACTCAGCCTTTGGTTCCTCTTTCCATGGGCTATTTGTTAGAAAAAGCTTCTCAATTGTCCAGCTCAGAAATAACCCGGATTGCTAAATTGTTCATGAGACAAGACTGCCAGTCCTAAGACCCACCTCCCTATGTACATGCCTGGTTCACTAAAACTGGCAGACTTATTCTTGACATGATATCCTTTACCTTGGGATTCAAAACTAGTGAATTTGTGGATGACACCATCTTGGTTATGTTGTCAATGTTTACTCCAGGATAGCCTCCGGCTATCAAATTTGATTATGCCTCTTTCATTGCCAATAAGATCAATGAGCAATTCATAAATCTGGACAGAGAAGGAGTCTTCAAGTACACCTCATTCATATACCACCTTCTGCTATATTATCATCCAGACTGCTTTTCATTTCCCATCAGGAGGCTGGACTCAAAGGGAAATCGGAGGTCTGTGTTCTTTTGGACCTTTGTATTCCATAGAACCCATGAATCCCCTTATACCTACTGTGAATTCATTGACTTGTTTGTACATCCAACCTCCACTCTGTTGGTAGGATATCCTCCTCCTAGGCTCTCTAGTGATATAAAGAAGATTTTACAGCTTTCCAGACAATACAAGATAGGTGATCGGTACTACTACCAAAATCACACTGAAATCAGAATATATGGCTGTGAACTGTGCCCTTACAAGTTGCCCAATTATGTGCCCATGAGACTATTTTCACTGGAGTATTTCAGACATCTTATTAATGCAGACTTGACCCACTTTTGCAATGCAAAGAAGAGGGCTCAGCTGAGAATAAAAAACCAGTTAGGACCATTTATCATACATAAGAGGGAGGCATGGGAAGATGCTGATAAAATACTAGGAGAAGACCTTAGATTGAAGAAAAGTTTTTGGTGGGTGCTTTATGACCCAAATAGCTTTATAAGTGACAGAAGAGTAAAGAACAAGCTATCCACTTATCTACATCATAGGATTCCTAAAATTGAACAGTATGCTAATCAAGATGAGTGGGTAGAGGGTACATTAATAAAAGAAATTACTCAGCAAGAAAAGATGGAATAAGCTATGAAAGATTTAGAAAAGACCCTTGACCTGGAATCTTTTGGACAGGTATCCTTCAAGCTGCCTCAGCAAACCGAAGTGGGTACATCTTCTGTTAGAACTTCACAACAACCTATACAAGAAACTAGCACACCAGTTTCAGGTTCTTCTAAGGGCAAGGAATTGGCAGACACAGAGCAACAAACAATGACTGATCAGTAGGGGAAAATTCCTCCGGTCCAGACCAAAGCAGCAAAGATTGCTACATTACAAACTCCTCTAAATTAGGAAAAATGAAAGAAAAGAGACAGAGAAGAAGACACACCCATCGGTGGACCTGTAGAACAACTAGGTGCAAAGAGGCAAATATTGAATCCTCTGTTTGAAGAGGAAATCATTGAAGAAACAATAGAAAGTCTAAAATGGGAAAAGATAGCCAGCCAACAGACATCCCCGATGGTGGAGACATCAACTAGATCACACAGGAAAGAGCTAGAAAGGCAGCATAGTGTGGAACTTTCATCCACTAGGCCACAAGGCAAATAGGCCTCCGACATCAAAAGAACATTCACCGAGATAAAGGATAGAAATGACCCATTGAGGCTGCAAATTTACAACCAATATCTTAGTATGGCCCCCACCAACCAGCAAAGGTTAATGTCTGCCTATGACATTAAGGAGGGCAAAATGATCATGAGTTATTTCAAGCCCAAGGTGCAGCAACCACAATTAACCGCTGACTACATCATGACAAATCTTGATGTTATATACCTAGGGGGAATAACATGGGGTACAAAGGGAGGTACCCAAGGGAATAATGTAATAATGGGATGGGCCATAGTATAAATAAGGTGGTTAACCCATTACATTATTACTAACTACATGTGGTCCCTTACAGGATATGGGTTAACCACCTTATTTATTACTATGGCCCATCCCATTATTACAGTATTCCCTTGGGTACCTCCCTTTGTACCCCATGTTATTCCCCCTAGGTATATAACACTGGAGGTCTTGGCCAAGGACATACATCCTATGGACTATATTGAGCTGCACAAACAGACTGGAGAGATGGTATACTCCACACTAGCTGATAAAGCTATGTTAGCTCATAAATTGCAGAACTCCTTGGAGAATACCTCTGCTCAACTAGATTTGGATAAAGCCTCTTCTCTAGCTAAGGATAACATGATAAAATCCTTAGAATATATTATCCTTGAGCTGGGACATGATCCCAAAGATGCCAAAGGAATAAAGGCACTCATGAAGAAGAAGGAAGAGGACATTGTTGCCCTCAGAAAACAGTTGAAATTTCCACCTTCCATGCATGCACAAACTGCATAAATTGTACAACAGAAATCTGAGGAGGACTTGATGGACCTACTCATGAGACTGAATGAGAGATTGAGTGAAACAGAGTAGGCATTGGAGAAAGCTCTTCAATAAAAGCAGGGAGGAGAGTCGACCTCTCAGCCACTAGTAGCCCCAATAGTCACTATTGCCCCCTCCACACTTATAACAGAAATACCTCCCACTATCCCAGCATTAACAGGAGCAACATCAGCAGAAGCAGCACCAGGCAGCAGCACATGCATGAGCATAGAACAGCTGATAAAATCCATGGAAGAATTAAAGCTGCAAGTATTAGAGCTGAACCAGGTAAAAGAAAAATTGGCAAAACTTGAATAGAGTTATCATAAATCTAAGATGAATGTGGTAGAGAAAACAAGGGAGGTCAAAGCATTGGAGAACAAGGTGAGAGCATTGGAAAAGGACCTCTCTCTGGATAAACCTATGGGAGAAATCAGAGGAATTTTGTGGACCAACATTACTCAATCCCTTAGTGATGTGTGGAGGTCTGTCCAGACCATTTATGAGAAGATTGACTTGATAGGAGTGGCTCAAGTGGAGATTCAAAAAACAAGAGCTTTATTGGGACAGATGCCTGGGCAAGCTAACAGGATAATACATTTTTTGAACACCAAGACCAGTGAAGAACTGGAGGCACTGCAAATTAGAGACAGAACAGGCACCATCCTAGACATTAAGAGAGTTCTAACCATGAGAACTCTAATGCAAAATTTGGAAAGAAGATGCCAGGACATGCAAGTAGAAATTAATTCATTCACAGAAAGGTTTGCAGTCTTGCATAAAAAAGGTTTTCCAAGTCCTTTGGGAAGTAATGATCATCTGATGAAACAAAAAGACTATATACACAATTGAATACATATGTTGTTGATCAGGTTAATGCATCATCAAGTTCTTCAAGAGAGAAGACACTTCCATCTGGCCAATCTCTCTATGACAGCCTGGAAAATTTGTCCTAAATAGAGCACGAGGTGAAGCATCTGTTCACGATCCCATGATCCCACCTAATTTCTACAAATACATAGAAGCTAATGAGAACTTAAGGAAACTACAGAGACATAAATTACCAGGACCAGACTGGTGGAAAAATATGTTAGAAATTTTATAAAGGTATCTTTAGTTAATTTAAAATTTTGGACCATCTACGATAATTCGTAGAAAAAAAATAAATCACGGTCATACGGCTCAAAGTGCATCATGTTAGAGTTAAAGAAAGTCTGGCCAAGGCAGAATCACCAACACAGAGGATCAGTGGGAGACAACCGTGAACCGACTTGCAACACCTACCTCCAGTACGTCTCATAAAGATGGAACAACCAGCACAGCATCAAATTTATTACATCAATTTATTGTTCCCCTGTTTTCGAGACTGTTTGTCTCTATCTTTGTAAAGAAGCATTAATCACCACTAGATATTATTTCTGTCAGATATTTTCTAAGATATCTTGACATTTTTTGTATAAATACCCCCCCAAACTAAGTATTAGGGGTTGGTTGGTTGGTTGATTGAGAAGCATTCCCAGACTTTGCTGCAATATAGAATTTTGGAATAAAAGGTTGTTGGAACCATTTTGTCTAGCTTACTGAATGAGGAAATGATGATGATGAACATGTTAAAGAATTCTTGACTCATCTTATGGATCAATAAGTTTCTTCTAACTTGTGTTTTATAGCTTCTGTGTTTATTATATCATTTATGTTTCATGTTCTCAATAACAAAGAAAAAGAATAATTCAGAATTTGCTTGACTGCACTCTGTCTTCAGTCTTTGTTGTTTTCTATGTTTTCTTCAGGATCAACATAAACAGTGAATTATTGATTGCTCCTGTTTCCCCTGATTCTTTTGCCTTGAATATTTGCTAAGGAATTCTTAATTTTTCCTTAACAATAGTCATCCATTTTCCCTCCATCAAACATGATGAAGGATTCTTAACTGCCCTTCACCCAATTGACTCCATTCCATATGATTCCAGCCTATAAATTGTTCCATATTTGAGTATCCTGCTATGTGATACATCCTCTGATAAGAAACCTAATACAACAAGCTATCCTTCTTTGACTCCATCATGCCCAATGGACTAAAACTCTTCAGTTTTGCCTCACTGTTCTATTGAATCTCCATCCCTCCAACCAGACATCAAAACAAAACCCTTGCACTTCATAGCTAGCCTAATATACCTCAAAACAAAGCTAAATTATAAAGAGAGAGCCCTCTCTAGATGCAAATTGGCTAGAATCTGTATCTAAAAGATTGGTCTGTGGTTACCTCGGCCGTATTCCCTTTCTTACAACTTTGGGGAACAACCTGAGTGATAACAGGTGGATGAGGTTTTGAAGTGGATTCTTTATTTCTACTGCTAAATCTGTTGTATCTGCCGCAAAATGCTGAAATGATATAGTCTTCAATCGCTATAAAACTGATGGTACAACTCTAGTCATGCGAATAAATGTGTCAGTGTCGAGCATGAAGAAAGGTCATTGGATTACCAACCATTGGTGACTGTGGTTAACCAATGTGAGACAAACTCGCCATTAATGTCAACAAGTGCCAAGGTACCTAAGTACATCTTGCGAAGGGTGAATAAATGAGCTGATGTCGAGCCACTTGCAAGATCCAACGATCAAGGGACATTGATGTATTCCCATGATTGTTGGCGAGAGAGCCCATCATTAAGGCATATAAGCGTCAAGGTACTAATGAGGACTCTAGCCTTGGACTTAGATAATGTGTTGATGTCGATAGGCCAAGGATTGTTAGAAGGAAGGCCTTAAGGAATCCTCCATCATCTAATGTGAGCATGAAACAATGATTTTGAAGGACTATGAATGGAAAATTTTGTTGTGGATCAAGGTTTATTTAACAAAAAGGAAAATGACAAGTGAATGGAAAGTAAAAGGACAAATCAACATGTAAGCGAGCTGAATGTCTTTATGAAAATGGGTTATGAGTTAGTGAAAGAAAGGTAGGAAAATATAGTTTCTATGAATAAAAATGAGTAGTGAAGGAAAATGAGAATTTTTATTGACTAACTAAGTGAAATGCAATGCGATTGCAAAGGAAATGAGATGAAGGTTTTATTGACTGAAGGAGTATGGATGCAATGAAAATACTAGCATCTGAAAGGCTTGTAACTGCTGGATCTGATATGCATTAGCATGTGCTCATGCATTGATGTTTCATCTTTGTTGCTGCTTTGATCATTTTTTTGTGAAATAAATGTTGTCTTTGAGAGACACTATTTGCTTATGGTCATCTGTTCTTCCTCCTTGAACCTACAAAGAACTAGTACCTCTTCTCCAATGTATTGTAAGGTTATCAAATAGAGAGGTGATCAATTTCTCCATTAATGAAATTTACATTAAAAAAAAGGAATTGCTACTATTAAACAAGTTCATGAAAGAAAAACAAAAGAGTTTATACATGTGTCGAAAGTAGCGTCTCAAGTTACCTGTTGTTTCTTTTCATAAATTTCTTCATTCTTCACTATTTGAAAATCTGATAATAGCTTCCTCATTTTGTAGATCTCGTTGAGATCTTTCCAATGATGCTTGAATCATCGAATTCTGATGTCGTATGAGAAAGTTAGACTGTTTTGAAATTTTTATGAAACAGTGAAATTGTCATTTAAAATATGGCATGGGAACATGATGCTACAATGAAAGATGATGTACGCAGATGAAATGGTTAGAATGAATTGTTTGACAAATAAATCATTGAGTTAAATGCATAGTTGAATAATTGTTTTTTAGTTGTAGAATTGTCGATTAGCTGCAGAATCGCTATTCAGCTGCAGAATTGTCGATTAACTGCAGAATCGCTGTTCAGCTACAGAGTGTGCACAATTTCTGTAGCTAAAATCCTGAACAAACAACCCAAGTTAGTAAATAACCAAAAATGAATTCAAAGCGCAAGAAACAATGTTGTTGTTTACTAGAGCCAAAATCCAGTGATAATTGCAATGCCTCTTGTCAAATTTACATCATTCCCACCAGATATTGTCGACTCTTCGTTGAGTAAAGGGATTTCTTCGTGCTCTTAGACGTTAATGCATATAGATGGAGCAGAAGCCATAACAAAAATGAAAATCAACTCTACTTACAACAAGACTAGTTGAGAAAATGTGACATCATATGTTAACAGTGTCTTTAGTGCCACAAAAATGCGTATAAGATATTAATTCAATACCCCTACATGCTCTTAGATTCTCATTTACCCAACTAGATTAGTGGCTTGTAACTTCTAACTGTAGCCATTAACCATACACCATTGGAAAGGTATTGAATTTAGCAGTGAATTAATAATCAAATCAATCAATT
The DNA here is from genome assembly GCA_031772625.1 of Pinus tabuliformis. NCBI lineage: Eukaryota > Viridiplantae > Streptophyta > Pinopsida > Pinales > Pinaceae > Pinus > Pinus tabuliformis. The sequence continues at coordinate 472,467,963 of CM062808.1, forward strand.
ATTGTTGTAGCAGAGCTGCGGACTAATGTTGACAATGGACAGACAATATTGCTATCAATGAAGCCTCCTTTGTTGCTCCTTTTTACATGTTTTTCTTCTATGGTAGCGAATCCATGGATTTAGTGACAGAAAATCACAATTCTGATTCCTCAAATGACCATAGCATCCAAAATCGGATTTTATTCTTGCATCGCCACAACTTTTAAGAATTTTTTTATGTTAATTTTTTATTGAAAATCTAACATGATTTTTTTATTTTTATTTTTTAGAATCAAAACATGATTTTCCTTTTTATTGAAAATATTTTTGTGAGGTTAATGAAGAAATGCAAGAAAATAAATAAAATTCTAGAAGATTTTAAAGTCTAAAAACTTAAAAAAATGCAATCAAGCTTGATTTTATTTCCTAGTTTATCCTAATTGAAAGAATTTATTTATTATTATTATTATTATTTTAAGTATATGAATGTTTCCAATGGATCCATTTACGGATTAAAATTTCTAAAATGTTCATATGCAAATTTTCAAAATGTACCTGATTGTGCATGAGGACATGAGAAATCGTTTTAACCTTTAGATTTGCCACAAGGATCCCTTGAAGAATTGATGAATATTGTGGCATAACCATTTCTTGATACCATTCCTCAATGTAGTCTTTGGGTTACATTCTAGATCCTTTGTCTATAAATGGTTAGTAAAAACAAAAAAAAAAAAATACACTCTAAACTGGAAGTTAGTTCCTATGCATACTTCCTCGGCAACGATGCCAAAATGTTGGGGCAAAGTGATCGCATGTCATTTAATTTGACAAGCCGGGGTTTCGTAAACTTGTGAAACAAGCGTGCACTATATGTGTTAGAAATTGTCTTTCAGTTTAGATCAATCTAACTACAAAATAGCAAAAACCAATTCATCTAATCTATGAAATCAAATAATGAAAATGAAATTCAACTAACCTGTGAAATAAAAAACAACTAATGTATGTTTAGTTACTCCAACATTCAAATATGAAGTGTTACCTTCTTGAGATGATATGTAAGCAACTATTTATACTTTAACTTCTAATGTCCTAGAAAAGAAAGTAAAGTGTGCAAAAAATAACTCAGTAATTGCATGTATCAAATATTTAACCATTCAATCTTGAAATATGATTAAATCAATTTCTTAGAATGATCTTTAAGAATATCAGTTAATGCAATTAAATGAGGATCTTAAAAGAAAATATAAAAGCACAAAAAAGTAAAGCTCAATGATTGCATAGGTTGAACATTCGATCACCCAATTTGAAGTCACCTTCTTGGCTTGATCTTTTATTCAATTATACAATGAATTGATGGTTTGATCTAAGAAAGTAAATAACAGAACATGAAAGGAAACTAAATAACTATGAGCCCTTGTCTCAGACTTAATCCAATTAGAAAATACATAAATCTTCCCTATTGAAATGTTTTTAGAAAAGCAACGATTACATAGTCATCCTAAAACTAATACTAAGAAAACAAATGAACGTTAATCTATAAAAGAAATTAAATCTCACAATCATTAGATGGCCATTCCAATGGTGTATGAGGATGGCAAGTGAAGAAGCTCCATATGCAAGCAAAACTAAATCTTCAAATCTCCAAGTATAAGCTCCAAATTCTCTATTAAAAACATGAGCATTTCTCCAACTTTACACATGCCTTTCAAAGGAGAAGGCTCCCCTATTTATACAAAAACATAAGAAAATACCCTATTTAATGAGGATCCACTAAAATCTCATATAGTTACAACCAAATAGCTCATAATGAGACACATATCCCCTAAGTGTCTCATAGAGTTCTAATCCAAATAAGAAATAATGAGACACCTCATAGAGTTACAATCCAAATAGGACACATATTCTTCTTTGACCTTTATCCAAATCTCCTTTGAAGGGAATTCGAATTTGAGCATTGGAGGCCACATAATGGTGCCTTGGAAGCTTCCAAATAGCCTACACAAGTCATGAAACTCAAGCCACATATATAGATACATGAAACCATGTTAATTTCCTAGTTTTTAATCATAAATTCGCTTTAAACACATAAAATAAATAACTTTGTAAATAAAGATCCTAATCCATATATTTATGAAAATGGTGGCTAATGAAAGGTTATATGGTTATGGAGTTGTGGCATGTGAGTGAAATGGTGGCGATAAAGGTGAAAGTGGATGTCATTTTGAAGACATTTTGGAAGCCCAACACTATGTATCATTTATAGATGACTTCTCAAGGAATACATGGATATATTTCCTTAAGAAGAAATCTGATGTCTTTGATAGGTTTAAAGAATTTAAGGCTCTGGTGGAAAACCAGACAGAGAAGAAGATAACAGTGTTGAGGACAGATAACGGTGGAGAGTTTTGCAGTAAGGAATTTGAAGAATTCTGTAAGAAGTGTGGTATAGCACGATAGAAGACTACTCCATATACACCTCAGCAAAATGGAGCTCCAGAAAGAATGAACAATACATTGATGGAAAGGGCAAGAAGCATGCTAAGTGGTGCCAGGTTAGGACAATAAATCTGGGTAGAGGCGATGGAGACTGCATATTACCTGGTCAACAAATCACCTTCATCAGCATTGGAAAATAAAACTCCACAAGAGGGATGGACTAGTAAGAAACCTTGTCTTTCACATTTGAGGGTATTTGGATGTGATGCATATGTACATGTTCCAAAGGAGAAAAAACCCAAGTTGGATAGTAAATATGAAAAGTGCATCTTTATTGGGTATAAGGATGGTTTAAAGGGTTATAAGCTTTGGAACCCAGTAACAAGGAAGGTTGTGTTCATCCGAGATGCGGTGTTCAGAGAGGTGAAAGATGTTATTAAACATGAAGTCCAACCAAAGGAACCTGAGAAGATAGAGTTTGAGCTTAAGGAGGAAGAATCAGACTCTACAACAGAGGAGGAATGAAAATATGAAGAGCCACAAACTCTGGGTGTGAGAAGATCAGTTCGAGAAAGAAGGCAGCCATAAAGGTATAGTCCATCTTCCTTTTGTTCAAATTTTTCTTTACCTATTACTGATGGTGATCCTAGAATTGTGAAGGAAGCAGTAGATTCAGAGGATGGAAAACTTTGGAAAGAGGCCATGGTTGATGAAATGGCATCTTTGCACAAAAATGAGGCTTGGGATCTGGTGGAGTTGTCGGCTAGAAGGAAACCCATTGGCAGCAAATTGATGTTCAAGAAGAAGACAAATGCAGAAGGAAAGGTGGAAAATACAAAGCTCGGTTGGTAGCAAAAGGTTATTCCCAAGTGCTGGGAATTGATTTTGGTGATATTTTTTCTCCTACTGCCAAGGTAACTTCTATTAGATTACTTTTAACTATTGTTGCTGCTTTTGATTTTGAGGTAGAACATATGGATGTGAAGACAACATTTCTTCATGAAGATCTGGAAGGGTAGATCTACATGAAACAACTTGAAGGTTTTGTGGTGAAGGGTAAGAAAGAATTGGTATGCAAGTTAAAGAAGTCTTTGGATGGGTTAAAATAGTCACCAAGGATGTGGTATCAGAAATTTGATACATTTATACGGGGACTTGGCTTCAACAGAAGCAAAGCAGATCATTGTGTGTATTTTAAATTAGTTGGTGACCATGTTATTTATCTGGTTTTGTATTTGGATGATATGTTACTAGTTGGAAATGACAAAGAAATTATCAAGGATTTGAAGACCCATTTGTCCTCCAAATTTGACATGAAAGATCGTGGTTCTGCAAACTATATTTTGGGTATGGAAATTAAAAGAGATCAAACAAAGAGAAATCTATGGTTAAACCAGAGGAAGTATGTCGAGACAATATTGCAGAGGTTTAATATGCAGAATAGTAAACTGGTGAAGGTTCCTATTCCTGTAGGTGTAAATTTATCTGTTGAATAGTGTCGCAAGACACAAGAAGAAGAAGAGGACATATTCCGTGTTCCATATGCAAGTGTAGTCGGTAGCCTGATGTATGTGATGCTCTGTACTAGACCAGACATTGCACATGAGGTGGGAGTATTGAGCAAGTTTATGTCAAAACCAGGGAAGGAGCACTAGACAATAGTGAAGCAGGTTTTCAAGTATTTGCGTGGCACTAGTGGTTATGGTTTGTGCTACCAAGGAAGACCAGGATTGGACAGAGTGTTGGATATTCATGGCTTTGTTGATGCAGACTGGGCTGGAGATGTGGATCAAAGAAGATTTACAAGTGGGTATGTGTTTAACTTATTTGGAGGTGCAGTCATTTGGATGCGTAAGAAACAACCTGTAGTGGCACTATCAACTATAGAGGCATAATACATGGCATCAACTCATGCAAGCAAGGAAGCAGTTTGGTTGCAAAGATTGTGTTCAAGTATGGGGTTAGTACAGGAAGCTATAAGGATAGACTGTGATAGCCAAAGTGCAATTTTCTTGGTAAAGAACCCTGCATATCATTCAAAGACAAAGCACATTGATGTTCAGTATCACTTTGTGAGGGATATGATAGAAGACAAAAACGTGTTGCTAGTAAAGGTGGACACTTTGAAGAATACTGCAGATGCATTGACAAAATCTAAGCTCTCAGAATCTCTCTCGGTGTAGAGAAACAATGGGCATTATAGGGCTGGATAAATGACTAAGCTCTCTTGTGGCCCCCCTGTGGAAAGAAAAACAAGTGGGAGAATGTTGGGTTGTGTTATATTATTTTCACGACTAACCCACGTAGTTAACTAGGGGGTTAGAAGGGGGACGGAGCCCCCCCTTCGTTGCGCCGATTGCATAGCGCCAGGGGGGGGGGGGAGGGTCGTTGGGGGGGGGGGGGGGCACAAGGGGTTTGAGGGGTGCAGGTAACCCCACTCTATGGGGTCCAGGGTAGCACCCTGCAAAATTTTGTTTACTAGGTTGGGTGGACCTACCTATGGTTTTGTACATGAATTTTTGCACATAGTTTTGGACGTGATGGTTTTTGTTCCATGGTTTTGGATGCTATGGTTTTTGGTCCATGGTAATGGATGCTTCGGAATGTATAAATATGTATTGAAACATTGAAAGGAACATAATGGAAAATCAAGCTGGTAGTCCCAGTTTTGGGATCTAGGGGAAAATATTTTTGTATATGTGTTATGCTCTCGCATTGTTTATTTTTTGTGTTTTAGAATTTGTATGCAGGTAATTTTTGTACGAGTTTAAAACCTACATAATCTTGTCCAATTTCATTTTCATCACTATTAGATAAACCATCGCTATCTTCATGAGTATAGTAACTCCTTTTATTCACAACTTTTTTTCTATTCCCTTTTGCATATTCCTTTCCCTTTTCATATTTATCTTTATTAGGACATCTGGTAGCATAATGATTGACTCTATCACAAGCAAAGCATTTGAAAGGTAGATTACCTCTAAACCTTCTAGAACCCCATTGAAGCTTCTTGACAAAATTTATGTCATCTTCTTCTTCTGAAACGTGTCTTGATTCATTATCTTCTTCCTTTCCTTTTGATGAAGCTTTAAATGTGGCTTATCTCATATCTGATGAACCTCATTTTCTCATCTCAAAAGCAGCTAGGATTTCGTGAAGCTGTGTCATAGTGATATTCTACAGATCCAATTTTTCTTCTATGGCAGACACTTTTGATTCAAATTTAGTAGACAAGGATTTCAAAATTTTCTCAACTAAGGTAACTTCCTCTATTTCTTCACCCAGATTCTTCATACAATTAACAACCTCTTCTATACGTAAGAATTAACTAGCTATACTTTTATCACTATGCATCTTAAAAGTTTCATACTGAATCCTGAGAGTTTGAAGCTTAGCACATTTTACCTGAGAGTCTCCTTCGTAGCTCTGAATGATTTTGTCCCATATCTCTTTTTTTGAGCTACATAACTTTGAAAAACTCTGATTGTGACAAACTTCCCAATAAAGTATTGAAATCTTTGGCATTGGTTTCATATTTATTTTTACCTGCTACATCTGTAGGAATTGCTGTTGTAAATGTGTATCCTCCTTCTACAATTTCCCAGACATCCGTTCCAAGAGATTGTAGATAGGTTGTGGTTCTTATTTTCCAATAAACAAAGTTGCTCCCATCAAATATTGGAAATAATACCAATTGTTCTGAAGGACTTGCTCTGATACCAATTGTTGGAAATAATACTGAGAGGGGGGTGAATTAGTATTATCATATCAATAATTTTATTTTCCAAACAACTTTATATACGCTACTTCAATGAAGTGAACTAGCGTGTACACGCAACTGTGATTAAAAAAACCAGCGTATATCTAGAGAATTTGTGATTTAGACAATTTATCATGTGTTGAGCTTAAACCAATACATCAATAACTTATTAGATCGTTTAGTAAAATCATAATAAAGCATCACACATAAGCAACACACATGAACACCAAGATTTAAGTGTTGGCATTATGATACATATTTGACACTATGACACAGGTGTTGTCCTTAATGGCAACTCACATAGATGACAGATCGCAGTTCAAGCTCACAGAATGAAGAAAGAGAGGTATACGCAGGTTCCCCATTGACCAAGCCAACGCGGGTTCACATACCAAAAGGCATGTATAGCATACACACGCACTTTCATGGAAGGAAAGGCGTGTACATGTTGGAAAACTTAGTTTTTGCCAGTGGTATTTGCTCCATGGCATTTTGATCTATGGTATTGGTCCAAGGTATCTTGTCCAAAGTGTTGGCCCCAGGTATTTTGTCCAAGGTATTGATTTTAAGTGGTTTTGGACCATGGTATTGAGTAAGGCCTAAGACTATAAAAGGAGAAGAAGATCATTAGGAAAAGTCACTCATGAATTGAATATCTAATGAAGAGCAAGATCTAGAATACAGGTTATTGGGTGATGGTGCACAACTGGATCTGAATCAAGGATGAACTTGAATGCTTGATGAAAGATAAGTTATATTGATGGGTCAAGATCTTAAGGCTTGAAGAGAAGTATCTTTTTGTGGTTTTAGATCTTTTATCTGAATAACGACGCATGTTGTAATATGTAAATATGATGATCTAGGTATAACTGATGTCTCGAATTGTTGTAAAGTTTAAATCATCATTTACAGATCTGTACGCAGGTTCACTCTAGCAGAGGCGTGTATACACGCTGGTTCTACATATCAAAACATTGTATACGCAAGTTTTCCTTGAGAAAATGGCATATGTATGCAGGTTCACCTTGAGAAAATGGCGTATGTATGTAGGTTTGACACTTAGAATTAGCATATACCTAATAAAATATGCTTTAGCTACTTCTGTTTTCTGTTGCAGCGTTCTGGGTTCTAGCTTGGGTTTTGGTTATTGTTACTGTATTCTAGTTACAGCATTCTGAGAAGTGATTGATTTATTCATTTTTGGTTGGTGCAAAGGAGATTGATTGATGTAGATATATTTGATGTTCGATTGATGTTATTGATGGATCCAGTCTGAAAATTTATGAAACATGGTCCCTGGAAGAAAAGAGAAGGTTGTAGTGTTCTGTAGGCCAGCACCTACGTACTAGTAAACACATCAGCTAGTACAAGAGCTAGGGGGTTGTAGCTCCCTTCCAGGAGAAGCTGGAGAACAAGAGAAGGTTGTAGCCTTCTGCAGGTAGAAGCTTGCGTACTGGTATAAGACTACACCAGTACAAAAATTGTAAAAAGAAGTTTCTTATTAAAAGAAGATAGAGACGATTGCAACAGGTGGTTTTCACCCACATTGAGTTTCCACCTTATATCTTGTGTTCATGTGTGTGATTTTCTGTTTTGTTTTTACTGCACCTAGTTACTGTTTATATGGTTTTGATGCACAGATTAAAGATAAACATATGATGAATTAACTAAGTTATAAGTTTGAAGGGTATACGCTAGTTGCCTTAAATACAATTACATATACACGCAAGTTTGATTAATTGAAGTAGAGTATATAAATCTAAAATGAAATATTATTGACTTGTTAATACTGATTCACCCCCACCCCCCCCCCTCTCAGTATTATTTCCAAGAATTGGTATCGGAGCAGGTCCTTCAGAAGAAGCTTGATCGCTTGAAGGAAGATCTATCATCATGAGTAACTACAAAAGAGAGGGATCCATTAGACCACCAATATTTGATAGGAGCAACTTTGTTTATTGGAAGGTAAGAACCATATCCTATCTTCAATCTCTTGGAATAGATGTCTGGGAAATCATGGAAGGAGGATATATATTTCCATCAACAATTTCTACAGATACGACAGGTAAAAAGCAATATGAAACCAATGCCAAGGCTGTCAATAAATTATTGGGGAGTTTGTCACAATCAGAATTTGTCAAAGTTATGCAGCTCAAAACCGCCAAAGAAATATGGGACAAGATCATTCTAAGCTATGAAGGAGACAATCAGGTAAAACGTGCAAAACTGCAATCTCTCAGAATTCAATATGAAACTCTCAAAATGCACAATGATGAAAGTATAGCTAATTACTTCTTACGTATAGATGAGATTTCTAATTGCATGAAGAACTTGGGTGAAGAGATAAAAGAAATTACTTTAGTTGAAAATGTTTTAAGATCCTTGTCTACTAAGTTTGAATCAAAATTTTTTGCCATAGAAGAAAAGTAGGATCTTCAGAGTATCACTATGACACAGCTGCATGGAATCTTAACTGCTTTCAAAATGAGAAAAGAAGGTCCATAAGACATGAGAAAAGCTGCATTGAAAGCTTCCGAAAGAGAAGAAATCAATGAATAAGGACATATTTTAGAAGAAGAGGAAGAAGAAAACAATGTCAAGAACCTTCAACGGGGTTCTGGAAGATTCAGAGGTAAACTACCTTTCAAATGTTTTGCTTATGGAAGAGTCGGTCACTATGCTGCCAAATGTCCTCGTAAAGATAAGCTTGATAAAGGTAAGGAATCAGTAAAATGGAATAGAAAACAAAGTGTAAGTAAGAAGAGCTACTCTACGCATGAAGATAGCAATGGTTTATCAAATAGTGATCAAGATAATAATGACTATAGACTTCTGATGGCTTTTGAAGATGATGATCTTTTGGATGCTTTAAATGAAGATAATCTTTATGAAGAAATATCTAAACTCAAAATATGTCTAGAAGAAAAGAATATGATTATAGATACTTTGAAATTCCAACTTGCTGAAAGAGAAAAACACAATGAAAAACTAGAATGTGAAATTGTGAGTCTAAGGAAAGATATTGAGAAAATAAAAGCTCTCAATCTCATATTTGCTAAAGGATCAAAAACTTTAGATGAAATTATCAAAGTGCAGCATTCTCCTCTGATAAAGATAGGTCTTGGATATACTAAAGAATCATCTTAAGCACAAAAGTCGTCAACCTCCACTAAAAGCTATCTTGATGCAACAAAGAGCAGTGAACAATTTGACAATCGTCGGCAAAGGCATAAAGCAGTTCACCAAGTAAATCAGGTTCAATCTACTTCAAGGATGATCAGAAGTTACAACCAACCTCAAGTCAATCATACTCAATTTGCTTCAAGAATGAATGTCAATGGAAACTAAAATCACCAGGTCAGAAGATTTGATAATCGCAGGAACTTCTTTAATGGCCAATGTTTTTCATGTCATAACTTTGGACACAAAGCTGCTCAATGTGTTGCCTACAAGACCATCATGATTAGAGAAGCATGAAATCAAAGGAATGTGATAGGGATAATGAAAAGTACCTACAATAACTTTTCGCTTCTTGAAAATGAAATAGAATTCTCTATCTGTAACAACTTTGATCATGAAGATTTTGAATACAAGAGTAAATTTCGGGAAACATCTCAGAAGGAGCAAACTTCATTGAGTCCAAAAATAAGGAGAAATAAAGAACCACAAACAGAAACATGTGGTATAGCCTTGTATGCAGAAGCACAAGAAAATCAGTGGTACATTGACAGTGGATGCTCGAAACACATGAAAGATGATAAAGAAAAACTTTAGTCATACAATGCCTTAGAAAAGGAAAAGAAGGTCCCATTTGGAAATGACACTCCTGTTGTCATAAAAGTTAAAGGTTATGTTCTCTTAAAAGAAAAGGTTAAAGCTGGGAATGTTATGTATGTTGATGGTCTAAAGCATAACGTATTGAGTGTTAGTCAAATGTTTGATCAAGGAAATGAAGTAGTATTTCGATCAAATGGATGTGTTGTTCGTGAGCTTGATATAGGAGAAAACATGATCAAAGGCATAAGAAATCCAAACAACTTATACATAGTCAAGGGAGGACAACAATAATGCTATCTAAGCAAAAATGATGAACACTGGCTATGGCACAGAAGATTGGGGCATCTAAGCTTCCCACAAATAAGGAAAGCATGTAAATTCCAGGTTGTTCATGATCTTCTTGATATCAACATTCCAGAAAATACAATATGCAAATCATGTCAATTTGGTAAGAAAACCAAAGCACATTTCCCTGAGAAGGAAGGATCAGCTAGTAAGCCTCTTGAACTTGTTCATACTGATTTATGTGGTCCATCAAGGAAAAAGTCACCTCGTGTGTTATGAAACTAGCTCACAAAAAGATAGAAAAGATAGTTGAACGCCTTAGAATCCAGCCTTTTCGAGGGGGAAACCTCCTTCACATTACACAAAAGAACAATTCTTGGATGATACAAATGACATGACCTCCTTTCTATATATAGGAGTCTAAGGGGTCATAATATAATCAGAGCCGACATAACAATAATAATGTTAGGGCACAATAATAACAATATGGGGACTACATGGGTACAAAAATATAATAAGGGTGTTGTACTAATAACAATAAGGGGTTACACTAGTAGTACAAGGGCCTAACATGCCTCTCTCCTTCAAAATGTGTTGTCCTCAATGCTTGAGTAGTTCTTGATGCTTCTGTATAAAATTCTTGTCCTCCCATGTGGAATATTCGGTGAGTAAGTTCTTCCACTTGATGAGATACTTTGAAATTGATCAATTTAGTAGCTGTAGAGTTCTTGTTTTTGTGACTGCTCCAGGTTCCAATTTTATTTTTCCTTCCTCCTCAAGTTCTGGCAATATTGTTTGAATTGGAATATTCTGTAACTTTTGAATGAGTGGCCATACTTCTTCATCCTTCCTCCATTCATCCCTTGCTTCATTTATCCAATCTAGTTGGAAAATATAAATAACACAAAACAATGCTTCCACATCCTCATCCTTTCTTAAGAGTGCATCTGCAACAAAATTTTGCTTCCCTTTTCTATAGATGATGTCAAAGTCATAACAAAACATATTTGTGACCCATTTTTTTTGTTCTTCTAAAGATAATAGTTGTTCTAAAAAGTATTTAAGACTATCATGATCCATTTTTGCCTTGAAGTGTCTTCCCATTCGGTAAGGTCGCCATTTCTTAAGTTCATATAGTATTGCCAACATTTCCTTCTCATCAATAGCTTGCTTGAGATGTAGCAGTAAAAATACCCAATCACCTACATCAAAACATTTTTCACTATGATGTTGATCTACTTGTGTTTCATTCGATTTTGCACCAAAGTGGCGTTATCCTTTAAAAGTTGGGGAACTTGTTGTCGATGCTCGATGTGATCTTTCACTTCTTGAACATTTTTCTTCTTGATATGTCCTTCTATCTTTAGAGTTTGAGGAGTGGTAATTTCTTCCAATCCTTTATAAGATATGGTCGGATTCATTTCTTGATGCTCGATGTGATCTTGAACATTTGTCTTCTTGATATGCCCTTCTACCTTGATAGTTTGAGGAGTGGTAATTCTGACCAATAAATTACAAGATATGGTTGGATTCATTTATTCTTTCTCAATGTGATCTTTCACTTCTTTCACCTTTTTATTCTTGATATGTCCTTCTATCTTGAGAGTTTGAGGAGTGGTAATTCTTGCCAATTCTTTACAAGATATGGTCTGATTCATTTCTTGTTTCTCTGGGGTTGGGTCCTGGCGTATATCCTCTTCTTTTGATGTTTCTTGATCCTTTTCTTCTTCCTCTTCATATTCTATGTAAAATAATTTCTTCTCAGCACACTTATGACCTTTGGTGCATTTTCTATCACAATTGTAACAAAGCCCTTTTTCTCTTTTTTCTTCCAATTATTGTGGTGTGACCCTTGTAGGTGTGGAAGGCTAGGAGAAACAACACTTCCATCTTTATAGTTGTGAGGGGTAGACTTCCTTGTTGCCATAATTTTATTTTCCACTATGTAAGAAATCCCTTTTACTCTTTCCAATTGTTGTGGTGTTCCTCTAAAGAAGGTGTTGCTCTTTGTATCCTCATAATGTGCTATCATTTCCTCCGTGAAAATTAACCACGTAACAAGTTGTTTACGAGAACAAAGCCCTTGTTACACTAAAAAAGTCACCATGACTATTTGCAGTTAGTATGGCTCCATCCACTGTCATACTATCCTCCTTGGCAAGTCTCATGCCTCTGCTCTGCATGTCAAACTCCAAAAAAGAATAGAAAAGTCATTTAAAGTCAATTATCTCTGGTACGCAGTTTCTCTTAGCCTTACCTGCGTGTACGCAACCCAAGTTCACAATACCTGCGTACTTGTACGCTCTGTATGTAAAGGGGTGGGTGCGTACCCCTGTAAAGGTCAAACGACGCGAGTTTCATCTTTAAAAAGTTACTTGTGGTCATTTCTAGAGCATTCTAGAAGCTTGTTTGACGTGTATGAAGTGCCTCCAGATGGTTCATGTACCCAAAGAAAGAGGAACTTATCCCATGAAGAGGGGAGCCTATCCCATTGAAAGAGGGGCTTATCCCATCCATGGTGGAGCTAATTAACTTCCTCTAGAGCACTATAAATATAGGCATTGGGCCAGAGGAGGGAGGTTGAAAGCTAAACATTCCTAAGGGTAGATGCTGCTGGAATTAGGACTTCCTTGTGAGAGCTTGTGAGGAGAGATTACTATCTTTGCTTGTTTCCATTGGGAGGTGGGTGAGCTGATCAGAGTAAAGGAGAACTCTTGTGGACCCTGGGAGGAGCTTGCACAACACCAAGGCTCAGGTTGTAATGGTTCCTTTTGTTACCTTTTAATACAAATTAGTCCATTCTTCTCAACAATTTGTTATTTATGAGTTGTTTCATATACTCCTTGGTCTATATGTTAAATATGTTTTATTTTATGTCATAATCAGGTGCTATTTAATCGTGTGACTGTTGGTGAATGCAGGTTTCGAAGAAAAGGAGGAGCTTATTGATGAGCCCCAAAAATGGACAATTATTTGGGCTCATCCAACCTCCTAAGTTGACTTAATCCACCATTCTCATTGGTTTATTGCATGTTTTTGATTATTTTTATGTTAATAGAGTGAATTTGGTTAGTCATTATGCCAACAAGTCTAATGGGTGCTTTGTGTAGCCTTTTTGGTCAACTTGGAGACAAAATTGAAGGTCTTAATGAGCACTTGGAAGCCAAATTCGTGGGAGAACAAGCTAGAGGATTTGTAGGAAGGTGTCCCCCTCATTTATGGGCCCTTATCTCGAATTCTCCACCATCAGCTCGGAGTTCAAAGGCCACCAAATCAATGAGCACAAGGGCAGCCAAGCAAGTCAAGTTGGACTGCTGTTAACTACAAGTCTTGGGCAGCCAAGCCCCTAACTTTTAGGAGGATTGTTGGGTCCTCAAATTGTATAAATGAGAAGCCTTGGGGCCTCATTTTGGTTAGCTAGTGGTTAGTCATTTTGTAGCCAGTTAGTCATTTTGTTTTAGCCATTAGTTAGCTAGTTTGTAGTTCGATTTTTATGCAATAGATTAGCTTTGCTTTCAGCTCATGCTCAAGCTCTCCTTGTGGACAGTTTTGATGTAACTTTTCATTTCTTGATTAATAAAGATGGATCCAGCTTTGCACCAGCTCTAAATCTCTCTTGGGAGGCTATAGCTCTTGGGGTTGGGCCCATATCAAGTGCCCAATACCTCCCTTGTTTATATTTATGTGTTTGCTGCGTTCTTGAAATAAAATCTGCTCTTTAGATCTTGCTTTGTTATTGTAGTTGGTTTTGATGGGTAACGTAGCTTTTTATGCTTAGAATCGATTGGTAGGAGTTTGTATGCATTTAGATATTTTGGAATGTTCTTGCTCACGTGATGTATATGGTTCTCTTTTCAAACAAGGCTGTTGTGTATTCATTCATTAACAGTTGGATTGAGTTAGCTAGGACTTGGTTTGTTTGCAAGAATTCATTGATTTGTTTGAATAAGCATTGTGCAGGGCATCTCTATCACCTCTTCATCACCTCCTCATTCATCTAAGCCTCGTTCAGGTCAGCTCCTCCATCACCAAGTCTGTTTCTTCATCTCCCATCTGCTCTTTTGCCACGTAACCCTACCTTCTTGCTTTTCCATTGCCTAAACCTTCGTTGATGCAAGTCAGCCTTCCACATCATCTCACCACTCCATCCATCAGTTCCTAGGTCACTTCAGACCCCCATTCTACCTCCATAACCATCCATGCACCTTTTTCCCTCCATCCATTCTCCAAAATCCTCGTTTCAGAACATCTTGTAGAAATCTCTGAACATCCTGTAGAAACCCCTGCAAACTTCCTGTAGAAGTTCATAAGCACGGTTGCATGTCATCCAAACTTTGTGAAACTCTCAGAGAGAATGTCAGGTATCCCTTAGACCCTCTCTGTACCATCCCAGCCTTTCCCAAAGCATTTCATCCCTTGATCCATCCCTGCACAGTGGAAAACTAGTTAGAAGCACATGCATGATAATTTCAACAACTTAAGCAAAAATACAAAAAGATGTTTTCTTTAGATAATTATAACTTAGACACATGCATTTTACCTTCCTAGAAGTAATGGCATCTCTTCTCGTAGTTTGCATTCTCATTTTTGCATCAGTAGGACTAGTTGGTAGAATTAGGGTTTGCTAGGGTTTGTGTTTCTTTTTGGCTTTCAGTTTCTTTCCGCAAGTAGATTAGATTCCTTTGAGTTAGCTTTCGTCCATCAGTTAAAAAGCTTCTTCTAAGAGCTCATAGAAGTTGGCTTGAGCCCCTAGCGGACTTGTGCCAGCTGACCAAGTGACAGTTGCGGCAAGAGCTAGTACTTGTGCATACATCACCGTCGCTTCCAAGTTTATACGAACTACCGGGTTGATAAAATTAGAGATAGGAAGCCCCAGGAGTCGTAGCATTATTGCTACAATACTAGAGCCCACCATCTTTTTGGCGCCATTGCCCGGGAAGCGTCAGAGTATTAGTAATTGTTGCTTTTCTTCTACTTTCCTACTCTTGCTTCTGCTCAGTAGTTTATTTCATTTCCATTCTGCAAAAGTAGCATAGACATTTCCTGCTTTCATAGATTAGTATTTCTTGCTTTCATAGATTAGCATTTCCTGCTTTCATAGATTAGTATTTCCTGCTTTCATAGATTATCATTTCCTGCTTTCATAGATTAGTATTTCCTGCTTTCATAGACTAGCATTTCCTGCTTTCATAGATTAGTATTTCCTGCTTTCATAGATTAGCATTTCAATTCCGCAATTTCATTTCTGCAAGCGTAGATTAGCATTTCAATTCCGCAATTTCATTTCTGCAAGCGTAGATTAGACTTTCAATTTCGCAAGCGTAGCCTAGCATTTCATTCTTGAAATTTCATTTGAGCAAAATAGATTAGTCCTTTCCTTCTTTCATTTCAATTCCGCATTTTCATTTTAGCAAGATAGTTAGTTGCAGTTCAATCTATTTTAGTTTTGCAGGTAGAAGTAGAAAAAACAAAAAAATCAACCAAAAAGATTTCATTTCATGCTTTGTAGGAGTAGAGATAAGTTAGAAAAATGATTGCACAACACCCCCACTGCTTCCCACAGCCAACGTTCTTCTTCGATGGCTGTGATGAAAGAACCCCTGGGTGGACATCAAGACATATCTGAAGAACCTCTAGGGGAGAAGAAGAAAGAAACATTCCTCTGAAGCAATGGCTACAAGCAGAAATGTTGGGAGCAGTCCCTTGTCCAAAGATGAATTTGCAAATCAGATCGAAGATTTCAAGAGTGATATGAGGCAGTTTCTTGCCATGCAACTGGATACCTTGCGGATCCAAAAGAAGCAAGAAGAAGCCAAGAGGGCTTTGGCCATTTTTTGTCCTAGGTACAATAGAAAGCATCCTAGGAACGAATGTCCAATGCACCCTCTAGAAGTGTGTTTCATCTGTGAAGAATACCATCCTACAGATCAGTGCCCTTCCTTGCCCAGAATCAAAGCTACATATCAAAGAGCCAAGGGAGCCACTGAATCACTCTGTTATATGAACCAAACGAGGCCACATGGACCCATACCCTACCAGCAGGAACTACAAGGGACACCCGAGACCTATTATGACCCTTACCAAGCCACCTTCATGCCTTCTTGGGGTCCCCCTGCTCATCCTTCCTGGTTCACACCTCCTCCTTATTCCTTCACAGATCCATACTATGCCCAACCAACTGCTCATTTGTTTCACTCTTATGCTCAGCCACAGCCTCAGTGGAATGCACCTTATCAGAAGTGGAGGCCCCAGTACAACTCTCATCCCGCTCATTTTCCTCCACCACCTGCTCATCCACAACCATTGCCTCCTCCTCCACCAAGGCAACCCCAAATGCCTACCCAACCACAATGCCATCCATCTCCATCTCAATTTCACACCTCCACTCAGCTACCCGTACCTCCATTTCCAAAACCATGCAATGGAGCATCTCAACCCAATTGCAAAGCTGAGGCACAACATGTGCAAATGATTCCTCGTGAGCTCAATGATCTTCACCAAAGCTCAGGAAGAGTGTTGCAAAAGAGAGAATCTATTGACAACATTGAAGGACCAAAAGCAAAAGAAGATTCCAAAGAGGAGATCAAAGAACCATGGGCTGCACTTGATGAAGAGAAGGCATCTAAATCAGAGATCGAGAGAGATCCCTCATGGTTACCATCAAATCTTCCATGTACTCAAGAGAAAGATCAACAAGAAGAGGAAGATCAAAAGGTCATGATAGAAGGTGACATGAAGAATGATCCAGATCAGCAAAAGGACCAAGGATATCAAAGATATATTGAGATATGGTTTCAGAAGGTCACTAAGTTGCAGCAATACTTTCTTCCTCAGTTTTGTTTGATCCCTTCAACGCCAGATCATTTGGTCTCTAAGATCTGGATACCTATCAAAGCATGCATTTCGAGCCTTCACATCATTTTTTTCTCTAATCTCGATGTGCACATGGCTCCATTGGAAGTATTCTTATACTTGAAAATGATTTTGTTTTTCAAGTAGGGTAGGGTAGAAAAAAAAAGAAAAAAAAGAAAAAAAATGAAAATAAGAAGGAAAAAATAAAAATCTAAGGTGAAAACCTCCTTGGAGGCACCTTAGATTGGCTCATTGATTGAAAACCTCCATGAGGCGGTCAATGGGTTGGAAAAAAAGAGAAAAGAGAATAAGATCTCTGGGTGAAAACCTCCCTTGGAGGCGCCCAGGGCAACAAATTAGGGTGAAAACCTCCATGAGGCGCCCTAGTTGTTTTTCAAAAAAAAAAAGAGAAAAAAGAAAAAGAAAAATAAAGCTAATCTCCATTGAATAATTTCATGTTGCAGCAATGACATTGCAGGTTGCAAGAAGGACGTTTCATGACAGGAGGAGCACTCAAATCAAGGTCAAAGGATTTTTTTTTGTGCCTTCTACAGGAAGCTCTGTATTTCTACAGGAAACATCATGTAGAACCTTTGGACGAGCCAAATCCAATTTCAAAAGTGAATCTAATGGTGGGAATCTGTTGATTAGGCCTACAAGCACTTGTGTGTCCATCCCTTGCCTTCATCCATCATTTTTTCACCTCCTTGTGCTTCTCATTATGCTTCTACAGGAACTTCCTGTAGAAATTGTGGGAAGCTAGGCATGCATTTCAAAAAGTGGTTTGGCGAGCATGGTAGCTTCCTCAAGGGTTCAGAAGCCCTCATGCAATCTTCCAACTCCTTTTCCATCATCTCCATACCTGCATCACAGCCAAAATTCATTTTGTCATACCATGCAACCAAAATGCAAAGTGCCTTGAAGCAAAAACACATAGAGCAGAATTTGTTTATGCCATAAATTGAAAACCATGCATCCATTTGACAAACCGTTTTATGGGGAATTGTACAAGGTTGATGACAACATTCCTGAGCAGTTTCATGCAATTCCAATGCACGGTTTCCAAGAAATCAGCCTCCATCACCATCAGCCATTTTTGCATTTTCTCCATATCCATGCACCCGTGTTAAAACCTGTTTCATGGGGAGATGCACATGGGTGATGGTAGCCTACCCAAGCAGTTTCAACCGATTCCGATGCACGGTTTCCGAGAAATCGAGCTCTGAAAACTTCAGCCATTTTCCATTTTTCTCGAAATCCGTGCATCCATTGATCACGTTTTGCTATGGGAGATGCATGATGATGATAGGAACATTCTCCCCGAGTTTCAGATCAATCCGATCTACCGTTTGGGAGAAATGGCAAAAAGAAGTTCTGGTTTTGTGACCATGCAGTAGCAGCAGCTTGAACGGGCAGAGTTGAACGAGGAAACGATTGCATGCAGCTCAGATCCGGCCAGAGGACACCTGCACAAGGAAAAGAAATAAAAAATCATCAGCCAAGCCCTCATGCAATCAAAGGATCCAAGCATGCAACAGCAAAATCAGAGCATGCAGCAGCAACACGCTTCATAATCAGCCGTTTAACTTGCAGGTACGTGACTAAACTTGTTCCTCTGTTTGCATGAATCTAATCTGAGCATTGCATGAATGAATGAGATGGTTAGGATTAAAAAAATCGGTGGCCAGCTAACTGGCCACCCACATCTAGTTCAACAGCGCTTGGTGGGTGAATGAGACACGTGCGCTCAGCCATCGCAGGAAGGAAATTGAAAACGGGTAGTGATGGACAGTTAGACTTCAGCGTGCTTGATGGATGAGATTAACAGCAGAGAACAACTAGTTAAACACTGCAGTGGAGACAACAGTTGCATGGGGCCAACGTGCACTTGGCCACTTCACTCCCTCACCAAAAATCACGTTGAAATTAAATGATGATTGGCTGACTCTCACCACCCTCTGTTTAACTGCAGTCAACTGAAGCGCATGTCTACCACTTCCAGATCAATTAACCAATGATGCTCTACAAGATTTCTACCTAATTCCTTAGATTTCTGTCGTTTCGTAAAAAAATTCTCACTTGTCACGCTCTACAGGCGTTTCTACAGGATGTCGTCTACAGGAAAGGCAGAGAACAGCTCTGCGGAAGGAAAACGCTGAAAGATTCAGTTGGCTTTGTGCAACACCTTCTTGATAAGTATGACAACATTATTAGCATGGCATTTAGCAATGATAAAAATTTCCAAAATTCTTTGAATTCTTTATTAATTTGAATACAATGTCACCAGAATATATTTCTTTGTTTGCTGATGATAACCGTCGGAAGGATCCAATGAAATCAGCGAAGAGCCTACTTTGGACGTGCAAGTTCTCACAACAGGTTCATGGCCAACACAGCTAGGTGCATGTTGTAACCTGCCCACCGAAATCTGGGCTGCGTGTGAACTTAATGTTTCCACTTATCAGATGTGTATTCTAATGCTGTTTGAACAGGCAACAGATATCCTAGCTCCAGATCTGAAAAGGTAAATTGATATCTCTCAATGGGTATTTGAATTCCACGGTTGCAATCACAGTTTAGACACACATGGAGATCTAACCTTCAGGTAGACTTCATGGATATGATAAAGAAGCAACAGTGAGGGTCTCAATGATGATGTAATAATGGTGCAATAATGAGGACAACCTCAGTCTCAGCGCTGGAAGTATGGGCATAACTACATTCATGGCAAGATCAAGATCTCAATGAAGTAGTGATGAATGATGATGAAAAATGTGACACTGTCACATGGGTATTCTCACCATGCCTAGCAGCACAGTTCAAGAAGAAGGCACCCTCAGCCGCGCAGACCCAAACAGTGAAGACTGTTTCTACAGGAAGACAGAGGACTGTTTCTACAGGAAGACAAAGACTGTTTCTACAGGAAGCCAGCGAACTGTTTCTACAGGAAGTTTGAAAGAAGGAATCCAAAGGAGAAATCGGCCGAGATGCTAGCCAAGGAAGCCACCAGGGCCATCAAAGATAAGGAGAGAGATTGGTTGCTCAGAGGATGAGCAACACTTTCAGTAGGGGGGTGATGATGAGCCCCAAAAATGGACAATTATTTGGGCTCATCCAACCTCCTAAGTTGACTTAATCCACCGTTCTCATTGGTTTATTGCATGTTTTTGATTATTTTTATGTTAATAGAGTGAATTTGGTTAGTCATTATGCCAATAAGTCTAATGGGTGCTTTGTGTAGCCTTTTTGGTCAACTTGGAGACAAAATTGAAGGTCTTAATGAGCACTTGGCAGCCAAATTCATGGGAGAACAAGCTAGAGGATTTGTAGGAAGGTGTCCCCCTCATTTATGGGCCCTTACCTCGAATTCTCCACCATCAGCTCGGAGTTCAAAGGCCACCAAATCAATGAGCACAAGGGCAACCAAGCAAGTCAAGTTGGACAGTTGTTAACTACAAGTCTTGGGCAGCCAAGCCCCTAACTTTTAGGAGGACTGTTGGGTCCTCAAATTTTATAAATGAGAAGCCTTGGGGCCTCATTTTGGTTAGCTAGTGGTTAGTCATTTTGTAGCCAGTTAGTCATTTTGTTTTAGCCATTAGTTAGCTAGTTTGTAGTTCGATTTTTATGCAATAGATTAGCTTTGCTTTCAGCTCATGCTCAAGCTCTCCTTGTGGACAGTTTTGATGTAACTTTTCATTTCTTGATTAATAAAGATGGATCCATCTTTGCACCAGCTCTAAATCTCTCTTGGGAGGCTGTAGCTCTTGGGGTTGGGCCCATCTCAAGCGCCCAGTACCTCCCTGTTATGAAACCAGCTCAAGAAAAGATAGAAAAGATAAATCCACGCCTTAGAATTCAGCGTCTTCGAGGGGGCAACCTCCTTTACATTACATAAATGAACAATTCTTGGATGATACAAATGAAAATACCTCCTTTTTATATATAGGAGTCTAAGTGGTCCCAATACAATCAAAGCCTACATAACAATAATATTGTAGGGCACAATAATAACAATAGTGGGCTTCTATGTGGCACAATAGTAACAATATGGGCACTACATGGGTACATTAATATAATAAGTGGGTTATACTAATAACAATAAGGGGTTACACTAGTAGTATAGGGGCCTAACATGACCCTCTCCTTCAAAAAGCGTTGTCCTCAACGCTTGAGTAGTTCTTGATGCTTCTATATAAAATTCTTGTCCTCCCATGTGGAATATTCAGCAGGTAAGTTCTTCCACTTGATGAGATACTCTGAAATTGATCGATTTCGTAGCTTTCGAGTTCTTGTTTCTGTGACTGCTCCAGGTTCCAATATGATTTTTCCTTCCTCTTCAATTTCTGGCAATATTGCTTGAATTGGGATCTTTTGCAACTTTTGACTAAGTGTCCATACTTCTTCGTTCTCCTTCCATTCATCCGTTGCTTCGTTTATCCAATTTGGTTGGATAATATAAATAGCACAAAACAATGCTTCCACATCCTCATCCTTGAAGCGTCTTCCCATTCGGTAAGGTCGCCATTTTTTAAGTGCATGTAGTATTGCCAACATTTCCTTCTCATAAATAGCTTGCTTGAGATGTAGCAGTAAAAATACCCAATCACTTACATCAAAACATTTTTCACTACGATGTTGATCTACCTGTTGTTTCATTTGATTTTGCACCGAAGTGGCGTCATCCTTAAAAAGTTGGAGAACTTTTTGTTGATGCTCGATATGATCTTTCTCTGCTTGAACCTTTTTCTTCTTGATATGTCCTTCTATCTTTTGAGGAGTGGTAATTTCTTCCAGTCCTTTACAAGATATGGTCGGATTCATTTCTTGATGCTCGATGTGATCTTTCACTACTTGAACATTTTTCTTCTTGATGTGTCCTTCTATCTTGATAGTTTGAGGAGTGGTAATTTCATCCATTGAATTACAAGATATGGTTGGATTCATTTCTTCTTTCTCGATGTTATCTTTCACTTCTTTCACCTTTTTCTTCTTGATATGTCCTTCTATCTTGAGAGTTTCAGGAGTGGTAATTCTTGCCAATGCTTTACAAGATATGGTCTGATTCATTTCTTCTTTCTCTGGGGTGGTGTCCTGACGTATATCCTCTTCTTTTGATGTTTCTTGATCCTTTTCTTCCTCCTCTTCATATTCTATGTAAAATAATTTCTTCTCAGCACACCTATGACCTTTAGTGCATTTGCTATCACAATTGTAACAAAGCCCTTTTTCTGTTTTTTCTTCCAATTGTTGTGGTGTAACCCTTGTAGGTTGTGGAAGGCTGGGAAAAAAAACACTTCCATCTTTATAGTTGTGAGGGGTATGCTTCTTGGTTTCCATAATTTTGCTTTCCATTATGTCACAAAGCCCTTTTACTCTTTCCAATTGTTGTGGTGTTGCTCTAAAGAAGGTGTTGCTCTTTGTATCCTCATAATGTGCTATCATTTCCTCCGTGAAAATTGACCACGTAACAAGTTTTTTACGAGAACAAAGCCCTTTGTACCATAAAAATTGATCTGGTTCTAAATATGAAGATGCAATACATACCTTTTGTAACAGTTGTACACCATGTATATCAAAATATTGCTCCATCTGAAGTATCCAATTTACCGGATCCTTGCAATCAAACTTCCTCATCTTGCTTTTTCTTGATTTTAGGATCTCTACCTTGAAATGACTGTAAATCTGTACTTTCGGATCTTTAAGTTCTGAAATTGTGACCTGTAGTAGCCCTCTGTGTCCTCTTTCCAATACCACAAGTCTGATCCAAATTGGATTCTCCATGAAAGAGTTATGCACAATCTCCCGCAGTGACCTGATTATAGACTAGTTCAGTAGAGTGAACTTGTATGAAGTGCCACGTGTCACTGTTTCAACCTTTGACTCTGAAAAATATATAAACCGAAACTACAGTCCGTCCCCTTTCTTTACCTTCTTACGAAATTTTAATCCGATGCTCAGAAAGAAAGTTATGACGATTTTCCCCAGGTCACCTGTTTTGAGTGTAATTCAGGAGTCTGCAAAAAGACCAAATTCCTCAGATCATATCTCCGAAAATATCGCGCGAAAAGCTGTGAAATTTGGACCCAAGGTTCAGCGCCAATATTTCTCAAATGGGTTTTTTTTTGCGACTTCTGAAACGTCACAGAAAAAAAGTTATAGCGAAAATGCCACGATGACCTGTTTGGAGCAGCGAAACCCTAGAATCCAAAGCTCTGATACCAAATGTTATGAAACCAGCTCAAGAAAAGATAGAAAAGATAAATCCACGCCTTAGAATTCAGCCTCTTCGAGGGGGAAACCTACTTTACATTACATAAATGAACAATTCTTGGATGATACAAATGAAAATACCTCCTTTCTATATATAGGAGTCTAAGTGGTCCCAATACAATCAAAGCCTACATAACAATAATATTGTAGGGCACAATAATAACAATAGTGGGCTTCTATGTGGCACAATAGTAACAATATGGGCACTACATGGGTACATCAATATAATAAGTGGGTTATACTAATAACAATAAGGGGTTACACTAGTAGTATAGGGGCCTAACATTCCCTTGTTTATATTTATGTGTTTGCTGCGTTCTTGAAATAAAATCTGCTCTTTAGATCTTGCTTTGTTATTGTAGTTGGTTTTGATGGGTAACGTAGCTTTTTATGCTTAGAATCGATTGGTAGGAGTTTGTATGCATTAAAATATTTTGGCATGTTCTTGCTCACGTGATGTATATGGTTCTCTTTTCAAACAAGGTTGCTGTGTATTCATTCATTAACAGTTGGATTGAGTTAGCTAGGACTTGGTTTGTTTGCAAGAATTCATTGATTTGTTTGAATAAGCATTGTGCAGGGCATCTCTATCACCTCTTCATCACCTCCTCGTTCATCTAAGCCTCGTTCAGGTCAGCTCCTCCATCACCAAGTCTGTTTCTTCATCTCCCATCTGCTCTTTTGCCACGTAACCCTACCTTCTTGCTTTTTCATTGCCTAAACCTTCGTTGATGCAAGTCAGCCTTCCACATCATCTCACCACTCCATCCATCAGTTCCTAGGTCACTTCAGACCCCCATTCTACCTCCATAACCATCCATGCACCTTTTTCCCTCCATCCATTCTCCAAAATCCTCGTTTCAGAACATCCTGTAGAAATCTTGGAACATCCTGTAGAAACCCCTACAGACTTCCTGTAGAAGTTCATAAGCACGGTTGCATGTCATCCAAACTTTGTGAAACTCTCAGAGAGAATGTCAGGTATCCCTTAGACCCTCTCTGTACCATCTCAACCTTTCCCAAAGCATTTCATCCCTTGATCCATCCCTGCACAGTGGAAAACTAGTTAGAAGCACATGCATGATAATTTCAACAACTTAAGCAAAAATACAAAAAGATGTTTTCTTTAGATAATGATAACTTAGACAAATGCATTTTACCTTCCTAGAAGTAATGGCATCTCTTCTCGTAGTTTGCATTCTCATTTTTTCATCAATAGGACTAGTTGGTAGAATTAGGGTTTGCTAGGGTTTGCTAGGGTTTATGTTTCTTTTTGGCTTTCAGTTTCTTTCCGCAAGTAGATTAGATTCCTTTGAGTTAGCTTTCATCCATCAATTAAAAAGCTTCTTCTAAGAGCTCATAGAAGTTGGCTTGAGCCCCTAGCGGACTTGTGCCAGCTGACCAAGTGACAGCTACGGCAAGAGCTAGTACTTGTGCATACAGCACCGTCGCTTCCATGTTTGTACGAACTACCGGGTTGATAAAATTAGAGATAGGAAGCCCCAGGAGTCGTAGCATTATTGCTACAATACTGGAGCCCAGCACTTATCCGGATCAATGAAGCTGGACTACTACAACAGCGTTGGGTTACAGGTAAGATCGAAACACTTGATTTCTCATATTGTAATGCATATTTAGAGAAGGATTGCTCTTATTTGTCTTGTTTGTCACTAGAAAGTCTTAGGCTTCTAGGGAGGTCGGTTGTGTCCACACCGTCGACTCTTTCCGCGTGACAAAATGGCGACTCCACTGGGGATCGAACCCAGAATCTCTGGTTTCGCAGACAAAATGGCGACTCCGCTGGGGAAACCATGGATGTGTTTGAGTTCTTTTTGATTTCATATTTTGATCTGAGAAAAATCGTTTGTTTTCTGGTTTTTGGCTGTATAACTGTGTATTTGGGTGGGTTAGCTTAGGGTCAAATTAGTTTTTTTATTTTTCTTAGTTTTTCCAGCAGTACGCAGCCTCTGAGTTAGGCACAGTGCGTACTAGTACGCACTGCGGCTTTGCGCACAGAGCATACCCGCACCTGTGTGAACAGAAGACCTGCATACCCCTGTCAATTTTGAGAAAATTTCAATTTTTTCTTTTTTTCTCTTTAGATTTTGTTTTTAATTTGTTTTTACTGCCCAGATCCATTATTTTACTCTCAAAGATCTTCACCTGAACTTGTTTCGTTAGTGTCGAGAGTTTTGGTAGAATTCATAGAG
Source organism: Pinus tabuliformis (assembly GCA_031772625.1). NCBI lineage: Eukaryota > Viridiplantae > Streptophyta > Pinopsida > Pinales > Pinaceae > Pinus > Pinus tabuliformis. Next base: position 472,493,532 of record CM062808.1, read on the forward strand.
ATTTTGCCTTAGGGTTTGATTTTTAACTGGTCCTGTAGTGACTTTGGCGTTAGAGGTTGTCAAACTTTGGATCTCCCTTGTTTTTTTCAACTCTCTTAGGAGTCGGGCCAGTCATAGAATTCACCCTTGTGAGAAACCTACCTTTGTGTCTTCTCTTTGCGAATCTCGAAAAAGTTTGTTGATTAAAGCTTTGAATTTCATTTTTGTGAAAAAGAACAAAAAGATTTCGATTTTTTTTTTCGATTAGTTTATGATTCTGCATGGATTGATCCTTAGTTGCATTTTGAATGAGTAAAACATCCGGGAATTATCCTTGTAGGCTTTTGTCCTCCTTATTTTTTTCTTTTAGGTAAATTTCCCTTTAATTTTCTTTTGAGTGATTTTGATTTGATTGCCTTAGATTTGTTAAATTTGATTCTTGATAAATAGTTTTACATGTTTGATTAATATAGGAAAAATACAAAATTTCTTTTGGAAACAAGTTTGCTTTGGTAGCATTTGTAGTCTTTTGAAGAAAAGGAAATTTCGTGAATAATTAGTGGTCATGAGTTGCATGTTTTGAAAAGATAAAGAGAATTGTTTCTTTGATTGTCTTTGTTAAGAAAGTTGTTTTCTATAAAATTTGAATTCTCTCAACTCTCTTAGCTAGGAGATTCATTGAAAAAGAAAAGTAGTTTAAATCATCTTAGGTGCATCTTTGTAGTGGTTGCGAGTCGAGTCTACACACCACCAGTTTCATCTCCACTACCTTTTGTCTTAAGGAAGCCATAAAATTAACGCTTAAAGTAAAATCAACTTAGTAACTTTTTATTTGCTAGGGCTCTGAAACACCAATATAGATCAGGCTAGTGTCTTGGAGTAGGAGAGTAATAAACTCTCCAAGACAATAAAACCAAACAAGTAGCTTATCTTGTGATAGATTAAATCCAGCTGTTTCATTTATACTCTGGGAAAACTCCTCTTAAAGGAGAAGCACGAGCTCGTGTCCGAACCAGTGAGGGGATCAATCCTCCCTCGTTGGGAACGACGCCAGACACGCACGTATTACAAATGGTAAACCTCGAATTAACCATTGTCGAGGAGCCAGGGGTCACTTGTCGGTAAACCTTGGATTATTGTCAAGGAGCCGGCAAGGGGATTGAGCTTGATACTCTGCCCTTGCGTGCTGGCGGAGTGTAGACTGGTCCCCCAGGTGTATTTTTTGTTGTTGGTAACCTTAGTGACCATAATCTTTAGGATTCTACCGAGGTGATGGTGGAGGGAAGATCCCACTGTACCTGGAGCAGACGTCGGCTAGACTCACTTGGATTTTCGGGGGGGTTCACTTCACTCGAGACGGTTAAAGTGGAGGAACTTGTGCTAGTCTATTCATTGAGCAGGTTGCCGGGATAACTGTTCCACCCGCCACTTCTGTACTGAATCCGGCGATGTTGGACTTCATCACCAACTAGCGCTTTCGGTCCGGAAGGCTACTGTTTGTGCTTGGTTTGACGCCCTAGATTCTTTAGGCGTGTGCTTCAAATTTGTTTGGTTCTTTAGAGACTTTAGGCAGTTTGCTTTGAGATTTTACTTTATTTGCGTGTGCAGTAGTTAAAAGTCTTTAACTGTGGCGGAATTACCGAGACAGTCCCGTAGACTTCGGGGCCAGTCTCCTGAGATTGTTTCCGTGGCCAAATTGTTGAGGACATCCCGTAGAATTCGGAGTGAACCTCCCGAAGAGGTTCCGAGTCATTACGAAGGTTTGAAAGTCCTTGTAACGCCTCCTAGTGGCAGTAGAGTAGGTTCACCTGAAGAAGGAGAGTCTTCGTTGGTAGTCCATCAAGATTACCAAAGTCTAGAGACAGGTTATAATCCTGAAGCTGTTGCAGTTTCCGAGCTTGCTGGTAGTTTTTCATCTGCTAGTGATATAGGCGAAGAACCTGAAATATCTGAACCTATTACTCCAACTTCTAGTGTTCCTGATTCACCTAGGGTAGAAAGAGTCATAACCGAAAATCTTCCTTCTGGTTTGATAGCTATTGAAGAACTTGCTCCAGAAGAAGAAGTAGGCCCTTTTCTTGAAGATCAACCTACTATTGATCTAAGAGAGCGTGAATCTATCTTTTACAGTCCTCCTAGAAGTACTACTTGGTATCTTTCGTTAACTAATTATTTAGACAACTCAGGTACAATTTTTTCTCCACCTCGTACTCATTTTCCACCTAGAGGTATTTATACTCCTGTAAATATGTCTGGTCAGTCGTCAATGTTCACTCAATCACCTGAATCTTTTTTGTATGGCGGTCCTTCTGTTCCTACTGGGTATCAGTCACTTGCTGGTACTTTTGCAGGAGCATCTCCTCAACCCATTGAACATGGGTTATTAGCTAGAAACAATGGTAATAAGCCGTTGGGTGTAGGAGACATCTATATGATGTCAGGTTCAACTCCTAGTTCTCAACCTCAAGGTGCGCAGTTACCGCCTGGGGGGCAACCTCAATTAATGCCTGGGGGGCAACCTCAAGGTACATAAATTGCGTCTGGGGGGCAACCTCAAGGACAGTATATACATGTGATACAATACATTCCTCAAGGTCAACCCCAGCCTCAATATATACCCCAAGGTCAACCCCAGTATCAGTACTTACCTCAAGGGTATCAACCCCAAAGTCAGTACTCGAGTCAAGGTCAACCCCAGTATCAGTACATGCCTCAAGGGTATCAACCCCAGGGTCAGTACTCGACTCAAGGTTATCTACCACCTCAAGGTCAAGCTTATGTTCAAAGTATAGGAAATATACCTGTCAATTACCAATCCTACCCTCAACCTGGTTATGGATCTCAGTATCCTCAACCTGTTACGGGTCAATACCCCGGAATGATAGTGTGGGATCCATCACAAGGTCAACAGGTGATGCAGCCAAGTATACAGTTATTACCTCAAACTGGACAACCCGTAGTTTCTGGTTCACTCCAAAAACCGCAACCTGTCCAGTCAACTATTCAAACTTCTGTAACTTCGGTAGTTACTCAGTCGCCAATTGCTCCTAGTACTCCATCTCAAACGACTGCTGCAACTACCGCACCATCTGTCCAGTCTACCGCACTTACTTCTGGAGTATCGACAGCTCCGGTTTCTACTGTCTCTGCAACCACCCCTCAGACATCTTTACCGTTGTTCGGATCCACGATTCAAACCACGGTTTAGATGCCTGTAGGGCAGCCTGGTTTAAGTACTGTTGTAACAAGTCAACCTCAATTTACGTATCAACAGTACCAGGGAAAGTACCAATTCGGTCCTGCTGTCCAACAACTGGTTTACTAGTATCAACCGTATCCTGGGTATACTTATCAACAACCTCAACAGCCCAGTACGGTCCGGTTAATCCTGGTTTTCCAGGAGGATATAATATCCCGAATGCGATTCCTATTCCTAGTTATCCTGGATATCCTCCTCCTGGAACTGGTATTGTGACCCAGAGTTTTAGAGATCCTAACTGGCAATTGTCGTTTATCGCAACTTTGGATTTACCCGACTTGACGTGCCTAACGAACAACCCAATCAATTATCTTCCGTTCTGGCCACCAATGCCAAATAAGTTGCCCAATGATATACCCAAGTTTGAAGGTAAGTCTGGAGAGGATCCGTCCAATCATGTGATGACTTACCACCTCTGGTGTGCTTCAAATTCTATCTCGGATGATTCAATCCGTTTACGTCTTTTCCAGCGTACGCTCATTGGTCTCGCGGCCAAGTGGTACATTGAGTTACCACAATCCTCTTTTTATAATTTCAGCCAGTTAGGTACTTCGTTCCTTACTCATTTTCAGTTGCTGGTCAGATATGATAATGGTACTGAGTTATTAACTTCATTAAAACAATCGACATCCACTTATATTTCCGATCATATTCATGAATGGAGACGTCGAAGACGTTTAATGAAAGTTTTTATCCCAGACCAAATCTTAGCTGAATGGTTTGTAAAATCATTATTACCGAAGATTACTGAAGATGTAGCTAAGGCCATAGTAGTTACTGAGGAGCAAGTCATTGCTCAAGCCTAATACCTTGACTTAGTTTACACTCAGTCGGGTACGTTGCACGAGAAGATCCCAGATCTTCCTAAGTCGAATCAAATCGCTGCTGCTCCTTCGGGGTCTCATGCTGCTGATGGCATGATTGGTACGGTGAATACTAAAAGTAAGAAGAAATCCTCAAAGAATTCTTCTCCAATAATAACCTTACCAGACTCCCCGACAGGAGAGTCGTCTCCTAAAATTACCGTCGACGTTCACGCTGTAGAGTCATATACGGCTAAATCAAAAAACGGTGGTAAGAAGAAAGGTAAGAAGAAGGAAAAAGCAGATAAGGCTCCAAAGGAGAAAAAAGAGAAGTCGGAATCTAACGACGAGAAGCGCAAACCTCGCTATCCTTGTTTAATTTGTGAAGAAGATCATTTCACAAGATCATCGGGAGGAGGTTTTGAAAATCGTTAAAGGTTCCCCAACTCCTGTTGTTTTGACAAATCCATTTCCAAAGCAGGAGAGTAAGATGATAGGTTCTTCCTCGAGTGCCAGTGAAGAACCCATATTGATGATGTCTCATGTACGGATTGCGACTCGATCGCAAGATTATGGTAGTAAGAGTCCTGTTGATGGCAAAGAAGCAGAATCTTCTCATTCGAATCCATCAACCTCAGCTCCCAGTTCCGATCCACTACAGATCGAGAAACCTAACCCGGACTTAGTAATCAAACCGCCCGCCAAGGGTATACTTCGAAAGTCTGCTTTCAATCCACATGCGAGAGCAGCTCAGAATTATAACATTGTTGAGGACTTAGCTGTTTCACCCTCAGCAATGTCGGCTTTGGAAGTGCTGCAATCATGTCCAGCACAATGAAAATTACTTTTGTCGGCTATAGGAGCTGTTGATATTCAGGACCCGAACCTGATAATCTTTGATCTAGAAAATAGTACACCACGTCTCCCTCATCAAATGGCTTTCCAGATCCCAGTGATAGTCAAAAACAGGCCTATTCATCAGACTGTAATTGATGAAGGAGCTTCTACGTGTATTATGTCGATTCAATGTTGGAGATCGCTTGGTTCTCTTGCATTGAACCAATCCCCGATGATTCTTAAGGCCTTTGATGGCCGTGGGTTCCATTCGTTTGGCATTCTACAGGATTTGCCTATAGGGGTTGAAGGAAAAACCATTAGTCTGGATGTGGAAGTGGTTGATGCCCCTCTAGACTACAACTTTCTTTTGGGTCGCAGTTGGTCTTATGCTATGACAGCGGTAGTGTCATCGGTTTTCAGAGTTATAAAGTTTCCACACAATGGCAAGATCGTGACCATAGACCAGCTGGCTTATTTTTCATCTGACCCAGCCTCTTCAGAGAGTATCCAGCATGTCGGTAAAACGACTATCCCTTACAAGGATGTTGGTGTAGGATTAGTCAAAGATTCCGGTTTACTGGGAACTTTTCCTTTCCCTCCACTCAACGCAGACCCTTCATTTGCTTTCATTCATATGATTACTTCAAACACTATTATTTACGATGATCCTTGGATTGTCCCATCTGAATCTGAGATAGACTCATTTGGTGATGTTATGCCTTTGAGTCCATATGAAATTGCTTATGAAGCCGTGCAGTCTTTTTCCGACCCGCTTTCAACCCAAATTGACCAAATGAATGTGGTCGGTGAAGAATCACTTTTCACATCAACCTCGGAATGGATAACGTTTCCTGAAGTCGTGTCATCTGACGAACAACTTCGCAAAATCCTAAGTGTAGACGATCTACCATGGGAAGATCTCCATCACAGATCTTCGTTTTTACCTGAGGATGATGACTTTGAAAATGATTTTTCATCCATCTTTACAGCTGAATATGTCAAGGACGCTCAGAATCCCATGAAACATCCTGATTCAGAGTTGAATTTGGGAAACATTTCTCAAACTATTTCCATTGACATTTCAGTCAAAACCAGAATTGTTGAGAACATTCATATAGGTGCCTCGTGTACAGATGATGAAATTAAAAAATACAAGGCCCTATTTCAAGAATTTCACGACGTGTTTGCCTGGTCCTATGAGGAAATGCCAGGAATTGATCCCTCCATTGTTGTTCATGAAATCAAGACCTACCCGGACGCTAAACCCGTTCGGCAACGTCTGCGTCAGATACACCCTAGGAAAGCGGCTGCGATTAAAGCAGAAGTCGAGAAGCTGTTGAAAGCAGGGTTCATTTACCCAATCCCGTTAACGGATTGGGTATCGAATATTGTTCCGGTTAACAAGAAAGAATGAACAATAAGAATATGCATCGACTATAGGGATATAAATCGTGCTTGTCCAAAAGACAACTATCCCATGCCCTATATCGATCAAATAATTGATGATTGTGCCGACAGTGAAATATTTTCCTTTATGGATGGTTTTTCCGGTTACAACCAAATCAATATTCTGCCTGCCGATCAACCAAAAACGGCTTTCATTTGTCCTTGGGGGACATTTTCTTATTGCAAATTACCTTTTGGACTTAAGAATGCCGGAGCCACTTTCCAACGGGCAATGTCTTATGCGTTTCACGACATCAAACACATTGTGCAACCGTATCTCGATGATTTGCCTGCTCATTCTTTACATCGAGCTGATTACCTTGTCCACCTACGAGCTATTTTTATGAGGTGTCGGCATTATCTAATTCGGTTGAACCCACACAAATGTGTCTTCTGCATAGAAGTGGGACGATTGCTAGGATTTGTCGTGTCAAAAGCCGGTATCCGCGTCGATCCCTCGAAGGTAGAAGCTATCATCAAATTGCCTCCTCCTTCGAGTTTGTGCCAACTCCAAAGTTTCCAAGGGAAAGCAAACTTTTTACGTCGATTCATTCCTAACTACGCCGAGGTTACAAAGGGTTTCACCCGGTTGTTAAAACAAAATGCTCAATTCTCTTGGGATGAGATAGCTCAGAAATCTTTTGATGCACTTAAGCACGCGTTGACCCATGCACCGTTGCTGCATCCTCCCAACTACAACCAAGATTACTTTTTGTATCTCGTCGCCTCCCACTCCACCATTGGAATGGTCCTAGCTCAGGAAGATGAATTCGGAACGGAACATGTGATATATTATCTTAGTCGGACCTTAAATCCAACCGATTTAAAGTATTCACATGTGGAAAAGTTGGCACTGGAAGCCGTTCAAGCTGTCCAGCATTTTCGTCACTACATTCTTCTCCGTAAAACTACAATGATTTCGGATTGCAACCCTATGATCTATATTTTGACTAAACAATTGCTAGGGGGCAAGTACTCCAAATGGATCGTTATCTTGCAGGAGTTCGATTTGGAGTTCGAGAAATCCAAATCTAAGAAATCCTTAGTCTTTTCCGAGTTAATGTGTGATTTCCCGCGTGCTAACACAGAAACAGTGGCAGAGGAGCCCATTGCGGACGAATCTTTGTTTCTTATCAGCACTTTAGATCCGTGGTATGGGGATATAATCATCTATCTCCAGACCCAATCCTTTCGGCCCGAAATCTCAAAGTCGGAGCGTCGGAAAATTTGATTCCAGTCCCAAGAATACAAAATCATTGGAGATACTCTTTATCGTCATGGGGCAGACTTGATTTTTCGACGTTGCTTAACTCATGAGGAAGCTGAAATGGTTTTGAATGACTGTCACTCTGGAGCGTGTTGTGGTCATATGTCTGGGTATGCCACTGCCCAAAAGATATTGCGCGCTGGCTATTTCTGGTCGTCCTTATTTAAAGATTGTATTATTGCGGTCCGAAAATGCCACAACTGTCAGGTGTTTGATCGAAAGATGCGCGCGCCACCTGCTCCTCTCCACCCTATAATTGCCGTTGGTCCTTTCGCCAAATGGGGTATCGACTTTATTACTTGTAACCCTCACTCGGCCGGGGGGCATGCGTATATCATCCTTGCGGTTGATTATTTTACTAAGTGGGCCGAGGCGATGCCTACATTCGAGGCAGACGGTAAGACAACAACGATTTTCGTATTCAATCACATTATTGCTAGTTTTGGTGTGCCACAAGCGATAATCACTGACCATGGGCGCCATTTTCGAAACATTATGATGACAGAACTTACAGGCCAGCTTGGTTTACGTCATGATAGCTCTACTCCTTATTATCCCCAAGCGAACGGTATGGTTGAGTCTATCAACAAAGTTCTAGTTATCATGATCCGACGGATCATTGATATTCATCGGTCGAATTGGCACAACATGTTATTTTCGGCGCTGTGGGCATACCGAACCTTAGTGAAAACATCAACAGGGTTCACTCCTTTCCAACTAGTGTATGGTTTGGAAGCCGTGCTGCCCATTGAATGCAAAATCCCATCACTGCAAATGGCCATTGAATTTCTTCCAGCTACTTCCGAAGAGGAGAAGCGTCTGTTATACTTAGCTAAATTATATGAGACTCGACGTGAAGCTGCTCTAGCAATCGAGACTCACGCAAAACGAATGAAAGCTCAGTATGACCGGAATGTGACCCCTCGAAATTTTTCGGAAGGAGACCTAGTGTTGTTATATGATCAAGCTAACGATAAGTTAGGTGCTGGAAAATTCGTTCCTATGTGGCATGGGCCCTACATTGTCAAGCGAAAGCTAGAAAAAGGGGCCTATGAGCTGGTAGACTTTGACGGGGACTCTTTGGGTAAACCCAGAAATGGACTTTACCTAAAGAGGTATTATGCTTAAATGATGGGTATGGAGATTTTTATTTAGGATTAGTTTTCTCTTTCTAGTTGCTATGTGTGCTTAGTTTAGACTGTGTGTTTAGTTTAGACAGTGTGCTTAGTTTAGAGAGTGTGTTTTTCGTCGTTATTCTGGCTTATCTTGGTTTTACTCTTGATATTGCAGATGTCGACGCCTCTCCAAACGTACATTGGGTTTGCTGATGGTGCTTGTCGTAGTACACGGAATATCTCTTCCGCAGCTTAGGTTATCTATTCGCCCTCTGACGAGTTAGTTTCTATGCATGGGGTGAACCTCGATCAAACAACAAACAACATTGCAGAATACAGTGTAGTGATTGAATTATTATCTGAATCTATTTCATTTGGGATTCGGAGTTTGATAGTGAGGTTAGATTCTGAACTCGTTGTATTACAGCTTAATAGAGTCTATGCCATTAGAAATCCAGTGTTACTGAGATTGTTTTTGAGGGTGCATTTCTTGGAACGTGAATTTGATTACATTGAATATCAACATATTCCAAGGTCTTTAAACACATTAGCAGATGCAATGGCATCTCGAATGTTAAATAGGCATTTGTAACAATCATAAATGTAAATTTATAAACATTTCATCACACATGTTTAACAAAATAAGCCGGTAATAATGATTTATATAGATAGAAGTGTGTCAAAAAATGTACATCGTCTTCGATCATAGGTTTAAAACACCTTATGATCGGCAAAAATGATAAGTACAAAAAGTCAAAATGTCACGTGTGTCTACAAAAGTGACCATCCGATCACTGGTGGTGCTCTCTATACGACACCACTGCATGGGCTAGCCTACACAAAAACCTCCTAAGAGGTCCTGCGACTGCGACTACGTAGCGCTGAAGTCTGATAGGAATGTCATCTATAGTCGTCTCTGGTATATCCGCCGTCAGACGCTCTAGATCCTGCTCCAACTCAGCTAGTGTCTCTGCGGCCGCGCACTGTGGGGCCGGTGCCGGTGCAGCTGGATGTCTCCTCTCAAAAGCCCGGAGATTGGCTGGACGCCGTGGGCCTACATCTGCATTTTGAACATTTTTACTGTCAGTTTGAGACGATATATATATAAAAAAAAAAAATAGATAATTTAAAAACTTGTGAAAAATGAAGTACCTCTGTCATCCCATTATTCTCCCTGTGGAAGAACCATGTCCGGATCATTCCAAAAATCCATTCCGGCATAAGGAAAATCCTGAATCGCAAAGACCTGGCTTTCTAGCCAGTGAAAGTAACCATCACGAAATCGAACAACGGCCGCTCCCTCATCAGGATGTCGGGCCATTACCGCAACCCACCGCGTCAACTTAGGCTCCCGAGGAGGCCCAACTGGAACTGTAAGATGCTGGGGGATCAGCATTGGAACTCTCTCTAAGGCAAAGCTCACAACTAAAGGCCCATATCCAAAAATCTTCAGTTGTCCGTTCTTTTCCCTAGTTAGTTGGCCCTTCATATTGGCCAACACAACATCGCACCAGTTGAAAATGGTGCCTTGGAAGCAATCTATAGCCATCCGCATTTGGGAACCAGTGGCTATGTGCAAAGCGGCAGCACCGCAAAGTCTGGTAACAGTAAAGACTATCACCATAAGTTCAGGATGGGATATGTATTTGATTTCTATCCCCTTCTCCTGGTTTTGATTGTTGCACCACTCTAGCCGGAGACTAGCAAGGGATTGGCCATCCGACCTAGTCCCGTATAGAGAGAGTTGCTCGCCCCTGTTAGGCAAGCCAGTGAGAAAATATATGTCGGAGGGATCTATCTCGAGCTGGTGCTCTCCGATGTAGAAACACTGATCCTGAATGTTCCACCTTTCAACCAGCCACTCTAAGAATGGCACCTGGACCCTCATGCCAGGTATGGCCCAGTACTTGTACAAACCGCATGCCTTTAACGCATCAATAGAAGGTTGATGACCTATTGCGGCCAAATCAACGTCTTCGTGTTCTCTTTCACGCCAATCTAGCATGGTGGGCAATCTACACACCAAAAAACAATGATTAGAATTCATAAAATTAAAATTTGATGGTTGATTTTTGTGTTTGGGGTTTGAAAATCCGCTTTACGCGGAGTACGCACCCCGCGTTCAGAAAACAGAGCGGGGGTACGCAGTTGTTCTGAAGGTGGGCTGCGTACTCCGACTTTTTTCCCATATACGAAAAAGTCGGGGTACGCAGGTCACCCATGGGGCACCTGCGTACCCCGAAAAGTGGACCCTAAAACCCAAAACCCTCTAAAAAATCAAACTAGGACTTGAAATGAAATTCTAAACAGATGAAATTGAAGAGGAGGATGTTGTGAAATACCTAAAAGAGACGGCGCTCGATTCTGACGGTCGGATTCTCCACAATGTCCACGGGAAGTTTCCTGTCAAAAGCCCTTTTCTCAACCTCAACAGTAAAATGGTAAAAATGACATGGTAAAAAGTCCTTTTATAGGTTTTTTGGATAAATGAATGCTAAGTTTTTTTATTTTTCACCGTGAAAGGATATTTTTCAATGTATTTTTGCCTATCTTAAACAGGTATGAGTAATGTGTTGTTTTTGTGCAGGACAAAGGGACTTTAGGGTAAAATCATCATTTTTCACGAACCAAGAAATCAGAGTCATCTTTTAAGCCCTTTTCTGACTCCTAAAACATGAAAAGATTGCCGAGCGTTTCTTTTACACTCGTTAAAATGGAATTAAAAGACGGTCCTCTTATAGCCCTTTTCTGACCGTAAAAACAAGAAAAGATTGTCGGGTTTTTGTTGTTTCAAACTCGATACTCGAAATAAAACGACGTGCCCTTGATCGCTTTTTACTTTTCAGGTCAGAGGCACTAATAATGAAAGTACTCCTTGGTCGCAAGATCAAGCGGTTCTCTCAGGTATGATTTTATACTTTTTCGGGCCTGAGAGACACAAATTTACGAAAAAGTTCACCTTGGAGTCTTCTTTAGTTTTTTCAGACTCTCTAAAATTGAAAAACGCCGAGTTTCTCCTATACTGGACTCGTTAAAATTTCACAGTAAAGGACCTGTTCGATTACAAACAGGAACAGACCACTCCTTCTTAGGGTCCGAATCTAAACTAAGTTGGACTCATCCGAAGGATGAGCTTATAATCAAGCATATGTTATCCTCCTCAAGCTTGTAAAAAATAAAGAGGTACTTTCCAGAAATGGTGGGGGAAAAGAGAGAAGAATGAACCTATTTGTTATCCTTTGTTACAGAAGAACCTTATCACCGCTCTTGAACACGACACTTTTCATTCACCTGGGTTGGGAAATCCTTTGCCTTAAAGTTGATCAAACCTCTTTGAAAGTCTTCAACCGTTTCCGGGTATTAACTTTGGGTCAATCGTCACCAAGCCACCTGTCGTGTCGTTATGTGTTCAAGAGGTCTCTGCAAATAAACCATTCATATGCAAAATACTTGTCATCCATTTGACCATCCCTGAGTCAGTCCTTACAGTGACATTTCTTCAACTTGAACAATGATTTCGTGTTGTGGGCTTGCCTGCAACGGGTCGCTTTCTATCGACATCAGCACATTATCTAGAAATATGACTTAGAAATCGTCAGTAACTTGAAGTCTACATGCATCAATGGCAGGTTTCTCGCCTTTGACGACAGTTTACATCATTGACTTTCGATCAAGGGATTCCGTGACGTGTTCGACATCAACCCATTCATTCACATTTCATGGATTGTACTGGGTACTTTGAGAACCATTGACATCACTGGTGGTCTCTCTCACACTTGTTAACAGTTTACATCATCGACTGGTAATCAAGTGGTTTCTACCATGTTTGACATCAACTCATTTATTCGCAGGGATAGAATCGTACCAATTCGGGAAGTAGAGATGAAGACCCTGGATCTAGTTTCCACCATCCAGGCTGCGAGGAGTTTTGTATTCATTATATAGTAGACTTATCATAAACATATGGCTACGTCCATACTGTGTCTACAAAAGTTTATGATTGTAATGTACTGCAAAATCATTCTTGTATCAGAGCAGTAGCTAGATTGTTAGTTAAAGTTTTCAATCTGAGTATGGGAATGCCTACCTCAGCGATGATATCATCTTATATATGTATTTTGTGTTGAATATTTGCAGGTTCTGACCGGGCTCTCCGCAAGATACTCCTTGAAATGATAAAGTACTTCACCCTTCCTAGATCATATGAAACCCTAATCTACTACAGGCTTCGCACTTTAGGGGGCAATCTGTTACACTAAAAAAGTCACCATGACTATTTGCAGTTAGTATGGCTCCATCCACTGTCATACTATCCTCCTTGGCAAGTCTCATGCCTCTGCTCTGCATGTAAAACTCCAAAAAAGAAGAGAAAAGTCATTTAAAGTCAATTATCTCTGGTACGCAGTTTCTCTTAGCCTTACCTGCGTGTACGCAACCCAAGTTCACAATACCTGCGTACTTGTATGCTCTGTATGTAAAGGGGTGGGTGCGTACCCCTGTAAAGGTCAAAAGGCGCGAGTTTCATCTTTAAAAAGTTACTCGTGGTCATTTCTAGAGCATTCTAGAAGCTTGTTTGACGTGTATGAAGCATCTCCAGATGGTTCATGTACCCAAAGAAAGAGGAACTTATCCCATGAAGAGGGGAGCCTATCCCATTGAAAGAGGGGCTTATCCCATCCATGGTGGAGCTAATTAACTTCCTCTAGAGCACTATAAATACAGGCATTGGGCCAAAGGGAGGGAGGTTGAAAGCTGAACATTCCTAAGGGTAGATGCTGCTGGAATTAGGACTTCCTTGTGAGAGCTTGTGAGGAGAGATTACCATCTTTGCTTGTTTCCATTGGGAGGTGGGTGAGCTGATCAGAGTAAAGGAGAACTCTTGTGGACCCTGGGAGGAGCTTGCACAACACAAAGGCTCAGGTTGTAATGGTTCCTTTTGTTACCTTTTAATACAAATTAGTCCATTCTTCTCAACAATTTGTTATTTATGAGTTGTTTCATATACTCCTTGGTCTATATGTTAAATATGTTTTATTTTATGTCATAATCAGGTGCTATTTAATCGTGTGACTGTTGATGAATGCAGGTTTCGAAGAAAAGGAGGAGCTTATCCGGATCAACGAAGCTGGACTACTACAACAGCGTTGGGTTACAGGTAAGATCGAAACACTTGATTTCTCATATTGTAATGCATATTTAGAGAAGGATTGCTCTTATTTGTCTTGTTTGTCACTAGAAAGTCTTAGGCTTCTAGGGAGGTCGGTTGTGTCCGCACTATCGACTCTTTCCGCGTGATAGCCCTTTATACCATAAAAATTGATTCGGTTCTAAATATGAAGATGTAATACATAACTTTTGTAACATTGGTACACCATGTAGATCAAAATATTGCTCCATCTTAAGTATCCAATTTACCGGATCCTTGCCATCAAACTTCCTCATCTTGTTTTTTCTTGATTTTAGGAGCTCGATCTTGAAACAACTGTAACTCTGTACTTTTGGATCTTTAAGTTTTGAAATTGCGACTTGAAGTAGCCCTCTATGTCTTCTTTCCAATGCCACCAGTTTGATCTAAATTGGATTCTCCAAGGAAGAGTTATGCCAACTCTCCCACAGTGACCTGATTATAGACTAGTTCAGTAGAACGAACTTGTACGACGTGCCACATGTCACTGTTTCAACCTTTTTCTCTAAAAAATATATACAACAAACTACAGTACGTCCTCTTTCTGTACCTTCTTACGAAATTTCAATCCGATGCTCAGAGAGAAAGTTATGATGATTTTCCCCAAGTCACCTATTTGGAATGTAATTTAGGAGTTTGCAAAAGGACCAAATTCCTCAAATCATATCTCCACAAATATAGCGCAAAAAGCTCTGAAATTTTGACCCAAGGTTCAATGCAATCTTGTCTCAAATGGGTTTTTTTTTTTGCTTCTGAAACATCGCAAAAAAAAGTTATAGCGAAAATGCACAATGACCTATTTGGAGGAGCAAAACCCTAGAATCCAAAGCTCTGATACCAAATGTTATGAAACCAGCTCACAAAAAGATAGAAAAGTTAGTTGAACACCTTAGAATTTAGCCTCTTCGAGGGGGAAACCTCCTTTACATTACACAAAAGAACAATTCTTGGATGATACAAATGACAAGACCTCCTTTCTGTATATAGGAGTCTAAGGGGTCATAATATAATTAGAGCCGACATAACAATAATAATGTAAGGGTACAATAATAACAATAGTGGGCTTCTATGGGGCACAATAATAACAATATGGGGACTACATGGGTACAACAATATAATAAGGGGGTTGTACTAATAAAAATAAGGGGTTACATTAGTAGTATAGGGGCCTAACATCGTGGAGAAGAATACTTTATATTGTTCATTGACGATTTTTCCAGAATGTGTTGGATAGGAATTCTAAAGCATAAATATGAAGCATTTGAAAATTTCTAAGCCTTCAAAGATTTTGTTGAAAATGAATCAAATCGCAAAATCAAATGCCTTAGATCTGATTGAGGAGGGGAATTTACCTCAGATGAATTCTTCGAGTTTTGTGAAGAAAATGGAATAAAAAGAGAATTCTCCACCACAAGGACTCCTCAACAAAATCAAGTGGTAGAAAGGATGAATAGAACTGTTCAACAAATGGCTCGTGCCATGCTAGATGTGTCTGAAACTCTTGCAACCTTCTAGGGTGAAGCTGCATGTTTTGTCATCACTATCCTCAACAAAGAAAACGTTCGAGTAAACAACACTCAAACTCCACATGAACTTTGGTGTGGTAAGACTCCCACTGTAAAATACTTCAAAGTTTTTGGAAGCAAATGTTACATGAAAAGGACTGATGAAAAACTTGGAAGGTTTGAACCTAGAGTAGATGAATGCATTCTCCTTGGTTAATCTTCCCAAAGTAAAGGATATAAGTGTTATAATAAAAGACTTGGGAAAATTATTGAAAGTATTGATGTTGTGGTTGATGAAAGAGGAAAAATTCCAAAGCAGGTAAAAACCGAAGAGTGTGAAGAAGATGAGGATTATCCTTCCACATCAAATCAGACTAATTCTGAAGAAGAAGAAACAAATGAAGCACCAGAAGAATAGATAATGGAAGAAGAAAAGACTCCATCCAGGTATGTTCAAAAAAATCATCCACAGACTCAAATTTTGGGATAGAAAGAGTCAGGTGTGCAGACAAGAAGAACTATTATAGAAGCTTCAATCTATCTAGCATTGATTTTCTCCATCGAACCTCAAAATGTAAATGAAGCATGCAAAGATGAATGTTGGGTCGAGGCCATGAATGAAGAACTTGAGCAAATTGAAAAGAATAATACTTGGGAATTAGTTCCTAGACCTCATGATAAGAATATCATATGAACCAAATGGATATTTAAAAACAAGCTGAATTAAAATGGTGAAGTTATCAGAAACAAGGCTAGACTTGTTTATAAAGGATATGCTCAACAAGAAGGTATATATTTTGAAGAAACTTTTGCAGCTGTTGCTAGACATGAAGCCATAAGAATGTTCCTTTCTCTTTCTAGCTTTTAGAAATTCAAAGTATACTAAATGGATGTAAAATATGCCTTTCTTAATGGAGACTTAGAAAAAGAAGTATCTATTGAGCAACCAAACGGATTCATCCTTGGAAATGATCCAAAACCTGTATGCCAACTCAGAAGGCTCTCTATGGTCTAAAACAAGTTCCAAGGGCCTGGTATTACCGTCTTGACAAATACCTCCATCAACAAGGTTTTTCAAAAGGTCCCACCCTAACCCCCTTATTTATGTCATGGGATCACGTCATAGTCAAGAGTCAATAAAGCCCATATTAATAATTGTAAGTGGTTAACCCGCAGTTAATGTCGGGACCACAGTTAGTTGCAAATGGGCGGTAGTATTAGTTAGAGTCAATAAAGCCCATATTAATAATTGTAAGTGGTTAACCCGCAGTTAATGATGGGACCACAGTTAGTTGCAAATGGGCGGTAGTATTAGATAGATATTGCATGTATGAGTCATATATAAAGGATAGAGACTCCCTGCAAGGAGCATTGTGTCTTGTTTTGTAATCGAGCTCTGCTCTATTGGAGGTTGCCCCCTCGAAGAGGCCTATGAACATTTCTCTCTGGATAATAAAATCTTTGCTATTCTGTGCTCTGGGTATATTTTCTTCGCATATTTTATGTCTCGGTATCTTTTCTTCGCTATTTCTATGTCTGGGTCTCGCTTTGCAGGTTAAGAAGCATAACACTTTCTCTTTCTAGCTTTTAGAAATTCAAAGTATGCTAAATGGATGTAAAATATGCCTTTCTTAATGGAGACTTAGAAAAGAAGTATCTATTGAGCAACCAAACGGATTCATCCTTGGAAATGATCCAAAACTTGTATGCCAACTCAGAAGGCTCTCTATGGTCTAAAACAAGTTCCAAGGGCCTGGTATTACCGTCTTGACAAATACCTCCATCAACAAGGTTTTTCAAAAGGATCAGCTGATAGCAATCTATATACAAAGATTGATAATGATAAATTGCTAATATTTGTAGCGTATGTTGATGATATCATTTTTGGTAGCAATGAATAAGCCATGAGTCAGAACTTTGCTTTGTTAATGCAGCAAGAATTTAAAATGTCCCTGCTTGGTGAGCTCACATATTTTCTTGGCCTACAAGTTCAACAAAATAAAGATGGCATTTTTCTATCACAAACCAAGTATCTCAAGCATATCTTGAAAAAATACAGCATGGAAGATTCTAAACCAGTATGTACCCCCATGGTAACAAGATGCAGTCTCAGCTCAAATGATGAATCAACAGCAGTACATCAACCAACCTATAGATCCATGATTGGCAGTTTCCTTTATCTAACAGGTACCCGACTAGACATCATGCATGTAGTGGGAATAGTTGGAAGATTCCAAGAAAATCCAAAGGAATCACACCTTCAGGCAGTCAAAAGGATCTTGAAATATCTTCAAGGAAATCAAAATTTTGGTTTATGGTATCCTAGGGATACAAATCTTACACTTCATGCACATATAGATGCAGATTGGGTAGGCAGTGTGGATGACAGAAAAAGCACTAGTGGTGGTGCATTCTATATGGGTTCCAGATTAGTGTCTTGGTTCAACAAGAAACAAAGTTCAATTGCACTATCTACAGCTGAAGCAGAATATGTGGCTGTTGCATCTTGCTGCATACAAATCCTTTGGATGATGCAAACATTGCAAGACATTCAGATCACATTTACTCCACCCATCTCCATTCTATGTGATAATACAAGTGAAATTAGTATTTCAAAGAATCCAATCACGCATTCCAAGACCAAGTGCTTGAAAAAAAGGTCAAATTGGAATATGTTCCCTCCAAAGAACAGGTTGCTGATATGTTCACCAAAACACTGCCCAGAGAGGCATTTGAATATCTCAGACAGAAGCTAGGAGTAGTTGATGCATCATCTTGTTGTTAAAACTTATCTATTTCAGAGAAAAGTGGTTGTACGCAAGTTTCATGAAGCGTATCCATGTACATACACCGGTACAGTTGCGTATATGTTGGTTTGAAGAAAAATAATGGATGAAAGGTGTCTGATATGGGTTTGACAGGGATCATCTGGCACAGGTTCAAGGGGAGCATATACTTATAGTAATGCATTGTTGGCATTATCTTAGAAGATCTTGGTACAAATTCACAGTTGTTTTTTATTCAGGTGGAACAGGTTCACGAGGAGATCATGGTTGCTGGTATGGATGGTGATTGACAAATGTTGCTGATGATAGTTGTTGATAACTATCATAGTCTTGTTTTAGATATTTGGTATCTATGTCATGTATATCTTTTATTGTCAAGGTCATGAAACAACCTATTTTGTTTCCCCACTATGCATGGGATGGATGATGTAATGTTATTGTTCTGACATGTATAAACATTTGGTATATACCCACTTGGTTGGGTGAATGAGTCAAACTTGGTATATCCCCACTTGGTTGGAAGATGGATATATGTATGAGTCATTAGTGATAGGAAGGTCATTCATGATGTATGTATAGAGTCATATTTTTGCAGACCTTGTTTATATTCAAGGGGAGCATGGACAACACACTTCAGCATATCGGAGAATTCAACATGTACTCAGGGGGAGCATAACCCTTTTCCCTTGATGACAAAGGGGGAGAGTGACTTAGGGTTTCCATCAAGTCCAAAGGGGGAGATTGTTGGCATTATGATACAGATTTGGCACTATGACATAGGTGTTGTCCTTCATGGCAAATCACATAGATGACAGATCACAGTTCAGGCTCACAGAATGAAGAAAGAGAGGTATACGCATGTTTCCCATTGACCAAGCCACATGTACACACGGGTTTGCAGACCAAAAGGAGCGTATAGTGTACACACGAACTTTCACGGAAGGAAAGGCGTGCAAATGTTGGAAAACTTAGTTTTTGTCCGTGGTATTTGGTCCATGGTATTTTGATCCATGGTATTGGTCCAAGGTATCTTGTCTGAAGTGTTGACCCCAGGTATTTGGTCCAAGGTATTGATTCTAAGTGGTTTTGGACCATGGTATTGAGTAAGGCCTAAGACTATAAAAGGAGGAGAAGATCATTAGATAAAGTCACTCATGAATTGAATATCTAATGAAGAGCAAGATCTAAAATACAAGTTATTGGGTTATGGTGCATAGCTGGATCTAAATCAAGGATGAACCTGAGTGCTTGATGAAGGTTAAGTTCTATTGATGGGTCAAGATCTTAAGGCTTGAAGAGAAGTATCATTGTGTGGTTTTGATCTTTTATCTGAATAACTGGAACATGTTGTAATCTGTAAATATGATGATCTGGGTATAACTGATGTCTAGAATTATTGTAAAGTTTAAATCATCATTTATAGATCTGTACACAGGTTCACTCTAGCAGAGGCACGTATACACGCTGGTTTTGCATATCAAAACAGTTTATATGTAGGTTTGCCTTGAGAAAACGGCGTATGTATGCAGGTTCGACACTTAGAAGTAGTGTATACCTAATAAAATATGCTTTAGCTACTTCTATTTGTTGTTGCAGTGTTCTGGGTTCTAGCTTGGGTTCTGGTTACTACTATTGTATTTTGGTTACATCATTCTGAGAAGTGATTGATTGATTCAGTTTTGGTTGGTGCAAAGGAGATTGATTGATGCAGATATATTTGATGTTTGATTGATGTTATTGATGGATCTAGTCTGAAAATTTATGAAACATGGTCCCTGGAGAAAAATAGAAGGTTGTAGCCTTCTTTAGGCCAACACCTACGTACTAGTAAACACATCAGCTAGTACAAGAGCTAGGGGTTGTAGCTCCCTTACAGGAGAAGCTGGATAATGAGAGAAGGTTGTAGCCTTCTGTAGGTAAAAGCCTGCGTACTGGTATAAGACTGCACCAGTACAAAAATTGTAAAAATAAGTTTCTTATTAAAAGACGATAGAGACGATTGCAACAGGTGGTTGTCACCCACATTGGGTTTCCACCTTATATCTTGTGTTCATGTGTGTGATTGTTTGTTCTATTTTTACTGCACCTGGTTACTATTTATATGGTTATGATGCACAGATTAAAGATTGAAATATGATGAAGTAATTAAGTTATGAGTTTGAAGGGTATACGCTAGTTGCCTTAAATACAGTTTCTTATACATGCAAGTTTGATTAATTGAAGTAGCATATATAAATCTAAAATGAAATATTATTGACTTGCTAATACTGATTCACCCCCCCTCTCAGTATTATTTTCAACATTAAGGTGGAAACCCAATGTGGGTAAAAACCACCTGCTGTTGTCGTCTCTGTCTTCTTTTAATAACAAGAAAATCTGTTTACAATCTTGTACTGGTGCAGAATCATACCAGTATGCAGGTTTTTAACCTACAGAAGGTTACAACCTTCTCTCGTTGTCCAACTTCTACTGGAAGGGAGCTACAACCCCCTAGCTCTTGTACTATCCAATATGTTTATTAATACGTAGGTACCAGCCTACAAAAAACTCCACTCTTTCATCAGGGACCACGTTTCATGAATTTTCAGAGTGGATATTCCTGGATCAAAACACCATAACCTGAAGGCTACGTTTCATCAAATTTTCACACCGGACCCATCAAAACTTTTAAACTTAAACTGCATCAACCAATATTCAGTTAATCTGAACAATCGGATCACTGACACCAGAACACTGTGCTGAACCCAGAACCTTGCATCATCATTCAGAACTAGTTGTAACCTAGAAAATCATTAATTAGAGTGTATACGCTACTTGGTTGAACCCAAACTGCGTGTATACACTACTTCTGTGAATTAACCCTGCGTATACCTTCAAAACTACCGAAAACATAAACTTTTGAATCAAGTCTCTACCAACAATGAATATACTGAATATCTACTATCAATTTACAAATTTTTACACAAGCAAGGACAAATATCACTTCTTCTCACTTATACAATCAATCAATCAAATGGCAACCTCCTTATGCATTCAATTTTACATTCAGGTCTAAGAAGACTTCATTGGCAGACAACAGTAAAACAACAGAATTTGATTAGACAGATCAGTCAGATATGAAATAAAAGCTTTTCTTTTGTATACGCTACTTGAAGGAACTGAACCTGTGTGTATATGCTCTTTGCCTGAGATGAACTTGTGTACATATCTACAAATATTGACTCAGAAATTTGCTGCAATTCCAAACTTCAGAAAAACTTAGTTCATGATAGGTAACGAATATAACAGGCACAATACATCAGATCTAGTTTCAACCAATATCATATCATTCAAGAATAAGTCATTTCAAATCTCATGATTCTTGATCCAATATTGAACTCAAGGTGCACATGAATATTTCAGATCTAGTCCCAAACATAACCCTGCAACATAAAATATACTTCAGATAGAAGTGTTCCTTAGAATCTTATTGCTTGCACACTAGGCCTTATGATCTTCTCTTCCTTATATAGCTTTAGGCCATTTGTCAATACCTTGGACCAAAACCACTTAGTACCAATACCTAGGACCAAAATCACTTAGGACCAATACCTTGGACCAAATACCTAGGGTCAATACCACAAACCAAATTTCTTGGACCAAAAACTTGATTTTCCATCCCATACGCGCTTTTCATTCTACGAAAGAGCGTGTGTACATATACACTCTTTTTGTTCTGTGTTCCCACGTGTACATGCTACTTTGAAAAAGTGAACCAGCGTATACCTCTCTTTCTTCAATCTTTGGAGTCTGATTTGTAGCCCTTTATTGTTAACTTGTTATGTTGTGAACTGTCATCTGTGTGAGTTGCCATCAAGGACAACACCTGTATCATAATGCCAACAGGTTGATCCAACTACTCTTTGTAAAATGTGGTCCATTTTGGGAAGAGGGTAATTTTCCTTTATTGACACTTTGTTGAGGTTTCTAAGATCCACACAGAGTCTGATTTCACCAATTTTCTTTCTAGTTGGCACCAAGTTTGAGACCCAGTCAAAAAATATGATTGGTGTAATTATTTTGGCATCATACATCCTCTGAATTTCTTTTTCAATTGCAGGTAATAAGACAGGATTAATCCTTCTAAGTTTTTTTTTGAAAGGCTTTTGATTTTGTTTAATAGGAATTGTGTGTTGGATGATATTGGTGTCATAGGATTTGAGGTCCTCATAACTCCAAGCGAAGACATCCTGAAATTCTTTCAACAACTCAATGTATTTCACTTTTTCAGTTAGAGGTAATGATTTAAAAGGTTTGATTAATTTAGGATTTTCATCGGTGCCTATATTACATTCCTCTATATCAGACTTCAGAGGTTCCATTTTAGGTTTCCTAGGAACATCATTTGAATCAAATAAATCTTCCAGAGGGGTTAATCCCCTTGGTAAGAAGTTATCTTTGAGATTAATTACTTCGGTTTCTTCACTAATTATTTCATCAACCTTAATTTTCTCCAACTTATCTACATCTGATCTGGTAAATTTAGTTGGGTTGAGTCTATTTAGCTCGTCACCTTCTATCTCATTTATTTCTATCTCATCCTTAGTGTGAGGAACTATGGATGTATCAATATCTATATTTTTATTTACAAACTCTTCTTCTAAAATTAAAAATTTATTTATCTGTTTATCATTAGAAAATATTTTCTAGTTCTTCAAATTATCTGGAATTGCAGGTCTGTGCCTAACTTCAGCAGTGTACTGATGGTTGGTCTGAAAGGGTAATTTGCAGGTGCTGGCAAACATTGCTAGACTATGGGCTTGCATGTTATGTTTTCTAGGAATTACTACGAGCTTTGTTTCTAGGAAAGTGTTAAGTATTTCTACAATAGTATCTCTATAACAACTTAATCTAGGGTCCTTAGTCATATATACAACATCAATCTGTTTTACAATTAGTTCAGAGTCTCCCATGACAGAAACTCTTTTAGCTCCTAAATTCCTAACTAACTTAAGACCTAAAATTAATGCTTCATACTTGGCCATATCATTGGTACATTTAAAATTCAATCTATATGCATGGCCTTCTAAGTGATTATTTTCCAAATTATATATCCACACTCTTGCTCCTACTCCTAACCTATTGATTGACCCATCAAATTCTAGATGCCATAATATCTCATGATCATAATTTTCACTATTTGGTGCAACAAACTTTTCATAATTTACAACAATTTGACCATCTTGTTCATTGAACAGTTCTGTAGTTTGGTTAGTTTCATTTTGTGTAGAAACTGCAATTTCTTTTGGTTCTGCATTAATACTGTCTAAAAAATTTTCTTGTGTTTGATCAACATTATACAAGATAAAAGAATTGATATCTAAGTGTATGGAGTAGATGGGAAAGTTTTGAGGCTTGGCTACTTACCATATATTTCATTAGGGTTTCACGGTATAGTTTCTTAGGTTGTCCAAAAACAGAGATTGTTGCATATGACATATATAGTTGTAAAGATCCCCAAAGTTTGTCTCCCCGTGATCTGGATAATAGGATGCCATGCTTTTGTGAGATGTTAGCAACCATGATATACATAAGGATGATTTGGCAGGATATTGGACTAAATTAACACACAGGTCTTTAATCAATCCTAGACATTGTACCTGACTGGAGTCAAATGAGAATAAGTCTTTGTAAGGCCTTGTAATGTCTAGGTTTAATTTCTCCATTACTGATTTGGGCATTAAATTGTGAGAGGCCCCAGAATCCAACATTGCATTGTGTAGGATTTTATCATGGATACTAAGGCTGATGTAAAAAGGTGTAACTCTTCCTTCTAATGGTTTGCCATTAACATCTGGACCAAATATGAGTTCTGGTTGGTCATCAAACAAATTGACTGAATCCTCATTTTCAGCGATGCTTAAGGTCTAGTTTATCTGTGATTTATAAGTTTCATTCTTGATTAGTTATGTTAAAGGGACTAAAATCTTTAGCTTTGCTATCTCTGCTCCAAGATTGAATGGCAAAGAGACTTTTTCTGTTTGAGGGTTCTGAACTTTTGAAGCAGGGATTTGAGAAGACTTGTCTTCTTTTCCTTTATTGGGGACTTCCTTATGTGGATTTTCAAATCTAATGTTTTGATCTTTGTACATTGGTTCCTTAGGTGGAATCAAAGTGGATGGGTGATCAACAGAAGGTTGATTAGAGGTGATATCTACAATTGTGGGGCCAGAAGGATTTGGGTTCTACCTAGGGAGAATTTGGAGGATCTTTGAAACAGGGCTTCTTTTATTTTCTTGGGTTGATTTTGTACTGTTTTCTTGGTTTGGTCAGGGATATCAACATTCTTTTTGCTTCTTAGATTATATTGTTTGTGTACTTCAAAGATGGTAGAATCGTATCCTTGTTTGTAATCAAATGATTCCCCAGACTATATTTGTAGTTGCTGCGGCATATGCAGTTCTTGGTCATCTTGGTTTAGAAAAATAGCATTGTCATCACTTATTCCCATTAGGTTAATTTTTGTATCTTGTTCTGGATCTTTTGGTTGGGATGTTTCTGCATAATTTTCTTGAAAAGGAGGCCTAATGTTCTGATCCAGTCCATTTTTCCCAATATTTTGGTTTTGGTTTTTTCTAAAATTTGGGTTTCTAACTGGAGGTGCTTCTTGGTTATCCCATTGAGGTTTCCTCTCCATATTCTCTATTATATCCATTAGTTTTTCCATACCTTTGGCTAAAATATTTATTTTAATGTCAGAGGGTGAAGCTTCGTCCTTATCAGTTCCTCTCCTTTCATTTCTAACTCTAGCCCTCTTAGCTAACAAATTAGCCTCTACACTAACAGCTACACTTTGAATTTCTTCTAACATTGAGGAGTTTCTTTCCCTAAGTTGGTATGCCATATCTGTGTCAAAACCATCAAGGAACTTTATTAAAGCTAAGTCACGTGGGGGTCTAAGATTAACTAGGATGGTGTTATATATATTATTGAATCTAGTGCAGTAATCTTGAATAGTTTCATTAGGTCCCCTTCTAATATTGTCATATTCTGAAAGGATTTGTAAGCGATTCTTTTTCTTTTCCCATTTGTTCAAAAATTGTTGGTGTAATGCATCTAAACTATCAATACTATTAGCAGGAAATTCTCTAAACCATTTCCTAACATCACTAGCTAAAGTATGGGCAAAGAGTCTCATTTGAACATTATCTGTGTCAATCTCGTGCAATTAAAAGTAATCTATTATCTTGTTGACATGTTGTTGTGTAGTGTAATGTCCTATGCCATCAAATTGAACAATTTTACTTTGGTAGTCTATTGGCATAGCACCAAGTTGGGCAGGTAAAACAAGTGGAGCATATCTATTTGCCATGGTTGTAAGCTAGGAGGGGTTAAGATGTGGGGTTGAGGTACTCGGGGATGATGCAGTAGTGGATGAAGAACCAGGACTAGTAGGTGATGAATGGATAATGATAGGTTGGTGAGGGAGAGTAGGTATGAATGGTGGTGAAGAATGGACTTTAGAAGGTATTATTGTCAAAGTGTAAGGGAACAATGGTGAACTCAAAGTAGTAGACAATTGTTCAAAAAGCTCAGGGGTTAAGGTAGTATTAATGGATGATTGAGGAGATTTCAGAATGTATTCATCAATGGATTTGTTGGCCTGTTGAACTTCAAGGTTTGCAATAAAATCAGGATCTAGAACAGTTTCACTAAGTGCATTTTCAGATTTTGTTCTGAATAATGAATGTTCAAATGTCACATCAAAGGGAAGTTCTTCTAAAAATAACCACTCATCAGGACAAGAATTAGCTTTAACTAATGGTACCTGGCTAACTAAACTTTCTTCTTTTTTGGATTTTCTTGAAATTAGGTTAG
This sequence comes from Pinus tabuliformis, assembly GCA_031772625.1. Taxonomy (NCBI): domain Eukaryota; kingdom Viridiplantae; phylum Streptophyta; class Pinopsida; order Pinales; family Pinaceae; genus Pinus; species Pinus tabuliformis. Next base: position 472,519,571 of record CM062808.1, read on the forward strand.
GATTATCAACTACTGGGGCAGGGTTTGGGTTTGGATTAACCCTAGTAAAGTGAGTCTTCCTGGAAGCTAGAATTTCAAAAAATTTAATTGTTTTTGTGAGATTTTTTCGAGATAACTTCTAACAAATGACTTTAAGAGGATCAAAATATAGAATTAAAATTTTCTTAAAGCTTTATTAGGACTTAGGAGCTGAGTTCCCTAGTATGGTTGGCACTATGTTATCACTCAGAATTTTCTCTAGAAGTTATTAGAGGAAAGAAAATGACCGAGGTAACCACAAACCAACTTTTAAGCATAGGCTCTAGCCAACCTATGGCTCAAAGAGGGCTCTCTCTATATGATTTGGCTTTGTTTACTGGGATTTTAGGCTAGTTTTGAATGTTCAGGGGGTTTTTGATTTGTATTGAAGATTGGATGGTGGAATCCTTAAAACAGATGGATAGAATGATGTCTTTAGACCATTGGGCTATGGAGTCAACAGAAGGGAAGAAGAATTGGATCAACGCACTAAATGGAATGTTCAAAGGGAAAGCTAGCAAAGTAAAGTGCAGGTCTTTGGGGCTGAGGGGTGAAGTGGTTTCAACCATGGTGAGAGAGAAATAATGAATTCTCAGACTGGAATTTAAATGAGGAATAGATGTTAATCAAAAACAAAGGGCAATTAAGAATCCTTTGTTATAGATTATAATGAGACAACCTAAACTAAGGAGCAATTAATAATTCCTTAACTTAAATATTCGTTGAAAACATTTAAAAGCCTAACTATTAAAAGAGAGTGTAATTAAACAAATTCTGAGATATTGTTCCAGTTATACCATTCAGATTCAGAAATACATTAAAGATTTTGGAAGAAACTTAAGAGAGATAACGACAACATGAGAAAGTACTTGTTTTCACTTCACTCAACACATGAATCCTGTGAAATATCTGGTCTTTATTCATTAATCCAGCTTGCTGGTTCAGTCAATGCTCCAATAGCTTTACAGTCTTTTGATCAAGAAGTCTATAGAAATGTCTAAGAATCCACACCACATACTTCAAATTGTGAAGTATTTATACAAAATTTTATTACAAAATATCCCAAACTAACTTGAGACTTAATCTAGGAAATAAAAATATCTTCTTGCTAGAAGGTAGAGACAGCTATTGAACTGCTTCATGATGTCCCTAGTATTTTGGTGCTGCTGGCCTTTATAGTTGGACTTGTAGCCCTTTATGATCTTCGCTATTTGAACTTTCACGATGGAGGCTTTAGTTACTTTTGGCTTTTATCTGATACTCTTTGGCATTGATACTCTTTAACCATGCTGACTTGCCTTTACCTTTTACCCTGCTGACTGTACATTAACCTTTTTACTACATTTTACTATAGTAAATCAGTCAATTTTTCCCAAAATTCAGCATCAGGTAACTTGATTTTCAACATCATCCTATATATCTCTTCTGCCTCGGTATACTTAGCGAAAGTGGGCCTAGCGATGAATAGGTGTTTCACCTCATGCTAGAGGAAAAATGGGTTTTCAAATGTCTAACTTTACGTGTTGGTAATGCCTTTATCGATGATGTACTGGCCTGTTCTTTAGCTAGCTCTCTGATTTTGTTGTCATAATCCTATTGTGTCATGAGCTTGTCATTTATGACCAAGGGACTGGGTAACCCTTTCTTTCTCAAAATTTGAAACTTGGCCATAAATCTAGCAAATGTTACCTGCATATTTTGACACTTTTCCTCCAAGTTTAACATTAAGTTTCTCTTGGAAAGGACCTTTCTTACCTCCAAAATTGTTTCTGTCCTATCCTCTATATCTGATTCCTGAAGTTCATAGCTGTTTTTACTCTTGAGCAAGTGGATAAGTTTGGTTGCATCTTCAAGCATGTCTCCTAGTTCTTCTTTGACTTTTTGGATAACTTCTGTAGCTATCTTTATCAGGTCTATCTGTTCAAAAATGACTTGAATGGATGGCCAAATACCATTGACAGAGTCAATGATATTGGCCCATAATAGTTCCTTGGCTTGCCCAAGGGGATCCTTTAGTGTTAGATCATTCTCCATAGCCTTTAATCTTTCATTAATTCTGGTAGCTTTATGGATTTCTTCCTTGTGCATCATTTTGGAAAGTTTGTAATTTGTTTCCAAGCTTGTTGCCTTTTCTTTCAGTTTGTTCATTTTTGTAGCCTCAATAGACATTTCCTCCATGGCTTTGACCAACTTTGCTGCTTCTTCTCCTAATGCACTTGCTGCTGATGTAGACTCTGTTGAAACCGACTATGCAGTAGGCATGGGAGCTATGGGAGCCAATGAGGTTACCACCATTGATGGGACTACTGTTGAGACTGCTGGGATGAGATTTGTAGTCGTAGTGGCAATATCACTTTGCTTCAATTGAATTAAAGTGTCCAATTCTTTTTCTGTCTCCCTTAATTGGTCATTATGTTTTAGGACCAAGTCCATCAACTCTTCATGTGTGGTTTGGCTCTCTAAGACCTCCTGTGTTTGGGGATGTTGCAGCTAAGGTATCTTCAATTGTTTTTTCAGTGCAACAATGTCATCATTTTTCTTCTTTATCAGCTATTCAGTGGCTTTGATATCTTTGGGATCATGTCCCAATTCAATCACTAAGTCTTCCAAAGACATAATTCCAGTATCCTTGGCCTGTGAGGAGGCCTTCTTTAGTTGATATTGAGCTGAGATATTGCTCAATGAATTTTGTAACTGATGAGTAGCTATGGCTTTCCCTGTGAGGGTGGAGTAAATCATTTCTCGAGCCTATTTATGAAACTCAATTTGGTCTATGGGATGAATATCCCTTGCCAATACCTCAAAGTCAATATTTTTATACTCTGTTGATGTCCTTGGTTGTTGTGAAGTTGGTTTTATGAAGGACATCTGTAAATTTCGCTCCTTGATGTCAAAAGCTGACATCAACCTTGTCTGATTGGTAGGTGTGAGTTTCAGATACTGAGCATAAGCCTGTGTCTTCAGTTTCTCATTTCTCACCTTGATCTCTTTATATCTGTCTTTTATATCCTTATCCTTATCAGCAGGCCTACTGAATGAGGATACCTCTACACTTAGATTCCTTTCCAAAATCTGGGTCTGTGATGTGGAAGGCTCCTGTGTTTCCCCAGATGGAGTTCTGCCTTTACTTTTGTTTAGCTCAGTATCAATTATTTCTACTGAGCCTTCTGTGTCTTCCTGCTCTGAAACAGGATTGAGCCTTTGCCTCTTGCTCTGAATGGTCTCATATTGTATATTTGATGTGCCCATTCCTGAACTTAAGGGTTCCTCCCTGGTCCTTTTGGGGTTTTTCTCCTCATTCTGAGGAGTCTACATGATAGGAGGGGCACTCATGGCTGCTTCTTGCCATTCAGGTACATGCAGAAATGAGCCCTCATAAAACTATCTTTCTAAGTCACATAAGGTGTTCTCTACCTCTATCGTTGTACTGTCTCTGTCTGCAAGAGTATTTTCCACCCACTCAGATTGATTGGCATATATTTCTATCTCTGGTATCAGTGGTGAATATAAGGTCCCAACTTGACCTTCTTTCTCAATCTGATCACAAATTCTTGAGGGTCATACCTCCACATGAAACACTTTTGAAACTTCATTCGCTGCAAAATTTGGTCTGCCTCCTCCCCTACCTCTCTAGAATTACAGATGAAGGGGCCTAACTGGTTTTCTGCTTTGAACTGTGATCTTTTCTTGGCTAAGACAAAATTTATTTCATCAGAGTTCATTATTTATCTATAGTACTCTAGAGCAAATAACCTCATGGGGAGGTATTTGGGTAGTTTATATGGTGCAAGTTGGCAACCATAAATTCTTATCTCTGTGTGGTTTTGGTATAGGTACCAATCTATCAGTTTGCTTAGTTTAGACAATTGAAGGACCCTTTTGATATTTGGACTTATTCTGGGTAGAGGGCTTCCTGTCGGCATATTCATGACTGTTAGAAAATTATATATTATGGAGCAATGGAACACATAAAATATTGCAGAAATATAAACACAGAAAACGCACAAAACAAGAGAGGCACAGATATACGTGGTTCACCCAGTTTGGGCTACGTCCGCCCCGAACATCCAGTCCTTCCTTTCTATTATCCAGCAAAATGAAGAGACATAACCTACAGAAAATCTGCTGTAATATCGTCTGTTTTCTATCACAGTCTCACCTCTCCGTTTCTCGCTCACAGAATACATACCTATCTCTCATCCTCCAATACAATGCCCTCATACAAAGAGAGGGGTTGCCCTCTAGGGCAAAAAACCCTAAATTAAACATAAGTTCTACTATCAGATCATCTGCCTAATGAACGACCCAGATTGACTAGAAATTACTATACTTTTACAAGGCAATTTTACATTTGTTTTTAGCTTTGGGGGCGCTGCCCCTGAGCCCCCACTGAGGGACTGCTGGCCCCCGGACCCCCCAGCCGGGGGGGATCGGCACCCCCGGACCCCCGCGGGGGGGACAAGTCCCCCCCGCGTGGAGGGGTGTACAAACTTCCTGGGGTATACATCCGGCTGAAACAAAGACCTCTGAAAAATCATGCTCCACACACAACAATCTCCCACTTGGAGAATGATTGTAGAAACTCCACCGCTGCTTCATTTGTTGGACAATGACTCCTCTTTGGACTTGGCTGTTTCTCATCTTCATCGTCATCCTTGAAGATGAATTGAAACTGAGCATATTCTCAGTTTCTCCCTGGTTACAACTTTTGTTAGCATATCTGCAAGATTCTTGCCAGTGTGTATCTTTTCCAGCTTCAACTCTCCATCTTCCAACACTGATCGTATGAAATGGTACTTGAGCTGTATGTGTTTAGTCCTGGAATGAAATGTTGAGTTCTTTGCAATATGAATGGCACTTTGACTATCACTGTATAACGTGCCCATATCATGCTCCTGACCCAATTCACCCATAAACCTTTGTAACCAAATCATTTCTTTACTAGCCTCTCTGGATTTTTTATTTTTGAAACCCTCTTTGGATTTTTGAAACCCAACTGACAGCTGTTCCTCCAACAGTAAATACATCTCCTGTAGTGCTCCTCCTGTTATCTCTGTCACCTGCCATATCTGCATCAACATATCCTTGTAGGGAGATGTTTGAACCACCAAAGCATAATGCTTGATTTGTGGTACCTTTCAAATATCTGAGAATCCATTTCACTGCCATCCAATGTTCCTTTCCTGGATTTTTCATGTACCTGCTTACAACTCCCACTGCATGTGCAATATCAGGCCTTGTGCAGACCATTGCATACATTAAGCTTCCAACTGCTGATGCATATGGAACTTTAGACATATAATCCATGTCTTCTTGGGTCTTTGGGCACATTTCCTTGCAAAGTTTGAAATGGCTAGCAAAAGGTGTACTAACTGGTTTTGCATTGTGCATGTTAAATCTTTTCAACACCTTTTGTATGTACTCATTTTGAGACAATGTTAATTTACGATTTTTCCTGTCTCTAGTTATTCTCATACCAAGGATTTGTTTTGCAGCTCCCAAATCCTTCATTGCAAATGAATTTGCCAATTTTCTTTTGAGCACATTTATTTTCTGCATGTTAGATCCTGCAACAAGCATGTCATCTACATACAATAACAATATAATATAGCTGCCATCATTTTGCTTTTTCAAATAAAAACAATGATCAAAGTGACATCTAGTATAACCTTGTTCAGACATAAACTTGTCAAATTTTAGATACCACTGCCTTGGAGCCTGTTTTAAGCCATACAAGCTCTTTTCAACCTGCACACTAGTTTCTCCTTCCCTTTCACCTCATATCCTTGTGGCTGCTGCATATATATCTCTTCCTCCAAATCCCCATGGAGAAAGGCTGTCTTTACATCTAACTGCTCAAGATGCAAATCTTCAGCTGCTACAAGACTTAAAATAGTTCTGATTGAAGTCATTTTAACAACAGGAGAAAATATTTCATCAAAATCAATACCTTTCTTATGTGCAAACCCCTTCACCACAAGTCTAGCTTTGTACCTCTGTTTTCCTCCATCTTCTTCCTTCAGCCTGTAAACCCATTTATTCTTCAATGTATTTTTTCCTGCAGGAAACCTGACTAAATCCCAAGTCTGGTTATGCATTAAGGAGTCCATCTCTTCTTCCATGGCTACCTCCCACTTCTTCATACTTTTAACCTGCATTGCTTCTTCATAACATTCGGGCTCACCAGAATCAGTCAACAATAAATAATATAATGAAGGAGAGTATCGTTCAGGGGGTCTACTTATCCTAGTAGATCTTCTAACACCACTTTCGGGTGTTTGGGGTGCCTGTTGCTATTGTGGTGGTTGCTGTTGTTGATTATTATTATTTTCAGGCACCTTTACCTTTTCAGTGATTTCATCAAGAACTGCGTATTCCTTGTTTTCTTTTTCCTTTTTCTTTTCCTGCAACTGATTCTTATACAAAAAAATTTCATTGAATATTACATCTCTGCTCCTAATGATTTTGTGATTTTCGTAATCATATAAGCGATAACCAAAATCATTAACACCATATCCAATAAAGGTACATTTCTTTGACTTTGCCTCAAGCTTTGTTCTATTTTCTTTATCAATATGGACAAAGGCCTCACAACCAAAAGGCTTTAAAAAAGAGTAGTTTACCTTTTTACCTGTCCATGCTTCCTCCGGAACACCACCATCCAAGGAACTTGAAGGCCCTCTATTTATTAGATAAACAGCAGTATCTACAGCATCTGCCCAAAACTGTAAAGGCAATCCTGCATGAAATCTCATGCACCTTGCACACTCCATGATTGTTCTGTTCATCCTTTCTGACACACCATTTTCTTGTGGTGTTCTTGGAACTGTCTTCTCTCTGCGAATTCCATGTTCTGAACAGTACCTATCAAACTCTTTGCTACAATATTCACCTCCATTGTCTGATCTAAGACACTTCAATTTCTTTCCTGTCTCAATCTCAACCAAAGCTTTCCATTTCTTGAAAGTATCAAATACATCAGATTTATTCTTAATACAATAAATCCAAGTTTTTCTAGTTGCATCATCAATAAAAGTAACATAATAATGAGAGCCACTGAGAGATGATACCTGAGCAGGTCCCCATACATCTGTATGCACAAACTCTAATTTTTCATTCTTCTTTTATTTCCCAACTCTGAGAAATCTGAATCTCTTCTGTTTTCAATAAATGCAATTCTCACAGAAGTCCAAATCAACATTCTTCAAACCCAGCAACAAATTCCTTGAGTGAAGAATCTTCATCCCCTTTTCACTCATGTGTCCGAGCCTATGATACCATAATGCTGCATCTGCTCCTTTGGAAGTTAAAGCATTAACAAAGTTAGAAATACCATTGCATAAATACAATGTACCAACCTTTTCGCCTTTTGCTATTACCAGGGCTCCTTTGGTGACCTTCCAAGATTTATCTGTGAAAGTTGTCACACAACCTTCACCGCCTAACTGCCCTATTGAAATCAGATTTTTCTTTAGATCTGGAACATGCCTTACCTCCTGTAATAGCCATTTGTTTCCCTTCTGCTGTTTTACAAGAACCTTACCCATTCCAACGATTTTACAGGTTTTATCATCACCCAGACGAACTTGTCCAAAATCTCCTTGAACATAGTCATGAAAGTATTTCTTATCAGGTGTGGCATGGAATGAAGCCCTTGAATCTACCACCTAGGAATCAGTAATATTTTCGAAAGAAAGAATTAAAGCATCTTGTAACACCTCATCTGTCACATTTGCCTCATGATTGTTTTCTTGTTGTGCATATCCTTATTTTCCCTTCTGAGATCTACAGTCTTTCTTTAGGTGTCCTTTCTTTCCACATTTCCAGCACACTATCCCCGGTCTGGACTTGGATCTGCCTTTCCTTGATTTACTGCGATATCCTGAGCTCTTTCCTCTTTCCATTTTTCTTCCTCTAGACTCTGCACTCAAAGCATTTCCCGATGTCTCACCGGAGCTTTTCCGTCGCATTTCCTCGCTAAGGATAGCACCGACAACATCATCAAACTTTAAAGTACTAGATCCAGAAACGGAGATACTAATGGCCATTACCAAACCATTCCAACTTTCTGGTAATGAGCACAAGAATAACAGAGCTCTAACTTCATCATCAAAGTTTACCCCTACAGAACTTAACTGACTTGTAACTATATTAAAATCATTTAAATGGTTTGCAACAGATCCACCTTCCGACATATTCATATTAAATAACCGTTTCATAAGAAATACCTTGTTTGAGGCCGAGGGTTTTTCATATAGTTTCAACAACGTCTACATCAAACCCTCTGTCGTGGTTTCCTTCGAAATGTTGAAGGCGACTGACACAGCAAGGCACAACCGTATTGTTCCGAGTGCCTTTCTATCGAGAAGGTTCCATTCTTCGTCTTTCATACCCGTCGACATCTTTGTTTTTCCACCCAATGGTAGGTATAGATCTTTCTGATACAGATAATCTTCCATCTGCATCTTCCACAGCGAGAAGTTTTGGCCGTTAAATTTCTCGACCCTAAACTTACCATCTTCCGCCATTGCTCCCACTCGAACCAGGAACCCTTCTTTCCTGCGAGTTTATCAGCCAAATAGACCTTCGGCTCTGATACCAGTTGTTAGAAAATTATATATTACGGAGCAATGGAACACATAAAATATTGCAGAAATATAAACACAGAAAACGCACAAAACAAGAGAGACACAAATATATGTGGTTCACCCAGTTTGGGCTACGTCCACCCCAAACAGCCAGTCCTTCCTTTCTATTATCCAGCAAAATGAAGAGACACAATCTATAGCAAATCCGTTGTAATATCCTCTGTTTTCTCTCACAGTCTCACCTCTCTGTTTCTCGCTCACAGAATACACACCTATCTCTCAGCCTCCAATACAATGCCCTCATACAAAGAGAGGGGTTTCCTTCTAGGGCAAAAAACCCTAGACTAAACATAAGTTCTACTGTCAGATCATCTGCCTAATGAACGGCCCAGATTGACTAGAAATTACTATACTTTTACAAGGGAGGGGTGTACAAACTTCCTGGGGTATACATCCGGCTGAAACAAAGACCTCTGAACAATCATGCTCCACACACAACAATGACTGGATGAACAAAAGAATCTATGAAATTTGAATAGGTATATGGTGACTGAAACTTGTGGAATAGTGGGGTCCAAAAAATGATAGACATGGGCTGGCCTTTGGTATCTAGCTTCTGAAGGGCAAAAGGAAATCTGTCGGGTTGATAGTATAGAAACATATGGTAGAGAATAGATGAGTATTTAAATACTCTCTCATTGTGCATCCTGGTGAACTGTTCATGCATTCTCTCAGCTACGAACTCAACATAATTGTACAAAACAACAAGAGGTTGTCCTGGGGTATAAATTGACATGAAAGCCAGGACAAGTTCATCAACAAATTCATCAGTGGAGCAGCCAAGAACACATGATATCATGGTGATGATTTGTTTTCCCCTTTCGGAAAACATGGCAGAAACATATGGGGGGGGATCTTTGGGAATAAACTGCTCTTCTATAATGAATGTCTGGAATATTTGGGCTAACCTGGATAGGCTCAACTTGGAGTACTGGTCTAGCAAATCCCTAATGGAGAGTGGGGTTAAGTTTTGACATGGTTGGATTTGCAACATTTTATTAATGGAGTCAACTGTAATGTTGAACAAAACCTTTTGATTAGGGGACATAATATCCCTCTGGCTGGGAATGTAACAGGCATGTCATTAGTGGACTATTTAAGGGAAAATATGTACCTCTGGGAACTGGTATTTGGGAAAATTTGACTCCCAAAGGCCAATATCATCAGCATGGTTGAGGTATCTGTCCCCACTTAAACAATGGATTTTAAGCAAGAAGTTCTGGGTAGATGTATAATTAATTTGGAAATCCCTGTCAACCAAGGGAAGGTGGTTGAGGTCTAAATGGAGAGTTGTGATAGGTCTAACGTCTAAGGCAATAGTGTTAGCCATAATCTAGTTCTAGTGGATTTAAATGTGGCTTTACAGGTTTATTTCAGGGGTTTTGAATGGAAACTAGAAACTTTCAGAGGGTTTGGCTGCAGTTTTTCAAATTTATAGTATTTTTCAATTGATTTTACTTAATTAAAATACTTCACAAGGCTGAACGTTTCCAAATTTGAATAGGCGAGTGGTAATTCGTGGTAAAATACCTGGAATTGGTGAATTATCTACAAATTCGGAGTTCGTAGCAACTTCAGATGTTCAAATGAATCTGGTATGGACTGATAGGTTGACTGGAGTCTTTGCAACTTTCTTCAAGAGTGAATTCAGAGTTCAAATGGTGAATTTAGCGTTTGCAGGAATCACACTAGTTCACAGAGGTTCACAAAGAAAACGAGCAAAAAAAGGTGGAAAAGGGCCTTTCGGCCTTTTGATGGAGCAACGGTTATTTTTTGACAAGAATTTTTAAATGAATAATAGGTGGTTTGGCGGGTTGAGCGGGGAGGCGGTTTCCCAGGCCATCTCACCGCTTATGGAGGCTGGGCAGTATTTCAGAGGGGTCACCCAATATGGTCCATAGCTTGACACATAGCCATCAGGGGGTCGGGGAAAACCACTTTATCGGGTGGGTAAATTTGGCCATCGGTCGCGGCCGATATGGTTTTGGGCCGTTGGATGAGGCAGATGTTGATCTAATGGCAGTGAGGTGAGGGAAGCGAGCGGGAGATAAAAGATTGGGCTTAAGGGGGGCCCAGGGCTTTAAACTTCAGCAGTTTGGGTTTATTTAGGAATTAATCATAGGTTTAAAACCATCAGGCGGGGCTTAATAGAGGTTTAACTTAGCTTTGGGTAAAGGTCGGGCATCGGGTAAGCCCAATATGGCTGCAAATCGTAGGATTTGGGCGCAAATGATCGGATGCTGGTTGGGTGAGGGAATAGCGTGGAGGAAATATACGGAGGTTTAGGAGGGGCCCGATGCTTTAATTAGAAGTGATTTGTGTTTATTTGGGGTTAACGAGGGGATTTATTCATTTTGTCGGGATAAGGGGTAAACATATAGTTTCTATTAAAACTAAGGGTTGGGGGTATTTACATAGGGATTTAGTTAATATACGGGAAAAGGGATATGGGGGAATTATATAATAAAGTTTGGGAATTAATATGAAATGCGATGGGTGGAATGGGTTTTTCCTAAGTAAAAAGGTAAAATGTAATATTTGCGCACTTCGCTTTATACTTAGGATAAAAGTTTTTTTGTGGGTTTTTTGAGTGAAATAGGATTTACATGGGGGGGTTTTCACTTTTCCTAGGAAAAAGAGTTTTAACCTTAGGAAAAGGGGTTTTATTAGGGTAATGAGGGGGAGATGAATTTCATGAAGGGGATTCCATCACTTGATGTCCTTAAGTCATTAAACCGAGGGTTCGGTCCCACCAAAAGTCAGAGAAATGCTCTGAGCCTCTTTGACTTGTAGGATTAAAGTACTAGAACATGCTTGTAGATAGGGAGTTAGTAAGTAAGGGGAAAATGAATGAGGGGGAGTTAATTACATTAATTTGTAAACCTTTGCTTTTACCTTCATAACTGATCATGCATATTGAAATATGTGTCTAAGCTTGATGCATGTGTTTTGATCCAATTAACTTTACACTTTTAGCAACCTTTCTTCTACTTACCCATTTACCTATTCTAACATATTTTCTTCATTTTATTTGGGTGCATTTAGACTAGCAAACCCTTATTCTATCTTTTCTTTAATAAAACAAACTATCTATTTCTAACCTTATATCATCCAAGGGCTCAGATTAAACTAATGAGCTCCTTTTATTTTCTCTACCTATCTAATGATCTGCCAAGATTAAACTATTTGGTCAAATTTTATTCTCTAAATATAAACATAAAATTCAAAGCATGATATAATCAAGATTTAACAGCTTGATTACCATGGATTGTGGTATGAATAAAAAGCTGCACACAATCATTATTATGCATCAAAGTAAATAGTAGTGGCATTTAGACTTGCTCACTTTCATGGTCTCTTTTTGTTTTTTGGGGTTCATATATTTTCATTTTTTGACCTTTTCTCTTTATTTTTGTCCTTTTGTTTTTCTTTTTAGGACATACCCTCTTTACATTTTTTAATTTTTTAATATGGAAAACATTTGCAAAAAGCAAAGGTATGTACAATATTACAAGGCTTAGCCTCAGTCATTCAAAATTATGACTCCTATTGGTATAGGAACCTAACAGTGGCTCCACTTGGGGATGGAATCTTGTGAAAAGATGTCAAGAACTAATGAAGATTAGTAGCCTTTGAATTGTTGTTGATGTTACCTTGCAAAGTGTCCACCTGTGAATCTGCATTATTGATACTTATGACAGTGAATCTTTTAAAGCTTAGGGCTTTCTCTTCGGGCTTCAACTTCAAAGATCACCATCCAATCCAAACTAGACTTTGTAAATAAAGTATATACAAATGGGAAATGAAAATTAGTAACTTGGTTCAAAGTAATGTTTTAGCATTCGACCATTCACTGGTCCACCTTCTGTATCTATACCATCAATTTCTCTCAAGAAGAAAGCATTATTTCCTCTGTAAGCATAAATGACATAGGGACCTTTCCATAGGAAATCAAATTTCCCGTGTTTACCTTTGTCCTCCCTCCTTGAATCCCACTTGAGCACCTTGTCACCAAGGTATAAATCTTCAGCCTTGGTTCTTCTATCAAAAATCTTTTTAATCTTTTCCTGCACAATTTGAGACTTGACATAGACCTCTTCTCTGGTTTGCTGTAGATGAATAGTTTGGTTGATTCTTCTTTGGATACTATTAGGTTCAACCTATAATTCTTAAAGTATCTTCATTACTGGTACTCCCAAAGAGGATGGAAATACAACTTCCATCCCATAAACTAGCTGATAGGGAGAAGTACCAATTGATTTCTTAGTAGTCAATCTGTTTGCCCATAAGGCATTGACTATTTTTCTTATTGTCCTCTAGTAACTTCTTGATGATCTTTACTGGGCTCTTGTTTGAGGATTCTTCCAGTCCATTTCCTTGAGGGTAATAGGTTGTGGAATGACCAAGGGTGAAATGATACTTATTGCAGAAATCTATAATTCTTTTGGATTTAAAGGTTGCTTCATTATCAATAATGAGCTTAGTTGGACATCCAAAACTTGATAGAATATTGGTTTCAAGGAAGGTTATGATAACATTGTCTGTGGCTTGCCTTGAAGGTATGGCCTCTATCCATTTTTTGAAGTAGTCTGTGGCTATGAGGATACATTTTTGCTAGGTAGATGAGGGTGGGTGAATTTTCCCAATGAAGTATAAACCCCATTGTTGAAAAGGTATTTCAGCAGAGATTGACTTCAGGGGTAAAGGTAAGATATTTTTCTTCCCCCTCAAAAATTTGGCATTTGTGATAGGAGGTCACATATTTTTTTACATCAGAAAACAAGGTAGGCCAGTAGAAACCAACTCTAAGGATTTTATCTGCAGTGGTCTTCCAGTAAAGGTGTCCTCCATAGTCACCTGCATGAAATTCTTCTAAAACCTTGTCAGATTCTTCTTTTAATAAGAAATTGAGAAGAATACCTTCATGATCTCTCCATAAAAAAAAATTGTCTAATATACAAAATTTTAAGGATTTCATCTTCAAAAACCTTCTTTTGGTTCTAGATAATTCAGGGGGAGCTTGTAAATTCAATAAAATGTAAATAATATCAACATGCCAAGGTGATTCAAGAAAGGTCTAGCTAATTAGTGGAGTCATCATCTCCTCTTCATTATCTATTTCTACAATAAAGTTTATATCCAAGGCCTGACAGTTCGATTAAGCCATGAGCTTGGCTAAACCTTGGCCCTTGATTAACTTAGTAGGTTTGATTTCTATATCATACTCTAAAATAGTAGCAATCCACTTTTCCCTCTTTCCATCAGGACCATCCTGATTTAGGATGTCTTTAACTACTGAATTAGGAACGTAGGCTACTATATGAGAATATAAGATGTATACCCTAAATTCCTTAATGGCTTTGACTAAAGCCAATGCTTGTTTTTCCATGATATTATATTTCAAGGGGGCATCTCTCAGGGCTTTGCTAAAGAAAGCAATGGGTTGTTCATAACCCTGGTCATTTTTCTGCAATAGAACAACAACAATCATGTGCTCAGAAGCAAAAGAAAACAAGATGAAATCTCTATCAAATTTAGGATTGATTAATACAAGTGTTTTGGTTAAGGCTAGTTTGATGTCTTCAAAAGATTTTTTAGCCTCAACAGTCCATTTTATGGTGGAGTATATTTTCAGCATGTTTTTTAGTGATCTAATTAATTCAGCTAGATTAGATATAAATATTCTAAGAAAAATATTTTTTCCTAAAAAAGGTTGTAACTCTCTAATGTTCCTAGGGTGTCTTATTTGCAAGATGGCTTCTATTCTCGCAGGGTCTATTCTTATGCCATCTTTAGAAATTATGTGACCTAACAAATTTCCTTCTTCTAACCCAAACAAGGATTTTTTGGGGTTTAAGGAGATTCCAAATTTCCTACATTTAATAAAAACCTGGCTTAGATGATCCAAATGTTGATTGTCAAATTTTGAAAATACAGTAATATCATCTAGATATATCATAAGGAAATCATGAATTTATTTTGCGAAGGCTATATCCATAGCCCTTTGGAAAGTGGCTCCTGCATTCATTAGCCCAAAAGGCATTTTCACATACATAAATGTGCCCCAAGGAGTAGCAAACACAGTCTTGGGTTAGTCATCAGGGTGAATCAAGATTTGATTGTAACCAGAAAACCCATCCAACAATGAGATTCTGGTTGATCCAACTACTCTTTGTAAAATGTGGTCCATTTTGGGGAGAGGGTAATTGTACTTTAGTGACACTTTGTTGAGGTTTCTGAGATCCACATAGAGTCTAATCTCACCAGTTTTCTTTCTAGTTGGCACCAAGTTTGAGACCTAGTCAGAAAATCAGATTAGTGCAATTATTTTGGCATCATACATCCTTTGAATTTATTTTTCAATTGCAGGTAATAAGATAGGATTAATCCTTCTAAGTTTTTGTTTGAAAGGATTTTGATTTTCTTTAATAGGAATTGTGTGTTGGATGATATTGGTGTCATAGGATTTGAGGTCCTCATAACTCCAAGTGAAGACATCCTGAAATTCTTTCAACAACTCAATGTATTTCACTTTTTCAGTCAGAGGTAATGATTTAGAAAGTTTGATTAATTTAGGATTTTCATCGGTGCCTATATTACATTCCTATATATCAAACTTCAGAGGTTCCATTTTAGGTTTCCTAGGAATATCATTTGAATCAAATAAATCTTCCAGAGGGGTTAATCCCTTTGGTAAGAAGTTATCTTTGAGATTAATTACTTCGGTTTATTCACTGATTATTTCATTAACCTCAATTTGCTCCAAGTTATCTACATCTGATCTGGTAAATTTAGTTAGGTTGAGTCTATTTAGCTCATCACCTTCTATCTCATCCTTGGTGTCAAGAACTATGGATGTATCAATATCTACATTGTTATTTACAAACTCTTATTTTGAATTAAAAAAGTTATTTATCTGTTTATCATTAGAAAATATTTGTCAGTTATTCAAATTATCTGGAATTGCAGGTCTGTGCCTGACTTCAGTAGTGTACTAATGGTTGGGTTGAAAGGGTAATTTTCAGGTGCTGGCAAACATTGTTGTACTATGGGCTTGCATGTTATGTTTTCTGGGAATTATTGCGAGCTTTGTTTCTAGGAAAGCGTTAAGTATTTCTACAATAGTATCTCTATAACAACTTAATCTAGGGTCCTTAGTCATATATACAACATCAATATGTTTTACAATTAGTTCAGAGTCTCCCATGACAGAAACTCTTTTAGCTCCTAAATTCCTAACTTAAGACCTAAAATTAATGCTTCATACTCGACCATATCATTGGTACATTTAAAATTCAATCTATATGCATGGCCTTCTGAGTGATTATTTTCCAAATTATATATCCACACTCCTGCTCTTTCTCCTAACCTATTGACTGACGCATCAAATTCTAGATGCCATAATATCTCCTGGTCATAATTTTCACTATTTGGTGCAACAAACTTTTCATCGTTTACAACAATTTGACCATCTTTTTCATTGAACAGTTCTGTAGTTTGGTTAGTTTCATTTTATGTAGAAACTACAATCTCTTTTGGTTCTACATTAATATTGTCTAAAAGTTTTTCTTGTGTTTGATGAACATTATACAAGATAAAATAATCGATATCTGAGTGTACAGAGTAGATGGGAAAGTTTTGAGGCTGATCCTGGCTACTTACCATATATTTCATTAGGGTTTCACGGTATATTTTCTTAGGTTGTCCAAAATAAGAGATTGTTCCTTATGACATATCTAGTTGTAAAGATACCCAAAGTTTGGCTCCCCATGATCTGGATAATAGCATTCCATACTTTGGTGGGATGTCAGCAACCACAATATCCATAAGGGTACTTTTGGCAGGATATTGGACTAAAGTAACACACAGGTCTTTAATCAATCATAGACATTGTACCTGACTGGAGTCAAATGAGAATAAGTCTTTGTAAGGCCTTGTAATGTCTAGGTTTAATTTCTCCATTACTAATTTGGGCAGTAAATTGTGAGAGGCTCTAGAATCCAACATTCCATTGTGTAGGATTTTATCATGGATACTAAGGTTGATGTAAAAAGGGGGAACTCCTCCTTCTAATGGTTTTCCATTAACATCTGGACGAAATATGAGTTTTGGTTGGTCATCAAACAAATTGACTGAATACTCATTTTTAGCGATGTTTAAGGTCTGGTTTATCTGTGATTTATAAGTTTCATTCTTGATTAGTTCCGTTAAAGGGACTGAAATATTTAGCTTTGCTATCTCTTCTCCAAGATTGAATGGAAAAGAGACATTATTTGTTTGAGGGCTCTGAACTTTTGAAGCAGGAATTTGAGAAGACTTGTCCTCTTTTCCTTTATTGGGGACTTCCTTATGTGGATTTTCAAATGTAATGTTTTGAGCTTTGTCCATTGATTCCTTAGGTGGAATCAAAGTGGATGGTTTATCAGCAGAAGGTTGATTAGAGGTGATATCTACAATTGTGGGGCCAGAAGGATTTGGGTTCTACCTAGGGAGAATTTGGAGGATCTTTGAAACAGGGGCTTCTTTTATTTTCTTGGGTTGATTTTGTACTATTTTCTTGGTTTGGTCAGGGATATTAACATTCCTTTTGCTTCTCAGATTATATTGTTTGTGTACTTCAAAGATGGCAGAATCGTATCCTTGTTTGTAATCAAATGATTCCCCGGACTGTATTTGTAGTTGTTGCAGCATATGCAGTTCTTGTTCGTCTTAGGTTAGAAAAACAATGTCCTCATCACTTATTCCCATTAGGTTAATTTTTGTATCTTGTTCTAGATCTTTTGGCTAAGATGTTTCTACATAATTTTCTTGAAAAGGAGGCCTCATGTTCTAATCTGGTCCATTTTTCCCAATATTTTGGTTTTGGTTTTTTCTAAAATTTGGGTTTCTAATTGGAGGCGCTTGTTGGTTATCCCATTGAGGTTTCCTCTCCATATTCTCTATTCTATCCATTAGTTTTTCCATACCTTTGGCTAAACTATCTATTTTAATGTCAGAGGGTGAAGCTTCATCCTTAGCAGTTCCTCTCCTTTCATTTCTAACTCTAGCCCTCTTAGCTATAAATTAGCCTCTACACTGACAACTACACTTTTCATTTCTTCTAATGTTGGGGGGTTTCTTTCCCTAAGTTGGTATGCCATATCTGTGTCAAAAGCATTAGGGAAATTTATTAAAGCTAAGTCAGGTGGGGGTTTAAGATTAACTGGGATGGTGCTATATATATTATTGAATCTAGTGCAGTAACCTTGAACAGTTTCATTAGGTCCCCTTCTAATATTGTCATATTCTGGAAGGATTTGTAGGTGATTCTTTTTCTTTTCCCATCTGTTCAAAAATTGCTAGTGTAATGCATCTAAACTATCAATACTATTAGCAGGCAATGCTCTAAACCATTTCCTAACATCACCAACTAAACTCTAGGAAAGGAGTCTCATTTGAACATTATCTGTGTCAATCTCATGCAATTCAAAGTAATCTGTTATCTTATTGACATGTTGCTATGTAGTGTAATGTCATGTGCCATCAAATTGAACAATTTTACTTTGGTAGTTTGCTGGCATAGCACCAAGTTGGATAGGTAAAACAAGAGGAGCATGTCTATTTGCCATGGATGTATGCTGGGAGGGGTTAAGATGTGGGGTTGAGGTACTCGGGGATGATGTAGTAGTGGATGAAGAACCAGGACTAGTAGGTGATGAATGGATAATGATAGGTTGGTGAGGGAGAGTAGGTATGAATGGTGGTGAAGAATGGACTTTAGAAGGTATTATTGTCGAAGTTGAAGGGAACAATGGTGAACTCAAAGTAGTAGACAATTGTTTAGAAAGCTCAGGGGTCGAGGCAGTATTAATGGATGATTGAGGAGATTTCAGAATGTATTCATCAATGGATTTGTTGGCCTATTGAACTTCAAGGTCTGCAATAAAATCAGGATCTAGAATAGTTTCATTGAGTGCATTTTCGGATTTTGTTCTGAATAATGAATGTTCAAATGGCACATCAAAGGGAAGTTCTTCTAAAAATAACCACTCATGAGGACAAGAATTAGCTTTAACTAATGGTACCTGGCTAACTGAACTTTCTTCTTTTTTGGATTTTCTTGAAATTAGGTTAGGATTATCAACTACTGGGGCAGGGTTTGGGTCTGGATTAGCCCTAGTAAAGTGAGTCTTCCTGGAAGCCAGAATTTCAAAAAATTTAATTGTTTTTGTGAGATTTTTTCGAGATAAATTCTAACAAATGACTTTAAGAGGCTCAAAATATAGAATTAGAATTTTCTTAAAGCTTTATTAGGACTGAGGAGTCGAGTTCCCCAGTATGGTCGCCACTATGTTATCACTCAAAATTTTCTCTAGAAGTTATTAGAAGAAAGAAAATGACTGAGGTAACCACAAACCAACTTTTAAGCATAGGCTTTAGCCAAACTATGGCTCAAAGTGTTATGAAATCAACTCAAGAAAAAGATAGAAAAGATAGATCAACGCCTTAGAATTCAGCCTCTTTGAGGGGGCAACCCCCTTTACATTACATAAATGAATACTTCTTCGATGATTCAAATGACAAAACCTCCTTTCTATATATAGGAGTCTAAGGAGTCACAATATAACCCAACCGACCTAACAATAATAATATAAAGCCACAAAAATAACAATAGAGGGATTCTATGGGGCATAGTAATAACAATATGGGGACAATAGGGGCAGAACAATATTAATAAGGGATACAAATACAATATTAATGGGGTGATCACTAGTATTATAGGGACCCAACATGCCCCTCTCCTTCAAAAAAGTGTTGTCCTCAATGCTTGAGTAGCTCTGGATGCTTCTGTATAAAATTCTCATCCTCCCATGTGGAATCTTCAGCGGATAAGTACTTCCACTCGATAAGATACTACGAAATTGATCGATTTCGTAGTTGTCGAGTTCTTGTTTCTGTGACTACTTCTGGTTCCAATATTATTTTTCCTTCCTCGTCAAGTTCTGGCAATATTGTTTGAACTAGGAGCTTGTCACCTATAACCTTCTTTAAACATGAAACATGGAAAACTGGGTGCAATCGAGAAGTTGCAGTAAGCTCCAATTTGTATGCCATAGTGCCAATCTTTTGCAACACCTTGTATAGACCATAATACTTTGGTGATAATCTATTATCCTTCTTAGCTTGCTTGAGGGACATTTTCTTATATGGTTGTATCCATAGGAATACCCAATCACCTACATCAAAACTTCTTTCGCTGCGATGTTAATCTACCTATTGTTTCATTCTATTCTATGCCAACACGGGGTTATCCTTTAAGAGTTGGAGGACTTGTTGTTGATGTTCGATGTGATGTTCCACTGCTTGAACCTTATAATTTTCTCTTAAATATGATGTGATGGATGGTGGATGATATCCATAAACTGCCATAAATGGGGTCATTTTTGTTGTTGTATGGAATGAAGTGTTATACCACCATTTAGCTAGAGCTAACCATTTGACCCATTGTGTCTATTTATCAGATACAAAGTAACGAAGATATCCTTCCAAACATTTGCTTACTATATTAGTTTTCCCATCAGATTGAGGATGATAAGATGAGCTATGATCTAATTGAGTACCGAGATAAGAAAATAATTCTGTCCAAAAATTTCCAGTGAAAATGGGATCTCTATCACTTACAATAATCTTTGGGTTTCCATGTAGCTTTTGAACTGTTTCTATAAATGCAGTAGAAACTGTACTGGCTTTAAATGGATGTGGTAATGCACAAAAGTGTGCATACTTGGTAAGTCTGTCAACAACCACCATGATGACACTCTTTCCCTCAAACTTGGGTAAACCTGTGATAAAATCCACTGAAACCTCCTCCCAATATTGGCTTGGAATGGATAAAGGTTGTAATAGACCCGGTGTCTTAATTGTTTCAACTTTATTTTGTTGGAAAACCAAACATTCTGCCACAAACTTTTGAATATCTGATTTAAGGCCATCCCAAAAAAATTCCTTCTTAACCCTGTGGTAAGTTTTTAAAAATCCTGAGTGCCCTCCTAAGGGAGAAGTGTGCAATTCCATAAGAATCTTTTGTTTTAGTTGGGAATTCTTACAAAGGTATAAGTGATCTTTGTACCATAACGAATTATTTTTCCAGCTAAATGTATTAGACGTACTGGAATCTTGTTGTAACGTTCAAATAAGTGCCCACACTTCTTCTTCATTCTTCCATTCCTCCCTTTCTTCGTTTATCCAATCTGGTTGGATAATAGAATTGGTGCACAACAATGCTTCCACATCCTCATCCTTTCTTCAGAGTGCATATGCCACCACATTTTTCTTCCCTTTTTTGTAGATGATTTCAAAGTCATAACCCAACATCTTTGTGACCCACTTTTGTTTCTCTTCAGTGGATAATTTTTGTTCTAAAAAGTATTTAAGGCTATCATGATCCGTTTTTACCTTGAAGTGTCTTCCCATTAGGTAGGGTCGCCATTTCTTAAGTGCATGGAGTATTGCCAACATTTCCTTCTCATAAATAGCTTTGTGTAAAAAAATTCCCTTGATTGGACAACTTTCAAAAGAAATGGGTCTTTCATCTTGCATTAAAACAGCACCAATTTCATTTCCTGAAGCATCACATTCCATAATAAAGGTTTTTGCGAAGTCCGTTGTAGCTAAGACCAGTGCTTGGCACATTGCCTCTTTAAGATGTTCGAAGGCCTTTGTTGCTTCTGGAGTCCATGAAAATGCATCTTTCTTCAATAATGTTGTTAGAGGTGCTGCTATTCTACCATAATTCTTAACAAACTTGCGATAATACCCTGTCAACCTGAGAAATCCTCACAGATGCTTTATGGATGTGGGGATTTTCCATTCCTTAATGGCTTTAATTTTGCTAGGGTCTACCTTAACTCCTTCATGAGATACAATATGGCCCAGATATTCCACCTCTTGTACTCCAAAGAAACATTTGGATCTTTTTACATATAATTGTTTCTCCTCCAATAGTTGTAGCACCCTGTCAACATGTTCAACATGATCCTTCCAAGACTTGCGGTAGATTAGTATATCATCAAAAAATACTAACACAAATTTTCTAAAAAATGGTTTGAAAATGGAATTCATCAAACCTTGAAATGTTGAAGCTGCATTGGTAAGGCCAAAAGGCATGACCAAAAATTCATAATGACCCTCATGAGTTCCAAATGTTGTTTTCAGAATGTCTTCAATCTTCATTCTAGTTTGATGAGATCTTGAACGAATATCCAACTTAGTGAAGTAAATTGATCCATGCAATTCATCCAGTAATTCATCAATGACAGGAATGGGAAACTTATCTTTAATAGTGAGCTTGTTGAGCTCCCTATAATATGGAAACATGCGCCATGATCCATTCTTCTTGTGCACCAATACTACTTGAGTAGAGAAAGAACTTTGACTCGGTTGAATTATACCAGTCTCTAGCATTTCTCCAACGATATGTTCAATTTCACTCTTTTGGGCATAGGGATATCTGTACGGCCTGATGTTTGGAGGAACACTTCCTGGAATCAGATGAATAGCATGATCATGATCACGAATAGGTGGGAGACCTTTGGGCGTCTCAAATACCTTAGAATGATTTTCCAAGACTTTTTGGAGAACTGGAGAAATAGATGATTCCAATGTGGAAACATCTAGCGAACATAATTGTGCAATTACACCTCTTTGTTCCTTTTTTAGAAGCTTTGTCATACCGTTAGAGATGATTATCTTTCCTGGTTTCTTTGCAATACCCCTTAATTCAACTTCCTTTCCTTACACAGAAAATTTCATGAAAAGTTCTTGAAAATTAAAAGCTATTGTACCCAAGGGTTGTAGCCATTGAACTCCTAGTACAACATCAACACCTCCCATTGGAATGGAAAGCACTGGGCTAGTCAATACATATTCTCCCATGGATAGCTTGATATTATGGCACTTTCCAGAGTAATTTATTGTTCCTCCATTTGCAACCATCACTTGACACTCTGGTGCCGGATATAAGAACCAATTCAATTCTTTTACTACCTTACAATGAATAAAATTGTGGGTACTTCCTGAATCAATCAACACTATTACCTTTTTATTCTTGATTTGTCCTTCTATCTTAATGGTTTGAGGAGTGGTAATTCCTGCCAATGCATTACAAGATATGGTTGGAATCATTTCTTCTTTATCTAGGCTTTGTTCCTGGAGTATATCCTCTTCCTTTGACCTTTCTTGCTCCTTTTCTTCTTCCTCTTCACAATCTATGTAGAATAATTTCTTCTTAGCACACTTATGACCTTTAGTGTATTTGTTATCACAACTATAACAAATCCCTTTTGCTCTTTTTTCTTCCAATTGTTGTGGTGTCAACCTTATAGGTTGTGGAAGACTAGGGGCAACAACACTTCCATATTTATAGTTGTGAGTGGTATGCTTCCTGGTTGCCATAATTTTGCTTTCCGTTTTCTTGCTAACCTGAATGCCTTCTCTAATGAATTAGGTTCCTAAAGGCGAACATCATGTTGGATATTATCCTTTAAAATCCCTATGAACACATCAATACTATGCTCCTCTGGAATATTTTTTTTACCCTTATGTTCAATTTTTGGAACTCCTCAACGTGCTCCATTATTGAACCCTTCTGTTTGAGACTTATCAATTGGCTAAAAAATTTGTTGCTTTTTGTATCCTCATAATGTGCTGTCAATTCTTCCATAAAAATTGCCCAAGTGATAATTTGTTTATGAGTGAAAAGCCATTGATACCATACAAACTAATTTGGTTCCAAATATAAAGTTTCAATATGTACCTTTTGTGTGTTTTTCACATTATTGAGATCGAAAAATTGCTCCATCTGTAATATCCATGTTGCGGGATCCTTTCCATCAAACTTCCTCATATCAATTTTTGGAATATGGTGGGTCTTTGATCCCACATTAGAGTCTATTAAATCATGATTAACATTTATTTTATTCACATCACGAGTTTCCTTTACTACCTTTTCAACATTAGTAAGTATTTCTTGTAGAAAATTTGTCAAATCTGTCTTCAAATCTGCCATGTCTCTCTTCAAATCTATCTTCAGATTGTCCATCTTAGCTTCCACACCCTTTATCTTAGATTCCACGCCATTTATCTTAGCTTCTGTTAGCTTTTGTGAGAGCGACAATTGTTGCACTTGGTCTTGTAATTTTGATATATCATGTAGCATTTCTTCCTCTTCTTCATGAGTCATGCTAGAACTTTCAGGTTGCTTACTAGGTGTTTGCATTTTCTTTCCTCGGGGCATCAGTTACCGATAATAATGCTATACTATTCCCTTTGAATTTCTTCAAAATAAATTTTCAAACCATGCTTAAGCAAAAATTTAAAAAAATCTACACACATTTTTCCACTTTGTAGGAGCTCGATATTGCCTCTGATGTATCTCTCTACTTTCGGATCATCTAATTCTAAAATTGTGATTTGTAGTATCCCTCTGTGTCCTCTTTCCAATGCCACCAGTCTGATCCAAATTGGATTCTCCAAGGAAGAGTTATGCGAAATCTCCCATAGTGACCTGATTATAGACTAGTTCAGCAGAGTGAACTTGTACAACGTGCCACAAGTCACTGTTTCAACCACTAGCTCTGAAAAATATATAAAAGAAACTATAGTCCATCCTATTTCTGTACCTTCTCATGAAATTTCAATCTCATGCTCAGAGAGAAAGTTATAACGATTTTCCCCAAGTCACCTTTTTAGAATGTAATTCAGGAGTATGCAAAAATACCAACTTCCTCAGATCATATCTTCGCAAATATAGTGAAAAAAGCTCTGAAATTTAGATGCAAGGTTTAGCGCGATTTCTTCTCAAATGGGTTTTTTTTTTGGCTTCTAAAATTTTGCGGAAATATTTTTATAGAGAAAATGCCATGATGACCTATTTGGAGCAGCGAAACCATAGAATCCAAAGCTCTGATACCAAATGTTATGAAATCAGCTCAAGAAAAAGATAGAAAAAATAGATCAACGCCTTAGAATTCAGCCTTTTCGAGGGGGCAACCTCCTTTACATTACATAAATGAACAATTCTTCGATGATTGACAAAACCTCCTTTCTATATATAGGAGTCCAAGGAGTCACAATATAACCCAGCCGACCTAACAATAATAATATAAAGCCACAAAAATAACAATAGAGGGATTCTATGGGGCATAATAATAACAATATGGGGACAATAGGGGCACAACAATATTAATAAAGGATACAAATACAATAGTAATGGGGTAATCACTAGTATTATAGGGACCCAACACAAAGAGGGCTCTATTTATATGATTTGGCTTTGTTTGTTGGGATTTTAGGCTAGCTTTAAATGTTATGGGGGTTTTTTATTTGTATTGAAGATTGGATGGTGGAATCCTTAAAACAGATGGATAGAATGATGTATTTAGACCATTGGGATATGAAGTCAACATAAGGGAAGCATAATTGGATCAACTCGCTAAAATGAATGTTCAAAGGGCAAGCTAACAGAGTAAAGTGCAGGTCTTTGGGGCAGAGGGGTGAAGTGGTTTGAACTAGGGTGAGAAAGCAATTAAGAATTCTCAGACTGGGATTTAAACGAGGAACAGAGGGCAACCAGAAACAAAGGGCAATTAAGAATAATTTTCTATATATTAGAAAGAGACAACCTAAACTAAGGAGCAATTGGGAATTCTTTAACTTAGATATTGGTTGAAAACATTTATATGCCTAACTGTTAAAATAGAGTGTAATTAAACAAATTCTGAGATATTGTTCCAGTTATAGCATTCAGATTCAGAAATACATAAAATATTATGGAAAAAGCTTAAGAAATATAACAACAACATGAGAAAATACTTGTCTGCACTTCGCTCAACACATGAATCCTATGAAATATTTGGTCTTTATTCATTAATCTAGCTTGCGGGTTCAGTTAATGTTCCAATAACTTTACAGTCTTTTGATCAAGAAGTCAATAGAAATGTCTAAGAATCCACACCACATACTTCAAATTATGAAGTATTTATACAAAGTTTATTACAAAATATCCCAAACTAACTTGAGATTTAATCTACGAAATAAAAATATCTTCTTGCTAGAAGGTAGAGATAGATATTGAACTGCTTCATGATGTTCCTAGTATTTTGGTGTTGTTGGCCTTTATAGTTGGGCTTGTAGCCCTTTATGCTCTTTGTTGTTTGAACTTTCATGTTGGAGGCTTTAGTTACTTTTGGTTTTTATCTAATACTCTTTGGCATTGATACTCTTTAACCATGCTGACCTGCCTTTACCTTTTACCCTGCTGACTATACATAAACCTTTTTACTACATTTTACTATAGTAAATCAGTCAATTTTTCCCAAAATTCAACATCAGGTAACTTGATTTTCAACATCCTCCTATATATCTCATCTGCCTCGGTATACTTAGCAAAAGTGGGCCTAGTGATGAATAGGTGTTTCACCTCATGCTGGAGGAAAAACAAGTTTTCAAATGTATGGTGAAGAACTTTACTTGTTGGCAACACCTTTATCAATGTTGTACTGGCCTGTTCTTTAGCTAGCTCTCTGATTTTGTTGTCATAATCTTGTTGTGTCATGAGCTTGTCATTTATGACCAAGGGACTCGGTAACCCTTTCTCTCTCAAAATTTGAAACTTGGCCATAAATCTATCAACTGTTACCTGCATATTTTGACACTTGTCCTCCAAGTTTAACATTAAGTTTCTCTTGGGAAGGACATTTCTTACCTCCAAAACTGTTTCTGTCCTATCCTCTATATCCAATTCCTAAAGTTCATAGTTTTTTTTTACTCTTGAGGAAGTGGATAAGTCTAGTTGCATCTTCAAGCATGTCTCCTAGTTCTTCTTTGACTTTTTGGATAGCTTCTGTCACTATCTTTATCAAGTCTATCTGTTCAAAAATCACTTGAATGGATGGCCAAATATCATTGACAAAGTCAATGATATTGGCCCATAATAGTTCCTTGGCTTGCCCAAGGGGTTCCTTTAGTGTTAGATCTTTCTCCATAGCCTTTAATCTTTCATTCATTCTGGTAGCTTTCTAGACTTCTTCCTTGTGCATCATTTTGGCAAGCTTGTAATCTGTTTCCAAGCTTGTTACCTTTTTTTTAGTTTGTTCATTTCTATAGCCTGAATAGACATTTCCTCCATGGCTCTGACCAACTTTGTTGCTTCTTCTCCTGATGCACCTGCTACTGATGTAGACTCTGTTGAAACTGGTTGTGTTGTAGGCATGGGAGCTGTGGGAGCCAATGAGGCTGCCAGCATTGATGGGACTGCTGTTGAGACTGTTGGGATGACATTTGCAGCCATAGTGGCAATATCACTTTGCTTCAATTGAATTAAAGTGTCCAATTCTTTTTTTGTCTCTCTTAATTGATCATTAAGTTTTAGGACCAAGTCCATCAACTCTTCATGTCTGGTTTGGCTCTCTAAGACCTCCTATGTTTGGGGATGTTGCAGCTGAGGTGTCTTCAATTGTTTTTTCAATGCAAAAATGTCATCATTTTTCTTCTTTATCAATTGTTCAATGGCTTTGATATCTTTTGGATCATGTCCCAATTCAATCACCAAGTCTTCCAAAGACTTAATTCTAGTATCCTTGGCCTGTGAGGAGGCCTTCTCTAATTGATATTGAGCTGAGATATTTATCAATGAATTCTGTAATTGATAAGCAGCTATGGCTTTACCTGTGAGGGTGGTGTAAATCATTTCTCCAACCTGTTTATGAAATTCAATTTGGTCTATGGGATGAATATCCATTGCCAATACCTCAAAGTCAATCTTTTTATAGTCTGTTGATGTCCTTAGCTGTTGTGCAGTTGGTCTTATGAAGGACATCTGTAATTTTCCCTCCTTGATGTCAAAAGCTGATATCAACCTTGTCTGATTTGTAGGTGTGAGTTTGATATACTAAACATAAGTCTGTGGCTTCAGTTTCTCATTTCTCATATTGATTTCTTTATATCTATCTTTTATATCCTTATCCTTATCAACAGACCTACTGAATGAGGATACTTCTACACTTAGCTGCCTTTCCAAAATATGTATCTGTGATGTGGAAGGCTCTTGTGTTTCCCCAGATGGAGCTGCACCTTTACTTCTATTCATCTCAGTATCAATTATTTCTACTGAGCCTTCTGCGTTTTCGTGCTTTGAAACAGGATTGAGCCTTTGCCTCCTCCTCTAACTAGTCTCTTATTGTATATTTGATGTGCCCATTCCTAAACTTGAGGGTTCCTCCCTATTCCTTTTGGGGTTTTTCTCCTCATTCTGAGGATTCTGTATGATAGGAGGGGCCCTCATGGCTGCTTCTTTCCATTCAGGTACCTGCAGAAATGAGTTCTCATCAAACTGTCTTTCTAAGTCACATAAGGTTTTCTCTACCTCTATCGTTGTACTGTCTCTGTCTACAAGAGTATTTTCCACCTACTCAGATTGATTAGCATATCTTTCTATCTCTGGTATGAGGTGGTGAATATAAGGTCCCAACTTGGCATTCTTTCTCAATTTGTTCACAAATTCTTGAGGGTCATACCTCCACATGAAACTCTTTTGAAACTTCATTCGTTGCAAAATTTGTTCTGCCTCCTCCCCTACCTCTCTAGAATTGCAGATGAAGGGGCTTAACTGGTTTTCTACTTTGAATTGTGATATTTTCTTGGCCGAGACAAAATTTATTTCACTAGAGTTCATTATTTGTCTATAGTACTCTAGAGAAAATAACCTCATGGGGAGGTATTTGGGTAGTTTATATGGTGCAAGTTGGCAACCATAAATTCTTATCTCTGTGTGGTTTTGGTAAAGGTACCAATCTCCCACTTTTCTTATTTTAGACAACTGAAGGACCCTTTTGATCTTTGGACTTATTCTAGGTGGAGGGCTTCCTATCAGCATAGTCATGACTGGATGAACAAAAGAATCTATGAAATCTGAATAGGTATATGGTGACTGAAACTTGTGGAATAGTGGGGTCCAAAAAATGACAGACTTGGGCTGGCCTTTGGTATCCAGCTTCTGAAGGGAAAAAGGAAATATGTCTGGTTGATAGTATAGAAACATATGGTAGAGAACATATGAGTATTTAAATACTCTCTCATTGTGCATCCTGGTGAACTATTCATGCATTCTCTCAGCTATGAACTCAACATAATTGTACAAAATAGTAGGAGGCTGTCCTGGGGTATAAATTGACATGAAGGCTAGGACAAGTTCATCAACAAATTCATCAGTGGAGCAGCCAAGAACACATGATATCATGGTGATGATTTGTTTGCCCCTTTCGGAAAACATGGAAGAAACATATGGGGGGGGCATATTTGGGAATAAACCGCTCTTCTATAATGAATGTCTGGAATATTTGGGCTAACCTGGACAGGCTCAACTTGGAGTACTCGTCTAGAAAATCCCCAATGGAGAGTGGGGTTAAGTTTGACCTAGTTGGATTTACAACATTTCATTAATGGAGTTAGTTGTAATGGTGAACAAAACCTTTTGATCAGGGGACATAATAGCCCTCTGGCTAGGAATGTAATAGGCATGGCATTGGTGGAAAATTTCAAGGAAAATATGTACCTGTAGGAACTGGTATTTGGGAAAATTCGACTCCCAAAGGCCAATATCATTAGCATGGTTGAGGTATCTGTCCCTACTTAAACAATGGATTTTAAGCAGGAGGTTCTGGGTAGATGTATCCTTAATTTGGAAATCCCTATCAGCGAAGGGAAGGTTGTTGGGGTCCAAATGGGGAGTTGTGATAGGTCTAACGTCCAAGCCAACGGGGGCAGCCATAATCTATTTCTTGTGGACTTAAATGTGGCTTTACAAGTTTATTTCAGGGGTTTTGAACAGAAACTGGAAACTTTCAGAGGGTTTGGCCGCGGGTTTTCAAATTTAGAGTATTTTTCAATTGATTTTACTTAATTAAAATACTTCACAAGGCTGAACGTTTCCAAATTTGAATAGGCGAGTGGTAATTTGTGGTGAAATACCTAGAATTGGGTGAATTATCTGCAAATTCGGAGTTCACAGTAGCTGCAGAGGTTCAAATGAATCTGGTATGGACTGAGAGGTCGACTGGGGTCTCTGCAACTTTCTTCAAGAGTGAATTCAGAGTTCAAATGGTGAATTCAGCATTTGCAGGAATCACACTGGTTTGCAGAGGTTCATAGAGAAAAAGAGCGAAAAAAGGTGAAAAAGGGCCTCTCGGCCTTTTGATGGAGCAATGATTATTTTTTGGTGGGTGTTTTTAAATGAACAGTAGGTGGTTTGGCGGGTTGAGCATGTACCCGAAATGGCACCATGCAACAAATTCTAGAAAGTGATAGTTCTGAGGAAAAATAAATTAGGGTAGGAAGGAGTCCCACAGACTCAATTTGTCACTGAGGTCAATGAATTTTTTCTTTAACCATTTGTGGAGTTCGTAGAGGTCGAATTCACAACTGGTCTCATAAATTTTATAATGTTCATCGGCTAATGGCTGATGGTCTAAGTCAATTACAGGGGGCAACAGGGATTTTCAATTGTAGATTTGGATTTACCCTTAGAAGGCATGGTGGAAAGGAAATAAACAAATGTTGTAATTACTCGAGAATTTGGTTGGATCACACTGGTGGCTCGATGAATGGTAGTGGTGACAGGTCAACTTGCTGACTGGTTGCGGTGGTAGTCTGGTTTGTTGACTAGTTGCAATAACAATAACATGCTCACTATAGTAGGATTTGCAGCGGGGTCACAGAAGGAAAGCTACCTGAATGGGGTTTTGGTGATTTTATTGGTCAGATCACTTACCATTGGACGATTATCCGTTTAATGGGATAAATTCATTAATCTGGGAATGGTTAGGTGTTGAAACGGTTATATGACGAGCACAAGGATGTGCCATTTGGCAGGGTAGAGTCAGATGGGATGTGAGAGTAGTAGGAGCAGAGTGGATGGGGTGTGCCATGTGTCATGATGGAATGGAGTGGAGTGGGAAGCGGAGTTAACGGTCACTTTCTAGGTGGGAAGAGGGAAAAGATTATTTCGGAGGGGGGGGTTCAGTGGTAAGTAGTTTTAGGCGGGTGGGGGGTCTGAAGTCCGCCAAGGAGTGCCATGTCACAAAAGATGGATTTGGGGAATCAAATTTTCAGACCCACCCCATTGATTAACTGTCGGAGGGGTGAGGGGGGTCTGAAGTGATTGCCCGTCGTTGATCTGGGTGGGTGAGATCACAACCCTTGTTTATAACTCGACCTTTATTACAAAACAACAAAGTGTCGTATCAACTGACTTTATTAAAATTTAATTAATCACACTTAAAATGTGCGATTAAATAATTAAGAGCTTTATTAAACTAATCTAATCGTGCTTAAACAATGCAATTAAATAATAAAACATATTTATTTAAATCAAATGCGACATTTAAACTAGCTGCGAATATTTTTTGTTTCTAAGGTTTTCTCATCACATTTCTTTTATTCCTTTTGTTTTTTCAAACACACACACACACACATATACATTTATATCCCCTTTCTTTTTCTTTTTTTTCTTTTTCTTCTTTCTATTTTTTCTTTTTCTTTTCTTGGAAATAATTTGTAGAATGAAACATTATTTACAGTATGTCATAAGATAAAAATCAACAGATAATCATAAATTGATCCTATAAATTATATGACCCTAACATTTGCCTTGATATCTGCTTTACGTTGCTCGCGAACCTTTGGTGGAGTTGTCAGCTACACCCTCGACTTCAACTCCACGATCTGCATTTCCAGCTCGAATTTTACTTCCGACTTTGATTGTTTTACTACTTCCACAAGCTTTTGAAGCTTCTCTTGGGGTGCCACCTCCATCTGGATCTGGAGCTTTGGTAGCTCACTGCAAGCTTTAGTGATGGCCTCGTCTAGTTGTTGCCTGTACATAACTGCCTCATAACGATCCTTGATGGCCTAATTCATGTCCTCGAACATATGTAGGTTGTCATTTTTAACTTCTTTAATTACCAACAGAGTGCGTTGCTCCCACACCTTTAGGTCATCGATGGCCCCCTAATGTAACTCGTGCAAGTTCTAAATGAGGAGCACCGCAAGATTGATACTTAGATTTTTCTAGTGTTGTGCACGCTCCTGATCTTCGACAGTCTCAAAATGTAGAGTTTCGTCTGGTAGTTACACAACCTAGAGCTCAGGTAATTACTGTCTGTGTGTTGCCTACAATTGTGCGTGATGGTGTTGCGCTCGCTTGAGACATGCTCGCCTGATTCACACTCACTTGAACCATGCTCGCCTGAACCTGCAGCTCCTTGAGGCCATGTTGGACCTTTGTCAAAACTGCTTTATATTGGTCTTCAATCTGTTAGAGTCCTATAGTGATAGGATTCATAATTCTGAATTGGCTAATGCTAAACCTTGTAATATTGTACATAACTTTGCCTTCTGCAAATGTTTTCCATATTAAAAATTTAAAAATGTAAAGAGGGTATGTCTGAAAAGAAATATCAAAGGACAAAAAGAATAAGAAAAGATCAAAAAATGAAAATATATGAACCCCAAACACAAAAACAGATCATGAAAGTGTGCAAGTCTAGATGACACTACTATTTTATTGCTTTTATGTCTTAAATAATGGTTGTGCGTAGCTTTTCATACATGCCACAACCCATGGTAGTCAAACTGCTTAATCTTGACTATATCAGGCTTTCAATTTTATATTTATAATTAGAGAATAAAATATGACAAAATAGCTTAATCTTGGCAGATCATTAGATAGGTAGAGAAAATAAAAGGAGCTCATCAGTTTAATCTGAGCCCTTGGAAGATATAAGGTTAGAGGTAGATAGTTTACTTTTCAAAAGAAAAATGAATGATAAGGGTCTGCTAGCCTAAATGCACCCAAATAAAATGAAGAAAATTTTTTAGGGTAAGTAATGGGTAAGTAGAAGAAAGGTTTCTAAAGTATAAAGTTGATTGGATAAAAGAACATTTATCATGCTTAATCATATCTTTCAATGTGCATGAGCAGTTAAGAAAGCAAAAACAATGGTTTTCAAGTTGATTTAATTAACTCCCCCTCATTCATTTCATCCCTATACTTACTAATTTCCCCATCTACAAGTATGTTCTAGTACTAAAAATCCTTCAAGTCATAAAGGCTCAGAGCATTTCTCTGACTTTTGGTGGGACCGGACCCTCGGCTTAATGACTTATGGACATCAACTATTGGAATTCCCTTCATAAAAGTCATTTTCCTTCATTACCCAAATAAAACCCCTCTTCCTAAGGTTAAACTCCATTTTCCTATGAAAAGTAAACAATCCCATGTTAAATTAAATTTAATTCAAAATACCTACAAAATGATTTTATCCTAAGTATAAGTGTATGTGAAGAAAATGTAAAAATATTACATTATGCTTAGTGGTATGTTCACTCCACTCATTTCATTTCATATTAACTTTTAACATAATGATATAGCTCCTGATATACCTTTTCCCATATATAAGTAAATCCCATATTTAATACCCCAACCCTTAGTTTAGCTATAAACTATACTTTTATCCCATACCCCCGACAAAACCCTCTTAATTCACCACTTCTCAGTAAAGCTAAGATAATCCCATCATTAAACCCTGTCCAATCATTTAATCCTATGTTTAACGCGTAAATAATCCCAAACCACCATGGATTAAAGCCCTACCCCCCCGAAACCCTTTCCCATTTCATCCGTGCATATCTATCACTCGATTGTCGTTCGATCATCAGCACCCAAATCGGTCCACGGCCATATCGGGTTCACCCGATGTCTGACCTTTACCCACCTGATAAAGTGGTTTTGCCCGGGCCCCCATCTGCTACGTGTCAAATGCTAAGATAGATCAGGTGACCTCGCCAAAATACCGCCTCCTCCATAAAAGCGGTGCGATGGCTTGGGAAACCACCTCCCCGACCAACTCAAAAAATCGCCACTGTTCATTTGTAATTTACCTGCCAAAAAGTGACTGTTGTTCAATAAAAAGGTCGAGAAGCCCTACTTTGCCTTTTTCACTCATTTTCTTTGTGAACCTTTGCAAACCATTGCGACACCTTCAAACTTTGAAATCACCAATTAACCTCAATTTCACTCCTGAAGAAGTTGCAGAGACCCAAATCAAGCTCTCAGTCTATACCAGAGCCCATTCAACCTTCTGCAGTTACCGAGAACACAAAATTTGAAGTTAATTCACTCAAATTCTAGGTATTTCAAAAAAAATTACTAGACACCCTTTCAATTTGAAAAAGTTCAGTCTTTAAAGTGTTTTAATTAAGTAAAATTAATTGAAATTACTTT
The DNA here is from genome assembly GCA_031772625.1 of Pinus tabuliformis. Lineage (NCBI taxonomy): Eukaryota > Viridiplantae > Streptophyta > Pinopsida > Pinales > Pinaceae > Pinus > Pinus tabuliformis. Next base: position 472,553,555 of record CM062808.1, read on the forward strand.
AAAAATTAAAATGTGTGCCCAAACCCTTCTGAAAGCTTCTGAATTGCCTTCAAACCTCTAATATAAAACTGTAAGGTCAAATTCAAATCCACAAGAACTGAATTATGGCTTCCCCCATCACCATGGATGTCATACCAGTCACAATTCCCCATTTGGACCTTGACCACCTACCCCTGGTGGACATGAATTTTCAAATCAAAGACACAAGTGCCTATACCTTCATGCTCAAAATTCATTGTTTAAGTAAGGAAAAATATCTAAACCATACTGATGACATTGGCATTTGGGGCTCCAATTTGCACAAATACCAGTTTCCACAAGTACATGTCTTTCCTAAGATTGTCCATATGTGCCATGCCCGTTACATTCCTAGCCAGAGGGATATAATGTCCCCAGACCAAAAGGTCTTGTTCGCTATTGCAACTGAGTCAATCAATGAAATGTTGCAGGTCCAACTAGGTCCAAACCTGACCCCACTCTCCATTGGGTATTTGTTAGACTAGTACAGCTAGACTGGCCCAAATATTCCAAACTTTCATTGTAGAAGAGTAGCACATTCCTACAGATGCCCCTCCATATGTTTTTGCCAGTTTCTCTGAAAGGGGAAAGAAAATTGTAACCATGATCTCATGTATTCTGGGCTATACCACAAATGAATTCTTTGATGAGCTCATCTTGGCCTTCATGTCTATTTTCACCCCAGGAAAGCCTCCAACTACCTTGTACAATTATGCTCAGTTCATAGCTGAAAGGACGCGTGAACAATTTACTAGAATGCACAATGAAAGAGTATTCAAGTAATCATCTATAATTTACCACATGCTCTTATATTATCAGTCAGACATATTTCCCTTCACCATCCAGAAGCTGGATACTAAAGGCCAACCCAGGTTTGTGATATTTTGGACACCATTATTCCACAGATATTCATCACCATACACCTACACAAAATTCATTGAATCTTTTGTCCATCCAGTCATGACCATTTTAGCAAGAAGCCCTCCACCTAGAATAAGTTAAGAAATCAAAAGAGTGCTCCAATTGTCCAAGCAAAGTAAGGTGCGAGATTGGTACCTTTACCAAAATCACACCAAAATAAGAATCTATGATTGCCATCTTGCCCCATACAAACTGCCCAAATACCTCCCCATGAGGTTATTTTCTCTGGAATATTATAGGTAAATAATGAACTCTAATAATGTCAACTTTGTCTCAGCCAAGAAAAGGACTCAGTTCAAGGTCAAAAATCAGTTAGACCCTTTTATTTGCAATTCTAGAGAGGCAGGAGAGGAAGTATATCAAATTCTGCAACAAATGAAGTTTCAGAACAATTTCATGTGGAGGTATAATCCTTAAGGGTTTATGACCAAAATAAGACAAAAGGCCAAATTGGGACCTTACATTCATCACCCTATACCAGAAATAGAAAGATATGTCAATCAATCTGAGTGGTTGGAAAACACTCTCATAAACAGGGATAGTACAAAGGTAGATGTCGAAAATACCTTGTTTGATCTAGAGAGGCAGCTTGATGAAAGCTCATTCCTGCAGGTACCAGAGCAAGAAGGAACCATGAGTACCCCTACTATTTTTCAGACTCCTTAGAATGAGGAAAAGAATCCCAAAATAAACAGAGAGGGAGCCTCCAGTTCAGGTATGGACACTTCCAATGTACAATATGAAGCTAGCCATAGCAAAAGGCCTAGGCTCAATCCTATTTCAGAACAGGAATACACAGAAGCCTCAGTAGAAATAACTAATACTGAGTTAGACATGAGCAAGGGCACAACTCCATGTGGAGAAACACATGAGCCATCTACATCAAAAACTCAAATTTTAGAAAGGCAGGTCAGTGTAGAAGTCTCATAATTTAATAAGCCTACTGATAGAGATAGGGACATTAAGGATAGGTTCAAGGAAATCAAAATGAGAAATGAGAAATTCAAAGCAAAATCCTATGCATAGTATCTCAAACTTACACCGACCAATCAAACTAGGTTGATGTCAGCTTTTGACATCAAGGAAGAAAAGATGCAAATGTCCTTCATAAAGCAAACTGTACAACAACCAAGAACATCAACAAACATCAAGAAGATAGACTTTGAAGTATTGGCAAGGGATATTCATCCCATTGACCAAATTGAATTTCACATGCAGGCTGGATAAATGATTTACTCCACCCTTACAGGAAAAGCCATAGCTGCTCATTAGTTGCAGAATTCACTCAATAACATTTCAGGCCAGTATCAGTTGGAAAAGGACTCCTCACAGGCCAAATGCACCAGAATCAAGTCTTTGGAATACTTGGTAATTGAACTGGGACATGATACCAAAGACATCAAGGCTACTGAACAATTAATCAAAAGGAAGAATGATAACATTGCAGCACTCAAGAAGCAATTGAAGATACCTCAACTATAGCATCCCCAGACACAAGAATTATTAGAAAGCCAAACAAGACATGAAGATTTGATGGACTTAGTCCTTAAACTAAATGATCAGTTGAGGGAGACAGAAAAGGAATTGGACAACTTAATCCAATTAAAGCAAACTGATATTGGCACTACCTCAATGAATGTCATCCCTGCAGTTACCACGACTGTTCCTTCCACATTGGCAGCCTCATTGGCTCCCACAACTCCAATGGCCATAGCACAACTGGTTTCTACAACATCTACATCGGCAACAGGTACATCAGGTGAAGAAGCAGAAAGGTTGGTTAAAGTTATGGAAGAAATGTCCATACAGACAACAGAGATGAATAAGCTCAAAGAAAAGGTGACAAGCTTGGAAACTGATTACAAGCTTGCCAAAATTATGCACAAAGAATAAGTGCAAAAGGCTACAAGGACGAGTGAAATATTGAAAGCCTTGGAAAAGGACTTAACACTCAAAGAACCCCTTGGGCAGGCTAAGGAACAACTATGGGCCAATATCATTGACTCTGTCAATGATATTTGGCCATCTATTTAGGTGATTTTTGAGCAAGTAGATTTGATAAAGCTAGCTACAGAGGCCATCCAGAAAGTAAAGGAAGAATTAGGACAAATGCCAAAAGAGGCTACCAGAATTATCCAATTCCTTAACAGCAAGAATAAGTATGAGCTTCAGAAATTGGAAATAGAGGACATAACAGAGACAAGTTTGGAGGTCAGAAAGGTCCTCTCCAAGAGGAACTTAATGCAAAACTTGGAGGATAATTCTCATAATATGCATATAGCCATTGACAGATTTATGGCTAAGTTCCAAGTTTTGAGTGAGAAGCGATTACCTAATCCTTAGTGATAAATGAAAAGATTATGACACAGGAGGATTACAGCAAGAAAATCAGAGAGGTAGCAAAGGATCAGGTAACTACATCATCTATAAAGGCATTACCAATAGGAAAAGTACTTTATCAAAAATTTGAAAACTTTTTTTACCTCCAGCATGAGGTAAAACACTTGTTTATCAATAAGCCTACTTTTTCCAAATACACCGAGGCAAATGAAATATATAGGAGGATGATAAAAATCCAATTACTTGATGCTAAAACATGGGAGAAATTAACTGATTTACTATAGAAACATGTAGTAAAAAGGTTAATGTACAATAAAAGTAAAACAACATGGTAAAAGGATGAAGACAGATCAACAGGGTCAAAGTGTATAAGAGTGAAAGTGTATTAGATGAAAGGCTAAAGTAAATGAAGCATCCATCGTGAAAGATCAAACGAAAAAGTAGCATAGAGGTCTAAAAATCAAAGCATAACAACCAACACAACCAAAATAAAAGGGACAACATGAAACAGTTCAATAGTTGTCTCTATCTTCTTGCAAGAAGATATTTTTATTTCCTAGATTAAATCTCAAATTAGTTTGAGATATTTTGTAATAAACTTTTGTATAAATACTTCACAATTCGAAGTATGTAGGGTGGACTCTACTAGACATTTCTATAGACTTTTTGATTAGAAAACCCAGAGGGTTATTGTATCATTTGTTGAGCCAGCAAGCTGGATTGATGAATAAAGATCAGACATTTCAAAGGATTCATGTGTTAAGCAAATTTCAGACAAGTATTCTCATGTGTTGTTGTCATTTTTCTCATGTTATTCATAATCTTTAATGTTTTTCCAAATCTAAATGCTATAACTAGAATAATATTTCAGAACTTGTTTAATTACACTCTATCTTAACAATTATGCATTTGAATGATTTCTTCTGATATTTAAATTAAATAATTCTTAATTGCTCTTTGGTTTAAATTGATTTCATAAATATCCAGGTTAAAGGATTCTTAGTTGCCCTTTGATTTCGATTACCCCTTCATTCTTCATTCATTATATAGGTCTGAGAACGCTTAACTTCTCTCTCACCTCGAGTGAAACCCTTTCACCCCTCTATCTCAAATATCTGAAAAAAATTTATTTATCTTGCCCACCATGAAGTCTGAAATCTCTCTGTATTGTTCAAATAAAATTGGTGACAGCCTAAGATTCTGGCTGATCATGGTGTGCAAGTCCATTTCAAACAAGACCCATAATAGTTTGTTCTCTGTAACACGGGTCAGCTCCTTGGAAGCCCACAGTGAGGCATACCTCGTAGCCTCACAGACGTCAGGGTCCACAGTGGGTAAATGTGACTCCTCTAGTGTTCTCCATGTTATCAGCGCTATCAAAAGAAATAACTACGTGTAGTGGAATTTCTTTCCCTCTTCCAATAGCTCCCGAGAGTCATCCAAAAATTCTTGGCACAAATATCATGCCCAGTTAAACTGGATGCCCTTGCTACATTGTGTAGCCAATGATACGACTGGTTTGGGTACCTCATCCGCCCAACACTTCCTCATTATTTTCCCAGCCAAAATGTACATGAAAGAGCACACAACTTGATCATTAATGGAGTTGATGACAAATCCCCGATATTTCCTGATTAGAGCATAATCCTGCTTCATTTGCTCATCCAACTTTTTCTCCTGATATTTTCTGACAAATGCATCAGCGAGGTTTTTTGCTTGGTAGGGAAGTGTAGTTATTCATCTAATCAACATATCATCAATGGGGATGTTCGTCCCCAACCATAGACATCCATCATGCACCAACGCCAATAATTGGTGCACACAGATTGTGTTGATATTGTTGTGCCCGAAGTGCAGAATATATAGCACATTTAACAGCCTAGCTCGCTGAATTCCTGCTATCCATGACATCAGTTCGACCCTTGTTACTCTAGCTTCTTCATAGTAAACTGATTTTAGGTACTTGTTGGGCTTAAACTAGGGATACTTGCTCTGATCGTTAAGATCCCAGTCCTCCATGTGGAATTGTGGCACCTTTACCAACATCTCTCCCTCAATTGGCACCTCATTTGGTAACAATGGTGTAAAGACTTTGAATTTGATAGCATCTGTGTCCCTGGTAACCTTTGATGTTGCCATTTGTGGCGGAATATAGGGTGGAAACCTAGAGATCAATTCCATATCTTCTGTGTCAATATCTTCTACTCCATCATCCACTTCTTCCGCATATGAATCTTGGGCTCCATCGATTGCTTCTGCTTGTCCAACCTCTCCTTAGTTCTCTTCTTCCCGATTACAGACTCTGCCTGAAGAAATAGAATGTAAACACTTCTTGAATAGTATATCAGATGACCAACAGCTCTGATACCAAGTAGAAATTTTGAATAATAAACACATATTCAACAGAGTTTATCCCGATCATGTACTATTGTGGAATACATACACAATACATAAGCTCCTCTACATTGATCATCAATATAGCAGCATCAATAACAATGAAACATCAAGAGCATTCACACATTAACACAGTATGTAACCCGGGGAAAGCATCTCGCTAAAAACCCCACACTATCTGTATATTAATGATTGAGAACATGTAACATTACAAAGTACAATGCTTATCACAAGCAATCCAGTACCAGCTCCACCTGTTACACACAATACAGCTCAAATCTATTCTCCAAATCTATTCCACTGCTTGTCTGCCTCCACAGCTCAATACTTGCTCAAGGATTGATGAGAATGGTTTACCAAACTCGAATTTCACCTGCAAAGAATCACTCACACTGTGTAAGACGTGAGCACAGGCTAAAATTACTTGGTATTGGCCAATTCATTGGAATACTCAATCCCTTTGATTGTGCAAATCATCATGCACAACTATAGTCACAACTGATAGCAATCTGATCCTCTAACACCTGTCCCTGCTGAACTGAACATGCACTAACATGCAACTGAGTTAAATGATTTATTCTTCAGTTGCATTATGAGTTAATAACTTGTGAATTAATTAATAACTAATTCACCCAACTCATCTCTAGTCTATTTTCCAGTTATACTAAATACAACCAGTTTAACAAAGCTAAACAGAACACAACTCCATCAACTGCACCTCCAGTCCACTAAAATCAACTCACTTGAGTTCTAACTGAAGTCTTGCATGTAAAGATCAGTCATCCCATAGGTAACCACATATTTCCTTCTGGGATCTGCATGTACCACATCCGTAGCTCATCCTGAAGTGCTCCAAGAGAATAAGATTAAGTTTATAGTCCAAACATTATTATGAGACAATAATATTTGACTGTTCTATATTTAGACTGAGCAGTCACTCCGCTGTGATCTAAAAATAGAAGTCCATCTATTTTTCCCAACATGACCAATCATCCATAAATAGCATCCTGCAACTTATAGACATGATCCATATGTCTAAAAATAGACTTGCGCCAAAAATAGCCTACGGGCACACTTAGTGAAAGTGACTCTTTTCACTAAGCTCCATCATCTTTTTGCAATCTCAACACTCCCTCTCGACAAGAAATGGATTATCAGCAACCCCTATCCTACCTCGGTGGTATTCGAATTTGCTCCTGGTGAGAGCCTTCATTAGAATATCAACATCCTAATCCTCCATTGGAATGTATGAAAGTAACATGATCCTCTGCTGCACACAATCTCTGATGTGATGGTACCTGATGTCTGCATCTGTTGGACTCCCTGCCCAATCTGCATCCTCTTGTTTGTACCAAGATCCATATCCCAAGGTGCCTCTCAAGTAGCGCAATACATGCTTGCCTGCCTTCCAGAAGAGCTTGGTAGGCTTAACCATATCTTGTGAAAGCTTGTTAATTGCATAGCATATATCGTGTATTGACCAAATACATCAGCGACCCCACCAACTGTCGATAAACAGTGGCATCCACTTCTTCTCCCGAAGTGGCATCCTCCTTCCTCCAACCTCCAGGAAGAGGAGTATCAATAGGATTGTAGCCATGCATGTTGAACTTCTCCAGTATCTCCCGAGCATACTTGACCTGAGAAACAAACAGTCCACCACTGCGCTGCCATATTTCCAATCCTAAGAAATAGTGAAGGAGGCCCAAGTCCTTCATCTCAAACTCTGTAGCAAGATCCTTCTTGCATGACAGTATCAATAGCTCATCGCCCGTTATAATCAAATCATCAACATACAGTACAATGATAAGCAACTTACCCTCCACCACAATCTGGTATAGGTTCGGATCCGCCTTGCTCTTGGAGAATCCAAGTCCTATGAAATAGCTGTTTATCCATGTGTACCAAGCACATGGTGGTTGTTTCAACCCATATAGCGCTCTCTTGAGCCTGCACACATGCAACTCGCTGCTGAAGACATCAAAGCCTTCGGGCTGCTCAATGTACACCTCCTCCTCAATGACTCCGTTGAGGAACACAGTCTTCACATCCATCTGATAAATGTGCCATCCCATCTGCGCTGAGAGAGCAAGAATCGTCTATATGGAAGAATAACTTGCGACAGGTGCAAAGGTCTCCTCATAATCGATCCCCTTTATCTGTGAAAATCCTCGAGCAACAAATCTTGCCTTGTAATTCTCCACACTCTCGTCAGTTGCTTGCTTAACTTTGTAGATCCAACTCGAACCCACCATTGATTTCCCTTCCGGTCTAGGAACAATCTCCCATGCACTGTTTCTGACAATAGAATCATACTCCTCCACCATGGCGTCTACCCATGCAGGATCCTCCACAGCTTCCTCGAAAGAGGATGGCTCAGTCACAACACACTTGCTCATAAGAGCCATGTATCCAGTGTACTTATCAGGTGACTGTCTTTGCCTGCGTTGGGCTGTAGGTGGTCCTACATCTTTCTCTGCATCTTGAGCCAGTCGCTCAGCTTCTATCAAGCACTTTCGCCCTCTGATGGTTGGCGCTGCATGAGTGGACTCTTCCACTCCATGAACCTCGTCCTGTGGCTGATCCACGTCCTGAAGCTCATCCTTAGGAACTAATAGCTCCTCATCTGCATGCAAGTGTAGCTCCCTCTCAAGCGAACACTTCATGGCTTTCTCCTCCTGAAATTTTATATCCCGTCACACAACAGTTTTACCACTGTCTGGAAAATACACACGATAATTGTGGGGTGTATCAGTGTACCCCACAAATATCCCAACCTCTGTGGTCGGCTCCAAATTCTTCCTGGCATCCTTCGTCACATGCATGTAAACATTAGCACAAAAAATCCTCAAATGAGAAAGATCAGGCTTCTTACCAGAATAAGCCTCCTCGGGTGTACTCATGCCAAGTATCTTATGAGGAAAATGATTCTTCACATAAACTGTTGTATTGCATGCTTCTGCCCACAAGTGAAGGGGTAGGCCCTGATCATGCAACATCACCCGTGCAGCACTCGTGATCGTTCTGTTCTTCCGCTCAGCTACCTCGTTCTGCTGTGGGTTATGGGGAGCTATTAGCTCTCTACGAATCCCTTCTGCCTTGCAAAAATCCTTGAACTCGTCCGAGGTTTATTCACCACCATTATCACTCCTAAGAGCCTTCACCTTCTTCCCCAACTCCTTCTCGACCAGTGATTTGAATTCACAGAACTTTGAATATGTTTTTCTCTTCTTCCGCATGAATAAGATCCAACACTTACGAGAGAAATCATCCACAAAAATCACATAATACCTGTGTTTTGCTATCGAAGCAACTAAGAAAGGTCCACATACATCTGTGTGAATTCTCTCAAGGATCGCCGTGGCGCGACTATCCTTCTCGTGAAAGGTGGCTTTCACAAACTTCCCCTAAGTACACCCATTGCACTGATTTGACTGTGCAAGAGTGCCTTTAGGAAGCCCTATAGTGATCTGTTGTAGTATCTTCAAGGCTCCATGGTGAAGGTGACCCAATCTCCTGTGCCACAACTTGCCATCATCCCAGCTCACCAATCCTTCTGCCTTGCCTGCCATTGTTGCGCATCCATCTACATGCAACTGATAAAGGTTCCTTACTCGAACCCCTATCTTCCGGGTCTCACCAGTTGTCTTGCTGCGCAGAAAAGCATTTTCCTCGCTGAAAACAACATCATACCCCTTGTCTTCTAACATCGCCATGGAGATGAGATTCTTATTCAATCCTGGAACATGCGTGACTTCCTTCAATACGAAGGGTTTACCAGACTCCCTCTCAAAGGAAATGGTACCGATATTGGTCGCACTGTATCTCCCATCATCGCCCATCTCGATGTGCACTCCAAGATCTTTGTCCTCCAGATCAGAAAACAAATCTCTATCTCCCATCATGTGGAAAGACGCACCACTGTCCAAGAACCACACCGATCCCATCACACTTGAAACCAAGCATGTGATCATTGAAAAATCAAGCTCAAACTGCGAGGCTAGAGCCTATCCTGCTGAAGATCCAGCAGCCTGCTTGTTCTTCTTCTTTTGCGGACAATTAGTGGCATAGTGTCCGTGATGGTGACAGTGAAAACACTTCACCTTGGACATGTCCTGTTTCTTGCTTTTCGCACTAGACTGAGAAGCTTTCTTGCTCTTCCCTTTCTTTGCTTTGGCAGCCAAAGCACAATTTTCTTCATCAGTTCCCTTTGACGAAGATCCATAGCCAAGCCCTCTCGTTCTGTTGTGGAATAATTCCTTTATGCCTTAGATAAATTTTGCCTTGAAAATGTGATGGGGTGATCAAGATCTCCTTCTACTAGCTGCGCTAAGATAACACCCAAATCTATGCATGACTCATCTACATGAATGTGTAATTCCTTCTTCCAATCTGGAAACACCAGGATCAACGCAATGACCATTTTTTCCTTTATGATGTTGAGGATCTTTTGACATTCATCATCCCAACAAATGGTGACATCTTTCTTCAGTATTTTTTCCATCGACACAGTGATCTGTGCGTAGGTCTTTATGAACTTATGATAATAACCAGTATTCCCTAGATTCGCACGTAGCTACTTCATGTTCTTCGACAAATCCAGATTGATAATAACAACAATTTTTGCAGGGTCACCATCAGTCATTGCTTGCAAACAACATGTCCTAGTAATATTCCATATGGTACACAAAAAATACACTTTTTCCAGGTTTAACGAGATTTGATATTTCCTGCAGGTATCCAACATCAAGCATAGGCTCGAAACATGCTTCTTTAATAGTCCAAAGACTGTCCAGTCATGAAAGTAAACCTCCAGAAATTTATGGATGTATTCTTCAAATGCTGCGATGAAAACTCTGGAGAATATTGCAGGTGAATTGTTCAACCCAAACAACATGATTGTATACTGAAATGATCCCCATTCAGTAGAAAAAGTGGTCTTACTCCTATCTTATGGCGTGATCTTAATTTGATGGTACCTTGAAAAACCATCTGTAAAGGAGTAGGCCTCCTATCCTCCCACATTATCCAAAACTTCATCAATGAATGATGTTGGGAATAGGTCATGTACGCATGCGTCATTAAACATTCTTAAATTGACACAAATCCTTATGTCTCCCTTAGTCTTTTTCTCCTACACTACCATCAGGCTCACCCATTCGGATTCTTCATAGATTCAATTATTCCAGCCGTGACCATCTTCTCAAGCTCCTCCTTCAACTTCTCTTTGTATTTTGGGTTTAGCCTATATGGTTGCTGTTTTACGGGCTTCACATCTGGCTTCAAAGTGATCCTCATTATGCCGAGATCACCTACAATTCCTTTTAACTTAGTGAAATTCATTAGAAACAACTCCTCGTACTCATGCATTAATTTAGCGACCTTACCTACTATATCCTCATCCCAGTAATATCGAATGCACATGAATTTGGGCTCCGCATCTAAGCCTATATTGACTTGCTTCATCTTAACAGGTTGTGTTATGTCAGGTATCTCAACTTTTGGTCCCCCAACCTCGCATTGTCCTTCTAATTTTGGGATGTTAATATTGTGTGGATCTTCCTCACCCTCTTCCATGGTCATATTATAGCATTCTATTGCATGCTACAACTGCGCATTCCAATCAGGTTGTACCCAAGTCTTTGGCTCATTTGGTGTCCATAAAATTCTTGCTCTGATTTCCTGAAGGGCATCATCGATACACTCAAAGCCATCTTCAAAGATAAAGGTCAATATGAATCTTTCCTTCAGATCATACCAGTCAGTGGTGCCATGGCGCAACTCCATTTTGAGATACCAATTCATCAGTATCACATCCAAAGTGTGGACAAATATGTGTACCCATTCTGGTTGAGGTTCTTTGCCCCATGCTGTAGTCCAATGAGACAAATGTTCTCGAGGATCATCCTTACCATTATACTTATCTGCGAGCCTTGTGTTTGCATGACCGAACTTGAGCCTCATCAATCAAAGATACTCCTTCCAATCTCCTATATTGTCTTTATGCGTGCCCCACCATCGCGCAAGTGTAGACCTCAAAGCTATACCCAAGGCCTAGAATCTATGTTCTTCTATTACATCTCTTTCAAACGTATCAAGAAATAAGCTAACATCACCTATTCCATCATAGTAAGGTAAATTACGTACCTCTATTGAGATGCAGCGAAGAGATTTTGTAAGTTTGTTACAACGTAGAGTAGAAACTTCGTGAAACCAGTTCTGCTAGTTCTCCAATTCTTCATCAGAGTCCAAGATACATGAACTATCCTTTTCCTAGCTTATCCTCCCATGTACGGTGGGGTTGATCTAATCCTCGTCATGCACAGTCAACTTATAGATATTGTCAATATCTTCATTTCCATATTCGTCGCAGATAGGTTTTGTATACCACGCTCCTTTAGAGGGGTCCAAAGGAATGACCCTGGTACCATTCTTCTCAAATACCATACTTCTTCTCTTTAGATTGATTATAGCATCCATATCAAAATCCCAATCGATTCCAAGTAAATTTGAATATGGATTGCTGTAGTCCATAATCTCAATGACTTCAAAGTTCGCCACTAGGGTTACTCCTTCAATGTCCACAACAACACCATGCAATCGACCCATCGGGATGATTTTCTACTGATTGGCCATGCGTAGCTGAATTGGTGACCATTGTAGGTTTGGTTGTTCCATTCACTCCCAGGTCTACTTCAGTAATACATTCACATCTGATCCCAAGTCAAGAATTACTTTATCCATTTCAAATTCGCCGATCTGCGTTGTTAATCACATCTCTCGGTCGATTCTTTTCTTATTTCCATATACTTTGTTTACTTCACATTGTTTAGGTTGTGGCTTCTCTTTACCAATGCAGTTTTTGATTAGTTCTTGCAATCCTTTCACTGCTTTTTGATCCCTTAGCAACTTCATACATGTCTGTAGAAAGGACTTCAAAATGGTCGGGTCAAGGTTCTCTGTCACAGTAACCACTTCTGGATTATTCTTCTGTGGTACTAGTTTCATATGCGTCTTTGATTTTGAAGCTCCTGGGTCCATGAAACTCTTCTTTGCTTCCATGAAGGTTTCTTTCTCCATCTACATATTGAACCTGATATCCTTTTATCTAGCCTTCCTAACCCATGTATCTGCCATATGATTTTTTCCCTCTATTTTATCTCCTCCTGTAGTTGTGCCACTTCGTGTCACTATGTTAACACTTGGATCATCTTCATGCAGTTTAGCCCTCATCATTTGCAAGTTCTGCATAGGCTGTTGATTCTTCTTTTCCTACATTTTAGCCATCAAAATAGGACAATTCTCTATTACATGGTCGAATTGTCTACAATAATTATAGGAAGGGGTAGTGGGGTTCTGACAAACCTGCGCAAAATGGCCATCTTCGCCATAGTTATAACATATAATCTGACCTCGACCTCATCCAATGCTCCCTCGATCGCGTCCTCGGCCCTAAAATCCTCCATGGGCTACAGGTGAACCATGATCTTCCTAAATGCGGCCTTCAACTTACATTATGTACGCTTCAGTTTGCTCTATCATCAAATCATAGTTGCGACAATTTATTTCGTCATGTCCTACATACTGGGAGAAGTTACAAAATAACTGCTTTGGTGACTACACATACTTTTGTAACAAATAATAGTGGTCAGTTGGCGTGCTGGCCTGCAATTTGGAAAATACTACACCAAACACTCGATTCGGTACTTGGTCCAGCACTAGGTTCTGGTTTTAGAGGATTAAGACCTCCAACAGCCAAATAATCATGATAGACAGGACACCGGTCCTTATAGTGACCTTCTGCTTTACACTTTATCCACCAAACTTCTAAGCGCATATCAGGCCGAAATTATTTTCCCTCCTTCAAATCTTGTATCTCCATATGTAAGATTACTAACTGGGTCTGTATCTGCTAAACTCCTACATGAGTATCCTGTACCAACGATGCTTCTAGCTTCATCGCAATTTCTAATGCCTCATCTTGCGATGCGATCTTTTATTGCGATAATGGTAATATGAGATGCGGAAATAGTGCAACTATATATCAATCTTTGTGCTGCTCATTAGAGATCTAAAATTTTCCTTTTACCAACAAAAATTTTAATCTCTTATATAATTCCTAGGTAGTCTCGTTGACTACTTGCTTAATCTATTTCATCTCTGTAATGCACTGCGACTGCGAATTTGGTTTCTTGAACTCTGCATTCAGTGCTTTCTTTGTGTCAGCTAGCGAAGCAACTGGGTTGTTGTACTGTACTTAATATACCATGACAATGATCTATCCTGCAGCGCTGTGACAAGATGAGATTTCTTCATATATTCGTCATTGATTTGTTGTTCTTTCCATATAGCTTTGGCGACAAACCAAAATTTCTCGGGATCCTCTGATCCCTGACCCTTAAAAACAAAAATATTTACTGTGTTAGCCATATTAAATGGGGGAAGTGGGGGTGGAGGTGGAGGTGGAGGTGGATTGGTTGGATGGGGAATCCCATAAGTGCCTTGATTAACTGACTGTGACGCACCTCTATGTGTGCTAGGGTTGCTCCTTTCTTCTTCATTTTTTGATTCACTCAATAATGGACTATAAATAGCTTCAACGAAATTATCGTGATCTATTTTGAATCTTTTTCCACTCCACGTATATCTAGTCTTGCTTCCTTTAAACATCAATATGCTTGCATACGCCCTTCTCACATAACATCATCTTAATCCAGACATTTAAGGAATTCAAATACTTACCTCGCGAACCCTTGAAAAACTGGCACTCAGCTTCACTGTAGGATACCGACATGTCAATCGCGAATTCAGTAATAAAGCCTCTGAGAAAACTATTGATCCAATAATCAACATCTCTTGTGATCTTATTTTCATTCTCCTTGAGTCACTTAATCAGCTCTCGGGTCCATGCAGTAGGCTCGTCGTGCTTCCAACAAGGTTGACTTTAAGCTAGTTTCAAAAGCCACTTGTGTAGCTCATTAGCGAATGATGCGAAAAAGATCTTGTGCTAATTTGTAAAGATATACTTCTACAACCACCTTTCTGTTGACAGGCCCAGATTTATATTCTCTTGAGCTGCAAATTGACACACCTTCAGATCGAACCAATCTTGAATCTCTTATCTGGTCGGATGCCACATCACATATCCCTTAGATAGATCCCAATCCTGACAATGGAACCATTTGTTAGCTTGAGGGGCTTAGACCCAGGTTCAGAGTTTGTTGCGCTAACCAACAAAACCCTTATCACCGACCCTTTCGGCAACGATCTGCTCGTGCAGACCACAGTCTCACCCAAGGAAATATTGGGGGATGCTGGAACCAAGTTTCTACATACAAAAGGATATGGAGTGTGGATATTGACTTAGTCT
This sequence comes from Pinus tabuliformis, assembly GCA_031772625.1. Taxonomy (NCBI): domain Eukaryota; kingdom Viridiplantae; phylum Streptophyta; class Pinopsida; order Pinales; family Pinaceae; genus Pinus; species Pinus tabuliformis. Next base: position 472,568,598 of record CM062808.1, read on the forward strand.
GACTCGCCTATAGATCTATTACCGCGCTACATGTTCTTAATATTATACCGAATCTGATCTATTCATACAGAAATACTATTTCGCAAACCCAAAATCTATTGTGCATAAATCAATGGACCTTAACTATAATTAATTGTAACAACATTCATATATTAATTATAATCTTATCTTTTACTGCGCAACACAAAAGTAAACAATAATTGCATAAAGTAAAGTACAAAATGTAAGTACACATGTTTTCCTTCAAAATCTTGTTTATTATCTTCAAATTTTCGCAATTACAATCCTTCTTACCCTGCGAACACAACTACAGACTTACCAGGGTCTCCACACACACAGCTGCAGGAGCCTTCCACTTCGCTCTAACCCAGAAAGATATGACAATTACAAACTCAAAACATATCCATCGATTGATTCATCAATTGATTGCCTTTGACTTACTAAGACAACCCTTTATATATCTTTTTCTCTTACAATACCATGTTCCACAAACCATGGGTGGAGCTCAAAACATACAAATTGATCTCGTCCTTTTACAAAATAAGGGAATTTGACCCTCCCTAAAGCCGCTATGACTCCTAAAACACTGTGCGAAGTGCGCTCTGCTCCTCAAAATCCGGGATCTTTACAAAATTTTGACAAAACTTTGACCTAGGGGGACCCTACCCAACAGACATAAATAGAAAAGAATGCAGGCTTCTATCCTCAAGAAGACACACCATCTGAGGAGCCTTGGGATGTCAGAGAAGCCACCGGGGCCATGAAGGACATGGACATAGATGACTGAGTTGCCCAAAGGATGAGCAACAATTTTAGTAGGGGGTGATGATGAGGCTCATCAATAGGTATATCATAAGGGTCATAATGCCATTCTCCAACTTTAGAACTATCTCTTTCTCATATTTATTTACAATTTTTGTTATATTATGCTTAGTGAGAGGGGTAAAAGATGTTTTGCTATGTCATGTGGCCTAGTATGGTTTAAATGCAAGAAATGGAGCAATTTTGAGATGATTTCAATGTAGGAGTTCAAAGTAGATAACAAGAAGAGATTATACGAGGTTTTCCACCTCCTTAACTCCCTCAATCAGCCAAAATCAACACTTTCCCTCTCATCATCTCAAGGTTATTGGCAACCAAGCAAGTGAAATTCAAGGAGATCTTTGATGAATCCCAAATGTTTTTCTTGAGCTCCTTCTCTAGGTCATCGTGAGCAACCCTCTTAATCCAAAACATGCCTTCCTGAGGTGTTGAGATTGGCTAGGGGTGTTGGAAACCTTTCATCCATATACCACAACCTCCATCCACCTTTCCATCCCTTGATCTCATCATTCCTACCTTCCAAACCCTCTCGGCAGCCTTCGTGTAGCAGTACAAGCCTTCCTGTAGCAATACAGGGTTCCTGTAGCAACTTGCTATACATGCCTATAGAAGCTTGTTTTAGCCCATTTTTTGACCCATGATGCAAGTTTGACTTAGTTGAGGAGTAGGTTGACCCCTAGCTTGGACTCCATGATAAAGGGAAACACCTAGGCCATTCCAACCATCCTTTTTCCTTCACTGCAAGATAGAATAGTGTTAGCTTCTTTATCATGGATTTAACATAAGTAGAACATTGATTTATATGAAAATGTGAATTAGATAGATGATGCAGGAAATATTGAGTTATGGTTTGGTAGGATAATTGCCTGTTTACAAGTGAATTTGATAGCTAGATGGTTGATTGAAAAATAGTGTAGTTTCCTTTCTGCAGGTAGTATAGCTCTTGTGTTATTTCATGAATTGATTTAGTAGCATTTACAAGTTGGTAGCATCTACAAGTTAGGGTTTGAAAAGAATTTACCTTTGACATTAGAGCTAGCTTCAGAATTGTACTTTCAGTAGTTAATTTCCCCCTAATTTAGTAGAAGAATGGTCTTGGAGCACTATTGATCAAATGTCCTAGTTAAGGGTGATGTTATCACTCAGGTTTTCCCCTGGCTCCTAAGGGATACGACCGAGGTAACCACAAACCAATCTTTTAGATGCAGGTCCTAGCCTACCTGCATCCAGAGAGGGCTCTCTCTTTATAATTTAGCTTTGTTTTGGTCAGATTTTAGGCTAGTTATGCAGTGCAGAGTTTTGTTTTAAGTTTGGTGGGATGGATGATGTTTTCAAACAGAAGTGGCATGCAAAGTGTGAGAAGTTCAGACCATTGGGCAATGGAGTCAATGATTATGGGCTATTGGGTGTGATTTCTTTGGTAAAGAGGGGACTACAGAGCAGGATAGCTAAACATGGAACAATCTTCAAGCTAGAATTATGATGAAATGAGGTCAGGGAATGAAAGGCAATTAAGTATCTTTCATTATGCTAACAGAGGGAAAATGAGAGAATATTATCTAGGAGCAATTAAGGATTCCTAAACAGCATTCATAGATGAAAGAATTAGTGTAAACATGAGCAATGAAGAATTCATATTCATGACTAATTCTGAAGAAAACATAGAAAAATCACAGAAATTGAGCACAGAGTACAGCGAAGTAAAATCTAGGCTATTCTTTTTTCCTGCAATCTAGATCATGATACATAGATGATATAGTAAACATAGAAACTGAAAACAGAAGTAAGAAAGACTTATTGATCCATGAGGAAGCACGAGAATTCTGTAATAAGTTCTATTGCCATCAAATCCACAACCATCCAGTTCAACAGCAAAGCATTCCAGCAATCTTTGTTCAGAAAAGTTCTCTCAATTTACAGCGCAGTCTAGCAATGAAATTCTGGAAGGCCCAACTACCCTTTGTAAAATATGGTCCATCTCGAGTAAAGGGTAATGGTCTTTGAGAGATACTTTGTTCAAATTTCTTAAGTCAACACACAATATAATCTCACATGTTTTCTTCTTTGTGGGCGCTAAGTTGGATACCCATTCTGAAAATCTGATGGGTGCAATAATTCCAGCTTCAAACATTCTCTTCACTTCTTTCTCAATCAAGGGGAGAAGCATAGGATTGATTCTTCTTAGTTTCTGTTTGAAAGGCTTTTGATTTGGTTTCAAAGGTATAGTATGTTGGATGACTGAAGTATCATAGGATTTGAGGTCCTCATAACTCCAGGCAAAAACATCTTGGAACTCTTTAAACAAGTCAATGTATTTTGGCTTCTTATCGGGTGGCAATGTTTTGGACAGTTTTATCATTTTGGGGTTTTCTATGGTTCCAATGTTACAGTCTTCAATCGCAGCATTTAAGGGTTGCATCTTTGGCTTTCTAGGGATATCATTTGAATCAAATATGTCTTCTAAGGGAGTCAAGCCTGTGGGCAGAAAATTGTCTTTTAGCTCAATTACTTCAGCCTCTGCCTCAGCTATTTCATCAAAATTCATTTGTTTGAGCTCTTGTACATTTTTGTTATCAAAAGTGGTTGGGTGCAAAATTTGTTTAGCTGCCTCAGCTGATATAGTCTGCTCATTTTTGTTTATCACTTGTTGTGGGTCATCCATGGTATTGGCATCAATGTTTAAACCTGAGAATTCTTCTTGTAAAGTCAAGAAATTGTTTATTTGTGTATCATTTTCAAAGACTTGCCAATTCTTGATATTATCTGGGACTGCAGGCCTGTGTTTGATTTCAGCTGTGAAATGGTGATTGGGCTCGAATGGTAGCTTGCAAGTGCTGGCAAAGGTTGCCAAACTATGTGCATGTAAATTGTGGCTTCTTGAGATTTTGGTAAGTTGGGATTCTGAGAAGGTATTGAGTATGTCAATGGCTGCTCTTCTGTAAGCTCTCAACCTATTATCATTTGTGACAAAGTTTCCCTTCATTTGCTGTATAATCAGATCTGAGTCTCCTAGAATTGAAACTTTTGTTGCCCCTAGATCTCTGATCAGTTTGAGACCTAATAGGAGGGCTTCATACTCTGCCATATTGTTTGTACATCTAAAATTTAACCTATAGGCATGACCTTCAGCATGGTCAGTTTGCATGTTGTGAATCCATACCCCTGCCCCTGCTCCTAGTTTGTTTACTGAGCCATCAAATTCTAGATACCAAAGGATTTGCTGGTCCTGACTAGCATTGCGAGTTTTAGAAAACTGTATAATGGGCAGATTGGGATTTTCTGTTTCACGTAGTTTGCCTTGTGTGCTGGTTACATCAATTATTTCAACAGTTCCTAGGTTTTGGGCAACTGATTCTTCATTTATGCAGATTTTTTGCTCTAAAGCCAAAGGTTTATCATCAGTCGGAGGACACATATAAGCATTAAACAAATTGAATGAATCCATATCAGAATGGATAGAATAGATGGGAAATTTTTGGGGCTTTTCTTAATTTCTTATCACATATTTCATTAGTGTTTCCTGATACAATCTCTTTGGCTGCCCAAAGATTGAAATAGTGGCATAGGACATGTCTAACTGCAAAGATCCTTGGAGTTTGGCTCCCCAAGATCTTGATAAAAGCATACCATATTTGGGTGGAATATCAGCTACCACCACATCCATTAGGATTGTTTTGGTTGGGTATTGGACCAAGGACACACATAAATCTTTGATTAGGCCTAAACACTTGACTTGACTGGAATCAAATGAGAACAAGTCTTTGTATGGTCTAGTGATATCTAGGTCTAGTTTCTCCATTACAGATTTGGGCATTAGGTTGTGGGAAGCTCCTGAATCAAACATTGCATTGTGTAACACTTTGTCATGGATGTTTAAACTGACATAAAATGGTGGAACCCCTCCGTTTGCTGTTTTACCATTGACTTCAGGACCAAAAAGCAATTCAGGTTGATCATCTAAGACATTAACAGCATCCCTATTCTCTGGCATTTGCAGCGACCTTTTGATTTGTTGTCTATATACATCATGTTTAGCAAGCTCAGAGAGAGGAATAGATATTTTTAACTTACCAATTTCTGCTTCTAAATTGAAGGGTTTCTCCGATTGAGTTTTTGTGTTGTGACTAGCAGATTTTCCTTTTTCAATTGCACTTTCAGTGATTTTCTCTTGATCTTGAGTGTTATCTTGAGGTATTTCTATTTCGGAAGTATTTTGAGGGTTACTTTTTGAATTCTCTTTTGAGGAATGAAGTGTGAATGGCTGATTTTTAGAGGCCTGTACATCTGATATATCTTCCACAATAACTTCTTTTGGGTTTGGATCTATTTTACCAGAAGGTTCTGTGAGGACAGCCTTGTCTTTTATCTTCTTTGGCTGTTTAGTATCTTTTGGTTTGATAGGTTCAGGTACGTCTATGGTTCTACTTCTCAATTTGTACTGCTTGTGAACTTCATATACTGCTGCATCATAGCCTTCTCTAAAGTCAAATGATTCTCCGGACTTGGTTTGGAATTGATTGATATCATGATCATCTTGGTCTTCTTGGGTTAGAAAAATTTGTTGCTCACTGTTTAAACCCATCAAGTTAATGTGAGCGTCTTATGTTGGTTCACTAGATGTTGATGCTTCGACATAGTTTTCTTGGAAAGGAGGTCTGATATCCTGGTCGGGGCCAGCCCTTCCAACATTTGGATTTTGGTTTTTTCTAAAGTTTGGGTTTCTGATAGTATTACTTTGTTGTCCTTCCCATGATGATTTTCTTTCAACAGTTTCCACTCTATCTCCAAGTCTGTGCATGCCCTTGATGATTTCATCCAATTTTTGTTCAAATGCTGAAGGTTCTTCTTTGAAAGTAGTTCTTCTCTCAGCTCTTGCTCTATTTCGCTTGGCAATCAGGTTTGCCTCCACACTAACAGCTATATTATGCATGTCTGCTAGGCTTTGAGGGGCTCTTTCCCTCAATTGATATGCCATGTCGGAATCAAATCCATCAGGGAATTTGATCAAAGCTAGATCAGGTGGAGGTCTAAGGTTTTGTGGAATAGCATTGTAAACATTATTGAATCTAGCACAATAGTCTAAGACAGCTTCTTGTGGGCCTCTTTTGATAGTGTCATACTCAGATAGAATGTGCAGTGGATCTTTCTTCTTTTCCCATCTGTTGAGAAATGTTTGGTAAAGGGCATCTGGGTCAGCTATGGAATTTGCAGGAAGAGCTCTAAACCAAGGCCTTACATCACCAGTTAGACTTTGGACAAAAATCTTCATTCTTACATCATCATCATCTATTTCATAATTCTCAAAATAGTCCTGCATTTTCTTGGTGTGTTGCAGGGCTGTGTAAGAACCAGTACCATCAAAATAAGTGATCTTGGTTTGGTAATCCTGAGGCATAGCCCCTGGATTTTCGGGTAACTATAAAGGGGCATAGTGATTTTCCATATTTACAGGGATAAATGGAACAACAGGAAGAAATGGAACGACTGGAACAGTGGAGATAATAGTAGGAGTATGTGCAGTGAATGGAGGAGTGGAAAAGGTGCTTTGAGAAGTTGATGAAGAACTAGGAGAAGCTAGAACAGTATGAGGATGGAATGAAAATTTAGCAGGGGTTGGAATATAGCTTTGATGAATTGTTTCAGGGCTTGAATCAGCAAAATCTTGTTTTTGCTCTTGTTTCCTGAGGATTTTTGGGATTAAATTGGGATTTTCAAAAACAGCTGGTGGGTCTGGATCTGGATTAGATCTGGTGTAATGAGTTTTCTTCTTCGGAGCCAGCTTCCGAACTTGTTTTTTGGAATTTTCTGAGGATTGAAAAAATTCGTTCGTACCCAGTGGAGTCACCAATGATGTTATCACTCAGGTTGTCCCCTGGCTCCTAAGGGATACGGCCGAGGTAACCACAAACCAATCTTTTAGATGTAGGTCCTAGCCTGCCTGCATCCAGAGAGGGCTCTCTCTTTATAATTTAGCTTTGTTTTGGTCAGATTTTAGGATAGTTATGCAGTGCGGAGTTTTTTTTAAGTTTGGTGGGATGGATGATGTTTTCAAACAGAAGTGGCATGCAAAGTGTGAGAAGTTCAGACCATTGGGCAATGGAGTCAATGATTATGGGCTATTGGGTGTGATTTCTTTGGGTAAGAGGGGATTACATAGCAGGATAGCTAAACATGGAACAATCTTCAAGCTAGAATTATGATGAAATGAGGTCAGGGAATGAAAGGCAATTAAGTATCTTTCATTATGTTAACAGAGGGAAAATGAGAGAATATTATCTAGGAGAAATTAAGGATTCCTAAACAGCATTCACAGATGAAAGAATTAGTGTAAACATGAGCAATGAAGAATTCATATTCATGACTAATTCTGAAGAAAACATAGAAAAATCACAGAAATTGAGCACAGAGTACAGCAAAGTAAAATCTAGGCTATTCTTTTTTCCTGCAATCTAGATCATGATACATAGATGATATAGTAAACATAGAAACTGAAAACAGAAGTAAGAAAGACTTATTGATCCATGAGGTAGCACGAGAATTCTGTAATAAGTTCTACTGCCATCAAATCCACAACCAGCCAGTTCAACAGCAAAGCATTCCAGCAATCTTTGTTCAGAAAAGTTCTCTCAATTTACAGCGCAGTCCAGAATGATTTCTATCAACCAACCAACCCTTAATACATCGCTTGGGGAGGTATTTATAAGACAAAATATGTACAAACAATATCTCAAAAAAGATCTGAGAAAATATCTAAGATTAACCTAACGTAATCTACAAGCAAAGTAAAAATATCTAGCTTATGCTGCGCTGGAGGCAGATCCTTCAAAATTTGGCTTAAAGGCATCCTTTGTAGCTCTGTGTTGTCCGTCTACAATAACTATTCCTTGGCCTTTGATCTGCTCCTCTTAGTCAGTTCCGCTGCTCATTAACTCTGATCTGATTTAGCTTTTAATAGCTTTAACTCTCCACTGATACTCTTTGACTTATTGGGATCCTCTTTAATGTTCATCTGCTTTGGCTTTTAATTCTCCACTGATACTCTTTTTCGCTGAACTAATACTCTTTTTTAGCACTGTTTGCAAAAATAGAACTGCTATCATGTCCAGTTTATTTGTTTCTGTAGGCTTAGAATTCTTTCGGTGTTGGCATCGAACATTATCAAAAAAGGAGGAGAATTGTTTGATGGCAACTTTGCTTGAGGCCGCGAGCTCGCTGTCCGGAGCTTTTCTGGATGGAGGTGGTCGAAATGGCTGAAGAAGTGATCTAGCTCCTTTGCACTTGGAGCACGCATGGGTGCTGAATGAAAATATAATAAAAAATCCTTTTTACCCCTTTAATAGGCAAAAACGACATAAGCGGGAGATTCGTGATTTTAAAGCGCGAGAGCGATTACTTTTGGATAAAATAGAAATGGATAAACGCGGGCCGTTGGATCATGCAAAGGCGGATCGGACGGTTGAGGAGAAGTTGCAATATTGCATCAGCAATGGGCAAGGGGTCAGGAATATATGTGATAGGCGATGTAGCGATATGACTCAGGGGAGACTTTGCGATATCGCATCGGGGGATCGCATAGCGAATGGCAAGGAACGAAGGCTTTGTGATATGCGATAAGCGATTGCGAAATGGATATATACCGTTGGATGTGGGGGTTAATCGAACGTTGAACGGGCGATCGCAATATCACGTTGACGGAGGGCAAGGGGACATGAGCCTTTACATATGCGATATGCGATAAGCGACAAACGGCGATGCGATAAAACATGTGATTTGCGGTAAAACATGAGATTTACGGTAAAACAACAATTTTGCTATAAAGCGGAGATTTGGTAATGCGGGGATTTGGGATAAGCAATGATTGCGATGATGCGATAGCGATATTGCATCGGACGGGGTCAAATGGGGAAACAAATACAGAGGCATGTGAATATTGTGATTGCGATTTGCGATATTGTGTCGGAGGGGGTCCAATGTTGCGATATCGCATCGGAGGAGGGCAAAATGCATTGGAGGAGGGCTCTTACTAAGTTTTAAGTAAACTTAGTAATTCCCGACAAACAATACTTATGGTTATATTTCAACCAAGGCGAGGATATGTATATATTAGGGTTTTTTATCATATTTTTAATACGGGGAGGGAAATAACATGGGATTTATATAATAAAGTCAAAAGTTAATATGAAATTTGAGAAGAAAGCGCTAAGTATAAGAAACTTAGGCTTTTAAAGGGAAAAAGGACTTATACAAGAACTATCAAATGTTATGGAATGAGATGAGTGATGCAGTGATATTAAGCAGATCTTAATATCTCTGGGGGAAATTAGTAAATGATTTGGGGAAAGGATGAAGGGGAAGTTAGTCATGCCTCACTTGAGCTACTCCAAGGGAAACTGCTTTGCACTTGTGATTGAAGTAAATTCAACACTTTGAAACACAAAATTTATCACAAGTCTTCATTCTGCAACCTCAAAACTGCCTACCCTACCTACTTTCCTAACCATTTTTCTTGTTTTTGGATGGGTGCACTTGGACTAGCAAACCCTGGTTTTCTTCTTTTTTTTTGGCTATCCTGCTATCTAAATCTATCCTTATCTCTTCCAGGGGCTCAGATTAAGCAGTTGAGCACCCTTGTTTCTCTACCTATCTAGTGATCTACCAAGATTAAACAGTTTGGATAGATTTTTATTCTCTATCTCTAAAACAAGAAATTTAAACCTAGAGAGGCAAAGATTAAGCTGTTTTGCCTTCCCTTAACTGTGAAATTCTTCAAAAATGGAATAGTAGTGGCATTTTAGCTAGCACACTTCCCTGGCCTTTTGATTGGGGTTCATTTCTTTTATTTTTCGCTTGGCCAATTCTTCTTTTTTGCCCTTTGATTTTTCTTTTAGGGCATAGCTCTTTACATTTTTTAAAATATTTTGATTTTCTTGGAAATATGGAACCTTTGCAGCATGAAAACGATGACATATTTGGCATTTACACAGTGAATCATGAAAAATTACACCTATTGGTATAGGAAGCTAACAGGTAGCATGAGTATAATTTCATCTACTGTGTATATAACACTGTCACCTCGAAGTTTGTATGAACCCCTGGTTGATAAATAGAGTTGAGAAGCCCTTGGGAGTTGCAACACTCTTGGTGCAATACAAGGTCTCACCTCCAAGCATGGTAATGTTGTGTATTTTTGGTCATGGATAGTTTTTCTAAAATGGCTATATTGACGACTTGTAAGAAGTCTATCAAAACAAAGGACACTATAAAAATCTTCTTCAAATGAGTGTGGGTACATTTTGGGATCCCACAGAGAATTATATCAGATCGGGATAGTAGGTTCTTGAGCACATTCTAGTTCGGCCTATGGACACTATTGAACACTAGGCTCACTAAGTCAACTGCATTCCATCCACAGACTTATGTCCAAATAGAGGTCATCAATAGGATGATAGTGCACATACTACACGTGTACAACTCCAAGCATCCATGGACCTAGGATGAGCATCTTTCCTATGTGCAACATAGTTATAACATAGCTCTCCATAGCTCAACTAGCCTCAGTCCCTTTCAAGTGGGTCTGGGATTTCAACCATGGTTTTTTATTGATGTTTCCATCCCTCATGTGACTACATAGACAAAATCCATACATGTGTAGTCTGAGGCTGATAAAACAACCAAGTTTATTGATCACATCCAACACATCTTCCAGTAGGTTCACGACATAATGGAGAAGTCCAATGCCAACTACAAGCAATGACATGATCAACATTTGGAGCCACATGAGTTTTAGGTGGTCGACAAAGTTTGGTTACATTTGTAGAAAGAACACCTTCCCGGAGCCCATCGAAAGATTCGACCGCTCCAATACGAGCCTTACACCATCACGAAGGTTGTGGGAGGAAATGATTTCGAGCTCAACATTCCCCCATTCCTTGGCCTACACCTAGTGTTCAATGTGGACCACCTTCGACCATACTTTCCACCATTGATGGACACATCAGACATTGTAGAACAAATAACACCAACAAATATCGACCCAGACTGCATGGAAGAGGCCACATCTGATCGGATCAAGAACACTCGCCAACAGAAGATCCAATTTTATCGAGTTGTCAAGGCTGGCCAACTCCTACACAAAGGCAAGTGGATTACTAGGGACCAAGTTCAGCAGAAGTTTCCCCATCTCATGGAGGCACTTAACGCAATGGGGACCATTTCTTCCTGGGGGGGAGGACTAATCTAGGTGGATATTGGTGGCCACCCACCTATTCCACTTGGACCCCCACCATTGTTTCTTTCAATTTCCTTAATTATAACACAACTTTCTATTTTTGGTAGTTTTTTGGTTCCTAAACTTTTGGAGCCGTTTTGAGGTACTAAAATATGTTTTCTGGAAAAAGTAAGAGGCCGAAAAATAACTAGATTATTTTTTATAGATTTTTTTTTGCCTCATGGAGATCTTCGAAACAAGGAATTATGATAGCGAAAAAGAGATCGTATGCTAAATTTACGACCTCGGGAAGTCGGTGGTCAAACTTACCCCGATGAAGCCCAAAACCATTAGTGCTTCATTTCCTAGGGTTATTGTTTCACAATTCTTCTTTATGATAAAAATGCCTCCAAGCCTCATTGTAGTATAGTTTAGAGGGCATGTAGGTGTCACATCTCTTCTCAGTGATAACCTACTATTTCTCGAGCTAGTTTGTTTCCATTCTATATGTAAACAATTTTCAGTATTTGTTATTAATCAATTGAAGTTTAGTTTCCATTGTAGCTCAGTGTTTCTATTTATTTTTTCATTTCATTTTATTCCTGCATAAATTTGGACAAGTGGTATTAGAGCGAACTTCTATTTCTGTGTTTTTCTGTGCATGTTCCCAACAAGGTCGAGGTATAAGGAGTTGGGACTTGAATTGGTTGATCCCTTGCAAGACTTAATGACCTCCCATGAAGAAAGAAAAGAATGATGAAGGAGTATGAGATCCTATCAAACTATTTCTCGAAGAATCCCTCGAGTGGAAAAGGAAAGAGATGATGGACAATTTTTCCCATATCCTTCGGCAGATGCCAATAGGTGATGCATCTTTGTCCAACAGTCACTGGTGGCCGAGTTGAAGGCTTTAGAGTTAGATGCATGCTTCGACTGGGAGTTAAAACCCAAAAATGGAAGTGACGAAGGGAAGTAGATTGTTTATGTGGATCCTAATGCCACCATTGCCACCATAAATTTCTAGATGATTGAGCCCGAAGATCCAAAGGAAGAAGGGCACCTCTTCCACTAACATATGTGGGTGAAGAAGGGTTCTTCACTGCAATTCAAAGAACCTCATCTCAGCATAGGTCATTAAGCAGTTGGTCCTACTGACCACACCACACCCGCAACCATACATTATTGGGTGGCTCTATCAAGGAGGAGATCTTCGCGTTAACTAACAATTTCGTCTTCCCTACCACATCAAGCCCTTCACAGATTATGTACTGTGTGATATCGCTCCTCTTGAAGTTTGTGATGTGTTATTAGGAAAACCATTCTTTTTGAAGTGTCATGCTATGTATGATTCTATGCCTTGCACTGTTATTATTACTTTGGGAAATAAGTTATTACTTTGAACATTAAATATAAGAAGGACAACATCAATCATGTTGTTGATTGCCTCAGCCGGCCCCCAATTGCAGCACTGACTACTGTTCTCAAATCTTGCGGCCACGAAACCTCTGGATGGCCGCTACTATATAAAAATGATCCATAGTTTTCCACCACATACCAAATTCTAGTGGGTGGCAAGCAAGTTCCAGACTTCCACCTTTAGGATGCATTATTAAGCTACCTGAGACACCTTTGTGTTCCTTCAAGCGAGCATGCCAAGCTGATTTGGGAGGCACACTACGGTTGGGTCACATGACATTTTGGTGTGGAGAAAACTATGGTCATACTACAAAATTATTTTTATTAGCCAAAACTACGACAAAATTTTGGGAAATACATCATATCTTGCACTTCTTGTTGTTAGGTAAACTTGACTCAGGGATATAGTCAAAATTGACCAGGTTAAACAATGGTGGTTTTGAGCACGTGGTATAATATACCCATGATTTTATGCCCATGGTATTTCATGTAATGAATCCTATTAAAGGCTAGGAAGACTTCATTGTAATGGAGGCCAGGGAGGTGAGCTATGAAGGCTCACTTGGCCAGGTTGGCCAGGGTTTTGGCCGAGGCTAAGGAAATTTCATTGGGATGGGTGTTTCCTAGGAGTTTGGGTTTTCCCAGGGTAAATTATGTGCATATTTTAATATGTGATTGTTGTTAATTGATTTATTAATTATCTGTGTAAATATTTTATTTTTCTTTGGTTAATTTGTGATATCAGATAGATATTGGCTTCAGAGGGACACCTTTGTTTCCAAGGCTTTATTTGGTTAATGGCCTGATGAATAACATGGGAAGGTCTACACTAATAAATATCTAGCATCGAGGAGGGCTTTACTAGATCATGTTGGTGGTTGAAACCGAAGCTCAAAACCGAAGCCCAAAACTGAAGGCTAAGCCAAAGAGGCAGTTGAAGATTCTCCCTGCGGTCACGTTGGGAAAATTAGTGAGCATTTTTCTTGGTTCACTTTGAGCCTATGCATAGCATGGAAAACCCAACCACATTTCGGACTTGAGGAAGGATATTCGCAAGCCATTGTGATCCTCATGGTTGCCATAATGGATTGGAATCTGCAGGAAGAGAAAAACTAGAGAGCTTTGCAAGGAAGCGAGGTATGGCAAGCAAGACAGTTACATTTTAGATGGCGTTTCAAAAGTCTTCAGAATTTGTGAAGTGGTTGGTTGTCAAATTTTATAGCCATGTTTATATGGAGATGGCCATGTTTGGAAGCATCAAAATCATGGCACCAGTGTTTGGTAGTGTTGAGAGCAAGGCACCAGCGAGGATAAATTTCTATTCTTGGAGAGCTCAAAAGGAAAGGGTATGAAGTTCTATTCATCATGGATGTGATGAGTACACCATAGAGTAGCCCGAGGCAGGAATGAAGCTATAGTTATAGCATAGGTGTGGCGGGAAAATGAAGGTGTCAAAGAATATACCTGAGAGCCTCAGAACTAAAGGCATGTAAGTGGCTAAGATCAGTTTGGTCAAAGTAAATCTCATTGTTGTAGAAGGCCCAGTTGATGAGATGTAGATCCACAATTTCTATCTCAATATGAGATCAATCATGCAGAGTAGGAATGCTTAGGAAATGGAAGGCTAGTGGAGTCACATGTGTAGAGGTAGGTTGTTTGCTGGGGTGGTAGAGTTGTGGACCACCATGAGAAGGCAGAGTGCCATGAGGAGACAGTGAGAAAGTTGTTGCAGTACCTAGTGAAATAGTGAATTTGTGGAAGTTGTTTTACTCATGTTGAGAACCATGAATTAGAGGAGATCGACGAGGATTATTTCATCATGTTGGGTGTGGTTTTGGAGGGCGAAAATAATATTTTTATGCATGGTGGAGTGAACCACGAAATTGATTAAAGAGGCAATGATAAGACTAGAAGAAATTAGTGTTGTGAATGGCGTAATACGATAGTGTAATTGGTGGACTCTGCTTGTGGTGAGTGTTGGAGTGATAACATAAAAAATAGTGGCTAGGTTATTGCTGGAAAGAATTAGGCTCAAAGAGTGAAAAACTAAGAGAGGACGTGTTAAGATAACAACAAGGAATAAATTAAAAAAAAAAGTTAGTTACCATGATGGAGTAAATTTTTTAGCATGTAAATGGGCATATAGTGGTAAGACTTGGTAAAGCATGCATACCCTTGAGTAATCATTGGTAATGTCTGGTTTAGACCTAGGTGATAGGGGTATGTCAGATTAACACATACCCTAGTATAAAATTTGAGGGGGTAAGGGAAAAATTGAGTTGGGTTGGATTGAATTACTTGGCAAGGTCGACTGGTTTTAGTCAAGGAACTCGAAGTCAAGTTTAAGGGGGGAATGTTAGGAAAACTTGACTTGGGGATATAGTTAAATTTGACCAGGTTAAAAAATGGTGGTTTTGAGCATGTGGTATAGTGTACCCATGATTTTTCCCATGGTATTGCATGTAATTAAGCCTATAAAAGGCTGGGAAGAGTTCATTGTAATGGAGGTCAGGGAGGTGAGAGGTGAAGGCTCACTTGGCCGGGTTGGCCAGGGTTTTGGCCAAGGCTAAGGGAATTTCATTGGGATGGGTTTTTCCTGGGAGTCATGATTTTCCCAGGGTAAAGTGTGTGCATATTTTAATATGTGATTGTTTTTAATTGATTTATTAATTCTCTGTGTGAATATTTTATTTTTCTTTGGTTAATTTTTCTACACTTGTGCCATCGCCAAACCAACCATTAAGAAGAAAGGCCTATACACTCCTCTGCCTACTCCCATCCAAACTTGGAAATCCATATCCATGGACTATCTATCTAGCCTCCCTTCTACTAAGCATGGTAATGACTGTGTGTTTGTGGTCATGGATAGATTTTCTAAAATGGCTATATTGGCGGCTTACAAGAAGAGTATCATATCAGAGGACACTGTTAAATTATTCTTCGAATGAGTGTGGGTACATTTTGAGATCCCACAGAGCATTATATCAGATTAGGATGGTAGGTTCCTGAGCACATTCTGGTCAAGCCTCTAGACACTGTTGGACACCAAGTTAGTCAAGTTGATTGCATTCCATCCATAGACTTATGGCCAGACATAGGTTGTCAATAAGATGATAGTGCACATACTACATATGTACAACTCCAAGCATCCATGAACCTAGGATGAGAGCCTTCCCTATGTGAAGCACAGTTATAACATAACTCTCCATAACTCGACTAGCCACAGTCCCTTTCAAGTGGATCTAGGATTTCAACCATTGCTTTCAATTGATATTACCATGCATCATGTAACTACACAGACAAAATCCACACACATGTGTAGTTTAAGGATGATAAAGAAAATAAGGTTAATGAATGCATTTAGCACATCCATCTGTAGGTTCATGACATCTTGTAGAAGTCCAATGCTATGTACAAGTAGCATCATGATCAACATCGAGTACCACATAATTTTCAAGTGGGTGACAAAGTTTGGTTGCATTTGCAGAAATAATGCCTTGATGAATCCCATCAGAAGAAATGAAAAATCTAATACGGTCTCTACACCATCACCAAGGTTGTGGGAGACAATGATTTCGAGCTCAACATTCCCCCATTCCTTGGCCTGCACCCAATGTTCAATGTGGACCACCTTCGACCATACTTTCCACCATTGTTGGACACATCAGACATTGCAGAACAACTAACACAAACAGAGATCAACCCAGACGGCATGGAACAAGCCATAATTGATTGAATCATGGACACACAGATCAAGAACACTCACCGAAAAAATACCCAATTGTATCAGGTTGTCAAGGCTGGCCAATTCCTACACCAAGGTAAGTGGCTTACCAGGGACCAAGTTCAGAAGAAGTTTCCCCGTATCATGGAGGCACTCAATGTAATGGGGACCTTTGCTTCCTAAGGGGGGAGGACTGATCCAATTAGATATTGGTGTCCACCTGTCCATTCCACTTGGACCCCCACCACTATTTCTTTCATTTTCCTTAA
The DNA here is from genome assembly GCA_031772625.1 of Pinus tabuliformis. NCBI lineage: Eukaryota > Viridiplantae > Streptophyta > Pinopsida > Pinales > Pinaceae > Pinus > Pinus tabuliformis. The sequence goes on from CM062808.1 coordinate 472,585,036, forward strand.
TTCTAGCACAACTTTCCATTTTTCACGGTTTTTTTGGGTCCTAAAATTTTGGATTCACTTTGAGGTATTAAAAGATCTTTTCTGGGAAAAATTAGAGACCAAAAAAGCACCTAAATATTTTTACAATTTTTTTTTTCCTCATGGATATTTTCAAAATGACGTATTATGATAACGAAACAAGGATGATAGGCCAAAGTTACGACCTTGGGAAGTTGGTGGTCCAACTTACCCCGACAGGGCCCAAAACCGTTGGTGCTTCATCTCATAGGGTTAGGGTTTCACACTTCTTATTTATGATAAAAAGGCCTCCGAGCCTCATTTTAATTCAGTTTAGAAGGCATGTAGCCATCATATTGCTTCTTAGAGATAAGATACCATCGTTAGAGCTAGTTTGTTTCCATTATATAGGGAATAGTTTTTAGTATTTGTTATTAATGAATTGAAGTTCAGTTTCCATTGTAGCTTTGTATTTCTATTTAATTTTGTATTTCATTTCATCCCTATGTAAATTTAGATCGGTAGAAGAGTACAGGGACACATTATCCTCACCCACAGGGGTACCCTTGCACTATTAGGTCAAGCATTCAATCTCTCTGACGCCCCAAGGTCCTCTACCCAATGATCCAATATAATGTCACTTTCTTACGGTAAACGAGGAAATAACGCAGAATATTCAAGAGAAAATACAAAAAGGGCACATCTAACTAGGGATCCCAATTGTACTCGTACAAAATAAGTATGGGATCTAGAGAGTCCGCATTGATTATCGTGAATTGAATAAAATCATTGTCATGAACAAGTACTTGATCACCCAGATTGATGACCTTCTTGACCAGCTCAAGGGGGGAAAGCACTTCATTAAGATTGATTTGAAGTTTGGTTATCACCAATTTCTACCAAAACCCACAGATGTGTGGAATATCACCTTCAAATCAAAGGAGGGCCTTTTTGAGTGGTTGATCATGCCCTTCGGGTTGAAAAATTCCCTTGCAAGTTTTACTAGACTGATGGATGGCATCTTGTGGCGCTTCACTAGTTTTTGGTTATATATTTGTATCCTCATATTCAACAAAGTTTGGGTAGATCACTTGCAACATATTCGGCAGGTCCTTCAAACCCCGCGATAGCACAAACTATGTGCCAAATTAGAGAAATTCTCCTTTGGAATGAACAAGGTCTAGTACTTGGGCTACATCATTGATGAACAAGGAATGCATGTGGATCCAGCTAATATCCAAGTCATTCGGGATTGACCAGCCCCGAAAAATTTAATAGAGCTTCACAACTTTTTGGGCCTTGCCAATTTCTATCGAAGGTTCATGTTGGGATTCTTTCATATCACTTGGCATGTGAGTCAAGTTACCGAGGGAAAAGCAAAAGAAAAGTTATTTTGGTTCGAGTCCCAACAAAAGAGTCCCAACAAAATGAATTCATTGATATGAAACACCACCTTTTCTCTGTGCCAATACTCACATTGTCAAACCAGTAACAACCATTTGAAATTGAGAAAGATGCCTCTGACTATGCTATTAGTGTACTTCTCACCTACCAAGGGCATCAATTGGGCTATAATAGTGAGACTCTCTCTGATATGATTTAGAAACACCCCACCTACAATAAGGAGATGTATTCCATCATGCAAGCTCACTGACAATGGAAATATTACATTCTAGGGAAGGAGACAATCATCCACATAGATCACGAACCTCTTCAGTTTATATGGACACAAGATAAGTTTTATAATGATCACCATTATAAATGGGCCACATATTTGGAACAATCTCATTTGAATGTTAAATAAAAGAATTGAAACACAAATAACATTGTAGATTTCCTCGGTTGGCTCCTGATTGTGGCACTAATCATTGTTCTCAACTCTTGTGGGCATGAGGCTTCTAGAAGGTTGTAGCTATACAAAAATGATATATAGTTTTGCACCACATACCAAATGTTGATGGATAGCAAACAAGTTCCAGACTTCAACCTCCAACACACATTATTATTCCACTTAGGGCATTTTTTTTCTTTCAAAAAAACATGCCAAGTTGATTTGCAAGGTGCATTGCAGTCGAGTCCGAAAAAAAAGTGACAGTACTACCAAAGTATTTTTATTGGTAAAATAATTGACAAGATATTGGAAGATATATCGTATCCTGCACCACTTGTGCCATCACCAAGCCAACTATTAATAATAAAGGCTTGTACACTCCTCTCCCTACTCTTAGCCATCTTTGGGAGTTGATCTACATGGATTAGATTTTTGTCCTTCATTCCTATAAGCATGATAATGACTATGTATTTGTGGTCATTGATAGATATTCTAAGATGTTTATATTGGCTGCTTGCAAGAAGACTATCATAGTAGAAGACTCTACCAAACTCTTCTTTAAACGAGTGTGAGTACATTCTGGGATCCTGCAGACCATTATATTGGATTGGGATAGCAAGATCCTAAGCATATTTTGGTTAATCCTATGGCCATTTTTGGACACCAAGCTCACCAAATTGACTGCATTCCATCCCTAGACTGATGGCCAAACAAAGGTCGTCATCAGGATGATAGTTCACATAATACGCATGTACAACTCCAAGCATCCACATACATGAGATGGGATTCTTCCTTACGTAAAACAAAGCTATATAGAGCTCTCTATAGCTCCACTGGCCATAACCCCTTTTAAGTGGGCCTAGGATTTCAACCATTGTACCCAATTGATGTTGCCATGCCTCTTGCGACTACACAAGCATAATATGCACATGTACAATCTGAAGCTGATAAAGCCATCAAGTTTATTGAACACATCCAACACATATGCTAACAGGTTCATGATATCATGGATAAAGTAATTCCAATTATAAACATCATCATGATCAACATCGGGTTCCAACATAAGTTTCAAGTGAGCGACAAGATGTGGTTTCATCTCTAGAAGGGACACCTTGCTGAATCCTATTGAAAGATTTGACCACTTCGATATGAGCCTGACACCATCAATGAGGTTGTGTGTGAAAATTATTTTGAGCTAAGTATCCATCCATTCCTTATCTTGCACTCTGTATTCAATGTGGATCGCCTTCGGCCATACTTCCCACCATTGTTGGAAACATCAAACATTGCTGAGAAACTGACACCAACAAAGCTCAATACAAATTGCATCAAATAGGCCACAACTAATCAGATCATGGACACACATGTTAAAAATACTCACTAACATAGGATCTATATGTATCGGGTTGTCAAAGTTGGCCAACTCCTGCACTAAGGCAAGTGGCTCACCAGGGACCAAATTCAACACAATTTTCCCCACCTCATGGAGACACTCATTGCAATGGGGACCATTGATTCCTAAGGGGGGAGGATTGATCTAGGTGGATATTGGTGGCCACCTCCCTATTCCTCTTGGACCCCCAACACTAGTTCCTTTCAATTTTCCTAATTTCCAACATAGTTTCCTATTTCCATAGTTTTCTATTTCTGAATTTTTTTCGGGTCTTGAACTTCTAAAGTCATTTTGAGGCCCTAAATGATGTTTTTTTTAGGGAAATGGGATAACTTGTAGCTTATGGAAAAGGTTTGTAGTCGAAGGTTTTTTTCCTTGGGAAAACATTTATAATGGGCTACTGTGCGTAGCAAATAGATATCATATGCAAAAATTATGATCCCAAGAAGTTGATGTTCCAACTAACCCTCGGGGGCCCACGAGCTCTTGGAACTTCATCTCTTAGGGTTATGTTTTTGGATGTTTAGGGTTTTCCATTTTTTTTGGATGAAAAATTCCTAAGAGCCTCATTGTAGCTCAGTTTAGAAGGCATATAGCCGACACATCTTTTCTCAGAGATAAGCGACCATCACCCAAGCTAATTTGTTTCTCTTATTTATGCAAGCAATTTTTAGCACTTGATATTTATTAATTAAAGTTTTTTTTGTACCTCTATGTTCTTGTTTAAATATGTATTTGATTTTGTTCCTTCATTAATAAGGATAATTTTTTTTTATTATATATAAATGGCCATATTCATGGAATCGCCAATATCTAAATGACATATGTTCATAATTAAGTGTCTGCTTCCAAAAATCTTTTTTTTTTTTTGCTGAAGCAAGAGTCGATACTTCTATATCATTAAAACAAACATAAAATTATAGCATGTACAAAAACCTGACTCCATCATGGACTCAGGAAAACCAAGGGCAATCTACCATAGATTTGACCCTTCCCTTTACACCATACTATTTTATTCTCTCAAAAAATACTTTAGGATGAACAATATGATTCAAAAACCTAATGTAAAACTCTGCTGACTCTCCATGTATTTGACGCGTCAAGCCTAAAAAGACCCATGGCCCCACAAAACAATGCATTCAACTCTGATCGTTGATTCCTCTTGCTAAATCGAACGGCGCAGTGAAATATCGCTCGGCCATATTGACCAAACTTTAACACTCGATGGAGGGTGGTATTCATAACCCCTCCCTTGCCACATGTTGAGAGACTAATGGGATCGCTCCCAAAAATCCGAAACCACTTACCGTTCCGAAGCCAAGCGATCACCTAGTAACCGCTTAGTGCCAGGTTTTCCATTCCATGAGGGGAAAATAGGGGAAAAGAACCCCCCCCGGCGGAACAATTCCAACTTCCCTTCCCGCGCAAGCCCACCTTGAAAATTGCATCAGAGACTGCCACATACTGAGAAAAAAACCTTGTGTTGCAGTCCGAAATAAAAGGGGGACTGGTTCGCTTACAGCAGGGTGTTAAGTGACCGCTCTGAGCTTGCCCTTCATCAAGGTGGAAACCAGAGTACTGAGATCGAACTAGCTTGAAAATCATCAATCTGTACCTTTCACTCTGGCCCAGTATCTAAAAATATCTCTGTCCTCTGCCACTTGTTCCTCACAGAGAACTTTTAATTTGCTCTGAGGCATCTCCTGCCATTTCATCTCAATTCTGTATTCTGAATTAAGTACTCCTTGGTTAGCCAGAGTGTCTGCTAGTTTATTGGCTTTTCGTCAAACATGGCTAAAACTAATAATTCATAGATTTAGGAGATGATTTTGAATTCTTTGATACACTCGAATTAGTCTCCAGTGTTTTGAGACCTTCTTCGATGCTGCTCTGCAACTGATTCTCTTAACAACGTTTATAGAGATCTCAAAGTCTGCTTCTATAATAACATTGGAGCTATGATTTAGTTTCAGCAGCTCAAGACATTGTTCTAAAGCCATTAATTCAACTATATTGTTGGTGGCTTTACCTAAATGGCAGTGAAAAATAAATATTATGTTTCCCTCTTCATCTCTTAACACCCCGCCATAACCAGTTGTTCCAGGGTTGCATTTTGAAGCCCCATCAATATTTCATTTCAGATAAAATTTTGGTGGAGGATGCCAGAACTCCTTTTCCATTTCCCAATCTTTTACTATTCTGCTTAGTCCATTGGGAATGATCTCTTACATTCTCAGTTGCCTGAGTGTTATTGTTTCATTTTCTGTGGGAGGGTTCTTGGGATAATGGCGAACAGTGGCGCTAACTATCTCCTTAATCTGCTTCAAGATCAGATCCAATAGGTGAAGAGGAATATTTTTTTCATCATCGAAAATTCTTCTATTCCTTTCTTTCCAAACATTCCAAATAATGAATCTTGGCGTAAAGGCCCAGGCCAAATTAAGGAGCCCGTTCTCCGAAAAGTTTCTTCTCCACTTGTTTAGGGTATTACTGATACTTTCTTTATCTCTATTTGTCTGTTGAAAAATGGTGGCACAAGTATCCCACAACCAAGTGGTGTAGGTGCAACTATTAAGAATATGCTCCATTGTCTCCTCTTGAGCTTCACATAGCTGACATCTAGAAGGCCCAATAACACCTCTTTTCCGAATATTGTCCCAAGTTAAAATTTTCTTGTGATGAACTAACCACATGAAAAGCTTGATTTTCATCCACCCTTGGTGGCTCCAAAGTTGTTGCTAGGATTTCTCCGGAACACAGGAATCAAGGTTCAGAAGAATTCTTTTTGCTTCCTTAAGATTAAAGGTGCCTTATTTATTGAGGCCCCATCTTAACTAATCTTTCCCCTCCATTACCAATATTTTCCTTTGATTTAACATGCTCATGATTGCCTCTGCTTTTATTTTTATGGCACTGTCATCTCTGTAGTCTATGCTTTTCCAGTTTCTCCACTTTCCAAAGTTATGAGGAAGATTCCAGAAATCTTTAACTTTGATTAGTCCTTGGGAGTCTGTTTCCTGCTTGAGGCTCATAAAGTCCTCTTTTAACAGTATTGGTTCTTGTTGCCATTTGTCTTCCCATAAGAGAGTTAGATCTCCTGCTCTGATTTCCCAGAAACTGTTGTTTTGTACTAGGCTTCTATTTTCCCAAGCTTTATTCCAGATGTAAGAGCCCTTTATGTTTCCATACATTCTTGTAAGATCATTTGTTTGCCACAAGCTTGCATAATTTTCTTTCCAGGTCTTCGCCCATTGAGCTTCTAGTTCTTTAACCCATCTCCACCAAAGCTTGGCTCCTAAAACTTTACTCAGAATTTCCTGGTCTTCTAAGCCCAAACCCCCATACCTCTTGGGTTTACGAATTTTATCCCAAGACACAAGGGCCCGTTTCTTCCTTGTTTCCTCCTTGCCCCAATGGAAGTCCCTCTAGATATTCCTGAATTGTTGTAGGACACCTTTGGGAGATGGGAGGGCTAATAAAAAGAAAATAGGGATAGATTGAAGAACGACCTTTGTCAGAATCAACCTACCAGCTAGGTTCAACGATCCGATAGTCCATTTTTTTACTTTGTCTTGCATCTTGTTGAGCACTGGTTCCCAAATAATTTTATGCAACAGTGTGGCTGTAAGGGGAATTCCCAATTATTTTGAAGGGAGGGAATCCCTTTGAAATCCCAGAATCCTGGAGATGTTGTTCTGAATAAAAATGTTAATATTCAAGAAAACGAATTGATTTGGAGATATTAACTTCCATACCTGAAGCCAATGCAAAGTCATTTAGGATTTGTTTGTACGCTAAAGCTTCTTTGACTCTGGGAATTCCCTGCAGCATGGTGTTATCCACAAATTGTTGGTGAGTCATTGTCTGACCGTTCTTCTTTAATTGAAGGCCCTTAATCTTTCCCGAGGCTTTGGCCTGATTAATGGACCTGCCTAGTCCTTCCATCATGATGATAAAGAGAAAGGGAGAGAGAGGGTATCCCTGCCTAAGTCCTCTAGAAGGAGTGAAGATCTCAGATGGTGAGCCGTTCACCAAAATAGAAAAGTTGGAAGAAGTTACCAAAGCCATAACCCATCTGACCCAATTGTGGTCGAACCCAAAATTAGTAAGGACCTTCTTGATATAGATCCATTTCACCTTGTCATATGCTTTGGCAATATCTAATTGCATGATCATACCAGCCTGCCTCTTGCTGGTTAGCGTGTGGACTACTTCGAGGGCTTAAATAATGTTATTTAGGATTTGTCTGCCTTCAACATAACCAGATTGTTCCCCTGAAATTAAAGAAGGAAGCAGAGGTTTGAGTCTGCTAGCCAAAACCTTGGATATAATCTTGTATACCACATTACATAAAGCAAAGGGTCTATACTTATCAGGAGTCAGGGCTGAACCCTGTTTGGGGATCAGGGAGATGAAGGAGGTGTTGAGAGCTTTCAGAATAGTCCTGTTTCTATTAGAGTCCTCCACAACATTCAGAATGTCCTGTTTGACAATGTTCCAGCAGGCCTTGAAAAAGTCTACATTGAAACCATCTGGTCCTGGAGCCTTGCCATTTTGCATGTCTTTAATAACCTCACCGACTTCCTCTTCGGTTATTGGTTTATTCAGGTTAAACTTGTCCTCTCTTGATACCATATTAGGGATATTTTTCGTGATTTCCTTGATGCGTTGCTCTCTGTCAGGATTGTTTCCCTTAGTGATGCCTCTGAAATGTTGTACCAACACAGCTTCGATATTCTTATGAGATTTCTGAAGCTCCCCATTCTCATTCAATATCGAAGAGACTCTATTGTGAGCTCTATTATCCATGGTGGATCTATGGAAAAATTTTGTATTACGTTCACCTTCTTTTAGCCATTGAATTCAAGAATTTTGTCTCCAAAAAATTTCCTCCTGTTTAGATAGATTCTCCCATTCTTAATGGTGTTTATCATCTTGCTCACTTTTGACTTTATCAAAACCATCTGAGATTAGTGCTTGATTGAGTTCCTATAGTTTGGATTCCATTGATTTCATGTCCACAAAAATGTTACCAAAATCCTTCTTGTTCCATTCTTTGAGTCTGGGTTTCATGTGCTGAAGTCTTTTATGTAGGAGGAACATTTTTGTGCCCTGGATCTGCAAATCTTCGGCCCACCATTTTTCAATGTTGTTGATGAAATATGGGTGGGAGAGCCAGATATTTTCAAACCTGAAGGGTCTATTCCTGGGAGAATCAATCCCCTTGATTTCTAATTGAATCGGTCAGTGATCCGAGCCTTCGAAGGGGAGAACTCTAGCTGTTGTTTCTCTATTTGTGAGCATAAGCTCCTCTGAGATCAAAAATATGTCTAGCTTGGAGGTGACCTAAGACTCACCTCCTCTTTTGTTGTTCCAAGTATAGAAGCCATTATGCGTTTCTGAGTCAACCAATGTCATGTCTTCAGTGAAGGCTTGAAACACTTCTGAGTCTTTACTTAGTAATCTGATACCTCATTTTTTTTTTCCGAAAGAGATTTAATCATGTTAAAATATCCTCCAATGACCCAAGGTATTTCTTCATGTCTGCTTCTAAGATCTACCAGGGAGTTTAGGAATCTGAGTTTCTCATCTATTCTTTGAGGACTATAAACATTTGTGACCATGAAGGTATCCACAACCCCCATTGGTTGAATAATTACTGATAAATAATTTCTTGATGGCTCCGCATCTATTATGCTAACTCTTTGGGGGTTCCATAGAGTGAGGATGCCTCCCGCTGTGTTCTTTGCTTTAACTTCAAGAAACTCAAATCTATTAAGCCATTTGCTATGGATTTGTTTTAATTTCTGAATGGAGCATTTTGTTTCCTGAATGAAGATTATATCCGATGTTGCTATTTTCATTTTGTTGCTTAGCATTCTTTGTTTTCTTTTGCTACCTAGACCTCCGATATTCCAAGATATCAAATTCATAATTAAATATTTGTAAAGGAGTAACTAGTTAGATCTTTCATCTTACCTGATTCTATCATTAGCTTTCCACACTCCATCAAGAGCTCATTTTTCTTTTTTCTGCCCCTCTTCTTTCCTGGATTTCTAGTTGCTAATCCTGGAGTTGATTTCATAGTTTTCACACCTCTATGCTCCTGTTTTTCAAAATGTTTACCTTTCTCCAACCCTCTTTCCTGATTTTTCCATAAAAACAACTATTGTATTCTGTTGCATTCTTCTTGAGGTAGTGAATTTATTCCTCCTTTGGTTCCCTGCATTAAGAATCCTTCCAGATCCACGTTTTCCTTATCTAGAATTTTCTGTAGTTCATGATCTTCTAGATCTATTTCACTTTGGGACATTTCTTGGTCCATTTCCATTTCTGTTTCACTCATCAACACCTCTTTTTGATAGCCAATATCTTGAGTTTGTGTGTTGTTTTCTTTTCTCTCTTGTTCATTAGGACCTACTTCCTGAGATTGATTTTCCTTCGTGTTTTCTTCATTCTCTTCCAGCACTTGGAACTTGTTTTGATTGACCTTATGCGCCTCATTATGTTGTTGCCTTAGCCCCTTTTTTCCTTCTTTTCCTCTACTAGCCACTCTCTGAAAGCTTTCTGAGTCCTTCATTGAATTGAGTTTCCCTTTGTTGTCTGCTTTACTGAGAGGGCAGTCTCTGAATAGATGTCCATGCTCATGGCATGTATGGCATCTGAATGGGATATGTTCATAGTCCACTGTCTACACCCACTCGTCATCAAAAAATTCCAAAATTACTTCATCTAGAAGAGCTCCTGATAGATCCATTTCCACACATATTCTTGCAAAGGAGGTATATTTCCCTTTTCTCGTGGCTTCAAAAACTTTGGCAAAACGCCCTAGTTTGTTGCCAATGGCAACTAGCGATTTAGTTTGCTAATAATCAAGAGGTAGAGAATAGAGCCTTACCCAAACTGGAACTGATGTGAAAGTCTCCCTCTCTAGGACAAAGTTCATCATCCAAGGCTTCATGTAGAGACCAATTGCTACATAAAAGTAGGGTCCTCCTTCGAATATTCTGTCTTTATCTTTGATGTTTGAGAACACCACTGTGAAGAATCCCTTTGACCCAAGATGTAGGTCAATGCTACCTTTGGGTTTCCATTGATATTTGATCCACATCTGTAAAGCTTTTTCTATGGGTCATAGTCCCATGAATTTATAGATTATGGCGTAGGTCCCCATGTGTTCCCTGTGCACCTGCAGAGCAGGATCATTTACTATTACTCTAGGAGTGATTTCTGCTTTTGGTTTGCAGGGTCCCTTTTTTTTTGTCTTTTCAACCTTGATTTTTGTCTTCTTCCTCCTTGTCTTTTGTGCCACTATTTTTCTTGGTCTTGGTACCATATGTTTCCTTTTCATTATCCTTGTTCCTTTCATTTGCAAAACCTTTGTTGTTCACCACCGGTGTTTTTCCTTTATCGGTTACAGTGTCCTTGTAGGAGGGAGTCGAGCTCCCTCCTCTACCGCCCTCCATTAGAAACAATCTCTTCAACTTGTAAAAACCCTAGCTACTCGCTTCCGTCCTTCTTCTTTTGCCTCCCAACCGTCTGCTTCCAACAATCATCCTAGTAGTAAATGTCTATTGATTCTAGGAGGGCCTTTGAAATATTCGTATATACACATATTATTACATAAGATATATATCTTTCATGCTTGTTCACCTCAGAAATTTTGAGAAATTCTCCCAAGGCATTCCCAATTATTGCTAGGGTTTCCTCATCCCAAAATTCTCATGGTATCGAATACATCCAGATCCACACAACTCCCACCATGAAATCCACTTTGTCAAGAACAAAATGCTTAGTCCAAAACCAAAAATAAAGCCCCATCGAGTTAAAGAAATATGTGTCATTCTCGAATGCTTGGTTATGATCCTGTAGGTTTTTAAAGGTAATAGTAAATAAACCCTTTGCTCCTATTTCTAGCTTAATATGACATTTAGGCTTCCATTTATTGTATACCCAGTGGGATAGGGATTTTCTTGATGGCCATATTCTAAGGAATTTTCCAACAAGAAAATGATCTCACATGTACTATATGTATTCACGAATATGATTTGAGTGCACCTCAAAATTTGGGATCGATGGCTACTTTGGGAAAAACACTCCCTGGCTTTCATTTACTAGAGTGGCTAGCTAAAAAATGAATTTTCTACTGCTTTCCATCTGGTTTTGAGTACGAAGAATTGAGAATCGTATTCGATGATTGGTTCAAGTTTTTTCCTTTAGAGAAAATCATGTTGTATGAGGGAACACCACTCCCTCCCTTGGCATTAGCAATAGGAAGAGTGGTTTGAAAGGGAACAAAAAATCTGCAACAATTAGGGTTTGCAGAAATTCAACTAGGGTTTTGTATAACAAAGTAACTATTTGTTTGCTTAGCACTTATTTCTAATATTATGATTGTATTATTATTATATCTAGTGTTAATGTAATAAATTATACTATTATTATTAAAGTATTAAATTTGCAGTGAAATTTTCATCCTAATTAGATATAATCTTCTTGGGAATACCATGCATTCTAAAAATCTCCTTCATGAAAATCTACACAATATTAATTCCCTTATATGTAGACTTTGTAGACTTCACAATTATAATGTGAGCTACTTTGGCTAGCTTATCCACCACCACCATGATTGTGTCATGTTGCTTTGGGGTTCTTGGTAAACCAATGATGAAGTCCATTCATATGAATTACACCTTCCATTCTGGTACTGTTATTGGCTACAATAATCCTCTTGCGTGCTTTCGTTCCACTTTAAATTATTAGCCTTCTAAACATTTAGCAATATATTTTGCAATTTATTTCATCATTCTTGGTCAATAATTCGATGTATTGGTAGTTGTTATTATCTTTTTGTATCACGGGTGACTTGCATATGGCCTTCTATGAAGATCATCCATTATAAGATTCTTCAAGTCAACTACATTAGATGTGTATAATTTACCTCTATACAATAATAATTTATCTACGATTAGCTTATACTTTTATCCCATTGGCCCCTTGGGCTCTTTTTGCAAGCCTTAACATATGTGTTGGAAATTCTTATATTCTTGTAATGATTCTTTATTTCTTTCCTTGATGTCTATCTCACATGTATTGATGGCTACCATATGTATCACTTGAATGCTTCTATTGAGTACATTAACCACTCATTCTCCCCCTTGATGACTTTGATTTCAAAATCAAACTCGCTAGTACATGTCATCCACCTAGCTTGGTTGGAATTTAATCAAGGATAATAAAAAAAATAATTCAAAATTGTTGTGATCTATCATAACAATAAATTTTCTCCTGAGCAAGTAGTGACTCCACATTTCTAAGGTGTGCACTATGGTTGCAATATCTAAGTTTTGAATCAAATAATTCCTCTTGTGCTCATTTAACTTCTTGGACTCATAAACAATCACATGTCCATCTGTTGACGGTGCTGGACCCACCAACATTTAGGGGATCACCCCAATATGAAGTCCCAACTAGACCTCACACTATTTGGTGTGGGAGTCCCATCTGGTATGATGGTCCGATTGCCATTGTCTTAAGGATTTTCCTCAACTCTTACTTGTCAGCACAAGAGAGTGGTTTTCTTTGTCTTCGAGAAGTGAGGTTCATATGTCTGGTGAGTGTAAGTGTCACTTGTGTCAATGGTTCTTTCACTATCGAGGGATAGGGTGAGAGTGAGTTCCAGGTCGATTGGGAGCAGTCCCAACACTGCTAGGAACACACAACACAACAGGACATGCACAACTTCTGACGGAGTAGTCCACATAGATGTGGAAGTCACAACATACAAGGTAAGATAACACATACAACACTCACGGATCAGTCTGAACAAGTGCAATGGTTGTTATAGCAAGCTTCATGTGAAAGGTTTGTCTGATGTCCGGGAGAGCAGTCTACACGGGTGAGACAGTGATAACAACATATACAACACATTTCCATTAATAGATTATGCATTACAACAAATGAAGCAGTTTAGATGTAGAACATAGGTTAAAGAAACATGCATTACAAGTGTTAAAGATTAGTCTTACAATAGATACAATACATGTGTGAAAACGTGTTGGCCTGTTAGCAGGATTCTGAATTAAGTGAAAGTTCCAAGACACATCGTTACACCATACATCACTAACCTTGAGTGTGCGGGTGTTGGAGCCACTACTTACTCCTCAAAGAAAAGATTACAGACTCTCTTGGTTATGTGGGGAGAGTTGACGTGCAAAAGTCCCTTACATGTACAAATGAGGGGGTATTTATAGCCAAGGGTGAAACTGACCCTTGTGGTTGTTCAACTACCCTCATGACCATTTGAATTCCATGAATTTTTGACTTACATGATTCTTTTTTCAACAAGTGGGTCTCTTGGACTTCCATGTTACATCACATTGATTGAAAACAAGCCCATAGTGGAGATGTGGGTGACAAGACTCATGACATGACTCGACATGACTTGACATGACAATGTTGGTCATTCATGTTGCTGTTGGAGTGCATGTCGAGCTATAGTGCTACTAGGTGATTGATTTCTTCATGTTGTATCATAGCTTCACCTTCGCATGGAGAAGTGCGCGGAGTCTTCGATGGTCCTTGGTTCGCTTAATGAATCTTTAGCATGTTTTTCCTTGCTTGCATGCTAGAAGGCTTGATAGGATCATCTGTTCGCAAAGGTGCATGTTCGTCACGTTCGTCCGCTTTGCATGCTTTGTTCGTTCGTCCGATGGTGAACCTATCATTCTGCATGTGCTCCATTGATTCATCCCATTTATCGTATTTCCAGGGTTGTTGGTGTACCTATACCTGTAGCCACTCATGACAAGACAACATCAAATCCAAAACATCCTAGTATACCATGACACATGATCATTTTGGATGTAGGTGACTGGGAGAGGTAGGAAGGTTGTGAAGCGAGATGATGGCTCTAGGCACTACTGATGAAAATTGTGCAAGAGTCACTGAGTGATGGAGATGGGAAATCTAAGACAACAGTGACTGTCTGCGAGGTCTGGCTCGACTGGGAGGAAAAACTAGGCAAATTTTGGGAGGAACAGTCTGCATTGCTGGAAGGCAAGGCAAGCATGCTCTGTGCATTTTTCAGAATGAACGGGCAGCGGGGTTGGACAACCAGATTTGCGTAATTTTCCAGAGGAACGGGCCAGGCTGCATGAAGGGTCAACAAGCAGGGATTGCGCAGGTTTTTGGGGGAACTGCCTGGGAGAATGGCAGCCAAAACTGTGCAATTCCCAAAGGGGACTGCGAGTTGGTTGCTAGGTCACTGGAAGCCAAAAATGAGCAATTCCCAGAGGGAATGGCCACTTGGTTTCCGGAGTTATTGGCAATAGAAACTGCTCAATTTTGGGAGGGAATTGGCAGTCTGCTGCTAGGGGTTGCTCGCAAGGAAAACTACACTGAGGTTGGGACACCGACCTGTTGATCATCTCTATGAAATTTCTGAGCTGAGGTGACCGATGGGAAGCAAAAGGACTATTCATGAACACTGCTCAATTTCTGAGATGAATAGTTGGTCGACTGTTGGGATGACTGACTAGGAAAATTGTGCAATTTTCTAAGGGAGACAGGGACAGGTACTTGGTGTCTATCTAGATTGTCTGTGCAATTTCCTCAGTTAGTTGAGTGGGTGAGGTTAGTGGCCTCTGTGCAATTTTTGAGGGGAGTTAGTCCCAGGGTGACTGTCGGGTCCGACTGTCAAGGTGGCCAGCATGAGAGTTGATTGAATTCCTTGTGGGAAGTGTAGCTTGAAAAGACTAGCTTGGTGCTTCTGCATTGTTTTGGTTGACAGTCGATTGAGTTGATGGCCAGGTGATGGCCCAGCTATCAAAGGGGATTCTGGTTGTCATAACTTCAGAAAAAATAGCTAAGTGTGTGAACAATCGAAAGATGCATAGGTGATCATACGAACACACACTTGCATGACTTGATGACGAAACGACCAAACCATCCAGACAGACATGTTCAACTTGACTGACCGACCATGTAAGTGACAAGCACGACACTCGTGATTGATCATTCATTGATCGAGATAACGCTTGCACGACAGTGAATTTGACATATGCTTTCATAGTGATCACAATAAGCACATATGAAGAGAAGACTTTGAGCATAACCAAAACATGGTTGCAAGGATGACTTAGACATCAACATGCAGAGACTTGAATGCAATGAACAAGCAAGGCAGATGTAAAGACTCACACGAGCTCATGAAGTGAACTTGAGTGTGTGCAGTCATCAAGTGAAACTCTTCAAGGGAGGCTCCGAAATTGGAGTAGGCCAAAATTTTTGAGGGTGGTTGTAGCCGCTACAACACATGGTGACACACTGGTAGAACTCTAGCTTCTATGTTTTGGTTCATTCCTAGCACATGGCCTTGGTTCTTTGGGGAGTATTGAATAGCTATGCAAGTTACCTCGGTTTCCCCACTTACCCCATGGACATACATGGTTCACCCTTTGCCACTCAGTCAAACACAATAAAAATTTTAGCTTAGATCTCAGTGTTTAGAATCCGGGAAGGGTAGTTTAGCTCGTGATTTGAAGATTTTAAAAGTATAAGTTTTCATCTCTGGTGTTTCTCCCCTACCAGCAAGGCTGGAAAGTACCCCAATAGTTTCATGCAGGAACACATACATTGCTCCACTGTCAACGAGCCTGTTCAGTACCCTAGTGGAGTTGCATGCTTCACCTCTCTATGTAGGAAGCCTTTCTATTCTTTTGCCTTTGTATCTTTCAAGAGGACTATGCATAGGCACTTATTTATTTTTGGGGCGGAAGAGGGATCCCGACTTATTGAGAACAGAAGAGGTTGTTCCTTCAGAGAAGCATGTAAGACCTTTGACATAGGTTTTCTCATTTAGGTTTTACCCTTCTCCATTTCTACTAGTTGGATGAGTTTGAACAAATGGAGCAGAAGGCTGAGTACAAGCATGGGTCTTCCCAATGTGGACAGAGGTTGATGGTTGGACCGAAACTTCCCTTGCAGACATTCATTTTTTCCATCAAGACTTCGTCGGCCAAAAGTTACAACCAAGCATAGAGAAGGGAGACATAAGATTGGCCAAGTGTTGTAGTGTCATGAGTTTCCTCACATTCGAGCCACATAATCTATTCAAAATCCAAGACATAGTAGTTGGCAGCACTTATTTCCAGAAACAAATATAGTAATATATCAAACAAACAAATCAAATGTGAACAAAAGTAGTAAGAAAAATTAAACAAAGAAAAAGCAAAGATAATGAGAAAAACAAACCTAATAAAACAACAAGCAGCAAACAGACTATATACAAGGCACTGGCGCGACCTGACCTACTGACAATAACGTTTGAGATCCTGACCATTGGAAGGGAGGTTGTCCATCCTCTTGCCCAGTGACTGAAAGTGATACGTGTGTGGGCCAAGATTCTCGTGAACCAGTGCAAGTCCACCGAGTTCCGCTACTAGAACCTGGTGGCATTCAAGAAGACCTTCAAGTTAAGACAACACAGGTACTGTGTGCAACATGGGCTTGGATGATGGAATAGGGTAGTTGTTTTTATTCAGGGAGGGGTTCAAGTTTCTGAAGTCAATGCTTAAGCGGATTTTCCTAGATTTCTTACTTGCAGGATTTAAATTAGAAAACCAAGTATGATGACGAACTTTGCAAGTAATCCAAACACTTTCAATGTTAGTCAATATTTTCGGTGAAAGGAGTGCAAACAACATGTATGTGTTACCTGTTATTTGATGCAATGGCTTGTCTCCTCCTTTACCTGGAATCTCATGTTGGATTGCTCGCATACATTGTGTACTCAAGTCATCATCTACTCATGCAGACCCATCCTGATACTGTTTGATCAAGCGGTCAACGATTTGTTGCTGTTGTAGTGTGTAGCTTGTACTTAGATTGGCTATCTTCAGATAGTGGTAGGTTCCTAGGTTTCTTTGTTCATTTGTAGTGTTGGTATTTTGTGTGTTCAACATGAGTTCTTCATACCCAACATCGTTTTTTCTACCTTCAAACTTCAAAAGGATTGAATTCATGCATTGTTCATTGTTTTGTATGAGTGAGATACACTCAGTCCTTGAGCCATCATGTGTTCCTAATTTGTCAAGACTCATGGCCCACAACTTGTCTATATATGGACCATTTGGCGTGCTGGTATTGTTGCTACTATCATTGTTGCTACTATTGCTACTATCAGAAAAACAAACTGTACAAGTTTCATTATCATTAGTTGGGTGAGGAAGGAGTCCCAACTACTTGTCTGATGAGGTTGGAGCTAGCCATGCATGATAACACTCCAATGCCTTTTCCAGGAGGAAGTTGCCAAACATGAGTTTGCGAAGGCCAACGGTTCGTTCTCACCCTTAAGGGGAGTGACATTGTGTTTCATATACCTCTCAGATAACACCCAGATTTGGTTGCATCTTCCCTTGTACGGAAGCAACATGTGAGACCATTCTATAGAAAAATATCCATCTAGCTTGTTGGACCAGTCTTTGCTGAGTAGCAGGCCATATGCTTTCGATATGTCCACAACAACTATGTTGATGCATTGGTGGACTTGACAATCATGGGATAATCGGATGATCACATCTCGAAGTTCACCAATGGCTGGTATTGAGGTTTTGTCAAGTTGGATGATTCTCGTGGATGTTTCACTCCATCGTGCATTGATATTCTTAGCAATGGAGAGCGGCATGATGTTGGTTGTCGCGCTAGAATCAACCAAGCAGTTGTGAAAATTGTAGTTGAAAAATTCGAATGAAAGTAGGAATGGGGGGCAAACTGAGTTTGCTTCTTCCATCCAAAGTGTATTGAGCATAGTAGATAGTGATCCGGGAGGTGTGCATGCTTCCTTGCTGGCAGAGGTTACGCTCTTCGTTGTTGTTTGTCCCAACACACGCAGCAAGATATATCGTTGAATCTGGACTTTGGCTAACTCGAACAAACTGATGTTCACCCGATTTTTCTTCATGTCATCGACTATGTTGTAGTCTAGAGGTGGTAGAATCATCGAGGTGTCTGGGGTGGAACGGATGTTCATGCTGTCTGGCGGAGTATTCTACAACTTGCTGCTCATGGATGTACTCTTATCCACCGCTATCTTCCCGAACTTGCTTTGTGTATGTTTCTTTGAGACAGCCGATGGATCGGCCTTCTTTATCAGTTGTCTCACTTTGTCTTGCATTTCCCCAAGTGTAGGGGGAGCCCCTTTACTCCTAAGATCGTAATGATCATTTTGCTTTTGGGATGCTTCTCAGTGTTCATCTTCGAGATTACTTGCGAGCACTGATACACATTCACCACATGCCCAGAACTTGGTTTTTCATTAGGTGCAACCTCTTCGTTATCATCAATGTCTTCCGGCTGCTCCTGCATATCGCCTTCTGCATTGAGTGTATGACTGAAGACAGAGGTAACGACTCACTTCCAATATGAACAAGAGTTCTTGGGGTGGAACTCTTCGTGGAAGGAACATAAATTAGGATTAGTGCACTGATTGAGTTGGAACATCGGATTCTGCTCAAATTTGGAAGCAAACCGGTTGTTGCTTGATGAGCCAGTTGATGAGATATTTTCCTATATTTTTCTGGGAGGATGGGTGCTTGCGAGTGTGTCTGTTTTATATTGCTTGGGTTTGGACATTTCGATGTTCAAGTTCCTGACAAGGCGAGCGAGGGTCTCAATACCAATTACTTCCTTGTCTCTACCCTTGCTCGTCGTTTCTTGGGGATTTCTGCTCGCATCCTTGGAGTCTTTCGTTGATTCATCATCCTTGATGACTCCAATTGTGTGCAAGTCCTTTTCAATAGCAATAGCCTATTCACATCTTTCTAAAAGTGTTTCTTCGCAGCTCGCTTGATGAACTGCGCAATGGTGGTCAGAAGTGCAGACGTGTAATAGTCAATAGTGATGGAGTCATGAGGTTTAGTGTCTACTGCAAATTTGTTCAAAATACACATAAACCTCTGATTGAAGTCTTTCACTTTCTCTTTTCCCTCCATCCTGAGGCTTCCCTATTCCTTGAGTAGCATGGCTGGGGTCTTGTCATCCGCAAAATTTTCAAGGAACATATGTTTGAAAGAACCCCAATTTTGTATGGAGTTGGGTGGAAGGCTGTGATACCAAGCAACTGTGCAGCCATCCAAGGTACATGGGAAAATTCTACATGCTACGTCATCATAACGTACCTCAAGGGTCTACAGTTATAGGTAGAAGTTGTCTAAGTGGTCTTCTACCTTCACTGTGTTGTCAGGGTTGAACTTGATGTTCATTCTCTTTGCTCACTTTGACATCTTGTGTAGAATAGCCAGGAGAGCCAATGGTCCCTGAGTCATCCATTCAAGATTTGGGTCAGTTATATCTTTGTCTTCTTCCTCTCCTTTGGAGTCTGATGGTTCTAGATCTGAGTCTGTCGATTCATCTCCTCCTACACCTCCTCCGCTGCCTTCCCCTCTGCGTCCTATACCGGAGTTCAATCCCAAGATCACAAGAGTGCCTTGTTAGTCTTCAAGGAATATTGGAGGTTCCTCTCTATCTTCAATAGCTTCCTCTAGACCTTCAAGTGTGGCAAGGACTACTTCTTCCACCAATGATACAACAACTCCTATGGGAGTGGCCTTTGGCTTCCTAGATGTGTGTGGAGGATGATGTACGCTTGGGATCAATTCCACTTCTTTCGCGAACTAGCGAGTGACGGGACAGATGGAGCAAAGGTGTTGATATGAAAGCTCATGTTCAATTTTGGGAAGTGAGGGGTAAGCAACTGCAGAGTCACGTGAGAGGGATTGTGAGTTACTGCCTTGACCATATGATTGATGAGTGTTTGTGAGGGGAATTTGAGCCATGTACAACTGGTTGCCCTCCATCTAGCACCAGAAATGTTGATGGTGCTGGACCTCCCAACATTCAAGGGATCACCATAGTATGAAGTCCCAACTATACCTCACAACGTTTGGTCTGGGAGTCCCATCCGGTGTGATGGCCTGATTGTCGTTGTCTTAAGGATTTTCCTCAACTTTTTCTTGTCAGCACATGAGAGTAGTTTGCTTTGTCTTCAAGAAGTGAGGTTAGTGTGCATGGTGAGTGTAAGTTTCACTTATGTTAATGCTTCTTTCACTATCGATGGAGAGGGTGAGAGTGAGTTCCAGGTCGATTGGGAGCAGTCCCAACACTGTAAGGAACACACAACACAACAGGACATGCACAAGTTCTGGTGGAGTAGTCTACACAGATGTGGCAGTCACAACATACAAGGTAAGATAACATGTACAACACTCATGGATCAGTCCGAACAAGTGCAACAGTTGTTATAAAAAGCTTCATGTGAAAGGTCTATCTGATATCCAGGAGAGCAGTCTACACGAGCGAGACAACGTTAATAACATATACAACACATTTCCATTAATAGATTATGCATTACAACAAGTGAAATAGTTCAGATGTAGAACACAGGTAAAGCAACATGCATTACAAGTGTTAAAGATCAGCCTTACAATAGATACAATACATGTGTGTAAACGTATTGGCCTGTTAGCAGGCTTTTGAATTAAGCGAAAGTTCCAAGACACATTGTTACACCATACATCACTAACCCCAAGTGCGGGGCATTGGAGCCACTACTTACTCCTCAAAGAAAAGATTAGAGACTCTCTTGGCTATGTGGGAGGAGTTGAGGTGAAAAAGTCCCTTACATGTACAAATGAGGGGGTATTTATAGCCAAGGGTGAAAATGACCCTTGTGGCTATTCAACTACCCTCATGACCATTTGAATTCCATGACTTTTCGACTTACATGACTCTTTGTTCAACAAGTGGGTCTCTTGGGCTTCCACGTTACATCACATTGATTGACAACAAGCCCATAGTGGATATGTGGGTGACATGACTCATGACGTGACTCGACATGACATGACATGAGAATGCTGGTACATTCATGTTGTTGCTGGAGTGTATGTCGAGCTATAGTGTTGTTAAGTGATGGATGTCTTCATGGTGTATCATAGCTTCACCTCCACATGGCGAAGTGTGCAGAGTCTTCGATGGTCCTTGGTTCGCTTGATGAATCTTTAGCATGTTGTTCCTTGCTTGCATGTTGGAAGGCTTGATAGGCTCATTTGTTCGCGTAGGTGCATGTTCGTCGCATTCATCCACTTCACATGCTTCGTTCATTTATTCGTTGGTGAACCTGTCATTCTGCATGTGCTCCCTTCGTTCATCCCATTCATTGTCTTGCCATGTTTGTTGGTGTACCTGTACCTACAACCACTCATGACAAGACAAAATCAAATCCAAAACCTCCTAGTCTACCATGACACATGATCATTTCGGATGCAGGTGACTGGGAGAGGTAGCAAGGTTGTGAAGCGGGATGATGGCTCTGCACAATTCTGATGAAAACTGCATAAGAGTCAATGATTGATGGAGATGGGAAATCTGAGATGACAGTGACTGTCTGGGAGGTTTGCCTCAGCTGGGAGGAAAAACTGCGCAAATTTTGGGAGGAATAGTCCAGGCCATTAGAAGGTAGCGCAGACATGCTCTAAGTAGTTTTCAGAACGAATGGGCAGCGGGGATGGACAACCAGATTTTCACAATTTTCTAGAGAAACGGGTCGGGCTACATGAAGGGTTAGCAGGCAGGGATTACGTAGTTTTTTGGGGGAACTGCCCTGGAGACTGGCAGCCAAAACTATGCAATTCCTAGAGGGAAATACTAGTTTGTTGTTGGGTCACTGGCAGCCAAAACTGTGCAATTCCTGGAGGGAGATACGAGTTGGTTGCTGGAGTCACTCACAGCAGAAACTATGCAATTCTTGGAGGGAATTGGCAGTCTGCTGCTAGGGGCTGCTGGCAAGGAAAACTACACTGAGGCTGGGAGGCCAGCCTACTGATCATCTCTATGCAATTTCTGAGTTGAGCTGACCGATGGGAAATGGAAGGCCTGCTCATGAACACTGCGCAATTTCCGAGATGAACAATTGGTCGACTGTCGGGATGACTAACTAGGAAAACTATGCAATTTTCTGAGGGAGAAACAAATGGCCACTTGGTGTCTATCTGGCCTGTCTGCACAATTTCATCAGTTGGTTGAGTGGGTGAGGTCAATGGCCTTTGCACAATTTTTTAGGGGTGTTAGTCCCGGGGTGACTGTCGGGTCTGACTGTCAGGTGGCTAGCATGAGAGTTGATTGAATTGCTTGCAGGCAGGGCAACTTCAAAAGAATAGCTTGGTGCTTCTACGATGTTCTGGTTGATAATCGATCAAGTTGATGGTAGGGTGATGGTCCGACTATCAAAGGGGAGTCTAGTCGTCAGACTTCAGCAAAAATGGCTAAGTGTGTGAACAACCAAAAAGTGCATAGGTGATCATACGAACACAACAAGGACATACGAAGCGAAGACATTGAGCATAACCAGAACATGGTCGCAAGCATGACTTAGACATTAGCATGTAGAGACTTGAATGCAATGAACAAGCAAGGTGGATGTAAAGACTCACACGAGCTCACGGAGTGAACCCGAGTGTGTGCAGTCATCAAGTGAAACTCTTCAAGGGAGGCTCCAAAATTGGTGCAGGCCAAAATTTTGGAGGGTGGTTGTAGCCGCTACAACACCATCCTATATGAGAAAGCCACAAAGCCTCTCCCTACAACCATTGGTGCAAACCAACAATTCTTTATCTAGTTTTACAATCTTCAAAATAGGGGCATGTGTGACAAGGTTCTTTAGTTCTACAAAGTTCTCCATGCACTCTGATTTTCAATGAAAAAATTCTCCCTTCTTTTGCAATGTTGTAATTGGGTACACAACCTTTGATAATCCTTGAATGAATCTCCTATAATATTCTACTACGTCTATAAAAGATATCACTTTTGTTATATTTTTGGGAACATGCCACACTATTATGGCATTATTATTTTTAAGATCAGATGCATTGGACGATGCAACTTTTTGATTTCCTAGGTATCTTATCATGGATTCAGTCCTCATGGATTTTCCCACCAGATGCTTAAGAGAAAGTGGTTAGATCTAAGGGTTAGTTGTGTAGTGTAAATAATATAGCTAAATAGCATTCCTTCTCTTGAGATAAGATGATCCAAATAGTACAATTTCCATTGGAAGAAGTCACATTTACTAAAATTTTCATACAATAGATGTTATCATAATACATGTAACATGACCTTGAGGTGCTCTTTGTGTTCTTTAGTACAATCGATAACCCAAAACATCTAGTAAAGACAATATTGTACTAGAACCATAATAGACACACATTCTCTTTTCCATGTGGTGATACGTCACTAAAATCTAAGAAATTTATAATATTATAGGTTTTCTTATAGATGGTATTATTATACATATTATTGTGATGAAATAGTGATAGAGTACAAGGATTGAGAGTAGAAGGATGAAGATTATTTGTTAGATAAAAAACTCAATTTTTGGAAGAGACGCATATGGCTTAGATTTTTAGTGATAGGTAGTTATGCATTGCTATTGAAGTGATGGATCATGGTTATGGTTGTAGTGTCTTTAGCTGCACATTATGGTAACATCATCCTAACAAATATGAATAGAACTATATAGAGGGTTTATGAGGATAGACTTAACCTATGTCATGGAGGTTTGTATTAAGCATAGATATATCATGATTTAAATAAGACAACATGTGATGAAAATGTAGCATTAGCCACATTTGTCTGCATATAAACCTAGGTTTAGGATCATATACTATCATGAAAACCTAGATCAATGAGTTCAATAGGCCTAGGGATTACCACCATATATGTAAAATGGTGCATATCGTATAGCCTAGGTGATGAGTCCCATCAATAGGTATATTTTGAAGATCATCATGCCATCCTCCAACCTTAAAATTATCATTTTCTCACATTAATTCACATTTTTGGTTATATTATGCTTAGTAAGAAGAGTAAAAGGTGTTTTTCATAGTATGTGGCCTAATGTGGTTTAATTGTAGGAAAAAGAAGAATTTTTGAGGCAATTACTATGTAGGGGCTTGATGGAGACAACCAAGAGAGAATCTAGGGGGTTTTTCCACCTCCTTAACTCCCTAACTCAGCTTGGTATCACAACATCCTCTCTCACCAGTTCTAATTCATTGGTAGCTGAGTAACCCTTAGTACAAGTGAAGTTCAAGAGGGAAAAGATCCACCCTTTCTCGGATCAAGGAGGGAAGCACTCCTATTTTCAAGGGAGCTTCTATCAACTACCCTTTTTTATAAATAGACAAGATTAAAAGCTCATTAGGATTCACAGTTTTTATTTAGCTAGGTGCAACTATTGAGCTCAGATCTTGACATTGTCATTTTGAACTTTTATGTGATGTATGAGCTTTTTACTTTCTGATAATGAGAAGTTGGTTATTAAGCTGCATTTGAGTTAGTTTCAAAGGGTTGAGACCCTTGGGTTTGGGCCCAACCTAGAGGCTTTGGTCCCTCTTTTGTACTTGTGTTTTTTTCTTGATTCGAAGCATTTCATATTTTTCTTTCATTTTAGTAGAGGTTAAGCTATAAAAACCCGTGATTGTAAGCTTCTACACCACCTCTCTTGTGGGAGAATAGTTGGAAGGATTCACAATCTCAGTACAAAAATATTGTGTTTATGATTTCTTGGAAATAAATGAATGTTAGTTGTTCTTCTTCACATTTGATTTCTATAGCTTAGAAGTCAATTCAGTGATCAGAGTAGTGTTATGGCATAAAATAGATGTTATTTAAATTAAACTCATATTTTCCATCATAGTTTATATCACTTTGTTAATGATCAATGGATGTATGCATGTGGTTGGTTGCAGGGATTTGTTGATCTGCAAGGGAGGGAACTTGTTCCACCTCCATCTTGGACTCCTCCATATTCTCTTTCCATCCCTAAATTCTATCCCAAAACTCTATTTCCATAGTCACTCTTCCTAGTAAACTTAGGACACCGTGAGCATTCATCATGGTGCAAGACAGACCTATGAGAGGTCATGGGATTGGTTAGGGGGCTCAAATCAACTTCCTCCACTCTCTATAACCTCAATCCACCTCTTCATTCCCTCAAGTCATCATTTTCACCCTAAAATCCTCTCAAAACCCCTCATGTAGCATTACATGCCCTCCTGGAGCAATACAGGACCTCTTGTAGTAGTGCCTATATCAGGCCTGTAGCACCACTTTTCTTCACCAATTTTGATCCCCACTTCAACCTTAGCTCACTCAAGATGACTAATGACCCCAAGTTGTGATTTGATGATCAATGGAAGCTCCTAGACCACTCCAACCATTCATTTTCCTCATTACAAAATAAAGTAGCAATTAGTGTTTTTTAATCACAATTATGATGCAAGATGGGTTTCTGATTTTGAAGCAAGTGTGAAGTAGGTAGATAATACATGAAATTATGTTTCTATTTTGATAAATTATGCAAGATAGAGTAGCATTATTTCTGCAAGTAGATTAGCCCTTTTACTTTCCATGAAATGATTAATTAGCATCTACAAGTTGAGAAAATGGCATTTCCACTTTCATAGCTAGAATTAGTTTTCCATTGTACTTTCATCAACAAGATTTCACTATAGTTCAGTAGGAGAAATGGTCTTTTTGCACTTTTATATAATGTCATGACTGAGGGTGGCATGAGTAGAATCTAACCTATTGTGCACATAGCACTATCACCTCTAATTTTGTACGAACCCTGGGTTGATAATTTGAGTTGAGGAGCCCTTGGGAGTTGCAACTTTCTTGATGAAATACCAAGGCTCACCACTTTTTGGCACCGTTTTCGGGGAGGTGCCTAAGTAGATGTTGTTTTTGCTTGAGCATTGTTTTCTATTTTTTCATTCAGTTTTTGAAAAAGTGAAAAAAAAAACTTTCATGCCTCGTAGGAGTAGGGATAATCAAGGAAAATTCTTACCAAAAACCCCAACACCCTCAAGAAATCAACCTTCACTCTTTTTTGTTGACTGTGAACTTCCCTATCTGACTACAAGGGAGTTAGGAGACCCTCTAGGTGAGAAAACAGAAATTTTTGAAGAACCTATTGTGGAAGAAGAAGAACACACTTCACCTACGAAAACTATGGTTGAAAACAAGGACAATGAGGTTTTCCCCATTAGAGAAACCAATGGAGAGGCTATAATGAAGAACATAAGCCTTACTACCCTTCCACACTTCCATGGATTAACCTTTGAGGATCTTGACACCTGAATGTTTGAATTTGTTGTTTTTTGTAGGACCTATGACTATGTCTATGACGAGCAGAAGATGAAGTTATTTCCCTCTACCCTTAAAGATGAACCCTTGGACTGGTTTATGGGTTTGCTTGGGGGTAGCATCACTACTTGGGACCAAATGAAACAAGACTTAAATAGCAAGTATAGGGACTATTGTAGGTCCAAATAATCCAAGGAAGAAATATTTAGGATGACTCTTGGACATGATGAATCCCTAGAGGACTATGAGGAGAGATTTCAACTCAGTTATAGGAGTGCCAACTGTACCCTTGATCCTGAGTCACTCAAGCTAGTTCTTCTTTGAGGGATCATGGAGGATATGTGGGAAACCATCAACATGTTTTCTGGAGGATATATCTATCAATTTTCCTATGATGACATCAAAATTGTATTCAAGAATCACTCTAAGGTTGCCAGGAAGAAGGGTAGGGATAGTCAAGGCCTGTTCAGTTCTTCTCCCTCCAAAAGATCCATTAAGAATGAGATATGGATCATGCCCGATGATTTCAAGAGAAAAATGTTGCATACCTATGCATTGCAAATGGATACCAGGATAAAAGAAAAAAGTAGGAGGAAGCAGGGAGGGAACTAGCTATTTTCCGCCCTAGATGCACTAAAAGACATCCTAGGAATGAATTCCCATTGAATGTCATAGAAGTCTGCCTCTTCTGTGAACAAAATCATGCAACCCCCTCTTTTATAGGAATAAAAGCTATATACCAAGTGGTATAAGGTGGGTCAGAGCAACTTTGCTTCATTAATCAAAGAAGGCCTCAAGGACCTCGGCCATATCAATAAGGCATGTAAGGTTCACATTACTCTTATTAGAATCTGAATCAGAATGAACCTTTGCAACCTTGGTATCTTCCACTCATCCATCATGGTCCACACCTCCTTCTTGGCCTTATGATCCTCCATATATTCCTCAACCTGTCAACCATCCGTTTCAACCATATCCACCCCAATCTTCTCAATGGGGCAACCCATCAAAAGGGTGGAGGCCTCAAGTCAACCAACCTCCTACTTTACAACCTCCACCCCAACCTAAACCATAGCTCACTCATACTACTCCACCTAAGCAACCTCAAATTCCTGCTCAACCCAATCCGAACTCGAACCATAAGCAAGTGCAACAGGTCTACAATGGAGAGACATCCTATCCTTCTTATGCTATGGAAATCCAGGAGATCAACCTTCGGTCTAGGAGAGTTCTCCCAGATAACCACCCACCTTCTCCAACTGAAGCACTTGAAGAAGAGAAGGAAGTGAGTGCTCCTCAAGTCAATACACCTCCCTTTCCTGAGAGGTTGATCCACCCTATCCAACACACCCCAGAAGAGGTTGAACTTCTGGGAGAATTGAAAATTTTTTGTGTTAAGATACCCCTTCTCGAGGCCATTAAATATGCTCCCATCTATAATAATCTTATCAAGGAAAAATGTTTCAAAAATCATAGGAGAAGTAAAAGAGACACCCCCACCATCAATGTTGTTGGGAAACTATCTAATTTGATGCTTAGGAGCGTAATCTTCCCAAAATATCTAGACCTTGGAATCCCAGTAGTGGATGTGAAAATTGATGACATTATAGTCCCTAATACCCTTATTGATCTTGGGGCTGCAATCGATGTGATGACTAAGGAAATCATGCTAAATTTAAATATCCAAGGGGGCTTTGAGGAAGACCAGCATAGTGTTGCATCTTTTAGAGAGATCCATCGTAGAGCCTAAGGGAATTTTTGAATATGTTATGGTCTCTATTGACTCTTGGGAGTATCCTACTAATTTCCTAGTTATCCAACCCAAAACCAAGTTTAATGGCTATCCTCTCATCTTAGGAAGACCTTGGTTGGCCACTGCTAATGCCCACATTAGTTATAGGGATGGGAACATTACTATTAAGAATGGAAATTTATAAAAAAAAATGGTATTGTATCCTCCTGCTCAGGCTTATATTGAACATGACTTACCCTTGTGGTTAGAAGAGGAGGAAGAGGATGAATTGTATCACACAACACCCTACCTAATCTGCACTCTAGATATTGTTATAGGGGGGGGAACCTAATGAATATGACCTCATTGACCATATTCTTCATAACCAACCTCCCACTCCCATACCAATTTATGATTTGATGAAATCATATGGGAGTAGTCCTTAGAATGACTTATGCCCTGTTGACTCAAGTCCAAAAAATGTCAAGATTGTAGAGTTTGGCCCATCCAAAACTTTAAAGATCAACCCCTCTCTCTCAGAAAAACAAGAAGAAAAATTATTCAATGTGCTGAGGAAAGACCTGGATGATTTTTCTTGGGATTATAAGGATATGAAAGGTGTGAATCCCTCAGTTTGTACTCATCATATTTACATCAAGGAGGGATGCAAGCTTTTTCACCAACCCAAGAGAAGGAGGAACCAAAATCTTAAGGACATTGTGAAAGAGGAATCACAAAAGCTATTGGATGCAGGGTTCATATGCCCCATTTGAGATAGTGAGTGGGTGTCACCTTTGATTTTAGTTCCAAAGAAGAATTGGAAGTGGAGAATATGTGTTGATTACTGGGAACTCAACAAGGCTACAAAGAAGGACCATTTTCCTTTGCCCTTCATTGATGATGTCCTAGATGGCCTTGTAGGGAAGAAGTTATTCTCATTCCTGGATGGATTTAATGGATACAACCAAATCCAGATCATCCCTGAAGACTAAGATAATACCACATTTACATGTCCTTGGGTACCTTTTCTTATAGATTTCTTTCATTCGTTATATCCAATGCCCTTGCTACTTTCCAAAGGGCAGTTCTAAGTATTTTTTCTATACTTGTTCATGACTTTGTTAAAATATACATGGATGATTTAAATCCTTATGGATGTGACTTCCATAAATCTCTCTCCAATATGTGCAAGGTCTTGAAGAAATTTATTTAAATGAATCTCTCATTGAGCCCTGAGAAATGTGAATTCTTGATGAATGAAGGGGTTGTCCTTGGCCATTCCATATCCAAAGAAGGGATACAGGTTGACCCAAACAAGATTTCCATCATCAAAAGGGTCCCTACCCCTCAAAATAAAAGAGATGTCAGGATTTTTTTAGGATTAGCAAGGTATTATAGGAGATTCATCAAAGACTTTAGTAAAGTGGTTTCAAATGTGGACCTTGAAGTGTTGAAAGAAAAGTTGACCACTGCACCCATCCTTAGGAGTCCCAACTGGACATTGCCTTTCCATATCCATACTGATGCATCAAATTTATATGTGGGGGTAGCCTTAGGAAAAGTAGAAGATAAATTTCCTTATGTTGTCTATTTCATTAGTAAGAATTTTTCTAAAGCTGAGTTGAATTACATTGTCACTAAAAAAGAACTCTTCATTGTAGTACATTCTTTGAAAAAATCTAGGAACTATATCACTGGGTATCAAACTTTTGTTCATACTGAGCATGTAGCCATTAAATATTTGATGAATAAGCCTAATGTCAATGCTAGGATAGTTATATGGTTTTTATTGTTACAATAGTTTGATTTGAAAATTATTGACAAACCATGGAAAGAAAATGTGGTTGTAGATTTTTTGTCCAGAATAACCTTGCCTATAGGTAATGAGGAGATGGTGGATGATCAAATTCCATATGAACACCTCTTTTCCATCTCGATGCTTTCTCCTTGGTTTGTTGACATAGCCAACTACTTGGTTACAAGGATGTTCCCTCCTAATATATCATCGAGAGAGAAAAGCAAGATTGTAAGGGAAAACTCTCATTTCACTTGCATTGGGGGAAATATTTTCAAATTGGGGCCAGATCAGATCTTAAGGAGATGTGTAAGAGAATATGAGGTATTTGATATCCTCTCAGCATGTCATGATGGACCTTGTGGGGGTCATTTTGTTGCTAAGAGGACAACCTTTAAATTTTTACAGGTTGGTTACTATTGGCCCACTTTACTTCAATATGCAAGGAGATACACCACTAGATGTGATGAGTACCAAAGGATGGGAAAACCCACACCCAAGGATGAAATTCCCCTACAACCTCAAGTGGCCTTAGATCCATTTGACAAGTGGGGCATGGATTTCATTAGGCCAATTGATCACCATCAGGACAAAAGAGGTACATCATTGTGTGCACCGATTACTTGACAAAGTGGGATGAGATAAAGGAAGTCAAAGACAAAACTGAGCAGAAAGTGGCTGAGTTTTTAAGAGAAAACATCTTTTACAAGTTTGGGTATCCAAGGGAGGTAGTCACCAATCAAGGAGCACAATTCACATCAAGTTTGATTGAATATCTCATGAGGCAACACCATATCAAGCACAATACATCCACTTCCTATCACCCTCAAGAAAATGGGAAAGTAGAGGTCACAAATAGAGCATTGGAGAGAATCCTCACCAAGGTTGTTAGCACCAATAGAAAAGATTGGGTAGAGAGACTAGTAGAGGCCAATTGGGCCTACAACGCCACTTGGAAAACCACCACTGGATTCACTCCATATGAATTGGTTTATGGGAAGAAGGATTTGAGTTTGAATATAACACTTTGAGGATGAAAACTTAGTTGGGCTTAGAATTCACTATAGCACATCAAGAAAGGCTACTCCAACTTAATGGCTTATATGAGTTCAGGATGCAATCTCTCCTACACACTGAAGTCATACAACTGCAAAGAAAGGTATGGCATGACAAGAATATCAGGGAAAAGACTTTTCAAGAAAGAGATTGGGCCCTCTTATATGATTCTAGGCTCGAATATTTCAAAGGGAAGCTAATGACAATATGGTTGGGTACATATCTAGTATAAAAATGTCATGAAAATGGATCTTTCCAGATCATAACCATTGATGAGTAAGGTATTCCCTTACTTGTAAATGGTTATAGGTTGAAGCTATATAGAGGATATTTATCCAAGGAAGAATTTATTAGTTCATTCAACAGAGAATTAAATGTGATTGGGAGTTTGACAACTTCTAGTCCACATAATTCTTATAAATTTGAAAAAATAAAAAAATAATAAAAAGGCTTAGGTGAAAACCTTTATGAGGCATCTAAGGGAAACTCTAGGGTTGAAAACCTCTCTAAGGCATCCCAGGAGAAAAAAAAAAGAGAGAGAAGAAAAAATAAAGATGCCTAGGTGAAAACCTCCTCTTAGACACCTAGGGAAGGCATGCAGGTTGAAAACCTCCACAGAGGAAACCTTATTGTCTCAAAAAAAGAGAAGAAAAAAAAAGAAAAAAAGAGAAAAGAGGAACCCAAGGAAGAAGCTTACATCATTCCTGCTAACATTTTTCTTCTTTTACATGACTATACACAGTTGGTATATTTTATAGCTACATGATAAAACCTACAAGCTCTTATCCATCCTTTCATCCATACACCTCATCTCCATACTCTCCACTCATATAACCATCTCTCTCCACCATCCAATCAACAAGAAATTTGAATTTCACCTCCTCACCGTGATGCTAGAGGAGGGACCTATATTGCTACAACAGGTTCTATAATGCTACAGGAGGAGAGTATGAAGCTACAGAAGGGGGATACAATGAGAAGAATGACCCAAAAGGCCATGATTCCTCTAGGAAATGATTAAGGGGATCCTCCAATGATTTACTCATCATCCATCCATCACCCATCCACTACATTTCACCAAAACTTGCTCAAAATTCCCACTCTGTCCTACCTTTAAAAAATACAGAAGCCACAATTTTCTATTTCTCAAATGTCTACACTACTTCTTCATGAATATAACCTTATCCTCATGGATTGTCACCATATACCTCAACAACATCATGCAAAATGAATACTTCAAGGGAGGATCAAAATACTTCTACAGGGATAAAACTCCTTGTTACAGATCCATTTTGGCACATCACTCCCATCATTCAGATCAGTACCATTAGGGCTCATCAAACCCTAATTTAGTTGCTACATTCCCTAGACAAGTCATCACTTTGAAAGCCTCATTCCCTGAGAGTTTCTTGGCCTGAAGCCCTCCAGAATTACTTCCTTGAGGGACCAGCATAGCCTTGGTTAGGGGCAAGTGCACTTTAGTGCAGGTAGGCCCATGTCAGGGTGCTTTCCAGAGCACTTAGGCCCACTTTGGCTTGCGTTGGGTGAGTTTGAGCGAAATCATCATAGGGTTCTGGGAATATTCTTATCTTCTGGAGCCATCTAGAAGATTCCCACACTTATCATCTCCTATGAGCTCAAAATTGGATAGGGAATGAGTTAAGTAACCTCCTATCCTCTCATCCCTTCCTCCATGGAAACTAACTCTAAGTTTGGAAGGCCATTCAATACCCTCATTTATGACCAAACCTCCTCCATTTTCCTATAAATTCAGCACTCATCTAAGCGATCAAGGGTTGGATTTGAGAATTTATAAGGAGATATTGTTGGTGTGAGGATTGAGATTGTAAGAAAGTATTGTTATGCTTCTAGAGTGTTGTGTTATTCATGTGATGTTGGTTCAAACCCAAGCTGGAAGAGTGGTAATGGATCAGACTTCATGGTTGTAATTATTCCTTCTACTTAATGAAGTTGTTTACACCTTTTTCCATATTCTTATCTTGATATATGATGTTTATACATGTGAATGTATCTGATTCCATTTACCTATAGTCAATAGATCTCTTGCTTTGATTGGTTATATATCCTCTGTTTATGCTTGCAAGTAATTTTTGAGCGAGTTAAGTTTGAAGAGGAGTGATGAGAGCCATACAAAGGAGACAAAAAGAAAGCGAAAGAACAAGTAGGTCCTTTGTTTCCCTTGCCTTATTTATTGTCTATAGAAAAAGGATAAGTGCTTTAAAATATGTTGTTCTAGGTATAACTGCCTACTTAGGGAATCAGTATTTATCCGTAGATGAAAAATTCCTCATAAAAATTTGGCGACTCCACTGGGGAACGATCATCGTTTTGGTAGTTTACCTTCATCCGAGTACACACTAGTAGACCTCACTTTCTTCCACTGATCTTGTTTCAGCCTTTTTGAAGTTTTTTTTGGTGAAAAGAGTGCTTATAAGCCCTTAGGATGGCCTCTCTGGCACCAATGCAGGTTTGTTCTAGAGATAGAGTGCTGTAGATCACCCTTGGCTTGAGGATAGTGCTCTGAAGCGCATTGTCTCCCATTCAAGGCTGCGCTGATACTCCTTAGGATAAAAACCCTTCCTTTGAGTTGATTTTTTGCCAAATTTCCTTTTGTTTCTGCTTGCTGAAAGGTTGATGATGCTTGTGTCTCTGAAATCAATTTGTGTTTCCTTTGCTAGCCCTACTTTCTCCTTGATTTTTTAGTGTTTCTTAAATGATTTATTTATCACTATTAATTCATTGTCAAAGTTAGTTTATAGTTGATTAGTCTTTTCGGAAAATAAAGTGTCGTAAAGTCTTCATTTAAAAAAAAAAGAAATTGTCGTAAAGTCTTCATTTCTTGTGAAAAGTACTTATAGATTGTATGTGGATCTAGTTTCTTTTTGTTCATCTAAACACTAAAGGGGCTGAAAAGAGAATATTGTAGTTTTTGGATGCTTGATAGGAATAGCTAGGGAAATTGCATTAAGTGTGCTCTTTGCTCTTTGTCAAAGATCTGATTGCTCTATCCCTTACTAGCTACGGTTTTCATTGTCAAATCAAATGAAAAGTTTGTTTCTCATGATAGTTGCATTCTAGGAATTGCAAACATACATCACGTGGTGAACCTTGAAAGGCAAATTCTTAACAAGATCAACTTAAAAGTTATCTCAATTAACCTAATGGAGCATTGTAACCTAACGTAAAACATTTAGAGGTTCTAGGCTAGAGACGTGTTCCGACGTCGTAAAACATAGCAGTTGTCGCTAACTTGTCTGCGATACATTGGTGATACCTCATTCCATGTACATGAGTATATTGTATCTCATCCACGTACCTTCGGGTATATACGGCGGTGTTACAGTACGGAAAGTATAAAGGAATGTTCTCACTGTTCGGTTTCGCATTAGACAACACTAATACGGATTGGGCCTCCATGTACTTTCAAGTATATATGGGAGGACAACACTAGGTTGCTATCCATCCTTAGGTAACTGAGTCAGCTGCCTTGTACACTGTGATACACCGCACACAACATTTGGGGAGATTGCCTGCCCATACTTCTCGGTTTGCCAAGAGGTATTCTGCAGTTCACAGTTACTTGGTAATCCTTTTGCCTAGATTATCCCTCTTTTGTTTTGTTATGTTATTCTGATTAAAATAAATGAATTGACCGCGGATAAAATCCTCCACGTCACTCCTTAGTTGATCTTAGGTTGAGACATATGGAAACAACTTTAGAACCCACCGATCAAGAAATTCCTTTTGATGGGAATCATAGTCCTTTTCCTTCTTTTGGAAATATTGGTGCTCCATATATGGCTACATTATCCCTTCTGGGATTTACCATTGGCTTGCTAGTATGGTTGTTTTCAACCTCCTTGGTTCAAAATGTTGTGATTTCTCCCCAATCGAGTACTCCTCCACCTGGACAAAATCAACCTCCAGTTGATCCTAAAGTTGAGGGGGGAAATCAAGCAACCATTTCTTTGAATGCAACTTCTAATGAAAAACCATTTGATAAGCCTCACAAAGTTCGATATCCTTGCAAACTTTGTATGGGGGACCATCTTCTTCGAAATTGTTTTGGTATTCCTCAAATCTTAGAAGAATGGTCTTCTTGTTCACATCATACTGTGTCATCAACTTCTGGAGATCATGCTAGTGACACACCATCATGTAGTGGTAGTAAAGTTCATGGAAAGAAGGGTAAAGTTAAGTTTCCTTGTAGGTTATGTGAAGGGAATCACCCAATTCACCTTTGTCCCTATCTGGATGAAGCCAAAAAAGTGTTGGATAATTGTCCTGCTTCTCCGCAGTGACTTTCATCTTCTGTTACAGGAGACTCTCCCTTAATCCTTCACTAGTTGATAAAGTGACTGACCCAAATCAACAGTCGGTTGAACCCACTCTCTCTGAATGTGAATCCCATGAGTCTATACCTGACCCATCACAGGTCGAGGAAACAGTTGACCCAATTTCACCTTCGGTTAATCATACCTTTCCCGTAGAGAGTGAATATGATACCACTCAGGTTCTTTTCATTTCTTCAGATTCCAATGAGCTTGGAGGCAACCCTCCTGTTCCATCAAGACATGAGGAAAATCCTCCCGCTCTTGTAACTCAAGGGGGTAATTCTCCTATTCTTACGGTACCCCCTCCAAGTAGTCTGGTCACTTCCCTTAATTGGAATCAACTAGCAGGATGTCGTCTTCCTTCTTATGTTACTTTCCAGATCATAGTACAGGTTTGTAATATGATTGTACCTAGCACTATCATAGATGAAGGTGCATCTGTGAGTATCCTTTCCTCTACTACTCGGCAAGCACTCAGTTCGCCACCACTGGTGCCTATTAC
This sequence comes from Pinus tabuliformis, assembly GCA_031772625.1. NCBI lineage: Eukaryota > Viridiplantae > Streptophyta > Pinopsida > Pinales > Pinaceae > Pinus > Pinus tabuliformis. The sequence goes on from CM062808.1 coordinate 472,620,899, forward strand.
CTAGAATCTGTTGCCTTTTAACAGAGGAACCAGTCAACCATTAGGGATCATCCCTTAGTTGCCTATTACTTTGGGAGGAAAAATTGTTTATCTCAATGTGATGGTAGTCTCGAGCCCTTTAGATTACAATTTACATCTTGGGTGCAACTATGTTTATGACATGGTAGCTATTGTTTCAACACTCTTTTGAGTGATGTGTTTCCTGCATGAAGGCAAAATTGTCACCATTGACCAACTTTCATTTCCTAGTCCAAATATGGCTTCCAGTCAACCATATTCCCTAAATGGTCCTTTCCATGGTCAACCTTATGTGGCAAGCCACGGGTTAATTATGTGGCAACCCATTCCATGCCTACATCAATTGACGATCAATTCCATGATGTTGTGCAGTATGTACTGGGGGCATTGGAACCAGATCTCTCTAATGTTCTCCCATCTGATGAGAACCTCTTAGAAGTCATGACCTCTTATGGGTCGTGAACAAAGGGTATGTGGATAGTTCCTTGTCTTGTGTCAACCTCGTTAAAAAATGAAACAAAGGGTATGAGGATAGTTCCTTGTCTTGTGTCAAGCTCGTTAAAAAATGAAACAAGGAATATGAGGATAGTTCCTGGTCTTGTGTCAACCTCGTTAAAAAATGAAACAAAGGAATATGAGGATAGTTTCTTGACTTGTGTCAACCCCATTAAAAGATGAAACAAAGGAATATGAGGATAGTTCTTTTACTGTGTCAACCTCATTTAAAAAATGAAACAAGTCCCAGAGCATAGTTCCTTGTCTTGTGTCAAGCTTGTTAAAAAATGAAACAAGTAATCTGAGCATAGTTCCTTGTCTTGTGTCAAGCTCGTTAAAAAATGAAACAAGGAATATGAGCATAGTTCCTTGTCTTCTGTCAAGCTCGTTAAAAATGAAACAAGGAATATGAGGATAGTTATTTTACTGTGTCAACCTCATTAAAAAATGAAACAAGGTCCCCTGGAGCAAAAGTTCCAATTTGAGTCTTTGATTAGATCTCGTAAAATCTCAGTCGAGTCTTTCACTTGATCTCATATATGAACCTTCATTCCATCCACCTGATAGCCACGAGTAGTCTACTTAGGTGAATGTAATAAAGCTTGGGGGGCATGCACCTAGAATCTAGTCATCATGTTGGGGCCATGTAAACCAATCTCAAGCATAGTTTTTCATTTCAAGTTTGTGTAAACATGAAACTGAATCCAAGCATAGTTTTTCATTTCAAGCTTCTGAAAACATGAAACTAAATCCAAGAATAGTTTTTCATTTCAAGCTTCTGAAAACATGAAACTGAATCCAATCATAGTTCCCTATGGTTCAATCTTGTGTAAAAATTAACCCATCTCCATTTTAACCCTTTTGATTGCCATTCTATCAGCCTCTTTCGTCACATGAGCCTTGGTTTTTCTCCTTCCATCGTCACTATCTTCTTGTTCGATCATACAATTTCACTTGGTTGTTTTACCCTTTTTGAGGAACAGTTGCAACGAGTGGTCTTATTAGCTAGCCTCTTCACATAAACCAACATGTTTTGAGAAGTTCCAACATCACCGAAACCAATCGCTTTCCTAGACACCACTCGTTCCTCAATGTGGAGTCCTCTTTAAGTTGTTTTCAGACTCTCAAAATATGAAAAGATTGTTGAGTGATTTTCCTTTTCATCACGTTAATGGATTGGAAATGACATCTACTCAGTATAAGTTTAACCCTTTTCCGGACTGAGATAGACTACTTACAAAAAAGGAATACGTTGATCGAACATGGTCAATAGGTTCTCTCTTGTATTATCTTACACTTTTTTAGACTTGAGAGACAAACTTACAAAAAATAACTTGTGGAGTTTTCTTTTTGTCGCTTTTCAAACTCTCTAAACATGAAAAGGACCGAGTTATCATTGTCGTTAGACTCGTTAAAATGTCAAATAGCGACAAACTTGTCCATCATGACAAGACTGAGTTTCACCTTCACTAGACTCGTTAAAACATCACATAGCGATGGATTCACCTGAAGGGTGGAATTATACAACAAGCATATGTTATCCTCCTCAACCTTGATAAAAATAAAGAGTTACTGGTCAATAATGACTGGGGAAAATGGAAAAAGGGGTAAACCACTTTATGGCAGTAGGTCGCTCTTGAACATGACACTTTCACTTCATCATTGTGACTATTTGGGTTGGGTTATCTACTTGATGGACATAATACCTTGGTCTATTATACCACCCATTACTTTTGTTTCGGGTCAATGCTTCCAATCCATTCAGTGTCGCCGACATGTTCAAGAGAAGTCACTCAGTTAAAATTCATCCTTTGCAATACTCGTAAACCTTCATTTTCATGACCGCCATTCTTGAACCTTGTGTCGTCAGTCATATTCCGTCTCCAAAATCATTACACTCGTTTCATGTCGTTGATGTGGGATACATCAAGGCCCTCCTGCAATGAGTCACTTATTGTCGACATCAGCACATTATCCAATAATTTGACTTAGAAACACCCCTTTAGTACCTTGAGATTTGCATACATCAATGGCAAGTTTCTTGCTTCCGGTGATAAGTTGACATCACTGGCCTTCAACCAAAAGACTTTGTATGGTTTTCGACATCAAAACATCCATTCACACCATGCAGAATGTACTGCAGTATCTTGAGGATCAATATTGTCAGGCCAGGGTAACTCCTCATTGAACGAGAGAAAACACTGATTGATTTTTATTCATTAGCTAGCACATTATTTATACATATACAAAACGGATCAGTTCATCTTCTAGATGACTGTCCAGCTTCACCTCATCCGTTTCGGATTAGGTGTCAACATTCCCCCCCTTAATCTGAAGGGATGTTGGTGACTCCAAGCATCATTCTGAATCTTTCAAGCTTTTCTCTTCCAAGCGCTTTGGTGAAGATGTCTGCAATTTGCTCGTTTGTGGAACAATGACGGAGATGGATTGTTTTGGCCTCAACATGATGTCGGATCAGATGATATTTAGTATTGATGTGCTTAGTACGATCATGGAACTTTGGGTTCTTGGCCAACTTTATTGCAGATGTGTTATCAATCATGAGTGGAGTTGATTGTATTTGTTTTACCTGCAAATCTTCAAGAATTTTCCTGAGCCACACAATTTCTTTCGTTGCTTCACTTGCTGCCACATATTCTGCTTCTGTTGTGGAATCTGCTGGTACTGAGTGTTTGTGTGATCTCCAGGAGACAGCTCCTGATCCAAGACTCATAGCATATCCTGAAGTAGATACCCCTATTTCTTTGTCTCCATCGAAGTCTGAATCAGAGTATCCAATCAAGTTGAAGTCGTCCACCTGTGTATACTTGATTCCAAGGTCTTGAGTTCCCTTCAAGTACCTTAGAACTCTTTTTGCAGCAGACCAATGTCCCTCACAAGGCTTTTGCATAAACCTGGAGAGGATTCCAACAGCAAATGAAATGTCTGGTCTGGTAGTAGTGAGGTAGATGAGACTTCCTACAAGCTGTCTATACTTTGTTGCATCCTCAAATTCTTTTCCTTCAATAGATGTGAGCTTCAAGTTTTGTTCCATTGGAGTAGAAAGGGGATTTCACTCTGTCATGCCAAATCTGTTTAACAAATCTCCAATGTATTTCTTTTGAGAAAGAAATATGGACTTTGGATGTTGGGTTACTTCAATGCCAAGATAGTAATGAACATAGCCCAAATCAGTCATTTCAAAAAAATTTCCTAATTCTTTCTTTATGGATGCAATATAGCTTTCATTGTTCCCTGTCATTAAAAGATCATCTACATATACCACAAGATATACAACTCTTTTGCCAACTTTCTTGACAAATAAAGTTGCATCATAAAGATCAAAATGTTTGAAGTTGAGTTTCAGAAGATGCTCAGTTAGTTTTTCATACTAGGCTCGTGGTGCTTGTTTGAGGCCATACAAGGACTTCACAAGTTTGCATACTTTGTGTTCATGTCCTTTCACAACAAATCCTTCAGGCTGGGACATAAAAACATTCTCTTTTAGATCTCCATTCAAGAATGCAGTTTTTACATCCATTTGATGGACTTTCCAACCGTTCTGAGCAGCTAGTGCAAAGAGTGTCCGGATGGTGGCCCATTTTGCTGTGGGAGCAAAAGTTTCCTCATAATCGACCCCTTCCTTCTGTGCAAAACCTTTTGGCACAAGCCTAGCTTTGTGCTTGTCAAGTGAGCCATCAGCTTTGTACTTGTTCTTGTAGACCCACTTGCAGCCAATTGGTTTGGTTCCAAATGGAGGATCAACCAGCTTCCAAGTGCCATTCTTTATGAGGGCATCATACTCCTTCTGCATCGCTTCTTTCCATTCATCATGAGAAGCAGCTTCTTTGAAGGAAGTTGGTTCAAAATCTGTAGACAAGTTCAATTCACAATCATAAGTAACATCCATATCAACAGGTGAATTAGAGTTATCTACATCACCTCCATCTTGTCGGTTTGAATTTTTGGTTCCTGTTTTTCCAATTTCATCAGGATGAACACTTTCAAGTGTCTTTGTCAGCCACTTTGGGGGACCTTTCTGAGATGGTCCAGGATGTTCTATTGATTGAGTTGGGTCTGAATCAAGATTGAGTCTCCCAATTCTATCAATTACATCACTTAAAGCATCATCCGTTGTTGGAGTGTCATGCAGGGGAGATTGTTCTTCAGAAGAAGATTCCACATGTTGATCTAGTATAGGGATCCCCCCTTCAAGATGTGGAATCTGATTATCAAACTCTTGAAACGATTTCGGTTTTGTGAATCTATCCAAGCGATCAAGTTGCCTCTCAACAACACTGTCAGATTTGGACGATTCAAGAAAAATGACATCTCTAGATAAAACAAACTTCTTATTTACTTCATCATAAAGGCGGTATGCTTTAGATGTGTTTGAATACCCCAGGAAGATACACTTATGACTTCTAGCACCAAGTTTGTTTCTATGTACCTTTGGTATTAAAGCATAACAGGTGGAACCAAATATCCTGAGATGTTTTACCGAAGGAACATGTCCATACCACAATTCATAAGGAGTCTTGTTTCTTATAGCACTAGATGGACATCTATTCTTTATATATGCAGCACATAGAACAGCATCAGCCCAAAACATTGTCTTTACATTTTTGAAGAAAAGCATGGATCGTACCATATTCAAAATTGTTCTGTTCATTCTTTCAGCTACACCATTCTGTTGAGGATTATAAGGCACAGTTGTTTGATGTTTAATCCCATGTTGGCGAAGATAGTGTTCAAATTCATTTGATGTATATTCTTTTCCATTATCAGTGCGAATAGACCCAATATGAGATTGTGCATCATTTTCAATCCATTTATGAAAATTCTTGAATGTTTGAAAAGCATCAGATTTGTTCTTCAAAAAATAAACCCAACACATTCTGGTGTAATCATCAATAAATGTCATGATATATTTATTTCCATTTGCAGAAGGAACAGGCATTGGACCACATAAATCTGAATGAATAAGTTCAAGCTTCCTATGTGCTCTTGAATGTGAATCATGAAAAGACTGTTTGCTATGCTTTCCTAGAATGCAAGCATCACATTGTTTATGTTTTCTAGGAATTGTAGGCAAACCAGCAACACCATTTTTCTTCAACAAGCGGAGACTATCATAGTTTAAATGTCCAAATCTAGCATGCCATAATAAACTTGATGGAAGTGCACCTTCTTCATGATGAGAAATATATGAGAAATGTTGTGCATGAGCAGAGGTTCCTTGCAGTTTAAGGAGTCTTTCTTCTTCTATACCCCTCATGACAAGTGAGTGGTCAGATGCCTTTCTTACCTCAAGCTTGCCATCAAACATGTGAATGGAGTGACCTTGCTGGCGGATGTGGACCAGGGACAACAAGTTTCTCTTCAGCCCTGGGAGATATAGAACATGATCCAGAAGAAAGTCTAGAAGACCAGGCAGTTTAAGCCTGATTGTGCCAAGCCCTGATGGCTTGATTTTTGACTAATCTGCAAAGTATACTGCTCCATCAACATTGTCAGTGAAATCTTCAAAGAAATATCTCCTATAAGTCATATGACAGGTTGCTCCTGAATCAAGCAACCAGTCATTTTTCGAAGAAGCAAGTGAAGCATTAAACAAATCTTCATTTACTCCAATGTTACATTGTGCCTCAATATAGTGAGCGGATTCAGGTGCTTTACCTTTGTCTATGTCATCAGTTTTACCTTTCTGCTGATTTCTTCTCTGCTCAACCTTGTCCCATGGTAGCTTGCATGTAGAAGCATCATGTGATCCATTTCGTTTGCAGCGAATGCAATGCAGATCTGGCTTTTCTGCTTGAGGACTTTTGCCCCCCTGCCTCTGAAGTATCTTCCTCTTCCTCTTCGTCCACCTCTTCCTCTTGTAGAATCTTGAGCAGGATTCTTTTCTTTGTGAGCAAGGCAAACAGTCTCTTCAGAAGATTCAGGGACTGTTTTCTTTCCAAAGGCTTTCTCTCTTTCAGCAAACTTTTTCACAAGAGTGTCAAAGGTTATATCTTTAAGATTTCCATTTGCTTGTAAAGACTCAAGATAGTTAGAGTAGGTAGGATAGAGTGCTTTGAGAAAGGCAATAAGAGAGATATCTAGCTCAACCTTAGTGGATTTAATATCATGCACTATAGACTTTATTTCAGATGCAAGAGTAAGAGGATCATTATTTTTCAGTTCAAGAGTGAAGAGTTTAATCATGAGTTGAACAACTTCAAGTGCAGAATGTGTATCATAGAGTTCTTTCAGCTTTTGTAAAGCTTCAAAGGCAGTGGAATAGGATGAAATATGACGACTTACTTCCTCATTTACAGATGCTGCGATCAATGCAAAGGCTTTGCTGTTCTTGTTTTCCCAAATGGCGAGTTCTTTGTCTGATGTGGGCTGCACAGGGTCTTTGTCTTCTTCTCTGACACACACTCCTTTCCACAGCTCATTGTAGATAAGGGTGTGTTTTACCATCCGGGACCATTCAGAATAGTTCTCCTTGCCAGTGAGAACTATTCCGACCATAGAAATGATTGAATGCATTCTGTAAAAAAAAATATCTCTTGCTTCTGTTAACGACTTACGTCATTGGCTGGTAATCAGATGTTGTCTTCCCATGTTCGACTTCAGATCACATATTCGCATGGTTAGACTCGTACTTGAGCGAACGATTGAACGAGATGGAAGACCCCGAATCCAGTTTCATCCATCTGGGTTGCGATTTCAGGAAAGTACCAAATCATCATACAATAGCTTTACATTGATGGTCATCCTATCATGGGTCTATATCTGTAGATGACTATCTATGTACTTGTAATGAAAGTTTATATGCTAAGCATGGGTATGCCTTCCCTCAGCAATTCATGAGAAAAAATCAAAATATCATGATATTATGTATTGTAATCGATGCAGGTCACCATCCACTTCGGAACCTCCTCATCACATCGTAAAGCATATCACTCGACATTATTATTTGGGCACATCAGTCCCATCATTTAGATTAGTACCATTAGGGCTCATCAAACCCTAATTCAGTTGCTACATGCCCTAGACAAGTCATCACTTTGAATGCCTCCTTCCCTAAGAGTTTCTTGGCCTGAAGCCCTCCAGAATTGCCTCCTTGAGGGACCAACGCAGCCTTGGTTAGGGGTAAGTGCGCTTCAGTGTGGGTAGGCCCATGTCAGGGTGCTTTCCAGAGCACTTAGGCCCACTTTGACCTGTGCTAGGTGAGTTTGAGCGAAATCATCATAGGGTTCTGGGAATATTCTTATCTTCTGGAGCCATCTAGAAGATTCCCACACTTATCATCTCCTATGAGCTCAAAATTGGATAGGGAATGATTTAAGTAACCTCCTATCCTCTCATCCCTTCCTCCATGGAAACTAACTCTAAGTTTGGAAGGCCATTCAATACCCTCATTTATGACCAAACCTCCTCCATTTTCCTATAAATTCAGCACTCATCTAAGCCATCAAGGGTTGGATTTGAGAATTTATAAGGAGATATTGTTGGTGTGAGGATTGAGATTGTAAGAAAGTATTGTTATGCTTCTAGAGTGTTGTATTATTCATGTGATGTTGGTTCGAACCCAAGATGGAAGAGTGACAATGGATCAGACTTCATGGTTGTAATTATTCCTCTACTTCATAAAGTTGTTTACACCTTTTTCCATATTCTTATCTTGATATATGATGTTTATACGTGTGAATGTATCTGATTCCATTTACTTATAGTCAATAGATCTCTTGCTTTGATTGGTTCTCTATCCTCTGTTTATGCTTGTAGGTAATTTTTGAGCGAGTTAATCTCGAAGAGGAGCGATGGGAGCCATACAAAGGAGTCCAAAGGAAAGTGAAAGAACAAGTAGGTCCTTTGTTTCGGTTGTCTTATTTATCATGTATAGAAAAAGGATAAGCGTTTTAAATCTTTTGTTCTAGGCATAACTACATACCTAGGGAATTAGCATTTATTCGTAGATGCAAAATTCCTCATAGAAAACTAGCGACTCCACTGGGGATTTTATGGGATCTAATCAAAGACTCAAATTGGATAGTCGTCTATAGATATATACCCATGATAAGATGACCATTTAGGGAATATGGCTGACTAGAAGCCATATTTATGATATTATCGACTTCATGCCTTAGGGGGTAGCTATTACAGATCCATTTGGGCACATCACTCCCATCATTCAGATCAGTACTATTGGGGCTCATCAAACCCTAATTTAGTTGCTACATACCCTAGACAAGTCAACACTTTGAATGCCACATTCCCTGAGAGTTTCTTGGCTTGAAGCCCTCCAGAAACACCTCCATGAGGGACCATCACAGCCTTGGTCAATGGTAAGTTCACTTCAGTGCAGGTAGGCCCATGTCAGGGTGCTCTAGAATGCAAAATTCCTCATAACACTCCTCCTGTAGCAGCATGTGTAGTCACAATAGAAATCCTTGATATCTTTTTTTTACCACCCACAGAAAGCATGATTGAGCATTGTCTGCAACTAGGAAGGGACACATCATCCTCAGGAGGGAATCCCACCAGCAGCAACATCTTGGACATCAGAGAGGCACCTGCACACACACAACCAATTTATCAATGAAGGTATCATCAAGTTATGAAGAAATGCATAGGAAACAAGTAAAAGAGTCAACTCCCTCTGAGATCATAGTTTTATATGTCCTAGATCCAACATGCAACCATCTATAGCAATTCGATCCACAGGTAGGCTTAGGTATGGCAACCCTCACCTCTTCCCTATGCATAAAATGACTAAAATCTGTAATGATCGAGAGAAGTGTGTTTTAATAGGTTTGAGGTGGCCAGTGAACTTGGCCACCCTCGTCTAGTAAACTTAAGTTTGTGTTAAGTCACCCATGCAACATGGAGATTCCAACTCAAAGTGAGGTGGTGTCCTTGAAGAGTGGGGTTATAATCACGAAGAGAGAGAAATTATTACAAGGAATGGGGAGAAAAATCCAAAAAAGGAAACTCATGTTAATACCATGTCACTAGAGTGCTCCAATATTTTACTCCAAAGAGAATATTATGTACTGGGCTTGACTTCATTTGTACCATCGCTCATTCCAAAAATAGGTAGAGGAAGGATGAGTTATTGTATCATACCACCTAGGGTTCTAGCAAGAAGTTTTGAACCCTATCTAAAAGTGCTATAGGAGGAAGCTACAGGTAGTCCTGTAAGTGTTACAAGAGGGCTAAGAAGGAGCTACAAGAGAAATTAGAAGGTGAAAAAGGAAACAAAGGGGCTCAAAATTGTCTCAAAACCATCGTGCACACAAAAGATTATTTTGGCAAGAAGTAAGTGATGCCCTAATTCCTTGTTTTTGTTGGGTGCAGTATAGGGCTTATAAATGTACCAACATTTAATTTGTCAATTTGGAAAGTTCGTGAACTTCGAGGCGGAGCACTGGAAATGCCAAAGAGATTCCGTGGCAACCTGTAAAACAAATTCTAGTCTATCTTGCGCTCGACAATAAATGAAATCCTGCACTAAAAGAGAATTCGAGAAACGCCAATCCAAACAATTAAAATCATGCAGGAAATAAAAGGAAATCATGTACTATTTAACAATGCGAAAGGAAATTATAAGTACGAGCAAACAAAAGGGAAATCAAAACTGGAAACCCAGCAGTGTTGACACAATATCAAAAGACTGTAAATGCTAGAATAAATTCATGAGTAAATTAAAAAAAAAAAAAAACCATTCTGCCTGCACTAATTCTACTGCATCTACCTCTGTGTAAAATTAACCTGAAAGCATTGGAAATATTTACTCTGTAAAAATTATGAAAGAAATGGATTCAATATAGATTCTCTCACCTTCCTTGTCCCTAGAAATAAACCTTGTAAACTTGTCCAAAACTACAATGGAAAATAAACATTATCATTTTTAAACATGAGGCAGTTTCATTTTCATAAATGTCGATTTTGCAAGAATCATGACGAAAATATATATGCGATCTCTGGTTCTGAGTAATATATGGTTTCTTGTAGGCATAGACTGAATGAGTGCGTTAATACCCTAAAACCATAAACACTTAAATTGATCTTCAGGTTCTGGAATATAAATTAAACAAATCTCAATCAATTCAAAGGATTCAAGTTGCACATTACAACTCATAAAGGAAAAGTGTCAATGCATAAGACGATCTTGTACATTCAGATATTCTGAAGGGACGCAATCCTTATTTGATATAAAGAAAGATTTCAGGTGCAAGAACAATTTCTAATGCAGAAAACCAAATCAATCTTGTAGTTGAAAGGAAAACATTACAACAAATTAAATAACATCAGTTTGGAGGAGGAAAGAGACTGAAGGTAATTAAATCCTACAATAAGAATTTCACACAACAAATAATTTAAATATCATTTAATCTAAAATATGTAGAGTGGTGTCAAGCTGGTTTGGCGGCCAACCCAGCCAGCTCACACCCTCTATTAATGACCTAGTTCACACAGAATTTAAAACCATTAGATGTAATAAATAAATAAATAGAGCATGGCTATTGATGCTTAAATTAATTCTTGAAAACACAGTCTTTACATCATGAGGCAACACTTAACTCCACCAAATAAGAGGAGCGATCCACGGGTTATAACTCCATGATGCTACATTGGGACCGACTCCTCCCTTCCACGCATTCCTTCTATGCCTCTGCATGTCCCTATCTCTATGTGTGTATATCTATCCACTGATCTATTAATCTCTTGCTCCAGGCAGTGTCTTAAACTTATATAGGCATCAATTTACAAATTGGGGCTTTTTAACAACCAATCGAAATACAAGAGGGGAAGATTGTGAATCTTAACAATTTTCCAGGAATAAAATGGAGTTTATAACTAAATGTCAAAATAGGAATTCTTTTTGGCAAGTCGTTCCTCTTTTCCTGGAATGATGTTGTGGGTGGACTGACTTCTTCCTCAAGTTTCCAGAAACATTTTCATAGTGCATTTGATTCAGTAGCTTAAGATCTAAAAGTTGTTTTGCAGTTTATTATTCATGGAACAACTCGCGTGGAAATTAAATGCACACAATCCGTTGCAAGAGCCATCAAACATCTTAGGCGCTCATCTTCACTTGGATGTGAAGCTTGTGGGTAGTCATCAAGACCTGAAGAAAGCATCTTTGGGTTTATCTCTCGGCCCGTCACATCTTCCATGCCAAAAATAGCTAATGGGAACCTCCCCTGCTTGCATGGTATCATGCATCAATTCTCAGAAAATCCCTTTCGAGAAAGGTAGAACCAAAACTTTTCTCAGGACTTTAGCTCCTAGAATTTGCTCACGAGGAATCCATTCATCGAATCCAACAAATGATATCCAAGCATATGTGAAGGTCCCACCGCCATATTAAAAATTGATGAAAGCCTTCATCCCATAGAAAACCTCGTGGAAAGAAGGAATGGCTAGGAGCAACTGTATAAAGAGATGATGGCTAGTATAACACAAAATTATTGTTAACTCCATCTTCGGACTCCTCTGGAATGGAAATTCGTGATTGGCCAAAATAATATCCAATTCCTTCACGCAATTTCCAATTCACATTCTGCACATAGGTGGAAGCACTTCCCATTGCATCAATGCTAGTCCAGAACAACAAACGAGGCCGACAGCTGTGACCATGTTGGTCAAGGCAGAAATAACCTCGATGTCTGCTGATATGATTTGCAATTTCTTCCATGCTTGGAATGTGAGCAGAGTGAATTTCATCGACACCAGAACCGATTCCAGCACTATATTTCAATGGCGATGTCATCGACATCCATATCACTGATGGAAGAAATAATATCGTTGAAGTTTGAATAACACATGTGGGTATGGAACTGAGTGGCATTTTACACACCATAATCAGTGATGTCGAGTTTGCGTTCAACCGAGTAAGGTAATAATAATTTTCAACCTTTCACAGAGGAAATCCTCTTCTAAGAGCTACCTTATCGATTTGAATCACCTATATTACACTTGCTTCAAAATATTCCACATTCTGAAATAAGGCGTTGTAGAGGGATAACATGTAGTCCATAAACTCTTCAGAGTGCAGGAAGCCATAAAATCATGCCTCAACTAAACATGCCTGCACTTGAACATGCATGCATTGGTGTAGGAATCCATTGCATGGTATAGGCAGGTAAATGCAGGTCCATAGCCTGTATAAAAGCATGATCAAATTAATTTTAAACCTGCAACAGAAAAACCTTTATTAATAATGTTTTAATCATGATAAAACAAGGGAAGTAACAAAAATTCTCAAAAATAATCATTTAGCCAAACAACAACATGAGAGATTCCAAGTAAGAATATGACAAAATGGAGGCCCAACATCCTCGCATGCTAACCATTTTGCATGTCCTCATGCAAGGAAATCTGGTACTATCACTCCCTTGCAAAAAAACAAAATTAGAAACATTTGTAGGCATTCAAAACGATGTTCCTACAATTATGTGAGATCGCATTTTCTGCGCTGAATAAGACTTGTTCTAAAAACAAAGTGTCTGTTGGATTCTTTATTTGCTTAGACTGATTTCAAGAAAATCTAAAACAAAAGTTGCCATAGAAATACTAAGTTGCAAGGATGGTGTTATTACTCGAATAAAATAACCAGCTTTTAAAATTTCCAAAAATATCTCAGAGTCATCCATGATCAGAAGTTACACTTTAATATCCTCATTGTAAATATGAGCGACATGATTTAAAAGCCATGGTGTTAAAATTAAACATAGTAATGCCTTCCCACAGTGACCATTTTACCATTATCCATGTATAGTTGAAGCTCCTCTTGTCTGTGCACAGTGAATTACCTGCACTAAGGGTCCCACATCCATAAAAATCATTAAAAAAGATAGAACTCCAAGGTATAAAAACAGAAGGATTTTAAAGCCATTCTCAAAGAGATTGATAATGAGTTCAAGGAAAGAAAAAACAACTAAGTAAATTATAGTGTAGAGTTAACTTTAATACCACAGGCATGGCCCTGCTGCCAACAGGCATCTATAGCCTCGATAGGGATACGTTTTAACCTCATGAAATGCTTGTGTCCCACCTATTAGATATAGACTCAGAGTTATTTAAGAGAATTTACTTTTTTCTCTTTTTAGAGGTTAATTGAAGGCCAATGTTCTGACTTGGTAACCAGCTAATGATAGTTCCATTCATAGGAACTAACAAGAATGAACAAGCCGGCTCACGATGAGACCTCTTGTCTTCCAGCTTCTTCAACTAAAAGCCATTACCCTGGCTTGGTGACCAGTGTGGTAATGTCATTCTCCTTAGGACTCATGATCATAGTAGGTCGGTTCATAATGAGACCTCCTATCCCTCAACTAATTTGTTTATGTTTGAAGCAAAAACTCTAATTATGATTAACCTTAGATAGGTTACTTAATAGGTGGGGAAGCAAATCTACTCCTTAAGAGTGCAGGATGGCGTGAAATGTTTTTAATTACTACTCTTTACTGGTTGGTCGTGCTACCCTAAAGACTTATTTAAAAAATATATGAGATAACGACTAAATGATTCCTTGAGTTGGTCATGGCAGGGTTCTTTATGAAAGCTTATTAGAGTTTTGTAGGCATGGTCCACCATAGGAGGTTCCTCACCGATCCCTTTGAAGGGAGACTTGAAAAGGTTTTATGGATTATAGTTTGTTTGAATAGGAGAGAAGTATTATATGTAACTTATAACAATACCCTTCACCGACATATTGATCAACAAATAAAGTCACTTTAAAATATGAGGCATTAAGTGTGAAGTTCTTCTGACAAGTGTTACCATGAGAGTGTATAATAAAAATTTCAAAAGTTGTGCTTTTTAGGGAATCACAAGTTCAAGAGTGTTATTATACATCTTTATTCATTATTCTCATATTACCCTACCCTATTTTTAAAGAAAGAAATATTACCTTTAAGTGTAGGCGTACTTCCAATGAAGCCATGTGTGTAACACAATGTTGATTATAATCACACTTAATTTTAAAGAATAGACTTCAAGACATACCAAAGCGTGAGAAACCAATTGGTTCAATTGACATGGTACCAAAAGTTTCTGAATGATGAGGAAATAAGGTGGCTTGATGACTGCTTGAAACTAGGATTCAATGGAATCCACATATGTATGATTCTTCAACTGATGCAAGTCATCCACAGTTTGATAGTCACTCTCCTGGAGGCACAAAGAATCTGGTGAAAGACAAAAGATAAATCCCTCAAGTTCAGGCTCAAATTTTTGATTTCCAAATTGACAAGAATGGTTGAGAGAGATTCTTCGGTTTGAGCTTCAACAACATTTTGAGAACAAGTTCCAATGAAATATTTCTCCTCTGGTGGTCTTTGAATTATATCTTCCTTGGGTAAATGTTCAGTAGTAATGGGGGAGGTTTCCAAATTCATTCCCTTTCCCAACATGGAAGATGTGACATTTTGTTCGATAGCAGGAATAATAGGTGTTTCAAACTATTCTACAACCTAATGGTTTAAATTGGGGTTTAGAAGATGGTTTGGGCTAGTGCTTTGGTTAAGGTTTGGACTAAGCTTTTGATTTGGATTGGGGTTAGGCTTTGAACTAGGGTTAGATCTAGGGTATGGACTAGGGTTAGGGTTAGGACTAGGGTATAGATTAGGGTTATGGTATGGATTAGGGTTAGGTCTAGGGTATGGATAAGGGTATGGACTAGGGTTAGGGTATGGATAAGGGTATGGACTAGGGTTAGGGTATGGACTAGGGTTAGGGCAAGGATTAGGGTAAGGTTGCACATGCAGCTGGGACCATGGAGGAGGATGACTTGATGGTGCATTGGAAAGTGTTGGGTGTGAAGCATGATTATTTAGAGGTATTTATTTCAGTCGGATGTATACCCCAGGAAGTTTTTACACCCCTCCACGTGGTGGGGTGCGGGGGGGTTCAGGGGCCAACAGTCCCTCGACGAGTATTTTTGGGGCAATGCCCCCGAAGCTAAAAACAGATGTAAAATTTCCTTGTAAAAGTATAGTAATTTCTAGTCAATCTGGGTCGTTCATTCGGCGGATGATCTGACGGTAGAAATTATGTTTAGTTTAGGTATTTTTGCCCTAGAAGGCAACCCCTCTCTTTGTATGATGACATTTTATTGAGGCTATGTAATAGATATGTATTCTTCAAGCGAGAAATAGAGAGGCGAGACTGTGAGAGTAAAAAAAGGATATTACAGCGGATCTACTGTAGGTTGTGTCTCTTCATTTTTTTGGATAATAGAAAGGAAGGACTGGCTGTTCAGGGTGGATGTAGCCCAAACTTGGTGAACCATGTATATCTGTGTCTCTCTGGTTTTATGTGTTTTCTGTGTTTATATTTCTGCTATATTCTATGTGTTCCGTTGCTCTGTAGTTTATAATTTTCTAACAGAAAGAAATTGTGGTTGTTGTTGGTGCTCAAATGATTGAATTTACATGGGATATTTTCCTAGAGAGAAGGATCCAAATGATTCTTGAGGCCATGGAGATATTTGGCTCGAGGATGAGGGCCAAGGAGAGGGCCACTACGACCATGAAGCAAGGTGTTAAATTGGAGGAGGATTAAAAGTCTTCCATGAAACTGCAGGATTATAAACATGTTGAGGAACCTGCTTAGGATGATAAAAATTATTCCAAGTATCAAATGGTGATGGGTTTTGAGTTATACCTGGTAGTTGATTTGATTCCTTACTTGATTTCCTGAGTGCCTTTAGTAATCCTGGTAGTGTTGGGCAATGTTCTGTTAGATGATCCTCTTCACAAATTTTACAAACTTTCAGGCTACTGAGTGGACACTTTCCAAGGAAGTGTCTCTTTCTGCAGTCGATGCAAAAGATAAGCAATGGTTTGTCATCCTTCTTCTACTCTTCCTACCAATCATCCAATTTTGAAATCAAAGATTTAATAATATCATTCTTATGTTCAATCAAAATATTAAAATTTTCAATTGTTAATTCTTCATTGGATGAATTATATGTCTCTGTAGTAGCAAAAAAATTTCCTTTTATTTGATTCCTCAAAATACCATCTTCCTGTTTATAACAAGCGAACTGGTACATTAGCTAGCACATGAATGGTGTATATATATATATATATATATATATATCGAGAGAGAGAGAGATGTAGGGTGGGTAGTTCTTACAACATTAGAGAAAATGAGAAAACTTAAAGCAACAGTGTAGGAAAGAAATAAATTCAAAGAACATAAAATTGCAAGAGAAAATAGGTGAAGGAAAAAAAACAAATGCATCAGGTCACCAAGGTCAATCCCCTAAGCACCTCCCTGGCAACGACGCCAAAATGTTGGGTGTAGTATAGGGCTTATAAATGTACCAAAATTTAATTTGTCAATCTGGAAAGTTCGTGAAATTCGAGGCGCAGCACTGGAAATGTCAGAGAGAGTCTGTGGCAACCTGCAAAACAAATGCTAGTCTATCTTGCGCTCGACAATAAATGAAATCCTGCACTAAAAGAGAATTCGAGAAACACCAATCCAAACAATTAAAATCATGTGGGAAATACAAGGCAATCTTGTACTATTTAACAATGCGAAAGGAAATTCTAAGTACGAGCAAACAAAAGGGAAATCAGAACTGGAAACCCAGCAGTGTTGGCACAATATCAAAAGACTGTAAATGCTGGAATAAATTCATGAGTAAATAAAAAAAAAACCATTATGCCTGCACTAATTATACTGCATCTACCTCCATGTAAAATGAACTTGAAAGCATTGGGAATATTTAGTGTGTAAAACTTATGAAAGAAATGGATTCAATATAGATTCTCTCGCCTTCCTTGTCCATATAAATAAATCTTGTAAACTTTTCCAGAACTACAATGGAAAATAAACATTATCAATTTTAAACATGAGGTAATTTCATTTTCATAAATGTCGGTTCTACAAGAATCATTACGGAAATATATATGTGATCTCTAGTTCTGAGTAATATATGGTTTCTTGTAGGCATAGACTGAATGAGTGTGTTAATACCCTGAAACCATAAACACTTAAATTGATCTTCAGGTTCTGGAATATAAATTAAACATATCTGAATCAATTCAAAGGATTCAAGTTGCACATTACAACTCATAAAGGCAGAGTTTCAATGCATAAGCTGATCTTGTACATTCAGATGTTCTTAAGGGACACAATCCTTATTTGATATAAAGAAAGATTTCGGGTGCAAGAACAATTTCTAATGCAAAAAACCAAATCAATCTTGCAGTTGAATGGAAAACATTACAACAAATTAAATAACATCTGTTTGGAGGAGGAAAGAGACTGAAGGTAATTAAATCCTATGATA
Source organism: Pinus tabuliformis (assembly GCA_031772625.1). NCBI lineage: Eukaryota > Viridiplantae > Streptophyta > Pinopsida > Pinales > Pinaceae > Pinus > Pinus tabuliformis. The sequence goes on from CM062808.1 coordinate 472,638,717, forward strand.
AGAATTTCACACAAAAAATAATTTAAATATAATTTAATCTAAAAGATGTAGAGTGGTGTCGAGTTGGTCTAGCGGCCAACCCAGCCAGCTCACACCCTCTATTAGTGGCCTAGTTCACACAAAATTTAAAACCATTAGATTCAATAAATAAATAAACAAAGCATGGCTATCGATGCTTAAATTAATTCTTGAAAACACAGTCTTTACATCATGAGGCAACACTTAACTCTAGCAAATAAGAGGAGTGATCCACAGGTTATAACTGCATGATGCTACATTGGGATTGACTCCTCCCTTCCACACATTCCTTCTGTGCCTCTACGCGTCCCTGTCTCTATGCGTGTATATCTATCCACTGATCTATTAATCTCCTGCTCCAGGCAGTCTCTTAAACTTGTATAGGCATCGATTTACAAATTGGGGCTTTTTAATAACCAATCGAAATACAAGAGGGGCAGATTGTGAATCTTAACAATTTTCTAGGAATAAAATGGAGTTTGTAACTAAATGTCAAAATAGGAATTGTTTCTAGCAAGTCATTCCTCTTTTCCTGAAATGATGATGTGGGTGGACCGACTTCTTCCTCGAGTTTCCAGAAACATTTTCATAGTGTATTTGATTCAGCAACTTAAGATCTGAAAGTTGTTTTGCAGTTTATTATTCATGGAACAACTCATGTGGAAATTAAATGCACGCAATCCATTGCAAGAGCCATCAAACATCGTAGGCGCTCATCTTCACTTGGATGTGAAGCTCGTGGGTAGTCATCAAGACCTGAAGAAAGTGTCTTTGGGTTTAGCTCTCAGCCCATCACATCTTCCATGCCAAAAATAGCTAATGGGAACCTCCCCTGCTTGCGTGGTATCATGCATCAATTCTTGGAAAAGCCCTTTCGAGAAAGGTAGAACCAGAACTTTGCTCAGGACTTCAGCTCCTAGAATTTTCTCATGAGGAATCCATTCATTGAATCCAACAAATGATATCCAAGCATATGTGAAGTCCCCCCTGCCATATTAAAAATTGACGAAAGCCTTCATCCCATAGAAAACCTCGTGGAAAGAAGGAATGACTAGGAACAATTGTATAAAGAGCTGTTGGCTAGTATAACACAAAATTATTGTTAACTCCATCTTCGGACTCCTCTGGAATGGAAATCTGTGATTGGCCAAAATAATATCCAATGCCTTCACACAATTTCCAATTCACATTCTACACATAGGTGGAAGCACTTCCCATTTCATCAATGCTAGTCTAGAACAATGGACGAGTCCAACAGCAGCCACCATGCTGGTCAAGGCGGAAATAAACTCGATGTCTACTGATATGATTTGCAATTTCTTCCATGCTTGGAATGTGAGTAGAGTGAATGCCATCGACACCAGAACCAATTCCAGCACTATATTTCAATGGTGATGTCATCGACATCCATATCACTGATGGAAGAAATAATATCGTTGAAGTTTGAATAACACATGTGGGTATGGAACTGAGTGGCATTTTACACACCACAATCAGTGATGCAGAGTTTGTGTTCAACCGAGTCAGGTAATAAGAATTTTCAACCTTTCACAGAGGAAATCCTCTTCTAAGAGCTACCTCATCAATTTGAATCACCTATATTACACTTGCTTCAAAATATTCCACGTTCTGAAATAAGGCGTTGTAGAGGGATAACATGTAGTCCATAAACTCTTCAGAGTGCAGGAAGCCATAAAATCATGCCTCAAGTAAACATGCCTGCACTTGAACATGCATGCATTGGTGCAGGAATCCATTTCATGGTATAGGCAGGTAAATGCAAGTCCATAGCCTGTATAAAAGCATGATCAAATTAATTTTAAACCTGCAACAGAAAAACCTTTATTAATAATGTTTTAATCATGATAAAACAAGGGAAGTAACGAAAATTCTCGAAAATAATCATTTAGCCAAACAACAGCATGAGATATTCCAAGTAAGAATATGACAAAATGGAGGCCCAACATCCTCGCATGCTAACCATTTTGCATGTCCTCATGGAAGGAAATCTAGTACTATCGCTCCCTTGCAAAAAAACAAAATTAGAAACATTTGTAGGAACTTAGTGGAATTTTACACACCACAATCAGTGATGCAGAGTCCGTCTTCAACCGAGTTAGGTAATAAGAATTTTCAACCTTGTTGATGAGCCCCAAATTGGGTAACTTATTCGGCTCATTTTTCCTAATTATCCTTGTTCAGTCCTCCATTTTTCATAGATTATGCATGTTTTTCTAGTATGTTTATGTTATTTGATCGAATAAGGGTGGTCACTCTACCAAGGAGGCTAATATGTGGTCATTTCAGGTTTTTTGGACAAATTTTGGAGCAAAACCAAGCAATTATGGCCCAGGTGACAGCCAAGCTTGAGGTGAGGATTCGTAGGGAGGTTGTCTGTGGCATTAAATGGCCCTTCCTTGAAATCTCCACCCTCAACTCCGAGCTCAACAAGCCACCAAAACGAGTTCTAAAGGCAGCCAAGCAGCTTTGGAAAGAGTGACTGTTTACTGCAGTTGGAACAGTTGAGTCCCTTGAATCTAGGAGGGCTGCTAGCCCCCTCATATTGTATAAATAAGAAGGCTTCAACCTTCATAGTTTACTTTTTGAACTGTTGGTATTTGTACTATAGTGTTGTCATTCTTTCAGCTCGTTTTTCTTAGCTACTATTGTACAAACTTTCTTGTGATGATTATTTTTTAGTAATGGGAAGCAGCTTTACTTGGCATCAGATCTGAGTTCTTTATAGGAGCCTGCAACTCTCGGGGTTGGGCCCAACCCAAGTGCTAAGGCCTCCTTTATGTATTATTATTTGTTCTTCATGCATTTGTAAAATTATTTTTGTTAAGTAGATTAAACCTTGCTGATTAACTAGGTCATTGTTAATGGTTATAAACACTTTTGATGCTAAGATTTAGTTGATATGTTATTAACAGGGAAAAGCTTCGAAAAAGGGCCATCAAACATCATTGTTTTCACCTCTCCCTCAGTGGGATCAGGAGCTGGGATCAGGGACACCTGCTGCCCACAAAAACATTGATTTTGCTTTGCCATGCAATCACTAGTGTTTGATTTTCATGTGTAGAAGTTGGTTACAAGTTCAGAATTTTGCTTGCTTAGTTGCACGAGTTAGTATACATGGTTTCATTGCAGTTCAACTTCTGTCCATTCTTTTTACTAACAGCTAGATCAGATTAGGTCAACGTAACTAGGTCTTTGATTTTTTTTCAAGTTTTCGTTGGTTGAGTTGGAAAAACGACTTGCAGAGCACTTGTATCACTTCTCTACCTACCCATACTTCATCACACCCATTTTCTCCATCCCTCAGTTCAGCTTCTGGCCTCACATTTTCCATTTGTTCACATAACCCTAGTTTTTGTGCATCATTGATTCAGTCCTCCTTGAACAAATCCAGCCATCTACCTTTGTCCTCAACTCCATCCACCAAGTCCTTGACCATCTCCAACCCTTATCCTACCTCCATACCCACTCCTCCATCTTTCTCCATCCACCCATCCTCCAAAATCCCAGTTCTGAACATCCTATAGAGAGTTACAGAACATCCTGTAGAAAATCACAGACATCCTGTAGAACCCCTGCAGACTTCCTGTAGAAGCTCACAAATGAGGTTTCTTCATAGCCAAACTCTATGAAACTCTCTGGAAGGGTGTTAGGTACCCCTTAGGCCCTCTCTGAACCTTTCCAACCTCATCCAAGCATTCCCACTCGCCAATCCACCTCTCCACAGTAAAAACAGTCAAATCGCATGCATAATAATTCTGGCAACTTATCTGTCAGGCCAGGAGTAACTCCAGTTTGGCAGAAAACTCAGAAAAACTGATTCAATTTATTACATTAGGTAGCTATTGCTATATACAAGAATGTGATTGCTCAGTTCATCTTTTGATGACTGTTCACATTCGAGGTTCACCCAACCGCAGAGGATTAGGTGTCAGCATTCCCCCCCTTAATCTGAAGGGATGTTGGTGAGTCCAAGCATCATTCTGAATCTTTCAAGCTTTTCTCTTCCAAGCGCTTTGGTGAAGATGTCTCCAATTTTCTCATTTGTGGAACAATGACGGAGATGGATTGTTTTGGCCTCAACATGATGTCGGATCAGATGATATTTAGTATTGATGTGCTTTGTACGATCATGGAACTTTGGATTCTTGGCCAACTTTATTGCAGAGGTGTTGTCAATCATGAGTGGAGTTGATTGTACTTGTTTTACCTGCAAATCTTCAAGAATTTTCCTGAGCCACACAATTTCTTTCGTTGCTTCAGCTGCTGCCACGTATTCTGCTTCTGTTGTGGAATCTGCTGGAACTGATTGTTTGCGTGATCTCCAAGAGACAGCTCCTGATCCAAGACTCATAGCATATCCTGAAGTAGATACCCCAGTTTCTTTGTCACCATCGAAGTCTGAATCAGAGTATCCAATCAAGTTGAAGTCGTCCACCTGTGTATACTTGATTCCAAGGTCTTGAGTTCCCTTCAAGTACCTTAGAACTCTTTTTGCAGCAGACCAATGTCCCTCACAAGGCTTTTGCAAAAACCTGTAGAGGATTCCAACAGCAAATGAAATGTCTGGTCTGGTAGTAGTGAGGTAGATGAGACTTCCTACAAGTTGTCTATACTTTGTTGCATCCTCAAATTTCTTTCGTTCAATAGATGTGAGCTTTAAGTTTTGTTCCATTGGAGTAGAAAGAGGATTGCACCCTGTCATGCCAAATCTGTTTAACAAATCTCCAATGTATTTCTTTTGAGAAATAAATATGGATTTTGGATGTTGGGTTACTTCAATGCCAAGATAGTAATGAACATAGCCCAAATCAGTCATTTCAAAACTTTTCCCCAATTCCTTCTTTATGGATGCAATGTATCTTTCATTGTTCCCTGTCATTAAAAGATCATCTACATATACCACAAGATATACAACTGTTTTGCCAACTTTCTTGAGAAATAAAGTTGCATCATCAAGATCAAAATGATTGAAGTTGAGTTTCAAAAGATGATCAGTTATTTTTTCATACCAGGCTCGTGGTGCTTGTTTGAGGCCATACAAGGACTTCACAAGTTTGCATACTTTTTTTTCATGTCCTTTCACAGCAAATCCTTCATGCTGGGACATAAAAACATTCTCTTTTAGATCTCCATTCAAGAATGCAGTTTTTACATCCATTTGATGGACTTTCCAACCGTTCTGAGCTGCTAGTGCAAAGAGTGTCCAGATGGTGGCCCATTTTGCTGTGGGGGCAAAAGTTTCCTCATAATCAACCCCTTCCTTCTGTGCAAAACCTTTTGCCACAAGCCTAGCTTTGTGCTTGTCAAGTGAGCCATCAGCTTTGTATTTGTTCTTGTAGACCCACTTGCAGCCAATTGGTTTGGTTCCAAATGGAGGATCAACCAGCTTCCAAGTGCCATTCTTTATGAGGGCATCATACTCCTTTTTCATCGCTCCTTTCCATTCATCATGAGAAGCACCTTCTTTGAAGGAAGTTGGTTCAAAATCTATAGACAAGTTCAATTCACAATCATAAGTAACATCCATATCAACAGGTGAATTAGAGTCATCTACATCACCTCCATCTTGTCGGTTTGAATTTCTGATTCCTGTTTTTCCAATTTCATCAGGATGAACACTTTCAAGTGTCTTTGTCAACCACTTTGGGGGACCTTTCTGAGATGGTCGAGGCTGCTCTGTTGATTGAGTTGGGACTGAATCAAGATTGAGTCTCCCAATTCTATCAATTACATCACTTAAAGAATCATCCGTTGTTGGAGTTTCATGCAAAGGAGATTGTTCTTCAGAAGAAGATTCCACATGTTGTTCTTGTATAGGAATCCCCCCTTCAAGATGTGGAATCTGATTATCAAATTTTTGAAATGATTTCATTTTTGCGAATCTATCCAAGCGATCAAGTTGCCTCTCAACAACATTGTCAGATTTGGATGATTCAAGAAAAATGACATCTCTAGATATAACAAACTTTTTATTTACTTCATCATAGAGGCGGTATGCTTTAGAGGTGTTTGAATACCCCAGGAAGATACACTTACGACTTCTAGCACCAAGTTTGTTTCTATCTACCTTTGGTATCAAATCATAACAGGTGGAACCAAAGATCTTGAGATGTTTTACCGAAGGAACATGTCCATACCACAATTCATAAGGAGTCTTGTTTCTTATAGCATTAGATGGACATCTATTCTTTATATATGCAGCACATAGAACAGCATCAGCCCAAAACATTATCTTTACATTTTTGAAGAAAAGCATGGATCGTACCATATTCAAGATTGTTCTATTCATTCTTTCAGCTACACCATTCTGTTGGGGATTATAAGGCACAGTTGTTTGATGTTTGATCCCATGTTGGTGAAGATAGTTTTCAAATTCATTTGATGTATATTCTTTTCCATTATCAATGCGAATAGACCCAATATGAGATTGTGCATCATTTTCAATCCATTTATGAAAATTCTTGAATGTTTGAAAAGCATCAGATTTGTTCTTCAATAAATAAACCCAACACATTCTGGTGTAATCATCAATAAATGTCATGATATATTTATTTCCATTTGCAGAAGGAACAGGCATTGGACCACATAAATCTGAATGAATGAGTTCAAGCTTCCTATGTGCTCTTGAATGTGAATCATGAAAAGACTGTTTGCTATGCTTTCCTAGAATGCAAGCATCACATTGCTTATGTTTCCTAGGAATTGTTGGCAAACCAGCAACACCATTTTTCTTCAATAAGTGGAGACTGTCATAGTTTAAATGTCCAAATCTAGCATGCCATAATAAACTTGATGGAAGTGTACCTTCTTCATGACGAGAAATATATGAGAAATGTTGTGCATGAGCAGAGGTTCCTTGCAGTTTGAGAAGCCTTTCTTCTTCTATTCCCCTCATGACAAGTGAGTGGTCAGATGCTTTTCTTACCTCAAGCTTGCCATCAAAGATATGAATGGAGTGACCTTGCTGGCGGATGTGGACCAAGGACAACAAGTTTCTCTTGAGCTGTGGGATATATAGAACATGATCCAGAAGAAAGTCTGGAAGACCAGGCAATTTAAGCCTGATTGTGCCAAGCCCTGATGGCTTGATTTTTGACTAATCTGCAAAGTATACTGCTCCATCAACATTGTCAGTGAAATTTTCAAAAAAATCTTTTCTATGAGTCATATGACAGGTTGCTCCTGAATCAAGAAACCAATCATTTTTCGAAGAAGCAAGTGAAGCATTAAACAAATCTTCATTTACTCCAATGTTACATTGTGCCTCAATATAGTGAGCAGACTCAGGTGCTTTACCTTTGTCTATATCATCAGTTTTACCTTTTTGCTGGTTTCTTTTTTTCTCAATTTTGTCCCATGGTAGCTTGCATGTAGAAGCATCATGTGATCCATTTCGTTTGCAGCGAATGCAATGAAGATCTGCCTTTTCTCCTTGAGAATGTCTGCCCCCCTTGCCTCTGAAGTATCTTCCTCTTATTCTTCGTCCACCTCTTCCTCTTGTAGAATCTTGAGTAGGATTCTTTTCTTTATGAGCAAGGCACACAGTCTCTTCAGAAGATTCAGGAGCTATCTTCTTTCCAAAGGCTTTCTCTCTTTCAGCAAACTTTTTCACAAGAGAGTCAAAGGTTATATCTTTAAGATTTTCATTTGCTTGTAAAGACTCAAGATAATTGGAGTAGGTAGGATAGAGTGCCTTGAGAAAAGAAATAAGAGGGATATCCAGCTCAACCTTAGTGGATTTAATATCATGCATTATAGACTTTACTTCAGATGCAAGAGCAAGAGGATCATTATTTTTCAGTTCAAGAGTGAAGAGTTTAATCATGAGCTGAACAACTTCAAGTGCAGCATGTGAGTCATAGAGTTCTTTCAGCTTTTGTAAAGCTTCAAAGGCAGTTGAATATGATGAAATATGGCGACTTATTTCTTCATTTACAGATGTTGCGATTAATGCATAGGCTTTGCTGTTCTTGTTTTCCCAAATGACGAGCTCTTTGTCTGATGTAGGCTGCACTGGGTCATTGTCTCCTTCTCCGACACACACTCCCTTCCACAATTCATTGAAGATGAGGGTGTGTTTTATCATCCGGGACCATTCAGGATAGTTCTCCTTGCCAGTGAGAACTATTCCTACCATAGAGATGATTGAATGCATTCTGTAAAAATTACTTTTGCTGATAAAAAAAACTTCTGTTGATAAATAACTTCTGCTGATAAAAAAAAACTTCCTGCTGATATACAATGAAGTTGTACTCACAAGGGCAACAGATTTCAAATTCTTTATGCACTAAGTTTTCTTCAAATGTCTCCAAAATTTTATAAAATATCCTCCATATTCCATATCTACAAACTATTCAAACAGCGACCAAAACTTATTGAAACAACGTCCAAAATGCATTCAAAACTTATTCAAACAGCTTATTGAAACAACGTCCAAAACGCATTCAAAACTTATTCAAAAAGCTTATTGAAACAGCGTCCAAAACGCATTCAAAACTTATTCAAACAGCTGGTCAATATATATATGATGTTCAATCATCAACAAGGCATATACAAGCGGTTTAATACCAAACTTTATGGAAACATATACCACTCGGGCAGTGCCAATAGTTCTCTGACAGGAGCTTTCAGGCCTTCAAATCGCTGTAACCTTCGATGGACTGAATCGCTATGTGTCTCTGCCTTGCGGTGAATCGAACTCGAGGCATTTTGAGTGGAGTTTCAACTTGCTGCTACCAATGGTCTCTGAGGACAAACCGCTTGTCTTCTCTCTCTCCGATTCTGCAAAGCCTCCAAAAAGAAACTACGCTCTACGTCTTCCACTTTCAGCCAAAGAACACCCAAATGGAGTATGATCTTACCCAGATGTGGATGAAGACCCACGTTGAAGAAGCGCCTTCCCACTGGGTAACACTGAGAGCCACAATACAATTAGTGCGAGAAAACCACAATATATGAAAGACTATCGTTTCCACGGTTTATGCATTATACAGTCCACGGTTTATGCATTATACAGTCCACGGTTTTATGCATTATACAGTCCATGGTTTTATGCACAATATACAGTCAGGCCACGGTTTAATACACTACGAGGTTTTCATCATGGCAGATGATCAAGCGACCCTCCACTACATAGGGAGATGCAAACAACGTCTAGTCCTAGGACGCAAAGTCCTCCAATCTTCCACCATTCATGACAATCAGGGCCCTTCAAATGCACAACACACCACGGTAATTCAACGCACAGTTATATTTTACCAACTGGCTTGAATCAAGGCACGACAATCCCCCATAGAACAACATTCAACGCACAGGTATATCAGCCTCAGCGTTAGGTAGACAACGTTCAGTGTTCGATCAATTAGGATAGAGAAGAATGACAGAGATTTGACAGAGAATAATGGTAGTAGAGAGGCGTTACAACATAGAAAATGTCAAAAATGGGGTGGCCTCTCATACCGTGACAAATGAGAAGTAATTCCGAATGATATACAAAGCCTGCGTGCCACCTTAACCAGAGAGGGCGAGGAAGAAATTATTGCATGGTCTGACTGCTCAGAGAGCGACAGAGGCAGAGGTAGAGTAGCGCTCTGGACAGAGGCAGTGGCAGCAATGATCAGGATAGAGGCAGTGGCAGAAATGATTAGCAGTTACAACTATTTTTATAACTGGCTCTGATACCATTTCAGGCCAGGAGTAACTCCAGTTTGGCAGAAAACTCAGAAAAACTGATTCAATTTATTACATTAGGTAGCTATTGTTATATACAAGAATGTGACTGCTCAGTTCATCTTCTGATGACTGTTCACATTCCAGGTTCACCCAACCGCAGAGGATTAGGTACCCCTTAGGCCCTCTCTGAACCTTCCCGACCTCATCCAACCATTCCCACTCGCCAATCCACCTCTGCACAGTCAAATCGCATGCATAATAATTCTAGCAACTTATCCAAAAATACAAAAAGATGTTTTTTTGCAGATGTTACTGTAGAAGTAGCTTAGATACATGTATTTACCTTCCTAGAAGTCAATGACATCTCTTTCAGTAGCTTTCATCCTCTCTCTTGCAGTGGTAGGGATAGCTGGTAAAATTAGGGTTTGCTAGCGTTTACGTTTCCTTTTTGCTTTCCAGTTTCTTTCTGCAAGTAGATCAACCTTCTTTGAGTTAGCTTTCTTCCATCAGTTAAAAATATTCTTCTCAGAGCTCATAGAAGTTGGCTTGAGCCCCTAGCAGAATTGTGCTAGAAGACCAAGTGAAAGCTGCAGCAAGAGCTAGTACTTGTGCATACAGCACCGTCGCTTCCAAGTTTGTTACGAACTACCGGGTTGATAAAAGTAAAGAAGGGAGTCCCAGGAGTTGCAAAATTATTGCTGCAATACTGGAGCTCACCAACCTTTTTGGCGTCGTTGCTGGGGAAGTGTTAGGGTATTTGTGATTGTTGCTTTTCTTCTATTTTCCTACTCTAACCTTATGCTAAGTAGTTTATTTCAGTTCCATTCTGCAATTTCATTTCTGCAAAAGTAAATTAGACATTTCTTGCTTTCATAGATTAGCCTTTCAATTCCGCAATTTCAATTCTGCAAGCATAGAATAGAATTTCAATTCTGCAAGCGTAGTCTAGCATTTCATTCTAGCAATTTGATTTCAGCAAAGTAGATAAGTCCTTTCTTACTTTCATTTCAATTCCACATTTCCATTTCTGCAAGATAGATTTTAGTTAGTTGCGATTCCATCTTTTTCAGTTTTGTAGGTACAAGCAAAGAAAAAAACAAAAACAACCAAAAATCTTTTCATGCCTCGTAGGAACAAAGATAATACCGGAAAATTCCTACCCAACACCCCCACCACTTCACTGAGTTACCCTTCTCTCTTCTTTGGTGGCAGTGATCTAGAAGAACCTATAGGTGAACCTCCTGAGATATACGAATATCCTATAACAGAAGAAGAGCAAGAAAACATTCCTTTTTAGACCATGGCTGACAAAAAAAATGGTGGAGACGATGACGAGAGAATAGAAGGTACCTTCCCCATCCGAGAGACCAATGGGGACATGAAAATGAAGAACATAAGTCCCTCAGCCTTACCTCATTTCCATGGATTGAACACTGAAGACCCTAATACCTTCCTGTTTGAGTTTTTTGTCCTTTGTCGAACTTATGACTATATAGAAGATGAGAAAAAGTTGAAACTCTTTCCCTCTACCCTCAATGATGCAGCATTACGCTGGTTCATGGGGTTACCTGGAAACAGTATCACTACTTGGGCTCAGATGCAGTAAGCCTTTAACAACAAATACCAGGATTACTGTAGATCAAAGGAAACCAAGGGAGAAATCTTTCGAATGACCATGGGAAATGATGAGTCTTTAGAAGACTATGCGGAAAGGTTCCAACTTAGCTATAAACGGGCCAAGTGCACACTTGACCCTGAATCTCTAAAGTTGGTCCTGCTCCACGGAGTCCCTAAAGACCTTCTAGATACCCTTCACATGCTAGCTAGAGGAGACATTTACCAACTACCTTATGAGGACATAAAGACTGTGTTTAGAAACCACTCTAGGGCAGCCTAGAAATGAGGTAGGAGGAATCCACTTTCAGCTAGTACTACCTTCTCCAAGCATGAGTTTTCTAATCAGATGGAGGACCTCAAAAGTGAGATGAGACAGACAATTTCCATGCAACTTGATACTTTCCGAATCCAGCAAAAGAAAGAGGAAGCTGAGAGGGCTTTGGCCATTTTATGTCCCAGATGTACGAGGAAGCACCCTAAGAACGAGTGTCCATTGCACTTAGCAGAGATATGTTTCATTTGTGAGGAGGACCACCCCACAAACCAATGCCCAACCTTGCCCGAATTCAAAGCCATGTACCAAGGGACTGAGGCACCCACTGAACCTCTCTACTTCCTCAACCAATGGAGGTCGCATGGACCCAGACCTTACCAGCAGGAGATGCAAGGGCCATCCCCATCTTATTATAGCCCCAAAAAATATACTCACATGCCTTCTTGGGGTCCCCCTGCTTATCCTTCCTGGTCTGCACCTCCTCCGTGGTCTTATCCACCTCAATACCATACTCAACCCACTGCTCATTCGTTTCACTCACATTTCCAGCCATAGCCTCAGTGGAATGCACCTCAACCGGTGTGGAGGCCCCAATACAACTCTCCTCCCGCCATTTTTCCTCCACCACCGGCTCAACCACAACCATTACGTCCTGCTCATCCAAGACAACCCTAGATACCTGCTCAACCGAACTCGAACCCCAACAACCAACAGGCCCAGCAGGTATACACTACGGAGACAACATGTACTACCTATGTTGTGGAGATCCAGGAGATCAACTTGCGATCTAGAAATACCCTTCTAGATTGCCAACCTCCTCCCCTAGAGGACGAGGAAGAGAAATAGGAAAGTGAACCCAAAGCCATTCCACACTTTCTTGAGCGACTAATAGTAACCACGCAACCAAACCCAGAGGAGACTGAACTTCTGGGAGAACTGAAATAGTTGCGTGTAAAAATACCACTTCTCTAGGCCATCAAAGATGTACCGATATACAACAAATTGATTAAGGAGAAGCGTTTCAGGCACCCAGGCAGGCGAAAGAGAGATGCCTTGACTATCAATGTCATCGGACAACTATCTGATCTAATGTTGGGGTAAGTAATCTGTCCAAAGTATTTGGACCTTGGGAATCCTGTAGTTGATGTCGACATCAATGGCACTATAATTCCCCATACCTTGATTGATCTAGGGGCTGCCATTAATGTGATGACCAGGGACACCATGTTTAAACTCAACCTTCAGAATTCCTTAAGGAAGACCTCGACAGTCCTGCAGTTGGCAAATCGCTCCACCGTGACTCCCGAAGGGATTTTGGAAGATGTCTTGGTCTCTGTTGACTCTTGGTAGTACCCTGTGGACTTCTTGGTCCTTCAGCCAAAGGCAAAGTTCACTGGATACCCCCTAATTTTGGGAAGGCCTTGGTTAGCCACTGCGGTTGCTTACATCAGTTGTCGAGCTGGAAGCATGACCATCAAGAATGGGCCTATGTCCAAGCACCTAGTCCTATATCCTCCTGCCCAACCTCTGCTAGAACATGACTTACCACTCTGGTTGGAAGAAGGAGATGAGGATGAGGTCTACTCTGCACCATTGTGCATAGTAGAAACCACTAGGGGAGGTCCTCAAACCGAGGATGATTTGATTGAGACTTTGATTCAAAATCCACCTCCCAATGCACTGTCCATAGAGGAATTGGTGGAGGATACCCAATCCAGCACCTCAATGGACCTCTGTGTGACTGATCCAACCTCTCCCAGAGTTAAGAATGTGGAGTTTGGTCTCGAAAGAACTTTAAAGATCAGCTCCTCCCTATCTCCTTCCCAAGAGAAGGAGCTATGTAGCTTACTGAACAATCATTTAGATGCTTTCGCTTGGAGCTATAAGGAGATGAAAGGAGTCCATCCTTCGGTTTGTACCCATCACATATACATTAAAGAAGATTGGAAACCTGTCAGGCAGCCTCAGAGGAGAATGAATCCAGCCCTTAAGGACATCGTCAAAGACAAGGATAATTTTAGGGGCGAATGTTCGCCCTTTGGCGAAATTAAGGGGTTTTAAATTTTTAGTGGGCGAATATTTTGTATCATAGTACATTTTTACAAATCACCTCAAATAGCCCACCTTATTTTAAGGGAGAGGGTAAAAAAGGTAAATTTAGCCCTTTAAATTAGGACTTACAACCTTCCATTCGCCCATTTTCAAGAATAGGTTTTATTTAAGTGAATCCATTCGCCCATTTTCAAGAATAGGTTTTATTTAAGTGAATCCTATGGGCCAAATACCATATTTATAAAAGAGGTATGGTAAATTAATAAAAATATAAATAAATGAGAGGTATGGTAAATTAATAAAAATATAAATAAATGAGAGGTATGGTAAATAAATAAAACATTTTTTATATTTACTCTATAAGTCACCTTATATACATGTAAGGGTGTAAACAAATAAAAATATAAGTAAAGTGGAGGTATGGTAAGTAAATAAAACGTCTTTTTATACTTACTCAAAAGGTATGGTAAATAAATAAAAATATAAATAAACTAGACGTATCGTAAATAAATAAAACCTCTTTTTATATTTAGTCCATAACCCTCATTCTATTTATGAGGGCTCAAGAAAGAGGTTTTATTTAATTGAATCCTATGGGCCAAATACCATATTTGTAAAAGAGGTATGGTAAATTAATAAAAATATAAATAAACCAGAGGTATGGTAAACAAATAAAACATTTTTTTATATTTACTCCATAAGTCACATTATATTTACGAACACTCAAAAAATGGGTTATATTTAGGTGAAACCTATGGCCAAAATACTATGGGACAAATACCATGGACTAGATTGTTATTAATACCATGCAAAAAACCATTATTAACACTAATATTAGAATTAATAAAAATAAAAATGGCACATGGTATTGACCCATGGTATTCACCAAAAGGGCACGTGGTATTGACCCATGGTATTCACTTGGAATGTAGCCTATTTAAATGGGGAAATTAAACCAACATGTAACATATGCTAAGATTCACTAGGACTTTACAAAGTTTTATTATTTAGTGAAAGACTCTCCAAGATCTTACAAGATTTTATAATTGAGTAAAATATTCGCCATGCCAAACAATTATATATACATATTATATTGTTGATAAAATCGCCTTCCATTTTTCCTATATACCATGGAGATTCGCCCATTTATTATATTTATAAATCTAGGGGGGGTTCTTAAAATTTTCCTTGGTCAAAGAAGAATTGTAAAAATTATTGGATGTAGGATTCATCTATCCTATCTCCGATAGTGAGTGGGTCTCGCCTCTAGTGCTGGTGCCTAAAAAGAACGAGAAGTGGAGAATCTGTGTAGATTACCGAGAACTTAACAAAGCCACCAAGAAAGATCATTTCCCTTTGCCTTTCATAGATCAGGTGTTGGATGGACAGGCAGGGAAGAAGTTCTTCTCTTTCCTAGATGGGTTCAGCTGGTATAACCAGATCCAAATTAGCCCGGAAGACCAGGAGAAAACCACCTTCACCTATCCTTGGGGTACCTTTGCCTACCGAATCCTTCCCTTTGGGCTATGCAACGCTCCTGCCACTTTCCAGAGAGCAGTATTGAACATCTTTTCTGAGTTGGTCCATGATTCGGTAGAAATCTATATGGATGACTTTACTCCTTATGGGTCCAACTTCCAAGAAGCATTGACTAATCTTGGAAAGGTTCTAACCAAGTG
The DNA here is from genome assembly GCA_031772625.1 of Pinus tabuliformis. Taxonomy (NCBI): domain Eukaryota; kingdom Viridiplantae; phylum Streptophyta; class Pinopsida; order Pinales; family Pinaceae; genus Pinus; species Pinus tabuliformis. The sequence continues at coordinate 472,654,050 of CM062808.1, forward strand.
CATTGAGATGAACCTGTCCCTCAGTCTCGAAAAATGTGAATTCCTGATGACTGAAGGGACCGTGCTAGGTCATACCATTTCTCGGCAAGGATTACAGGTGGATCCTAATAAAATTGCTATCATCCAAAAGGTCCCACCTCCTCAAAAGGTAAGAGATTTTCGGAGTTTCCTAGGCTTAGCAAGATATTATCGAAGATTCATTAAAGACTTTAGTAAGCTAGCCTTGCCTTTGTTTGGCCTCTTAGGGAAAGATGTTGAGTTTAAATGGACTGAAAACTGTCAAGGGGCACTAGATGAGTTGAAAGATAAGCTGGTGTCCACCCCGATCTTGAGAGGTCCAAACTGGGCCCTACCTTTCCACATCCACACTGATGCCTCGAACAAAGCCATAGGGGAAGCATTAGGACAAGTTGAGGAGAAAATCCCATATGCCATATACTTCGTCAACAAAAACCTGTCCAAGGCAGAAATGAACTATACTGTAACCGAGAAAGAGTTCCTGGCTATAGTCCATTCCCTGAACAAGTTCAAACACTACATCACTGGTTATCAAACATTTATACACACTGATCATGTTGCGATTAGATATTTAATGAATAAGCCTGATGTCAATGCTCGTATCATTAGATGGTTACTTTTGTTTTAGCAATTTGATTTGACGATTGTTGACAAGCCAGGTAAGGAAAATGTTGTTGCTGACTTCTTGTCTAGATTGGACTTGCCTGCAGGTGAAGAAGGAATAGTGGATGACCAGATTCCAGATGAACATCTGTTTGCTATCTCAGTGCTCTCTCCATGGTTTGCTGATATAGCAAATTACTTGGTGTTAGCACAGTTCCCTCCGCATCTATCCTCAAAGGAGAAGAGAAGAATTGTAAGGAAGAGTGCCCCATTCACTTGGATCGGGGGCAACCTGTTTAAACTTGGCCCAGATCAGATCTTGAGATGTTGTGTTAGGGAGGAGGAAGTCTTTGACATCCTCCTGACCTGTCACGATGGACCCTTTGGAGGCCGCTTTGCAGCCAAAAGAACTTCCTTCAAAATTCTACAAGTAGGCTACTATTGGCCTACTCTTCATCAAGATGTCAGAAGGTACATCAGCCAGTGTGACCGATGTCAGAGGATGGGAAAACCGACTCCAAGGGATGAGATGCCTCTCCAACCTCAAGTGACCTTCGAGCCATTTGAGAAGTGGGGCATGGATTTTGTGGGTCCTATCAACCCTCCTTCAAAGCAACAGTCTTATATCATTGTGTGCACCGACTTTCTGACCAAGTGGGCAGAAACAAAGGCAATCAAAGCAGCAACAGAAGAACAGGTTCCTGAGTTTCTGAGGGAAAATATCTTCTACAAGTATGGCTACCCAAGAGAGTTAGTCACAGATCAAGGAAGCCAGTTCACCTCCAACTTGATTAAAGATTTTCTCGCTCATCACAAGATCAAGCACAAGACTTCCACCCCCTATCATCCTCAAGCAAATGGGCAGGTGGAGGTCACTAATAGATCATTGGAAGGGATTTTGACTAAGGTTGTGAGCAGTAGCAGAAAGGATTGGGAAAATCGCCTAGTTGAGGCCACCTGGGCCTACAACACCACTTGGAAGACTACAACCGGTTTCACACCTTATGAGCTAGTCTACAGGAAGAAAGCTTTGTTGTCCATAGAGTTCGAGTACAATACATTAAGGGTGGAAGCTCAGCTGGACCTAGATCTCAGCCATGCTCAACGTGAAATATTATTGCAGCTGAATGGATTAGATGAAAAAAGAATACAGGCCCTCCTCCACTCAGAAGTAGTTCAACTCTAGAGGAAGATATGGCATGACCGACACCTTAATGAAAATCAATTCCAGTTGAGAGATTGGGCGCTACTGTATAACTCAAGATACAAGGATTTCAAAGGAAAGCTAAGGACAAGATGGTTAATACCATATACAGTGGAGAAATTCAATGACAATGGTTCATTCCTTATCAGGACCATTGATGAAGAAGCCATCCCCATGCTTGTCAATGGGCATCGATTGAAAATCTACAAGAAACCCCTTTCAAGGCAGGATTTCATTGAAAATGTGGAAAAATCAGTGCCGGTAATAGAGCAGGTTTCTGCCTCTATTTCGGCCACACCTTGATCATCAAAAAAAAAAAGAGGAATAAAAATATCCCTGTACGAAAACCTCTCTAAGGCGGCCAGGGCAGGCAATAAGAGTGAAAACCTCAGGGAGGCGCCTCTGCTGTCTCTCAGAAAATAAAGAATTTGAATAAAAAGAACCTTGGGTGAAAACCTCTCTAAGGTGCCCAGGGTAGATAGTGGGGGTGAAAACCTCATGAAGGCTCCCCTGTTGTCTATCAAAAAAAAAGAGAAAAAGAAAAACAAGGAAAGAAAAAAGAAAAGAAACAGGTCTCATCTCTGAAAAATTATTGGAGCTTGCAGGGAATGCAGTGCAGATAAAGGAGGTCACGCAAAACAAGGACAAGGGTCTGTACCAAGTTACCAGACATCCTCACAGACACTCCCTACATGGCCACTCACTTTTCCCAGGATTTGGACACACTCAGGTCAAGATTCAACCTCCTACAGGAAGTTTCAGGGCTTTCTACAGGAAGTTCTATATTTCTACAGGAAACATCTTGTAGAACCTTTGGGCAGGCCAAAATCGATTCTGAAGATGGATTTAAAGCTGGAAATCTATTGATGAGGCATGCAGCCAGCCCTTTTTCCCATTCATCACCTGTTTCATCTCTTTCCACCGCTATTACCACGATTTGCTCTTGTATTCTTGCACAGTCATGCAAAAAGTCTTGTTTTCCTCAGATTGCAATTTTTTTTTTCTCAAGGGACAAATCAAGTACATGAAGGCCCGCACACTCTACCTGTTAAAGCTTCATCAGGACCCTTCAATCGTGAATGCAACCCTACTCATTTCAGCATGCAGCACAGGAGGAGAAGCAGCTACAGGATGTCCTACAGGAATCCTGTAGCAACTGATCCGCCTGGAATACACACTATGGAGTCAATAGCAGTTGAAATCAGTGCAGGAGGCATGTAACCAACTCCGCTTGAACGTGAACACCTCCTCGACAGCTGAGAAAAGGCAGAGTCGTGCATGCAATGTTCACTACCAGTGGATCGAATTCCGAAGCTTGCATGCAACATCAACCAATGAACGAAGGAATTCCAACACCTGTGCACGAAGCAGCAATGAGCAAAGCCATCGTTCCACGTCCGAAAACCTGCAGAGCACGTCCATAGCCACACAGGTAAGTTCCTAACCTTATTTCATCAAATTGCATAAACTATACTATGGAACTTGCATGTCTGTGAATGGTGCGGGTTGAACAAATTCGGTGGCCAATCAATTGGCCACCCACAGTCAGTCGAATGGCCTCGTGGGATCTGAACAAGCTCAGTTACGCTCGAATCCGCCAAAGAGACATGAAGCCGACACGTGGGAAGTGTCCAGTCGAGGAAAATCGGCAGATTTGCAGTGAAATTGACGGATGGGCAGTGATGATGGCGGGTAATGGAAGAGATAAAAAAATGGCAGTCATAGACATGCTGGAGAATGATGGTTGTGATGTTGGCCAACGGATCGGCCTAGAAACCTCACCCCCGCGCCATGAATTGCACCGTAATTCAAAATCCTTCGACCATAACACTCACATTAACCACTGGCATTTACTATTGCAAACGGTTTTCAATAGCGTACGCGTCCTCCTCCTCTGCAGTTCGGTAGCCAAAGCTTCTCAGCCCGTTTCAAACTCCTCCCACGTCCCAAGCTTGCTCAGAAGCGTCGTGACGTCCTCCAGCCAGCAAAGCTCTCTATAGGAAGGAGCTCTACAGGAAGCACAGCATAGCCTCCCGGAGCGGAGAAACTTGGATCTTTTGCGTCAGAATTAGAGTTTCGAAGAGAGGTAGGCTCGAAAGACACCATACTCATGCATGAAATTTCAAAAGGTGGTAAATTGAATTGTTTAGAGTAGGGAAAGTTAAAACAAGTCTGCCTGTGGGTCAAGAATTGTCATTTTCCTGGGTGATACATGGAGTTTTTTTTAGTTGGTTCAATGTTACATTCTCCTCCATGGTGCCTGTTAATGAATCCCTCCTGTAGAAATGATAAACCTCTGTAAGGACTGATCTATGCATAAAAAAAATGTGACTTGTATATGGTGGGTGTGAAAATTAAGCTCTGCACTCTGTCTGTGAGAGCTTAATTTCATTTTGACAGTCAAGTTTTGGGGCAGAATCAGCATTATAACCAGGGAATTGGTGAAAAGAGAGACACAAACATCTAAGAAACCCTGTCCTGAACATCAAAGGAGTAAACCATACACATAATTCCCCTTCTGATCAGTACACAAGCCAAAACAGAGTATTTTTCACCATGCCAGGAGGGTTTATCAGAAAGGAACCCTCGGATTCCAAGAAGTTGCGAGAAACTCTTGAGGTGGTAGACCTATTTACCTGTGCAAATTGGATGACCTTCTGTGACAAAATTCAAGGTCACGATGATGAGATAATGGAGGAGTTCCTAAGGTCCCTGCAGCCTAAATCAAAGACATTGGCTACCGTAAATTTCTGAGGATTTACCTTAAAACTCACCCCACAACTCATTAGTCGGGTCACTGACTTACCATTGGGGATACCCTGGGATAAAGAGGAAAGGAAATTGGGCCAGAAGGCCAAAAAGGAATTCTTCCTACCAGAAGAACAGTTTTCAGAGGATAAAAATGGGGTCCAGAGAGCTAGCCTACATCCATTTTGGAGCGAGGTAAGCCTTCAAATTATGAAATACATTACCTGTGAGGGGTGATTCATTATTGTATATGGTTATCACTTCCAGTTGCTCACTGAACTCAGGCATAAGATGGATTTACCCACAGAACAAAATCTAAGCATCCCCTACTTCCTCCTACAGTCATTGATTGAGTGTGGCACAAAACTGAAGGAAGGGACACCAGACCAGCTGGCCCATCATGGGCTTATCAAGCTTCTAGTAGAAGATTCCCTCCATGCTTATACTGTCCCTCTCTCCTGGGAGACTTTTCGCAATATGACCAAGGATGATGATATTCAGATTCTGGCTGAAGAACTCACTTCATCCAGCAGTGAGGAAAAGGAGCATATTGAGGCAGAGAAGCAAACTAAGGGTAAGGAAATTAAGGGTAAGAAAACCCAGGATAGGCCACCACAGGAAAAGCAAGAAGAGAAACAAGAAAAAGGCCAAGATACTGAGGCCAAAGCTGTGGGTGAAATAAAAGCACAAATGCCAAGGGAGAAACGGTTGCAAATCAGGGCAGAAAGGACTGAAAAGGTACAGGAAAGTGAGGGCACATCCAAGGAAACCACAACAAAATTGAAGAAGAAGACATCCCCAGCAAAGCAGGCCAAAACAGTGAAAATTGTTTCTACAGGAAGCCCGAAAACTTCTTCTACTGGAAGACAGAAAATAGTCAGCACAGGACTTTCTACAGGAAGTTTGAAGATAGAGCAATAGAGGGAAAAATCACCGGAAATTTTAGCTAGGGAGGCAGCAGCTGTGCTGGCCACCGTAAGCACATCTCCCAAGCAGAAGGAAAAGCGAAAGAGGAAGCCTCCCCTATATTTTAAGGCAAGAAGGAGCTTGAGGATTAAGACTGGTAGACCCCAGCCTCCGTCAAAAGAGCCAATCACAATTGTAGGCACCCCTACCACACAAAAGGAGAGGTCCCCCTCCAAGGCATCCATCACTTATGAACGGGGAAGCCCGAAGACATCCACCTGGAGGGAGAGAATGAAAAGGTTGGACACAAAGGCCTCTCTATAGGATGTTGAGACTATTCTACAGGAAACACTCGCTAGGTTGAAGGAGACCGAAGCAATGGAAGATGAGGCAGCTAAATCACCCCAGGAGGAAGAAAAGGTAGAGAACATTGTGGAACCTAGCCCCCAGCCCAGCTTGGGCTCCTATTATAACTTCTTGGAGGTCGGAAAGATCATTCCTCAAAAATTCACAGCGCCACTTTTCCTTGCACTAGAAGATGAGAGAGTGAGGACCCACACTTGGATGGAAATCGCTAAGTCCAAGGGTGTGGAAGATATAGGTCCTCTGGAGGAACAACTCAAAGAGTCAAGGAGGGAATTGGCTCTAGTACGGCATGTGGAGAGCAGCCAGCGGGTCAGGCTACATGAAGAAAATGAGTTGCTTAGATAGCAGCTACAATTACAGGGACAGAGGAAGGAATACATGCCTCATATCTTGGGAGGACAATAGCAATAGGAGGAGCCCACAATAGCCAAAGATACCCTTGATGAATAGTAGAGAAAGGAATGGGTGCAGACTAAAATTGAGATACTGAATCAGAAGCTACAACAAAAATAATTGGAGACACAATATCTGAAACAGCAGATACAAGAAAAGGAGGCCCAACTGACCTGCATGGCTAGCTGGTCAATGGAAGCTCTGCAGTGTAGGCAGCCTGCCAAATCCTATGCCCTATACCTCAAGGATTAGTGGTTACAGTTTCAGATCAATACCTTGGCTCAAAGGGGCATCACCCCATTCCAAAATTATCATCAATTTGCAGCTCTATGTGGCAATAGTTCATCTGAGGATAGGGCCAAATTATCAGAGTTCTACTAGCACAACTTTTCCCTTTTGGACATGAATGCATGGGATCCCAACACGGTGATAGGAGATGTCTAGCTTATGGCCATGGCCTCTTGGATGAGCCATGAGGAGAAGAGAGCAGCAGAGGTCTGCAGTATCATAGGCAGAGAGCTCAGTGAGCCTCTCATGATCAGAGCGAGCCAAATGACCCGTCAGTAGTGATAAGTGCCCACCAGCAATTGGCCAATAGTCCTCAGGATCTACTGGAATACATTGAGCAATAGGCTCAAGACATTGCCCACTTTGAGGACATGGAGAGACTGTTGGGAGAAAACTGCATGCATGACTGCACAAGGCGGTGGAACACACTGCCTCACAGCCTGAAGATAAAAGAATACCACTCTCCCACCAGGATGAGGGAGGCCTTGGCAAGGGTATCCCTCTACAAACAGTCCTCCTTTACTTTTGGGATTGCTAGAAGGAAGAGTAGGAAGGTGGACAATGAGAGGAGGTGGAAAGGAAGCCAGGATTCCACGACCAAGAAGAGGATATCACAGCAGAGGCTTGGGATGTGAGGGAGGCGATCAAAGCCATAAAGGATGATGAGCTGGACTAGTTTCTCAGAGGATGATGTTGTGGGGAAAAATGCCTATGTAGGATGATCCTATCCACCTAAGGTGTGACAGTGCCTTAGCAACAAACAGAGACAACTATTCTAGTATTCTTCCTTTATGAATTGAGAATGAAGAGAGATAGATGGACTAACCGGTGTCTTCCGTTTGTCCCTCGATCCAGCTTTCTCTTCTCTTTGGGAGTTCCCAGCTACTCGCCTTCTCGCTCGCCCAGCTTCAACAGGTTCCTGCAAGATCACAAGAGGGAAACACTACACAAAGACATAGATTCGTATTCATAACTAGTTCAGGATTAGAAATAAACTAAATATACTAATGCAATCATACATCAAAGATACATCAGCATATAGGAGAAACCAAGATAGCTTTATTGATGAATAACAAGGTTTAGGAGGAGATACAACCAAGAGAGTTCCAATCCAGCATCTCTCTCCCAGCAAATGAAATTCCTATCTTCACCTCCCTTCAAAGCATTAAGCACCCAATGATCTCCGTCTCAAACCAGCAGCAATTCTTTGCAATAACCAAATTCCAGCCTCCAGATCTCATGGAGAAGAGATCCATATATAGATGTTTGGAGTGAAGATGAGTCATCTTGTGATCTGACTAGTGTCCTCTCTCTCTGTCAGTTCTTACTTCCACTTGGAGACTAAGAGCCTCTTACTCGTCACTTAGTCGAACTCATCAAGGCAAGTGTCATGGAGGAAGATTCTGGAAGCTTCCACAGTCTTGACACCTCTCACAAGAGACCTTGACATTCGTCATTTCCCGCTCAGCGCACCCTGGTAGTGCTTCTACCTGCGTTGCAATGCAACTAGTTAGTGTAGCCTCTACATTTCAGCGTAGGCAGCTAGTAGAGCTTCTAAATTGATCCTAAATTGACCTATTTTTGAGCAGTTTCCGGTGGAGAACTTCTGTGAATTGCTATGGTTTGCTAGCCTTGTTCCTCTAGGGGTAGGAAAAACATGTTTAGGGACTTTGGATCCCTTGGATTATGGACATTTCATGCTTATATCTGTAAGGCACAAAAATGTCTATAAAAGTTGCCCCCTAAAGTGTGAGGCCGTTTATCGGGTGAAATGCTTTATTAGGAGGATCCGAAGTATTTTCAATGCTGGGAGGAGACTTGTAATACAATACAATACAATACATTATTTTCATACTTTTTTCATGATCTAGCTGAGGCGGGCATTCCCATGCTCAGCTTTATAAAGTCATTTTCATGTACCTATAACAGACAATCGTCTGATGATAGACTGATGATTCTGATAGAGCCATCATCCTTTTGGTAGGATGATTATCTGTGCTGCAAAGCTGTACATTTCCATGTCTTTATCTTCTGAATATATATCGCAGCCCGGATGGATGAAACTAGATCCGGGGTCTTCAATCTCGTCCGATCTTCACTCTAAGTACAAGTCGATCCATGTGAGAATTGCTCTGAAGTCGAACATGGAAAGACATCGCTTGATTACCAGTCAATGATGTAAACTGTTAACAAGTGCGAGAGGAATCACCGATAATGATGATGACCCTCAAGGTACTGCAGTACAATTCACGTGGTGTGAATAGAGGACTTGGCGTCGAACACCACGCAAAATCTTTCGGTCGGAGGTCATTGATGTATACCTATCGCCGGAAGTGAGAAACTTGCCATTGAGGCATGCAAGCTTCAAAGTACTGAAGGGGGTGTTCCTAGATCAACTTCTTGGATAATGAGCTGATGTCGACAAGAAGCGATCCGTCAAAGGAGGGCCTTAATGAATCCCACATCGATGACATGGAACGGAGCTAATGATTTTGATGGAGGTGAAAACGATCTGATGATATATGATTCAGGGTGGCGGTCATGAAAGAGTATAATGTATGGTAGTGGATGGGACACAGGTGACTTCTCTAAACGACTTCTCTTGAACATATGGCGACACTTATGCGATGGATTGGTAGCATTACCCCAAATATGGATGGTATGGCGAGACCATGGTGATGTGACCGGTGAATGAAACAATCCAACCCGATTGTGGTACGGAGGAAAAGTGTCATGTTCAAGAGCGACTTGCTACCATCAAAGTTTCTTGAGTTTCTCCCAATTTTTCCCCAGTCATTGCTGACCAGTACCTCTTTATTTTTGTCAAGCTTGAGGAGGATAACATATGCTTGTTCAATAACCTGCCCTTCGGGCAAGCCCATCGCTATGTTTTAACGATCCTAGCGATAGGGAAACTCGTTCTCGTCTAAAGACAAGTTTGTCGCTATTTCATGCATTTAACGAGTCTAGCGACAAAGACAACTCGGTCCTTTTCATTTTTAGAGAGTCTGAAAAGGTACATAAAGTTAACTCCCAAAGTCCTTTTTCATCATCTTAATCCCTTAAGTCCGAAAAAGTATAAAACAATACAGAAGGGATGAGTTTTCGATATCTTTAACGAGCCGAACAAAACAAGTGCTTGATCTTTTTGTGCAATAATCCCTCAGGTCCAAAAAGATTAAAATCTAGAGGAGGGATAGCTCTTCCGGTCACTTTAACGCGCTGGAAGGCCAAAACTCGGCAATCTTTTCATATTTTATGAGTCAGATGAAAAGAGATTAAAGAAGACTCGTCTTTTGAGGAACGAGTGATAAAAGGGGTAGCAGTTGATTCCAGGGAAGGATTGGAATTTCCAAATCATGGCAGTGTCACAAGGATGGCTAGTGAAATCACTCTTCGCAGCTGTTCCTCAAAATGGGTAAACAATCATATGGAGGTGAATGATCGGCCATTGGAAAAGTGGAGGTGGTGGGCAAACACGACATTCATGGTGGTTATTTGCCGAAATAGTTCATTTTTTAATGAGCTTAAACGCGGGTGGAAACATTTGCTCGATCTTATGTTTATTTTTTAACGAGCATGAACTATGCGCTAAAACTGCTCGGATCTTGCGTTTATTTTTTAACGAGCATGAACTGTGTGCTAAAACTGCTCGATTAATCCAGTCATATGATAAGAATGTCTCATTAAAGATGCTATTTTTTATGGAGCTTAGATCTCACAAAGCTTTGCTCCGGATCCTTTCGTCATGCAAGTTCGGAAACGACTAATCCTACGAGTTTAAAGGGTTAGACCTACGGGTTTAAAGGGAGGACCTAAAAATTTTAAAAAATAAATAGCCGCCCCTTGCTTGCACTCCAAAAGGTTTTCATGCCCCCAGGTATAAAACAGAGTTTCAAGGTTACCTCTACTTCACTTCCGCCAAAACAAATGTTTTACCGAGAGAGGCCTACCTCTTTCAGGCTATCCAAAGAAAGTTCTATTTGCACCCCAAACAAAACACTTCCTCGGCGATGTCTACCGAGATAGACAAAGGTGAGTGACAACGAGCGCCAAACACATAACTTTGACAAGAGAATCTTATTCTAGAATAACCCCTCTTCCAATCACGGACGGGGTATAGACTAGTCATATTCTCCCGCGGAAACCTACCTTATACCCAAAGTTTCCCTGCCGAAGCAGACCAGGACGCATGCTCCCTGGGTTCCAGGCATATCCTCCTGGATTACTCGTGCTCATCAGGAGGACGGACCGTGGGTTGAGACATTTCTTGCGTGAAGAGACCATTTAGGGATGGTATATGACTATTTGCGATGCGTGATCCGGGGAATGAAATTTGGTCCACGAGCTTGACCATTCTTCCTTCATGCGGAAAACACATTACTCTAAAGAGTGAGGAGACTATGGATCCCATGCAATATATATAGTCTCGTCCAAGGAGTAGGTTATAATCCAAGGGTCCTTGAACGACCATCACGTTCATTTGAACGGTCTTCCCTTTCAATGTTATCGGCACATTGGGGAGGATCCCTAAAGGTCGACTGGTTCCTTTATCGAAGCCTGTTAGATTTCTCATTTCAGGCAAAAGCGCTGGCGAACCAAGCGCTTTCCAAGTAATAGAGGAAAGGATACTCACAGATGCCCCTTCATCAATGATAGTGCCAGCCATTACCATTCTGTATATTTGAACAATAATTCTGAATGGTATGCTTGCTGGTAACCGGGGTCTGCCTAGCTGGTTCCAGTCGAAGGATACAACTAGGTTTCTTGGTGGTGGGACCGAGTATACAGCCGGATATGGCTCTGACGAAGTTCCTTCCTGCGATAAAGGAATGGGCAAATTGCCCCCATGTTCGTCGGAGTCTATGTTGATGAAGAGAATCTGGACGGTGTCGTCTTTATCCTCTTCTGTGATGGTATCATTCGAAGATAGAACCTCTGAAGGCAAGACCGGGTCAACTGCCACCTCGACCTTTTGACTTTCGTCAGGTATGGATTCAGACGGTTCATCCTCAATGATAGGTGCTTCGGCTGACCACCTGGGCGGGCCAACCGGGTTCTCAACTGGTGAAGGACTTGGCAGGAGTTTTTGATATCCAGGAGGAAGTTGCGCTCGTAAAATCGGGCGATCTTCCAAAACTCTCTTAGCCTCATCTAAGAAGGGACAACGGCGGATGGCATGGTCGCCTTCACACAGTTTGCAGGGAAATCTAGCTTTCCCTCTCTGTCCTGTGGCTTCACTTTCACTAGTTGACGGTGTGCTGTCAACATGGCTATCAGAGGTTGACGCCACCGAATTGTGCAAGTGGGGAGACCAGTCCCTTACTATCCGAGGGATGCAAGGACAATCTCTGTGAAAGTGGTCTCCCTTGCATATGACACCTGGCGATTTAGGCCTGGTCAGTGCAGTGTGTGGATTTTCGTTAGATGCCATTCGTTTGCCCCCAGTCGCTTTTGGCTCCTTCTTCTTCTTCTCTTTCTTCTTCTTCTCCTTCTTCTCCTTAGGAGCTTGGCTTTTGGCTTTGCCAGCTCCATCATGGGAAGAGGAAGGAGGAGAGGAAGAGTTAGAGGAGGTGGAAGGCCGGTGGGCAGCTATTGACTGGTCTAACTGCAGATTCGATTGTTCAGGAATGGTGGTGTTTTGAACAACATTAGTTGAGAAGAGCCAAATAGGAAAGTCGATTGTCAGTCCTGGAAGTGACAATGTGGCCATATGGGGCGCTCCAACATCTCCCCAAGAGGAGAAGGGACTAGGATTTCCACCAAGGGGGATTCCTTGGTTGGAGGGCTCCATTTTCTCAACTGAAAGATCAACACGGGAATAAGGGTGATTTATTATTCCGTTAAAATAAATTTTAATGACGCTTTAGACACAACTTGTTTTTTCAATTTTAAAGAGTCGAGAAAAAACAAAAGATGACTCTAGTCGCCTTCGATGTTTTAACGAGCCCGAAGTGACAAATGCTCGGATGGACTTTTTCTGTTATAGAGTCTGAAAAAGGCCAAAAGGAACTGCTCTGGAGATCTAGGCAGAGGGTGTTCCAAACCAATCACAAAACTGCAGAATACGTTTTACGGTACGGCAGTCAATCTTCCCGAATGCTGTGTTCGGTGCATTGTGATCAGTAGGGCGGTCGACACGGCTTCCTAAGGATAAAGGTTTTAAGCCTATAGGGGTCTCCCAATATATACGCGACGGTACGTGGGAGCACAATCCGTACTGGCAATTTTGGTCCCTCAGGAGGAATCACCCAACCATCAGCGAGTCCAACAGATACCAGGTTTTACGACGCCGGAACACGTCTCTAGCCTAGACCTCTATGTTGTGCGTTATGTTACAAAGCGTTATTAAGTTCATTCAGTTTATTTTATGTTGATCTTTCTTAGAAGTTTGCCTTTTGAGGTTCACCACGTGATGTAGATACAACTTCCTAAATGCAATCTAAAAGATGATAAGCAGATTTTATCTCTTTTTTATCAATGAAAATCCTAGCTACAAAGGGAAAAGAAAGACACCATCTTTTCTCAGAGAGCAATCAGCACACTCTAAATGCACTTTTCCTAAATCAAGCATGCAAACTATCAAGATGCAAATGCACAATGCAAGTGTTTGTTTTCCGCTTTCTTAATATTGATGCCTAAAAAGAAAGCTTTTTGCACAACTTCGAATTTGCTTTTAAATGACTAATATAAACAAGTTTACTTTTTCGAAATCAGAAAGGGTAGAAGAGATTACAACACTTTACAACTTTCGAAATGAACACTTGTTTCGACACTTAAAAGAGACAAACTCAAACCAAAAGCAAAAATGAATGTATAATCAATCTGTAAACAGCCAATGAACTCTCTCCTAAGATCACACTCAACAGATCTGAATCAAGGGCTACAGGATGATTATTTCACTCTTGCAGAGGAAGACTGTACATGACGCCACAAACACATAAAAACACTCACAGTCTTTTGTACAAAAGGAGGCAGAATCAAAGCAGAGAAAAGGGGTTATCAGACAGCATGGAAAATTTTAGGGGCTAATGTTCGCCCAATGGGCTAATTTTCCATGATTTTTCCACAAAAAAGATTCGCCAATTTCCAATTTTATAAAAGATGATTCGCCCAAATTTTAGAATATAAAATTATTTTACCTTAAAAATCGCCAACATTATATAGATACTATATATAAAATCATTAGAAATTTGAATAATTTTACAAATATATCAATAAACATTTTATAGTTTGCATATTAGGGATCAATGAGATTCGCCAATGTTTCTAAACTTCAAGAAAATTTTCCATCCTTAAAATTTTCCTTGTCAGACAGGTACCTATGCTGGTTACAGGCTGTAGAAATCAGAGACCAAAAAAAGGCAAAAAAGAGCAGAGAACCCCAGCTGCACAAGGCTAAACTGGATCAGCGCACCTGTATAGAAGGGAAACTGAATTTCAGCACAGGTAGCCTTCACGGGAACTGTGTTGAAATGCAGAGTCTCTTCACAGAGCCTGCGCTGGAGAAAAGAGAGTTGTTTATGGGTTCTGGGTCACGGTTTGCTGATTAATCTACGGTTTCAGGCCAAATCAAGCAACAAACAAGGTACAATCAAAGGGATGATTTGAGGGAGGGCTAAGATCTATCACAAAGGATCATCAAATCATTTGTGAGTCCATCATTCAGATCATAGACAAATCCAGTGATTGGATCAAAGCAGCAGCTGTCTACTTTGCATCTGAGAATAACAGATGCAGTTCGATTGTTGCCCTTCAGTCTATGAAACAAACAATGATAGAAGCACAAATAAAATGACTAAACAGATCTCCCCAGCGGAGTCGCCAATTTTTTGTGGGGAAAAATGCCTATGCAGGACGATCCTATCCACCTAAGGTGTGACAGTGCCTTAGCAACAAATAGAGACAGCTATTCTAGTATTCTTCCTTTATGAATTGAGAATGAAGAGAGACAGATGGACTAACCGGTTTCTTCCGTTTGTCCCTCGATCCAGCTTTCTCTTCTCTTTGGGAGTTCCCAACTACTCGCCTTCTCGCTCGCCCAGCTTCAACAGGTTCCTACAAGATCACAAGAGGGAAACACTACACAAAGACATAGATTCGTATTCATAACTAGTTCAGGATTAGAAATAAACTAAATATACTGATGCAATCATACATCAAAGACACATCAGCATATAGGAGAAACCAAGATAGCTTTGATGAATAACAAGGTTCAGGAGGAGATACAACCAAGAGAGTTCCAATCCAGCATCTCTCTCCCAGCAAATGAAATTCCTATCTTCACCTCCCTTCAAAGCATTAAGCACCCAATGATCTCAGTCTCAAACCAGCAGCAATTCTTTGCAATAACCAAATTCCAGCCTCCAGATCTCATGGAGAAGAGATCCATATATAGATGTTTGGAGTGAAGATGAGTCAGCTTGTGATCTGACTAGTGTCCTCTCTCTCTGTCAGTTCTTACTTCCACTTGGAGACTAAGAGCCTCTTACTCATCACTTAGTCGAACTCATCAAGGCAATGTCATGGAGGAATATTCTGGAAGCTTCCACAGTCTTGACACCTCTCACAAGAGACCTTGACATTTGTCATTTCCCGCTCAGCACACCCTGGTAGTGCTTCTACCTGCGTTGCAATGCAACTAGTCAGTGTAGCCTCTACATTTCAGCGCAGGTAGCTAATAGAGCTTCTGAATTGATCCTGAATTGACCTATTTTTGAGCAGTTTCCGGTGGAGAACTTCTGTGAATTGCTGTGGTTTGCTGGCCTTGTTCCTCTAGGGGTAGGAATAACATGTTTAGGGACTTTGGATCCCTTGGATTATGGACATTTCATGCTTATAGCTGTAAGGCACAAAAATGTCTATAACAGATGAGCAACCCATTTAGCAGGGGGGTGATGATGAGCCCTGAATTGGGTAACTTATTGGGCTCATTTTGCCTAATTATCCTTGTTCAATCCTCCATTTTCATAGATTATGCATGTTTTTCTAGTATGTTTATGTTATTTGAACGAATAAGGGTGGTCACTCTACCAAGGAGGCTAATATGTGGTCACTTCAGGTTTTTTGGAAAAAAATTGGAGCAAAACCAAGCAATTATGGCCCAGGTGACAGCCAAGCTTGAGGTGAGGATTTGTAGGGAGGTTTTCTGTGGCATTTAATGGCCCTTCCTCGAAATCTGCACCCTCAACTCCGAGCTCAACATGCCACCAAAACGAGTTCTAAAGGCAGCCAAGCAGCTTTGGAAAGAGTGACTGTTTACTTCAGTTGGAACAGCTAAGTCCCTTGAATCTAGGAGGGCTACTAGCCCCCTCGTATTGTATAAATAAGAAGGCCTCAGCCTTCGTAGTTTACTTTTTGAACTGTTGGTATTTGCACTATAGTGTTGTCCTTCTTTCAGCTCGTTTTTCTTAGCTACTGCTGTACAAACTTTCTTGTGATGATTATTTTTGAGTAATGGGAAGCAGCTTTACTTGGCATCAGATTTGAGTTCTTTATAGGAGCCTGCAGCTCTTGGGGTTGGGCCCAACCCGAGTGCTAAGGCCTCCTTTATGTATTATTATTTGTTCTTCATGCATTTGTAAAATTATTTCTGTTAAGTAGATTAAACCTTATTGATTAGCTAGGTCACTGTTAATGGTTAGAAAGACTTTTGATGCTCAGATTTAGTTGATAGGTTATTAACAAGGAAAAGCTTCGAAAAAGGGCCATCAAACATCACTAGTTTCACCTCTCCCTCAGTGGGATCAGGAGCTGGGATCAGGGACACCTTGCTTCCCACAAAAACACTGATTTTTCTTTTCCATGCAATCACTAGAGTTTCATTTTCATGTGTAGAAGTTGGTTACAAGTTCAGACTTTTGCTTGCTTAGTTGCACGAGTTAGTATACATGGTTTCATTGCAATTCAACTTATGTCCATTCTTTTTTCTAATAGCTAGATCATATTAGGTCAACGTAACTAGGTCTTTGATTTTTTTAAGTTTTCGTTGTTTTAGTTGGAAAAACGACTTGCAGTGCACCTGTATCACTTCTCTACCTGCCCATACTTCATCACACCCATCTGCTCCATCCCTCAGTTCAGCTTCTGGCCTCATGTTTGCCATTTGCTCACATAACCCTAGTTTTTGTGCATCATTGCTTCAGTCCTCCTTGAACAAATCCAGCCATCTACCTCTATCCTCAACTCCATCCACCAAGCCCTAGACCACCTCCAACCCTTATCCTACCTCCATACCCACTCCTCCATCTTTCTCCATCCATCCATCCTCCAAAATCCCAGTTCTGCACATCCTGTAGAAAGTTACAGAACATCCTGTAGAAAATCACAGACATCCTGTAGAACTTCTGCAGACTTCCTGTAGAAGCTCACGAATGAGGTTTCTTCATAGCCAAACTCTATGAAACTCTCTGGAAGGGTGTAAGGGACACCTTAGGCCCTCTCTGAACCTTCCCGACCTCATCCAAGCATTCCCACTCGCCAATCCACCTTTGCACAGTCAAATCGCATGCATAATAATTCTGGAAACTTATCCAAAAATATAAAAAGATGTTTTTTTGCAGATGTTACTGTAGAAGTAGCTTAGATACATGTATTTACCTTTCTATAAGTCAATGGCATTTCTTTCAGTAGCTTGCATCCTCTTTCTTGCATTGGTAGGGATAGATGGTAAAATTAGGGTTTGCTAGGGTTTACGTTTCCTTTTTACTTTCCAGTTTCTTTCTGCAAGTAGATCAGCCTTCTTTGAGTTAGCTTTCTTCCATTAGTTAAAAAGCTTCTTCTCAGAGCTCATAGAAGTTGTCTTGATCCCCTAGCGAACTTGTGCCAGCTGACCAAGTGACAACTGCGGCAAGAGCTAGTATTTGTGCATACAGCATCGTCGCTTCCAAGTTTGTTACGAACTACCGCGTTGATAAAAGTAAAGAAGGGAGTCCCAGGAGTTGCAGCATTATTTCTGCAGTACTGGAGCTCACCACTTGTGCAAAGGAAATCTGGTTCTAAGAGCCGCCTCATCAATTTGAATCACCTAAATTACACCTGATTCAAAATCTTCCACGTTTCGAAATAAGGCATTATAGAGGGATAACATGCAGCCCATAAACTCTTCAGAGTGCAGGAAGCCATAAAACCATGCCTAGACTAAGCATGCCTGCACTGGTGCAAAAATCCATTGCATGGTACAGGCAGGTAAATGCAGGTCCATAGCCTGTATAAAAGCATGATCAAATTAATTTTAAACCTGCAATAGACAAACCTTTATTAATAATTTTTTAATCCTGATAAAACAAGGGAAGTAATGAATATTCTCGAAAATAATCATTTAGCCAAACAACAACGTGAGAGATTCTGAGTAAGAATAGGACAAAACAGAGGCCCAACAGTTTTTACATCCATTTGCATGATAAGTCTGCTTGAAATTGATATCCTGTAACAACCAATTAAGTAGTAGGAGGTATTTTTGGAAATGATTGTGGTTAGAAGAAGAGAAAAGTAGTTTGGTTGATATCAATTCTAGCACCATTCTCCCTCACTATTGACAAGGAATTTAACACTGTTTCACCACTGAGATTGTTTTTTTTTTTTTTAAATCCACACCTAAATAGAACCAAAGAGGAATAGTAGAAGAAATGGGGGGAGGATTAAACAGAAGAGAACCCTCAGACACCAAGAGTATTCACCAACACCCTTCTGTAGTGGACATATTTAGAAGACACCAATTGTTGGGTTTCTTTGATTTGTTAAAGGGGTACGATGATGATCTTTCTCATGAATTTTCCATGGCATTACATTATCAAGATAAAGACAGTGCCACTACTATTGTCAGAGTGTTGGCCATCTCTCTAAGTCCTGAAACCATAAGTAGATTGACCATCGTACCCCTAGGAATTAGGTGGATCAAAGAAGACAAGGTAGTGAGTGTCACAACTAGGAAAAACTTCTTCATTTTGAAAGAGAAGCCTCTAGAATATAAGAATGGAGTAAGAAGAGAAAGCCTACTTTACCCTTGGGATGAGGTAACTTACCATATCCTCAAGTATATATCTATTGAAGGGAGATTGAGTGTGGTTTATGCCTACCACTTCAGATTGCTCCATGAGCTAATATTCAAGGCAGAATTACCTCTCCCTCAAAGACTTAGTGTTCCCCATTTCCTCCTATAGTTAATCATGAAGATGAGTTAGAAGGTGAGGGAAGGAAGGCACCAAAACTTAGCTCACCATGGCCTCATCAAGTCAATAGTGATGGATGCTTTGAGCCACTTGAGGATCCCTATCTTATGGACTAAATTCATGGACATGGATAAGGAATATTTCATAGAAACCCAAGCCATCACACTTGGAGAAACACCAGCCTCTAGCATTGGAGGTAAAGAAGGTAAAATAAAAGAAGAAGAAGGAGCAAAAACAGAGGAGGAAGAGGAAAAAGAGGCAGAAAATAAAAGAAGAGGAGAGAAAAAGGGAGGAAAAAAGAGGCAACAAAGACAAAGGAAGGAGAAGAAGAAATTAAAGGAGAATAGGGGGAGAAGTGAGTAGAAGAAATAATAATCCATGAGGATACTTCTAAACCCCAAGAAGCAGAGAAAAAACTACATCAAACTTGTCTATCTATAGGGGATACTGAATAGGAAGTAGTGACAACATTGGACACATTAGGCACTCCTGTCATGCCCAAGAGGAGGTAACCAACACAAGGTCCCCTGTATTTCAGAACCAGGAAGAGCACAAGGATTAGACAAGTGAAACCACAAGCTCCCACAAAGGTTCCTATCATTATTGATGAATAACCAAGTAAAAATGAAGAAGTAGGAACCAGTGAAGGAAATATTGAGGAGGTCACTCCTCCTAAAACCAAAACCAAGTCACCTATAGCATCTGTGGGTAGGCCCACCACTAGGTCAGTGACCTTCAAGAAGCACATGACACAAGTTTCCTTTGAGAAAGTATAATAAGAGAAGACATAGGAGAGACAAGGTTTGTTATAAGAGAGACAGGGTTTGCTATAGGACGAGTAGGGTTTGCTATAAGAGTGTTGACAGTACTGGAAATTCATTAACCAAAGGGATCTCCCTGATATAAAGTCCCAACTAGACCTCACACCATTTGGTGTAGGAGTCCCATCAGGTATAAAGTCTCGGTTGCCATATACTTAGAGATTTTCCTTGGCTCTAGCTGTCAGCACATGAGAGTGTTATGCTGGTATCTTCAAACAACAAGGTATGTTTCCCTGGTGAGTGCATAATGTAATTGTGTCAAGGTTCTCTTACTGCAAAGTGGTGGAGTAAAGTGAGCCTCTAAGTGAGAGGTAGTAGTACCACCTAGGAAGAGACACACGTGAAACAGAAATGGTTTGTCCAGCATCCAACGGAATAGTCCACGGTGGATGTGGCAGTCATTAAAACTGAAAGTGCAAGGGAAAACACGTACACCATCTAACAAAGTAGTCCACATGGATGTGACAACCGTTATAACCAGTAAAAAAGAATGGTCTTCCTAATGTCCTACGGAGTAGTCCAAAAGGATGAGACAACAATGATAACCAATACAACACATTCTCAACAATGGAAGTGCTAAAACAACCAGAGTAGTTCAACTATCTTAGTACAGGTTAAGAAAACATGCATTACAAATGTTTTAAGAGTAGTCTTACAAACATCTACAAAACATGTGTGAAAACGTGTTGGCCTTAATAGGCTTCCAAATTAAGAAAAATTCCCAAGACACATCTGTACACCATACATCACTAGTCTGATTAGTGGGACATTGGAGCAACTCCTCGCTCCTCAAAGAACTGACTGAAAAACTCTCAAGGATATGTGGGAGGAGCTAAGGTAAAAAGTACTTGCCCATACAATGGGAGGGGTATATATAGCCAAGGGTGATGCTTGACCCTTGTGACTCTTGGACTACCCTCATGACCATTCACCTTCAATTGACTTTTCATCTGACAACAGATATGGCCCATAGTAGTGATGTGGCCTCGACAACTCATGACACAACTTGACATGACACTACTCACATGGACTGGCTGGCTGTAGTGGTAATGTCAAGTTGTTGTTGCTGCTGAGTGATGGATGTTTTCTTGGATGTTCTTTGTCTTCACCTCCGCATGGCTTGATGTTGTGGGGTCTTTAATGGTCTTGGTATTGTAAGATGGTTACATGCATGTGTTCCTTTCACTTGAGCTTCTTTCGTTCATCTCATTGCAAGTAAGTCTTCTAACATGTTCACTCCTTATTCGTCCCATTTTTCGTCTCTCCATGACCCATCAGTGTACCTGTTCCTACAATTCACTCATGATGGGACGAAATTAAATCCAAAAACTCATAGTCTAAGATGATGCATTGTTTCCCATGGTCCAGGCCTGGGAGAGATGACATGCTAGGAAGAGGGCCCAGTAACTATGCACTACGCAGTTCTAGGTGACAGGGAGGGAGACTGGTCACTGAGACTGTGCAGAGCGCAACTCAGGATTGGATAAGGAACTCTGGGGGACAACCTTCACTATCGGGGAAAATTGCGCAGTGGTGACTGGGAGGCAGGATTACGTAGTTGAGGTCACCAGTGGCAGCTGCAAGGTGGGGCCCTAAGAGGCACCTCTGTGCAATTTTCTGAGGGAAAACAAGACTGGGAAGCAGTGGGCATAGTGGATAGTTCTACATAGTTTCTGGGAGCAGTGAGACCTGACTAAGGGAGGTCACCTCTGCATAGTTTCTGGGAGTAGTCCAGGCTCAGGTCTCTATGCATTGTGGAGTTCCAGCAGGCAGGGAGGAGGCTTGATGACTGATCTTGTGAAGTGCACAGTTCAGGTCTGGATTTGAGGCAGCTTCTGCGTAATTCTGGGAAGGAAGGTAGACTACTCACCTCTAGGATTGCGTAGTGAAACTGTCCTAGGAATAGCCTCAAGCACTACACAGTTCTAGGTAGCATAGAATCATTACTAAGGGATGATACCATGCACTGCATCTCAATTGGGGTATGGGGAGAGGGGGTTGTCTGGTCGGAGGGATTTTCAGGAAAATGGCTAAGAGTGAGAGGCAAGTGAACTTGTGAGGACTCGACATTGTGATCACACACTTAGCATACTTCGACAACATAACAAAATAGACCACCGGGAAAAAAAGACAAAGCATTTCCCTTGTGAGACTGTTTAGAGTGAAAAGCAACAAGTGCGACACTTGGGATAGACCTTTGGATGACCGTGACAACACTTGTGTGAAAGTGCTTACAACTTTGTGTATGAGTGCGATAGGTGTTTAGATGGCTAGGACAACTTGCATACATAAAGACCAACCTTCATGGTCACCAGAACAGTTCGCAAACATGACATAAAAACCAAACATGTAAAAAGATGACAATTGATTCGAAAAGCAAAAGGGAGAAAGACACGTAGAGGAAACACATGGAATGAATTTCAGTGCTTGCAACCATGCATGTCATTGAAGACAGAATGATATGAAAATGATAAGAAATCCTTCAAGCTACACTAAGATGTGTATTTCAAAAGATGTGCTTTATTTTCCATACCTACCCTCCAAAGGTTTATGCGTCGGATGGAGTCTTTATGTGACCCTGATCTTCTATCATACTTCCTTGGTCTACTTATCTTTCTCCTCAGCTCCTTGAGAGTCACCTAGCATGTCATCCTTCTTTGTGGCCCCTAAGAGACACAATTGCGCAGTTTCAACGGGAAGTGACTATTGCAGGATGAGGCCCTGGGAGGACATATCTGCACAATTTTAGGATGCAAGGCAAACTGAGAAGGTGAGGGACAAAACTATGCAGTTTTTGGATGCAAGGAACTACTGCAGGATGAGGCCTTGGGAGGTCACATCTACATAGTTTCAGGATGTAAGGCAGACTCGACAGCTGAGGGAAAAAACTGTGTAGTTTTTGGAGATAGTGGGTTCCGGCTGAGGGAAGGACACTGGAGGAAACCATTGTGCAATTTTGAATTCTAAGGGAGGCTTTCCTTTCTATGCATTGTGTAGTTCCAGAAGGCAAGGGAAAAGCTTGAGGGTTATAGATGTGAAGTGTGCAGTTCAAGAAAGCTGGATGAGGCTGGGTTGCTAAGGAAACTCTGGAATTTGGCTAAGTGTGGGATCAGTGGAACTGATGTGAACAATGATAGAACTTAACTATGATCACACACTTGAACACTTAGTGATACAACATAGACCATCTAGAACATATAACACATACTTCGATTAATGAAACAACCTTTGTGGCAGCTTATGACAAGTGTGGCTCCGATGATAAACTTTAAGAGGATAAAGACGACACTTGTGCAAGAGTGCGTGAAATGAGTGTGAAACATGTCTATGTGATGAGAACAACCCATTCTCACAAATATTTCCCCTTGAAGCAAACAAACTTCCCTTTGCATGACAAGCGATAATCCCATGCCCAAAGATGACACGTACTATATAAAGATAAAAGCGTGAATGACTCTTAAGAGGGGAGCTTGATATCATCTTACCAATAAGTGACTAAGGAACGAATGATCATGTGATCGACAGTATGATCCGAATTTTAAGTACATGCCAAAATTTTGGAGGGTGTTGCAGCTGCTACAACACTTGGTGACACATTGGTTGAATTCCATCTTCTCTGTCTTCGTTCGTTCAATGCAGGGCCTTGGTCCATTAGGGAGTATTGATTCATCGTGCAGATTACTTTGACTTCCCCACTTGCCCCATGGACAAACATGGTTCGCCTTGTACCAACTCAGTTGAACACAACACAAGATTCAACCAGATCACAATGTTTCAAATTGGGAAGGGTAGTTTGGCTCGTGAGCTTAAGATTTTCAGAGTATATTTTTTCATCTTTGGTGTTGCTCCACTACCAGTAGGCCTGGATAGTACCCCAATGGAGTCACGTAGGAACAAAAGCATTGCTCCACTTCCAACGAGCCTGGATAGTACCCTAGTGGAGTATCCTGCTTCACCTCTCTACGCAGGAAGCCTTTCTCTTCTTTTGCCTTTGTTATTTTTTTAAAGACAACTGTGCATTGACACTTATTTATTTTTTGGGTGGAAGAGGGATCCCGACTTATTGAGAGCAAGAGAGGTTGTTCCTTCAGAGAAACATGTAAAGACCTTTGATTTAATTTTTCTCGTTTAGATTTTCCCCTTCTTTGTTTCTACTAGTTGGATAAGCTTGAACACACCAAAGCATAAAACTGAGTAGAGGCATGAGGTTCCCAGACTAGACACAGGTTCATGGTTGGACCAAAGCTCTCCTTACGAATGAAACGTATTTTCCGTCAAGACTTCAGTGCCCAAAAGTTACAACCAAACACAAAGAAGACGGACAAAGGACTAGCCAAGGGCTGCAGTGTCACAAGACTCTTTGAACTTCAACCACATACACATTCAGAAGCCAGGACGCAGGTCCAGGCACAACACTTATTCGCGTAGTGAAAACAAATGGAAAACTCAACAAAAAGAAAAAAGAAACAGAACTAGGAAAAAAAATCAAAAGGCAAGAGAATAAAATGGCCAAAGAAAACAGGATGTAAAATGAGAATAAGAAAACCAGGATGGACTACGAGTGAAAGGAAGGGAAAAATAAGATGTAGCTAATCGTACTCCTATCCTAACAACTAGATGGTTGGGGTTACGTGTAATGAAATTTCTAGTGAAGCCACTGTAGTCGTTCCCAACCTGCATCCACAAATATAAAAACAATTAAAACAGATAAAAAATGATGTGCAATAGAAAATACAGAAACTTGAAAAATTTGCACATGGGAAGGAAGGTCTTTCTTGTGGGAAGAAAGACGTGTCTCAACCGCTACTTTTACCCAATACATATTCTTACCTCTTTGATGGATACCACTTTTCAACAAACTTCGGAAACCTCTTGTGGGTGTGATCCAGGTGGATGTTGGTGGCCACCCACCTATCCCATTTGGACCCCCACAACTGTCTCTTTCAGTCTTTTCAGTTTCCTAAATTGTAGCACAATTTACTATTTTTAGCAGTTTTTCGGGTCCTGAACTTCCGGAGCCGTTTTGAGGCCCTAAACGACGTTTTTTTGGGAATCTGGGGCAACATGAGTCCATGGACTGATGTTGCCTCCCAAAGTGGTAGTACTCGGATAGATCTTTCTAACGAGCTATCATACGCGTCAAACGAAGATCGTATGCCAAAGTTACGACCCCGGGAAATTGATGTACCAATTTACCCAAACGGGGCCCACAATTTGGCGTTTCATCTTCTAGGGTTAGGTTTCGGGATGTGAAGGGTTTTCCATTGTTTCTCAACAATAAATAGGCCTTCGAGCCTCATTGTAACTCAGTTCGGAACAGTTCAAAGGCATGTAGCCGCCACATCTCTTCTCAGAGATAAGCTACCATCGCCCTAGCTGGCTTCTTTCCATTTCTGTTTGTAAGCATATTTCAGTATTTTACAGTAATGAAATGAAGTATTATTTCCGCTGCATCTCTGTATTTATGGTTATCGCATCTCTGTATTTATGGTTATCTCTGTAATCTATTGCGTTCCTGTTTAAATCCGGATCAGTGGTATCAGAGCGGTATGCTTTTTCTCTGTTTTTCTTTGCATGTCCCCAACGAGGTCGGGATATAAGGAGTTAGGGCTTGAACTGGTCGAACCTTTGCAAGACCAGCCTCGCAAATCCCGACGGCCTCCCATGGCGGATGAGAAGAAAGACGAGGGGGCAGGAGATCCTATCAAAATCTTGCTCGAAGAAGCGCTCGAGCGGCAAAGGAACGCGATGATGGATATCTTTGCGCAGATCCTTCAGCGGCTACCCAGAGGCGACGCATCGGCTTCCAACAGCGACTCTGGAAATGCCACACCCTTCAAGGTACAAGTTAATTTTGAAATCCCCATATTCGAGGGTCAAATAGACGCAGATGTCGTAGATAAATGGTTAAATCTGCTAGATGGGTATTTTTCTGTTCACGAATTTTCAAGTCGGGAAAAGATTGTTTTCGCTCTTCTCAAAGCAGCCCCCCACGTCAAGGACTGGTGGGAAACCTACTGCGAGCAGAAGGATGAAAATACAGGCTCACTATTTTCAGCCGCACCCACTTGGAATGACTTCTGGGATGCCATCAAAGAGCAGTACTACCCTGTCGGAAGCTATGAGGACAAATACATCAAATGGACCACACTGCGACAGGGACGAGACCAAGATGTGCCGGAGTTCACAAACATTTTTCATACCCTTCGCACACAGTTGGGTATCAAAGATTCTGAGCTGCATCTGGTACTCAAATACCGTGGCTGCCTGAACAAGTACATCCAGGAAGAGATGGTGTTCTTGAACATCTCCTCACTTGGCACAGCATACCGATACGCTGTCAAAATCGAGCAAAAGTTCAAACAGAAGAAGCGAGACTTTGGATCTGCAAATCCAAAGCCCAAAGGACAAAGCCAAGGCGGGGTGACCCAAGACAACTCGTCGAAGCCGCAAGAAAAGAACAACACCACGAAGCCGAAGAAGGACACAGGGAAGTGGTGTGAGTTCCACAAGAGTCCCACTCATAACACAAGTGAGTGTCGGACCAAGCAGTCGCTGGTGGCTGAGTTGAAGGCTTCCGAATCAGATGCATGTTCCGACCCTGAGCCAGAACCCGATAAGGGGAATGGCAAAGGGAAGCAGATCATTGATGCGGATCCCAGCGCCACTGTTGCCACTGCCAAGATCCAGAAGAATGAACTTGCAGATCCAGAGGAAGGGGAGCGTCTTTTCCACTCACAGATGTGGGTGAAGGGTTCACCGCTACAATTCATTGTCGACAGTGGCAGCCAAAAGAACCTCATTTCAGCAGAGGTCGTGAAGCGGTTGGGCCTACCGACTACACCACATCCACAGCCGTACAGTATCGGGTGGCTTCACGAAGGACGAGATCTGAAAGTTCGCCAGCAGTGCCGCCTTCCCTACAGCATCAAACCCTTCACAGACGAGGTATTGTGTGATGTTACACCTCTGGATGTTTGCGATGTATTATTAGGCCAACCATACTTGTGGAGGCGACATGCTGTGTATGAGTCAAGGCCTCGTGCTGTCATTATTTCTTTGAATGATTCATTATACAGGATACCAGAGGTAGCCCCACCTACCGCCACATCTTTGATCACTACCAAAAAAGGTAGCAAGCTCATATCACAGACCAGGAAATTCATCTGTCTGGTTCACTCCCAAAATAAGGGGAAGATTGTTGCTACATCCACGACCCCTGTAAAGGGTTCCTCCATGCAGCAATAGCAGCAAAGGGATACGGTCATGACAAAACACAGGAACAACTTCTCCTCACCCACATGGGTACCACACAAGTTTCAGGTGGGCAACAAAGTCTGGTTGCATCGACAGAAAGAACGCCTTACCAGAACCCATCAGAAGCTCAGATCATTCCGACATGGTCTTTACAGCAGTACCAAGGCTATGGGGAACAATGCTTTGGAGCACATCATTCCTCCATTCCTTCGCCTGCACCAAATGTTCAATGTGGACCATCGTCGACCATGCTTCCCACCATCACTGGACACATCAGAGTTTGCAGGACAAGTTCAGCAGATGGAGGAACTCAACGCAATGGGGACCATTGCTTCCTAAGGGGGGAGGAATGATCCAGGTGGATGTTGGTGGCCACCCACCTATCCCATTTGGACCCCCACAACTGTCTCTTTCAGTCTTTTCAGTTTCCTAAATTGTAGCACAATTTACTATTTTTAGCAGTTTATCGGGTCCTGAACTTCCGGAGCCGTTTTGAGGCCCTAAACGACGTTTTTTTGGGAATCTGGGGCAACATGAGTCCATGGATTGATGTTGCCTCCCAAAGTGGTAGTACTCGGATAGATCTTTCTAACGAGCTATCATATGCGTCAAACGGAGATCGTATGCCAAAGTTACGACCCCGGGAAATTGATGTACCAATTTACCCAAACGGGGCCCACAATTTGGCGTTTCATCTTCTAGGGTTAGGTTTCGGGATGTGAAGGGTTTTCCATTGTTTCTCAACAATAAATAGGCCTTCGAGCCTCATTGTAACTCAGTTCGGAACAGTTCAGAGGCATGTAGCCGCCACATCTCTTCTCAGAGATAAGCTACCATCGCCCTAGCTGGCTTCTTTCCATTTCTGTTTGTAAGCATATTTCAGTATTTTACAGTAATGAAATGAAGTATTATTTCCGCTGCATCTCTGTATTTATGGTTATCGCATCTCTGTATTTATGGTTATCTCTGTAATCTATTGCGTTCCTGTTTAAATCCGGATCAGGGTGCGTCATTGTCTGTATCGAGCTTCTTAGCAAATGCAAGAAGGATTGAAACTTTCTACCTGCGACAGAGCTTTCCAAGTAAGATTGTTCTAGCCATTTAGTGATTAGATCATAAAATTCATGGTGGTTGTTTGGAAAGCCTCGTGATCTTTGAAAATATGAATTTTTTATTCGAGAACCAAGATCATGATGGGAATATTGTAAAGAAAAATAGATCTGATCATCCTCGGCGGTAATGCCAAGATTGTGAGGAAGTTATTGTTTTTTGAAGGAAAGTTGTTGAAGATGCCAATGAACCACGTGAATGTTTGGAAGTTGATGATAATGTTATATTTAAAAAAAAAACCCCCCCTTTCCAAACTTAATCTAATTAGCTCACTTTAAAAAAATGAATACTTTATGTGATTCACTTTTATAAATAACTGAAAGTCATTTTTACAATGGTACTTTATGAACTATCCACTAAATTGTAATTTAAATAAAAGATAAAGTGACTTTAGAATTATAAGTGACTCACTTTTTATAATGGGTGAGAACACTTTTACATAGAGTAACTTTAAAACATAAGTTACATGCGCTTTTTGAAAAAGTAACTCAACAAAAAGAAAGACTTGAACCCAAGACCTCTATTTCATAAAGTATCTTGAGACCAAGTGAGCTAGTTTAAAAGGTTAGTAATTGTTGGAAAGGAGGAAGGAGATTTTTTTTTTCTCACTGAAGCTTTGGGGTGCGTGCTTACTTTAAAAACCCCTTTTTTCCTACAAAAAAAAACCACACAAACCAATCGAACAAGCAAAGGTATCCAAGCCTTATGACTTGAAGTTAGATTTGGCTGGAAACTATATATTTTCCTCAATGTTTCTCATTTTTCGAGATCACACTAAGGTGCAACGGAAAAGAGCATACACATGAGAAAAATCCTTTCTTTCTGTTTCTGGTTTGCCTAGATCGCACAGTTGTAGGGAAGAGAGCATACGCAGAAATGAAAGGTATAGATCCGGTAATAAATTTTTTTTATAGGACCATAAACCGAAATAAATAGAGAGATAAATAACTATAACTACAAATAAATACTATATACCTCTATATCTTAAAAATAACGTATCTAGGGCTATCAGAAACCTTTTCGAATGAAACGAAAGGGGTTCCTCACTGGAACAAATGCTCCTAACACAATAGAACAGTCCTCTCGGCCTGAACGCAGTCATAAACAATAGATATAGGAAACGACAATCAGATGCAGTTGTACCGACTTCGGATTTGGATCACCAATGGATGTGGCCCTCAAATAGCTCTGATACCATGTAGAAATTTACAAGGTAATTTCCTTAGATAGAACACCAAAGGACACCACTCACAAACAGATCATAGATCAATACACTAGTATTATTGACGTGGTTAAAACCCTCAAAGAGGGAAACAATCCACGATTTGAGCCAACGCGGCCACTTCAGGCAATTTATTAATGCAAAAGAAAGAAAATTTACAGAAGCTTCTCTCATGAATGATCACATACCAAATGACCCTCCATGATCTTTAAATAGAGATCATGGACCAATCGGGTGTTAAGCCACGGATCAAGTGTCGGTAATACCGAGGAGAGAATGAACCATTAGATCACTTCATGTCTAGAACATATCATGACCGCTAGATTGTAAGTTACAAAAAAAACATACTAAAGAAACACACTTTAACTAACTATACACTAGACCAAGTTATGCTTAATTATTTCCTATGTGTTGGAATATTCTAACACCCATATCAACAAAAATAATGCAAGGTGGAAAGTGTTCTGCAGAACAAAATCTTTGTTATTGTACAATAATTTTCCTTTTAAAGGTACAATATGGCACAAGGTGGTACTATCCTTGGTGTATGTTTCTACTCTAAGAATGATATCCTAGTGGTAAGTGTCCAAGAGATGCCAACCCTGGTCAATAGTTTAACTACATCCTGCCTGGGTTAAGCCATGATCTTCTGTCAAAAGGTAAGCTGATTTGAAAGAAAGCATAGGTAAAAAATATGAATATCAATTGGCCTTCCACGTTACAACCCAAGCAGACAAAACTTTCCTATTAATATCATATATCCATCTTGACTGCATATTGATTTAACACCAAGAGAGGGATAAAAACAAAAGACATGAAAGCCTCATTTATTTTCCATTTTAGATTTTTATTAGAATCACATACATTAAGTCTGTTAATACTGTTAAAGTGACATGCCTCTTCCACCTGGGTGCAAAAGATGGCCATGGATCATTCAACTTTTCAATAAGGTTCTTAACTTATAGGAGATTTATATCTAGATCTCACCCTCTATCTAATCTGCAATCTGAATTATTCAATTATTATGGATTTTCCATTAGTGATTTTAACTTTGCCAAGACAAGAGAAGAAATTCCATTTGACTTGCCATAAATAGATATACAGTTAAATCGATCACACTAAACTATGAGTACAGTAAGTTTCTCAATGATACAAAATATAAGGTAAGGAAAATCCAACAAGCACTCAGTTTCCCAACATAATATCATAAATCTACATGCTCAAATACATGATTAATATCATAACCATCATAAACTGGTTAAGAAAAATATGTTCAAACTTGGTTGGAAAAGAGTCATACAATGACTAAATGCTTAAGTATACTTACCACATATGAACCATTAAAACCATATGATTGTCTCAGAGAAATAATACAAATAATGGTAAGACAGCCTACCAAAAGAACTTTAGCAATGTAGTGATGTCTTTTTCCTCAATCTACATGATCCATTCCTATAAACATATTTGCATCAAATTAGTTATTTTAAATTCCATAGGTTATAACCAATAAAGAGACTATTTTGAAAAATTAATTCATCTCGGAAACTCAAATACAAAAAGCTATGACAACTAGAACATTCCCATTAATAAATAGTTGCTAAAAATCATATCTGAAATGTTTGAGTCATGCATAAACAAGTAATTGCTTTCAGTTAGGTAGCCAACAAAGTGGGTTTGACTATGGAAGGAAACTTCAAGGTTTAATACACTTGATCCTGGAGTCATGGGATGAAATACCTTTCCAGGAAGTCATTGTTACTGGAGTGCAAGCCCTAGAGCTTATTATTGATGCTACTTGATTCATTTTGTTAATTTTAATACCACTTCTTCAGCCTTGTGAGCATCACCTGATGCAATAAGTGTTGAGTGGACTATTCAAAATCATGTGAAATTGGTCATTCCACCAATCCTCATGGAATATGGGTCTTTCCTTAATAGTTTAATTAATCCACAAGTACAAACTGCAAGCTTTGAGGTCAAAGATGGTATAAGGAATCAGGGTAGAGTACTAAAGATTTACCATTCACATTAAGAAGCATAAAGGTTATAGCAAAATCTCACAAAGGAGAAATGCAGATAATGCATCAAGGGTGTGTGTTAGTTAAAAGTCAACACAATTTTTTTTTCATGGAAAAATTTATGGGAAAACTTAAAAAGTGATCACATACTTACCCAAACATGATTTTGATTATGATCAAAACAAAATTGTCATGAAAACAAGATCTCAGGTCAAATTCATATTGCAAGCATAAAGTCAAATCTAAATAAGATGCATAGATGTAACAGAAATGAAATTCTAAAGCTGTATAAATTGAAGTTAATTTAGGGTGCCTGAGACTATATTTTTTTATTAATTATTGAATTAATATTTCATATAAATCTCATCAAATTCAACCAACTTAAATTCATGGCTCTATTATCTAAGTTTGAATTTGGGTTATTAACATGGTGATGCCTTGTCTCAACCGCTAAACCAAAGCCCAACAAACATAAGACTACAAAATGTACAATCATTACCATAATAAACCAAATGACTCTACACAGAAGAATTTATTCTTTACTGGAAGAGCATATTGCTTACCGATATCCACAAAATGAATGCAAGGTGGAAAAAATTCTATAGAACTGAATCTTTGTTATTATAACTTGTAGCATTGGAATATCAAATGGCAATAAGTTTTGAAGAATTCAATCAAAAACCGTCCAAGATCATTGGCTCACATGATTAATGGTACCCTGTCCTATAAATCTAATATTTTTATGCACTTACAATTAAGGGAGAAAACAAGATCCAAAAGAATGTATACCACCCTGCTCAGAGAAATACATCCAATCAGAAAGAGAATGTTAGTTTAAACAATTGTGGATATGTATAATGAAGAATTTGGAAGCACGGTACAGTACTATAGATTCACCATTCACATTAAGAAGCATAAATATTATATAAAAATCACATTATTTACCATTCACATTATTTTACACGCCTAATTCACATTGAGATGGATTACACTTGACTTCTCTCAAAATGCACTTGACATAGACAACCCTTGATTTCCTCTATTCCTTTCTCTCAAGGTCATATCATAACATCATGCACTACTCAAGTTCTACAGATTGTCCAAACATATTCAACCTAAGGAGGATACAAAAGTAAACAACCTCGGTGTCATCAATACTCAATGTTAAATAATTTCATTGCCACGATTATGCTTTTTGTTGGGAAAGTTTGCTAGAATCATTTTTCCTATAAGTTTTTGAATGTCTTGTTCACCACTTCTCTGTAAAGACAAAAATGTACAACAATTTTCCTTTTAAAGGTACAATCTGGCACAAGGTGGTACTATCCTTGGTGTATGTTTCTTCTCTAAGAATGATATCCTAGTGGTAAGTGTCCAAGAGATGCTAGCCCTAGTCAACGATTTAACTACATCCTGCTTGGGTAAAGCCATGATCTTCTGTCAAAAGATAAGTTGATTTGAAAGAAAGCATAAGTTAAAAATATGAATATTTGTGTCCAATTTCCTCCTTTTCCTGTCCATAGCCATGGCTTCTTCACCCTTGTTCTCCCTCTACCCCTCCCCATGTCCTCACAAACCTTCATGTACGTCTGTCCTACATGTTCAGTAGCACCTGTAGCACCTCTGATGAGATTACAGAACATCAGAGGTCTTACTTCCAAGAGAAGGTTGGTTGTTCATATGGCGCCTGATGAAGAGAAAATGACAAAGTGTTCTCCACTAGATTTTCCCCTTGTAAGTGAGTTGTCCTCACATATAACTTTATTCTATTTTATTTTTTTCTTCTTTGGAAACAAGTTATATTTTCAATTAGGTTTCCTTCTACTGACCCAAAAATAAATTTTCAGCTTAGTCCTCAATATCCATGTAAGTTGTTCATATAGAAATTATCTGCAATACTCCTTTACATTTCCTTTGGAGTAATACTCATTCGATGTCTTTTCTGGGTTTAATTTCCTATTTAGTTTGTGTTTCTAACAACACTCCCTTTCGTTTTGTTGGATATGGTTGAAAAATTTATAATTTCCATTGGGTTCCTTTCTCGAGAGATGAAAATAGATTTTCTGATTATTCCTAAATAGCCACGCAACCATTTAATCTAAAATTCTCTGCAACACTCCTTTGCATGTCTTATGGGTTAAATTTTGTATTTACTTCCTATTTGTAACAATACTCTGTTTTCATTTTGTTGGATATACTTGAGAGAAGTAATACATGAAGAATTTACAGTTTAAAAGCTTATGTTCTTAAATATTTTTAATATGAGGCCGGAGTGCATAACAGGGACTTCGCGAAGGTCAGCTTAGGTATGAGGTATGAGGGACTGTTAAGCACAACTTTTAACTGCAAGCATTTTTTGTCAAACATAGTTAAAATCCAAGTTAAAATGATAGATTTAGTGTTCGAACTGTGTCGTACAATTGTTGATATGGTCTGGGAAATGCATTTCCGGTCAATGAAATGTGTTTCCAATATGTGGGATGCGCTTGTGAGGCTGAAAACATGTTTCAAGGTTGTACAACACGTGTTTCTGGAAATGAGCCTACTATGGTCCTGTACTATATGTTTCTTGCAACATAGGTGGGAGGACATGATCCACTGCTTCATCTGTGCAAACCAACCATCAATACAAAATGGCACAAGCATGAAACAAAAAAATAATCGGTGATGCCAGCCAAAAGTAGCTTCAACTACAACAAAGGCCTTGATCTAAACAAGTAGACTTAGGATTCCTTTCCAAAAATGTATGAGGCTTCATAAAGGCTGGTGAGGTAATACTATGTGAGGGAACATCTGGCATGAACTTACCAAGTGGAATGCCAAGATTACGATTCACTTTTTGTTTCTTTGCTTGGTGTGCCTGTCCTAAGTCAGATGAACTGGAATCATTTCATGTCTTGTTTATATCATCTTCAGAGGGATAATCTTCAAACCTAGGTCATTGAAAGTACATAAACATTAAAGAGTAAAACCATACTCCGTCGGATCTCACTAGTTAAACGGTTTTCCGACAAGTTGAGGCACTTTGAATTGGTGCAATTGAAAATGAAAGGAGAGATTGTCCTGCCAAGGCCAAATCCGTGAAGTTGAGCTTGAAAACCCTCTCATCCTTGTTCCGATATGGTGTTGTTGCAGTGTTTTGAACGTGTCTCCTATCCATTCCGTGAGCCAACATTAGCCGGATCTAATTGTCTCAAAAACCCCAGGAGCAGAGTTCTCTTCTGAAATGAAAACAAAAAGGAAAATATGGAAAGAAAAATATGGAGAGGGTTATATGTCATCATTTATTTAGTTGAAACTATATTCATTTAGTTGAAATTGTATTAATTGAAGGGTAGAATATTGTTCAATCATCTAACAGTTGAGGTAACAGAGTGGTGCAAAATAGCATTTATGGGAGTTGTTCCCAGAAAAACACCTTAAGACATAATTATAAAAAAACAAATCAATGTCTTTTATAAAAAAAATATTAATTACTATTAATTATTAACTAAATACCAACTTTATTAATCTATCTTATATTTTCATTAATCATTTTAACTATAAATTTATAATTATATTTATTATTAAATAATATATATAAAATTATCAATTTTATTAGTAAGTTAATCATTGAATAAATATCGAATTTTATTTTCATTGATCATCTTTATCGATGTGTATTTATTATTTATTATTAAATAATATATATAGAAATATCAATTTTATTAATCCATTTTTTTTGGTTGATCATCTTAGTTATCATTTTTTCTTATTCATAAATATGTTAAACAAACTTATATTTGGATGACTGCTACAACCACATAAACCATGTCTGCAAATTTGGGATACTTAAACATTCACATCCATTTCTAAATGCTTCTATGTTACCCTTGAGCAGATTGTGCTTCATGCTAATGTTCCGTAAGAACGGCGAGCGTTTTGTTGATATGTTATATCGGAGTTTAAATATTTTAATTGCGTCACTTAATGTGAGTTGGAAGGACTGGTCGCATTGGTGGCCTTCCTTGAGCTGACCTTCGTGCAACACGCAAACTAGTTTATTATTATCCGCGTAACGAGGGGAGGAGTTGCCCGGAGTTATGGAAATTTCAGTTTATGATTATCTGCGTAACGAGGGGAGGAGTTGTCCGGAGTTATGAAAATTTCTATTATATTTAGAGAAAATCTGGCAAAGATTTTTGTAAATCCAAATTATAGTTGTTATTATGGATGTATAGATGTAAAATCGTATATATCAATATAGAGATGTAAAATCGTCGAAGCCCAAAAAAACACAATATTTTGAATGAAATGTTTTTGTTACGAGGTGATGAAAATAGAATCATTACCGGATAATATTATTCTGAGGTGCATCGCCTTTTCTGTGGAATATCCTTGGAGTCAAGATGAAAATTCATGCTAAGAGTCCGGTTTCAGTATGTTTTGTTTCTTTGAATTTCTGCAGGGAGAGAGGCAATTGCATACAGGTTGGCCTAAATTCCAATGGCGCATGTACATTTACTATTGTAAATTTTGCATTATTTATATATTTCGATATAATGGTGCCCATGAGTAAGACTGCATTTCCAATGGCAGTGATTTCTATTATTGTGAAAGGGTTCGCCAGGCACTTCAACTCTGAGTACAATTTCAGACACAACGGATCTACAACCAGCTCTTCCATAATTTCGTAACAATCCTGAAGCTTTTGTGAGACTTTCCGAAAAAAATGAACTAAATCAGCTTTGGTAATAACAAAATTCACAGGAATGGAACAAAAATCTGGTGGGTGGGGTCTCTTACACATGCGCTCTTTTGGTAAGGCTCTCCTTTGTAATTCTCTACATAGAGGCCTCTGCGGAGAAGGCAAATGGAGCTCAATTATTAATCAAAAATACTTAAAAGGCAAGCCTATAGTATATTGGTACAGGAAGAAATCTCTCGGTTTGGAAAGGGGGTCATCTATTTGGCTCGGCTTTAGAAAGGTCCAGGACCTCTTTTTCGACTTTCTTCGATGGCGCTTCTCTTCTGGCTCCAGCATCCTTATTGGCTTCGATGCCACAGTTTGTGGTTTGGAAACAAAGCTCATTCCCGATCTCATCTCTTTTCTCCATACAAGGGGTCATTTCACATGGAATTCATTGATTCTGTCATGGTCCTCAACCTCGCCAATATGGAAGGATGCAGAGGAACTTCGTCTGCCTCTCCCTCTGCGACAGATTTGGGAAGCAGCGGTCAAGCATTACACTGATAGGGGTATAAAATAGACAGGGTCCAAAGATGAATTGGTCTGGTCTGGCTCTCCTTTGTAATTCTCTACATAGAGGCCTCTGCGGAGAAGGCAAATGGAGCTCAATTATTAATCAAAAATACTTAAAAGGCAAGCCTATAGTATATTGGTACAGGAAGAAATCTCTCGGTTTGGAAAGGGGGTCATCTATCTGGCTCGGCTTTAGAAAGGTCCAGGACCTCTTTTTCGACTTTCTTCGATGGCGCTTCTCTTCTGGCTCCAGCATCCTTATTGGCTTCGATGCCACGGTTTGTGGTTTGGAAACAAAGCTCACTCCCGATCTCATCTCTTTTCTGCATACAAGGGGTCATTTCACATGGAATTCATTGATTCTGTCATGGTCCTCAACCTCGCCAATATGGAAGGATGCAGAGGAACTTCGTCTGCCTCTCCCTCTGCGACAGATTTGGGAAGCAGCGGTCAAGCATTACACTGATAGGGGCATAAAACAGACAGGGTCCAAAGATGAATTGGTATGGTCTGCGCTGAACTCATCTCAGCCAGTACGCGTAAAGGAATTATATGAAGCCGCTTTGGAAAACCTTCAGCCATGTCCCTCTCCTATCTTTCCAACGAAATTTTGGAAAGCCACCGGCCCGCTAAAGGCAATATTATTTTCGTGGTTGATGTTTTCCAATCGGAACCTCACATGGGAGGTTCTTCAACGAAAAGGGTGGTCTGGTCCAGGCAGATGTGCCATGTGTTGCCAGGCTTCTGAAACTAATATTCATATGTTCTTTCTCTGTCCAGCATCGGCGCAAATATGGTATGATCTCTCCGCTTCTCATGGTTTTCCTTACCGGGTTTTCACTTCTGTACAGGAGGGATTCATGTGGTGGAGTGCCCAGCGTCCAGAATGGAGATCTCTGTTCATCATCTCGTGTTGGTGTCTCTGGAAGTGGAGGAATGCCTGCATCTTCCAGGATTCCAAGACCCCTATCGCCTCTACACTGGTTGATATATCTGCTATGCTTCAACAGGCTTGAATAATTTTGGATCCTCTCTTCATGTTTTTATTTATCAGGGTCTATCTTTTCTTCTCATATAAGTTTTATGCGCACCATGCGGAACTTCTTCCTCCAGATCTTTTTATCCTTTTTGGATGTTTATCAAGGTTATGTTTTGTTTTCTCTGGATTCCTCATATGGAACAGGTAACAGCTCATCCATTTTACAGGGCCTGTGTATCAGCTGGCCGAATGTTTTTGGCTTTATATGTACCTGCTCATTATATTTCCTTAATATAATATATCCTGATTTTCTGTCTGAAAAAGGAATGGAACAATTTTTTTGAAGGTTTAAATAATCAAGAAAATCTTTGAATTCAATGCAATAATAACCTTATCCACAGAGATAAACTTCCTAAGTTTTGTATTGTGCAAATATGCTTTTATAGGGATCAATTCATCCAATAAACTTCCTTAGTTTTGTATTGTGCAAATATGCTTTTATAGGGATAAGGGATCAATTCACCCAATACATAGTATAGGGATAATGTTGCTAGATTTTTATATTGAAGGGAGTAGAGATTATTCATATATTGAATTTAGTAGCCTTCAATTAAGATAGGATGATTTATAAGTATTGGTGTCTATGGATTTATAAGTTGCATCTCATTTTACTTTTGCAATCATCATTTCCAATTACTATTCTCAAAACTAGATTTAGCAACCAAAAAAAAAAAATTGATACATGTATGTAATGTTTGTATTAGATGATTTATATTTGTATAGTATAAAACTAGAAACAAAATGCAACATTTTCCCTTTCTCATTCATATACAACAATTAAATTATAAAACATAAGTCAAAGGACTATGCAGCGAAGGAGCTTATTTATCTTAGACATGGGTTACAATATTTTTCACACTTTAGTTTATTAAATAATTTTATTCATAGAAGTGATATATCTTTTTCTCCCAAATGCAAAATCATGTTGTTTTTCTGATGAAATTATTTTATGACAATAAGTGCAAAAGAACTTAGGATTACCTCATTATAAATTGGTAATCTCAATGATGAATTGGTAAAGACATTGTTATTGGTTGAGAGAAATAAAAAATTCAAATATTTTTTTCCAGATATTAAAGTGATTTTTATCATTAATTAAAAGTTATTATTAAGATTTAGTCACAATACTAAATTCAAATAAATTGATAAATATCTCAACATATTTCATGTAATTTTATACATAACAATAGCACAATGACATTAAAGGTGGTTGATATATGTTGACTGACATCATACAATACACTGCTCGTAGCCTTTCACAAACTATAAGCTTTATAATTCAAATATCTCTTTTACTCTTATGTAATATTATTGTTAAAATTAATCTTATCTTTAATAGCATTGTCCATTATCAATCTTCAACTTTTCTCCCCAGTACTAAAAAAAATAAAATTCATGATTTGTTTTCCATATATAAATGGAAATAAGATACATATTTATGAGGGACGAATTGAGTAGTTCAATAAAAATAAGATTAGACAAGCATAAACAACAAATGAAAATTGAACCAAATTAGGGTTTATTTTATATGATTACAAATAATCTCTATAAGCCATGAATTTAAATCCAAAATTAGCATAGTGTGACAAGCTAGAGCCACAAATTCACCAACATCCATGTTGTTTGCCATAAGTGGTGTTGGATATGTGTCATATTCTTTGCACGACTAGCCCCAGGTGGTGCTACGTTGCGTTGGGCACAACGACGGGTCACGAGGAGTTCGAGGCAACTGTTGGCATTATGGCTAAAGTGTTGTCCTTGATGGCAACCCATTCAGGTGATAGATCACAGTACTTCAAGTCAGCAGCAGAAATTGATGATCAGCTATCAAATATTGAAGAAATTAAGGGGTACGCAAGTTCACCTTACATAAGGTGCGTACACGCAGGCCCGCGTTACATAAAGTGCGTACATACCCGCAGGTCAGCTGTTCAGGAGGTGCGTACCCCCAGTGCACACATTTCAAGGCAAAGAAATTCACATGTGGGGTTTTCTTATGTTTTACTCTTGGTATTTAGCCGACGGTATTGTGTTATTATGGTGTCAGCCCGTGGTATTGATCCATGATTTAAGGAAGAGCTTTCCTATATAAAGCAAAGGAGATCATTTGGCTTGAGCATGTTTTGGGTTGAATCTCTTATGAGGGCTAGATCTGGTCTAGATCTAAATAAGGCGAATCTACTGATGGACTGAGATCTCTTCGGCGCATGTTCAGATCTGTAGATCTGACTGTCTGGGTTATTTCTGAAGTCTTGAAATCATCTATGCCTGAAGGTACGCAGGTACAGTGAGATAAAAGTGCGTACATACGCAAGAACGAAGCGTTTCAGGTGCGCCGGTACGCAGGCACAGAAGGGTTTCAGGTGCGCCGATACGCAGGCACAGAAGGGTTTCAGGTGCGCCGGTACGCAGGCACAGAAGGGTTTCAGGTGCGCCGGTACGCAGGCACAGAAGGGTTTCAGGTGCGCCGGTACGCAGGCACAGAAGGGTTGCAGGTGCGTACATACGCAGGCACAGAAGGGTTGCTGGTGCGCAGGTCCGCAGGCAGTTCAATGGACTCAGAGCGAGGTACGCAGGCGAGCAGTTGAGCAGGATGCGTGCGTAAGCAGGCGAGCAGTTGAGCAGGGTGCATACTGTAAGCAGGCAAGCAGTTGAGCAGGGTGCTTACTGTAAGCAGGCAAGCAGTTGAGCAGGGTGCTTACGTAAGCAGGTGAGCAGTTGAGCAGGGTGCTTACTTCTCTTGAAATCTCTGTTTATCATTTTTATGATCTGGGTTTTTGAAGTGATGTTTGGTTCTGGTATTATGATCTGATTACAGCAGTGATTGAGTAAATGATTATGATTAACTTCAGTTTTGATGGATGATTGGATCGGTTTTTCATGTGATCTGATGGACTAGATCTGGTTGATGACTCACTTGTATATGTATTGATCTAGTGCTTGGGTGATTCAGAAGATTGTTTATATTGTTGGATGAAAAGTGGCCTTTCAGATTATGTGTTGTGCTTCAGTGTATCCAGTCTGAAAATTGATGAAACGTGGTACCTGGAGGAGAGAAGATTGTAGGCCAGCGCCTACGTACTAGTATCTAAGCTAGTACAAAAGCTAAGGGATATCTTTGGAGCATTGTAGCAGGTAGCAGCCTGCGTACTAGTAAATGGATCGGCTAGTACAAGAGCAAAGGGGGTTGTAGCTCCCGTACTGGTATAAGACTGCACCAGTACAAATATTGTAAAAGGATTTTCTTATTAAGAAGAAGATTGAGATGACTTGCAGCAGGTGGTTTTCTCCCGCATTGGGTTTCCACCTTATATCATGGTGTTCATGTGTGTGCCTTATGTGTGATGATCTATTCTCTATTACTACATCTGTTATTTGATAATATGGTTGATAATGTTCTAATGCACTCATTGAAGATCAATTAACTTAATCATAAGAAGTTGTGGAAGTAGCATATATGAATCTGACTATGGAAATGAAAAAGTTTTATTAATGTGATAATACTGATTCACCCCCCCCCTCTCAGTATTATTTCCAACAGCAACAACAAAAAAAATGTGGACCCAATCATGGTTGGGAAGATTGAAGGATTGTGGGCAAACCCACACATGATTTAATGTGGACCCAATCATGGTTCGGAAGATTGAAGGATTGTGGGCAAACCCACACATGATTTTTCGCATGGTTTGAGCATGATGGTTTTTCCCATGGTATTTTGTAGATTTGATCAATGGAACTACAGTTATGTTCTAAACGAGGGTTAATGGATTGAGATTTTATGAATCCTTCAACATGTATATAATGTATTGTAACATTGAAAATAAAATAATGAAAAATCAATCTGGTTTTCCTAATTTTGGATTTAGGAAAAAAATTTCTATATGTATTTTATGTTCTCGTCATTGTATATTTTTCATTTTTTTAAGAATTTGTTTACAGATAATTTCTATATAGGGTTAAAAAGTTCAAATGATTCTACCAAACAACATATTGTAAATTAAATATATATATATATAATTTGATGCCAAGTATCTTCTTAATGATTTATGCTAAAAATTATCACGGATTTTATTATTGTGTGCAGTGAAGTAGCCACACCAATCTCTTTACAAGAGTGAGCGAGCGAGTAGATGCATGAATAGAGAATGGAGAAAAATAAATTAGAATGGAAAAATGAGAGAAATAGAAATTAAAGTGGAAACTACTTAAACACTTAACTACAATAAACAAATATTTAAAATTATAAAGGGAAAAATGTTCCAAATTAAGTTTTGAATTTCATCTCAACATTTTGTTATCAACTACAATGAAAAATATTTGAAATTATTTAGATTTAACTATCCACATAATATTTATTAATAATAAATATTATATTCTAAAAACATTTCTAATCTAATAATACCTATTAACCTACTTAAAATTAACATACATTTTAAAATAGAATTTATATAAATACAATATTAATTTTACTAAAAACTATATCACCATAAAATAATTAAAGAATTGTAATAATTTTCTACTCTATAAGTTATTGTTTTTGTATGCCTACTACTTTGCCATACAAATATCATATTCATTTTTTATAATTTTAATTTCACTTTTTGAACTTGCATTTTTTTTAAAATTTTCATATTTTCATTTAAA
Source organism: Pinus tabuliformis (assembly GCA_031772625.1). NCBI lineage: Eukaryota > Viridiplantae > Streptophyta > Pinopsida > Pinales > Pinaceae > Pinus > Pinus tabuliformis. Next base: position 472,696,099 of record CM062808.1, read on the forward strand.
GGAAAAATATATATGTTTAATAGTTTGAGTATGTTCTAATTTTCTACTAGCAAACTAGGTTAGTGGCAATGCTTTAGTTTTTTTAGCCAGTAAAATTTTGAAGATAGAGTATACAAATTTTACTAGGAAACTAGGTTAGTGGCAATGCTTTAGTTTTTTAGCGAGTAAAATTTTGAAGATAGAGTATACAAAATACATTCTAAAAATTAATGGCCATAAGCTAAATAACTTGACTATTTTGAATAACTAGAAATATGATAAAAGCCTATGAAACCGAAAAATCATGGACAAGGTATGGAATTGAAAGGATCCACTATAGATTCTTATCGTTGCTGACGTGGACTCCCTAGATCGAGTGGGATGTTGAAGTGTGCCTCTATCCTTCAAAATATCTAACTAAAATCCTTCATTTGAAGTTTAAGCTCATCCATCATAAGTAAAATTCCATCCTTGTTAGCATTTCTACCTAACGATATTTTCCCTAACAAGGATTTCATATTCTAATACAAGTCAATGATTTGAGGGTATTGGTTTTTCCTCCCCTACGTGTTTCCTATGTTCAGGATCTGTTGACATTGTTCGAAGTCCACCAACATATGGGGTCTCCTTGGTATGAAGTCCCAACTAGACTCCACACCATTTAGGATAGAAGCCCCATCTGAGAATTCGACCTAACCACCATTATATTGTTCTTAAAGATCTGCCTTGGCCACAATTATCAACACAAGAGAGTATGCACATAACTTTCTGATAAGCGAGTTAACTTTGTGAACCATCAATTGCAATACATAAAAAGCCCTTTCATGGATGGGAAAAGAAAGAGTGAGCCTTTAGAAGAAAAGTTTTAGCACTCTCATAATAAAGGCACACATGAGCATAGAAATAATTGTTAATTAACTTTTGAAATAGTTCACAAAGTAACAATGTTCATGAAACAAAGTAACAACGCACATTCAACAAGATATATACCAAAGCAAACAAAATAGTTCATTTTCTTTAGTATGTATGAACACAAACATATAAAGTAAACATTAAAAGAATAGTCTTACGACATCCATGATACATGAATGAAAGTGTGTTGGCTCTAAGAGCTTCAATATATTAAGTGAAATTTCCAATTACACAATTACAATGATGCAACACTAGCCCCAATAGTGGAACATTAAGCCACCACTTGCTCCTAAATAATGATCTTCTCTCCTATTCCAAACTAGATAAGCCAAGGTGAAAAGTCCTTTTGCTTGAGCTATGAGGGTTCATTTATAACAAATGAGGTGTCCTTTCACCTCCCATGTGACTCTTGACCTCCCTCATGACTCTTGTACTCCCATATGACTTTTTAGCTCCTACATGGCTCTTGGAATTCCTAGTCACTCTTTACATTCCATGTGTGACTCTTTGGCTTCCACACATTTTACATTTTCCAATTTTTGAAATTACATAATTACATTTCACCAACAATGTGGAAAAAATACATGAGACAAAACAACACTCTTGTGTTGACACTTTGAAGAGATACAATTTGGCGATTGTGACATGAGACTTCATTGTAGTGTATCGATGCCAAGTTATTCTCTTTGTTTCTATTTCTTCAAATCTTCATGATTGGTCTGAGATGTGCTTCATCTTCACCCTCTAAAGGATCAAGATAAGAATTGGAACCTTCTAAGTCAACATGAGTTTCCATCTCTCTATTGTGGTCCAAGATTCCTTTACTCCTGCATGGTAGTATCTTTGTGTCTTATCTCCACAAGTGTCCTCTTTGGAACCTCTTGTTGCTGACCTCCTTGAGAATCATCTTTCCATGATAGGATGATAGCACCTGTAAATGAAGTTCACTCATGAAAAGACAATATCAGCCCCCAAAATCACATGTTCTATCTTTGTTTTCTCATGTGAGGTGCTGACTATGATGGGACAGTGTGCAAAGATTAGAGAGGAGCCTTCTTGGGTGCAGAGCATAGATTAAGGAGGTAAGGGATGGAGTTCTAGGCACTAGAAGTGCACATTTCATAATGGAAAGAGAGAGAGGCAAGGATCTACGCAGTGGGCAAGTCGAGGAGACAAGAGTGACAAGTTTGGGCATAGTGACTCTGCAATGCACATTGATTGAGGAGGAGGCTCTAGGGATTGAGCAGGTCACCAATGCAAGGGACAAGTAATGAACCTACTTTCCACTAGGACTACACAATGCACAATGAAGGCAGGGCTTATTAAGGCATAGAGGGCAAGTGTAATCAACAAGAAATTGGATCATTGTGCCCTAAGAATGCTCAATGTGTAATTAAGGAAGGGAGGGATTGGTATTTCACAAGTTGCGATTGAAAGGGGTTAAATAAGACCTCACTATCAACTAGGAGTCCCCAATGCACAACAGAACGTAAGTCTAATCAAGGCTTTGTGTAGTGGCCAAGTGTAAGCAACAAGGGTTGAGTGGTTGTGCTCTAGGGATGCACAATGCACAATGTAAAGGGAGATGTCCTCAAGATGGGCACAGAGGGAAAGTATAAGTAGCAAGAGGCTCATTACTGAGGCTTGAAAGTGCACAATGCACTCATCACTTGACTAAAGGTTAAATTTGTTCATAACTTATGCATGATGTGAGGACAAGGAAGGATCTTGAAATTGACTAAGTGTTAAATCAGTGAGACAAGAAAGAGAGAGTAAGATAATACAAACAGGTCCCAAATATGATCACACACATTCAAAATCAAACACATGTCACAGATATGCACAATACCCAAAACCAACATGCATACGTTGAAGTAGCAATAAAACGACACTTATCTCCAAGTGCAATAGTTAGGATTTAAGCCTTTACGACACAAGTGTAAACCACAATCAAAAGATGCACTATGCTATGGGAGAGTTTCCAACACATGTTCTTATGATAGAGAGAATAAACTAGTGCAAGAGAGTGTGTTGGAACTACCTCTGAAAGGTGTGCCAAGGTGCTCTTAGGATATAAGTGATGCATGGAAAAACAAAAGAGAACACAAGCGACACATGTAAGAATGAAAGCAACCAAAAGTGACACTTGTAAAAGAAATTGAAAGTGAAAATGTTAGATGCGAAAGAAAAAGAGAAATTTGAGAAACTCACCCAGATGGTGGCACACTTGCAATCACGAGGAGAGAATGCTCCTTGTGCTCCAAAAGTGCGAAGATATCAAAAGCGAAAAATGAATGTGAGATGAGCTACAGACTGAATTCTTTATATAGGGAGAGCAAACATGCAATTAGTGTTAGGATTTGTGAGGTCACTTAGTGCATGCTGGGAAACTAGGAGTCAAGAGTGAATTGAATGCCACAAAGAGTTGTGACAGTACTAACTTGAAGTAGTACACTCTCATTTTTAACTAGGGGTGTGTAATCATTATTTGCAGAGAATTCCCTTACACTGACACTGGGAAATGCACAATCACTGTCATAGGGAACTGCAAAAGTATGGTTGGAAAGGACTGTGCAATGGTTGTTAGCAAGGGCTGCACAATGAATGATAGCAAGGGCTACATAATCAATGCTAACAAAGAGTGCCCAACACTGTCACTATGAAGTGCACTTAGCCTATCTTGTCATGTGTGCTTGTGAAGACATCAAGAGTTGGGCATGTGAAAGAAAGTAGATCGACACTTAGAATTCCCAAAGGAAGACTTCAACACTTAGACAACATGATCAAACATGATGCTAATGGCTTGAAACAAAAGATGGCATGATCATAAGGAGGCTCCAAAATTTGAAGATAGCCAAAATTTTGAAGGGGGTTGTAGCAGTTACAACACTTGGCAATTCACTGGAAGAACCACAACTTCTTTGTTTGTGTATAGCTTTAAGCATAAAGTCTAGCATTTTGGAAGTATTGTCTCATCCAATAGATCACCCTAGCTTCTTTAATTATCCTAGTTATAGATGTAGTCTCTCCTATTCCTCTTGTCGGCTCAAACACATTTACAAAACTTGCCATATCTCAACTATTTTGATTGGGGAGAAGGATAGTATATATTCATAATTTTATGATGATCAAAGTCTTAGTGTTATCTTTGGTGTTTCTTTGCTACTATCAAGCTTGTTTAGTACCCCGGCAAAGTCACTTGACGGAATCACAAGCATTGCTTTGTTACTAGCGAGGTTGTTGAGTACCTCGGTGAAATTGCTTGCTTCACTCCTCTACGCAGGAAGCCTTTCGCTTATTTCACCCTTTGTTATTTTTATAACTTTATGCTCATTGGAATTTTATAGGCATTTGTTTCATCAAGGGAGGAAGAGGGATCCCAACTTATTTAATGAGTAATAGAGGTTGTTCCTTGTTTTGCAGAGACTCTTATATATATACCTCTCAAATTAGTGTGCTCTCTTAAGTTTTTCTCCTTTCCCTTCTCTTCTCGACTGAGATTATATGTTAAAAACCAATTAATATAAATGGCGATTTCAAGGAAAGAATATTATATGATAGATATGAGCATCGTAGATCCACTAAACCTTTCATTTCGAATGAGTCATATTTTCTGTCTAACCATCATGGACTCATAAAATATTTAGGCACAAACAAAGAAAGGGATTAAAATTTAACTAAGCATTGTCAGTTGTCACTGTTCCCCCTTTTAAAACTTTCACCACATTACTTTAGAGCCAAACGATGCAACTTTCACATAAAGTCTTATTAAAATTAAACATGGTGACATGGCATAGAAAGAAAGGAAGAAAGGAAAGTAACATGTAAAAACTTGGAAGGTGATGCTAAGAAAAAACCCCAAATGAGAAAGAGAATGTAGATAAAAGTGTTGTAATGCGATGCAAAAGTGATCCAGGTGGATCTTTAAATAAGTATCAGTGGCATGGTAAAAGGCTCAAAACTAAAAGTGGAAGAATTTGGATAAACTTAGCATCGGATCGAATTGCTCGTCATCCTGATTCCAACTGTGTGAACGACACTCAAATCCAAGTTCATATGAAGAAGTTAGAGCAAGTCAAAGTTTATGTTTGACTTCTCCAAGTGGCAGGAGGAGATGACATGGTAGACAATCTCAGTGAATGGGGAAGCACCAAGTGGCACACTGCCATTGGTCCCACATATCGCATATCGTAGAAAGAAGAGGTCGCGGATTAAGGAAAATTGGCCCGAGGTTGTGATGCGATCAAATCGCAATCGCCCATCACAAAAGGAGAAGGTGAAAGAATCGGCCCTCGACAGTCAGGGTTGCATTGCGACGAATCACAATCTCACATCGCAAGGTGCAGTGGTCCAGAATCGGCCTCCAACAAGATCAGATTGCGATTGCGATATCACAATCGCATGTCACACAAGCACTGCACCCATATATATGTTACCTGATGGGCTCCGTTGATTGTGATTTGTGATGGGGTTTCCGAACCCGATATTTTATATGTTATGTTTAATCCTCCCAGTGGGTCTGCTATATCACAAGCCGCTTGATGTATGGGTTGGTCTGTACGCCGATGAAACTGTCAATTATGGGGAAACGCCGATAGTAAAAGGCCACCGATTTCAATGTGCAGTTAAAGGGGGTTTTCCATGTTTGTAAGGGTTTTTTCCACATACTATTCAGGGCCCCGAGAACCTCTATTGGAAAACGCCTGCTTGCTAAACTTCATCGTTTGTTTGGAACTGCCCGGGTATTGAGGGATTTTGCTGCCAACTTATATAAAGGACCATCTGTGTTGGAGAAAGGCAGAGAGGACTGGCAGATTAGTTCAGAAGCTATTGAGCGCAGTAGACCCTGACCTGGCAGCAAGCCGGGATCTCACCTTGAGCAGTGGGGAGGTTCTGAGAAGGTGCAGAAGGCCCGATTATCCAAATTGGGTGTTCGGATAGGCGTTTTTACATGATTTTTCGCCAAAATTTCAGTAGTACTGTCTGTTTCTGAAGCTGGGCTCTCCATTCTTCATCCATATTCTAGCTTGGAGGTATAAGGATTGTAGTTGAATGTTGATTGTACTTTTATCTCTTTTTATGCCACTTAATAAAAGAAGGCCTCCCCATTATTGAACTCTGTAATCAAATATTTGTGTCATGTTTTTCTTACTTATCGTGTTATTTCTGCATTGTTTTATGTGCTTTTAATTTCCATGGTTAATAAGCTCTGTTTCATGCAATTCCGATGCATCTATAAGTAAAATATCTTGGATCAAGTTTGGTATCAGAGCAGGTCTTTGTCAATGTGAATTACATGAGTATATGCTAACTTGGAACAAGCTACGAAAGGGTGAAGGAAAGCTTAAGTCCTTTGATCCTGAAGAAGGACGTGCACAATGAAGAAGAAGCATGGAAAATGAAGAATCTCGTTGGGAAGAGGAACAAAATTTCCGCAAGGTATTCTACAATATGATAGAGAAAGTGGACAAGCTATTTTCAGAGTATGAGAAGGCACGAGAAGAAAGATGTCGATGACAATAGATCAGTACATCATGGAGATGGTGGAGAAGATCACCCTCCCTCTCCATCTTCCAGTGATGATTCTGCTTCTTCTTCTCATCATTCTCGCAGATGTCATAGACATACATCTAAGAAACCTTTCCTTAAACTAGATGTAAAGTTTGACTTGCCTATGTATGCTGGAGAATGTAATGTAGAAAATATTAATGATTAGATTAGGCAGATTGAGGTCTACTGCCAGATTCAACAAATCAAGGAAGACGAGGCAAAGATCCAGTTGGCATCCCTTCGACTGAGTGGCACCACTCTCGTTTGGTGGGAGAGTAGATTGCAAGGTAGCAAAAATGTGGGTAACCTTCTTTCCTCATGGTCAAATTTTGTTTTTGCATTGAAGAATTATTTTTACCCTCTGGGATATAAACAAAAATCAGTAATGGAATGGCAACACCTAAGGAAAAGCAAGGGTCAAAATTTGCAAAACTTAACCGAAGAATTTAGGAAACAACCATTGAATTTGAGCATTCCATTAGATTCACTAGAGATTGTAACTAAGTATATCAATTCCTTACATAGCTACATAAGGCAATCATTACTAGTGTCCAAGCCTACTACTATCGATGAGGCTAGTGTGAGGGCCATTCATCTTGAGAGCAGGGGGATGCATGAAAAAATGACCACCCAAAAGGAGCCACAACTGGCAAGAGAAGAGAGGCAAATCCCTCTTGTACACATTGTGAGAAAGAGGGACACGACAAAGAGAATTGATGGAAACTGCACCCTGAGCTGAGGCCTAAGAAGAATGACAGAAAGGAGAGGCAGAAGACAACTACCACCGTGCAACAAGATTGCAAGTTTGAATCAGAGGAAGACGAGAAGGTCACAACTACGGGATTCACACGAGGTAGACCAATTGACCCAGGGTCAGATTCTGGTGACGAAAGGAAGATTGCATCTCTTGGGATCGTAACAGATGGACCGGTTGATTTCGGTTCTGATTTGGGTAATGAAGCAAAAATTTCAATAGATATTGTACCAAAGGTGAAAAGGACACCCAATGTGGCATGGCTCCAGGAACTTGAGGAGATCAACCAAAGCATTCAAGTAGAGAATATTGAGCTAAGGTGACTCTTACATGAAGTAGAAAAGGAGAAAAAAAGGTTGCTATGCCAGTTGCAAGTTAAGGATGAGGCCTTAGAAAAGCTGCAACATAACCACCTTGAGGTAAAAAGTGACTCTTCGGCTTCATGTACCTTTCCTGATGATGTTTTTGCCGCTTTTGAAAAACATACTATGGGTATCGTATCCAAACTATTGAAGAAAATGGGGTATGAGGGGAAGGGCCTCGACATTAATGGTCAGGGCATCACAAACGCCATCAAAGTGGAGGAATTGCCTCGTCATGCAGGACTCAGGTATTTCAGGAAGGAAGTTGGGGAATGCTCCAAAACAACCAGTGACCCACCAACGACAGATGATGAGGTCACCTCATCACATTCCAGTGACAATGAGGGATCCATGAACACTTATCAGAGGCACATCGGGAGAAAGTGTTCCAAGATGATCTGGAATGTCTGAAAAAGGAAGAATCATTGCAACAAGGATGAACATTAGAAACCTACATGCCAGACACTTCAGGCCCAAAAAGAACCCATGAAGGATCTAGTCATTAAGGATATTCCACAAACAAATCCAGCACAGGAAGATGACCCATTTACTTTATTAAGTAAAAGATGGTCTTTTTTTAGATAGTAGCTTGTTATGGCCACGGTTTGTAAATCATGCGTTGCAAGTAAATGTAAAAAGTGATGATGTGTTTTCCATCACTTCAAAACACAATGATGATGTTTGTGGCATTTTATTATGAGTAGTTTGGGTATTGGTTTCTATCATGTAAAACTTGACCAAAGAGTGTGTGTTATAAATGCTTGGCAAGTGTGGGGTTGTTTGTCATGTATGGTTTGTATATGATTGCAAAGGATGTACCAGCTTTGCGTGCAGGTGGTTGAAAGTGTGGTTTGGCGAGGACACAAGCAGTGTGTTGGATGTGTTAATGCTTTTGGTGGAGTACATTCATGTGGTCTTCAAAATAATGCATTCGAGTAAAGCTCGGTTGATGGACAAAGAAAAAGTGAGGGAACAATTTCCTCACTTCCTAATTGAATGAAAGGGCTTTTGGTTGTCCAAAAGATCTTAGTGGGGAGGATTGATCTAGGTGGATCTTTAAAGAAGTACCAGTGGCATGGTAAAAGGCTCAAAACTCAAAGTGGCATAATTTGGATAAACTTAGCATCGGATCGAAGTGCTCGTCATCCTAGTTCCAATAGTGTGAACGACAGTCAAATCTGAGTTCATATGAAGAAGTTAGAGAAAGTCAAAGTTTATGTTTGACTTGTCCAAGTGGCAGGAGGAGATGGCGTCACAGACACTCTCAGCGAATGGGGAAGCGCCAAGTGGCAGGCTACCATTGGTCCCACATATCGCATATCGCAGAAAGCAGAGGTCGCGGCTTAAGGAAAATTGGCCCAAGGTTGCGATGAGATCAAATCGCAATCACCCATCACAAAAGGAGAAGGTGAAAGAATTAGACCCTGACAGTCAGGGTTGTGATGTGACAAATCACAATCGCAGTGTGTTGGATGTGTTACTTGAAGGGCTCTACCGATTACAATTTGTGATGGGATTTCTGGACCTGATATTTTATATGTTATGTTTAATCCTCCCATCAGGTCCACTGTATCGTAGGCCGCTTGATGTATGGGTTGGTCTGTATGCTGATGAAACTGTTGATTGCGGGGAAACATCGATAGTAAAAGGCTGCTAATCCAAGTGGATATTGGTGGCCACCGGCCAAGTCCACTTGGACCCCCACCATTGTTTCTTTCAACTTTTTAGTTTTCTTAATTGTAGCACAATTTACTATTTTTAGCAGTTTTTTGGGTCCTGAACTTCTGGAGCCGTTTTAAGGCCCTAAACGACGCTTTTTGGGAAAACTGGGAGCAACATGGGTCCATAGACCGATGTTTCTCTTCTCAAAGTTGTAGTTCTCGGATAGATCTTTCTAACAAGATATTGTGCGCGTCAAACAGAGATCATATGCCAAAGTTACGACCCCGGGAAGTTGATGTACCAATTTACCCAAACGGGGCCCACAGTTTGGCGTTTCATCTTCTAGGGTTAGGTTTTTGGATGTTTAGGGTTTTCCATTGTTTCTCAACAATAAATAGCCCTCTAAGCCTCATTGTAACACAGTCAGAGGCATGTAGCCTCCACATCTCTTCTCAGAGATAAGCTACCATCGCCCTAGCTGGTTTATTTCCATTGTTGTTTGTAAGCATATTTTGTTGGGTTGTGTTATATTCTTTCCATGACTAGCCCACATAGTTAACTGGGGGTTAGAGGGGGGGAGGTCACATGGGGTTTGAGGTGTACACGTAACCCCACTTTATGGGGTCCAGGGCAGCGCCTCGGAAAATTTTGGTTTTGGGATCTAGGGGAAAATATCTGTGTATATGTGTTTTATGTGTTAGGAAAATTTTGGTTTTGGGATCCAGGGGAAAATATCTGTGTATATGTGTTTTATGTGTTATGCTCTCCAATTGTTTATTTTCTGTGTTTTAGAATTTGTATGCAGGTATGTATGAGGTTAAAACTTACATTTGGTATCGGAGCAATTTTGGCTTCAAGGTGACGCCTTTGTTGCTAAGGGGTTTCACTCAGGCCTGTGGTAGACCCTGTTCAGTGGGAGATCTGCGAGATCGATTCTGGTGGTGAAAGAAGATGGCGAGCAATGGAAAGATAGAGATCAAGAAATTTAATGGTCAGAGTTTTGAGTTGTGGAAACTCAATATGGAGGATCTGTTGGTGGATAAAGATCAATGGATCGCGATAGATCCTGGTACTAAAATAACGTGAGTGTCTGATGAAGAATGGAAGAAGTTGGATCGGAAGGCAAAGAGCACAATACGATTGTGTGTCTTAGATTCAGTATTTTTGAATGTATTAGGAGAAGCTACGACGAAGGCTTTGTGGGACAAGTTAGGGACTTTGTACCAATCTAAGTCTCTGGTGAATAAATTGTTCCTGCGGAAAAAGCTATATAATATGAGGATGAATGATGGAGACTTGGTGACAGATCATCTGAACGCATTTAATACTGTGGTAATTCAGTTAGCATCTATTGATATTAAAATTTCAAATGAAGATAAGTGCATAATTTTGTTGTGTTCTCTACCAGATTCGTGGGATAGTCTGGTTATTGCAATAGGTAGCAATGCAACTGCCTTGCAGTTTGATGAAATAGTCTTATCCTTGCTGACGGAGGAGATGTGATGGAAAAGTATGGAGAGCCAAAATGGTGATGCCTTGTTTGTACGAGGACGGTCCCAGCACAGAAACAAAAATAAGTCATCGAGTGGGAGATCTAAATCTAGAGGGAGATCTAAAGCTCCGGGAAAACCTGTAAAGGCGGTGTGCTAGAAATGTGGAAAGGAAGGGCACTACAAAAGGGAATGTAAATCTAAAGCTCCCGATAAAGGAAAGGGATCTGATGATGCTCCTTCTGTAGAGGCAAAACCACCTCAGATGAAGGTGGGGATGTGTACTTGGCTTCTTCAAGTACACATGTAGATCACGAGGCATGGTTGATTGACTCAGGTGCATCCTTTCACTTCACTCCCCATAGAGAATGGTTCTGCGAGTATGAGAAATATGATGGTGGTGATGTCTTCTTGGGGATGACAGGAAGGCTAGAATCATTGGTCGTGGAAAAGTAAAGTTGAAGTTGCAAGGTGGAAGGGTTAGAACAATTATTGGTGTTCTGCATATTCCTGAATTAGCTAGAAATCTTATTTCTGTTAGCAAGCTGGATGATTCAAGTGTAAAAACAGTGTTCGAGAAGGATACCTACAAGATGGTTCACGGAGCACTAGTATTGATGAGGGGAGTTCGGATTGGAACTCAGTACAAGCTGTAAGGTAGCACTGTTGTTGATGGGTGCAATAGGTCTGTGGTTCCTGAAAGTGGAGGAGAAAATCTAGTGGTCTCTGGAGAGAAGACCATGTTGTGGCATCAAAGTCTTGGACACATTGGAGAGAAGGGCCTTTGAATACTTCATGGTAAAGGTATGGTAGAAGGTATGAGTAATATCTCTCTGGATTTTGATTTCTATGAAAATTTTGTATACGGGAAGCAGAATTTGGTGAGTTTCCCCTCTGGTATTAAGAAGGCGAAACAGATATTAGAGATTGTGCACAGTGATGTGTTTGGACCTGTGAAGGTTCCATCACTGGGTAAGTCTGTGTACTATGTATCATTTATAGATGACTTCTCAAGGAATACATGGATATATTTCCTTAAGAAGAAATCTGAAGTCTTTGACAGGTTTAAAGAATTTAAGGCTCTCGTGGAAAATCAGACAGAGAAGAAGATAAAGGTGCTGAGGACAGATAATGGTGGAGAGTTTTGCAGTAAGGAATTTGAAGAATTCTGTAAGAAGTGTGGTATATCACGGCAGAAGAATACTCCATATACACCTCAGCAAAATGGAGTTGCAAAAAGAATGAACAAGACGTTGATGGAAAGGGAAAGAAGCATGCTCAGTGGTGCTGGGTTAGGACAGGAATTATGGGAAGATGTAGTGGATATTTCATGTTACCTGGTCAACAGGTCACCTTCATCAGCGTTGGAGGATAATACTCCACAAGAGGTATGGACTGGTAAGAAACCCTCTCTTTCACATCTAAGGGTATTTGCATGTGATGTGTATGTACATGTTCCAAAGGAGAAACGAACCAAGTTGGATAGTAAATCTGAAAAGTGCATCTTTATTGGGTATAAGGATGGTTTAAAGGGTTATAAGCTTTGGAACCCAGTATCAAGGAAGGTTGTGTATAGGCGAGATGTGGTGTTCAGAGAGGTGAAAGACGTTATTAAACATGAAGTCCAACCAAAGGAACCTGAGAAGATAGAGTTTGAGCTAAAGGAGGAAGAATCAAACTCTAAAGCAGAGGAGGAATTAGAAGATGAAGAGCCACAAACTCCAGCTGTGAGAAGATCAGTTTGAGAAAGAAGGCAGCCAGAAAGGTATAGTCCATCTACTTTCTGTTCAAATTTTTCTTTATCTGTTACTAATGATGATCCCAAAACTGTGAAGGAAACAGTGGATTCAGAGGATGGAAAACTCTAGAAAGAGGCCATGGTTGATGAAATAACATCTTTACACAAAAATGAGGCTAGGGATCTGGTGGAGTTACCAGCTGGAAGGAAAACCATTAGCAGCAAATGGGTATTCAAAAAGAAGACAAATGCAGAAGGAAAAGTGGATAAATACAAAGCTCGGTTGGTAGCAAAAGGTTATTCCCAGGTGTCGGGAATTGATTTTGGTGATATTTTTTCTCCTGTTGCCAAAGTAACTTCTATTATATTACTTTTATCTGTTGTTGCTGTTTTTGATTTTGAGGTAGAATAGATGGATGTGAAGACAACATTTCTTCATAGGTATCTGGAAGAGGAGATCTACATGAAGCAACCTGAAGGCTTTGTGGTGAAGGTTAAGAAAGAACTGGTATGTAAGTTAAAGAAGTCTTTGTATGGGTTAAAACAGTCACCAAGGATGTGGTATCAGAAATTTGATACATTTATATGGGGACTTGGCTTCACCAGAAGCAAAGAAAATCACTGTGTATTTTAAATTAACTGGTGAGCGTGTTATTTATCTAGTCTTGTATGTAGATGATATGTTGTTGGTTGGAAATGACAAAGAAATTATCCAAGATTTGAAGACCCATTTGTCCTGCAAATTCGACATGAAAGATCTTGGTGCTGCAAACTATATTTTGGGCATGGAAATTAAAAGAGATCAGACAAAGAGGAAGCTCTGGTTAAACCAGAGGAAGTATGTTGAGACAATATTGCAGAGGTTTAATATGCAGGATAGTAAACCGGTGAAGGTTCCTATTCCTATAGGTGTGAGGTTATCTACTAAACAATGTCCCAAGACACAAGAAGAGGAAGAGGACATGTCCCATGTTCCATATGCAAGTGCAGTCGATAGCCTGATGTATGCAATGGCCTGTACTAGATCAGAAATTGCACATGAAGTGGGAGTATTGAGCAGGTTTATGTCAAAACCAGGGAAGGAGCATTACACAGCAGTGAAGCAGACTTTCAGGTATTTGCATGGCACTAGTGATTATGGTTTGTGCTACCAAGGAAGACCAGGATTGGACAAAGTGTTGGATATTTGTGGATTTGTTGATGTAGACTAGGCTGGAGATCTAGATCAGAGAAGATCTACAAGTCAGTATGTGTTTAACCTATTTTGAGGTGCAGTAATTTGGATGAGTAAGAAACAATCTGTAGTGGCACTATCAACTACAGAGGCAGAATACATGGCAGCCACTCATGCAAGCAAGGAAGCAGTTTGGTTGCAGAGACTGTGTTCAATTATGGGGTTAGTGTAGGAAGCTATAAGGATAAATTGTGACAGCCAAAGTGAAATTTTCTTGGCAAAGAACCTTGCATATCATTCAAAGACAAAGCACATTGATGTTCAGTATAACTTTGTGAGGGATATGATAGAAGACAAAAAGGTGTTGCTGGTAAAGGTGGACACTTTGAATAATACTGCAGATGCATTGAAAAAATCTGTGAGCTCTGAGAAGTTCTCTTGGTGTAGAGAAACAATGGGCATTGTAGGGTTGGATAAATGACCAAGCTCTCTTGTGGCCTCCTGTGGAAAGAAAACAACAAGTGGGAGAATGTTGGGTTGTGTTATATTCTTTCCATGACTAGCCCACGTAGTTAACCGGGGGTTAGAGGGGGGGTGGTCACATGGGGTTTAAGGCGTACGCATAACCCCACTTTATGGGGTCTGGGGCAGTGCCCCAGAAAATTTTGGTTTTGGGATCCAAGGGAAAATATCTGTGTATATGTGTTTATGTGTTATGCTCTCGCATTGTTTATTTTCTATGTTTTAGAATTCGTATGCAGGGAATTTCTGTATGGGGTTAAAACCTACATATTTTAGTATTTTACATTAATGAAATGAAGTATTATTTCTGTTGCATCTCTGTGTTTATAGTTATCTCTGTAATTTGTTGCGTTCCTATTTAAATCCGGATCAGTGGTATCAGAGTGGTCGGCTTTTTCTCTATTTTTCTTTGCATGTCCCCAACGAGGTCGGGATATAAAGAGTTAGGGCTTGAACTGGTTGAACCTTTGCAAGACTAGCCTCACGAATCCCGACGGCCTCCCATGGCGGATGAAAATAAAGACGAGGGGGCAAGAGATCCTATCAAAATCTTGCTCGAAGAAGTCCTCGAGTGACAAAGGAACGCGATGATGGACAACTTTGCCGAGATCCTTCAGCGACTACCTAGGGGCAACGCATTGGCTTCCAACAGCTACTCTAGAAATGTCACACTATTTAAGGTACAAGTTAATTTTGAAATCCCCATATTCGAGGGTCAAATAGATGCAGATATTGTCGATAAATGGTTAAATATGCTAGACGGTTATTTTTCTGTTCATGATTTTTCCAGTCATGAAAAGATTATTTTCGCTCTTCTCAAAGTAGCCCCCCACGTCAAGGGAAACCTACTGTGAGCAGAAGGATGAAAGTATAGGCTCACTATTTTCAACCACACCAACTTGAGATTCATTTCGGGATGCCATCAAGGAGCAGTACTACCTTGTCGGAAGCTATGAGGATCAATACATAAAGTGGACCACGCTGCGGCAGGGGAGGTACCAAGACGTTCGAGAATTTAACAATATTCTCCATACCCTTCGCACAAAGTTGGGTATCAAGGATTAAAAGCAGCGTTTGGTACTCAAATATCGCGGATTCCTGCACAAGTACATCCAGGAAGAAATAGAATTCCTGAACATCCCCTCGCTCAGCACGGCATATCGATATGCCGTCAAGGTCGAGAAAAAGTTTAAACAGAAGAAGCGAGACTCTGGATCTGCGAATCCGAAGCAAGGGAAAGGTGCCCCCAACCTACAGAACAAAGGACAAAGCCAAGGTGGGGCGGCCCAAGAAAACCCACCAAAGCTGCAAGAAAAGAACAACATCGTGAAGCCGAAAAAGGACACGGGAAAGTGGTGTGAGTTCCATAAGAGCTCCACTCACAACACAAGTCAGTGTCAGGCCAAGCAGTCATTGGTGGCTGAACTAAAGGTTTCAGAATTAGATGCATGTTCTAACTCTCAGTCAGAACTAGACAAGGGGAATGACAAAGGGAAGCAGATTATCGATGCGGAGCCCAATGCCACTGTTGCCACCATGAAGATACAGAAGGAGTAACCCGAAGATCTAGAGGAGGAGGAGCGTCTCTTCCACTCCCAGATGTGGGTAAAGGGATCCCCACTACAGTTCATTGTTGATAGCGGGAGCCAAAAGAACCTCATTTTAGAAGAGGTCGTGAAGCAACTGGGCTTATCGACCATAGCAGATCCACGACCGTACACCATCGGGTGGCTTCATCAAGGACGAGATCTTCGCGTGAGCCAGCAGTGTTTGCCTTCCATACAACATCAAGCCCTTCACGGATGAGGTATTGTGTGACATTGCTCCCCTTGAAGTTTGTGATGTATTATTAGGACAACCATACTTGTGGAAGTGACATGCTGTGTATGAATCAAGGCCCTGTGCTATTATTGTTACTTTGGGAAATAAGTTGTACAGGATACCGGAGGTAGCACTGCCTACTGCCATCTCTTTGGTTACTGAAAAACAATGAAGTTATCTCATTTCCAAAGCCAGGAAATCTATTTTCCTGATGATATGCCCTCAAGGAAAGAAGAATGTGGTGGCCATGACCTCTAGACAGGGCCCCTCCGCACGACAACTACAGATGGGCAAGGTTGTGGAGGATGTGCTAGCAAAAGACCTAAATAGAGATACAGAGGGGATGGAAATAGTTCCTCCCCCTTGTACTGATGTTGGAGTCTGCATAGTTGTAGCACTTGTGGTAGAAGCCATGCTTCCAGTAGTGGTCATCGATGGTAAGTGCGTAATATGACTTGGACTTGACGGTCTATGTGTCGGAGTCCCAATGTATTGTAATACGTCTGGATAGTTAGACAGTAGAAGAGAATTAAAAGCCGCTAATGACTCTGGGAGTTCTTCTAGCTCTATGTTATTTTTCGATTGAAAGAGAACTCGAGAAACAACTGGAGTGTTCCTTTCTAGTTCTTCGGAAGTACCAGGCCTATGTTGAACACTAATGCCCCGGAGGGGAGGATCAATCCCCAATGCGTCAGCTTTCACGGGATGAAATCCATCGGCAGTATTACCTCTACACCTTCTAGGAGAAGGCTCTAAACTTGGCGGTGAAAGACCACGAAGTCTTCAAGACCGTCTAGGCGATCGGTCAACCACTTTGAATTTTTTATTAAGATCTAACTAAAGACTCAAGAAAAAATGAAAGCTAGGCCAACTAAGAGCACAGATCACACACTAATAGGTCCCTAAAAGATGTTAGCCAGTCAAACAACTTTCAAGTATTTCCACTCCGGGTGATGAGGACCGGACACCAAAATACAAGAAAGTGAAGTAAGAGACCGTCCGAAGATAGTTTGGGATAATGACAACCCAGTCCTACTAGCGAAGGTAACAGAGAAAGTTACGCTGACCTCCTAACAACAACCTGTGCTGGTGCAAGCCTCCAAGCTTCGCAAGGGTGCCCTCCAGTAGTACCATTGAGAGTGATACAACGTTGACCTCAGGTGCCATGGGATTCCCCTCTGCAGCCACCTATGTAGATCCCTAGGAGAAGCAACTAAGGTTAACAACTCGTGTCAGAAGCTAGGCAGAACAGTCTTAAGGTAAGATCCGACAAGTAGGAGAGGGGGTATCTCTCTTCCTTATCTTCAAAAACCCTTGTGCTTAACTCCCAGATCCGGAGCTTTCCTGGTCTTCCTAACGCTATTGGATTTGCACTAACTACTTAGACTCCTATGTTTGACGGTTTAAATGGCCTTGGAGAGTTTTCTCTCCACTCGCCTAATCCAAGGCCCTAAAATATCCTAAAACTTGTTGGTGTGTCTAAATTGACAATTATAAAAAATTTCTAATGTATTTTAATTAGCGTTTGTTTTTAAATCGGTTGTTCTTTAAGTCAAGTGATAAGCGGAAGTGAAACTTGTGGTGTTTTGATGCAAAAGAAATTAATAAAAGCCAGACTATATGCAAATGCACTTATTTTGTTCTTCGATGAAAGAAATTTCTACTAGGTTCTAAGGAACTTCTAAGAAAGCAATAAATTCTTTTCTTTCTTTCTTTCTTTATTTTTTTTTTTACTCAAGCTTCACACTCACAAAAATTAACAAAACTATGGATGCCCTAAAAGATGCACAAATTTATCCTAATGCAATGAGTACATGTTGATGCAAAACTTAAGATTACTCTAAATCAAAGAATGAAAGTAACTTGTTTATCAGTTCTAATTTGCCATTTAAGATGTTTAGATAGAATATAAGTTGCTAATGCTCATTTTCGTCCAAAAATTAAGAGAAAGTTTCAAGACAAACAAAAATGCACTTTCACTCGCGAAAAGGAAACTAAATCAAAACAAGGCCAAAGAAATAAAAAACCAAGTTTTCAAGAAGTTTTCTTCAAAAGAAAAAACAAAAATGACTTTTCAAAAGTGCTCCAACTAAGACTAAAAATTTATGATTGAAGAATAGGCAACAAAACGCTTTGCAAGTTTACAACACAAAACGGGTGAAAACTCAACAAAAGTGTGTTTCAAGATGCTCATAACAATAAAAAAAGCAGCCCAAAAAGCTTGGTGACAATGATCAAAAGATCAAGAAAGACAACTCTCAAAATCGTCACATAACAAATTTCAAAAAGAAAGAAAATTAAATGGTCACAAAGATGCAGTTTTGACATGCAAACAAAAAATATCACCAAAACAAGATTTGCCACAAATATTGAGACCAATCTTTCTACCCTGGAAGACCAGAACAACCAAGATTCCCAGAAAGAAATCTTGTGTGTTTAAACAAAAAGTGGTGATGCTTGCAACAAAACAAAACAAGACCAATACTTTCTACAATCGGAGAGAGTTTGAAATCATGAACTTGCTGTAAAAATAGAGACTGACACAGAAAAGTAACTATTCAGGAAAGACTCAGACCAGTAGAAAGAACTTCAGAAATAAAAATATTTAAAAAATCTTGAAAATTTTAGGGTATACACGACTGTGTTGATGCACAGCTGCATGTATATGCTATTCAGCCCAAGGAAATCTACGTATACGCGGGTTCACTTGAGGAAACTTGTGTATATACTCTTCTGTAAACTGGAAAAGCAGCGTATATAACAGATCACAAGAAAAAACAAAAAAAGTCTAAATAAACTGATGAAACTTACAGTTTAAGTTCCTAAAAGAACAGACTACACAGTCACTGCAACCAAATAAACAGTTGAGCCTTGATTGGCTTGAATAAACGCAAACTTGGAGCAACAATATTGTTGTCCCAAGTGGAGTCACCAATTCTGTTTAGGGATAAATTCCCCTAGGGTCTTGGGTTGATACCTTAGCAGATCAGGGGTTATCTACAAAGAAAAACAAGAATTCCACACAGCCATGATGCTAATATAAACAAACTACACAAAGAGAGGTGCACCTGGGGGTCCTTTGTTTGGGAAGATCCAGCAAGGGTCCAAACCCTCTTGGAGTTCCTTTCAATCCTTCAACTTGCAAAACAATCAATTCTAGAAAGCACAACAGTATATTGAGCAAGCATCATAAAGAAATCATCTTCATAGCATATTGAAAGGTAGTTAGTTATACAATTAAAACAACCATTCATATGTGAATCATAACATTGATATCATAAACATGAAGAAGATTTATATCAGGAACAAGACAAGTATTTCTTTTATTATAGATAACTAAAGTACAGAAAGGAATGATTTCACCCGAGTCTTCCTTTTGTAGGCTCCAAGCAGAACCGTCCTCCGGATTCGTCCAGTCTCAAGCCTTCAACAAACTCCTTCCATGACTTACACCAAGATATCTCAACTAATGGAAAGACATCATAACTCAAGGAAACAAGGGTTTCCTGTAATGGGGGAAGTGCTGGAAGCACACGGATCTTCAGACCTGGTCAAGGATAATCTCAGCAGAGTGATTTTTCTCTCTATTCTCTCCTCTTTAGGCCTTCCCATTGAAGCCTTTTTATACTTCTCCCAAAGTAATTTTTTAGTTGGGAATTCGTTGGGAACAATCGGGCCATGGGCACTAATAGGTAATAAATAGGTAAAACTCGTGACCTCCACCCGAAATTAAGGATATTTAATTTTTTTTAACTATTTTAAGACATATAGGTGAGTTGGGTATACACAGATTCACGTACACACATGTTTAGCTCAAGGCAATGTCGCGTATAGGGAGTAAAACACTGTTTTTTTAAGTATCTGGACCAGGTCTAGAAGGAGGGGTTGCCCTAGGCCATGAGTGCAGCATCACAAACATCAAGAGTGAGATTTGGAGCTATAACACCCTTAATCAGCCAAAATCAACACTTTCCCTCTCATCATCTCGAGGTCATTAGCAACCAAGCAAGTCCAGTTCAAGGAGATCTAGATCCACCTTTCTTAAGTTTTGGGAGACAAACATCCCTATTTTCTAGGGAGATGTTGGTATCTACCATCTTGTATAAATAAACATGTCAAAGAGCTCATTAGGATTCAAAGTTTGCTTTCAAATAAGAGGCTATTGAGCTCAAGCACTTGATATGGTTATTTCTGACTTATTATGTGATGTATTTGACATTGATGCAATGATAATGAGAAGTTTCTTATTGATCCATCACTGAGTTAGTTTCAGAGGGCTGAGGCTCTTGGGTTTGGGCCCAACCCCAGTGGCTTAGGCCCCTCTTATGTATTGGTATTTCTTTTTAGCTTAGAATGTTTGTTAGTTTTCTGCATTTTATTAGAATATAATTCCTCAAAAAGCCTATGACTACTACCTCTATTTCATCTCTCTCATGAGAGCATGAATAGAGGAATCTACAATCACAGCCCAAAAATGCTATGTTTATGATTTCTTGGAAGAAGGTCTATATTAGTTATATTGTTTTGCATATGTTTTCTCTAGCTTAGAAGTTGATTCATTTCCTAGATCAAAGTTTTTGGCATAAATTAGATAGTGTTTAAATTCATCTCATCTTCTCCACCACCAGGTATGTTATTTTGTAAATGATAAGAGAGAATGTGCATGTGATGTTGCAGGACTGTTGGATCTATAGGCAAGGGGCCTTTCACCATCTCCATCTAGGAATTCTTCACCCTCTTTGATGAATCCCAAATGTTTTTCTTGAGCTCCTTCTCTTAGGTCATCATGAGCAACCCTCTTAGTCCAAAACATGTCTTCCTGAGGTGTTGAGATTGGCTAGGGGTGTTGGACACCTTTCATCCATATACCACAACCTCCATCCACCTTTCCATCCCTTGATCTCATCATTCCTACCTTCCAAACCCTCTCGGCAACCTTCGTGTAGTAGTACAAGCATTCCTGTAGCAATACAGGGTTCTTGTAGCAACGTTCTATACATGCCTATAGAAGCTTGTTTTAGCCCATTTTTTGAGCCGTGATGCAAGTTTGACTTTTTTTAGGAGTAGGTTTACCCCTAGCTTGGACTCCATGATCAAGGGAAACATCTAATCCATTCCAAACATCGCTTTTCCTTCACTGCAAGACAGAATAGTGTTAGCTTCTTTATCACAGATTTAACATAAGTATAACATTTATTTATATGCAAGTGTGAATTAGATAGATGATGCAGGAAATATTGAGTTATGGTTTGGTAGGATAATTGCTTGTTTACAAGTGAATTTGATAGCTAGATGGTTGATGGCAAAATAGTGTAGTTTCCTTTCTACAGGTAGTATAACTCTTATATTATTTCATGAATTGGTTTAGTAACATTTACAAGTTGGTAGCATCTACAAGTTAGGGTTTGAAAAACATTTACCTTTGACATTAGAGCTAGCTTTAGAATTGCAATTTCAGTAGTTAATTTCCCCCTAATTTAGTAGAAGAATGGTCTTGGAGCACTATTTATCAAATGTCCTAGTTAAGGGTAGCATGAGTATAATTCCATCTACTGTGTATATAACACTGTCACCTTGAATTTTGTATGAACCCCTGGTTGATAAATAGAGTTGAGAAGCCCTTGGGAGTTGCAACACTCTTGGTGAAATACAAGGGCTCACCTCCAAGTGGTAATGTTGTGTATTTTTGGTCATGGATAGTTTTTCTAAAATGGCTATATTGACGGTCTACAAGAAGTGTATCAAAACAAAGGACACCATAAAAATATTCTTCAAATGAGTGTGGGTACATTTTGGGATCCCACAGAGCATTATCTCATATCGGGACAGTAGGTTCTTGAGCACATTCTAGTTGAGCCTATGGACACTATTGGACACCAAGCTCACTAAGTCAACTACATTCCAACCATAGACTTATGTCCAAATAGAGGTCGTCAATAGGATGATAGTGCACATACTACACGTGTCCAACTCCAAGAATCCATGGACCTAGGATGAGAGCCTTCCCTATGTCAAACATAGTTATAACATAGCTCTCCATAGCTCAACTAGTCGCAGTCCCTTTCAAGTGGGTTTAGGATTTCAACCATGGTTTTTGATTGATGTTTTCATCCCTCATGTGACTACACAATCAAAATCCATACATGTGTAGTTTGAGGCTGATAAAACAACCAAGTTTATTGATCACATCCAACACATCTTCCAGTAGGTTCACGACATAATGGAGAAGTCCAATGCCAATTACAAGCAATGACATGATCAACATTTGGAGACACATGCGTTTTAGGTGGTTGAAAAATTTTGGTTACATTTGTAGAAAGAACACCTTCCTAGAGCCCATCGAAATATTTGACCACTCTGATACGGGCCTTACACCATCACGAAGGTTGTGGGAGGAAATTATTTTGAGCTCAACATTCCCCCATTCTTTGGCATACACCCAGTGTTCAATGTGGACCACCTTCGACCATACTTTCCACCATTGATGAACACGTCAAAAATTATAGAACAACTAACACCAACAAATATTGACCCAGACTGCATGGAAGAGGCCACAACTAATCGTATCAAGAACACTCGCCGACAAAATATCCAATTGCATCGAGTTATCAAGGCTGGCCAACTCCTACACAAAGGCAAGTGGCTTACTAGGGACCAAGTTCAACAGAAGTTTCCCCATCTCATGGAGGCACTTAACGCAATGGGGACCATTTCTTCCTAGGAGGGGAGGACTAATCTAGGTGGATATTGGTGGCCACCCACCTATTCCACTTGGACTCCCACCATTGTTTCTTTCAGTTTCCTTAATTATAACACAACTTTCTATTTTTGGTAGTTTTTTGGTTCCTAAACTTTTGGAGTTGTTTTGAGGTACTAAAATATGTTTTCTGGAAAAAGTAAGAGGCCGAAAAATAACTAGATTATTTTTTATATATATTTTTTTCCTCATGGAGATCTTCAAAATGAGGAATTATGATAGCGAAAAAGAGATCGTATGCTAAATTTATGACCTCGGGAAGTTGGTGGTCAAACTTACCCCGATGAAGCCCAAAACCATTGGCGCTTCATCTCCTAGGGTTAGTGTTTCACAATTCTTCTTTATGATAAAAATGCCTCCAAGCCTCATTGTAGTATAGTTCATAGGGCATGTAGGTGTCACATCTCTTCTCAGTGATAACCTACTATTTCCCAAGCTAGTTTGTTTCCATTTTGCATGTAAACAATTTTCAGTGTTTGTTATTAATCAATTGAAGTTAAGTTTCCACAGTAGCTTGGTGTTTCTATTTATTTTTGTATTTCATTTTATTCATGCATAAATTTGGATAAGTGGCATTAGAGCGAACTTCTCTTTCTATGTTTTTCTATGCATGTCCCCAACGAGGTTGGGGTATAAAGAGTTGGGACTTGAATTGGTTGATCCCTTGCAAGATTGTGCCCATTGACACTGACGACCTCCCATGAAGAAAGAACAGAATGATGAAGGAGTATGAGATCCTATAAAACTATTGCTTGAAGAATCCCTCGAGTGGCAAAGGAAAGAGATGATGGAAATTTTTTCCCATATCCTTCGATAGATGCCAATACGTAATGCATCTTCATCCAACAGTCACTGGTGGCCAAGTTGAAGGCTTTAGAGGTAGATGCATGCTTCTACTAGGAGTCAAAACCCGAAAATGGAAGTGACAAAGGGAAGTAGATTGTTGATGTGGATCCCAATGCCACCATTGTCACCATAAAGGTCCAGATGATTAAGCTCGAATATCCAAAGGAAGCGGGGCGCCTCTTCCACTCACATATGTGGGTGAAGAAGGGTTCTTCACTGCAATTCATTATCGACAATGGGAGCCAAAAGAACCTCATCTCAGCATAGGTCATTAAGCGGTTGGGCCTACTGACCATACCACACCCGCAACCATACATTATTAGGTGGCTCTATCAAGGAGGAGATCTTCGTGTTAACTAAGAATGTCATCTTTCCTACCACATCAAGCCCTTCACAGATTATGTACTGTGTGATATCGCTCCTATTGAAGTTTGTGATGTGTTATTAGGAAAACAATTATTTTTGAAGTGCCATGCTATGTATGATTCTATGCCTTGCACTGTTATTATTACTTTGGGAAATAAGTTATTACTTTGAACATTAAATATAAGAAGGGCAACACCAATCACATTGTTGATTGCCTCAGTCGGCCCCCAATTGCAGCACTGGCTACTATTCTCTAATCTTGTGGCCACAAAACCTATGGATGGCCGCTACTATATAAAAATGATCCATAGCTCACCACCACATAGTGGGTGGCAAGCAAGTTCCAAACTTCCACCTTTAGGATGCATTACTAAGCTACCTGAGACACCTTTGTGTTCCTTCAAGCAAGCGTGCCAAGATGATTTGGGAGGCACACTACAATTGGGTCACATGACATTTTGGTGTGGAGAAAACTATGGTCATACTACAAAATTATTTTTATTAGCCAAAACTATGTTAAAGTTTTGGGAAATACATCATATCCTACACTTCCTGTTGTTAGGTAAACTTGACTCAGGGATATAGTCAAAATTGACTAGGTTAAACAATAGTGGTTTTGAGCACATGGTAAAGTATACCCATGATTTTATGCCCATGGTATTGCATGTAATGAATCCTATAAAAGGCTAGGAAGAGTTCATTGTAATGGAGGCCAGGGAGGTGAGCTGTGAAGGCTCACTTGGCCAGGTTGGCCAGGGTTTTGGCAAAGGCTAAGGAAATTTCATTGGGATGGGTTTTTCTTGGGAGTTTGGGTTTTCCCGGGGTAAATTATGTGCATATTTTAATATGTGATTGTTGTTAATTGATTTATTAATTCTCTATGTAAATATTTTATTTTTATTTGGTTAATTTGTGGTATCAGACACAAATATTGGCTTCAGAGGGACACCTCTGTGGCCAAGGATTTATTTGGTTAATGGCCTGATGAATAAGATGTGAAGATCTACACTAATAAATATCTATAATCGAGGAGGGCTTTACTAGATCATGTTGGTGGTTGAAACCGAAGCCCAAAATCGAAGGCTAAGCCAAAGAGGCAGTTGAAGATTCTCCTTGCAGCCACGTTGGGAAAATTAGTGAGCATTGTTCTTGGCTCACTTGGAGCCTATGCATAGCATGGAAATCCTAGCCGCATTGCAGACTTGAGGAAGGATATTCCCAAGCCATTGTGATCCTCATGTTCGCCATAACAGATTTGAATCTACAAGAAAAGAAAAACTAGAGAGATTTGCAAGGAAGTGAGGTATGGTAAGAAAGACAGTTACATTTTAGATGGCATTTCAAAAGTCTTCAGAATTTGTGAAGTGGTTGGTTGTCGAATTTGATAGCCATGTTTATATGGAGATGGCCATGTTTAGCAACATCAAAATCATGGCACCAGTGCTTGGTAGCATTGAGATCAAGGGAACAGCGAGGAGAACTTTCTATTCTTGGAGAGCTAAAAAGGAAAGGGTATGAAGTTCTATTCATCATGGATGTGATGAGTACACCATAGGACAACCTGAGGCAAGAATGAAGCTATAGTTATAGCATATGTGTGGCGAGAAAATGAAGGTGTCAAATCATATACCTAAGAGCCTCAGAACTGAAGGCATGTAAGTGGCTAATATTAGTTTGGTCAAGGTAAATCTCATTGTTATAGGAGGCCCAGTTGATGATATGTAGATCCACAATTTGTATCTCAAGATGATATCAATCATGTAGAGTAGGACTAATTAGGAAATGGAAGGCTAGTGGAGTCACATGTGTAGAGGTAGGTTGTTCGATGGGGTGGTAGAGTTGTGGACCACCATGAGAAGGCGGAGTGCCATGAGGAGACAGTGAGAAAGTTGTTGCAGTACCTAGTGAAATATTGAATTCGTGGAAGTTGTTTTACTCATGTTGAGAACCCTGAATTAGAGGAGATGTACGAGGATTATTTCGTCATGTTGGGTGTGGGTTTGGAGGGTGAAATAATATTTTTATGCATGGTGGAGTGACCAACAAAATTGATTAAAGAGACAATGAGAAGACTAGAAGAAATTAGTGTTGTGAATGGCGTAATACGATAGTGTAGCTGGTGGACTCTGCTTGTGGTGAGCATTGGAGTGATAACATAGTGCTAGGTTATTGCTGGAAAGCATTAAGCTCAAAGAGTGAAAAACTAAGAGAGGAAGTGTTAAGATAACAAGAAGGAATAAATTAAAAGCAAAAATAGTTACTATGATGGAGTGAATGTTTTAGCATGTAAATGGGAATATAGCGGTAAGACTTGCTAAGGCATGCGTACCCCTGAGTAATGACTGGTAAAGTCTGGGTTAGACCTAGGTGATAGGGCTATGTCAGATTTACACATACCGCAGTATAAAATTTGAGGGGGGTAAGGGAAAAATTGAGCTGGGTTGGATTGAATCACTTGGCAAGGTCGATTGGTTTTAGTCAAGGAACCCAAAGTCAAGTTTAAGGGGGGAATGTTAGGAAAACTTGACTCGGGGATATAGTCAAATTTGACTAGGTTAAAAAATGGTGGTTTTGAGTATATGGTATAGTGTACCCATGATTTTTACCATGGTATTTCATGTAATTATGCCTATAAAAGGCTAGGAAGAGTTCATTGTAATGGAGGTCACGGAGGTGAGCGGTGAAGGCTCACTTGGCCGGGGTAGCCAGGGATTTTGCCAAGGCTAAGGGAATTTCATTGGGATGGGTTTTTCCTGGGAGTCATGATTTTCCCAAGGTAAAGTGTGTGCATATTTTAATATGTGATTGTTTTTAATTGATTTATTAATTATCTATGTGAATATTTTATTTTTCGTTGGTTAATTTTTCTACACATGTGCCATTGCCAAACCAACCATTAAGAAAAAAGGCTTATACACTCCTCTGACTACTCCCATCCAACCCTGGAAATCCATCTCCATGGACTATCTATCTAGCCTCCCTTCTACTAAGCACAGTAATGACTGTGTATTTGTGGTCGTGGATAGATTTTCTAAAATGGCTATATTGGCAACCTACAAGAAGAGTATCATAGCAAGGGGCACTGTTAAATTATTCTTTGAATGAGTGTGGGTAAATTTTGAGATCCCACAAAGAATTATATCAGATTAGGATGGCAAGTTCCTGAGCACATTCTGGTCGAGCCTCTGGACACTATTGGATACCAAGTTAGTCAAGTTGACTGCATTTCCATAGACTTATCGCCAGACATAGATTGTCAATAGGATGACAGTGCACATACTACGTATGTACAACTCCAAGCATACATGAACCTAGGATGAGAGCCTTCCCTATGTGAAGCACAATTATAACATAGCTCTCCATAACTTGACTGGCCACAGTCCCTTTCAAGTGGGTCTAGGATTTCAACCATTATTTTCGATTGATATTGCCATGCCTCATGTGACTACACAGACAAAATCCACACATGTGCAGTCCAAGGATGATAAAGAAAACAAGGTTAATGAATGCATCTAGCACATCCATCTATAGGTTCATGACATCTTGTAGAATTCCAATGCTATGTACAAGTAGCATCATGATCAACATTGAGTAACACATAATTTTCAGGTGGGTAACAAAGTTTGGTTTCATTTGTAGAAATAATGCCTTAATGAATCCCATCAAAAGAATTGTCAAATCTAATACGGGCCCTACACGATCACCAAGGTTGTGGGAGACAATAATTTTGAGCTCAACATTCCCCCATTCCTTGGCCTGCACCCAATGTTCAATGTGGACCACCTTCGACCATACTTTCCACCATTGTTGGGCACATCAGGCATTGCAAAACAACTAACAACAACAGAGATCAACCCAGACTGCATGGAACAAGCCGCAACTAATCGAATCATGGACACAAAGATCAAGAAAACTCACCAAAAAAATACCCAATTGTATCGGGTTGTCAAGGTTGTCCAATTCCTACACCAAGGTAAGTGGCTTACCAGGGACCAAGTTAAGAAGAAGGTTCCCCATATCATGGAGGCACTCAATATAATGGGGACCTTTGCTTCCTAAGGGGGGAGGACTGATCCAATTAGATATTGGTGTCCACCTGTCCATTCAACTTGGACCCCCACCACTATTTCTTTCAGTTTCCTTAATTCTAGCACAACTTTCCATTTTTCACTGTTTTTTCGGGTCCTAAACTTTTGGAGTCGTTTTGAGATACTAAAAGATATTTTATGGGAAAACTTAGAGACCAAAAAAGCACCTAAATATATTTTACAAAATTTCTTTTTTCCTCGTGGATATTTTCAAAATGAGGTATTATGATAACGAAACAAGGATGATATGTGTTATAGACAATTTTGTGCCTTACAGCAACAAGCATGAATTGTCAATAATCCAAGGGATCCAAAGTTCCCTAAACATGATGTTCCTACCCCTAGAGGAACAAGGTCAGCAAACCAACAGCTCTCAGATCAGTTCTCCACTTGAAAACACTCAAAAACAAGCAATCCTGAAATCAAAGCAGGTGCTCCACTAGGCTTCTGCGCTGAAAGACAACTGCTCCATGGTGTACCTGCGTTGCAAAGCAGGCAGAACAAAGCCCACCTGCGTTGGGCGAGTTTGGACATGTGGCACAGTGAGTCATTGCTTTGGAATCTTCCAAAAATGACACTTGGATCAAGTATTTCGCCTTGTGATGAGTCAAAGGCTTTGTTTCTCCAAGTGGAAGCAAGGTTCACCAAGTGGACTCAAGAACTGAAGATCAACTAAAGATTAACTGAAGAGAGAGAGGACACAAGGCAGCTACACATCAGTTGCAAGCTGACTCATCCTTTCTCA
The DNA here is from genome assembly GCA_031772625.1 of Pinus tabuliformis. Taxonomy (NCBI): domain Eukaryota; kingdom Viridiplantae; phylum Streptophyta; class Pinopsida; order Pinales; family Pinaceae; genus Pinus; species Pinus tabuliformis. The sequence goes on from CM062808.1 coordinate 472,724,865, forward strand.
ATTCATCTATATATTGAGCTCTCTCCTATGAGCTCAGGAGGCTGGAATTTTTTGCAAAGTAATGATATGCTGTTGGTTTCATTCTTGAGTTATTGGGTGATTGTTTGAGAGAGGTGAAGAAGAGCAACTCTTTCTGCTGGGAGGTGTTGCTGGGTTGGAGCCTGCAATGGTTGTAATCCTCTCAGAACCTTTTCTTCTACATTAATAAAAGCTATTGAGGTTCTTCTATGTGCTCTTGTTTCAATTATATATTGTGATGATTGCATGTTTGGTTTACACTAATCCATGAACCAGTTATGATTGCATGCCTCTTGTAGTTTCCTTCTTTGTTGTTTTGCAGGATCTCCTTGTAGCTGGGCGAGCAGAAGGACAAAGAGCTAGGAGCAAGCGGCCCAAGAGAAGAGTTTGGATTTGACATTAAGCGCAAGGCAACGGTTAGTGCTTTCTCCACTCTCTTTTGCTTTCATAAAGAAGTAAACCTTCAGTAGTTTGTTTTACAGTTGTTGCTAAGGAACTGTCACCCTTAGAGTGGGTTAGGGTCATCCGAGTCGGATAATTTTCCCTACAACAAACTGGCTACTCCACTGGGGAGCGTATCCGTTTGATTGTGTTTGTAGTATCTTTGCTATTCATTTCCTGAACCAAAGAGTACCGAATCGAAAAGCTTTTGACTATATCAAAAGCGAAGTAGAGGGGCAGCTACTCTGGCTCATTTCTGAGCAAGTTCATGATTTGAAGAGCTGATCTACAAAGATCCTTGTAAGCTCTTAGTGATAGCTTTGCACCTTCTAAATCATCCCTTTGAGTGTGCTTGACTGAATGTCTCTGATTTGAGCAAAAACCGTGCATTTTTTAGAAAATTATGACCCGGAAACTGTGAAAACGCAACTCTCGTTTTCCAGAGCAGGTAGTACACAGGCTACCTGCTTTGCAACGCAGGTCCCGAAGGGGCTACCTACGCTGAGAGCCAGTTTGGCTGTGCAGAGCCTACGTTGGCCCAAATTTGCTTAGTGCATTTGGGGTTTCCTCCTTTCTCTTGCCTGTTTTCACTTAGATTTGCTGCTAAGTGTCAGTCTTGTACTTGTTTTGAAACCAGTATTACTTGCCATCATTCCGCCTCTGTTATATAACGAAATTGTACTTGTTCTTTGTATTTCTTATTCATTTACAATTTCCCATAACGAAAAGTAAACTAGTCATGCTTTTGGCCTCTTAGATCTGAACCTGTGTTAGGCATTTTGCTGGTCTAAAGAGTTAGCTTGCTTGCTGTCCATAGCTGATTAGTCATTTTACTTTCGTTAGTATGGTTTGATTTCATGTATTTCCAGTGATTAAGCAAGTGAATCTTAAGGTGTCTTTTGATTGTTGGACAAACTTGTTTACTTTCGCTTTAAATCGAAATCAAAGTTATATAACCACTTTCTTTTTGTATCCATCCACATTAAGAAAGGGAAAAGAAAATACATGCATTGTGCATTTTTCATTTGAAAAAGTTTGCATGATGATTTAGGAGAAAGTGCATTAGTTTGTGCTGTATGAACTGTGTGAAAAGAATTTGCCTTTCTTCTCCCTCAGTAGTTAAGATTTTCATCAGTCAAAAAGATTTGAAAAAGCTTGCTTCTCATCTTAGGCTGCATTTAGGAATTTGTCATATACATCTCGTGGTGAACCTTGAAAGGCAAACTTTAAAAAGATCAACTTAAAATATACTGAATGAACCTAACAACGCATTTGAAACATAACGCAAACATCTAGAGGTCTAGGTAGAGACGTGTTCCGACGTCGTTAAAAATAGTGACTGTCGATCTCTACGAAGGTGGGTGATTCCTCCTGAGAGTCGGTGGCACTAATACGGACTTGTGCTCCCACGTACCGTCGCATATATATTGGGAGACCCCTATAGGCAGTTATCCTTTATCCATAGGAAGCCGTGTCGGCCGCCCTACTGATCGCGATGCAGTGAACACAGCATTCACGAAGATCGACCACCCGTACCGTAAAACGTATTCTGTGGTTTCGCGAAAGGTTTGGCACACCCTCTGCCTAGATCTCCAGAGCAGTTTCTTTTGGCCCTTTTCAAACTCTATAACTGAAAAGGTCCAACCGAGCATTTGTCACTTCGGGCTTGTTAATACATCGAAGGCGACTAGAGTCATCTTTAGCTTTTTCTCGACTCTTAAAACATGAAAAAGCAAAGTTATGTTTAAAAGCGTCTAATAAAATTCATTCAAATCGGAAACACAAATTTTCCCCTTTATATTTTAGTTGATCGAGTAATCCGCAATCGTGGAAGAAAGTCAATTGAATATCCGTCGTTCTCGGAGGCTTGCGAGTCAACCGTCTTTGTCTCCGGAATCGAAAACAATCCGGACAAAGCGAGCTCGTTGAACCAGTTCAAAATCTCCTTTAAAAGTTAGAACAAGCGTTCCAACAACATCTGAGATTCTGGTCACTCCAAACATTTCCGGAAACCCTGCCTCAATAGAAGAAGTTCAATCACCACAGAGGGACAGTAATATTGATCCTAGTCTGGGGGCAAATACTTGTATGACTGAACCAGTTCCATCTGTAACCGGTCCAGAGAGTTTTGTTCCTCAAACATCCGTCGCGGTCGATACAACCCCTTCTTCGGCACCGGAAATCTTTTACGGACCTGACGGTCTTCCTCTTCCACCTGGTCTAATTTCGATAGAGGAAATTATAGAGGAACTGCAAGTATCCACTCCAATTCAATTTGGAGTAGGGGTCACTCTATTTCCTGCTACAACAGAAGTTTGTCCATCACCAGTGGAAGTTCCTGTAGAATCACTAGGTGATCAATTGGATAGACTAAAAATGACTGAACAACCGTCGACATCTAGGACTGTGTCGAATGACACGGCGACGGCAGAATTACCTGCTGTAAATCCAACAATGTTCGTCGGCATACCATCTGTCCCAACTAGCTCGCAGTCGCTAGAAGGAGTCCACCAAGAGACTACCTCGACAGTATGGTCTGTTCCTGTTTGTTCCGGAGTAATGTCTGGTAACTCTCATGGTGAGACTCATCAAATTGACCCTTTTGGGAATCTAATTAGGCCATCCAGTCCTCCAAGACAGGCAGTTGCCTTGAGTTCTGGGTTGCTACCGTATGGGGGGCAGTACCCGTACGGGAGCTCTCAACCTTATTCAAGTTATGGCGGAATTGCAACGAGTAGTTGGGTACCTATGCTATCCCAGCCACCGAGAGTTTTATATTCTATGCAACAGTGTGTACCTGTGACAAACATCCCAACTACACCGGCTATTGTGACCGTGTCGCAAGTTCAAACAATGCCTGTTGTATGTCAACCTCAGATTGCTCAGGTTCTCATGCAATAGCCCCTTGACCCTGCAACCCAACCACAATCACCTACTGGTGGGACAACACAAGTACAATTAGGTACAACTACCGTGCATCTTGGTCCAATGGTTAGTGTAGCGCAACAACCCATGGTGTCGCAACCGTGGATGATGCAATACCAACAACCACAATTCCAACAAGTGTACCAAGGTCCTGAACAGCAAATATTTGCGAATACTGGACAACCATACATTCAAAATGGTCAAAATCAACCACTTTATAGTGGTCAAGTCCATCAACCGTATTCATCATACCAACATCAACTCCATTATGCTGGTATGCAAAGACCGACTGTTCAGGCGATTCCATCGTATCCTGGTTACGCTTCACCTAACTTGAACCAGCAGTTACCTTTCGTGGCAACTTTAGAGTTGCCTGATTTACATCGGTTAACAAACGATCCAATTGCTTACGCCCCTTGGTGGCCAGTGATTCCGCACAAACTTCCATCCGACATTCCTAAATTCAATGGAAATCCAGGCGAAGACCCGTCGAATCATGTGATGACATTTCATCTATGGTGTTCGTCGAACACTTTGAATGACGATTCGATAAGGCTTCGCCTCTTTCAGAGGACATTGACAGGTCCGGCGGAAAAATGGTATATAGAATTACCTAGAGCTTCGTTTGACAATTTTGGCTCCCTTGCCACAACATTCTTGACCCACTTTCAATTACCAATAAGGTACGAAACGGGAATAGAGATATTGACTAACTTCAAACAGACAACCGCAACTCATATATCAGATCATATACATGAGTGGCGACGTCGACGAAGAATGGTTAAAACATACGTTCCTGATCAGCTTTTAGCTGAGTGGTTTATAAAGTCATTACTTCCGGCTATAACGGAAGATGTAGCAAAGGGAGGAGTCGTAACAGAAGAGAAAGTTATCGCTCGTGCACAATACTTGGATTTAGTATATACTCAATCCAGTACGCTCTATGACAAAATACCAGACTCCCCTAGACCAGAGTTTTCAATCCCTCCTCCTCCTAAATCGAACAGTGACTCTCATGCCGGCGATGGCGTGATTGGCACGACAAACACGAATCCGAAAAGGACCAATCAAAAGAAGGCCCGTAAGGATTCGAATCAAAATGCGCATGAAGAAGTTCTTGCTTCGGAAGTAAATGCCGTATCGACAGATAAGGGCAAAGAAACCAATCAACCAGGAAGCAAGAAGAATCAAAACAAAGGGAGGAAGAATAAACAAGGTGGGTCATCCCCTAAGAAAAATTCTTCAAACCCTCCGGGGAATAGGAAACGGTTTCTGTGTCAAATATGCGATGACAAAGATCACAACACTAAGGATTGCCCATTCAAAGCTGAGCTAAAGAGGTTCTTTAAAAGTCCTCATGCCTCAACTGTGTCAAGCGATCAATTTCCTGACCCAGGTCAAAATCTGGTTGATAGTGGAAATGCTTCCTCGTCCCAAGTACTTATGTTGTCGATTTCGAAACAACAAAATGATGCTTTGATTTCGACAAGGAGTAAAGATTATGGGAATCCACAGGTGTCGAGCGATAAAGGAACAGATCAACCTAGCAGTTCGACGACAACTTCGGCAGAAGTTGTACCCCCCATCACACATGGATTAACAATAAAACCACCAAAGGGAGTAATACACAAGTCGACATTCAATCCTCGTGCCAGAGCGGCACAGCATTACAACATAGTAGAGGATTTGGCGCAATCTCCATCTGCTATGTCGACTCTTGAGGTATTACAGCATTGTCCATCCCAAAGGCAGGCATTGTTATCAGCGATTGGTGGGGTGGATCCTAAAGATTCCAATCTGGTATCCTTTGATCACAAAGGGTATGATCCTCAGTTGCCGGCTCAATTAGCTTTCCTCGTCCAAGTGAAAGCCCTCAACAAAACAGTTCATAGAACGATTATTGATGAGGGAGCATCGACGTGTATTATGTCGATGAGTTGCTGGAAAACTTTAGGATCTCCAACCTTGTCGCGATCATCGACAACATTAAAAGCATTCGACGGGAGGATATATACACCTTACGGTATCCTTAGTAACCTGAAGGTTGAACTAGGGGGCAAAACAATAGAAATAGATGTTGAAGTCATCGATGGCAATCTTGACTATAACATCCTATTGGGAAGGCCATGGATTTATGCCATGCAAGCTGTTGTGTCGACTTATTTTAGGAAGATCGCATTCCCCTTTGAAGGAGGGATTACGGTCGTCGATCAACAAAACTTCCTCCCTAATGGTTCACAAGTTACGGGAAGCGTTCCCATGATCCATGGCAGCGACCGATCGATTCAAGACATTGGAGTAGGTCTGTTGAAAGACCCCACTATGATGGGAACTTTCGCGCTACCATCTCCTATTTGCATAGGAAATGTACCATTTGTAGCAACATGCAATATGGTATCCACCTTGAAAGCCACAGAAGGCAGAGTCGCTATGGGTCATGCAATGGTTTTGCCGCCAAGCCCCATTGAAATATTGTAGCAATCAATGTTTCATGCATGGGAGGCAAACCCAAATCAACGCTCGTCGAGCGTTTGGGTAGATAGATCTAGGGAATATGGTACCCCGTTAGATCCTTGGTTAAAAGTACATGGGACTGACGAAGGAATCTTACAATCAATGATGATTGAGGGGGCACCATGGAATGATCACCACCATCGTTCCCTTCTTCCAGAATATGAGGAAGATACTCAGAAAGATCTTTACCACCCTTCAGTCTTTGAATTCCTAACAAATACTGTAAACACGGTGGATTCAGAACGAAACTTATCAAATATCGAAGAGACTATAGCCATAAATATCTCAACAAAGCCTGATGTTGTAGAGAATATTCATGTTGGCAAAGGTTGTTCCCCTTCAGATCTGAAAATATATAACGCTGTCTTTCGTGAATTTAGAGATGTCTTTGCTTGGTCATATGATGAAATGCCAGGCATCGACTCGAGTATCGTTGAACATGAAATTAAAATGTATCCTGATGTCAAACCAGTAAGACAACGGCTTCGACAGGTGCACCCTAAGAAAGCCGCTGCCATTAAAGCAGAAGTCGAGAAACTTCTCCATGCTGGATTCATCTACCCGGTTCCTCTAACCGATTGGGTATCGAATATTGTCCCAGTTATGAAGAAACAAGGGACGATAAGAGTGTGCGTCGATTATAGGGATGTAAACCAAGCTTGTCCGAAGGACAACTACCCTACACCCTTCATCGACCAGATAATTGATGAATGCGCCGGATGTGAAATCTTTTCCTTTATGGATGGATTTTCGGGGTATAATCAAATAAATATCCGCCCACAGGACCAGTCGAAGACTGCATTTATATGTCCGTGGGGCACGTTCGCTTACCGAAAATTACCCTTTGGCTTGAAGAACGCAGGGGAAACTTTTCAGAGGGCTATGAATTACGCCTTCCATGACATCAAGAGCATTGTTCAACCATATCTCGACGATCTTCCGGCTCATTCACGAAAGCGGACTGATCATCCGCAGCATTTAAGAGCGATATTTTTACGTTGCCGACACTACAAGATAAGACTCAACCCTCACAAATGTGTGTTTTGCGTCAGTTCTGGTCGTTTACTTGGCTTTGTAGTCTCTAAAGATGGGATTCGTCTCGACCCCTGTAAGGTTCAGGCAATCATTAATTTGCCTCCACCTTCGAATTTGCCTCAGATTCAGAAACTCCAAGGGAAAGCAAACTTTCTGAGGAGGTTCATTCCAAATTACGCAGAACTTGCTAAAGGTTATACACGTCTTTTAAAAAAAGATGTACCCTTCGATTGGGACCAGGTTGCGCAAGCTTCCTTTGATGCTTTGAAAGAGTCCCTAGTAAAAGCATCATTAATGTACGCCCCAGATTATCTTAGGGATTTTAACCTGTATCTAGCTGCATCAGATACAACCATTGCGATGGTTTTAGTACAAGAAGTTGATGGAGTTGAACATCCTGTATATTATTTAAGTAAAAACTCAAATGATACAGAAAGTAAATATTCTTACGTTGAAAAGCTAGCGCTCGCTGCTGTTCAAGCGGTACAGAGATTTCGGCATTATATCCTCTTCAGGAAAACTACCATTCTATCAGATTGCAACCCCATGACTTATATACTGTCACGACAGTTGCTGGGGGGCAAATATTCCAAATGGATAGCAATCCTTCAAGAGTTTGATCTGGAATTTGTGAAATCCAAGTCAAAGAAAGCTCTAGTATTCGCAGAATTATTATGCGATCTCCCATCATCGTCCAACGACGAAACTTCCAAGGAGTCAATAGTGGACGAGACTTTATTTCTGATATCTGCCAGCGATGAATGGTATGGAGATATAATTATCTATCTCCAAACCCAAAAGTTTCGGCCTGACACCTCTCACTCCGAACAGAAACGTATACGATACCAAGCAAAAGACTACATGATCGTCGGTGATACTCTTTACCGTCGAGGTATCGATACCGTTCTGAGGAGGTGTCTCACCCATGAAGAAGCCGAAAAAGCCCTGAATGAGTGTCATTCAGGCGCGTGTGGGGGGCATCAATCAGGTTTCGCTACAGCCCAAAAGATATTAAGAGCAGGATATTTTTGGCCAACAATATTCAAAGATTGCATAATCGCAGTCCGAAGTTGTCATTCCTGCCAAATCTTTGATAGCAAAACTAGAAGACCACCCGCACCGCTGCAACCAATAGTTACGGTTGGGCCTTTCGCTAAATGGGGCATCACTTTCATGCAATGTAACCCCACCTCGACCGGGGGGCATGGGTATATTATAGTCGCAGTTGACTATTTTACCAAATGGGTCGAGGCGATGCCTACATTGGACAATACTGGTAAAACAGCTGCCCTATTCTTTTTCAATCATGTAGTCGCCAGGTTCGGTGTACCCCAGGCTATAGTTACAGATCATGGATCGCACTTCCGCAATCACATGATGGCCGAATTAGCTGCCAAACTAGGGCTATCTCACGACAGCTCTACTCCGCATTATCCACAAGCCAACGGACAAGTTGAAGCAATCAACAAAGTCCTGAAGCGTATGTTGCAGAGGATGATCGGAGTTCATAAGAGAAGATGGCACCTAATCCTGTATGCAGCCTTGTGGGCCTACCGAACCTCGGTAAGAAACGCGACCGGTTTCACACCTTTTCAATTGGTGTACGGTCTAGAAGCAGTCTTACCGATCCAGTGTGAAATTTCGTCGCTTAAACTCGCAATTGATCTCCTCCCCGGAACTTCAGAAGAAGAGGCTCGTTTCATGGAACTAATCCAATTGGATGAAACCCGTCGTGATGCCGCCTTGGCTAACGAAGCCCATAAGAAACGAGTCAAGGCTCAGTTCGACAAGAATGTCAAACCCCGTGTCTTCTCAGAAGGTGATTTGGTCTTGCTTTATGACCAAGAATCCGATAAATTAGGAGCAGGTAAATTCAATTCCTTATGGGTGGGCCCCTATATTGTCAAAAGAGTATTGGCAAAAGGAGCCTACGAGTTAATAGATTACGACGGAATTCCACTGGCACAGCCCCGGAACGGGCTGTACCTCAAGCGTTACTATGCTTAAATAGTAACCCGCGTGCTTTTGTTATATTTTTTTTTCGCCAAAGTTCTTACTCTGGTTGAGTGATTCCCTTTTTACATTCATTGCAGATGTCAAACCTTATGGAGACATGTGTTGGATATGCCGACGGAGCAAGTCGTAGTTCGCGGAACCTGTCCTCCGCAGCATGGGCCATTTTTAACCCAAATGGCGAGTTAGTAAGTTTCAGAGGTGTATGTATTGGGCAATCAACGAATAATATCGCTGAATATAGCGCGTTGATAGAACTACTCTCTGATGCCGTCGCACGAGGCATACGCCGACTAATTGTCAGGCTAGACTCACAGCTCGTAGTACTACAACTCAATGGTATATATTCTGTTCGTAATCCAGCTATTTATCGCATGTTCCTAAGAGTAAAGATCTTGGAAAGATGATTTGATTCAATTCAATATCAACATATTTCAAGAAATCTAAACACATTAACAGACTCATTGGCAAACTATGTGTTAGACAGACATTTGCAACATCTATAAAGGACACATCATAAAAAGTGTACATATGAATCATCCAAAGCAACCAGAATAAGACTCGAAAATCAAAATATATATATAAGCTGTTCATAAAGTTCGTACATGATGTTCTGCAACCAAGACAAAATTGGTCATATGACCCAAAAACTCAAAATTCTAGGGGACACCCTAGCCTAGTGATGCTCCTGATAGTAAGCCACAGTATGTGCGATCATACGCAGAAGATGGGTCCATCGTCTAGGTACACCGATAGTATGCTGCTGCATCGGTAAAGGTAACTCGTCAACCTGTACATCTGGAAGACCATGGGTAAGGTTCTCAACCTGCCCCTGCACAGCTGTAAGGGTCTCTGTGTCGCTAAGATCACGGATAATAACTCTCCGAGCAGGTTCCTCTGCCGGAACAGTAACAGGTGGCCTCGGACGAAATGCCGGACGAACAGGACCGAAATCTGCAAGCGCACATGAGTTCAATTAAAGTCTTGAAAGAATAAAGCACAAGAACATTATGAATGAGAACAATGAACGGTAGTATGGTTGAAGTTCTTACCAGTAGCATCCCACTGAGCACCGTCTGGCAGTACCATATCCGGATCGCCCCGGAAATCCATACCAACATATGGGTACTCGGAAAAAGCCATCTCCTGGCGATCGAACCACCTAAAGAAAGCAACATTAAAAGAAATCTGGGATTGACCGGCATGCCTGGACATGTGATCGACCCATCGCTGCATACGTGGCTCGGTAGGAGAAGGCACTCCGAGATCAATGTACTGAGGTTGCATCAAAGGGATCTTCTCCAAGGCGAAGGCAGTCAGAATTGAACCAAAACCAAAGTTCTTCAGCTTCCCATCCTTCACCTTGTTCAATTGATTTTTCATCTGACTAAGCACTACATCACTCCAGTTGAAGATTTTTGGTTGGAGGCATTCCAAGGCGTGCTGCATGTGAGACCTGTTGGCGACATGTAAATATGCGCTACCGGCCATCCTACCAATAGTATACAGAATGGACATGAGAGGCCTGCTAGTAACATCACGGATAACCACCTTGCCATCTCTGCTCGGCTGGGACCCCTCCCTGCAATACTGGCGAACATAATCTCTCACGGAATCATTCCCCCGAACTGTACCTGATAAAGAAATGGGGGCACCCCGCCTTGACAGGCCAGTCAAGAAGTAAATATATATCACAGTCAATGGAATGGGTTTGTTCCTGATCTGGAATACTTGGTTAACAGGATCCCAAGCATCAAGTAAATACTGCAGTAGTGAAATCTGTGCTCTCATGCTAGAGATACGGAAAAACTTCAGTAAACCACAGTCTCGCAACGCGCCCACCGTAACAGGATCATGAAGGGCAATCATATCTTCTTCTTCGTGTTCTCGTTCTCGCCATGTTAGGGCCATCTTGCTCAAGAATCCCTGCAAAGCAAACAAGAGGATGAGTCAGCTCCTGAAATTGATGAAAAACTGGCGAAAATTTCATCAAAATCTGTGAAAAATTGTTGCTTTTATGCCCCAAAGCAGGTGCCCAGTGTACTACCTGCGTTGGAGGACAAGCTGCCTTCAAGCAGCTTGGATCCCAACGCAGGTTTCGAATGGGGTACCTGCGTTGATCAAGGGGCGCCCTGGCAAAACCCCAGAGGCTCAATAGAGCAGCAAAACAGGCATAATACAGGAAAATGAAACCATGAAAATGAAGAGCTAAGGTTTAGCTCCTACCTGGTCCGAACGACGCCGAAAATCGTCCGCAGAATCCTCCGGAATCAGCTAGTGAAAATCGAGGGGAAAGAGGCTCCTCCAAAGCTCCAACAAGTAAAATGCAAATGAAATGGTAAAATGAGAGGTAAAACCCTTTTTAGTTTGCTTTCTTACGTAATTCAAGGTAAATATTGTAAGTTAATCTCATTTTCAAGTAAATATTACCCATTTCTAACTAGTTTGTTGCAGCGAATGGAAAATGCAGTGCTATCAATGAAAAAGAGAAGCTAATTATGGTAAAGATCAAAAGTAAACCATATATCGAGCAGTTTTTGTGCGGAAGTTCATGCTCATTAAAAAATAAACGCAAGATTCGAGCAGTTTTTGTGCAGAAGTTCATGCTCGTTAAAAAATAAACGTAGATTGTGAGCAATCTTTCCCTAGCAGTTCAAGCTCATCCAGAAAAAATGAACCGGTAAACAACCTCGAGAAATGTAACCTTTGAAAGCCATATTAAAAACCTTTGGTCGTGTTTATATGCCATCACCTCCATCCGTTCATTTGGCCAATCGTTCACCTCCATATGTGTGTTTACCCATTTTGAGGAACAGCTGCGAAGAGTGATTTCACTTAGCCATCCTTGTGACACTGCCGTGATTGGAGAATTCCAACCTGTACCTGGAATCTGCTGCTATCCCTGTTCATCACTCGTTCCTCAAAAGACGAGTCTTCTTTGAGCTCTTTTCAACGACTCGTAAAATATGAAAAGTTTGCCGAGTTTTGGCCTTCCAGCTCGTTAAAGCGACCAGGAAGCTATCCCTCCTCTAGATTTTAATCTTTTTGGACCTGAGGGATTATTGCACAAAAAGATCGAGCGCTTGTTTTGTTCAGCTCGTTAAAGCAAATCGAAAACTCATCCCTTCTGTATTGTTTTATACTTTTTCGGACTTAAGGGATTAGAAGACGAAAAAGGAATTATGGAGTTAACTTTTCGTACCTTTTCAGACTCTCTAAAAATGAAAAGAACCGAGTTTTCTTTGTCGTTAGACTCGTTAAAATGATTAAGTAGCGACAAACTTGTCTTTAGACGAGAACGAGTTTCCCTATCGCTAGGCTCGTTAAAACATAGCGATGGGCTTGCCCGAAGGGCAGGTTATAGAACAAGCATATGTTATCCTCCTCAAGCTTGACAAAAATAAAGAGGTACTGGTCAGCAATGACTGGGGTAAAATTGGGAGAACCTCACAGCATTAATGGTAGCAAGTCGCTTTTGAACATGACACTTTGTCCTCCGTACCACATCGGGTTGGGTTGTTTCATTCACCGGTCGCAGAATCATGGTCCTCGCCACACCATCCACAAATTGGGGTAATGCTACCAATCCATCACATCAGTGTCGTTATATGTTCAAGAGATGTGGTTCTGTAAAGAGTCAACCGTGTTCCACCCACTACCATACATTATCCTTCATCCACTTCATGACCGCCACCCTGAATCATACATCACAGTTTGTTTTCACCTCATCACAATCACTAGCTTCGTTCCGTGTCACTGATGTGGGATTCATTAAGGCCCTCCTTTGACAGATCGTTCCTTGTCGACATCAACTCATTATCCAAGGAGTTGATCTAGGAACACCCCCCCTCAGTACTTTGAAGCTTGCATGCCTCAATGGCAAGTTTCTCACTTCCGGCGACAGGTATACATCAATGACCTTCGACCAGAAGATTTTGCATGGTGGTCGACGCCAAGTCCTCTATTCCCACCATGTAGATTGTATTGCCGTACCTTGAGGGTCATCATCCTTATCGGTGATTCCTCTCGCGCTTGTTAACGGTTCACATCATTGACCGGTAATCAAGCGATGTCTTTCCATGTTCGACTTCGAGAAATTCTCACATGGATCGACTTGTACATCGAGTGAAGATCGGAAGAGATTGAAGACCCCGGATCTAGTTTCATCCATCCGGGCTGCGATATATATCCAGGACATAAAGACATTTGATATGTACATCATTGCAGCAGATGATCACCCTTTTCGAAAGATGATAAATTCGGCAGAGAATTATCAGTCTACAATCAGAAAAGGATGATAAATTCGGCAGAGAATTATCAGTCTAGAAAAAGATGATAAATTCGGCAGAGAATTATCAATCTATATCAGACGATCGTCTGTTCTATGTACCAAAATGTATTTATAAAGCTGAGCATGGGAATGCCCGCCTCAGCCAGATCATGAAAAATGTATGAAAAATAATGTATTGTATTGTATCTTATTACAGGACACTTCTCAGCAGATTGAGTGAACTTCGGATCCTCTCAATAAAGCATTTCACCCGATAAACGACCTCACACTTTAGGGGGCATCTGTTATAGACAATTTTGTGCCTTACAGCAACAAGCATGAATTGTCAATAATCCAAGGGATCCAAAGTTCCCTAAACATGATGTTCCTACCCCTAGAGGAACAAGGTCAGCAAACCAACAGCTCTCAGATCAGTTCTCCACTTGAAAACACTCAAAAACAAGCAATCCTGAAATCAAAGCAGGTGCTCCACTAGGCTTCTACGCTGAAACACAACTGCTCCATGGTGTACCTGCGTTGCAAAGCAGGCAGAACAAAGCCCACCTGCGTTGGGCGAGTTTGGACATGTGGCACAGTGAGTCATTGCTTTGGAATCTTCCAAAAATGACACTTGGATCAGGTATTTCGCCTTGTGATGAGTCAAAGGCTTTGTTTCTCCAAGTGGAAGCAAGGTTCACCAAGTGGACTCAAGAACTGAAGATCAACTAAAGATTAACTGAAGAGAGAGAGGACACAAGGCAGCTACACATCAGTTGCAAGCTGACTCATCCTTTCTCAATTCATCTATATATTGAGCTCTCTCCTATGAGCTCAGGAGGCTGGAATTTTGTGCAAAGTAATGATATGCTGTTGGTTTCATTCTTGAGTTATTGGGTGATTGTTTGAGAGAGGTGAAGAAGAGCAACTCTTTCTGCTGGGAGGTGTTGCTGGGTTGGAGCCTGCAATGGTTGTAATCCTCCCAGAACCTTTTCTTCTACATTAATAAAAGCTATTGAGGTTCTTCTATGTGCTCTTGTTTCAATTATATATTGTGATGATTGCATGTTTGGTTTACACTAATCCATGAACCAGTTATGATTGCATGCCTCTTGTAGTTTCCTTCTTTGTTGTTTTGCAGGATCTCCTTGTAGCTGGGCGAGCAGAAGGACAAAGAGCTAGGAGCAAGCGGCCCAAGAGAAGAGTTTGGATTCGACATTAAGCGCAAGGCAACGGTTAGTGCTTTCTCCACTCTCTTTTGCTTTCATAAAGAAGTAAACCTTCAGTAGTTTGTTTTACAGTTGTTTCTAAGGAACTGTCACCCTTAGAGTGGGTTAGGATCATCCGAGTCGGATACTTTTCCCTACAACAATATGCCAAAGTTACGACCTTGGGAAGTTGGCGGTCCAACTTATCCCGACGAGACCCAAAACCGTTGGCACTTCATCTCATAGGGTTAGGGTTTCAAACTTCTTATTTATGATAAAAAGGCCTCTGAGCCTCATTTTAATTCAGTTTAGAAGGCATGTAGCCATCATATCTCTTCTTAGAGAGAAGATACCATCGTTAGAGCTAGTTTGTTTCCATTATGTAGGGAATAGTTTTCAGTATTTTTTATTAATGAATTGAAGTTCAGTTTCCATTGTAGCTTTGTATTTCTATTTAATTTTGTATTTCATTTCATCTTATGTAAATTTAGATTAGTATAAGAGTACAGGGACACATTATCCTCATCCACAGGGGCACCCTTGCACTATTAGGTCAAGCATTCAATCTATCTGACTCCCAGAGGTCCTCTACCCAATGATCCAATATAATGTCGCTCTCTTATGGAAAACGAGGAAATAAAGCAGAAGATTTAGGAGAAAATACAAAAAGGGCACATCTAACTAGGGATCCCAATTTTACTCATACAAAATAAGTATGGGACCTAGAGAGTCCGCATTGATTATTGTGAATTGAATAAAATCATTGTCAGGAACAAGTACCCGATCACCCAGAATGATGACCTTCTTGACTAGCTCAAGGGGGTAAAGCACTTCATTAACATTGTTTTGAAGTTTGGTTATCACCAATTTCTGCCAGAACCCACAGATGTGTGGAAGATCACCTTCAGCTCCAAGGAGGGCCTTTTTGAGTGGTTGATCATGCCCTTTGGGTTGAAAAATTCCCTTGAAAGTTTTACTAGACTGATGGATGACATCTTGTGGCCCTTCACTAATTTTTGGTTGTATATCTGGATTACATCCTCATCTTCAGCAAAGTTTGGGTAGAGCATGTGCAACATATTCGGTAGGTCCTTCAAACCCCGCGATAACACAAACTATGAGCCAAATTAGAGAAATTCTCCTTTGGAATTAACAAGGTCTAGTATTTGGGCTACATCATTGATGATTAAGGAATGCATGTGGATCGAGCTAATATCCAAGTCATTCGGGATTAACCAGCCCAGAAAACTTTAATAGAGCTTCACAACTTTTTGGGCCATGCCAATTTATATCTAAGGTTCATGTTGGGATTCTTTCATATCACTTGGCATGTGAGTCAAGTTACCAAGGGCAAAGCGAAATAAAATTTATTTTGGTTCGAGTCCCAACAAAAGGAATTCATTGATATGAAACACCACCTTTTCTCTGCGCCAATACTCACATTGTCAAACCTGTAACAACCATTTGAAATTGAGAGAGATGCCTCCGACTATGCTATTGGTGTAGTTCTCACCTACCAAGGACATCAATTGGCCTATCATAATGAGACTCTCTTTGATATGATTTATAAATACCCCACCTACATTAAGGAGATGTATTCCATCATGCAAGCTTATTGACAATGGAAATATTACATTCTGGGGAAGGAGAAGATCATCCACACAGATCACAAACCTCTTCAGTTTATATGGACACAAGATAAGTTTTAGAATGATCACCATTATAAATGGGCCACATATCTGCAACAATCTCATTTGAATATTAAATACAAGAAGGGAAACACCAATAACATTGCAGATTTCCTCAGTCGGCTCTCAGTTGTGGCACTAACCATTGTTCTCAATTCTTGTGGGCATGAGTCTTCTAGAAGGCTGCGACTATACAAAAATGATATAGAATTTTCCACCACATACCAAATGTTGATGGATAGCAATCAAGTTCCATACTTCAACCTCTAGGAAACATTATTATTCCACCTAGGGCACCTTTTTTTTCCTTCAAACAAACACGCCAAGTTGATTTGCAAGGTGCATTACAGTCGGGTCGCAGGATATTTTGATCTAGAAAAAAAAGTGATAGTACTACTCAAGTATTTTTATTGGTAATAAAATTGACAAGATATTGGAATATATATCAGATCCTACACTTCTTGTGCCATCGCCAAGCCAACCATTAAGAATAAAGGCTTTTACACTCCTCTCCCTACTCCTAGCCATCTTTGGGAGTCGATCTACATGGATTATATTTTTTTCCTTCATTAGTATAAGCATGATAATGACTATGTATTTGTGGTCATTGATAGATATTCTAAGATGTTTATATTGGCTGCTTGCAAGAAGAGTATCATAGCAGAGGACTACCAAACTATTCTTTAAATGAGTGCAAGTACATTCTGGGATCCTATAGACCATTATATTGGATTGGGATAGCAAGATCCTAAGTGTATTTTGGTTAATTCTATGGCCATTGTTGGACACCAAACTCACCAAATCGACTGCATTCCATCCCCATACTGATGGCCAAACAAAGGTCGTCATCAGGATGATAGTTCACATAATATGCATGTACAACTCCAAGCATCCACATACATGGGATGAGATTCTTCCTTACGTAAAACAAATCTATAGTAGAGATCTCTATAGCTCCACTGGCCATAACCCCTTTTAAGTGGGCCTAGGATTTCCACTGTTGTACCCAATTGATGTTGCCATGCCTCTTGCGACTACACAAGCATAATATGAACATGTAAAATCTGAAGTTGATAAAACCATCAAGTTTATTAAACACATCCAACACATATGCTAACAGGTTCATGATATCATGGATAAATTTAATTCTAATTATAAACATCGCCATGATCAACATCGGGTTCCAACATAAGTTTCAAGTGAGAGACAAGATGTGGTTTCATCTCTAGAAGGGACACCTTGCTGAATCCCATAGAAAGATTTGACCACTTCGATATGAGCCTTATACCATCAATGAGGTTGTGGGTGAAAATTAATTTTAGCTAAGTATCCATCCATTCCTTATCTTTCACCGTGTATTCAATGTGGACGACCTTCAGCGATACTTCCCACCATTGTTGGACGCATCAAACATTGCTGAGAAACTGACACCAACAAAGCTCAATACAAATTGAATCAAATAGGCCACAACTAATCAGATCATGGAAACACATGTTAAAAATACTCACTAACATAGAATCTATATGTATCGGGTTGTCAAATCTGGCCAACTCCTGCACTAAGGCAAGTGGCTCACCAAGGACCAAATTCAGCAAAATTTTCCCCACCTCATGGAGGCACTAATTGCAATGGGGACCACTGCTTCCTAAGGGGGGATGATTGATCTAGGTGGGTATTGGTGGCCACCTCCCTATTCCTCTTGGACCCCCAACACTCTTTCCTTTCAATTTTCCTAATTTCCAACATAGTTTCCTATTTCCACAGTTTTCTATTTCTGAAATTTTTTCAGGTCTTGAACTTCTAAAGTCATTTTGAGGCCCTAAATGATGTTTTTTTAGGGAAATGGGATAACTTGTAGCTTATGGAAAAGGTTTGCAGTCGAAAGTTTTTTTCCTTGGGAAAACATTTATAATGGGCTATCGTGTGTACCAAATAGATATCATATGCCAAAATTATGATCCCAAGAAGTTGATGTTCCAACTAACCCTAGCGGGGCCCACGAGCTCTTGGAACTTCATCTCTTAGGGTTAGGTTTTTGGATGTTTAGGGTCTTCCATTTTTTCTTGATGATAAATTCCTAAGAGCCTCATTGTAGCTCAGTTTAGAATGCATGTAGCTGACAAATCTTTTCTCAGAGATAAGCGACCATCACTCGAGCTAATTTGTTTCTCTTATTTATGCAAGCAATTTTTAGCACTTGATATTTATTAATTGAAGTTATTTTTGTTGTACCTCTATGTTCTTGTTTAAATATGTATTTCATTTTGTTCCTTCATAAATAAGGATAATTTTTTTTTATATATATAAATGGCCATATTCATGGAATCACCGACATCTAAATGACATATGTTCATAATTAAGTGTTTGCTTCCAACAATCATCCTGGTAGTAAATGTCTATTGATTCTAGGAGGGGCTTTGAAATATTCGTATATACACATATTATGGCATAAGATATATATCTTTCTTGCTTGTTCACCTCAGAAATTTTGAGAAAGTCTCCCAAGGCATTCCCAAATATTGCTAGGGATTCCTCATCCCAAAATTCTCATGATATCGAATACATTCGGATCCACACAACTTCCAACATGAAATCCACTTTGTCAAGAACAAAATGCTTAGTCTAGAACCACAAATAAAGCCCCATCAAGTTAAAGAAATATGTACCATTCTTGAATTCGTGGTTATGATCCTATACATTTTTAAAGGTAATAGTAAATAAACCCTTTGCTCCTATTTCTAGCTTAATATGACGTTTAGGCTTCCATTTATTGTATACCCAGTGGGATAGGACTTTTCTTGATGGCCATATTCTAAGGAATTTACCAATAATAAAATGATCTCACATGTACTATATGTATTCATCAATCTGATTTCAGTGCACCTCAAAATTTGGGATCAATGGCTGCTTTGGGAAAAACACTCCCTGAGCTTCATTTACTAGAGTGGCAAGCTAAAAAATGATTTTTCTACTGCTTTCCCTCCAGTTTCGAGTACGAAGAATTGAGAATCGTATTCGACGATTGGTTCAAGTTTTTTCCTTTAGATAAAATCATGTTGTATGAGGGATCACCACTCCCTCCCTTGGCATTAGCAATAGGAAGAGTGGTTTGAAAGGGAACAAAAATTCTGCAACAATTAGGGTTTGTAGAAATTCAGCTAGGGTTTTGTACAACAAAGTAACTATTTGTTTTCTTGGCATTGATTTCTAATATTATGATAGTATTATTATTATATCTAGTCTTAATGTAATAAATTATACTATTATTATTAAAGTATTAAATTTGTAGTGAACTTTTCATCCTAATTAGATATAATCTTCTTGGGAATACCATGCATTCTAAAAATCTCCTTCATGAAAATCTACACAATATTAATTCCCTTATATGTAGACTTTATAGACTTCATAATTATAATGTGAGCTACTTTGGCTAGCTTATCCACCACCACCATGATTGTGTCATGTTTCTTTGGGGTTCTTCGTAAACCAATGATGAAGTCCATTCATATGAATTCCCACTTCCATTCTGGAATTGTTATTCGCTACAATAATCCTCTTGTGTTCTTTCATTCCACTTTAAATTATTAGCATTCTAAACATTTGGCAATATATTTTTCAATTTATTTCATCATTCTTGGTCAATAATTCAATGTATTGGTAGTTGTTATTATCTTTTTGTATCACGGGTGACTTGCATATGGCCTTCTATGAAGCTCATCCATCATAAGCTTCTTCAAGTCAACTACATTAGATGTGTACAATTCACCTCTATACAATAATAATTTATCTACGATTAGTTTATACTTTTCTCCCATTGGCCCCTTGGGCTCTTTTTGCAAGCCTTAACATATGTTTTGGAAATTCTTATATTCTTGTAATGATTCTTTATTTCTTTCCTTGATGTCTATCTCACATGTATTGATGGCTATCATATGTATCACTTGAATGCTTCTATTGAGAGCATTAACCACTCATTTTTTCCCCTTGATGTCTTTGATTTCAAAATCAAACTCGCTAGTACATGTCATCCACCTAGCTTGGTTGAATTTAATCAAGGATGATCAAAAAAATAATTCAAAATTGTTGTGATCTATCATAACAATAAATTTCCTCCTGAGCAAGTAGTTACTCCATGTTTTTAAGGTGTGCACTATGGTTACAATCTCTAAGTTTTGAATCACATAATTCCCCTTGTGCTCGTTTAACTTCTTGGACTCATAAACGATCACATGTCCATCTGTTGACGGTGCTAGACCCGTGAACATTCAAGGGATCACCCCGGTATGAAGTCCCAACTAGACCTCACACCGTTTGTTGTGGGAGTCCCATTTGGTATGATGGCCCGGTTGCTATTGTCTTAAGGATTTTCCTCAACTCTTTCTTTTCAGCACATGAGAGTGGTTTTCTTTGTCTTTGAGAAGTGAGGTTCGCATGCCTAGTGAGTGTAAGTGTCACTTGTGTCAATGGTTCTTTCACTGTCGAGGGATAGGGTGAGAGTGAGTTCCAAGTCAATTGGGAGAAGTCCCAACACTGCTAGAAACACACAACACGACAAGACATGCACAAATTTCGGTGGAGTAGTCCACACGAATGTGGCAGTCACAACATACAAGGTAAGATAACACGTACAACACTCACAGATAACTCTGAACAAGTGCAACGGTTGTTACAGCAAGCTTCATGTGAAAGGCCTGTCTGATGTCTGGGAGAGCAGTCTACATGGGCCAAACAACGTTAACAACATATACAACACATTTCTATTAATATATTATGCATTACAACAAATGAAATAGTTCAGATGTAGAACATAGGTTAAATCAACATGCATTACAAGTGTTAAACATTAGTATTACAATAGATACAATACATGTGTGAAAACATGTTGGCCTCTTAGTAGGTTTCTGAATTAAGAGAAAGTTCTAAGACACATCGTTACACAATACATCACTAACCCTGAGTGTGGGGTGTTAGGGCCACTACTTACTCCTCAAAGAAAATATTACAGACTCTCTTGGCTATGTGGGAGGAGCTAAGGTGCAAAAGTCCCTTACATGTACAAACGAGGGGGTATTTATAGCCAAGGGTGAAATTGACCCTTGTGGCAGTTCAACTGCCCTCATGACCATTTGAATTCCATGAATTTTTTACTTACATGACTCTTTGTTCAACAAATGGGTCTCTTTGACTTCCAAGTTACATCACATCGATTGAAAACAAGCCCATAGTGTCGATGTGGGCGACATGACTCATGACATGACTCGACATCACTTGACATGACAATGTTGGTACATTCGTGCTGCTACTGGAGTGCATGTTGAGCTATAGTGCTGCTAGGTGATGGATGTCTTCATCATTATCATAGCTTCACCTCCGCATGGAGAAGTGCACGAAGTCTTCAATGGTCCTTGGTTCGCTTGATGAAGCTTTAGCATGTTATTCCTTGCTTACACGCTAGAAGGCTTGACATGCTCATCTGTTCACAAAGGTGCATGTTCATCACATTTGTCCACTTCGCATGCTTCGTTCGTTCATCCATTGGTGAACTTGTCATTCTACATGTACTCCCTTTGTTCATCCCATTCGTCCTCTTTCCATGTTTGTTGGTGTACTTGTACCTGCAACCACTCATGATGAGATGACATCAAATCTAAAACCTCCTAGTGTACCATGACACATGATCATTTTGGATGCAGGTGACCGAGAGAGGCAGCAAGGCTATGAAATGAGATGATGGCTTTGGGCACTACTGATGAAAACTGCACAAGAGTCACTGAGTGATGGAGATGGTAAATCTAGGACGACAATGACTTTTTGCATGGTCTAGCTCGACTGGGAGGAAAAATTGCACAAATTTTGGGAGGAACAGTCTGGGTTGTTGGAAGGCAAGGCAGGCATGCTCTATGCATTTTTCAGAATGAACAGGTATCTGGGCTGGACAACCAGATTTGCGTAATTTTCCAGAGGAATGGGCCAAGCCGCATGAAGGGTCAACAAGCAGGGATTGTGTAGCTTTTTGGGGGAATTGCCCGAGAGAATGGCAACCAAAACTATGCAATTCCCAGAGGGAACTGCCAGTTGGCTGCTGGGTCATTGGAAACCAAAACTAGGCAATTCCCAGAGGGAACTTCCAGTTGGCTGTTGGAGTCACTAGCAACTGAAACTGCACAATTCCTGGAGGGAATTGGCAGTCTGTTGCTAGGGACTACTGGCAAGGAAAACTGCACTGAGGATGGGAGGCTGACTTGCTGATCATCTCTATGAAATTTCTGAGCTGAGCTGACTAATGGGCAGCGAAAGGCCTACTCATGAACACTTTACAATTTCTGAGATGAACAGTTGGTCGACTGTCAAGATGACTGACTAGGAAAACCGTGCAATTTTCTAAGGGAGACAGGGATGGGCACTTGGTGTCTGTCCAGCCTATCTGCATAATTTCCTTAGTCAGTTGCGTGGGTGAGGTTAGTGTCCTTTGTGCAATTTTTGAGGGGTGTCAGTCCCGAGGTGACTTCTGGGTCTGACTGTCCAGGTGGCTAGCATGAGAGTTGATTGAATTCCTTGTGGGCAACACAACTTGAAAATACTGGCTTGGTGCTTTTACGCTGTTCTAGTTGACAGTTGATCGAGTCAATGACAGGGTGATGGTCCGATTTTTAGAGGGGAGTCTAGTCGTCAGAACTTCAACAAAAATGGCCAAGTATCTGAACAATCGAAAGATGCATAGGTGATCATACTAACACACACTCGCATGACTTGATGACGAAATGACCAAACCATCCAAACACACATGTTCAGCATGACTGATCGACGATGTAAGTGACAAGCGCAACAATTGTGATTGATTGAAATGATGCTTGCACAACATTGAATGTGACTCCGTGTGTGAGTGCAACAGATGCTTTCATAGCGAACACAACAAGCACATACGAATAGAATACTTTGAGCATAACTAGAACATGGTTGCAAGCATGACTTAGGCATCAGCATGTAGAGACTTGAATGCGATGAACAAGAAAGGAAGATGTAAAGACTCAGACGAGCTCATGGAGTGAACCTGAGTTTGTGCAGTCATCAAGTGAAACTCTCCAAGGGAGGCTCCGAAATTGGTGTGGGCCAAAATTTTGGAGGGTGGTGTTGGCGACACACTGGTAGAACTCCTGCTCGGTTCATTGCTAACACAGGGCCTTGGTCTTTTGGGGAGTATTGAATAGCTGTGCAAGTTACATCAGTTTCCCCACTTACCCCATGGGCATACATGGTTCACCCTTTGCCACTCAGTCAAACACAATCAAAATTTTAGCTTAGATCTAACTGTTTTGAATCCGGGAAGGGTAGTTTAGCTCGTAAGTTGAAGATTTTCAAAGTATAAGTTTTCATCTTTGGTGTTGCTCCGCTACTAATAGGCCTGGATAGTACCCCAGAAGAGTCACACAAGAACACATACATTGCTCCACTGCCAGCGAGCCTGGTCAGTACCTCGGTGGAGTTGCATGCTTCACCTCTCTGCACAGGAAGCCTTTCTCTTCTTTCGCCCTTGTATTTTTCAAGAGTATTGTGCATAGGCACTTATGTATTTTTGGGGTGGAAGATGGATCCCGATTTATTGAGAGAGTAAAAGGTTATTCCTTTAGAGAAGCATGTAAGACCTCTGACATAGGTTTGCTCATTTATATTTTCACCTTTAGAGAAGCATGTAATACCTCTGACATAGGTTTGCTCATTTATATTTTCCCCTTCTCCATTTATACTAGTTGGATGAGTTTGAACATACAGAGCAGAAGGCTGAGTACAGGCATGGGGCTTACCAGTGTGGACACAAGTTCATGGTTGGGCCGAAACTTCCCTTGTAGACGTTTGTATTTTCCAGTCAGGACTTCTTCAACCAAAAGTTACAACCAAGCACAGAGAAGGCAGACACAAGATTGGCCAAGTGCTGCAGTGTCACCAATTTCTTCCAATTCCAGCCACATACTCTATTCAAAAGCAAGGATGTAGTAGTTGGAAACACTTATTTCCATAAACAAAATTAATAATATATCAAACAAACAAAATGAACGTGAACAAAAAGAGTAAGCAAAAACAAACAAATAAAAAGAAAATATAATAAGAAAAACAAACTAAATGAAACAACAAGCAGTAAGAAGACTATGTACAAGGCACGGGCGTGACCCGACCTACTAAAAATAATGTTTGAGATCTTGGTCGTTGGCATGGAGGTTGTCCATCCTCTTTCTAAGTGACTAAAAATGATACGTGTGTGGGCCAAGTTTCTCGTGGACAAATGCAAGTCCATCGGGTTCCGCTACTGGAACCTGGTGGCATTCCAGAAGACCTTCAAATGAAGACAACACCATTGTTTCGGGTACTGTGTGAAAAATTGGCTTGGATGATGGCACAAGGTAGTTGCTTTTATTTAGGTAGGGGTTCAAGTTTCTGAAGTCAATGCGTAAGTGGATTTTCCCGGATTTCTTACTTGCAGGATTTAAATTAGAAAACCAAGTATGATGATGAACTTTGCAAGTAATCCAAACACTTGAAATGTTAGTTAATCTTTTCGGTGAAAGGAGTGCAAACAAAATGTATGTGTTACCTGTTCTTTGCTGCAATGGCTTGTTTCCTCCTTTACCTGGAATCTCATGTTGGATTGCTCACATGCATTGTGTACTCAGGTCATCATCTATTCGTGCAGACCCATCCTGATATTGTTTGATCAAGAAGTCAATGATTTTTTGCTACTGTATTGTGTAGCTTGTACCGAGATTGGATGTATTCGGATAGTGGTAGGTTCTGAGGTTGCTTTGATCATTTGTAGTGTTGGTCTTTTGTGTGTTCAACATGAGTGCTTCATACTCAACATTGTTGTTTGTGCCTTTGAACTTAAAAAGGCTCGAAATCATGCATTGTTCATTGTTTTGGATGACTAAGATACACTCGGTCCTTGAGCCATCATGTGTTCTCGATTTGTCAAGACTCATGGCCCACAACTTGTTTGTATATGGAACGTTTGGCGTGCTGGTACTACTGCTACTACCATTGTTGCTACTATTTCTACTATCGGAAAAACAAACTATACAAGTTTCATTATCATCAGTTGGGCGAGGAAGGAGTCCCAACTGCTTGTCTGATGAGGTTGGAGCTGGCCATGCAAGATAACACTCCAATGTATTTTCCAGGAGACAATTGCCAAACATGAGTTCTACGAAGGCCAATGGTTCGTTCTCGTCGATAAGGGGAGTGACATTGTGTTTCAAATACCTCTTGGATAACATCTAGATTTGGTTGCATCTGCCCTTGTACAGAAGCCACATGTGAGACCATTCTGTAGAAAAATATCCATCTAGCTTGTTGGACCAATCTCTACTGAGTAGCAGGCCATATGCTTCTGGTATGTCCACAACAACTATGTTGATGCATTGGTGGACTCGATTGTCATAGGATAATCAGATGATCATGTCTCGAAGTTCACCAATGGCTGGTACTGAGGTTTTGTCAAGTTGGATGATTCTCTCTTATGTTTCTCTCCCTTGTGCATTGATATTCTTAGCAATGGAGAGCGGCATGACGTTGGCTGCCACGCCAGAATCAACCAAGTAGTTGTGAAAATTATAGTTGAAAAATTCAAATGAAAGTAGGAATGGGGGGAAACTTGAGTTTGCTTCTTTCATCCGGAGTGTATTGAGCATAGTAGAGAGTCATCCAGGAGGTGTGCATGCTTCCTTGCTGGCAGAGGTTTCATTGTCCATTGTTGTTTGTCCCAACGCACGCAACATGATATATCGTTGAATCTGGTCTTTGGCTAACTCAAACAAACTAATGTTCACCTGATTTTTCTTCATGTCATCGATTATGTTGTATTATAGAGGTGGAAGACTCATCAAGGTGTTTGGGGTGGAACAGATGTTCGTGCTGTCTGGCTGAGTGTTCTACAACTTGCTGCTCATGGATGTACTCTTATCCACCGCTATCTTCTTAGACTTTCTTTGTGTTTGTTTCTTTGAGACAACTGGTGGATCAGCCTTCTTTATCAGTTGTCTCACTTTATCTTGCATTTCCCCAAGTGTAGGGGGAGCCCCTTTACTCCTAAGATCGTAACGATCATTTTTCTTTTGGGGCTGCTTCTTGGTGTTCGTCTTCGAGATTACTTGCGAGAACTGATACGCGTTCACCACATGCCTAGAACTTGGTGTTTCATCAGGTGAAACCTCTTCGTTATCATCAATGTCTTCTGGCTACTCCTGCATATCACCTTCTGCATCGAGTGTATGATTGTAGACAGAGGTATCGACTCACTTCCAATCTGAACAAGAGTTCTCGGGGTGGAACTCTTCGTGGAAGGAAAAAAAATTAGGATCAACGCAATGATCGAGTTGGAACACAAGATTCTACGCAAATTTGGAAGCGAACCAATTGTTGCTTGATGATCCGGTTGATGAGCTATTTTCCTGTCTCTGTCTAGGCAGATGGGTGCTTGCGAATGTGTCCGTTTTCTGTTGCTTGAGTTTAGAGATTTCGGTGGTCAAGTTCTTGACAAGGTGAGTGAGGGTCTCAATATCAATTGCTTCCTTGACTCTACCCTTGCTCACCGTTTCTTGGGGCTTTCTGCTTGCATCCTTGGAGTCTTTTGTTGATTCGTCATCCTTGATAACTAGTCCAATTGCGTGTAAGTTCGTTTCAATAGCAATAGCCTCTTCACATCTTTATAAAAGTGTTGGCTTCATAGCTCGCTTAACGAACTGCGCAATGGTGGTCGGCAGTGTAGACATGTAATAGTCAACAGTGATGGAGTCATGAGGTTTAATGTCTGCTACAAATTTGTTCAAAATACGCATAAACCTCTAATTGAATTCTTTCACTTTCTCTTTTCCCTCCATCCTGAGCCTTCCAAATTCCTTAAGTAGCATGGATGGGGTCTTTTCATCCGCAAACTTTTCAAGGAACATATGTTTGAAATAACCCCTATTTTGTATGGATTTGAGTGGAAGGCTCTGATACCAAGTAGTTGTGCGGTCGTCCAAGCTACATGGGAACAATCTACATGCTACATCATCATAACGTACCTCAAGGGTCTACAACTATAGGTACAATTTTTCTAAGTGGTCTTCTGCCTTCACCGTGTTGTCAAAGTTACAATTGATGTTCATTCTCTTCGCTCGCTTCAACATCTTGTGCAGAACATCCGGGAAAGTCAATGGTCCTTGAGTCATCCATTCAAGATTTGGGTCAGCCATCTCTTCGTCTTCTTCATCTTCATCCTCTTCTTCATAGTCTGATGGTTCCGGATCTAAGTCTTTCGGTTTGTATCCTCCTCCACCTCCTACATTGCCTTCCCCCCCGCGTCCTATACCGGAGATCGATCCCAAGATCACAAGAGTGCCTTGTTCATCTTCAATGAATATTGGAGGTTCCTCTTTATCTTCAATAGCTTCCTCTAGACCTTCAAGTGTGGCAAGGACTACTTCTTCCACCTTTGATACAACAACTCCTATTTGAGTGGCCTTTGGTTTCCTAGATTTATGTGGAAGATGATGTACGCCTGGGATCAATCCGACGACTTTCATGAATTGGTGAGTGATGGGACAGATGGAGCAAAGGTGTTGATATGAAATCTCATGTTCAATTCTGGGAAGTGAGGAGTAACCAATTACAAGGTCACGTGAGAGGGAGTGTGAGTTACTGCCTTGACTAGATGATTGATGAGTGAGTGTGAGGGGGATTTTAGCCATGTACAACTAGTTGCCCTCCTTTTAGTGCCAGAAATGTTGACGGTGCTAGACCTACCAACATTTAGGGTATCACCCTAGTATGAAGTCCCAACTAGACCTCACACCATTTGGTGTGGGAGTCCCATCCAGTATGATGGCCCGGTTGCCATTGTCTTAAGGATTTTCCTCAACTCTTTCTTGTTAGCACAGGAGAGTGGTTTTCTTTGTCTTCGAGAAGTGAGGTTCACATATGTCACTTGTGTCAATGGTTCTTTCACTGTCAAGGGAGAGGGTGAGAGTGAGTTCTAGGTCGATTGGGAGTAGTCCCAACACTGCTAGGAACACACAACACAATAGGACATGCACAACTTCCGGCAGAGTAGTCCACACGGATGCGGCAGTCACAACATACAAGGTAAGATAACACGTACAACACTCACGGATTAGTCTGAATGAGTGCAACGGTTGTAACAAAAAGCTTCATGTGAAAGGTATGTCTGATGTCTAGGAGAGTAGTCAACACAGGTGAGACAACGTTAACAACATATACAACACATTTCCATTAATCAATTATGTATTACAACAAACGAAATAGTTTAGATGTAGAAAACAGGTTAAAGCAACATGCATTACAAGTGTTAAAGATTAGTCTTACAATAGATACAATACATGTGTGAACATGTGATGACCTATTAGCAAGATTTTGAATTAAGCGAAACTTCCAAGACACATCGTTACACCATACATCACTAACCACAAGTGCAGGACGTTGGAGTCACTACTTACTCCTCAAAGAAAATATTAGAGACTCTCTTGGCTATGTGGGAGGAGCTGAGGTGAAAAATTCCCTTACGTGTACAAATGAGGGGGTATTTTCAACCAAGGGTGAAAAGGACCCTTGTGGTTGTTCAACTACCCTCATGACCGTTTGACTTCCAAGAATTTTTGACTTACATGACTCTTTTTTCAACAAGTGGGTCTCTTGGGCTTCCACGTTAAATCACATTGACTGAAAACAAGCCCATAGTGGAGATGTGGGTGACATGACTCATGATGTGACTCGACATGACTTGACATGAGAATGTTGGCACATTCATGCTGTTGCTGGAGAGCATGTCGAGCTATAGTGCTACAGGGTGATGGATGTATTCATAGTGTATCATAGCTTCACCTCTTCATGGCGAAGTGCACGGAGTCTTCGATGGTCATTGGTTTTCTTGATGAAGCTTTAGCATGTTGTTCCTTTCTTGCATGCTAGAAGGCTTGACAGGTTCATTTGTTCACAAAGGTGCATGTTCATCACGTTTGTCCGCTTCACATACTTCGTTCGTTCGTCCGTTGGTGAACCTATCATTATGCATGTGCTCCCTTCGTTTATCCCATTCGTCATCTTTCCATGTTTGTTGGTGTACCTATACTTGCAGCCACTCATGACAAGATGACATAAAATCCAAAACCTCCTAGTCTACCATGACACATGATCATTTCAGATGTAGGTGACTGGGAGAGGGAACAAGGTTGTGAAGCGGGATGATGGCTTCGGACGCTACTAATGAAAATTGTGCAAGAGTCACTAAGTGATGGAGATGGGCAATCTGAGATAACAGTGACTGTCTACGAGGTCTAGCTCAATTGGGAGGAAAAACTACGCTAATTTTGGGAGGAATAGTCCGAGCTACTAGAAGGCAAGGAAGGCATGCTCTGCACATTTTTTAGAACGAATGGGAAGCGGGGCTAGATAGCCATATTTCCACAATTTTCCAGAGGAACAGGCTAGGCTGCATGAAGGGTTAGCAGGCAAGGATTAAACAGTTTTTTGGGGGAATTTCCCAAGAGACTGGCAGTCGAAACTGCATAATTCCTAGAGGGAACTGCTAGTTGGCTACTGGGTCACTGGTAGCGAAAAACTATGTAGTTCCTAGAGGGAACTGCTAGTTGGATACTAGAGTCACTGGTAGCAGAAACTACACAATTCCTTAAGAGAATTGACAGCCTGTTGCTAGGGGCTACTGGAAAGGAAAACTGCACTGAGGCTATTGAAAATGTGACAAGATGATGGAGCTTCGTGAAAAGAAGTCGCCTTCACTGAGTGGGCCCGCAGGCTATTTTTGGCGCAAAGTCTATTTTAGACTATGTCTATCTTTAGACATATGGATCATGGTCTATGAGTTGCAGGATGCTATTTATGGATGATTGGTCATGTTGGTAAAAATAGACGGACCTCTATTTCTAGACATATGGGCGGAGTCTATTTTTAGACTGCCAGTCTAAAAAATAGAACAGTCAAATATTATTAGCTCTTAATAATATTTGGACTATAAACATTATCTTATCCTCTTGCAGCACTTTAGTTCGAGCTACGAATGTGGCACATGCAACTGTCAGAAGGAAATACGCTTTTCCTATGGGTTAGTTGAGCTATTGCATGATGGACTTCAGTTAGAACTCAAGTGATTAAGTTGATTGAGGAGTTGATGGAGTTGTGTTCAGTTTGACTTAGTTGAACTAGTTGTATTTAGTCCAACTTCCAAATACACTAGTGATGAGTGATGTGGATTAATTATTAATTAATTCACTAATTATTAACTCATAAATCAACTAAAGAATACATCAGTTAACTCAGTGCATGGATAGTTCAGTGGAGACAAGTGTTAAAGGTGGGTGAAAGGGTGAGACTACTATCAGTTGTGACTATAGCTGTGCATGAGATTTGCACAATCAATGATTGAGATTGCCAATGAGGATTGCGTAGTACAATCCAAGGGAATTCGAACTTGGATCAGATCTATTCTCAAATTGGATTGCGCAATAGAGGTAGGCAAACAGTGGAGGATATTTGAACCCGTGACTTGTTCAGATCTAAGCTAGTTTGTGTGTAGCAGGTGGAGATATTACTGAGTACTTGTGAGGAGTATTGTACTATGTATTGTTACATGTTATCTATCATTATAATATACATCTAGTTGGGGGTTTTCAGCTGTATGCTTTCCCCATTACATACTGTGTTGATATGTGTGATTGATGTTTCAATGTGCGCATGAGATTGTTTTTTAATTCTGCAAATTGATGATCAATGGTAGAGGAGGTTATGTATTATGCATGCATTCCAAAAATAGTGTATAATCAGGATAATCTCTGTGAATAAGTGTTATATTATTCAAATTTCTACATGGTATCAAAGCGAAGTTGATCATCAGATCTATTATTTAGAAAGTGATTACATTTTATTTCTTCAAGCAGAGTCTATAATCGGGCCAGGTAGCCTCTGGATTCATCCTTCTTTTGGAAGGTGAGATATCTGGTAAATGCCCATATAGTCAATATCTATACGAGAAATACTTTGTTCTCAAGAATTGTAGATCAGAAGCGGTTGAGTTTTGAGCTGGTGGAATTCGAATTTGCAGCAGTGTTTTCTTGGTGTTGAAGTTGAAATGTCTTTCAACGGATTGCGATTGGAGTATGCCCTTGAAGGCAGCTCGAATTATATTGCATGGAAAGACAGGATGGAGGCAATTTTAGATGACAATGGGTTGAAGGAGTTCATAGATGGTGAGATCCCAAAGCCTACTGATGCTGCTCAAGTTGAGGCTTGGAAAAAGAAGACAGCAAAGTGTCGAAGGATTCTGTTGGAGGGCGTGAAGGATCACATTGTATCCAGCCTGCATGAAAAGGCTTCTCCATACTTGATGTGGAAAGCATTGACAAATTTA
Source organism: Pinus tabuliformis (assembly GCA_031772625.1). Lineage (NCBI taxonomy): Eukaryota > Viridiplantae > Streptophyta > Pinopsida > Pinales > Pinaceae > Pinus > Pinus tabuliformis. The sequence goes on from CM062808.1 coordinate 472,756,383, forward strand.
TTCCAAAGCAAGAGCGACCAGAGGAAGTTGGCGCTCAAGGATAAACTCAAAAACATTAAGTGTGAGAAAGGAGACAGTATGCCCAAGTATCTCACGAAGTTCACCCAATGTCGGGATGAGCTGGGAAGTGTGGGGGTGACTGTCAATGATGAGGACTTGGTGAGCTTGGCTCTCCTTGGTCTTCCGAAGAGTTGGCATTCCTATCAGGACTCTGTCAATGGTGGGGAGAAATTACCAGGATGGGAGAGACTTTGGTCTGATCTTGTGCAAGAGGAGATCAGTTGGAATACCAGGGACGAATCTTCATCAAAGGCATCTGATGAATAAAATTGCACTTTGGATGCTAAAGCAAAGACGGGGAATAACAAGAAAGCTTCTCATTCCGGTGAGAAAGGCAAGAAGCAGGACATGTCCAAGGTGAAGTGCTTTCACTATCACCATCACGGACATTATGCCACAAATTGTCCGCAGAAGAAGAAAAATAAGCAAGTTGCTGGATCTGCAGCGGGAGAGGCCTTAGCCTCGCAGTTTGAGCTGGATTTTTCACTGATCGCATGCTTGGTATCAAGTGTGATGGGATCAGTATGGTTCTTGGATAGTGGTGCATATTTTCACATGACAGGAGATCAAGTTTTGTTTTCTGATCTGGATGAGAAAGATCTTGGACTGCACATCGAGATGGGCAATGATGGTAGATACAGTGCGACTGATATCGGTACCATTTCCTTTGAGAGGGATTCTAGTAAACCCTTCGTATTGAAGGAAGTGATGCATGTTCCACGATTGAAGAAGAATCTTATCTCTCTGGTGATGTTAGAAGAAAAGGGATATGATGTTGTCTTCAACGAGGGAAAGGCTTTCCTGCGCAGTAAGACAACTGGAGAAACCCTGAAGATAGGGGTTCGAGTCAAGAACCTTTATCAATTGCATGTAGATGGCTGCACAGAAATGACATGCAAGGTAGAAGGATTGGTTAGCCGGGATGATGGCAAGCTATGGCACCGAAGATTGGGCCACCTTCACCATGGAGCCTTGAAGATACTGCAGCAGATTTCTACTGGGCTTCCTAAAGGCACTCTTGCATAGTCAGATCAGTGCAAGGGGTGTACTTTGGGAAAATTTGTGAAAGCCACCTTTCACGAGAAGGATAGTCGTGCCATGATGATCCTTGAGAGAATTCACACAGACGTGTGTGGACCTTTCTCAGTAGCTTCGACAGCAAAGCACAAGTACTATGTGATCTTTATTGATGATTTCTCTTGAAAGTGCTGGATCTTCTTCATGCAGAAGAAGAGCGAGACATACTCAAAGTTCTGTGAGTTCAAAGCACTGGTCGAGAAGGAATCGGGGAAGAAGGTGAAGGCTCTTAGGAGCGACAATGGTGGTGAATTCATCTCTGGTGAGTTCAAGGACTTCCACAGCACAGAAGGGATTCGAAGAGAGCTCATAGCTCCCCATAACCCACATCAGAACGGGGTTGTTGAGCAAAAGAACAGAACGATCGTGGGTGCTGCACGGGCGATGTTGCATGATCAGGGCCTACCCCTTCACTTGTGGGCGGAGGCATGCAATACTGTAGTATATGTGCAAAATCGTTGTCCTCACAAGATACTTGGCATGAGTACACCCGAGGAGGCTTATTCTGGTAAGAGGCCTGATATTTCCCATTTGAGGATTTTTGGTTCTCCTGTTTACATGCATGTGACGAAGGATGCCAGGAAGAAGCTGGAGCCGACCGCAGAGGTTGGGATATTTGTGGGGTACATTGATACGCCCCACAACTATTGTGTGTATTTGCCAGACAGTTGCAAGACTGTTGTGTGACGAGATATCAAATTTCGGGAGGAGAAAGACATGAAGTGTTCGCTTGAGATGGAGCCACACTTGCATGCAGATGAGGAGCTATTAGTTCCTAAGGATGAGCTTCAGGATGTGGATCAACCACAAGATGAAGTTCATGGAGTGGAAGAGACCACTCATGTAGCGCCAACCATCAGAGGGCGAAAGCGCACTACAGAAGCTGAGCGACTGGCTCAAGATGTAGAGAAGGTTGTAGGACCACCTACAACACAACGCAGACAGAGACAGTCACCTGATCGGTACATTGGATACATGGCTCTTGTGAGAAAATGTTGCGTGACTGAGCCATCCTCTTTCAAGGAAGTTGTGGAGGATCCCGCATGGGTAGATGCCATGGTGGAAGAGTATGATTCGATTTTCAGAAACAGTGCATGGGAGATTGTCCCAAGACTGGAAGGGAAATCAGTGTTGGGTTCGAGATGGATCTACAAAGTGAAGCAGGTAGCTGACAGGAGTGTGGAGAAGTACAAGGCAAGATTTGTTTCCCGAGGCTTCTCACAGATAGAGGGGATCGAATATGAGGAGACCTTTGCACCTGTCGCAAGGTATTCTTCCTTTCGGACGATTCTTGCTCTCTCAGCGTAGATGGGGTGGCACATCCATTAGATGGATGTGAAGACTGCGTTCCTCAACGGAGTCATTGAGGAGAAGGTGTACATAGAGCAGCCCGAAGGTTTCGAGATCTTCAGCAGCGAGTCACATGTGTGCAAGCTCAAGAGAGCGTTGTATGGGTTGAAACAAGCACCTCGTGCTTGGTACACATGAATAGACAATTATTTCACCAGACTTGGATTCTCTAAGAGTGAGGCGGATCCTAACCTATACGAGATTGTGGTGGAGGGTAAGTTGCTGATCATTGTACTTTCAGCAGCGAGTCACATGTGTGAAAGCTCAAGAGAGCGTTGTATGGGTTGAAACAAGCACCTCGTGCTTGGTACACATGAATAGACAATTATTTCACCAGACTTGGATTCTCTAAGAGTGAGGCGGATCCTAACCTATACGAGATTGTGGTGGAGGGTAAGTTGCTGATCATTGTACTTTATGTAGATGATTTGATTTTGATGGGAGATGAGCTGTTGATACTTTCATGCAAGGAGGATCTTGCTAGAGAGTTTGAGATGAAGGACTTGGGCCTCCTTCATTATTTCCTGGGATTGGAAATTTGGCAGCGCAGTGATGGACTATTTGTTTCTCAGGGTAAGTATGCCCGGGAGATACTGGAGAAGTTCAACATGCATGGCTGCAAGCCTGTTGATACTCCTCTTCCTAGAGGTTGGAGGAAGGAGGATGCTACTTCAGCGGAGGTAGTGAATGCCACTGTTTATCGATAGTTGGTGGGGTCGCTTATGTATCTAGTCAATACACGACCCGATATATGTTATGCTGTTAACCAGATTTCACAAGCTATGGTTAAGCCAACCAAGCTCTTTTGGAAGGTAGGTAAGCATGTATTTGCGTTATCTCAGAGGCACATCGGGATATGGATTGTGGTATAGATAGGAGGATGAGGTGAAGCTATGTGGCTTCACGGATGCAGATTGGGCAGGGAGCCCAACGGACAGAAAGAGCACATCTGGAGGGATATTTAGTATCGGGTCGACAACAGTTTCTTGGTACAGCAGAAAGCAGAGATTCGTCGCACTCATTTCAGCAGAGGCCGAGTATATGGCAGCAAGTTTGGCTGCATGCGAGCCTATATGGATGAGGAAGATCCTAGTCGGGTTGTTCAGGTCACACTTGGAGCCTACTGTGATTTATTTTGATAACCAGAGTTGCATTAAACTCTTGGCTAATCCAGTATTTCATGATAGATCCAAGCACATCGACATCAGGTACCATCATATCAAAGATTGTGTGCAGCAGAGAATCATGTTACTTTCATACATTCCCACAAAGGATCAGGATGCTGATATCTTGATGAAGGTGCTCACTAGGAGAAAATTCGAATACCACAGAGGCAGGATAGGGGTTGCAGATAATCCATATCTTGTTGAGAGGGAGTTTTGAAAATGCAACAAGATGATGGAGCTTAGTGAAAATAAGTCGCCTTCACTAAGTGGGCCCGCAGACTATTTTTGGCGCAAAGTCTATTCTTAGACTATGTCTATCTTTAGACATATGGATCATGGTCTATGAGTTGCAGGATGCTATTTATGGATGATTGGTCATGTTGGTAAAAATAGATGGACCTCTATTTTTAGACATATGGGCAGAGTCTATTTTTAGACTGCCAGTCTAAAGAATAGAACAGTCGAATATTATTAGCTCTTAATAATATTTGGACTATAAACATTATCTTATCCTCTTGCAGCACTTCAATTCGAGCTACGAATGTGGCACATGCAACTGTCAGAAGGAAATATGCTTTTCCTATGCGTTAGTTGAGCTATTGCATGATGGACTTCAGTTAGAACTCAAGTGATTGAGTTGATTGAGGAGTTGATGGAGTTGTGTTCAGTTTGACTTAGTTGAACTAGTTGTATTTAGTCTAACTGCCAAATACACTAGTGATGAGTGATGTGAATTAATTATTAATTAATTCACTAATTATTAACTCATAAATCAACTAAAGAATACATCAGTTAACTCAGTGCATGGACAGTTCAGTGGAGACAAGTGTTAAAGGTGGGTGAAAGGGTGAGACTACTATCAGTTGTGACTATAGTTGTGCATGAGATTTGCACAATCATTGCTTGAGATTGCCAATGAGGATTGCATAGTACAAGCCAAGGGAATTCGAACTTGGATCATATCTATTCTCAACTTGGATTGTGCAGTAGAGGCAGGCAAACAGTGGAGGAGATTTGAACCCGTGACTTGTTCAGATCTGAGCTAGTTTGTGTGTAGCAGGTGGAGATAGTACTGAGTACTTGTGAGGAGTATTGTACTATGTATTGTTACATGTTCTCTATCATTATAATATACAGATAGTTGGGGGTTTTCAGCTGTATGATTTCCCCATTACATACTTTGTTGATATGTGTGATTGATGTTTCAATGTGTGCATGAGATTGTTTTTTAATTCCGCAAATTGATGATCAATGGTAGAGGAGGTTATGTATTATGCATGCATTCTGCAAATAGTGTATAATCAGGATAATCTCTGTGAATAAGTGTTATATTATTCAAAATTTCTACAGAGGCTAGAAGGCCAACCTACTGATCATCTATGCTTAATTTCTAAGTTGAGCTGACTTATGGGCAGAAAAATGCTTGCTCATGAACATTGCGCAATTTCTAAGATGAATGATTGGTCGACTATCGGGACGACTAACTAGGAAAACTGTGCAATTTTTTAGGGGAGATAGGGACGGACATTTTGTGTCTTTCCGGCCTATCTGTGCAATTTCCTCAGTCGATTGAGAGGGTGAGGTCAGAAGCCTCTATGCAATTTTTGATGGAAGTTAGTCCCAGGGTGGCTGTTGGGTTTGACTGTCCAGGTGGCCAGCATGAGAGTTGATTGAATTTCTTGCGGGCTACACAGCTTGAAAAGACTAGCTTGGTGCTTCTGTGTTGTTTTGTTTGATAGTCGATCAATTTGATGGCAGGGTGATGGTCCGACTGTCAAAGGGGAGTCTATTCGTCAGAACTTTAGCAAAAAATGGCTAAGTGTGTGAACAATAAAAAAAATGCATAGGTGATCATACAAACACACACTCACATGGCTTGACGATGAAACGACCAAACCATCCAGACACACATGTTTAGCATGACTGACCGGCAATGTAAGTGACAAGCACGACACTCATGATTGATCATTCATTGATCAAGATGATGCTTGCGCGACAGTGAATGTGACTCCATGTGTGAGTGCAACAGATGCTTTCATGGCGAACACAAGAAGGACATACTAAGTGAAGACATTGAGCATAACCATAAAATGGTCACAAGCATGACTTGGACATTAGCATGTAGAGACTTGAATGTAATGAACAAGAAAGGCAGATGTAAAGACTCACATGAGCTCACAGAGTGAACCCGAGTGTGTGTAGTCATAAAGTGAAACTCTTCAAGAGAGGCTCTGACATTGGTGCAGGCAAAAATTTTGGAGGGTGGTTGTAGCCGCTGTAACACCATCCTATATTAGAAAGCCACAAAGCCCCTCCCTGCAACCATTGGTGCAAATCAACAATTCTTTATCTAGTTTTACAATCTTCAAAATAGGGGCATGTGTGATAAGGTTCTTTAGTTCTACAAAGTTCTCCATGCACTCTGATTTTCAATGAAAAATTCTCCCTTCTTTTGCAATGTTGTAATTGGGTACACAACCTTTGATAATCCTTGAATGAATCTCCTATAATATTCTACTACGTCCATAAAAGATATCACTTTTGTTATATTTTTGGGAACATGCCATACTATTATGGCATCATTATTTTTAAGATCAGATGCACTAGACAATGCAACTTTTTGATTACCTAGGTATCTTATCATGGATTCAATCCTCATGGATTTTCCCACCAGATGCTTAAGAGAAAGTGGTTAGATCTAAGGGTTGGTTGTGTAGTGTAAATAATATAGCTAAATAGCATTCCTTATCTTGAGATAAGATGATCCAAGTAGTACAACTTCCATTGGAAGAAGTCACATTTACTAAAATTTTCATACAATAGATGTTATCATAACACATGTAACATGAACTTGAGGTGTTCTTTGTGTTATTTAGTACAATCGATAACCCAAAACATCTAGTAAAGACAATATTGTACTAGAACCATAATAGACACACATTCTCTTTTCCATGTGGTGATATGTCACCTAAAATCTAAGAAATTTATAATATTATAGGTTTTCTTATAGACAATATTATTATATATATTATTGTGATGAAATAGTGATAGAGTACAAGGATTGAGAGTAGAAGGATGAAGATTATTTGTAAGATACAAAACTCAATTTTTGGAAGAGACGCATAGGGCTTAGATTTTTAGTGATAGGTAGTTATGCATCGTTATTGAAGTGATGGATCATGGTTATGGTTGTAGTGGCTTTAGCTTCACATTATGGTAACATCATCCTAACAAATATGAATAGAACTATATAGAGGGTTTATGAGGATAGAATTAACCTATGTCATGGAGGTTTGTATTAAGCATAGACATATCGTGATTTAAATAAGAGAACATGTTATGAAAATTTAGCATTAGCCACATTTGTATGCATATAAACCTATGTTTAGGATCATATAATATCATGAAAACCTAGATCAATGAGTTCAATAGGTCTAGGGTGTTAGTGTCAGTCTTTGAAGCCTTCCACCAGTGATAAAACATGCTCTTACAAAGTGGTCTTAGGATGTCAAAGTCAAATTTTGTCATTTCAGTGAGTCTTCAAGTAAAATTTGGTCACTAGGTATTAGGTCTAGGATTTGTTTTCACTCCTTCCAAAGTTTTCCAAGTGTCAGTCCATGTCACCATTCAGCTAAGTGTACCATCATTCAAAAAGTTGTCATCATCATTTCAGGTTCCAATGGGTCATTTTACACCTTGTTCGTGCTTCAGTTGTACTTGGGTAAGGCTCATTTCCCTCTCTTAGGGTTTTGAAGGTAATTTTTCTTGGATGGTCAAATCATCAACAAAACTTGTATCCTGATGCTCATACACCTTCCCCTATCCTTAATATACCTTCTTAAGCACTTCCCATCATTGATATCCCTCAAATTCATCATTTTCCCACAAACCCTAGCTTATTGCTACAATTTGACAATTTTCTAGGCTAGGCCTGTGTTTTGCCCTTTGGACCCCTTCCCCTCACCCAATATTGGAAATTCCACTTTTCCCTACTTCCTAACATCCTTCCCTATTTTCAAATTTTTTTTCAAGAATTTGGAAGCCCCTTATCCCCTTCCTTTCCCTTCATTTCTACAAATCCCCTGTTCCACATATCGGGATAGGTTTTATTCAAATGATTTTTCTGAGAAATAGAAGATGAATTCGACAAACGTGAGAGAGATTTTGTCCATAATTTACCTAAGAAGAAACACCTCTTTCAGTTTTTACACAGGTTTCATGGTTTGGGAGAAATGTCGAAAACATCATTTGCCTCAGGAGGGTTGATGCACCTATGGAGTTACCTTGGTAAAATCAATTTTTATCCTATATGGAATGACCAAATGACTTGCATAATGAGTCAACGGATAATTAGACACAAATAGATTTCCAATGAGCTATCATGAGCTCAATTTGGAGTTGAGTAAGACCTTCAAACGTTGACTGCAACGGCACTATGCATTTTGGCAGCCTCATTCTGCACATTTTGACCAGTCTTGGGAGATTGAGCTTTTGACATGGCAAATGAACTCCAAATTGAAAAATTAAAGATTTTCTGGAAATTAGAATTGACAATATTTCCAACAAGCTATTCCGAGCCTAATTTTGACACCAGGAAGGTAGTCAAAAGTTGTCTTGAAAGTGGTGTTGTGCTTTTGGCAGGGTGGTGCTGCGCTTTTGACAGCGGCGCTATGCTTTTGGCAGGAGAGCTTAAAAACACTCAAAACTTCAATAAAATTCAAAATTTCTCTCTATTACCTTCATTTCAGGTAATTTTACCTTCCTCACTTCAGTTTTGGTTTGCAAATCAAACTTTTAAGCATCATTTCCCATGGTAAATATGAAACCCTAAATTTGCCCCTAGTATGCCTAAAACCCTAAACCCTCATTGTTCCTCCTATCACCTATCACTACAACTCTAAACTCTTTCCCTATCCCTATTTCCCTATCCCTTTATCCCTTTATCCTTATTCCATATCATTCCTATCCCTTTATCCCTCTTCCCAAAGGGCAATTTCTCAAACAAAACAAGCCCTCCCTTTCATTTTTATCATTCCTACTCCCTCATTCATTTTCTAGCCCATAAGGTCATCTCCCATCCCCTCACTCCTAAATCACCCATACTCACTCCTTCCATACCTTCTCTAGGGGTACATAACTTCAAAACTTAGCAAACATGGACAAGGAAAACCTTCTAGCAGTGCTCAGGTGAAGACAAATGAGAAGGCCAAAGAGACTAGAACTGCTGAGATACCGGTGTTCTTGACATATCAAAGATGGTCAAGGAAGTTGTTTGCAGCTACCAGGCAAGTGTTTACTCCACAAGATGTGGAAGGGACCTTTCCTTCTTCATCAGTCCACAGGAAAATGTTATCTCCACAAGGTGTGGAAGGGGCTTTGCCTTCTACATCGACAAAACAGGTACAGGTTGAGCAGCTGAGCAAAGGCAAGGAAAAGGTACAAGAAGATGACTTGGATGATGACCAAGAAAGGGAATTTCAGTTGGAGGAGCATGATGATGAGCCCGAGCAGCATGACACTGAGATCATTGATCTAGAGGCTCAAGAGAGGGAAAATGTCAAAGATGTCATTATTTAGGAGAAAGAAGCCCAAATACAAGCTTTGACGGACAACTTAGAGAGAGCTAAGTTTGTCATCACTTACCTGGAGCAAGAAAACAAACAACTAAGTCATAAACAGGTCCTCATGGAACTTGAGCTACTGAAGACAAAGAGGCTCATGTCACTTTGACTCCTATTGAGCAAGAAATTGAACAAGATAGGGAAACTTGGCTTGAAAGATTCAACCTACATATTGAAGGGCTCATTGACAAGGCCAACAGGGATAATAAAATGCTCCGACACATGGCATACCATTACATGACTCGTAACAAAATTTGTAACATGAGGATCAGGAAGCTAAAAGCTAGGTTGAGGAGAGCCTTAGAGGGCAAGAAAGAGAAAGATAGGTTGAAGATGTTGGCTGAAGCCTCTTTTTCCAACCAAAGCACTTGATGGTGGTGCTCCATGCCAAATTTGGGCAAATTTTGAGGAGTTTTTGCATTTTTGAAATTTTGAAATTCTTAACACAGAAAATTTGCCCAGAAGCACAGCCCATTGGCGTTGCTCTTTTTCCTGAGGCATCCATTGGAGAAAATATTGACATTTTTAGATTCATAATGATGAGGACATGCACCCTAGCAATTTTCAGAAGTTTTGGAGCAGATCTGGTTCACCAAAAGGTCCAGAAACTACCAAAAAAATGACCTTTCTGCCTCTTTTAGGATACACAAAAGAAGTCTTGGGAGATTCAAGTTTTGAGGGGACAAATGACCTCCAAATTCAAACATTCCAGGTGTTCCAGAAACTAGACTTGAATATCTTTCCAATGAGCTATCATGGGCTCAATTTTGATGCCAGGAAGGCCTCCAAGGATGACCTGAAATTGGTGCTATGCTTCTGGCCAATGGCGCTGTGCTTATGGACTTTTTATTCAGAAAACCAAAATTTACCTGTTTTGACTGTAAATTGGATTTCTCTCTTCTCATGGATGATTTCACTCATGTAATTGATGACATGGCATGTAAATGTAATTGTAAAATAGTGTTAGAGGGTAGATTCATTAGTTAGAGGTGGTTTGGAGGCAAATGTATCTATTTCCACTCTTTTAGAGGTAGGTTGTTTGACTGCCTATATTCCAGTTCTTAGTTGGGAAATGGTTGAAACAGCCCCTATTCTCATGGATTCGACCCTTGATGGTCAGGATAATTGGTTTTGATGTCTATATCATGTATTTTCTTTGTCATTAGAAAAGGCTAGACTCACTTGGATGCTCTAAGCTTGATTGTACATCATTGTAAGCAGTTTGGCAAGGAAATTAATAGGACTTGCAGCTATTTTTATGGGATCCCTGTGGTATGGTGTTTTAGCATAGTTTCTTCTTTGTTATCAGTTGTTTATGTGTTTTATGTATGCCATCATCTATTTCACTGCTTCTAATTGAATGATATCAAGATAGATAGGTAGAATCCATTGTTTGCAGTGCTCTACCTTGGGAAATCATTCAGTACTCTATGTTTTCTATTGTTTGAGTAGGATCCATGATTGTCACATGCCCTCCTCAGATCCTCACCGGTCTTAGACATCTCACCTCACTAAATTTTAAGTGCTAAAGCCTACACCTACCTTGCCCCACAGAACACCCTACATTATGACCTAATTTCTCGGACCTAAAACTGCCTAGCTCCATCTGATCCACCAAAACCAAACAATTTAAATTAAAATCCTCTGAGCTACTATACCTAGCCTAAAATCCCTATCTGACCCAGTCATTTTGACTGAGATCCATAAGGAGAGAGCCCTCTCCCAACCTGGTAGGGCTAGCTACCAGGTTAAGCTTGGTTTGTGGTTACCCTAGAATTGCTTCAATTCAGCCTAAGGTCAATCTAGGCGATAACATAGGGATTACCACCATATATGTAAAAGGGTTCATATCGTATAGCCTAGGTGATAAGTCCCATCAATATGTATATTTTGAAGATCATCATACCATCCTCCAGCCTTAAAACTATCCTTTTCTCACATTAATTCACATTTTTGGTTATATTATGCTTAGTAAGAAGAGTAAAAGGTGTTTTTCATAGTATGTGGCCTAATGTGGTTTAATTGTAGGAAAAAGAAGCATTTTTGAGGCAATTACTATGTAGGGGCTTGATGGAGACAATCAAGAGAGAATCTAGGGGGCTTGTCCACCTCCTTAACTCCCTAACTCGGCTTGGGATCACAACATCCTCTCTCACCAGTTCGAATTCATTGGCAGCCGAGTAACTCTTAGTACAAGTGAAGTTCAAGAGGGAAAAGATCCACCATTTATGAGATCAAGGAGGGAATCACTCCTATTTCCAAGGGAGCTTCTATCAACTACCCTTTTGTATAAATATACAAGATTAAAAGCTCATTAGGATTCACAGTTTTTATTCAGCTAGGTGCAACTATTGAGCTTAGAGCTTGACATTGTCATTTTGAACTTTTATGTGATGTATGAGCTTTTTATTTTCTAATAATGAGAAGTTGGTTATTAAGATGCATCTAAGTTAGTTTCAGAGGGCTAAGACCCTTGGATTTGGGCCCAACCTAGAGGCTTTTGTCCCATTTTTGTACTTGTGTTTTGTTCTTGATTCAAATCATTTCATATTTTTCTTTCATTTTAGTAAAGGTTAAGCTATAAAAACCCATGATTGCTTGCTTCTACATCACCTCTCTTGTGGGAGAATAGTTGGAAGGATTCACAATCTCAGTCCAAAAATATTGTGTTTATGATTTCTTGGAAATAGATGAATGTTATTTGTTCTTCTTCACATTTTATTTCTATAGCTTATAAGTCAATTCAGTGATTAGAGTAGTGTTATGGCATAAAACAGATGTTATCTTAATTAAACTCATCTTTTCCATCATAGTTTATATCACTTTGTTAATGATCAATGGATGTATGCATGTGGTTGGTTGTAGGGATTTGTTTATCTACAGGGGAGGGAACCTCTTCCACCTCCATCTTGGACTCCTCCATGTTCTCTTTCCATCCCTAAATTCTATCCCAAAACTCTGTTTCCATAGTCACTCTTCCTGGTAAACTTAGCACATCGTGAGCATTCATCATGGTGCAAGATGGACCTATGAGAGCCATGGGATTGGCTATGGGGCTCAAATCAGCATTCCTTCACTCTCTATAACCTCAATCCACCTCTTCATGCCCTCAAGTCATCATTTTCACCCTAAAAATCCTCTCGAAACCCCTCCTGTAGCATTACAGGCCCTCTTATAGCAATACATGACCTCCTGTAACAGTGCCTATAATAGGTTTGTAGAACTACTTTTCTTCACCAGTTTTGATCCCCACTTCAACCTTAGCTTAGTCAAGATGAATAATGACCCCAAGTTGTGATTTGATGATCAATGGAAGCTCCTAGACCACTCCAACCATTCCTTTTCCTCATTACAAAACAAAGTAGAAATTAGTGTTTTTCAATCACAAGTATGATGCAAGATAGGTTTCTGATTTTCAAGCAAGTGTGAAATAGGTAGATGATACATGAAATTATGTTGCTATTTTGATGAATTATGCAATATAGAGTAGCTTTCTTTCTGCAAGTAGATTAGCCCTTTTACTTTCCATGAAATGATTAATTAGCATCTACAAGTTGAGAAAATGACATTTCCACTTTCATAGCTAGAATTAGTTTTCCATTGTACTTTCATCAGCAAGATTTCACTATAGTTCAGTAGGAGAAATGGTCTTTTTGCACTTTGATCTAATGTCATGATTGAGGGTGGCATTAGTAGAATCTAACCTATTGTGCATATAGCATTGTCACCTCTAAGTTTGTACGAACACTAGGTTGATAATTTGAGTTGAGGAGCCCTTGGGAGTTGCAACTTTCTTGATGAAATACCAGGGCTCACCACTTTTTGGCACTGTTTTTGGGGAGGTGCCTAAGTAGATGTTGTTTTTGCTTGAGCATTATTTTCTATTTTTTCATTCATTTTTTGAAAAAGTGAAAAAAAATGATTTCATGCCTTGTAGGAGTAGGGATAATCAAGGAAAATTCTTACCAAAAACCCCCACACCCTCAAGAAATCAACCTTCACTCTTTTTTGTTGACTGTGAACTTCCCTCTCTAACTACAAGGGAGTTAGGAGACCCTCTAGGTGAGGAAACAGAAATTGTTGAAGAACCTATTGTGGAAGAAGAAGAACACACTTCACCCACGAAAACTATGGTTGAAAACGAGGATAATGAGGTTTTCCCCATTAGAGAAACCAATGGAGAGGCTATAATGAAGATCATAAGCCTTACTACCCTTCCACACTTCCATGGATTAACATTTGAGGATCCTGACACCTTAATGTTTGAATTTGTTGTTGTTTGTAGGACCTATGACTATGCTTATGATGAGCATAAGATGAAGTTATTTCCCTCTACCATTAAAGATGAACCCTTGGACTGGTTTATGGGTTTGCCTGGGGGTAGCATCACTACTTGGGACGAAATGAAAGAAGCCTTCAATAGCAAGTACAGGGACTATTGTAGTTCCAAATAATCCAAGGAAGAAATATTTAGGATGACTCTTGGACATGATGAATTCCTAGAGGACTACAAGGAGAGATTTAAACTCATTTATAGGAGCGCCAACTGTACCCTTGATCCTATGTCACTCAAGCTAGTTCTTATTTGAAGGATCATGGAGGATATGTTGGAAATCTTCAACTTGTTTTCTGGAGGATATATCTATCAATTATCCTATGATGACATCAAAACCGTATTCAAGAATCACTCTAGGGTTGCTAGGAAGAAGGGTAGGGCTAGTCAAGGCCTGGTCAGTTCTTCTCCCTCCACAACATCCATTAAGAATGAGATAGGGATCATGTTCGAGGATTTCAAGAGAAAAATGTTGCATACCTATGCATTGAAAATGGATACTAGGATAAAAGAAAAAAGTAGTAGGAAGTAGGGAGGGAACTAGCTATTTTCTGCCCTAGATGCACTAAAAGACGTCCTAGGAATACATGCCCATTGAATGTCATAGAGGTCTGCCTATTCTATGAAGAAAATCATGCAACCCCCTCTTTTCTAGGAATAAAAGCTATATACCAAGTGGTAGAAGGTGGGTTAGAGAAACTTTGCTTCATTAATCAAAGAAGGCCTCAAGGACCTCGGCCATATCAATAAGGCATGTAAGGTTCACATTACTATTATTACAATCTGAATCAGAATGACACTTTGCAACCTTGGTATCTTCCACTCATCCATCATGGTCCACACCTACTTCTTGGCCTTATGATCTTCCATATATTCCTCAACCTGTTGTTACAGATCCATTTGGGCACATCAAATCCCAACATCTAGATCAATGTTTTAGGGCTCATCAAAACCTAATTTCAGTTGCTACATGCCCTATACAAGTCACCCCTTTGAATGCCTCCTTACCATACAATTTCATTAATTGAAGACATCTAGAAATAGCCTCTAGAGGGACCAGCGCAGTATGAGGGTGCGCTGCAGAGTAGTTAAGTCCACTGCCAGGGTTCTCTATAGAGCACTTAGGCTTCCTTTCACCTGCTCTGGGTGAGAATGAGTGAAATTCACATAGGGTTTGGGGATTATTCTTATCTTTTGGAGTCATCTAGAAGGTTCCATAACTTATCAACTCCTATGAGCTCGAACATGGATGAGGAATGAGTTAAGGTGCATCCTATCCTCTCATCCCTTCCTCCATGGAACTAATTCTAAGTATGGAAGGCCATTCAATGCCACCATTAATGACAAAACCTTCTTCATCTTCCTATAAATTGACCATTCATCTAAGTGATCAGGGGCTGGATTATGTTGAATTGTAAGGAGATAATGCTGCTATGAGATTTGGCTTTGAAGCAAGTATTGTAATGCTAGAAGTTTGTCATGCTTTTGATGTGATGTGGATGGGATCCAAGCTGGAGGAATGGCTTTGAATTAGATGCCAATGGTTGTAATTCCGTATTCTATCTAATAAAGTGTTTGAACCCCTTTCCCATATGTTTGTATTGTTTCACAATACTTATGTGTGTGAATTGTATCTAATTCCTTTCACTTATATTCAATAGATCATATGCTTTGATCGGTTCTTTGTTTTCTGTTGTGTTTACAAGGTACTTCTCAAGCGTATTAAGTATGGGAAGGAGTGACGGGATCAATACAAGGGAGACGAGAGGAAAGCGAAACTACAAGTAGGTCTTCTATCTTCTCATCTTATCTTTTGCTTATAGGAAAAGTATAAAACACTTTCAACTATTGTTCTAGATACATCTACTTATCTAGGGAATTGGTATTTATCCGTAGATACCAAATTCTCAAAAACAAATTGGCAACTCCGCTGGGGAACTATCAACTTTCCTATTATCTTATCCATCTCCTAGGCTATTCTTGTAGACCCTACTTGTGTTCATTGACTATATTTCAGCTCTTTTGCATTGAATTTTGGTCAAAAATTGAGGTTAGATGACTCTTGAGTGGCCTCTCAGAAATCAACGTAGGCTTGGTCAGGGGACAGTGATCTGTAGAGCACCCTTGAGTGAGAGACAGTGCTCTGCAACATAGTTAGGCCCTATTTGACCTACGTTGATCAACCTTAGGTCAAATTCCCACCTTTGGAAAGTGTTTTTGCCAACTTTTCTCTGTTTGTTTGCTTGTTGATTGATCAATGAATGTCATGTCTCAGAGAACAAATTTCTATCTCATTGTCTAGTCCTATTTTGATTTGATTGATTAATGTTTCTTTAATTTTTTATTTGTCATTATCATTCTATAGTCAAACTTAAAATATAGTTGATTAATCTTCATTTGAAAGAAAGTGTCGTAAAGTCTTCTTTTCCTTCGAAACAGAACTGTCGTCAAAGTCTTCGTTCTTGTTAAAGATTGATTGATTGTATGTGCATATTTCCTTTTGTTCATCATAACATTAAGGGATTCAAAAAGAAAAACTTGCATCATTCATATTGTAGTTTGTGAATTCTTGAAAGGAATAGCTAGGTGTTACACCAAAAAATGTCACCATGACTATTTGCAGTTAGTATGGCTCCATCTACTGTCATACTATCCTCCTTGGCAAGTCTCATGCCTCTGCTCTTCATGTCAAACTCCAAAAAAGAAGAGAAAAGTCATTTAAAGTCAATTATCTCTGGTACGCAGTTTCTCTTAGCCTTACCTGCATGTACGCAACCCAAGTTCACAATACCTGCGTACTTGTATGCTCTGTATGTAAAGGGGTGGGTGCGTACCCCTGTAAAGGTCAAAAGGCGCGAGTTTCATCTTTAAAAAGTTACTTGTGGTCATTTCTAGAGCATTCTAGAAGCTTGTTTGACGTGTATGAAGCGCCTCCAGATGGTTCATGTACCCAAAGAAAGAGGAACTTATCCCATGAAGAGGGGAGCTATCCCACTGAAAGAGGGGCTTATCCCATCCATGGTGGAGCTAATTAACTTCCTCTAGAGCGCTATAAATATAGGCATTGGGCCAGAGGGAGGGAGGTTGAAAGCTGAACATTCCTAATGGTAGATGTTGCTGGAATTAGGACTTCTTTGTAGAAGCTTGTGAGGAGAGATTACCATCTTTGCTTGTTCTATTTGGAAGTGGGTGAGCTGATCAGAGTAAAGGAGAACCCTTGTGGACCCTGGGAGGAACTTGCACAACACCAAGGCTCAGGTTGTAATGGTTTCTTTTGTTACCTTTTAATACAAATTAGTCCATTCTTCTCAACAATTTGTTGTTTATGAGTTGTTTCATATACTCCTTGGTCTATATGTTAAATATGTTTTATTTTATGTGATATTCAGGTGCTATTTAATCGTTTGATTGTTAGTGGATGCAGGTTTCGAAGAGAAGGAGGAGCTCATCCGAATCAACGAAGTTGGACTGCTACAACAGCGTTGGGTTACAGGTAAGATCTAAACACTTGATTTCTCATATTGTAATGCATATTTAGAGAAGGATTGCTCTTATTTGTCTTGTTTGTCACTAGAAAGTCTTAGGCTTCTAGGGAGGTCGGTTGTGTCCGCACCGTCGACTCTTTCCGCATGACAAAATGGCGACTCCGCTGGGGAAACCATGGATGTGTTTGAGTTCTTTTTGATTTCATATTTTGATCTGAGAAAAATCGCTTGTTTTCTGATTTTTGGCTGTCTGACTGTGTATTTGGGCGGGTTAGCTTAGGGTCAATTTAGTTTTTTATTTTTATTAGCATTGCCTGCAGTACGCAGCCTATGAGTTGGGCACAGTGCGTACTTGTACGCATCGCGGCTTTGCGCACAGAGCGTACCCGCACCTGTGTGAATAGATGACCTGCGTACCCCTGTCAATTTTGAGAAAATTTCAATTTTTGCTTTTTTGCTCTTTAGATTTTGTTTTTAATTTGTTTTTACTGCCCAGATCCATTGGTTTACTGTCAGAGATCTTCACCTGAACTTGTTCCGTTAGTGTCGAGTGTTTTGGTGGAATTCATAGAGATTTTTCCTTAGGGTTTGAGTTTTAACTGGTCCTGTAGTGACTTTGGCGTTAGAGGTTGTCAAACTTTGGATCTCCCTGGTTTTGTTCAACCCTCTTAGGAGTCGGGCCTGTCATAGAATTCACCCTTGTGAGAAACCTACCTTTGTGTCCTCTCTTTGCGAATCTCGAAAAAGTTTGTTGATTAAAGCTTTGAATTTCATTTTTGCGAAAAAGAACAAAAAGATTTCGATTTTGTTTTTCAATTAGTTTATGATTCTGCATGAACTGATCCTTAGTTGCATTTTGACTAAGTAAAACATCCGGGAATTATCCTTGTAGGCTTTTGTCCTCATTATTTTTTGCTTTTAGGTAAATTTCCCTTTAATTTGCTTTTGAGTGATTTTGATTTGATTGTCTTAGATTTGTTAAATTTGATTTTTGATAAATAGTTTTACATGCTTGATTAACATAGGAAAAATACAAAAATTCTTTTGGAAACAAAGTTTAGTTTGGTAGCATTTGTAGTCTTTTGAACAAAAAAGAAATTTCGTGAATAATTAGTGGTCATGAGTTGCATGTTTTGAAAAGATAAAGAGAATTGTTTCTTTGATTGTCTTTGCCAAGAAAGTTGTTTTCTATAAAATTTGCATTCTTCCAACTCTCTTAGCTAGGAGATTCATTGAAAAGGAAAAGTAGTGTAAATCATCTTAGGTGCATCTTTGTAGTGGTTGAGAGTCGAGTCTACACACCACCAGTTTCATCTCCACTACCTTTTGTCTTAAGAAAGCCATAAAATTAACGCTTAAAGTAAAATCAATTTAGTAACTTTTTATTTACTAGGGCTCTGAAACACCAATATAGATCAGGCTAGTGTCTTGGAGTAGGAGAGTAATAAACTCTCCAAGACAACAAAACCAAACAAGTAGCTTATCTTGTGATAGATTAAATCCAGCTGTTTCATTTATACTCTGGGAAAGCTCCTCTTAAAGGAGAAGCACGAGCTCTTGTCCGAACCAGTGAGGGGATCAATCCTCCCTCGTTGGGAACGACGCCAGACACGCACGTATTACAAATGATAAACCTCGGATTAACCATTGTCGAGGAGCCAGGGGTCACTTGTCGGTAAACCTTGGATTATTGTCAAGGAGCCGGCAAGGGGATTGAGCTTGATACTCTACCCTTGCATGCTGTCGGAGTGTAGACTGTTCCCCCAGGTGTATTTGTTGCTATTGGTAACCTTAGTGACCATAATCTTTAGGATTCTACTGAGGTGACGATGGAGGGAAGATCCCACTGTACCTGGAGCAGACGTCGGCTAGACTCACTTGGATTTTCCGGGGGGTTCACTTCACTCGAGATGGTTAAAGTGGAGGAACTTGTGTCGGTCTATTCATTAAGCAGGTTGTCGGGGTAACTGTTCCACCCGCCACTTCTGTACTGAATCCGGCGATGTTGGGTTTCATCTCCAACTAGCGTTTTTGGTCCGGAAGGCTACTGTTTGTGCTTGGTTTGACACCCTAGATTCTTTAGGCGTGTGCTTCAAATTTGTTTGGTTCTTTAGAGACTTTAGGCAGTTTGCTTTGAGATTTTACTTTGTTTGCGTGTGCAGTAGTTAAAAGTCTTTAACTGTGGCGGAATTACCGAGACAGTCCCGTAGACTTCGGGGCCAGTCTCCTGAGATTGTTTCCGTGGCCGAATTGTTGAGGACATCCCGTAGAATTCGGGGTGAACCTCCCGAAGAGGTTCCGAGTCATTACGAAGGTTTGAAAGTCCTTGTAACTCCTCCTAGTGGCAGTAGAGTAGGTTCACCTGAAGAAGGAGAGTCTTCGTTGGTAGTCCATCAAGATTACCAAAGTCTAGAGACAGGTTATAATCCTGAAACTGTTGCAGTTTCCGAGCTTGCTGGTAGTTTTTCATCTGCTAGTGATATAGGCGAAGAACCTGAAATATCTGAACCTGTTACCCCAACTTCTAGTGTTCCTGATTCACCTAGGGTAGAAAGAGTCATAACCGAAAATCTTCCTTCTGGTTTGATAGCTATTGAAGAACTTGCTCCAGAAGAAGAAGTAGGCGGCCCTATTCTTGAAGATCAACCTACTATTGATCTAAGAGAGCGTGAATCTATCTTTTACAGTCCACCTAGAAGTACTACTTGGTATCTTTCCTTAACTAATTATTTAGACAACTCGGGTACAAGTTTTTCTCCACCTTGTACTCCTTTTCCACCTGGAGGTATTTATACTCCTGTAAATATGTCTGGTCAGTCGTCCATGTTCACTCAATCACCTGAATCATTTTTGTATGGCGGTCCTTCTGTTCCTACTGGGTATCAGTCACTTGCTGGTACTTTTGCAGTAGCATCTCCTCAACCCATTGAATATGGGTTATTAGCTGGAAACAATGGTAATAAGCCGTTGGGTGTAGGAGACATCTATATGATGTCAGGTTCAACTCCTAGTTCTCAACCTCAAGGTGCGCAGTTACCGCCTGGGGGGCAACCTCAAGTAACGCCTGGGGGGCAACCTCAAGGTACACAAATTGTGTCTGGGGGGCAACCTCAAGGACAGTATATACCTGTGGTACAATACATTCCTCAAGGTCAACCCCAGCCTCAATATGTACCCCAAGGTCAACCCCAGTATCAGTACTTTCCTCAAGGGTATCAACCCCAAGGTCAGTACTCGACTCAAGGTTATCTACCACCTCAAGGTCAAGCTTATTTTCAAAGTATAGGAAATGTACCTGTCAATTATCAATCCTACCCTCAACCTGGTTACGGATCTCAGTATCCTCAACCTGTTACAGGTCAATACCCCGGAATGATAGTGTGGGATCCATCACAAGGTCAACAGGTGTTGCAGCCAAGTATACAGTTGTTACCTCAAACTGGACAACCCGTAGTTTCTGGTTCACCCCAGCAACCGCAACCTGTCCAGTCAAATATTCAAACTTTTGTAACTTCGGTAGTTACTCAGTCGCCAATTGCACCTAGTACTCCATCTCAAACGACTGCTGCAACTACCACAACATCCGTTCAGTCTACCGCACTTACTTCTGGAGTATCGACAGCTCCGGTTTCTACTGTCTCTGCAACCACCCCTCAGACATCTTTACCGTTGTCCGGATCCACGATTCAAACCACGGTTCAGATGCCTGTAGGGCAGCCTGGTTTAAGTACTGTTGTAACAAGTCAACCTCAATTTACGTATCAACAGTACCAGGGACAGTACCAATTCGGTCCTGCTGTCCAACAACCGGTTTACCAGTATCAACCGTATCCTGGGTACACTTATCAACAACCTCAACAACCCCAGTACGGTCCGGTTAATCCTGGTTTTCCAGGAGGATATAATATCCCGAACGCGATTCCTATTCCTAGTTATCCCGGATATCCTCCTCCTAGAACTGGTATTGTGACCCAGAGTTTTAGAGATCCTAACCGGCAATTACCGTTTATCGCAACTTTGGATTTACCCGACTTGACGTGCCTAACGAACGATCCAATCAATTATCTTCCGTTTTGGCCGCCAATGCCAAATAAGTTGCCTAGTGATATACCCAAGTTCGAAGGTAAGTCTGGAGAGGATCCGTCAAATCATGTGATGACTTACCACCTCTAGTGTGCTTCAAATTCTATCTCGGATTATTCGATCCGTTTACGTCTTTTCCAGCGTACGCTCATTGGTCTCGCGACCAAGTGGTACATTGAGTTACCACGGTCCTCTTTTTATAATTTCAGCCAGTTAGCTACTTCGTTCCTTGTTCATTTTCAGTTGCTGGTCAGATATGATAATGGTACTGAGTTATTAACTTCATTAAGAAAATCAACATCCACTTATATTTCCGATCATATTCATGAATGGAGACGTCGAAGACGTTTAGTGAAAGTTTTTATCCCGGACCAAATCTTAGCTGAATGGTTTGTTAAATCATTATTACCGAAGATTACTGAAGATGTAGCTAAGTCCGGAGTAGTTACTGAGGAGAAAGTCATTGCTCAAGCCCAGTACCTTGACTTAGTTTACACTCAGTCGGGTACGTTGCACGAGAAGATCCCAGATCTTCCTAAGTCGAATCAAATCGCTGCTACTCCTTCGGGGTCTCATGCTGCTGATGGCATGATTGGTACGGTGAATACTAAAAGTAAGAAGAAATCCTCAAAGCATTCTTCTCCAACAATAACCTTACCAGACTCCCCGATAGGAGAGTCTTCTCCTGAAATTACTGCCGACGTTCACACTATAGAGTCATCTACGGCTAAATCAAAAAACGGTGGTAAGAAGAAAGGTAAGAAGCAGGAAAAAGTAGACAAGGCTCCAAAGGAGAAAAAAGAGAAGTCGGAATCTAACGACGAGAAGCGCAAACCTTGTTATCCTTGTTTAATTTGTGAAGAAGATCATTTCACAAGAGATTGCCCTCATCGGGCAGAGGTTGTGAAAATTGTTAAAGGTTTCCCAACTCCTGTTGTTTTGACAAATCCATTTCCAAAGCAGGAGAGTAAGATGATAGGTTCTTCCTCGAGTGCCAGTGAAGAACCCATATTGATGATGTCTCACGTACGGATTGCGACTCGATCGCAAGATTACGGTAGTAAGAGTCCTGTTGATGTCAAAGAAGTAGAATCTTCTCATTCTAATCCATCAACCTCAGCTCCCGGTTCCGATCCACTACAGATCGAGAAACCTAACCCGGAATAAGTAATCAAACCGCCCGCCAAGGGTATACTTCGAAAGTCTGCTTTCAATCCACATGCGAGAGCAGCTCAGAATTATAACATTGTTGAGGACTTAGCTATTTCACCCTCAGCAATGTCGGCTTTGGAAGTGCTGCAATCGTGTCCAGCACAACGAAAATTACTTTTGTCGACTATAGGAGCTGTTGATATTTAGGACCCGAACCTGATAATCTTTGATCTAGAAAATAGTACACCACGTCTCCCTCATCAAATGGCTTTCCAGATTCCAGTGATAGTCAAAAACAGGCCTATTCATCGGACTGTAATTGATGAAGGAGCTTCTACGTGTATTATGTCGATTCAGTGTTGGAGATCGCTTGGTTCTCCTACACTGAACCAATCCCCGACGATTCTTAAGGCCTTTGATGGCCGTGGGTTCCATCCGTTTGGCATTCTACAAGATTTGCCTATAGGGGTTGAAGGAAAAACCGTTAGTCTAGATATGGAAGTGGTTGATGCCCCTCTAGACTACAACCTTCTTTTGGGTCGCAGTTGGTCTTATGCTATGACAGCGGTCGTGTCATCGGTCTTCAGAGTTATAAAGTTTCCACACAATGGCAAGATCGTGACCATAGACCAGCTGGCTTACTTTTCATCCAACCCAGCCTCTTCAGAGAGTATCCAGCATGTCGGTAAAACGACTATCCCTTACAAGGATGTTGGTGTAGGATTAGTTAAAGATTCCGGTTTACTAGGAACTTTTCCTTTCCCTCCACTCAACGCAGATCCTTCATTTGCTTTCATTCATATGATTACTTCAGACACTATTATTTACGATGATCCTTGGATTGTCCCATCTGAATCTGAGATAGACTCATTCGGTGATGTTATGCCTTTGAGTCCATATGAAATTGCTTATGAAGCCGTGCAGTCTTTTACCGACTCGCGTTCAACCCAAATTGACCAAATGAATGTGGTCGGTGAAGAATCACTTTTCACATCAACCTCGGAAAGGATAGCGTTTCCTGAAGTTGTGTCATCTGACGAACAACTTCACGAAATCCTAATTGTAGACGATCTACCATGGGAAGATCTCCATCACAGATCTTCGTTTTTACCTGAGGATGATGACTTTGAAAATGATTTTTCATCAATCTTTACAGCTGAATATGTCAAGGATGCTCAGAATCCCATGAAACATCCTGATTCAAAGTTGAATTTGGGAAACATTTCTCAAACTATTGCCATTGACATTTCAGTCAAAACCGGAATTATTGAGAACATTCATATAGGTGCTTCGTGTACAGATGATGAAATTCAAAAATACAAGGCCCTATTTCAAGAATTCCGTGACGTGTTTGCCTGGTCCTATGAGGAAATGCCAGGAATTGATCCCTCCATTGTTGTTCATGAAATCAAGACCTACCCAGACGCTAAACCTCTTCGGCAACGTCTGCGTCAGATACACCCTGGGAAAGTGGCTGCGATTAAAGCAGAAGTCGAGAAGTTGTTGAAAGCAGGTTTCATTTATCCGATCCCGTTAACGGATTGGGTATCGAATATTGTTCTGGTTAACAAAAAACAAGGAACAATAAGAATATGCATCGATTATAGGGATATAAATCGTGCTTGTCCAAAAGACAACTATCCCACGCCCTATATCGATCAAATAATTGATGATTGTGCAGGCAGTGAAATATTTTCCTTTATGGACGGTTTTTCCGGTTACAACCAAATCAATATTCTACCTGCCGATCAACCAAAAACGGCTTTCATTTGTCCTTGGGGGACATTTTCTTATTGCAAATTACCTTTTGGACTTAAGAATGCCGGAGCCACTTTCCAACGGGCAATGTCTTACGCGTTTCACGACATCAAACACATTGTGCAATCGTATCTCGATGATTTGCCTGCTCATTCTTTACATCGAGTTGATCACCTTGTCCACTTACGAGCTATTTTTATGAGGTGTCGGCATTATTGAATTCGGTTGAACCCACACAAATGTGTCTTCTGCATAGAAGTGGGACGATTGCTAGGATTTGTTGTTTCAAAAGCCGGTATCCGCGTCGATCCCTCGAAGGTAGAAGCTATCATCAAATTGCTTCCTCCTTCGAGTCTACGCCAACTCCAAAGTTTGCAAGGGAAAGCAAAATTTTTACATCGATTCATTGCTAACTACGTCGAGGTTACCAAGGGTTTCACCCGGTTGTTGAAACAAAATGCTCAATTCTCTTGGGATGAGATAGCTCAGAAATCTTTTGATGCACTTAAGCACGCGTTGACCCATGCACCGTTGTTGCATCCTCCCAACTACAACCAGGATTACTTTTTGTATCTCGCCGCCTCCCACTCCACCATTGGAATGGTCTTAGTTCAGGAAGATGAATTCGGAACGGAACATGTGATATATTATCTTAGTCGGACATTAAATCCAACCGAGTTAAAATACTCACATGTGGAAAAGTTGGCACTGGAAGCCGTTCAAGCTGTCCAGCGATTTCGTCACTACATTCTTCTCCGCAAAACTACAGTGATTTCGGATTGCAACCCTATGATCTATATTCTGACTAAAAAATTGCTAGGGGGCAAGTACTCCAAATGGATCGTTATCCTGCAGTAGTTCGATTTGGAGTTCGAGAAATCCAAGTCTAAGAAATCCTTAGTCTTTGCCGAGTTAATGTGTGATTTCTCGCGTGCTGACACAGAAACAGTGGCAGAGGAGCCCATTGCGGACGAATCTTTGTTTCTTATCAGTAGTTTAGATCCGTGGTATGGGGATATAATCGTCTATCTCGAGACCCAATCCTTTCGGCCGGAAATCTCAAAGTCGGAGCGTCGGAAAAATCGATTCCAGTCCCAACAATACAAAATCATTGGAGATACTCTTTATCGTCGTGGGGCGGACTTGATTTTTCGACGTTTCTTAACTCATGAGGAAGCTGAAAGGGTTTTGAATGACTGTCACTCTGGAGCGTGTGGCGGTCATATGTCTGGGTATGCCACAGCCCAAAAGATACTGCGCGCTAGCTATTTCTGGTCGTCCTTATTTAAAGACTGTATTATTGAAAATGCCACAACTGTCAGGTGTTTGATCGAATGATGCATTCGCCACCTGCTCCTCTCCACCCTATAATTTATGTTGGTCCTTTCGCCAAATGGGGTATCGACTTTATTACTTGTAACCCTCACTCGGTCGGGGGGCATGCGTATATCATCCTTGCGGTTGATTATTTTACTAAGTGGGCCGAGGCAATGCCTACATTCGAGGCAGACGGAAAGACAACAGCGATTTTCGTATTCAATCACATTATTGCTAGGTTTGGTGTCCCACAAGCGATAATCACTGACCATGGGCGCCATTTTCGAAACATTATGATGACAGAACTTATAGGCTAGCTTGGTTTACGTCATGATAGTTCTACTCCTTATTATCCCCAAGCGAACGGTCTGGTTGAGTCTATCAACAAAGTTCTAGTTATCATGATCCGATGGATCATTGGTATTCATCGGTCGAATTGGCACAACATGTTATTTTCGGCGCTGTGGGCATACCGAACCTCAGTAAAAACATCAACAGGGTTCACTCCTTTCCAACTAGTTTATGGTTTGGAAGCTGTGCTGCCCATTGAATGCGAAATCCCGTCACTGCAAATGGCCATCGAATTACTCCCAGCTACTTCCGAAGAGGAGAAGCGTCTGTTATACTTAGCTAAATTAGATGAGACTCGACGTGAAGCTGCTTTAGCAATCGAGACTCACGCAAAACGAATGAAAGCTCAGTATGACCGGAATTTGACCCCTCACAATTTTTCGGAAGGAGACCTAGTGTTGTTATATGATCAAGCTAATGATAAGTTAGGTGCTAGAAAATTCGTTCCTATGTGGTATGGGCCCTACATTGTAAAGCGAAAGCTAGCAAAAGGGGCCTATGAGCTGGTAGACTTTGACGGGGACTCTTTGGGTAAACCCAGAAATGGACTTTACCTAAAGAGGTATTATGCTTAAATGATGGGTATGGAGATTTTAGTTAGGATTAGTTTTCTCTTTCTAGCTGGTATGTGTGCTTAGTTTAGACTGTGTGTTTAGTTTAAGACAGTGTGCTTAGTTTAGAGAGTGTGTTTTCGTCGTTATTCGGGCTTATCTTGGTTTTACTCTTGATATTGCAGATGTCGATGCCTCTCCAAACGTACATTGGATTTGCTGATGGTGCTTGTCGTAGTACACGAAATATCTCTTCCGCAGCTTGGGTTATATATTCGCCCTCTGACGAGTTAGTTTCTATGCATGGGGTGAGCCTCGGTCAAACAACAAACAACATTGCATAATACAGTGCAGTGATTGAATTATTATCTAAATCTATTTCATTTGGGATTCGGAGTTTGATAGTGAGGTTAGATTCTGAACTCGTTGTATTACAGCTTAATAGAGTCTATGCCATTAGAAATCCAGTGTTATTAAGGTTGTTTTTTAGGGTGCGTCTCTTGGAACGTGAGTTTGATTACATTGAATATCAACATATTCCAAGGTCTTTAAACACATTAGCAGATGCAATGGCGTCTCGAATGTTAAATAGATATTTGCAATAATCATAAATGTAAATTTATAAACATTTCATCACACATATTTAACAAAATAAGCCGGTAATAATGATATATATAGATAGGAGTGTGTCAAAAAATATACATCGTCTTCGATCATAGGTTGAAAAACACCTTATGATCGGCAAAAATGATAAGTACAAAAAGTCAAAATGTCACATGTATCTACAAATGACCATCCAATCACTGGTGGTGCTCTCTATACGACACCACTGCATGGGCTACCCTACACAAAAACCTCCTAAAAGGTCCCGGGACTGCGACTACATAGCGCTGAAGTCTGATAGGAATATCATCTATGGTCGTCTCTAGTATATCCGTCGTCAGACGCTCTAGATCCTGCTCCAACTCAGCTAGTGTCTCTGCGGCCGCGTCCTGTGGGGCCGGTGCCGGTGCAGCTGGATGTCTCCTCTCAAAAGCCCGGAGATTGGCTGGACGCCGTGGGCCTACATCTGCATTCTGAAAATTTTTACTGTCAGTTTTGAGACGATATATATAAAAACAAAAAAAATAGATAATTTAAAAACTTGTGAAAAATGAAGTACCTCTGTCATCCCATTGTTCTCCCTGTGGAAGAACCATGTCCGGATCATTGCGAAAATCCATTCTGGCATAAGGAAAATCCTGAATCACAAAGACCTGGATCTCCAGCCAGTGAAAGTAACCATCAGGAAATCGAACAACTGCTGCTCCCTCGTCAGGATGCCGAGCCATTACTGCAACCCACCACGTCAACTTAGGCTCCAGGGGAGGCCCAACTGGAACTGTAAGATGCTGGGGGATCAGCATTGGAACTCTCTCTAAGGCAAAGCTCACAATTAAAGGCCCATATCCAAAGGTCTTCAGTTGTCCGCTCTTTGCCCTAGTTAGTTGGCCCTTCATATTGGCCAACACAGCATCGCACCAGTTGAAAATGGTGCCTTGGAAGCAATCTATAGCCATCCGCATTTGGAAACCAGTGGCTATGTGAAAAGCGGCAGCGCCGCAAAGTCTAGTAACAGTAAAGGCTATCACCATAAGTTCAAGTCGGGATATGTATTTGATTTCTATCCCCTTCTCCTGGTTTTGATTGTTGCACCACTCTAGCCGGAGACTAGCAAGGGATTGGCCACCCGGCCTAGTCCCATATAGAGAGAGTTGCTCGCCCCTGTTAGGCAAGCCAGTGAGAAAATATATGTCGGAGGGCTCTATCTCGAGCTGGTACTCTCCGATGTAGAAACATTGATCCTGAATGTTCCACCTTTCAACCAACCACTCTAAGAATGGCACCTGGGCCCTCATGCCAGGTATGGCCCAGTACTTGTAGAGACCGCATGCCTTTAAAGCATAAATAGAAGGTTGATGACCCATTGCGGCCAAATCAACGTATTCGTGTTCTCTTTCACGCCAATCTAGCATGGTGGGCAATCTACACACCAAAAAACAATGACTAGAATTCATAAAATAAAAATTTGATGGTTGATTTTTGTGTTTGGGGTTTGAAAATCCGCTTTGCGCGGAGTACGCACCCCGCGTTCAGAAAACAGAGCGGGGGTACGCAACTGTTCTAAAGGTGGGCTGCGTACTCCGACCTTTTTCCTATATACGAAAAAGTCAGGGTACGCAGGTCACCCATGGGGCACCTGCGTACCCCGAAAAGCGGACCCTAAAACCCAAAACCCTCTAAAAAATCAATCTAAGACTTAAAATGAAATTCTAAATGGATGAAATTGAAGAGGAGGATGTTGTGAAATACCTGAAAGAGACGGCGCTCGATTCTGACGGTCGGATTCTCCGCAATGTCCACGGGAAGTTTCTTGTCAAAAGCCCTTTTCTCAACCTCAACAGTAAAATGGTAAAAATGACATGGTAAAAAGTCTTTTTATAGGTTTTTTGGATAAATGAATGCTAAGTTTGTTTATTTTTCACCGTGAAAGGATATTTTTCAATGTATTTTTGCCTATCTTAAACAGGTATGAGTAATGTGTTGTTTTTGTGCAGGACAAAGGGACTTTAAGGTAAAATCATCATTTTTCACGAACCAAGAAATCAGAGTCATCTTTTAAGCCCTTTTTTCACTCCTAAAACATGAAAAGGTTGCCGAGCGTTTCTTTTACACTCGTTAAAATGGAATTAAAATACGGTCCTCTTATAGCCCTTTTATGACCATAAAAACAAGAAAATATCGTCGGATTTTTGTCGTTTCAAATTCGATATTGGAAATAAAACGACGTGTCCTTGATCGCTTTTTACTTTTCAAGTCAAAGGCACTAATCATGAAAGTACTCCTTGGTCGCAAGATCAAGCGGTTCTCTCAGGTATGATTTTATACTTTTTCGGGCTTGAGAGACACAAATTTACGAAAAAGTTCACCTTGGAGTCTTCTTTAGTTTTTTCAGACTCTCTAAAAATTGAAAAACGCCGAGTTTCTCCTATACTGGACTCGTTAAAATTTCACAGTAAAGGACCTGTTCGATTACAAATAGGAACGGACCACTCCTTCTTAGGGTCCGAATCTAAACTAAGTTGGACTCATCCGAAGGATGAGCTTATAATCAAGCATATGTTATCCTCCTCAAGCTTGTAAAAAATAAAGAGGTACTTGCCAGAAATGGTGGGGGAAAAGAGAGAAGAATGAACCTATTTGTTATCCTTTGTTACAGAAGAACCTTATCACTGCTCTTGAACACGACACCTTTCATTCACCTGGGTTGGGAAATCCTTTGCCTTAAAGTTAATCAAACCTCTTTGAAAGTCTTCAACCGTTTCTGGGTATTAACTTTGGGTCAATCGTCACCAAACCATCTGTCGTGTCGTTATGTGTTCAAGAGGTCTCTGCAAATAAACCATTCATATGCAAAATACATGTCATCCATTTTGACCATCCCTGAGTCAGTCCTTACAGCAACATTTCTTCAACTTGAATAATGATTTCGTGTTGTGGGCTTGCCTGCGACGGGTCGCTTTCTATCGACATCAGCACATTATCTAGAAAGATGACTTAGAAATCGTCAGTACCTTGAAGTCTGCATGCATCAATGGCAGGTTTCTCGCCTTTGACGATAGTTTACATCATTGACTTTCGATCAAGGGATTCCGTGACGTGTTCGACATCAACCCATTCATTCACATTTCATGGATTGTACTGGGTACTTTGAGAACCATTGACATCACTGGTGGTCTCTCTCACACTTGTTAACAGTTTACATCATCGTCTGGTAATCAAGTGGTTTCTACCATGTTCGACGTCAACTCATTTATTCGCATGGATAGAATCGTACCAATTCGGGAAGTAGAAATGAAGACCCTGGATCTAGTTTCCACCATCCAGCCTGCGAGGAGTTTTGTATTCATTATATAGTAGACTTATCATAAACAGATGGCTGCGTCCATACTGTGTCTACAAAAGTCTATGATTGTGATGTACTGCAAAATCATTCTTGTATCAGAGCAGTAGTTAGATTGTTAGTTAAAGTTTTCAATCTGAGTATGGGAATGCCTACCTCAGCGATGATATCATCTTATATATGTATTTTGTGTTGAATATTTGCAGGTTCTGACCGGGCTCTCCGCAAGATACTCCTTGAAATGATAAAGTACTTCACCCTTCCTAGATCTTATGAAACCCTAATCTACTACAGGCTTCGCACTTTAGGGGGCAATCTGTTACACCAAAAAATGTCACCATGACTATTTGCAGTTAGTATGGCTCCATCTACTGTCATACTATCCTCCTTGCCAAGTCTCATGCCTCTGCTCTTCATGTCAAACTCCAAAAAAGAAGAGAAAAGTCATTTAAAGTCAATTATCTCTGGTACGCAGTTTCTCTTAGCCTTACCTGCGTGTACGCAACCCAAGTTCACAATACCTGTGTACTTGTACGCTCTGTATGTAAAGGGGTGGGTGCGTACCCCTGTAAAGGTCAAAAGGCGCGAGTTTCATCTTTAAAAAGTTACTTGTGGTCATTTCTAGAGCATTCTAGAAGCTTGTTTGACGTGTATGAAGCACCTCAAGATGGTTCATGTACCCAAAGAAAGAGGAACTTATCCCATGAAGAGGGGAGCTATCCCATTGAAAGAGGGGCTTATCCCATCCATGGTGGAGCTAATTAACTTCCTCTAGAGCACTATAAATACAGGCATTGGGCCAGAGGGAGGGAGGTTGAAAGCTGAACATTCCTAAGGGTAGATGCTGCTAGAATTAGGACTTCTTTGTAGAAGCTTGTGAGGAGAGATTACCATCTTTGCTTGTTCTATTTGGAAGTGGGTGAGCTGATCAGAGTAAAGGAGAACTCTTGTGGACCCTGGGAGGAACTTGCACAACACCAAGGCTCAGGTTGTAATGGTTTCTTTTGTTACCTTTTAATACAAATTAGTCCATTCTTCTCAACAATTTGTTATTTATGAGTTGTTTCATATACTCCTTGGTCTATATGTTAAATATGTTTTATTTTATGTGATATTCAGGTGCTATTTAATCGTTTGATTGTTAGTGGATGCAGGTTTCGAAGAGAAGGAGGAGCTCATCCGGATCAACGAAGCTGGACTGCTACAACAGTGTTGGGTTACAGGTAAGATCTAAACACTTGATTTCTCATATTGTAATGCATATTTAGAGAAGGATTGCTCTTATTTGTCTTGTTTGTCACTAGAAAGTCTTAGGCTTCTAGGGAGGTCGGTTGTGTCCGCACCGTCGACTCTTTCCGCATGACACTAGGGAAAATGCATTAGATGTGCTCTTTGCTCTTTATCAAAGATTTGATTTCTCTATCCCTATTGGCTAAGGTCTTCATTGTTCAATTGAATGAGAAGAATGTTTATCATATTAATTGAATTTTAGTAATTGCAAACATACATCACGTGGTGAACCTTGAAAGGAAAATTCTAAAGAAGATCAACTTAAAATTTATTTGAATTTACCTAATGGAGCATTGTCACCTAATGCAAAACATTTAGCGGTTCTAGGCTAGAGATGTGTTCCGGCATTGTAAAACAAAGCAGTTGTCGCTAACTTGTCTATAATACATCTCAAGTGTGATACCTCATTCCACATATTTGAGTATATCGTAGCTCATCCACATACCTTCGGGTATATAGGGTGGTGTTACAATATGTAAAGTATATGGGAATGCTCTCATTGTGCAGTTTTTCATTAGACAACACTTATACAGATTTGGCCTCCACGTACTTTTGGGTATATATGGGAGGACAACACTAGGTTTCTATCCATCCTTAGTAAACAAGTCTACCACCTTGTGCACTATAATACACTGAACACAACATTCGGGGAGATTGCTTGCCTGTACTTCTTGGTTTGCCAGGAGGTATTCTGCAATTCATAGTTGCTTGGTAAACCTTTTGCTAGATTATAACTCTTTTGTTTTGTTATGTTACTTTGATGAAAATTAATTTAATTAACCGCGGATAACATCCTCCATGCTCGCTCCTTAGTTAATCTTAGGTTGAAACATATGGAAAAAAATCCAAATTCCACCAGTCAAGGAATTCCTTTTAATCGAAATCCTAGTCCTTTTCCTCCTTTCGGAAATATTGGTGCTCCTTATATGGCTACATTGTCCCTTCCAAGATTTACCATTGGCTTGCCAGTATGGTTGTTTTCAACCTCCTTAGTTCAAAATGTCGTGATTTCTCTGTAATCAACTCCACTTCCAACTAGACAAAATCAACCTCTAGTTGATCCTAAAGTTGACCCTTTGCCTTCTTCCTCGGTTGTTTCTTCCTCCTCTTCTTCCTCTTCGCCTAGTGAAAGTATTGTTACTAGTAACTAGGTGGCTAAGAAGAAGAAGAAAGGGAAGAAGAATAAGAAGAAGAAAATTCAATAGAGGGGAAACCAAGCAACCATTGCTTTAAATGCAACATCTGATGAGAAACCATCCATCAAGCCTCACAAAGTTCGATATCCATGCAAACTTTGTGCGGGAGACCATCTTCTTCGAAATTTTCCTGATATTCCTCAGATCTTAGAAGAATGGTCTTCTTGTTCACATCATCCTGTGTCATCAACTTCAAGAGATCATGTTGGTGACACACCATCAACTATGGAAAGAAGGGTAAAGTTAAGTTTCCTTGTAGGTTATGTGAAGGGAATCACCCCATTAACCTTTGTCCCTATCTGGATGAAGCCAAAAAAGAGTTGGATAACTGTCATGCTTCACCGCAGCGAATTCCATCTGGTTACAGGAGACTCTCCCTTAATTCTTCACTAGTTGATGAATTGACTGACTCAAATCAACCATCGGTCAAAGCCACTCTCTCTGAAAGTCAATCCTATGAGTTTATACCCAACCCAAATCAACTGGTTGAGGAAACAATTTACCCAATTTCACCTTCATTTAATCGTACCTTTAAGCAAGTGAATATGATACTACTTAGGTTATTTTTGTTTCTTCATATTATAATGAGATTGGGGGCAATCCTCCCGTTCCATCAAGATAGGAGGAAAATCCTCCCATTCTCGTAACTCAAGGGCTTAATTCTCCCATTATTATGGTACCCCCTCCAAGTAGTCTAGTCACTTCCTTTTATTGGAATCGACTGGTAGGATTTCATCTTCCTCCTTATGTGCCTTTCCATATCATAGTATAGGTTTGTAATATGATTGTATCTGACACTATTATAGATGAAGGTGCATCTGTGAGTATCCTTTCCTCCACTGCTTGGCAAGTGCTCGGTTCATCGCCACTTGTGCTTGTTACCTAGAATCTGTTGGCTTTTCATAGAGGAACCAATCAACCATTAGGGATCCTCCCTCAGTTACCTATTACTTTGGGAGGAAAAATCATTTATCTAAATGTGATGGTAGTCCTAGGCCCTTTAGATTACAATGTGCTTCTTGGACGCGACTATGTTTATGACATGGGAGCTATTGTTTCAACACTCTTTCGACTGATTTGTTTCCTGCATGAAGGCATAATTGTCACCGTTGACCAGCTTTCATTTTCAGGTACAAATATGGCTTCTAGTAAACCAACTTCCTTTAATGGTCATTTTGTACCAATGGTATCATCACCACCATGAGTTAATTATGTGGCAACACGTTCCATACCTACATCAACTGACGATCAATTCAATGATGTTGTACATCATGTACTGGGGGCATTGGAACCATATCTCTCCTTCATGACCTCTTATGAGTTGTGATCGAAGAATATGAGGATAGTTCCTTGTCTTGTGTCAACCTCGTTAAAAAATGAAACCAAGGATATGAGCATAGTTCCTTGTCTTATGTCAAGCTCGTTAAAAAATGAAACAAGGAGTACGAAGATAGTTCATTGTCTTGTGTCAACCTCATTAAAACAGTGAAACAGGTCCATGAGGATAGTTCCTAGTCTTGTGTCAACCTTGTTAAAAAATGAAATAAGGAATATGAGGATAGTTCCTTGTCTTGTGTCAACCTCGTTAAAAAATGAAACCAAGGATATGAGGATAGTTCTTTTACTGTGTCAACCTTGTTAAAAAATGAAATAGGTCCATGAGGATAGTTCTTTTACTATGTCAACCTCATTAAAAAATGAAACAAAGGGTATGAGCATAGTTCCTTGTCTTATGTCAAGCTCATTAAAAAATGAAATAAGGAATCTGAGGATAGTTCTTGGTCTTGTGTCAACCTCGTTAAAAAATGAAACCAAGGATGAGGACAATTCTTTGTCTTGTGTCAACCTCGTTAAAAAAAGAAACAAGGGTCTACAAGGATAGTTCATTGTCTTATGTCAACCTCGTTGAAAAATGAAACCAAGGAACATGAGGATAGTTCTTTTACTGTGTCAACCTCATTAAAAAAATGAAACAGCTCCCATGAGGATAGTTCCTTGTCTTGTTTCAAACTCGTTAAAAAATGAAACAAGGAATATGAGGATAGTTCCTGGTCTTGTGTCAACCTCGTGTAAAAATAAAACAAGGAGTATTAGCATATTTCCTTATCTTGTGTCAAGCTCATTAAAAAATGAAACAACGTCCCCTGGAGCAAAGTTCCAAGTTGAGTCTTTGATTAGATCTTGTAAAATCGTAGTCGAGTCTTTCACTTGATCTCGTAAGTGAACCTTCATTCCATCCACCTCATAGCCATGAGTAGTCTACTTAGGGGAATGTAATGAAGCTGGAGGTGCATACACCTAGTGGTAAAGTTAAGTTTCCCTGTAGGTTATGTGAAGGGAACCACCCCATTCACCTTTGTCCCTATCTGGATGAAGCCAAAAGGTGTTGGATAACCATCCTGTTTCACTGCAACGACTTCCATTTGGTTACAAGAGACTCTCCGTTTCATTATGCTAGGG
Source organism: Pinus tabuliformis (assembly GCA_031772625.1). NCBI lineage: Eukaryota > Viridiplantae > Streptophyta > Pinopsida > Pinales > Pinaceae > Pinus > Pinus tabuliformis. Next base: position 472,791,576 of record CM062808.1, read on the forward strand.
GCATGTAAACCAATCTCAAGCATAGTTCTTCGTTTCAAGCTTGTGTAAAAATGAAACTGAATCCAAGCATAGTTTTTCGTTTCAAGCTTGTGTAAACATGAAACTTAACCCAAGCATAGTTCCCTATGGTTCAAGTTTGTGTAAAAATGAACCCATCTCCATTTTAACCCTCGTGATTGTCATTCTATCAACCTCTTCCGCCAGATGAGCCTTGGGTTTTCTCCTTCCATCGTCACTATCTGCTTGGCCAATCATACGTTTTGACTTGGTTGTTTTACCCTTTTCGAGGAACAGTTGCAATGAGTGGTCTTATTAGCCAGCATCTTCATAGAAATCATCATGTTTTGAGAAGTTTCAACATAATTGGAACCAGTTGCTATCCTAGACACCACTTGTTCCTCAAAGTGGAGTCCTCTTTAAGCTCTTTTCAGACTCTCTAAACATGAAAATATTGTTGAGTGCTTGTCATTTCCAGCTCATTAATGGATTGGAAACGATATCTCTCTTGTATTAGTTTACGCTTTTTCGGGCTTGAGAGATTAATTTACGAAAAAGAACTTGTGGAGTTTTCTTTTTGTCTCCTTTCAAACTCTGTAAACATGAAAAGGATCGAGTTATCTTTGTCGTTAAACTCGTTAAAAAAAAATATAGCGACAAACTTGTCCATCTAGACAAGACCAAGTTTCACCTTCGCTAGACTCGTTAAAACATCAAATAGTGATGGATTCACCTGAAGGGTGAAACTATAAAACAAGCATATGTTATCCTCCTCAATCTTGATAAAAATAAATAGGTACTGGTCAGAAATGACTGGGGAAAATGGGAAAAAGGGGAAAACCACTTTATGGTAGCAGGTCGCTCTTGAACATGACACTTTCACTCCATCATCGTGACTATCTGAGTTGGGTTATTAGCTTGATGGTTATCACATCGTTGGTCTATCATACCATCCATCACTTTGTTTTGGGTCAATGTTGCCAATTCATTTAGATTATTTGGGTTGGGTTATCTGCTTGATGGTTATCATACCTATGGTCTATCACACCATCCATTACTTTGTTTTTGGATCAATGCTACCAATTCATTCAGTGTCGCCGATATGTTCAAGAGAAGTCATTCAGTCAAAATTCATCCTTTGGAATACCATAAACCTTCATTTTCATGACCGCCATTCTTAAACCTTGTGTTGTTAGTCAAATTCCATCTCAAAAATCACTACACTCATTTCGTGTCATTGATGTGGGATACATCAAGGCCCTCCTGCGATGAGCCGCTTTTTGTCGACATCAGCACATTATCTAGGAAGTTGACTTAGAAACACCCTTCCAATACCTTGAGGCTTGCATGCATCAATGGTAGGTTTCTCGCTTCCGGCGATAGGAATACATCAATGGCCTTCAACTGAAAGACTTTGTATGGTGTTTGACATCAAATCATCCATTCACACCATGCAGAATGTACTACAGTACCTTGAGGATCATTATCATTATCGGTGATTTCTCTCGCATATGTTAACAACTTACATCATTAGCTGGTAATCAGATGGTGTCTTCCCATGTTTGACTTCATATCACATATTCACATGGTTAGAATCGTACTTGAGCAAACGGTTGAATGAGATTGAAGACGTTGGATCTAGTTTCATCCATCCGGGCTGCGATTTCAGGAGTACTAAATCATATGTACAATGGCTTTACATTGATGGTCATTCTGATCATGGGTCTATATATGTAGACGATTGTTTATGTACATGTAATGAAAGTTTATAAGCCGAGCATGGGTATGCCTTCCCTCAACAATTCATATAAAATCAAATGTCATGATATATGTATTGTAATTGATGCAGGTCACCTTCCACTTTGATACATTCTCATCACATTGTAAAGCATTTCATTTGACATTGGCATTTTTCTAACTTCATGGTTTAGGGGGTAGCTGTTACATATCCATTTGGGCACATCAAATCCCAACATCCATATCAGTGTTTTAGGGCTCATCAAACCCTAATTTTAGTTTTTACATGCCCTAAACAATTCACCCCTTTGAATGCCTCCTTCCCAGACAGTTTCATTTCAACTTGAAGACATCCAAAAATAGCCTCTAGAGGGACCAGCACAGGTAAGCCCTTATGAGGGTGCGCTTCAAAGCAGTTAAGTCCACTACCAGGGTGCTATGCAGAGCACTTAGGCTTCCTTTCACCTGTGTTGGGCGAGAATGAGTGAAATTCACATAGGGTTTGGGGATTATTATTATCTTTTGGAGTCATCTAGAAGGTTCCCTCACTTATCAACTCCTATGAGCTCGAACATGGATGAGGAATGAGTTAAGGTGCATCCTATCCTCTCATCCCTTCCTCCATGGAACTAATTCTAAGTATGGAAGGCCATTCAATGCCACCATTAATGACAAAAACGCCTTCATCTTCCTATAAATTGACCACTCATCTAAGTGATCAAGGGCTGGATTATGTTGAATTGTAAGGAGATAATGCTGCTATGAGATTTAGCTTTGAAGCAAGTATTGTATTGCTACAAGTTTGTCATGCTTTTGATGTGATGTGGATGGGATCCAAGCTATAGGAATGGCTTTGAATCAGACACCAATGGTTGTAATTCCTTCTTCTATCTAATAAAGTGTTTGAACCTTTTTTCCATATGTTTGTATTGTTTCATAATTCTTATGTGTGTGAATTGTATCTGATTCCTTTCATTTATATTCAATAGATTGTATTCTTTGATTGGTTCTTTGTCTTATGTTGTGTTTACAGGGTACTTCTCAAGTGGATTAAGTACGGGAAGGAGCGATGGGATCGATACAAGGGAGACGAGAGGAAAACGAAACTACAAGTAGGTATTCTATCTTCTCATCTTATCTATTGCTTATAGGAAAAGTCTAAAACACTGTAAACTATTGTTCTAGATAAAACTACTTATCTAGGGAATTAGTATTTATCTGTAGATACCAAATTCTCAAAAACACCTGTCAACCATCCTTTTCAACCATATCCACTCCAATCTTCTCAGTGAGGAAACCCATCAAAAGGGTGGAGGCCTCAAGTCAACCAACCTCCTACTTTACAACCTCCACCCCAACCTAAACCATAGTTCACTCATGCTACTCCACCTAAGAAACTCCAAATTCCTACTCAACCTAATCCGAACTCAAACCATAAGCAAGCACAACAGGCCTACAATGGAGAGACATCCTATCCTTCTTATGCTATGGAAATCCAGGAGATCAACCTTCGGTCTAGGAGAGTGCTCCTAGATAACCACCCACCTTCTCCAACTGAAGCGTTTGAAGAAGAGAAGGAAGTGAGTGCTCCTCAAGTCAATACACCTCTCTTTCCTGAGAGGTTGATCCACCCTATCGAACACACCCTAGAAGAGGTTGAACTTATAGGAGAACCGAAGAATGTGTGTGTTAAGATACCCCTTCTCCAGGCCATTAAATATGCTCCCATATATAATAATCTTATCAAGGAAAAATGTTTCAAAAATCCTAGGAGAAGTAAAAGAGACACCCCCACCATCAATGTTGTTGGGAAACTATCTAATTTGATGCTTAGGAGGGTAATCTTCCCAAAATATCTAGACCTTGGAATCCCAGTAGTGGATGTGAAAATTGATGGCATTATAGTCCCTAATACCCTTATTGATCTTGGGGCTGCAATCAATGTGATGACTAAGGAAATCATGCTAAATTTAAATATCCAAGGGGCTTTGAGGAAGACCACCATAGTGTTGCATCTTGTAGAGAGATCCATAGTAGATCCTAAGGGAATTGTTGAAGATGTTATGGTCTCTATTGACTCTTGGGAGTATCCTACTAATTTCCTAGTTATCCAACCCAAAACCAAGTTTAATGGTTATCCTCTCATCTTAGGAAGACCTTGGTTGGCCACTACTGATGCCCACATTATTTATAGGGATGGGAACATTACTATTAATAATGGAAATTTATCAAAAACAATGGTATTGTATCCTCCTGCTTAGGCTTATATTGAACATGACTTACCCTTGTGGTTAGAAGAGGAGGAAGAGGATGAATTGTATCACACAACACCTTACCTAATATGCACTCTAGATATTGTTATAGGAGGGGGGAAACCTAATGAATATGACCTCATTGACCATATCCTTCAGAACCAACCTCCCACTCCCATACTAATTGATGATTTGATGAAATCATATGGGAGTAGTCCTTAGAATGATTTATGTCCTGTTGACTCAAGTCTAGAAAATTTCAAGATTGTAGAGTTTGGCCCATCCAAAACTTTAAATATCAACCCCTCTCTCTTGGCAAAACAAGAAGAAAAATTATTCAATGTGCTGAGGAAAGACGTGGATGATTTTTCCTGGGATTATAAGGATATGAAAGATGTGAATCCCTCAGTTTGTACTCATCATATTTACATCAAGGAGGGATGCAAGGTTCTGTGCCAATCCAAGAGAAGGAGGAACCAAAATCTTAAGGACATTGTGAAAGAGGAATCATTGTCGAGCTATAAAAAGGGTCTCTTTCACCTCTAATTACCTCCCATTAGGTTGTCAATCTAGGAATGTTTTGTTATTTCAAAGAGTGTCTCAGTCTGAGGATATCATTTTCCAGAGTAATGCTAGTAGTACAGTGCTCAAAAATACAAGAGTAAACGGATGCTTGTTTATAGCAAACTACTTTTAAAGACTAAACCATGCATTCAGAAAACTAAGCAATTTATCAGTCAAGGGTTCAGTAGCAGTAACTCATCCCTTTGTAAACTGATGGGCCAAAGGAAATCAAGGAACAGATCATTGATCTGGGCGTTGGACAGTAAATGTCAACACCCGCTACAGTCTTAGATCGTTCCTCACACCAAAGTGAAAATAACACAAATGACAGGAAATGGAACAACAGATAAGAAATGGAACAGCAAACAGGAAACTGTAACAACAATTAAGTCTAATAAGCAACAACACCTTAGTCTACAAGATCAAATGCAATAATCATGTCCTACAGGAATCAAATGGCAATCCTCCACTTTTAAGGATGAATCGAACAACACACAAAAATGGAACAGCACTGATTAATAATGGACTATAGAACAACGCTTGAAAGCCACTCATACATGCACACGGCACACCTTAATAGTAATCTAATTCTGGTAATCCAGTTGTCAATCTCAGTTATAAAGAATACGACTGTATTTCAGAATGGAACAACAACATCTATAGATTCAACAATCGCAAGGGAACATAATCCCTAAGATGAGTTCAGTAATACCAATGAATAATTGTACACACAGATACTCTATAATTGAACAACAACAGTATTCTATAAAGACTGGAAATATTATATTAGCACTTAAAGGAACAGTAATACGTTGCAAAGTTAATACAATGGTTATGTCTTCAGAAATGATATTACTCAATAAATCAAACATAACAGAGCGTGTGATGTAAACTAACAGAACATATCAGATTACAAAATAGCGTTGATGAGCAAACCACACATAAACCAAAAGTAATAGTACGGGAGGAAGTGTTCCTCCAAGGCCAGGCCCTTAGCCTCCAGGGTACACCACTTGAAGTTATGCCAGAATCGAAGATGAAATATCAACCGAGTTTGTATTAATGCATAAGATAAAATTACAATGGATCACTTCTCAATCAAGAGTCGATGATCAAAGTCTCAACTTTAAGAGAAATTACATAAAAATATAACAAACTCCCTGGGCTAATAGTGATGCCCCGTTTTATAATGGTGAAGGCGGAGATGTCTAGGTGCAAAAGTAGTTAAAGCAGTGATCCCTCAGGATCAAACGATCCTGAGGGATTCACCGAACCGTTGGTCCTCAGTTATCTCTTTACTTTCTTGCGCCGAGCTGATATCTCCATTTCCTTTCTAGGGCCGATACACTTTGATTTGGTTTTCCTTGTTTACATACGGTTCCCCGTCAAAGGGACATCGGTTAACCTAGCCTTGTCCTTTCCTTTGGAATGGCAGTCTTTTGTTTTTCCTTCTTCCTGCATAAGAAAATGACAATTGTCAGTGTTTTTGTTTTTCACATTAATCTTACAGGTTTTATTACAATTCCTTATCATCTACCTAGTTCATGATAGAAAAGGTTTGTAATTTTTAATGAAAAGATGTTGGAATAATCATCAAAAACATACCTTCTTTAGTACTCTACACACCCCCCTGCTTACCCTTTTTCATGCCCTCATGAAAACATCGTAGTTGACATGTAAGGTAGTGAGAGAGTAGGCTGGAGATGGAATCTCATGTGGAGGTCTACAGCCATGATGCATAACTAGGTGTTCAAAAAAATGGCCTGTCTGACCCTCAGGCATCTCGTACAGGGCTTGGTATCCAGGTGCAGGGTGCCAAATAATTGGACTCTAGAACCTATATCCTAACCAGGATGGCCCTGCCCTCAAAATGGTTTCACCATAGAGGTGCAAGCGGTTGGCGACTAACTTAAAATTTTCATACTTAAATGGTTCCCTGAGTTGGATATTCGAATTAGAGATCTGGTATCGAAATTTAGCCACATCAATGGCAAGGTCTTTAATAGTGAAAAAGTATTCTATTCCCTGCCGATTGATTGTTGTATGAATGGGTCCTAATGCTTCAATTATGCCTGGAGTCCCCATGAGGTTCCTGTTTTCCCTCCACAACTATACTGAATCCCTAGGCTCAGCTCTTACCCACAATTCTAATCCGTTTTCTTGCCTTTGGAAAGCATTATAGGCTTTAAGCCATTTAATTTGATTAACCCCAAATGAAATAAATGCCTGTAATTGGATATCCCCAACAAAAGGGCTGGGGTTCAGCTTGGTCTCCTGGTCTAACACAAGGTTATGCAAATAAAACTCACACAGTAATCTTTGAACTTTTACCCCGTAGTGCTTACAGCAGTTTATAAAATCATCGATGGTATTAATTTGTATAGGGGTGCCTGCTTTAACAGCCTTTATTTTCAATTGCAAATATTGTTCCATTAAAAACAAGGCATAATTCTTAGCAGGGGCTCTACATGCTAGGACATCATTGTACAAAGAACATAAGGTATCCATCTGCTTGATAACTATATCTAACCTACGAGTTACCTTCACGACTTTCTCTTCTTCCCTTCGCCACCCTTCAAAGGCCTGGCTTTCGGATAGATTGATGTTCCTTAGCTATTGTTGTAGTTCTTCATACCTTTCTCGAGGAACCATTTGTTCTATGAGCTTTTCTGCTGCTTGCTGAGCTTGCGTCAAACCCTCTCGTAGGGTTACCGTCCTTGGATCACTATCCCACATGGTAGTGGAGACCGGGAGGTTTACTTGAATCTTCCTATTGTGTTTTTTCGTGGTTCGCATTCCTTCAGGGGACTGTGCCTCTGTCTGTACTTCTTTGTCACAGGCCAATACATTATGGGTAACAGTCAAATGTTGTTCCTTTTGATTTTGAACAGCAGACTGCTCCTCAACAACATTTGGAACAGCAGACCGCTTTTCGACAGGGTTTTGAACAACAGGATGGACTCTGGTCCTTCGAACCTTTTTCTTGAGAGGTTTTGCTGTAATGGTTGCATGTCTCCCCCCCGAAGTCCTTTTTACCCTTTTTCTTGTTTTCAAAATCCTGATCTGCTGTCGAAGCTGAACTATTACATTCAGTAGTCTTTGCTGTTCTTTCCGTAATCTCTTAATTTCCTCAATTTCCTTAGAAGGAACAACAGACTGTTTACTGCGGCCTGGACTATGATCTGGATCAATTCCCTGATTTTCTCTTTGGGGTGCTTCTTCGTTGCTCTACTCTGGTTGCTCCGGGGAAAGAACCCTAGCTGGTTCTATTATTTCTTGGGTGACTTCTTTTTCTGCCTCCCCTTCTTCCGGAATTTCTTCTGGTGTAGTCTAGCTAGGAATGGATTGTTCCTGTTCTACATCACTTCTCTCTCCTGTCATATTTTCATCATGAACAGGCTGACTCTCCCCTTCTACCTCGGCATGTAATTCTTCAGGTGCATTTCTATCCTGAGCAGAGTGTTCTTTTGGTTCTTCTTCAACATGAAGATCTGGTGGGCTAGAAGGTTGGCCATATTCGCCCATATTGGCCAAAATGTTTGCCAATTCATCTTCTCTCAATGGATTCTACAATGTGCTACCTTCATGCTGTTCTGTTTCCTCCTCCTGCATAGGTTGCTCAGTTTCTTCCTCCATTTCTCCTTCCTCGTTTCCCTATATTCCTTTGTCATTTTCTTCTCCTTCTAATCGTGGGGGTTGCTCATCCCCTGAATCGTTTACCTCTACTGGTTGGCTAGTATCTCCTTGGGACTTTTCCATCCTCCCTTTTATCCGTGCTAATCGGACCGATTTCCTTCGTTTTTTCTGGACACTCAGGTGTACTGGTGGCATGTTTATGTTTTGGGGATGGTGTGGTCAATCCCCCATCTATCATGGTAATTAGCTCTTCCCAACTGCTCTGTTGCTGGGTAAGGCTATGGCTAACTATTAACTGTATCAACCCATGGTGACTGACGACTGATTCTACATGCTGTGCCTTTTTCATGCTTCATGCAACATCATGAAGTAATGAATTTAAAAATGCAGGTAAGTTTACAGAGCATTTTTGCTTTAATACAGCTAAAAGTTTAAGGTGTCATGGTCTTACCATGTCTTTTCTACCTTCACAGGTGATGTAGCTCTGAATGGTCTTCGCCAATTCCACCCATGGTTCTCCTAATGCTGCTGGTAGAACCCCCTTTCCTCTAATTGTCAGGCTCTGGCCTTCCTCCTGGAAGGTTTCTATGATCTTCTGCAATCTCTCCTTCTTTAACGTCCATACAGGTCCAACGGTTGGCAGTCCCGAGACCTCTGCGATTATGTCATCGGTGACTGCTATGTGTCTCCCCCTCACTGTGGAGTGATCCTCTTGCAAGTTCTGCAAGAATTCAATTGCTACAGTCTCATTGGATTCCTGTAAGCGATTGAGATACGTTAACCATCCTGCTCTTGCCAGGATTTCTCGTGCAGCATCAGAGACTGTTAACACCTGTGGTTCTCTCCGAATCGATCTTCCTCCCATGTTTGTGGTTTCCCTGTAAAATCTCAGACTTTGACAATGGAACAGCAGCTGTTCATGCTGTTAAAACACAGAGAAGCTAACAGACGCAAGACTCGCTCAAAATCTAAAGGGCTTTACCAATGCCGCAGAGCATACTATGGAAATGGCTTAGGAACAACAAGCCATGCAAAAATAAAAAAATAGTATATCGTTGAGCCGTGCTATTCCCAAGTACGCAATTTCCCGAATAGTGGTCTGACACGTAATCCAGCGAATGATGAGGTTAACCTCCCCCCCGCAATGTGATAGGCCGTCCCGGCCGTCAAATAAAGGAGCGGCGTGCCGATCTGCCCTGGAACAGAGTCATAAAGGAACAACGTATGGCCATATGCCATGTTTACAAAAGTAGCAGGTTACCAAAATCGAGGTGCAAGGTCAGATCGCTTAATAAGTGAGAGACTGCTGTGATATGATGCAAGGCTGGGAAGATAGGACAGCTGCCGTGCATACAAAGTGTCATGTAGTCATTGTCAACTTTTCTGTCATGATTGGTGATAATAGATTTACATGCATTTTATGGTTCGGGAAATAATATACATTCTTCTTATGTGATTTATTACTAAGGTATAAGAAACAGAAGGGTGTTGATAATTACCTATTGGTGTAAATAATGTGACTTCAATACCATTAACAGTGCTCTGCTGCCGACAGGTGTCCATAACCTTGGTAGAGTTGTTTATTTCACCCATGGAACCATGATCCTTTTTGTATGCTTAGGAAATGTTGTGCGATGTCAAAATGTAGGCCATTATGCTAGCTTGGTGACCAGTTAGCCATAATTCCATTCACGAGGAAGGAGCGAAAGGTGGGCAGGCCGGCTCGTGATGAGACCTCCTGTTCCAAGGGTTCTTAATTTGATATACCTTTTGGACCATATCCCTGGTGTGGTGGCCATAGTGGGAATGCCACTTCACTTTCTTCCTCATGATCATGGTAGGCTGGCTCTTAATGAGACCCCCTATCCTGCATTTGACAACTTATATAAACAAGTCATTAAAATATCATTGTTTGCTCTTTTTTTCTTTCTTTTTCATAAAGTACTTTCCCATTTATACACAAAGGGTGGTTCAACACTCCTTAAGAGTAGGAATGGTGGAAGAAGTCTTAACATCTCAATAGGAACATATAAACCCTTTGTTCTTATTCCTAAATAATAATCAAAGAGGATTAAAAGGAACCAACATGATAAAGATAACCAATCAGAGCAGAGTTAGTGGAACAATGACAGCAAAAGATAATGGGTAAGTGTGTCCTTCCCTCTGTCCTCTTACCAATTCAGAGCAATTTCTTATAAAAATAGCGATTTTATAATTCACTGATTTCAGTATGTTGTGATTTTGTATTCATTGCATAAGTGCATAGCTGTGTTCCAAAAGACTTGAAAGAACAGGAACAGCAGGCATCCTTAATTTAGAACAGCAAGGGGAGCAAGCATAAGTAAAAGGAATACGAGGATGTTGTTGTTTCAAAAAGGAAGAGCAAAAGAATACAAGTGGTGTTCCTTTTGGAAAAAGGAACAGCAAAGATCAAAAAATGTTGTTCCTTTGGAAAAGGAACAGAAGAAAACACCAATGTCGTTCCTTTGGAAAAGGAACAGAAAAAATCGAAAATGTTGTTCATTTGGAAAAGGAACATCGGAACACACAAATGTTGTTCCTTTGGAAAAGGAACAGCAAAAATCAAAAATGTTGTTCATTTGGAAAAGGAACAGCAGAAAACACACATGTCGTTCCTTTGAAAAAGGAACAGCAAGAATCGAAAATGTTGTTCCTTTGGAAAAGGAACAGCAGAAAACAGAAATTCGTTCCTTTGGAAAAGGAACAACAAAAATCGAAAATGTTGTTCCTTTGGAAAAGGAACAGCAAAAAACACAAATGTCGTTCCTTTGGAAAAGGAACAGCAAAAATCATAAATGTTGTTCCTTTGGAAAAGGAACAGCAAAAGCACAAGGCAAAGTTAAAGCAAAATGAACGGCTGATCCAAGAGGTGTTGTTCCTTTGAAAAAGGAACAGCAAAACGGAAATGTTGTCCCTTTGAGAAAAGGAACAACAGAAAATAATAAAATTGCTACTGCTCGAAAAGTAACAACAAAGTGTTGATACAAAAATAATTCAACAAAACAAATAAATTATGTACAAAGTGTGAAAGGAGATAAATCACTTAATGAATCATAGGTGAGGAAGACTTCTCTCCCTCCCCCAAAATTTCCATATCAGAGTCTTGGCGTAGCTGCTGGCAGAAGGACTCCCGAGTGAGTGGTTTGCGATAAAGTCGAACTCGGTGGCCATTTGCCTTGAAGGCATATCCAGAACCGTCAATAGTGATTAGAGTAAGAGTACCATTGTCATGTACCTTCTGGATTTTGTATGGTCCCAACCAACGAGTCTGGAGTTTCCCGGGAACGTCCTGAAACATGGAATCGTACAAAAGTGCCCAGTCTCCTTCGCGGAAGACTTTATTTTAAATGAGAGCATCATGCCATTTAACTCGCTGCTGTTGGATCAGTGCAGTGTTTTGGAGTGCAGAGAGCTTGATTTCATCCAGCTCATTGATCTGTTGTAATCGATTAATCTGTGCCTCGGTTATATCTAAGCCAACTTCCTGTGTTGTTCGCAATGTTTGGATTTCGAATTCTATGGGGAAGATGGGTTGTTTTCCAAACACTAATTGATAAGGTGAGTAACTAGTGGTACCTCTCCATGTTGTTCTGTAAGCCCATAGTGCTTCTAGTAGTCTAGTAGCCCAATCACGTCTATGTGACACAATAGTTTTTGTTAGGATTGCTTCTATTATTTTATTGGTGCTTTCTACCTGACCATTTGCCTATGGGTGGTATGGAGTAGTGATTTTATGCTAGACATGATAGTTTTTTAGTGTTGCAGCTATTTTGTTCCCAGCAAACTGTGGTCCACCATCCGTAATTATATCTCTTGGAAGACCGTAGCGCACAAATATATGGAATAGGAACTGTATGACAGAATCCTCTATAGCTCTCGGCAATGCCTCTACTTCAACCCATTTGATGACATATTCTGTTGCCACCAAAATATATGTTTTCTGGTTCGAGGGTGGGTTAATTGGTCCAAAGAAATCAAGGGCCCATCGTTCGAATGGTTCAATGACTAGCTGTGGGTTCAAGGGCATCTCATCGAACTGACCAAGGCGTCCTACTCTCTGGCAACTGTCACAAGCTTGAACGAATTTCTTTGCATATTTGAAAATTGTAGGACAATAATACATTGTTTGCAGCACCTTATGTCTAGTTCTGCGATCGGCGAAATGTCTGCCACATGGTCCATCATGGCAGGCTTTTAAAATGTCAAATATTTCGTCCTCCCGAACACATCTTCTGATATGCATATTTACCCCTGTGTGGAACAGGTAGCCTCCAACCCAAGAGAATCGAGCACTCCGCTGAACAATCTGTTTCCGCTCATTAGGGGTTAGATGTTTCGGTAGTTTACCTACTGCTAGGTAATTGGCAACATTAGCATACCAGGGCGTTTTAACAGCAACAACAAACAAATGCTCATCTGGAAATTGATCTTCAACTGTTGCTGCATCGATTAGCTTTGGCATTCTTGAGAGAAAATCGCCTACAAGATTTTCTTTTCCAGGTCGATTTTTGATTGTAATATCAAATTCCTGTCATAAAATCATCCATCTAGTTATTCTGCCATTTTTGATAGGCTTGTTTGCTAAATATTTTATGGCAGAATGGTCTGTATACAAGATAACAGGATATCTAGTAATGTAATGTCTAAACTTATTGACAGTATGTATTACAGCTAGAAATTCTTTTTCAGTAACAGTGTAATTTAGTTCAGCAGGGGATAATTTTTTGCTAATATAATAAATTTCATATGGTTTTTTATCCTCTTCCTGCCCAAGGACTGCTCCAATGGCTGTATCTGAGGCATCTGATGATATCTGAAATGGCAAATCCCAATTTGGTCCTCGAAGGACTGGGGCTGTAGACACAAGCTTCTTCAGATCCTAGAAAGCACGTTCACATTTTTCTATCCAGAGAAAATCAACATTACCTGTTAGTGCATACAGAGGTGCAACAATATGCAAAAAATGTTCTATAAACCTCCTATAATAACCAGAAAATCCAAGAAAACTGCGTACCTCCGTTTGAGTGGTAGGAGTGGGAATAAGCAAAATTATTTGGATTTTGGCTGGGTCTACCTGAATGCCAGCTGCTGAAATATAGTGTCCTAGAATAAGTCCTTCAGTCATCATCATATAGCATTTTTCATGGCTTAAACAAAGCATGGCAGCAATGCAGCGTTGTAGGACTTTTTCTAGTGTGTCCAATGCTGGATCGAAATCATCTCCATACGATGTAAAGTCATCCATGTATACTTCGGGTCCTTCATTTATTAAGTCTGCAAAAATGTTGAGCATAGACCTTTGGAATGTGGCAGGAGCGTTGCATAAGCCAAAAGGTAGAACTCTGTAGGAAAATGTTCCCCAAGGACAAGTAAAAGTGGTTTTGTCTTGGTCTTCAGGGGCAATCTGGATCTGATTATATCCACTGAAGCCATCTAGGAAAGAAAATAATTTCTTTCCTGCCAAAGTGTCTAATACTTGATTGATGAATGGAGAGGGAAGTGGTATTTTTGTGTTGCTTTATTTAGTTCTCTGTAGTCCACACAAATTCTCCATGTCCCATTCTTTTTTGGTACCACCACAAGCGGAGAGACCCATTTACTATCGGATATAGGATAGATGAAATTGACATCTAAAAGTTTTTGAAGTTCAGCTTTTACCACATCTTTTGGATGAGGATTAAGTCTCCTTTGAGGCTGGCGAATAGGTCTCGCATATTTTTCTATGTAAATGTGGTGTGTACATAATTGGGGATCAATTCCTTTCATATCAGGGTAGTCCCATGAAAATGCTTCTTTATATTTCCTTAATAAATGGATGAGCTTCGTTTCTTGTTCGGAGGTGAGGTTGGCATTAATGTTTAAGGTTTTTCCCGGTTCAATTTCCACAACTTTACTATTTGCAACAGAGGTAACAGGTATTGTTTGATCATGCGTATCTTTAAGAGGATCTTCTTCTAATTTGTTATCGAATGCTGCCTCTATCATGTGACGTTGTGTGTGCGATCTGAGTTCAATTTGACTAATAAAATTATTAATGGCATCGTCTTCTATTTGGTCTTTAAAATCAAGTGCCTCTTGCATAGTTAATGGAGATCTAATGTTATCAGTAAGGTATGATACAGGGTGCTTATTATTTTTTATTATTGTGACACTTGGCTGTGCTGGAGGATATAAAGTTAAGTTCTTGATATTCGCTCCTCTAGTTATGGTCATATTGCCTTGTCGGCAGCCAATATAAGCATCGACAGTTGCAAGCCAAGGTCTACCTAAAATCAATGGATGTCCATCAAGTCGGTTTTTAGGATTTATTATCAGAAAATCGGTCGGATATTCCCAGGAGTCAACGGATACCATGACATCATGTAGTGTGCCCTCTGGCCTAACCACGGATTGGTCAGCCAGTTCTAGTAAAGTAGAGGTGGGTTCTACAGATGTAATGCCTAGCTTTTGGCAAGTAGTAGTTGTTAAGATGTTGATTGCAGCTCCTAGATCAACTAAGGCATTGGGGAAGGTTTGACCATAAATTTGTACGGTTACTATTGGATTTCCTGGGTCTTCGTATTTAATGGGTGTTTCTTTTCCTGATAATAAGTCAGATAGAGTGCCAACTACTTGGACTCTTGGATTGTTTGCTATATTCCTCCTTGGTTTCTTTACACACAATTCTTTGATAGTCTTTGCATATATCGGGATGTCTTGAATGGCTTGGAGGAATGGAATTTTTATGTACAAATTTTGTAATTCTCCCAGAATGTCAAAATCAGGATATTGTGTAGGTCGAGGTATGATTAATCGTTCTGGGAATGGGGGAGAGGATGTGGTTGCTTGGTTATAAGTTTGTTGTTTGTTCACATCCTCTTCTTGTGACAGTTGTTCTCTAGGTAACTGATTTTCAACATGGGTTGTCTTATCTCCCTCGGTTTCAATAATACGCCCAGATCTTAGCTGAAGATCATTACACTCCCTCAGATCGGCTCCTATTTTTGGTGTTTCTACGATTTGGACAGATTGGACCGGTCTATTATTTGGGTTAGGGTTGGGTTGGGCTGGGAGTTGCGGTCTCAGGTTAGACTGGGGGTTTTGTTGTAAGGCTGGCAGTGTAGGTTGAGGGAGTGGAATGGTTCCTACTGGCTGATGCATCGGTCTTTGCCAGTTTGTCTACCAGGCTGGACTTTGTGAAGTAGGAGGAGTCCATTGTGCTGGGTATGCGTTACTTTACCAATATGGTGGGGCATAGGGAAAATTCATCCAATTAGATTGGCTTGCTTGATTCGGCCATGGAGTTGATGAAGGAAATGACTGTGGTGACCAATTTGGAAACGGGGGTTGAGGTTGATTTTGCCACATATTATATTGCTGAGCTTTATACTGTGGGGACTAAAAAGAAGAAGTTGGGTCTGAAAACATACTAGACTGTCGCGGCTGTCAGTGACGGCGCTAATTGAGCAGATACATCGATTCTAGCTCTTCTTCTGCTTCCTTATATACTGCTTTTAATCCGGGAAGTGAGGGACAGCTTTTCATAAGGTGGTCTTTTGTGCAGATGGCGCATGTTTGGACTGCATCTAGTGGACACTCCTATGGATATATTTCTTCCTGCATCGGGGACAGAAGATTGCCAAATTCTGTTCTTCCTCCATTTGCTTTTGTTTGGCCTGCATAATATCAAGTTGTGTAGTTAGCATCCCTAGTATATCAGTTTTAAAATTTTCCAATAAATTTCCAATTTCTGCACGTGTTACTCCTTCTATCGAAATTTTATTATCTCTTACAAACCAATCATGTTCTGCCGGTTTTAGTCTTGTGCTGCCTCTCGAGCTCCTGATACATAAATCAATAATGTCAGCAAAATTTTCCTGATAAATATCTCATTTTCCCATAATGTTTAATGTTTCAATCCATTGTTCTTTCATACCCCTAATTAATGTTGTTTTTAACACATTATCAGGTAAAGGTAGTGATGCATAGGGAGATCTTTGAAGATTATACTGAAAACGTTCCACATACTCTTCTAATGTTTCATTTGGTCTAGCTACCATCTGGAATATTTTGTCTTTTAGTTCTCTAGACCTGCAATAGTCTTGATATTTTTTTAGAAAAGATTCTTTCGTTTGATCCCAGTTATTTATAACTCTGCCACCTAGTCCCATGAACCATCTCAAAGCAGCCCCTTTTAATGTAGAGGGGTATAATTACAGTTTTTGGGGGTCGGTGGTGTAGTCATAACCCCTGCACAGCACATCGAACTCAAATAGGAATGCATCTGGATCCTCTGATGTAAGACCATGGAATGTAGGGATATGCTGAAGAGGAATTGCTTTCATTGGTGCATTTGTTGCAGTATCCACTATGGGGTATTGCAATGTGGAGGTTTGAGTGTTTGGTTAGTTTTGGGCCATTTGGTCAAATATATGCCAATAACCTTCTGGGATATCTAGGAGAGTGTTCCTAGGTTGAGAGGGAATGGCTTTAACAGGAATGGTTTTAATAGCGCTTCCTCTATCTGGGATAATGAGAGTGCCTGATGTCTGAGGAGATTGAGTTTCTTCAAAAATGATCTTTGCAACACTTCCCTTATCTGGGCTGCTCAATGGCTTAGTTGTCCCAAGAGGAGACCTTGGTTCCTCAATTTCCCCTGTCTCTCCTCTTCCTTCACAAAGATTGCTGAAATTCCCTTCTTGCAATAGTTCTGGAGTAGAATTTTCAATTTCTTGAAAATCCTGCTCTTCAGTTTGACTATGCACCTCAGCAAAGGCTACAGATGGTGATCTTGTGGCCTGAAGGGAACTAGTAGGCTGTCTGGAAATAACTTTTCTGGGTCCTACTGAAGGCTGAGATTCTGCTTTCTTAAAAATTTCGTCTATAAAGGTTGATCGGCCAAGGGTCACCGGCCCCTTAGCTTTTTCTAGCTTGGGTAGAGGTTTGGAATTCTTTTCTGGATTTTTCTGCTTAGTCATGCACACAAACCAACTGCTAGGTTCTACCCAAACAAAAAAATGACAAATCTGCAGGAAAGCAGGCAGAGGAGCAGGGCTGTTACGTGCTCCACACGTAGGTTCTTACCTTCCATTTTTAAAACCCAATTCTTCCCTAGCAGGATCTTACACTACTCTGAAAAGAAACAAATGGCTACACTCTTTCCCCGGCAACAACGCCAAAATGTCAAGCTATAAAAAGGGTCTCTTTCACCTCTAATTACCTCCCATTAGTTTTTCAATCCAGGAACGTTTTGTTATTTCAAAGAGTGTCTCAGTCTGAGGCTATCATTTGCCAGAGTAATGCTAGTAGTACAATGCTCAAAAATACAAGAGTAAACGGATGCTTGTTTACAGCAAACTACTTTTAAAGACTAAACCATGCATTCAGAAAACTAAGCAATTTATCAGTCAAGGGTTTAGTAGCAGTAACTCATCCCTTTGTAAACTGATGGGCCAAAGGAAATCAGGGAACAGATCGTTGATCTGGGGGCCAGACAGTAAATGTCAACGCTCGCTACAGTCTTAGATCGTTCCTCACACCAAAGTGACAATAACGCAAATGACAGGAAATGGAACGGCAGATAAGAAATGGAACAAAAAATAAGAAATGGAACAGCAAACAGGAAACTGTAACAGCAATTAAGTCTAATAAGCAACAACACCTTAGTCTACAAGATCAAATGCAATGATCGTGTCCTACAGGAATCAAATGAAAATTATCCACTTTTAAGGATGAATCGAACAACACACAAAAATGGAACATCACTAATTAATAATGGACTATAGAACAGCACTTGAAAGCCACTCATACATGCACACAGCACACCTTCATGGTAATCTGATTCTGGTAATCCGGTTGTCAATCTCAGTTATAAAGAATATGACTGTATTTCAAAATGGAACAGCAACATCTATAGATTCAACAATCGCAAGGGAACATAATCCCTAAGATGAGTTCAGTAATACCAATGAATAAGTGTACACATAGATACTCTATAATTGAACAGCAACAGTATTCTGTAAAGACCGGCAATATTATATCAGCACTTAAAGGAATAGTAATACGTTGCAAAGTTAATACAATGGTTCTGTCTTCAGAAATGATATTACTCAATAAATCAAACATAACAGAGCGTGTGATGTAAACTAACAGAACATATCAGATTACCAAATAACGTTGATGAGCAAACCACGCATAAACCAAAAGTAATAGTACAGGAGCAAGTGTTCCTCCAGGGCCGGGCCCTTAGCCTCCAGGGGTACACCGCTTGAAGTTATTCCAGAATCGAAGATGAAATATCAACCGAGTTTGTATTAATGCATAAGATAAAATTACAGTGGATCACTTCTCAATCGAGAGTCGATGATCAAAGTCTCAACTTTAAGAGAAATTACATAAAAACATAACAGACTCCCCGGGCTAACAGTGCTGCCCCTTTTTATAATGGTGAAGGCGGAGATGTCTAGGTGCAAAAATAGTTAAAGCAGCGATCCCTCAGGATCAAAGGATCCTGAGGGATTCGCCGAACCGTTGGTCCTCAGTTATCTCTTTACTTTCTTGCACCAAGCCGATATCTCCATTTCCTTTCCAAGGCTGATATGCTTTGATTTGGTTTGCCTTGTTTGCATACGGTTCCCCGTCAAAGGGACAGCGGTTAACCTGGCCTTGTCCTTTCCTTTGGAACAACAGTCTTTCATTTTTCCTTCTTCCTGCATAAGAAAATGACAATTGTCAGTGTTTTTGTTTTGCACATTAATCTTACAGGTTTTATTACAATTCCTTATCATCTACCTAGTTCATGATGGAAAAGGTTTGTAAGTTTTAATGAAAAGATGCTGGAATAATCATCAAAAACATACCTTCTTTAGTACTCCACAATCACAAAAGGTATTGGATGCAGGGTTCATATGCCCCATTTCAGATAGTGAGTGGGTGTCACCTTTGATTTTAGTTCTAAAGAAGAATTGGAAGTGGAGAATATGTGTTGATTACCGAGAACTCAAAAAGGCTACAAAGAAGGACCATTTTCCTTTGCCCTTCATTGACCAAGTCCTAGATGGCCTTGCAAGGAAGAAGTTATTCTTGTTCTTTGATGGATTTAGGGGATACAAACAAATCCAGATCATCTCTGAAGACTAAGATAATACCACATTTACATGTCCTTGGGGTACCTTTGCCTATAGAGTTCTTCCATTCAGTCTGTGCAATGCCCCTGCTACTTTCCAAAGGGTAGTTCTAAGTATTTTTTCTAAACTTGTTCATGACTTTGTTGAAATATACATGGATGATTTAAATCCTTATGGATGTGACTTCCATGAAGCTCTCTCTAATATGTGAAAGGTCTTGAAGAAATTTATTTAAATGAATCTCTCATTAAGCCCTGATAAATGTGAATTCTTGATGAATGAAGGGACTATCCTTGGCCATTCCATATCCAAGGAAGGGATACAGGTTGACCCAAACAATATTTCCATCATCAAAAGGGTCCCTACCCCTCAAAAGCAAAGAGATGTTAGGAGATTTTTATGATTAGCAAGTTATTATAGGAGATTCATTAAAGACTTTAGTAAAGTGGTTTCAAATTTGTTTGGATTACTAGCCAAGGATTCATTTTTTTTTTGGACAAGAAGCTATCAAGAGGACCTTGAAGTGTTGAAAGAAAAGTTGACCACCGCACCCATCCTTAGGATTCCCAATTGGACATTGCCTTTCTATATCCATATTGATGCATCAAACAAAGCTGTGGGGGTAGCCTTAGGGAAAGTAGAAGATAAATTTCCTTATTTTGTCTATTTCATTAGTAAGAATTTGTCTAAAGCTTGGTTGAATTACACTGTCACTAAAAAAGAACGCTTAGCTGTAGTACATTCTTTAAACAAATCCAGGAACTATATCACTGGGTATCAAACTTTTGTTCATACTGAGCATGTAGCCATTAAATATTTGAT
Organism: Pinus tabuliformis; assembly: GCA_031772625.1. NCBI lineage: Eukaryota > Viridiplantae > Streptophyta > Pinopsida > Pinales > Pinaceae > Pinus > Pinus tabuliformis. The sequence goes on from CM062808.1 coordinate 472,811,710, forward strand.
TAATAGGCCTAATTTCAATGCTTGGATAATTAGATGGTTTTTATTGTTACAATAGTTTGATTTGAAAATTATTGACAAACCATGGAAAGAAAATATGGTTGTAGATTTTTTGTCCAGACTAACCTTGCCTATAGGTAATGAGGAGATGGTGGATGATCAACTTCCAGATGAACACCTCTTTTCCATCTCGATTCTTTCTCCTTGGTTTTCTGACATATCCAACTACTTGGTTGCAGGGATGTTCCCTCCTAATATATCATCCAGAGAGAAAAGAAAGATTGTAAGGAAAAACTCTCCTTTCACTTGCATTGGGGGGACTATTTTCGAATTGGGGCTAGATCAAATCTTAAGGAGATGTGTAAGAGAAGATGAGGTATTTTATATCCTCTCAGCATGTCATGGTAGACCTTGTGGGGGTCATTTTGTTGCTAGGAGGACAACGTTTAAATTTTTACAGGTTGGTTACTATTGGCCCACTTTACTTCAATATGCAAGGAGATACACGACTAAATGTGATGAGTACCAAAGGATGGGAAAACCCACACCCAGGGATGAAATTCCCCTACAACCTCAAGTGGACTTGGATCCATTTGACAAGTGGGGCATGGATTTCATTAAGTCAATTGATCATCATTAGGACAAAAGAGGTACATCATTGTGTGCACTGAGTACTTGACAAAATGGGCTGAGACAAAGGATGTCAAAGACAAAACTGAGCAGAAAGTGGTTGAGTTTTTAAGAGAAAACATATTCTACAATTTTGGGTATCCAAGGGAGGTAGTCACCAATCAAGGAGCACAATTCACATCAAGTTTGATTGAAGATCTCATGAGGAAACACCATATCAAGCACAATACATTCACTTCCTATCACCCTCAAGAAAATGGGAAAGTAGAGGTCACAAATAGAGAATTGGAGATCATCCTCACCAAGATTGTTAGCACCAGTAGAAATGACTGGGCAGGGAGACTAGTAGATGCCAATTGGGCCTACAACGCCACTTGGAAAACCACCAATGGATTCACTCCATATGAATTGGTTTATAGGAAGAAGGATTTGATTTCTATTGAGTTTGAATATAACACTTTGAGGATGAAAACTTAGTTGGGCTTAGACTTCGCTATAGCACATCAAGAAAGGCTGCTCCAACTTAATGGTTTATATGAGTTCAAAATGCAATCTCTCCGACACACTGAAGTCATATTACTGCAAAGAAAGGTATGGAATGACAAGAATATCAGGAAAAATACTTTTCAAGAAGGATTTTGGGCCCTGTTATATGATTCTAGGCTTGAATATTTCAAAGGGAAGCTAATGAAAATATGGTGGGGTACATATCTAGTAGAAAAATGTCATGAAAATGGATCTTTCCATATCATAACCATTTATGAGTGAGGTAATCCCTTACTTGTAAATTGTTATAGGTTGAAGCTATATATAAGATCTCTATCCAAGGAAGAATTTATTAGTTCATTCAACAAAGAATAAAATGTGATTAAGAGTTTGACAACTTCTAGTCCACATAATTCTTATAAATTTGAAAAAATAAAAAATAAAATAAAAAGGCTTATGTGAAAACCTCTATGAGGCATCAAAGGGCAACTCTAGGGTTGAAAACCTCTCTAAGGCATCCCAGGAGAAAAAAAAAAAAAAAAGAGAAGAAAAAATAAAGATACCTAGGTGAAAACCTCCTCTTAAACACCTAGGGAGGGCATGCAGGTTGAAAACCTCCACAGGGGCAACCTTATTGTCTCAAAAAAAGAGAAAAAAAAAAGAGAAAAAAAAAAAGGAAAAAAATAGAAAATAGGAACTCAAGGAAGAAGCTTACATCATTCCTACTAACCTTTTTCTTCTTTTACATGACACAGTTGGTATATTTTATAGCTACATGATAAAACCTACAAGCTCTTATCCATCCTTTCATCCATACACCTCATCTCCATACTCTCCACTCATATAACCATCTCTCTCCACCATCCAATCAGCAAGAAATTCAAATTTCACCTCCTCGCCGTGATGCTAGAGGAGGTACCTATATTACTACAGCAGGTCCTGTAATGCTACAGGAGGAGAGTGTGAAGCTACAGAAGGGGGATACAATGATAAGAATGACCCAAAAGTCCACGATTCCTCTAGCAAATGATTAAGGGGATCCTCCAGTGATTTACTCATCATCCATCCATCACCCATCCACTCCATTTCACCAAAACTTTTTAAAAATTCCCACTATGTCCTACCTTTAAAAAACACAGAAGCCGCAATTTTCTATTTCTCAAATGTCTACACTACTTCTTCATCAATCTAACCCTATCCTCATGGATTTTCACCATCTCCCTCAACACCATCATGCAAAATGAATACTTCAAGGGAGGATCAAAAGACTTCTACAAGGAGAAAACTCCTTTTGTAGCAGTGTGTGCAGTCACAATAGAAATCCTTGATATATTTTCTTTTCCACCAACGGAAACCATGATTGAGCATTTTCTACAACTAGGAAGGCACACAGCATCCTCAACATGGAATCCCACCAGCAGCAACACCTTGCACATCAAAGAGGCACCTGCACACACACAACAAATTTACCAATCAAGGTATCATCAAGTTATGAATAAATGCACAAGAAACAAGTAAAAGAGTCAACTCCCTCTGAGATCATAGTTTTATATGTCCCAGATCCAACATGCAACCATCTATAGCAATTCGATCCACAGGTGGGCTTAGGTATGGAAACCCTCACCTCTTCCCTATGCAAAAAATGACTAAAATGTGTAATGGTCGAGAGAAGTGCGTTTTAATAGGTTTGAGGTGGCTAGTGAACTTGGCCACCCTCATCTAGTAAGCTTAATTTTGTGTTAAGTCACCCATGCAACGTGGACATTCCAACTCAAAGTGAGGTGGTGTCCTTGAAGAGTGGGGTTATAATCACGAAGAGAGAGAAATGATTATAAGGAGTGGGGAGAACAATACAAAAAAGGAAACTCATGTTAATACCATGTCACTAGAGTGCTCCAAGATTTTACTCCAAAGAGAATATTAAGTACTAGGCTTAACTTCATTTGTACCATCGCTCATTCCAAAAACAGGTAGAGGAAGGATGAGTTGTTGTATCATACCACCTAGGGTTCTAGCAAGAAGTTTTGAAGCCTATCTAAAAGTGCTATAGGTAGTCCTATAAGTGTTACAAGAGAGCTAAGAAGGAGCTACAGGAGAAATTAGAAGGTGAAAAAGGAGCCAAAGGGGCTCAAAATTGCCTCAAAACCATCATGCACACAAAATATTATTTTGGAAAGAAATAAGTGACACCCTAATTACTTGTTTTTGTTGGGTGTAGTATAGGGCTTATAAATGTACCAACATTTAATTTATCAATCCAAAAAGTTCGTGAACTTCGAGGCACAACACTGGAAATGCGAGAGAGAATCAGTGGCAACCTGCAAAACAAATTCTAGTCTATCTTAGGCTCGACAATAAATGAAATCCTGCACTAAAAGAGAATTCGAGAAACACCAATCCAAACAATTAAAATCACGTGGGAAATAAAAGGCGATCATGTACTATTTAACAATGCGAAAGGAAATTCTAAGTATGAGAAGACAAAAGGGAAATTAGAACTGGAAACCCAGCAGTGTTGGCACGATATCAAAAGATTGTAAATGTTGGAATAAATTCATGAGTAAATTAAAAAAAAAAATCATTCTGCCTGCACTAATTCTACTACATCTACCCCTGTGTAAAATTAACCTAAAAGCATTGGCAATATTTACTGTGGAAAACTTATGAAAGAAATGGATTCAATATAGATTCTCTCACCTTCCTTGTCCCTAGAAATAAATCTTGTAAACTTGTCCAGAACTACAATGTAAAATAAACATTATCGTTTTTAAACATGAGGCAGTTTCATTTTCATAAATGTTGGCTCTGCAAGAATCATGATGGAAATATATATGCAATCTCTTCTTCTGAGTAATATATGGTTTCTTGTAAGCATAGACTAAATGGGTGTGTTAATACCCTGAAACCATAAAAACTTAAATTGATCTTCAGGTTCTGGAATATAAATTAAACAAATCTCAATCAATTCGAAGGATTCAAGTTGCACATTATAGCTCATAAAGGCAGAGTGTCAATGCATAAGCCGATCTTGTACATTCAGATTTTCTAAAGGGATGCAATCCTTATTTGGTATAAAGAAATATTTCAGGTGCAAGAACAATTTCTAATGCAGAAAACCAAATTAATCTTGAAGTCGAAAGCAAAACATTTTAGCAAATTAAATAACATTAGTTTGGAGGAGGAAAGAGACTGAAGGTAATTAAATCCTATGATAAGAATTTCACACAACAAATAATTTAAATATAATTTAATCTAAAATATGTAGAGCAGTTTCGAGCTGGTTTGGTGGCCAACCCAGCCAACTCACACCCTCTATTAGTGACCTAGTTCACACAGAATTTAAAACCATTAGATGCAATAAATAAATAAACAGAGCATGGCCATCAATGCTTAAATTAGTTCTTGTAAACACAATCTTTATATCACGAGGAAACACTCAACTCCAACAAATAAGAGGAACGATCCACAGGTTATAACCGCATGATGCTACATTGGGACCGACTCCTCCCTTCCACGCATTCCTTATGTGCCTTTGTGTGTCCTTGTCTCTATGTTTGTATATCTATCCACTGATATATTAATCTCCTGCTCCAGGCAGTCTCTTAAAATTATATAGGCATTGATTTACAAATTGGGGTTTTTTAACAACCAATCAAAATACAAAAGGGGGAGATTGTGAATTTTAACAATTTTCCAGGAATAAAATGGAGTTTGTAACTAAATGTCAAAATAGGAATTCTTTCTGGCAAGTCATTCCTCTTTTCCTGGAATGACGTTGTGGGTGGACCAACTTCTTCCTCGAGTTTCCAGAAACATTGTCATAGTGCATTTGATTCAGCAGCTTAAGATCTGAAAGTTTTTTTTCAATTTATTATTCATGGAAAAACTCGCGTAAAATTAAATGCAGACAATTCGTTGCAAAAGCCATCAAACAATCGTAGTCGCTCATCTTCTCTTGGATGTGAAGCTTGTGGGTAGTCATCAAAACCTAAAGAAAGCATCTTTGGGTTTAGCTCTCGGCTCGTCACATCTTCCATTCCAAAAATAGCTAATGGGAACCACCCCTCCTTGCGTGGTATCATGCATCAATTCTCGGAAAATCCCTTTCGAGAAATGTAGAACTGGAAATTTGCTCAGGACTTTAGCTCCTAGAATTTTCTCACGAGGAATCAATTCATTAAGTCCAACAAATGATATCCAAGCATATGTGAAGGTCCCACCACCATATTAAAAATTGATGAAAGCCTTCATCCCATAGAAAACCTTGTGGAAAGGAGGAATGACTAGGAGCAACTGTATAAAGAGCTACTGGCTAGTATAACACAAAATTATTGTTAACTCCATCTTCGGACTCCTCTGGAATGGAAATCCGTGATTGGCCAAAATAATATCCAATGCCTTCACGCAATTTCCAATTCACATTCTGCACATAGGTGGAAGCACTTCCCATTGCATCAATGCTATTCCATAACAGCAAACGAGGCTGAAAACTGTGACCATGTTGGTCAGGGCGGAAATAACTTTGATGTTAGCTGATATCATTTGCAATTTCTTCCATGCTTGGAATGCGAGCAGAGTGAATGTCATTGACACCAGAACTGATTCCAGCATTATATTTCAATGGTGATGTCATCGACATCCATATCACTGATGGAAGAAATAATATCGTTGAAGTTCGAATAACACATGTGGGTATGGAACTGAGTGGAATTTCACAAACTATAATCATTGATGTAGAGTATGTGTTCAACCTAGCAAGGTAATAAGCATTTTCAACCTTGTGTAGGGGAAATCCTCTTCTAAGAGCTACCTCATCAATTTGAATCACCTAAATTACACCTGCTTCAAAATCTTCCACGTTCCGAAATAAGGCATTGTAGAGGGATAACATGCAGTCCATAAACTCTTCAGAGTGCAGGAAGCCATAAAATCATGCCTGGACTAAACATGCCTGCACTAGTGCAGGAATCCATTGCATGGTACAGGCAGGTAAATGCAGGTCCATAGCCTGTATAAAAGCATGATCAAATTAATTTTAAACCTACAACAGACAAACCTTTATTAATAATGTTTTAATCATGATAAAATAAGGGAAGTAATGAATATTCTCGAAAATAATCATTTAGCCAAACAACAGCATGAGAGATTCTGAGTAAGAATAGGACAAAACGAAGGCCCAACATCCCCCCATGCTAACCATCTTGCATGTCCTCATGCAAGGAAATCTGGTACTGTCACTCCCTTGCAAAAAAACAAAATTAGAAACATTTGTAGGCATTCAAAATGATGTTCCTGCAATTCTGTTTGATCACATTTTCTGCGTTGAATAAGACTTGTTCTAAAAACAAAGTCTCTGTTGGATTCTTTATTTGCTTAGACTGATTTCAAGAAAACCTAAAACAAAAGCTACCACAGAAATACTAAGTTGCAAGGATGGTGTTATTACTCGAATAAAATAACCAGCTTTTAAAATTTCCAAAAATATCTCGGAGTCATCCCTGATAAGAAGTTACACATTAATATCCTCATTGTAAATATGAGAAACAGGATTTAAAAGCCATGGTGTTAAAATTAAACATAGTAATGCCTTCCCACAGTGACCATTTTACCATTATCCATGTATAGTTGAAGCTCCTATTGTCTAGGCGCAGTGAATTACCTGCACTAAGGGTGCCATGTCCATAAAAATCATTCAAAAATATAGAACTCCAAGATATAACAACAGAAGGATTTTAAAGCCATTCTCAAAGAGATTGATAATGAGTTAAGGGAAATAAAAAACAATCAAGTAGATTATAGTGTATAGTTAACTTTAATACCATAGGCATGGCCCTGCTGCCAGTAGGCATCTATAGCCTCGACAGGGATACCTTTTAACCTCATGAAATGCTTGTGTCCCACCTATTAGATATAGACTTAGAGTTATTTAAGAGCATTTACTTTTTTCTCTTTTTAGAAGTTAATTGAAGGCCACTGTCCTGGCTTGGTAACCAGCTAACGATAGTACCATTCACAGGAACTAACAAGAATGAACAAGGCAGCTCACGAAGAGACCTCTTGTCTTCCAACTGAAAGCCATTACACTGGCTTGGTGACCAGTGTGGTAATTTCATTCTCCTTAGGACTCATGATTATAGTAGGTTGGCTCATAATGAGACCTCCTATCCCTCAACTAATTTGTTTATGTTTGAAGAAAAAAATCTGATTATGATTAACATTAGATGGGTTACTTAATAGGTAGGGAAGAAAATCTACTCCTTAAGAGTGCAAGATGGTGTGAAAAGTTTTTAATTACTATTGTTTACTAGTTGGTCATGCTACCCTAAAGACTTATTTAAAAAATATATAAGATAACGACTAAAAATATTCCTTGAGTTGGTCATGCCAGGGTTATTTATGAAAGCTTATTAGAGTTTTGTAGGCATGGTCCACCATAGGAGGTTCCTCACTGGTCCCTTCGAAGGGGGACTTGAAAAGGTTTTCTGGATGATAGTTTGTTTGAATAGGAGAGAAGTATTATATGTAACTTATAACAATACCCTTCACCAACATATTGATCAACAATCAAAGTCACTTTAAAATATGAGGCATTAAGTGTGAAGTTCTTCTGACAAGTCTTACCATGAGAGTGTATAATAAAAATTTCAAAAGCTGTGCTTTTTAGGGAATCACAAGTTCTAGAGTTTTATTATACATCATTATTCATCATTCTCATATTACCCTACCCTATTTCTAAAGAAAGAAATATCACCTTTAAGTGGAGGCGTACTTTTCAATGAAGCCATGTGCGTAACACAATGTTGATTATACTCACACTTAATTTTAAAGAATAGACTTCAAGACATACCAAAGCGTGAGAAACCAATTGCTTCAATTGACATGGTACCAAAAGTTTCCGAATGATGAGGAAATAAGGTGGCTTGATAACTACTCGAAACCAGGATTCATTGGAATCCACATATGTATCATTCTTCAACTGATGCAAGTCTTCCACAGTTTGATAGTCACTCTCCTAGAGGCACAAAGAATTTGGTGAAAGACAAAAGATAAATCCCTCAAGTTCAGGCTCAAATATTTGATTTTCAAATTGACAAGAATGGTTGAGAGAGATTCTAGGGTTTTGAGCTTCAACAACATTTTGAGAACAAGTTCCAATGAAATATTTCTCCTCTGGTGGTCTTTGAATTATATCTTCCTTGGGTAAATGTTCAACAGTAATGGGGGAGGTTTCCAAATTCATTCCCTTTCCCAACATGGAAGATGTGACATTTTGTTCGATAGCGGGAAGAATAGGTGTTTCAAACTATTGTGCAACTTGATGGTTTAAATTAGGGTTTAGAAGATGGTTTGGGCTAGGGTTTTGGTTAAGGATTGGACTAAGCGTTCAATTTGGATTGGGGTTAGGCTTTGAACTAGGGTTAGATCTAGGGTATAGATTAGTGTTATGGTATGGATTAGGGTTAGGTCTAGGGTATGGACTAGGGTTAGGGTATGGATAAGGGTATGGGCTAGGGTTAGGGTTTGGATTAGGGTATGGACTAGGGTTAGGGTAAGGTTGCACATGTAGTTGGGACCATGGAGGAGGATGACTTGATGGTGCATTGGAAAGAAATTGTGGTTGTTGTTGGTGCTCACGTGATTGAATTTTCATGGGATATTTCCCTAGAGAGAAGGATCCAAATGATTCTTGAGGCCATGGAGATATCTGGCTCGAGGATGAGGGCCAAGGAGAGGGCCACTGCAGCCATGAAGTAGGGTGTTCAATTGGAGGAGGATTAAAAGTTTTCCATGAAACTACAAGATTATAAACATGTTGAGGAATCTACTTAGGATGATAAACATTATTCTGAGCATCAATGGTGATGGGTTTTGAGTTATACCTTGTAGTTGATTTGATTCCTTACTTGATTTCCTAAGTGCCTTTAGTAATCCTGGTAGTGTTGGGAAATGTTTCGTTAGATGAAACTCTTCACAAATTTTACAAACTTTCAGGCTACTGAGTGGACACTTTCCAAGGAAGTGTCTCTTTCTACAGTTGGTGCAAAAGATAAGAAATGGTTTGTCATCCTTCTTCTACTCTTCCTGCCAATCATCCAATTTTGAAATCAAAGATTTAATAATATCATTCTTATGTTCAATCAAAATATTAAAATTATCAATTTTTAATTCTTCATTTGATGAATTATATGTCTCTGTAGCAGCATAAAAATTCCTCATTAGATGATTCCTCAAAACACCATCATCCTGTTTTTAACAAGCCAACTGGTACATTCGTTAGCACATGAATGGTGAATATATATATGTAGGGTGGGGAGTTCTTACAACATCAGAGAAAATGAGAAACCTTAAAGAAAAAGTGCAGGAAATAAATAAATTCAATGAACATAAAATTGCAAGAGAAACGAGGTGAAGGAAAAAGAAAATGCATCAGGTCACCAAGGTCAATCCCATAATCGCCTCCCGACAATGACGCCAAAATGTTGGGTGCAATATAGGGCTTATAAATGTACCAACATTTAATTTTTCAATTCGTAAAGTTCGTGAACTTTGAGGCACAACACTGGAAATTCCAGAGAGAGTCTGTGGCAACCTGCAAAACAAATTCTTGTCTATCTTGCGCTCGACAATAAATGAAATCCCGCACTAAAATAGAATTCAAGAAACACCTATCCAAACAATTAAAATCACGAGGGAAATGAAAGGCAATCATGTACTATTTAACAACGTGAAAGGAAATTCTAAGTATGAGCAAACAAAAGGAAAATAAAAATTGGAAACCGGGCAGTGTTGGAATAATATCAAAAGACTGTAAATGCTGGAATAAATTCATGAGTAAATAAAAAAAAAAACCATTATACCTACATTAATTCTACTACATCTACCACTATGTAAAATTAACTTGAAAGAATTGGAAATATTTACTGTGTAAAACTTATGAAAGAAATGGATTCAATATAGATTCTCTCACCTTCCTTGTCCCTAGAAATAAATCTTGTAAACTTGTCCAGAACTACAATGGAAAATAAACATTATTGTTTTTAAACATGAGGCAGTTTCATTTTCATAAATGTCGGCTCTGCAAGAATCATGACAGAAATATATATGCGATATTTGCTTCTAAGTAATATATGGTTTCTTGTAAGCATAGACTGAATGAGTGCGTTAATACCCTGAAACCATAAACACTTAAATTGATCTTCAAGTTCTGGAATATAAATTAAACAGATGTGAATCAATTCAAAGTATTCAAGTTGCACATTACAACTCATAAAGGTAGAGTGTCAATGCATAAACCAACATTGTACATTCAGATGTTTTGAAGGGACGCAATCCTTATTTGATATAATGAAATATTTCAGGTGCAAGAACAATTTCTAATGCAGAAACCAAATCAATCTTGCAGACTAAAGGAAAACATTACAACAAATTAAATAACATCTGTTTGGAGGAGGAAAGAGGTTGAAGGTAATTAAATCCTACGATAATAATTTCACACAACAAATAATAATTCAAATACATATAAATCTAAAATATGTAGAGTGGTGTCGAGCTGGTCTGGCGGCCAACCCAGCCAGCTCACACCCTCTATTAGTGACCTGGTTCACACAAAATTTAAAACCATTATATGCAATAAATAAATAAACAAAGCATGGCTATCGATGCTTAAATTAATTCTTGAAAACACAGTATTTACATCATGAGGCAACACTTAACTCCAACAAATAAGAGGAGTGATCCACGGGTTATAACTGCATGATGCTACATTGGGACCGACTCCTCCCTTCCACGCATTCCTTTTGTGCTTCTGCATGTCCCTGTCTCTATGTGTGTATATCTATCCACTGATCTATTAATCTCCTGCTCCAGGAAGTCTCTTAAAATTATATAGGCATCGATTTACAAATTGGGGTTTTTTAACAACCAATCGAAATACAAGAGGGGAAGATTGTGAATCTTAACAATTTTCCAAGGATAAAATGGAGTTTGTAACTAAATTTCAAAATAGGAATTCTTTCTGGAAAATCATTCCTCTTTTCCTGGAATGATGTTGTGGGTGGAACGATTTCTTCCTCGAGTTTCCAGAAACATTGTCATAGTGCATTTGATTCAACAGCTTAAGATCTGAAAGTTGTTTTGCAGTTGATTATTCATGGAACAACCTGCGTGGAAATTAAATGCACGCAATCCATTGCAAGAGCCATCAAACATTGTAGGCACTCATCTTCACTTGGATGTGAAGCTCGTGGGTAGTCATCAAGACATGAAGAAAGATTTTTTGGGTTTAGTGCTCAGCCCGTCACATCTTCCATGCCAAAAATAGCTAATGGGAACCTCCCCTGCTTGCATGGTATCATGCATCAATTCTCGGAAAAGGCCTTTTGAGAAACGTAGAACCAGAACTTTGCTTAGGACTTCAGCTCCTAGGATTTGCTCATGAGGAATCCATTCATCGAGTCCAACAAATGATATCTAATCATATGTGAAGGTCCCACCACCATATTAAAATTTGACGAAAGCCTTCATCCCATAGAAAACCTCGTGGAAAGAAGGAACGACTAGGAACAACTGTATTAAGAGCTGCTGGCTAGTATAACACAAAATTATTGTTAACTCCATCTTTGGACTCCTCTAGAATGGAAATCTGTGATTGGCCAAAATAAAATCCAATTCCTTCACGCAATATCCAATTCAAATTTTGCACATAGGTGGAATCACTTCCCATTGCATCAATGCTAGTCCAAAACAGCGGACGAGGCCAACAGCTGTGACCACGTTGGTCAAGGCAGAAATAAAATCGATGTCTGCTAATATGATTTGTAATTTCTTCCATGCTTGGAATGCAAGCAGAGTGAATGTCATCGACACTAAAACCGTTTCCAGCACAATATTTCAATGGTGATGTCATCAACATCCATATCACTGATGGAAGAAATAATATCGTTGAAGTTCGAACAACATGGGTATGGAAATGAGTGGAATTTTACACACCATAGTCAGTGATTAGAGTCTTGTTCAACCGAGTAAGGTAATAAGAATTTTAAACCTTGCGTAGAGGAAATCCTCTTCTAAAAGCTGCCTCATCAATTTGAATCACCTAAATTACACCTACTTCAAAATCTTCCATGTTCTGATATAAGGCTTTGTAGAGGGATAACATATAGTCCATAAACTCTTCAGAACATAGGAAGCCAAAAAATCATGCCTGGACTAAACATCCCAGCACTTGAACATGCCTGCACTAGTGCAGGAATCCATTGCATGGTACAAGCAGGTAAATGTAGGTCCATAGCCTGTATAAAAGCATGATCAAATTAATTTTAAACTTGTAGTAGACAAACCTTTATTAATAATGTTTTAATCCTCATAAAACAAGGGAAGTAATGAATATTCTCAAAAATAATCATTTAGCTAAACAACCACATGAGAGATTCCGAGTAAGAATAGGACAAAACATAGGCCCAATAGTTTTTACATCCATTTGCGTGCTAAGTCTTCTTGAAATTGATATCCTATAACAATCAATTAAGTAGTAGGTGGTATTTTTGGAAATGATTGTGGTTATAAGAAGAGAAAAGTAGTTTGGATGATATCAATTCTAGCACCCTTCTCCCTTATTGTTGCCAAGGAATTTAACATTGTTTCACCACTGAGACTTTTTATTTTTTTAAAATCCACACCTAAATAGAACCAAGGAGGAACAGTAGAAGAAATTGGGGAAGGATTAAACAGAAGAGAACCCTTAGACACCAAGAGTATTCACCAACACCCTTCTATAGTGGACATACTCAGAAGACACCAATTGTTGGGTTTCTTTGAGTTGTTAAAGGGGTACGATGATGATCTTTTTCATGAATTTTCCATGGCATTACATTATCAAGATAAAGACAGTGCCACTACTATTGTCACAGTGTTGGCCATCTCTTTAAGTCTTGAAACCATAAGTAGAGTGACCACCGTATCCTAGGAATTAGGTGGAGCAAAGAAGACAAGGTAGTGAGTGTCACAGCTAGAAAAAACTTCTTCATTTTGAAAGAGAAGCCTCTAGAATATAAGAATGGAGTAAGAACAGAAAGTCTACTTTACCCTTGGGATGCAGTAACTTACCATATCCTCAAGTATATATCTCTTGAAGGGAGATTGAGTGTGGTTTATGCTTACCACTTCAGATTGCTCCATGAGCTAATATTCAAGGTAGAATTACCAGTCCCTCAAAGGATTAGTGTTCGCCATTTCCTCCTATAGTTAATCATGAATATGAGTTAGAAGGTGAGGGAAGGAAGGCACCAACACTTATCTCACCATGGCCTCATCAAGTTAATAGTGATGGATGCTTTGAGCCACTTGAGGATCCCTATCTTATGGACTAAATTCATGGACATGGATAAGGACACTTTCATAGAAACCCAAGCCATCACACTTGGAGAAACACCAACCTCTAGAATTGGAGGTAAATAAGGTAAAATAAAAGAAGGAGAAGGAGAAAAACAGAGGAGGAAGAGGAAAAAGAGGCAGAAAATAAAAGAAGAGGACAGAAAAAAAGAGGAAAAAAGAGGCAAAAAAGACAAAGGAAGGAGAAGAATAAATTAAAGGAGAAGAGGGGGAGAAGTGAGTAGAAGAAATAATAATCCACAATGATACTTATAAGCCCCAAGAAGAAGAGAAACAACTACATCAAACTTATCTATCTATAGGGGATACTGAATAGGAAGTAGTGACAACATTGGACACATTAGGCACTCTTATCAAGCCTAAGAGGAGGTAACCAACACAAGGTCCCCTATATTTCAAAACCAGGAAGAGCATGAGGATTATACATGTGAAACCACAATCTCCCAGAAAGGTTCCTATCATTATTGGTGAATCACCAAGTAAAAATGAAGAAGTAGGAACCAGTGAAGGAAATACTGAGGCGGTCACTCCTCCTAAAACCAAAGCAAAGTCACCTGTAGCATTTGTGGGTAGGCTCACCACTAGGTCAGTGACCTTCAAGAAGCCTAGGACACAATTTTCCTTTAAGAAAGTATAATAAGAGAAGACATATGAGAGACAAGGTTTGTTATAAGAGAGATAGGGTTTGCTATAGGAGGGGCATAGTCTACTATAAGAGTGTTGACGGTACTGGAAAACCATTAACCAAGGGGATCTCCCTAATATAAAGTCCCAACTAGACCTCACACCATTTGGTGTAGGAGTCCATTCAGGTATAAAGGCCCGGTTGCCATATACTTAGAGATTTGCGTTGGCTCTGGTTGTCAACACATTAGAGTGTTATGTTGGTATCTTCAAACAACAAGGTAGTTTTCCCTGGTGAGTGCGTAATGTAATTTTGTCAAGGTTATCTTACTACAAAGGGGTGGATTAAAGTGAGCCTCTAAGTGAGAGGTAGTAGTACCACCTAGGAAGAGACACACGTGAACCAGAAATTGTTTGTCCAGCATCCAACGGAATAATCCATAGCGGATGTGGAAATCATTAAAACCGAAGTGCAAGGGAAAACATGTACACCATCTAACAGAGTAGTCCACATGGATGTGACAACTATTATAACCAGTAAAAAATAATGGTCTGCTTAATGTCCTATAGAGTATTCCAAAAGGATGAGACAACAATGTTAACCAATACAACACATTCTAAACAATGTAAGTGCTAAAACAACCAAAGTAGTTCAACTATCTTAATGCAGGTTAAGCAAAAATGCATTACAAATGTTTTAAAAGTAGTCTTACAAACATCTACAAAACATGCGTGCAAATATGTTGGCCTTAATAGGATTCTAAATTAAGCAAAATTCCCAAGACACATATGTACACCATAGATCACCAGTCCCAATAGTGGGACATTGGAGCAAATCCTCGCTCCTTAAAGAACTGACTAAAAAACTCTCAAGGCTATGTGGGAGGAGCTAAGGTGAAAAGTACTTGCTCATATAATGGGAGGGGTATATATAGCCAAGGGTGATGCTTGACCCTTGTGACTCTTGGAATACCCTCATGACCATTCACCTTCAATTGACTTTTCAGCTGACAACAGATATGGCCCATAGTAGTGGTGTGGCCTCAACAACTCATGACACAACTTGGCATGAAACTACAAACATGGACTGGCTGGCTATAATGGCAATGTCAAGTTGTTGTTGTTGTTGAGTGATGGATGTTTTTTTGGATGTTCTTTGTCTTCACCTCTGCATGGCTTGATGTTGTGGGGTCTTCAATGGTCTTGGTATTGTAAGATGGTTACATGCATGTGTTCCTTTACCTTGAGCTTCTTTCGTTCATCTCATTGCAAGTAAGTCTTCTAACATGTTCACTCCTTCTTTATCTTGTTTTTCGTCTCACCATGACCCATCAGTGTACCTGTTCATTCAATTCACTCATGATGGGATGAAATTAAATCCAAAAGATCATAGTCTAAGATGATGCATTGTTTCCCATGGTGCGGGCCTAGGAGAGATGACAGGCTAGGAAGAGGGCCCAGTAACTGCGCACTACGCAGTTCTGGGTGACAGGGAGGGAGACTAGTCACTGAGACTGCGCAGAGCGTAGCTCAGGATTGGATAAGGAAATCTGGGGCACACTTCACTATCGGGGGAAACTGCGCAGTGGCCACTGGGTGGAAGGATTACATAGTTGAGGTCACCAATGGCAGCTACAAGGTGGGACCCTAAGAGGCACCTCTGCACAATTTTATGATGGAAAACAAGATTGGGAAGCAGAGGGCATATTGGATAGTTCTACGCAGTTTCTAGGAGCAATGAGACTTGACTAAGGGAGGTCACCTTTGCATAGTTTTTGGGAACAATCCAGACTCACGTCTCTATGCATTGCGGAGTTTCAGCAGGAAGGGAGGAGGCTTGATGACTGATCTTACAAAGTGCGCTATTCAGTTCGGCATTTGTGGCGGCTTCTATGTAATTCTAGGAAGGAAGGTAGACCGCTCACCTCTAGGATTGTGTAGTGAAACTGTCCTAGGAATAGCCTAAAGAACTGCGTAGTTCTAGGTAGCACAGAATCATTACTAAGGGTTGATACTATGCACTGCATCTCAGTCGGGGTATGGGGAGAGGGGGTTGTCTGGTCGGAGGGATTTTTAGGAAAATGACTAAGATTAAGAGGAAAGTGAACTTGTGAGGACTCAACACTGTGATCACACACTTAGCATACTTCAATAACATAACAAAATAGACCATCGGGAAAAAAATACAAATCTTCCCTTTGTGAGACTGTTTAGAGTTGAAAGCGACAAGTGCAATACTTGGGATATACCTTTGGACGACCGTGACAACACTTGTGTGAAAGTGCTTACAACTTTGTGTATCAGTGCGATAGGTGTTTAGATGGCTAGGACAACTTGCATACACAAAGACCAACTTTCATGGTCACCAGAACAGTTCGCAAACATGACATAACAATCAAACATGTCAAAAGATGACAATTGATTCGGAAAGGGAGCAAGATGTGTAGAGGAAACACATGGAATGAATTTTAGTGCTTGCAACCATGCATGTAATTGAAGATAGAATGATATGAAAATGATAAGAAATCCTTCAAGCTACACTAAGATGTGTATTTAAAAAATATGTGCTTTCTTTTCCATACCTACCCTCCAAAGGTTTATGCATTGGATGGAGTCTTTATGTGAACCTGATCTTCTATTATACTTCCTTGGTCTGCTTGTCTTTCTCCTAAGCTCCTTGAGAGTCATCTAGCATGTCATCCTTCTTTGTGGCCCCTGAGAGACACGATTGAACAGTTTCAACGGGAAGCGGCTGTTGCAGGATGAGGCCCTAGGAGGACATATCTGCACAGTTTTGGGATGCAAGGCAAACTGAGAAGACGAGGTACCAAACTGTGTAGTTTCTGGATGCAAGGCACTATTGTAGGATGAAGACCTAAGAGGACACATCTACATAGTTTCAGGATGTAAGGCAGACTCGACAGTTGAGGGACAAAACTGTGTAGTTTTTGGAGATAGTGGGTTCTGGATGAGGGAAGGGCACTGGAGGAAACCATTGTACAATTTTGAATTCTAAGGGAGGCTGGCCTTTATGCACATTGTGCAGTTCCAGTAGGCAAGGGAAAAGCTTGAGGGTTACAGATGTGAAGTGCGAAGTTCAAGAAAGTTGGATGAGGCTAGGTTGCTAGGGAAACTCCAGAATTTGGCTAAGTGTGGGATCAGTGGAACTGATGTGAACAATGATAGAACTTAACTATGATCACACACTTGAACACTTAGTGATACAACATAGACCATCTAGAACATATAACACATACTTCAATTAATGCAACAACCTTTGTGGCAGCTTATGACAAGTGTGGCTTCGATGATAAACTTTAAGAGGATAAAGGTGACACTTGTGCAAGAGTGCGTGAAATGAGTGAAACATGTCTATGTGAAGAGAACAACCCATTCTCACAAATATTTCCCCTTGAAGCAAACAAACTTCCCTTTGCATGACAAGCGATAATCCCATGCCTAAAAATGACACATATTATATAAAGATAAAAGCGTGAACAACTCTTAAGAGGGGAGCTTGAGGTCATCTTACCAATAAGTGACTAAGGAACGAACAATCATGTGAGTGATAGTAGGATCCAAATTTTGAGTACAGGCCAAAATTTTGGAGTGTGTTGCAGCTGCTACAACACTTGGTGACACATTGGTTGAATTCCATTTTCTCTATCTTAGTTCATTCAATGCAGGGCCTTGGTCCATTAGGGAGTATTGATTCATCATGCAGATTACTTCGACTTCCCCACTTACTCCATGGACATACATGGTTCGCCTTGTACCAACTCAGTTGAACACAACATAAGATTTAGTGAGATCACAATGTTTCAAATTGGGAAGGGTAGTCTGGCTGGCGAGTTTAAGATTTTCAGAGTATAGTTTTTCATCTTTGGTGTTTCTCCACTGCCAGCAGGCCTGGATAGTACCCCGATGGAGTCACGTGGGAACATACGCATTGCTCCACTTTCAACAAGCTTGGATAGTACCCCAGTGGAGTATCCTGCTTCACCTCTCTACGCAGGAAGCCTTTCTCTTCTTTTGCCTTTGTTATTTTTTTAAAGAAAACTGTGCATCGACACTTATTTATTTTTTGGGTGGAAGAGGGATCCAAACTTATTGAGAGAAAGAAAGGTTGTTCCTTCAGAGAAGCATGTAAAGACCTTTGATTTAATTTTTTCTCGTTTATATTTTCCCCTTCTCCGTTTCTACTTCTTGGATAAGCTTGAACACACCAAACTGAGTAGAGGCATGAGGTTCCCAGACTAGACACAAGTTCATGGTTGGACCAAAGCTCTCCTTACAAACGAATCGTATTCTCCGTCAAGACTTCAACGCCCAAAAGTTACAACCAAACACAAAGAAGACGAACACAAGACTAGCCAAGGGCTGCAGTGTCACAAGACTCTTTGAACTTCAGCCACATACACATTCAGAAGCCAGGACGCAGGTCCAGGAACAAAACTTATCCGCGTAGTGAAAACAAATCAAAAACTCAACAAAATGAAACAAGAAACAGAACCAGGAAACAAAATCAAAAGGAAAGAGAATAAAATGACCTAAAAAAACAAGATGTAAAACCAGAATAAGAAAACTAGGATGGACTCTGAGTGAAAGGAAGGGAAAAATAAGATAAAAAATGATGTGCAATAGAAAACACAAAAACATGAAAAATTTGCACATGGGAAGGAAGGTCTTGCTTGTGGGAAGAAAGACATGTCAAAACCACTACTTTTACCCAATACACATGCTTACCTCTTTGATGGATACCACTTTTCAACAAACTTCGGAAGCCTCTTGCAGATGCATCCTTGTCTGCACCGAGCTTCTTAGCAAGCGCAAGAAGGATTGAAACTTTCTACCTACGACAAAGCTTTCCAAGTAAGATTGTTCCAGCCATTTAGCGATTAGATCGTAAAATTCATGGTGGTTTTTTGGAAAGCCTCGTGATCTCTGAAAATATGAATTTTTGATTCGAGAAGCAGGATTATGATGGGAATCTTGTAAAGAAAAATAGATCTGATCATCCTTGGCGGTCATGCCAAGATTGTGAGGAAGTTATGGTTTTTCGAAGAAAAGTTGTTGAAGATGCCAAAGAACCATGTGAATGTTTAGAAGCTGATGATAATGTTATATTTAAAAAATAATTCCCTCCCTTTCCAAACTTAATCTAATTAGCTCACTTTTAAAAAAATGATTACTTTATGTGACTCACTTTTATAAATAAGTGAAAGTCACTTTTACAATGGTACTTTATGAACTATCCACTAAATTGTAATTTAAATAAAAGATAAAGTGACTTTAGAATTATAAGTGACTCACTTTTTATAATGGGTGAGAACACTTTTACATAAAGTAACTTTAAAACATAAGTTACATGTGCTTTTTGAAAAAGTAACTCAACAAAAAGAAAGACTTGAACCCAAGACCTCTATTTTCATAAAGTAGGTTGAGACCAAGTGAGCTAGTTTAAAAGGTTAGTAATTGTTGGAAAGGAAGAAGGGGATTTTTTTTTTTCACTGAAGCTTTGGGGTGTGTGCTTACTTTAAAAACCCCTTTTTGCCTACAAAAAAAAAAACCACACAAACCAATCGAACAAGCAAAGGTATTCAAGCCTTACGACTTAAAGTTAGATTTGGCCGAAAACTATATATTTTCCTCAATGTTTCTAATTTTTTGAGATCACACTAAGGCGCAACGGAAAATAGCATACACATGAGAAAAATCCTTTCTTTCTATTTCTGGTTTGCCTAGATCGCACAAAGTTGCAGCGCAGAGAGCATACGCAGAAATGAAAGGTATAAATCCAATAATATTTTTTTTATAGGACTATAAATTGAATTAAATAGAGAGATAAATAACTATAACTGCAAATAAATACTATATACCTCAAGATCTTAAAAGTGACGTATATAGGGCTATCAAAAACCTTTTTGCATGAAACGAAATGGGTTCCTCATTAGAACAAATGTTCCTAACACAATAGAACAACCCTCTCGGTTCGAACGCAGCCATAAACAATAGATCTAGGAAACCACAGTCGGATGCAGTTGTACCAAATTCGGATTTGGATCACCAATGGATGCGGCCCTCGAATAGCTCTAATACCATGTATGAATTTACAAGTTAAGTTCCTTAGATAGAAAACCAGAGGACACCACTCACAAATAGATCATAGATCAATACACTAGTATTCTTGACGTGGTTAGAGCCCTCAAAGAGGGAAACAATTGACGGTTTGAGCCAACGTGACCGCTTTACACAATTTATTAATGTAAAAGAAAGAAATTTACATAAGCTTCTCTCATGAACGGTCACCTACCGAATGACCCTCCATGCTCTTTAAATAGAGATCATGGACCAATTGGGTGTTAAGCCACCGATCAAGTGTCGACAATACCGAGGAGAGAATGAACTGTCAGATCACTTCATGTCTAGAACATATCGTGACAGTCGGATTGTAAGTTACAAAACAAACATACTAAAGAAACACACTTTAACTAACTATACACTAGATCAAGTTATACTTAATTATTTCCTATGTGTTGGAATATCCTAACACCCATATCAACAAAAATATTGCAAGGTGGAAAGCATTTTGCAGAACAAAATATTTGTTATTGTACAACAATTTTCCTTTTAGAGGTACAATATGGCAAAAGGTGGTACTATCCTTGGTGTATGTTTCTAATCTAAGAATGAAATTGTAGTGGTAAGTGTCCAAGGGATGTCAGCCCAGGTCAATAGTTTAACTACATCCTGCCTAGGTAAAGTCATGATCTTCTGTCAAAAGGTAAGTTGATTTGAAAGAAAGCATAGGTCAAAAAGATGAATATCAATTGGCCTTCCACGTTACAACCCAAGCAGACAAAACTTTCCTATTAATATCATATATCCATCTTGACTGCATATTGATTTAACACCAAGAGAGGGATAAAAACAAAAGACATGAAAGCCTCGTTTATTTTCCATTTTAGATTATTTTAGAATCATATACATTAAGTCTGTTAATATTGTTAAAGTGACATGCCTCTTCCACCTGGGCACAAAAGATGGCCATGGGTCATTCAACTTTTCAATAAGGTTCTTAACTTATAGGAGATTTATATCTAGATCTCACCCTCTATCTGATCTACAATATGAATTATTCAATTATTATGGATTTTCCATTAGTGATTTTAACTTTGCTAAGACAAGAGAAGAAATTCCATCTGACTTGCCATAAACAAATATACAGTTAAATTGATCACACTAAACTGTGAGTATAATAAGTTGCTCAATAATAAAAAATATAAGGTAAGGAAAATCCAACAAGCACTCAGTTTCCCAACACAGTATCATAAATCTACATGCTCAAATACATGATTAATATTGTAACCATCATAAATTGGTTAAGAAAAATATGTTCAAAATTGGTTGGAAAGGAGTCATCCAATGACTAAATTCTTAAGTATACTTACCACAGATGAACCATTAAAACCATATGACTGTCTCAGAGAAATAATAAAAAAATGGTAAGACAACTTGCCAAAAGAACTTTATCAATGTAGTGTTGTCTTTTCCCTCAATCTACATAATCCATTTGTAAACATATTTGCACCAAATTAATTATTTTAAATTCCATAGATTATAACCAATAAAGAGACTATTTTGAAAAATGAATTCATCTTGGAAACTCAAATACAAAAAGCTATGACAACTAGAACATTCCCATGAATAACTAGTTGCTAAAAATGATATCCCAAATGTTTGAGTCATGCATAAATAAATCACTGCTTTCAGTTAGGTAGCCAACAAAGTGGGTTTGACTATGGAAGGAAACTTCAAGGTTTAATACACTTGATCCTAGAGTCATGATGAAATACCTTTCCAGGAAGTCATTGTTACTGGAGTGCAAGCCCTAGAGCTTATTATTGATGCTACTTGATTCGTTTTGTTAATTTTAATACCACTTCTTCAGCCTTTTGAGCATCACCTGATGCAATAAGTGTTGAGTGGACTATTCAAAATCATGTGAAATTGGTCATTCCACCAATCCTCATGGAATATGGGTGTTTCCTTAATAGTTTAATTAATCCACAAGTACAAATTGCAAGCTTTGAGGTAAAATATGGTATAAGGAAATAAAGGCAGATTAGTGAAGATTTACCATTCACATTAAGAAACATAAAGATTATAGCAAAATCTCACAAAGGAGGAATGCAGATAATGCATCAAGGTTGTGTGTTAGTTAAAAAGTGATCACATACTTACCCAAAGATGATTTTGATTATGATCAAAACAAAATTGTCATGAAAACAAGATCTCAGGTTAAATTCGTACTGCAAGCATAAAGTCAAATCTAAATAAGATGCATAGATGTAACAAAACTGAAATTTTATAGCTGTATAAATTGAAGTTAATTTAGGGTGCATGAGACTATATTTTTTATTAATTATTGAATTAATATTGTATATAAATCTCATCAAATTCAACCGAATTATAATTTTCAGGGCTCTGATATCTAAGTTTGACTTTGGGTCATTAACATGGTGATGCCTTTGTCTCAACCACTAAATGACAGGCCAACAAACAGAAGAATGCAAAATGTTACGATCATTACCATGGTAAACCCAATGAATCTACATAGAAGAATTTATTCTTTACTGAAAGAGAATATTGCTTACCGATATACAAAAAATCAATGCAAGTTGGAAATATTTCTACAGAACTGAATCTTTGTTATTATAACTTGTAGCATTGTTTCAACCAACAAAACTATTTGCACATTTTGGAATATCAAATGGCAATAACTTTTGAAGAATTCGTTCAGAAAATGTCCAAGATCATTGGCTCACATGATTAATGGTACTGTGTCCTATAAATCTAATATTTTTATGCACTTACCATTAAAGGAGAAAACAAGATCCAAAAGAATGTATACCACCCTGCTCAGAGAAATACATCCAATCAGAAAGACAATGTTAGGTTAAACAATTGTTGATATGTATAATGAAGAATTTGGAAGCAGGGTACAATATCGTAGATTCACCATTCACATTAAGAAGCATAAATATTATATAGAAATCACATTATTTACCATTCACATTATTTTACATGCCTAATTCACATTGAGATGGATTACACTTGACTTCTCGCAAAATGCACTAGACATAGAAAACCCTTGATTTCCTCTATTCCTTTCTCTCAAGATCATATCATAATATCATGCACTACTCAAGTTCTACATATTTCCCAAACATCTTCAACCTAAGGAGGATACAAAAGTAAACAACCTCGGTGCCATCAAAGGCCTTGATCTAAACAAGTAGACTTAGGGTTCCTTTACAAAAATGTATGAGGCTTCATAAAGGTTGGTCTACAAGCTTTGAGGTCAAATATGGTATAAGGAAATAAAGGTAGAGTACTGAAGATTTACCATTCACATTAAGAAGCATAAAGATTATAGCAAAATCTCACAAAGGAGGAATGCAGATAATGCATCAAGGGTGTGTGTTAGTTAAAAGTCAACATAATTTTTTTTTCATGGAAAAATTTATGGGAAAACTTAAAAAGTGATCACATACTTACCCAAAGATGATTTTGATTATGATCAAAACAAAATTTTCATGAAAACAAGATCTTAGGTCAAATTCATACTGCAAGCATAAAGTTAAATCTAAATAAGATGCATAGATGTAACAAAAATGAAATTCTAAAGCTGTGTAAACTGAAGTTAATTTAGGGTGCATGAGACTATATTTTTTTATTAATTATTGAATTAATATTGCATATAAATCTCATCAAATTCAACCAACTTATACTTCAGGGCTCTGATATCTAAGTTTGACTTTGGGTCATTAACATGGTGATGCCTTTGTCTCAACCACTAAACCACAGGCCAACAAATAGAAGAATGTAAAATGTTACGATCATTACCATGGTAAACCCAATGACTCTACATAGAAGAATTTATTCTTTACTGAAAGAGCATATTGCTTACCGATATACAAAAAATCAATGCAAGGTGGAAAGAATTCTACAGAACTGAATCTTTGTTATTATAACTTGTAGCATTGTTCCAACCAACAAAACTATCTGCACATTTTGGAATATCAAATGGCAATAAGTTTTGAAGAATTCAATCAGAAAATGTCCAAGATCATTGGCTCACATGATTAATGGTACCGTGTCCTATAAATCTAATATTTTTATGCACTTACCATTAAGGGAGAAAACAAGATCCAAAAGAATGTATACCACCCTGCTCAGAGAAATACATCCAATCAGAAAGAGAATGTTAGTTTAAACAATTGTGGATATGTATAATGAAGAATTTGGAAGCAGGGTACAATACCGTAGATTCACCATTCACATTAAGAAGCATAAATATTATAGAAAAATCACATTATTTACCATTCACATTATTTTACATGCCTAATTCACATTGAGATGGATTACACTTGACTTCTCTCAAAATGCACTTGACATAGACAACCCTTGATTTCCTCTATTCCTTTCTCTCAAGATCATATCATAATATCATGCACTACTCAAGTTCTACAGATTGCCCAAACATCTTCAACCTAAGGAGGATACAAAAGTAAACAACCTCGGTGTCATCAATACTCAATGTTAAATAATTTCACTGCCACGACTATGCTTTTTGTAGGGAAAGTTTGCTAGAATAATTTTTCCTATAAGTTTTTGAATGTCGTGTTTACCACTGCTCTATGAAGACAAAAATGTACATTAATTTTCCTTTTAAAGGTACAATTTGGCAAAAGGTGGTACTATCTTTGGTGTATGTTTCTTCTCTAAGAATGATATCCTAGTGGTAAGTGTCCAAGAGATGTCAACCCTAGTCAACAGTTTAACTACATCCTGCTTGGGTAAAGCCATGATCTTCTGTCAAAAGATAAGTTGATTTGAAAGAAAGCATAAGTTAAAAATATTAATATTTGTGTCCAAGTTCCTCCTTTTCCCATCCATAACCATGGCTTCTTAACTCTTTTTCTCCCTCTACCCCTCCCCATGTCCTCACAAACCTTCATGTACGTCTATCCTACATGTTTGGTAGCACCTTTAGCACCTCTGATGAGATTACATAACATCAAAGGTCTTACTTCCAGGAGACGGTTTGTTTTTCATATGGCGTGTGATGAAGAGAAAATGACAAAGCACTCTCCACTAGATTTCCCCCTCGTAAGTGAGTTGTCCTCACATATAACTTTATTCCATTTTATTTTTTTCTTCTTTGGAAACAAGTTATATTTTCAATTAAGTTTCCTTCTACTGACCCAAAAATAAATTTTCAGCTTAGTGCTCAATATCCATATAAGTTGTTCATATAGAAATTATCTACAATACTCCTTTACATTTCCTGTGGAGTAATACTCATTCGATGTCTTTTCTCGGTTTAATTTCCTATTTAGTTTGTGTTTCTAATAACACTCCCTTTTATTTTGTTGGATATGGTTGAAAATTTTATATTTCCATTGGGTTCCTTTCTCTAGAGATGAAAATAGATTTTCTGATTATTCCTAAATAGCCATGCACCATTTAATCTAAAATTCTTTGCAACACTCCTTTGCATGTCTTATGGGTTAAATTTTGTATTTACTTCTTATTTGTAACAATACTTTGTTTCGTTTTGTTGGATATACTTGAGAGAAGTAATGCATGAAGAATTTACAGTTTAAAAGCTTATGTTCTTAAATAATTTTAATATGTGGCCAAAGTGCATAACAGGGACTTCACGAAGGTTAGCTTAGGTATGAGGTATGAGGGATTGTTAAGCCCAACTTTCAACTGCAAGTATTTTTTTGTTAAACATAGTTAAAATCCAAGTTAAAATGATAGATTTAGTGTTGGAACTATGTCGTACAATTGCTGGTATGGCCTGGGAAATGCATTTCCGGTCAATGAAACTGTTTCCAATATGTGGGATGCGCTTGTGAGGCTGAAAACATGTTTCAAGGTTGTACAACACATGTTTCTGGAAATGAGCCTACTATGGTCCTGTACTATATGTTTCTTGCAACATAGGATGGGAGGACATGATCCACTGCTTCGTTTGTGCAAACCAACCATCAATAAAAAATGGCACAAGCATGAAACAAAAAAATAATAGGTTATGCCAGCCAAAAGTAGCTTCAACTACAACAAAGGCTTTGATCTAAACAAGTAGACTTAGGGTTCCTTTCCAAAAATGTATGAGGCTTCATAAAGGCTAGTGAGGTAATGCTATGTGAGGGAACATCTGGCATGAACTTACCAAGTGGAATGCCAAGATTACGATTCACTTTTTGTTTCTTTGCTTGGTGTGTCTGTCCTGAGTCAGATGAACTAGAATCATTTCATGTCTTGTTTATATCATCTTCAGAAGGAGAATCTGCAAACCTGGGTCACTGAAAGTACATAAACATTAAAAAGTAAAACCATACTCCGTCGGATCTCACTAGTTAAATGGTTTGCCGACAAGTTGAGGCACTGTGAACTGGTGCAGTTGGAAATGAAAGGAGAGATTGTTCCGCCAAGGCCAAATCCGTGAAGTTGAGCTTCAAAACCCTCTCATCCTTGTTCTGATATGGTGTTGTTGCAGTGTTTTGATCGTGTCTCCTGTCCATTCCGTGAGCCAACATTAGCCAGATCTAATTGTCTCAAAAACCCTAGGAGCAGAGTTCTCTTCTGAAAATTAAAACAAAAAGGAAAATATGGAGAGGGTTATAAGCCATCATTTATTTAGTTGAAACTATATTCATTTAGTTGAAATTGTATTAATCGAAGGGTAGAGAATTGTTCAATCGTCTAACAATAGATTTGACGTTACAGAGTGGTGCAAAGTAACATTTATGGGAGTTGTTCCCAGGAAAAACACCTTAATACATAATTATAAAAAAACAAATCAATGTCTTCTATAAAACAATTTATTAACTATATTAATTATTAACTAAATACCAACTTTTATTAATCTATCTTATATTTTCATTAATTATTTTAACTATAAATTTATAATTATATTTATTATTAAATAATATATATAAAAATATCAATTTTATTAACCCATTTTCTTTTTGTTGATCATCTTAGCTGTCATTTTTTTCTTATTCATAAATATGTTAAACAAACTTATATTTGGATGACTGCTACAACCATATAAACCATGTCTAGAAATTTGGTATATTTAAACATTCACATCCAATTTTAAATGCTTCTATGTTACCCTTGAGCAAATTGTGCTTCATGCTATGTTCCGTAATATGAGGCCGGAGTGCATAACGGGGACTTCGCGAAGGTCAGCTTAGGTATGAGGTATGAGGGACTGTTAAGCACAACTTTTAACTGCAAGCATTTTTGGTCAAACATAGTTAAAATCCAAGTTAAAATGATAGATTTAGTGTTGGAACTGTGTCATACAATTGTTGGTATGGTCTGGGAAATGCATTTCCGGTCAATGAAATGTGTTTCCAATATGTGGGATGCGCTTGTGAGGCTGAAAACATGTTTCAAGGTTGTACAACATGTGTTTCTGGAAACAAGCCTACTATGGTCCTGTACTATATGTTTCTTGCAACATAGGTGGGAGGACATGATCCACTGCTTCGTCTGTGCAAACCAACCATCAACAAGAAAAAATAACAGGCTTTTCCAGCTAAAAGTAGCTTCAACTACAACAAAGGCCCTGATCTAGACAAATAGACTTATGATTCCTTTCCAAAAATGTATGAGGCTTCATAGAGTTTGGTGAGGTAATACTATGTGAGGGAACATCTGGCATGAACTTACCAAGTGGAATGCCAAGATTACGATTCACTTTTTGTTTCTTTGCTAGATGTGCCTGTCCTGAGTCAGATGAACTAGAATCATTTCCTGTCTTGTTTATATCATCTTCAGAAGGAGAATCTGCAAACCTGGGTCACTGAAAGTACATAAACATTAAAGAGTAAAACCATACTCTGTCAGATCTCACTAGTTAAACAGTTTGCTGACAAGTTGAGGCACTGTGAATTGGTGCAGTTGGAAATGAAAGGTGAGATTGTTCTGCCAAGGCCAAATCCTTGAAGTTGAGCTTCAAAACCCTCTCATCCTTGTTCTGATATGGTGTTGTTGTAGTGTTTTGATCGTGTCTCTTGTCCATTCCGTGAGCCATCATTAGCCGGATCTAATTGTCTCAAAAACCCCAGGAGCAATGTTCTCTTATGAAAATGAAAACAAAAAGGAAAATATGGAAAGAAAAATATGGAGAGGGTTATATGCCGTCATTTATTTAGTTGAAACTATATTCATTTGATTGAAGTTGTATTAATCAAAGGGTAGAGAATTGTTCAATCGTCTAACAATAGATTTGACATTACAGAGTGGTGCAAAGTAGCATTTATGGGAGTTGTACCCAGAAAAAACATCTTAAAACCTAATTATAAAAAAACAAATCAATGTCTTCTATAAAAAAAAATATTAATTACTATTAATTATTAACTAAATACCAACTTTTATTAATCTATATTATATTTTCCTTAATCATTTTCTATAAATTTATAATTATATTTATTATTAAATAATATATATAAAAATATCAATTTTATTAATAGGTTAATCATTAACTAATATCGAATTTTATTTTCATTGATTTGTAATAATTATTTATTATTAAATAATATATATAGTAATCCATATTTTTTTGTTGATCATCTTAGCTATCATTTTTTCCTTATTCATAAATATGTTAAACAAACTTATATTTGGATGACTGCTACAACCATATAAACCATGTCTGGAAATTTGGGATACTTAAACATTCACATCCATTTTTAAATGCTTCTATGTTACCCTTGAGCAGATTGTGCTTCATGCTATGTTCCGTAAGAGTGGCGAGCGTTTTGTTGATATGTTATATCAGAGTTTAAATATTTTAATTGCATCACTTAATGTGAGTTGGAAGGACTTGTGGCATTGGAGGCCTTCCTTGAGCTGACCTTCGTGCAACACGCAAACTAGGTTATTATTATCGGTGTGGAGATGTCAAATCTTTGAAGCCGAAAAGAAAACAATATTTTGAATGAAATGTTTTTGTTACGAGGTGTTGAAAATAGGATCATTACCGGATAATATTGTTCTGAGGTGCATCGCCTTTTCTGTTGAATATCCTTGGAGTCAAGATGAAAATTCATGCTAAGAGTCCGGTTTCAGTTTGTTTTGTTTCTTTGAATTTCTGCAGGGAGAGAGGCAATTGCATACAGGTTGGCCTAAATTCCAATGGCGCATGTACATTACTACTGTAAATTTTGCATTATTTATATATTTCGATATATTGGTGCCCCTGAGTAAGACTGCATTTCCAATGGCAGTGATTTCTATTATTGTGACGGGGTTCGCCAGGCACTTCAACTCTGAGAACAATTTCAGACACAACGGATCTACTACCAGCTCTTCCATAATTTCGTAACAATCCTGAAGCTTTTGTGAGATTTTCCGACAAAAATGAACTAAATCAGCTTGGGTAATAACAAAATTCACGGGAATGGAACAATTTTTTTAAGGTTTAAATAATCAAGAAAATCTTTGAATTCAATGCAATAATAACCTTATCCACAGAGATAAACTTCCTAAGTTTTGTATTGTGCAAATATGCTTTTATAGGGATCAATTCATCCAATAAACTTCCTTAGTTTTGTATTGCGTAAATATGCCCTTATAGGGATAAGGGATCAATTCACCCATACATAGTATAGGGATAATGTTGCTAGATTTTTATAATGAAGGGAGTGGAGATCTTTCCATTAAGATAGGATGATTTATAAGTATTGGTGCCTATGGATTTATTAGTTGCATCGCATTTTACTTTTGCAATCATCATTTCTTATTACTATTCTCAAAACTAGATTTAGCAAAAAAAAATTGATACATGTATGTAATGTTTGTATTAGATAATTTATATTTGTATGGTATAAAACTAGAAACAAAATGCAACATTTTCCCTTTCTCATTCATATATAGCAATTAAATTATAAAACATAAGTCAAAGGACTATCCAGCCAAGAAGCTTATTTATGTTAGACATGGGTTACAATGTTTTTCACACTTTAGTTTATTAAATAATTTTATTCATATCTTTTTCTCCAAAATGCAAAATCATGTTGTTTCTCTGATGAAATTATTTTAAGACAATAAGTGCAAAAGAACTTAGGATTACCTCATTAAAAATTGGTAATCTCAATAATGAATTGGTAAAGACATTGTTATTAGTTGAGAGAAATAAAAAATTCAAATATTCTTTTTCCAGATATTAAAGTGATTTTTATCATTAATTAAAAGTTATTATTAAGATTTAGTCACAATACTAAATTCAAATAAATTGTTAAATATCTCAACATATTTCATGTAATTTTATACATAAAAATAACACAATGACATTAAAGGTGGTTGATATATGTTGATTGACATCATACAATACTTTGCTCGTAGCCTTTTACAAACTATAAGCTTTATAATTGAGTAGTTCAATAAAAATAAGATTAGACAAGCATAAAAAACAAATGAAAATTGAACCAAATTAGGGTTTATTCTCTATGATTACAAATAATCTCTATAAGCTGAGAATTTAAATCCAAAAGTAGCATACTGTGACAAGCTAGAGCCACAAATTCACCAACATCCATGTTGTTTTCCGTAAGTGGTGTTGGATATGTGCCATATTCTTTACACAACTAGCCGCAGTGGTGCTACGTTGTGTTGGGCACAACGAAAGGTCACAGGGAGTTCGAGGCAGCAACCAAAAAAAATGTGGACCCAATCATGGTTGGGAAGATTGAAGGATTGTGAGTTAACCTAGCCACAGTTTTTCGCATGGTTTGAGCATGATGGTTTTCCCCATGCTATTTTGTAGATTTGGTCAATAGAACTACAATTATGTTCTAAACGAGGTTAATGGATTGAGAATTTATGAATGCTTCAACATGTATATAATGTGTTGTAACATTGAAAATAAAATAATGAAAAATCAATCTGGTTTTCCTAGATTTATGTTCAGGAGAAAATTTTCTATGTGTATTTTATGTTCTTGCCATTGTATATTTTTCCTTTTTTTAAGAATTTGTTTGCAGATAATTTCTATATAGAGTTAAAACCTTCAAGTGATTCTACCAAACAACATATTGTAAATTAAATAAAAAGAATTATAATTTGATGCCAAGTATCTTCTTAATGATTTATGCTAAGAATTGTCACAGATTTTATTATTGTATGTAGTGAAATAGCCACACCAATCTCATTACAAGAGTGAGTGAGCGAGCGAGTAGTGACATGAATAAAGAATGGAGAAAAATAAATTAGATTAAGAAAAATGAAAGAAGTAGAAATTAAAGTGGAAACTACTTAAGCACTTGACCACAATAAAAAAAATTAAAATTATAAAAAAAATCCAATTTAAATTTTGAATTTCATCTTAATATTATTATTGACTACATCTAAAAATATTTCAACTTATTTAAAATTAACTATCCACATAATATTTATTAATAATATATTTTATATTCTAAAACACATTTCTAATCTAATAACACCTATTAACAAAGGTAATATTAACATACATTTTAAAATAAAATTTATATTAGTAAAATATTAATTTTACTAAAAGCTATATCACCATAATATAATTAAAGAATTGTAATAATTTTCTACTCTATTAGTTATCGTTTTTGTATGCATACTACTTTGCCATGCAAATATCATATTATTTTTTATAATTTTAATTTCACTTTTGGAACTTTCCTTTTTTTAATTTTTATCTTTTCATTTATTATTTAAAGGAAAATACATGTTTAATAGTTTGAGTATGTTCTAATTTTCTACTAGGAAACTAGGTCACTGGCCATGCTTTAGTTTTTTAGCCAGTAAAATTTTGAACATAGAGTATATAAAAAGTTTTCTAAAAATTAATGTCCATAAGCTAAATAACTTGACTATATTGAATAACTAGAAATATAATAAAAGTCTATGAAACTGAAAAATCATGGACAAGGTATGGAATTGAAAGGATTCATTATAGATGCTTATCGATGTTGATGTGGACTCCCTAGATCAAGTGGGATGACAAAGTGTGCCTCTATCCTTTAGAATATCTAGCTAAAATCCTTCATTTGAAGTTTAAGCTCATTCATCATAAGTAAAATTTCATTCTTGTTAGCATTTCTACCTAACGATATTTTCCCCAACAAGGATTTCGTATTCTAATACAAGTCAATGATTTGAAGGTATTGGTTTTTCCTTCCCTATGTGTTTCATATGTTCGAGATCTATTGATAGTGTTTGAAGTCCACCAACATATGGGGTCTCCCTGGTATGAAGTCCCAACTAGACTCCACACCATTTGGGATAGATGCCCCATATGAGAATTCGGCCCAACTACCATTATATTGTTCTTAAAGATTTGCCTTGGCTACAATTATAAACACAAGAGAGTATGCACATAACTTTATGATAAGCGAGTTAACTTTGTGAAACATCAATACAATACATAAAAAGCTCTTTCATGGATGGGAAAAGAAAGAGTGAGCCTTTAGAATAAAAGTATTAGCACTCTCCTAATAAGGCACACATGAGCATAGAAATAATTGTTAATTAACTTGTGAAATAGTTCACAAAGTAACAATGTTCATAAAACAAAGTAGCAATGCACATTCAACAAGATATACACCAAAGCAAACAAAATAACTCATTTTCTTTAGTATGTATGAACAGAAACATATAAATTAAACATTAAAAGAATAGTCTTATGACATCTACGATACATGCATGAAAGTGTGTTGGCTCTAAGAGCTTCAAGATATTAAGTGAAATTTACAAGTACACAATTACAATGATGCAACACTAGCCGCAATAGTGGAACATTAAGTGATATGTAGCTGGATGTTAGTTTTTTTGTGCTAATTTCAACTTCAGATTTATAAAAATGTGCTTTTCAATTGCTTCATGTGCATGATTCCTTTATGATATTTGCGAACATAAACAGATAGATTTTTATGTCAAGTTCTATTTGAAATCATGAGTAGAAAAGCATGAAAGTAAAGTGTTGAACAACAGCAAGAAAATGAATAGCAAACCATAAAGAAAAACACTTAACATAGTGTTTTGATAAAGGAGTTCACCTCTCCTAGGCTACATCTCCTTGGTCTTGTTATCTTTCTAAGAAACTCTCCTAGGTTGTGGCTCGGAGATCCCTGGTAACATATAATCTTCAATATTGTTCTAGGAGCTATTGGAATGGTTGAAGGTTTGGATCAAGCCAGATAACCACTTCAACTCTATTTTCACTCCAGACATGCATGAACACCCTTAGCTTGACAAGGCTTTAGACCACTAATGCTCAATAGTTTGTAGATTCAATGGATAGATGGACAATATTGACTATACCAGCAGATGCATACATAAACATATATGTGTGGCTAGCTACAGGAAGTAAATGAAACTTGCAAATCTAATTTATCAACACAGAGATAAGATGACAGTTATCTGGAATTAGACACAAAAGAAATCATGAATAGACTTATCCAAGTGCAAGCTTAGAACAAAAGAAAAATGGACATTGAACATGTAACAGCAAAAGAAGCTTGTATTACTGGAATGAAGATGAGAAGTTGCAAGGAACAGCGTATCTACAGTCTCCAGAAGTTGAACCCTTGTTTCTTCTAACTTTCAGCCATTTATAGGCTTTTTACAATCCTCTCAGGCTCTCTAAGGCTCGAGATGTCTTAATCTATGCCCTCTGGCTTCTAAATACTTGATGCCATAATTAGACTAGCATGAGCACAGGGGCACGATTTCTAACAAACACAGTAACTGATTTTGGTCACTTCACCGCTCTGTCAGGTGGCTCGAACGTGCTGTGATGTTTCATGATCATTTTTGTTCATTCAGCTGCATCGTGCTACTGTTTTTCCCCTTTCGGCCATGCTTTCTGTTATTCTAGTTCAACTGTCCACCTGCCACAGATACTGACAGAGCCAACCACTTTCCTCCTTGGGTGACTGATGGGAAGCGGGGGTTAGAGGCATATGGGCCATTAGATCGAGGGAAATGGACGGTGGAGATCAAACACTGGAGGCCTGGAGTCGTGGTAGGATTGGAATAAGTCTGAGTCATCAAATCTCAGATGAGCAGATCAAACGGCTATTGGGCGAAGGAGGTGCTTGACAGATAATGCCCGGAGGCGGTTTCATTTGGGTGGAAATGGTTTCTATCGAGTGCTCATCGAGTGGTAAGTGATAAAGGCTGAAGTCTGCCCGATGCCATTCACCGCACGCCACATAGCAACGGAGGAGAGAGAGGAAACCACCTTTATCGAGTGGGTATTCCTCTCGCTAGTTGCCTGCGCAATATGAGCGACAGCCGTTAGATCTGGTGGGGGTGATCTAACGGTGGAGATCGATCGAGCATATCTCGTTGATTGGGTGAAGTGTGGGCCATCAGATCGGTGGGGAGATCGACAGGGGAGGGACACAGAGGTACGAGATGTCCTCGAGAAATGTGCAGAGGGAGAGTATGGACAGAAAGGTAAGGTTTTCGGGGGTTTTTTGAACATTAGCACATGGATTAATTTATGTAGGACCAAGGCAAAAGTGGGTTTGTTAGGGTGTGAGGGTTGGGTTAGGGTATGAGCGAACGAGAATGGAAGTGTTAGCCCTGAGTTGCAACCTGCTATTTTGAAGGCTAAAGGAAGGAGATGGTCTGCTTTGTTGTCCTGGAGAGGTCCCCACACTGGCTCATTCTAGGGATGAAAGCCTCCCTGTGAGGTTTCATGAACTGCAGACTATTTCCTTTCCAGTAAAACCAAAATCAAATCTTCCTCCTAGTGTTCCATTGGGCATGGAGTCTATTTTGCCTAAAAATAAAAACTGAAAAAACATATTTACAATACCAAGGCTTTAAAGCCTTAAATGAAATAAAGTTTCAAAAACCGCCCATTGACTGGGCTACCAAAAACATCTCCTCCTTCCAGACTGTGCAGAATAAAGGTATTGTTCTACTGAATTTGAGTGATGACAAACAAACCTGTCCATAAGGAGTCAAACTTACCATGATTACCTTTCTTTTCCTTAAATGCATCCCATTTGAGAACCCAGTCACCAACTTGGAAATTGTCCACTTTTGCCTTCTTGTCAAAGGTTTCTTTGATTTTCTTCTGATGAGATTTTGACTTCTCAACCAGCTGCTCTCTGATCTCTTGTAGTTTGACCAGGTTATTCATTCTTCTTACCATGTCATTCTCTTCATCTTGTTCTTCTTGCAGGAATTTGGCCATAGGGAGAATCAGCTGGATAGGAAAAATAGCATCAGTGCCATAAACCAGCTTGAATGGAGAATTTCCTATGGACTTCTTGTTGGTAACCCTGTCAGCCCATAGTGCAAACTTCAACTTGGAATCCCAGCTCTTTTTGTTGTCTTCCAACAGCTTTTTGATTATCCTCACAAGACTCTTGTTAGATGATTCTACCAGGCCATTGCCTTGAGGATAATATAAGGTAGAATGCACCAACTGAATTCCCATGGATTCACACATGTCTACCAATTCTTTTACCCTGAAATTTGTTGCATTATCAGTGCCTAGTTTGGTTGGATAACCAAATCTAGTGAAAATATTCTCATTCAAAAACTTTATGACAACTTGGTGATTAGCATTCTTAGTGGGTATAGCCTGAATCCACTTGGTGAAATAACCGGTGGCTACCAAGATCCATTTATGCTAGCCACTAGAATGTGGGTTGATCTCACCTATAAAGTCCAAGCCCCACTGCTGGAAGGGACCATTGACAAGTACTGGCTTCAAGGGAATAGATTTTAGCTATTGTCTCCCTGCAAACCTCTGACACTTATCACAAGATTTCACAAAGGAAAACACATCAGAGAACAGAGTAGACCAATAATACCCAGCCCTTAGGATTTTTTGGGTTGTGATTTTCCAATAATGATGCCCTCCACAAATGCTAGAATGGAACTGGTGCATGACTTCCACATATTTTCCTTTATCTAGACATCTCAAGAGGATTCTTGATGGGTCTTTCCAGTAAAGTAGATTTTCATTAATGCAAAATTTGGCTGATCTGAGTTTAATGGCTCGGGCCTGACTTGAGATAAACCCTGGAGGGACTTCTAGCTCCTGCAAAAATTAACTATGTTGGAATACCATTGACAGGTGGCTAGATTTTCAACTAAAGCCTAATTCTGCTTTGTTCTTCTGCTGCTTCCTCTGTCTACTCATCACTTGAAATTGGACTCATGCAATTGATGTCTAACAAGCTGCAATTTTCCTCAACCATAAGTTTAGCCAAGCCCTGGCCTTTGATAAGCTTAGTGGACTTCACCTCTATGTTGAACTCTATGAACTTTGCAATCCATTTAGCTCTCTTTCCATCAATATTTCGCTGCATTACGACATCTTTTACTAAGGCTGAAGGTACATATGCAACCACTTTCGAATGTTGAATATAAATTATGAATGCCTTCAAAGATTTTATGAAAGCGTAAGCTTGTTTTTAAATAAGGTCATACCTTAATTCAGCATCCCTCAGAGTTTTGCTGAAAAAGGCCACAGGGTGCTCTAGACCTTCATCATTTTTCTGCAATAGAACTGCTGCAAGTGTATCATAAGAGGAGAAAGAGAAGATCTCCTTAGTGTAATCTGGACTTATTAGGGTGGGAGCTTCCATGATAGCTTGTTTAATGGCTTCAAAAGGGCTTCTTGCAGCATCTGTCCATTTTATTTCTAACCCTTTCCTCAACATGGAAGTGATGTGCTTCACTAACTCTACAAAGTTTGGAATGAACCTTCTGACAAAGTTAATCTTGCCCAAGAAATATTGAATGTCCCTTTTTGACCTTGGGATGGATAATATCTTAATTGCTTGAACTCTGGCTAGATCAATCTTCATGCCTTCAACAGAAACAATATGTCCCAGAAGTTTGCGTTCTTCTAGAGAAAAATGTTATTTCTTTGGGTTCACAGAGATTCCAAATTGTCTACACTTTAGAAACACCTTCTTCAAGTGATGAAAATGGTCCTTGTGATTGCTGAAAAAACGGTTATGTCATCAAGGTAAATAAGGACAAACTTGTCCTTCTCTCCCACAAAGGCTATGTCCATGGCCCTCTGAAAATTAGCCCCAGCATTCATCAGTCCAAAAGGCATCTTGGAGTACATGAAAGTGCCCCAAGGAGTAGTGAAGGCAATATTTTCCTGATCTTCTGGATGTACAACAATCTGATTGTAACATGAAAATCCATCTAAGAAAGACATGACTCTAGCCCCTAAAACTATTTTCCAGCAAGTGCTCCATCTTAGGCAAGGGGTAGTTGTCTTTTCTAGAGCATTTGTTCAAATTCTTGAAGTCAACGCAAAGCCTGATTTCTCCAATCTTCTTTCTGACTACCACAAGGTTAGCTATCCACTTTGAATACCTTAGGGGAACTATGATCTTGGCATCCAACAGTTTCTTAATTTCCTTTTCAATCAAAGGCAGTAAGAGAGGGCTGATAGGTCTTAACTTCTGCTTAAAAGGGATGGTGTCCTTCTCCAGTGGAATCTTATGCTGAATGATGTTTCTGTCATAGGTCTTAAGATCATTGTACTCCTAGGCGAAGATATCAACAAATTTATTCATTAGGGTGCAATAGTCAGAACTTTGGGCAGCAGACAAGTGGGTGGATAGATTTATGTACTTTGGATGATCTGGGCTCCCTATATTATGCCTATGAACTGCAAACTCATTTTCTTTTTGGGTAGGCCTATAAGGTACATCATTATGATAAAACAGCTTCTCTAGTGGCACCAATCCTTTGGGTATATGGTTACTAGGCAGTTGGACAACGTTATCTTGTCCAATCTCATTCTTTAGCTCGAACCGATTGCATTCTTCAATGGTTTTGTTTTCTTGGTTAATGTGCATTTCAAAAAATTCATCAATTACTTGTAAAAACCTATTAATTTCATCATCATATTTGAAAAATCTTTGGTATTTGACATTATCAGGCAGAGATGGTCTATGTTTCACCTGAACTTCATAAGTCAATTTAGGAGGAAAAGGGGGAATAAACGCACTAGCAGATATAGCAAGGGAATCAACAAGCTGGTTCTTCATTCTAGGGATGTAAGAAATACTGAAACTATTAAAAGAACCCTTGAGCTTCCATACCTCATCTCTGTATGCTTTCAGCCTTGGATGCTTTGCCTAGAAAGTTTTGTTCACTTGCTGAATGATAAGGTCTGCATCTCCAAACACTTTTAGACCTTTGATGCCCATTTCTTTAGTAGTGTTTAAGCCTAATATCAAGGCTTTGTACTCTTTTATGTTATTAGTAACCTGAAAATTTAACTTGAAAGATAAATGATTGCATTCTTGTGTGGGGGATACAAGGACTACACCTGCCCCTGTAGCTTCCTTAGAGCAAGCTCCATCAAAGAAGATGTCCCAAATTTGTGGGCCTTCTTCCTCTATGATCGGGCAAACTGGTCTCCTAAACTGCATGGAGGCCAACTGGGATTCTTCAATTTGAAGAATATAGGCTCCAAAATCAGTGCCAAGAGCATAGATGGGATGATTAGTAGGATTCTTCTCATCACTGATGATACAAGCCAACTGAGCTTCTCTATATAATCTCCTACTCTTACCTCCAAAAACTAGGATAGTAGCATAGGAAAAATCATTTTGCAATGTTTCACCTAATCTCTTTATTCAACCTATGGAAAGCAACATGCCAAACTTTGGGGGCACATCTGCTGCCACAATATCCATTGTCATGCTCTTCATAGGCAGCTGAGACAAGGTGATTGCTACGTCTTTGATTAATCCCAAACATTTCACTTTTATAGAGTCAAAAGAAAACAAGTTATGATAAGGCTTGGTAATGTCAAGACCCAACTCATCCATGACGGCCTTGGGCATTAGATTATGGCTGGCTCATGTGTCCAGAAGGTAGTTGCGAAGGATTTTGTCATGAATAGTCAAAGAGACATAGAATGATGGGGAGTTGTCATTATAATTTTCAATCATTGGGCTGAGAACAACAGTTGGTTTATCATCTTGCAGATTTACATAGTCAATGGGGGCTTTGATGGCATTGGGCTCAAGGGCCTCAAGGATAGATCTCTTGAAGGACTCATTATTTACTAGTTCAATCAGAGGTATGGGTATCCTTAGCTTCTGAATTTCTGATTGAAAATTGAAAGGAGAAGGGGACTTGTTAAGGCCTCTTACCTTGTGAGCTGGAGCTTTGAGGATAATAGGATCAACCGCTGGTCGCTTCTAGATTTCAGCTTGTGTACTGCAGGGACAACAGCTCTTTGAATAGGAGTTTCCTCGGCATTATTCATCTTCGACCTCAGATTATATTTGTTTTGACCTTCAGTTTGCAGAACAACATCACCATCCCATCCTTGGTTATTCTGGTCATTGAATAATGAATTTTCATAGGCAGTTGAGGTCAGAAAGGAGGCACTGCCTTTGTCTTCAAGACAATGGATCTCATCATCTTCTTCAAAACGCTCTTCCTCCATGATTGTGTTCTGAAAAGGGGTCTTTACCCTTTGGTCATCATTGGCATCTTTGCTTCTTTGTAGAATCTGCAACTGCTCATTTGTTCCTCTATACGGATTTGGATTTATAGAATCAAAGGTATTGGGAACTCTTCCTTTCCCGGAGTGCTACTCAACTTTTAATTTGGAGATTTCAGAGGCTAATGACTCTATCATCTTAGTCATTTTCTCTATCTTGGGATCTGAAGATGATGAAGACTCACCCCTCTGTCTCCTTCTATCAACATTACCTTTGAGCTTCTTTGCAGCCATAATGTTTGATTCTACTTCCAAGGCTACATCCTGCATATCAGCCAAAGTAGCACATCACCTCTACCTCAATAGTAGACAAAAGTCAGAATCAAAAGCACTGGCATAAGTGAGTTTAGCAGAGGTAGCGGTGGGTTTTACTTCAGCTGGTATCTTGTTGTACATTCGATTAAACGTCTTATTAAAATCAGACAACAACTCACCATTTTCCCTCTTTAAGTTCCCAAACTCGGTGTGGTAGTAGAGGAGATCCTTCTTATCCCCCCAATGCTTTAGGAATGCATCATATAAAGCCTCAATATCTGCTATAGATCTTGGGGTCAGTTCTCTGAACCATTTTCTAGCCTCCCCATCTAGGCTTTAGACAAAGACTCTCATCCACACATCATCTTCACTAATGTCCAGGTTATCAACATAGCTATAGAATGATTCAAGATGTTCCTCAGCTGTAACACCTTCAGTCCCAGTGAACTTAGGCATATATTTCTGATATTCTCCAGTAGGCTTGGCATTCAAAGGAGTACGCAGCATTAGAGGTCCATACCTAGCAGCTATGATTCTTTCCATTTTGGTGGGTGCTTGTGGACCTGCCATAGTTGTGGTGGTGTTGAGGCCTCGAAAATCGCTGCCACAACAAAGGGGAAACCACCCGGTCCAGACCTTAGTACAGCTCCTTTTCCATTTGGAATAGTGGCTCCGACTAGGGATAATGGGACCAGTTTCCCAATAATGGATAAAAGTGGGATGGACGAGTAACTTATGAGGTATGATAGTGATAAGTGAAGAACTAAAACTATCAGCGAAATATATATTAACTATAATCTAATCCCGGGACTTATCAATCTTTCCGAGCGTAGCGTTTGATAATTTGTGCTTTAAGGCAGGCATATAGATGACTCTAACACTAAAGCATAGACGTTTAAACAATTTAAAATTGCTCTGCATAATTAGTTATGCAGAGAATTAATAGCGAATTACTACACATTGTCATTCATATCATTGCTACATGCATGATTAAAAGAAAGGCATATCACAAAACATCCAATAGTGGAATGAAATGAAGATTTGATGTTACAGCGCATACATGTATTCAACAATAGCAAAAGATAATAACACAGCAATTCATATGAAAGGAAAGAGGACAGATGCAGATAAAAGTACCATGTAAGCTGCTCAACAATCCATTATATAAATCGCTACGTCGCAGTCCTTCCTTCAAACCAGAAAGCATTCCAAACAAGAGACAATAGTGCACAAATGCATAAAACAACCTTCTCATCAAATTAAGGACTATCGGTCGAGTTTCACAAAAGAATATAGGCTGAAGCACAGTAGTGCAAACTTCAGCCTTTAAGTCTATTACAAAATTTTACGACCCTTTCCAAAACAATGAAAGGGTATATAAATACTAATCTAATCTAAATATCTAAGAAAAACTGAAAAACTATTAAATTGGCATCCATAACTATTTCTCCATCTTTCTTGGCGATCTAGCAGTCGGCAGCAATGCTTCATTCGGTGGGCTCTTTGCCTTTAAACCTCAACTGACATATCGCAAGCATTGGCTCTACTTCCGGTGGAGTGTTGAGACGCGATGTGAGCTAGGCATCATATGTGGCATCCTGAATGTCGGGGATTAGGCACTAGAGAGCATCTGTTAAACACTTAAGAGCCGACCTTTGAGTGTGCGGCTTGATTCGAAAGAGCCAATATGCGTCGGAGGTTAAAGTTTTTACTCTAGCGATTAACTTTCTCTTTTCCTCCAGTCCATGATAACTTGTTTGTTCAATCATGTTCGCTGTGGTTATGCTTCCAGGTGTACACTGAGAGATCATGTTGGCCCAATAGAGTGTATTGTTGACCAAATCAATCATATTGTTGGCAATCATTTTACACCTTGAAGCTGCCCTTTCCGCTTTCATCATCTGAGTGTTCCATTCCGTGAAGAGTATGTCTTTGAATGGCTCATAGATCCTAGGCAAGTTTGCTTCTTTTCCCACATCAGTATCTTGCCAATCAAGATATGAGGTTATGGTTTCTTCGGTATGATCTAGCTAATTTCTGGATTTTTCGATTTGCTGACATACTGTTATAGATACTTCACATAATGGCTCAGCCTCAGTTAGTTGTTGGCACGAGAGTCTAACCTGAGAGATTAATGCATTATTTATTTGAGCTGCCTCTGCTCTGAAATCTTCGACTTTCTTAGTGCCCTTTATATCTTCGAGTTGTGCTAATAGTTGAGCGATTTGCTCATCCTTTGACTTCGTCATTAGCTCGTTTTCCGCTCTCAATTGTGCCAATGCCTCCGTTAATTCTTTCTGCTTCTGGATTGCGCTCTGATCAATCCTCTGTTTTTCAGTCTGCAGTTGCTGGGTTAATACATTGTTTGCTTGCTGTTGCGCCAGCAACTGCTCTTCTACCTGTGTTGCCTTGTTTCGCACTTCGGCTACTTCTACTTGCAATGCACAAATCTCCTGGTCCTTAGTCTTTAACAAAAGACTTACCTCTGATGCTTTATCAATAGTTGCTGCAGAATAACCTCCCGCATACTGCGATAGCTTAGTTAGATCATCAGAGGGGTCCAATTCTTCCTTCCAGACTACATTCCCCGTGACTGTCTGCTCAGGAAAGATGGAAGGTTGATCAAGCCTTCATCTCTTCCTTGAGCGCTTAACAACTGCTTTGTGCCTAGGGCTGTAGAAAACGTCCAGGGGAGGAATATCTTCCACCTGGAGCACAATCTGATTGGAAGGGTCTTTGGTGATTACCTCGAGATCCTTTGAAGTGGGTGGGCCGCTGGTTCCGCTTAGAACCTGAGAAGAAGTGGTGTCTGGTGCGTCTTTGGAGCCTTCCTTTCCACTGATAATGGAATCAAATTGATTCCATTGTTTCAGCAATTCAGGATCTATGGAGGTCTGGGATTTACTCTTCTCCTTTTCTTGTTCCAACCTCTTTTGCTCCTCCAACTCTTTCTGTTGTTGTTCTTCTAACTCCTTTCTCTATTTCTCTTCTTGCTCTCTTCTTTGCTTATCCGCTAATTCCTTTTTCTGCCTATCTGCCAGTTCTTTCCTTTGTTTTTCTTCTTCTTCCTTCTTCCGCTGTTCCTCCATCTGCTTTTGCTTTCTCTGTTCTTGTTCCTTCTGCTCTTTCTGCTGCTTATCCATTTGCTCCTTTCTCTGCTTCTCTGCCTGTTGCTTCTCTTGCCTTTCCTCCTGTTGTTTATTTTGTTCTTTATTTATAACAGGAGGTTGGCTTGTCTATTTCTGACCGGGCTCGCTTGAGGAGGACGCTGAGGTTAATGACGATAAATCCAGAGGCAGAGTTTGCAACCTCTGCTCTCTGAGTTTATTGAACTCAGTTAAATTCTCATCATTGTATCTCATCTTGGCAGGCTGCTTGGTTTGGCTTATTGAATTAGCAGCTGCGAACAAGTCATCAAACTCATCCTCTTGATGGCCAATCTTAGTCAGTTTGGCCTGTTCTAAGGCATTGTAGGCAGTTTTATGTGGATCATAGAGTCTGGCTGGCATAGTGGGCAGGGATAAAGCTTGCATCTTTATAGCCTCCTTTTCTGCATGCTGAATATTATGCAGAGTAAAAACACCCATCCTCAAGGGAAAAGAGGGCCAGCCCCTCTTCTTCTCTTTCTTGAGTGTTTGGGTTACACTCTTGGCCATAATTTGGTAGGATATCTCTCAGGCTAACAGTTTGTCTGGAACATATAGGGGGAGAACATGCGGTTTGGCTTGGCTTCCATAAACCCTAATATAGGTAAAGTGCTCTTCTCCAAACCATCCTGCTACAGCTGGTAAGTCGAAGGAAGCAAGATAGGAGATTTTGGGAATAGGCCGATCAAAAATGGAATAATGAATGGGAACCATAAAACCATTGCAAATTTGATACAAATGGTCCTTGTAAGAGGACTTCCATAATTTCCGATGATACAAATGAATGGGCGAAGGGTCTTGGGTGTTCCATCTCCAACCGAGGATGGGAAACTCAGAGTTAAAACACAATGTGTCCATAATGTAGGCGCTATAATAAAATGGGGGGATTTTCCTTTCGGTGACTACAGATTTAGCTCTAAAATCCCGAACAGCTACAGTCAATTTATCAGAAAGAATGGTGGCCCAATCCATGATAAAACTATTAACAGCTGCTTCCATTAGGGGAACCATTTCTATATCGAAATTGGCAGAATCATGTAATCTCCATAGCCTACACATCATAATTCTCGCATAGCAATAGGGAGAAGCTAAGGAATCGACGGAGTACTTGCTCGAGCTTTCGTGCTTGTGTTTGCCTGGGTTCTGCCTCCAATCCCGAATGGGCTCAGATGGTACTTCATTTTCAGCTGCAAACTTCTCCACGAAGTCTTTGTTGTAGATTTTCTCTGGCTCAGGCAGATGATACATTTCCCTCAGGTGCTCTGGCTTGAACGACCCGAAAATCCGTCTGTCTCTTGTGTGGAACGTTCTGTCAATGATTGGAATTTCCTCAATTGCCCATCGCACTACATCAGTGTAGGGAAGGACTTGCTCTCTGGCGGCTATTCTGTGAAGAAAGGAATCGGCCAACTCTTTGAGAGTTGCGTCGGACTTTTTGAGTGGGTCCGCAATAGCCACTGTCGCTGAAACTTCTGGTTGTTCGGCCTCTAATAGATTATATGTGCCCTGCCATGTAGTCTTGTTAAGACCAGTGCATGTAGTATCTGAAATGACGCCTTTTTTCTTATCTGCGGCTCCTTGACCTGCTACAGGTGTAACAGCAGAGCCCGTATCCCTTTTGGATCTTTTCCCCATCATGCTTAAGCTTCTCTCAAAAGCCGAATCCTACACAATTGCAAGAGAAATCGTAACAACATAATAGCAGTAACGCTTCACGGTGGGATAGACATATCATTTGAAGCGTGCCAAGATTAATTTTCAAAAGTGGCTGCGGATCCAATCGCTAAG
Source organism: Pinus tabuliformis (assembly GCA_031772625.1). Lineage (NCBI taxonomy): Eukaryota > Viridiplantae > Streptophyta > Pinopsida > Pinales > Pinaceae > Pinus > Pinus tabuliformis. The sequence continues at coordinate 472,856,599 of CM062808.1, forward strand.
AGGATATTGCAGATGCATTAATGGTGATTTGAGGCCTGCTACCCATTAAATGTGATGATTACACCGTTATCCGGGTGAATGACTCACTTAAGCGTGCAACAGATATTCTGGCGGTTAAACGCATGTGTTCATTAATTGAAGGGGCAAAATCTTTTAAATACACACGCATTACCTTATCCCTTGCATTAACGGCATTTTGGGATTCACGCTTTGTCAACCGGATATGAATATAAAATTAAAGCTTTAAGTGATGGCTTTTAAGACTGCCGACCACCGATGAGCGATATCGCATCGCTTCGGGGAATAGGTGCTGCACAATTATCACCAAATGATCGTGCCGACAGCCGATAAGCGATATCGCATCGGGCTAGCGCATGGAAACAGAAGTAGGTGCATATAAAATGGTTTGGGGTTACCGATTGCGATATCGCATCGCATCGGGGGTAGGAACCGGGTGCCTCACCGAAGTGTGTGGAATTCTGCCGACGGCCGATAGCGATATCGCATCGGGTCGGGATTTAAATCATAAAGCAGTTTCACATGAGGTATCGCCGATCGCCGATATCGCGTCGCGTCGGGACATGAGTTATGAGTCGTTAGTGGTGTGCATGTAACATTGCCAATCGCCGATAGCGATATCGCATCGGCGGAGACCAAAATGCCATTTGAATGCATCTCTCATGTTGTTGCGATATGCGATCTTGCGATCGCTTTATCGCAATAACAAAAGATTATTTATTATTTGAAACATTGATGTCCCAAAAAGGCTTAGATACCTGAAAGCTCATTTGATTATGCGGCCTTTTTTGAACATGCAAGCATTGATGCCAAAATTTTAAAAGGGACCCATTCCATATGTTAATTTTGAAAAATAAGAATGATATGAAATGGGGGGTTGTTGTAGGGCACAACAATTGGCGATTTGCTGGAAGAACCAGTTATCTCTGAAAGTAATCCAAATACTTAAACTTTTGAAAACTAGAAACTCAATCAGAAGGGAAAAACTTCTAATTTAACTGGATATTCGCGCGTTCTGAACCAAGTGAATTCTGTTAACTTCTTTCCTTTTGGTTTCGAGAAAAATAAATACATTCTAAGTCTTAAAATAGGCCTTTATTGGTTTATAATGATAAAACAAAAACTTTCCGAAATCAGCTTTTATAATTAACCCATCTGTCATAGGTAGAGCCTCTATTGCCAGCAAACGTTTATAGTCTCGACAAGGATACCTTTTAACCATAGTATTATTCACTTTTCCATTCACATAAGATTGTAGTTAACAGAATGAAACTAAAATATGTTCCCATATTTTATTTATTTTATTTATTTTTTCTTCTTTGTCATTGATAAGATAAAAAGCCATTGTCCTGGTTTGGTGGCCAGCTGTTGACAATGCCATTCACTGGTAATAATTTAACTGAACAAGCCGGCTCGTGATGAGACCTCTTGTCTTGAAATTTCAAGCCATTACCCTGTTATGATAGGCAGTATTGGTAATGTCAGTCAAACTACTTTCCTATGAACATGGTAAGCAGGCTTGTAATAAGACCTCTTATCTTTAATCTTCTATATTTTAGAATTACACTCTGAGTAACCATAAACTTTAGTGAATGGGGTGAACAATTTTCTCCTTAAGAGTAAATGGATGACAGGTGAAGAGTTGAAGATGCTGAAAATGGGTTAGTTTTCATCTTAAAATGAATGACCTTTGGAGACCAGTTTTTGAAAACCGAGAATGATTTACAGAACTTTTACCTTTCGAGAAGAGTCTTCAAAACATTAGGTGGTGATTTCAGAACAAACAGATATCTAGTTCCCTAGAAATTATTCCTTTTGGTTGAGGGTTCTACTATCTAAAAGCAAATATTTGTATTATTTTGTGAGACAGCTTTTTCAAACCAAGCTAAAGGTCAATGGAGATACTCTACAGTTTTATTTCCTATCGATCCTACAAACTACACAAATCTACAAAGAGGAGAAGGGATCACCTTCTCAATTAAAGAATTTCTTCAAGATCAGGCCATTAACAGGGAGAGAATCTCTCAACCCTGATAAATCTTGCAACATAAAGGTTGAATGGCCTATCTTGTCACAGATCTGAAATGGTCCAAGCCACATTTTCTGAAATTTGGTATGCTTACCTTTATCTTCATGGGCCTTGTCCCATTTGAGAACTAAGTCACCAACTTGGAAGTGTTTGGAATCGGATGAGGTTAAGTCAAAGGATGCTTTGATCATTTGTTGATGTTTGGCATGGGTGATTCTGGCTTTCTCCCTTTCTTCTTCTAATTTGAGAATTTGGTCATGTCTAAGTTGGATAGAGGAAGAAGGAGTCTCTTCGATGTACTGTACTAGGGCTAAAGAGGGTAGAACAAGATTGGTAGGCAATACTGCTTCTTTTCCATAAACTAGATTAAATGGGGAGGAACCTATAGAAGCCTTTTGTGTAACCCTATCAGCCCATAATGCAAACACTAGAGATTTGTGCCAGTTTCTATGATTCTGTTCAACAGTTCGCTTAATGATTTTGATGAGATTTTTATTAGTAGATTCTGCTAAACCATTTCCCTGGGGATAATAATTAGCAGAATATTTCAGTTTAAACCCCCTCTTAATAGCAAAATCATATATAGCATTTCCTGAGAAATAGGAAGCATTATCAAAAACGAGAGCGTTTGGGACACCAAACCTGGTAATGATGAATTGGTCTATGAACTCGATGATTGCCTCTGAATTTGCTGCCTTCAAAGGAATAGCCTCTACCCATTTGGTAAAATAAGCGGTAGCAGTGAGGATATACCTGTGTTGTTTGGAAGATGGTGGAGTAATCTCTCCAATGATATCTAATCCCCATTGTTCAAATGGTTGTTCAATGTTAACAGGTTGCAGGGGGAAAGCTGATTTATGTTGTCTTCCACTAGCAGTTTGACAATTGAAGCATTTTCTTACGTATTCATGAGCATATCTAAACAGAGTAGGCCAATAATATCCAGCATGAATAATTTTGTGGGCTGTTGTGTCCGCTCCAAAATGTCCTTCCGATGGCCCATCATGTAGCTCTTGTAAAACTTTTTGAGCTTCAGGTCTCTCAAGACATCTTAACAGGATAGAATCATAATTTTGTCTAAAAAGCACATCATCAATGAGAGTGAAATTTTTCGCTTTTAACCTAATGGCCCTTTTATTTTTGTAAGATAAATTTGGAGGAGCATAACCATTTTTCAAATAAAATATTAAATCTGCATATTGAGATTCGGAATCAGTGACACTTATCTGATTGATTGATTGAGTCTGATCCATGTCGCTTGATTCAGGAATGTTTGATGCTCCTGCCAATATCCTGCAAAAACCTTGGCCCCTAACAATCTTTGCTGGCTTTATTTCTAGGTCATTTTCTTGAAGTGTTGTGACCCAATTGGCTCTTCTTTCACCCAATTCTTTTTGAATTAATAGTTGCCTTACCTCTGGGAAAGGGACTATAACTTTCGTGTGAGTTTTCAAAAGAAAGGGCCTGTAATGTTTAACTGCTTTGAACACAGCAAAGGCTTGTTTCTCCACATCGGAATAATTTAGTTCGACACCCTGAAGATTTGAGCTAAAAAATGAAATGGGTGCTTCCAAGTTGTGAGCATTTGGCTGCGTGAGAAATGCAGCATAGGATACATCGGACGCAACGGTATACAATGTAAAATGATTAGAAAAATTGGGAGTATTCAAGGCTGGGGAATTGATTATTGATTGCTTGATAACATCAAAAGCTTGCTTTTCTTCTAATCCCCACTTGAAGACTGAATTCTTCTTGATCATTGTCTGAAGTGGTAATACAATTTGAGAGAAATCTGGAACAAATCGTTTGACAAAATTAATCTGACCCAAGAATGACTGCATCGATTTTTTATTGTGTGGGAAAGGGATTTCAGAAATTTCCTTAATCCGATCAGGATCAATATAAATGCCATCTTTGGATACTATAAAGCCTAAGAGTTTTCCTTGATCAAGAGCAAAGAAAGACTTCTTTGGGTTTAGAGAAATACCATATCTTTTGCATCGCTGAAAGATTTGATTTAAGTCATGCAAATGATTATATCTCTTTTTAGAATATACAGTAATATCGTCTAGGTAGACGACTACTGATCGATTAATCAACCCTTTGAAGGCTATATCCATGGCTCTCTGGAATGTCGCTCCCGCATTTATGAGTCCAAAAGGCATTTTCTGATATGCATAAGTTCCCCATTTTGTTCTGAATGTGGTTTTAAGTTGGTCATCAGGATGAACCAAAACTTGGTTATATCCGGAGAATCCATCAAGAAAGGACATCAATTCAAAACCTGCTACTGATTGAAGAATTTGCTCCATAGTAGGTAACGGGAAATTATCTTTCAAGCTTGCTTTATTGAGGTTCCTGAAATCAATACAGATTCGAATGTCGCCATTCTTCTTCCTGACTGGCACCATATTAGAGACCCAATTTGAATGTCGGACCGGAAAGATAATTTTGGCTTTCAAAAGCTTATTAAGCTCCGACTTTATCTGGGTCTCCAAATTTGGATGTATTTTTCTTAATTTTTGCTGAATTGGTTTCTGATCAGGAAGCATAGGGATGGTATGATGGATAATAGATGTATCATATGTCTTTAGGTCATCATATTTCCAAGCAAAGACCTGTTTGTTTTTTCTCAATAGTTTAATAAATGCTTCCTTTTCTTCTTGGGAAAGTCCTATTCCTAAGTTGATGTTTTGAGGAGCATCGTCAGTGCCTAGATTTATTAATTCAAACCTAAGGGTGGAACTTTGAAGCTTTGCATTAATTACAGGTTTAAACCTGTCTTTGATATCGTAAAGGTCTTCAAGCTTCACCACGGGTTTGGGAATTGAATTTTCTTGAGGCGCTTGTTTCATCTGTAGATCGTGATCATCTTCCTCAATGACTTGATTGTCATAGGATTTTTCCGAAGTTAGAAACTGCAAGATATCTTCGTCATGGTTAAATACTCTCCAATTAGTGACATTGTCAGGAATTGAAGGCCTAAAAAGTAATTCTACAGAAAATCTATCAAGGCTGTAGTCTTCGGAAGGTAGAAGCTTAGAAGCTACATTGGCTAGTAGGTCGGCTGCTGAATTTTGTGACCTAGGAATGGAAGAAATGTTGAAGGCTGAAAAGTGTGAGGTAAGATCCTGTACTAGCGATTGATAATTCTTAAGGTGAGTCGAAAGGAAATGAATTGCATTTCTGACTTGTTTAACAATGATTTCCGAATCACCGAACACTTTTAGGTATCGCACTTCAAGGCCGATCGCTTTATATAAACCCTGGACCAAAGCTTCATATTCGGTTGTGTTATTAGTACACTCAAATTCTAACCTACAAGACAGCATTGTCTTTTCTCCTTGCGGGCTAACCAAAATGCAACCTGCTCCTGAGCCTTCACTGGACTTAGAGCCATCAAAATATAAAGACCAAAATAAAGAAGTATTAACAAAAATATCTACATTTTTCTCAGCATCATTAAAACATCTGGACTTATCTGTTTGTGAAAAATTTTCAATTTGAGATGTAAAATGATTAACTGAAAAAGGAGATGGTTGGGCAACAAAGTTGCCAAAGAATGATTCGGATGAATAGTTCCCCAAAATATTGTTGTTGAATGCCACAGGTTGGTTTTCTTGCTCAAATTCAGTAACTGTGTGGGTCATATGCTTCTCCCGATCGATCCTTATTTGATTCGGCTTTCCCTTGTAGGGAAGCCACATATGTGACCAATCTGTGGAAATATACCCATGTAGTTTTTCAGACCAATCTCTGCTTAAAATCAAACCATAAAATTCAGGTATGTCGGAAATTAAGATGTCAATCCTCTGAACAATTCTGGGGTCGGCTGACAACCTGATGGTTACAGAATTAATTTCTCCCACAACCTGCACCTTAGTCCTATCCAACTGTACAATATGAATGGCAGACTTCTGGGGTTCAATGTTCAGCTTAGAGCAAACTGAAGCTGGCATTATATTAGATGAAGCCCCTGAATCAATTAAGCAGTTGTGCAGGTTTCTATTATAAATCTCATAAGTCAGCAGGAAGGGTGGAGTGTGAGAATTTGATTTATCTCCAATTAAAACTGAATCGGTAATTTCAACCATACCTGCAGGAGGCTGGCCTGAATCGTTGGCATCTCTTGCACTGGGAAGGGGAGTAGAGGGAACAGCATTTAATTCTTTAAGAAGTAGCTTTTGTTGATGTTTCAGTTTACTAAGTTCAAACATGGTTATATTTGCCTTAGTTTTCTTCATGTCATCAACAATGTTATATTCCATTGAATCAGATACCACTAGAGTCTTGGATGTTGAAGGAGAACTAGAAGTTGAAGGCTGGTTTTGAGGAACTACTACAGGTGACTTCTTTGGGGGAACTCTTTCCTTTGCTGTAGTAGCGCCTGCACTCCTCTTCTTTGAAGTTGCCTGGGCGGGTTCAGGAGTGCTTTTACTTCTTGTAGTAACCGGAAAGGCTTCTTCTTCATTCTCGGTATCAGAGTTTGGGAGTATAAAATCCCACATTCCGTGGCATTCAGCTACTTCTTCTTCATCATCGGTCTGTGAAGATGTTTCCTCTTCGTCTTCTTGTTGGTCTGAATCAACGTTAGATATAACATTGGGCGGCTTAGATTCGGTTTTCTTAAAAGTTCTAAATGGTCTTTTGTTTGAAGTTTCGGCCACCTGCTTTTTTATCTCAACCATTTCGTTAGACAATGTTTTAAGGACCTTTTGTAAACCTTCCATGTCATACGGGTCCTTCGGGGTTTTCTTCTTGGAATCTTCTTTAAACGAGACTTTTTTAGCTTTTCTATCCTCCAGAGCAGCTTTCTTTTCTAGAGCATTGATGCGCTTTTCAACAGCAAGTGCCTCTCTCATGTTTTCAGCTAAGGTAGGTTTGCCAGCCCTGTCTACAAAAATGGCTATGTTGGCAGGTAGGGCAGTGATATACCATTCGCTTCGGATTTGTTCACTTGGTTTAGAAGCGGTAGGGATTTTATTCAGTAGTTTATTAAATCTGGCATTAAACTCCTTTATTGGTTCCCTGTGCTCTATTCTCAAATTGGAGAGGTCGTTTATTAAAGTTTCTAAGGACCTATCATCTCCATATTTGGTAAGAAACTGCTCTTGACATGTGTTCCAACTGGTAATCGAACCAGAAGGTAAGGAAAAATACCAGGATCCTGCTGATCCTTGTAAAGTGTAAGGGAAAAGTCTTACAACAACATCTTGCTCTGTCACTCCTTTTAGGTTAACTGCTAACATAAAGTTGTTGATGTGTTCTTCAGCCTGGGTCCCATCATCTGGATTGAATTTAGGCAGCCATTTTTCGGGAGCATCGGGTAGATCATGCAATGGTCCAGGCATGTTGACTGCTCCTGGCCTAGTCCATGGATCTGCCATTATGATAGCAACAGTGGTTGAGACTACTGCTGGGATTCCAGATGTATGGGAAGGGATTAAAGATGAGGAGTGAATAGGTTGGGATATTGAGGCTTCTGATCCCTGGTGAACGACAATTTGTAATGGGGGAGTGGATGGTTGACCTCGCAGAGGAGAGAATGCAATGGAGGAGGTGGATGAAAGCCCTTCACTATCAGATCCTTCAGTAATTTTCCCTTCCCTTTTCCTTTTAGGTAAAGGAAACTCAGTGGGTTCGATACCGAGTTTTTTGCTTTGAAGTCTGGTGAGAGGGTGAGTGAGGTTGAACTGCGAAGTCGCACTGCTTTCTGATACCTCAGATTTCTGTGGTGAAATCGAGAAGCTCTGAAGTTTATGGATTAGAGACTGAACTTCAGGTGATTCAAGACTTAATTGTTCTGTGGTATGATGGGTTTGAGCAGTGGTAGTTGATTCCTCTTCTTCTTGTTTGGATACCGGCGAACCAGTATACAAATGGGAAGATCGAGGGGATTCGGAGGGGGAAGTACTCTTGGAATGGCTTATAGGTTTGGACTTATGTGCCATTCATAGTTGAGGCCCTCCTTCTAGCGCCAATTTTGTTGAGGCCTCGAAAATCGCTGCCACAACAAAGGGGAAACCACCCGGTCCGGACCTTAGTACAGCTCCTTTTCCGTTTGGAATAGTGGCTCCGACTGGGGATAATGGGACCAGTTTCCCAATAATGGATAAAAGTGGGATGGACGAGTAACTTATGAGGTATGATAGTGATAAGTGAAGAACTAAAACTATCAGCGAAATATATATTAACTATAATCTAATCCCGGGACTTATCAATCTTTCCAAGCGTAGCGTTTGATAATCTGTGCTTTAAGGCAGGCATATAGATGACTCTAACACTAAAGCATAGACATTTAAACCATTTAAAATTGCTCTGCATAATTAGTTATGCAGAGCAATAATAGCGAATTACTACACATTGTCATTCATATCATTGCTACATGCATGATTAAAAGAAAGGCATATCACAAAACATCCAATAGTGGAATGAAATGAAGATTTGTTGTTACAGCGCATACATGTATTCAACAATAGCAAAAGATAATAACACAGGAATTCATATGAAAGGAAAGAGGACAGATGCAGATAAACGTACCATGTAAGCTGCTCAACAATCCATTATATAAATCGCTACGTCGCAGTCCTTCCTTCAAACCAGAAAGCATTCCAAACAAGAGACAATAGTGCACAAATGCATAAAACAGCCTTCTCGTCAAATTAAGGACTATCGGTCGAGTTTCACAAAAGAATATAGGCTGAAGCACAGTAGTGCAAACTTCAGCCTTTAAGTCTATTACAAAATTTTACGACCCTTTCCAAAACAATGAAAGGGTCTATAAATACTAATCTAATCTAAATATCTAAGAAAAACTGAAAAACTATTAAATTGGCATCCATAACTATTTCTCCATCTTTCTTGGCGATCTGGCAGTCGGCAGCAATGCTTCATTCGGTGGGCTCTTTGCCTTTAAACCTCAACTGACATATCGCAAGCATTGGCTCTACTTCCGGTGGAGTGTTGAGACGCGATGTGAGCTGGGCATCATATGTGGCATCCTGAATGTCGGGGATTAGGCACTTGAGAGCATCTGTTAAACACTTAAGAGCCAACCTTTGAGTGTGCGGCTTGATTAGAAAGAGCCAATATGCGTCGGAGGTTAAAGTTTTTACTCCAGCGATTAACTTTCTCTTTTCCTCCAGTCCATGATAACTTGTTTGTTCAATCATGTTCGCCGTGGTTATGCTTCCAGGTGTACACTGAGAGATCATGTTGGCCCAATAGAGTGTATTGTTGACCAAATCAATCATATTGTTGGCAATCATTTTACACCTTGAAGCTGCCCTTTCCGCTTTCATCATCTGAGTGTTCCATTCTGTGAAGAGTATGTCTTTGAATGGCTCATAGATCCTAGGCAAGTTTGCTTCTTTTCCCACATCAGTATCTTGCCAATCAAGATATGAGGTTATGGTTTCTTCGGTCTGATCTAGCTCATTTCTGGCTTTTTCGATTTGCTGACATACTATTGTAGATACTTCACATAATGGCTCAGCCTCAGTTAGTTGTTGGCACAAGAGTCTAACCTGAGAGATTAATGCATTATTTATTTGAGCTGCCTCTGCTCTGAAATCTTCGACTTTCTTAGTGCCCTTGATATCTTCAAGTTGTGCTAATAGTTGAGCGATTTGCTCATCCTTTGACTTTGTCATTAGCTCGTTTGCCCCTCTCAATTGTGCCAATGCCTCCGTTAATTCTTTCTGCTTCTGGATTGCGCTCTGATCAATCCTCTGTTTTTCAGTCTGCAGTTGCTGGGTTAATACATTGTTTGCTTGCTGTTGCGCCAGCAACTGCTCTTCTACCTGTGCTGCCTTGTTTCGCGCTTCGGCTACTTCTGCTTGCAATGCACAAATCTCCTGGTCCTTAGTCTTTAACAAAAGACTTACCTCTGATGCTTTATCAATAGTTGCTGCAGAATAAGCTCCCGCATACTGCGATAGCTTAGTTAGATCATCAGAGGGGTCCAATTCTTCCTTCCAGACTACATTCCCCGTGACTGTCTGCTCAGGAAAGATGGAAGGTTGATCAAGCCTTCGTCTCTTCCTTGAGTGCTTAACAACTGCTTTGTGCCTAGGGCTGTAGAAAACGTCCAGGGGAGGAATATCTTCCACCTGGAGCACAATCTGATTGGAAGGGTCTTTGGTGATTACCTCGAGATCCTTTGAAGTGGGTGGGCCGCTGGTTCCGCTTAGAACCTGAGAATAAGTGGTGTCTAGTGCGTCTTTGGAGCCTTCCTTTCCACTGATAATGGAATCGAATTGATTCCATTGTTTCAGCAATTCAGGATCTATGGAGGTCTGGGATTTACTCTTCTCCTTTTCTTGTTCCAACCTCTTTTGCTCCTCCAACTCTTTCTGTTGTTGTTCTTCTAACTCCTTTCTCTGTTTCTCTTCTTGCTCTCTTCTTTGCTTATCCACTAATTCCTTTTTCTTCCTATATGCCAGTTCTTTCCTTTGTTTTTCTTCTTCTTCCTTCTTCCGATGTTCCTCCATCTGCTTCTGCTTTCTCTGTTCTTGTTCCTTCTGCTCTTTCTGCTGCTTATCCATTTGCTCGTTTCTCTGCTTCTCTTCCTGCTGCTTCTCTTGCCTTTCCTCCTGTTGTTTATTTTGTTCTTTATTTATAACAGGAGGTTGGCTTGTCTGTTTCTGACCGGGCTCGCTTGAGGAGGACGCTGAGGTTAATGACGATAAATCCAGAGGCAGAGTTTGCAACCTCTGCTCTCTGAGTTTACTGAACTCAGTTAAATTCTCATCATTGTATCTCATCTTGGCAAGCTGCTTGGTTTGGCTTATTGAATCAGCAGCTGCGAACAGGTCATCAAACTCATCCTCTTGATGGTCAATCTTAGTCAGTTTGGCCTGTTCTAGGGCATTGTAGGCAGTTTTATGTGGATCATAGAGTCTGGCTGGCATAGTGGGCAGGGATAAAGCTTGCATCTTTATAGCCTCCTTTTCTGCATGCTGAAGATTATGCAGAGTAAAAACACCCATCCTCAAGGGAAAAGAGGGCCAGCCCCTCTTCTTCTCTTTCTTGAGTGTTTGGGTTACACTCTCGGCTATAATTTGGTAGGATATCTCTCGGGCTAACAGTTTGTCTGGAACATATAGGGGGAGAACATGCGGTTTGGATTGGCTTCCATAAACCCTAATATAGGTAAAGTGCTCTTCTCCAAACCATCCTGCTACAGCTGGTAAGTCGAAGGAAGCAAGATAGGAGATTTTGGGAATAGGCCGATCAAAAATGGAATAATGAATGGGAACCATAAAACCATTGCAAATTTGATACAAATGGTCCTTGTAAGAGGACTTCCATAATTTCCGATGATACAAATGAATGGGCAAAGGGTCTTGGGTGGTCCATCTCCAACTGAGGATGGGAAACTCAGTGTTAAAACACAATGTGTCCATAATGTAGGCGCTATAATAAAATGGGGGGATTTTCCTTTCGGTGACTACAGATTTAGCTCTAAAATCCCGAACAGCTACAGTCAATTTATCAGAAAGAATGGTGGCCCAATCCATGATAAAACTATTAACAGTTGCTTCCACTAGGGGAACCATTTCTATATCGAAATTGGCAGAATCATGTAATCCCCATAGCCTACACATCATAATTCCCGCATAGCAATAGGGAGAAGCTAAGGAATCGACGGAGTACTTACCCGAGCTTTCGTGCTTGTGTTTGGCTGGATTCTGCCTCCAATCGCGAATGGGCTCAGATGGTACTTCATTTTCAGCTGCAAAATTCTCCACGAAGTCTTTGTTGTAGATTTTCTCTGGCTCAGGCAGATGATACATTTCCCTCAGGTGCTCTGGCTTGAACGACCCGAAAATCCGTCCATCTCTTGTGTGGAACGTTCTGTCAATGATTGGAATTTCCTCAATTGCCCATCGCACTACATCAGTGTAGGGAAGGACTTGCTCTCTGGCGGCTATTCTGTGAAGAAAGGAATCGGCCAACTCTTTGAGAGTTGCGTCGGACTTTTTGAGTGGGTCCGCAGTAGCCACTGTCACTGAAACTTCTGGTTGTTCGGCCTCTAATAGATTATATGTGCCCTGCCATGTAGTCTTGTTAAGACCAGTGCATGTAGTATCTGAAATGAGGCCTTTTTTCTTATCTGCGGCTGCTTGACCTGCTACAGGTGTAACAGCAGAGCCCGTAGCCCTCTTGGATCTTTTCCCCATCATGCTTAAGCTTCTCTCAAAAGCCGAATCCTACACAATTGCAAGAGAAATCGTAACAACATAATAGTAGTAACGCTTCACGGTGGGATAGATATATCATTTGAAGCGTGCCAAGATTAATTTTCAAAAGTGGTTGCGGATCCAATCGTTAAGAGGATATTGCAGATGCATTAATGGTGATTTGAGGCCTGCTACCCATTAAATGTGATGATTACACCGTTATCCGGGTGAATGACTCACTTAAGCGTGCAACAGATATTCTGGCGGTTAAACGCAGTTTTTCATTAATCAAAGGGGCAAAATCTTTTAAATACACACGCATTACCTTATCCCTTGCATTAACGGAATTTTGGGATTCACGATTTGTCAACCGGATATGAATATAAAATTAAAGCTTTAAGTGATGGCTTTTAACACTGCCGACCATCGATGAGCGATATCGCATCGCTTCGGGGAATAGGTGTTGCACAATTATCACCAAATGATCGTGCCGACAGCCGATAAGCGATATCGCATCGGGCTAGTGCATGGAAACAGAAGTAGGTGCATATAAAATGGTTTGGGGTTACCGATTGCGATATCGCATCGCATCGGGGGTAGGAACCGGGTGCCTCACCGAAGTGTGTGGAATTCTGCCGACGGCCGATAGCGATATCGCATCGAGCCGGGATTTAAATCATAAAGCGGTTTCACATGAGGTATCGCCGATAGCCGATCGCCGATATCGCGTCGCGTTGGGACATGAGTTATGAGTCGTTAGTGGTGTGCATGTAACATTGCCGATCGCCGATAGCGATATCGCATCGGCGGAGACCAAAATGCCATTTGAATGCATCTCTCATGTTGTTGCGATATGCGATCTTGCGATCGCTTTATCGCAATAACAAAAGATTATTTATTATTTGAAACATTGATGTCCCAAAAAGGCTTAAATACCTGAAAGCTCATTTGATTATGCGGCCTTTTTTTAACATGCAAGCATTGATGCCAAAATTTTAAAAGGGACCCATTCCATATGTTAATTTTGAAAAATAAGAATGATATGAAATGGGGGGTTGTTGTAGGGCACAACAGGTGGGTAAAAGGGTACCGGAAATTTGAATGAAAAAGGGCTAAGGAGTGACTTATAAGACTAAAGGGGTATGGTGGAAAGGAGGTGAGGTTTCCTTAGGGCTTACAACAAAAGGAGAACCTAAAGAATAAGGAGCTTTATGTATCTCTGAGATTTTTTCTTCACTGCTAGTATTAGATGCTATACTCTCAACATGTATTTGTTCTATTGCAGGATTTTCTCAAAGAGATATAGAATATTGCTTAGGTTTACCTGAACCTGATGCTCCTTTCTGCAATGCCTTTCTTTCTTTGATGATCTTTTCAGGGTCAAGTACTGGGTCATCTTGTGGCTTCTAAGGATTTCTCCGAGTATGCCTCCCAAACTTAGCCAAAACTATGAAGTGGAGTCGCCAAGAGGTTCGTTCTCCAATAGAGTCGCTAGATAGATGATTACAACCAGAATAGTGTCCAGACCATGTCTATCATCAAAGTTGGATCTGTGTCATCTCTCAGGGAAGCTGAGCTTCAGTCTCCTATCCCCGGCAATGGTGACAATTTTGTTATCTCTCTAGGAAACTCTCCTAGGTTGTGGCTCGGAGATACCTGGTAACATATAATCTTCAATATTGTTCTAGGAACTATTGGAATGGATGAAGGTTTGGATCAAACCAGATAACCACTTCAACTCTGTTTTCACTCCAAACATGCATGAACACCCTCAGCTTGACAAGGCTTTAGACCACTAATTTTCAATAGTTTGTAGATTCAATGGATAGATGGAGAATACTGACTATACCAGCAGATGCATACATAAACATATATGTGTGGCTAGCTACAGGAAGTAAATGAAACTTGCAAATATAATTTATCAATGCAGAGATAAGATGATAGTTATCTAGCATTAGACACAAAAGAAATGATGAATAGAGTTATCCAAGTGCAAGCTTAGAACAAAAGAGAAATGGACATTGAACATGTAACATCAAAAGAAGCTTGTATTACTGGAATGAAGATGAGAAGCTGCAAGGTATCTACAGTCTCCAGAAGTTGAACCCTTGTTTCTTCTAACTTTCAGCCATTTATAGGCTTTTTACAATCCTCTCGGGCTCTCTAAGGCTCGAGATGTCTTAATCTATCCCCTCTGGCTTCTAACTACTTGATGCCATAATTAGACCAACATGAGCATAGGGGCACAATTTCTAACAAACACAGTAACCGATTTTGGTCACTTCACCACTCTGTCAGTTGGCTCGAATGTGTTGTGATGTTTCACAATAATTTTTGTTCATTCGAATGCATCGTGCTGCTCTTTTTTCGCCTTTCAGCCATGCTTTCTTTTACTCTAGTTCAATTGTTTGTGTGCCACAGATAGTGACAGAACCAACCACTTTCCTCCCTAGGTGACTGATGGGAAGCGAGGGTATGAGGCATATGGGTTGTTGGGTCGAGGGGAATGGACGGTGGAGATTGAACGCTAGAGGCCGAAGTCATGGTGGGATTGGAATAAGTCTGAGTCGTCAGATCTCAAATGAGTATATCAGATGGCTATCGGGCAGAGGAGATGCTCGGCAGATAACACCCGGAGGTGGTTTCATTTGGGCGGAAATGGTTTCTATCAGGCGCTCATTGGGCGGTAAGCGGTAAAGGCCAGAGTCTGTTCGATGCCATTCATCGCATGCCACATAGCGTTGGAGGAAAGAGAGGAAACCGCCTTTATCGGGCAGGTATTCCTCTCGCTAGTTTCCCGCGTGATATGGGCGATAGCCGTTAGATCTGGTGGTGGTGATCTAACGGTGGAGATCAATCGAGCATGTCACATTTATCAGGTGAAGTGTGGGCCGTCAGATCGGTGGGGAGATCGACAGCGGAGGGACACGGAGGTACGAGATGTCCTCGAGAAATTTGTGGAGGGCGCGTATGGACAGAAAGGTAAGGTTTTCGGGGGTGTTTTTAACATTAGCGCATGGATTAATTCATGTAGGACCAAGGCAAAAGTGGGTTTGTTAAGGTGTGAGGGTTCGGTTAGGGTATGAACAGATGAGAATGGAAGTGGAAGAGTGAGGAAAGTGGGGTGATGGCCCATGTGGGGACCTCTCTAGGACAGAAAAGCAGACCATCTCCTTCCTTTAGCCTTCAAAATAGCAGGCTGCACCTCCGGGCTAACAGGTCCAGTCTCCATGGCTTGGACCTTTGTATTTTCTCAAAATGGAAAAAATTATAGTTTACAATGCTCTACATCTCCTGAAATATGCTTCAATGGACTCAAAGCATTACAAAATTCCTAATATGACTCTCCAAACTCTACAAATGGACTACAGTTGTTTTGGGCTTGAGCTCCTCCTTGGTGGCCCCAGGTATCCTACAACTTCAATGTGGAAAAATCACATACGAAAGTGTCCCATTTATCCTTAAACCTATTCCATTATGTTCAGAATGTCGAAATTATCTAAGAACACCTTTTTATGATCCTCATTTGGTTGAAAAATTCTCCAGTTATGAGAGAAACTAACTTTCCCTATATATCCTCCTCTAAATATGGAAGAACTCTAGTTAGGGCTGCTAAATTTGGTGGAAGGGCCGAAATTGGTGGACCGCTGAATTTACCACCGAATTAACTGCGGATTAACTAATCTCCCACTAATCATGCTTAATGAAATTACCGCTCAGTTTTTTTTATAGTTGTTGAAATTAACTGCTGGAAATCTCCTGAATGTGGTCACATGGACATGGTTAGCACAAAACCCATGCAGTTAGGGCTAACCATTAGCAGTCTTCGTAATAGTGATCACATGTTGTGGTTTTTTGGCGCAGTTTCCCCAACGGTTACGAAACTGTAACCTTGACCTGGCGGTTTACATAGTGTTGTCACATGGTAACATTAACCGTAAAGGTTAACGTTTGTCGTAGCCACTGGATGTTAGCCACGTGGTTGCGTTAACTAGACTGTTGGAGAGTTCACATGGCGTTAACTTTTGTGGTGTTGGTTTTTGGAGTTGTTGCATAACTTTTTGGTGTAACCATAGTGGTAATGGTGAGCATGTTCACATGGGGAGGGTTGGCCTACGGGCTGCCCCCCCCCCCCCCCACCTAACCGCCAACCCTCAAACAGTCACACTTTAACATTATGCAGAATTTTTTATGTGCTAAGAGCCATCATGTAGCGGAGTTGGTAAGGAGCTTTGACCACGGAGGGGAGTTCGTTCGGTCAAACCCCAACGCCTCCACAAAAGTTTATCACACCAATGTAGGGGCACTTGGCAGCCTCTAAGCTTACCACATGTCACCTTCTTATTGGACCAACTCAACCACTACTGCCCAATGATGCACTGCCACATGTGAACATATGACTCGTCCACCTATATAGGAATATTCTAGGGAATATTCCAAACAATAAAGGAATATTCTCCTTGCTGACTGTGTTGTACGGATGCCCAGTCAACTTTTTTTCAAAATTTTTCTTGTTTGGTGAAACGGTCAGTGGGCTCTAAATTCCTCATACGAACTTCGTTTTGAGTGAAACGAGTTGTGCTAGGATCTTTTTGATGATATGGATGCGGTTTTTGAGGTTTCGCACGATTTCGAGCACTTTGATTCTTGAGTTGTTTCTTACACCTAATCTAGATTCCAATCACTCCTTCCCACTGACAGGATTTTGGACCCACAAAATATGGTTATCTGATGAGAGCTTAATACTCTTCTCTTTCGCAAGTTCTATCAACTGATTCTACTTGAAGAAATTCCATGACAACCACTTGGGTGCACTGACATGTCTTGCATTGCAAATGGTTATGTCCCTCAACCACTTTTCTCCTTTTTCTGCTAACCCAATCCAACACTTGATGGACACCTTCTAGCTAAAAAATACCTTTTTGTACCACATCAATCCCTCAGTGCTTGGAAAACTGATACAATCTGATAGCCTTCCCATTGAGAATCTTGGCGTCAACACATACAAATGGTCTACAATTGCTGCAAATTTTTGGCATCTCATCCACTTTTTCCTCTTGTCTATATCATCCTCTAGTTCAACATGCTACTCATGCCATGATTTGAGAATGAAGGATAAGCATGAGCATCTTTCTCAAGAATGGACCTTCCAAAATCCTGTAACATCTTGTCACAGGAAATGCCATTAAATGGAAAAACACATTATGCAAGAAATGAAAATCGACGACCTCTTCTTTTGCTCCTTCAAAGCAACAATTGTCACATCATGTAACATCGTCATGTACTCTTGCATTTTGGTGTACAAACTATTTTGGTATGTTAGTCGATGGTTTACTAAACAAGTCGAAAAAACATCATCTTCAAGCAACTGGCTT
Source organism: Pinus tabuliformis (assembly GCA_031772625.1). Taxonomy (NCBI): domain Eukaryota; kingdom Viridiplantae; phylum Streptophyta; class Pinopsida; order Pinales; family Pinaceae; genus Pinus; species Pinus tabuliformis. The sequence continues at coordinate 472,874,205 of CM062808.1, forward strand.
GACTTGAGAGCTAAACATAGGCATGTACAACAACTTGACGATTCTTTTCATAAACAATAAGAATTTCGCATCTCATGCAATAATATGTCAACATCTCCCTTTCATCCTTAGAGATATAATCAAGTCTTCCAAGTCGATATGACATACATGTGACAACATTCGACACAAGTCGACACTCATGCATGTATCTAAACACAATGAAACTAGCAAAAATTCCACTATTCACACACACACAAACTCTCATGTATGTGTACAATTCTTCAACTCTCCCTCAAGTACAAACACAAGTAGAATATGCCCAAAAACATGTATGGGTACATAAAGAGTTGAATTGACAAATTTTCTGCAAATGAAGTGAGTAGCATACTCAACTTTCACACACCATCGTGGCGAAAATATGCAACATCAAGAATGCTTTCAAAATAAATGCATTCACATACAAACTTGTAACTGCAAATTGCCTTCTTTGTTGCATTAAAGTGAGTCAAACAAAACTCCACTCTCAACATCTTGCATCATACAAGTTGCAACATACTTTCAACAGAAAATTGATGCATTCATATGGTAAAGAAATGCATTTTTAAGGCAAATAATTGCATCTATCAACAAAAGAAATGAAATCCTTATTTGGATAAGAAATCAAGCCACCTCTTACCAAACCATTTCCATGGGCTTCTTTCAGCTGCACATCATCTTGTGAATCATCTTGACCCACATCAATTATGGAATCTTCTTTTCCATTCTTTCCAAAGTCTCTCTCCACCTTATTAAAATGCGTGGATGAATTGTTGGATACAAAGTCCAACATTTGCCTATGAGATGACCTTGCTTACGGTAATGAGTGAAAAAAAAATTCATATTCTTTGCAACATGGCTTCCATTATCCAATAGACCTCTGGTTTTCTGTCGCTTTTGTTTTGAAAGTTTCCTATATGTGGCTTTTTTCTTCCAATATCTTGAAACATTATGGTTATTCAAACCACCAAAATAACATGTAAATTCTCTTCAATTCTTATGTGAAGATTTACCATGTTTATCATAATCAAAAGAAACTTGATTAAAGGCATATTTATACTTTGCACATTCACCTTTGTCACCTTCTTGAGGAGGTGAATTTTATGAGGTAGTGACTCTCTTCAGGATACCAACAATAGTTTCAAGGAACTTAGAGCTTTCATCATCCTCTTGTTTTCCATTTCCACTAGTTGCATGTTTATGAGCATCTTCTTGCAAAATGGGTATAAAACTTTTGCACAAACTTCACAAGCTTGAGTGTATGAACATGTAAATAAATTCCCTCTTGGAACACCTTCATGAGCCTCCTTGGATTTGGAGCATTCTCCATCATGTTTTCCATAACCAAGACCCAAATACCTAGGCCTTTCCTCAACAACAATTGGCTCAACTATGCCTTGTACATGTTTTTCTAACCCTTTACCTTCATAGCCCATATTCATCTATAATTTGGACCCTATTCCTCTAGTGTGTCTTCAAAAAGCACCAAAACATTCATTCTGAGAAGAAATTGAAGATAAAATTGAATTTCATACCTCATGTTCATGCACATACTTGGCTAGGGTTTCCTTGGCATCATGGAGTAAAATCTCCATCTCATGCATCTTTTCAAGAAGTTCTTGCTTCTCCTCCTTCATGGCCATAAAATCCTCTTGAAGTATAGTGTTTTCCTCCCTCTTCAATCATCTGTTGCACCATATCTCTCATGATGAAAAACTCCTACAACATCTCTTCATCAAAGAATCTTGCTAAGGAAGAGAGATTAGAGACATCACTTGTTGAAGCTTCCATCACATAAACTTGAACATTGTTAATTCTCCCTGAACAAATCTCAATTAATCAAACAAATAAACCTTTGCTCTAATACCAACACTATATGTAGTTGAATCTTAGTTTTTTTGTGCTAATTTCAACTTCATATTTATAAAAAAGTGCTTGTTAATTACTTCATGTGCATGGTTCCTTTATGATGTTTGTGAATAGAAACAAGTTAATTTTTATGTCAAGTTTTTATGTGAAATCTTGAGTAGAAAAGCATGAAAGTAAAGTGTTGAATAGTAGCAAGAAAATGAACAGAAAAACTTAAATAAAAACACTTAACATAGTGTTTTTATAAAGGATTTCACCCCTCTTGGGCTACATCTCCTTGGTCCAGTCTCCATGGCTTTGACTTCTGTATTTTCTCAAAATGGAAAAAAGTTGAGTTTACAATGATCTACAGCTCCTGAAATATGCTTCAATTGACTCAGAGCATTCCAAAAACCTTAAGATGACTCTCCAAACTCTGCAAATGGACTATAGTTGTTCTGGGCTTGACCTCCTCCCTAGTGGCCCTAGGCATCCTACAACTTCAATGTGGAAAAATCACATACAAAAGTGTCCCATTGCTCTTGAAACATATTCCTGTGTGTTTAGAATGTCGCAATTATCTAAGAACACCTTTTTCTTATCCTCATTTGGTCAAAAAATGCTCCAGTTATGAGAGAAACTAACTTTCCCAACAAATCCTCCTCCAAATCTCGAAGAACTCGAGTTAAGGCCGCTAAATTTGGGGAAGGGCCAAAATTGGTGGACCACCGAATTAACTATGGGTTAGCTATTGGTTTAATTAATTGTTAAGCTAGGTTAATTAGCACTAATCATGCTTAACAAAATTACCGCACAGTTTTTTTTATAGCCATTGACATTAACTACTGGCGGTCTCCTAAACATGGTCACATGGACGTGGTTAGCACAAAACTTGTGCAGTTAGGGCTAACCATTAGCCAAACCATTGGCGATCTTCGTAATTGGTGGGCTCCAGTATTGGAGCAATAATGCTACAACTCCTGGAGCTTCCTATCTCTAATTTTATCAACCCGGTAGTTCGTACAAACTTGGAAGCGACGGTGCTGTATGCACAAGTACTAGCTCTTGTCGCAGCTGTCACTTGGTCAGCTGGCACAAGTCCGCTAGGGCTCAAGCCAACTTCTATATGCTCACAGAAGAAGCTTTATGAATGATGGATGAAAGCTAACTCAAAGGAGACTAATCTATCTGCAGAAAGAAACTGAAAGCCAACAAAGCATGAAAACCCTAGTAAACCCTAATTTGACTAGCTAGACCCTTACAATGCAAAACTGTGAATGAAACTACTACCACTAATGCCATTACTTGTAGTGAGCTGAAATACATGCATCTAAGCTACTTGCATCTGAAAAGACATGTTTTTGTATTTTTTCATTAAGTGGTTGGGTTTATTGTGATGATGCTTTTGATTAGGGTTTGGTTGTGCAGGAGCGGTTGGAATGGAAGGAAAGCATGGGCAAGGTCAGGATGGCTAGGGGAGGTCCCAGAGGGTCTATAGCATCGATCCACAGAAGTCTACCACATTCGGATGCTCAGCAACCGAGTTTGCAGGCTTCTACAGGAAGTCCGCAGGGGATGCTACAGGAAACTCAGGGATTCTACAGGAAGTCTGTGCAATTCTACAGGATGTTTGGCCGTGGAGGTTTTGGGAGATGGTGAAGTGTTGGAGTGATGTGGGAGGATAGGTGAGATGGAGATGGGACTGGTGATGGCTCAGGAGCAGAGAAATCAGATGGAGGAAGAGTGTATGCAGGGGTTTGATGGCTTGGAAGGATGGGATCAACGAAAGTTTAAGTAAATGAAGCTACGTGGCAATAGATGAGTTGGAGGATAAATGAGCTGGACAGAGGCCGAGTGGGTGACTTGAGGAGAGATCAAGAAGAAGAAGAAGGAAGTGGAATGATATGGAGCAGCGTAAATGAAACAAATGACTTATGCACCAAAAACGAGAATTCATTAACCTATGATAACTGTGCCATGAAACCTATGAACAGCAATGGAAAACCAAGAAATGAAACTCATGCATGGACGTGAATGTAGAAGTATGGTTCAATATCAAAAGTGCATGAATGTATCTTCAATGAAAATGACTATGTTGCAGCTTGCATGGAAGTGAGAAGAACTACGTTTCTTTTTGGTGGTTGGTTATGGACTGCACCCCAATCCCTAACAGAGATGGCAGTGAGCCTTAACAACCTTTTTCTGGAGCTCCAATAGATTATATCTATCCTCTTCTAACCTAAGCAAATGGAAACAAATTCACCATAAGCTAATCCTAATCAATCTCATGAAAAAGACTAAATTAATAGACTGTAAATTCGAATTGCATGTTAAAGTAAAAACTCAAAGTGTTGGAACGAAATGCAAATAACATTACAACACCGAGGAGATCTATTGCTCTCAGGTTGGGCCCTAACCTGAGAGCTATAGCTCCCTTAGAAACTCAGAATGAGATCAAAAACTGCCTGCCTTTATTCATGAACGAAAATTTGATGTCATGCCAAAATTGGCTTACAAAAGGAACAAACACCGAGCTGTAGCTCGTACTTCCAAATTACAAGAGAAATACAAAAGTTCAAAAAGCTTCTATCCAAGGCTACGGCCTCAGTATTTATGCAAAATGATCATCCAACAGGTGTCCTTAATTTGTGGAGCTCAGCTGTCCAACTGAAGGTTAAACTGCTGATCCTGTAGAACAGTTATAACTGTTGTTCCTGTAGAATAGTTGGCTGCCTCTAAGCTCGGTGGGGAGATGGATTGGAGCTCGGAGCTATGGTGGGAATCATGAGGAAGGTCCCCAAGACTGTGGACATCCTCTCCTAAAAACCAGTAGTGCCACCTCATTGTCTCCTTGTCTCCTTTCTCGTGGTCTTTGCTCCCCTTTTATGCCAAAAACCTGAAATCATCATGTATTAGTCACGTGGATAGAGTGCCTACCCTTCTTCCTACAAACAACACGAATAAACCAAGAAATGAATGCATAAGCAATAAAAAATGAATGGTTTGAGCAGAGCAAGTAGGCCAAATGAGCCCAAATTGTACCAAACATTGGGGCTCATCATCACCCCCCAGCTAAACCATTTGCTCATCCTTGAGCAACTTAGTCCAAATCCTCATCCTTCATTGCTTTCACTGCTTCCCTTGCATCCCAAGGCTCTGTGGTAGTGTCTTCTCTGTGGATATGAAACCCTGCTTTCCTGTTCACCTCTTCCCATTCTTGACTGTCATCTTCCTCTGTATTGCCTTCAGTCAGCCCTAGCAGTAGTGGTGGGCTGAGTTTAAGGCCAATCCAGCTGGCCTAGAGGCTTTGCATGGATTTCTTGTAAAGTTCAACCCTTGCCAAAGCTTCCCTCATCCGAATGGGGGTATGGTACTCTCTGATTTTCAAGCTGTGTGCCAGGGTATTCCATCTGTGTGCACATGCTTGGGCAACACTTTCTCCCAACAACCTTTCCATGTCTTCAAAGTGGGCTATGGCTTGGGCCTGTTGGTCCATAAATCTCAAGGAAGTTTTGGGATCTGTAGCCAACTGTTGGTGGGCTGAGATGAGTGCCACCGGATCCTCTAGTTCTGGTCGAATGAACAGTGGTTCACTCACTTCTCGGTTCATGACCGATTTTGCTTCAGCTACTCTCTGATCCTCATGGTTTAACCATGAGGCAAACGCCATCAATTGCATATCACCCAAGGCAACATTGGGATCCCAGGAGACTTCATTAGGCAAAGCCAAATTGTGGAGGTAAAACTCTGTTAATTTGGCTTTGTCCTCAGACGAACTAGTACTGCACAATTCAGAAAATTGTTGTGGGTTTTGGATATGTGAAATACCTCTTTGTGCCAAGGTGTTTATTTAGAACTGTAGCCATTGATCTTTTAAGAAAAATCCATAGGATTTTGCAGGTGTTCTGCACTGAATTGCCTCCATGGCCCAACTGGCCATGCAGGCCAATTGTGCTTCCTTTTGTTGCAGTTGTTCTCTTAGGGCTTGCACTTCAATTTTTGTTTGTTGTTCTGCTTCCTGTAGAAGTGTCATTGGCCCTTCAAGGCTGGTGGTCAGCTCCTTTTTGCTTTGTTGTTCATTTGTGATGTCCTTGGAGGATATTCCTACCCCTGCCTTTAGTTCCTGTAGCTGCAATCTCAGCTTCTGATTTTCTTCCTGTAGAAGCACACGTTGGCAATTAGCCACATGTTTAGCCATGGTGAATTCACTCCTGACCTCCTTGAGTTGCTCTTGTAAAGGGCCTATGTCCGCCACACCCTTTGATTTGGCGATCTGCATCCATGTATGGGAACGGACTCTTTCTTTCTCTAGTTCAAAAAATAGAGGCACAGTAAATTTTTGCGGTATGATTTTGCCCGCCTCTAAAAAGGTGTAGTATGAATTCAGATTAGGTGAAGGGCTAGGTTCTGGTATATGTTCTCTTTCTATCTCTTCAGGCGGTTCCACCTCACCCTCCTTTGGTGGTGATGAGAGTCCTTCTCCTTCCTTCTTTTCCGTTTCCTGTAGCCGGGTTAGAGTATCCTGTAGAACATTTTCAGCTTCTTGTAGCCGCGTTTGTTTAGTCAATAGGTCTAACCTTTCTTGCCACGTATTTTTCTTTGGACTCCCCTTCTCGTAGGTGACTTTGATCTTGGAGGGTGACTTTTCCTTGGGAGAAGTAGGTGTATCTTCAATGACGATCAGGCTACTGGTTTGAGGCTGTGGTTTTCCCGTCTTTATCCTAACACTTCTTCGAGCTTTAAAGTACAGAGGGGTCTCCCTCTTCCTCTTTTCTTTTGGCTTAGGTGGCGTGCTGAGGCCAGCTAGTACAGCTGCTGCCTCCCATGCCAGAATGTCCACCTTCTTCTCTTTGGGTTTCGCCTTTTCGGGGCTTCCTGTAGAAGCCTGTTTCTGCAATTTCGGGCTTCCTGTAGAAGCCTTTGTCTCTGTTTTCGGGCTTCCTGTAGAAGCCTGTTTCTCAATGATTTTTGGGCTTCCTGTAGAAGCCTTTGTCTTTGTTTTTGGGCTTCCTGTAGAAGCCTGTGTTTTTGTTTTCGGGCTTCCTGTAGAAGCCTGTTTCTGCTTTCCTGTAGACACAGGTGTCTCCACCTCCGCTTTCTTGCCTGCCTAAGTTTTGCTTTTTGCTTTGGTTGCAGGTGCTGTTGAGGTACTTGGGCTGACGTGGACCACCTCAGCTTTGTCCATTCTGCTCTTCATCCTCTTTTCTCTTGCTGACAGGATAGGTGTGCCACCTTTTTCTTCGTCCTCCTTTTCCTCATGCTTCTTCCTTTGTTCTCTCTTCTGTACTGTGGTCGGGGTCTTTTGGCCTTCTTCTCTCTGTCCCTCTGCCACTGCTTCTTGTTCCTCACTGCTGGAGGAACCCGTTTCTTCGATCAACATCTTAATGTCTCCATCTTTTGTTAAATTCCGAAAGGATTCCCATGAGAGGGGGACCTTATATGAGTGCAGCGCATCCTCCACAAGAAGCTTGATCAACCCATGGTGGGCTATCTGATCTGGTATGCCCTCTTTCAGCTTCGTGGCACACTTCATTAGAGACTGCAGTAGGTAATAAGGGATGCTCAGTTTTTGTTCTACAGGAAGATCAATTTGGTGCCTCAATTCAGTGAGCAGCCGAAAGTGATATGCATACACGATGCTGAAACGGCCTTCACAAGTGATATATTTCATGATTTGCAAACTGACTTCATTCCATGGTGGCAACAGGCTCGTTCTTTGCACCCCATTTTTGTCCTCCGAGAATTCTTCCTCAGGTGGAAAGAATTCTTTCTTTGCCTGCTGGCTCAGCTTTCTTTCTTCCTTATCCCACGACAAACCCATAGGAAGTTCTGTGATCCGACTGATATGTTCCGGGGTGAGCTTGAGGCTTAGACCTCTGAAGTTCACTGTGGCCAGTGTCTGAGATTTAGGCTTCAGAGCCTACAAGAATTCTTCGGCCACTTCATCATCGTAACCCTGCAGCTTATCACAAAAAGGCATCCATTGTGCTCTGGTGAAGAGCTCTACCACTGCTGGGTTTTCCCTTAATTTGGTTGAATCAGTGGGTTCCCGTCTTATAAACCCACCCGACATGATGAACACGGTTGTTTTAATTAAAGGTGGCAAATGCAAAAGAGATTTGGTCTGTTAAGACAGAGCATGCACATAATCCAAAAAATTCAACACAGTCTACTTATACTGACATCCTGTAGAACGACAGAATAGGCACAGCAACCAACAATTCCACCAATATCTTTATGACCAGACTATGGACGATGGTCTTGCCACTCTTACTAACCAGTTGCATGAAGAGTTCAGGGTTACCTCTTTAATTGGCCACCTTTTTTCGTGAGGCACCCGCTTCCTTGTAGAAGACTGCATTCCTGTAGAACTGTGTTCCTGTAGAACTGCATTCCTGTAGAAACTGTGTTCCTGTAGGAGCAGTGCGCAATTCTCGGGGAGGACTGTAGATGGCCCGCGCTCGAGGTATGCTTCACCGGCGTTCTGGTAGCCAACAGCTCGGTGTATCAAAGCGCAGAGGAGATCAGAATAGCCACTCGAGTTTGAAGTGGTGGTTGATAAATGCATGCGCATGATCTAGCCGATTAGATTTTGAATCGGCGCAATCTGTGGCGTGGGGGATGAGTTGTCCCCGCCAGACCGTTGGGCGACGTCATCCATCATTCACCTGCGTATTCACTTGTTGCCGCATCCATTCCCACAGATTTTCCACCGCCTTTTCCTGTTAAACTCATGCTTCTGACGAGAGTGTTCTCACGTGCGTGCTGTTCATTCTCTTTGTCGTGGCCGCCACCAAAACATCCAATTACACTTTAACTAGCCGACGTGGTCAGTCGACTGGCCATACGGCCGCTCAACCATTCAATTTTACGCTATGCAAACAATTTCAAAGTAAAATTCATGCGATTTGATGGAAGGAAGGGTCGAGACACTTACCTGCGTGGCTGCACACGATTTTTCCAGTTCTTGGACGATGGTGAGTGGATCTACCTGATGCATGCGACTTACACAGATTTGGAGGCTCGTGGTTACAGGTTGCCGACGATGGAGTTGATGTTTTTCTTGCATGCGCCCGCGTTTCCTTTCATATGGCGGTGCTGTGAATGGTATCCACTCGAGCAGGTTGAACTGTTACAGGATTCCCGCGAGGTGTCTCGTAACAGCCCTTCCTCCTTGGGTGCATGCTACACGACGGAGGATCTGGTCTTTCAATCACGTTCCAGGAGCTTCTGATGCCTGTGGTATGAGATCTCAGCATTTGTTTATCTTCGAAAATGGCTTTTCCCGCAAGAACTCATCGATATTCTTTGTTGGTGCAGGGAACTTGGTAGCATGTCGACAAGGATGGTGGAGCAAGGTGACAGCAAGGTGCAAGGGTGCCAACAGAGGCTTGCATGCATCCAAACCAATCCATAGTCGCTAAATATCCTTTTAAGATGAATTCTGGGCCGTCCAAAACTTCTACAGGAAGTTTCCTGTAGAACACAGAGCATCCTGTAGAAAGTTCGGCCTTCCTGTAGAAAGTCTGTACTTTCCTGTAGAAAATCCGCGCCTTCTTGTAGAAAGACTGCATCTTCCTGTAGAAGATTCAAACCATGATAAAATTTCACATACCTTGAAAAAACATGGGTACCCTTGGAGGAGGTGCTGGTGAGGTTCCTTGACAGCATGATAAGGACCCTTGGCTTTGAGTTGAAGGCTTCTTCTCCTCCATAGAACATTTGCAACCTGCATGCAATTTTACCATATTTTGCTTATTGTTTTTCTTTTTTCTTTTTTCTTTTTTCTTTTTTCTTTTTTCTTTTTTTTTTGAAAGATAACAGGGGCGCCTCAAGGAGGTTTTCACCTGTGCCATCTGCCCTGAGCGCCTCAGAGAGGTTTTCACTCAAGGATCTTTTTCAAACCTTTTTTTTTTTTTTTGAAAGACAATAGGGGCGCCTCAATGAGGTTTTCACCCCTACTACCTGCCTTGGGCGCCTCAGAGAGGTTTTCACCCAAGGATCTTTATTATTTTTTCTTTTTTTTCTTTTTTTTTTTTTTTTTTTCCATATCCCTCAGGGTATGCCAGAAGTAGAGGCAGAACCCCTCTCTAGGACCAATACAGATTTCTCCATAGTTTTGATGAACTCTTGTCTTGAGAGAGGTCTCCTGTAGATCTTCAATCGATGCCCATTGACAAGCATGGGAATGGCTTCCTCCTCAATGGTTCGAATGAGGACAGATCCATTGTCATGGCATTTCTCCACTGCATATGGTCCTAGCCATCTGGTTCTCAGCTTCCCCTTGAAATCTTTGTATCTGGAGTCATACAACAAAGCCCAATCTCCCGGCTGAAATTGCTTGCCATGGAGATGTTGGTCATGCCACACCTTTCTCTGAAGTTGAACCACTTCTGAGTGAAGGAGGGCCTGCATTCGTTACTCATCCAGGCCATTCAGCTGCAGTAGCCTTTCTTTTTGTGCATGGCTGAGATCTAGGTCCAGCTGAGCTTCCATCCTCAAAGTGTTGTATTCAAACTCAATGGACAACAAAGCTTTCTTCCCATAGAACAGCTCATACGGTGTGAAGCCGGTGGTGGTCTTCCAGGTGGTGTTGTAAGCCCATGTGGCTTCAACCAGGTGATCTGCCCAGTCCTTTCTGCTGCTGCTCACCACCTTAGTCAAGATCCCTTCTAATGCTCTATTAGTGACTTCCACCTGCCCATTTGCTTGAGGGTGATAAGGGGTGGAAGTCCTATGCTTGATCTTGTGATGAGCTAGGAGATCTTCAACCAGGTTGGAGGTAAACTGGCTCCCTTGATCAGTGACCAGCTCTCTTGGATAGCCAAACTTATAGAAGATGTTTTCTCTTAGGAACTCGGCCACCTTTTCTTATGTTGCTGCTTTGATTGCTTTGGTCTCTGCCCACTTTGTCAAATATTCAGTACACACAATGATGTAAGTCCTTTGCCTTGAAGAGGGGTTGATTGGGCCCACAAAGTCCATGCCCCACTTCTCAAATGGCTCAAGAGTCACTTGAGGTTGGAGAGGCATCTCATCCCTTTGGGTCGGTTTCCCCATTCTTTGGCATTGGTCACACTGACTGACATATCTTCTGACATCTTGATGAAGTGTGGGCCAATAGTAGCCTGCCTGCAGGATTTTGAAGACAGTTCTCTTTGCTGCAAAATGTCCTCCACATGGCCCATCAAGACAAGTGAGGAGGATATCAAAGACTTCCTCCTCCCTTACACAACGCCTTAAGATCTGATCGGGGCCAAGCTTGAATAGATTGCCCCCGATCCAAGTAAATGAGGCACTTTTTCTGATGATTCTGCTCTTCTCTCTGGAAGATAGGTGTGGAGGGAACTGTGCTGAAACAAGATAGTTTGCTATATCAGCAAACCATGGAGAGAGTACTGAAATAGCAAACAGATGTTCATCGGGCATCTGGTCATCCACTGTTCCATCCTCATCTGCAGACAAATCCAATCTAGATAAAAAGTCAGCAACAACATTTTCTCTACCTGGTTTGTCAACAATGGTCAAATCAAACTGCTGCAATAAAAGTAACCATCTAATAATACGAGCATTCACATCTGGTTTATTCATTAAATATCTAATAGCAGCATGGTCAGTATGTACAAAGGTCTGGTAACCAGTAATATAATGTCGGAACTTGTTCAATGCATGGACCACAGCCAAGAATTCTTTCTCGATTACAGTGTAATTCAGCTCAACTTTGGACAAGTTTTTGCTAACAAAGTAAATGGCATATGGAATTTTCTGCTCAACTTGTCCTAAAGCTGCACCTATGGCTTTGTTCGAGGCATCGGTGTGGATGTGGAAAGGTAGGGCCCAGTTTGGACCTCTCAGGATTGGGGCTAACACCAACTTGTCCTTTAATTCATTTAAAGCCCTCTGACAATCGTCAGTCCAATTAAACTCCACATCTTTTGCCAACAGGCCAAACAATGGCGAGGCTAGCTTTCTGAAATCTTTAATGAATCTCCGGTAGTATCCTGCTAATCCCAAGAAACTCCGGACATCCCTTACCTTTTGAGGAGGTGGAACCCTCTTGATGAGAGCAATTTTGTTAGGATCCACCTGCAACCCATGGCAAGAAATGGTATGGCCTAGCACGGTCCCTTCAGTCATTAGGAATTCACATTTTTCAGGACTAAGGGACAAGTTCATCTCGGTGCATTTGGTTAGGACTTTTCCCAGGTTGGACATTGCTTCCTGGAAGTTGGCCCCATAAGGAGTAAAGTCATCCATATAGATTTCTACTGCATCATGGACCAGCTCCGAGAAGATGCTCAAGATAGCTCTCTGAAGGTAGCAGGAGCATTGCATAGCCCAAAGGGAAGGACTCGATAGGAAAAGGTACCCCAAGGACAAGTGAAGGTGGTCTTATCTTGGTCTTCTGGGCTGATTTGGATTTGGTTGTACCCGCTAAACCCATCCAGGAAAGAGAAGAACTTCTTTCCTGCCAGTCCATCCAACACTTGATCTATGGAAGGTAGAGGGAAATGGTCCTTCTTGGTAGCTTTGTTCAGTTCTCGGTAGTCCACACAGATTCTCCATTTCCCATTTTTCTTGGGAACCAACATTAGAGGGGACACCCATTCACTATCTGAGATGGGGTAGATGAATCTGCCATCCAACAGTTTTTGCAATTCTTCCTTGACAATGTCCTTAAGGGCTGGATTCATTCTCCTCTAAGGCTGCCTAACCGGTTTACAATCCTCTTTGATGTATATATGATGGGTACAGACCGAAGGATGGACTCCTTTCATTTCCTTATAGCTCCAAGCAAAAGCATCTAGGTGGTTGGCCAACAGACTACACAACTCCTTTTCCTGGGAAGGAGATAGGGAGGAGTTGATCTTCAATGCTTTCTCAGGGCCGAACTCCACATTCTTGACTCTGGGAGTAACAGGGTTGGTTGTACAAAGATCCACTAAGGTGCTGGCTTGGGCATCCTCCACCAATTTCTCTAAGGGTAGTGTACTGGAAGGTGGATTCTGGATCAAGGTCTCGATCAAGTCATCCTCGGTTGGGGGGTCTCTTCTAGTGGTATCTAAGGTGCACAGAGGTGCTGAGTACACCTCGTCTTCCTCTCCTTCTTCCAACCAGAGTGGTAAGTCATGCTCTAAGGAGGGTTGGGCAGGAGGGTATAGGACTAGCTGCTTGGACATGGGACCATTTTTGATGGTCATGTTTCCTGCACGACAACTTATGTAAGCATCTGCAGTAGCTAACCAAGGCCTTCCCAAAATGAGAGGATATCCAGTAAGCTTGGCCTTTGGTTGCAGAACCAGGAAGTCTGCAGGGTATTCCCAAGAGTCAATAGAGACCAAGACATCCTCCACAATCCCTTCGGGTGTCACGGTGGAGCGATATGCTAATTGCAGTACTGTCGAGGTCTTCCTCAAGGAACCCTGAAGATTAAGCTTAAGCATGGTATCCCTGGTCATCACATTAATGGAAGCCCCCAGATCAATCAAGGTGTGAGGTATAATGGTGCCATTGATGTGAACATCTACTACAGGACTTCCAGGATCTAGGTACTTTGGGCAGATGACTTGTCCTAACATAAGGTCAGATAGTTGTCCTATGACATTGATAGTTGAGGCATCTTTCTTCCGTCTGCCTAGGTGTTTGAAACACTTCTCTTTAACCAGTTTGTTGTATATTGGCACATCCTTGATGGCTTGGAGAAGTGGTATTTTTACACACAACTGCTTGAGCTCACCCAAAAGCTCATCCTCCTCTGGGTTGGGTTGTGTGGTGGTTGTTAGTCTCTCAGGAAAGGGTGGAATAACCTTCGGTTCACTTTCCTGTTTACCTTCCTCATCCTCTCGGGGAGGAGGTTTGCGATCTGATAGAGTCTTTCCAGATCGAAGATTGATCTCCTGGATCTCCACAGCATAGGTAGGGCATGAGGTTTCCCCAGTGTATACCTGTTGGGCCTGTCTATTGTTGGGGTTTGGGTTCGGTTGAGCAGGCATTTGAGGTTTCCTTGGAGGAGCAGGAGGTAATGGCTGAGGTTGAACTGGTGGTGGAGGCAAGATGGCAGGAGGAGTGTTGTATTGGGGCCTCCACCCCGACTGAGGTGCATTCCATTGAGGTTGTGGCTGGGCATGTAAATGATATGAATGAGAAGTAGGTTGAGTGGGGTACTGAGGTGGATAAGACCATGGAGGAGGCATGGACCATGAAGGATGAGCAGGGGGACCCCAGGAAGGCATAGGAGTCGATTGGTTGGGGCTGTAATAAGCTTGAGATGCCCCTTGCATCCCCTGCTGATAAGGTCTAGATCCTTGTGGCCTCCTTTGGTTGAGGTAATAGAGAGGTTCAGTGGGAGCTTCTATCCCTTGGTACATGGCTTTAAACCCAGGTAAGGTTGGACACTGATTTGTGGGATGGTCCTCCTCACAAACGAAACACACTTCAACCGAATGCAATGGACATTCGTTCTTAGGGTGTCTCCTTGTGCACCTAGGGCAGAAGACAGCCAAGGCTCTCTCAGCTTCTTCTTTCTTTTGTTGAATCCTGAATGTGTCAAGCTGCATGGCAATGGTCTGTCTCACCTCACTCTTAAGGTCTTCTAATTGATTTGCAAGCTCATGTTTGGAGAAAGGGACACTAGTTGAGAGGTGGTTTCCTCTACCTCGTTTTCGAGCTGCCCTGGAGTGGTTTCTAAACACAGTCTTGATGTCCTCATAAGGCAGTTGGTAAATGTCCCCCCCAGCTAACATGTGAATGGTATCTAAGAGGTCTTCAGGGACTCCTCAGAGCAGGACCAACTTGAGGGATTCAGGGTCAAGTGTGCACCTGGCCCGCTTATAGCTTAGTTGGAACCTCTCCTCATAATCCTCTAAGGACTCATCATTTCCCATGGTCATCCGAAAGATTTCCCCCTTTGTTTTCTTGGACCTACAGTAATCCCGGTACTTGGTATTGAAAGCTTGCTACATCTGAGCCCAAGTGGTGATACTATTCCCAGGTAAGCCCATGAACCAGCGTAATGCTGCATCCTTAAGAGTGGAAGGGAAAAGTTTCAGTTTTTGCTCATCTTCAGTATAGTCATAGGTTCTACAAAGGATAGCAAACTCAAACAGGAAGGTATCCGGATCTTCAGTGGTCAGCCCATGGAAGTGAGGTAAGGCGGAGGGGCTAATGTTCTTCATTTTCATCTCTCCATTGGTCTCTCGGATGGGGAAGGCACCTTCTATTCTCTCATCTTCCCTTCTATTGTCAGCCATAGCTTCAGATGGAGTGGTTTCTAACTCTTCTTCTACTATAGGATCTTTGGATATCTCAGGATGTTCACCTATAGGTTCCTTTGGGTCACTGTCACCAAAGAAGAGAGAAGGGTGACTCAGTGATGTGGTGGGGGTGTTTGGTAGGAATTTGCCTGATCTATCTCGGTTCCTACGAGGCATGAAATGGAAAAGACTTTCTTTTTCTTTTGATTGTTTTTGCTTTGCTTTTCTTTTGGTACCTGCAAAACTGAGACAGATTGATCTACAACTAACTATGAAAGATTCAGAATTAAACTGAAAGCAGGAAAGAACTAATCTACTTTGCTCAAATGAAATTGCAAGAATGGAAATGCTAGTCTACGCTTGCAGAAAGGAAATGCTAATCTATGAAAGCAGGAAATGCTAATCTATGAAAGTAGGAAATGTCTATGCTACTTTTGCAGAATGGAAATGAAGTAAACTACTTAGCAGAAGGCAAGAGTAAGAAAGTAGAAGAAAAGCAACAATTACTAATACTCTGACGCTTCCCCGGCAACGGCGCCAAAAAGATGGTGGGCTCCAGTATTGGAGCAATAATGCTACAACTCCTGGAGCTTCCTATCTCTAATTTTATCAACCCGATAGTTCGTACAAACTTGGAAGCGACGGTGCTGTATGCACAAGTACTAGCTCTTGTCGCAGCTGTCACTTGGTCAGCTGGCACAAGTCCGCTAGGGCTCAAGCCAACTTCTATATGCTCATAGAAGAAGCTTTATGAATGATGGATGAAATCTAACTCAAAGGAGACTAATCTATCTGCAGAAAGAAACTAAAAGCCAACAAAGCATGAAAACCCTAGTAAACCCTAATTTGACTAACTAGACCCTTACAATGCAAAACTGTGAATGAAACTACTACCACTAATGCCATTACTTGTAGTGAGCTGAAATACATGCATCTAAGCTACTTGCATCTGAAAAGACATGTTTTTGTATTTTTTCATTAAGTGGTTGGGTTTATTGTGATGATGCTTTTGATTAGGGTTTGGTTGTGCAGGAGCGGTTGGAATGGAAGGAAAGCATGGGCAAGGTCAGGATGGCTAGGGGAGGTCCCAGAGGGTCTCTAGCATCAATCCACAGAAGTCTACCACATTCGGATGCTCAGCAACCGAGTTTGCAGGCTTCTACAGGAAGTCTGCAGGGGATCCTACAGGAAACTCAGGGATTCTACAGGAAGTCTGTGCAATTCTACAGGATGTTTGGCCGTTGAGGTTTTGGGAGATGGTGAAGTGTTGGAGTGATGTGGGAGGATAGGTGAGATGGAGATGGGACTGGTGATGGCTCAGGAGCAGAGAAATCAGATGGAGGAAGAGTGTATGCAGGGGTTTGATGGCTTGGAAGGATGGGATCAACGAAAGGTTAAGTAAATGAAGCTACGTGGCAATAGATGAGTTGGAGGATAAATGAGCTGGACAGAGGCCGAGTGGGTGACTTGAGGAGAGATCAAGAAGAAGAAGAAGGAAGTGGAATGATATGGAGCAGCGTAAATGAAACAAATGACTTATGCACCAAAAACGAGAATTCATTAACCTATGATAACTGTGCCATGAAACCTATGAACAGCAATGGAAAACCAAGAAATGAAACTCATGCATGGACGTGAAATGTAGAAGTATGGTTCAATATCAAAAGTGCATGAATGGATCTTCAACGAAAATGACTATGTTGCAGCTTGCATGGAAGTGAGAAGAACTGCGTTTCTTTTTGGTGGTTGGTTATGGACTGCACCCCAATCCCTAACAGAGATGGCAGTGAGCCTTAACAACCTTTTTCTGGAGCTCCAATAGATTATATCTGTCCTCTTCTAACCTAAGCAACTGGAAACAAATTCACCATAAGCTAATCCTAATCAATCTCATGAAAAAGACTAAATTAACAGACTGTAAATTCGAATTGCATGTTAAAGTAAAAACTCAAAGTGCTGGAATGAAATGCAAATAACATTACAACACCGAGGAGATCTATTGCTCTCAAGTTGGGCCCTAACCTGAGAGCTATAGCTCCCTTAGAAACTCAGAATGAGATCAAAATCTGTCTGCCTTTATTCATGAACGAAAATCTGATGTCATGCCAAAACTGGCTTACAAAAGGAACAAACACCGAGCTGTAGCTCGTACTTCCAAATTACAAGAGCAATACAAAAGTTCAAAAAGCTTCTATCCAAGGCTACGGCCTCAGTATTTATGCAAAATGATCATCCAACAGGTGTCCTTGATTTGTGGAGCTCGGCTGTCCAACTGAAGGTTAAATTGTTGATCCTGTAGAACAATTATAACTGCTGTTCCTGTAGAACAGTTGGCTGCCTCTAAGCTCGGTGGGGAGATGGATTGGAGCTCGGAGATATGGTGGGAATCACGAGGAAGGTCCCCAAGACTGTGGACATCCTCTCCTAAAAACCAGCAGTGCCACCTCATTGTCTCCTTGTCTCCTTTCTCGTGGTCTTTGCTCCCTTTTTATGCCAAAAACCTGAAATCATCATGTATTAGTCACGTGGATAGAGTGCCTACCCTTCTTCCTACAAACAACACGAATAGACCAAGAAATGAATGCATAAGCAATAAAAAATGAATGGTTTGAGCAGAGCAAGTAGGCAAAATGAGCCCAAATTGTACCAAAAATTGGGGCTCATCAGTAATGGTGGTCACATGTTGTGGTTTTTTGGCGCAGTTTCCGCAATGGTTACAAAACCATAACCTTGGCCTGGTGGTTTACGCAGTGTTGTCACATGGTGACATTAACCGTGAAGCTTAAGTTTGTCAGAGCCACCAGTTGTTAGTCGCGTGGTTGTGTTAACCAGACAGTTGGAGCATTCACATGGCACTAACCATTGTGGTGTTGGTTTGTGGAGTCATTGCATAACTGTTTGGCGTAACCATAGTGGTAACGGTGAGTGTCTTCACATGGGGAGGGCTAGCGTGTGGGCTTGCCACCTCCTAACCTCCAACCCTCAAACCGTCACACTCTAACATTACGCAGAATCCATTATCTAGTAAGAACCATCGTGTAGTAGAGATGGTAAGGAACTTTGGCCATGGAGGGGAGGTCGCGGGGTCGAACCCCAGCGCCTCCATAAAATTTTATCACACCAATGTAGGGGCACATGGCGGCCTCCAAGCTTGCCACGTGTTGCCTTCTGATTGGACCAACTCAACCACTACTGCCCAATGATGTGCTACCACATGTCAACATATGACTCGTCCACTTGTACAGGAATATTCTAAGAAATATTCTAAAGAATATTCTAGGGAATATTCCAAGGAATATTCTCCTTACTGACTAGGCTATACGGATGCTCAATCAAACCTTTTTTGCAAAATTTTTCCTGTTTGGTGAAACAGTCAGCGGGCTCTAATTTCCTCATACAAACTTCGTTTTGAGTGAAACAAGTTGTGTTGGGATCGTTTTGACAAGACGAACGCAGTCGTTTAGTTTTCATATGATTCCGAGCATTTTTATTTTTGAGTTATTTCTTGCCCCTAATCCAGATTCCGATCATTAAGCCACCACTTTCTCCTAAAGAATAATCTTCTCTCCTATTCCAAACTAGGTAAGACAAGGTAAAAAGTCATTTTTCTTGAGCTATGAGGGTCGATTTATAGCAAATGAGGTGACCTTTCACCTACCATGTGACTCTTGACCTCCCTCATGACTCTTGTGCTCCCATATGACTTTTGAGCTCGTACATAGCTATTGGATTCCTAGACAGTCTTCACATTCCATGTGTGACCCTTTGGCTTCCAAACATTTTCCAATTTTTGAAATTACATAATTACATTTCACCAACAATGTCGAAAAAATACATGAGACAAAACAACACTCTTGTGTTGACACTTTGAAGAGATACAATTTGGTGATTGTGACATGAGACTTCATTGTAGTGTATCAATGCCAATTTACTCTCTTTGTTTCTATTTCTTCAAATATTCATGATTGATCTTAAATGTGCTTCATATTCACCCTCTAATGGATCAATATAAGAATTGTAACCTTCTAAGTCAACATGAGTTTCCATCTCTCTGTTGTGGTCCAAGATTCCTTTACTCCTGCATGGTAGCATCTTTGTGTCTTATATCCACAAGTATCCTCTTTGGAACCTCTTGTTGCTGACCTCCTTGAGCATCATCTTGCCATGATAGGATGATAACACCTGTAAATGAAGTTCACTCATGAAAAGACAATATTAGTTCCCAAAATCACATGTTCTATCTTTGTTTTCTCATGTGAGGTGCTGACTATGATGGGACAATGTGAAAATATTAGAGAGTATCCTTCTTGGGTTTAGAGCATAGTTTAAGGAGGTAAGGGATGGAGTTATGGGTGCTAGAAGTGCACATTTCATAATGGCAAGAAAGAAAGGCAAGGATCTACGGAGTGGGCAAGTCGAGGAGACAAAGGTGACAAGTTTGGGCATAGTGACTCTCCAATGCACATTGATTGAGGAGGAGGCTCTAGGGATTTCATAGGTCACCAATGCAAGGGACAAGTAATGAACCTAATTTCCACTAGGACCACACAATGCGCAATGAAGGCAAGGCTTATTAAGGCATTATGTAGAGGGCAAGTGTAATCAACAAGAAATTGGATCACTATGCACTAAGAATGCTCACTGTGTAATGAAGGAAGGGAGGGATTGGTATTTCACAAGTTGTGATTGAAAGGGTTTAAATAAGATCTCACTATCAACTAGGAGTTCCAAATGCACAACAGAATGCAAGTCTAATCAAGGCTTTTCATAGTGGCCAAGTGTAAGCAACAAGGGTTGAGTGGATGTGCTCTAGGGATGAAGAATGCACAATGTAAAGGGAGATGTCCTCAATATTGGCACATAGGGAAAGTATAAGTAACAAGAAGCTCATTACTAAGGTTTGAAAGTGCACAATGCACTCATCACTTGACTAAAGCTTAAAGGTATTCATAACTTATGCATGAGGTGAGGACAATGAAGGATCCTGAAATTGACTAAGTGTTAAATCAATAAGATAAGAAAGAGAGAGTAAGATAATACAAACAAGTCCCAAACATGATCACGCACATTCAAAATCAAACACATGTCACAGATATGCATAATACCCAAAACCAGCATGCATACATTGAAGCAGCAATAAAACGACACTTATCTCCAAGTGCAATAGTTAGGATTTAAGCCTTTATGACACAAGTGTAAACCACAATCAAAAGATGCACTATGTTATGGGAGAGTTTCTAGGACATGTTCTTATGATAGAGAGCATCAACTAGTGCAAGAGAGTGTGTTGGAACTACCTCTAAAAGGTGTGCCAAGGTGCCCTTAGGATATAAGTGACACATGGAAGAACATAAGTGACACATGTACGAATGAAAGTAGCCAAAAGTGACACTTGTAGAAGAAAGAGAAAGTGAAAATGTTAGATGCAAAAGAAAAAGCGAAATTTGACAAACTCACCTAGATGGTGGCACACTTGCAATCACAAGAAATTCAAACTGGCCAAACCTAGGTGAAAAACGGAGTAATACTTGGTCAAACTGGCAAAATTTCCTCTATGCGTCGCGCCTGATTCTCTATGCGTAGTGCCTGTTTGGACCCACTTGTGGAGGCCTTCCCAGTGTCAAAATTAGCTCCAAGTGTACTTGTTGGAAAGGTCTGCCTATCTACTTTCCAACCCAAGTGGAATTTTTTAATTTAGCCTCGATTTGCCCCTCCAAAATTCAGTTCTCTCAACACTGCTTCCTGTGTGTCAAAATAAGGGCAGTAAGGTCATTTTTTAATTGTTTTTTACCTTTTTGAGGGCTCAAAACCTACCCAAATTTCTTGTCCATTGGTAGGAAAGCATATTTTTCCATGCCAAATCCAAAAATTCTGATTTGTTGTGATTTGGAGGCTCCTAGAAAAAGCGAGAGCCATGCGGCGCGACGCATAGGGAAAAAAACTCTGTTTTTTGTGCCAAAAATTTCAAAAATGCAAAAAGTGACCCAAATTCTTTGAAATTTGGGCTGAGTCTTCTCCATCAAGAGCTATTTTGGGCCAAGGAAGCCTCAGCCAATATCTGAATTTGATCATGCTCCTTTCGCCTCTTTGATGCCTTCTTCAATTTTGCCTTTAAACTCATGATTCTTGCCTTGCAAACTTTGTTCCTCGCCATGTAATGAAAAGCCATGTGTCTCAACAAGTTTTTCTCCTTGTTGGCCTTCTCCAATAATCTCTCTAAGTGGATGTTGGCTCTTTCAAACCAAGACTCCCGATCGGCATTGATCTCTTGCTTAACTGAAGTGAGCTCCACCCTTCTCCTTTGGGAAGCTTGGCGATTCTCCCAAATGTTTTGCAACTCCATAATCACTTGCTGATCTTCAAGCTGCTTATTTCTCTGCTCCAAGTACTTTATAATCCACTTAGCCCTCTCCAAGTTGAGGGACAAGGCATTGATGTCCGCCTGCTGCTCTTGGATGGTTTCTTTGAGATTTGCACTTTGCGGGCCC
This sequence comes from Pinus tabuliformis, assembly GCA_031772625.1. Classification (NCBI taxonomy): domain Eukaryota; kingdom Viridiplantae; phylum Streptophyta; class Pinopsida; order Pinales; family Pinaceae; genus Pinus; species Pinus tabuliformis. Next base: position 472,895,809 of record CM062808.1, read on the forward strand.
ACATTTGTATCATCACCCTCAATGAGAATGAAATCAGTATCTCGCTCACCTGAAGGCCCCTCATCCTGTATTGGCCTCTTGCCTTTGTCCTGAACCTGTTGTGCTGATGATGGAAGCAAGACCCCTTCCACCCCAGTGGAGATAATACTCGCTTTGCTGCTGCGAACAACTGTCTAGTGCCCTTCTGATAAGTGATAAACACTGGCATACTAGCAGTCTGTGTCTCATGACCCTCATGCTGATAAGAAGGTCCACCTATCTCATGCAAAACCTCTGAAGGTCCTTGAGGAGTTGTGAAAAACTCACGAGAGATGAAATCCTCCCAAGTGATGCCCACTAAGCCAAGCTGATGAATGACCACAATTTTAATGAGAGAAAAATGGTAAATATTGTTGAACTGTTGCTGAGGAGTCTTGTGTTGCACTAGAGTGGTCATATTCTTGATATTTCGGCACATGAAGTAAGGGATGTTCATCATCCTTACCTTGGTAAAATGCATCAGCAACCTAATATGATAAGCAGATAAACGGGAGAACCGGCCCTCACAACTGAAATACCTCATTATCAATTTCATCAAATGAGCATAAGACTCTTTGAGGTACCGAAAAGGAAACACTCTCCTGAGTTGTCTCAAATAGCTGGGCTTGATGTACGGTTCATAATTCTGCCGGTCAATTTGATGCCTCTTGTTCCATTGCTCTCTAATGTTAGGAATACCAGTTGCTAGTGAAATGGATTCTGGTGTTAATGTGAAAGTGACACTAACTAGAGTGGCTTGACCATCATGTAAATTTGGCACAAACAAACAAGCCAACTCATGATGAAACTGAATGCTAGCAACTTTCTCACAAAAGTCATAGCAGCACTGATGCTGAAAACAAGAGATGGCAAGAGGGAAGGCCTATAACTCAGCAATAGTGGTTGGTTCCTCTCAAATATGTTTGCCACCTCTATGGGGCCTCCTGAGTGCATGTACCTCTGTAGGTGAGTCACTGTGTGTCTCCTCTTCATAATCATGTGAGGGATCAGATGCCATCTCTACTAGTGGGTGAGCTGTCTTGGAGTTGTCTTAATAAGAAGTAGGTGATTTGTGATGTGTTTTGACTTTTTCCACCAAGGGAAACAGTGATATGAGGGACTGTGGAGAGAGGAAACAGTGAGTGATTTAGGGACTGTTGGGGTAAGGTTTAGTTAAGGGAACAGGGAATTAGAGAGTAATTTGGGAGCTTTTGGTATAGGACTAGGGTTTGGAAATTTGCATTTGGGGTTTTGGGAAATGGGAATCAGGGATATGGGATTAGTGAATTTAGGGGTGTGTGAATTTAGGGAATAGGGAAATCAAGGGAAAAATGAAGGGAGTGGAAAGGTGGACTTGGTGGCTAAATAGTCAATACAAACCCTAGGCAACAGTTTCTTTTGAGAAATTTCAAGAGATAGGGTTTGATTTCTTTTTAAACAATCACCATAAGACAACCACCTTAAACTTTGTAGCAAAACCTTTCACTAACCAAGAGGAGGACTGTACTTACTTATACACTAGAAGATTTGGGTGATTTTGGTGTTTTGGAGAAGTTGTTGAAGATTTAGGGCTTGCCAGATCTATGCACCGTGCATCAAACCCAACACACCACTCCAGTTATGTGCATCGCGCCTGTGTAATTTTGAACTGGAGATTGGGGCTCAATGCGCCGCACCTCTAGTTTTTGGAAAATTTCTCCCACTTTCTCTTGCTCGCTCTCAAACAGGACTTTGCTTTGCTCAAGTTTGTTTTTTGAAATACAAATGAACCTTTCAATTGAAGAAAAGACTTATATACAAGGAGCCTTTAAATTTTTGGTTTGCAAAACCCACTTTTACAATGTTTTGAAAATGACTTTATTTTGAACTCTATTTTGAACTTTTTCACGTTATTAACTTGTGATGGACTGAATGACCTGTGTTTTGCTTGTTTTGCAGGGGGTTGGAGCTATTGGGGCTAGGGAAAGTGACCAGGGTTACAAATGGAGTGATTTACATATGAGAGAAATGAAATTACATAAATTTGTACAATAAAAGCAAAAATATTATGTTTTTTCCTCAAAATAGAGTTTTGAGGAAAGACACATCTCTGAGAACTTGATTTTGAATTTTATTGGCATTGGAACCTCCTCATGTGCCTGTTGGTTGTTATTGGACACTTTGAAACACTTTTTGATGAAACCCTAATGAAACCCAAGACCTAAATGACAATGAAACCCTAAAAAAGCCTTTGGCAATCTTAAAGAAAAAAAGGTGACTGTGTATGCTTTTGACGAATAAACATGAGCCAGCAGGTAAATGACATGAGGGAAACTGTAGGATCACTACCATCAGATGATCCATTCGCCTAATGGAATGCAGTTGACTGGGCGGGACACCTAATATGAAATGCAACAAGAGGATTTGATCTCTGACGGAGGGATGAAGATACCGACACTAACATTGGCTCCAATGGGGATGGTAGCTCCTTGGAGGTGCCAAGAACTACAGATCTCTAGGAAATAAAACAGTGCCTTCGTCCATTGCGCCATGGAGTCAATAACTTCGACAAATCACAACTGAACTCTTGACTTAAAGACTCAATTTTAGGACTGAATGTGACTCAAAATTGACTCATTTTCAAGACTGAAATCGACTAAAAGACCTAACTCTAACAAACCAAATCAAAACTGAAATCAAATCTCAGTTTTATAGCCTTCACCTCGGACCCCAAACTGAAGAATGAAAATAGTGCACACTTGTAATGGAATTTAAACAAACCGGTATGTACAATGATGAGTAGGACAGTAGAAAACATTTCACACATGATACTGTTTGAGGAGCCGACTGTTGACCGGCCCACCAGGATATTCTTTGCCATTCATCTCTTCCAAAAGGAAAGAATTCTGGCCCCGATATGCAGCAATCTTGTACGGTCCTTTCCAAAGATTTTCAAATTTGCCATGTTTACCTTTCTCTTTGTTCCTTGCATCCCATTTCAGCACTATGTCTCCTATCTCAAACCTATCTTAATCCTCTCTTGTAGCTTGGAAGTGTTCTGAAATACTTCTTCTCTAGTTTGCTACAAATGAATCATTTGACTGATTCTTAACTGCAAACTATCATCTTCGCTGTTACTTCTTGCAGAAGTTTGACCACCGGGACTGCCAAAGAGGTCGGGAAGACTGTGTCCACACCATACACAAGCTCAAAAGGAGAGATTCCTATAGATTTCTTTTGACTTACCCTGTCTGCCCAAAGTGCATTGACCAACTCTTTGTGCCAACTTTTCTTGTTAGTTTCCAGCAACTTTTTGATAATGTTGACAAGAGATTTATTTGAGGATTCTGCCAATCCATTACCTTGTGGGTAATAGGCAATCGAATGCCCCAAAGTGATTTGATACTTATGACAAAAGTCAATCATTCTCTTCGATTTAAAGACTGCTGCATTGTCAATGATCAACTTATTGGAACAGCCAAAACGAGACAAAATGTTGGTTTCAAGAAATGAGATAATTATCGATTCAGTGGCCTGCCTTGTAGGAATAGCCTCAATCCATTTGGTGAAATAATTCGTCACTGTGAGGATCCACTTATGTTGTGCTGAAGAAGAAGGATGAATCTCGCCAATAAAATCCAAACCCCACTGCTGAAATGGAGCACTTACCTCAATGGGCTTGAGTGGTAAATGCTGCAACTTCCTCTTACCTTGAAAAATCTTACATTCATGGCAGCTGGCCACTGTTTTATACACATCAGCAAAAAGAGTTGGCCAATAATATCTTGCTCTCAAGATGTTATTGGTTGTTGTCTTCCAGAAAAGATAGCCTCCGCAATCTCCTTTGTGAAAATCTTCCATTACCTGTTTTGCTTCTTCTTCCACTAAACAATTGAGCAAGACACCACCAGGATCTTTCCAATAGAGTGCACTATTCATGATACAAAACTTTGCAGCCTTCAATTTCAATGTCCTACTTTTTTTTTAGCCATTCCAGGTGGTGATGAAAGATTTTGCAGTACGTAAACAATGTCCGAATACCAAGGAGAAAGAAGGAAAATTTACGATACCTGAGCGGGCAAATTCTCTTCATCTTCCTCAAACATAGCAGCAATTAGATTAATGTCCAAGGTGTGCATATTTGACTCAACCATTAGTTTAGCCAGCCCCTGTCCTTTGATGAGCTTTGTTGGTTTTATCTCCATGCCATACTCCAACAAGGCAGCAATCCATTTGCCTCTCCTCCCCTCCGGATCTGTTTGCACTAAGACATCCTTAACAGCAGCATTAGGGACATAAGCAAGGATGTGAGAATGAAAAATATAAACCCAAAAATCCTTCAATGCCTTTACTAAAGCAAGGGCCTATTTTTTAATAATATTATACTTTAGTGCCGCATCCCTTATGGTTCTACTGAAAAATGTGATCGGCTTCTCGAGCTGGTCTCCTTTTAGCATCAAGACTGTTGCCATAGTATGATTGGAGGCAAATGAAAGAAAAATAAAATCCTGAGTATAGTCTGGGCTGATCAAAACTAGAGCTGAAGAAAGGGCCAATTTCACCAAATTGAAAGATTTAATTGCTTCCTCAGTCCATCTTACTACACTATCTTTTTTTAGCATGTTTGTGATTTCCCTTAAATGTTCTGCAAGATTAGGCACAAAGCGACGTAAGAAATTCATCTTACCATTGAATGATTTAATTTCATTCTTATTTCGCAGAAAATCAATCTTTTGAATGGCCTCCACCTAGGCTGGATCAATGCAGATGCCCTCCTTTGATATAATATGCGCGAGAAGCTTGCCTTCATCCATAGCAAACAAACTTTTCTTTGGATTGAGAGAGATGCCATACTTCCTACACCACTGAAATACAATCTTCAAATGATAAAGGTGCTCTTCATCTGAATTAGAGAAAATAGTTAAGTCATCAAGATAAACCACTAGAAAGACATCTTTTTCATTAGCAAATGCGATATCCATCGCCTGCTGAAAGGTTGACCAGCATTTTTCAATCCGAAAGGCATCTTTGCATAATGAAAAGTTCCCCACGAAGTGGTGAACGATGTTTTGTCACGATCATCCTCATGGATCATAATTTGGTTATAACCTGAATAACCATCGAGTAGTGACATCCGGGATGCTCCAACTACTCTCTGAAGTATGTGATCCATCTTGGGAAATGGATAGTTGTCCTTCAACGAAACTTTGTTCAGATTTCTAAAATCAATACATAGCCGAATCTCACCTGTTCTCTTACGCATGGGCACCAAGTTTGAAATCCAATCTGAAAATCTAATGGGGACTATGATACCAGCTTTGTATAACCGATTCACCTCCTTCTCAATTGAGGGCAGCAGCTTTGGATTTATTCTTCTTAGCTTCTGACGAAAAGGCTTTTGATTTGGCTTGATCGGGATGACATGTTGAATTATACTTGTATCATATGACTTCAAATCTGAATAATCCCAAGCAAATACATCAGTAAAAGAGGATAAAAAACTGATATACTTTTCTTTTACCCGTGGAGGCAACGCCTTTGATAATTTTACCATCTTAGGATTTTTAGCTGATCCAATGTTCACATCCTCAACACCTTTCTCGGTTGGCAACAAGCTCGGTTTTCAAGCCACATCATCCTGATCGAACAACTCCTCTAAAGGTATTAGACCTTTAGGAATGATGTTATCTTTGAGCTGCAAAACTTCCATTTGATTGACTTCCATATCCGCATCACCGTCATCATACTCTACATCAATAGAAGTGTCTTTGAATTTACCTTTATTTTGCAGAAATTCATCGATCTCATCATCATCTTGAAACACTTGCCAATACCGTTGATTGTCGGGGACAGCTGGGCAATGTTTCACATGAATCTCAAACTTTTTGTTTGAATTCATCGGAACTTTCAAATTACTTGTTGCTGTTGCAAGTGAATCTGCAATGACATTCTGAACACGAGGAACACATGTCAAAGTATAATCTGAAAATACTCTCAAAATATCAAGTACCGCATTGCAGTAGGCCCGCATTCGAGGATGCTTTGCTTGGTATTCCCCTTTCACTTGATTGATAACAAACTCGGAGTTTCCATACACTGAAATCCTTTTGGCATTCAACTTTCTAAGAATTTTCAAACCAGCAATTAAAGCCTCATACTCAGCCTCATTATTTGAACAATCAAAAGCTAGTTTATAAGAGCAGACCCTTACATTGCTTGGCACTTTGTTTGGGGTGAGAAAAAGGGTACGTATCCAAATACCAATTCCAGCACCTTCCCTTCCTACCGCGCCATCAAAATCCATGATCCACAGGCCTGCTTCATCCTCTTCCAAATGCTGAAATTCTGTTTGTCATGTTTCTCGTCCTTGTTGTCCATCATTATGTTGCTGCCGTCGGCCAGCTGATTGCTCAGTGGTACTATCAAGTCTTTGTCTTTCTTGCTTTAAGACCTCTCTGAAATTTTCAATGATCTCGGGAATGTCTTCTACTTGAACTACTTGGCTATTTACATCATTAAAGTTATCTGAATACAAAACAAATGTTTCTAAATCAGTATGTACATAGTTGATTGGATGATTTACCGGTTTCTCCTTACCAGTGATCATGTACTTCATCTTTTGTTCTCGGAATAGTTTCCTCATCTGACCGAACACGGAAATGGTGGCATAGGAGAAATCAAGTTGCATTGTCCCTTTAATCTTTGCTCCCAAAGATCTGGAAAGAAGCATGCCAAATCTAGGAGGTATATCCGCCACGACCACATCCATCAAAACATTTTTAGCCAGAATCTAATCCAAACTGACCACCAAGTCTTTGATAAGACCAATGCACCTTACTCTACTGGAATTGAAAGAGTAAAGGTCATGATACTTTCTAGTGATATACAATCCCAATTTCTCCCTGATGGCCTTAGGCATGAGATTATGAGAGGCTCCAGAATCAAACATAGCATTATGTAACACGAAGTCATGCACCCTGAGATTGATGTAGAAAGGAGCCACATCACTATCTTGAGACTGACCTTCCAATGCTGGCCCAAAAATCAACTCGGGACTGTCATCCTCCACGTTCACCATATCAGATGATGGATCTATATTCAAAATCTTAGACATCTGACCTTTATAATTGTTGTGTTTCATCAACTCAGTCAAAGGAATAGATATTTTTATCTTAGCAATTTCATTTTCCAAGTTAAAAATTGGAACTTTTTCTACCTCTTTCGCTAAAACCTCTTTCTTTTCAGTTTTCTCCTTTGACCCACTTGGCTGATTAGATCATTCACTTGCTGATGGCGTTTTATTGGTGGTAGGATCAGCTATCTCTTTTCCCTTTTTCTGCACATTAGGAGGATCATTCTTTGACGTTGCTGCCTCCTTCCTTTTCTGAATTGGATTAATAGGCACATCTCTACTTCGGAGTGAATATTGTCGTTGTTGAGCTGACAAAGCATTCATGTATCCTCTTTGGTATTCATCAGACTCTTCCTCAAGAACTGTCTCATTGGCCAAAATGAAATTTTCATCCCTTTGTTCAGCTGAATTCTCGGAGTACTCCTCATCTTTAGTGATGAAAATTGGCATATCATCGGGCGTAAAGAAATGATTTTCTTCTCCAATCACATTCTCCTCTTCATCTGATTCTGGACCATGAACAAAATTTCGCTGTAAGGGTGTCTGCACCTACTACTGCGCTGCTTGATCTTGGGTTCGCTGCTCTCTTTGTTTGATCCTAAATTGTGGCTGACACTGGCCATGGAAGTTATGATTTCTGACTTGTGGTTCAGACTTATCAAGTTTCATTCTATCAAGCATCTTCTCCACCTTCCAAAGCACTTGATCTGACGTGGAAGACTCTTCTTTTATTGTGACTTTCTTTTCAGCTCTTGCTCTAGCTTTCTTGGCAAGCAGATTTTCTTCAACGCTGATTGCAATCTTCTGCATGTCTTCCAAAGTGTCTGGATCTCTCTCTCTCTTAATTGATAAGCCATATCAGTATCAAAATCATCCAGAAACTTAATCAAGGCCAGCCCCATGGGTGGCTTTATATGATCAGGAATTGCATTGTAAACAGAATTAAATATAATACAATAATCTTGGATAGACTCACCAACATTCCGCTTGATGTGCTCATATTCGGAAAGGATCTGAAGAGGATTTTTCTTCACTTCCCAGCGATCCAAAAATTGTCTCTGTAGATTGGCCAATGTAGTGATACTTGCAGCCGGCAAAGCTCTGAACCATTTCCTTACTTCACCACCAAATGTTTGTACAAACAATCTCATTGTCACATTTTTTGCATCAATCTCATGAAGATCGAAGAAATCTGTCATTCTATCCACATGTTGCTGAGTTGTAACACTGTGAGGAGTGCCATCAAACAAAGGAATTTTTCTTTGATAATCAGTGGGCATATCATCCAAATTTTGAGGCAGCACAAGGGGTGCAAAACGAGCAGCCATTGCTCTTGGTGGATTTGCAATCAGCCTTGGAGATGTTGGGGGAGTGGGTGCAACTGATGTATGGGGTGTATGAGGAGGTGTGTGTGGAGGCGAAGCAATTTTGGATGTTTGAGGAGTAGAAGGAGTAGACGGAGGTGATACTACTGTAGATTTTTTATCGGAGATAGTAGGCTGCACTGGGATGGTGGGAATGAAAGGCGGTTCGGTGGGAATCTTTGAGCTAGATGCAATTGCAGAGGACCCAGGGGTTGCAGATGTAGATTCTAAAAAATCAACGTTGTTTGATGCCACAATTGAAGTTTGGAGCTGTTTCAGGATATAATCATCAATTGATTTATTAGCCTTTTCAACTTCAAGAGTTTTGACAAATTTTGGATTCAAGACAATAGAACCAACAACACTTTTGGATTTGGTTTCAAACAGTGACAAATAAAATTGTTCATCAAACTCAAGATACTCAAAAACCACAGGACATGGAAGATATTTGAACACGGGAATCACATAACTCTCTGACGAAGGATTCATGGAATCAAATTGGGATTTTCGTACACAGGAGGAGGATCTGGATCTAGATTAGCTCTGGTATATCTTCTAGAAGCCAGTGTCCTATTATTCCCAAGAAATCAAATGGACATTAACAACTTCTTCAGCCTATCAAATCCTAAAGTTATCATCCAAAAGCTTAGAATTACCAGATGTACTAGGGTGATTTGCAGGTTAGACTTTCTGTTTATAAGACTAGACCGGAGATTGACTGAAGTAGCATTTATCCACTTGCACTAATGCAAAGAAAAAAGCGTTTCGAAGGCTACCTGGATAATCTTCAGACTTCGTCTATAGTTTATAAAATGAAGAATACTAACAAACAAACAATTTCTTCCCCAACAGAGTCGCCACTATGTTAGAGCCTAAATCTACCTCATGCTGAAAAAGGTAGGATCCAGGGCCAACATCAAACCACGCTTAACCTGGTAGCTAGCCCTACCAGGTAGGGAGAGGGCTCTCTCCGGGTCAATCTCAGCAAAATATAATCACTAAAGGCTTGAGATGACTGATTTAACTACTGATCTTAGGCTAGGTATGTGTGTGCAAGAGTTTGATTGAATAAAATGATGATTTGTTGGCTCAGATGGAAAGGCATATTTTGGATGTGGGGAATGAGGCTCAGTCTTGCAGAGATCTCAATGGGGCAAGGTAGGAAATTGTTTTTGGCACTTCAATTTGAATGATATGGAAGGATTAGATAGGTGAGGAGCTAAAGAGGGCAAGGAATGTCATGGATCCTCTCCAAACAGCTGAAAACATCAAGAAACTAAAGCAAACCTCAAGTAGAGCACTGCACTTTCAATGGATTCTACTTACACTCTTGTTTGTTTAGTTAAGAAGAAACAAGATAGAGAATGGCATACATAACACATAAGAAAATTCACAATTACAAAAGAAAGCATTGTACCAAGAAAAATTGCCACATGGATCCCAAAGAGTGTTGCAAACCCTGGTCTCAATTCCTTAGCCAAAATGCTGATATGAGTGTACAATGAAGCTCAAGGATTTTTCAAGAGTCCAACCATGCTAATGACTGAAAAACCACATAATATAGACAAACCATAGCTCATCCTAGCCTCTAGGCATCAAGCTCACATGTTTAGGAGCTGTTCCAACCAATTCTAAACTAAGAACTAGAAATCAGGCAGTGGAACAGCATGCCTCTAGAAACAAGGGAACTTATTCATTCAGTTTCAAACAACATTTTAAACAATGAATCTACCTCCATAAGTGAAAATTTTACATATTTACATCATGATCCATCAATGTACATTAAATTACATCACAAATTGTCCATTAATAAAGTGAAAAAGTCAAACTGGCCAAAGATGGGTGAAAAACAGAGTAATACTTGGTCAAACTGGAAAATTTTCCTCTATGCGTCGCGCCTGATTCTCTATGCGTAGTGCCTGTTTGGACCCACTTTTGGAGGCCTTCTCGGTGTCCAAATTAGCTCCAAGTGTGCTTGTTGGAAAGGTCTACCTGTCTACTTTCCAACCAAAGTAGAATTTTTCAATTTGGCCTCCATTTTCCCCTCCAAAATTCAGTTCTCTCAACACTGCTTCCTGTGTGTCAAAATAAGGGCAACAAGGTCATTTTTTGGTTGTTTTTGACCTTTTTGAGGGCTCAAAACTTGCCCAAATTTCTTGGCCATTTGTAGGCAAGCATATTTTTCCATGCCAAATCCAAAAATGCTGAGTTTTTGTGATTTGGAGGCTCCTAGCAAAAGCGAGCGCCACGTGGCGCGACGCATAGGGCAGAAAACTCTGTTTTTTGTGCCAAAAATTTCAAAAATGAAAAAAGTGCCCCAAATTTTTTGAAATTTGGGCTAAGTCTTCTCCATCAAGAGCTATTTTAGGCCAAGGAACTTGGAAGCCTCAGCCAATATCTGAATTCGATCATGCTCCTTTCGCCTCTTTGATGCCTTCTTCAATTTTGCCTTTAAACTCCTGATTCTTGCCTTGCAAACTTTGTTCCTTTCCATGTAATGAAAAAACATGTGTCTCAACAAGTTTTTCTCCTTGTTGGCCTTCTCCAATAATCTCTCTAAGTGGATGTTGGCTCTTTCAAGCCAAGACTCCCGATCGGCATTGATCTCTTGCTCAAGTGAAGTGAGCTCCACCCTTCTCCTTTGGGCAGCTTAGCGATTCTCCCAAATGTTTTGCAACTCCATAATCACTTGCTGATCTTCAAGCTGCTTATTTCTCTGCTCCAAGTACTCTATAATCCACTTAGCCCTCTCCAAGTTTAGGGACAAGGCATTGATGTTCGTCTGCTGCTATTGGATGGTTTCTTTGAGATTTGCACCTTGCGGGACCACATCTGTATCATCACCCTCAATGAGAATGAAATCAGTATCTCGCTCACCTGAAGGCCCCTCATCCTGTATTGGCCTCTTGCCTTTGTCCTGAACCTGTTGTGCTGATGACGGAAGCGAGACCCCTTCCACCCCAGGTGGAGATAATACTCACTTTGTTGCTGCGAACAACTGCCTAGTGCCCTTCTGATAAGTGATAAACACCAGCATACTAGCGGTCTGTGTCTCATGACCCTCATGCTGATAAGAAGGTCCACCTGTCTCATGCAAAACCTTTGAAGGTCCTTGAGGAGCTGTGAAAAACTCATGAGAGATGAAATCCTCCCAAGTGATGCCCTGTAAGCCAAGCTGATGAATGACCACAATTTTAATGAGAGAAAAATGGTAAATACTGTTGAATTGTTGCTGAGGAGTCTTGTGCTGCACTAGAGTGGTCATATTCTCGATATTTCGGCACATGAATTAAGGGATGTTCATCATCCTTACCCTGGTAAAATGCATCAACAGCCTAATATGATAAGCATATAAACGAGAGAACTGGCCCTCACAGCTGAAATACCTCATTATCAATTTCATCAAATAAGCATAAGACTCTTTGAGGTACCGAAAAGGAAACACTCTCCTGAGTTGTCTCAGATAGTTAGGCTTGATGTACGGTTCATAATGCTGCCGGTCAATTTGCTACCTCTTGTTCCATTGCTCTGCAATTTTAGGAATACTGGTTGCTAGTGAAATGGATTCTGGTGTTAATGTGAAAGTGACACCAACTAGAGTGGCTTGACCATCATGTAAATGCGGCACAAAAAAACAAGCCAACTCATGATGAAACTGAATGCTAGCAACTTTCTCACAAAAGTCATAGCAGGGCTAGTGTTGAAAACAAGAGATGGCAAGAGGGCGGGCCTGTAACTCAGCAAGAGTGGTTGGTTAATCTCGAATATGTTTGCCACCTCTATGGGGCCTCCTGAGTGCATGTACGTCTGTAGGTGAGTCACTATGTGTCTCCTCTTCATAATCATATGAGGGATCAGATGCCATCTCTACTAGTGGGTGAGCTGTCTTGGAGGTGTCTTAATGAGAACTAGGTGATTTTTGATGTGTTTTGACTTTTGCCACCAAGGGAAACAGTGATATGAGGGACTGTGGAGAGAGGAAACAGTGAGGGATTTAGGGACTGTTGGGGTAAGGTTTAGTTAAGGGAACAAGGAATTAGACAGTAATTTCGGAGCTTTTGGTATAGGACTAAGGTTTGGGAATTTGTATTTGGGATTTTGGGAAATGGGAATCAGGGATATGGGATTAGTGAATTTTGGGTGTGTGAATTTAGAAAATAGGGAAATCAAGGGAAAAATGGAGTAAGGGAGTGGAAAGGTGGACTTGGTGGCTAAATAGTCAATACAAACCCTAGGCAGCAGTTTCTTTTGAGAAATTTCAAGAGATAGGGTTTGATTTCTTTTAAACAATCACCATAAGACAACCACCTTAAAATTTGTAGCAAAACCTTTCTCTAGCCAAGAGGAGGACTGTACTTACTTATACACTGGAAGATTTGGGTGATTTTTGCATTTTGGAGAAGTTGTTGAAGATTTCAGGCTTGCCGGCTCAATGCGCCGCGCATCAAACCCAACGCGCCTCGTCAGTTATGTGCGCCATGCCTGTGTAATTTTGAACTGGAGATCACGGCTCAATGCCCCGCACCTGCTATGTGCGCCACTCCAGTTACCCAATGCACCGCGCCTCTAGTTTTCAGAAAATTTCTCCCACTTTCTCTTGCTCACTCCCAAACACGACTTTGCTTTGCTCAAGTTTGTTTTTTGAAATACAAATCAACCTTTCAATTGAGGAAAAGACTTATATACAAGGAGCATTTAAATTTTTGGTTTGAAAAACCCACTTTTACAATGTTTTGAAAATGACTTTATTTTGAACTCCGTTTTGAACTTTTTCACTTTATTAGAACTTGTGATGGACTGAATGACTTGTGTTTTGCTTGTTTTGCAGGGGGTTGGAGCTACTGGGTCTAGGGAAAGTGACTAGGGTTACAGATGGAGTGATTCACATATGAGAGAAATGAAATTACATAAATTTGTACAATAAAAGCAAAAATATTATGTTTTTCCTCAAAACAGAGTTTTGAGGAAAGACACATCTCTGAGCACTTGATTTTGAATTTTATTGGCATTGGAACCTCCTCATGTGCCTGCTAGCTGTTATTGGACACTTTGAAACACTTTTTGATGAAACCCTAATGAAACCCAAGACCTAAATGACAATGAAACCCTAAAAAAGCCTTTGGCAATCTTAAAGACAAAAAGGTGATTGTGTATGCTTTTGACGAATAAACATGAGCCAGCAGGTAAATGACATGAGGGAAACTGTAGGAGCACTACCTTCAGATGATCCATGTGCCTAACGGAATGCAGCTGACTAGGCGGGACACCTAATATGAAATGCAACAAGAGGATTTGATCTCTGGCGGAGGGATGAAGATACCGACACTAACACCAGGGAAAAAGGATTAGCATCAATCTATCAGAGAGAAGAGAGAAATATTTGTTTTCTCTAATTTGATGCTAAACCACACCTGGAAGGTTGTACAGAAAATCACTATCGCAAATTTTGTAATTGTACAGAGTGTTAGCATGCCCAACATCCTCAACAAAAACCTCTGTACTAACGAAAATACGATTTTTTTAAGGTTGAAATTCGAGGGCATATTAAAATTCACGTAGGTCCTATTAAAATATATGTGACATCTACTTTAAAAGTGACTTATGGTATGAAATTAAAGTTTGATGCATATTTGAAGCTTATTGAAGAATGGATTCAGAAACCAATTGAACAAATTGATGTGAGCCTTAAAGCAGTAATTGGAATAAAAGAATTGAATAAAATGGTAAATAATGATCTTGAGTCTGTAAATTAGAGGAAGAAAGAAACAACACCTGATGATGAAAGTGAAGAGAATGATATGGAAGTTTATGAAAACAAGAAAGAATGCATCAAAACCATTTTCCCACAATGGAGTCAGGAAGATATAGGATTCTGCAATCAAGAAATATGGCAGAAAGAAAGACATGAATATGAAGCACAAACAACAAAGGGAAGAAGACAGTTTGAAGATGGAGAGTTGTGGTAGCAGTCCATAGTTGGACGAATCCTTGAAGAGGAAGTTGTAAAATACCGACTCAGATCAAATTCAAGACAAGTCAAAGAAACATTGCAGCAGCAACAAGTAAACAAATATGGAGCCTACAGTAAGAACACACAACAGATAATGAAGCAATTTCGAGGATATAGAAGTTGGAAATAGAGAAAAAGAAAATGCAAAATGCAAAATTGCAAAAAAATTTAAGTCATTGTAAGCCTAGCTGAGACATATACTAGAAGGCATGTTTGAGTGATAATTGAGTCAATTTCTATTGTAAGCCTAGCAGGCACACTTAAGTCATGTTGAGTCATATGGTTATAATTAAGGGGGAGTGTTAGAAATTGTAATTACTCTCGCATGTTAGAGTTGGCTAAGTTTAGGAGAGTCAGTTAAATGAGTCAAGTCGAGTGAGTTCATGTTAATTTCTATTTTTGGAAAAGTTGAATTTAGAGTGTGTGTGCATGTTGAGTTATTATGGGTGAGTAGTTAGTCCAAAAAGTATAAATACCCCTCATCGGGTTCATTGTAATTAATCAAGTTTGTGTGATCAATAGAGAAGAGCAACAAATCCTATGGTTTGTGTGTGTTAATTTTTGTGTTTCTCCTCTCTACCTTTCCAATAGATATGATGTTATATTTTGCACTTATGAGGAGGAGGTAGTTTGCAAACGTGAAAACATTGTTGATATTTCATGTCCTTTTCATGTTATTCTCTTTGGATGCTTCACTGAGCGACAAAGAAAAAAAATAGGTTTTTTCCATAATGGGATCTTCGTTTAGGGCATGAGGGTTGTCGGTGAGTTTAGCAAAATATATTTTTTGGAACCATTTTCACCAAAGGTTTTGTTAGAGCTACTAACATTTTCCAACAAGTTCTATTGTGAAAAGATGAAATCTACCTGTGACAAATGCCTGGCATCCCTAGTTGAACATTGAGTATGATTTTTATTGAGTATGGTCTCAAGGAGAACTCAAAATTGTTTGTTCATGCCCACATGCTTTTCTCATGGATCTTCTAAGGTTTTTACACCATCCACAAGTTGCAAGTTTATTATGTAAATTGAAAGGTAGGAAAATATTGGAAATTATTCAGCATTCATCGTTTACTTTGCGCTCATTTTTAAGTTAAGTAGCCATGGAGGATGACATGAAGTCATACACCACAATACAAATTTTAGAGGGATTGAGAGAATGTTCCACTTCTCATAGGTAGAAAGCACTTATAGTTTCATAGCTATGGAGACAGATTTTGGATCTTCCTCATTTACTATGCACGAGTGATGTGGATCATTATATTTTGAGTGCATGAATTGATCTTGAATTCATTCATAAAATTTACATTTACCTATTTAGAATTATTGCATTTGAAATTGATACAGTGTTTAAACGGTAATCCTAGTGTAATAATTTCATCACAGTGTGTTTGTCATAATGAAATAATTCAAGGCACCACTCTCGCAAAATGTGAAGTAGGATATCTTCTAGGCTAAATAGCATCATCTAGAAGAGTCACCTAATTGTCACTGTGAAAATTCATTCCGACGCTCCTCTCATGTTGATAATCCATACACCCCACTATTTAAAGTGGTTTGCAATACCATTCTCAATACATAGTGAGCAAGTGGAACTTTTGGAGGGAGAAAAAATTAGGCATTTATTTTTTCTCAGGAAAATCCCAACAACACTTGATAATAGGGAGTTTGATTTAGTTTTTCCATGTGAACCACATATTTCGTTGTTAAATCCACCCCTCGACTTTAACTACGTTGATGAGGAGGTTTCTTAGTATGTTGGATGCGCCAATAAGAGAGTGACATGCTTTAGAGACTATCACTATTTTGATGGTCCTTACTCCCACACTACACATATAACCATTTTGTCGAGGCGAAAAGTAACAACCATTGCACATATAACCAACTTTGAGCCTCTACACAAGTTCTATTTTATTTTCAGTCACCAATTAATTAATCACCATGCACATTGTATATATAATTATGAGGAGCTTGTTTTTGGTAGCATGCAACATCATATTAAAAATTAAATTCGGACATATGGAATTCACCTTCCCAAATCAAGAGTGATAGATGTGTGACACAAACACTTCTATGTTGAATAGAAATATTGGGGGAGACTAGTTTGTATTGTTTTCTATTGTATCTGGAACAAACTAACATTTTGTTAGTATGTTTTGGTGTCGTAACACATAATAGAATTTCACCGGTGGTGTTGTACATATTCTTGTCCTTCTAGTCCATTTTCTACATTAAGTCTCAACCCACATTTTAAATAAAATTTAAAAGAAAAAAATCAAAATCAAAATAAATTTGTTGGGTCCCTATAATACTAGTGATTACCCCATTACTATTGTAGTTATACCCCTTATTTATATTGATGTACCCATGTAGTGCCCATATTGTTACTATTGTGCCACATAGAAGCCCACTATTGTTATTGTTGTGCCCTACAATATTATTGTTATGTAGGCTTTGATTGTATTGGGACCACTTAGACTCCTATATATAGAAAGGAGGTATTTTCATTTGTATCATCCAAGAATTGTTCATTTATGTAATGTAAAGGAGGTTTCCCCCTCGAAGAGGCTGAATTCTAAGGCGTGGATCTCTCTTTTCTATCTTTTTGAGAGCTGGTTTCATAACATTTGGTATCAGAGCTTTGGATTCTAGGGTTTCGCTGCTCCAAACAGGTCATCGTGGAATTTTCGCTATAACTTTGTTTCTGTGACGTTTCAGAAGTCGCAAAAAAAACCCATTTGAGAAGACATCGCGCTGAACCTTGGGTCCGAATTTCAGAGATTTTTGCACGATATTGTCAGAGATATGATCTCAGGAAGTTGGTCTTTTTGCAGACTCCTGAATTACACTCAAAACAGGTGACCTGGGGAAAATCGTCATAACTTTCTTTCTGAGCATCGGATTGAAGTTTCGTAAGAAGGTATAGAAAAAGGACGGACTGTAGTTTCGTGTGGGTGTTTTTCAGATCCAAAGGTTGAAACAGTGACTCGTGGCACATCGTACAAGTTCGCTCTACTGAACCAGTCTAAAAGCAAGTCACTGTGGGAGATTTCACATAACTCTTCCTTGGAGAATCCAATTTGGCTCAGACTTGTGGCATTGGAAAGAGGATGCAAAAGGCTACTACAGGTAGAAATTTCAGAATTGGATGATCCGAAATTACAGAGATACATCAGATTCAATATCAGGCTTCTATAAAGTGAAAAAAGGTGTGTAGTTTTTTTTTTTTTTTTTGTGTAAGTTTGGTTTAACGGAATTCAAAGGGCATAGTAAAGCATTATTATCGGTAACTGATGCCCCGAGGAAAGAAAATGCAAACACCTAGTAAGGAACCTGAAAGCTCTAGCATGACTCATGAAGAAGAGGAAGAAATGCTACATGATATATCAAAATTACAAGAACAAGTGCAACAAATGTCACGCTCACAAAAGCTAACAGAAGCTAAGATAAGTGGCGTGGAATCTAAGGTAAATGGCGTGGAATCTAAGATAAAGGGAATGGAAGCTAAGATGGAGGATTCGATGGCAAATTTGAAGATAGATTTGAATACAAACATGGAAGAATTGAAGAAGTTGCTACAAGAAAGGGTCACTAATGGTGAAAAGGTAGTAAAGGAAACTCATGATGAGAACAAAAGAAATGTTAATCATGATTCCATAGACTCTAATGTTGGATCGAAGACTCACCATGTTCCAAAAATCGATATGAGGAAGTTTGATGGCAAGGATCCCGCCACATGGATATTACAGATGGAGCAATTCTTCGATCTCAATAATGTGCAAAACACACAAAAGGTACGTATGGCAACTTTATATTTGGAACCAAATCAGTTTGTATGGTATCAATGGCTTTGTTCTCGTAAACAATTTATCACTTGGGCAATTTTTACGGAAGAATTGATAGCACATTATGAGGATACAAAAAGCAACACTTTTTTTAGCCAATTGATAAGTCTCAAACAAAAGGGTTCAATAATGGAGCACATTGAGGAGTTCCAAAAATTGAACATAAGGGTAAAAGATATTCCAGAGGAGCATAGGATTGATGTGTTCATAGGGTCTTTAAAGGATAATATCCAACATGATGTGCGCCTTTGGGAACCTGATTCATTAGAGAAGGCATTCAGGTTAGCAAGAAAAATGGAAAGCAAAATTATGGCAACTAGGAAGCATACCATTCACAACTATAAAGAAGGAAGTGTTGTTGCCCATAGTCTTCCACAACCTACAAGGTTGACACCACAACAATTGGAAGAAAAAAGAGCAAAAGGGCTTTGTTACAATTGTGATAGCAAATACACAAAAGGTCATAAGTGTGCTGAGAAGAAATTATTCTACATAGATTGTGAAGAGGAAGAAGAAAAGGAGCAAGAAAGGTCAAAAGAAGAGGATATATTCCAGGAACAAAGCCTAGATGAAGAACAAATAAATCCGACCATATCTTGTAATGCATTGGCGGGAATTACCACTCCTCAAACCATCAAGATAGAAGGACAAATCAAGAAGAAAAAGGTAATAGTGTTGATTGATTCAGGAAGCACCCACAATTTTATTCATTGTAGGGTAGCAAAAGAATTGAATTGCTTCCTATATCCAGCACCAGAGTGTCAAGTGATGATTGCAAATGGAGGAACAATAAATTGTTCTGGAAAGTGCCATAATATCAAGCTATCCATGGGAGAATATGTATTGACTAGCCCAATGCTTTCCATTCCAATGGGAGGTGCTGATGTTGTACTAGGAGTCCAATGGCTACAATCCTTGGGTACAATAGCTTTTAATTTTCAAGAACTTTTCATGAAATTTTCTGTGGAAGGAAAGGAAGTTGAATTAAGGGGTATTGCAGGGAAACCAGGAAAGATAATCAGCTCTAATGGAATGACAAAGCTTCTAAAAAAGGAGCAAAGAGGTGTAATTGCACAATTATGTTCGCTAGATGTTTCCACATTGGAATCATCTATTTCTCCAGATCTCCAAAAAGTCCTGGACAATCATTCCAAGGTATTTGAGACTCCCAAAGGTCTCCCACCTATGCGTGATCATGATCATGCTATTCATCTGATTCCAGGAAGTGTTCCTCCAAACATCAGGCCGTACAGATATCCATATGTCCAAAAAAGTGAAATTGAACGTATGGTTGCAGAAATGCTAGAGGCTGGTATAATTCAACCGAGTCAAAGTTCTTTCTCAGCTCCAGTAGTATTGGTGCACAAGAAGGATGGATCATGGCGCATGTGTCCAGATTATAGGGAGCTCAACAAGCTCACTATTAAAGATAAGTTCCCCATTCCTGTTATTGATGAATTACTGGATGAATTGCATGGATCAATTTACTTCACCAAGTTGGATCTTCGTTCGGGATATCATCAAATCAGAATGAAGATTGAAGACATTCCGAAAACAGCATTTAGAACTCATGAGGGTCATTATGAATTTTTGGTCATGCCTTTTGGCCTTACCAATGCACCTTCAACATTTCAAGGTTTGATGAATTCAATTTTCAAACCATTCCTTAGAAAATTTGTGTTAGTATTTTTTGATGATATACTAATCTACAGCAAGTCTTGGAAGGATCATGTTGAACATGTTGACAGGGTGCTACAACTATTGGAGGAGAAACAATTATATGCAAAAAGATCCAAATGTTTCTTTGGAGTCCAGGAGGTGGAATATTTGGGTCATATTGTATCTCATGAAGGAGTTAAGGTAGACCCTAGCAAAATTAAAGCCATTAAGGAATGGAAAATCCCCACATCCATAAAGCATCTGCGAGGATTTCTTGGGTTGACAGGGTATTATCGCAAGTTTGTTAAGAATTATGGGAGAATAGCAGCACCTCTAACAACATTATTGAAGAAAGATTCATTTTCATGGACTTCGGAAGCAACAAAGGCCTTTGAACATCTTAAAGAGGCAATGTGCCAAGCACCGGTCTTAGCTACACCGGACTTCACAAAAACCTTTATTGTGGAATGTGATGCTTCAGGAAATGGAATTGGTGCTGTTCTAATGCAAGATGAAAGACCCATTGCTTTTGAAAGTCGTCCAATCAAGGGAAAGTTTTTAAGCAAAGCTATTTATGAGAAGGAAATGTTGGCAATACTCCATGCACTTAAGAAATGGCGACCCTACCTAATGGGAAGACACTTCAAGGTAAAAACGGATCATGATAGCCTTAAATACTTTTTAGAACAAAGATTATCCTCTGAAGAGCAACAAAAGTGGGTCACAAAGATGTTGGGTTATGACTTTGAAATCATCTACAAAAAAGGGAAGCAAAATGTGGTGGCAGATGCACTCTCAAGAAAGGATGAGGATGTGGAAGCATTGTTGTGTGCCATTTCTATTATCCAACCAGATTGGATAAACGAAGCAAGGGAGGAATGGAAGAATGACGAAGAAGTGTGGGCACTTATTCGAAAGCTACAACAAGATTCCAGTACTTCTGATACATTTAGCTGGAAAAATGATTCGTTATGGTACAAAGATCGCTTATACCTCTGTAAGAATTCCCAGCTAAAACAAAAGATTCTTATGGAATTGCACACTTCTCCCTTAGGAGGGCACTCAGGATTTTTAAAAACTTACCACAGGGTTAAGAAGGAATTTTTTTGGGATGGCCTTAAATCAGATATTCAAAAGTTTGTGGCAGAATGTTTGGTTTGCCAGCAAAATAAAGTTGAAACAATTAAGACACCGGGTCTATTACAACCTTTATCCATTCCAAGCCAACGTTGGGAGGAGGTTTCAATGGATTTTATCACAGGTTTACCCAAGTCTGAGGGAAAGAGTGTCATCATGGTGGTAGTTGACAGACTTACCAAGTATGCACACTTTTGTGCATTATCACATCCATTTAAAGCCAGTACAGTTTCTACTGCATTTATGGAAACAGTTCAAAAGCTACATGGAAACCCAAAGATTATTGTAAGTGACAGAGATCCCATTTTCACTGGAAATTTTTGGACAGAATTATTTTCTTGTCTTGGTACTCAGTTAGCTCATAGCTCATCTTATCATCCTCAATCTGATGGGCAAACTGAGATAGTAAACAAATGTTTGGAAGGATATCTTCGTTGCTTTGTATCTGATAAACAGACACAATGGGTCAAATGGTTGCCTCTGGCTGAATGGTGGTATAACACTTCCTTCCATACAGCAACAAAAATGACCCCATTTATGGCACTTTATGGGTATCAACCACCATCCATCACATCATATTTAAGAGAAAATTCTAAGGTTCAGGCAGTGGAACATCACATCGAACATCAACAACAAGTCCTCCAACTCTTAAAGGATAACCTCGTGTTGGCACAAAATAGAATGAAACAACAGGCAGATCAACATCGCAGTGAAAGAAGTTTTGATGTAGGTGATTGGGTATTCCTACGGCTACAACCATATAAGCAAATGTCCCTCAAGCAAGCTAAGAAGGATAATAAATTATCACCAAAGTATTATGGTCCGTACAAGGTGTTGCAAAAGATTGGTACTATGGCATACAAATTGGAGCTTCCTGCAGCTTCTCGATTGCACCCAGTTTTCCATGTTTCATGTTTAAAGAAGGTTATAGGCGACAAGCTCCCAGTTCAAACAATATTGCCAGAACTTGACGAGGAAGGAAAAATTATATTGGAACCGGAAGCAGTCATAGAAACAAGAACTCGACAGCTACGAAATCGATCAATTTCAGAGTATCTTATCAAGTGGAAGAACTTATCCGCTGAAGATTCCACATGGGAGGATGAGAATTTTATGCAGAAGTATCCAGAACTACTCAAGCGTTGAGGACAACACTTTTTTGAAGGAGAGGGGCATGTTGGGTCCCTATAATACTAGTGATTACCCCATTACTATTGTAGTTATACCCCTTATTTATATTGTTGTACCCATGTAGTGCCCATATTGTTACTATTGTGCCACATAGAATCCCACTATTGTTATTTTTGTGCCCTACAATATTATTGTTATGTAGGCTTGATTGTATTGGGACCACTTAGACTCCTATATATAGAAAGGAGGTTTTTCATTTGTATCATCCAAGAATTGTTCATTTATGTAATGTAAAGGAGGTTGCTGTTAATTATTGGTATGGTTGTGTTATAAAGTATTAAGTATGTGATTCAAGGTTCAAATACCCTGATTTTGATACTCAATGTTTTGGAGTGAACTAGAGTGAGGTTTTATGTGCATGCGAAGTTAGGGTTTGAAATAGATGGTGTTTAGAGGGGGAGGGAGCGGGGATCCCTCCTATCAAAATGTGGTAACAGACAAAGGGAAGGGTCCAAGGCAGGATTCAAGTTTATAGCCGACGATGTATCAGGTAACAACCAAGGAGTGGTTGGAGTAGGTACTCAGGGCGGGAATGCTCAGAGAAGAGAAGAGGACAGAAGTAGTCTAGGGAATCAGGCGCATCAACAACAAAAGTCAAAAGGGACCACTGGGAATGAGCTGTGTAAGCCCAAAATGGCAGTAATCCCAATGACATTAATCACATATCCTAAGACTCATGCCTTTAGGGATCACATGCGATCATATGCTATTATCTGCAAGTTTATGTGTGTCTGACCCACAAAAAAGTGTTATGCGACTGGTGTTGGGTTATGTTATATTCTTTCCACAACTAGCCCATGTAGTAATTGGGGGTTAGAGGGGGGGAGGTCACAGGGGGTTTGAGGTGTACCTGTAACCCCACTTTATGGGGTCCGAGGCAGCGCCCCAAAAAATTTTGGTTTTGGACCCTATGTTAGGTTGGGCGGACCCACCTATGGTTTTATGCATGATTTCTGCACATGTTTTTTGGACGCGATGGTTTTCGGTCCATGGTATTGGACGTAATGGTTTTCAGTCCATGGTATTAGATGCTTCGGCATGTATAAATATGTATTATAACATTGAAAGGAATATAATGAAAATTCAAGCTGGTAGTCTTGGTTTTGGGATCCAGGGGAAATCTCTATGTATATGTGCTTTATGTGTTATGCTCTCGTGTTGTTTATTTTCTGTGTTTAAGAAATGCAGGTAATTTCTATATGGGGTTAAAACCTACATTTGGTATCAGAGCTACTTTGGCTTCAAGGGGACACCTTTGTTATTGAGGGGTTTTGCTCAGGCTTGTGGTGAACCCTATTTAGTGGGAGATCTACGAGGTCAATTCTGGTGGTGAAAGAAGATGGCGAGCAGTGGAAAGATAGAGATCAAGAAATTTAATGGTCAGAGTTTTGAGTTATGGAAACTCAAGATGGAGGATCTACTGGTGGATAAAGATCAATGGATCACAGTAGATCTGGGTACTAAACCAACGGGAGTGTCTGATGAAGAATGGAAGAGGTTGGATCGGAAGGCAAAGAGCACAATACGATTGTGTGTCTCAGATTCAGTATTGTTGAATGTATCAAGGGAAGCTACATTGAAGGCTTTGTGAGAAAAGTTAGGGATTTTGTACCAATCTAAGTCTCTGGTGAATAAACTGTTCCTGCGGAAAAAGCTGTATAACCTGAGGATGAAAGATGGAGACTCGGTCACAGAGCATCTGAACGCATTTAAGATTGTGGTAAAGATATTAAAATTTCAGATGAAGATAAGTGCATCGGTTTGTTGTGTTATCTACCAGATTCGTGTGATAGTATGGTTATTGCAATAGGTAGTAATGCAACTGCCTTGCAGTTTGATGAAATAGTCTCAGCCTTGCTGACGATGGAGATGAGACGGAAAAATATGGAGAGCCAGAATGGTGATGCCTTGTCTATATGAGGATGGTCCCAAAACAGAAACAAAAATATGTCATCGAGTGGGAGATCTAAATCTCCAGGAAAACCTCCAAAGGTGGTGTGCTGGAAATGCGGAAAGGAAGGGCACTACAAAAGGGACTATAAATCTAAAGCTCCTGATAAAGGAAAAGGATCTGATGATTCTCCTTTTGCAGAGGCAAAAACCACCTCAGATGAAGGTGGGGATGTGTACTTGGCTTCTTCAAGTACACATGTAGATCATGAAGCATGGTTAACTGACTTAGGTACATCCTTTCACTTCACTCCCCATAGAGAGTGGTTCTACAAGTATGAGAAATACGATGGTGGTGATGTCTTCTTAGGGGATGATAAGAAGGCTAGAATCGTTGGTCGCGGAAAAGTAAAGTTGAAGCTGCAAGGTGGAAGGGTTAGAACACTTCCAAGTGTTCTGCATATTCCTGCATTGGCTAGAAATATGATTTCTATAAGCAAGTTGAATGATGCAGGTGTAAAAACAGTGTTCGAGAAGGATACATGCAAGATGGTTCGGGGAGCACTGGTATTGATGTGGGGGATTCGGATTGGAACTCTATACAAGCTGCAAGTTAGCACGGTTGTTGATGGGTGCAACAGTTTTGCGGTTCCTGAAAGTGGAGCAGAAAATCTAGTGGTCTCTAGAGAGAAGACCATGTTGTGGCATCAAAGGCTTAGACATATTGGAGAGAAGGGCCTTCGAATACTTCATGGTAAAGGTATGGTAGAAGGTATGAGTAATAGCTCTCTGGATTTTGATTTTTGTGAAAATTGTGTATATGGGAAGCAGAATCGGGTGAGTTTCCCCTCTGGTAGTAAGAGGGCGAAACAGATATTAGAGCTTGTGCACAGTGATGTGTTTGGACCTATGAAGGTTCCATCACTGGGTAAGTCTTTATACTATTTATCATTTATAGATGACTTCTCAAGGAATACATGGATATATTTCCTTAAGAAGAAATCTGAAGTCTTTGACAGGTTTAAAGAATTTAAGGCTCTCGTGGAAAATCAAACATATAAGAAGATAAAGGTGCTAAGGATAGATAATGGTGGAGAGTTTTGTAGTAATGAATTTGAACAATTTCGTAAGAAGTGTGGTATAGCACGATAGAAGACTACTCCATATACACCTTAGAAAAATGGAGTTGTAGAAAGAATGAATAAGACGTTGATGGAAAGGTCAAGAAACATGCTCAGTGGTGCCGGATTAGGACAGGAATTCTGGGCAGAGGCAGTGGATACTGCATGTTACCTGGTCAACAGGTCACCTTCATCAGCGTTGGAGGATAAGACTCCATAAGTGGTATGGACTGGTAAGAAACCCTCTCTTTCACATCTGAGGGTATTTGGATGTGATGCATATGTACATGTTCCAAAGGAGAAACAAACCAAGTTGGATAGTAAATCTGAAGCCAGTCACACAGAAGGTTGTGTACAATTGAGATGTGGTGTTCAGAGAGGTAAAAGATGTTATTAAACATGAAGTCCAACCAAAGGAACCTGAGAAGATAGAGTTTGAGCTTAAGGAGGAAGAATCAGACTCTACAACAGAGGATGAATCAGAAGATGAAGAGCCACAAACTCTGGGTGTGAGAAGATCGGTTCGAGAAAGAAGGTAGCCAGAAAGGTATAGTCCATTTTCTTTCTATTCAAATTTTGCTTTATCTATTATTGACGATGATCCCAGAACTGTGAAGGAAGCAGTAGATTCAGAGGATGGCAAACTCTGGAAAAAGGCCATGGTTAATGAAATGGCGTCTTTTCACAAAAATGAGGCTTGGGATCTGGTGGAGTTGCCGGTTGGAAGGAAACCCATTGGCAGCAAATGGGTGTTCAAGAAGAGGACAAATGCAGAAGGAAAGGTGGAGGAATACAAAGCTCGGTTGGTAGCAAAATGTTATTCCCAAGAACCGGGAATTGATTTTGGTGATATTTTTTCTCCTGTCGCCAAGGTAACTACTATTAGATTACTTTTATCTGTTGTTGTTGCTTTTGATTTTGAGGTAGAACAGATGGATGTGAAGATAGCATTTCTTCACAGGGATCTAGAAGATGAAATCTACATGAAGCAACTTGAAGGCTTTGCGGTGAAGGGTAAGAAAGAACTAGTATGCAAGTTAAAGAAGTCTCTGTATGGGTTAAAATTGTGACCAAGGATGTGGTATCAAGAATTTTGATACATTTATACGAGGACTTGGCTTCATCAGA
Organism: Pinus tabuliformis; assembly: GCA_031772625.1. Lineage (NCBI taxonomy): Eukaryota > Viridiplantae > Streptophyta > Pinopsida > Pinales > Pinaceae > Pinus > Pinus tabuliformis. The sequence goes on from CM062808.1 coordinate 472,922,283, forward strand.
AGCAAAGCAGGTCATTGTGTGTATTTTAAATTAATTGGTGACCGTGTTATTTATCTGGTCTTGTATGTGGATGATATGTTGTTGGTTGGAAATGACAAAGAAGTTATACAAGATTTGAAGACCCAATTGTCCTCAAAATTTGACATGAAAGATCTTGGTGCTGCAAAATATATTTTGGGCATGGAAATTAAAAGAGATCGAGTAAACAGGAAGCTCTGGTTAAACTAGAGGAAGTATGTCGAGACAATATTGCAGAGGTTTAATATGCATGATAGTAAACCGATGAAGGTTCTTATTCCTGTAGGTGTGAGGTTATCTATTGAACAGTGTCCCAAGACACAAGAAGAGGAAGAGGACATGTCTCGTGTTCCATATGCAAGTGTAGTCAGTAGCCTAATGTATGCAATGGTCTATACTAGACCAGACATTGCACATGCAGTGGGAGTATTGAGTAGGTTTATGTCAAAACTAGGGAAGGAGCACTGGACAATAGTGAAGCAAGTTTTCAAGTATTTGCATGGCACTAGTGATTATGGTTTGTGCTACCAAGGAAGACCAGGATTGGACAGAGTGTTTGATATTCATGGCTTTGTTGATGCATACTGGGCTGGAGATCTGGATCAGAGAAGATCTACAAGTGGGTGTGTGTTTAACCTATTTGGAGGTGCAGTCAGTTGGGTGAGTAAGAAACAATCTGTAGTGGCACTATCAACTACAGAGGCAGAATACATGGCAGCCACTCATGCAAGCAAGGAAGTAGTTTGGTTGCAGAGATTGTGTTCAAGTATGGGGTTAGTACAGGAAGCTATAAGGATAGATTGTGACAGCCAAAGTGTAATTTTCTTGGCAAAGAACCCTACATATCATTCAAAGACAAAGCACATTGATGTTCAGTATCACTTTGTGAGGGATATGATAGAAGAAAAAAAGGTGTTGCTGGTAAAGGTGGACACTTTGAAGAATACTACAGATGCATTGACAAAATCTGTGAGCTCTGAGAAGTTCTCTTGTTGTAGAGAAACAATGGGCGTTGCAGGGCTGGATAAATGACTAAGCTCTCTTGTGGCCCCCTGTGGAAATAAAACAACATGTGGGAGAATGTTGGGTTGTGTTATATTCTTTCCACAACTAGCCCATGTAGTTAATCTAGGGTTAGAGGGGAGGAGGTCACATGGGGTTTGAGGTGTACCTGTAACCCCACTTTATGGGGTCCAGGGCAGCACCCTGGAAAATTTTGGTTTTGGACCCTATGTTAGGTTGGGCGGACCCACCTATGGTTTGTGCATGATTTTCACACATGTTTTTTGGACGCGATGGTTTTCAGTCCATGGTATTGGACGTGATGGTTTTTGGTCCATGGTATTGGATGCTTCAACATGCATAAATATGTATTATAACATTGAAAGGAATATAATGAAAAATCAAGCTGGTAGTCTCGGTTTAGGGATCCAAGGGAAATCTCTGTGTATATGTGTTTTATGTATTATGCTCTCGCATTGTTTATTTTCTGTGTTTAAGAATTCGTATGCAGGTAATTTTTGTACGGGGTTAAAACCTACAATTGGATCAATCACTACTGCAAGCCGTGAGGGGAGATTGAGTTGCATCTAGGGTCTAGTGGTTCTTTACTATGGTATTTGAAAATATGGAGGATAGATACCCAATATTTTATGGAGGACCCTACTTCTTTGCATCAACAGGTCTATATATGCACCCGTGGATGGAAAATTTCACTCCAGAAAAGGAGATTTTTACTAGAGTTCCAGTTTGGGTCAAGTTTTAATCATTACCCCTTGACTACTGGATACCTTCGACCCTAAAGCACATAGGAATCACACTAGTGTTGGAGAATCTAATTCCAACCACCTGTTAGGTGTTAATCCATGTGTCAGTCTATTTGAGTTTAGTCCAGTCCAGTTAAATTTATTTGAGAGTTTCACTCCAGTCATTAATTACAATTGTCTCCTATGTAATCTTATTTAAGTATTAATAATATTGAGAAGAGTATCTATACTCCACGTTTTTCATTCCTTAACATGGTTTCAGAGCCTGATCTGCGTAAGACTCCTTGAGAGTAGAATTTCATTTTTTTTTCTCATAAATAATAGCAGAGGCCGTGACGAGCACAAGGATGAGAAGGCGAGAGAAAGTGCGACAACAACAAAACTTCGCACTTTTGAAGAAAAGAAAGTGTGACAAAGAGTGTCAAATTTATGAAATTGTATAATTTTGGGGTCTGTTGCACCCTGTTTGTGACTATAGTGCACAACCTTGTGCATCCAGTCTGTGTTGGGTAGTGCACAACTTGAAATCTTGAAGCACGTGGCCAACGTAAAATGAAGGGGGAGTGTTGGAGAATCTAATTCCAACCACCTGCTAGGTATCAATCCAGATGTCACATTCTATTTGAGTTTAGTTTAGTTCAGTGAAGTTTAGTTGAGAATTTCACTCCAATCATTAATTACTACTATCTTCTATGTAATATTATTTAAGTGTTGATAATATTTAGAAGAGTATCTTTGCTCCATGTTTTTCATTCAACTGGGAAAGTTTATTAAGATAACAGAGGAAACGCTTTAGGGAAGATATATATCATATGCAAAAATTTGTGTGGAAATTGATGTTTCAGGTGCACATCCTGAAGCGATCAAACTACAATTTAGGGATGAAATATGGTTACAATCGGTAGATCACAAGAAGATTCCCTTTAGGTGTAGACACTGTCATGAACATGGAAACCTGATCCGGGAATTCCCTCTAAATATACTTGAGGAATAGGTGAAAGAACAAGAACGGAATGATGATGAAGGTTTTGTGAGACCAAACACAAGGGGGTGCGCTAACAAAAAACATCAACCAAGAAATAAAGGAGGCAGAATGGCACAAAGGAATAGTTTTGAATTCTTTTATGAAGAAAATTTGGAGCCTCACAAGAATGAAGAATATAAAATAGAGGAGCATGCAGAAGAAAAAGAGGAAGAAATGCTACCGCCGCCAGAATATTTTGGATAAAACTTGGACATATGGGATCTGTGTAAAGACGTTGAAGGATATGTTGAGATGACCCCAAGTGAGATAGGTACAAAAGACCCATATCTATAGGAAATAGTGGAAAGGGAAGGGATTGACCTTCAGAATATGGTGGAACAAGTCGAGAAACAAGGATTAGAGGTCATCCCAGCAGAGCAGATGAATAGAATCTAATACCTATTACCAATGAGAGAAGAGGCTAAATTACAAGGCCATAAATGGCCACATGCAAACATAAGGGAGATGGGAGTTAAAGCATTAGGATGTCAGCCAATATTAACGTCATGAAACATCCAATGGAAAAGAGGGAGGAAGTCCAACATTGTAGCTCTCCAGGAGTTGGGAGCAGTGTTGATCAATTCAAGCAAGATGAGATTGCTAAGCTCACAACCCAATCTCTATAGTTAAAAACTAAAGTTCTAACATGGAATGGAAGGGGCATAAGTAGCCTTAGAAAACAAAGATTGCTTAAGAAAAAGACAAAAATGGAACAATCATGTCTTGTTTCCTTCAGGAAACGAAATGTTCCATAAAGAAGATTAGGGAGGTAAGAAGGAAATTAGGAAGGGCTTTTACTTTCTTGAGGTAGCAAGGCAAGGTTCTGCAGGTAGTTTGGTGACTTGGTTGAACCCTCAAGTCCTTAATTTAATTGATGCAGAAGCCACTAGATCTTACTTATAAGTGGAAATGCAGGTTATAAGGGTCCTATAATTTATAGGATCTCAAGGTGATTGGTTATTTTATTTCAGAAATCTCATATTGTAAATAATATTCCATGTTGTAAATTATTTCCAAAAAAGGTCAAAACCTTGAGAAAATAAAAAAAATATGCTTGCAAGTCGAAATGCAGAATTAGATAATAATTAAGTGTGTTTAGATTAAATTAATCACATCATTTAAATGTGATTAAATAAATTTTAATAAGGCCTTCGTACTATAGCTTTGATTTTATTGTAAAATTGATAATGACAAAAGGAGATTTGTCATATATGGTTAAAATGTGCACATCTTCCGCGGTCGATTTTTAGTGAACATTCAATCTGACAGCACCCAATCTAATTCAAACCCCCTCGCCTTATCTCCCTTTATCGGTTGGGTGGGGGGGTGGGGGGTGTTGTGTGATTTTACCCCCGATCCCTGCTGCTACGTGTCCACTCCTCAACATTTCGGACCCCCCTTCACTAATACCACAATCTGCCTCAACCCCCGTCCAAAAGTGGTACCCACTCATTTCCACAAACTTCCTTCCCGATTGCATCACACCCCACTTCCACTTAACCGCCACTTCACTACTGCCACATATCCTCCATCTATTACTCTCGCCCCACTTCCACTCAACTGCCTCTTCACTACCGCCATGTATCCTCCGCCTATTACTATCACCCCAACGTCCACCCGCCATGTCCCCCCTCATCTTCCACTCCTATTCTGCCACCTAATCATATTTCTACCAACGTTGTACCTCCATGTCACCTCCTGCCTCCACGTCATATGTCTGTTTCATGGTCAGTTAAATTATGTTTTTTTTCCCTATACAACATAGTAATTTCAAACATGGTTTACAAACAACTGAGAATTAATTTTCAAAATCAGAAAGAGGTTTTTGTTTCTAACATCCTCATGCAAAACAACCTCTCTCAGTTTTGTAACAACTATTATGGATTCAGATGAATCTTTACAGGTATATTTTCCTGAATTTTCCTGTTTTCAGACAGTGTTTTCAAATGTGGTTTTCGAGCAGTTGGAAATGAATTTTCAAAAAAAAAAAGATGTTTTGGTTTCCAATATCATCATTTACAAAAACCTTTCTCTGTTTTCTAACAACGATTATGGTTTAGGATATAAAAAGGTATTACAGGACCCTATTTTTCAGAATTTCGGGAGGAAAAAACTCTAAGACAATTAGTGACTTGGATGCTACCTCATCAAATAAGAGTTGCTATCAAATTCGAATTTCTCTTCTTTGTCATCAGAAATCTGCAAAGATAGTGCCAAGTAGATTCATTAGTTTTGAATGTCCTATATTTGTGTAATACAGTTTGAGATATTTGTAAACAAATCTTGATATTTTTTCAAGATATTTTAGTTTATAATTTGTATAAATACTTCATAGTTTGAAGTATTACAGGTTGATTGTTGATTGTTGAATATAATTTCTGTTGGGTTGTATTATATTCTTTCCACTACTAGCCCACGTACTTAACCGGGGGATTAGAAGGGGGGCGGAGCCCCCCCTTCGTTGCGCCGATTGCATAGCGGGGGGCAGTCACAGGGGGCTTGAGGGGAAAATTTTGGTTTTGGACTCTATATTAGGTTGGGCGGACCTACCTATGGTTTTGTGCATGTTTTTCGCACATGGTTTTGGATGCGATGGTTTTCGGTCCATGGTTTTGGACGCGATGGTTTTTTGGTCCAAGGTATTGGATGCTTCGGCATATATAAATATGTATTGAAACATTGAAAGGAACATAATGAAAAATCAAGTTGGTAGTCCCAGTTTTGGGATCCAGGGGAAAATCTCTGTGTATGTGTGTTTTATGTGTTATGCTCTCAAATTTTTTATTTTTTTTGTTTTAGAATTCGTATGCAGGTAATTCATGTATGGGGTTAAAACCTACATTTGGTATCAGAGTTGTTTTGGTTTCAGGGGGACACCTTTGTTGCTGAGGGGTTTCGCTCGGGCCTGTGGTAGACCCTGTTCAATGGGAGATCTGTGGGATCGATTCTGGTGGTGAAAGAAGATGGCGAGTAGTAGAAATATAGAGATCGAGAAATTTAATGGTCAGAGTTTTGAGTTATGGAAACTCAAGATGGAGGATCTATTGGTGGATAAATATCAGTGGATCGTGGTAGATCCAGGTACTAAACCAACGGGAGTGTCCGATGAAGAATGGAAGAAGTTGGATCGAAAGGCAAAGAGCACAATATGATTGTGTGTCTCAGATTCAGTATTGTTGAATGTATCATGGGAAGCTACGGCTAAGGCTTTGTGAGATAAGTTGGGGACTTTGTACCAATCTAAGTCTCTGGTGAATAAACTATTCCTATGGAAAAAGTTGTATAACCTAAGGATGAAAGATGGAGACTCGATGACAGAGCATCTGAATGCATTTAATACTGTGGTAAGTCAATTATTATATGTTGATATTAAAATTTCAGATGAAGATAAGTGCATCAGTTTTTTGTGTTCTCTACCAGATTCGTGGGATAGTTTGGTTATTGCAATAGGTAGCAATGCAACTGCCTTGCAGTTTGATGAAATAGTATCATCCTTGCTGATGGAGGAAATGAGATAGAAAAATATGGAGAGCCAGAATGGTGATGCCTTGTCTATACGAGTACGGTCCCAGAACAGAAACAAAAACAAGTCATCGAGTGGGAGATTTAAATCTAGAGGGAGATCTAAATCTGTTAGGCCCCTATACTACTAGTGTAACCCCTTATTGTTATTAGTACAACCCACTTATTATATTGATGTACCCATGTAGTGCCCATATTGTTACTATTGTGCCACATGGAAGCCCGCTATTGTTATTATTGTGCCCTTACATTATTATTGTTATGTCGGCTCTAATTATGTTATGACCCCTTAGACTCCTATATATAGAAAGGAGGTCCTTTCATTTGTATCATCCAAGAATTGTTCATTTATGTAATGCAAAGGAGGTTGCCCCCTCGAAGAGGCTGAATTCTAAGGTGTTGATCTATCTTTTCCATCTTTTCTTAAGCTGGTTTCATAACAAAATCTCCAGGAAAACTTGTAAAGGTGGTGTGCTGCAAATGCAGAATGGAAGGGCACTACAAAAGGGACTGTAAATCTAAAGCTTCTGATAAAGGAAAGGGATCTGATGATGCTCCTTCTATAGAGGCAAAAACCACCTCAGATGAAGGTGGGGATGTGTACTTGGCTTCTTCAAGTACACATGTAGATCATGAGGCATGGTTGATTGACTCAGGTGCATCCTTTCACTTCACTCCCCATAGAGAGTGGTTCTGCAAGTATGAGAAATATGATGGTGGTGATGTCTTCTTGGGGAATGACAAGAAGGCTAGATTCGTTGATCGTGGAAAAGTAAAGTTGAAGTTGCAAGGCGGAAGGGTTAGAACACTTCTGGGTGTTCTGCATATTCTTGCATTAGCGAAAAATCTGATTTCTGTAAGCAAGCTGGATGATGCAGGTGTAAAAACAGGGTTCGAGAAGGATACCTGCAAGATGGTTTGGGTGGCACTGGTATTGATGCAGGGAGTTCGAATTGGAACTCTGTACAAGCTGCAAGGTATCACTATTGTTGATGGGTGCAACAGTTCTGTGGTTCTTGAAAGTGGACTAGAAAATCTAGTGGTCTCTGGAGAGAAGACCATGCTATGGCATCAAAGGCTTGGTCATATTGGAGATAAGGGCCTTTGAATACTTCATGGTAAAGGTATGGTAGAAGGTATGAGTAATAGCTTTCTGGATTTTTATTTCTATGGAAATTGTGTATATGGGAAGCAGAATCAGGTGATTTTCCCCTCTGGTGGTAAGAGGGCGAAACAAATATTAGAGCTTGTGCACAGTGATGTGTTTGGACCTATGAAGGTTCCATCACTAGGTAAGTTTGTGTACTATGTATAATTTATAGATGACTTTTCAAGGAATACATGGATATATTTCCTTAAGAAGAAATCTGAAGTCTTTGACAGGTTTAAAGAATTTAAGGCTCTAGTGGAAAACCAGATAGAGAAGAAGATAAAGGTGCTGAGGACAGATAACGGTGGAGAGTTTTTCAATAAGGAATTTGAAGAATTCTGTAAAAAGTGTGGTATAGCACGGCAGAAGACTACTCCATATACACCTCAGCAAAATGGAGTTGCAGAAAGGATGAACAAGACGTTGATGGAAAGGGCAAGAAGCATGCTCAGTGGTGCCAGGTTAGGATAGGAATTCTGGGCAGAGGTGATGGATACAACATGTTACCTGGTCAACAGATCACCTTCACCAGTGTTGGAGGATAAGACTCCACAAGAGGTATGGACTGGTAAGAAACCCTTTCTTTCACATCTGAGAATATTTGGATGTGATGCATATGTACATGTTCCAAAGGAGAAATGAACCAAGTTGGATAGTGAATCTGAAAAGTGCATCTTTATTGGGTATAAGGATGGTTTAAAGGGTTATAAGCTTTGGAACCCAGTAACAAGGAAGGTTTTCTACAGCCGAGATGTGGTGTTCAGAGAGGTGAAAGATGTTATTAAGCATGAAGTCCAACCAAAGGAACCTGAGAAGATAGAGTTTCAGCTAAAAGGAGGAAGAATCAGACTCTATAGCAGAGGAGGAATCAGAAGATGAAGAGCCACAAACTCCGGGTGTGAGAAGATCAGTTTGAGAAAGAAGGCAACCAGAAAGGTATAGTCCATCTGCTTTCTGTTCAAATTTTGCTTTATCGGTTACTAATGATGATCCTAAAACTGTGAAGGAAGCAGTAGATTCAAAGGATGGAAAACTCTGGAAAGAGGCCATGGTTGATGAAATGGCATCTTTGCACAAAAATGAGGCTTGGGATCTAGTGGAGTTGTCGGCTGGAAGGAAACCCATTGGCAGCAAATCGGTGTTCAAGAAAAAGACAAATGCAGATGGAAAGGTGGAGAAATACAAAGCTCAGTTGGTAGCAAAAGGTTATTCCTAGGTGTCGAAAATTGATTTTGGTGATATTTTTTCTCCTATTGCCAAGGTAACTTCTATTAGATTAATTTTATCTGTGGCTGTTGCTTTTGATTTTGAGGTACAACAGATGGATGTGAAGACAACATTTCTTCACAGAGATCTAGAAGAGGAAATCTACATGAAGCAACCTGAAGGCTTTGCGGTGAAGGGTAAGAAAGAACTAGTATGCAAGTTAAAGAAGTCTTTGTATGGGTTAAAACAGTCACCAAGCATGTGGTATCAGAAATTTGATACATTTATACGGGGACTTGGCTTCACCATAAGAAAAGCAGATCACTATGTGTATTTTAAATTAATTAGTGACTGTGTTATTTATCTAGTCTTGTATGTGGATGACATGTTGCGGGTTGGAAATGACAAAGAAATTATCCAGGATTTGAAGACCCAATTGTCCTCCAAATTCGACATGAAAGATCTTGGTGCTGCAAACTATATTTTGGGCATGGAAATTAAAAGAGATCGAGCAAAGAGGAAGCTCTGGTTAAACCAGAGGAAGTATGTCAAGACAATATTGCAGAGGTTTAATATGCAGGATAGTAAATCGGTGAAGGTTCCTGTAGTTGTGAAGTTATCTGTTAAACAGTGTCCCAAGTCACAAGAAGAGGAAGAGAACATGTCCTGTGTTCCATATGCAAGTGCAGTTGGTAGCCTGATGTATGCAATGGTCTGTACTAGACCAAACATTGCACATGCAATGGGAGTATTGAACAGGTTTATGTCAAAACTAGGGAAGGAGCACTAGAGAGGAGTGAAGCGAGTTTTCAGGTATTTGCATGGCACTAGTGATTATGGTTTGTGACATCAAAGAAGACTAGGATTGGAAAGAGTGTTGGATATTCGTGGCTTTTTTGATGCAGACGGGGCTGGAGATTTGGATCAAAGAATATCTATAAGTGGGTATGTGTTTAACCTATTTGGAGGTGCAGTCAGTTGGATGAGTAAGAAACAATCTGTAGTGGCACTATCAACTACAGAGGCATAATACATGGTAGCCACTCATGCAAGCAAGGAAGCAGTTTGGTTGCAGATATTGTGTTAAAGTATCGGGTTAGTACAGGGAGCTGTAAGAATAGACTGTGATAGCCAAAGTGCAATTTTCTTAGCAAAGAACCCTGCATATCATTCAAAGACAAAGCACATTGATGTTCAATATCACTTTGTGAGGGATATGATAGAAGACAAAAAGGTGTTGCTGGTAAAGGTGGACACTTTGAAGAATACTACAGATGCATTGACAAAATCTGTGAGCTCTGAGAAGTTCTCTTGGTGTAGAAAAACAATGGGCATTGCAGAGCTGGATAAATGACTAAGCTCTCTTGTGGCCCCCTGTGGAAAGAAAACAACAAGTGGGAGAATGTTGGGTTGTATTATATTCTTTCCACTACTAGCCCACGTAGTTAACCGGGGGTTAGAAGAGGGGTGGAGCCCCCCCTTCATTGCGCAAATTACGTAGTGGGGGGGAGTCACAAGGGGTTTGAGGGGTGCATGTAACCCCACTCTATGGGGGTTTTGGAATCTATATTAGGTTGGGCGGACCTACCTATGGTTTTGTGCATGTTTTTTGCACATGGTTTTGGACACGATGGTTTACAGTCCATGGTTTTGGACACGATGGTTTTTCGGTTCATGGTATTGGATGCTTCGACATGTATAAATATGTATTGTAACATTGAAAGGAACATAATGAAAAATCAAGATGGTAGTCCCAGTTTTGGGATCCAGGGAAAATCTCTGTGTATATGTGTTTTATGTGTTATGCTCTCGCATTTTTTTTTTTTTGTGTTTTAGAATTCGTATGCAAGTAATTTTTGTATAGGGTTAAAACCTACAATTTCCTTTGCATATTGTAATTCTCTGTTTGCTGGAAGCATCAATGATACAAGGACATTGTTTAAGTCTTGGAAAAACAAGAGTTAGAAAAAATTAGATTACATAATTGTTTTTATATCCTTCCTTAATGAAAAAACCTGAAAGAAAACATAGTAATATTGTGTTTATCTTCTAGAATAAGTTTCTTGGATTGTCACTGTTACTTGTTCTGATATTAGTCACATTAAGAAGTGAATTTTATTTTTAAATTAGGAACATATTTTAGCTTTCATTTTGGAATGTACTTTGCAACTAGTTTAGAATATTATTATTCTTTCTTTTAGAGCTAGTTATAGTATGCTCTAGCCTTGTTTTATTACAGTATCATAATGTTGTAAATATTGTATGATATTTTAACCTTGTAACATTAATGATTGAATTAATTATTCTAATCACAATTTATAAATACAATATATAAATTAGTATTCTTTATACGTTATTTAATTACACTGAAGTGATATCTCTTGTTGTTTGTTTATATTGAATCAAGGTTGTTACGTTTCACTTATTGAAATTTGATTTAACTATCGTAATATAATTTATGATAAAGATAATTTATGTTAGTGTAGGATAATTTTAGTATAGAATAGGATTAGTATTAGTCTTCTTTTTTGGATTCAATCCTTCTTCGGAAGAAAGGATCCACTGCTAATGGAGTCGTTAAACTCATCGAGGGTAGCTATCCCAAACATCTTGGGCTATTAAAGAGCCCCAATCCAAGCTACATCTCCTTTGTTGACTTAGGCATGCAAATGCCCACCTCCACAAAACTCTAGAAACGTTTTTCACAATTATGAGTTTTTTCTCAATTGTCTCAATTATGAAATAACTATAATCTCATAATTATAAAATTATGATAAATAACTCAACCATGTAATTTCACCCTTTTAACATGGAATAAATCTCACATAAGTAAAATAAAAGGTGAAAGGAGATGAATTTTAGCCAGAAACCAAGGTAAGTTGAAATTGGGTTTCTCTCACTATAATGGAGTGGAAAATAGGGTTATAACATATGCCCCCTAATGCATGAGTTCGAAAGAGAAACCGATGGCAAAAATGCATTACAACAAAACTTAAAGCTCAAAATGGGAGGAAGGAGCCAAGAATGTGAAGTTGGATGAGCAAAAAATGTGAAGTTAGATCGAAGGAAATCAAGTGGTGAAGTCTCAAATATGCTGATAAGACCCCCAAGGTAGGCATACCCATGCTCAGTCATAAAGAGATACTAAAGACTTGACATGAAATGATAATACATGGCCATGGACAATACATAGTGGATTCGTGTGAAACATCAGAAACAAATACATCTATGTCACAATATACATCAGTAGGACTATGGACACATAATAGATAGGAGGTGTCCCAGGGTAGTCCTCAAAGTACATAATGAATACATAACTCCAACGCAACCTGGGAAGGATGACATATAAGAGTGAGATGTCCCTAACCAAGGGTCTTCTACATAACCCTAATGGTACGAATCAACAACATGTAAATAGATGTGTTGATGTCTAGCATGGTAGAAATCGTCTGATTATTTGTCAATGAGGTGTACCGTTGACAGACAAGAGGAGACCCACCAATAATGAAAATGGACCCCAAGGTACCTAGTACAATCCACTAAGTGTGAATAGATTAACTGATGCCAAACACTCATGAACTCAATGATCTAGAGTTAATGATGTAAACCCATTTTCAATTGCAAGGGAACCTACCATTGAGGTCTGCAAGCTCCAAGGTACTACTAGTTACTATATCAAGCTCTTGGATAATGAGTTGAAGTCGACAAGAGAATATTCGTCGAAGGAGGGGCTTGATGTATCCCCCATCAATCAAAATGGAACAGACTGAGAGATGTAGTAAAGTCGACAAGAGAAGATTCGTCGAAGGAGGGGCTTGATGTATCCCCCATCAATCAAAATGGAACAGACTGAGAGATGTAGTAAAGTCGACAAGAGAAGATTCATTGAAGGAGGGGCTTGATGTATCCCCCATCAATCAAAATGGAACACACGAAGAGATGTGATAAATGGATGAATTCATGAATTCATGAAGTGATGAAGTACAATTGACACGAGGATGGATAACACAAAAAGGTCAACAAGCAACTGCAAATGGTCGACACGGGTTGAGACTTCCCTTGAACATGTACCAACATGAAAAAAGAGTGACTTGGAAGCATGACTAATGATCACCACATAATATCATGAAACAACAGAAGAGGCATTGAAGCACGCTCCATAGTTACTGGAAAAGTAACTAGCCAGAGGAGTATACAGACTCATATGTATGGTACGACTCTTAGGCAAGCTAAAACCCAACTGTAATATAATGATGTAGAAAGGTGGCATGTTCGAGGGCGTCATGATTGACACTGCCATTTTGATAACTAACATAAATGAATGTTCCCTTCCCATTTTCTCCTTTTAGTCTCCTTCATGGTTTAATGAGCACGAAAGAGAAGATAAGTATGTTCAGTAGGTTCCTTTTTTCGTAAGTTTTAATGATGTCAAAAAAGAGATAAAATTACACTCATACCCTTCTCATGGTTTAACAAGCTTTGAGAATGGTAAAGAGATCGCTCATTGAATTTCAATTTACTTAAAATATAAGAAAGGATAGAAAGAACTCAAAATTTTCTTTTATATTTTACGAGCATGAAAAGATGGAAAAATAAGCTCAGGATTTTCATAAGTTTAACGAGTAATGAAAAGAGACCAAAATTAGCTTAGTGTTTTCATTAATTAATGAGGATAAAAACAAGGCAAAAAGGAGCTCGGTGTCATTTAATATTTAACAAGCATAAGAAGGACACTAAGGGAACTCCTCCTAGAGGAACAAGTGGTATAAAAGGTAGTATCTATTGTCGCTATGATGGAACCACACAAAGCATAAGGAGACAAAGAGACTGGCTTAATAAAACCACTCATGATAAAGGTTCCTCCAAGAAAGGGTAAAACGCCAAGTGAAAGTGAATAATAGGAAACGCAGATGATGACGATGGAATTACGAAACCAAGCCTCATCATGCATAAATAGGATGATAGAATGTGGCAATCATGAGGGATAAAGCATGGAATCCTCTCGGGGTAAGGCCAAAAATAGGACAAAGAAGAGGACATGAGGCCTAGATTCTAAGCCATGGCAGATCAAAAGGAGGGATTCCAAAAGAGAATAAAAATGACACTGCGTGAACACCAAGAGGGCAAGAAGGTGCTAAACTAGGATATCCATGTATAAGAAGGCTCTACTGTCAAATTACGACATGCATAGAAGAGAAAGTGGCTAATGTCACATTTTGACGGGTTCAGATCTAAGGCATAATGATGGCACTCACGGTTAATCATGCATTGGAGATGGCGATATGGGAATTACCCCTATATTCCAATTTAGAAAAACACACCTAAGGTCCAACATATGTCACAATAAAAAGCTACCCTGTCCTATAAAAACCATCCAGAATGTGTAGAACCATGGTTAAATCACATAATGAAAGAGATAAAACATGGATGAGGTAAAAACATGACTATATATATATATATATTATTTTCATAATTTTATTTTTTTGCATATATGATGTACTAAAGAAGAGCTTGCATCACACATCAAACCAAAAAAGAGATAAATCATCACACGCTCCTATGTACAATATGTACAAGCGTAACTCAGTCTGATAGGTCACGTCAAGGTGTGCCCATTGTCGGGCACAGGCCAAGAATTTCCATACATTAACTCATGGAGGAGTGGAGGTACCATATGGCACACCATGAAGGGGCCATGCCATGGAAAATTGAATTTCCTGATTCCTAAAGGTTGATGATACTAGGGAAAACCTAGAATCATAGCGTTCTTAGGAATGACCCAAGGACATACAAGGTGAGTGGTCTCGTGAGCTAGTGGAGCTTCTGGAAAAGGGTTGTCAAGATGTAAATGGGGTACAAGACACTTGTTGACATGTGGAGAGAAGTTGGACAATTCATTGGCAAGTTGAGCATTAGAAACTCAAGACTTGACACAGTCCAAGGGTGACACTTGCAAGGAGGGTGGAGGAGAATCCCCTTGGGTCGATTCAATATTTTATTTGCCAATATCCACCTTTTCCAAATCAAGGAGACCAAAGACATCAATCAGTATCATCTCCCTAATATTATCAATAAGTGAAGTTGTGTGGTATCATAGAAAAATATTATATCCCCACCCCTCATTGGTTTCTAATATCTAACTATGTCACAATGTTATCATCAACCAAAATCTTTGCAATAACTATATTCATCTAAATCACATTATAAAGAAAAATTATATAATAATAATAGATATTTTATCGATTTTTTAGAATTTGATCTTCCATATAAAAGCTTTAATAAATAAATAAATTATTTCTATCTATACTTTAATAAATAAATAAATTATTTCTATATATTAAAATTTCATCATCATTTCCTTAAAACTTATTAACATGCAAAGCTTGAATCCATGTTATATAAATTACATACTTATCAAACTTCCCAAATCAAGATATTTCTTTAAAAATGAAGTTCTCTTAATTTTTTTTGGAACCTTTTTCAATGTTAGAGGAAACATTAGAAAATAGTTTAGTTAAACTTTGAAGTTACGTTTGTCAATGATAATTTTAAAAAATCTATTTGTAATCCACCTTTAATTAAGTTAAGTTTTGATTATAAGTATTTTTCTACCAAATTACAAAGATATGAAATGAAAGTTTTTTTCTTCTTATCTTTTTCTTCTTCTTCTTTTTTCCGAAGGTGGCAAAACCTATCAAACTCAGGTGTCAAACCAACAGTGAGGACAGCCATCTCTGGCTGCTATCCACGAATGTCAGTTTGACTCATCACTATTATCAAGGAAAACCATGCCACCTGTAATAACCCGCTGGTGGTCCGTAAGGGAGCAGGCTTTCACTCCTGCCAGATGCCTCTCGGTCTTGGGCCGTTAACCTATTTCCTTAATTAAGTTTAGGTATTTTTCTACCAAATTGCAATGATATGAAATGAAAGATTTTTTCTTCTTACCTTGTGCCATTAAAAAGGCCTAAAATATAAATATTGATATTTTTATATTGTAGGTAAAAAATAAATTTGTATTTACATTTTTTGATAGCTTATTGTGTAAAAATTGTAATTTATGATATTGTTAATTTTATAAATTGGATAGATGATATTAAATCATATAAAAAATATTAAATAATTATTGGTGAAATTTTAAGGTAAAAATGAGCATTTGAATAAAAATGATTAAAAAAATTTAATTTAAAAAAAAATCAGTAAAAATTAAGATAATGATGTTGTCCTTAGTGTAAAATATTTGGGAGGGAAAAGAAGACAATTAATTTTTTTTAATTTGTGTTTTTGGCTTATCTTTTTATAGGTTTACTCAAAGATCAAGTGTAGGTACCTATTGGATGCGGAATTAAAACTACACATCCAATGGGTACCTATACTCGATATTTGAGTAAACTTGTAAGGAGACAAGTCGAAAATACAAATAAAAAAATAGTTTTCTTTCTTTTTCTTTAAAAATCCATCTCTTATATCACTATTTTAACTATTATTTATTATTTTCCTTACAAAGCCAATTTTAGACCTCAAAATTCCCCTAATGATAGTCTTGTCATGTTGACTACTCTAGCATAGGGGAAACTAGACCAATATCATAGCATTACTGCTTTTGTCCACGTAAAATGTTTAAAACTTATTATAAATCCTAACAAATATTATCTTCTAAACATTCTACATCCTACTCTAAAGACTTGAAAACCTTCTTGATCATTGATTTTAACAAAATATGACTAACATACATAACAACAAATATCATGGATAACTTCTATGTAATAGGAGAGTTCACCTGCATAGATATCATAGCCCTGTTCGAGAATAGGGAATCGGAGGCGACTTAGGGTTTCTGCAACCCATCCTAGGGTTTCTGCAGCCCCTGCAATGGCAGGCTTGACAGGCACAGCACAGTACTGAAAACACCAGAGCGGATACGTGGTTATCGTGAGCCGGCCATACGCAAACAGAAGAATGCAGTCCCCTCAGGGGGAGGGCGATGCGCCTCCCCCCAAAAAGGACAGTCAAACGCAGCCGACGGAAGAATGGGACAAAGAAAACGAACAGAGCGGAGGCAATACGGGACGCAGCAAGCAACAGGACAAGGAGCCAGGTCAGGAAGACAAAAATAAGGCAAGTTCCTCCACATGCAAGCCAGTAGCAACTCACAGGCCAAGAGTGGAGTTTCCCAGTCACCGTATCAATGCCAGAATACAGTATATGAGAGATCACACGCTGATCGGCAAATTCATTGGAATATGGCTGACTGAGAGAGCGTTGAGGAGCTAGATAAGCACCAAATGGAACCCAAAAGGACACATCACTCTGCATCTAGGGCCAAAGGGGTTTTTTACTGCAGTCTTCAACTGCTTGGAAGATCACAATAGGATTCTGGATGGGGGTCCTTATTTTTTCAATTCTGCAGGATTATATCTCAAAGCGTGGGTCAAAAGATTCAATCCAGACAAGGAAGACCTTAGCTATGCCCCCGTGTGGATAAGGTTGTACTCGCTTCCTTGGGAATACTGGGAAGAAAAATATCTTCAGGAGATTGGGAATACACTGGGCGAGTTTGTCAAGGTCGTAGAGGAAACAAAACTATGCAGATACACGTCGTATGCACGGATCTGTGTTTACATGGATCTAAATCAAGCCTTTCCAGACACGGTAAGTTTCTTTCATGAAGATGTTGAATGGATTCAAGTTATAGACTATGAACATGTATCATTTAGATGTAGGAAATGCTATGATATAGGGCATCTCTACAGAGACTGTCCTCTGAACAGGAAACCCCCTTCTCCAAAAAGTTCAGATAACCAAACGCCTGATGGTTTTACCAAGGTTACGAACCATAGAAGAGGGAACAAAAAATCGGCAGCTAATCCCAAGACAAATCCAGTCAACATGTCAAAACCCTCAACGAGTAATAGCTTTGAAGCCCTAGCTAAGACTGACATGCAAGACCCTGATAAGGAACCGCAGAATGACAAAGAATCTAATAAAGAGCAGCCGGAGGAAACTTCACAGCAACCAGGAGATGTCCCATTCAAGAAATCAATCCTTCAATCCCAAACCAAATCTCAATCCTGGCATTCCCAAGGAATGGAAGTTGACAACCCTGAACCAAGCTCCAAGTCACCAAAGGAAAGAGAGGAACCCTCTCAAGAACCCCAAATCATGGAAGAAGATCCTGAGAATATAGACATAGGTGAACTGGATATCCTAGGACTGGAGCAAGCATGCAAAACAGGGAATTTTGACAAAATACCAGATTGGCAAGTGGACAACCTGGTAGAGGTCCTAAATCGGGCACAGAAGAAATACTCTTTAGGAGTCCAGATAGGAAGTCCATGGGATGGCAAGTTTATCACCAAGGACAACAAGAAGAGAGGAAGAAAAACAACACTTGAGAGAACCATCAAGATAGGCGAGGTGTTAGTTGAGTCAGGGAGGTATGCCAAGCTGACCAAGTACTTCAATACTGACCCCCATCCTTCTCAATGAAGCTGATATCATGGAATATAAGGGGGCTCAACGGCCCAAGGAAAGGCAGACTATTAAAAAATATGCTTATGCAGGAAAAACCAAGCATACTTTTTCTGCATGAGACTAAATGCAACTCGACAGTTTTGGAAAAAATAGCAGCAAAAGCCTCGCCGGGAGGGCTAGTAATAGCTGTTGATGCTCAAGGGGCATCGGGAGGACTTGCAATACTCTGGGATGTGCGAGTCATTCAACTAAACAACATACATGATAAGAAGAGCTTCATTCAGGCAACATTTCATCTAATCGGCACCAACACCTATGGACATGTAACTAATGTTTACTTCCCTCAGGATACTACACACAAAGCTCAAATTCTGAATACATTGTCAGACCTCAACTCGGACAAGCCATACCCGCTTTGGATTTCTGGAGACGATTTCAACATGATAGCAAGAACGGAGGAGAAGCAAGGAGGCAGAAGCAGAAAAAACAGTGACGGGAACCTGCTAAAAGACTTCATTCAAGCCAACTGGCTGGTAGATGTTCCTTCAAGCAATCGCATCTTCACTTATAATAATAAGAGAGAGGGATCGCAATAGATAGCTTTGTGTCTTGATAGATTCCTTATTTCAGACAATGCAACTCACCTGGGAGGGGAATTCATAGCTTCCATCCTTCCTGTCTCAGGTTCAGACCACTGGCCTATCGAACTTCAATGGAATAGGCTAGGTAACAGTATCAGGCGTCCATTCCGATTCGAAGAATTCTGGTTAACTCATCTGGATTTTGATGAATTAGTTAGATCAACTTGGCTCAAATTCAATCCTATCAGAGGTACAAAGATGTCCATGTTTCAGCAAAAACTAAAGCATCTTAAAGGCGAAATCAAACGCTGGAATCACACCACTTTTGGCAATATTTTTAAAGCTCGGGCTACTCTTAATCAAGAAATGAAGATGGTCCAGCAAAGAATCATCACTGAAGGACGCTCCGACGAACTTACCAAGCAGGAACAAGACATCGAATCCCAGACAATTACATCACCCATATCAAAAATGAGTCGGGTAATAGAATAGAGACTCACGAAGGCATTGAAGAGGAATTTCTCAAATACTTTAAGAAAGCACACCAAGAACCCAGTTTGGACAGAATGCCTACTATAAACAAGATCCTAAGGGACATTCCAAAAGTAATAACAGAGGAGCATAATAGTCTCCTCCTCAAACCCACCAACTTGCAGGAAGTTGAAGATGTTGTTCAACAATTGAAGGCAGGGAAAGCGTCGAGCCTGGATGGATTCACATCAAACTTTTTTCATAAGTTTTGGGACCTTATAAAAGTAGAGGTATGGCAAGTGGTGGAGGAGTCCCGCTCATTACGTTGGATGTACCCAGGGCTGAATGCCACATTCATTTCTTTAATTCCAATGGTGGAAGAATCCAACACACCAGACAAGTACAGACCGATTTCTCTATGCAATATTATCTATAAAATCGTCTCAAAAGTTATAGCTACCAGACTAAAACCGCTACTCCCTCTTATAATCTCGCCCGAGCAGTCTGGTTAAGTAGAAGGTCGGCAAATAACGGATGGGATTATTTTAACTCATGAGATAATCCATTCTTTAAAGCAGACCAAAAAACCAGGTATGCTTCTTAAGATAGATTTATCAAAAGCTTTTGATAGTATCAGTTGGGTTTATATTCAAAAAATTCTTACTGCCTTTGGTTTTTCCCCGTCATGGGTCAGATGGATTTTTAATCTTTTGTCTTCAGCTTTTTTCTCTGTTCTTATCAATGGTATCCCCTCGGCAACGTATCGTCCCTCCAGGGGTATCAGGCAGGGAGACCCCCTTTCACCTTTTCTTTTTGTTATTATGGCTGAAGGACTAGGTAGAAGTATAACTTCAGCCCGGCTCTCTCAGCGTCTAAAAGGCCTCTCCTTCAACAACTCCCCATCTTACTCCCACCAGCAATTCGTGGATGACAACATGCTTTTTGGTTATCCATCGGTTCAAGAAGCTCGCCTCCTCAAATCCCTCCTTTCAAACTTCTCTGATGCCTCTGGAGCCCTTATTAATCGTGTCAAATCTCAAATTTTTTTCTTTAATACCCCTGCTCCCACCCAAAAAGCCATAGCCCGTATCCTTGGCTTCACCATTGCTTCCCTTCCCTCCAAATACCTTGGAGCTCCTTTAATTGCCTCGGCCCTCAAGCACTCATCTTGGAAAAACTTGCTAGAAAAGCTTGAGGCTCGGCTCACCCTCTGGACTCACAGAGCCCTTAATATGGCCAGCAGACTTGTTCTCATCAAGGCAGTTCTACACTCCATGCCCTTGTATCTCTTCTCTATTCTTGCAGCACCTAAATGGGTTCTCAAAGAAATAAAGAATCTCCAGCGCAACTTCTTATGGGGGAGCTCAGGCCACAATCGAAAGTGGGCTCTGGTCAAATGGGACAAGGTATGCCTTCCGAAGAAAGATGGGGGCATTGGGCTAAGAGATCCTGGGCACAGTAATAGGACGATGGGAGCTAAAGTCTGGTGGAGATGGCTAGCAAATCCTAATACCCCCTGGGCCTCCCTCTGGACAGCTAAGTATGCGAGCAACTGCCCTATGGAAGAGAGAATTCGAATGACAGAATTAAGCACAGGATCTGTAATTTGGAACTCGGCTATTCAACATAGAGATCTCATACAAAAGCACAGCTTTTGGGAAGTCAAGAATGGATGCACTGCAAGATTTTGGGAAGACTCCTGGCAGCAACTCCCAAAGATAAAGGACGTACTCCCTAACCCTCCAATATCAGAGCAGGATATCAATCAGTTAGCCAAGGTCAGTCAGTTCTGGAACCCTTCTTCCACACAGGGACATAGACAATGGAAGGATGCAAATCAAATCATAATGCACAGCTCTGAGCAAGTTCAGCAATATCTTTCCACAGAATTACAAAAGCGGCAAATCCCTATCTCAGAAGAACCAGACATTCTAAGATGGGGATATGAAGAGAAAGGGACATTCACCACAAAGGAAGCGTATAAGATAATAGTCCAAGATCAGATAATCAAAGACACTCTATGGGACAAAATCTGGCACTCATCCATCTGGCCGAAAGTGTCCACTTTTTTATGGCTCCTATGTCATAATAAAATTCTAACATGGGATAATCTCCGGAAAAGAGGCTTCTCAGGCCCATCTATATGTCTCAACTGTAAGCAAGAAGAGGAAACAGCTATACATCTAATGCAAACCTGTCAAATAGGACGAAAGTTGTGGGAGAAGGTGGCCTTCCGATGCCAAAAAGACGGCAAAGTGCAAGGAGATCTAAGAGCCACTATTCGCAACTGGAGTCAAACGCCATACCAAAGCAAACTCCTCAACACTCTATGGCAGCTTATACCTGGCTTACTGATGTGGAACATCTGGAAAGAGCGGAACAGAAGAGTTTTTAAGGATCAATCTATGTCCTTAGAGCAGATATGGACCAAAACACATCAGAATATCAAGGAGTCTCTATCAATCAAAGACTGGTACTCAGAAGATTTCCCTTCATTACCGCAGGAAAAAATAGTGTGGGACAATTGGAAGATTCAGGTAAATCAGCAGACGATCATAAAAAAGAATCCTACCATGAAGAGAAAAGAATCAGCAAAATGGACTCCGCCGCCCAGTAACATGTTCCAGCTTAATTTCGATGGAGCCTCAAAGGGTAATCCAGGGAAAGCAGGGTATGGGGGGGTCTTCAGAGATCACCATGGCACTCCTCAGCTTATCTTTATGGGCTCAAAAGGTTGGGATACCAACAACTCAGCCGAATTGGAGGGATTATGGAGAGGTCTCACCCTGGCTCAAGAAAGAAGCTTCTTTCCGCTTATCATAGAAGGGGATTCGCAAATCATTATAAGAATGGTCACAAAACTAATGCATGGATCCCCCATTCATAAAATTAGTAACAGTTGGAGGATGGCCCAAAGGCTCGAGCTAATAGACAGATGGCTTTCTCAGCATCAAGCAATTTCCTTCAGACACACCAGGCGGGAAGGAAACAAGCTCGCTGATTTTCTTGCTAATCTCAGAGTGGAAATTGGGGTAGAATTCTTTGCAGGCACAATCTCCAGCATAGCCTCCGAGGATCAACTCTTTGAGTTCCAGAAAATTGTGATACAGGATAAACTTCAGGAGGATGACACACACCCGGATGCGGGTGGCATTCAATGATATTAATGAGAAGCCGCACAGAGCAGGCAGCTGGCCTTGCACCTGGCTGGTAGACGGCCCCCATCGCATGCGCCTCGGGCTGGCAGACACCTTCAAAGGCACGCGAATTGACTCCGCTGCAGAACAGTATGATGGTCTCACAGTTTGGCATTTATGAGCGCCTGGTTCAAGAGCATTTAGGTAAGATTTTATGTATGGCTTCGTTTTTAATTCACGCCATTATCACTGGTTTATTTCACCTCCGTGCGGAATTCTTCCTGCACCCTTGCCTGGTTCATCGTATTTGGAAGCTCGCCTGGTCTTTTGATGTTATTGGGCTCCTCTGCGCTCAAATTCTCACCCGTTTGCTCCGCCTCAACCCCTTTCTCAGTCAGCCTGTTATCCTAAGCATGCCTCGCCGTCGAGGAATCCCGCGTAGAGGAAGCAACACTGGAAATAGAGGCAGAACCTCTCGACCTGCTCCGCAGAATGTCATTCCCATTGCCTCAGCCTCCCCTTCTTCTCCGCCCTCGGGTCAAGCTGGGTCTCTTCCGCACAATTCTTTTCAGACTACCAGGTTCACATTCCACAGTAGGCTCAACAGGCCTGTATTGACGGCAAGCATCACAATTATTCTCGCTGAGGAAGAGAGTAATCCTATCAGCTCGGCTCAAGCTACTTCCTCTCAATCTCAGGAAGACAGCGTTCTTCAAGGGGAAATGGCCGGGGTGGTGTCTAACGCGGACAATATGCAGGAGGACACCCCTGTTTCTGAAGAGCCTCAGCATCCGGTCGACCCAACTCAGAACGAGATTCTGGCCTGTGGGCCGTCTCAGCGTGCAGGCTGCATTCTCAATCTGGTGACTACTCCTGAAGGCGGCATTGAAGGAAATGATGACAATGGCTTCGTCACCTGGGTAGCTTCTTCCAGCCAGGTGGATAGGGACACGCCTGACTCTCCGCAGCATGCAGACTAAAGCCGGCTCTTCACCGACGGGTGGCATTCTTGCCTCTGCTCTGTGTAATTTTGACTATGTGTCTTCGTTTCCAAGTCTATGGTCCTATGTCTGGTTTATGTTCTTGTTCAAGCTCGTGGCGCTAGCCAACCTGCTCTCTGTTTACTGTTACAACTGTGGGTTTGATGGGTACCTTTTTGTCTTTTTGATTAATGGCGGGCATGATAGTATGCGTCTCAGTAAAATTTCTAAAGATGTTAGCTTTGCCTTGTTAGATGCTGAATAGAAATATCTCAGGGGGTCATGGTCCAAACAAAATCTTTTGAAGTCTGCAATGTGAAATCAGCAGAAAGCATGAAATGTAATATCTCTGAATATCTGGCTGAGGGATGGCATCGGCCTCCTCTGAGGTCTTGACCTCATTGTACATAAATTTTCTCTTTTTTTAATAGAATTAGTATTTACGCAGAGAAAAAAAAAAAAATAGGAGAGTTCACCTGGATTCTATCCAGTGGTCCTGTCTCCTCTTCAAATTCTGTGAATTCCATGAATTCCATGTTGGTTAGAATCTTTGCCATCATTGTGACTTTGTTTACTAACCTTCTAATTTGTTTTTTCACTTCATCCATATTTAACAATATTTCCCATTTCTCTTCTGATTGCTCAACTAATACTTTTCCCATAATGTTCTTAAGTTTACAACAAAGGTTTATGGCTATCATATATATTGTAATCTTCATTCTCATGTTGCTCGTGTTGAAAACTCATCTGCCACCATATTTCTCTTCTTCTGCACCTGCTATGAACCATCATTCAATTCTTGATCTGCTCTCAATTTCCCCAATTTCACTTTGGATCGTTAGTGGGTATTTTCGTAGTAAATATCAATAAAATGATACGCTATCATATGGGCTTGACAGGTAGATGGAATTCTAGCATTACTACAACCCCTCCTACCACTTGAACCTCCTCACTAAGGCATAATTCTCCAACAAGAATGAGTATAGGACCGAGGTTCAAAGAAAGGAGGATGACATACTACACAAAAAAGAACAGTGGACAACGCAAACCTAAGAAAGAGAACATTTAGCCAGTCCACCCAAGATAGCACAAAGATCGCTCACCTTCAAACAAATGTCAACCCAAGACTCACAGAGAGAAAACTAAGGACCAAACTTTTGTAGGGATGAGTTTGAAGCGTATCCCCACCCTTTCATAATCATCTAAAACAATACGGGAGGCAAGGTGACTGTCTAACACAAGAATCAAAGAAAAGATATGAGACAGGGGTGACTATAATCCACAAAAGAAAAAGATAATCCTAGATAACACAAAAGAGATATCCCAACACTAAGACAAAGACACGACCAAAGAAGCTTAAACTTTATACAAGTATAGGCCCAAATTGAGAACCAAAAGCACCAAAGAGGAATGCCAAGATAGATGAGATATAATGAAAGTTCAAACCATGGATTACTTTTCTATGAAGAATTTTCAAAGGCTAAGACAACTGAGTGGAAAAATGGAGTTTCAAAACTAAATCCTTCCACACCCTCTATGAGACCCTAATTTCAAAATGCTTAAGAAAAGAGTCCACCACTATAATAAGGAACTAAACATTGATATGATAATTTGTGCATAAGAAAACAAGACCAATACGCCCAATATGCCAAAGGAATTGATGAATGCCACTAAAATTGTCAAAAAGTACTTCCCAGAGCTTATTCACTGAATGAGGAGCTTGACAAAACCAAACAATGTTAAATATGAATGAATTTGGGGCTAATCATGATGATCATGTAATTAGAGGGATTACTTTTATCTCCACTTTTAAAATTAGGAACAATGAGGTTTTGAGTTCTAGGTTTAGGAAAACCCTACTTGACTACCAAATTGAATGGATTTTGTATGTGATGAATAAGGACAGGGCCCTCCAATTTTTAAGATATTGGCTTGGTAACTTTTGATGTGAATCTTATCTTTCCTTTTGCAAGTGCTTAACCCCAAACTTTATATATTTTATGACAAAACTTCATCCTAATAGAAACATTTAGAATGTTTTCCACAACCAAATGGGATTTAGAAAGATTTTTTAGGTAAGAGTTCAAGTCATTCAGAGGAATCATACTATTCTCTTTAATTTTAAAAGTCAAAATTTACCTCTATAATCTTTTAATATCTAACTTTGATAAGTGCAGAAGCTTCTATTGTTTTATGTTTATGTAGTGCCTTTTTTTTTTCTTTTTAATTAAGGCTTTGTATCTTTTTATCTCATCTGATTTTAGCGAACCATTAGAGACATCCCTAATAGCTTCTCTAGCACTTTTACACTCATTGACATACCAATGATTGGCTATTCTATTTTTCTTTTTACATAACATCTCAATAGATAATTTGTTAATGGAAGTAGAGATGGTTGTCATAAAATTATGATAGAGGTTTTCAATATTGTTCTTATACAATATGACATTTAATTCATTATTTAAGTGTTTCAAGAAAAATTAACATTATTTTTTGTTTAAAAGGAAAGTACTTTAGCTATCAAAGTTTTCTTCAATGGAGATTTTGTGCAGGATAAAATTCAAAGTTGAAGCCAAAGGTCGATGGTTGAAGTTAGACTCATGCTCATTTAAAAGGTTAAAATTTACTATTTATTTGTATATGCATGGGGATATCACATAGTCCATGACACTACTACCTAGTTCATGGATACAAATCATCTAGTTAGAAATTTACCATCTCATTAGACCATTGCAAATTATTAGATATTGAGAACTATAAAACTCAATTAGTTCAATACCAAATAAATTCTCAATCAGAGCTTCATAGTTTTTTGCACCTATTAGCTAAAGCAAGGTCCTCATCTAGCTAAAGAGGATTAGGATTGGAATTATTGTTTAGAAAAATAACTTAATTAGCTGAGTTACAACATTAAAGCCTCTTAGAAATGGGATAGTATCTTTAATTCTCATATTGTAAATACCTTGTTCTGTGTTTGTAGGGACAATTTTTATCTAGGTTGTTTTTCTTATAGAAATAGAATTTGATGGGCAAGAAGTAATAGATTGTTATATAAATATTGTTGGCATTAAAATCTTAAATCTCCCTCCAAATGTATTGATTGAGAATGTATTTATTATAAGTCAAATGTGAGAAGAAATGTTCATTTTATGTAACAAGCATATGCCTCCAATCCCTTTATGAAGGATTTGATATTCAATATCAATCACAATACAAATCCTTCAATGTTAAGAACCTTAGATTCTTCATGCTTACAAGCTTCAACCAATAATACAATACCAATTTCACTCAAAATATAAATTAATATATGCCATTTGTTCCATGGAACACCATGAAGAGGATCTCAAGTATACCAAATTCCTATTTATTTTTTACCTTTAGTATTTGTATCTCTAATAATAACTTTTTAGTTCCTAATTATTGTTTGTTTTCCTTCTTTCTTAGTTTCTTTAATTTTTCTGATTTACTTAGTTAATTCTATTTGGTCTTTTGGAATGAAGTATTTTCTTTATAAATATTTTGGCCTCTTTTATGCTTTGTAATTTTGCTTAATATACTATATTTATGGTCCTTAAAACTTCACTTACTATAATCAACCTATCTTTATATTCAATTATTTTGTCCAATCTCTTTACTTTTATGAAATAAGTTGTCTCAATATATAATTTATGTTTTAATTCTTGTTAACATGTCTTTTATCTTTCAACACTTTAAAAAAACAAGCCAATAAATATATAAAATAGAATTATATTTCTTTATATTTAGATTCCTTCACTCTCGAGAACATGTCCAGTTCTTTTTAAAAATAATTATAAAATATAATTGAAAATTAAATCACTTTGATGGTGATATTAAGTATAATAAGTTTCCTTAGGTTATGGCCAGTTATAAAAAATAACTATATCAAATCATAGCAAACAAATTGGAATCCTTTATTTAGACATAATAGAAATATAAAAAAAAATTATAAAACAAAATAGAGGACATTATTAATAATAATTAGTATATACCCCGGATGCGGGTGGATAGGGACGTGTTCAATGCGATGGGACAGGGGTGGTGGGAGGCGGCTCGACACCTGCCCACCCTGTACGTGAAGGAGTATGTAACGCGGGGGAAGGCAGCCTGGCAGGCAGACTCCCACATTCTCTCGTTAGGTGCCGCAGGTTCAGTCGTAAATGCATGGGTACTCGCATGTTGTGAGCTGCAAGCGATGGCGGTCTTCATCAATGGGGCAGTTATGGTGTGGTTTTACCGAGGGAGGAAATACAACTATAAGGAAGCGCAAGGCAGTGCAAGCGCGAGGCAGATAGATGAAGTCTTAGGCTGGATCCTCTCTGTCAATTCTGCGTCTGAAACGGAGGTGGCGTGTATGGTTTATGCTATTTCTCTCTGGGACACTGGCTGGAGTTCGAACTCCGAGCAGTGGTCTCTGTCTTTAAGTCTCGGGTGCATTAGTCCTGTTTTGAGCAAAGGTTTTGGAAAGGAGGAAGAGGACTTCGAAGGCAATAGCCTCTCCGCTCTCGTGGGCTCAAAGAGTTTCAGTCAAACGTTTTCTCCTGCCGCGGTGGGCTTTCGAGGATCCAGTGCAGCGTCTGTTGGGAATCCGTCTGAGGCCCCTCCTTTCATGGCCCGCCTGCGACAGAGGATGGGCTGCGAGCGGGTTCAACCCAGACGTGCCCCTAATGAATCCAATTCGGACTCGCCGGCCTCCAGCGAGCTGTTCACTGGGCGCTATCCGAGCACTCATAGCGGACGAGGAAGGCGCCGAGCCACCAATTTGCCTCCTGGGCCACCCTCTTCCACTGGGTCTGCCATTTTCACCTTTGACAGTTCGCTTCATCGGCCACGAGTCACTGCTCACATCACGGTAATGTTTTATGAAACCACGCAATTGGGAGGCACTGTTGATCATATCATAGGATTTGGTGATGTTGATGGTCCTCCCACGGCATTCCAGCTTGGCATTGGTATGGTGCCACAGCCTGCACAAGCGGAACCTGGAAGAATCCTTCAGGACACGGTGATGCAACCTGCCGATCCCGGTCCCTCTGCTCAGTTCAACGCTCCAGCAGAAGATGAACAGCAATTCGGATGGTGTCCTGTTGTGGAGGAACAGCCTGATGAGTAGCGTGCCCATGCTGGAGGTAAACCTCCGTCTTTTTGTTCCAGTTTTGGAAATCGTCGACTGCCTCTTTGTTATCCGGGTTCTGGGTCTATGCCAGTTGCTGATGAACGGGTCTCCTCTTTTTGATTAATATGTATGGGTTGCTATGGATGGTTTTGTTTTCAGTTTTCAGTTATGGGTCTCTTCGCCTCTGGAGAGAGGCTTTGTTAGTTTTTTCTTGGAATGATAGCTCTTCTTCAGAGCTTTGTACCGACTTCGGTCACCCTGTAAATATTTTCTCTTCTACTTAATAGAATTAGTTTTACACAAAAAAAAAAAAAATAGTATATAATACATTATTAATGATGAAATGATTAATTAATATTTAATATTTAATATTTAATATTTAATATAATAAATTTAATTGATTTATTATGAGTTTTAAATTTTGTTATAATTTATTTATTTGTAAAACTTATTTTTACATGTATGAATTTATTACATTTAATTTTTTATTCTTTGAAAATTTTCAAAATAGATGTTACTTCCAAAATTAATTTGTTAACAAAATTATAAGGGTGTTATATTTTGTTCAAAAAGTAATTTACACTAGCTTGAATTTAACCATTATAAAAAAGAGTAACATCCTGGAAACTAAACCAATAATCTCTTTAAATTAATGCCATAACGTAAATAAAATATTAAATATATATTTTTAATTAAAATATAATTATTTTAAAATTTTAGTTTTATCATTACTTTTTAATACTAATTTAAATGTTCAATCAAAAATAGACCATATTAAAAATTATTTTCCATAAAACACAACAATAAAATTTAAACTACCTCCTCTTTAACCTAATTAATTGAATTTCTTTAAATTTTTTATCTAAATTAAATTACTTTACAGTTTTAACAATAATCAATAATTAAATTAAATTAAATTTCTTTACCGTATCAATTAAATTACTATTAAAACCATGTACTCGCATAAAACATGTAAATATGCTTGTTATAATAAGCACGAGGACCATGATGTAAATATAATTGTCTAACAATGAATTATGACCGTCTGTTACAGTGATCTAATTATCATCACTTCAATCCTCCACTCAGCGGGTCCCCTACTCCCACACAGGGCATTGTAATTTAGGACATTTTGAGACATCTAGCATACGCAACCACGTAAAATCTTCAACGCCTTCCACTTCTTCTAACTCAAGGCACCCTCCAACATTCATTTCCTGAAGCTCTGTCGCGTGCTCCAACCCCCGGATCCTCCTCAGCTTCACACATCCATCTGCGTAAAACCACTCCAAGGATACCAACTTTTCCATGCTGGGCAGTTCTTCTAACTCTGAGCACCCAGAAACACTTAGGAATCTAAGATTTGTCGTCTGCCCCAACCCCTGTATAGTCTTAAGCTTCTTACATCCGTCTGCACACAACCCCTCCAAGGATACCAACCTTTCGATGCCCCGCAATTCTTCTAACTCCGAGCATCCAGAAACATTTAAGCGTATAAGCTCTGTAGCCTGAGCCAACCCGTGTATGCTCTTCAGCTTCATACATCCCTTTGCCAGCAGCATCTTCAATTTCAGCTTCAGACATCCGCCTACCCGCAACTCTTCCAAAAATACCAATGATTGCAACTCTATGCATCCAGAAATATACAGAGATCTAAGCTTTGTGGCCTGTCCCAAGCCCCTTATGCTCTTGAGTTTACCACATTCGTATGCCTGCAACTCCTCCAAACATAAAAACGTTTCCATATTTGGTAGCTCTTCTAGCATGGAGCACCAAGAAACATTTAGGGATCTCAACTTCGTCGCCTGCGCCGACCCCCGTATGCTCTTCAGGCTATCACATGCCTGTGCCCGCAACTCCAAACATAAAATCGTTTCCATACTTGGCAGCTCTTCTAGCTTGGAGCACCCAGAAACATCTAGGAATCTGAGCTTCGTCCCCTGCGCCGAGACCCGTATGCTTTTCAGCCTCACACATAGGCTTGCATGCAACTCCTCCAAACATAAAAACGTTTCCATACTTGGCAGCTCTTCTAGCTCGGAGCACCAAGAAACATCTAGGGATCTCAGC
The DNA here is from genome assembly GCA_031772625.1 of Pinus tabuliformis. Taxonomy (NCBI): domain Eukaryota; kingdom Viridiplantae; phylum Streptophyta; class Pinopsida; order Pinales; family Pinaceae; genus Pinus; species Pinus tabuliformis. Next base: position 472,952,816 of record CM062808.1, read on the forward strand.
TTCGTCGCCTGCGCCGACCCCCGTATGCTCTTCAGCCTCTTACATTCTTTTGCCAGCAACTCCTCCAAACATAAAAACGTTTCCATACTTGGCAGCTCTTCTAGCTCGGAGCACCCAGAAACATTTAGGGATCTCAACTTCTTCACCTGCGACGACCCCCGTATGCTCTTCAGGCTCTCACATCCCTGTGCCTGCAACTCCTCCAAACATAAAAACGTTTCCATACTTGGTAGCTCTTCTAGCTTGGAGCACCGAGAAACATTAAGGGATCTCAACTTCGTCGCCTGCGCCGACCCCCGTATGCTCTTCAGGGTCTCACATCCCTGTGCCCGCAACTCCTCCAAACATAAAAACGTTTCCATACTTGGCAGCTCTTCTAGGTTGTAGCACCCAGAAACATCTAGGAATCTGAGCTTCGTCCCCTGAGCCGGGACCGGTATGCTATTCAGCCTCACACATTGGCTTGCATGCAACTCCTCCAAAGATGCTGGCAACTGCAGAGGTGCGTGCAAAAGCAAAATGTTCACTCGTTACCACCACAAGTAATATCATAATTCACATTATCATAACCTTACGAATTCTTTTCGAACGAAAATGTTGTGCGACAGTAATACCTACTAAACATACCAACGTCAACCTAACAAATTTCTAAACATACAAACATCAACATAACAAATTTCTACTTACTGATGATTCGCATTCACTGTCCAACAATGTTTTTAATTCGCTTCCATCCACTTGTAGAACCCTTAATTTCTTCATTGTAACCAACGAAGGCAGGGAAGAGTAGGGACATCCTTTCCAGCTGAACCACAATAGATTTGGTAACTTCACCCTCGTCAGGATGCGTTCCAAGAGAGAGCGTTCAATATGAAGAATTTGCAACCTCCTCAAAATGCGGTTCCAGCCATCATTTTCAGTCTCAATAATGTCACATAGATCATCGCCACCAAATTCGCCTTCAACCAGCCGAATTCCCCGCACCGTGATTACCTGTCCATAGTTGAAAAACGAATGTTATGGCTAAACGCATTTAGTGAATAATCTTAAAAAAGAGAATGACTAAACACTTACAAATGATTGTTGTGACAAATAATCAATAACCCTTTTTGTCTGCCAAAGACGATGTGGCGACGAAGTAGCAGCAACCTCTCTTCCCAGGTCTCTTACGTGGTCGTGCATACGTATACAATTCCAGTCGTCCACTTCTACAAGAGACTTGTCCTGCAGATTTAGAAACCCTCGCTTTCCTCTCCAATCTGATCCGTTCCATATGCTTATGGCCGAATCCCTGTTTTCACCTATGAAAAAGCACGCGATATCTAGGAATATCTCTTTTTCCTGTTTATCAAGTGAGCAATAACTTCTAGAAAGTGTCTTCTGTATCTCACTGGGAAGTATTTCTTTAAGAGCCTCCAATTCGTCTTCCCACTCGGATATTTCTTTATTATAAAGTAATGCCCCAACTATTTTCAGAGATAAGGGCAATCCATCGCAACATTCTAAAAACTTATATACTAGATGCTGAAAATCTGGAAGCGGATCAGCTTGGCTGAAGGCATAGGAACAGAAGAGCTCTTGGGAGTGCTCTTCATTAAGCCCAGATAGCTTATAAATAGATGAATCTTCAACTCTTGAGTTTCTTAGAACACCCCTATCCCTAGATGTAATCAATATTAAACTCCGTGAATTGAGATTATCAGTTTGGACAGGCAAAAATGCATTCACCTGGTCAACATTATCAACATCATCAAACACTATTAAAGTGTCAAAAAGTTTCAGAGGCTCTACCAGCTTCTTTTTACCTTCATGAACATTGTTTACCTGCTCATCCCTTCCATTCAAGGCCTTAAGGAGTTGACTCTGTAACAAATGTAAAGAACCCTTACTTGCATGATCTCTGACGTCAGCTAAAAAGCAGGATTTCCTATAACCTAATGTCTTCTCATTGAAGAAAATTTTTGCTAACGTTGTTTTTCCTACGCCACCTAACCCTACAATCCCCAAGATCTGAGGTTTCCCGCTTTCCTCTTTCTGCAACAGCACTCTATCTTCGAAATCTTTGAGCTTTGAATCCAACCCTGTTGGATAATCAGCCACGTGCAAGCCTGGCTCTGGCACCATTTCTGACAGACGTTTAACCAACTTATCTAGCAGCTCCAGCACCAACTCCTCACTAATTATTCAGAAACAATAAGTAGACCTAGTGAGAAACAAACGCCTATGTCTATTTATCAGTATAAAACACAACTATATCAATACGGAAGGTTGAGTTCTCACCCATTGGACGACTCCAGCTCGAAACCGCTATTATTTGCCACTTGCTGAAGTGCATTTCCCCATTCTTTAACAGTGTTGGTATCATATCGCCCCTTCGTTTCATGTAATTGCAGGGCTTCACCATAAGAGTCCTGTATCCACCGAACTTTAGCGGGAGTGACACGATAAAACACGGGAACTATAGGAGCTTTTGACTGTAACATCATTACGAGCTCGTTCAGGCACCAAGATGACTCAGCATATCTAGGAGAAAGGATCGCCACATGAACAGAGGCGTCTCTAATAACGTCCTTTAATTGAGAAGAAATTTCGTATCCCTCTTGCATCTCCTCTTCATCGAGGAAAGGCGTCAATCCTTTCTCTTGGAGGCGAAGATACAGAGATCTGGCAAAGGTTTTCTTCACTTCAACCCCGCGATGGTTTATGAAAATTTTGTAGGATTTGTAGCTGGGATTAGCCGCGGCAGAGGTGGAGGATGAGGATGCAGCCATTGCGAACTGGAAAACAAAAATGAAAGGTAGTAAGCTTCGATACTATGGACGCAATTTGCAGAGGGGTAGCCAAGTTAGGGTTTGTAAAGCGCAGAGAGATAGTGGGAAACACTGGCTATAGATATTAAACCTTCACCTGCGGTTTATGCAAGGTTATTTTATGCAGCTGTGGTTTATACGTAGTTATTTTATAAAATACAGAGCATAGTCACCGACATCGAGCATCAAATTTCAACGCATTTTTGAAACCCCACGCGCATTCAACTAAAAGTAAGACGCAAACAGGCCCCACACGCAATTGGAGGTAAAACGTAGGCCCCACAAGATGCTCTGCACGTCATGAAAGCGTTAATTAACCAGTGGTCTATAATAAGATTTTTTTGGAAGTTTTTTCGGTGGGTTTTTTCGGTCAAAATTTGGCAGTAATTTTTTGGGATCGCAAGTTTGATAGCTAATTTTTGCGCAATCAAGGCGTCCCAGGGGTTTTTCAGGGTGCTGAATCCAAATATGCAGTTAAAAAACCATTTTAACTGCAACAAATCGAGATTTAACCTCAATTTCTTCCGCCAGATTCCATCACCAAAATTTCTAAGATATCACATTATAAACAACTCCGTTAATTAAACGCCTATACATTTAAAAGAAAAAAATGCTCAACTGTCCAAAATTTTGACAAGAAAGAATTTTCAAATGTGATTGTGAATATATAAATGAATTGAGCGTTTCCATAAATTTCGAAAGCATTTACACCGTAGATTATAGAACTCAGAATTATCATTCCAAAAGTTCACAAATAAAATTATCATTTCAAAAAAATCTTTACTAGCTTTCGAAAAAAATATATATTAAAAAATCAAAAACATTAACAACTCACGATAAAACTACATATTTTCAAACTCACATTTCAAGATTATATCAATATTATAGTATAACTAGGTCAATATTAAAATATTTATTGATGGAATACTTTGCATTCCAGATGTTACACACTTTCCTTTGACTTTTAAATTCCTATTAAATTTTTAGAATTTTTTAAATTAAACATAAATATTAATTTTTAAAATATGATGATTTTAAATGAAAATTAATACCACAAATAAAATTAATTACAAATAAATATTTTGAAGAATATAGTTATTATATTTAATGGTTATAAAAAAAATTAAGTATATAGGTTTTGAATTTGATTTATTTGTAACTAAATTTTTTAGATTTTGAATTTGATTTATTTGAAATACAATTTTTTAAATTTTAAATATAATTTATTTATAATTAATTTTTATTGTGTGGAAAAGTTGTTATTAGAGATATGAAAAGCTTGTATTTAAAAAAAAAAAATGAAATTGAAAATTGAAGGAAGTATTTTTTAAAATTAGTATAAATAATAATTTTGAACCAATACCATGTTAAGGGTTTCAAGTGTTTCATTTTAATTTAAAGCAAAGTTAAGTATTTAAAAATAATTATTATTAAATGAATTAAAAATTAAAAGATAAATGTCTTATTATATTATGTAGTAAAAATATGGACATTGTATTATTAGAAGAAGCATTTTGCCAATTTTTGACATAAAGCATATGGACACACTAAGAGCAAAGACTACCATTCAAGATATTGGTCTATACATTGTCATGATGAAATGGATTAAAATTGGGGAATTGAAAAAAAAGATGTCAAACAAGCCATTAGAGATTCAAGACCTAATATAAAATATTACAATAAAATAATGGTGTGACATAGAGATTTGGTAACCACTAAAAATCAAAATACTCAATAGAAACAAATTAACATATATGACAAAATAAATTCAATTTCACAAAAAAAAATTAATAAATTTGATATTTTATCCAATTAATATGAAAAACTATATCAAGCAATATACAAAAATGAGAAATCAACTTTGATTAAACAATCTTTGAACAAGCTTAAGATACAAAGGCCAAAACTTCAATCTTCAAAAAGCCAAATATGATCTTCTTTGTTACAAAATAGACGACAAGAAGTTTGATATATTTGGAATTTTAATTCTTGGTGGTTTCATCACCTGGTCCAACTTCCTTTAGTGGTTCATATTTAGTTCAAAGGTTAAATGTCCATGGAGATGATGTCCTCATGTAGTTCAAGTTCCAAATCTTCCATTCATCATAACTTCTTTTGTGCTAAAAAAATTGTACGCAAGTATCATGATTCTAAGATATTTTATGAAAACAAAGAATATGAGCCTTTAGTACTCTATGTCCTCTACAAAACCTATATTCTGGAATTTGCAACTTACCCTTCTTTCATTAGTTTGAGTTGGGTGCTTCTTTAAGGGTGGGTGATTGTATAAAAAAATTTAGTTTTATTCATAAAAATGTAAGTATGGGTTCGAATTCAACGTCAAATAGATTATTCATCTTGAAAGACATTTTTCTTTCCATTTTCCACCCACATACAATTTCAAAATTTCCAAAAAATATGTCTTGGCTATATGTAATGCCTCATTAATAATAATAATAATAGTAGATAAGTAAAAGTGAGAATAAATAATTAATAAATAAATAAACTAACAAATAATTATAAACATTTATTTTGTTTATTTATTTGTTTTTTATTATTATTATTATTTAATAATGCATTACACTATATCTATACCAAATGCTTATGAAGCTTTAGTAAAATGTAAGTAATCTTTTTCAACATAAATTATTTTTTAAAACAAAATGTATTAGGCTTAGCTCAATTAGGTTCTTAACAAAACTTCGGCTCGTCAAAATTTCCCAAATGATTACTATTCCATAGATATAAATCTGCAAAAATGTTACGATATCTGATTTTCATTAGTTAGCCAAGTGCTTGTAATCAACACTAAAATCTGCACTAAAGGAAGGCTAATGAATCAAGTCAAGTTTTGTAAAATGTTGAGGGGAATGGTCATTTAATTCACTACAAAACCATTTCATTTCCTATCCTAATTCCATTCTTAATTCCTAATATATTTAAAAGAAATTTACCCTAATTCCAACCACTTAGGAAATGCCCACCTAAAGCACTAGAATGAATGTGAAGGTAAAAGTAGGCCTATCTAGGGCCTTAAACTTTAATTGGAAATTCTTTTAATACTTTTGTACCTACCTATGATTTCAAAATGCATGTAATATAACTTACTTATCTAGGGAGTGTCCCACATAAGAGTCCTATGGTTGAAAATTTTTGCGAGCATCCAATTCATGAGGGATGGATTGCAGATTTACCAAATGGTAGTGGTCACCCAAATCAACCAATTTCTTCTTCAAAAACACATGATGCTTAGTCTTTTGAACCTCAAAATTTTATCTTAATTAGGTATTATTTATACTCCTTACTCCTTGTCTCCGGACAAATTCTTTCTACCAACACCTCCTCAACTTGCACTAGCTTCTTTAATGGAATATGTTTTTAACAATCTACTACTAGTTCTTTGTCAGCTACCTTTTTTTCTTTAATTTCTTCATCGTTCTCATAATATTCACAACATTAAAAACTAGTGAAATTTCCAAATCATCAAATATATCCAACTTATACATGCATTATTAGAATTTTTTCAAGGATTTCACATGGTGTTATCTTCTTATACTTTAGCTGATATAAGTTCCCTTAGGAAAAATTTCCTTCCTTAGATGATACATTACTAGGTCTCCTTCTAAAAATGTCTTCACTACCATTTTCTAATCGTATTTCTCTTTGTACTTCCCATTACTTTGGAGCAACTTAATATTTACTTGATCGTGTACATCTCCCATGTACTCTACAAATGTCACTACATATTCACTATTTGCATGTCCCGCAATTAGAAATATCACCAAATCTATCACTTCCTTTGGTGATCTACCATGCACACTCTAAAAAGGTAGTCTTCCATATGGATCTATTTACTAAATTGTTATAAGAACTTCTACTTTAATATTATATCCCATTACCTTGGTTTATCTCCTACCACATATCTTATCAAATTACGAAGACATACAATTATAACCTACATCATTCCATCCATTTAAGGATAATATGTAGACTAAACTACAACCTAGATCCCAACCTTTTCCTCAAGGTCTTCAAAAAACGTCTTAAGAATCTAGTATCCCTATTTGAAGTGATACTCTTGGGTAATCCATCCAACTGAACTTATTTTTTAAAGATAACAATATTTATAGCATCACTTGTCTTCTTTCATGTAATAAAATGTGAAATTTTTTAAAATATGTCCACAACCATCAACATTTAATTATTACCTCTTTGAGTTCCTTAGTAATACCAAAACAAATTCCATGTATAGATATCCCCAAGGTTTCTCTAGTAAAAGTAAAGGTGTATAAAGGTGTATAAAAACTTATATTTTGACCACTTCCTTTTGCATGATAATATATTTTAAAACCTTCAACCAATCCCCTCCCATCTCTATAGATGATTTATCTTTCTTCAATCAAAGGTTTATTCCTGCCATTGCCAAAATGACCACCTAAACCTCCACTATGTCATTCCCCAAAGAGATTTTCTCTCATGGAGATTTTTAGTATGCACAACTTTTGATTCTTGAATTAAAATCCTTCTTGAACACAAAAAAACCAAATATGGATTGTTCCCCATGCTCTATGGACTATGGCTTTTTGCAAGCTTTCCAAATATCTAGAAAATCTACAGCATCCTCATATAAGCTTTCATATTATCTAGACTCACAATCTTAACAAACATAGTACTTAGTAACAATAATGTTGTACATAATGCATCACCAACCTTATTAATATTCCTCAATCTATGCTTCAAAACCAATCAGGAACTTTGCAATAATTCAACCCATTTCATATGTCTCTAATTCAACTTTCTCTAAATGTTAAAATATTGAAATGTCTAGTGGTCACCATATAACACATATTCCTTGGGTAAAATATAGTGTCTACACTTCTTTTCTGCTTGAATTATGGATAAAAACTTTAACCATAAACATAGCACTTTATTTGGGTTTCATTTAACTTTTCAATAAAGAAAACAATAATCTTACCTTCTTGATTCAATTTTGTTCCAATTACTCACTAACATCTCAATCAACTTAGAAAATTTTGTTGAAATATAAATGCTAATATTGATTATTTAGTAAGTTTCTTCTTCAAGATGTCATAATTATTTTTTGTAATTGGTGTCCACTGAAAGCTTCACTTCTTCGTACATTTAGTGAATGATGCACATATATACCACTAATGTCTCAAATAAACTTCTTGTAGTCTGAAACATCTATCATAAAAAGTGATTTTAAAAACAACCCATTCAACTATTACTCTTAACTTTCCTCTATCCATCATGAATCATTATTAGCAAACCACAAACCCTAATTACACCAACTCTTGTTCCATGACGGTACATTTATTCCGTCTTTAATTGGAAAATTTTGTGTCTTTAACATCTCCAATACTTGTTGTAAATGTTGGATGTGAAAAAAGAATTTGAAATGCTCATGCTTGTGGAACTATGATTCTTCCGTGGATTGTGTATCTAGCAAATAGAGAAAGGGATTTTTATCTCTCAAAATAAATACCTCGAGGAAATAATGAGGAAATGTGCTATAGAGGAATGTAAACATATAAGTACACCCATGGCAACAAGTTATAAACTCAGTAAGGATAATTAATATACAAAGGTAAATCAAAGTATGTATCAGTCTCTGATTGGAAACCTACTTTGTCTCACAACTTCAATACCAAACACCATGCAAGTAGTAGGTTTGGTGGTAAGATTTCAATCAAACCGAAAGGAAACTTATATGTAGGTTGTTAAGAGTATTTTTAAATATTTCCAAGGAACTATTGATTTTGACTTGTGGTACTCAAGGAGCAAATATTTCACTCAAACAACATATATAGATGCAGATTGGGCAGGTAGTGTTAATAATAAGAAAATCACAAGTTGATCAACATTCTTCTTGGGAAATTGTTTAGTATATGTTGTAGTTGCTGCAATACCCTCCAAAATTTTGGCTTACACTCAATTTTAGAGCCTTCCTTAGTGTTTTACATTGTTTTTGCAAACACTAGAGCTCATTTCATGAGTTTTCTTGCAATGCTTTGGTCCCTTGTGCATGTCGGGTTATCTGTTGTCTTTTGGCATGTTTGGCTGTCATGCAATGTTTGCAAGCCTATTCTGATGGTTTCGAAGGTTAGTCTTTGTGTATATTAGTTGTCCTAACCATGTAAACATTTATCACATCCATACACAAAGTCTTGAGCACTGTCGCACAAGTGTCATCACGGTCATCCTAAAGCCTATCTTAAGTGTCACACTTGTCGTATCGTGTCGTGAGGTAATCACAGAGAGGGAAATAGTTTGTTCATGTGTTCTTATGATCTATGTTGTCGTGTCATCAAATTATGCTAAGTGTGTAATCACAGTCAAGGTTCATCACATTTCATCACTTATCCCACACAACCATTTTCGAAAAAATCTTCCCGATCGAGAAACTTAGCTTCACAAGACCCCAATTGAACTATGCATTACGTAGTCTCAACCCTCTAAGCTATGACCTTTCTTCTTGGAATTGCGCAATGCATAGTCCCCGTCCTCGAGGGCTACTTCTCTGAGTAATTCCTATGCACAGCTCCCGATCTTGACCCCCATAATTGCGCAGTTATGTCTCCCGGCCTGCCTTGAACTGCACACTTTGCATCTTCAACCCTCAAAATTTTCCCTTGGTTGTTAGAAATATGTAATGTGCAAAATCCAACCTCCGTTGACATCGAAAACTACATAGTTGGCTTTCCAAGTGTCCTTTCCCTCAACTGGACCCCACTACCTCCAAAAACTTTGTAATCTTGTCCTTCAAGCCTCCCTCAACTGCACATTGCCCAATCTCAGAGCCCAAGCTCTCCCCCTGACTACTGGGACTGTGAAATTCACAGTCACTGAGCCCCTCTTCCAAGTCTGTCACCATGCCCTGGGCTCAGTTGATGAATCAGAATGCATCATCTTAGACTAGGGGATTTTCGGATTGATGTCGTCTCATCATGAGTGAATTGCGGGAACAGGTACATTATCCTGTCATGGTGAGATGATGGAGAAGGAGAAGTAGGAGGGAAGCATTCCTAAAGACTCTCTTGTAACTAAACTCACAAAAATATCAATCAAGAGAAAGAGAAGGGACACACAAGTTTGCAACCACATTCCAAGACTAAATATCATTAAAGATTTTGCATCACCAAGCCATGTGAAGGTGAAGAGAAAGCATATCCAATAAGAGATCCAACACTTAACAGCAATAGTGACTTGACATTGCCACATCATCAAGCAGTCCATGTCAGCAGTGTCATGTCATGAGTGGTCATATGCCACATGACTATTGTGTAACATGTATATTGTATTCAAATTTATTGTAAAGTGGAAGTCCAAAGGACACACATGTAATTTAAAGAGTCATGTAAGTTGAAAAGTCATAGGAATTTAAATGGTAATGAGGGTAGTCAAAGATTCACCCTTGGTTATATATACTCCCTCATTATATGAGCAAAAGACTTTTCACCTTGGCTCCTCCCACAAGGCATTAGAGAGATCAGCTAGTTCTCTGAGGAGCAAGGAGTGGCTCCAATGTCCCACTATTGGGGCTTAGTGATATACATTGTAAACATGTGTCTTTGACATTTTACTTTATAATAGAAACCTTTAAGGCCAGCATGTTCTTCATGCATTGACTATGAATGCTTGTAAGATTGTTTTGTGGACATTTGTATTTCATGTTTGCATTCACATGTGCTAAGATAGTTGAACTATTTCAGTTATTTTAGTATTTATCTTATTGAGAATGTGTTTTAATGGTTGTTATTGTTGTCCCATCCTTGTGGACTATTCCGCAGGATACGAGACATATCCTTCCTCATTTATTGCTTGTAACGACCGTCACATCCGTTGTGGACTATTCTGCTGGATGTTAGACGGATCCATCTGGTTCATGTGTGTCTCTTCTTGGGTGGTACTATTACCTCTCACTTAGAGGCTCACTTTTCTTCCCCCTCTGCAGTAGAAGAACCTTGACACAGTTGCAACTAAACACTCACCATCCACACCCCCTTGCTTTCCGAAGACACCACTGCATCCCCCTCTCGTGTTGATAGCTAGATTCAAGGCAAATATTTAAGGATTTGGTAACTGGGCCTTTATACCGGATGGAAAACCTACACCAAACAGTGTGAGGTCTAATTGGGACTTCATAATGGGGAGATCCCATAAATATTGGTGGGTCCATCACCGTCAACATTTCTGGCGCTAGAAGGAGGGCAGTTAGTATTTTATGGCTGATAAACGCATTGACCCCATCATTCCATCTTCTGGTCAAGGTAGCAATGTTCATTACACCCCCTACTCGTGCTTCTGAAGTTGGTGACTCTTCTCAGCTTAGCCTTGGATATGAAATTTTGTATGATCAGATTCAGGCCATCCGCCTTATAACCCGTTAATTTGAAAAATTTGTTGGATTGATCCCGGGAGTAATCAATCTTCCATATTCTCCAAAGAAAAACAAGAGCACCTCCACATGGATAGTATTTTTTACTCTTGAAGACGTGGTTCTTGCCACTCTTAAATAATTATCAGACTCTGTGGAAAAATAATAAGAACCCCCACTCTTTCATGGTGGTGATGGAGACAACGTTCCACTCTCAGACACAACTTTTGGCAGGACAAGCGGATAAGAAGAAGAGGAAGAAGAACCATCAGAATATGATAAAGAAGAGGAGGAAAACGAAGAAGGAGACATGGCAGACCAAAATCTAGACTTGATGACTCAGGGCCCACTCACAATTCTGGGTGTTCTACACAAGATGCCAAGGCATTCAGAGAAGCTCTTAACAAAGTATGACCCTGATAAGACAATGAAGGTTGAAGACAATCTGGACAACTTTTACCTGCATTTGCAAAAACTTGAGGTACGTTACAACGATGTTGCATGTAGATTTTTCCCATGTACCTTGGATGGTAGAGTATTTATATGGTATCACAACCTTCCTCCAAACTCCATCCAAAATAGGAGGGGATTTAAGAAGATCTTCCTTGAAAAATTTGTTGATGATAAGACTCCCGCCATGTTATTGAAAGGGCTAGATAATCTTAAGATGGAGAAAAATGAAAAGATGAAATATTTTAACCAAAGGTTCAATTGCATATTGAACAAATTTCCAGAAAACACTAAACCTAATGACTCCATCACCATATATTACTATACCTCTTCCTTGCCAACAAGCATTGCGAAGTCTTTGAAGCAAACTGTGAAACAAACATTGACAAAAAATTATGAAGAGGTTATCACTGTCAAGAAGAACTTGCACGCAATTGGAGTCATCTCAAATGATGAACCAACAAAAGACTCCAAGGACATAGGTAACAGGTCTTAGGCCCCTATGAGCAAGGCTAAAGAGAAAGAACCATTTGATCTTGAAAGCTTGACTCATATTTTCAAGTCTCTTTCTAATGAAATGACAGAGTTAAAACAGAGGACAAGTGAGACCACTATGAGCAACAAGCCTCCCAGATTCAACTTGTTCATAAGGACTACAACTTATAGCAGTAGCAACAACCAACTGTTAAAGTTTGCACAGAGATCCAATGTTCTGTGGGACATTGAGAAGTTGTGCACAGAATAATATTGTGTGTTTCATCATGAACACCATTCAGAGAAAATGTGTTCACAGTGGAATCAAGCCATGAGCATGGTTGCTATGCAACTTGTTGATTTGGTAATGGCTGAAGAGCAGACTGAGCCTATAGAAGAAAATGAAGAAGCTATTGTAGCCTATGGAAATCTAAGTGTCGGGCATGAAATGAATATGTTTAACTGTATACTCAAAACCCAAAAGATATTGTCGATAAGTAGACTTTGAGTCACAGTCTGACCCAGAAGCAGACCAATTGGTACAACTTGAGAAGCCAAGGCTCGGCCACTGTAGTTGAGTTATCAAAGCATAAATTCAAAGAAAATTTGTTAATGAAAATCAACCCACCGGCCAACTCAACGCAGAATACTCAGAGAAAGTTCGGGAAATCAATCTCAACAAAAAGTGTTTCTGTCAGCAGTAAGGACATAACCATCACACCGAAAACCATAGATCAAGTTACATCCCCAGACACCTCGACCATTCTTCCCGTTGTGGACTATAGCATAGTTGATGACATGAAGAAGGTTCATGTGAAAATTTCATTGTTTGAATTAACAAATATCACGAGCCATTAGGACATCCTCTTACGAGCACTTGGGAAAACCTCCACAGCTAACACTACCTCTTCAGACAAGGGATATGGTAAGTCTCCTAGTTCTCTTGAATCTGTACTCAGTGCATTAATGATGGATTTCAATACACTCTGCCCACCTTTATTGTTAACTTTCGAAATATTCAATTTCAATACACACAATTGATTGGTTGATTTTGGTGCATTGGTGAACGTAATTCCATTATCTGTTGCCAAGAAAATCAATGCTAAATGGTACAAAAGAGATGCACAAATTATTCAGCTGGACATGACTCATGTATAGACAATTGGTGAACTCATAGATGTTATCAAGCGCTTATCATCCGATGAACGAGTCCACCAATGTATCAACATAGTGATTGTGGACATTCAGGAAGCATATGGAGTGTTGTTGAGTAGAGATTGGTCTAGCAAGCTACAAGGATACTTTTCCACAAACTGGTCACACTTATGGCTTTCGTATAGGGGCATAAATAATAAGATCTGGGTAGAATCATAGAGATATATGAAACACACTATCACTCCCTTGAATGGACATAATGAACCGATGGCTTTTGCAGAATCACTTTTTGGCAATTGCTTCCTTGAAACTTAACTGGGGTGTTATCTTGCACAACCATCCCCAGTTCCACTAGATACACAGTTGGATCTCATTCCTTGTCCAACTTGTGATAATGAAATTTGTACAATTAACAGTAGTTGTAGCAGTACTAGTGTAGTTCCTAGTCCCTATACATATGATATTTGGACTATGTACTTCAATGGTTCCAAAATGCAGGAGGGCTCTAGAGCTGGTTGCGTTTTAATGGACCCACTGCAGAGAAAGCATTTGATCTCTAGTTGCTTGGAATTTGAGTGCACAAACAACACTGCAGAGTACGAAGCACTCATCTTGGGCTTACAAAAGTCCATTGACCTCAATGTTGCCATCCTGAAAGTGGTAGGTGACTTAGAAATTGTGGTGTGATAGGTACATAAAACCATACATTGTGTGTCACCTCATCTTAGAAGTTATCAACAAGAGATATTGTGCTTCATGTCGAATGTTGATGTATTTAAAGACACAACGATCAATGAGGACAAGCACAAAAAGGCATTGCAGGATGTAGTGAGTGAAAGCAAAGGAAACCTCCTCCCCAAGGGTGTGGTATCATTGAAAAAATTGTATGACTTGCAAAATTGCTTCTGGGGACCTATCAATGTTAAGACCCATAGTTCCACAATGTCGCATGAGTAGATTAACTTGGGAAAGGATAAAGATTTGAAATATGTCAATCTCAATACTTGTTGCACACCACAAGATTGATAAGCCTTTAACTACTTATTCAAGAAGTATTGTGATGTCTTTGCATGGACTTGCAATGAACTCAAGACGTATGCCACACGAGTCATCCAACATATGATACTAATAAAGGAAGGGGCCAAGGCATTCCAAAAAATGCTAAGGAAAGTAAATCCAATGCTTGAGCCTCTTATTCAGAAAGGGTTTAGAAAATTATTGGATGTCCGGATCATATACAAAGTACGACACTCAACGTGGGTGTCAAATTTAGTCCCATTGAGGAAGAAGTCCAGGGAGATTCGCCCGTGTGTAGATTTCCAAAATCTCAACCGCGCCTCGGACAAGGAAAACTACCCCATGTCGTCCATGGAAAAAATATTGCAAACAATATCGGGGTTTGAAATTTTTTCTTTGTTAGATGGTTATATTGGATACAACCAAGTTCTGGTTACAAAGCCTGACAAACTTAAAACCGCGTTCCAAATGAAGTCGGGCACGTTCACATTCAGACAAACGTTGTTTGGGCTAATCAATGCTAGTGCACCATTCCAACGTGTTATGGACATCACTTTCTGCAGAATCATTGGGCAGAGCGTAGTGGTTTATCTTGATGATGTAACAATGTTCTCCAAATAAAGGTCAAACCACATATGCCACTTAAAGAATATTTTTGAGCGATGTCGCAAGTACATGATATCCTTAAATCCCAAGAAAAGTATCTTCGCAATGTTCAAGGGTAATATCTTGGGCCACATCATTGCTAAGAGTGGGATTAAGGTAGACCTAGACAGGTTCAGGACAATCACGAAGATTCCCTTCCAAGTGAACAAGAAGGCCATGCAGTCTTTCTTAGGGAAAATTAATTTCCTCCTCAAGTTCATCTCTGACTATGACTAGATTTTCAAACCAATATAGGAGATGGTAAAGAAGGATGTAGTCTACAAATCAGATAAAATGGAAAAGGATGCATTTTCTCGTATTAAGCAGGCTATAACAGAAGCACCCGCATTGTACAACCCAGACTTTGATAAAGATTTCTTGCTCTACACTTTTGCTTATGATACTTCTCTTTCTATTGTACTCACTCATAAGGATGAATTGAACAATGAGCGGCCTATCTCCTTTATGAGCACAAGTCTACAAGGACCAGAGCTTAATTACCCCACCATGGACAAACAAGCTTATGCAGTATACAAGGTGGTAAATCATTTTCATCCCTCTCTATTGAAAAATCATTGCGTTATCTTTCTCCTACACTCAGCAGTTAGATCACTTCTTGTTCAACAAGAGCCGGGTGAAAGGAGAGCGAACTGGATGATCGGGTTGCAATAGTATGATCTAGAAATCAATCCAGTTCACATGATCAAGGGCCATGGTCTTTGTCGAATGGCAGCAGAAGCAGTAAATGCGAAGGAAGAAGAAGAAGAGCTTTCAGGATGGGAGCAATAAATTGAGATGTATAACGTTAAACAAGGCTCCCCCACTACAAGAACCCCACTCCAAGAACAAACTCTTGGTACACAGATGTACACCAATACCTTGAGCATGACACAGTTCCCTCCCACTTTATGTGTGACAGAAGAGGGCACTGACAATTAAAGAATTATCTTATCAGTTGGTGCATGGGGTGTTGTTAAGAAAGAACCACAATAGAGTATTGCTCAGGTGTTTGGAAGCACATGATTGAGAAAAGGTATTGTGTGATCTCCACGATGGACCAATCGGGGGACACTTCACTGGAAACATCACATCACATAAGGTTATGCAGGCCAACTTTTACTGGCCTACATTATCCAGAGATGCTCGTGCTCATGCCCGCTAGTGTTCAGTTTGTCAAAGGTGTGCCGACAGAAACAAGAAGTCAGTCACCCCACTGTAGTCCATTGCAGTTGAAGAGCCTTTTCAACGTTGGGGCTTGGACATTATTGGGGAGATTTTCCCACATTCATAAAAGCAACACTGCTATATCCTAATTGCTACATATTACTTCACACAGTGGACAGAAGCAGTTCCACTCAAACATGTGAATGATCAGAAAGTCATCATCTTTCTACAATAGAACATCATTTCCAGGTTTGGTGGTCTATTGTAGCGGCTGCAACACCCTCCAAAATTTTGGCCTGTACTCAAATTTCGGAGCCTACTGTGGATCCTGCAATCAATCATTCCTTAGTCACTTATCAGTAAGTTGATGATCTCAAGCTCCCCTCGTCGATCTTAAGAGTCATTCATGCTTTTATATTTGTATAGTATGTGTCATCTTTGGGCATGGGGATTATCACTTGTCATGAGAAGGGAAGTTTGTTTTGCTTCAAGGGGAAATCTTTGCGAGGATGGGTTTTCCTCACCTCATAGACATGTTTCACATTCATTTCATGCACTCTTACACAAGTGTCGCCTTTATCCTCCCAAAGTCTATCTTCAGAGCCACACTTGCCATAAGCTGCCACAAAGGTTGTTGCATTAAGCGAAGTATGTGCTATATGTTCTGGATGGTCTATGTTATATCACTAAGTGTTCAAGTATGTGATCATAGTCAAGTTCTAACACTATTCAAATCTTTTCCAATGATCCCACACTTAGCCAAATTACGGAGTTTCCTTAGCAACCTAGCCTCATCGAGCTTTCCTGAACTGCACACTTCGCATTTGCAACCCTCAAGCTTTTCCCTTGTCTACTAGAACTGCGTAATGTGCAAAAATCCCAACCTCCCATAGCATTCAAAATTACGTAGTGGTTTCCTCCAGTGTTCTTTCCTCAATCGGATCCCACTGTCTCTAAAAACTTTGCAGTTTTGTCCCTCAGACATCTTGGTTGCCCAGTTTACCCCAGTTTATCTTGCATCTCGAAACTGCGCAGATGTGTCCTCCTAGGGTCTCGTCCCACAACAATGCCTTGTATCCTAAAATTGCACAGTTTTGTCCCTCAAAAGCCAAGTCTTCCTTGCATCCTGAAACTGCATAGATGTGTACTATTAGGGCCTCATCCCGCAACAGTCACTTCTCTCTAAAACTACACAATTATGTCTCTCAGGAGCCACGAAGAAGGATGACATGTAGATGACACTCAAGGAGCTTAGGATAAATAGCTAGCCTTTTCACTAATTTGTAGATGGTTGGTGTGGAGTGTGAGTAGGGGGGACAAGGTAAAAATTGGTTTGATACTTGAATAGGATATAAAGGTAATCAAATTCTTAGTAATTTAGTGAAAATGGTTTTTTCACACTTAATCAAGTAGTTGATCTTGAATATTCTTATATTTGAAGGAAATAATGGTTATTATTAGATGCCATTGAGTAGGTGATGAGGATGCAACTACTTAGAGTGGGGTTACTGCTTCTTTAAGGATGAGTCGTGTTCATATTAAGGATTTTAAGGGTGAACTATTGTGGTCAAAAAATATAACGGGAGGATTATATGCCACTAAAAATGGATATAAATATCTTTTTGGGACGGTTTTAATAGTGGATATAGTGTGGTGGTTCAAGGTTATTTGTAACTTCAAGTATCCCCTTAAATCAAGGATATGTGTCTAAATCTTAGAGATGTGATAACATGGGCAATTTATACAAGAGGAATTGGTATGGACCTACTAGAATATCATTATGCATGGAATATATGGAGTATATATCATAGAGTTTCCACTTAGTCAACTTATGCCATATCACTTATATTCAAAGGATATTAAAGAATACCTCTAATCTCACTAGATATTGATAAAAAAACTCCCAAAATCCTTTTATTGAATCCGCTCCCAATACATATTTTTTATTAAGATAACCCCTATTTTTATCAAATACCCCATTTTATACCCCCCAATACCTATAAAATCCCCCTACTCCACATCCTTCACCACTCTCCTCCCAACCACACCAATACTTACAATATATTGATTCTATTTTCACAATTTTAAAACCCCCTTCATGAATGAACATGCTAAGATATTGGTCAAAAGGGTGAAGCCCCCATGGTCTATATATCATTTTCTTGCATCATTCTCTTATATTGTTTAGGCTTGGAAATAGGTCGAGTATTTTATGGGTATCAAGGATATGTGGAATGATAAATTAATTGAGGATTTCCAAAGGGATTGGCATGAGAACAAAAGGACAAATCCCTACAAATCTCTAACTATTATTCTTGCATGAGGTATTTGGTGTTGAAAATTCAACAAGAAAATCCTAATTTAATTTTTTCCTTGAATTAAATTAGGAATAAAATTGTAATTCCACATCACAAGACAACTTGTACGAGTCAACTAAGTTAAATTGACTTAGTTGGCTAAGTTAATTCAAGTTGAGGGTATAACTTGTGTCATGTAGAGTGTATCCTACATTATAGGAGCCCTAGTTGACTTTATTTTGAGTTGTAATTAATTAATTCAGTTTAACTGAGTTAAAGTTAGTTAAACTAGTTCCAACTAATGGAGAAACTAGTAGGAGGTCAGAAAGTGGGGTGTTGCTTCATGTGTTCAACCAGTTAACTGATGATTCACTCATACATAACTCATGCATGTCAAATCTGAGAGTTACCCAGTTGAGATTGGAGTTCAGGGACAATGTACTATCTGTTGTATAATCATCTAAATTGTACAGGTGGTGCATGCATTTAGAGGAAGGCCTATGAGGATTGCACAATTCATATTGAGGAATTTCCTTAATTAATAGGGGCTAATTCCAAAGGAAACAATGCAAGGAAATAGGGACTTGAGCAAGCCAAAATTTGGTTAAGTATTGGACTAGGTTTGTCTAGGAAGTAGTGAGATAGAAAAAGATAGTGCAGAGGTTGCTCAAACTTGAGAAAAGCATTATAATCTTCTCATATTTTCAAACTAATGCAATATACAGATAGCAGGGGTTTTTAGTTGTGTTTTTCCCTAGGAAATCATTGTGTAATGTGTTGATTTAATTCTTTATGTTGTATGCTTCATGATTTTGCGATCGTTTAATTGTTTCTACTCATGAGTAGAGTAGATTCAAGTCTATTGTTTTAGTAAATTACAATTATTAGTTTGAATATACAAGGAATTTCTACATGGTATCAAAGTTGAAATCACTCTAGAAGAGGAGAATACAAGTTTGTCTTTTGCAGGTGAAATCAAATTTGCAGTATCATTCTTTAGAGCTAGCAAGATGGCGTTCTACGGATTGAGACTTGAATATGCCCTTGAGGGTAGTTCGAACTATATTTCTTAGAAGGACAGGATGGAGGCATTGTTGGAAGACAACAGGTTGAAGGAATTCATAGACAAATATATTCCTAAGCCTCCAACAACTGATGCTTAAGATCTGGTAGAGTGGAGGAAATGGGTTGCAAATGCGAGAAGGATCATACTAGGTGTTTGAGATCATATTGTCTTGAACCTCCATAGGAAGGAGACACCATATGCTTGTGGAAGGCCTTGACAAACCTATTTCAAAACAACAGTGACCACAGGAAGTTGGCACTGAAGGACAAGCTTCAGAGAATCAAGATGGAGAAGGTCGACACAATACCACAGTACTTGAGAAAGTTCACCCAATGTCGGGATGAGCTTGGAAGTGTTGGTGTTACAGTTGTTGAAGATGATCTAGTAGCATAACACTTCTAGGCCTTCCCAAGAGATGGCACAACTACCAAGATTCAGTAAATGGGAGGGAGAACCTACAAAAGTGGGAGAATTTGTGGTCTGACTTGGTGCAAGAAGAGATTCGGCGGAACACCAGAGATGGATCCTAATCCAAGCATGATGATGAGGAGAAATGTGCCTTGGATGGAAAGGCAAAGAAAGGGAAAGGGAAGTCATCCCATTCCAAATCAGATTATAGTCAGGTAGGAAATAAGAAGGACTTGTCGAAGATTAAATGACTTCACTGTCACGAGCTCAGACATTATGCCATGAAGTGTTTGCATAAGAAGGATGACAAGAAGCCCTAGGGAGGAGCGGCAGGTGAAGCTCTTGCTTCACAATTTGAGTTAGATTTCACCCTCATTGCTTGCATGGTGTCAGCGGTGATGGGTAGTGTGTGGTATCTAGATAGTGGAGCCTCATTCCATATGGCCGACAATAAAGAATTCTTCAGTGACTTGGAGGAGAAGGACCTCCAGATGCACATCAAAATGGGAGGTGATGGAAGGTATCGCATGACCGACATCGATACTGTTACTTTTCAGAGGGAGTCTGGTTCTCCTCTCACATTAAAATATGTCATGTATGTTCCGGGTCTAAAGAAGAATTTGGTTTCAGTTGTTATGTTGGAGGACCGTGGCTATGATGTGATATTTAGAAAAGGAAAGGATTTCCTTCATCACATAGCCTCAGGAAAAGTTAAGTGGATTGGGGTTCAAGTGAAGAACCTCTACAAATTGGATGTAGAATATTGTGCTACTTTGAGCACAAAAGCATAGAAGGTGCAGAGTCAAGATATCGATGAATTATGGCATAGAAGATTGGGCCATCTTCACCATGGAGCTTTGAAGATCATGCAACATATTTCTATAGGACTTCCCAAGGGTACACTAGAGTAGAGAGATACATGCAAAGGTTGTACACTGGGGAAGTACAGTAAAGATACCTTTCATGATAAGGACAATCGAGCAGAAGCAATCCTAGAAAGAGTTCACTCAGATGTGTATGGACCGTTCTTGACAGCCTCCATGACCAAGCACAGGTATTATGTAATATTTGTAGATGATTTCTCACACAAGTGTTGGGTTTTCTTCATACAAAATAAAGATCATATGTTCTCTAAATTTTGTGAATTTAAAGAACTTGTTGAGAAAGACACTGCCAGGAAAGTGAAGGTTCTCAGGAGTGATAATGATGGAGAATATGTGTTGAATGAATTCAAGAAATTTTGTGCATCAAAAGGCATTCGACGTGAGTTAATAACACCCCATAGCCCATAACATAATGGGGTGTCTTAAAGGAAGAACAAAAATATTGTGGGAGCTGCAAGGGCGATGTTACATGATCAAGGCCTATTATTGTACTTGTGGGCTGAAGCATGCAATACAACTATATATGTGCATAACAAGAGTCTTCATTGGATTCTCGAGATGAGTACACCATAAGAAGATTTTTCAGTTAAGAAACTAGATGTAGCACACTTCAGGATCTTTGGTTCATTAGTTTATTGTCATGTTACCAAGGATGCAAGGATAAAGCTAGAGCCAACAACTGAGTTGTGCATATTTGTGTGGTACACTGATACAACTCACAAATATCGGGCATGATGACAATTGTCCATAAAGATGTGAAGTTTGATTAAGACAAGGCCACACGTTGTTCCCTTGAGAGGGAGCTTCAGTTGCATGCATATGCAAAGATTTTAGCTCCAAAAGAAGAACCTTGGGATGATGTGGAGCAGCCACATGCAGAGGAGCAGAGAGTGGAAGCACCCACTCATGCAGATACTTAAAGATATGGAAGTAAGCACACCAGAGAGGCTAAAATATTGATGCATGATGCTAGAGAGAATGTGGGAGCACCCACATCACAACGTAGGCAGAGGAGGTCACCAGTTTGGTACACTAGATACATGGCTCTAATGAGCTAGAGTGTAGAGATTGAGCTATCCTAGTTTTAGGAAGCAGTGAAACAACCAGTATGGGTTGATGCCATGGTAGAGAAGTATGAATCCATGATTAGAAACAACGTTTGGGAAGTGGTCCCAAGACTAGCAGACAAGTCAGTGGTGAGTTCCATATGGTTTTACAAGGTAAAGCAAGTAGCATATGGGAGTGTGGAGAAATACAAGGCCATATTTGTGGCCAGAGGGTTCTCTCAGTTGGAGGGAATTGATTACGAGGAGACATTTTCTCCAATAGCAAGGTACTATTCAATTAGATCTATTCTAGCAATTTCAACGCAGATGGGATGGAAGATACATTTGATGGATGTGAAGACAACATTCCTCAATGGAGTGATTGAGGAAGAGGTGTATATTGAGTAGTCAGAAGGATTTGGGACCATCAACAGAGAGTTGCTTGTGTGTAGACACAAGCGAGCATTGTATGGATTGAAACAAGCACCATGTGCTTGGTACACCAGGATTGACAACTATTTCACCAGGTTGGGCTTCACCAAAAGTGAAGCAGATGAAAACCTTTAGCATATTGTGGTTGAAGGTAAATTTTTTATTATATTATTATATGTCAATGATTTAATTCTAACAGGTGATGAGAAGTTGGTAAAATATTGCAAAGAGGATCTTGCAAGAGAATTCAAGATGAAGGACCTAGGGCTCATGCATTATTTACTTGGTATGGAAGTATGGCAAGAATATGATGAAATGTTTATCTCTCAAGGCAAGTATGCCAATGAGATATTGAAGAAGTTCCACATGGAGAGAAGCAAACACGTGGAGACTCCTCTAGCATGGAATTGGATGAAGGAAGATGCTACTTCAGGTGAAGTAGTGGAGGCTACTATTTATAGGAAACTTGTGGGTTCACTTACGTATTTGGTGAACACATGACCGAACATATGTTTTACAGTTAACCGACTTAGTCAAGCAATGGTTAAGCCAACCAAACTCTATTGGAAGGCATCTAAACATGTGTTGAGATACCTGAGAGGCACCACTCAGTTTGCTCTTTGGTAAAGACAGACAGAGGGAGTGAAGTTGCAAGGCTTCACAGATGCATATTGGGTAGGGAGTCCATCTGACAGGTAGAGCACATTAGGGGGAATCTTCAGTATTGGGTCAGCAGTAGTTTCTTGGTACAGTAGGAAGCAAAGATCAATTATTCTCAGTTCGGCAAAAGCAGAGTACATGGATGCTAGTCAAGAAACTTGTGAGGTTATCTAGATAAGTAAGATCCTTGTTGGATATTTGGTCAGTATATGGATCCTATAGTGATTTACTATGACAATCAGAGTTGTATCAAACTTTTTGAGAATCTAATATTTCATGATCGGTCCAAGCATTTTGACACCTGGTATCACCATCTACAAGATTGTGTGTAGAGGAGAATAATGTTGTTGAAGTACATTCTTGCAATGGATTAGGATGTAGATATCTTGACTAAGGCACTATCAAGAGGAAAATTTGAGTTCCATAGAGGTAGGATTGGGGTATATGATAATCCCTTTCTTGTTGAGAGGGAGTATTGAAAATTTAACAAAAAATCCTAATTTAATTTTGTCCTTGAATTAAATTAGGATTAAAATTGTAATTCCATATCATAAGACAACTTGTACGAGTTAAATAAGTTAAATTGACTTATTTGGGTCAGTTAATTCGAGTTGAGGGTCTAAATTGAGTCATGTAGAGTGTCTCCTACATTATAGGAGCCCTAGTTGACTTTATTTTGAGTTGTAATTAATTAATTCAGTTTAACTGAGTTAAAGTTACTTAAACTAGTTCCAAGTTATGGAGGAACTAGTAGGAGGTCAGATAATGGGGTGCTACTTCATGTGTTCAACTAGTTAACTAATGATTCACTCATAAATAACCCATGCATGTCAGATCTGAGAGTTAACCAGTTGAGATTGGAGTTCAGGGACAATGTACTATCAGTTGTATAATCATCTGAATTGTACAGGTGGTGCATGCAGTCAGAGGAAAGCCTATGAGGATTGTGCAATTCATATTGAGTATTTTCCCTAATTAATAGGGGGCTAATTCCCAAGGAAACAACGCAAGGAAATAGGGACTTGGGCAAGCCAAAATTTGGTTAATTATTGGCCTGGGATTTTCTAGGAAGTAGTGAGACAGATAGAGATAGTCGAGAGGTTTCTTGGGCTTGCACAAAGCATTGTAATCTTCTCATATTTTTTTTACTAATGAAATATATAGATATCAGAGGTTTTTAGTTGTGACTTTCCCTAGGAAATGATTGTGTAATGCGTTGATTGAATTCTTTCTCTTGTATGCTTCATGATTTTGCGATCGTTTAATTGTTTCCGCTGATGAGTAGAGTAGATTCAAGTATATTGTTTTAGTAAATTACAATTAACAGTTTGAATCTACAAGGAATTTGTATATTTGGGTTGCAAGGAATTATACTTTATTTGAAGACAAGATCATTCCATCTCGTTAGTTTGCATCTCAAAGCCTAAATATTTTTAGATGTTTTAAATGGACAAAATAGAAGAAGCCTTGTAGGAATATTGTCATGGAATAAGTGGATTGATCAAGGGCATGGGTCTATTTCGATGGAGTAGCTCAAGGTGATCCCAAAATTTGTGGGGTTAGGAGCATTTTATATATGATGGAAGCTCATTAAATTAGATTTAAAGTAGGATTAGGTATTGACTATAATTTCTTTTGATATTGATAGAATCAAAGCTAATACCAACTCTTGTGATAGAAAATGGTGTTCAAAAAATTGAAATATTTTGGGACCCTCTTCCAGTGATAAGTTGGATGGAGGGCTTATTTACTTTGGATAATTTCATATCAAGACCATTATAAGAGAATATTCAACTTAAATTTGTAATTTTGATTCTATCTCACTTCAACATGACTATAAGTAAAGATACTCCTTGGTTGATGGTTTATCCAACTATGAAAGTCTATTGGATGTTGGTATTTGGTATATTTCAGAGGAATTGGATGGTCTACAAGATAAATACGATCATGCTCCTTTCTTTTAATAGCGTTATGGTGTCTTACATTAATATTGTAAATAATGGAATTATGGTATGATGTGATACCTTTTGAGGTGATTTTATGGTTTTATATGGAGTGGGGATTTCTTGGATAGTTATGTAAAATTATATGTAATTTAATTTAATTATGTTGGATAAGTTCCAACCTCACGGGAGCTTCACTCAATGAACTTCAGACATATCACGTGTGTTCGTGACATAGTAAATAATACCCCTAATTTGACTACATATTGGAAAATACCTCTAAAAATCACATTATTTAACCCCCTACCAATATGAACCCAATATACCTTCCCAATTTAAAAAACTCCTACTTTCACTAGATATTGTAGGCATCCATTTTTTCATTAACATTTTTTATACCACTTTTTATTTTTCCATTAACTTTGAGCTTCATTATTTATACCTGCCAATATAAAAATCCTTTACCCCCTATATATCCCCCAATATATTATGTCATTTTTTCCTCAATATATATCCCCCAATATGAACCCATGTGGTATGGTATTGCTTCCCCAGTGAAACCCCCGTGTCCAACCTACACTATGGGCTAATTGTAATGGATGTATATGCAATGTATAGGTCTCCTCCTGCTTGGTAATTTTGAAGGTTGTTAGCTTATATTTTGTAAATAGTGGGAAGGATATTTGGAAAATTTGGTCATGTTAGTGAATTGTATAAGACATGCTTCAAATCAGGCGAGGGTTTTAACCTTGTTTATTTAAATAAAGTTATGCAGTTTTTCCTTTTTTTTTATGACAGAAAACATAAATTCTCTATTTGAATTTCTCACTCAAAAGAAAAGGAGAATAGAGAGTGGGATTTATGAAAATCCTAGTGGGTGCTCAACCAAATAGTCTTGTTGATGCATATTTATGGAATAGATCTAGTTAATCGTCAACTTCTTTAACATTTTTGACCACTTTTGAAGTCCCTTAGTTGTGAAACATGTAACAATACTAGATAACACTCATATTATTACAATTGCAACCCAATCTTGGAGAACATATTAACAAGAATGAAACAATTATTGATTTTTTTCCTTTTCAAGTTTTATATTTGATAACTTCTTTTCTGAGATTTATCAATGTTCAAGAATATGGGTATTTGTCATTCTATTGAGTTATAATTTCCAATGTTTCTTTCCTTACATTATTCCCTTGATTTACTATGTTTGATTATAGTGAAAATATGATATTTGAAATTAATGTAGCTATAAATTATGGATGCTTCATTTCTTATTTGTAAATAGGAAGAAAGGGTAGCTAGAATTTTTTATATAAATTCCTTATGCATCATAAGAGTAATGGATAATCATGCTTTCCATGAACAAGAATGAAATTTAAACAAAATAAGGAAAGACAAGGCATGCTAGATTTGGAGGAAATGTATACTCATTGTTTGTAGGGATTAAGAAATCGATTCAATTCCTACAAAGGTGTGATAGAATAGAACCCAAATCTAGGAGGGTATGTATAAAAGCTTCCTCTCAAATCTACCTTTTCATCGTCACAATACTATATAGAAAAAAAATATGAAAACTTCTCTTACCAACACTCAAGGTGATGTAGATAAGTTTGGTTATCATTTCCTAAAATTTCTAATGACTAACCATTTTTTGAAAAATATAATATCCACACAAGTACATACAGTTGGCATCTACACATATGTTATTATTCAATACTACCATGGATGAAACAACAATGACCAACATAAGGGCCACCTTCATTAAACCCTCGCTAAATCATTCACTAGAGTCCTACTTCAGTCGCTATAAGAAACACATTGTTTGGAGGAATCCTTTCATGATCTTTTGTAAATGTAGGTTATACATGTAAGGGACATGAATAAAGTGTGACAAACACAATAAATTCAACATAACCTACAATTCCAAAAGATATATGAATTAAGTAACCACTAGAAAAATCAATGATTGCACACTAAAATAGGAAGCATCCACCCCATAATTTGAAATATCGCATTTATATGAAAATGTGAGTCAAAGTGGCACAAAATTCATGCATGTGTTGACATCTTGCTTCCATGCTAATAGCCAACATTTAGGACTAGACTTATGCCTATTGTGAAAATAAACGTGTAGCCTTAGGAAAAAGAGGCTCAATAACTATGTCTCCACTCCTCCATTCTTAAAATGGTGGACTATTTTACGGAGAAAAAAAATTGTTTAATGATAAATTTTTAGCCAAGTCCATGATGTTTCTTCCCTAAAGGATGTAATTATATCACCAAATGATATTTTATAGGTTCAAGTGAGAAAGCATATTAAAAACGCTTCAAATGCATATAGTGTCATAAATGTAGATTGAACAACCCATTTCTTCTTCACGTTGCTTCCATGTAGACAATTTCGATATTTTCCTATGTCAAACTAGAACCTTAGTAATGGTAATGGCCATCACCACTTGCAATTGAATTTCTAATGTAAAATAGAAATACATACTCTATTACTAACATCCTCAATAATTGGTCCAAAATAAGTTGGAAATCCACAGTGTTAACCAACCAACCAACATAAGGATGCAAAGTTGTTAGATACCTAATAAATTTAATGACATAAATGACCAAGAAATAAGAAAGTCTTACCACACCAAAAATAGAAGAAAAACCAACACAAGGATGAACATCAAGATGATGAATCTATGTATAATAAAGGTCTAGTACTAGTTTATGTCTTCATAGTAGTAGCTATAAATAGTTCACTTAGTGTACATGTGATCCAACATGATTCATTCTCTCTCTACAAGATTATGATGTAATCCATTTTTCAAATTTAGAAAAAAACATGTCAAAGACTTTCAATTTGCATACATTCAAAGTGCACATTCTTCAAAGGAAAAAATGTGAACTAGACCAAATTCACATTGATATATATGAGAATGCCTTGAAAGTATCTCTAAATATGGTAGAACTCAAATTCAAAAAGAATAACTTTAAAAAAAGTCAACAAACCTTAATTGAGCAAAATAAGGCTAAGTTCAATGCTATGTAAACTAAGAAACAACAATTTAATAAAATATTTACTTTTATACCTCAATTACAACTTAGGTTGAATATAAATGGAATCTAAAGGAAAATATAAAAATTCAGAAACATATTCTCATGACAACTAAGAATTGAGAAAAACATATGCGTGAAATCTATTTTATGCTTAAAATGAGAAGAATCATATGTGCAAAATCTATTTTATACGTAAAATCATTCATTTTTGTTGGGAGACAATGAAAAGTAACATAACATCTTTATAAAAGAAATTACGTCAATTACCTTGTAATTTTGAGTGACTATCTATGTTATGAATGCATCCACCTCTAGATGTCCTAAATGCAAATAAAAGAAAATTAAAGTAATATATGCTATAAAACCAAAGAGAACAAACCATGTGTCTTTCCTCTCTGTTTTTGATAGCTTAGCACTAGACTTATGACTAAGAAGATTATTCTCAAGTTTCACATTGAAATGTATTATGCATTCATGACCTTCTTTATACAAAATTGTCATACCATGGGCTCCATAACTTGAAATACTATTAACATTTATGAAGAAGGGCCAACCGTCCATAGAGTGGCTCAACATGTATTCCTAAATGAGCAAGTGGTGGTATTTATTCCTTGTAGAATAAAAAAAGGTATGAAATGCTCGTGATCAAAATTTTCATGCCATATGGAAATGCAAGCACTCCTCATAAGTATCACCATAGATTGATTCAATGACGAAAAATTGAAGGCTTCTTATCATGCTTCTTTCTCATCAAATAATTGTCATCTTATCATGCTTCTTTTTCATCAAATAATCTCCTTTGACAAGAAAAATTTTAAGGGCTAACTTTCACCATTTGACTAACGTCCATTTTTTCCCAAAATTTTTTTACCAATTCCATTTTTTATTATAAACGATTTGCCTAAATTCTATAAGATATAATTATTTTTCTTCAGAAACCACTAAATTTTCTTTTAAAAATATATATAATTTTTTTAAATTATTAATCTTACAAAATTATACAAACATTTTATAAATGAGATATTAAAAATGAATTAAATTAACTAAATTTTTTAAATGAGATATTAAAAATGAATTAAATTAACTAAATTTTTTAAATGTATAGGTAATCATGGATACTTGAAATTTTTTAGCTCCTTTGATATAATAATAAAAACCATGTTTAAAGTAACCAATGCATTAATATCTAATTCTAATTATTTTGTAGTTTCAATTTTTAAAAAACTATTAACAGTGTTGGCACACATAGCACCTAAGAATTTTGTAGTTGTATTTGTCATGATTTGTGACTTGGCATACATAGTGTTTTTTTGTTTGTTTGGGGACATAAAATGCTAAAGAGCTTTCAAGACGATGCCTTGAACCCTTTAAATAACCATCCAACAACACCACTCTTCAAAAATGACAAAATCCCACCAAGGACATTATATCATAAACCACGTAATGGTCATTGTCCATTGTCTCATGAATATTAATGAGGGGCCAAAGGTTCCCTAAAAAAAAAGAGGAAAGGGCAAGGATGAGCACTATGTTTAGCACATTAAAGGGAGTGCATCGAATACCCATGAATGTGGTTTCAGTGCATTTTCTCATTGAGGCAAGGAGATCGACCATTAATCGTGCCAATCCTATCTTTTTGTGTATACCTAATACACATTATAATATACACTTCAAATAATGTGATGATGTACATTATAGAAAACATTATCATTAGTTTGAGAGATATCCAACTATTGGGTGGTGATGCACATGAGATTTTGACTTTTTTGGAACATGTTATGCCAATGAGATTTTGATTTTTTGGAACATGATGTATTTCCATGATTAGATTTATGTAAACTATTTTTTTTAATAGAAATTTTGGTGATTTTTTTTTATATTGAAAAATACATTTAATTATAAATAATTGATTTATAACTTGATACTTATTTTTATAAAAAAAAGATCAAATGTACGTATTAAAAGGTCATTTACTTGTACTTTTAGTTTGGACAATTATGATGATGACAATTAACATATACTAAGACTAATGTGGTCTATCGGATCTTAAGATAAGAGATGAATTGAGACTATTTAATACTTTACTTCTATGATCAAGAAAAAGAGAAAAAAGTGTTCCTATATCATTATAGTTTTGTTGGCTTAACAAGTCAAGAAGGTTGGTAGTGTGGCAAATATTTTGGAAATGAGAATGGATGTGAGTAAAAGTCGGACAATCCAAGATAAAGTGTTTTTCATGTTTAACCCTCTTAGTATCACAAAGGTGACGGGTTCTTTCATCCCAAGGCATTTTGGGAATAGACCAATGCCCGATTTCACTTCAAAGCTCATGATAATTAGTTCTAATCTTCACAATGTTCATTTTCTTCTTAACATTGGTCACAACATAAAAATAATCTTGGTTAGCAAGAATGGAGTTAGTCACCTCCTTATAATACCTTAGCTTCCTTTTCCGCTCCAACTCCTTATCATCCCATGACTTATATAATGCATATGTATAATATGTGCTATGCACTAACCTAAACACCTTTTTTATTTTTAACATTCTTCCTCTTAATTAATATACATGTATGTTGTTTAGTGCAATTTCCAAATTTTCTATATTAATCGAAATAATAATAATTAAACTCGAAATATCTATATAAAAAGATAATTATCTAAAAAATAATTTTTCTATTAAATAAAATTCATTAAATAAAAAATTAAAATAAATTATTTAAATAATTTAATATTATTTTTATTAATATATTATTTTCTACTCAAAATATAAATTAATTACTTAACATAATTTAATTCATATGAGATTACATATTCATATTCATCAAATCCCTTAAGAAAGATGGAAGATAAAAGTCAATTCTAAAGTTTCACTAACCAAATTTCACACCAATGTAATAACAACATTCTATTAGTAAACAATGTAATAACAACATTCTATTAGTAAACAAATTATTTTCTAATTGACCCTAACCTAAATACAACTTAATTAAAAATAAAAAACAAATAATTAACACTTATAATATTTATATATATATAACTAATACAACTAAATGCATCCAATAATAATAAAGGTTTTTTCAACTATAAGAATATAAAACGGAAAATTGCATGGGCTGTCCTTCCAAAGGTTATCTATTGGCAGATATGGCTAGAACGTAACAGAAGAATCTTCAGAAATACAAAGCAGAACCACAAGGCCTTAGAAATCAAGATCAAATGCCACATAAAGGAGTGCTTGACTGATATAAAAGACGACTCCAATCTCAGCCAACAGGACATCACTTGGGGATCAATTCTAGAACTACAATTTCAACCAGCAGTTAGAAATGCCCCTACCATTAAAGACTGGAAAATAAGGAAATTTAAAACTGACTTTCAATACTGGATGAAAATGCAAGCAAGGCACTCTCTTTTCTTTGATGGGGCAGCAAAGGGAAATCCGGGCAAAGCTGGTGAAGGAGGTGTTATTGTGAATAAGACTGGATGAAAATGCAAGCAAGACACTCTCTTTTTTTTGATGGGGCAGCAAAGGGAAATCCGGGCAAAGCTGGTGCAGGAGGTGTTGTTGTAAATCCAATTGGGGAAAAAATCCATTCCTATGCTTGGGGACTTGGATATTCTTCCAGCATTCAAGCGGAGGCCTTGGCCCTCTTTCAAGGCCTCAAGATCCTCAAAGAATTAAACATAAAAGAAGCTAATGTTATAGGTGACTCCCAGATCATTATAAATGCAATGGCTTCCAATTCCCCAGCTCTGGATCTTAAACTAGCAAGGCTGATAACTAGAATCAAAGGCTTGGAAAGCACTTTTCAGACCCTGAATTACTTCCATGTGCTGAGAAATCATAATAAAGAGGCGGACAATGAAGCCAACAAAGTTGCCCTCCTCTCTACAGACGAAGAAGAATCATGGGAACCCATTCCATAAGCTGACTGCTGCCATGTTTTACTGCTTGCTACTAAATAAATTTGTTTGTATTTTCAAGTGGGGGAAAATCTCCAAAATCGATTCCATGGATTTCTTATCAAGGAAGAAATCTTCAAGCTTCCGCTGCATCCTCACTCTTAGCAGTGAGAGGCAACAGGATAAAGAAATCTCCAATGTAATCAGAATTTCGACATTCATGCCAAGATGAATATAAACATCCCATAACCGTTTCTGTAGAAAATATATATATATATATATATATATATATATATATATATATATATATAAATAAAACAGAAAATTAAAATGAAATTAATGCAATCCAAAAAGCACTTACCTCATAAAGCTATTTTAAAAATATATATACTCTCCCCGAAAAAAAAAAATTAACATATCCTTAAATTTTATATTTGCCTTAATTACTATAAAAATATTTAACCAAAACAAGACAAGACTTTCCTTTCAAAATGTCTATAAAGTAACACAATTTGATTTTAATTTTAACTCTGATCTTTTCCCAAAAAAATATTTTATTAAAACCAGACAAGGCTTTCGGTTCAAAATATCCACTGAATGCGTATAAAGTAACACAATTTGATTTTATTTTATTTTTTCCTTCATGTATTTTTATTATTTATATTTAAAATAATTTAAATACAATAAAATAAAATAAGTTGAAAAATAATTTTTATTTATTTATTTTATTATTATTATTTATCTTTAAAAAATAATGATATATTAATTTAATAATATAAATAAAATAATATAATTCAAATATATATATATATATATATATATATATATATATTAATTTAATAATATAACTAAATTAATATAATTAAAATTTATTTTTTCATGAATTATGAATTAATCATTTTGAATGATATGATTTTATTTAATATCGATGAATTAACTTATATTTGTAAAGAACAATTAACCACGATTATGTTAGGTTTTGCTACCTTTAAAAAGAGAGAAAAAAATGAAATATTCCTCTTAAAAAAAAGATTAAATTGCTATGAAAATAACGTTGATTATGTATTAGACTATGTCGAGATGGCACTTGAAAATTCAACTTTAATAATAATAATATGAAATATTGAGTTTTTTAAAATATAATTTAGGTTGATATTATGAAATATTGATTTTTCTTAAATATAATTTAGGTTGATATTGTACAATGATAATATGGAATATTAGGTTTCTGGCTAATACTATTTAGATTAACATTGTGTTGAGAAACGTGAAGACATAACTAAAACATTATTTATTTAATTAAGATATCATTTCTTTAAATATAAAGAAATAGAGTAATTACTTTTAACTTAGAGACATTTTTTAATGGTAAAAGTTTGCTCTCTAAACACTTTAATTTTTTTTAATGTAAAGTGATTTTCCATAAATAAAACTCATGAATCAACTTACAAACACAAATCCCACCATCATTAAATAATTAAATTATCATAAATTGTACCACTTTTAAATAAAAATTAATAAAAATTTTATGGTTTTTTAATAAAAAATTAAAATATTTAAGCAAAATATTTTTAACCATTCAACCTGTTTTTAAGGCCCTAGTTTAGCTAGGCTTCCAATTTTATGAGAAAATCATTGAAATTCTGACAAGATTTTGATAAAATTTGGTAGAATTCTTTGTAAATCCAGGTGACAGCTGTCAAACTTACAGATTTTGGGTTTTTGTTGGTGAATCCATTTGCACCATTAAAACACGATTGGTTCTTACTGCTAGATTTTTTGCAAAAAAAATGCAGGATGTTAGCCATATTTGATCCTTGGGCAAATTTGCTGCCTCTTTAGACAAATCGGTTTTTAAGTGCATTGTTTCACTATTATATATTTTTTATGTAAACAACCTGGTTTTTAAGTAATATTTCACTATTATATGTTTTATTGGTTGGAATCTAACCAACCAAATTTTGGTCAAATTGTAATTTTCTGTTTTCTAAAATACTTATTTTGATTAGAGAAAAATCTTAAAAATTTAAAATTAAAAAAACTTTCCACTTAAACTTGTAATTCTAATAAATTTCTACTAAATTCTAGACAATTTAGACCCAAAATAATTATATATATACTTTAAAAAAATAAAAATAAATAAATAAACAAATTTCACCCCAAAAAAAATGCCAAAAACTTTAAAACTTCTATCCAGGAAAGTACAGCGTTTTCTTAAGGTGACCATCAAGCGATTTATTTGCGTGTACAGCCTGTGCACATTCACGCACTCAACTAAAGAAAAGATGCACACAATCTTCTTCTTCAGGGTTGAGGGTAGGATAGCATCGGTAATCGAATTTTCAACGCGGTTTTGAAACCCCACACGCTTTCAATTAAAAATAAGGTGCAGGTGGACCCCACACGCATGGCGCCGGTCATAACATTATTTAGGATTAAAGTGGAGGTAGATGGAAGGTGGACCCACACGCATGGCGTCGGTCATAGCGTTGGTTAGTGGATGCAGATGGACCCCACACGCATTCACATGCTCAAGCCCACCTCAATCTTTGTCGCAGGTCTCCATTTGTCTCTTAAAATACCACTCAAAATAAGAGAGATTTGAGCATGAGTATATCATTGGGATTATGTAACACTTAATAATAAATTTCGACGTTACCGGGGATGGTTTATTTCCACCATAAATAACTTCCAGATTTGACTCTTTCTTATAACATTTCACTTAAAAACTTAATATTTTTGTCGATTAAAGTAATAACATACTTTGTATTCGAGATGTTCAATGTTTATTAGTAGCCACTAAAGCAATTATTCTAATAACGAGTATTGTTGTGCAATTTATATGAGAAGATTTTTCCCTATATTTTTATTTATTTATTTATTAATTATATATATATATATATATATATATATATATATATATATTAATTTAAAATTAATTTAATATGTATTTATTTTTTTAATAATTTTTTAATAAAAATTAAAGTATTAAATGTTCTTGTTTTATGCAACTTGAGTATGATAGATGCTTATGTTTGTGGTTAAGTAATGAATCATTAATTAATTAATTTAGGTGGAATACGTATGAAATTGTTATTAAAATTTTTGAAGATTTTATTTTAAGTTAGGAAATTTATCTATTTAGGTGGATACCTATGAAATTGTTATTAAAAATTTTCAAGATTTTATTTTTAGTTAGGAATTTTTTCACCATAGTCACTCTTCAATTGGATATACGCGATGTTCTTGTGTAATAAATGAATGGTCATTACTCGTCAGTTATTGCTAATGCATCATTGTTTCATAAACATGTACATAAAGTTTTAGTTATCTTTATTATTTGTGTAATAAATGAATGGTCATTACTGGTGAGTTATTGCTAATGTATCACTCTTCCATAAACACGTACATAAAGTTTTAGTTATCTTTATTATTTTTGTTGTGAAAGAAATGTTTGTAGAAGAAATCAAGAGTTCAAAATATAATTTTACTTACGGTTTTAATTGTTGTGTGGCAAATCGATAAAGAATCTCCATAAATGTTAAGGATCGTAAGATTAAGTTATATAATAAGTCTTTGTTGAGTATTTTTTTTTCTTTGAAATTTTTTTCACCTCTACCTTGATTGTAATTTGGATTAGTTAATCAATATTTTTTTCACCTCTACCTTGAAGGATAAAAAATGACATTTTTCTTATAAAATTGTACTTAGTACAATTTATGCAACAATATAAAATAAACAAATGCCTATATTTATGGTAAATTTTGCCCAAAATCTAACAAAGATTTTTTGGAATCACAAGTTTGAGTTGTGTAGTCTACAAAATCAAAGTGTCCCAAACGGTTTTCAAAGTATTGAATCCATTTATACATTCAAAAATACATTTTAAATATTGAAAATCATAACCTTACCAAAAATTATATTGTTTAATCCCAATGAATAAATTATATTGTTTAATCCCAATGAATAAAAATCAAAACATAGAACCATTAGACTATGCCATAAACAAAACCATAGAATATTCTTTGTCATTATTTGTATTTCACTTATTCTTATTAGATATGCCATTAATCTTAATTAATTTTTGTCCTGAAAATGTCTTCTACATACAATCGATTTCCTTTTTAATAAGGATTATGTCAAACTTAAAACAAAGTTGGTAAAAATTGGTCTAAAATTATTTTAGGTACTCTCGTAACATATAGAACAACCTAAGCGAACACATAATGTCCAAACTGGTTAACCAATACATAGTTAGTATAAAAAACACATTATTTTGTTTATTTCTTAACTATGGTGAATCGGTAATTCATTGGAGTAAACTTAACACATAATGTCCAAACTTGTTAACCAATACATAGTTAGTATAAAAAACACATTATTTTGTTTCTTTTTTAACTATGGTGAATCAGTAATTCATTGGAGTAATATGACTTAAAATATCAATATGCACAATATCTGTATCTATTCATTAAAATAAGATTACATATATACAGAGTGTTGTCTCAAGATAGGGAGACTATTTTGGACACACAATGTGTTGGTTGAGGAAATCTCTCAACCACACACCAAACTAAGAAATGGATCCTAACTACTAGGAACAGAGTCCTTTACTTAGTGAGAATCACAACTAGAGACAAGTAGGAATTAGATATTCCAACACTCCCCCTTAATGAGTACTTATCTCCATATCAATCCGCAAAATCTAATTGTGGTCAAATATACCAAAAAAGAATACGTTGATGTCCATATAAAGGAGCAACCATCCACTGGAATGCATGGTTACTAACCGGTGCAACCGCCAGTCTTGTAGGATGTCCTTCGCATACATGGTTCTTCCAACCATTATAACTGCACACCTGTACTTGTACATGTAAATCCCCCTCCATCAGTGTTAACCTGGGTTTTGTCGGATTACCTGTAACCATGCTTTGGGTTTTAACGGATCACCCTCAACCATGCCACCAAGGGCTCTCAACTAGCACGGCTCAACTCAGCCACCAAGGCTCAACACAGCCACAAAGGCTCTTCATGTTAAAATGATACCATGTTAAAATGAGATACCACTAGGGCACTCCAGCCACCATGGGCCACAAACCTGCCGCTAAGGCACTCCAGCCACTCTGGGCCACAAACCTGCCACTAAGGCACTCCAGCCACTTTGGGCCACAAGCCTACCACTAAGACACTCCAGCCACTCTCGGCCAAGGGTTTTGTCAGTGAACCCTAAACCATGTTTACAGGAATCTCTGTCCCACTTCACTGTTACATGTGGTTTCTGGCTTACCACAAACTGACACTGCGAATACAAAGTGGTTTTTAGATCACCACGAACTATATGGGGATACACATGCCTTACAAGGCTTACATTTCACACTCCAACTTTGGAGTTACCAGGTACACAGTTTACAAAGACCACTACAAAACACACTAGACTTGCTTACTTAATAAAATGTGACTCATAAAATAACACGCTAGTGAGTCTATTCCAGAAACTCACACTAACTCACACAAACTTTAACCTAGTTGTCCATCATCTTTCAATCTTTGATGCAACTCCTCTAATGCCATCTTCATTGTCATGTCTTCATTATATTTGGTTGCTAAGCATTCCTGCAAATAAATTTGTCTATTGTTGGAATGGCCAATTCCAACATAGACATAAACTCGTAATAATAGTTGACCAGACTAAATGTCACAACAACAAAGTGTACCATTCTCTTGACCAGATTTACATTAATAACATGACCCATTCAAATTTAAATTCAAAGCTTTGAAGCCTTTCAATAGCTCCAATTCCACCACTCTAAATTTTGATGCTTCTACGAGAATGCATAAATGTTAGTAAGATTGGAGCCACTGCTGCACTGAGGTGTTTTAATGTGTGACCACTACTGACGTAATGATTAAATCTGTAAAGCTTCTTATCTGCTACTTCTGCAATTTCGGTAAAGAGCTTGAATTTGAACTGTCAAATCTACAATGCGCTGCCGAATCATCATAGCCATAGCCAATAAAAGCTCCACCTTTACGACAAAGAAGTTTCGTTCTCATACGCCAAAGACGCCAGGAATAGGGAGCACATTTAACCTCGTCAACCTGAGTGAACCTGCTTACATCAATGGACAAGAAAGAAATGATGCCTTTCTTAATGGCCTTGAGTACGTTGAACCAATATTTGAAATAGGGAGCACATTTAACCTCGTCAACCTGAGCGAACCTGCTTACATCAATGGACAAGAAAGAAATGATGCCTTTCTTAATGGCCTTGAGTACGTTGAACCAATATTTGATGTCATGCGGTTTGATGAGCTCAAATTCGAAGGATATCCGCAAGACCCACAACTGTAAGTACCATCAGTCTGTGACATAGTGCAACAGTCATGAGTCCATAACTTGATAACCACTATCAGCGGGAATGAGATCCGCCACAGCCGAGTCTCTTTCCACCCAATCGCACTATTCAACCAAGATTGTCCGCTCCTTGCGCCTCCCTACCACGTGAATATGCCTATGCCATGTTACATCTGTGAAGATCTTAATGATCCCCTTTATGTGATCCGATCATAACTCCTTACCTGCTTCTCAAAATTGACATTAACAACCTCTCGCAAAGCAGGCCCATTCAACGCTCCGCATCTCTTTCATGTCTGTACGGTCAGATCAAGCAGTTCAACTGTTTGATCTCGGAACCCTGAATCGATCTCCGGCGGAATGGATTCGTCGAAGGAGTTGTGAAATAGAAATAAGATTTCGAGTTTTTTTTTCTAACATCCCTGACTAGCACGACTCTCACGCTGGCTTCATTCCATCAGCGCTGAATAATCAATGCAGGGACGAACATGCCATTAGAACTTGCAGAGGCACGAATAGGCCACTCATTGGAGCTGTGGGCAGATCCAAGATCAGTCACGACAACTGCTCCAAGATCCAACTAATCGATACAATGTTCCACGCACAACGTTACACTCCCTCGACTCGATTGACAAACTAAAAATTAAATCAAAATATTCTCTGTTATTTCTCTCAGCCCAGGGCAGGCCAAGCCCACGAGTAACCAAGCCCTCAGGGCTCTGATACCAACTTAAAATATCAATATGCACAATATCTGTATCTATTCATTAAAATAAGATTACATATATACAAAGTGTCGTCTGAAGATAGAGACACTATTTTGGACACACAATCTGTTGGTTGAGGAAATCTCTCAACCACACACCAAACTAGGAAATGGATCCTAACTACTAGGAACAAACTCCTTTACTTAGTGAGAATCACAACTAGAGACAAGTAGGAATTAGATATTCCAACAATCTGGGGGAAGCCCAAGATCAAGCTTAACAGTTGCCACTATAACACCAACAGTATATCCAATAGCTCATAAGTTAATTATACCAAAAATTTATAACTTAACAAAAATTAAGACTCCAGACAAATTAAAAAAAACCTTATAAAGAAAACATATTCTAAAAGAAACTTCAAACTCTAAGAAATAGAATAGAAAAATCCGAAACCTCGGGAATTTATATGAAAATACATAACCAAATTGTAATATGACATAAAAATCTTCCATCGAAGTTCTTTATTCTTGGTTACTTGGCAACTCTTCTTGAAACAATCCTTGATAAAATACATATCAAGAAACCCGACCTCATCCACTAATCACTCTAGTAGTGGTATATCCAGTACCAACAAACTTGAACCAATAATACATTGTTCCTACAAGAGGAACAAGAGTAACTATACGTTTTGGACGAGAAATCCACACCTTTTTCAATTGCTGCAATTAAGTGGTGAAGGTAGCTATCAAAATGGGAATGAAGTTCAACGGCCAATAATACATACAACTCCTTGGTGAGTCCAGCCAAGCTAATCGAAGCATATATTTGTGTGTTATGGTGATGAAGAAACACTAATTTTCTTCTTTAATTTTCATGAAAATGCATAGAAAATAATATTTAATTATTTAAAAAAAATAGGTTTACTTACGGGTTCAACTAACTTTATTTGATGTTTCATTGCTTTGTGTGATTAAGAAATAGTTTGTTATGATGTTGAAATAGTTGTAACTTAGAGAATAAGAGGTTTGGTGAATAGGTGTGAGAGGCATAAGATAAAGTAAAATGATTTAGGATGGATCATAACGCTTCATGATTTTTAATGTTTTAATTCATTTTTATTTAATTTAATATTTTTAAATTGAGTTAAATATTTAAAAATAATAATTTAATTTAATTTATTGATTTTCAAATAATTTTTAATAAAATTATTTCTCAGTTAAATTTTTTAAATTATTTTCACAATTAAAAAAATAATTTATAAAATAAGTTTTTATAAATTATAGTGTTGTTAGTTTAGAAATTTTTGTTTCGTGACATTGTAGTTTAAAGAATACATTTCAAAGACATTATAGTTGATGTCTATTTTTGTAGTTACTTAGATACATATATTTGTTACTCTTTTAATATTTTTAAGTCCATGTCAACTTATTATACATGGTTTTCTCAGGATTTGTTATAAATTAGTATATTATAGAAAAAATAACAATTTTTTTTACAAGGGTGGGTTTGAAAATCAAATTCATCTAAGTTTTGAAATATTGAACATGTATTAGTAAGGGAAAATGACATCACTAGAAAACTCATAATGACTTTCATGTTTTCTAAAGGTCGGTTTAGGGATGTTTTATTGGCACAATTTGTTTTTAAGATATCCAAAACAAAGGTCCAACTAGGTAAATAACTTTGCTCCTTACAATTCATCTAATAGTTCGTAAATCACTCGAATAGGAAACTTATCTTTAATAGTCATTTTGTTGAGCTATCTATAAATCTAGAAACATAGGCCATGAGCCTTCCTTTTCTAAAAACTTGATCACTAGTAAAAAGTAAACACTTTGGCTAGGTTGAATGAAACCTTTTAACATTTGTTGAATTATATACACAATCTCACTCTTTTATGCATATGGGAACCTGTAAGGGCTAATTTGTATTTAATGAAGTTATGGGTACTACTAGAATCAATTAATACTAGAATCTCTTTCTTTATGATATATCCTCCTATCTTGAGAGTTTGAGAAGTGTTGATGCTTGCAAACACATAAAAAGATATGGTTCGAGTAGTTTCTTCTAATTCTAGATCTTGTGATGGTTTCAATTATTTATCTTTTTCATCTTCAAACTATGTAGAATAATTTCCTCTCACAAATTTATGCCCCTTACTATATTTTTTGTCACAATCTAAATAAAATCTCTCTATAGGAGAGGGAACATAATGTTCTTTATAGTTATTATTGCTTACCCTATTAGTAGCCATATTTTTACTTTCAGCTTTCCTTTCCATACTAAAAGAATGCTCCATGAGTTTAGGTTCTAAGAAGTACACCCCAAGTTGAATGTTGCCCTTTAAAGCTCCTATAAAGTGATCTAACAAATTTTCCTCTAGAATGTTCTTTACTCTGATGTTCGACTTTTGAAATTGCTAAATATGTGCTATAATTGGACCTCTTTGTTGGATATTTATCAACTATCTCAAGAATGTGTTGCTCTTAATATCCCCATGGTGTGTTAACAATATTTGTAAAAGTGGATCAAGAGAGAATAAAATATTCATTTCATTCACAAAGCTATTAATATTAGATAGACTGATCAAGTTATAAACAAAAGGATGAAATAGTTACCTTTTGTAAAGTAGGTAGTTGGTTACCTTTTGTAAAGTTGGAACTTTGTGTAGATCAAAGAATTGATCCATCTAGAATATCCATGTAACAATATCTTTACCATCAAACTTCCTCGTATATGTCTTGGGAATTAATTAGTTCCTTAGTCTTGAGTAGAATCTCGAATAATGCATATCATGCATCACAAATTTTCAATTAAAAAAATAGATCTTCTAATTGAAAACTAAGATAATTTCAAGTTAACATACCTAGAAAAATTGTAGTTTGTAGATTTTATTGTTTGCCAAAGTCCCTCATGAAAGGCCTCTAAAATTTTGGCCCTTGTGAGGTTAAAATTTTGATTTGTAGTAACCTAATACTTGTTCTTTGCAATTCCATAAGATGGGTGGAGATAAATTTACGGTAACTTCCCCAAAACTTATATTTTTAACCCTTTTCAAGAGAGAAAACTTATCCGAACCACCATGTGTGCTATTTTTCATATCAACTCCAGAAACTTGTACCCAAAAGTTATGTCATGTATTATTTTCAAACAATTTAGTGGCACTAATTTTAAACATTTAGGGCTTTAGATATGACAATTTTACCAAGAACACTTATTTGAGACTAGTTTCAAGACTAGTCCAAAACCCTAATTTCCACAACTTGTATGTCTAAAAGCAAAGTCAACTATATCCTAAAAATTTTACCATAGGTACTCGATAGGTCTCCTTAGTCTCCCCAAACTTTAAATATTTGAAACATCCTCGAGAAAATTCATAGAAACAATTCCTAGATGGCTCATTTGGGACTAAATTTAAGGTTAGTAAAAAACCCTAATTTCCATAGGTTATATCTTCAAAAATATAGAAATATTGAACTTGACATTTTGAAAACAAATGCTTTTCGTTAGGGGAAATTTCAAGTCTAAAATGTGTCTCCTAAGGAAAATAATAAAATAATAGTTAAATAATACACTAAGAGTTATTAAATTTCAAAGGAAGGAAATAAAAATACCTCTTTATATTTCAGTTTTTACTAAGTTATCTCCTTATAGGTTTACTCTAATTTCAAGTGTAGGACCTTGTTGGATGTGGAATTAAATTTTGCTTCTAATGGCTATCACTTTGCATATTTTTGTAGACCCACAATGAGTTAAATTAGAAATACATGAAAACAATCCTTCTTGAAATGTGTTTCTAGTTTTTCTCACAGTGAGTTTAACAAAAGTATACATAGTGGGTAGTTAGTCGATGCATAATTAAATTCCATCTCTAACAAAAGCCTGCATTTGAAATTTGAGTAAACCTATAAGGAGGTAAGTTGAAAATACAATTAAAAGAAGTAATTTATTCATTTTCCTAGAAAATGCATCTTGAATCCTATTGGTTCTTTTAAAGTTGATTTTGATAATATAAATTTTGTTTTGAGCCCAATTTTTTACCCCAAAGCTCTTTTAATGTTATGTCTTCTTAGGCTCCCAAAAATTTCCTAGTCTGAACTATCCTAAAAGAATGTTATAGTGAAAACACCAAGATGATTCATTTGAAGGAGCCAAACCCAAGGATTGTATGCTTTGAAACCAAATGGAGTGCACCAAACACTCAAATAGCATAAAAAGAGAAATATGAGTAAGTCCACGCCTTGAGAATGAGAAATAATAATGAATGTGAATCTTTTTTGAGGGAAATCCCCCTTTAACAATAGAAGAAATTTACAAGATGGGATGATTTCTAAAACTAGGTCTCCTTGGTATATATACGAGACAAAAGTTACAATTACAATTGAAGAGTATGGCTAACAATACTAATATAAAAATAGAATGCAATAAATCAATATCTAGAGCCTAAAAAAATAAAAGTTAAAAAAGAAAGAAGATGGACTTCACTAGCCATTGTAAGCAACAATAACATTTTCCCTTTCTCCAATAGTTAATAAATAATAAAAGAAAATATTGGAAACTCTCTACAATAGTGTTAATATCCATATTGTTTAAGCCATTGATCTTGAATCTGAAAGATAAACCAATAGTGTGCATTCTAAAATAGTTGGAATTCCTAGAAATCTAAAAAAAACCAACATTCAATGTGATTTCACTAGGTTCTTTATTTCTTCTATATGTGCAAATTATAACATGCTCAAGATGTCTAGTCCAATCTTAGTCTTCACATGGGAATTTGGATAGCAATTCCTCTCACTCTTAACAAAAAAACACCCATCTTCCTTTGGGGTGCAAGAATATATAAGAGAATAACTTAACCACTAATTTTTCTTTTAAAAATATATATAAATTTTACCAATTCCATTTTTTAATATAAACGATTTGTGTAAATTCTATAAGATATAATTATTTTTCTTCAAAAACCACTAATTTTTCTTTTAAAAATATATATAAATTTTTTTAATCATTAATCTTACAAAATTATTACAAACATTTTATAAATGAGATATTAAAAAAGAATTAAATTCACTAAAAATTTTAAATTTATAGGTAATCATGGATACTTGAAATTTTTTTAGCTCCTTTGATATAATAATAAAAACCATGTTTAAAGTAACCAATGCATTAATATCTAATTCTAATTATTTTGAAATCTCA
This sequence comes from Pinus tabuliformis, assembly GCA_031772625.1. Lineage (NCBI taxonomy): Eukaryota > Viridiplantae > Streptophyta > Pinopsida > Pinales > Pinaceae > Pinus > Pinus tabuliformis. Next base: position 472,996,879 of record CM062808.1, read on the forward strand.
ATTTTTAAAAAACTATTAACATTGTTGGCACACATAGCACCTAAGAATTTTGTAGTTGTACGTGTCATGATTTGTGACTTGGCATACATAGTGTTTTTTGTTTGTTTGGGGACATAAAATGCTAAAGAGCTTTCAAGACGACGCCTTAAACCCCTTATATAACCATCCAAAAACACCGCTCTTCAAAAATGACAAAATCCCACCAAGGACATTATATCATAAACCACATAAGGGTCATCGCCCATTGTCTCATGAATATTAATGAGGGGCCAAAGGTTCCCTAACAAAAAGAGGAAAGGGCAAGGATGAGCACTATGTTTAGCACATTAAAGGGAGTGCATCGAATACCCATGAATATGGTTTCAATGCATTTTCTCATTGAGGCAAGGAGATCGACCAGTAATCGTGCCAATCCTATCTCTTTGTGTATAGCTAATACACATTATAATATACACTTAACTACAAATAATGTGATGATGTACATTATAGTAAACATTATCATCAGTTTGAGAGATATCCAACTATTGGGTGGTGATGCACATGAGATTTTGACTTTTTTGGAACATGTTATGCACATGAGATTTTGATTTTTTGGAACATAATGTATTTCCATGATTAGATTTTTGTAAACTATTTTTTTAATAGAAATTTTGGTGATTTTTTCTTTTTATTGAAAAATACATTTAATTATAAATAATTGATTTATAACTTGATACTTATTTTTATAAAAAAGATAAAATGTGCGTATTAAAAGGTCATTTACTTGTATTTTTAGTTTGGACAATTATGATGATGACAATTAACATATACTAAGACTAATGTGGTCTATCAAATTTTAAGATAAGAGATGAATTGAGGCTATTTAATATTTTACTTCTATGATCAAGAAAAAGAGAAAGAAGTGTTCCTATATCACTATAGTTTTGTTGGCTTAACAAGTCAAGAAGGTTGGTAGTGTGGCAATTTTTTTGGAAATGAGAATGGATGTGAGTAAAAGTGGGACAATCCAAGATAAAGTGTTTTTCATGTTTAACCCTCTTAGTATCACAAAGGTGACGGGTTATTTCATCCCAAGGCATTGTGGGAATAGACCAACGCTTGATTTCACTTCAAAGCTCATGATAATTAGTTCTAATCTTCACAATGTTCATTTTCTTCTTAACACTGGTCAGAACATAAAAATAATCGTGGTTAGCAAGAATGGAGTTAGTCACTTCCTTATAATACCTTAGCTTCCTTTTCCCCTCCAACTCCTTATCATCCCATAACTTATATAATGCATATGTATAATATGTGTTATGCACTAACCTAAACACCTTTTTATTTTTAACATTTTTCCTCTTAATTTAATATACATGTATGTTGCTTAATGCAATTTCCAAATTTTCTATATTAATCTAAATAATAATAATTAAACTCGAAATATCTATATAAAAATATAGTTAAATATATATTTATGTAAAAAATAATTTTTCTCTTAAATAAAATTCATTAAATAGAAAATTAAAATAAATTATTTAAATAATTTAATATTATTTTTATTAATATATTATTTTTTACTGAGATTGATCTCGCTGGCATTTCCGTTTCTCATCCTGCTAGCACAATCGTGCTGCCGCGATTGGACAGCACCCTGGCCGTGTGCAGATCTATCTCTGGGCGGGAGGTGCAGCTGCGGATTGACAGTTCCATGACCGTGGGCAGATCTGACTCGGTGCGGAAGGTCTGCTTGCGTTCCAATCCTGCGGCATCCTGTTCTCCCGAAGCGAGAACCTCGTCCTCTTCGCGTGGTCAAAGCATCGAGGCTTCGGTTCAACCTCTATACCCCAGCGCTGATGTTCAAACCCGTGGTCAAAGCATGGAGGATTCGGTTCAACCTCTGTGCCCCAGCGCTGGTGTTCAAACCGTTATCAGTCTACCGCATAAGGATATCTATGTTAATAATTTTATTAATAACGAATTTAATAATAAAAATAATAACTTATTTAACCATTTAAACAATAATAATATATATATATTTTTCTTCGTAAATACTAATTCTATTAAAAAAGGTGAAAAATTATATACAATGAGGTCAAGACCTCAGAGGAGGCCGAGGCCATTCCTCAACCAGAAACTCAGAGACATTACAGTTCAGGCCTTCAACCAAATTTACAGTACAGACTTCAAAATTTTGACTTTGGGCTCTGACATACTGAAATATTTTACCAGGACTGAAATCGTCATGCCCTTCATTGACCCAAAAAGCAAAAAAGCAACTAGCATAGCCATGTTTATAACAAAGAGTAGAACCTATATTGGCTGTTGCCACTGCCTGTAGCATGAGAATGAACCAGACACAGACATCTAACTTCAGAATCAAAGACACAAAACCAAAATTGCATAGCATATAGGCTAGAAGGCCACCCGGCAGATAGGAGACATGATTAATCTGCATGTTTTGGTGAAGCTGGCGTATCCTCGTTCACCTGGCTGGTAGAAGCTACCCAGGTCACGAAACCGTCTTCATCATATGCCGGTGCGCCTCCATCAGGAGTAGTTACCAGATTTAAAATACCAACTGCCCTTTGAGACGGCCCGCAGGCCAGAATATCACTCTGAGTCGGATCCACTGGCTGCTGAGGCGCTTCCGAAACAGGGGCATCCTCTTGCATGTGATCCGCATGGAACACCATCCCTGTCAAGTCCCCTTGAAGAACACTATCTTCCTGAGAGTGGGTGGAGATAGATGGAGTCGAGCTGAGCTGGTTGCTCTCCTCCTCAGAGACAATTATGGTAATACTTGCTGTCAAAACAGGCCTGTTGAGCCGACTTTGAAAGGTAAACCTGGAGGTCTGGAATGAATTGTTCGGGATAGGCCTAGCTTGATCCAGAGGCGGAGAAGAAGGGGGAGCTGAGGCGATAGGGGCAACATTCTGTGGAGCAGGGCGAGAAGGGCGACCTCTGTTCCCTGTATGGCTACCTCGACGTGGGATTCCTCGGCTGCGAGGCATAGTCAGAGAGGCAAATGTGCCGGGAGAGCGACTGAGGCAAAGCAGGCCAGAAACAGTAGGAGCGCGGAAAGTTTCAGGGAGCTTCCAAATCCAAGCTAACAGCCAGACTCGAAAGACCAAGCAGGGGTGCTGAAGCGGCTCTGCTTCATAATAAAAAGAGCCAGTAGCTGAGACAGGGGCATTGAGCGGATCCATGCCAATAAGCCAACTTGTTTGCAGTGCAGCCATGCTCGCATTAATGCCAGACCATATTCGAGACTGCTCGATATTAATTTCATCTGCCCTTAACTTAATTCGCCATCCTACGACGCGTATCCTACGGACCATCCGCCTGCCATCCGTCAGGCCAGATGTCTGATTTGTGCGGTTTGTCATTGATAATTGTTAATGCCACCCGCATCCGGGTGTGTATTCTTCATCTGAGATTTGTCCTGAGTGACAATTTCCTGGAATTTGGCGATTTGGTCCTCGGAGGCTAAGCTGGCGATAGTTCCTTCAAAGTAGCCTCCCTCAGCTTCCACTCCGAGATTGGCAAGAAAGTCAGCGAGCTTATTTCCTTCCCTTCTGGTGTGTTTGCATGAGATTGCTTGGTGCTGAGAAAGCCAGTTATTTATTAGCTCAAGCCTTTGGGCCATTCTCCAACTATTGCTGACTTTGTGAATGGGTGAACCATGCAGGAGATTTATGATCATTCTAATTATAATTTGCGAATCCCCTTCTATAATGAGTGGAAAAAATCTTCTTTCATGGGCTAGTTTGAGACCTCTCCATAATCCCTCCAGTTCTGCTGAGTTGTTGGTATCCCAGCCTATCGAGCCCATAAAGATGCATTGAGGATTGCCATTATGATCTCTGAAGACTCCCCCATACCCTGCTTTCCCTGGATTTCCTTTTGAGGCCCCATCAAAGTTAAGCTGGAACATGTTAATGGGCGGCGGAATCCAATTGCTTGATTCCTTTTCCTGCATTGTGGGGTTCTTTTTGTTGATTGTCTTTTGGTTTATCTGGATCCTCCAATTATCCCAGACTGTTTTTTCCTGAGGTAATGTGGGGAGGTCTTCTGAGTACCATTCTCTAATTGATAGAGACTCCATGATATTCTGATGAAGTTTAGTCCAAATTTGCTCTAGAGGCATAGTTTGATCCTTGAAAACTCTTCTATTGCGCTCTTTCCAGATGTTCCACATCAGTAAGCCAGGTATAATATGCCACAGAGTGTTAAGGAGATTACTTTGAAATGGCTTTTGATTCCAGTTGCGAATAGTGGCTTTGAGATCTCCTTGCACTCTGCCTTCTCTTTGACAGCGGAAAGCGACCTTCTCCCAAAGTTTTCTTCCAGTTTGACATGTCTGCATAAGATGTATGGTTGTTTCCTCCTCTTGCCTGCATATGAGACATATAGATGGGCCCGAGAAGCTTCTTTTCCTGAGATTATCCCAAGTTAGAATTTTATTGTGACAAAGGAGCCATAAAAAGGTAGAGACCTTCGGCCAGTTGGAAGTGTGCCAAATTTTATCCCATAAAGTGTCTTTGTTTAGCTGATCTTGGACTATTATCTTATACGCTTCCTTTGTGGTGAATATTCCTTTCTCTTCATAACCCCATCTTAGAATGTCCGATTCTTCTGAGACAGTTATTTGCCTCTTTTGTAATTCTGTATTGAGATGTTGCTGAGTTTGTTCAGAGCTGTTCAATAAAATTTGATTTGCATTTTTCCATTGCCTATGTTCTTGAGTTGTAGATGAGCTCCAAAATTGACTGACCTTGGCTAACTGATTGATCTCCTGCTCTGGTATTGGATGATCTTGGAGTATGTCTCTTATTTTTGGTAATTGCTGCCAGGAGTCTTCCCAAAATCGAGCAGTTGTTCCACTCTTAACTTCCCAGAAACTGTGCTCTTGTATGAGACTTCTGTGTTGTATAGCCGAATTCCAGATTACCGATCCCGTGCTTAGCTCCGTCATTCGTATTCTTTCTTCCATGGGACAATTGCTTGCATATTTAGCTGTCCAGAGAGAGGCCCATGGAGTGTTAGGATGGGCTAGCCATCTCCACCAGATTTTTGCGCCCATTGCTCTGTTGCTATGCTCAGGATCTCTTAGCCCAATACCCCCTGCTTTCTTAGGAAGACATACTTTATCCCATTTAACTAGAGCCCATTTTCGATTGTGGCCTGAGCTTCCCCATAAAAAGTTGCGCTGGAGATTCTTAATTTCTTTGAGTACCCATTTTGGGGCAGCAAGGATGGAGAAGAGATACAAGGGCATGGAATGAAGGACAACCTTGATAAGAACAAGTCTGCTAGCCATATTCAGAGCTCGGTAGGTCCATAGGGAGAGTCGAATCTCCAGTTTTTCCAACAGTTGCTTCCAAGAAGAGTGTTTGAGAGCTGAGGCCATTAAAGGGGCTCCAAGGTATTTGGAGGGCAAGGAGGCAGTCGTGAATCCCAGAATTCGGCCGATAGCTTTTTGGGTGGGAACAGGGGTGTTAAAGAAAAAAATTTGGGATTTACAATAATATTATTATTAATAATAATGTATGTAATAATAATAATAACGATTTTAATAATATAAATTACTATTTATTTAACCATGTTAATAATAGTTTGTTTATCGATAATAATGTGTTTAATAATAGTAATTTATATAATACGTATAATAATATTAATAATAATTATGATTCGAATACTCATAAAAATAAGGACATTAATAATGGTAACAATTTATTTAACAATTTTAACAACAACAATAATTCATGTAGAGACTTTAATAACAATAATGTATTTAATAGTGATAATGGCGTTAATAATAATAGTAATAATGATATTCTTAGTAATAATATTAATGATAATAGTAATAATAGCATAGTAGGAAATAGTAATGATAATATTAATGATAGTAAGGCAAATAACTCTTATTTGGTGGATAATAAAATAGTAAATAATGTTAACAATTGTTTAAATCCTTGTTCTAGTTTAATTCCCCCTCCTTCTCGTGGTAACAATAAATTTATTAACCTTTCTAGTTTCGTTTTCCCCCTGCTGTTTTTAAAGTCTTGGGGAAAGGTTTAAATTTTGCCTTAGCCCCTAAGAGGATTCTTGTTGACGATATCATCTGTGATGTTGAGTTTGGGATCAGAGGTTTACCTGATAAGATTAAGGACACTATCAGGCAAGATTGTGCGGTGGTCTTAAGAAAGGCCAAACCCCCTCGGAAGAACCTCAGCAATGATGAACTCATTGCCCTTAGATCCTTAAACCAGAACAATGATATCGTAGTTCTGAGAGCTGACAAAGGAGGGGCTACGGTCATCCTTAACAAGGATGATTACCGCAAGAAGATGTTGGATCATCTTTACAATAGTGGCAGTTATAAAAAATTGCCCAAGAACCCTCTTAAGAAGATTTCCAGGACGGTGGCTCTCGCTATCAAGTCTAGTAGCTCTGCGAGTTCGCTTTACCATAAGCTCATTGAGAGCAGTCCAATTACCCCTAGGATTTATGGGCTGCCTAAGATTCATAAAGAAGGGACCCCCCTGAGGCCTATTGTCAACACCATTGGTGGTCCGACCTACCTTCTAGCCAAGTTCCTTGCCCTTAAGCTCAAACCCCTGGTTGGCCATATAGAGTCCTTCGTAAAAGACTCTGCTTCCTTCGTTAAAGAGCTTAAGGACATAAAGCTTGACCCAAAAGACATTCTCGTGAGCTTTGATGTGGTCTCCCTCTATACTTGTATCCCTATAAAGGAAGCCATGGCAGTGATCTATTGCCTAACAGATCCTGACACTATGCATCTTGTTGAAATCTGTCTCACTTCCACCTTCTTCTGTTTTGAGGGTGAGTTCTTTGAACAAACCTGTGGTGTTGCCATGGGCTCTTCCCTATCCCCTATTGTTGTGAATCTTTTTATGGAAGATTTCGAAACCAGACCTCAACTCTTCTCCTTCCTAAGCTATGGAAAAGGTATGTGGATGACACTAATGTCATCTGGTCCCATGGCTCGAAGGAGTTTGATCTCTTCTTCAACCACCTCAACTGTTAGTCCTCTGCCATTAAGTTCACTATGGAAAAAGAGGTCAATGGTTGCCTCCCTTTCTTGGATATTCTTATATCGAGGAATAGTGACGGTTCTCTCTCCCACTCAGTATTCTGGAAGAAAACGCATACTGAGCAGTATCTTCATGCAGATTCCCATCATTTCCCTGCTCAAAAGTTGGGTGTTCTTAACACCCTCGCTACTCGAGCCCTGAGGATTTCTGATAGGGAGAGCTTCGATAAGGAGAAATCCCATCTCCTTAATGTCTTTATGGAGAATGGCTATAGTAGGCACCTAGGTCAGAAGGCGTTCCTAAAAGCCTCTAAGATCTCGTTAATAAAAAAAGAACCTAAAGATCGCCGGCTAGGGGTCCATCTTCCCTATGTCCAGGGAACCACTGACAAGATTGCTCGGATTCTTAAGAAGTATGATATTCCCTCAACCTTCAGGCCCCTCAACACTATTCGCAAATCCCTCCGATCAGTGAAAGATCCCATTGATCCTAAAGATATGAAGGGTGTCTACTTGATCCCTTGTTCTTGTGGGACCCCCTATATCGGGGAAACGAGGCGCTCCATCCATCAAAGGATTAGCGAACATGCAGCGGACCTAAGACATGGAAGAACCAAGTCTTCAGCGTTAGCAGAGCATGCAGAGAAGACCAAGCATCAAGTGTGTATTGAGGAGGCCAAGGTTATTGCCAGGGTTGCTCAGTTCCATCACCGTAAATTCAGGGAAGCTATTGAAATTGAAAGAAGGCCGAGCAATCTCAATAGAGATGACGGCTGGAAGATCAGTAGCTGCTGGATCCCGGCCCTTTCCTCCTAGTCTTACCTTTTCTAGCTTTCGTTGGTTCCCCCTTTATTTCGCTGTTTTTTTCCTCGGAGCCTTGTCTTTTCCTTCCTCCTAGTGTTACTCCTTATATATATATATATATATATATATATATATATATATATATATATATATATATATATATATATATATATATATATATATATATTTGGTATATGTCGCTCGCTTGATTTATTTATTTATTCAATTTTAAATTTTTATTAGTATTATGAATTTATTTATTTATTTATGTATTTATTTATTTATTTTTGAATATGACGCTCGCTTGATTCATTCATTAATTTATTTATTCAATTTTTAATTTTTATTAGTATTATTATTATTATTATGATTTTTTTTTAATAGTCTTTTTTTTAAATGTATTATTTATTTTATTTTATTTTTTAATTAAACTTTATATAATATTATTTTTATGTATATTCCAATTTGTATTTTTAAATTATTTTCTCGTTCCAATAAGTTTCTAACTAACCTTTGTACATATTTCTTTCTATATATATATATATATATATATATACACACACACACTTTAAGTCCCATTTAAATAAGGAATTATAATTTTTAATTATTAAACAATACCTTTTTAACTAACCTTTAACAACTTTTAAATTAATTTATATTTATATATTCACATTTCCATTAAATCTTGACTCTGGTCCTAAAGTCAAAATTAGCCGTTACTCAAGATAGCTGTCCGTTGGAGTCTCTGCTCATACTATTTAACTTGCTAAGCTGGATTTGTTTCTTCAACTTGTCCTGACGATGAACCACACTTGTTGGTTCAAAACGCGTCGACAAATGATTTATCTTGTGATTTACCCCGAAAAAATTCTCTTAAACTTGATATGGATCACATAAGCCTCAATTCAACAAGTAAATTAATTAGTTTATATAATTTAATTCATACGAGATCACATATTCATATTCATCAAATCCCTTAAGAAAGATTGAAGATAAAAGTCAATTCTAAAGTTGCACTAACAAAATTTCACAGCAATGTAATAACAACATCCTATTAGTAAACAAATTATTTTCTAATTGACTCTAACCTAAATACAACTTAATTAAAAATCAAAAACAAATAATTAACACTTATAATATTTATATATAAAAAAACTAATACAAATAAACGCATCCAATAATAATAAAGGTTTTTTCAACGTATAAGAACATAAAACGGAAAATTAAAATGAAATTAATGCAATCCAAAAAACACTTACCTCATAAAGTTATTTTAAAAATATATATACTCTCCCCGAAAAAAAATATTAACATCTCCCCGAAAAAAATATTAACATATCTTTAAATTTTATATTTGCCTTAATTACCTTAAAAATATTTAACCAAAACAAGACAAGACTTTCCGTTCAAAATGTCTATAAAGTAACACAATTTGATTTTAATTTTAACTCTGATCTTTTCCCAAAGAAATATTCTATTAAAACAAGACAAGGCTTTCGGTTCAAAATGTCCAGTGCATGCGTATAAAGTAACATAATTTGATTTTATTTTTTCCTCCATATATTTTTATTATTTATGTTTAAAATAAATAAATAAAATAAAATAAGTTGAAAATTAATTTTTATTTATTTATTTTATTATTATTATTTATTTTCATGAATTATGAATTAATCATTTTAAATGATATGATTTTATTTAATAATGATGAATTAACTTATATTTGTAAAGAACAATTAACCACGATTATCTTAGGTTTTGCTATCTTTAAAAAGAGAGGAAAAAATGAAATATTCCTCTTAAAAAAAGGGTTAAATTGCTATGAAAATAGCGTTTATTATGTATTAGACTATGTATAGATGCCACTTGAAAACTCAACTTTAATAATAATAATATGGAATATTGAGTTTTTTGTAAATATAATTTAGGTTGATATTGTACAATGATAATATAGAATATTAAATTTCTGGCTAATACTATTTAGATTGACATTGTGTTGAGAAACGTGAAGACATAACTAAAACATTATTAATTTAATTAAGATATCATTTCTTTAAATATAAAGAAATAGAATAATTACTTTAATTTAGAGACATCTTTTAATAGTGAAAGTCTGCTTTCTTATAAACACTAATAAATTTTTTTAATGTAAAGTGATTTTCCATAAATAAGACTCATGAATCAACTTACAAACACAAATCTCACCATCATTAAATAATTAAATTATCATAAATTTTACTATTTTTAAATAAAAAATTAATAAAATTTTTATGGTTTTTTAATAAAAAATTAAAATATTTAAGTAAAATATTTTTAACCATTCAACCCGTTTTTAAGGCCTTAGTTTAGCTAGGCTTCAAATTTTCAGAGACAATCATTGAAATTCTGACAAGATTTTGATAAAATTTGATTGAATTCTTTGTAAATCCAGGTTACAGCTGTCAAACTTAAAGATTTTGGGCGTTTCATGGGTTTTTGGTGGTGCTGAATCCATTTCCACCATTAAAACACGATTGGTTCTTACTGCTAGATTTTTTGCAAAAAAAAAATGCAGGATGTCAGCCATATTTGGTCCTTGGGCAAATTTGCCGCCTCCTTAGACAAATCCGTTTTTAAGTGCATTGTTTCACTATTATATGTTTTCTCTGTAGACAACCTGGTTTTTAAGTAATGTTTCACTATTATATGTTTTATTGGTTGGAATCTAACAAACCAAATTTTGGTCAAATTGTAATTTTCTGTTTTTTAAAATACTTGTTTTGACTAGAGAAAAATCTTAAAAATTTAGAATTGAAGAGACTTTCCACTTAAACTTGTAATTCTAATAAATTCCTACTAAATTCTAGACAAATTAGACAAAAATAAATAAATAAATACGCTTTTGACTTTTCTTTAAAAAACAAATTTTGACCCAAAAAAATAGGAGTAGTCTACCTAGGCGGTAGAATGGCCCGTTTTCCGTCACCGGCCGGAAAATCGTCCGGCTCCGGCCACCGGCAATCCCTCCGCCCTCAGCCACCCTCCCTAGCTCTGCCACCCTCCTTCTCGGCCACCCTCCCCTGACAATCCTGACATTCCCTGACAAAATATCCGATGGGGGCCGGCAATCCTGACATCGCGTCCGAGCTGGAGAGTTATTGCCATTGGAAATTCGAAATTACGATCCCGCGGGCTGCTCACTCACCTTCCTCCTCGACTCGGCGCCTCCCGCTCTGCAATTCCTAAACTCTGCAGCTCGCCAAACTCTGCAGCTCGCCACCCAGGTACAATTCGGATGAACCTCCGACTCTGAAAACCCCACACCAGCTACATTACTGGTATTGTTATTGCTGATCGAAGACGGGTGAATCAGAAGAAGTAGCGGATTGAAATCTAATCGATTACAGAATGGAAGACGCGAGTGGAAGAAGGATATTAGTTGCAGTGGACGAAAGCGAAGAGAGCATGTATGCTTTAAAGTGGGCTGTTGATTATCTACATCTTGATTCCACCGACACTCTCATCTTGTGCCATTCCAAGCGCCTTCTCGGAGCTTATGAAGGGCTCGGAGGTCCTGGTATGTAAGGAATTGTTCTAATTATTTAGTTATTTTATGATTTTGTTTGTGAACAGAGTAATTCTTTTGTATTTCTAGCGTTACCTAGATTCTGCTTGTGCCGGTTTGCCCCTTTCTGCAATTTCACTTTCTTCTGTGGCTGTGGCGCGGGCAACTGCTGGCTTTCAAAGTGCCTCGTTGCTTAATGTAGCGAGGGTTTGGTTGATTTATTTAAGCACCTCTTGGCTGACGCTAGATTGATCAGAGAAAGAGGATCAAAGCCAACCTGGTTCAATTCATTTAAATACTTGTTAGGGTTTATACCTTGACTATGATTCATCATAGGATTTTTATCTTATCCATGTTAAGGTGTTAGTTTCATTTTTTTGGTTGCTAATATGCCTGGCTGATAATACCACAAAGGAATCCCCTGGGATTTTGATCTCGTGCTTGCAGTGAACAGTTCCAAGCTCACCAACTAAACTATTTAGTAATATTAACTTCTAAACATTATATAATAAAAAATTTGTTAGTCAAACTCTAAGAGTGATAGAGGACCAATCTTCAAACAGGGAAAGTGTTACAGTGTTGTATTCAGTTAATTAACATTTCTACTCATTTTACTGGAAAGTGTTCTCTTCAATTAATTAACCTTTCTACTTATTTTACTGAAATTTATGTGATTATTGTATTCATTTTTAATATCTGTTCTAGTTTTCTACCTACATGAAAACTTTGATGTAACCAATTTCTGTAGTGTTTTCATTGTTGCGAACTTCTCAACCATGTTCTCAATCATGTTCCTGTTCCCATTCGTATAAACGGCTGCCATGGTGTCAATGAGAAAAACAATCAAATATTTCCTTATAAGAATAACCCCACCCTAAACCGGGTCAACTCCTGCAAATTCCTCTTTACAGACTCTACACTAAGCAGAGTTACGGTAACTTCATGGTGAATGTAATGTTAACTTGCCTCATTTATAAGGGTAAAAGAGTGGGTTTAGTTCTTATTAAGTTTTAGGTTTAAATTTGATGGGAAAGAATCGAAGATGTAAATTATTTTTGGGGTTAAACTATTTAGGAGTATCTATCCCAACTTTACTGGTAATGAAATCCTCTGATGATAACATCCTACTGTGAGTAAATAGTTCTTCATTCCATAGATAACTGACCTGAAACTAAACTCAAAATAATGAAAAAAAAAGGCAAGCAAAAACACTTTACTCATTTATTTAAATGCATCTGGAAGCTAGAAAATTGTCATCTAAGGCCAGGAATGATAAATAAATGCATCTGGAAGCTACAGAAAATTGTCATCTAAGGCCAGGAATGATTCTTTTGGTTCTACAGTTATATTCGTGTTGTTCTTATTATTTTATTCATTGTTTTGTGACTGTGATGAGAGCAGGCTTTGTACTTACACCGGAAGTTGTAATAGCTTTGGAGAAACATCAAGACCATGTTGCCGAGGCCGTCATGCAGAAGGCGAGGGATATCTGCAGCGGGACTCCGGTGCGTTTTCTGTACATTTTATATCAATTTAATGGGTTCTTAAGAAAAAAAACATAAAGGAGGGTATGCAATCATTGCAGTGAAAGATTAATTTGAAGAAAATACTATGGAAGAAAGCATCCAAGGTTAAAGGTGTTCTGGTCATTGTGTTTTGCAGGCGAAAGTGGAGGAGAAGATTGTAAAAGGAGATGCGAGAGATGCACTGTGTGATGCAGTGAAGAAGGTGGGGGCAGATTTTCTCGTCATTGGCAGCCATGGTTATGGCACTTTCAAAAGGCATGTCTGCAAACACCATCAAGTTATTATCAGCTACTGTTTGTTTGCAAAGCTAGGGGATCTTGGTGGTGCATGGTAGGGGATTTTGGGTGGAAAGTGTTCAATAAGATTTGATGTTTTTTACTGGGTTCAATTTCCATAAATGATAGGTTTCAAGTCATTTAAATTTTGAAGAAATTTGATTCTTTTCTAGATTAGTAAAAAGTGACAAATTAGATTTCCTTGTGTAATTAGATTAGGAGAGTGCAATTCTTGTGTATGGATAGCTGTTTTTGTTTTTGATTTTTTACAAGTGGGGAGCTGTTTTTTAATATGTATGTTTTCTCCTTTTGTTCTTTATGTTTTCATGGTGGATCCTTGATGTTCTAATTATAAGGTGTTTTGGGAGCATGATTGCAGAGCATTTTTGGGAAGCGTCAGCGACTATTGTGCCCACCATGCAAAGTGTGCTGTAATGATCATAAAGAAGCCTCACAGCTGATCTGCAATTTAGCTCCTGGAACACTCTGTTTTGGCTCTGCTTTGGAGAGTATAAACCATCCAAGGCATTTTGATGGTCTCCCTGTAAAGAATAAATCGGTTATCTCTTTTTCTTTCGTTATTTCAAGGCTTTGGACAGAGACCATAATTTCATTTTCGAATCCAATACCAGATTTTCTTCAAATAATAACAGGGTTTTGTAATTACACCTACATGCTTCGTTTTTCATTCAGTGTGACATTGGGCTGTTTGTATCATCGTCAGCTGCTAATGGGATTTTCTTCAGAATCCTTTATCCCTAACTCTTGTAGTTGTCCAGGTCAGAAAAACAAGACAAGCCCAATTATGGGTTTTGTAACATCAATAGAAAACTCTTCAATTATGTATCTCCCCACCAATAATAAAATCGTGCAATTTTTAGATAAAGAATAACATAATGACCAAATGTGCAGTTTTCATATTCATAAAGAAAAAAGAAATCCTTATTTGTCATAGAAGATGATCCATGCAACTAGATTAACACAAGCAAATTCCATGCCATGACTACTTTTGAGAAAAATATCAACCTATTTGTGACTACTACTAAAAATATTTCAAAATATTTTGTGGAAGATAAATCCCTACCATCCATGGAATAATTATTGATAATTAAATTTAAATTTGGAAGCCCTATTCCAAAACAAACATGCCTATAGACATAATTAATGGGTAACAAAATGAATTTTCAAATTACCTTTCCATTATATATATATATATATATATATATATAATTTCATAAAATTAATCACTATATTGTATCATATATTAAATAAATATCTCAAATTTCACATTCTTGCATTTATATTTTATTTTTCGTTATTTTTAATTTTGACAAGAAAATTAACCACAAGATAACTTTACATATTATGACGTTCATATTTCCTCTTATTTTATATTTACATTTTATTTTCATATTTCCTTGCTTTCCATTTTTAATAAGGGAATCTAATTTTATTTAATTAATCTCTTTTGAAACAAATTAAAATACTTTTAATATATATATATATATATATAAGAGTTGCAATCAAACTATTTAATATATTAATACATAATTTTTTAAACAAATTCCCTGAAAATTATAAAGTTCTTAAAGATTTCAACAAAATTATTATATTCTAGAATTAATTTTAGGGTTTTAGCAATAGAGGCCATTTGATTTATACATAACTTAATATATTGTCTTATCAAAACACCATCTTACAAAACATATGAATTTGAAAGATTATTGGATCTATATCTATGGAGGGTATTTTGTTTGCTTCCAACCTTTGACAAGAGATTGGTTCAAATATGCTTCCATCACTAAGAGATTGGTTCAAATGTGCTTCCTTGTCACTATTATTTGGTCAATTCCAATAAAACCAATAAAACTAATAAAGGGATTTTCTCTCCTCCCAAGGCTGATGCACTTCAAACATTTGGTGGATGGTTGAGTTTTGACTTCATCCTTCTTTTTGCTTGGTTTTTTCCTTTATCTAGCTTTCAGGCCGACTCTGTTGTATTGCTGGATTTATTTCCATTCACTGATGTTTTTGACATTGTTTCTTCAAGATATGTCACGCAGGACCATGCTAGTCCATCCATTTCACCTTCTCAGCGACTCCTTGATAATTTTTTGACATTTTGATTCTTGATCGCCCTCGGCACACCTTTCCAATTCGTGGACATTTTTATAATGGAGGATGATATTGGGCTCACAATTCATAGAAACAAGACTATGTAACTCCTCTTTAATCTAATTAATGAAGGATGTCTGTTTTTTTTCTTTCGAAAAAAAAAACTTCATTAATTCCTCATATCCCAACTCTTGTTTCAATTCTAGAAATTCTAACATCGAACACTCATTTTCTCTTCAACTACCTTTAATGTCTCAATGCCACTGTCCTTCCTAATTTCCAACTACTTTTAAACTTTTCAATATATGTCGTTGTGTTAATTTTGTCTTTGCATCGTCTACAGGACGCCTTATTTTGTCTCGCACTAATCTTTCTTCCGTCCCTCTCATTTCCTCTCATACAAAGAAAGTCATTCTTGGACTTTATCACAATAACTTGCACTTTTGTGAATTCCTTTACAAAAGTTAAAATTTTCACAAACCACTTGAAAAACTACAAAAAAAACTATAGCATCTCAAATTTCATGCCTTTTAGAAACTTCATATCCAACGAAGTAGAACAACAAAGAATGTAGGAGAATTGAGCTCCAAATTGTTATATGCATAAAACCACAAACTTTCAACCATATCATCTTACTAAAATAAGATGACAAAATTAAAATGAATTCAAACTGGTCACAATGTATATGAGAATATATAGAGACTCTAAATTATTAATATCTCATTAACCATCTTCCACCAATTAAGCTTTTGCAAAAACAAAAAACTCACAATGTACAAAGTAAAACAACAAATAATGTTAAGAAAGTTCAGTTCCAAATTGCTACATGTATAAAATCATATGCTTTAGACCATGTCACTTACCGAAATTAAAATATATTCTTCTGATTCACCCGTCTTCGATCAGCAATAACAATACCAGTAATGTAGCTGGTGTGGGGTTTTCAGAGTCGGAGGTTCATCCGAATTGTACCTGGGTGGCGAGCTGCAGAGTTTGACGAGCTGCAGAGTTTAGGAATTGCAGAGCGGGAGGCGCCGAGTCGAGGAGGAAGGTGAGTGAGCAGCCCGCGGGATCGTAATTTCGAATTTCCAATGGCAATAACTCTCCAGCTCGGACGCGATGTCAGGATTGCCGGCCCCCATCGCATATTTTGTCAGGGAATGTCAGGATTGTCAGGGGAGGGTGGCCGAGAAGAAGGGTGGCGGAGCTAGGGAAGGTGGCTGAGGGCGGAGGGATTACCGGTGGCCGGAGCCGGACGATTTTCCGACCGGTGACAGAAAACGGACCATTCTACCACCTAAATAGACTACTCCAAAAAAATATGCCAAAAACTTTAAAACTTCTATCCAGGAAAGTACAACGTTTTCTTAAGGTAACCATCAAGCGATTTATTTGCGTGTACATCCTGTGCACAATCACGCGCTCAACACAATCTTCTTCTTCAGGGTTGAGGGTAGGATACATCGGTAATCGAATTTTCAACGCGGTTTGGAAACCCCCACACGCTTTCAATTAAAAATAAGGTGCAGGTGGACCCCACACGCATGGCGCCGGTTATAACATTATTTAATTTAGGGTTAAAGTGGAGGTAGATGGAAGGTGGACCCACACGCATGGCGTCGGTCAGAGTGTTAGGTTAGTGGACCCAACACGCATTCAGATGCTGAAGCACACCTCAATCTTTGTCGCAGGTCTCCATTTGTCTCTTACCAGAAGACACGATGGGAAACGTTTCAGACCTTTCAACCTCCAAAATACCACTCAAAAAAATAAGAGATTTTTATTTAAAGATAAGAGAGTTTTGACCATTAGTATATCATTCGGATTATGTTTACCGGGGATGGTTTATTTCCACCATAAATAACTTCCAGATTTAACTCTTTCTCATAACATTTCACTTAAAAACTTAATATTTTTGTCGATTAAAGTAATAAGATACTTTGTATTCGAGATGTTCAATGTTTATTAGTAGCCACTAAAGCAATTACTCTAATAACGAGTATTGTTGTGTAATTTATATGAGACGATTTTTCCCGATATTTTTATTTATTTATTATTATATATATATATATATATATATATATATATATATATATATTAATTTAATATGTATTTTTTTTTAATAATTTTTTAATAAAAATTAAAGTATTAAATGCTCTTGTTTTATGTAACTTGAGTATGATAGATGCTTATGTTTGTGGTTAAGTAATGAATCATTAATTAATTAATTTAAGTGGAATATGTATGAAATTGTTATTAAAAATTTTCACATTTTATTTTAAGTTAGGAAATTTATCTATTTAGGTGGATACCTATGAAATTGTTATTAAAATTTTTCAAGATTTTATTTTAAGTTAGGAATTTTTTCACCATAGTCACTCTTCAATTAGAGATACGAGATGTTTTTGTGTAATAGATGAATGGTCATCACTGGTGAGTTATTGCTAATATATCATTATTCTATAAACATGTATATAAAGTTTTAGTTATCTCTATTATTTGTGTAATAGATTAATGGTCATTACTGGTAACTTATTGCTAATGTATCACTCTTCCATAAACATGTACATAAAGTTTTATTTATCTTTATTATTTTTGTTTTGAAAGAAAAAAATATTTGTAGAAGAAATCAAGAGTTCAAAATATAATTTTACTTACGGTTTTAATGGTTGTGTGGCAAATCGATAGAGAATCTCCATAAATGTTAGGGATCTTAAGATTAAGTTGTATAATAAGTCTTTGTTGAGTATTTTTTTTATCTTTGC
Organism: Pinus tabuliformis; assembly: GCA_031772625.1. Classification (NCBI taxonomy): domain Eukaryota; kingdom Viridiplantae; phylum Streptophyta; class Pinopsida; order Pinales; family Pinaceae; genus Pinus; species Pinus tabuliformis. Next base: position 473,014,944 of record CM062808.1, read on the forward strand.
AATTTTTTTCACCTTTACTTTGATTGTAATTTGGATTAGTTAATCAATAGAAAGAATTGAGTTTGAGTTGAGTCAACCTTGGTAGATTTATAGAGTGAGGTATCAATGTTGAAGGATAAAAAATGACATTTTTCTTATAAAATTGTACTAAGTACAATTTACGCAACAATATAAAATAAACAAATGCATACTCTAACTTTTCTATATTTTGGTCTTTTTCTGGGTATATTTATGGTAAATTTTGCCCGAAATCCAACAAAGGTTTTTTGGAATCACAAGTTTGAGTTGTGTAGTCTACAAAATCCAAGTGTCCCAAGCGGTTTTCTAAGTGTTGAATCCATTTATACATTCAAAAATACATTTTAAATATTGAAAATCATAACCTTACCAAAAATTATATTGTTTAATCCCAATGAATAAAAATCAAAACATAGAACCATTAGACTATGTCATAAACAAAACCATAGAATATTCTTTGCCATTATTTGTATTTCACTTATTCTATTCTTATTAGATATGCCATTAATCTTAATTAATTTTTGTCTTGAATATGTCTTCTACATACAATTGATTTCCTTTTTAATTAGGATTATGTCAAACTTAAAACAAAGTTGGTAAAAATTGGTCTAAAATTATTTTAGGTACTCTGGTAACATATAGAACAACCTAAGCGAACACATCATGTCCAAACTTGTTAACCAATACATAGTTAGTATAGAAAACACATTATTTTGTTTCTTTTTTAACTATGGTGAATCGGTAATTTATTGGAGTAATCTGGGTGAAGCCCAAAATCAAACTTAGCAGTTGCCACTATAACACCAAAAATATATCCAATAGCTTGTAAGTTAATTATACCAAAAATTTATGACTTAACAAGAATTGAGACTCCAAAAATAAAATAAAATAAACTTATAAAAAAACATATTTAAAAAAAACTTCAAACGCTAAGAAATAGAAAAATCCAAGATTTCATATGAAAATACATAACCAAATTCTAATATGACCGAAAAATCTTCCATCGCAAGTTCTTTATACTAACTTTATTTGATGTTTCATTGCTTTGTGTGATTAAGAAATAGTTGGTTATGATGTTGAAATAGTTGTAACTTAGAGAATAAGAGGTTTGGTGAATAGGCATGAGAGGCATAAGATAAAGTAAAATGATTTAGGATGGATCCTAACGCTTTATAATTTTTAATGTTTTAATTCATTTTTATTTAATTTAATATTTTTAAATTGAGTTAAACATTTAAAAATAATAATTTAATTTAATTTGTTGATTTTCAAATAATTTTTAATAAATTTATTTTTGAGTTAAAATTTTTAAATTATTTTCACAATTCAAAAGGAATAATTTATAAAATAAACTTTTATAAATTATAGTGTTGTTAGTTTAAATTTTTTTGTTTAATGACATTGTAGTTTAAAGAATACATTTCAAAGATATTATAGTTGATGTCTATTTTTGTAGTTACTTAGATGCATATATTTGTTACTCTTTTAATATTTTTAAGTCCATGTCAATCTATTATACATGGTCTTCTCAGGATTTGTTATAAATTAGTATATTATAAAAAAAATAACAATATTTTTTATAAGGGTGGGTTTGAAAATCAAAATCATCAAGTTTTGAAATATTGAAGATGCATTAGTAAGGGAAAATGACATCACTAGAAAACTCATAATGACTTTCATGTTTTTCTAAAGGTTGGTTTAGGGATGTTTTATTGGCACAATTTGTTTTTAAGATATCCAAAACAAATGTCCAAATAGGTAAATAAGTTTGCTCCTTACAATTCATCTAATAGTTCATAAATCACTCGAATAGGAAACTTATCTTTAGTAGTCATTTTGTTGAGCTATCTATAAATCTAGAAACATAGGCCATGAACCTTCCTTTTTTAAAAACTTGATCACTAGTAAAAAGTAAACACTTTGGCTAGGTTGAATGAAACCTTTTGACATTTGTTGAATTGTATACACAATCTCACTCTTTTATGCATATGGGAACCTCTAAGGGCTAATTTGTATTTAATGAAGTTATGGGTACTACTAGAATCAATTAATACTAGAACCTCTTTCTTTATGATATATCCTCATATCTTGAGAGTTTGAGAAGTGTTGATGCTTGCAAACACATAAAAAGATATGGTTGGAGTAGTTTCTTCTAATTCTAGATCTTGTGATGGTTTCAGTTATTTATCTTTTTCATCTTCAAACTATGTAGAATAATTTCCTCTCACAAATTTATGCCCCTTACTATATTTGTTGTCACAATTTAAATAAAATCTCTCTATAGGAGAGGGAACATAATGTTCTTTATAGTTATTATTGATTACCCTTTTAGTAGCCATATTTTTACTTTCAGCTTTACTTTCCACACTAAAAGAATGCTCCATGAATTTAGGTTCTAAGAAGTACACCCCAAGTTGAATGTTGCCCTTTAAAGTTCCTATAAAGTGATCTAACAAATTGTCCTCTAGAATGTTCTTTACTCTGATGTTCGACTTTTGAAATTGCTAAATATGTGCTATAATTGGACCTCTTTGTTGGATATTTATCAACTATCTCAAGAATGTGTTGCTCTTAATATCCCCATGGTGTGTTATCAATATTTGTAAAAGTGGATCAAGAGAGAATAAAATATTTTTTTCATTCACAAAGCTATTGATATTAGATAGATTGATCAAGTTATAAACAAAAGGATGAAATAGTTACCTTTTGTAAAGTAGGAAGTTGGTTACCTTTTGTAAAGTTGGAACTTGGTGTAGATCAAAGAATTGATCCATCTAGAATATCCATGTAACAATATCTTTACCACCAAACTTCCTTGTATATTTCTTGGGAATTAATTAGTTCCTTAGTCTTGAGTAGAATCTTGAATAATGCATATCTTGCATCACAATTTTTCAATTAAAAAAATAGATCTTCTAATTGAAAACTAAGATAATTTCAAGTTAACATACCTAGAAAAATTGTAGTTTGTAGATTGTATTGTTTGCCAAAGTCCCTCCTGAAAGGCCTCTAAAATTTTGGCCCTTGTGAGGTTAAAATTTTGATTTGTAGTAACCTAATACTTGTTCTTTGCAATTCCATAAGATGGGTGGAGGTAAATTTCCAGTAACTTCCCCAAAAATTATATTTTTAACCCTTTTCAAGAGAGAAAACTTATTCAATCCACCATGTGTGTTATTTTTCATATCAACTCCAGAAACTTGTACCCAAAAGTTATTTCATGTATTATTTTCAAACAATTTAGTGGCACTAATTTTAAACATTTAGGGCTTTAGATATGACAATTCTACCAAGAACACTTATTTGAGACTAGTTTCAAGACTAGTCCAAAACCCTAATTTCCACAACTTGTATGTCTAAAAGCAAAGTGAACTATATCCTAAACGTTTTACCATAGGTACTCGATAGGTCTCCTTAGTCTCCCCAAGCCTTAAATATTTGAACCATCCTCGAGAAAATTCATAGAAACAATTCCTAGATGGTTCATTTGGAACTAAATTCAAGGTTAGTAAAAAAACCCTAATTTCCATAGGATAGATCTTCAAAAATATATAAATATTGAACTTGACATTTTGAAAACAAATGCTTTTCGTTAGGGGAAATTTCAAGTCTAAAATGTGCCTCCTAAGGAAAATAATAAAATAATAGTTAAATAATACACTAAGAGTTATTAAATTTCAAAGGAAGGAAATAAAACTACCTCTTTATATTTCATTTTTTACTAAGTTATCTCCTCATAGGTTTACTCTAATTTCAAGTGTAGGACCTTGTTGGATGTGGAATTAAATTTTGCTTCTAATGACTATCACTTTGCATATTTTTTGTAGACCCACAATGAGATAAATTAGAAATACATGAAAACAATCCTTTTCGAAATGTGTTTCTAGTTTTTCTCACTGTGAGTTTAACAAAAGTATACATAGTGGGTAGTTAGTGGATGCAGAATTAAATTCCATCTCTAACGAAAGCCTACATTTGAAATTTGAGTAAACTTATAAGGAGATAAGTTGAAAATACAATTAAAAAAAGTAGTTTACTTCATTTTCCTAAAAAATGCATCTTGAATCCTATTGGCTCTTTTAAAGTTGATTTTGATAATATAAATTTTGTTTTGAGCCCAATTTTTTACCTCAAAACTCCTTTAATGTTATGTCTTCTTAGGCTCCCAAAAATTTCCTAGTCTGAACTATCCTAAAAGAATGTTATAGTGAAAATACCAAGATGACTCATTTGAAGGAGCCAAACCCAAGGATTGTATGCTTTGAAACCAACTAGAGTGCACCAAACACTCAAATATCATAAAAAGAGAAATATGAGTAAGTCCACGCCGTGAGAATCAGATATATTAATGAATGTGAATCTTCTTTGAGGGAAATCCCGCTTTAACAATAGAAGAAATTTACAAGATGGGATGATTTCTAAAACTAGGTCTCCTTGGTATATATACGAGACAAAACTTACAATTACAATTGAAGGGTACAACTAACAATAGTAATATAAAAATAGAATGAAATAAATCAATATCTAGGGCCTAAAAAAATGAAAGTTAAAAAAGAAAGAAGATGGACTTCACTAGCCATTGTAAGCAACAATGACATTTTCCCCTTCTCCAATAGTTAATAAATAATAAAAGAAAATATTGGAAACTCTCTACAATAGTGTTAATATCCATATTGTTTAAGCCATTGATATTGAATTTGAAAGATAAACCAATAGTGTGCATTCTAAAATAGTTGGAATTCCTAGAAATCTAAATGGAAAAACCAACATTCAATGGGATTTCACTAGGTTCTTTATTTCTTCGATATGTGAAAATTATAATATGCTCAAGATATCTAGTCCAAACTTAGTCTTCACATGGGAATTTGGATAGCAATTCCTCACTCTTAACAAAAAACACCCCTCTTCCTTTGGGGTGCAAGAATAAATAAGAGAATAACTTAACTAGCGGCTTATCCAAGTGTCCACAAGTCTTCATTTCCCTCAAGTCTAGGTTCGAATTGTCCTCTTTTGTCCTTTTTTTTCTCAAATATATTTGAGAAACAATTTCTAATGTTTTTATTTTTTAAATGCACATTTTTTCTCTTGTTTACATCTGTGTGTGTGTGTTTTCTTTCCATTCATCATGCATACATTCATAATATTGTATTAATGTAGATTTGAAAAAAATACTAAACTAGCTACTACAAAATAAGAGAGAAGAGAGAATAAAACAAAAAAGAAAATTGACTAAAAAAAGAGACAATTTGAATTACTCATGAAACTTTAATTTGATATTATTGTCGAACATGAATATAATAAATAATGTTTCCATGAGAGAAACACAATTCGAATGAGGTTTGGGTTCCCTTATGGATGCACTTTTAGAAAGTAATAGAAATTTAGTACTATTGATCTATTCAAACTGAAAACAAGAGATTACAAATTTCCTCTACTATTTCATGGAATGGAAATCATAATTTAGAAAAACATGTATTGACATGCAACCATTAAAATACCACAAGAACACAATGATTTACAAGGGAACCCAACTGGGGAAAACACCTTCTCTTCTTTTCATTATCATATGAGAGTGATAAACTATACAATGTCTTGCTTCGATCTGGGCACACAACGTGAGTTGTAAACTTGTTCTCCTACTCACTATACTACTATGGTAAACACTTCTCCAATTCAAGGCCCCAACTTTCTCCTATTTCCTTACGAAATCCTCGCGGAACTTAGCTCCTAAAAGATAGGAATTTTCTCCTATTTTCTTGCACAATTCCCAAAGAATTATTCACTTGCTTAACTGCCAAGCCTACACATTCAACTAGTATACAATTGATAATTACAATGTGCCTTTTCCTCCACTCCAGCTAGGCAATTCAAATTTCGTGCATGTCAGAGCTATTTTTAGCTTATTGACTGGTTTAACTAAGAGATCCTTGAGTTAACAACAATTTTACTACTCAGCTGACCATCAACTGACTCAACTTAGTACTTGTGCTCAATTAACTGAGTCAAACTTGCATAGATTGCTAAATTTTAGAAATCACTTCATGCACTACTCTACTTCTAGCCTCTAACTCGAATTTATTAAGTGAACTAGAAGACAAAAGCCATGTCACACAAGTTAACTGCAATCCAAGTCATCCTATTGATGTGGAAAATCAAATTACTAAATTTTACTAAGGCACAAGTCAAATTTAGCCTTTCTTTCTACGTTTCTAACACTCCCTCTTATCAAGAAAGGGATTCTGCACTGCCCCTATCCTGCACCTATGGAATACAAATTTGCCTCTTGAAAATGCCTTTGTTAAGATATCTTCATCTTGCTCCTCAGTTGGAATGTACTATAGCATCATAATTCTTCTTTATACTCAATCTTGCAAGTGATGGTATCTAATATCAATGTGCTTGGACTTGTCATGAAATATTGGATTCTCAAAAAGTTTGATACAACTCTGATTATCACAATGAATCACTATCGGATGCATCTCCTGACTGAAAACACCCACAAATATTTTCCTCATCCATATGGCCTCACATGTTGCTTGAATTGCAGCCATGTATTCAACCTTTGCCGATTTGACTGCCACAAACCTTTGTTTCCTACTATCCCAGGAAATAGCTGCAGACGCAACACTAAAGATAGAACTTGAAGTAATTTCTTGTCTAATGGACTCCCTACCCAATCTGCAGTGAAGCCTTGGAGCTTCACTCTCTCTTCCCTTTTGTACCATAATCCATACTCGATTGAGTGTATGAGGTACCTCAACGCATGCTTTTCTGCCTTCCAATATAACTTGGTAGGATTCACAATGGATTGACTCAATTGATTAAATGCATAGCATATGACAGGCCTTAAATTTACCATATACATCAAGGATACCACAAGCTATTTGTAGATGGTGGCATCTACTTCCTCTCCTAAAGAGGCACTCTCTCCATTTTGTAGCTAGAGGTGTGTCCATAGGCTTGCAGTTCTTCATGTGAAATCTCGGAAGTATTTAAGAGGCATAATTCCCCTGACTCACAAACAACTCACCATCGCCCTGCCATACTTCCAACCCAAGGAAGTAATGCATGAAGCCCATGTATTTCATCTCAAATTCTCTCGCAATGTCCTCCTTCGAAGAGAGGATCAACTACTCATCCCTTGTAAGTATCAATTCATCAACATATAAAACTAATATTAGCAAATTTCCATCTACCACAATGTGATAGAGATAGGCATATGCTTCACTTTTGGTAAAGCCCAATCCATTGAGATATGTGTCAATCTAAGTGTACCATGCTTAGGGAACCTGTTTTAGAACATACAAGGTTCTCCTAAGTATACATATATGTGTCTCCCCATCATATGTCTCAAAACCCTCTGGATGCTCTATGTAAATTTCTTCCTCAACATCACCATTGAGAAATGCAGCCTTCACATCCATCTGATGGATCTTCCACACCATCTACGCAACTAATTCTAGAATGGTTCCGATGGAGGAATATATTGCCACTAGGGAAAATGTTTCCTCATATTCCACTCCCTATACGTGAGAGAAGCCTTTGTCCACAAATCTGGCCTTGTACTTCTCGATGTTCCCATCAGTTTCATGCTTCATTTTTAGATCCATGTGGAACCAACTACTGACTTGTTCTCTAGTCTTGGCACTACCTCACATACATTGTTCTTCATGATTGAGTCATACTCCTCAACCATGGCATCAACCTACACTGGTTGAGAAATTTCTTCCTCAAATGAAGAAGGCTCCATCTCAATGAATTCTATCATGAGATCCATACACCAAGTGTATTTTTCTAGTGACCTCCTCTTCCTGTGCCGAGATGAAAGAGCTCCTACATGCTCTTGTGCATCCTGCACCAATTTGTCATATTCTCTGGTTCTCTTCCTCCCCTCTTAGGAAGATTTTGGTTGAGTGGGTGGCTCCACTCTGCCTCCTATCTACTCCTCTACATGTGGCTACTCCACAACATCCTAAATATCTGTTTGAAGCTCCTCCTTTGGAGCTAACAACTACTCCTTCTTTGGGATACTCAATTCTCACTCTAGAGAGCATCTCATAGCCTTCTCCTCATCAAATTTGACATCTCTCCTCACTATTGTTACCATGAGTGAGGGAAAATACACCCTATAGTTATGTGGTGTCTCTGTGTATCCTACAAAGACTCCCATATCAAATGTAGGCTCAATTTTCTTCCTGTTATCCTTGGAGACTTGGTGATACAAAGTAACTCAAAAAATCATGAAATAAGATACATCTAGATTCCTCCTAGAGAAAGCTTCTTCGGATGTCATCATGCCAAGTATTCTATGAGGGATCTTGTTCTGCAAATAAATTGCGGTATTGCATGCTTCTGCCCATATATGTAATGGAAACCCCTAATCATGCAACATGGCTCTTGGTGCTCCCACTATGCTTATGTTCTTCCTTGCAACTGCCCCATTTTGCTATGGGTTATAGGGAGTTATCAGTTCCCTTCTAATGCCCTCTTTGGCATAAAATTCCTTGAAGGTCCTAGAAACATTTTCTCCTCCATTATTACTTCTCAGGGCTTTCATTTTATGACCAGTCTCCTTTTCAACAATTGCTTTGAATTCAATTTTTTTTAGAAAACTTCATCCTTCTTCCACATGAAGAAGATCCAACATTTTCTTGAAAAGTCATCAACAAAAATTACATAATACCTATTTTTTGCTATAGAGGCTGTAGAAAATGGTCTACATACGTTAGAGTGGACTCGCTTCAATATTTCTCTAACTATGCTATCTCATCCCTAGAAGGTGGATTTGACATATTTTCCCAATGTGCATCCCTTGGAGACATCATGCTGGTCAAGGGTGCATTTTGGGAGACTGGTGGTAATTTGCTACATGATCTTAAAGGCCCCATGGTGTAAGTGTCCCATGTGTCTGTGCCAGAGTTCTCCTATATCTCGACTCTACACTTCTCCTGCCTTGCTACTCAGTGAAACACAAGCTTCCACCTCAACTTTTTGAAGATTATTCACTTGAAATCTAATATGTTTCATCTTCCTGGTAGCTACATGTCTTAGAAAGGATTTCCCCTTACTGAAAACAACATCATAGACAAGATCCTCCAATACAACTAGAAAGATCAAGTTCTTCTTCAACCCAAGTACCTACAAGACATCTTTCAGATGAATATGGGAGTCTAACTCTCTCTTAAAGGATACAGTTCCAATTCCTTCGGTATTGTACTGCCCATCATCCTCGAGTTCTATGGGCATATGGAGATCCTTCTACTCTAGGCTACTGAAGAATTCTTTGTATCCTATCATATGGAATGAGGCACATGCATATAGATACAACACACCCCCCATTAAAGTTCTTGCCATGCATGCAATTAGGGTGAAATCTCATTCAAATTTTGAGACAAGTGCTTCACCTCCTACTCCTCATGAAGGCTTCTTGTTAGAATTTTTGTGCATGCATGTTTTGCATAGTGCCTGAATTCATGGCAGCGATTTTTTTTTATCTTTCTCAAGTCCTTCTTCTTGCCATTTTTTTGGCTAGTCCCTGGATTTTTTGGGGCCTTCTTGCCCTTACTCTTCTTTCCCTTCCCAACCAAGGAAAAATTATCTTCGTCCTCATATATTAGATGTTACTCCGTCTCCGGTGTTCTGCCGAATTCCTTCATGAACTAGATCAGACCAGAGTCTCTCCCAATTTGGAAATTTTCCCTTCCATTACAAAGTTCGGGTAGCAGTGCTAAGATTTTGGAAGGCCTAGGAGAGGTAGGTTCACTAGTTCTAAAGAGGGAATATTTTCTCCAACTCCTCCAAGATCGTCTCGACACTGAATGAATCTAGAGAGGTAATGTCAAATGGTTTCTCCTTTATGCATGCAGATGTTTCTGAGCTTGTCCCTCAATGCCAATTTCTTGGAATCACTACCATTTTTTAATAGCTTAGTGAGGGACTTCCACATATAAAAGGGAGTCTCCTTGCCATGTAAATTCGAGACTATGTGGTTTCTCACACCCTCCAGGATGGTTCTTCTAGATTTTGTGGTATCCTTCTTGCACTTGGCTAATTGTTGTGCATCTGATATTGTTGGATTTGGAATGTCAGTTTGGGTGTACTCCAACACACCATTATCATCGAGAACTACTTCCATCCTATCATTGTAGGCTATGAAATTTGAGGTTCCCTCAAGGGCATACTTCAATTTTAATCCGTTGAAGGACATTTTCTCGCACAAAAGAAAAATTGCTTCACTGAATTTGCAAATTTAACTCTCTAAAGGAGAAGATCTATTTACTGGTTTCTAGTGTGGTTTCTACTCTGATACCATGTAGAAATTAATAGAAATTTGATACTGCTGATGTATTCGAACTAAAAACAAGAGATTTCAAATTTCCTCTAATGTTATCCAGAATGGAAATCACAATTTAGAACACATGTAATGGCATGCAACCATTAAAACTCCATAATAACACAATGATTTATAGGGGAACCCAACTGAGAAAAACCCCTCCGCTACTTTTCATTAATCAGATGAGAATGAGAAACTATTACAATGTGTTGCTTCGATCCTAAAGCATAAACTGCATTGTAAACCTGTTCTCTTATTAACTGTCCTGCTTTGGCCAACACTTAGCAAATTCAAGGCCCCAACTTGCTCCTATTTCCTTAAGAAATCCTGGAGGAAATTAGATCCTAAAATATAGGAATTTTGTCCTATTTTCTTGCCAATTCGCAAGGAATGATTCACTTGCTTAACTACCAAGCTTGTACACTCAACTTGCATACAATTGATAATTACAATGTTCCTTTTCCTCCACACCATCTAGGTAATTCAGATTTCATGCATGTCTGGGTTATTTTTAGGTGATTGACTAGTTTAATTGAGTGATCACTGAGTTAACAACAATTCTACTACTCAATTGACCTTCAAATGACTCAACTAGGTACTTGAGCTCAGTTACCTGAGTCAAACATAAAATAACTGAACTGGATTGCTAAATTTTAGCAATCGCTTAATGCATAACTCTACTTATAGCCTCTATCTCTAATTTGTTGAGTGAAGTTGTAGAAAAAAATGATGTCACACAAGTTAACTGCAATCCAAGTCATCTTGCTGATGTGGAAAATCAAATTACTAAATTTGACTAAGGCACGAGTCAAATTTAGTCTTTCTTTCTACATTTCTAACAACACTCAGTTAACTAGTTAGCATTCCTAGAATATTTAGTAAGTCAAAAATGAAGTGGTAGACCCTAAATTGAAAAAATATCTAATGATAGGATTAGCTGAAAGTTACAAGAGAAATTTATTACACAGAATTGAAGTGTAAACTCTGTCATGCTACTCCTAACTTAGATATAGCTATAAACCTCCAAAAATAAATTTGAAAGTTAAAGGATAAGGTTGGTAGGTGAGTGGATTATGTTGTGGATAAAGTAGTCTCCTCAAATAAGAAAGGGATTTTGTATTAGTGACCATAGGTATGAAATAATGTAGAGGAAATCATCGAGATTTATCAGAGCTCTACAACCCTAATGGTGCAGCAACCATGAGAATTGAACCGCGACCCAAAAATCTGATGACATCTGCAAAGCTGCAAACCAAGAGGCTGGTAACGAGGTCAGAATCACAGAGTAGGAAGGTGGGGGGGGGGGGGGGGGGTGGAGAGGTCCCCTCCTACCAAGATGCGGCGGCAGGGGATTTCGGCTAGGATACAAGTAATCTGAAACTAGCAGGAGATACCAACAAAATGTCAGGACCTGTCCTCAGGGCGCAATGGAAGGCAGGTAGCAGAGGAATTTTTTTACCATGTGCGATGAAGAAACCGAGATTCATCATTCCGATGAAAAAAATGGAGTGATACACAAGCTACATGAAATACCACGTGCTAATATGTAAGTTCATCAGAGTTTGGCTGATGGAGAAGGACCTCACCAAATGGATACAACACAAATGGCAACCTAAAGGTCATATCAAGCTCAAGCTAGGAGCTAGAGGCTTCTTCATGGTAATATTCTCGAACCTGCAAGACAAAGAAAATGTATTTGAAAATGGTCCTTACATTCATTATAATGCTGGGTTGTTTATGAGATACTAGGAAGAATGCTACGACCCAAACAAGGAAAAATTTCTGGCAGCCCCGGTTTGGGTCAGGTTATTCAGTCTCCCAATGGATTTCTGGAACCCAAAAATAATGGAGGGCATTGGAAATACGATAGAAATATTTGTCAAAATAGCAGAAACGACAAAAAAGGAAGATACACTTCATATGCGAGAATATGTGTATACATGAACATAGCTGAACCTATACCAGACTCAGTGGAACTAGAATATCATGAAGAGGTATGGTAGCAAACCCTAGACTATGAACACACCCCGTTCAGATGCAGTAGATGTCATGAGTATGGTAACCTATTTAAGGAGTGTCCAATGAACATAGAGGAGGGAGAGAACATGAACAAACAACAACGGAAACATCAAGAAGATAAGGAAGGATTTCAAGAAGTGAAAAGCAAGAGAAGACAAGCAAAAGAAAACCCCAACATAGGGAAAAAAGAATATCAATCTCATCCGAGTAGAACGAATAGCTTTGAAGCGCTACAGGGAGAAGAATAAGAAGAAAATGAGGCCCAAACTATGGACTACCAGGGAAAAGGAAAGGAGACAGATCGATTCAAGGCAAACCAAACCCCCAGAGGAAAGCCCAAAGAGAGCTGACAGAGGAAGAGGATGAGGAAGATAGGGAGAAGAAGGAAAAAAACACAATGGAAATCGACCCAAGCAAGGGAGAGGAATTAAGCATGGAAGAAGAGGTGCTGAAGAAACTGTTGAATGAATGGAGACACCTAGACAATAGATTTATACCAGAAGACCAAAAAAGACTATACAGAGAAACATTCCAACAATATCAAGCTAAACAGGGACAGGGATAGGTGGAGATGGCAGAACAATTGGGGATGCATTAGGACAACTCCCAAGAATATTCAAATAAATGAAAGGAGGAAAGAAAAGAGGCCGGAGGAACCTACAGGAATCTATACAGATTATGGGAGAAATGTTGGTGGATATAGGCAAGGTGGTACTGCTATCAGCGGTATACCAACAAATAAAAAAAGTATCCCAATGATAAATATATCCTGGAACATAAGAGGCCTCAATAGTAGAGGCAAATAGAGACATTTAACTCAGAGACTAAGAAAAGAAAAACCTCAACTCATGCTGCTACAAGAAACAAATATTACAGGAGGGAAAATGGAAGATATATTAAGTAAAATAAAACCAAGGTATGAATGCATGACCATAGATGCGAGAGGTAGTGTGGGTGGAATAGCAATATTTTGGAACCCAACAGTGATCACAATGGACTACTGGATAGGTATGAAGAGAATCCTCACAGGGTAGTTTTTCCTGATAGGAAATAAATAATGGCTCCTAGCCTCTGCAATATATGACCCTCACATTCTAGTGGAAAAGGAAAATTTCCTCCAGCAAATAAAGAGGTTTAGCCAACTACACAAAGAAAAACTATGGCTGGTAGCAAGGGACTTCAACTTAATAACAACAATAGAGGAGAAAAAAGGGGGACTACGAAGAGAAGAGCTGGAGATGGAGAAATTTAGAGATTTACAAGAAGAACTAAAATTGGTGGACATCCCAACAATAAATGGAAAATATACGTGGAATAATAGAAGGGGAGGGAGCACACAAATAGCCTCTCGACTGGACATATGCTTGGCCACAGAACACTTCATTAGCAAAGATGTATACTATGAGGCATCAATTCTACTGTGTCTAGGGTCGAACCACTGGCCTATTAAACTCGAAGTAGAAATGAAACAAGGAAACCGAAACAGACCTTTTAGGTTTGAGGCATTTTGGCTAAGAGAACCGACCCTCATAGAAAAAATGAAGGAGTGGTGGAATGAGAGCGAGATAGTAGGGAGAAACCTGATGCACACCTTTCAACTCAGACTTAAAGATCTAAAAGGAAAAATAAAGAAATGGAATAAGGATGAATTCGACAACATACAGAAGGAACAGGAGTTGATCCAAACAAAGATGAAGGAAGTACAATAGAAAATAATCAACGAAGGCAGAAGTGAAGGGTTAGCAGAGGAGGAAGGGCATCTGATTAATAAAATGGAGGAAAGGAGACAACAAGAAGAAATACTATGGAAACAGAAATCCATAATTCAATGGTTAAAGGAAGGAGAACAAAATACAAGGTTTTTTCACAAAGCAATGATCTATCATAGGCAACAGAACAAGATATTCTCCCTAGTAGATCAGCAAGGCAATTATCTTACTCAAAATGAAGACATGGAGAATCTATTAGTGTAACACTTCAAAGGGTTGCTGACGGAACCAAACATAAGAAGGGAGGAGAATATAAACAAAATCATACAGCACATCCCCAACCTGGTGAGCAAAGATCAGAACATGGCCCTACTAAGAGAAATATCTAAAACAGAGGTAGAATAAGTCATTAGGAATATGGCGAGAAACAAAGCACCAGGGCCAGATGGATTCACAGCTGAATTCTTCCAGGCGACATGGCCATTCATGGGTGAAGACATAGTGAAACTATTGGAGGAGTCCAGGTGCACCAAAAGAATGCACCCGGCCCTGAATTCCACATTTCTAGCCCTGATCCTGAAGACAGATCATTCGGAAGAACCGCAAGGGTTCAGACCAATGGCACTTTGTAATGTCATATACAAAATTATGGCTACAATTATGGTTAATCATTTAAAACCTATACTACCTAGGTTGATATCTCAAGAACAGACATGGTTTGTCAAAGGAAGACAAATAACAAATGGCATAGTGGTGGCACAAGAGGCAATTCATTCATTAAAAACAAAAAAAAAACCAAAGGAATGCTGGTTAAATTAGATTTGTCAAAAGCCTATGATCGACTGAATTGGGATTATTTACAAGGAATATTGAAGGCATTCAGCTTTGATGCAAGATGGATAAGTTGGATAATGTCGATGGTATCAACTCCAGTTCTGTCAATTCTACTCAACGGATCACCCACAGAGGCGTTTAACACAACTCGAGGGCTCAGGAAAGGCAACCCGCTTTCCCCTTTTTTGTTCATCCTGGCAGCGGAAGGCCTCGAAAGGTACATAAAGGAGAAAGTTCGAAGTGAACAGTACACTAGACTCATACTATGGGGGAATGATCTACCATTAACTCACTAGCAATTTGTAGATGACATAATGATGTATGGACAGGCATCGCTCAAGGAAGCTAGGAAAATAATGGAAATTCTCACAGACTTCACTAGTGCTTCAAGGACGGAGATAAACAAAGAGAAGTCTGATATATTTTTCTTCAACACAACAACACCCTCACAAGCTTTCTTAGCAAGAGTAATGGGATTCAGAATAGGAAATTTCCCCTCGAAATACTTAGGAGTCCAGTTAAATGATCAACAAAACAAAGAGGCAAACTGGAAACCCCTGTTGGGAAAAATCCAAAGAAATATGTAGAACTGGACATTCAGGGCACTGAATATGCCAACTCGCATAATATTATTGAGATCATTATTACAATCTATCCCGATTTACCAACTAACTAGTCAAGTGACTCCTAAAATAGTATGCCAAAAGATGATAGACATATTCAAAAAGTTTTTATGGAAAGGGCCTAGAACGGAAAGAAAAAAAATATGGGCTCTTCTATCATGGAATTAGCTCAGTAAACCCCTAAAAGAAGGAGGACTAGGACTCCGAGATCCTTATATACTCAATCAGGTCATGGGGGAAAAGTTATGGTGGAGATGGATCCAGGGAGGGGTAGACCTATGGAAACAATTATGGGAGAGGAAGTATGACATGCCTAGATCAACAAAAGGAAAGCTGAGACTCCAAGACAACAAGAAAGGTTCATCAATATGGAACCTAGCCTTAGATAACAGAAATTTGATCAACAACCATAGTTTCTGGGAAATCAGAGGAGGTGACAAAGCCAATTTCTAGGAAGAAGCGTGGAAACAGAGAGAAAAACTAATTAGTAAGCCTAAGCTTGAAGAAGTCCACCAATATACCAACATCCATGGGAAAAAACAGTTAAAAACTTCTACAGCATAAAACCTGGAGAATACTAGAGAAAGTGGAAACAAAAACAGGACTGGCCAGGTGCACCAGAAACAACCAAGTGGAAGATATATGAAAATGAAATGGCAACCCGGAAAATCGCAAAAGCAAAAGGGTGAGACATGCTAAGATGGGGTTACAGGATTAAAGGGATGTTCATAATTAAAGAGGGTTATCAACTACAAGCAGAACATCTCAGGCATCAAGAGACAAATATCTGGGAAAGAATATGGCAAGAAAAGATATGGCCGAAGGTCACCTTCTTCATGTGGATCCTTCGCCACAGGCACACGCTTACATGGGATCAACTACAAAAAAAAGGGCTGCAAGGACCCTCAATATGCAACTTATGTAAAGAACAAGCAAAAACAATGGAGCACATGACCAATACATGCAGATACAGTGATAACCTATGGAAAAAACATAATCAACTCTTCAAAGATAGTGATAGGAATCCAAACAACATGAAGACAACTATAGATAATTGGCAGAAAAAGCCTTACCAAAACAAAATCCTAAACCGAGCCTGGAGAATTTCATTAGGGTTCGTCTTGTGGGCAATATGGAAGGAAAGAAATGACCTGATCTTCAAAGAAGAAAGAAGAACTGAAGCAGAAAAATGGAATCAGATAATCCAGAACATAAGAGAGACAATACTGGCAGAGAAATGGTATGAGGAGGATTGGAAAAGCAATCCACAACAAGAAAGAATTATGAAAGGCCTGATCTTGAAACCTAGTATGCTAAACGCATCCTCGTGGAAGCACCATACCCCCAATGGAGAGTCTGAAAATTGCTATAAATGGCCTGAGAAAGAATTTATCAAATGTAATTTCGAAGGAGCTGCAAAAGGGAACCCTAGTGCGGTAGGGACAGGAGGATTATTCAGAGATGACAAGGGGAAAACGCTCATAGTTTACGCTATGGACTGCAGAAATGTGACCAACAATGAAGTAGAGCTTCATGCTATGAAAAGGGGACTGGAAATTGCGATAAGAGAACGATTCCAAAGACTGCAGGTAGAAGGAGACTTGAAAATGGTGATAGAAATGGTGAAGAAGCTACAACAAGGAACACAGTGGGAAAGAATCAACCAAAGCTGGATGACTACATGGCTGGTCCAAGAGATCAGCAAGCTAATTCGACAGATAGGATACATTATCCCAACACATGTCCGAAGGATGGGCAACATGGCAACAGACAATCTGGCAAACTGGGATGCGGCTAGGTAGGAAGAAACTTAGATATAAAAGTAGAAGAGTTATTACAAATGGAGGAAATGAAGAAACTAGTGGAAATACTAGAAAAAGACAAGGAGCATAAGGAGAACCCCTGATCGGGGTGTGGCAGAGAAGAGGAGGTGGGCCAACGGTGATGGGAAGTGGAGATGTTAGATATCATCCACACGAGCGTAAGGACAGAGATCTCTTCGGGATGTGGAGGAAGAGGACAACAGGAAGGGCAGGTGGAAGGACAGGGTAGGGAGGGAGAAAGCCCCGAGAGGAGGCAGGTGGAGCCAAGAAGGGAAGGCAGAGAGGAAGGCATGGGAGCCAGCGGGAGAGCAGGCAGAATGATGCCAGCAAGTGGCATGATAATGGAGAAGGACTCACGGCAGGAGTAGCCAGATGCACAAGGGAGTTAATGAGAGTTAGAGCGGGAAGGGATGAAGGGCCATCATTCCGAGGTGAAGGAATGAGGAAAAGGGCGACGAGTAAATTAGAAGGAAAGGTGGTAGGTACGTCGAAAGGAAACAGGGAAAGGGAGGTAAAACAAAAGGGAAGAGAGATAGATGTTAGTTTCATAGAGAATGTGAGAGCAAGAGTAGGAGCAGAGAAAGGTGGTGGATGCAGGATTCCAACACAGACCCGGGGAAGCAGTTGTGCCAACTCTGGTCAACAGTACATTTTTCTCCATTTCCTAAACCACAGAATTATAGTTATGTCAAATTCAATAGTATTTGAGAAAGAGACCGAGAAATATCTAGACTCTGAAAGAGTTGAAACCAGGATCTCCTAAAACACCACCTGGGTCGAGAGTGAGGACGAAAAGGTGAGAGAAGCAAGAGTTAAAATTCTGGCCCTGAAGAAGGCATACACAGAGAAGGAGGGAGGTCGGGGAGAGAAGAGCGAACCTGGCAAGGGAGAAGGTCTGAGGAATTCCACTCTGGCCAGGTGGCTCCTGAGGCTTGGAAGAGATTTTGTAGGTAACTGGAATAGGGAGGAATCCACTGTAGAGACCTCAGGAGATAATACAAGGGATAGTGCGACCTCTGAGATTTAAATGCACATTTTTTCTCTTGTTTACATCTGTGTGTGTTTGTTTTCTTTGCATTCATCATGCATACATTCATAATATTGTATTAATGTAGGTTTGAAAAAAATACTAAACTAGCTACTACAAAATAAGAGAGAAGAGAGAATAAAACAAAAAAGAAAATTGACTAAAAAAAGAGATAATTTGAATTACTCATGAAACTTTAATTTGATATTATTGTCGAACATGAATATAATAAATAATGTTTCCATGAGAGAAACACAATTCGAATGAGGTTTGGGTTCCCTTATGGATGCACTTTTAGAAAGTAATAGAAATTTACTACTATTGATCTATTCAAACTGAAAAAAAGAGATTACAAATTTCCTCTACTATTTCATGGAATGGAAATCATAGTTTAGAAAAACATGTATTGACATGCAACCATTAAAATACCACAAGAACACAATGACTTACAAGGGAACCCAACTGGGGAAAACACCTTCTCTTCTTTTCATTAATCATATGAGAGTGAGAAACTATTACAATGTCTTGCTTTGATCCTGGTGCACAACGTGCATTGTAAACTTGTTCTCCTACTCACTATACTACTATGGTAAACACTTCTTCAATTCAAGGCCCCAACTTGCTCCTATTTCCTTACGCAATCCTCGAGGAAATTAGCTTCTAAAAGGTAGGAATTTTCTCCTATTTTCTTGCACAATTCCCAAAGAATTATTCACTTGCTTAACTGCCAAGCCTACACATTCAAATAGTATACAATTGATAATTACAATGTGCCTTTTCCTCCACTCCAGCTAGGCAATTCAAATTTCATGCATGTCTGGGCTATTTTTAGCTTATTGACTGGTTTAACTGAGAGATCCTTGAGTTAACAACAATTTTACTACTCAGCTGACCTTCAACTGACTCAACTTAGTACTTGTGCTCAATTAACTGAGTCAAACTTACATAGATTGCTAAATTTTAGCAATCACTTCATGCACTACTCTACTTCTAGCCTCTAACTCGAATTTATTAAGTGAACTAGTAGACAAAAGCCATGTCACACAAGTTAACTGCAATCCAAGTCATCCTATTGATGTGGAAAATCAAATTACTAAATTTGACTAAGGCACAAGTCAAATTTAGCCTTTCTTTCTACATTTCTAACACTCCCTCTTATCAAGAAAGGGATTCTGCACTACCCCTATCCTACACCTATGGAATTCAAATTTTCCTCTTGAAAATGCCTTTGTTAAGATATCTGCATCCTGCTCCTCAGTTGGAATGTACTATAGCATCATAATTCTTCTTTAAACTCAATCCTGCAAGTGATGGTACCTGATATCAATGTGCTTGGACTTGTCATGAAATATTGGATTATGAAAAAGTTTGATACAAATTTGATTATCACAATGAATCACTATCGAATGCATCTCCTGACTGAAAACACCCACCAATATTTTCCTCATCCATATGGCCTCACATGTTGCTTGAATTGCAGCCATGTATTCAGCCTTTGCTGATCTGAGTGCCACAAACCTTTGTTTCCTACTATACCAGGAAATAGCTGCAGACTCAACACTAAAGATAGAACTTGAAGTAATTTTCTTGTCTAATGGACTCCCTACCCAATCTGCAGTGAAGCCTTGGAGCTTCACTCTCTCTGCCCTTTTGTACCATAATCCATACTCGAGTGAGTGTATGAGGTACCTCAACGCATGCTTTGCTACCTTCCAATATAACTTGGTAGGATTCACCATGGATTGACTCAACTGATTAAATGCATAGCATATGTCAGGCCTTATGTTTACCATATACATCAAGGATCCCACAAGCTATTTGTAGATGGTGGCATCTACTTCCTCTCCTAAAGAAGCACTCCCTCCATTTTGTAGCTAGAGGTGTGTCCATAGGCTTGCAGTTCTTCATGTGAAATCTCTAAAGTATTTCAGAGGCATAATTCCCCTGACTCACAAACAACTCACCATCACCTTGCCATACTTCCAACCCAAGGAAGTAATGCATGAAGCCCATGTATTTCATCTCAAATTCTCTCGCAATGTCCTCCTTCGAAGAGAGGATCAACTACTCATCCCTTGTAAGTATCAAGTCATCAACATATAAAACTAATATTAGCAAATTTCCATCTACCACAATGTGATAGAGATAGGCATATGCTTCACTTTTGGTAAAGCCCAATCCATTGAGATATGTGTCAATCTAAGTGTACCATGCTTAGGGAACCTGTTTTAGAACATACAAGGCTCTCCTAAGTCTACATATATGTGTCTCCCCGTCATATGTCTCAAACCCCTCTGGATGCTCTATGTAAATTTCTTCCTCAACAACACCATTGAGAAATGCGGCCTTCACATCCATCTGATGGATCTTCCACCCCATCTACACAACTAATTCTAGAATGGTTCCGATGGAGGAATATCTTGCCACTAGGGAAAATGTTTCCTCATATTCCACTCCCTATACGTGAGAGAAGCCTTTGTCCACAAATGTGGCCTTGTACTTCTCGATGTTCCCATCAGTTTCATGCTTCATTTTTAGATCCATGTGGAACCAACTACTGACTTGTTCTCTAGTCTTGGCACCACCTCACATACATTGTTCTTCATGATCGAGTCATACTCCTCAACCATGGCATCAACCTACACTAGTTGAGAAATTTCTTCCTCAAATGAAGAAGGCTCTGTCTCAATGAATTCTATCATGAGATCCATATACCAAGTGTATTTTTCTAGTGACCTCCTCTTCCCGCACTGAGATGGAAGAGCTCCCACATGCTCTTGTGCATCCTGCACCAATTTGTCATATTCTCTGGTTCTCTTCCTCCCTTCTTAGGAAGATTTTGGTTGAGTGGGTGGCTCCACTTTGCCTCCTATCTACTCCTCTACATGTGGCTACTCCACAACATCCTAAATATCTGTCTGAAGCTCCTCCTTTGGAGCTAACAACTACTCCTTCTTTGGGATACTCAATTCTCACTCCAGAGAGCATCTGATAACCTTCTCCTCATCAAATTTGACATCTCTCCTCATTATTGTTACCATGAGTGAGGGAAAATACACCCTATAGTTATGTGGTGTCTCTATGTATCCTACAAAGACTCCCATATCAAATGTAGGCTCAATTTTCTTCCTGTTATCCTTGGAGACTTGGTGATACAAAGTAACTCAAAAAATCATGAAATAAGATACATCTAGATTCCTCCTATAGAAAGATTCTTCGGATGTCATCATGCCAAGTATTCTATGAGGGATCTTGTTCTACAAATAAATTTTGGTATTACATGCTTCTGCCCATATATGTAATGGAATCCCCTAATCATGCAACATGGCTCTTGGTGCTCCCACTATGCTTATGTTCTTCCTTGCAACAACCCCATTTTGCTATGGGTTATAGGGAGTTATCAGTTCCCTTCTAATGCCCTCTTTGGCATAAAATTCCTTGAAGGCCCTAGAAATATTTTCTCCTCCATTATTACTTCTCAAGGCTTTCAGTTTATGACCAGTCTCATTTTCAACAATTGCTTTGAATTCAATTTTTTTAGAAAACTTCATCCTTCTTCCGCATGAAGAAGATCCAACATTTTCTTGAAAGTCATCAACAAAAGTTACATAGTACCTATTTTTTGCTATATAGGCTGTAGAAAATGGTCCGCATACGTCAGAGTGGACTCGCTTCAATATTTCTCTAACTATGCTATCTCATCCCTAGAAGGTGGATTTAACATATTTTCCCAATGTACATCCCTTGGAGACATCATGCTGGTCAAGGGTGCATTTTGGGAGACTGGTGGTAATTTGCTACATGATCTTAAAGGCCCCATGGTGTAAGTGTCCCATGCGTCTGTGGCAGAGTTCTCCTATATCTCAACTCTGCACTTCTCCTGCCTTGCTACTCAGTGAAACACAAGCTTCCACCTCAACTTTTTGAAGATCATTCACTTGAAATCTAATATGTTTCATCTTCCTGGTAGCTACATGTCTTAGAAAGGATTTCCCCTTACTGAAAATGACATCATAGACAAGATCCTCCGATACAACTAGAAAGGTCAAGTTCTTCTTCAACCCAAGTACCTACAAGACATCTTTCAGATGAATATGGGAGTCTAACTCTCTCTTAAAGGATACAGTTCCAATTCCTTCGGTATTGTACTGCCCATCATCCTCGAGTTTTATAGGCATATGGAGATCCTTCTACTCTAGGCTACTGAAGAATTCTTTGTATCCCGTCATATGGAATGAGGCACATGCATATAGATACAACACACTCCCCATTAAAGTTATTGCCGTGCATGCAATTAGGGTGAAATCTAATTCAAATTTTGAGGCAAGTGCTTCACCTCCTACTCCTCCTGAAGGCTTCTTGTTAGAATTTTTGTGCATACATGTTTTGCATAGTGCCTGAATTCATGGCAGCGATTTTTTTTTTATCTTTCTCAAGTCCTTCTTCTTGCCATTGTTTTGGCTAGTCCCTGGATTTTTTGGGGCCTTCTTGCTCTTACCCTTCTTTCCCTTCCCAACCAAGGAAAAAGTATCTTCATCCTCAGATATTAGATGTTACTCTGTCTCCGGTGTTTCACCGAATTCCTTCATGCACCAGATCAGACCAGAGTCTCTCCCAATTTGGAAATTTCCCTTTCCATTACAGAGTTCTGGTAGCTGTGCTAGGATTTTGGAAGGCCTAAGAGACATAGGTTCACTAGTTCTGAAGAGGGAATATTTTCTCCAACTCCTCCAAGATCATCTCGACACTGAATGAATCTATAGAGGTAATGTCCAATGGTTTCTCCTTTATGCATGCAGATGTTTCTGAGCTTGTCCCTCAATGCCAATTTCTTGGAATCACTACCATTTTTTAATATATTAGTGAGGGACTTCCACATATAAAAGGGAGTCTCCTTGCCATGTAAATTCGAGACTATGTGGTTTCTCATACCCTCCAGGATGGTTCTTCTGGATTTTGTGGTATCCTTCTTGCACTTGGCTAATTGCTGTGCATCTGATATGGTTGGACTTGGAATGTCAATTTGGGTGTACTCCAACACACCATTATCATCGAGAACTACTTCCATCCTATCATTGTAGGCTATGGAATTTGAGGTTCCCTCAAGTGCATGCTTCAATTTTAATCTGTTGAAGGACATTTTCTCGCACGAAAGAAAAATTGCTTAAGTGAATTTGAAAATTTAACTCTCTAAAGGAGAAGATCTATTTACTGGTTTCCAGTGTGGTTTCTACTCTGATACCATGTAGAAATTAATAGAAATTTGATACTGCTGATGTATTCGAACTGAAAACAAGAGATTTAAATTTCCTCTAATGTTATCTAGAATGGAAATCACAATTTAGAACACATGTAATGGCATGCAACCATTAAAACTCCATAATAACACAATGATTTATAGTGGAACCCAACTGAGAAAAACCCCTCCGCTACTTTTCATTAATTAGATGAGAATGAGAAACTATTACAATGTGTTGCTTCGATCCGGAAGCATAAACTGCATTGTAAACCTGTTCTCTTATTAACTGTCCTGCTTTGGCCAACAATAAGCAAATTCAAGGCCCCAACTTGCTCCTATTTCCTTAGGAAATCCTGGAGGAAATTAGCTCCTAAAATATAGGAATTTTGTCCTATTTTCTTTCCAATTCGCAAGGAATGATTCACTTGCTTAACTGCCAAGCTTGTACACTCAACTCGTATACAATTGATAATTACAATGTTCCTTTTCCTCCACACCATCTAGGTAATTCAGATTCCATGCATGTCTGGGTTATTTTTAGGTGATTGACTAGTTTAATTGAGTGATCACTGAGTTAACAACAATTCTACTACTCAATTGACCTTCAAATGACTCAACTAGGTACTTGAGCTCAGTTACCTAAGTCAAACATAAAACAACTGAACTCGATTGCTAAATTTTAGCAATCACTTAATGTATAACTCTACGTATAGCCTCTATCTCTAATTTGTTGAGTGAAGTTGTAGAAAAAAATGATCTCACACAAGTTAACTGCAATCCAAGTCATCCTGCTAATGTGGAAAATCAAATTACTAAATTTGACTAAGGCACAAGTCAAATTTAGTCTTTCTTTCTACATTTCTAACAACACTCAGTTAACTAGTTGGCATTCCTAGAATATTTAGTAAGTCAAAAATGAAGTGGTATACCCTAAATTAAAAAAATATCTAATGATAGGATTAGCTGAAAGTTACAAGAGAAAATTATTACTTGGAATTGAAGTGTAAACTCTGTCATGCAACTCCTAACTTAGATATAGCTATAAACCTCCAAAAATAAATTTGAAAGTTAAAGGATAAGGTTGGTAGGTGAGTGGATTATGTTGTGGATAAAGTAGTCTCCTAAAATAAGAAATGGATTTTGTATTAGTGACCATAGGTATGAAATAATGTAGAGGAAATCATTGGGATTTATCAGAGCTCTGCAACCCTAATGGTGCGGCAACCATGAGCTAAATTGAACTGCGACCCAAAAATCTGAAGACATCTGCAAAGCTGCAAACCAGGAGGCTAGTAACTAGGTCAGAATGACAGAGTAGGAAGGGGGGGGGGAGGTCCCCTCCTGCCAAGACGCGGCGGCAGGGGATTCCCGCCAGAATACAAGTAATCCGAAACTAGCAGGAGATACCAACAAAATGTCAGGACCTGTCCTCGGGGCGCGATGGAAGGTAGGTAGCAGAGGAAATTTTTTACCATGTGTGATGAAGAACGAGATTCATCATTCTGATGAAAAAAATGGAGTGATACAGAAGCTACATGAAAGACCACGTGCTAATATGTAAGTTCATTGGAGTTTGGCTGACGGAGAAGGACCTCACCAAATGGATACAACACAAATGGCAGCCTAAAGGTCATATCAAGCTCAAGCTAGGAGCTAGAGGCTTCTTCACGGTAATATTCTCGAACCTGCAAGACAAAGAAAAAGTATTTGAAAATGGTCCTTACTTTCATTATAATGCTGGGTTGTTTATGAGATACTAGGAAGAATGCTATGACCCAGACAAGGAAAAATTTCTGGTAGCCCCGGTTTGGGTCAGGTTATTCAGTCTCCCAATGGATTTTTGGGACCCAGAAATACTGGAGGGCATTGGAAATACGATAGACATATTTGTCAAAATAGCATAAACGACAAAAAAAGGAAGATACACTTCATATGTGAGAATATGCATATACATGAACATAGCTGAACCTATACCAGACTCAGTGGAACTAGAATATCATGAAGAGGTATGGCAACAAACCCTAGACTACGAACACATCCCGTTCAGATGCCGTAGATGTCATGAGTATGGTCACCTATTTAAGGAGTGTCCAATGAACCTAGAGGAGGGAGAGAACATGAACAAACAATAGAGGAAACATCAAGAAGATAAGGAAGGGTTTCAAGAAGTGAAAAGCAAGAGAAGACAAGCAAAAGAAAACCCCAACGCAGGGAAAAAATAATATCAAGCTCAGCCGAGTAGAACGAACAGCTTTGAAGTGTTGCAAGGAGAAGAAGAAGAAGAAGAAAATGAGGCCCAAACTATGGACTATCAGGAAAAAGGAAAGGAGAGCACATCGAGTCAAGGCAAACCAAACCCCAAGAGGAAATCCAAAAGAGAGCTAACAGAGAAAGAGGATGAGGAAGACACGGAGAAGAAGGAAAAAAACACAATGGAAATCGACCTAAGAAAGGGAGAGGAATTAAGCATGGAAGATGAGGTGCTGAAGAAACTGTTGAATGAATGGAGACACCTAGACAATAGATTTATACCAGAAGACCAAAAAAGACTATACAGAGAAACATTCCAACAATATCAAGCTAAACAGGGACAAGGATAGGTGGAGATGAAAGAACAATTGGGGATTCATTAGGACAACTCCCAAGAATATTCAAATAAAATGAAAGAAGGAAAGAAAAGAGGATGGAGGAACCTACAGGAATCTATACAGATTATGGGAGAAATGTTGGTGGATATAGGCAGGGTGGTACTACTATCAGCTGTATACCAACAAATAAACAAAGTATCCCAATTATAATTATATCCTGGAACATAAGAGGCCTCAATAGTAGAGGAAAATAGAGACATTTAACTCAGAGACTAAGAAAAGAAAAACCTCAACTCATGCTGCTACAAGAAAAAAATATTACAGGAGGGAAAATGGAAGATATATTAAGTAAAATAAAACCAAGGTATGAATTCATGACCATAGATGCGAGAGGTAGCGTGGGTGGAATAGCAATATTGTGGAACCCAGCAGTGATCATAGTGGACTACTGGATAGGTATGAAGAGAATCCTCACGGGGCGGTTTTTCCTGATAGGAAATAAATAATGGTTCCTAGTCTCTGCAGTATATGACCCTCACATTCCAGTGGAAAAGGAAAATTTCCTCCAACAAATAAAGAGGTTTAGCCAACTACACAAAGAAAAAACTATGGCTGGTAGCAGGGGACTTCAACTTAATAACAACAATAGAGGAGAAAAAAGGGGGACTACGAAGAGAAGAGCTGGAAATGGAGAAATTCAGAGATTTACAAGAAGAACTAAAATTGGTGGACATCCCAACAATAAATGGAAAATATACGTGGAATAATAGAAGGGGAGGGAGCACACAAATAGCCTCTCAACTGGACATATGCTTGGCCACAGAACACTTCATTAGCAAAGATGTATACTATGAGGCATCAATTCTATTGTGTCTAGGGTCAGACCACTGGGCTATTAAACTCGAAGTAGAAATGAAATAAGGAAACCGAAACATATCTTTTAGGTTTGAGGCATTTTGGCTAAGAAAATCGACCCTCATAGAAAAAATGAAGGAGTGGTGGAATGAGAGCGAGATAGTAGGGAGAAACCTGATTCATCCTTATTCCAAAAATGGAATAAGGATGAATTTTACAACATATAGAAGGAACATGAGTTGATCCAAACAAAGATGAAGGAAGTACAACAGAAAATAATCAACGAAGGCAGAAGTGAAGGGCTAGCAGAGGAGGAAGGGTAGCTGATTAATAAAATGGAGGAAAGGAGACATCATGAAGAAATAATATGGAAACAGAAATCCATAATTCAATGGTTAAAGGAAGTAGAACGAAATACAAGGTTTTTTCACAAAGCAATGATCTATCATAGGCAGCAGAACAAGATCTTATCCCTAGTAGATCAGCAAGGCAATTATCTTACTCAAAATGAAGACATGGAGAATTTATTAGTGCAACACTTCAAAGAGATGCTGACGGAACCAAACATATGAAGGGAGGAGAATATCAACAAAATCATACAACACATCCCCAACCTGGTGAGCAGAGATCATAACATGGCCCTACTAAGAGAAATATCTAAAAGAGAGGTAGAATAAGTCATTAGGAATATGGCGAGAAACAAAGCACCAGGGCCAGAAGGATTCACAGCTGAATTCTTCCAGGCAACATGGCCATTCATGGGTGAAGACATAGTGAAACTATTGGAGGAGTCCTGACACACCAAAAGAATGCACTAGACCCTGAATTCCACATTTCTAGCCCTGATCCTGAAGACAGATCATTTGAAAGAACCGCAAGGGTTCATACCAATGGAACTTTGTAATGTCATATACAAAATTATGGTTAATCGTTTAAAATATTTTGAGTACTACATTACTCTAAATGGATCATCTGATTGATTCTTCACTGAAAATCATCTTCCTCACTGCTAGCCTTCTGTAAAAGTTTCACAAGCGGAACTGCAAGACATGTCGGAAAGACTATGTCAATGCCATAAACTAGTTCAAATGGAGACATACCTATGGACTTCTTTTGGCTAACCCTGTCTACCCACAAGGAATTAACTAACTTTTTATGCTAGCCCTTCTTAATTTTTTCTAGCAGCTTCTTAATGATGTTCACCAATGACTTATTGGATGATTCAGCCAGACCATTACCTTGCGGATAATATGTTGTAGAGTGAACCAAGGTAATCTTATACTTGCTACAAAAATCGATCATATTCTTGGATTTGGATGTAGCTGCATTATCTGTGATGATTTTACTAGGACAACCAAAATGAGATAAAATATTTGATTCCAAAAATTGAATGATTACCGTATCTGTTACCTGTCTGGTTGGGATTGTTTCAATCCACTTGGTAAAAGATTCGGTTGCTGTTAGGATCCACTTGTGTTGAGCCGACGATGTTGGATGGATTTCCCTGATAAAATCGAGTCCCCACTGCTGAAAAAGGTGCATTGACTTCAACCAGTTTCAAAGGAAGAGGCAACAATTTTCTTTTACCTTAGACCTAACATTCATGACAACTCATGACTATTTTGTAGACATCTAAAAATAAGGTTGGCCAGTAATAACTTGCTCTCAATATTTTGTTTGTTGTTGTCTTCCAAAAAAAGTGACCACCACAATAACCCTTGTGAAAGTCACTCATCACTTGCTAGGCTTCATCTTTAGTTAAACAGTTCAGCAAAACACCGCTTGAATCTTTCCAATAGAGGGCATTATTCAAAATGCAGAATTTAGTAGCTTTAAGTTTGAGAGTTTTACCTTTGTTCTTTGTCATTCCTAGAGGTGGTGAGAGGTGCTGAAGTACATACACCATGTCTGAATACCATGGTGACTGAAGGAACATTTCAGACACTTGAATCAGGGAGATTTCTTCTTCATCTTCGGACATGGCTGCAATAAGATTTATATCTAAAGCATGCAAATTTGATTCTGCCATTAGCCTTGCTAGGCCTTGTCCTTTGATCAACTTTGTAGGCTTGATCTCCAAATCATACTCTAACATTGCTGCAATCCATTTTCCTCGCCTTCCTTTCGGATTAGTTTGTACCAGCACATCCTTAACTGCTGCATTGGAAACGTATGCTAAGATGTGTGAGTGCAGAATATACACTCTGAAGTCCTTCAAGGCTTTGACCAGAGTAAGAGCCTGTTTCTCAATTATGTTGTACCACAAAGCAGCATCTCTAATGGTCCTGCTAAAAAATGCAATGGGATTTTCTAGCCGATCTCTCTTTTGCATTAAAACTACTGCCATGGTGTGCTCGAATGCAAATGAGAATAAAATGAAATCTTGTGTATAATCGAAACTAATCGAAACCAGGACTGTAGATAAAGCATACTTTACCAAATTAAATGACTTCATAGCATCCTCCATCCATTTTACCACGCTATCCTTCTTTAACATATTAGTATTTTCTCTCAAATGCTTAGCTAGATTGGGTACAAATCTTCGTAAGAAATTCATCTTACCGTTAAATGCTTGTATCTCCTTATTATTCCTGGGAAAATCAATTTGCTGAATTGCTTTTACCCTTGAAGGATCAATTCAAATTACTTCCTTTGAGATAATATGGCCAAGGAGCTTCCCTTCATCCATAGCAAAGAGACTTTTCTTCGGATTGAGTGATATCCCAAATTTCCTACATCTCTAAAACACAATCCTCAAATGGTGAAGATGCTCATCATATGAATTTGAAAACACTGTCAAATCATCTAAATACACAACTAGAAATACATCTTTTTCATTGGCAAAAGGGATGTCCATTGCACACTGAAATGTGGCTCCAACATTTTTCAATCCAAATGGCATTTTAGCATAATGAAAAGTTCCCCAAGGGGTGGTAAATGCAGTCTTATCTCGGTCATCTTCATGCACTAGAATTTGGTTATACCCTGAATATCCATCGAGTAGTGACATGCGCGATTCTCCAACCACTCTTTTGAAGATATGATCCATCTTCGGTAGCGGGTAGTTGTCCTTCAATGACACTTTATTTAGATTCCAGAAATCGATACACAATCTGATCTCCCCGGTCTTCTTTCTCACAGGGAAAAGATTCGAAATCCAATCAGAAAATCTGATTGGGACAATTATACCAGCCTTGTATAATCTGTTTACCTATTTTTCAATGGAAGGAAACAACTTAAGATTGATTCTTCTCAACTTCTGTCGGAATGGCTTCTAATTTGGCTTGATGGGAATAGTGTGCTGAATTATGTCTTTGTTATGCACCTTTAAATCTGAATAATTCCAAGCAAACACATCAGCAAATCTAGATAACAATCTAATATATTTAGACTTTACCTCAGGAGACAATGTCTTTGACAATTTCATAAACATGGGCTTATTCTTTGTTCCAAGATTAACATCCTCTACTCCTTTGTCTGTAGGCACCAAGCTTGGCTTCCTAGCCACACCATCTTGATCAAAAAGTTCTTCTAAAGGTATGAGACCTTTAGGGATAACGTTATCCTTCAGCTGCAATATTTCCATCTGATTCACCTCAATTTCCGATTCATCGGTATCATAGTCAACATCTATGGAAGCATCCTTGTAGTTCCTTTCATTCTGCAAAAAGGTATTGATCTCCTTATCATCCCAAAACACTTGCCAATACCTTAAATTGTTTGGAATAGTAGGGCAGTGCTTGACATGAATCTCAAACTTGTTGTTGGAATTCATTGAAATATTCAAATTACTTGCAGCAGTGGCAAGAGAGTCTGCAATGACATTTTGAGCACGAGGTACTGTTGTCAAGGTATAATCTAGAAACATCCTTAATATATCTAAAACTGCATTTCAGTAGGCTCTCATCCGTGGATGTTTAGCTTGATATTCTCCCTTGACTTTCTTGATTATTAGCTCCAAATCTCCATAGACAGATATCCTTTTTGCATTTAGTTTTTTGAGAATTTTCAAACTTGCAATCAGCGCTTCGTACTCGGCTTCATTGTTAGAACAGTCAAGGGCCAATTTATATGAACAAATTCTAACATTTCTAGGGACTTTATTTGGCTAGAAAACAGGGCTGCGAATCCAAATCCCTATGCCGACACCATCCTTATCCACGGCTCCATCAAAATCCATGCTCCATAGACCCGCTTCCTCTTCTAAATGCTAAAATTCTGTTTCATTCTCTTTCTTACTTTAACTTCTCTCTTCAATTTGCTACTGTTCATTACCTTTTTGTTGCTGCTGGTATGTGGACTACTCAGAGGTACTTGCCATTTTGTGTCTTTCTTGATCAAGGACTGTTCTGATATTTTTGAAATCTTTGGCACATCTTCTACTTCAACTAACTGACTATCAACATCATTCAAACCACTATCTGAATATAATACAAATGACTCTAAATATGTATGTACAACATTAATTGGATGATTAAGCAGTTTCTCTTTGCTTGTAATCATGTATTTCATTTTCTTTTCCCTATATAGTTTTCTCAATTGGCCAAACACGGGAATGGTAGCATAGGAGAAATCTAGTTGTAAAGTCCCTTTAAGCTTTGAACCCCACGATCTGGACAAAAGCATACCAAACCGTGGTGGAATGTCCGCAACAACCACATCCATGAGAACATTCTTGGCCGGGATTTGGTCTAGAGACACCACCAATTCTTTAATAAGACTAATACAATGGACCCTACCAAAATCAAAAGAATAGAGGTCATGATATTTTCGAGTAATCTCAAGGCCCAATTTATCCATAATGGATTTTGGCATCAAATTATGGGAAGCTCTGGAATCGAACATGGCATTGTGGAGGACATACTCGTGTAGTCTAAGGCTTATATAGAATGGAGGGACTTCACTATCCTTAGACTGACCTTCTAAGGCAGGGCCAAAGATGAGCTCGGGGTGATCGTCTTCTACATTAACCATATTAGATAAAGGATCTATGTGCAAAATTTTGGACACCTAGTGTTTATAGATGTTGTTCTTCATCAACTCAGTGAAAGGAATTGAAACTTTTAATTTAGCAGTCTCATTTTCTAAACTAAAAGCTGAAACTTTATCTATCTCTTTGACTGGAGGATCCTTCTTTTCGAATTTTTCTTTTGCTGCACTTTGCTGATTATTCTTCTCGTTTGCAATACTATTTGTAGCTGGTCCTTTGCTGGAAGTCAGATCAACATGCTCTTTCCCTTTCTTCTGAATGTTTGAGGAGTCATTTTTGGGTTGCGCTTCCTTTCTCTTTTGAACCGAGCTAACTGGTACATCTCTACTTCTCAATGAATATTGTTTCTGCTGTGCTATCAATGCATTCATATATCATCACTAATAATAATCTAACTCATCCTCCAAAACCGCCTCATTTTCTAGTATGTAATCTTCATCCTTTTGAACATCAGGGATCTCTGAATATTCTTCATCTTCCGTGAGAAAAATGGGCAAACTATCAATAGTAAAGAAATGATTTTCCTCCACCACCGGATCATCATCATCTTCACTCTCTATTCCATGAACATAGTTTTGCTACAAAGGAGTTTTGACCAGCTACTGCGATGACTAATCTTGTGCCTTCTACTCCCTTTTTTTAATCTTGAACCGAGGTTGCTGCTGTCCTCTGAAGTTTGGATTTCTGATTGTAGTTTTAGGCTTTTCTGCAATTGTCAACCGATCAAAGATCTTTTCAATTTTCCAGAGAATGTTATCTGCCTTAACATCTGAGGAAGATGCTTCTTCCTTTATGGTGACCTTCTTTTCAATTTTCATCCTTTCTCTTTTGTCTAGTAGATTTTCCTGTACACTCACTGCGTTCTTCTGCATATCTTCAAGTGTGGTAGGATCTCTTTCTCTCAACTAATATGCCATATCAGCATCGAAGCCATCTGGAAATTTGATCAATGCTAACCCCATCAGTGGTTTAATGTCAGCTGGAATAGCATTATAAACTACATTGAACCTTACATAGTAATCTTGCACAATTTCACCTACATTTCTTTTTATATTTTCATACTCAGATAGAATTTGGAGTGGATTTTTCTTTACCTCCCATCGGTCCAATAATTGTTTGTGGAGAACCAACAAAGTATTGATAGATCCCACTGGTAATGCTCTGAACCACTTTCGAACCTCACCTCCAAAGCTCTGTATAAATAATCTCGTGGAAACATTTTCTGCATCTACCTCATGAAGATCAAAGAAGTCATTCATCCTATCAAAATGCTACTACGCTGTAATACCTTGAGTGGCATCGAACAGAGGTATCTTACTTTGGTAATCAGTGGGCATATCATCCAAATTCTGACGCAGAACGAGAGGTGCATATCTGGCCTCCATGACTCGAGGTGGATTTGAAACTGGTGTTGGGGAAACAAGGGGGATTTATTACAACAAGGGCAGTTGATGTAACAAAGGTGATGGGCGTTTGAGGGGTAATGATAGGTTGTTGAGGGAGTGACGGTATGAATGGAGATGATAGAAAATTCTCTAAAATATGAGGAAATGATGATGAGGCAAACGATGTTGAAGTCGAATCAGATAGCTCAGGGATTCTATCAGCGTTGAGAGATGACTGAGGGGAATTCCGAAGATTTCGGTCACCTAGCAATTTGGCCTTTTTGATTTCAAGCTCTTTGGTGAATTCTGGGTCTGAGACTATATCCAGCAATTCACTATCAGATGTGGTTCTAAATAGGGATAGACCAAAATATTCGTCGAAAGGAAGATCTTCAAGGAACAACCACTCTACTAGGCATGAATGAGATATGAACACCGGTCTAGGACTTGATAAACTTTCTTGTCTAAGTATCTGCGGAATGAGATTAGGATTTTCAAATATGGGAGGAGGATTGGGATCGGGATTGGACCTGGTGTATCTTCTTGAAGCCAGTGTGTTCAAAGTTCTCAAGATTTTTTATATTGCTTTACAACTTTCCACTTTTTAGCCTTATGAATTCCAAACTTATCATCCAAAAGTTCAGAACTTCTTAAGAGTACTAAGGTGATTTTTATTTCTTCCCTAGTATGGTCGCCACTATGTTAGAGCCTAGATTGACCTCAGGCTGAAGGGAGGTAATCCCAGGATAACCACAAACCATGCTTAACCTGGTAGCTAGCCCTACCAGGTCGGGAGATGGATCTCTCCTTATGAATCTCAGTCAAGATGACTAGATCAGATATGGATTTTAGGCTAGGTATAGTAGCTCTAGAGTTTTTGATTGATTTTGCAGGTTTTGCTGGATCAAATGGAGTAGGCAACTTTGGGTCTGGGAAATGAAGTTAGGATGCAGGGTGTTCTATGGGGCAAGGTGGGTAGATGTTTTGGCACTTGGAATTCAGTGAGATGAGAGGTCTAAGTGATCCGGATTTAAGCAGGAACGCAATAGATTACAGAGATAACCATAAATATAGAGATGTGATAACCATAAAAACAGAGATAACCATAAACATAGATATGCAGCAGGAATAACACTTTACTTCATTAATGTAGAATACTGAAATATGCTTACAAATAGTAATGGAAACAACCCAGCTAGGGCGATGGTAGCTTATCTCTGAGAAGAGATGTGGTGGCTACATGCCTCTGAACTGTCTTACAATGAGGCTCGAAGGCCTATTTATTGTTGAGAAACAATGGAAAAACCCTTAAAATTCCAAAACCTAACCCTAGAAGATGAAACGCCAAACTATGGGCCCCGTTTGGGGTAAGTTGGTACATCAACTTCCCGGGGTCGTAACTTTGGCATACGATCTCCGTTTGACGCATACAATAGCTCGTTAGAAAGATCTATCCGAGCACTACCATTGTTGGAACGGGCAACATCGGTCCATTCCATGGACCCATGTTGCCCCCAGATTCCCCAAAAAACGTCGTTTAGGGCCTCAAAACGGCTCCGGAAGTTCAGGACCCGAAAAACTGCTAAAAATAGTAAGTTGTGCTACAATTAAGGAAACTGAAAATGCTGAGAAGAACAATGGTGGGGGTCCAGGTGGGCTTGGCAGGTGGCCACCAAGATCCACCTGGATCATTCCTCCCCCCTTAGGAAGCAATGGTCCCCATTGCGTTGAGTTCCTCCATGAGATGAGGAAACTTTTGCTGAACTTGGTCCCTGGTGAACCACTTGCCCTGGTGAAGGAATTGACCTGCTTTGACAACTCGATATAGTTGGATATTCTGTTGGCGAGTGTTCTTGATCTGTGTCTCCATGATCCGATCAGTTGCAGCCTGTTCCATGCAATCTGGGTTTAATTCTGTGGGTGTGAGCTGCTCTGCAATGTCGGATGTGTCTAGCAATGGTGGAAAGTATGGCCGAAGGCGATCCACATTAAACACTGGGTGTAGGCCAAGGAATGGGGGAATGATGAGCTCAAATGAATTGTCCCCCACAGCCTTAGTAATGGTGTAAGGACCATATTGGAGTGGTCTCAGTTTTCGATAGGCTCCAGTAAGGCGTTCCTTTTGCAGATGCAACCAGACTTTGTCGCCCACCTAAAACTTGTGTGGCACCCGATGTTGATCATGTCGCTGCTTGTACTTGGCATTTGATTTCTCCAGAATGTCATGAACCTGCTGGCGAATATGTTGGATGTGCTCAATGAAGCTGGTTGCCTTATCTATTTCGGACTGGACATGAGCTGAAGCTGTGTGAGTAGCTACAAGTGGCAGGGCCACATCAATGGGGCATAGTGGTTGGAATCCCAAGCCCACCTGAAAAGGGCTGTGGCCAGTCGAGCTGTGAAGATCTCGGTTGTAGCTGTGCTGAACATAGGGGAGGCTCTCATCCCATGTGCGTGGATGCTTTGAGTTTTACATGCGCAGAATGTGTACAATCATTCGATTGACAACCTCGGTCTGGCCATCAGTTTGAGGATGGAAGGCTGTGGACTTAGTGAGTTTGGTGTCCAGCATTGACCAGAGACTGGACCAAAATGTACTGAGGAACCGACTGTCCCGATCTAAGATGATAGACTGTGGGATCCCAAAGTGCACCCACACTCGTTCAAAGAAGAGTTTAGCAGTGGCTTCTGCTGTGATATTCTTCTTGTAGGCCGCCATAATGGCCATCTTCGAGAACCTATCGACGACCACAAAAACACAATCATTTCCATGCTTGGTGGAAGGAAGCCATGACATGTAATCCATGGAGATGGATTCCCAAGGTCGACTAGGGGTAGGTAATGGGGTATAGAGGCCTTTCTTCTTGATGGTTGGTTTGGCAATGGCACAGGCAGTACATGATCTGATGTACTTCCCGACATCCTGTCGAAGATTTGGCCAATAGAAATACTTTTATAGTACTGCCACTGTTTTCTCAACCCCGAAATGTCCAGCAGCCCGACTGTAGTGTGCTTCCCAAATCATCTTAGCACGCTCGCTTGAAGGAACACAAAGATGACCCAGGTGGCATAATAGTGCACCTTGGAGGTGAAAATCTGGAACATGCTGACCCCCCAAGAGTGTCTAGTATGTGTGGCCAAATTCTCGGTCACTTTTGTAGAGAAGTGGCCAATCAGAAGTCTCGTGCCCACAAGAGTTGAACACAGTGGTTAACGCCATGATTGGTGGTCGACTGAGGCAATCTGCAACATGATTGGTGCTGCCCTTCTTGTACTTGATGTTCAGATGGAAATGTTGCAGATATGTAGACCACTTCTGATGGCGATCATTCTGCAATTTCCCTTGGGTCTGTATGAACTGCAGGGGTCGGTGGTCTCTGTGGATGACTGTTTCCTTCCCCAAAATGTAATGCTTCTATTGTCGGCAGGCCTGCACAATGGAGTACATCTCTTTATCATAGGTTGGATACTTCCGGACTGTGTCTGAAAGTGTTTCACTGTGATATGCCACTAGATGCCCGTGTTGAGTAAGGACTGCCCCAATAGCATAGTCAGAGGCATCCGTCTCGACCTCAAATGGTTGTTGTAAATCTGGTAACGTGAGCACTGGTGCCGTGCAGAGGCGATCTTTCAATTCTATGAATGCCTTCTGTTGAGATTCAGACCAAAAGAATTTCGCTTTCGCTCCTCCCTTGGTGACTTGACTCAAGGGCCAAGCGATATGAGAAAACCCCAACACGAACCTGCGATAGAAGTTGGCAAGGCCTAGAAAGCTGCGGAGCTCTGTCAGAGTGGTCGGGGCTGGCCAATCCTGAATGACTTGGATCTTGGCCGGATCCACATGCACCCCCTTTTCATCAATAATGTATCCCAGATACTGAACCTGGGTCATGCCAAAAGTGCATTTCTCCAAATTGGCACACAACTTGTGTTGTCGCAGTGTTTGAAGAACCTGTCGGATGTGGTGGAGGTGCTCTTCCCAAGTCTGGCTGAAGATCAGAATGTCATCCAAGTATACCACTACAAATGAGTTGGTGAATGGCCGCAAGATGTCATCCATTAGCCTCATGAAGGTTGCAGGAGCATTCGTCAATCCGAAAGGCATGACCAACCATTCGAAGAGGCCCTCCTTAGATTTGAAGGCAGTCTTCCACACATCAGAGGGTTCGATCGGTACCTGGTGATATCCTGACTTCAGATCGATCTTGCTGAAGTACTTTGCCTTCTTTAGTTGGTCCAAGAGGTCATCAATCCGTGGGATCGGGTACCTATTACGAACAATGATCTTGTTCAACGCCTGATAGTCAATACAGAGTCTCCAAGTCCCATCCTTCTTTTGTACCAACACGATCGGGCTCCCACAAGGCAATGAGCTTGGACGGATGTGACCTTTCTGCAACAACTCCTGAATCTCCCTCTTGATTTCATCGTTCTCTAGAACCGAACGTCGATAAATTGGTCCATTGGGTAGCAGCACACCTGGGGTTAGATCGATGGAGTGCTTGACCTGACAGTGCAGAGGAACCCCTGCGGGGGAGGTGAAGATGTCCTCGTACTCCTTCATGACCTTATCCATCTGTAGTTGCCGTGCGGAGGGGTCCTGTCTGGAGGTCGTGGCCACCAGCTTCTTCTTTCCTTGAGGGCGTATCATCAGGAAAACAAACTTCCCAGTCTTGGAAATGAGCTTACTACATTGTTTTGTAGTAATCAAGGAGATGGCGGTAGGCAGTGCTACCTCTGGTATCCTGTACAACTTTTTCCCCAATGTAACAATAACAGCCCGGGGCCTTGATTCATACACAGCATGTCGCTTCCACAAGTATGGTTGTCCTAATAATACATCACAAACTTCAAGGGGATCGATGTCACACAATACCTCATCCGTGAAGGGCTTGATGTTGTACGGAAGGCGACATTGTTGGCTCACGCAAAGATCCCGTCCTTGGTGAAGCCACCCGATGGTGTATGGTTGTGGGTGTGCTGTGGTCGGTAAGCCCAACCGCTTCACGACCTCCGCCGAAATGAGGTTCTTTTGGCTCCCGCTATCGACAATGAACTGTAGCGGGGAGCCCTTTACCCACATCTGGGAGTGGAAGAGACGCTCCTCCTCCTCTGGATCTTCGGGTTCACTTTTCTAGATCTTGGCGGTAGCAACAGTGGCATTGGGATCCGTGTCAATGATTTGCTTCCCTTTTTCATTCCCCTTGTCGAGTTCTGACTCTGAGTCGGAATAGGTATCTGATTCTGGACCCTTTAGCTCAGCCACCAGTGACTGCTTGGCCCGACACTCACTGGTGTTGTGAGTGGAGCTCTTATGGAACTCACACCATTTTCCCGTGTCCTTTTTCGTCTTCACGGTGCCGTTCTTTGTCTGCAGCTTTGGCGGGTTGTCTTGGGTTACCCCGCCTTGGCTTTGCCCTTTGTTCTGCGTTTTAGGGGCACCTTTCCCTTGCTTCAGATTCACAGATCCAAAGTCTCGCTTCTTTTGTTTAAACTTCTGCTCGACCTTGACGGCATATCGGTATGCTGTGCCGAGCGAGGGGATGTTCAGGAATTGTATTTCTTCCTGAATGTACTTGTGCAAGCAGCCGCGGTATTTGAGTATCAAATGCTGCTCCGTATCCTTGATAGCCAACTTTGTGCGAAGGTTATGGAAGAGATTGGTGAACTCCGGCACGTCTTGGTCCCTTCCCTGCCGCAGCGTGGTCCATTTTATGTATTCATCCTCATAGCTTCCGACAGGGTAGTACTGCTCCTTGATGGCATCACGGAATGAATCCCAAGTGGGTGCAGCTGAAAATAGCGAGCCGGTAGTTTCATCCTTCTGCTCGCAGTAGGTTTCCCACCAGTCCTTGACGTGGGGGGCTGCTTTGAGAAGAGCGAAAACAATCTTTTCTCGACTTGAAAATTCATGAACAGAAAAATACCCTTCTAGCAGATTTAACCATTTATCTACCACATTTGCGTCTATTTTACCCTCGAAGATGGGGATTTCAAAATTAACTTGTACCTTAAAGGGTGTGGCATTTCCAGAGTAGCTGCTAGAAGCTGAAGCGTCGCTTTTGGGTAGCCGCTGAAGGATCTGGGTGAAACTATCCATCATCGCATTCCGTTGTCGCTCGAGGGCTTCTTCGAGCAAGATTTTGATAGGATCTCCTGCCCCCTCGTCTTTCTTCTCGTCTGCCATGGGAGGCCGTCGGGATTTGCGAGGCTGGTTTTGTAAAGGTTCGACCAGTTCAAGCCCTAACTCCTTATATCCCGACCTCGTTGGGGACATGCAAAGAAAAACAGAGAAAAAGCAGACCGCTCTGATACCACTGATTCGGATTTAAGCAGGAACGCAATAGATTACAGATATAACCATAAATACAGAGATGCGATAACCATAAAAACAGAGATAACCATAAACATAGATATGCAGCAGGAATAACACTTTACTTCATTAATGTAGAATGCTGAAATATGCTTACGAACAGTAATGCAAACAACCCAGCTAGGGCGATGGTAGCTTATCTCTGAGAAGAGATGTGGTGGCTACATGCCTCTGAACTGTCTTACAATGGGGCTCGAAGGCCTATTTATTGTTGAGAAACAGTGGAAAAACCCTTAACATTCCAAAACCCTACCCTAGAAGATGAAACGCCAAACTATGGGCCCCGTTTGGGGTAAGTTGGTACATCAACTTCCCGGGGTCGTAACTTTGGCATACGATCTCCGTTTGACGCATACAATAGCTCGTTAGAAAGATCTATCCGAGCACTACTGTTGTTGGAATGGGCAACATCGGTCCATTCCATGGACCCATGTTG
The DNA here is from genome assembly GCA_031772625.1 of Pinus tabuliformis. NCBI lineage: Eukaryota > Viridiplantae > Streptophyta > Pinopsida > Pinales > Pinaceae > Pinus > Pinus tabuliformis. The sequence continues at coordinate 473,055,196 of CM062808.1, forward strand.
CCCCCGGATTCCCCAAAAAACGTCGTTTAGGGCCTCAAAACGGCTCCAGAAGTTCAGGACCCGAAAAACTACTAAAAATAGTAAGTTGTGCTACAATTAAGGAAACTGAAAATGCTGAGAAGAACAATGGTGGGGGTCCAGGTGGGCTTGGCAGGTGGCCACCAAGATCCACCTGGATCACTAAGACTGGTGAAGAGCTGAGGAGGGCATGCAAAGATCATGTATCCCCTTCAAACTGTAGAAAACATAAAAAACTAAATGGTTTCCCAAGGCAGAGCTTTTTAACCAATGCATTCTACCTATCTATCTTGATATCATTTATCTAGAAGAATGAATTAGATTGTGGCACACATAAAACATGAGAAAAACTAATAACATAAGAAGAAAATATGCAAAAACACTTTACCACAAGTATCCCACAAAAATAGTTGCAAATCCTGGTTTATTTCCTTACCAAACTGTTGATAAAGGTGTACAATGTAGCTCAGAGCATCGAAGAGAGTCAAACCTTTGCTACTGACTGAAAAAATACATAATATAGACATCAAACCACCTATGTTAGCCATCAGGGGTCGAATCCAAGAGATAAGGAACTGTTACAACCATTTCTAAACAAGGAACATGAATATAGGCAGTGGAACAACTTGCCTCTATAAGCATGGAAACTGATTCATTGACCCCCCAAACCACCTCAGACTGATGAATCTACCCTATAAGATAGTTTTACAATTACATTTACATACCATAGCATTAATTACAATAAAAAATTTATCCATGAAGAGAGAAAAAGTAAACTTGCAGAGAAACTAGGCGAAAACTAGATTTTTTGGGCAAACTGGCTCTATGCGCAGCGCCACTAGCTAGGTGCATAGTTCCGCTTCATAGCCACTTTTGGAGGCCTTCCCCTTTGCCAAATTGAACCCAAGATAGCTCATTGGAAAGGGCTTCCTGTCTGGTTTCTGGAACATCCTTAATTTTGGAATTTGGATGTCATTTGCCCCGTCAAAAGTGAAATCTCCCAAGGCTACTTCTGTGTGTCCAAAAAGAGGCAGAGAGGTCATTTTTTGATGGTTTTTTAATCTTTTGGTGACCAAGTTTTGCTCCAAAATTGCTAAGATTTTCTAGGTTTGATGCTCTCATCATCCTAAATCCAAATATACAAGGCATTCCTCCAACAAGTCTTCCAGGGAAAAGTGTGGCGCCAGGGCAATTTTCTGTGTTCAAAATTTCAAAATGGAAAAAAATTATCAAAACTTGCCCAGATTTGGCACAAGGAACCACCATTAGTTTCTTTGATGGGCTAATGAGGCTTCAGCCAAGATTTTAAACTTGTCTTGCTCCTTTTTTTTCCTTAAGGCCTTCCTCAACCTAGCCTTAAGCTTCCTCTTTCTTATGTTGCATATTTTATTACAGGTCATGTAGTGGTAGGCCATGTGGCAAAGCATCTTCTTGTCTCTATTGGCCTTCTTAATCAGCCCCTCAAGGTGTATATTGACCCTCTCTAGCCATGTTTCCCTATGATTCTCAATCTCTTGCTCAATAGGGGTCAATGGAACATTAGCCTCTTTGATCTTTTGCCTATATTCTTTTATCATTTATAGCTCCATGAGGACTTGCTTGTCACTCAATTGTTTGTTTTCTTGCTCTAAATAGTTGATGATCCACTTAGCCCTCTCTAAGTTGTATGACAAGGCTTGTATCTCAGCCTCTTGTTCTTTTATGATCATATCTTTGGCAGTCTTTGGATCCTGAGTTTCTAAGTCAATGACATCAACTCCTTGTGTCTCCTCATGACCAACAAGGTCAAAATCTCTTTCTTGCTCATCACTAGGATCCTTCTCTTGCATCTTTTCCTTGCCCTTACTCTTGTCCTTGCTCAGCTGCTCTACCTATACCTGCTTTGCTGAAGAAGAAGGAAAAGTCCCTTCCACACCTTGTGGAGATAGCATTTGCCTGTGGCCTGAAGATGAAGGCGAGACCCCTTCCACACCTTGTGGAGATAATACTCGCCTAGCAGCGGCAAAAAGTTTCCTAGTGCCCCTCTCATATGTCACAAACACTAGCACTCCAATAGTTTCAGTCTCTTTTAACTTTTCATGTTTGGAAGGTACACCTTCTTCATGATGCACTGATGAAAATATTTGTGGGCCTTTGAACATCTCATGAGAAATGAAAGTCTCCCATGGCATGTTAAGAAGGTTCAGCTAATGTAGAACAATGATTTTAATCAAAGAGTAGTGGTAAATGCTAGTCAACTGCTGGGGGTATGGTTTCTTCTTTACAATAAGTGCCATCTTCTCAATGTTTTTGAACATGAAGTAAGGAATATTCATCATTCTTACCCTAGTGAAATGCATCAGCAGTCTAATGTGGTAGGCATACAAGCGGGAGAACCTACCTTCATAAGTAAAGTACTTGATGATGATCTTCATCAATGGAGCAAACCTGTCTTCCAAGAACTTGAAGGGGAATACTCTCTTGAGTTTGTCTTTGTATCTAGCCTTGATGTAAGGCTTATAGTACTCCCTATCAATATCCTGCCCTTTGTTCCACTTTTCACCCACATCTAGAATACCTATAGCCTCTGAAATGACAGCTGGTGATAAGGTGAATATAATTCTGGCAAGGGTTACTTCATTGTTGTCCAAATGTGTCACAAACAACCTTGCTAACTCATGATGAAATTTAACCCTTTCTACCATTTCACAAAAACCAAAACATGGTTGGTGTTTAAAACAAGAAATGGCAAATGGGCAAGCTTGCAAATCCCTCAAACTAGTGGGCTTCTCTCTGATAACCTTTCCTCCTTTAGGAGGCTTCCTGTGTTGTATGTTTCTCTCCCTGGAACTGTCAATAAGGGTGTCTTCTTCAAGCTCATATTCACTGTCTCTTTCCATTGTTTTTATAGCTGTGATCACTTGTGGTGAATGAGGAGATAGGGTGGATGAATGAAAGATGAGTATGAAGAGATTTTATGGATGAGTAGGTGAGAGTGAATGGGAGTGTGAATAGGATTTAGGGAGTAAATAAGGTTTGGGGATAGTGTAGGGTTTAGGGATGTATGTAGGATAAAGTATGTAGGGTTTTGGGGAGAATGTATAGGGTTTGGGAAATTTGAATGTGAGAATGAGACTTAGGGAAAATATATGAGGGAATGGTGTTTAGGAAATTTATATGAGGGAATGGGGTTTAGGGAACAATAGGAAATGTATAAGATAGGAAAACAAATAAGGGAGTGAGCTTGTCAATTTTTATGAGACAGTTTGGGTGAACATTAGGGTTTTAACTTTACGAGTGAAAGAATCACCAAAACTTGATGCAAAACCCTTTTCAACAAGAAAGATTGATTTACTTACTTTCAAAGAGGTAACTTGGAAGATTTGAGGCAAATTGGGGAGATTTGGAGCGATTTGGGGCTTGGTTACCAGCTGTGCAGCACCTCACCCAGGTGCGCAATACCCGTTCAAATTAACACTGAGGAAGTCTGCCAGGTGCGTAGTGCCGGCCTCTGGTGCGCAACGCCGGTCTGAATTTCTCAAAAATGCAGCACTTGCACTTCTTTCACTCAGTGACACTTTAAAATCACCTTTTAGCTCTTGAATTTCAACTCAAACAATGAAATGATCAAAAGAGGGATGATCTTTATATAGCTTTTCAACTTTTTGATTTTTTATGTTCAAAACCCACTTTGTAATGTCTATTTGCCTTTTTCAAATACTCTGTTTTTTTGGATGTTTGATCTTTTGCTTGGATAGGTGAACTGATGCTTGATTTCTTTAACTTTTGCAGTGGCAAGTACTTGGCAATATCACCAGGTGACCAGGAGCAGCATGGAACCATTTATTACATATAAGATCAATAAAATTACATGAAATTTAACATTAAAATACAAATGCTCTGTTTTCACCTCAAAACTAGTTTTGAGGTGTGAACTTTATTGGGCTTACAGATTAAGAGATTAGAACTTTTCTGATGATTATTGTCATCCTCATGTGTCTACTGACCATTCTTAATCAATAGTCACTGAAATTTGATCATGGTAAAACCCTAATACCTAATGAGACTAAAACCCTAGACCTAAGACCTAATTGATGAAATGAACTAGAAAAAAGCATGAATCATTGACTGAAAAGTATGAAAGGAGGTCAGCAGATATATGTCATGAGGGAAAAAACTGAAAAGAACCCTACAATCAGTAGATCCATGACCTAATGGAATGCAATTCATTAGAATGGGACACCTAGTATGAAATGAAAAAGAGTAAATTTTGATCACTGATGGCAGTGTGAAGACACTGACACTAACAAGTGGAACGGGCATGATAGCTGGTTTAAGAACAACTATATGATTTTTTGCATTTGGGACGAGCTTTACCACAAATCCAGAATCAAAACATTTCAAAATCCAATTACATATCCTGGTGGGTCTAGAAAGGGGCTTTCACCATATCACAATCAAAATGCAGAGGAATTTCCCTATTTTACACGTGCATACACTGATAGACTAGACACGCCAATCGCAATCGCATCAGGGGAAGGGGTACATGGGAGTGGGATCTTGAAATAGAGCGATTATCGGGGGCTGTGGTTTATAAACTGCGGGACTTAATATTTCAGGGTATCAAGAGTCTCATCATTGAGCGGGATGCGGGACTTATCAGTGTGGGACTGTGGAATAGGCTGATGCAGGATGGGTACCACAGTCGCAATGGAGAAAGGGTGGGGGGAGTCCTTTATGTTTCATGTTTTGCAATTGTGAGATATGAAATGGGAGGTAAAGAACTTTAACATATGGCAAACAGGGACTTTTGCGAAATGCGATAGCGGGATAGCGCGGGCCCATTTTATATGCAATGTATTACATTGTAATACATTACAATATAAAGTATACAGACATGTTTTACGATATGGAAACAACTAGAGTTTATGTATGGAAATGCGACTAGAGTTTATAACTTTCCAAATGTATTTCACATAAATTTCATTGTATAACAAGAGAAATGTGACTTAATGAATATAAAAAGGGTTTTTGGGTATGGCTAGATTTTCGGGAATTAATATTGAAATAGGAGAATTTCCAAGGGAAAAAGGGTTTTGACTTAGGATTTAGGAATTCTCAAGGAAAAAGGGATTTTAAAGCGAATGAGGGGATTTATGAGGGAAATTGAGGTAGATGGGGAGATGAATGAAATATGAAATTGGGATATTGAGACAGGCTGAAATCTCCTTGAACATCATTATTTATCCTATTACTACACCCATGATGATGACATCAGGTGATGACATGAATCTTTTGATCATTTTGATGACTTGACCTGTTGATGACATCTAATGGATTATGAAACCGACCATTAGATGAGACTGAGATGGTGATCAAGAATTTTATTGATGAGTCATCATAATGAGTAATGACACGACCAGAATGGCATTGGACCATGAAATGGAGGGAGTAGTAACGGCCTAGAACTGACCAATGATCAAATTTTATTTGAAAATATAACAGTTTGACCTGATAACCCTATCAACAACTTTTTAAGAGCATATTTGATTGCTAGTGATTGACAGGACTGACAGGCACTAACAGCAACCACTCTCGCTCCCTAGAGATGTCAAATATGTTTCCATATTAGACCCCTTAGCAACATGCATATCAGATCACCTAGACATCAGTAACAAGTTATAACAGCCACATAACCACATAGAAGAGGATTCAAATCTTCCCCTAGCTCTTCTTCAAGGCATCATGCTATATTGAGTTTCCTTCATTTGACCTCTAATGTTTGTTGAGGTAGATCTAGTGTACCATGACATAGTCCCTAGATCCTTTCCCTCTACACATCTCCCTCCCGTTGTGGCTGTCTGCACTTGAATTTGAGGGGGTTCTCATTTTTTTTCTTATAGATTTCATGTTTCTACATTACTTCTTGTTCTTTATATAAGATAATTTTTAGTACTCCTCCTGTGTATTAAGTTCATTATACTTAGTAGTCTCATTGACATACGTGTGTGGCCATTTATTTGACATTAACATAATTATATCATCTCATGTTATCTTATCATTTCCTTTATTCCTTTAGTTCAACCATGTTTGGGTTGACAATTCTTGTTAGTGAGAAGTTCCCCTAATTAATTACACAAGTACAATTGAGATCACCTTAGTTTGCATGAAAGTAAGATTACAGAAGCACCTAAGTTATGTGATAATTGAATCCAAGATTATTCATGCATTGGCTAGTCCTACTTCTAGGAGATATTTTATTGCTAGTAAATCCTCCTCCCATTTGGGCCCTCCTCCAATGGTTAGCACTATATAATCAATCATACCCAAACAATACCATAAGACAAAGCCTTTCTTGGTGGCTCTCTTATCATTCCACCTTTTCAAATTATAGCAAAGTGCACAAGGCTATACTTTGGTCCATCAAAGTTCCCTTCTTGGATGGCAAGAAATAGGGTTATGCTCATAACACACCTTTCTTCCCAGTTGGATTTCCCCGACAAAAGTGAAGCATAGGAAATGAATCAAATAGAGGCAGTTTCCTATCTGATCACAATTGAAATATCAGGAATATATTATTGCACGCTCTTGATTAGTGAGAAGCCATGTAACCCATCCATGTCTTACAATGTTTTCCTACCTATATGATTGGAAGGAATTTACAGTTGGATCTGCTTGTGACCCTTATAACTTGGATGGATCTTATTATTTGGGTTTTGTTTCTTCCTGGGAAATATGCAATTATAGCTGATGCATAACTTTGAAAGATCTTGATTTTTATGTCTATATTCTTGTTTTGGTACGTTTTGGTTCTCTTATATTTAGGGCCACTTCTCATAGTTGTTTCATGTTTTTCCTATTTTTGCATGGGTGTGTTTTAGCTTCCATATTTATATAGCTTTCATACTTGCTAATATTTATCATGCAAAACTCTTTCATTGGTTATGATGTTCTCAACAAACTTGTGATTCCCCACCCTAAATAGTACTAACATGTAAGAATTGTTTATTATATTTTTTCTTTGATTAATGCAATTGTTGGATACTTTGAAGATATTAGTGAGGAAGCTAGAGTATCATTAGACAATAATCTAAATAGTGCACCTCCTTTTTTTGGATCTTAGGCCAAATATACAAAAGGTATATTTCTGGAGACAATCTTCGTGCACTCTTCAATGGTTGGCATGTTGGATGCTTTTGCAGAGGATGCTATTGAACATGGTGGATGGTAAGGGCTAGAACATGTAACACTTTATAACATTTTCTAATACCTATTTAAATGCATATGAGCCTTTAATATCTATTTTTATTTTCTTTTTGAAACTTAAAGTGCATACTTAATTTAATTAATCTTTGTTGTACTAATGGAACCATTTTTCACATACATTTGTAGTTTAATATTGTTTTTATTTCTTACGAAATTGTATGCATATATTTGGAATTATTGTAATGTTATTTATGATGAATCAACCCTATTTTAAGGGGTTTTTGCATGGAGAAGCCTCTAGAAAGGCACAAATGTTAAGGAAAAAAATATTTTAGTGGAGAATTTGGTATAGAAGGGTGACACTTGGATGGTTTTATTATCTCAAGGTCATAATGAAGGGTTGCTTCCCACATCTAGGAAATTCTAGATTATTCATTTATATTTTATTCCATATAAGTGTAAAGAAATCCTATAAAAGGAGGCCTCCTATCCATTGGAAATAATTCATTATGAAGAAATTGTGTAGACACTTGTATTTGGGGTTGAAGATAAAATTGCAGGTTTGAAGCTTAATTCTAGAAAAATATTCAGGGCTGATTTGCACCCAAGGTCATCATCATTTTGTTTCAGATTTATTCCTTCTTGGTTGGGCATCATATTTTACTATTATAGCGGGCTAATGCTAGTTGTTGAGTGGCTGAAAGATAGGTGTGTTGACCTTCTTCCTGGTTGTTTATGTTATCATATTTCAAAAGTATTATTCAAGGTTGATTATTCAATAGAAATTTATTTTCTTTTGCTGCCTATGCCTAAATTGATATTTTAAGCCTCACTTGGATGATTGATGATTGTATTAGTGTATCTATTGAGCATATTTGTTTGGTTGTAAAACAATTTTTGGATATGTTAGACCGATAGATAAGATAAAATAAGAAAATATAAGATAAATGTATTAATGTCCAAAAAATGACTACTGAAGTAGGTCAATGAGACTTTTTTAGGTACAATGATGTCCATAAAAAGTGGGGCTTCCAAAGTGACTCCTATATAAAATAAATATACCAGAAGTAAAATCACAATCAAATCTAAAAACCTAGAAGGCCAACTCCAGAGAGTTGAGAGACAATATTCTAGGAAACCTTCTAGGCTCTCCAAATTCTCCAAGCAATAAAAGTCCCTTTGTTAAGGAACCAACTTACAAAATAGAAGAAGAAACAGATCAAGGACTTCAAAATTAGCCTCTTCGAGGGGGAAACCTCTTTTACATTACACAAATGAACTTGGATGATACAAATGAAAAGATCTAATTTCTATATATAGGAGTGTAAGGGGTCACAATTATAATTAGAGCCTATATAACAATATTATTGCAAGGGCACAATAATAAAAATAGTGAGCTTCTATGGGTGATCCAAGAGGATCCTAGAGGATTGATCCAGGTGGATCTTCAGAAAGTACCAGTGGCATGGTAAGAAGGCTCAAAACTCAAAGTGGCAGGATCTAGATAAACTTAGCATCGGATCAAAGTGATTCCAATGGTGCGAACAACACTCAAATCCGAGTTCATATGAAGAAGTTAGAGCAAGTCAAAGTTTATGTGTGACTTGTCCAGGTGGCAGGAGGAGATGATGTGGCAAAAGTCTCAGCGAATGGGGAAGCGCCAAGTGGTAAGTTGCCATTGGTCCCGCATATTGAAAATCACAGCAAGAGAAAGAAGCGGCTTAAGGAAAATCGGCCCTAGGAAAGTTGCGATGCGATAATTGCATATCAAAATCGCAAAAGGAAAGTGTTAAAGAATCGGCCCCCAGTAGAGCCAAGGTTGCAACGCGATCAAATCACAATTGCAAATTGCAGTGGGAGCAGTCATATGGAGTACCACTGCAGGATATGTCGATTGCAATTTGTGATGGGCTTCAGACCCGATATTTTATACACTGTGTTTCATAACCCCTGGTGGGTCCACTATTATCACAAAGGTTTGGGTCGATACGCTGATGGAAAGCACCAATTGCAATTTGCGATGGGGGCTTCCAGACCTGATACTCTATGCATTATGTTTAATAATCCCAGTGGGTCCGTAGTGTGCCTAATGTATGGGTGTTTGGTTCATCCGTCAATTGAGATTTGTGACAAGGTATGTGATATTATATATGTCATGTTTAATACTTCCGATGGGTCCACCGTATCGCAGAGTGCCTGTTGTTTGTGTTTGGGTCTGTCCGTCGATTACAGGGAACGTCGATAGACTAAGGTCATCACTGATAAAGCCACTAGTTAAGAATTAATGTGCTGATTCTTGTATTATTCTGTGGGTTTATTGTTTGATGCGAAACAACTTGTATGAGCTGTTCGATGGAGGTTTTCTATGATTAAACAGGTTGTTACCTGTAGACTATTTCAGGGTCCGAGAATCTCTGTTTGAAATAGCTTGCCTGCCTAAACTTGTCATTTTGTTTAAACTACCCAGATTGTTAAGGATCCTGCCACCAACATATAAATTGGGCTATCTGCACAACGAGAGGGCAGAGACTGACATAGAATATTGTGCACAGTAGTAACCCATCCCGGCAGTAGGCCAGGACCTCACCTTGAGTAGCAAGGAGGTTCTTAGAGGGTGTAGAAAGCCTGATTATCTGAATTGATTGTTTGAATAGGCGATTCTGCACAATTTTTTGCCAGGAAGTTAGTGGTGTTGTTTGTCTCTAGAAATGGGCTCTCCATTTGCCATTTATCTTCTAGATGGGAGGTATAAAGATGTTTATGTAAAAATCTACTTGTACTTATCTCTTTCCATGCCATTTAGTGAATGAAGGCCTCCCCACTATTGAGCAGGGCCCAAAAATGTCATCCAAATTGGATGAACTTTGTAATCAAATCTATGTGTCTTGATCTCATGTGTGATTATGTCTCTTTTATCTTCATTTTATATGCTTATGTTCCATGGTTTTTAAGTGCTTTGTTATATGTAATTCTGATGCATCTATAAGCAAAACAATCTTGGATCAAGTGGTATTAGAGTAGGGCTTAGTTGATGTGAATTGCATGAGTACGTTAACCAAAAACAAGATTCAAAGGATGTGCGCTACGAAGAGGAGACATGGAAGATGTTGAAGTAAGTTGGGAACAGAAGTGTCTTTTGCTGATAGGAAATTGCATGCGTGAATGACTGAATGTGCAGCCATGGGGGGTGATAAATAAATGCACGACCTTCCTGCGAATGTCCAAAATGGTGGAAATCATGTATAAGGCATATGAGAAGAGAAGAGAGGAGGAGACAGAGAGATTGGAGAAAGATGCGTCATCCACATCTTCCGATGCTTATGTATCTTATTCATCACCTTCCTCAAATGGGGAGATTAACCAGAGACTTGAAGAAGAAGGTAAAGAAGGTCTGGAGGAAGAAGGATTATTGTAGTCATTGTGACAGAGGTGGTCATCAAAGAGTCACATGTTGAAGGCTCCATCCATAAACATCCGTGCATGAACCAAGTGAAACAATTGTTCGATCAACGAATGTGCCACAAGGAGGAGACCCATTCACATTGATAAGTGAGAGATGGTTCTTCTAGGTGTGGTAGAATGTAATGGCCTTGTTTCTAAATCATGTGTTGCATGTTTAAAATGCAAAAGTGATGATGTATTTTCCATCACTTGTTGCAGCAATAATGATGTTTGGCCTTATTTTATGTTGCATTTGAAACTGTGAAAGTGATGATGTGTTTCCATCACTTTTTGAAGCAACAATACTGTTTGGCCTTATTTTTGTAAATCATGTGTTGCAGTGATGATGTATTTTCCATCACTTGTTGAAGAAACAATGATGTTTGGCCTTGTATTGATAGCTGGAGTATTGTTTCCATTTTTATGTAAACTTGACCATAGAGCATGTGTTATAAACTCATGGCAAGTATGGGATGCTTGGCTCATTTTTGGTCATATAGCTAAACATGTAATTTGTGAGATATTGTACTACAGTTTTATAGGAGATGCAGGTGTCAGCTTATCACTTATGGCTCCGAAGGAAAGTGTTAAAGAATCAGTCCCTGGCAGAGCCAAGGTTGTGATGCGATCAAATCGCAATCGCAAATCGCAGCGGGAGCAGTCATATGGAGTACCACCCCAGGATCTTCCGGTTGCGATTTGCGATGGGCTTCAGAATCGAAATTTTATACACCGTGTTTCATAACCCCGGTGGGTCCGATGTTATCGCAAAGGTTTGGGTTGATACACCGATGGAAAGCGCCGATTGTGATTTGCGATGGGGGCTTCCAGACTCGATTCTCTATGCATTATGTTTAATAATAATGGCAGGTCCACAGAGCACCTAATGTATGGGTGTTGGGTTCATCTGCCGATTGCGATTTGCGATGGGGTTCTCGGATGCGATATTTTATATATGTCATGTTTAATACTTCTGGCAGGTCTGTTATATAGCAGAGTGCCTGTTGTTTGGGTTTAGGTCTATCCGCCGATTGCGGGGAACGTCGATAGACTAAGGCTATCATTAATAAAGCCACCGTTAAGGATTAATGCTCTGATTCTTGTGTTATTCTGCCAGTTTAATGTTTGATGTGAAATGGCCTGTATGAGCTGTTCAATGGAGGTTTTCTATGATTAAACAGGTTGTTACCTGTAGACTATTTCAGGGTCTGAGAATCTCTGTTTGAAACAACCCGCCTGCCTAAACTTGTCATTTTGTTTAAACTGACCAGATTGTTAAGGATCCTGCCACCAGCATATAAATTGGGCTATCCGCACAATGAGAGGGGGGAGACTAACATAGAATATTGTGCATAGCAGTAACTCGTCCCGACAGTAGGCCGGGACCTTGCCTTGAGCAGCAGGGAGGTTCTGGGGGGTGTAGAAAGCCCGATTATCTGAATTGGTTGTTTGGATAGGAGATTCTGCACAATTTTTCGCCAGGAAGTCAGTGGTGTTGTCTGTCTTTAGAGCTGAGCTCTCCATTTTCCAGCTATCTTCCAGATTGGAGGTATAAGGATGTTTATGTAAAAATCTATTTGTACTTCTCTCTTTCCATGTCATTTAATGAATGAAGGCCTCCCCACTATTGAGCAGGGCCTGGAGATGTAGTCCAAATTGGATGAACTTCATAATCAAATTTCTGTGTCTTGATCTCATGTGTGATTATGTCTCTTTTATATTAATTTTATATGCTTATGTTCCATGGTTTTTAAGTGCTCTATTATATGTAATTCTGATGCATCTATAAGCAAAAAAATCCTGGATCAATTGGGCACAATAATAACAATATGGGGACCACATGGGCACAACAATACAATACGGGGGTTGCACTAATAAAAATAAGGGCTACAGTAGTAGTATAGGGACCTAATATGCCCCTCTCCTTCAAAAAAGTGTTGTCCTCAATGCTTGAGTAGTTATGGATGCGTCTGTATAAAATTATCATCCTCCCATGTGGAATCTTCAGTGGGTAAGTTCTTCCACTTGATAAGATACTCCAAAATTGACTGATTTTGTAGTTGTTCAGTTCTTGTTTCCATGACTGCTTCAGGTTCCAAAATGATTTTTCCTTCCTTGTCAAGTTATAAAAATATTGTTTGAACTGGGATCTTGTCACCTATAACCTTCTTTAAGAATAAAACATGGAAAATGACGTGCACCCAGGAAGATGCAGGAAGCTCCAATTTGTATGCCATATTACCAATATTTTGCAACACCTTGTAAGGACCATAATACTTTGATGATAATTTATTATCCTTCTTAGATTACTTGAGGGAAATTTGTTTATATGGTTGTAGCCTTAAAAATACCCAGTCACCTACATCAAAACTTATTTCGCTATGATGTTGATCTGCCTGTTATTTCATTCTATTCTACGCCAAAATGAGATTATCCTTTAAGAGTTGGAGAACTTGTTGTTGATGCTCAATGTGATCTTCCACCGCTTGAAACTTAGAATTTTCTCTTAAAGATGATGTCATGGATGGCAGATGATATCCATAAAGTGCCATAAATGGGATCATTTTTGCTGCAGTATGGAAGGAAGTGTTATACCACCATTCAACCAGAGGTAACCACTTGACCCATTGTGTTTGTTTATCAGATACAAAGCAACGAAGATATCCTTCCAAACATTTTTTCACTATCTCCATTTGTACATTAGATTGAGGATGATAGGATGAGTTATGAGATAATTGAGTACCCAGACAAGAAAATAATTCCATCCAAAAATTTCCAGTGAAAATGGGATCTTTGTCGCTTACAATAATCTTTGGGTTTCCATGTAGCTTTTGAATTGTTTCCATAAATGTAGTAGCAATTGTATTGGCTTTAAATGGATGAGATAATGCAAAAAAATGTGTATATTTGGTAAGTCTATCAACTACCACCATGATGACACTCTTTCCTTCGGACTTGGGTAAACCTATGATAAAATCCATTGAGACCTCCTATCAACGTTGACTTGGAATGGCTAAAGGTTGTAATAGACCTAGGGTCTTAATTTTCTCAACTTTATTTTGTTGGCAAACCAAACACTCTACCACAAACTTTTGAACATCATATTTAAGGCCTTCCCAAAAAAAATCCTTCTTAACCCTATCGTAAGTTTTTAAAAATCCTGAGTGCATTCCTAAGGGAGAGGTGTGAAATTCCAAAATAATATTTTGTTTGAGGTGTGAATTCTTACAAAGATATAAGCGATCTTTGTTCCATAATGAATCATTTTTCCAACTAAATGTATCATATATACGGGGATCTTGCTGCAAGTTTTGAATGAGTGTCCACACTTCTTCATAATTATTCCATTCATCCCTTGCTTCGGTTACCCAATCTGGTTGGATAATAGAAATGGCACAAAGAAATCCTTCCACGTCCTCATCCTTTCTTGAGAGTGCATCTCCAACAACATTTTTCTTCCCTTTTCTGTAGATGATTTCAAAGTCATAACCCAACATCTTTGTGACCCATTTTTTCTACTCTTATGAAGATAATATTTGTTCCAAAAAGTATTTAAGACTATCATGATTTGTTTTTACCTTGAAGTGTCCTCCCATTAGGTAAGGTTTCCATTTCTTTAGTGCATGTAGTATTGCCAACATTTCCTTCTCATAAATAGGTTTGTGTAAATACTTTCCTTTTATTGGATGACTTTAAAAAATAATGGGTCTTCCTTCTTGTATTAAAACAACACCAATTCCATTTCTCGAGGCATCACATTCCACAATAAAGGTTTTTGTGAATTCCAGCATAGCTAAGATCGGTTCTTGGCACATTGCCTCTTTAAGATGTTCAAAGGCCTTAGTTGCTTCTGGATTCCAAGAAAATGCATCTTTCTTCAATAATGATGTTATACGTGTCACTATTCTCCCATAATTCTTAATAAAATTGTGATAATACCCTATCAACCCGAGAAATCCTCGAATATTCTTTGTGGTTGTGGGGATTTTCCATTCCTTAATGGCTTTAATTTTGTTAGGATCTAACTTAACACCTTCATGAGATACAATATGACCCAAATATTCCACCTCTTGTACTTCAAACAAACATTTGGAGGTTTTTGCATATAATTGTTTCTCCTCCAACAATTTGAGCACCCTATCAACATGTTGAACATGATCCTTCCAAGACTTTCTATAGATTAGTATATCATCACAAAATACTAACAAAAATTTTCTAAGGAAGGGTTTGAAAATGGAATTCATTAAACCTTGAAATGTTGAAGGTGCATTAGTAAGGCCAAAAGGAATGATCAAAAATTTGTAATGACCCTCATGAGTTATGAATGCTATTTTTGGAATGTCTTCATCCTTCATTCTAATTTGATGATATCCGTAATGAAGATCCAACTTGGTGAAGTAAATTGATCCATGTAATTCATCCAACAATTCATCAATAACAAGAATGGGAAATAGGTATTGGGATTTTCGTAGTGCATTATATTAGATATCATTTTGGGATTCAACTTCGTTAAGTAAGTCATTCATCTATGACCATTTCCATGAGAGGTAGTCATAACTAACTAATTTGTCATGATTTTTGAATAGTCCACTTAGCATTCATTGCATCATGGACTGTTCAATGAGCATCACCTGATGCAATGAATTCTAAGTGGACTATTCAAAAATCATGAGAAATTAGTTAGTTACGACTACCTCTCATGGAAATGGTCATAGATGAATGACTTACTTAATGCAGTTGAATCCCAAAATGACATCTAAGAATGGGAAATTTATCTTTAATAGTGAGCTTGTTGAGCTCCCTATAATCTGGACACATGCACCATGATCCATCCTTCTTGTGTACCGATACTATTGGAGTTGAGAAAGAACTTTGACTAGGTTAAATTATACTAGCCCCTAGCATTTCTGCAACCATACATTCAATTTCATTCTTTTGGGCATACATATATCTATACGGCTTGATGTTTGGGGGAAAAATTCCTGGAATCAAATGAATAGCATGATCATGATCACGAATAGGTGGGAGAGCTTTGGAGTCTCAAATACTTTGGAATGGTTTTCCAAGACTTTTTGGAGATCTGGAGAAATAGATGATTTCAATGTTCGAACATCTAGTGAGCATAATTGTGCAATTACGCCTTGTTGTTCTTTCTTTAGAAGCTTTGTCATGCCATTAAAGTTGATTATATTTCTTAGTTTCTCTGCCATACCCATTAATTCAAATTACTTTCCTTCCCAAAAAAATTTCAATAAAAGTTCTTGAAAATTAAAAGCTATTGTCCCCAAAGATTGTAACCATTGGACTCCTAGTACAACATTAGCACCACTCATTGGAATGAAAACATTTGACTATTCAATACATATTCCCCCATGGATAGCTTGATATTATGACACTTTCCAGATTAATTTATAGTTCCTCCATTTTCAACCATTACTTGACACTTTGGTGCTAGATATAGGAAGAAATTCAATTCCTTGGCCATATTACAATGAATAAAATTATGGGTACTACTCGAATCAATCAATAATATTACCTTTTTCTTCTTGATATGTCCTTCTATATTGAGAGTTTTAGGAGTGGTAATTCCTACCAATGAATTACAAGATATGGTTGGATTCATTTATTCTTTCTTTAGGGTTGGTTCCTGGTGTATATCCTCTTCTTTTGATGTTTCTTGATCCTTTTCTTCCTCATCTTCACAATCTATGTAAAATAATTTCTTCTCAACACACTTATGACCTTTAATGTATTTTCTATCACAACTATAACAAATCCCTTTTGCTATTTTTTCCTCCAACTATTGTGGTGTCAACATTGTAGGTTGTGGAAGGCTATGAGCATCAACACTTCCATATTTATAGTTGTGAGTGGTAGAATTCCTTCTTGCTATAATTTTTCTTTCCACTTTTATGACCACCTTGAATGCCTTCTCCAATGAATCAGGTTCCCAAAGGTGAACCTCACGTTGGATGTTATCCTTTAAAGTCCCTAAGAAGACATCAATCCTATGCTCCTCTAGAATATCATTTATCCTGATATTCAGTTTTTGGAAGTCCTCAATGTGCTCTTCTAGTGAACCCTTTTATTTGAGATTTATAAATTGGCTAAAGAAGGTGTTTCTCTTTGTATCCTCATAATGTGCTATCATTTCCTCCGTAAAAATTGACCAAGTGACAAGTGGTTTATGAGAACAAAGCCATCGATACCATACAAACTAATTTGATTCTCAATATAAAGATGCAATGCGTACCTTTTGTGTGTGTTGCACATTATGGAGATCAAAATATTTCTCCATCTGTAGTATTCATGTTACCAGATCCTTGCCATCAAACTTACTCCTATCTATCTTTGGAATATGGTGGGTCTTCAATCCCAAGTTAGAGTATATGAAATCATGATTAAAATGATTTTTTTTCTCATCACGAGTTTCATCTAATACATTTTTGCCATTAGGAAGCATTTGTTATAGCAACTTTGTCAATCCTTCCTTCTAACCTTCCATGTCTACTTTTAAACCATTCTTCAAATCCATGTTGCCTTTAATTTTTGCTTCTATGCCATATTTCAAACCTTCCATGTTTTCTTTTAAACCATTCTTTGAACCATCCATCTTAGCTTCCATTTCATTTTTGGTTACTCTTTATGAGAGGAAAATTTGTAGCAGTTGGTCACGTAATTTTGATATATCATGTTGCATTTCTTCCTCTTCTTCATGTGTCATAGTAGAAATTTTAGGTTTCTTACTAGGTGTTTCCATTTTATTTATTAGGCTCATCAATTACTGATATTTATTCTTGACTATATTCTTCTAATCACTTCAAACTATATTTTCAAACAAAACTTATGCAAATTTTTAAAAAATACACAACTTTTTCTTGCTTTGTAGGAGCTCGATATTGAATCTATTGTATCTTTGTAATTTCAGGCCTCGAAGGTATGAAATTTCGTCCTGTACTATGATTCCTATTTCCAACCCCATAAGTCATATCGAGATTGGATTATTCAAGAAAGAGTTATTCCCAATATCCCACGATGACCTGATTATAGACAGGTTTAGTAGAGTGAACCTGTATATCGTGCCACGTGTCACTGTTTCGACTTTTGGACCAAAAAATGATACCTAAACAACTAAATTCCATCCCTTTTCTGTCACTTTTTACAAAATTCAAATCTGATGCTCATAGAGAAAGTTATGGTGATTTTACCAAGGTCACCTGTTTGATATTGAATTCTGGAGCTTGAAAAAACCCTAACTTCCTCGAATCATATCTCCGAAAGTATAGCGAGCCAAGATCTGAAATTCACACACGAGGATCACCATGATTTAGGATCCACTTGGTTTTAATTTCATCTTTTGAAGCTCCATATAATAAACGTTATAGTGAAAATTCCACGATGACCTGTTTGAAGCAGCGAAACCCTAGAATCCAAAGCTTTGATACCAAATGTTATACAACCAACTCACAAAATAGAAGAAGAAATAGATCAACAACTTCAAAATTAGCCTCTTTTAGGGGGGAAACTCCTTTAGATTACAAAAATGAACAATTCTTGGATGATACAAATGACAAGGCCTCCTTTCTATATATAGGAGTTTAAGGGGACACAATTATAATCAGAGCCTACATAACAATAATATTGTAAGGACACAACAATAACAACAATGGGCTTCTATGGAACACAATAATAACAATATGGGGACTACATGGGCATAAAATTACAATAAGGAGGTCTCACTAGTAAAAATAAGGGCTACACTAGCAGTATAGGGACCTAACACCCTTTCACACTCACAATGGTTGGGTTAACAATCAAAGTTTGTAAATTTATACTCTGTGGGTATGACCTTTGTTATTTTGCATCTATAGAAACTTGCATGACTAGAAGTAGCCAGACACCAACTTCATGTAAGAGTTATGGTGGTAGAGGTACTTTTGTTATAGGATCACCAAATGAAGGGCCCTCAAAGCTCAAATAAAGAAGAAAAAAGCCGAATCTACATAAAATATGTCAAACATTCACACAACTAGGACTCCAAAGTCGTACATGTTTCCTGCTTGACAAGTCTTCTACAAATATTTATGAGTAAGATCCACCGTATTTATGGATACATTTGCGGAATTTTTTTTTGTACCATGCAATTAGCCTACTTGACAAAACTCCATTTTTTTCTACAAAAATATAAAATCTTTCGTTTGAATGTTACTGGACTCAGGTGTGGGCATATTACAAGAAATGGGATTGGAAAAAGGATGGGGATATAATGCAAATAATATCTTAGATATGATTCATTTGTTGTTGGAGATCCTTCAGGCACATGATCCATCAACTTTGGAAATGTTTCTAGGAAGGATTCCTATGTTTTTTTTTTTAATTTTGTGATTATTTCACCTCGCGGTTATTTTGGGCAACCAATTTTAGGAATGCCAAACACTGGTGGATAGGTATTTTTTTTTTTTTTTTTTTATAATTGCAATTCCCATTCCATGATATCTTGTCTTGATTGTTTGATTGTATTTTGAACTTCTACTTTGATTTTATTTTGTCTTTTAACTATAAAATTTAACATACTTGGTATCATATCCATTTAAACAACATCCAAAACTTGAATATAATATTAGTATTACAGTTGTTTTGTTTTAAAATATTTTTAGATTTAAATTTTATAGATTGAAAAGATAAAAACAAATGTTAATGCCTTCGTTTGATTGTTACTTGACTCTGGTGTGGGCACGTTACAGGAAATGTGATTGGAAAAAGGATGGGGAGACAATGCATCACATCACCTGGATATGGTTCATTTGTTGTTGGAGATCCTTCAGGCACCTAAGCCATTGACCTTAGAAATGTTTCTAGTAGGGTTTCCTATGATTTTTAATGTTGTGAATCTTTCACCTCATTGGTTATTTTGGGCAAGAAAATGTTTTGGGAATGCCAAACAAAACATCGGTGGACATGTAAACATATTTTTTATAATTGCAATGTCCATTCGAAGATATCTTCTTCGATTTATTGTTTGATTTTATTTTGAACATTTCTTTTGTTTTTTTGTCTTTTAACTATGAAATTGAAAATATTTGGTATCATGTCCATTTAAACAACAACCAAACCTTGAAGATGTAATTAATATTACACGATATTGATTGAAATAATTTTAGTTGTTTTGTGTTAAAATATTTTCATGGCTATTAGAAAAGTTTACTTTCATGTTGTTATTAGCAGACATGTTGTTTATATACTTGACCGAGTTCATACGTTAGACAATGAAATGTTGTTTCAAATAAAATGACAAGGATTAGATGTCAAATCTCAGATTATTTGTTTTCACAAGTTATCTACAAATTGAGCTTTTTAGCATGTAACTTAGTTGACATGATTGCGCCTAAGCTTTCCTTGAAGGTTGAATACTAAGTTACTAAGGTTTTTTTTTCTATGGTGACATTGTATTTATTTTGTTTATGTAGGTCATCTGGCCACATAGTGGCCACTATCGCCCAACTAAAGAAAACTTGTTCAAGTTTCTTGCTTCTATGGGGAAAAATGGCTTTGACATTGTTGATGTTGAGGTATATTTCATATAAATCCTTTATAGTCTACTTTAGTTTATATTCTAGTGTTCATCATCTTTCATGACTTACATTCTACATTGTATCTTCTTTTATTTTCAGAAAAGGGACTCAATATTGATGGTAAGAAGCAAGAATTGAAGAAAGAGGAGAACAATAACACTGGAGCGACAAACACAAAAAAAGAGAAAGAAGAGAATTGGTCTAGTCATATCCTTAGCGCCAATATCCCGCATAAGACACATATAGAGACTGTTGGTCAAGTCTTTAGAGTTGATGAACTCACGTGCAATGCCTTGGAAACATGATGGTAATGTTTTGAAGTAGTGAAACAACATTTCATGTGTAAATTTTAGTCCAACCAATATTAAGTTGGAAACTCATATTGTAATACTTGACATTTCATATAATATAATTTATGTGGTTGAAATTATTTATAGTTGCACTTGATATTGTTTAGTATTGTTGTTGTTGTTGTTTTTTTAGTCGCAAAATCATACTAATTAATTTATGTTTATTAATAATGAACACATAAAATCAATCTAAAACTAATAAATTAGTAGTTTATATTTATTAACAATGAACACAAATAAAATGAATATACAACTAAATTAGTTGTTTATAATGATTGTTAATGAAATTAAATGAAATGAATATAAACTACTAAATTAGTTGTTTATATAATGAATATGAAACTACCAAGAAAAGATAAATGACTACTGAAAATGATAAATTTATGATTACAAATGACGACTAAATTTTGCATATATATGACTATTAGTAGCTAATTTACAGTATCTTATAACACAACCAAAATTTAGTCATATTTCTTTGGTCATTAATTGGTTTCAAATGATGACTAAAATTTGCATATATATAACTATTAGTCGTTAATTTACAATATCTTATAACATGACCGACATTTTTGGTCACATTTCTTTGGTCATTAATTGGTTATATTGGGTGATAATATAGTAATATATTTTGTTGTATATTTGGTCATTAATTGTGACAATTAATGACTAAATCAATGGCTAAATTAATGACCAAATTTATCACTAAATATACTACTAGATGATGAAATTGAAACAAAAAATTAATGACTAAGCCAAAAATGACTAAAAGTTGATCGTGTTATAAGATACTGTAAATTAGCTACTACTGGTTACCGACTGAAAAATGGTTCTTTATATGCAAATTTTAGTCTTTTTTTTGGTAACTAATTAGCCATTTTGTACTAGTGATTGTTCTTGCAAGTGGAGCAAAAAATATTGTAGTCTTTGGAGAAAAGACTATGTTATGGCATAAAAAACTAAGACATGTTGTAGAGAAGGGCATTTGAATACTACATGGTAATGGCATGGTAGAAAGTATGTCTAATTTCTCTATGGATTTTGATTATTGTGAACATTGTGTATATGGGAAACAAAATTGAATGAGGTTATCTTTTGCTGCTAAGAGGGCAGAAGGAATATTACAACTAGTGTAGAGTGTTGTTTTTGGACTTGTATCGGTTCCATCACTAAGTAAATTTGTATACTACGTCTCATTTATAGATGAATTCTCAAGGAATATATGGATATATTTCCTATGGAAGAAACTAAAGTCTTTGATAAGTTTAAATAATTTAAGGCTCTAGTGGAAAATCAATCAAGGAAGGAGATTAAGGTGTTGAGGATAGATAATAGTGGAGAGATGTGGGAAGGAATTCAAATAGTTCTGTAAGAAGTGTGGTATAGCACGCCAAAATATTGCTCCATACACACCTCAACAAAATGGAGTTGCAAAAAGATGAATATGACACTGATGGAAAAATAAAGGAGCATGCTTAGTGGTGATGGGTTAGGATAGAAATTTTGGGTAGAGATAGTTACCTAGTTAATAGACCGCCTTCATCAACATTGGAGGATAAGAATCCACAGGAGGTATGGAATGATAAGAAACACTCTCTCTCACATCTCATGGTATTTGGTTGCAATGCATATGCACATGTTCCAAAGGATAAAATAACCAAGTTGGATCATAAATATGAAAGGTGCATATTTATTGAGTATAAATATGGTTTAAATGGTTACACGATTTGGAACCTAGAAATAAAGAAGGTTATGTACAATCAAGATGTGTATTTAGAGATGTGAAGGATGTCATGAAACAGGAAGTCCTACCAAGGGAAAATGAACCATAGAAGATATAGTTTGAACTAAAGGATGAAGAATCAGACTCCATAAAAGAACATGAATAAGAAGAAGAACTACACACTCCAGGATTGAGGAGATCAATTCGAGAAAGAAGGTAGCCAAATAGTTATACTCCACCTAATTTTTTCTCAAATTTTGGTTTACTCATTATTAATTATGATGACACTAGAACTATTATGTAGGAAGTGGATTCAGAGGATGGTAAACTATGGAAAAAGACCATGGTTGAAGAAATGGTAGCCTTGGATAAGAATGAGGCTTGGGATCTGGTGGAGTTGTTGATTGGATGAAAACTCATTGGAAACAAATGGGTGTTTAACAAGAATTTGAATGCATAAGGAAAATAACAGAAATACAAGCTCAGTTAGTAGCAAACGATTATTCTTGGGTGTAAGGAATTGATTTTGGTGATATTTTTTATTCTGTTGTCAAGTTAGTTTCCATTAAATTTCTTTTATATATTGATGTTTCTTTTTATTTTGAGGTAGAGAAATTGGATGTGAAGACAACATTCCTACATGGAGATCTAGAAGAAGATATCTACATGAAGTAGCTAGAAGGATTTGTAGTGAAGGGTGAGAAAGAATTGGTATACAGGCTAAAAAAGTCTCTATATGGGTTAAAAAAATCTCCATGGATGTGGTATAAAATTTTTGTTACACATATACAGGGACTTTGATTCACAAGGAGAAAGGTGGATCACTATGTTTATTTTTAATTAATTGGTTATTGTGTTATTTATTTGGTCTTGTATGCGGATGATATGTTGTTGATTTGAAATGAACAAGAAATTATCCAGGATGTGAAGACCCAATTGTCTTGTAAATTTGACATGAACGATCTTGTCTTGGTGCTACAAATTTTATGTTGGGAATGGAAATTAAAAGAGATTTAGCAAAGAGGAAGCCCTCATTAAATCATAGGAAGTATGTCAAGACAATGTTGCAAAGGTTTAATATGAACTAATGTAAACCAGTGAAGCTCCCTATTCCTGTAGGTGTAAAGATATCTGTAGAACAATGTCCCAAGACACAGGAAGAGGACATGTCCCATGTTTCGTACACGAGTGCAGTTGGACGTTTCATGTATGCAATGGTCTGTACCATACCAGACGTTGCACATGCAGTGGGAGTATTGATTAGGTTTATATCAAAACCAAGGTAGGAGCATTGGATAATAGTAAAGAGGGATTTTAGGTATCCGCGTGGCATTAGTGATTATTGTTTGTACTACCGAGGAAGATCATGATTGGACAATGTTGGATATCAGTGGATTTATTAATGTAGACCAAGCTAGATATTTGGATAAAAAAATATTTACAAGTGTGTATGTGTTTAACCTATTTGGCAGAGCAATCAATGGACGAGGAAGAGATATTTTGTAGTGGTGTTTTCAACTACAAAATATGAATACATGGCAGCCACTCATGCAAGCAAGGAGGCAATTTGGTTACATATATTGTGTTGAGGTATGGGTTTTCTACAACAAGCTATAAGGATATATTGTGATAGCCAAAGTGCAATTTTATTGGCAAAGAACCCTTCTTATCATTCAAAGTCAAAGCATATTGAAAGGTGTTGCTGGTAAAGGTGGACATTTTGAAGAATGTTGCAAATGCATTGACAATGTCTATGAATATTGAGAAGTTCTCTTAGTGTAGAGAAATAAGGGGCATTGTTTCCCAGACATGGTGACTGTGTGCTCTTGCATCACCTTGTGTGCAAAGAAAACAAAAAGTGGGAGAATGTTGGGTATGTTTTATATTTTTTGCCTAAATTTTGTTTGGTTAGTTTTTTGTGTCTGTTTTTGGTGGTTTATGGCAAGTGGTTTTCTCTCTTAGCAATTTTTTAGCGCATGGTGGTTTTTGCAATGGATTTGTAGATCTAGTCATAGGAACTATGATTATATTCTAATCCAGGGTTAATGGATTGGGGGTTTATGAATGCTACGACATTTTTATAATTTTAGAGGAACATAATGAAAAATAAATCTAGTTTTCTTGGTTTTGGGTTCCGGGAGAAAAAAAAATTGTGTATATTTTTTGTGATTTCCATTGTATATTTTCTATTAGTTTTAAGAATTTTTTTGTGATGGAAAATGTACCTAGTTTTGGTCTTCATAATTATCATTGTACTTGTGTCATTATATATTTCATGTACAAAGAAAAAGAAAAAAAATAAGTTTTATTTTTCAAGCATGGGTTTCATGCTCAAGTCAAATTGTTAATAATTAGAGCAAGCATGATTTTCATGCTTCTAGAGTTTATTGAGTCAAATAAATATTTGTCATGAGCGATTCTATTGTACTTGAGTCAAGTCCCATTTGGACTTTTGAGAGAAAGTGGAAAAAGAATTTTGAGTTAGAATTTTTAATTTTGTCCCCACAAGACCAAGTCGGCCCTAAAAGGGACCCATTTCACCTCTTGGATGTGTATATATTTAGTGCAGTTTGACCTCATTTGAATCCAAAAATAAAGTTTGATTTCTATGCCAAGAAGACAGAGAAAGCCAATAAATAAAGTCAAGAAGAAGAGTTAAAGTCAAGAGAGAGAGAGCGAGGGTCAAAGTAGGAAGAAGTTATGCCACACGTATAAAAAATATGCCCTAGTTTCTGTCACACATCCAAAGTTGCTGAAGTTGCAATGGCCAAAAATTGTAGACCTAATTGTAGGGGCCTAAAATTTGAAGTTTGAGCAAGTTTAGAAGGCTTTGACTATTGTTGACTTGGGTTGACTTTGACTGGTTGGAAGATATTTGAAGGAGGGTTGACTTGGGTATTATGGGAGGTCTTAGTTTTAGATTTTGGGTCTTGGATTTCTCATTTTGATCTGATTCTATAAGAAGAAAATATTTTTTTGGGTTTTCCCCTTAGAGGTGTTTTTCCCTGACTTGGAGCCTATATCTTGTGTTCATTATCTTTTTGTGATTTTCATGGTTTATGGTTTTAGTAATTGTTTGATGAAAATAACATAATAAAAGTAATAATAAGTCAACATATCTTCACAATCAGTTATCAAGTAAAGAAAAATCGCCTAATTGCTTCCCTATAGATTTCTCAACATGGTATCATAGCTAAGGTGAGGAGAAGGTGGTTTGAAGATCACTCTTTTTGGCATAAGTAAGAAGACATTCATCAAAGCTACTTTTGAAGACATCATTTGATAAGGAAACAAAGAAGAGATTAAGGAAGAATTCTCATCAATCATCTTGAAGGAAGAATACTACATCAACTATCCATCTCTTTGTCACCGTCATTGAAAGCTCTTGGTTACTCATCATCATTTTGAAATAGATCATCATCTCTCTCTTGGAAGCTCTTTGATCATCACCCATTTTGGAAGAATTCTCTATATAATCCATCAGTTAAGAAACATCAAGAATCCTGGGAACATCATCTACACTCTTGGAAGCAACATCATTCTTTTTTGAGGAAGCTTGAAGATAATATTGTACTATCTATCCTAGAATTCATCATTCTAGGACATATTTAAAGTCTTTTGGAAGTCTTGGGAGCATCATGATATTTGAAGACCTCATCATCAAGTAGGAAAATATTTTGAGTACTACATTACTCTTTATGTCTCAATCTTCAAATCAAATGAACTCATTTTGTAAAGAAGGCAATAAGCTTGATGGATCAACAAACTTTCAAGCATGGAAGAAGAGAATAGATTTGGTGCTTATAGAAAATGAAGTCATAGATTATGTTCTATGCAATATTACTTAACCAGAGAAGTATAAGACTCAAGAATTGGCCAAGTACATTAAAGGAGAAGTTAGGGCTCAAAGGATTCTCATTGAATCCATCAAATATCATCTTATTCCATTTGTTGTAGATTTGGGCACATCTAAAGCAATCTATGACAAATTGGTAAAACTATGTTCTGTTAGTATGAGAGGTTAAAAAATATCTCTGAGGAATCAACTTTGCAAAAGAAAGGTTTTATAAGGATGAAGAATTGGCCTCATATCTAATAAAGGTCTCACAGTTGAAGGATCAACTACAAGGACTTGGGGAATTTGTTTCCAATTCTCAATTAACAACTTGTATACTCAATGCTTTACCTTGAGAATGGAGTAGTTTTGCGACACACATCTATTCAATAAAGGACACTCAAAACTTCAATACGTTGGGGTCATTGTGCATTCTAGAAGAGACAATATTGAAAGCCAAAGATGACACCGAACCCAATGAAAAGTCACAATCTTTTTCTTCTAGATTTAAGAAGAAGAATGTGATGTTTTGAAGGTTTAAACCTTAGCGAAATAACAACAATGACAAGAATAATAAGCTACGAGGAAAACAAGACATCTCTTAATTACACTTTAAAAGAGATTGTCCCAAGGATCCTCAAAATAGGAAGAACAATAAGAGAAACGGAAGGAGTGGAGCTCACATAGCTGAAGAAAATGAAGAACCTGAAAAGAAGCTGAAGAATAAATATCCTAAAGATACCTATTATTTAGAAAATTATCTTCTGGATCCATCACATAGTTGTAATAATTGTCGACGTGTTTCGAACCATCTAATGTGGTTCATCATCAAGATGAGATAAATGAAGACGATTATGATTTGACAGGGGGATAAAAAGAGCTAAAAAGAGATAGTTGTTAGAAAATAATAATGACTAGAAGAAGAAAAAAAGGTGAAAAAAAGGTCAAAAAGTCAAAAAATAATAATGGGTAATAAATTTTGGACTTTTATTACCCATTATTTTTTTTTGAATTTTGACTTATTTTTTGAATTTTTTTAAAAATTATTTTAGCCATTATTATTTTCTAATGTTTACCTCTTTTTATACCCATATCATATCAGAATTCTCTTCATCTATGTCATCCTAATGATGAACCACATTAGATGGTTCAAAACACGTTGACAATTATTGCAACTATGTGATGGATCCAAAATATAATTTTTTAAACATTTCTACTCATAGAAGCCTCCAATGAGTTATCTCTATTATTGAAGAACTCCACCATTACTATGTTTACATGCATATGTTTTCTTTGGTTAAGATGATGGCAGTTAGAGTAGCATATGCATTTACTAAAGAGTCTTGGTTTTTTCCAATTATGGAATCTTGGAAAGAAGCATATAAGGATTAGAGACTACACATTTAGTTGCATCTCATTGGTAGCAAGCATCTAGTAAAGCAAGGATAGAAGGATTTGTATCATCTAGCACTTCACATTTCAGGCAACTACTTTTTGGCATCATGTTGTTATAAAAACAATCTTCTAGTAGGAAAGGATCACAAGGATCCTGGCAATAATAGAGCCATCATTTTGGGAATATTCTTCAATATATGGAAATTCGTGGTGACATCGCAGGAGTATATTTCCACTAAAATATTATGGAAGAAATATAAAAAGTAGTCTAGAAGCTTAAAGATATGAAGAAAATCGAGTTGCAACATGAAGGCACAATTGAAGCATTTCTCATTTTGAGAAAGGGGTCTCATCAGAGACATTATCTTCAAGGAAAGAAGTAGTTTGTTCAAAAGGAGGCTAACTAGATGACAATTCGAAAGGAAGAGGCATGCATATATTTAGAAAATAACTCTTCATTAGAAAGTAGATTCATTGTTATCCGAAAGTATTGTAGGGAGAGTTGTATGCATAAAAATGTTCTTGGAAGCATGAGCATGGTAGGTCTTGGATACGAATGGATAAAGAAAAAATATTCCATTTAGTTACCTAATACATAGGAGCATGAGAGATGAGCATGATTTTAATCAAAATCCTATATGGTCTCTTGAATAATGTAAGAAAAGAATAGCAATGATAACTTCAAAGGGAGTTGTGAAGGCCTTGATGGATACAATATTGAAGCTTGTTGATGTAATAGCCCTAGGCTGATTTTCCATGTAAATGGAAGGAAATTATAAAGGAAAAAATAATACAAGGTCATGGGACACGTATTCTTGTTGGATGTGTGTTATATTCTTTCCACGACTACCCCACGCGTGGACCTACCCTATATTAGGTGGGCGAACCTACCTATGGTTTTGTGCATGGATTTCACACATTTTTTTGGGCATGATTGTTTTATGTCCATGGTATTTTGTAGATCCAGTTAAGGGAACTATGGTTATGTTCTAATCCAAGGTTAATGAATTGGGGTTTATGGATGCTTTGACATGTATATATATGTATCATAACAATGAAAGGAATATAATGAAAAATAAATCCGGTAGCCTCGGTTTTGGGATCTAAGGGAAAATCTTTGTGTATATCTATTTTATGTTTTATTCTCTCGCCATTGTTTATGTTCTTCTTTTTAGAATTCGTATGTAGGTAATTTATGTACGGGGTTGAAACCTACATTTGGTGTCATAGTTGTTTTGGCCTCATGGGGATGCCTTTGCTACTAAGGGGTTTTGATCGGGTCTGTGGTAGACCATGTTTAGTGGGAGATCTGTGGGATCGATTCTTATGGTGAAAGAATATGGCGAGCAGTGGAAAGATAGAGATCGAGAAATTTAATGGTCAAAGTTTTGAGTTGTGGAAACTCAAGATGGAGGATCTACTAGTGAACAAAGATCAGTGGATCATGGTAGATCTAGGTACTAAACCAACAATAATGTCAGTTGAAAGCTGGGCGAAGTTGGATTGGAAGGAAAAGAGCACAATACGATTGCGTGTCTCAGATTCAGTGTTGCTGAATGTATTAGGGCAATCTTCGGCGAAGGCTTTGTGGGACAAGTTAGGGACTTTGTACCAAACTAAGTCTCTGGTGAATAAAATGTTCCTACGGAAAAAGTTGTATAACATGAGGATGAAAGATGGAGGCTCGGTAACAGAGCATCTAAATGCCTTTAATACTATGGTAAGCTAGTTATTATCTATTGATACTAAAATTTCATATGAAGATAAGTGCATAAGTTTGTTGTGTTCTCTACCAGATTCGTGGGATAGTCTGGTTGTTGCAATAGTTAGTAATGCAACTACCTTGCAATTTGATGAAATAGTCTCATCCTTGCTGTTATAGGATATGAGATGGAAAAATATTAAGGGACATAATGGTGATACCTTATCTATACAAGGACAGTCCCATATTAGAAACAAAATTAATTCCTCGAGTGAGAGATATAAATCTAAAGGGAGATCTAAATCTCTAGGAAAACCTATAAAGGTGTGTTGGAAAGGCAAAAAGGAAGGACACTTCAAAAGGGACTATAAATCTAAAGCTCCTGAGAAAGGAAAGGGATCTAATGATGCTCCTTTTATAGAGGCGAAAACCACCTCAGATCAAGGTGGGG
Organism: Pinus tabuliformis; assembly: GCA_031772625.1. NCBI lineage: Eukaryota > Viridiplantae > Streptophyta > Pinopsida > Pinales > Pinaceae > Pinus > Pinus tabuliformis. The sequence continues at coordinate 473,084,868 of CM062808.1, forward strand.
ATGTGTTCTTGGCTTCTTCTTCAAGTACACATGTATATCATGAGGCATGGTTGATTGACTCAAGTGCATCCTTTCACTTCACTCCCCATAGAGAGTAGTTCTGTGAGTATGAGAAATATGATGGTGGTAATGTCTTCTTAGGGGATGATAGGAAGGCTAGAATCGCTGGTTGAGGAAAAGTCAATTTGAAGTTGCAAGGTGGAAGGATTAGAACACTTTTGGTTGTTTTGCATATTCTTGCATTGGCAAAAAATCTCTTTTCTGTAAGAAAGTTGGATGATGCAGGTGTAAAAATAGTGTTCGAGAAAGATACCTGTAAGATGGTTTGAGGAGCACTATTATTGATGCAAGGAGTTTAGATTGGAACTTTGTACAAGCCTCAAGGTAGCACTGTTATTGATGGGTGCAATAATTCCGTGGTTCCTGAAAGTGGAGAAGAAAATCTAGTGGTCTCTGGAGAAAAGACCATGCTATGGCATCAAAGACTTGGACATATTGGAGAGAAGGGCCTTTGAATACTTCATGGTAGTGGTATGGTAGAAGGTATGTCTAGTTTCTCTCTGGATTTTGATTTCTGTGAAAATTGTGTATATGGGAAGAAAAATCAGGTGAGTTTTCCCTCTAGTGCTAAGAGGGCGAAACAGATATTAGAGATTGTGTACAGTGATGTAGGAAATGATGAAAGCTTAGTTAGAAGCAAAGAATGCATGGATAAGGGGAAAGCTACAAGAAAGAGAAAGGTAGTTGGAAACTATGGCCATTTAACCTTAGAGGCAATCCAGTGTAGGATACCAACAAAGTCTTATGCCTTGTATCTCAAGGAACAGTGGCTACAATTCCAAATTAAGACTTTAGTAGAGAAAGGCACTATGCCCTTCCAAGACTATAGACAATTCATTGATCTCTGTGATCAAATCAGCTTGGAAGATAGACAAAAAATGTCTGATTTTTACCTACTCAACTTCGCCTTGACATATTTGAATGTGTGGGACACAAATTCAAAACTAGGGGACTTGCAATTGATGGCCCTAACATCATGGATGAATCATGAGGAGGCAAGAGCTACATAAATGAAAAAGGTAATGGAAAGAGAAGAGACAAAACCCCTTATGATCAAAGCTAAGAAATCTAATCTAATGGCTGTCATCAACACCCACAACTTGATTGCAAATGATCCTAATCTTGCACCTAGGTACCTTGCTGCACCAGAACAAGCAGTCACACACTTTGAAGATATGTTTAGGTTGTTAGGAGATGACAACATGCAAGCTTTCCAAAGGAGATGGAACACCTTGCCTTACAGCCTAAAAATCAGAGAATACCATTCTCCTTAGAGAATGAGGGAGGCACTAAATAGAACACCCATGTACAAGCAAGCTCTACAAAGACTCAAAGTCAATTGGATTGGCTTGAGACTCAATCCACCACTGCTTTTAGGAATGCTGGAAGGAAGGAAAGAAGAAGAAGAAAGAAAGCAGTGGGAAGAGATAGAGAGGAAGATAGGATTTTATTCACAGGAAGAAGAAACTACAGTAGAAGCATGGGATTTCAGGGAGGCCACCAGAGCAATGAAGGACATGGATATAGATTAAGTTGCTTAGAGAATGAGAAACACTTTCAATAGGGGGCTGATGATGAGCCTCATTATTGGGTAACTATATGGACCTTAATACACCTCTAAGCTTATTAAAATAAACTCTTCTCATAATTTCTTACATGTTTTAATTGTATTTTTCTTAATGAGATGAGTAAAAGTAAGATGTTATGTCTAGTGGTCTAATGTGCATTGATTGCAGGTTTTTGAGAGAAAATCATGGAAATTTTGGCTAATTAAGGGCAGGAACTCGAATGAGACAAGGAGGAGAGATTATAGGAGATAGATCCTCCTCATTAAATCCTTACTCGTTGGAATATTCCTCAATCAAACCACACTATCTCGGAGTTGCAAGCAGCCGAGTCATGGAGATCATGAGCAGTCGAGCCAGTGAAAATTAAGAACCAGTTCATCTTGAGTTTGGGAGCTGTTGAGGGCCCGAAGATCGGGTCAACAACAAGGGGGATACCCACCCGGTCCGAAACCTAGTTGGTGGCTCCTTGCCCGTTTGGTGTAGCGGGTCCGACTGGGGATAATGGGACCAACTTCCCAATCTAAAGGTTATGTGTGTGTGTGTAGATTTTGATTATGCTGATTTTGAAAGTATTTTAAAGCTGACTCAAAACTAAATAGTAAACAGATTCTATACTATTGCAATCTAATGAAAACAACACATCTAATCTATGCTAACCCGAGACATGTCTCTTATATTATGCGATCTAAAAAGATTTCGAACAATAACTGGTAATAAAGATCATTAAGTTATCATAAGAATATGAACCATTTAAGATAAACCATTCTGCATAAGAAGTTACGCAAAACAGTTGTGAATAGCATATCGCATAATAAATCATTCATATGTCAAGCACAAAAAAATGATTCCACCGTACAAAAGTGCCAAATGGTAACCCAAACATCCATACATTAACATATAAACAACTAAAATTGCATATCGCTTTAAGAATATAAGCAGAAATTCGTCAAGAGATAAAAGTACCATTTATGACTGATTTTCACTCACAAACTCCAAGCAATAACGATTTATCTCTACTTACTTCTAACATCTACTAAGAGTACAGAAGTGCAACATCAGTAGCAGACATTAAAATGCAAGCATAAGTAAATCTCGATCCTTCCATTCATCAAAACCTCCTCTGAGGGTGCAGAAGTGCATGTTCCGAGGACAAGTTTTTGACAAATTTCTGGACCCTTCTCCAATGCAATGAGAAGGGTTAAAATACTACTTCCTAATTCTAATAATAGTATCATTACAAAATTTTAGGATACGGTTTTCAAATGACCGTCCTTTTTCTAATCTAGTTAAAAGAGAAAAAACAAAATTCTAAATGAAATCATTTGTGAACTTGGTCTTTGAAGTTGCAAGTGTCCAGCATAGGCTTGAGAAGAGTCGGCTGGACGATTTTTGCGCTGAGCTGGGCTGTGAAAACGACATCTATGAGAGCTAGCGCTACCTTCTCGGCTGTGTTCGTAATGCACTTCACCGTCATCCATTGGCTGTGTGGTTTAACCAAGTACGTCCAGTAACCTTCCCAATTCAGCCTAGCTAGTGCTTGGATTGCTTTCCCTTTTGCCTGTGCTTTCTGCCTCCATTCTGTCTCTAGTTGCAACTTGCTTGGTAGGTACCCCGGGGTAGTCTCTGTAATTAAATTGGCCCTGTGTAAATTTTCATTTACACAGTTGATAAGAATGCTCGCTTGTGTCGCCGCTGTCTCTGCTGCTTGCTCCGCCTACGTGATTTGTTCGTCCCATTTATTAAAGAGCAGCTCCTTATGATTTTCATTAATCCTAGGTGCTCCTACTCTTTTCTCTTCCTCATCATCTTGCCAATTTAGATATTCTGTCACCTTCTTGTCGTTCTGATCATAGTCGCTCCGCAACTCCACCACCTGACTGGTGATTTTATTGCTCAGCTCACAAAAGTGCCTCCACTGTGATATTTTACGTCCCAACTCTTCCTGTTGCTGCAGTAGTTGCTCGTTCAAGCTGATGGACTTTGAAATAAACTCTGCCAGTTTAGGCTCATCTTTATGCATTTCTTGCACCGTCTGCAGTTGTTTTTCTTTTTCTTCAAGACTTTTCTGGTAGCCTATCTGCATCTGTTGAAAGTCTTCCTGTAGCTTTTCTAGCTGTCTAGAAGCTTCAGTGTTCGCTTTGTCTTGTTGCAACTGTTGTTGTAGCAGTTGTATATGATTTTCTTGTTCCTTTAAGAGTTGTTGAACTTCGGAGGCCTTGTCAATAGTCGCAGAAGCATATGCTCTTGCAATCTGAGACAGCTTCGTGATATTTTTGGTCGGATTATTATTTGGGTCTTTCCACAAGACGTCCAGATGTTCAGCACTTTGAGACAGTGTATTCTCAAGCTTTCTCTTCTTTCTCTGTCTCCTCATGATTGCTTTGTGCTGGGGACTATAGAATACATCCAGTGGGGGAATTTCTTCTACGTTAAGTAGAAGTTCTGAGGCTGGAGCGATAGGAAGGTGTTCAACTTCTGTGGCGCTACTGACCATGGTCGAAACGACTTCTTGCACCACCTGTGTATTGCTCACAGGTGTCTTCGGGACTTGCCCTTCAAGATTAATTAATTCATTGAAGGTTTCCCACTCTTTATCTAGATCTGTTGCGACAAGGGGTGCTTCGATGACAGGAGGGGGGACATCTCTTGGTGGTGAGGCGATAACTTGCTGCTGAGACATTGCACTCGACTGAGCTGTGTCTTTGGTCGTTTCTTCGTTTTTTCCTTGTTCGTTACCAGACTCTTCAGGATGCTCAGATAATTCTTGTGCGGCGTTGGACTTAGACCTGGAAGTGCTGGTGTTTTCACTCAGGATGATGCTCGGAGTCAGTTCTCTAGTAGGTATTTGCAGCCTCTCTAGTGGAATACTAGCCAGCCTTCTTTCTCTGTATAACATGAATTTCTGGAGGTCACCTGAAGACAACCTCGACTGAGCTTCCTGCAAAATTTCTTTGAGCGAGCTCTTACTTTGAAAGAGATCATCAAACAGATCTTTCTTTCCAGAGAACACTCTTATCTTAACGTTCATTGTGAATTCTTGGGCCACATTATTTGGGTCGAATGGCCTCGCTGGGAACTTAAATAATTGAAGACACATCACATTCTCCACTTCGCCAAAAGCGTGTCCTACATCGAACAAAGAGAAGGCCCCACAAGTGACAGGAAATTGAGGCCAAATGCCCTTCTTCTTGTCCTTTAGGTCCTTGGTTAAACCACCTTCAGAACAGGTTTGATAAGCGATTTCCTGGGCCAAAAGTTTATCAGGGATATATAGGGGTAGGACATGTGGAGGTACAGTGCTTCCAAAAACTCTAATGTAAGTAAACCATTCTTCCCCAAACCATCTTGCGACGGGGATGATGTCAATTTGGGCCTCGGGGGAGCACCTTGGGGGGTCCTTATCGTATATCATTCTATATAGGGGCGAAATAACCCCATGGAAAATCTGGTAAAAATGAGGGGCAAACTGGGAATCCCATAAGGTCTTGTGATAAACATGGATGGGCAATGGGTCTTGGGTATTCCATTTCCAACCCATAACAGGAAAATTAGATACAAGACAAACAAAATCCATAATATAGGCAGACAGATAAAAAGGAGGATAGACCCTTTGAGAAAAGGATCTCTTAGACCGATAATTGACAACGACCGTGTATAGAGTATCAGAAAGGATTTTGGCCCAATCTAGGATTTCGGCGTTAGTGGCAGCATCAATTAATGGCAGCCATTCAGATGAAAACTTGTTGATATCTGGCATCCCAAATAACCTACAGAGCATAGCCGCAACAAAACAATATGGAGAAGTGAGGGAACCAGTGCTGTACATACCGTTTTTATCCTTCTTTAGCGGCTCATCTCTTCTAGACCATTCTTTATTGGTGTCTGATAGATCTGGATTCTCCGCCACGAACTTCCTAACGAATTCTGCATGATAGGTTGCTTGCGGTTCGGGAAGATGATACATAAGTTTCAAACCTTGCGCAGAAAACGATCCTACAAGCCCATGTCCATGAACTTTGAATTGTCTGCCCTTCAATTCTACATCATCCAATATCCATTTGATCATATCTGTGTATGGTAGAATTTTGGGTCTTGCAGCTATTCTGTGGAGGAATGAACATGCTAGGTCCTCCAAGGTCAACTCAGAAGAGCGTGGAGCGCCTGCAACAGCAGTCACCTTCATTATTCTAGGCTTTTCTTCTTCTAGCAGCCTGTACATATCGTCCCATTTTGATATCCCTGCGTCTTTGTTGCAGGCTGTGTCTGTGTACAGGGGTGCCATCTCCTTGGTCTTCTCCCTTGCTTCGGAGCTTTGAGCTTTGTTCTTATTTCCCATTTCGCTTGCGTTTCTGTCTGAGTCGCCTTCGCATTTTGTTCCTGCAGATTACGAGTGAAATGGAAATGACTGATCCAGAGTGTTAAATGCAAGAGATAAATCAAATATGCCACCTTACATGAAGCAAATCTCTACCAAGGCACGCGTCTTTAATCCACTTAATAACTGACAACTAATTCATTTACTATCATTAAAAGCGCATGATTTCGGGTCATATTATAGAAAGTGGCCTTTTCTTTGAATGGCGCGCCCAAAGGATTCGTACCGAAGTGATTTATGATTTGCTGACGTAACCTCGCATGTCGTGCGATCGCTAATCACATCATCACAAATCACATGGATGTGGCATTGCAGCGATCGCAATATCGCAGATCGCAAGAATTTGATATTCACAAAATCTTGCTTGGCTCATTTCTGCGATATGCGATCTAGCGATCGGCGTTATCACAGATTGGGGGATCTTTAAAATTTTCTTCATGAGCGTTACCAATTTGTGACGCGATGTCATTATTAATACGAGGATCTTGCGCATAAAAAGGGAAATGAAGGTGTTTCATATCTTTTGCAATGCGACCTTAAGGTTTTAAAAATATCTAAGAGGCTTTTTCCAAGCGTATGATTGTGACTTCAAAAAGAAACTCTTGCTTTTCCTAAAAATTAACTAAGGGTCCCCATTCATCCAGTATCATGGCTGATACTTAATTGAATAAAAAGGGGGGGTGTTGCTGGCTACAACAGGAGCCAAGCCTCTCTATATTTAAGGAAGTTGTTGGAGACTTCAGTTGTATAAATAAGGAGGCCTGGAGCCTCATTAGGATTCAGATATTTTATGTAAGAGCACTAAGCATTTTCAAGTTCAAGTCTTGTGGCAAAACATTGTTATGTAATTTTTATGATATGGTAATGAGAATGAGAATTTCCTTGATCCAGCAATGAGTTGGCTCAAAGGGCTGAAGCTCTTGGGTTAGTGCCCAACCCTAGCAGAAAAGGCTCCTCTTCTTGTACTTGTATGCTTAAGTTATTTCATAGATTAAGTGTTGAATTAATTTTAGCATTGTTTCATTGCAAGTAGTGGTAAGTTGGATTAGTTTGCTTCCATTTGTGCATAACTTTAGCAATAGTTTAAGAGAGGTAAAGGAATACCAAAAAGCATGATAACAGGTGGATTTGGCCTCACTCCTCCCTTCAGGGACCATGGTTTGAGGAAAAACTCCTATTCAGCCCAAAAAGATAGAATTCTGATTTCTCATGGAATTTAGGGTTTTCTGCTACTTAGGCCAGCATCTTTTCAGTTCTCAAGAATATGTTTTAGTTGTCATTTCTGATTTGTCCAGCATTGTATTAGATCTCATGGTGTTTCACATTATTCTGCAAGTATTTCCATGCATGGACTAGGCAACTAAATATTGAAATTCTGTTTTCTTAAGTTGATTGGAAATCTTTCTTGTTTGACATGATTCATGGATAGATTGCAGTGATGTATGTATTGCAGGAGTTTCAATAGTGTAGGAATATCTCATGTCAGTAGCCCCAGCCTAACCTCATCCATCCATGATCACCAAAAGCCATTAAGTCCCTCAGCCAACTCATCCTTCCATAAGAACAACTTTCCAGGCTTGTTGAGTAAATCCAACCATCTTACAAACTCTGTTTTGACCTCTGAAGAAGTCCTAGCCACTCCCTTGCCTTATTTCTTCCATCATTTGCCTTCCCTAAGCCCTATACCAGCTTCCAAATCACTCTTATTGCTCTCGACTAAATCTTGTAGGAATACAGAGGATCCTGTAGGAGCATTAGGACATCCTATAGGACGACCTGTAGTGGCTTGTTTTGAGGCCTATTTGTGGAAAAAGCATCCAGGAAGATAGGAGAAGACCCCTAATTGCCTCCCAATCCATCTTACCCTTCACCACCATATCTAACCCACCTGCTACATCACTAAGAAGATTTAGCATTCATATTTTCACAAAAAAAGGACAAAAAGGAAAAAAGAGTTATTGTGTTCATTCATATGCACAACAGTAAATTTTTGGTTATTTCGGATTACATGCCTAGGACAATTAGGATTACACACATGTTAGCTTAGAATTATTCTGAAGCAAGATCTCTTAGAAATTAGTTAGATGAATGGTGTGTTCAAAGCATTTATTTTAGTTTTTCCTTATTGCAGTAGAAAATATTTCAATTCTCCCAATTAGTGAAAAATTCCCCTTTCTTCATTGGTAATCAAACTTCTTTTGAATCAATAGAAGGCTAGTTTGAGAAACCATAGTGGTCTATTGGCAGCTCAACAGTGACAAAGAGTGGACCCATTGCATTTTCTTGTGTATACAGCACTGTCACCTCCAAGTTTGTACGAACCTCGGGTTGATAAAGTAAAGTTGGTAGCCCTAGGAGTTGCAGCATTCTTGCTGCAATACTGGTGCTCATCACTTTTTGGCATCGTTGTTGGGGAGGTGTCTGAGTAAGATGTGATTTCTTCTTTCTTTCTTCCATTTCTTATCTCTTTCATTCTGCTATTAGCTTCATTTCTACAAAAGTAATTGTAAGTTGGTTTGCTTTCTTTTCCATTCTGCAAGTGAGATTTCATTCAACAATTAGTTTCCATTCAGTTTGTTATTTCAATTCTGCAATTAGTCTCAAAGCTTGAAAAACAAAACAAAACAAAAACACTTCTTTCATGCCTCGTAGGAATAGGGATAACTTAGGAAAATTTCTACCAAATACCCCCACCACTTCAAACAACCAACCTTCCCTCTTCTTCAATGGTTGTGAATTGGAGGACCCCTTAGGTGAACAACCAGAGATTTTTGAAGAGCCTATAGGGGGAGAAGAAGAAGGAGAACCCATTCCAACTGACCTAATGGATGAAAATAGAAATGATAGAGGAGATAGAGAAAGAACTGAGGGTGCTTTTCCCATCATAGAAACCAATGGGGATGACAAGATGAAAAACATAAGCCCCTCTGCTCTTCCTCACTGTAGATTTTAACCCCATACAAAAATTACCTACATACGAATTCTAAAACACAGAAAATAAACAATAGCGAGAGAATAACACATAAAACAAATATACATAGAGCTTTTCCCCTAGATCCCAAAACTAGGACTACCAGATTGATTTTTCATTATGTTCCTTTCAATGTTACAATACATATATATATATATATATATATATATATATATATATATAGATATATATATATATATATATGTCAAATCATCTAATACCATGGACCGAAAATCATCATGCCCAAAACCATGTGCGAAAACCATGCACAAAATCATAGGTAGGTTCACCCACCTAATATAGTGTCCCAAAAAAATTTTCATGGGGCGTTGCCTCGGACCTTGTAGAGGGGAGATAATCGCCCCCCTCAAACCCTGCGATACAAGGGGGCTGCCGCCCCCCTTGTGACCCCCCGCTGCGTAATCAGTGCAATGAAAGGGGGGGATTCGGCCCCCCTCTAAGCTCCCGGTTAACTAGGGCAGCTAGTCGTGGAAAGAATATAACACAACCCAACATTCTCCCACTTGTTTTTTTCTTTCCACAGGGGGCAACAGGAGAGCTTAGTCATTTATGTAGCCCTGCAACGCCCATTATTTCTCTACACCAAGACAACTTCTCAGAGCTCACATATTTTGTCAATGCATCTGCAATATTCTTCATACTGTCCACCTTTACCAGCAACACCTTTTTTTCTTCTATCATATCCCTCAGAAAGTGATATTGAACATCAATGTGCTTTGTCTTTGAATGGTTAGCAAGGTTATTTGCCAAGAAAATTGCACTTTGTCTATTCCAGTCTATTCTTATAGCTCCTTGTACTAACCCCATACTTGAACACTATCTCTGCAACCAGTCTGCTTCCTTGCTTGCATGAGTGGCTGCCATGTATTCTTCCTCTATAGTTGACAGTGCCACTACAGATTGTTTCTTACTCATCCAACTGACTGCACCTCCAAATAGGTTAAACACATACCCACTTGTAGATCTTCTTTGATCCAAATCTCTAGCCCTATGCATCAACAAAGCCACGATTATCCAAAACTCTGTCCAATCCTAGTCTTCCTTGGTAGCACAAACCATAATCACTAGTTCCACACAAATACCTAAAAACCAGCTTCATTCCCTTCCAATGCTCCTTCCCTAGTTTTGACATAAACTTGCTCAATACTCCCACTGCATGTGCAATGTTTGGTCTAGTACAGACCATCGCATACATCAAGCTACCAATTGCACTTGCATGTGGAACACAGTACATGTCCTCTTCCTCTTCTTGTGTCTTGGGACACTGTTCAGCAGATAACTTTACACCTACAGGAATAGGAACCTTCACTGGTTTACTATCCTGCATATTAAACCTCTGCAGTATTGTCTCGACATACTTCCTCTGGTTTTACCAGAGCTTCCACTTTTCCCGATCTATTTTAATTTCCATGCCCAAAATATGGTTTGCAGCACCAATAACTTTCATGTCGAATTTGGAGGACAATTGGGTCTTCAAATCCTAGATAATTTCTTTGTCATTTCCAACCAACAACATATCATCCACATACAAGACCAGATAAATAACACGGTCAAAAATTAATTTAAAATACACACAATGATTTTCTTTGCTTCAAGTGAAGCCAAGTCCCCATATAAATGTATCAAATTTCTGATGCCACATCCTTGGTGATTGTTTTAACCCATACAAAGACTTTTTGAACTTTCATACTAGTTATTTCTTACCCTTCACCACAAATCCTTTAGGTTGCTTCATGTAGATCTCCTCTTCCAGATCCTTCTTCATGTAAATCAAAAGCAGCAGCAACAAATAAAAGTAATCTAATAGAATCTTCCTTGGCAACCAGAGAAAAAATATCACCAAAATCAATTCCCGGCACCTGGGAATAACCTTTTGCTACCAACTGATCTTTGTATTTCTCCACCTTTCCTTCTACATTTGTCTTCTTCTTGAACACCCATTTTCTGCCAATGGGTTTCCTTCCAGCCGACAACTCCACTAGATCCCAAGCCTCATTTTTGTGCAAAGATGTCATTTCATCAACCATGGCCTCTTTCCAGAGTTTTCCATCCTCTGAATCTACTACTTCCTTTACAGTTCTGGGATCATCATCAGTAATAGATAAAGCAAAATTTGAATAGAAAGAAGATGGACTATACCTTTCTGATTGCCTTCTTTCTCGAACTGATCTTCTCACAATCGGACTTTGTGGCTCTTCATCTTCTGATTCCTCTTCTGCTAAAGAGTCTAATTCTTCCTTCTTTAGCTCAAACCTTATATTCTCATATTCCTTTGGTTGGACTTCACATTTGATAACATCTTTCACCTCTCTGAACACCACATCTCGGTTGTACACAACCTTCCTTGTTACTGGGTTCCAAAGTTTATAACCTTTTAAACCATCCTTATACCCAATAAAGATGCACTTTTCAGATTTACTATCCAACTTTGTTCTTTTCTCCTTTGGAACATGTACATATGCATCACATCCAAATACCCTCAGATGTGAAAGAGAGGTTTTCTTACCAGTCCATATCTCTTGTTGAGTCTTATCCTCCATCACTGATGAAGGTGATCTGTTGACCAGGTAACATGTAGTCTCCACCGCCTATACCCAGAATTCTTGTCCTAACGCGACACCACTAAGCATGCTTCTTTCCCTTTCCATCAACATCTTGTTCATTCTTTCTGCAACTCCATTTTGCTCAAGTGTGTATGGATTAGTCTTCTACTTCCCTTATACACAATTTTCATAGAAATCAAAATCCAGAGAGCTATTAGTCATCCCTTCTACCATACCTTTACCATGAAGTATTTGAAGGTCCTTCTCTCCAATATGTCCAAGCCTTTGATTCCATAACATGGTCTTTTCTCCAGAGACCACTAGATTTTCTGCTCCACTTTCAGGAACCATAGAACTATTGCACCCATCAACAATAGTGCTACCTTGTAGCTTGTACAAAGTTCCAATTCTAACTCCCCGCATCAATACTAATGCTCCCTGAACCATCTTGCAGGTGTCTTTCTCGAACACTGTTTTTACACCTGCATCATCAAGCTTGCTTACAGAAATCAAATTGTTGGCTAATGCAGGAATATGCAGAACACTTGTTTTTTCCATGACCAATGATTATAGCCTTCCTATCATCCCCCAAGAAGACATCACCACCATCATATTTCTCATACTCGGAGAACCACTCTCTATGGTGAGTGAAGTGAAAGGATGCACTTGAGTCAATCAATGATGCCTCATGATCTACATGTGCACTTGAAAAAGCCAAGTACACATCCCCACCTTCATCTGAGGTGGTTTTTGCCTCTCTAGAAGGAGCATAATCAGATCCCTTTCCTTTTTCAGGAGCTTTAGATTTACAGTCCCTTTTGTAGTGCCCTTCCTTTCCACATTTCTAGCACACCTTTATAGGTTTTCCTAGAGATTTAGATCTCCCTCTAGATTTAGATCTCCCACTCGATGACTTATTTTTGTTTCTGTTCTGGGACTATCCTCGTACAGACAAGGCATCACCATTCGAGCTCTCCATATTTTTCCGTCTCATCTCCTCCATCAGCAAGGATGAGACTATTTCATCAAACTGCAAGGTGTTGTGCCCTAAAACTACCTCTCTTATACATACTTTCCTAGACCTTTTGCCCCTCACCAGTGCCTCATAAGCTATCAAAGATAATTACATATTGATTCTAAGAGTGCATTTAAGTGGTTTTCTAACTATATTTTTTTGTTTGCTATTTGACTTGGATTTTTCTCATCAGCTGCGGAATACAGCCACTTTCCGTAGTTGACTCGTGATTCCACAACTATTTTTATTGATCTATAGGATACAGGTGTCAGCAAGTAAAATGAGGCACGTGGGCAGTTCAGGAATGATCTGGACATGGACCAGGTACTATCTGTTCAGCCAAATTTGTAAAGGAAAGCCTTGGTCAAACGACGGTAAAACAAGGAGTCCTACAACAAACAGGTCTTTGTTTTCAGCACGTGAAAGGTTCGAGACCGTTCCTAGATCCGTGGATCCCTTTTGACAACTGTAGACCATCTCCATGACGCAAATCCAACATCCAACTTTTGTATATTGAATGATCATGGCAACAAAGACGTTAAGCTCATCGGTTCTGTCTTTTTATGTGTCCTCTGCTGAAGGTTTTTCATAGAAAAAACAGTTATGTAATCTCCTCTATAAATAACGCATTTGCAAATGCATGTAGCTAGTTTTTGACAGCCTTGCTGTTAGTTTATATACTGTTGCTGTAGCATTAGTCTTGTTGTTGTAACGAGAGGATACTTCCTTTGTTTTGCAATATAAAGACTCTGTTTCTTATTACTATTTGAGAGTAATTTTGGATTGACAGCGTATTAACCAAGGCCGTGCAGAGGGCCCCTGTTGGCTGAGGTTTTGTTTCTTTATTTCTATAAAGTCTTCATGTATCGTTTTCTTATTTCCATTGTAAATATTTCTTAGCTTGTTCACATGTATATGTATTTCATAATTCATTTATGGTGTTAATGTTTCGTTCTTGTACATGATTTTCCAGCATTGTATATTTTTGCTAACACTGATCAGTGTGTTTTAGGATAGGCTATGCTCGAGCGTTTTCATATAATTTTTGCATCAAATAGTGACATGAGATTGGCCTCTCTGCTAACTTTGTTTTTTTAGCTTTTCAATTTCAGTTATACTTTGATTTCAGTCTTATTTATTTGATGTTGTTAGCTAGTTTAGATATCAAACTCTTCATGTCATTTGACGTTATCTCCAGAGCCATGGATTAACCCCGAAAAACTACTTGGCGAGCTATCGGATTATGAGTGAAGTGATTTGATTTTACTTTCGTTTCTGTAATTAGATATCAAGTTCTTCATGACATTTGACGTTATCTCCAGAGCCATGGCTTAACCCCGAAAAGCTACTTGGCGAGCTATCGAATTATGAGTGAAGTGATTTGATTTTACTTTCATTTCTGCAATTAGATATTAGGTTCTTCATGTTATTTGACGTTATCTCCAGAGCCATGGCTTAACCCTGAAAAGCTACTTGGCGAGCTATCGGATTATAAGTGAAGTGACTTGATTTTACTTTCATTTGCAAGTAGGTAATTTAGATATCAATTCTTCATGTTATTTGACGTTATCTCCGGAGCCATGGCTTAACCCTAAAAAGCTACTTGGCGAGCTATCGGATTATAAGTGAAGTCAATTGATCTTACTTTCATTAGTCTGCAATTTTTGGTTTGTTTGAGTGCAATAGTTTAACTTTTATTTCTATATTTAGATGAGCAACAGAGACAGTGATTTCATGATCAGTATTTCATCGTTTGTTTGATTTGAATAGCTGCACATTTACATTCCTATTCAAGTACTAATTTTATCACTAGTATGTTTTGAGATCCTTTGAAGTGTTAAGCTCTGGAAGTTATCATAAGGGACATAAAACCTTGTCTTAAATCTATATCCATACTTGCCTTCTAAAGTATTCTTAAAACTTAGGAATAGGATTTCCATTTGCATTAGGAGACAAACAAAGACAAAACCCCAAAACAAAATAAAATTGAAAACAATAAAAAGTAAGAAAGAGGTTGTCTTGCACATATAGTGCGCCACACTTCATTAGTTTACGACTCCCGGATTGATAATTAATGTAGCAATTTAGGACATACTAAATTGACTAAACACAAGGCAGTTGCATTGCTACCTATTGTAATAACTAGACTATCCCACGAATTTGGTAGAGAACACAACAAACTGATGCACTTATCTTCATCTAAACTTTTAATATCAATAGATAATAACTGACTTACCACAATATTAAATGTGTTTAGATGCTCTGTCACCAATTCTCCATCTTTCATCCTCAGGCTATACAGCTTTTTCCGTAGGAATAGTTTATTCACCAGAGACTTATATTGGTACAAATTACCTAACTTGTCCCACAAAGCCTTCGCTGTAGCTTCCCTTGATACATTCAACAATACTGAATCTAAGACACACAATCGTATTTTGCTCTTTGCCTTCCGATCCAACTTCTTCCATTCTTAATCGGACACTCTCACTGGTTTAGTACACGGATATACCATGATCCACTAATCTTTATCCACCAACAGATGCTTCATCTTGAGTTTCCAAAACTCAAAACTCTGACCATTAAATTTCTCGATCTCTATCTCTCCACTCCTCGCCATCTTCTTTCACCACCAGAATCGATCCCGCAGATCTCCCACTAAACAAGGTCTACCACAGGCCCAAGCGAAACCCCTCAGCAACAATGGTGTCCCCTTGAAGCCAAAAAAACTCTGATACCAAATGTAGGTTTTAACCCCGTACAGAAATTACCTGCATACAAATTCTAAAACACAAAAAATAAACAATAGAGAGAGAATAATACATAAAACAAATATACACAGATATATTCCCCTAGATCCCAAAACCGGGGCTACCAGATTATTTTTCATTATGTTCCTTTCAATGTTACAATACATATATATACATGCCGAAGCATCCAATACCATGGACCGAAAACCATCGCACTCAAAACCATGTGTGGAAACCATGCACAAAACCATAGGTAGGTTCGGCCACCTAATATTGGGTCCCAAAAAAATTTCCCCTAGGTGCTGCCCCAGACCCTGTAGAGGGGGGATAACTGCCCCCCTAAAACCCCTCATACAGGGGGGGTTGTCGGCCCCCTTGTGATGCCCTTGCCGCGCAATCGACACAATGAAAGGGAGGGCTCTGCCCTCCTCTAACCCCCTGCTTAACTAGGGTAGCTAGTCATGGAAAGAATATAACACAACCCAACAGTCACTTCCATGGGCTGACCTCAAAGGATCCATATACTTTATTGTTTGAGTTCGTCATCATATGCAGAACTTATGATTACACCACTAATGATCAGAAATTGAAATTATTCCCATCCACTCTCAAGGATGCAACTTTGCGTTGGTTCATGGGATTACCTGGGGATAACATCACCACCTGGGCTCAAATGCAGCAGGCCTTCAACAACAAGTATCGAGACTACTGAAGGTCCAAATACACTAAAGAGGAAAATTTTAGAATGACCTTGGGGCATGATGAATCCTTATAGGATTATGAGGAAAGATTCCAGCTTAGCTACAAAAGGGCCAGGTGCACACTTGATCCTGAGTCACTGAAGCTAGTCCTACTCAGGGGGGTTAGGGAAGATCTTCTGGATACCCTAAACCTACTAGCAGGAGGGGAAATCTACTAGCTACCCTATGAATATATCAAGACTATCTTTAAGAACCATTCTAGGGAAGCTAGGAAAAAGGGTAGGGGTAGTCAACCAATGGCTAGCTCATCCTCTTCCAACACATCCATAAAAGGTGAAATTGGAAATATGTTGGAAGATTTCAAGAGTGAAATGCTGCAAACCCTTGCCCTACAGATGGACACTATGCACATCAATAGAAAGCAGGAGGAAGCAGAGAGATCATTATCCATCTTCTGCCCTAGATGCATAAGGAGGCACCCTAGGAATGAATTCCCATTAAACCTTATCGAAATCTACTCGGTCTATGAAGAAAAAAACTCCATAAATAAGTGACCTTCTCTACCTGGACTAAACGATGTGTATCAGGGAACTGAAGGGGTGACTGAACAAGTTTACTACATAAATAAAAGGAGACCTCACCTCAACTGTACCAGCAGGGCATGCAAGGGTCATCCTATTCATATTACAATCCTAAACAAAACACATCCATTCCCACTTGGGGGCACCCTGATCATCCCTCTTGGTCTACACCTTCTCCTTGGTCTTTTGCACCTCAATACCATTCCCAACCGACCAACCAACCATTTCAGCCATATACTCCTCCGTAGGCTCAGTGGAATGCACCACCCTAGGGCTAAAGGCCCCCATAAAACAATGCTCCAGCTTTATTGCCTTCACCTCTTACTCAACCACATCTTTTACACCATGCTCCGTCTAAACAACCTCAGATGCCTGCCCAGCCAAATCTAAACCCAAAGAACAGACAGGCACAACAAGTATACAGTGGAGAGACATCCTACCCTTCTTATGCTATGGAAAATCAAGAAATCAACCTAAGGTCTGGGAGAGTACTCCTGGACGACCAACATCCATCTCCACCTAGGGAGAGTGAGGAGGAAAGAGAGGAAAGTATGCTTAGAGTGAATCCACCACCCTTTCCTGAAATATTAACTCAACTAGTCTAGCCTACCCCATAAGAGAATGAACTTCTGGGTGAATTGAAAAATCTATGTGTCAAAATTCCACTTCTCCAAGCCATTAAGGATGTACCTATTTACAACAAATTGATTAAAGAGAAGTGTTTCCAAGGAGGCGAAAAAGGGACACCTCTACAATCAATGTCATTGGATAGTTGTCCGACTTAATGTTGGGGCAAGTAATTTGCCCAAAGTATTTAGACCCTGGAAACCCTGTAGTAGATGTGCACATCAATGGCACCATTATCCTACGGACCTTGATTGATATTGGGGCTGCCCCTAATGTAATGACTAAGGACACCATGCTTAAGCTAAATCTCCAGGGTTCATTAAGAAATACCACAACAGTCTTGCATCTTGTGGACCATTCCACAGTAGTCCTTGAGGGGATTATTGAGGATGTGATGGTCTCCATTGACTCCTGGGAGTATCCTGCAGACTTCCTAGTTCTCCAGCCTAAGGCCAAGCTTAATGGTTATCCTCTCACACATGGGAGACCTTGGTTAGCCACTACCGATGCCTACATCAGCTGCAGGGTTGGAAACATGACGATAAAAAATGGGCATCTGTCCAAGCAGTTGGTCTTGTACCCTCCTGCTCAACCATCTTTAGAACATTATTTACCTTTATGGCTAGAAGAGGAGGAAGAAGATTAAGTCTACTAAGCCCAACTCTATACTTTAGAAACTGCCATGAGAGGAGGACAGCCAAATGAAGATTATTTGATTGAACACATACTCCAAAATCCAACTCCCAACACCTTGTCCTTATAAGAACTATTAAAGGAAACCAAGAGAAACCGTCATATTGATCTATGCTTAGCTAATTCAAATCCTACTCATGTCAAGACAATAGAATTTGGCCCTGAAAGAACTTTGAAGTTCAACCCCTCTCTTTCTGTACACCAAGAAGAAGAGTTGTGCAACATGCTAAGGGAACATCTGGATGCCTTTGCTTGGAGTTACAAAGAAATGAAGGGAGTGCACCCCTCGGTGTGTACTCACCACACTTATATCAAAGAAGGTTGCAAACTAGTCTGACAACCCCAAAGGAGAATGAATCTAGCTTTGAAGGATATAGTCAAAGAAGAACCACAAAAGTTGTTGGATGCAAGATTCATTTACCCTATCTCGGATAGTGAGTGGGTTTCTCCTTTGGTGTTAGTTCCAAAGAAAAATTGGAAGTGGAGGATTTGTGTTGATTATAGGGAGTTAAACAAAGCAACAAAGAAGGGCCATTCCCCTCTACCTTTCATTGACCAAGTGTTAGATGGCCTAGCAAGGAATTTTTTTCCTATTTCTTAGATGGGTTCAATGGGTACAATCAAATCCAGATTAACCCAGAGGACTAGGAAAAAACCACCTTCACCTGCCCTTGGGGTAATTTCGCGTATAGGGTCCTTCCTTTTGGTCTATGAAATTCCCCTGCCACTTTCCAGAGGGAAGTCCTGAGTATCTTTGCCAAGCTAGTCCATTATGCAATGGAAATTTATATGGATGATTTTACACCCTATGGGTGTGATTTCTAGGAGGCTCTCTCCAAGTTGGGTAAGGTGTTGAACAAATGCATTGAAATGAACTTGTCCCTTAGTCCAAAAAAATTTGAGTTCTTGATGACTGCAGGGACTGTTCTAGGTCATTCAATATCCCATAAAGGACTACAAGTGGACCCAAATAAGATAGCCATCATCCAAAGGGTCCCACCTCCGTAAAAACAGAGGGATGTCAGAATTTTTCTAGGTTTAGCTAGATACTATTGGAGAATTATAAAATACTTTAACAAATTAACTTCTCCTGTATTTGGGTTATTGGTCAAAGACTTCGAATTTTTATTGTCAGAAAGCTGTCAAGAGGCCTTGGACACCCTAAAGGACAAGTTGACTACTGCACCTATTCTCTGAGGCCCAAATTGGGCTCTTCCTTTCCATATACATGTCGATTACTCTCACAAAGCCATAGGAGCAGCCCTAGGCCAAATATATGACAAGCTACCTTATGCCATTTACTTAATCAATAAGAATTTGTCAAAAGACGAACTGAACTACACAGTGACTAAAAAGGAATTCCTAGCTGTTGTGCATTCATTGAACAAATTTAGGAATTACATTACAGGTTACCAAAAATTTGTACATACTGACCATGCTGCAATTAAATACTTGAGGAATAAACCTGATGTAAATGCCCAGATTATTATATGGTTACTTTTATTGCAACAATTTGATTTAAATATTATTGCTAAGCCTGGAAAGGAGAATGTTGTTGCAGATTTATTATCTAGATTGACTTTGCCTGCAGGTGAGGAAGGAATGGTTGATGATCAATTACCGATCAACACTTATTCGCTATTTCAATTTTCTCTCCATGGTTTGCTGACATAGAAAATTACTTGGTGTCTGCACAGTTTCCACCAAATTTGTCCTCCAAGGAAAAGATAAAGATTGTAAGGAAGGGCACCCCATTCACTTGCATTGGGGGCAACCTCTTCAAACTAGGCCCGGATCAAATTCCGAGAAGATGTGTCAGGGAGGAGGAAGTCTTTGACATCCTTCTAACCTGTCATGATGGGCCTTGTGGAGGTCACTTTGCAGCCAAAAGAAAAACATTCAAGGTACTAAAAGTTGGTTATTATTGGCCCATTCTTCACCAAGATGTGAGGAGGTATACTAGTCAGTGTGATCGGTGCCAAAGGATGGGGAAACCGACCCCAAGGGATGAAATGCCTCTGCAACCTCAAGTCACTTTCGATCCATTTGACAAGTGGGGAATGTATTTCATTGGACCAATTGACCCTCCATCCAAGCAAAAGTAGTACATAATTGTGTGCATTGACTATTTAACCAAGTGGGCTAAAGGCAAGGCCATTAAAGCAACAACAGAAGAGAAAGTGGCTAAATTCTTAAGGGATAATGTATTTTATAAGTTTGGGTACCCTAGAGAACTGGTCACTGATCAACGCAGCCTGTTTACATCTCACATGTTGAAAATTTGTTAATCCAACACAAGATCAAGCATAGAACATCCACTCCTTACCACCCACAAGCTAATGGGCAAGTGGAGGTAACCAACAAAGTGCTAGAAGGCATTCTGACCAAAGTGATTAGCAACAACAGAAAGGATTGGGTAGATAGATTAGTTGAGGCCACTTGGGCCTACAATACAACCTGGAAGACCACCACTGGATTCACTCCTTATGATATGGTCTATGGGAAGAAGGCTCTGTTGTCCATTGAATTTGAATACAGCACCTTAAATATGGCAGCACAACTGGATCTAGATCTCACCAGGGCACAACAAGAAAGATTGCTCCAAATGAATGGGTTAGATGAATTTAGGATACAGGTCCTCCTGCACACAGAGGTGACTCAAGTTCAAAGGAAGATCTGACATGACAAGAACATAAAGGACAAATAGTTTCAAGAAGGTGATTGGGCTTTGTTGTATGATTCTAGGTACAAGGATTTTAAAGGCAATTTAAGGACTAGATGGTTAGGGCATTATGTCATAGAAAAATGTCATGATAATGGTTCGGTACAGATAAGAACCATTAATATAGAGGCTATTCCTTTACTTGTCAATGAGTATAGATTGAAGGTCTACAAGAAACCCTTTTCAAGGCAAGAATTCATAAATCGCATCAACAAGATAGTGATGATGGTAGAGCAAGTATCAACTTCCACCCCATCAAGTCCCTAAAAAAAAGAGAAAAAATAAACAAAAAAAAGAGAAAAAAGAAGAAAAAATAAAGAGACTCAAGTGAAAACCTCCATGATGCACCTAAGTCCCATTATTGGGTTTAAAACCTCTTGAGGTGGCCCAATGGTGTTGAAAAAAAAATCTCTTTGTGAAACCCTCTTTTGAGGCACCCAGGGCAGGCAACTAGGATGAAAAGCTCCTTGGAGGCTGACTAGTTTTTTTTCAAAAAAAAAAGGAGAGAAAAGGAAAAAAATTTGAAAATGTTGTTTGCAGGTCAGCAGGAGGAGGGTCAACACAACTTGAGAGGAGCATAAGGACCTACAAAATCCATATTTTAATTCCTCCATCTCGTATTCTTCATTATTCCATCAATCCTTCCATTTATGAACTCCTCCAGCTCAGTTTACACAGGCTCTTTGTTTTCTATAGGATTCCCAGAAAACCTATAGGAGTTTCCTGTAGGAATTATAGTGGCTTTGAAATCCAAAGAAAAGTGATCCTAGAGCAAGGGAATGACAAGCATGTGTCAAAAAAAAAATATTCACTCCACCACACCATCACCATGCATTTCAACTCCATGTTACCCCTGCATCCATACAATAAGTCAATTCAATATATATATATCTATATATGTATGTATATATATATATATATATATATATATATCTATATATATATATATATATATATATATATATATATATATATATATATATATATCTATATATATGTATATGTATATATACAGTTTTCAAAGAAAGAAAAACAAATAGAAGAGGGTGAGAACAGAGGACAGAGGGACAATACCTAAAGGTTATACCTCTCACCTACCAATCAATAGAACCATTCTCTAGTCATGTCAACAATCCTCATGCTCCAGAAGTGAAAAAAGTATGAAAATTTAGGGGAGAGGCAACTACAAGACACCCTTGCAAAGAAGAAACTATTTTTGGAAGGGGAGAAGGCAATGGAAGAAAAAATGGGGTCAGAAGAGAAAGCATTCCATGCCCTTGGAATGAAGTTAGTTACCACCTCATTAAATATATATCATGTGAAGGGAGATACAGTGTGGTGTATGGATACCACTTCAGACTCCTCCAAGAACTGAGATTTGGAGCAGACACACCTCCTCAAAACAGATTAAGTATACCCTACTTTCTTCTTCAATCAATGATAGATATGAGCATCAAAGTGCATGAGGGAAAACATCAACAACTAGCCCATCATGGGTTGATCAAACTTATCCTAGAAGATGCTCTACAAAACCTAAGAATCCCTATTACATGGACAAATTTTAGAGACATGCAGGAAGAGGGAGAAATTAAAGCTCTTGAATATGACAAAAGCCCCACTATTAGTGAGGGGGATGAATAAATAGAAGGAGGAAATGAAGAGGAAACAGAGGAGGAAAAAGAGGAAGAAAAAGAGGAGGAAAATGAAGAAGAGACAGATGAGCAGAGTGAGGAACTAGAGGAAGAAGAGAAGGAGAAAGACAAGGATGAGAAGGAGAATGGAAAAGAGGAAACATAACAGAAGGAAGAAGAGAGGTCTACAATTCAAGATAGAGAAGGGGAAGAATCACCAAGGGTATCTCCAGAACCCACAGAGAAAGAGGCAATCACTGATCTTACTGCCCTAAGTACACATATGAAGTCAAAAGGGAAGAGACAAAGATAAACACCACTATACTTTAGGATAAGAAAGAGAACAAGGATTAGGCAAGGAAGACCTCAAACACCCACCAAAACTCCTATTTTCATTCAATACTCACCAAAGAAGCAAGAAAAGATAGCCCCTCTAGAGAAAAATCAAGGAGAAGGATCATCAGGACAAGCCTCTCCCAAATCTCCCATAACTTGTGTTAGGATGCCTGTCACAAGGTCTGCCTCATCAGAGGGAAAAGGTCTCCTACAAGAGACACAGAAATACCTACAGGAAGCAAAGGCCATCCTACAGGAAACTTTGTTAAACCTACAAGAGACTCAAAAAATAGACCAAGAAGGTATCAGTCAGCAAGAAACAAAGAAGGAAGACCTAGAACTAAGGGAAGCTAGTCCACAACACAACCTCAATTCTTACTACAGGTTCATTGAATGGGGTAGGGTCATCCCACAGAAGTTTGTCATCCCCTTATTCTTTGAACTTGAAAAATAAAGGGAAAGAACACACAAGTGGATGCAAATTTCCAAATCAAAGGGAGTGGAGGATATAGGCCACATGGAGGATGAGAAACACTTTCAGTAGGGGCTGATGATGAGCCTAATTATTGGGTAACTATATGGACCTTAATACACCTCCAAGCTTATTAAAATAAACTCTTCTCATAATTCCTTACATGTTTTAATTATATTTTGCTTAATGAGATGAGTAAAAGTAAGATGTTATGTCTAGTGGTCTAATGTGCACTGATTGTAGGTTTTTGAGAGAAAATCATGGAAATTTGGCTAATTAAGGGCAGGAAATCGAATGAGACAAGGAGGAGACATTATAGGAGATAGATCCTCCTCATTAAATCCTCACTCACTCGAATATTCCTCAATCAAATCACACTAGCTCAGAGTTGCAAGCAGTCGAGTCATGGATATCATGGGCAATCGAGCCAGTGACAGTTAAGAACAAGTTCATCTTGAGTTTGGGAGCCAAGCCTCCCTATATTTAAGTAAGTTGTTGGAGACTTCAGTTGTATAAATAAGGAGGCCTAGAGCCTCATTAGGATTTAGATTGTTTATGTAAGAGCACTAAGCATTTTCAAGTTCAAGTCTTGTGGCAAAACATTACTATATAATTTTTCTGATATGATAATGAGAATGAGAATTTCCTTGATCCAACACTGAGTTGACTTAGAGGGTTGAAGCTCTTGGGTTAGGGCCTAACCCTAGCAGCAAAGGCTCCTCTTCTTGTACTTGTATGCTTAAGTTATTTCATAGATTAAGTGTTGAATTGATTTTATCATTGTTTCATTGCAAGTAGTGGTAAGTTGGATTAGTTTGCTTCCATTTGTGAATAGCTTTAGCAGTAGTTTTAGAGAGGTAAAGGAATACAAAAAAGGCTGATAGCAGGTGGATTTGGCCTCACTCCTCCCTTCAGGGACCATGGTTTGAGGAAAAAATCCTATTCAGCCCCAAAAAGACAGAATTTTGATTTCTTATGGAATTTAGGGTTTCATGCTACTTAGGCCAGCATCTTTTCAGTTCCAAGAATATTTTTCAGTTGTCATTTATGATATCTCCAACTTTGTTTTAGATATCATGGTGTTTCAAAATATTCTACAAGTATTTCCATGCATGCACTAGGCAACTAAATAATGAAAATTTGTTTTCTTAAGTTGATTGGAAATCTTTATGGTTTCACATGATTCATGGATAAATGGCAGTGCTGTATGTATTGCAGGAGTTTCAATAGTGCAGGAAGATCTCATTTCAGTAGCCCCAACCTAACCTTATCCATCCATGATCACCAAAAGCCACTAAGTGGCTCAACCAATTCATCGTTCCATAAGATCAACTTTCCAGGCTTGTTGAGCAAATCCAACCATCTTACAAACTCTGTTTTGAACTCTGAAGAAGTCCTAACCACTCCCTTGCCTTATTTCTTCCATCATTCACCTTCCCTAAGCCCTATACCACCTTCTAAATCACTCCTATTCCTCTCGGCCAAGTCCTGTAGGAATACAGGGGGTCCTATAGGAGCATTAAGACATCATGTAGGAAGCATTAGGACATCTTGTAGGACGACCTGTAGTGGCATGGTTTGAGGCCGATTTGTGGAAAAAGAATACAGGAAGATAGAAGAAAACCCCTACTTTCCTCCCAAGTCATCTTACCCTTCACCACCATCCCTAACCCACCTTCTACATCACCAAGAATATTTAGCATTCATATTTTCACAAAAAAAAGGGCTAAAAGGAAAAAGAGTTATTGTGTTCATTCATATGCACAACAGTAAAATGTTTGGTTATTTTAGATTGCATGCCTAGGACAGTTAGGATTACAAACATGCTAGCTAAGAATTCTTCTGAAGCAAGATCTCTTAGCAATTAGTTAGATGAATGGTGTGTTCAAAGCATTTATTTCTGTTTTTCCTTACTACAGTAGACAATATTTCAATTCTCCCAATTAGTGCAAAATTCCCCTTTCTTCGTTGGTAATCAAAATTCTTTTGAATCAATAGAAGGTTGGTTTGATAAAACATACTGGTCTATCGTCAGCTCAGCAGTGACAAAGAATGGACCCATTGCATCTGCTTGTGTATACAACACTGTCACCTCCAAGTTTGTACAAACCCCGGGTTGATAAAGTAAAGTTGGTAGCCCCAGGAGTTGCAACATTCTTGCTGCAATACTGGTGCTCATCAACATGCAGTGGGAGTATTGAGCATGTTTATGTCAAAATCAGGGAAGGAGCATTGGACAACAGTGAAGCAGGTTTTCAGGTATTTGCGTGGCACTAGTGATTATGGTTTGTGCTACCAAGGAAGACTAGGATTGGATAGAGTTTTGGACATTTGTGGCTTTGTTGATGAAGACTGACCTGGAGATTTTGATCAGAGAAGATCTACAAGTGGGTATGTGTTTAACCTATTTGGAGGTGCAGTCAGTTGGATGAGTAAGAGACAGTTTGTAGTGGCCCTTTCAGCTACAGAGGCAGAATACTTGACAGCCACTCATGCAAGCAAGGAATTAGTTTGGTTGTAGAGATTGTGCTAAACTATGGGTTTAGTAAAATGAGATATAAGGATAGACTGTGACAGCCAAAGTGCAATTTTCTTGGCAAAGAACCCTTTCTTATCATTCAAAGACAAAGCACATTGATGTTCAATATCACTTTGTGATGGATATGGTTGAGGGCAAAAACGTGTTGATGGTAAAGGTGGACACTTTGAAGAATACTGCAGATGCATTGACAAAGTCTGTGAGCATTGAGCAGTTCTCTTGGTGTAGAGAAACAATGGGCATTAGATCAATGACTAAGCTCTCCTATTGAAAGGAAAAAACAAGTGGGAGAATGTTGGGTCTGTGTTATATTCTTTCCATGACTACCCCATGCATTGGGGGGGTGGTAGCCCCCTTGCATGGAGTCTGGGGTAGCGCCCCGGGAATTCTTTTTGGGCCCTATATGAGGTGGGCGGACCTACCTATGGTTTTGTGCATGGATTTCGCACATGGTTTTGGGCATGATGGTTTTTTCTCCATGGCATTTTGTATATCCGGTCAAGGGAACTACAGTTATGTTCTAATCCAGGGTTAATGGATTGGGGTTTATGGATACTTTATCATGTATATATATGTATTGTAACATTGAAAGGAATACAATGAAAAATCAATTTGGTAGTCCCAGTTTTGGGATCCAGGGGAAATCTCTGTGTATACCTGTTTTATGTTTTATGCTCTCACCATTATTTAGTTTCTGTTTTTTAGAATTTGTATGTAGCTAATTTCTGTATGGGGATAAAACCTACAATTCCAAGCTAAATGGAGGGGAAAACATTATAGTGGGCATCACCTGGGGTTAATTATTTGCTATGGAAATTGTCATTAGCAAAGGGAAATAAATGGCAATTAATTCAAGAAATAAAGGAAAATAGGAGAAAAGGAAGATGAAGACACAAGAATATGCATGCAAGGGAAAATGAAGGAAAAGAAAAACAAAAGGTGAGGGATAACATTCTATGAATCTCTTAGCTACTCATGAACACTATTGGTTACTCTTGGTCATATTCTAGCATGAACATAAACGCTTGTCACTTTTGGGAGGAGAAGGAGAAGAGAGCACTTGGACATAAGCAAGCAAGAAAGTAAAGGAAAAGAAAGGGAGCACAAGAAGAATATTGGAAGAGTAGCTACAACAAGAGGATTTTGCGAGTAACAAGTTGCATGTGTGACTTCCATGATAGGATTTGAATGCATGGTGCATGCATTTAGTTATTTGGTTATTTTGTTTTCATTTGCATGGTATTTTCCTGGATTGACAGTGGTTACAACCTTTCCTTGCCATTTCCTTGGTAGCCATGGTGTGTTGGGATTCATTCTTGGTTGAGATTTCGATTGTCGAAAGATTTTGGATCCGGGTGAGGGGGTATCAAGAAAATCCCAAAGGTTGGTGTTGGAGATGGTTGAAGCCCTTGATAGGTGGGTGGATACAGGAAAATTCCCCTAGGTATGGTGAAGAAAATCCTAGGCATCCAAGCTTGTTTTGGTTGGTGATCTCTGGACCAGTTTAGGTGAGATCATGGTGGCTTGAGGGTGGAGGTGGTTTAAGCTATGTATTCCCTGTTGGTTATATTTTGGTTTATCCCATGAGAACCCACATTCATGCTTGGAATATGGTGTGGGGATGATTGGATGAAAGAAAGATTTGGTTCATCCCAATCTATGGTTGGGTGGTACGTGCAAGTCCCTAACTTGGTTGGAATTTTCATATGTTATTATTTGTTGATTCCTATTGAGATTAATGAGCACAAGCTCTGATTTTATGACTATTTTTTCATGGTTAAATGTTGGTTACATGCGTGGTATACCTCTTATTTTATGACATGCTCCTTTTATGGATCCCTTCCATGGTTTGATAGGTATTCGGTTACTTGATATGAATGCATGCGCTAATGCGTGTTTTTACAACTAATAAGAGAGGGTATCAAGCCTTCTAGATGATTATTTCATTAAAATAAGCATTTATGGCCTACAAGTGTTATAGACATATTTGGGCACTGCAACCCCAATCACATATGTCGATAAACCAAGGGCTCTTTAATCCCTAAAAGTTTTGTTTCATACCCTAAAGGATAATGGTCAACTGATTACATCATTTCCCAGAAGTTCCACATGAAAAACTACTCAGAACTGGCCAAAACTGGACCATACTGATTGCTCCATGGTCAAGGTGTGATGCACACTAACTGCCACACTAGCTAGGTGCGATGCATACTGAATGAGCCTTCTGTGGGGTGCGATGAGCAAGAAGAGATAAATGGCAGAGACAGTTTGCTAAGTGGAATCTTCTAGAAACTTCTCCTATGACACTTGCCTCTCTGAATTCACCCAGGGATGAGTAAGAGATCAAAGAAATCTCCAAGTGGAACCAAGAACTATCAGTGAAATGACACTAATAAAAAACCCAGAGCTGACTCACCCCCTTGCAAGACATCTATATATGGATCCCTCATCTGAGAGATCTAAAGGCTGGAATTTTGTAATTTGTAAGGAAGTGTTGTTGGTTTCTCTTTGAGACATTGTATTGTTGGGCGATCTTGCTTTTCATGAGGTGAAGAGGGCTTTCATGCTGGGAGGATGATGTTGGATCAGACAGCTAGGTTTTAATCCTCTCTTCTACTATTAATAAAGTTATTTGAGTTTTCTTCCATATACTTGTGTATTTGTGAATCTTGCTATTTGTAAATGCAATTGTATGGTCAATGTATTTCTAATTCTACATTGTCTATGGTATTATAGATATCTATGCTTTGATGGTGTTTTGTTGCTTTGCATCTACAGGTATTCTCTAAAGCGGGACAAGTAGGAAAGGAGTGGCAGGCTCTATCAAGGGAGAGAGGAAACAAGCAAGGAGCCAAGTGAAAGATTCAGGTTGGTGCTCTCTGCTTCTCTCTTATCTATCATACATAAAGGAAATCACAAGTTACTTTGATTATTTGTTTCTAAGATAGCTACCCATCTTAGTGGGACTAGTAGATCGAAAAGACACTAGTTTTCCCGGAAACAAAATGGCGACTCCATTGGGGACCGATTAGTTTGTTTGTTTGTTATTGTTGTTTGCTTTATAAACTACAGACGGAGCTTGAAGTTAAGCTAGCTAGCCTTCGAACTGCACTTGCTATGCAAGTGCAAAGTAGATCAACGTTACTTCAGTCAATCTCTAGGTTGGTTTATGAACTGAACATCTGACTTGCAAACATCCTAAGTGTCCTGGTGGTAGGTCAATAACCTCCTACGATCATACCCCTATACTTTGTTTTTATTGTCTATCATAGCTTAGCTGAAATAACTGAACTTAGTTGGAAATTTTGAGCACAAACCAAACTCAGTTTCATTCCCTGGCCCATCGCACTGTCTGTAACTGGCAGTCTGTATGCATCGTACCTCCCGTGTGTTGTAGGTAAGATGCATCCCTGTTTCCCTTAAGGACAGGTGCGATGATTGGATGATACTGTTTTTCTCCTAGGAAATTGGGTTTTTCTCCTTGTTTTTAGCTCTATTCAGTAGTTTTGCTATTTATGATCAATATATCATTGTTGAAGCCTTCTTCATTTACATTATTCAGCCTCCATTGATCAAGATTTGTGAATGTTTTTTAGGTATTTTTCATCATTTATAGTCCTCCTTTGTCAAGAGTAGCTTAATCGAACTATCGTCTTTTGATTCAAAAGTGTCATAACTGTCGTTTTGAGTCAAGAAGGAGAGTGTCGTAAAGTCTTCCTCTTCTAGATAGTTGATTGTACTTTTGTCATTGAATTTGATTTGAATTGTCAATATTTGAAGTGTCGAAAGCAATTTTCCATTCGAAATCGAAAGTGTCGTTTTAGTCTTCCTTTCATTTTGAAAAGAAATTGTTGAAGTATCGCTTTGAAGAAAATAGTTCAGATCTGTACTTAGTTTTCCTTTTTGGCATTCTCACATTAAGGAAACAGAAAAACAAATACATGCATGTGCAGTTGCATTTAGAATTCATGCGGAAAATGATATAGGAAAAGTACATTTAGTGTGTTCTATCTGCTCTCTGTGGAAAGAATCCTACTTTTCTTTCCTTAGTAGCTAGGATTTTCATTGCTAAAAGAAAACAAACGACTGTTTATCATTTTAGATTGCATATTTAGGAATTTCACATCTACATCATGTGGTGAACCTTGAAAGACAAACTTCTAAGAAATATCAACTCTAAAATAAACCTCAATGAACATAAAAACGCTTTGGAACCTAACGCAACACATATAGAATTCTAGGCTAGAGATGTGTTCCAACATCGTAAAACCTAGTAACTATCGTTTTCATTGAAGGTTGGGTGATTCCTCCTCTTTGATACGACAAGTGCCAGTATGGACTTGTGTTCCCCGTGCCATCGAGTATATATTGGGAGACCACAATAGGCTGATATCCTTGATCCTTAGGAAGCCATGTCTGCCACCCTATCAATTGCAATGCACTGAACACAGCATTCAGAAAGATTGACTGCAATACGTAAATTCCTTGGTAATTTCTCTTTAATTTACCACCAAGGTGTATATTGCAGTTTTGCGATTGGTTTGGTAATCCCTCTGTCTAGATTTCCATAGTAGTCACTTTCATTCCTTTTTGACTTCCTAAAAGAAAAGGTCCATCTGAGCACTTGTCACTTTAGGCTCATTAAAAATCGAAGGCGACTAGAGTCACCTTTAGCTTTTTCTCGACTCTTAGAAATTGAAAAAACAATTTGTGTCAAAGCGTCATAAAAGATATTTAATTCGGAATAACTTTTTCCCTTTAATTTTTGAGTTGATCAAGTAATCCGCAATCATGGAGGAAAGTCAATAAAAACCCCGTCGTTCGTGGAGACTATCGAGTCAGCCATCTTTGACTCCGGAAACGAAACCATTCTGGGCAAAATGATCTCATTTAATTGAGTCGAATTCTCCCGGTCTATTTGAAACTTGTGTTTCAACATCATTAGAGACTCCAGTTACTCCAATTATTTCTGGTACATTTGCCTTCACAGAAGAAGTTACGTAGTTACAAGAGGACATCAGAGTTGATCCTAGTGTAACGGTAAACACTTCTATCCCTGAACCAGCTCCATCTAGGGCTGATCCAGAAACTGAAGTTCACTTACCTGAACATCTGGAAGTTGAGTTCCAGAATTCAGAAGGTGTCACCCCTCCGGTGTCTGTTACTGCAGAAGCCATACCTTCTTCGGCTCCAGAAATATTTTACGGACCTAACGGTCTACCTCTTCCACCTAGACTGATTGCTATAGAAGAGATTGTAGAGGTTCTTCCATCCACTACCCCATTGCATTTTGGAACTGGGATCCACTTACATCCTTCTACTATAGAGGTTAGTTCTTTTAACCACCCTTCATCGCAAGTTCCTATCGAATCGCTAGGAAATATTTTGGATAGACTAAATATGTCTGAACAACCATCAACATCTAGGATTGTGTCATCTGATATAGCAGCAACGGAGCCTCCTGCTACTATTTTGACAATGTTTGCTGGTATACCATCTGTCCCGACTAGTTCTCAACCGCTAGATGGAGTCCACCCAGGGACTGTTTCGACAGCATGGTCTGTTCCTATTTGTTTATCCAGAATCTTGTCTGGAATTTCTTATGTTGAAACTCAGCAATCGATCCTTCACATCAATATCAATTTGGGCAGTCCAGTCTCCAAAGACCAATTTATCCTTTCCACACTGGATTGCCGCCATATGGGGGGCAGTACGCTTTTTCATTGTTCCCTCCGGGTGAACAACCATATGAGAGTTCACAACAAAATTTGGGTCAAACTGGAATTGCATCTAGTGGTTGGGTACCAATACTGCCTCAACAACCAAGGGTTGTATATTGAATGCAACCAAATCAGCTTGTGTCGAATATTCCCACTACACCTGCTATTGTGACTGTGTCGCAAGTACAAGCGTTGCCTGTTGTATGTCAACCTCAAGTCTCTCAGGTCATAATACAATAGCCTCTTGTCTCCACGGCTCAATCACAACCTCAGATTAGTGACTCCTTAACTAGAGCAACTCAGGCTCAAACGGGTACTATCACCCCTCATCTTGGTCAAACATCTAGTATTGGACAACAGAAAATGGTCCAACAACCATGGCTGGTACAATATCAACAACCACAATTCCAGCAAGCTTACCGAGGACCTGAGCAACAAAGCTTTGCAGGTAATGGGCAACCGTATTTTCAAAATGGTTACCAACAATCATATTATAATGGTTATGCCCATCAACCTTATCAAAGTTATCAGCATCAGATACATTATGCTGGTATGCAAAGACCTACTGCTCAGGCAATCCCATCTTATCCTGGGTATGCTTCACCAAACCTGAATCAACAGTTTCCTTTCGTAGCAACTTTAGAATTACTAGATCTGAACCGGTTGACAAATGATCCAATTGCTTACGCCCCTTGGTGGCTAGCAATTCCTCATAAACTTCCCTCTGATATTCCTAAATTTAATGCAAATCCGGGTGAAGACCCATCAAATCACGTAATGAATTTTCATTTGTGGTGTTCATCTAACACCCTCAATGATGATTCGATTAGGCTTTGACTTTTTCAGCGAACATTAACTGGTCTGGCAGCAAAATGGTACATTGAATTGCCTAGAGCTTCATTTGACAACTTCAGCACCCTCGCCACTACTTTTTTAACCCACTTTCAGTTACCCATAAGGTACGAAACAGGAACAGAGCTCCTTACCAATTTTAAACAGACAACAGCCACTCACATATCTGATCATATTCATGAGTGGCGACGTTGTCATCGAATGGTAAAGACATATGTTCCTGATCAACTTCTAGCTGAGTGGTTTATTAAGTCGTTATTACCTTCTATTACAGAAGATGTGGCCAAGGGAGGAGTTGTCACTGAAGAGCAAGTCATTGCTCGTGCACAATATCTAGACTTGATCTATACTCAGTCTGGCATGCTCTATGACAAAATTCTTGACGCTCCTAGACTAGAATTTTCCATTCCTCCCCCTCCTAAATCAAACAGGGACACTCATGCCGGCGATGGCGTGATTGGCACCTCAAGTACACAAACCGCAAAGGCTCCATCTGGTAAGGCCCTTGCAGTTTCTAGTAAAAAAGAAAATGACAAACTTCTTGCCTCAGAGGTTAATGTCGTGTCATCTGACAAGGGCAAGGAACCAAAGCAACCAGAGGGCAAGAAGAAAGGGAAAAACAAAAAGAAGAAACAGGAAGATTCAACTCTTGAGAAACCTTCTGGAAACCCTACTGGGCGAAAGAAACCAGGTCAACTGTGTTTCATATGTGATGAGGACCATTATACGAAAAATTTTCCACATCGAGCTAAGGTCACGAAGTTTTTGAAGACTTCAAGTACCTCCGCGGTATTGACTGATCCGTTTCCAAACCCGGAAACCAATCTGGTTGCTATCGATCATGCTTCCCCATCCCAAGTGCTTATGTTATCCATCTCGAAACAACAAAATGATGCTTTGATATCGACAAGGAATAAATATTATGGGAATCCATAGATGTCGAACAACAAGGCTACAGATCAACCTAGTAGTTCGACAACAACTTTGTCAGAAGTTGTGCCACCCATCATTCTTGAATTAACTATAAAGCCGCCAAAGGGAGTAGTACATAAATCGACATTTAATCCTCATGCTCGAGCAGCACAAAATTATAATATAGTGGAGGATCTGGCTCAATCGCCATCCGCTATGTCGACACTTGAAGTACTGCAGAATTGCCCCTCCCAAAAGCAGGCTTTATTATCAACAATAGGTGGGATTGACCCAACGGATTCAAATCTTGTGGCCTTTAACCATAAAGGATATGAACCTCAATTACCAGCACAGCTCGCTTTCCTTATACAAGTAAAATCTCTCAACAAGACTATTCATCGAACAATTATTGACGAGGGGGAATCTACTTGTATTATGTCAATGAGTTGCTGGAAAACTTTAGGCTCACCACCCTTGTCACGATCATCAACAACATTAAAAGCGTTCGATGGAAGAACATACACTCCATATGGGATATTAAGTAACTTGCAAGTTGAGCTGGGGGGCAAGACAGTAGAAATTGAAGTCGAGGTCATTGATGGAAACCTTGACTACAATATCTTATTGGGCAGACCTTGGATTTATGCTATGGCTGTTGTTGTGTCAACATATTTCAGAAAGATTGCATTTCCCTTCCAAGGAGGAATTACAATCGTTGACTAGCTAACCTTTCTCCCCAACAGTTCACAAGCTACTGGAAGCATTCCATTGATCCATGGAAATCCTCAAACGCTTCAAAATGTCAGAGTAGGTCTCCTAAAAGACCCTTCCTTAATGGGTACTTTTGCCCTCCCGCCTCCGAGTAATTTGGCGGAAGTGGCCACAATGGAGACCTGTCACATGATATCTTCTACATCATCAAAGATTAAGAAGAACTCTGACCCTTTTGTTAGCATGGATCATCGCCAGGTATTGCCCCCAAGCCCTATAGAATTGATCTAGCAATCAATTTTCTAGGCATCGACGGAAAACCCAAATCAACACTCATCAAGTGTTTGGATAGACAGGTCTTTAGAATATGGCACCTCTTCCGATCCTTGGTCTCGTATACATTCTACAGACGAAGGAATCATTCAGTCAATGATGATAGGAGAGGCACCATGGGAAGAATGCCACCATCGTTCCCATCTTCAAGATAACAACGAAGATTATTCCAGCGACCTTAATCATCCTTCAATTTTTTATTTTCTATCAAATACTGTAAATACGGTGGATTCCGAGAGAAATCTATCCAATATTGAGGAAACTATTGCCATTAATATCTTGACCAAAACTAATGTTGTAGAGAATATTCATGTTGGCAAATCTTGTTCTCCTTCAGAACTGGAAATATATTGCGCTCTCTTTCGCGAATTCAGAGATGTCTTTGCATGGTCATATGAAGAAATGCTAGGCATTGACTCGAGTATCATTGAGCATGAAATCAAGATGCATCTAGATGTCAAACCAGTATGACAACAGCTTCAACTGGTGCACCCGAAAAAAACCGTTTCCATTAAGGCAGAAGTTGAAAAACTTTTACATGCTGATTTCATTTACCCTATTCCTCTAACAGATTGGGTATCGAATATTGTTCTTGTGATGAAAAAGCAAGGAATTCTTAGAGTGTGATGATTAGAGTGTGTGTCGATTGCAAGGATGTAAATCAGGCTTGTCCGAAGGACAACTACCCTACACCCTTCATCGACAAGATAATTGATGAATGTGCCAGATGCGAAATCTTTTCCTTCGTGGATGGATTTTCCAGATACAATCAAATCAATATCCACCCACAGGACCAATCGAAGACTGCATTTATATGTCCATGGGGCACATTCGTGTACTGTAAACTACCTTTCGGTTTGAAGAACGCATGGGAAACGTTTCAGAGGGAAATGAACTACACCTTCCATGACATCAAACACATCGTTCAACCATATCTCGACAATTTACCAGCTCATTCACGAAAGCAGACTGATCACTCGCAGAATTTGAGAGCTATATTTCTACGTTGCCGAGACTACAAGATACGACTCAATCCACACAAGTGTATGTTTTGTGTTGGTTCTGGTCGTTTACTTGGATTCGTAGTTTCTAAGGATGGAATTCGACTCGACCCATGTAAGGTTTAGGCAATCATCGATATGCCTCCACCTTCAAATTTGCTTCAGATCAGAAACTCCAAGGGAAAGCGAACTTTCTAAAGAGGTTCATTCCAAATTACGCCGAACTTGCTAAAGGTTATACACGTCTTTTGAAAAAAGAAGTACCCTTCAACTGGGATTAGGTTGCGCAAGCTTCTTTTGATGCTTTAAAAGGTTCTCTAGTAAAGGCATCATTAATGTACGCTCCTGACTATCAAAAAGACTTTAACCTGTATCTTGCCGCTACGGATACAACCATTACAATGGTGTTAGTACAAGAAGACAATGGAATAGAACATCCTGCGTATTATTTAAGCCGAAACTTAAATGATACAAAAAGAAAATACTCCTATGTTGAAAATCTGGCTTTGGCAGTTGTTCAAGCAGTGCAGAGAATTCGACACTATATACTTTTTCGCAAAACTACCATTTTGTCAGATTGCAACCCCATGACTTACGTTCTATCGAGTCAATTGCTAGGGGAAAAATATTCAAAATGGATAGCCATTTTGAAAGAGTTTAATCTGGAATTCACAAAATCCAAATCAAAGAAATCTCTAGTCTTCATGGAGTTGCTTTGTGACCTCCCATCGTCGTCCAACGATTTAACATCTAAAGCATCAATCATGGATGAAACTTTGTTTCTGATATCGTCAAGCGATCCGTGGTACAGAGATATACTGATCTATCTCCAAACCCAAACATTTAGGCCTAATACCTGTCGCTTTGAACAACGACGTACTCGATACCAAGCAAAAGACTACATGATTGTCGGTGATACACTTTACCGTCGTGGTGTCAATACAGTTCTGAGAAGGTGCCTCACACATGAGGAGGCCGAAAAAGTCCTGAATGATTGTCATTCAAGTGCGTGTGGGGGGCATCAATTTGTTTACGCCACGACACAAAATATCTTACGAGTCAGTTACTTCTGGCTCACAATATTCAAAGATTGCATAATTGTAGTCAAAAGTTGCCATGCTTGTTAGATTTTCGACTACAAAACCAGGTTATCACCTGCACTGTTGCATCCAGTAATCATTGTTGTACCATTCACCAAATGGGGCATATATTTCATGACATGTAACCCCACCTCGGCTGGGGGGCATGGGTATATCATAGTCGCTGTCGACTATTTTACAAAATGGGCCAAGGTGGTGCCTACATTAAACAACAGCAGCCAAACGACTGCTCTTTTCTTTTTCAATCATGTAGTCTCTAGATTCGGTGTTCCATAGGCTATAGTCACAGATCATGGATTGCATTTTTGCAATCACATGATGGTTGAATTAGCTGCCAAATTAGGACTGTCCCACGACAATTCTACTCCATATTATCCGCAAGCTAACGGACAAGCTGAGGCCATCAACAAAGTACTGAAGTGCATGCTGCAAAGGATGATTGGGGTCCACAAATAGAATTGGCACTTAATCCTATACTCAGCTCTGTGGGCACATAGAACATTGGTAAGAAATGTGACCAGATTCACACCCTTTCAATTGGTGTATGGCCTGAAAGCTGTCTTACCGATTCAATGTGAAATTTCATCTCTCAAGCTCGCAATCGATCTACTTCCTGAACTTCAGAGGAAGAGGCTCGTTTCTTGGAATTAATCCACTTGGAGGAAACCCGTTGTGATGCCATGTTGGCTAACGAAGCACATAAGAAATGTGTCAAAGCGCAATTTGACAAAAATGTCAAGCCTCGTGTTTTCTCAGAAGGTGACCTAGTCTTACTTTACAATTAGGACTTTGATAAATTGGGAGTATGTAAGTTTGAACCATTATGGATGGGCCACTATATTGTTAAACGAGTTTTAGCAAAAGGATCCTACGAGTTGGTAGATTACGATGCGATTCCACTGTCGCAACCTTGAAATGGGTTGTATCTTAAGTGTTACTATGCTTGATTAAGTGTAGTAATCTCTTTATAGATATGATTTTGTTACATTTTTGTTTTCGTAAAGAGTTGTCATTTTGGTTAGGTAATCCACTTTTCATTTGTTGCAAATGTCAAACCTTTTGGAAACATTTGTTGGGTATGCCGACGGAGCTAGTCGTAGAACGCGGAACCTATCTTCTGCAACCTGGGCCATTTTTGCTCCAAGCAGTGAGTTAGTGAGTTTCATGGGGATATATATTGGTCAATCAACGAACAACATCGGTGAATATAGCGCGTTGATGGAGCTTCTCTCTGATGCCGTTTCACATGGCATACATCGACTTGTTGTCAGGCTAGATTCACAACTCATCATTCTACAACTTACTGGCGTCTATTCTATTCGAAACCTAGCTATCTATCGTATGCTCCTAAGAGTTAGGATTTTGGAAAGGAAGTTTGATTCCATTCAATATCAAGACATTTCTAGAAACCTAAACACATTAACCGATTCATTAGCAAATTATGTGTTAGATAGACATTTGCATCATTTGTAAAGAAAAGAATTTCGAATTAACATTTGCATCAGGATCACATAACTTAACCAAGATAAAACTATGAAAAATAAAAAAATATATAACTGTTTATAGTTTTTACAAATTTTTTTGTGTCTAAGACAAAATCAGTCAAACGACCAAAAAATCAAAAGTGAGTGCAGGAAAGCATCCTAAGCTAAAGATGCTGGTGATAACATGTCATCGCCTGTGTGATCATATGCAAGAGCCTAGTCCATCGACTCGGCACGTCAGTAGTGTGGTGCTGTAATCTCAAAGGTAACTCGTTGTTCCTCACATTTGGAATACCAAGAGTGAGGCCCTCGACCTGATCCTGTAGCACTACAAGGGTCTCTGCTATGTCCAAATCGTGAAGGACAACCCTCCCTACAGTCTCTCCTATTGGAATGTCAGCTGCCGCCCTTGGGCGCACTGCTAGTCGCACTGGCCTAACATCTGCACAAATATATGAGTTTGATTAGTCTTGATAACATTTAAAAAACACTAAAACATTTAAAGAACTGATAAACAAAGATATGGTCAAGTCATTTTACCCATAACACTCCACTGCTCGCCAGCCGGTAACACCAAATCTAGGTCGCCTCAGAAATCCATCCCAACATATGGATATTCCACAAAAACCATCTCCTGATGGTTGAACCACTCAAAGAAAGCATCAGAGAAAGAAATCTATGACTGACCAGCATGTCTGGCCATGAGATCAACCCATCTCTGCATCCGTGGTTCCCTCGGTGCTGGCAACCCTAATGAAATGTACTGTGGCTGCATCAGTGGAATCCTCTCCAAGGCAAAAGCAGTCAAAATGGAACCGTAGCCAAAGTTCTTGGATCTTCCATTCTTTACCTTGGAGAGCTGTTCTTTTATAACCAGAAGTACCACCTCACACCAGTTGAATACCTTTGGTTCCAGGCATTCCAGGGCATACTGCATATACGATCTGTTGGCCAAATGAAGAGTCGCGCTACCAGCCAATCTAGCAAAGGTGAACAAAATGGTCCTCAAGGATCGATCAGTGACATCTCAGATATTGATCTTGCCGTCCCTACTAGGCTGAGATCCATCTCTACAAAACTGGCGAATATAATCCCTCACGGATTCACCCCCATGGGCGGATCCTGATAGTGAGAGAGGGGCACCACGCCTCGATAATCCCGTCAAAAAGTAGATATCCTCGACTATCAATGGAATGGATTTGCCTCTAATCTGGAATACCTAGTTGATCAGATCCCATGCATCGAGAAAATATTGCAACAAATTAATTTTTTGCCTCATGCTGGATATGCAGAAGAATTTGAGCAAACCACAGTTTCGTAATGCAGTAACTGTGCCCTGGTCGTGTAAGGCAATCATGTCCTCTTCTTCATGTTCATGTTCACGCCATGTAATGACCATCTTGATCCAATAAATCTCTGAAACACAAACAAAATATGAATTAGGATCCTGATTTGAGCAAAAACAGGCAAAAATTTCAAGAAAAATCATTGTGCAAAGTTTCCCTTCTGCGCCCATCGCACCCTGCCTTTGAGCAAGGTGAGATGCATACTGACTGGCCAGTGTCTAGCTCAGTATGCATCACACCTTTCAATATAGGCCAGGTGCGATGGACAGAGAAGGAATTCTTCAAACCCCAAGGGCCCAGAAACAGGGAAAAACTTGCTCAAAATCAGAAAAGGATGGAATGAAAATGAAGAGCTCAGGGTTAGCTCCTACCTGGTCCTGACGGTGGGGAGAATAGTCCACCGAATCTCCCGAAATCATCTAATGAAATTTGAGGGGGAAAACCACTCCAGAGCTCCAAAATCCCAAATTCGAAAGGAAATGGTAAAAATGAGAGGTAATACTATTCACATACTTCATGTAAAATATTAGTTTTTAATTCATTTTTCGAGCATATACATGTATTTCTAATCAATTTGATGGAGCAATTGAGCAGGTTGAACGACTGATGAAAGAATTTAACGTGTTAAATGGTAAACTGAATATCTTTGACCAATATCACGAGCAATGTTTCCGCAAAGTTCAAGCTCGTTAAAAAATAAACCTAGCACTGAGCACATGTTGGCACAAGGTTCAAGCTCATTAAAAAATAAACCCACCTTCAGTAAACGACCCTCGTGAATGCCTTGCTATCAGCCTTTTGAGCCTTGGTTGTGTTCTTCCATCACCTCCATTCTTTTGGCCGATCATACACTTCCACTTGATTGTTTACCCTTTTGAGGAACAACTGTGACAAGTGATTTTGTTAGCCACCCTCTTCATTGCCATGTTTTGAGAAGTTCCAAACTTACCTGGAACTAGTTGCTACCCGAAAATATCACTTGTTCCTCAAAAAACAAGTTTCTTTTAAGCTCTTTTTAGACTCGCTAAATATGAAAAGATTGTCGAGCTATTGGCCTTTCTAGCTCGTTAAAGTAAAGAGAAGCGCCATCCCTCCTATACATTTTAATCTTTTAGAACTTGAGGGATTATCAAATAAAAAGATCGAGCGCTTGTCTTTTTCGGCTCGCTAAAGCGATCGAAAAGTCATCCCTTTTGTATTATTTATACGTTTTCGGACTTAAGGGATTATGCTATGAAAAAGGACTTCTGGAGTTTCCTTTTCGTCCCTTTTCAAACTCTCTAAACATGAAAAGGACCGAGTTATCTTTGTCGTTAAATTCGTTAAAACGATAGCAACAAACTTGTCCACCCGGACAAGAATGAGTTTCACTGTCGCTAGGCTCGCTAATACATAGCGACAGGTTTTCCCGAAGGGAATCTTATAGAACAAGCATATGTTATCCTCCTCAAGCTTGACAAAAAGAGGTACTAGTTAGTAATGACTGGGGAAAAAGGGAAGAAAACTTGAAGAACATTATTGGTAGCAGGTCGCTCTTGAACATGACACTTTCACTCCATCACCATGATTGAGTCTGGTTGGGTTATTCCATTCATAGTCATATCACCATTGGTCCTCCGTGCCATCCATATTTGGGGTTAACACTACCAATCCATTTCAGTGTCGTCGATATGTTCAAGAGAAGTCATTCAGAGAATTTACCACCCAGATAATGTCTCATCCACTGCAATACCTTCACCATCCATTTTTCATGACTGCCATTCCTGAATCTTGTATCATCAGATCGTTTTCACCTCCACAAAATCATTTGCTTCGTTTCGTGTCGTAGATGTGGGATGCATCAATGCCTTCCTACGACGAGTCACTTCTTGTTGACATCAGCACATTATCCAAGAAGTTGACTTAGAAACAACCCTTTCAGTACTTTGAAGCTTACATGCCTCAATGGCAAGTTTCTCACTTCCAGGCGACAGGTTTACATCAATGGACTTCGAATGAAAGATTTTGCGTGTTGTTCGACATCGACTCATATATTCACACCATGTGAATTGTATTGTAGTACATTGAGGGTCATGATCATTATTGGTGATCCCTCTCGCACTTGATAACAACTTACATCATTGGCTGGTAATTAGGTGATGTCTTTCCATGTTCGACTTCTGAACATATTTTCACATGGATCGACTTGTACATCAGGCGAAGATTGAACGAGTTTGAAGACCCTGGATCTAGTTTCATCCATCCGGCCTGCGATATATTCAGGGAAAAAAAGATATCAAATGTACATAGAAGCTGCACAGATGATCATCCAAGCTAAGGGATGATGACTCTACATATAAAGAATCACCGGTCTGCAACCGCATACGGTTATCTGTTCCATGTACATGAAAATGAACTTATAAAAGCTGAGCATGGGAATGCCCACCTCAGCTAGATCATGAAAATAATATGATGATGATGTATTGTATTATATCTTATTATAGGTCACCTTCCAGATTGAAAAACCTTGGATCCTCATGATAAAGCATTTCACTCGACATCAGAAGATTTATGACCTCATGCTTTAGGGGCAGCTGTTATAGACATATTTGGGCACTACAAACCCAATCAAATATGTTGATAAACCAAGGGCTCTTTAATCCCTAAAAGTGTTGTTTCATACCCTAAAGGATCATGGCAAACTGATTACATCATTTCCCAGAAGTTCCACCTGAATACTCAGTACTGGCTAAAACTGGACCATACTGACTGCTCCATGGTCAAGGTGTGATGCATACTAACTACCACACTAGCCAAGTGTGATGCATACTGAAAGAGCCTTCTGTGGGGTGCGATAAGCGAGAAGAGACAAATGGTAGAGACAATTTTCTAAGTGGATTCTTCTAGAAACTTCTACTATGACACTTGCCTCTCTAAATTCACCCAGGGATGAGTAAGAGATCAAAGAAATCTCCAAGTGGAACAAAGAACTATCAGTGAAATGACACTAATCAAAAACCCAGAGTTGACTCACCCCCTTGCAAGACATCTATATATAGATCCCTCATCTGAGAGATCTAAAGGCTGGAATTTTGTAATTTATAAGGAAGTGTTGTTGGTTTCTCTTTGAGACATTGCATTGTTGGGCGGTCTTGCTTTTCATGAGGTGAAGAGGGCTTTCATGCTGGGAGGATGATGTTGTATTAGACAACTGGGTTGTAATCCTCTCTTCTAATATTAATAAAGTTATTTGAGTTTTCCTCCATATACTTCTGTATTTGTGAATCTTGTTATTTGTAAATGCAAT
The DNA here is from genome assembly GCA_031772625.1 of Pinus tabuliformis. Lineage (NCBI taxonomy): Eukaryota > Viridiplantae > Streptophyta > Pinopsida > Pinales > Pinaceae > Pinus > Pinus tabuliformis. The sequence continues at coordinate 473,127,215 of CM062808.1, forward strand.
TGTATGGTCAATGTATTTTTGATTCTGCATTGTTTATGGTATTATAGATCTCTAGGATTTGATGGTGTTTTGTTGCTTTGCCTCTACAGGTATTCTCTAAAGCGGGACAAGTAGGAAAGGAGTGGCAGGTTCTATCAAGGGAGAGAGGAAACAAGCAAGGAGCCAAGCGAAAGATTCAGGTTGGTGCTCTCTGCTTCTCTCTTATCTATCATACATAAAGGAAATCACAAGTTAATTTGATTGTTTGTTTCTAAGATAGCTACCTGTCTTAGTCGGACTAGCAGATCGAAAAGACACTAGTTTTCCCAGAAAAAACAAGTACCTTGTCGACAAAGTGTTTGTTTAAATGATTTTCATGTATCTAATGAATTTTACTAGGAATAAGGTCAAGAATAGTAAATGAATATTACTACATGTTAATGATAGAGTTCTAGAATATTTTGGGAAGTTGTCCTCGAGCTAGCCCTAAAAATATAGAATCGAGTCCTTGGCCACAGTCTCTTAACTGAGAAACTTCAATTATAACCACATGGAAGACACCTTGTGTGTACAAATGAAGGCTTCTCGCTGCATGCACTAGCCTACATGAGTGCAACCGGGCTATAAAGTCATGTTAAAAGAATGTTCCAACTTAGGGTTAGATCACAAATGGATGTTATTTGAAATCTTGGTGATCAAGTGTCCCTGATAGGTTTTAGGAAGCTTCCAGATAGTAGACCCCACTTCCATAACATGAACTTGGTTTTCGGGTCATGCATAGTAACATTCAGCTCATGTTTACCCTCAAGAGGTATTAAAAGAGGGTAAATGTGATGTGGGGTGTTACAGTTTATTAGTTCACTTCATGAACACATTTTTGATGATTGAAAGGAAAATAGGATAAAGAAGGATTATAGATAAACCATGAAAAGGGATGTTGATATCAGAGGGAGCAAGCAACAAAATTTGACATCTTGACAAAAGGTATCATGATTTGGTAACTCTAATATTGATGATTTGTTTGAGATATGAATTGGACACCTAAAATAACTTGTATGGCGTACCTATAGTTGTTTTGTTTAAACTCAATTAAAAAACACATGGATTGAGTGGAAAAAATTGGTAATGTCTTAGAAGAGTCCATGATAGAAATGTGTACACCTTAAATGCAGAGAAAGGTAGCAAGTCACAAGATAGCATCTTGGTCATGTTGGATTCGATTAACTTTCTAGATAGACAAAGGAAGCTATGATTAGATCTACATTGATTGGTTTGGCTAGATACTTTTGATGACAAAGATACTACAAATGATGATTGATGGAAAGTGATATAAAAGGTTGATGGAATGAACCTTGTGACAAAGATAGATTGAGAAAGAGTTTGGCTCCATAACATCCAACAAGATTGAGGCTTAGCTATGATATGATGGTACGAGATAGGAGCCCTTTTAAGATACTACTAATATATCCAGAGAAGAACAAGTAGTTGATAAACGAGACAAAGATGAATATTATGGTTGTGTCTCTCTGGTTGAGAGGGAGCTAGAATATACTCCCTGATTGAGAAGGAATGAGTTTTACCTCCATGATTGAGAGGAAGTGGTGTGAGACACCGTATTCTCCATGTGTCATGTACTAGACTAGGATTAATAGCCATAAGTCTAGTGAAGGCACTAGTAGGGAGAATGAAGGATTGGATAAGCATCTGGGACCGATACTCCTTGAGGATTGGGAATCTAAGATAGGAAGTAGTCTCATGGACCGATACTCTTTAAGGATCTAACAAGTTATCCAATATAAGATTAGTCGTAGAGGAGTGATATTTTTTGAGGATTGGGAATCCAAGATAAGAATAGTCCTAGAAGGACATACCTGGTGAACATATCGATGGGGTATGTTGCTTGAAGGGGCTATGGCATTGGTGTCCAAATTTATGCCTCCCACCATTGTGCTATATTCTTGTGGATATTTATAGCTTTTTACTCAAGGCCTTGTTATATTGCAATTTAACAATGTTGGTCATGATGTTGATGCTTAATGATGACTTATCAATCCGAATCTTCTTATGAGAATATTTCAATTTGAGAGTATCCTTGTACCAATTATGTAATTATGAATACCTCCCCAAATAAGGGGGAGTGTAGGAAAATGTAACTAGGTTTAGTATTTTTAATTGTCATTGTACTTGTATTATTATATATTTCATGTAAAAAGAAAAAGAAGAAAAACAAATTTTTTTTTGAAGCATTGGTTTCATGCTCAAGTCAAATTTTTATTTGGATCAAGCATGTTCCTCATGCTTCTAGGGTTTACTAAGTCAAAATAATAATTTTCATGAGTCATTCTATTATACTTGAGTCAAGTCCCATTTGGACTTTTGAGAGAAAGTGGAAAAATAATTTCATTTGAGTCAAAATTGTTGATTTTGTCCCTACAATACCAAGTCAACCTTGCCTGGACAATTTAGCCCTAAAAGGAACCCATTAAGCCTCCTAGATTTGTATATATACAATGTAGTTCGATCTCATTTGAAGCCAAGCAAGAAAGTTCACTTTCTCTGCTAAGAAGAGAGAGAAAACAAGCGAAGAAAGTCAAGAAGAAGAGTGTAAATCAAAGGATAGAGAGCAAGGGTTGAAGGAGGAAGAATTGTTTCCACACATGCAAAACATTGTCCCTAGTATGTGTCACACGTATGAAGTTTCAAGGGCTGAAAATTCAGAGCTAATTGTAGGGGTAAAAAATATGTTATAGGGGCAAAAAATCTAAAGTTTGAGCAAGTTTAAAAGGCTTTGACTATGTTTGACTTGAGTTGTCTTTTACTTGTTGGAAGATCTTTGAAGGAGGGCTGACTTGGGTCTTGTGGGAGGTCTTGGTCTGGGATTTTGGGTCTTGGATTTTTCATTTTGATTTGATTCTATAAGAAGAGAAGATTTGACTGGATTTCCCCCTTTGAGGATTTTTTCCCTTGCTTGGATGTTGTATCTTGTGTTCATTATCTTTTTGTGATATTCATGGTTTAATATTTTGGTAATTGTTTTATGAAAAGAGCATAATAAAAGTAATAAGAAGTCAACATATGTTCACAAACAATTATCAAGTAAAGAGAAATCACCCTAGTTGTTGACCTATAGATTTGTCAACATTTTATAGGTATTATGCGTACAAGGTTAAACTCTATAAAAATTGACTAAGTAACCAAAGATACATTTCAAATTACTCATAAATAGAAATAATCCTCCAAACATAATAATGAAAGTCAAAAAATAAGGTTGCGAGGTGAGTGAACAAGGTTTTGGATAAGGTAGTCTCCAAAAATAAGAGAGGGAATTCATATTAGATATGTTAGGGATGAAGTAATGGAGAGGAAATCACCATGTCACTACCCAATCAGTGCCCAAACACTATCACATGTCATCGTTAGTGTTAACCCCTTACTAAACATAAACTTATTAAAAATAGAAAATGCTAAAAATATGTGATGATACCCAATGGTAGGGAAGGCTTAGTAGTGGATGAAAAATAGTCATATGCATCCCTAGTGATGTATGGAAGAGGATAAAATGATGGCCTAAGTGAGGTCCTGATGAAATTCTGAAAGGAATATACCTCAACACTATGCTAGGAATTGAGAGTGAGGACAAAGTTGCAAAGTAAATTGAAGATATCAAGGCTTTCGAGTTGTTGCAGTAGAATTCAAGGAAAGAAAAGAGGTTTGTAGGCATGGGTGGTCTACTCCTCAAAGGTATAGTTTATGATTCAACAAAGAAGAACTAGTCATGCATGTTTTAACTTAGACCAAGAAGCCAAGAGACATCATGAGAAATGGATGCTACTACATGCAAGATAGGGATCACTATAACTCATGATTTGTTAGAAAATGAAGGTGTCAAGAAGGTTTCAAATTTGATTCTTTACCACAATTATCCCATTACTTAATGATTTACACTAATAATCCAAGTTACAAGGAGAAAATTCTACTTTGGAAACATTAATGGGTTCTTAACTTGAGGAAGTGAAAATTTCTCAACATGCTTTAGGAAATGCTAAGTATTAATTTTCATATAAAATGGATTGTTGGGAGTGTTGATTGGGTTCATGCAACCTATGATTGTGGAAAATTTATTTATAAAGCATTCCCTCATAATCATAGATTAAAAGCAACCCTTATGATTGCTGAAGAATATATAGAACCTGAAGGAAACCTTGAGATGAGTAGAGTCAATTTATCATGTGCTCTTGCGAGGAAACTCTTGAAGAATAATCACTAGGTTTTGTGATTCCATGGATCACATGTAGAAATAAAAGCAACAATTGGTAACATTGATATGACTTGTAATTTTTTTGATATGGCTCTATGCTTAGTTATTGACCTTTCCTTGGATATTTCATTGAAATTCCCTATTTTATACCTCTCTTATGTTGAAGTAGAATTTTTAAATCATTCCAATATTGGTAGTGATAATGGCATGTTTTCTAAACAATGTGTGATTCACATTATTTCTCCCTTAGGAAGTGGAGGAAAGTACTCTCTATATTTATCTAAAGCATCTACAACATCATTGCAAACAAGAAGAGATTTATATGGTTGAAGATTTGAATATAATTATTAGCAAGTTTGGTAAAGATTACTTTGCCAGGAAAAGGGCATATTTTGGATCATTTTGGAATTTTGATGAGAACATTACATATAGAAGAAACCAATAGGGGTTTTCTTTTTAGTAAAACCTTACTAGAATAACAATGAAATGATACTCTAGTGAAATCTAATAGCTATCAAGGAGTCCAAAGTACACACACACACACGCACACCTATGGTGTTAAGAAAATTGTTATAAATAGGAGCATATGGAAGCTTAAGTGGGTTGAGCTACAAGTGATTTGAAGTTTTATTTCTGATGTTGATCTAATGTATAAGTATGGATGGTGATATTTTAGGCCATTTAAGAGACTGAAATTTTTTAATTGCACGTTTGAGTGTGGTTAGTATAATTTATAATGTTCACATTTTGAAGGAAATATTGGAATATGAATTTGTCAACATTGGAGAGTTTGCGGAGGATTGCTTATTGAAACCCAAAAATTATCCATATTGTGGGGTAAATTTGGAAGATAACCCATTGTTAAAGCCATATGATCTGATTTTGAACTTTGGAAGTCCACATGACTAGTGTTGGATTTAGGATATTGGAGCTTTGATGGCTAAATGCTACCTTAAAATACCATGCCCACATATAGAAAATACTTGGGGTTTCTTTCGCATAATTTATAGAGGAGTTTTTTCAGCATTAAAGGGAATTTTGAGGTTGGATGCCACACTTAGAGGACCTTTTTTTAAGGAGATGGGCCATATTTTTGGTTTCATGCCCCTAAAATATTTTAGATGTGAAATGATAGCCCAAATTAATTATAATTTTTATTACTTAATTGATGAGGTGGACCTTTTCCCATTTGTTATATTAGGGGATTTTAGTTTTGCGAAATTAAAATTTTAATGTAAAGAGAGTTGGGAACCTCCTTTATAAATAAAGGTGCACTTACTCTCATTTTCTCATGGCTAGATAGTTGGAGAAATTAGTGGATATCAGTATTTATTTATGAGGAAGACCTTGTTGATGTGGATTGTCTTCTTTTCATCAATGAATATTATTAGATCTTGGATGGATGATGATAAAAAAGTAAGTTATGTTTGCTTAGTTTTGTTAATGGAAAATGGTAATTAAGTGTTTCATGGGAATTGTTATTTCATCTTCTCTCTTTTGCAAATCATCCACTAAGCTCTTTTTGGATGACCAAAGTAAAGCTCACTTCCCTATCTCATTCTTGAAGGTGTGAGGTGCTTATCTGAAACCTCCAGGGTACATAAGTAGGTCTATCATAGTCTTTGAAGTGAAATATGCTCTAATACTCTCTAAAACTCTCATCAAGGTCTTTTAAAATGAACTAAGTGTATCTCATTCCCTTATCCCCTATTTGGAAATAGAAGGATGCCTAGGTCAAACTTATAGGGTACATGAATGATTTTTCCCTAGTCTTTCAACCTATATCTACTATATTTATCTCCAAGCCTATTGCTCCATAACTCCATATATCCCCAAAAATATATTGGAAAGCTAAAGTCACTAATATTCTATCCTCAATCATGTAGGTTTTAATCCCGTACAGAAATTACTTGCATACGAATTCTAAAACACAGAAAATAAACAATGCGAGATCATAACACATAAAACACATATACACAGAGATTTTCCCCTGGATCCCAAAACCGGGACTACCAGCTTGATTTTTCATTATGTTCCTTTCAATGTTACAATACATATTTATACATGCCGAAGCATCCAATACCATGGACTGAAAACCATCGCGTCTAATACCATGGACCGAAAAACCATTGCGTCCAATACCATGGACCGAAAACCATCGCGTCCAAAAAACATGTGCGAAAATCATGCACAAAACCATAGATGGGTCCGCCCAACCTAACATAGGGTCCAAAACCAAAATTTTCCAGGGCCTTGCCCCGAACCCCATAAAGTGGGGTTACGGGTGCCCTTCAATCCCCCGTTAACTACGTGGAAAGAATATAATACAACCCAACATTCTCCCACTTGTTGTTTTCTTTCCACAGGGGGCCACAAGAGAGCTTGGTCATTTTCCCAGCCTTGAAATGCCCATTGTCTCTCTACACCAAGAGAACTTCTTAGAGCTCACAGATTTTGTCAATGCATCTACAATATTCTTCAAAGTGTCCACCTTTACTAGCAACACCTTTTTGTCTTCTATCATATCCCTCACAAAGTGATACTAAACATCAATGTGCTTTGTCTTTGAATGATATGCAGGGTTCTTTGCCAAGAAAATTTCACTTTGGCTATCACAGTCTATCCTTATAGCTTCCTGTACTAATCCCATACTTGAACACATTCTCTGCAACCAAACTGCTTCCTTGCTTGCATGAGTGGCTGCCATGTATTCTACCTCTGTAGTTGATAGTGCCACTATAGATTGTTTCTTACTCATCCAACTAACTGCATCTCCAAATAGGTTAAACACATACCCACTTGTATATCTTCTCTGATCCAAATCTCCAGCCCAGTCTACATCAAAAAAGCCACGAATATCCAACACTCTGTCTAATCCTGGTCTTCCTTGGTAGCACAAACCATAATCACTAGTGCCACGCAAATACCTGAAAACCCGCTTCACTGCTATCCAATGCTCCTTTCCTAGTTTTGACATAAACCTGCTCAATACTCCCACTGCATGTGTAATGTCTGGTCTAGTACAGACCATTACATACATCAGGCTACCGACTGCACTTGCATATGGAACACAGGACATGTCCTCTTGCCATTCTTGTCTCTTGGGACATTGTTCAGCAGATAACCTCACACCTATAGGAATAGGAACCTTCACCAATTTACTATCCTGCATATTAAACCTCTGCAGTATTGTCTCGACATACTTCCTCTGGTTTAACCAAAGCTTCCTCTTTGCCCTATCTCTTTTAATTTCCATGCCCAAAATATAGTTTGTAGCACCAAGATCTTTCATGTCGAGTTTTGAGGACAATTGGGCCTTCAAATCCTGGATAATTTCTTTGTCATTTCCAACCAGCAACATATCATCCACATACAAGACCAGATAAATAACACGGTCACCAATTAATTTAAAATACACACAGTGATCTGCTTTGCTTCTGGTGAAGCCAAGTCCCCGTATAAATGTATCAAATTTCTGATACCACATCCTTGGTGACTATTTTAACTCATACAGAGACTTCTTTAACTTGCATACCGGTTCTTTCTTACCCTTCGCTGCAAAGCCTTCAGGTTGCTTCATGTGGATTTCCTCTTCCAGATCCCTGTGAAGAAATGTTGTCTTCACATCCATCTGTTCTACCTCAAAATCAAAAGCAACAGCAACAAATAAAAGTAATCTAATAGAAGTTACCTAGCAACAGGAGAAAAAATATCACCAAAATCAATTCCCAACACCTGGGAATAACCTTTTTCTACCAACCGAGCTTTGTATTTCTCCACTTTTCCTTCTGCATTTGTCTTCTTTTTGAACACCCATTTGCTACCAATGGGTTTCCTTCCAGCCGGTAACTCCACCAGATCCCAAGCCTCATTTTTGTGCAAAGATGCCATTTCATCAACCATGGCCTCTTTCCAAAGTTTTCCATCCTCTAAATCTACTACTTCCTTCACAATTCTGGGATCATCGTCAGTAATAGATAAAGCAAAATTTGAACAGAAAGCAGATGGACTATACCTTTTTGGTTGCCTTCTTTCTCGAACTGATTTTCTTACAGCTGGAGTTTGTGGCTCTTCATCTTCTGATTCCTCCTCTGTTGTAGAGTCTGATTCTTCCTCCTTTAGCTCAAACTCTATCTTCTCAGGTTCCTTTCGTTGGACTTCATGTTTAATAACATCTTTCACCTCTCCGAACACTACATCTCAGTTGTACACAACCTTCTATGTGACTAGGTTCCAAAGCTTATAACCCTTTAAACCATCCTTATACCCAATAAAGATGCACTTTTCAGATTTACTATCCGACTTGGTTCATTTCTCCTTTGGAACATGTACATATGAATCACATCCAAATATCGTTAGATGTGAAAGAGAGGGTTTCTTACCAGTCCATGCCTCTTATGGAGTCTTATCCTCCAACACTGATGAAGGTGACTTGTTGGCCAGGTAACATGCAGTATCCACCGCCCCTGCCCAGAATTCCTGTCCTAACTTGGCACCACTGAGCATGCTTCTTTCCCTTTCCATCTACGTCTTATTCATTATTTTTGCAACTCCATTTTGCTGAGGTGTATATGGAGTAGTCTTCTGTCGTGCTACACCACACTTCTTACAAAATTCTTCAAATTCCTTACTGCAAAAATATCCACCGTTATCTGTCCTCAGCACCTTTATCTTCTTCTCAGTCTGGTTTTCCACCAGAGCCTTAAATTCTTTAAACCTGTCAAAGACTTCAGATGTCTTCTCAAAGAACTATATCCATGTATTCCTTGAGAAGTCATCTATAAATGATACATAGCACATAGACTTACCCAGTGATGGAACCTTCACAGGTCCAAACAAATCACTGTGCACAAGTTCTAATATCTGTTTCACCCTCTTACTACGAGAGGGGAAACTCACCCGATTCTGCTTCCCATATACAAAATTTTCACAAAAATCAAAATCCAGAGAACTATTACTCATACCTTCTACCATACCTTTACCATGAAGTATCCGAAGGCCCTTTTCTCCAACATTTCCAAGCCTTCGATGCCATAGCATGGTCTTCTCTCCAGAGACCACTAGATTTTCTGCTCCATTTTCAGGAACCACAGAACTATTGCACCCATCAATAACAGTGCTACCTTGAGGCTTGTACAGAGTTCCAATTCGAACTCCCCGCATCAATACCAGTGCTCCTCCAACCATCTTGCAGGTATCCTTCTCGAACACTATTTTTACACCTGCATCTTCCAACTTGCTAACAAAAATTAGATTTCTAGCTAATGCAGGAATATGTAGAACACCTGGAAGTGTTCTAACCCTTCCACCTTGCAACTTCAACTTTACTTTTCCGCAACCAACGATTCTAGCCTTCCTGTCCTCCCCCAAGAAGACATCACCACCATCATATTTCTCATACTCGCAGAACCTCTCTCTATGGGAGTGAAGTGAAAGGATGCACCTGAGTCAATCAAACATGCCTCATGATCTACATGTGTACTTGAAGAAGCCAAGTACACATCCCCACCTTCATCTGAGGTGGTTTTCGCCTCTGCAGAAGGAGCCTCATCAGATCCCTTTCCTTTGTCAGGAGCTTTAGATTTACAATCCCTTTTGTAGTGCCCTTCCTTTCCACATTTCCAACACACCACCTTTACAGGTTTTCTTGGAGATTTAGATCTCCCTTTATATTTAGATCTCCCACTCAATGACTTATTTTTGTTTCTGTTCTGGGTCAGCCCTTGTACAGACAAGGCATCACCATTTTGGCTCTCCATATTTTTCCATCTCATCTCCTCTATCAGCAAGGATGAGACTATTTCATCAAAATGCAAGGCAGTTGCATCGCTACCTATTGCAATAACTAAAATATCCCACGAATCTGGTAGAGAACACAACAAACTGATGCACTTATCTTCATCTAAAATTTTAATATCAATAGATGCGAACTGGCTTACCACAATATTAAATGCATTTAGATGCTCTGTCACAGAGTCTCCATCTTTCATCCTCATGTTATACAGCTTTTTCCACAGGAACAGTTTATTCACCAGAGACTTAGATTGGTACAAAGTCTCTAACTTGTCCCACAAAGCCTTCACTGTAGCTTCCCTTGATACATTCAGCAATACTGAATCTGAGACACACAATCGTATTGTGCTCTTTGCCTTCGGATCCAACTTCTTGCATTCTTCATCAGACACTCCCGTTGGTTTAGTACCTAGATCTACCGCGATCCACTAGTCTTTATCCACCAACAGATCCTCCATCTTGAGTTTCCACAACTCGAAACTCTGACCATTAACGATCTCTATCTTTCCACTACTCGCCATCTTCTTTCACCACTAGAATCGATCTTGCAAATCTCCCACTGAACAGGGTCTACCACAGGCCCGAGCGAAACCCCTCAGCAACAAAGGTGTCCCCTTGAAGCCAAAACAGCTCCAATACCAAATGTAGGTTTTAACCCCGCACAGAAATTACCAATGTACGAATTCTAAAACACAGAAAATAAACAATGCGAGATCATAACACATAAAACACATATACATAGAGATTTTCCCCTGGATCCAAAAACCAGGACTACCAGCTTGATTTTTCATTATGTTCCTTTCAATGTTACAATACATATTTATACATGCCGAAGCATCCAATACCATGGACCGAAAACCATCGTGTCCAATACCATGGACCGAAAAACCATCGCGTCCAATACCATGGACCGAAAACCATCGCGTCCAAAAAAAATGTGTGAAAATCACGCACAAAACCATAGGTGGGTCCGCCCAACCTAAGATAGGGTCCAAAACCAAAATTTTCTGGGGCACTGCCCCGGACCCCATAAAGTGGGGTTACAGGTGCCCTTCAAAACCCCTGTTAACTACATGGAAAGAATATAACACAACCTAACAAATCACCCCTTTTTATTTTAAATCATTAAACTACTTTGTTGGGGTTTTAATGTTTTTATAATTCCTTGGTTGTGTGTGTTTTGAGACCTTCCCTGTGAACTTAAACCTTACAAATTATCATAAAAACCCTAGTTATCCTTTCTTAAATATCCACATTAAACCATAAAATTTCAATCCTTTGATTGGTGGTAATTGAAGTAGAAACCTTAGGAGGCTCTTGACTTGGTTTAGTTGGGTCATTAGATCCCTAAGACACACTAGGTAGAGTCCCCTTTGAGCTGGAGGAGAACTGATTGGAAAAAAGTGACAAGAGGGATGGTGACGTAACAATTACTCCCTCCCTTGAGTACATTGGGACTCACTCTTGAACTTTTAGAATTTATTTCAAGAAATGTGAATTTTTTCTACAACATTTTTACGTTGTCATCAGGGACAAAGTATATTTCCTAGAAGATGACATTGAATGAGGTTTCATATTTGAAGTATTGTCTTGGTGACTCCATTAGAAGAACAAAATCATTGTTCTTTGAATATTGGTTCTTGTGAGGTGGGACAAACATCACTAAGAAACCATTTTCAGCTCACTTGGTGACTCCATTGTGAAAAGGTATGCAATGATATTTTGTTATCTCATGATAAATTTGTACTTGGTGAAAAATGGAACCATGGCATTTGAATGTATCCTATATTTCTCTAGATGTTGAGGACATCCAAAGATACCCTAATAATCCCCCTCCAAAGTTTAATAGGAAGCTTTCAAAGTTTGAAGGGGTATCTTTTTCTTTGTCCTACATGTCTTGGCATTTATGATTCATATTTTAAAATTTAAGTAAAGACATGAAAAATACCATCATGATATTATTAATTATTTCTTTGGGGCAAGGGAATAATGGTTGGCTCAAGCACTCCTGCAATCCAAAAAGCATACGTTCTATGTTTGTTCTAATTGAATTATTTCTCAAGTGTTAGAGCAACACAATTGAAAAGTTTCGAAGACACTTACCATGATTTCTTGGTGGTCCTATAGGTGGAAAGCCTTCTTGGTCTTTTTAAAGGTAACAAAGAAATTGATAAAGAAATTTTCCAACAAAAAGAATAGGATACCCTTGGATACCACTATATATCAACCAAATTGGTGGGAAGATTATCCAATATCTCATAAGTATATATATTTCCTCGTTGTAGCCTAGTAGAAAAGTAGTTTTGTTAGCCCTTTGGAAGAAACCATTGAATCAAAAAGAGGTGATTCAAAAGAAAACATAAATGTGGGAGTCTATGATGTTTCTATTCTTCAATATGGTTAAGAAGATGATGAGGTTATCATGGAAGAAGACATGCATGGAGGCATTACTAAAAATGAAGATAATGTTGGTCTAAAGTCTTATAAATAAATTCAGGAACATGACCTAGATTTAAAAAGAAAAAAACGGTGTTGTCTAGTGTAAAGTTGTTGCATATGACAACCCTAAAAAAGATAGAATAAAAGAGTTTTTTTTTTCTAGTCAAATTCCACTTATGGAGAGAAAAAAGTGGTAATTCTAGACTTAGAATAAAGGAAACTGTATATGGGTGTGGAGTAAGAGTATGAGGAATCTAATATTTTTTTGCAATTGAAATCAAAGATCATATTTGTTGTATTTTAAAGGAGGCCTTGTCTATGAAAATGATTCTAAAAAGGAGAGTTATGCTATTGATGATAACATGGCTGAAATAAAATATGAGTATGATCTTGAGGAGGATAAGAGGTTTGAGTTTGACCTTATCATGTGATTATTACAAGAGTATGATGGGAATGATGAAGTTGTTGTCAAAGAAGATGTCCTATATCAACCTTATTCTCCTTTTATCTAACACCATACAATCCATGGAATCAAATTTTGATGTAGACCCTTGGCATGATATGAATGGTGAGAGTCATAGTGGAAATATTAATATTTGGAAACTATTTTATTCAAAGGATTATGTTTGGAATTGGATATATATTCTCATTTCCAAGTATCTCTAAAATATACTATTGAAAATGAAGGGCCCATTAGCATGGAAATGAGTTTTCGGAATATGAAAATGGAGCTAGAGATATTTTGAGATTGAATTAATTATACATTCCCTTTGGGAACACAAATTTCCCACAAGTACCAAATCTCTCTCATAATTTGGCTGCAAATGAAGTATGGTTATAGTGTACCTTTTGAAAAAGATATATATTATTAATTGAAAATGCAAACAAAGTTGGGAAGGTGGAACTTCATCTTCATAATATTATGAAGCTAAAACAAATTATGTTTTTAAACAAACTATCATGGAATTAAAAGGTGTTGGTTTACAATATTGGTACTCATCTTTTTGGGAAACCTGTTATTTTCATTAAATTCTATTCATTCTAAGCAATGCCCAAAGGAATTGAATATAACAATTACCCTACATGCTTGTGTGAATATGAGATAAATGGTGTCATTCTTTATTTTTGTGAATGCAAGATTATTCTTTCAAACCACCCACATCATTCTAGTAGTGTTATGCTCTTGACCCATGAGAAAACCAGAATATCAACAATATGAAACAATAGAGCCCAAAATAAAATAAAAAAACATGAAATGAGACAAATTGCAAAGATATTTTATTATTCAGAAGAAGAATATAATGTTCACTTTCCTCTTCAAGGGGACAACCTCTAACAGAGAAGATCTCAAATAGAATAAGACTTGATGATTCCTTCCCCTACTATCTAATGTTATTTATAGCTTAATGACATCCAAACACCTAACTACTAGTGGTCCCTTGCATAAAATGGGTTAACCACTTCATTTATTAACTATGGCCCATTTATAACTAATTGTGGCCCCTTTTTTATAATGTGGATCAACCACTTACAATTATTATTAATGCGGCTAACCGCTTATGGGCATTATTGACTCTCTAACTAAATATGACTCTGGCTAGGCCCCTTGGGATTATTACATAATTAAAGGGGTTATGGTTGGGCCCTAACATCCCCCCCCCAATCAAAACCAACCTTTTCCTCAAGGCTGAAGCTGCAGAAACTACTAAAGAATAGTGGATGGTTCCCATGTTGCATCTTTTGGAGAGGTGTCTTTCCACTTGATGTGGACTTCCTTGGTCGCGCAACTGTGAAGATGTATTTCACGAGTATCAAGGACCTATTATGGTTGGAGCCAAAGTGAGCCTTCCTCATCCAATTTTGGTAAAAATTTTTGAACCCTACAATTATTCCCCACCACTTTCTTGAGGCATGATACATGGAAGACTGGGTGTATTTTTGAAGTAGTTGGCAAGGCTAGTTTGTAAGTGACTGCTCCTATACGCTAAAGTATCTGATAAGGCCCATAGACTTTTGGTGCTATTTTCTGGAAACCCTTTTCTTTGAGAGAGGTTTTCTTATACAATTGAAGTTGCAAGAATACTTGGTACCCTACTTGAAATGAGTTCTTGGAATGATGTTGGTCAGCCCATTGCTTGATTCTATTCTAAGCTTGACGTAGATTATCTTTGAGATGAGTGATCATGGCAGCACGATTCTGTAGGAGATGATCAACTTCTTATACTTTGGAACATCCTGGGATATAAGAAACTGGTGAAGGTAGGAGTTGTCCATACACTGCCTCATATGGCGTCTTCTTGGTGGCTTCATGATAGTTAGTAGTATACCACCATTCAACTAAAGGAAACCATTGTATCCATTAATTCTACTTTTCTGAAGTGAAGCACCTCAGATAGGTCTCCAAACATTTGTTGACTTCATTTGTTTGACCATGTCTTTGGGGATGACAAGTTGTACTTAGTTGGAGTTGAGTGCCCTGGAGCTTGAAAAGTTCCTACCAAAATTTGCTGCTAAAAGTGGGGTCTCTATCAGACACAATGGAAGTCGACGTGCCATGCAGTTTGAAGATATGGTCCAACAAAACTTGAGCCACCAATGTTGGGGTAAATGGGTGTGGTAGAGTGCAAAAATAAGAATATTTGGAAATTCTGTCAACAACCACAATGATGATTGATTTGTTGCTTGACTTTGGGAGACTAGAAATGAAATCCATGGAAACATCCATCTAGACAAAAGTAGGGAGTGGAAATGGTTGTAAATTTCCCAGTCTCTTGATCATTTCCCCTTTGCTGCATTGGCATACATCACATTCAGCTACAAAAGTAAGAATTTCATTCTTCATGTCGGTCCAAAAGAAAGAATCACATGCTTGTGCATAAGTCTTATGAAATAATGAATGTCCAGGAATCAGAGAGGAGCACAACTCATCCAAGATGTGGTTTTTAAGGGTGGAGGTCGGGGATAACATTACCTAATCCTTGCAGTGAAGAATATCATCCTTCCAAGAGTAGTCTTATGAGTAATTAGGATATTCTCTTAAGTTATTAATGACTTGGGACAGAGAGGGGTTGGGGAACCATTCATTACGAGCCTATTAAATCTAATCCGATATGGGTAGAGAGAGTGATAGAAAGGTTCCCTCATCCTCAAATTGGCACGATAAGGCATCACCCACTACATTGTCATGTCATTCTTATAAATTATCTCATAATCGTATCCCAATATTTTTGCAAGACATTTATTTTGTTATGGAAACGATAAACGCTGCTCCAGAAAATATTTCAGGCTATGATGGTCTATGCGGATTTGGAAACATTTGCCCAATAAGTATGGTCTCTAGGTGTCTATTGCATGTAAGATGGCCATCATGAGTGATTGGAGACTTCCAAAATTTGTTATATTGCTAGATATTTTTGGAATAACACTGTGTGTTATAGCACCATTTACCACCCTTGGTAGAGTTGATGCTCTATGATATGGCCTAGGGCAACCCTTCCCTATCAAACTTGGTCCATTTTCTAAAAAACAATGTTTTAAATCCCGTAAGTGATTTTTCCCTATCGAAAATGCATGTACACGTGGGTCAACCTATACCCAAACCGCATATATGTGTTAAAACATTAAAAAATATATAATATCCCTTGATTCGGGTGGGGTTTACGGGTTTGACCTGATACCCACCTACTATAGCTCATGGCCCAATTATTTCCCAACTGAAAAAACCAATTTGGATAAATATAAATACATCTCCATGGGAAGGCCTAAGGGAGGAGAAAAGATTAGATACTGGTATTATAGTTGATTATATCCCTGATCAAGTTTGAAGATATCCTTGTGCCTCCTGCACTCCCAAGTCATAGGAAACCCCTATTTCCTTCTTGAGATGTTCATCATCCCTTCATGACATCATTGTGTATACTTATGGAGGAGAATTGTTGAGGCCTAGGTAGGATGGATCTAGAGGACGACTTTGCTTGGATCCGGCGGAAGACTCGAGTTGTAGTTCTTCTCTATTTTCTTTAGCTTACATTAATAAAGAGGCGATGTCTTGTTCCTGATGATTATGGTATTTATGCATTAATTTATGTCATGATTTTCTTATAAAATCTCACGTTAATGCTTATTTTCTTACATGCTTATATGATCTAACCTTGATATCATGAACATGCTTTCAGTTATTTTTGGTGTATATGCTTTTCCTTGAATGAATTGCAGCTCTTAAAGTGCAAGGAAGAAGCAGAGGGTTTGAACCCTACGGGAACTACTTCAAACATAAGACCTACGGGTAAGAGCTTCTGTACCAAGCTTAATTGTTTAATTATTAGGACTACTTGTTTGGGTGTCTCTTTATTTTGTATGCCCTCCTCTCTATTGGGGTTCTCAACCCAAGACCTTAGGGTGATTCTACCCGTAACAGAATTGGTGACTCCACTGGGGAAGCATTCTTGTTTTTCCTAGGTTGGGTTGTTTCTTCTTGATCACGGCATGATTGACTGATTTCTTACTTTTACAGCGTCTATGACCTGTTTGATTCTTGGGCATCAAGTCTGATCTTTTGTATCAAGCCTGGATTTTTTATTTTTTCTTTATTGCGCTTTATATACACACTTTTCAGAGGATATAGTAGCGTATAGAAGCTTTTTTTTCAAAGAAACTCGCATATATGCGTGTTTCCTTTGTTTCAGTCATGTATACATGCTACTTTGTCTTTGCACAATCACATATACCTTATTTTGAATAAATTTTTCAAAATCTTGGACTCAGTTAAGATTGTTGCCTGGTGGTTTTTGCTGTTTTCTGGTAATTCACTATCAGTGAAGCTCTGCTTTCATGCAAGTTTTGAGTTTCCATTCTTCTTCTTGTTGAAAAAATTAGTCAACCTAGGGTTTTCTTTCTGACTAAAGTTTCAGTTTGGGCTTTGTGTTCAAGGCTTCTTGTAGAATTTCTTGGTTTTTCTGACTTTGTGGAACAAGAAACTAGTTGCAGTTTTGTTTATAATCCAATTTTAGGATTGCTTTTATTTTCTTTCCTTTTTTAGTTGACCTATTTTGTTTTTCATGGTTTTTGAGTGCCTCTTTGTTTGAAGTCCTTTATACCGTTGTTCAGATAAATCTATGAAATTTTGTAGTCCTTTGTCGTCTCAAGTTTTATTATATTAATGATGTGCATAACTTGCGAATTTTGGGACTCTTTATGCTTGTTTTTGGTCTTGGAATTTTAGTAGTCTTTGTGTTCTCAAAAAATTCTTTAGGTTCTTTAAAAAAGAAAAAGACAAAAACATCGTTCTTGCCTTTCTTTTTCTTTTCAATTTTTTTTTTTTTTTTGGTTTCTTCATTATTTTTGAGCAATTGTGAACTTTTTTCGATTGGTTTTGCTTGGTTTTGAGGGAAGTTTGTCATTGAATTTGTGCCCTCCTTGTAGTCAAGTTGGCCTATTGATCTTGTGAAGGAACACATTTTCTTATTGTATGAGCATCCATAGAATCTTGCACCATCATTATAGTTTGCATTAAGTTAGTCTACTCTACAGGCATTTTAGTCCTTTTGTTAGATTTAGAGTGTGTGGAGTGTTTTTTCTGAAAAGGATTTTTTTTTCTTCTTTTCTTTTACAAGTTTATTCATAGAACCTTATAGAAATATCTTTTCATCGAAGAAAAATAGCTGCATTTTCATATAGCTAAGTTTCTATTGATTTTTTTTGCGTCAAAACACCACAAGTTGCGCTCTCATTTTACCTGCGTCCTAAAGAACAACCTTTTAGAATTAAGCGATTAATTTAGAAAGAACTAGAAATTTTTTTGATTTGTCATTAATTACATCAACAAGTCTAGCTCTTTAGGGCCTTGAAATAGGTGAGTGGAGAGTTAACTCTCCAAGGCCACTCAAACTGTTAAACATAGACGTTGAATAATGAGTGAAATCCAGTGTCATTAGAAAGAGCATGAAAGCTCCATTTCTGGGAGTCAAGCACGAGGGAGAGTGAAGACCAGGAAAGAGAGATACCCCCTATCCTACTTGTTGGATCCAGCCTCAAGACTGTTCTTCCTAGATTTTGATACGAACTAGTGTCTATAGTTTCTATTCCTAGGGACCACATAGGTTGCTACGGAGGGGAATCCCGTGGCACCTGAGGTAGACGTTGCATTACATTCATTAGTACCTCTGGAGGGTACCCTTGCAAAGCTTGGGTACTTGCACTGGAAAAGTATTTTGTCTGGGGGTTAGCGTAATTGTTTATGTCACCTTCGCTGGTAGGCTTGGGCCGTCATTATCCTAAACTATCTTCGAAAGGTCCTTGATTTCACTTTCTTGTATTTTAGTGTACAATCCTCATCACCTGGAATGGAAATACTTGGAAGTTTCTTGATTGACTGTATCTTCTAGGGACTTTTTTAGAGAGTGCTCTTTTCTCCTAGTTGGCCATAACTTTATAAATTTTTTGAGTCTTTAATTAGTTCGTGGCTAATCGACCAGTTCGTCGATTTAGGAGGCTTCGTGGGCTTTCACCTACAAGTGCAGAGCCTTCCTCCAGAAGGCATAAGATAAATTCTATTGGTGATTTCCAATCAGTGTCAATGGACGTAACGAAGATTGATCCTCTAGTTCAAGCTATTGTTTCACAGAATAGACCTAGTGTAAGTTGAGATTTGGAGAGGAACACTCTAGTCCGTTATAGAGTCCTCTTCCAATCAGAAGACGTTATAGAGGTTGGAGAACTCCCTGAGTCTCCTGTGACTCCTTCTTCTCCTCTCCCTCCCGATTATCCAAACGTTATATTATATGTCGGGACCCCGATAGATAGGCCTTCGAGCCCTGTTCTATATCGGTCTTTTCCTTCGATGGCCACTATGGGGAGCATGGTTTCAACTATGAGTGCTACTAGTGAACATACTCCTTTCTCAGTACAAGGAGGAGGTACAATTTCCATGCCTTCAATCACTCCTAGCACTACAATCTTTGGCTCTACCTCCATTCCATCTTTGAGTGGGGGCACCCAAGCTTTTTCCTTCAACACTAGTTCTTTCCCCTTTGGAATGCCTTCTAGCACAATTCCTTTAGTTCCCTTAACTTTTCCATCCACTGCTTCTACGTCTATGACTTCCATGGCAAGTGGGTCAACTTCTCTGTAGGGTTTCCCTTTTGGGAGTGGTCATATACCACATTCTAACCTGTCTCTAGGATCAATACCTTTTCCCTCTAGAGTTCAAGGTTATAATCCTTTCCAAGGATAGACTAATCCAACTATTAGCAGCTTGGGAGCCAGGAATTAGTTCTCTTTCATCCAACATGGGAATATTTCGTACTCCTCCATGAGTTCATTTCATAGTTTTTCTCCCTTTGCTAATGCATGGAACCCTTACCAAGGTCTCTCTGCTCCATTTAATACCACACTAGGGGGAAATTTCACTAGATATGGAAAATTTTTGGTAGGAGTTAGACACACGCCGAATTTTTCTAGGCCACAAGGTTTTCCTTATGGTTTAGGCACTTCTAAGAATCACCTCAGGCAACCCGGTGCCTTCAAAAATCCAGGATATTCTTTTCAGAACATTGGGAATTCTGCCCAGAGTGGGTGGAATCCTTAAGGTCCTCCATGCTTACCTTTCCCGACAACTTTAAACTTTCTAGATCTATCAAAGTTGACTAACGATCCTATCTGATACAACGCAGTTTTGCCTCTGGTTCCAACAAAACTTCCATCGGACATACCCATTCGAAGGGAACATTAGTGAAGATCTGGGTGACCATATAACCACTTTCCATTTATCATGTTCGTCGAACTACCTGATTGATGATTCAATTAGGTTGAGACTATTTCAACGCACCCTAACTGGGAATGTGGCTAAATGGTATATTGAACTTATAGGGGGGGCCTTCACTTTGTTTGGTGACTTGGCCACCATATTTTTAAACAAATTCAGTTGCCTGTTCATTATGATGCTGGAACTGAGCCCTTATCTAATTTCCACCAAGACCAGGAAACCCACGTTTCTAATCACATCCAGGAATTGAGGAGAAGGAAGAGGCTCATTAAAGTTGATATTCCCCAAGAATTCCTTCTTGAATGGTTTCTCAAATCTTTGCAGCCTGAAATTTCTAAGGATGTATCGCTCTCTGGTGTATTCATCGAGGAACAGGCTATTTTTAGAGCCTAATAGCTAGAACTCATATATTCTCAATCTGGGATTCTTAAGAACATTTCATAATATTCCTAATTCTAAGGTTGATCTTTCCAAGCCAAAGTTGGGTCCCCATGCTGATGGGCTAGTCAGAAAAATTGATAATAGCACGGCTAACGTGCTAAACCAATTGCAGTAGTTGTCTTTGCAAACTGCTTCTTCTTTTCAGGCATCGCCATCACTGCCCATGCCTTCTCAACCTTCATCTATCATTGTCGTTCAAACTTATAACCCCAAAGGAAATAAAAAATCTGATGGGAAGAAGAAAGGACATGGTAAGAAGAAGAATCAGGATGGGAAGGGTAATGCAAATAAGCCGGGCAGTGATGCTAGGGATGGTAAAAAAGAGTCCAAGAAGAAAGTGAAGTTTCCATGCAAGTTATACAATGGTGACCATTTGACTCATATTTGCCCAAAGATTCAGGACATTCAGTGCTTTTTGGTTCAGCAAGGGTGTTCTAGCTCCCAGGTTGTGCTAACTAACCATTTTCCCCAAGGGAAGTAGTTGTTAGCTGGCGTGAATGCTAGTATTGGTACCCCCACTGGGGGAAACCAGAAAGGGGAAAATCCATCAAATGTTTATATGATGAGTTCATATGTTGACATTTCTACATGGGCACATGATTATGGTGAAACCAAATCATCTAAGGCCAAGAGTACTCCTGATGTTTTAGAGCCACTCCATATCGAGAGGCCCATAGTTGAGTCTATACCTCAGATGCCGAAAGGCTTCGCAAAGCATTTGACAATCAACCCTAATGCCAAGGAAACTCAAAACTACTCTATTGTAGAAGATATGGCTCAGAGTCCTTGTGCCATGTTAGCGTTAGAGGTACTCCAGTTGTGCCCAACACAAAGGAGTGTGTTGCTCACTGCGATCGCAGCGATAGATCTAAAGAACTCTCTTATCCTTACATTCGACATGTCGAATATCAAGAAGAGACTCCCACATCATATGTATTTTCAAATCAAGTATACATACTAAAAGACCAATATCTTTCGAACCGTAGTTAAGGAGGGAGCTTCCACATGCGTGATGTCTATATCATGTTGGAAGGCTATTGGATCACCTCTGGCTGTTCCATCACCTACTCTCTTAACAACATTTGATGGTCATTTTCATAGGCCACACAGGATTATTCCAGTCTTTCCCGTCTGTGTTGGGGGCAAGGTTGTAAATATCGAAGTAGAAATAGTTGATGCAAATTTGGATTATAATCTCCTTTTGGGAAGAAATTAATTTATGATATGGATGTTACTATATCATCGTTATTCCGCATCCTCTATTTTCATCATGAAGGGAGAATTGTAATGGTTAATCAGATGGATTATTCTCTGGGTGAATCCAATGCATCTTCTGAATCTATTGTTCCCTTAGTGAATAATCCTAAGCAACCTATTGAGAATGTAGGAGTTGGGGTGTATTCTTCCTTAATGGGTACCTTTGATTTTCCTACTCCTATCGATCAAATTAATGCTATTTCATCTTCCAAGGAACCTTCTCGAAGAGAGTTCTTTAGAACTCATTATTTTTCGGATCCTTGGCCCTTACCCTCTTCTACCACCACATTAGATCAGGGGAAAGTGGGTGGAATGGAATTTCCTATGTCTGTAGCTGAAATTTATTATCAATCTATAGTTAACATTGCAGACTCTGATCCTACTCCTTTTTCACCGGAGGAGCTGGATGGGATTGCCTAGATACTGTTTTTCCATCTAAACAAGCAAATCTAGAATCAATGATGAGTATTGAGAGGCCGTGGGATGATTTGCATCATTGGCCAGATTTCCTCCTTGATTTTCTAGAAGTAGAATCAAGCTTGTCCAGTCCTTCATCTACTGGTGATGTTCACACAATTTTAAATCCTTTGGCTCCAGCGTAGTTTTTTGCCAAAGGTAACATGTCTGTCATTTCAAAAACTATTCCAGTGAACATCTCTAGGAATCCCAACATTATCAATAATGTCTTCATTGGATCTAATTGTTCCCTTAAAGAAATTCGAATTTATACCCATCTCTTTAAAGAGTTTCATGACGTGTTTGCTTGGTCTTATGAGGAAATTCCTGGGATAGATCCATATATAGTCCAGCATGAGATCAAGAAATATGAAAATTCAAAACCTATTCACCAGAAGCTTCGATCGGTAAACCCTAGGAAAGCAACAGCTATCAAAGCTGAGGTTGAAAAGTTTCTTAAGGTGGGTTTCATATACCCTATTCCTTTAACTGAGTGAGTCTCAAATCGAGTCCCGTTTGACAAGAAGCAAGGAACGATCCGTGTGTGCATTGACTTTAGGGACTTGAATAAGGCTTGTCCTAAAGATAATTACCCCACACCATTTATTGATCAGATTATTTATGAGTGTACGGGTAATGAGATTTTCTCTTTTATGGACGGATTTTTTGGTTATAATAAAATCACTATTTGTCTAGAAGATCAACATAAGACAACTTTTATTTTCCCCTGGGGTACATTTTCATATAAGTAGATGCCTTTTGGCCTTAAGAATGTTGGAGATACCTTTCAGTGGGCCATGTCATATGCTTTCCACAATATCAAACATATTATCGAAGCCTACTTGGATGATTTAGCTGCTTGTTCTCGAAAGAGGATTGATTATCCCAAGCATCTTCGATTAATTTCTGAACGATATCATTTTTACAAAATCTGGTTGAATACAAATAAGTGTGTTTTCATCGTCACCTCTGGTCAGTTGTTGGGATTTATCGTTTATACTGAAGGGATTCATGTAGACCCTTTCAAGGTTGAGGCCAATTTCTTAAGGATATTTATTGCTAATTATGTTGAGATTACTAAAGTATTTATGAGACTGCTCAAGAAAGGCATCCCATTTCTATGGGATGATTTCGTGCAATGCTCATTTGATACTTTGAAAAAAGTGTTAACCTCTTCTCCTTTATTGAGTCCACCTGATTATAGTAGAGACTTCCTTTTATATCTCACTGTAGTAGAATCAACTATTGGTATGGTTCTGGTTTAGGAAGATGATGCTTTCACTGAGAACGTAATTTACTATCTAACCTGAGGCCTAGTGGGCCCTGAATTGTGATATTCTCCCATTGAGAAATTAGCTTTGGCAGCTATCCATGTTGTCTAGCGACTTAGATATTATATTATGCTTAGAATTTTTTTTGTCTTAGTAGCTGTCAATCCTTTTCAATTTGTTCTCAACATGTGAGTGATTGGGGGGAAATATAATAGATGGATTGTCATTTTACAAGAGTTCGATCTTGAATTCATGTCAACCAAGTCTAAGAAATCGTTAGTATTTGCAGAATTGATCTCAGAGTTGCCTTGTGAGGAAGAAATAGTTTATGAGGAATCTTTTCTTGATGAACATGTTTTCCTTATTTCCTCACAAGATCCTTGGTATGGAGATATCATTATATATCTCCAGACTTTAAAGTTTCCTCTCACTTTTTCGAAGGATGAATGTAGAAAGTTATGTCACTTGGATAAAAACTATATTACTATAAGTGAAACTTTATACCGTCGCGGGATTGATTCAATCCTTAGACGTTGTTTAACCTTAGAAGAAGTTGAGTTTGTGCTAAATGACTGTCACAGTGGAGCTTGTGGTCGTCATCTATCTAGGCTTGCAACAACCTAATTTTTTTTGCATGCAGACTACTTTTGGCCCTTGATCTTCAAGGATTGTGTTGAAGCGGTCAAGGGATGCCACCATTATCAAGTTTATACTCGGAAGATGCACATGCATCCGGTTCCGCTCTTTCTTGTGATTACTATCGGTCCATTCATGAAGTGGGGTATTCATTTTACTACTTGCAATCTACCTTTAGTGGAAATCATAAGTATATCATCGTAGCTGTCGACTACTTTACTAAGTGGGCCGAGTCTATGCCCACTTTCAAGAACGATGGTGATACAAAAACCCTATTTCCCTTCAACCAAGTCATTTCTTGGTAGGGTATTCCCAAATAGATTGTAACTAACCATGGCAGTCAGTTCTAGACCACATGATGCCTGAATTGGCTCTTAAGTTGCGTTTCCAGTTGGAGCATTCATCTCCTTATTATCCTCGGGCCAATGGGATAGTTGAAGCCATGAATAAATCCCTAAAAATCATCCTGCAAAGGTAGATTAACAAATCTCGATCTAATTGGAACATTATGTTATATCTAACGCTTTGGGCATACCAAATGCCAGTCAATGCTGCTACAAGTTTTACTCCTTTTCAACTAGCTTATGGGTTGGAATCAATTTTTCCTGTGGAATGTGAAATTCCTTCCCTTAAATTAGCTGTTGAAATTATTCTTGACACTTATAGTATTGAAGAACACCTCATTCATTTGGAGAAGTTGAGTAGACACCATCGGCAGAAAATATGCCGATAGGACCCTGTCAGTCAATCTCCTTGAATGTAATACAATCTATAGACAGAGCCTGAAGTTAGCTAGGTAATAGGGGTGATTGACAAACATAGAGACTAATAATTAAGACGAGTTTTTGTGTATTCGAACTTACTTTCTGATTAAATTCGAAGACTTCTACACAAAATATCTGAGGTAGGCTTCCTAACTTTTTCTGTTCAAAAATAAAATGACAAAATAGAAACAATTGAGGGTCCTATCGGCATATTTTCCGCCGATGGTGTCTACTCAACTTTTCTGGTACAAAGATTCTATCCTATCCTACCCGGGTCTTATTGAACTCCTATCTGAATCATAGTCACTATCAGGATCAAATTCTCCGGAAGAGTCATGTGTTGGTCTGTACTCATCCAGTATCTTCTTGTAGTGGTGTTCCATCAACATATTGTATTCTTCATCAATGTTTGCTGCTGGGTCCTGGGCATCTATCAACTCGTCTTGTAAAGTAGATGTTGTTGTTTTTCCTTTGGCATCTTCATCTAAAATTATTGTCCTCTTTGATGCTGCTTTTGAAGATTCTCCCTTTTCTGTATTTTTCTTTATCCTGTGGAGGCCCTGTTGTTGAGGCATGTACATGGCTTCTTGTTTTCCCCACTTGTTAAGAAAAGGTAAAGCGCTGATCTTGATATCTAGAAAAGAATCTTTAAAAACATTTCTGACTATGGGTGGCCTTTGTACTGCTAATTCGATGTCGTTTAAGAGTTCCCATTTAAAAATCTAAAACATATTAGTAGAACTCTCGATTGCATGCTGAACCCATGCTCTACAATTATTATTCATAAAATCTATATGTTGCGAGCCTAACTCGAAAATCATTGATGTAGAGATTCTTTTTGAAATCATCAGACTTATTATATGGATGACATTGTTATTCCAATTAGGTGAGATAACACTGATTGTTACCAAAGCTTTTTGATTAATCACAAATTTTAATACTTTTGGTTCTCCCTGTAAATCATCCATTTTTTGTAGAATCTGAATTTTTTCTACCATCTTTAAATTTCCAAATTCATGGAACTAGCCAGCATGCTGCTTAATCATTTCTTCATTGTTGTTGGTCTCGATTTCTCCGATCCTCTCATGACTGAAAACTTGTGCAAACGGATTAGGATCAACACTTTCTCTTAGCCTGAGACTGTGATAATCCCAAGGGGATGAGAAGGTTCTGAGATATTGCATCGTCCGTTGAATGCACTGAGATATCTTGGTGGTTGGCTTTTTTCTACATTAGCCATCTTTTATCTCCCAATCAGCAAATCCTTCAAATATCTCATATTAAGGGAAAGTGTCGTTTGCTGCATAATTTTCGTCAAACCTTTGCAGAAAAGAGGCTTCTAATTCTTCAAAAATGTCGGGGATTTTTAAAGATAAAATAAATTTTCCTAATTCAGGCTTTATAGGAATTTCTTCAAGATCTAAGATCTTTGCTCTTGTGAAAATGCTGAGAGAAAAATCCACCCCTCCAATAAGTTGATAAAAATTCAAAACTTTGAGGGTCCAGATCATTTTGTCAGTGTATTCGCTAGACCATAGATCAGATAAACTTCTAAAAAAGATTTTCACCTTCATATTAGGCAAAGGATATACCTTTACTAGTGTATCGTCTAGGCCCAGAGAAGTACCTATATTCTTGGATTGCCATGCTTGGCATTTTCGTATCCAAGCATTTCTTCTCAGTCTCATTCCTACAACCTTTTTGATTTCTTCTGCAAGGTGGCTTGCATGTCCTTCAAATAGCCTGAATCTATCAACAAATGTAGAAAAACTATCGTCCTGTGGACCTTTACCTGGAATGGTAAAACACGAACCTGTACAAGTCATGAATGCTTTATTCATATCCCTGGTTAATGAATCTGTTAGAAAATTTGAATTACCTGGGATCCACTCAACTTCAAAATCAAATTGTTGGAACCAAATCTGCCAAGCAAGAATTCTTCCTTTTGCAATCTGTCTTGATATTTTGGCAAATAGAAAATATTTAAAATTCTTGGAGTCTGTGCGTATTAAAATTTTTACGGGAGTAAGATATAATTCAAATCGTTGTATCCCGTTGAATATAGCCAATGTTTCTTTTTCTGCTATGAAGTAATTCTTTTGGCTAGGTGTAAATTCACCCAAAGCATAAGCACAGAGTTTTTCTTCACCTTTCTCCCTTCGTTCTAAAAGAACGGCTGCCCAAAAATCTAGAGAAGCATCAGTTTGGAGTATAAGTAAACCATCACCTGGTGGCTGGAGCTTTGGCAGTTGTTGGCATTCTTTTTTCAATTGTTTAACTGTTGTTGTTGCTTCTTGTGACCATCCCTCTTTGAGATGTTTCCTGATCGGCGCTGTTTTCTCTGTCAGATTTGGGATGTACTTGTGAAGATAATTCAGAACTCCTAAGAACCTTTGAATTGTTTTGGTATCCTTCAGTTCATCTGGAAACTGTGTCAATTTGGTTAATACATGTGGTTGCATTTGAATTGCACCATTGACTACATTAATTCCCAGAAAATCTATATTGTCTTGAAATAAAGACATCTTTCTTTCTGACAAAACTATACCATGCTGCTGAACTTCTTTTAGAAAAATTTCTAAATGCTCTAAATGGGTTTTTACATCTGGACTGTGAATGAGGATGTCATCAATATATGTAACAATAAAATCATACTTAGCAAAAATAAAATCCATTCTTCTCTGGAAGAATGCAGGGGCGTTTTTCAAACCAAAGGGGACAACCTTCCATTGGTAAAATCCGGCTGGACAAATAAAAGCAGTTTTATGCCGGTCCTCTAGCTGTATCTGAATCTGATAATATCCGGACTTCATGTCAAATTTACTGAATACCTTGTTGTGCTGTATTTTCTGCATTATGGTCTCTGGTCTTGGCAATGGATAGTTAAAACTTTGAGTGATGGCATTGAGGGGTTTATAATTTATCACCATTCTGGGTTTTCCCCTAACTATCTCAGAATGATTCCGCACCAAAAACGTTGAGCAAGTGTAATGAAACTCGCTTGGCTCAATGAGCTGCATCTGTATTAATTCTTTAATCTGTTTTTTTAATTCTTTCTCATCTGAGTGAGTACAAGGAAGTAATCTTCCTTTGAATCTGTTATCATGCAAGGTTATGATTTCTTGCATCGGACTTTCTGTTTCCCAAAACTGTTGTGGGTTTTCCGACCAACTTTTTAGAAGTCTCTTTTGGATATCATCTTGTTCTGTAGACCAATTGGGATCTATGCATGCCAATTCTTTTGTTTTAGCTTCTGCTCTTACTTCATAAATCTGCAGGACTTCTTGCCAATCGTCAGAATCTTTTATTGGCTTTCTGGCTCCTACTCTTTTCTGGCTATTTTCATGTCTTGCTTCTAAGTTTGCATAAACAACCTAGGTACAGAAATAACTTTCTTTTTCAAATTTATAATCAGATTATCTTGGCTGATTGTTACTGAAAGCATAGAATTTAAGAATGGCATTCCCAACATTAAACTAGCCGAGGGATCAAAATGTTGTATTGCAGAGATCTTAACAATACTCCCCCCAACTTTCAATGAAATATTTTCTACATAATGAGTTAAGTTCACAGATCCTCCAATGGTTTCTGAAACCAATATATTTTGTAAGGGTTTCTAGAGAGATTTGAACAAAGATGGTCTAGCCAAATTATTCGATCCACCGGTGTCTATGAATGCATCTACAGATATCCATTCATTTTTCACTTGGACTTGAACCAGGATATAAATAAGGCTATTAGTCTTGATTATATTTTTCAACAAAGTATTTTCTTTTGTTCTAGTAATCTCTGTTTGTGGAAGACTGGTTGAGGTTGTTGTTCTTTTCTGAAATGGACAAAAAGAATTTACTTCTGGAATGGGTAAAACAATTTGTTTACCTTTTGGTACTGATGGCTCTGATTGTTCTGACTGTGAAGTTGCAGATTCATCTTCTGAATCATCTGTTGTTTCACTGGTGACTTCAGTGTCACTTTCTTCTTCACTGTAATGGAGTTCTTTTGAAAACTCATCGTCAGAACATGATGGACATATATTCATTTTTTGAACATTTTCTTCTTCTTCTGCATCTGACCAATAGGGGTGATCGACAAACACAAAGACTAATAATTAAGATGAGCTTTGGTGTATTCGAACTTACTTCTGATTAAATTCGAAGACTTCTACACAGCATATCTGAGGTAGGTTACTTCTCCTCAACCGAACATGCACGTGCAACTATGACCTCTCTCCATGGGTCTTCAAACGCCTTCGCCTTACAGCTCAAGGTTCTTTTGGATTACAGAAACTGTCCTCAGACAGGCGGCCTAGTAGGCTTCGATATTAATAAAAACAAGAAGAATACATAAAACTTATTACAATAAGAGATCTCAGAGTTCTCTATCGACCGATAATCTTGAACTTCTGAAGACCCTTTCTTATATAGACTTCCTAAATTTTTCTGTTCAAAAATAAAATGACAAAACATAAATAATTGAGGGTCCTATCGGCATATTTTCCGTTGATGGTGTCTACTCAACTTTTCTGGTACAAAGATTCTATCCTATCCTACCAGGGTCCCATTGGACTCCTATCTGAATCATAGTCACTATCAGGATCAAATTCTCCGGAAGAGTCATGTGCTGGTCTGTACTCATCGAGTATCTTCTTGTAGTGGCGTTCCATCAGCATATTGTATTCTTCATCAATGTTTGCTGCTGGGTCCTGGGCATCTGTCAACTCGTCCTGTAAAGTAGATGCTGTTGCTTTTCCTTTGGCATCTTCATCTAAAATTATTGTCCTCCTGGATGCTGCTTTTGAAGATTCTCCCTTTTCCGTATTTGTCTTTATCCTGTGGAGGCCCTGTTGCTGAGGCGTGTACATGGCTTCCTGTTTTTCCCACTTGTTAAGAAAAGGTAAAGCGTTGATCTCGATATCTAGAAAAGAATCTTTAAAAACATTTCTGACTGTGGGTGACCTTTGTACTGCCAATTCGATGTCGTTTAAGAGTTCCCATTTAAAAATCTGAAACATATTAGTAGAACTCTCGATTGCATGCTGAACCCATGCTCTACAATTATTACTCATAAAATCTTTATGCTGCCAGCCTAACTCGAAAATCATTGATGTACAGATTCTTTTTGAAATCATCAAACTTATTATATGGATGACATTGTTATTCCAATTAGGTGAGATAACACTGATAGTTACCAAAGCTTTTTGATTAATCACAAATTTTAATACTTTGGGTTCTCCCTGTAAATCATCCATTTTTTGTAGAATCTGAATTTTTTCTACCAGCTTTAAATTTCCAAATTCATGGAACCAACCAGCATGCTGCTTAATCATTTCTTCATTGTTGCTGGTCTCGATTTCTCCGATCCTCTCATGACTGAAAACCTGTGCAAACGGATTAGGATCAATACTTTCTCTTAGCCTGAGACTGTGATAATCCCAAGGGGATGAGAAGGTTCTGAGATATTGCATCGTCCGTTGAATGCACTAAGATATCCTGGTGGTTGGCTTTTTTCTGCAGAAGCCATCTTTTATCTCCCAATAAGCAAATCCTTCAAATATCTCGTATTGAGGGAAAGTGTCGTTTGCTGCATAATTCTCGTCAAACCTTTGCAGAAAAGAGGTTTCTAATTCTTCAAAAATGTCGGGGATTTTTAAAGATAAAATAAATTTTCCTAATTCAGGCTTTATAGGAATTTCTTCAAGATCTAAGATCTTTTCTCCTATGAAAATGCTGAGAGCAAAATCCACCCCTCCAATAAGTTGATAAAAATTCAAAACTTTGAGGGTCCAGATCATTTTGTCAGTGTATTCGCTAGACCATAGATCAGATAAACTTCTGAAAAAGAATTTCACCTTCATATTAGGCAAAGGATATACCTTTACCAGTGTATCGTCTAGGCCTAGAGAAGTACCTATATTCTTGGATTGCCATGGTTGGCATTTTCATATCCAAGTATTTCTTCTCAGTCTCATTCCTACAAGCTTTTTGATTTCTTCTATAAGGTGGCTTGCATGTCCTTTAAATAACCTGAATCTATCAACAAATGTAGAAAAATTGTCGTCCTGTGGACCTTTACCTGGAATGGTAAAACACGAACCTGTACAAGTCATGAATGCTTTATTCATATCCCTGGTTAATGAATCTGTTAGAAAATTTGAATTACCTGGGATCCACTCAACTTCAAAATCAAACTGTTGGAACCATATCTGCCAAGCAAGAATTCTTCATTTGGAAATCTGTCTTGATATTTTGGCAGATAGAAAATATTTAAAATTCTTGGAGTCTGTGCGTATTAAAATTTTTACGGGAGTAAGATATAATTCAAACCGTTGTATCCCATTAAATATGGTCAATGTTTCTTTTTCTGCTATGAAGTAATTCTTTTGGCTAGGTGTAAATTCACCCGAAGCATAAGCAAAGAGTTTTTCTTCACCTTTCTCCCTTCGTTCTAAAAGAACGGCTACCCAAAAATCTAGGGAAGCATCAGTTTGGAGTATAAGTAAACCATCACCTGGTGGCTGGAGCTTTGGCCGTTGTTGGCATTCTGTTTTCAATTGTTTAACTGCTACTGTTGCTTCTTGTGACCATCCCTCTTTGAGATGTTTCCTAATCGGCGATGTTTTCTCTGTCAGATTTTGGATGTACTTGTGAAGATAATTCAGAAC
The DNA here is from genome assembly GCA_031772625.1 of Pinus tabuliformis. Lineage (NCBI taxonomy): Eukaryota > Viridiplantae > Streptophyta > Pinopsida > Pinales > Pinaceae > Pinus > Pinus tabuliformis. The sequence continues at coordinate 473,158,932 of CM062808.1, forward strand.
TCCTAAGAACCTTTGAATTGTTTTGGTATCCTTCAGTTCATCTGGAAACTGTGTCAATTTGGTTAATACATGTGGTTGCATTTGAATTGCGCCATTGACTACATTGATTCCCAGAAAATCTATACGATCTTGAAATAAAGACATTTTTCTTTCTCACAAAACTATACCATGCTGCTGAACTTCTTTTAGAAAAATTTCTAGATGCTCTAAATGGGTTTTTACATCTGGACTGTGAATGAGGATGTCATCAATATATGTAACAATAAAATCATACTTAGCAAAAATAAAATCCATTCTTCTCTGGAAGAATGCAGGGGCGTTTTTCAAACCGAAGGGGACAACCTTCCATTGGTAAAATCCGGCTGGACAAATAAAAGCAGTTTTATGCCGGTCCTCTGGCTGTATCTGAATCTGATAATATCCAGACTTCATGTCAAATTTACTGAATACCTTGTTGTGTTGTATTTTCTGCATTATGGTCTCTGGTCTTGGCAATGGATAGTTAAAACTTTGAGTGATGGCATTGAGGGGTTTATAATTTATCACCATTCTGGGTTTTCCCCTAACTATCTCAGAATGATTCCTTACCAGAAACGCTGAGCAAGCGTAATGAGACTCACTTGGCTCAATGAGCTGCATCTGTAGTAATTATTTAATCTGTTTTTTTATTTCTTTCTTATCTGAGGGAGTATAGGGAATTAATTTTCCTTTGACTCCGTTATCATGCAAGGTTACAATTTCTTGCATCGGACTTTTTGTTTCCCAAAACTGTTGTGGGTTTTCTGAGCAACTTTTTAGAAGTCTCTTTTGGATATCATCTTGTTCTGTAGACCAATTGGGATCTATGCATGCCAATTTTTTGTTTTAGATTCTGCTCTTGCTTCATAAATCTGCAGGACTTCCTGCCAATCGTCAGAATCTTTTATTGGCTTTCTGGCTCCTACTCTTTTCTGGCTATTTTCATGTCTTGCTTATGAGTTTGCAATAAACAACCTAGGTATAGAAATAGCTTTCTTTTTCAAATTTATAATCATCTTATCTTGGCTGATTGTTACTGGAAGCACAGAATTTAAGAATGGCATTCCCAACATTAAACTAGCTGAGGGATCAAAATGTTGTATTGCAGAGATCTTAACAATACTCCCCCCAACTTTCAATGAAATATTGTCTACATAATGAGTTAAGCTCACAGATCCTCCAATGGTTTCTGAAACCAGTATATTTTGTAAGGGTTTCCAGAGAGATTTGAACAAAGATGGTCTAGCCAAATTATTCGATCCACCGGTGTCTATGAATGCATCTACACATATCCATTCATTTTTCACTTGGACTTGAACCGGGATATAAATAAGGCTATTAGTCTTGATTATCTTTTTCAACAAAGTATTTTCTTCTGTTCTAGTAATCTCTGGTTGTGGAAGACTGGTTGAGGCTGCTGTTCTTTTCTGAAATGGACAAAAAGCATTTACTTCTGGAATGGGTAAAATAGTTTGTTTACCTTTTGGTACTGATGGCTCTGACTGTTCTGACCGTGAAGTTGTAGATTCATCTTCTGAATCATCTGATGTTTCACTGGTGACTTTAGTGTCACTTTCTTCTTCACTGTAATGGAGTTCTTCTGAAAACTCATCGTCAGAACATGATGGACATATATTCATTTTTTGAACATTTTCTTCTTCTTCTGCATCTGATATTTCAGTCAGAATATATACATCTGAAATATCATCTTCTGACTCTACTACTGACCAATCATCTTGAAACTCTTCTATATCTATACAGGCTTTAAGCTTACTAGATGAATTCTGTGGGCACTTTCGTGCAAAATGTCCTTCCTTTTTACAGATGAAACAACAGTTGTTGTTTCTGGGCTTTGATCTTTTCTACAAAAATTTATATTTAAGGTAAGGTTTTTTTGGATTTGAGACTCTCTTGGGTTTAAATCTACCATACCATTTTTTTTCTTCTTCTTTCTGAAAGGTGTCCATGGTAGCATTATTTTGCAGACATCTGAACTGGGTGTGATGTCATGCACCTTCTTCTGCCAGCATAAATATTTAACTTTCTCTGTAACTCTGAAAAGAAGGTCAACCCAATAAACTTGATCTAGTCTTTTGTTCTGTACATCTAGATCTTTCATAATGAGGTCTCCTAGATTGCCTGGTAATTTTGACAAAAATGAAATTTTTTGAGCCACATCATTTGAGAGATTAGCTTTAAAAACTTTAGCCATAAAATCTTTACTGAATTGGTCAAGATATTTCAGATCTTTTAGTTCCATTCTACTAAGATCTGTTATTATTTGCTTTCTCTCATCAACTGGTTCTGGCACGAACTGTGTTTTTAACAGTAATTCCAATGTGGACAGTCCGGCTTCCATAACGGCTCTTCTTTCTGCTTCGGATGGTCCCATCCACCAATCATAGACTATACCAGTCATGCATTTTTCTGCTAGGACCATGATGGATACATTATCCAATCTTGTTGTGACCTGCATCTGGTAGAGAGATCCTACCCAGATCCGGATCGATTCTCCAGGATTTGAAGAATTATCTAGATCTAAGATATAGCCACTTGTATTAGCAGCATACAAGTCTTATTCAACACGAGGGTATTTATTTACTTCTTTCAAAATATGTGCCTTATTCTTATTATTTATAGATGGCAAGATGAAAGAAGGGAATTTAGAGGCAGCTTGTTCAAGGGTCATGACTTCTTTCTTTGACACAAAAGGTTTGTCAGTTTTATATGTTTCCCTTTCACTGGTTAGCTTTCCAGTGTCCTTAGAAGTACCCTCTTCTGCACTGGTTTCAGTTACTGCTTCTTTTGATTCTTCTTCTTCCTCTAAATCCCAATAATTGGGTGCACTCATATCTATGTGAAACTTCGGAATTTCTTTGGCCTTCTTCTTATGTCTCCTTCTTCTTCTTTCTTCCTTTTCTAGCTTTTCTGATTGTTGTTCATCATAAAGAAGTTTTAGATTGGCATTTATTAGATCAGCTTGTTTACCTAGGTCATCTAGAACATCTTCTGCGTGAGCACACCAAGTGGTTAGATAGTTTCCTATCTGGTATACTTGGTCCATGTCATTTGGATTCTGTGAATTCTGTTCTAGTAATGGGGCACAGTCAGCTCTTGTTGGTGGATGTCTGGTATTAGATGAAGAAGTACTGAACTTTGTTTTACAAATGTACGATTTGAAAACTAAAATTCCTCTATAGGTGGAGTAGTACTGACATATGTTCTAAACATTTTATTTACAGCAAAGAATGGTTTTTCTTCTGGTATATACAACTGGTTTGTGGACAGCGGTGTACTGGTGGAAGAACTAGCTTCTTCAGGTAAAGGAATATGACGATAAAAAGATCTTCTTCCACTGACAGGAGGTTGTTCATTTTCTGAGATTGCTGGTAACACATGTTTTTCTGGCATAACTATTGGTCGTGGTATTCTTGGTCTGTTTGGGATTATTCTAACACAACCATCTGACACAGACATTCTTTTGAGCATACTGTTTGAACTATCTGCAGCTGCCAGAGACTTATATTGGATATACCAGTCATTAGGCAAAGCTTCTTTGTCATAATGAACACCTTCTACTTGTGCATTGTTCACTCCTACAGCAACACAATCTTTTAACACTGGTTGTCTCAATTTAGGATGTACAATATTTGTTAACTGGAAAGAGGTTTGGACTATCACAGACAAATATTCACTGTCTTCAACTATTTCTAGACCTTGCACTCCAATCAAGGCTTTCCAACAATATTTAAGGTGGATATCAGACAAACTAATGGCATAATCTAGATAGATAGTGCCATGTTGACATCCCGAGGATAGATTTCCAAGTATGGTTCCAATTCGTGCATGTTCATATAAATTGTGCCTGGTATCGAAAAGCTCGGCTATGCAGGGAGTATTAAGGCCATGACGGAATAATGGCGCTAGTCCAATTCTAATTCCCCCAAAGTGAAAATAGAAGAATCTTTTTTCAGCAACATATTTTCTAAACTTTCTAATTTCATCTTCAGAAAACAAATTTAGACCCACAATTTGTACAGATGGACCTTTTATTCTTATTTTCAATTCAACTTCTTTGAGATCGACCTTTCTGGACAATTTGAACAACATCGGTATTGTATAAATTTCTTTATAACTCAACACGGGAGGATTCTAGCTTTCTGGGTCTTCTACCTTTTCATGTTCTACCAAATCAGATTCAAGAGATCTACTATCTACTTCAGATATAGAACGTCTATCAATGTTTGAAAAGGATCTTAAGAAATTGGCCATGTTGAACTCTTACAATCTATTCCAGAGATTGACTGAAGCATCTTTTATTTACTTAGCACTTGTAAAACAATATGCTTTCAAAGGCTACCTGGCTAACTTCAGGCTCTGTCTATAGAATGTATTACATTCAAGGAACGGGGTATTACTGTCTTGAAATAAAGACATTTTTCTTTCTGACAAAACTATACCATGCTGCTGAACTTCTTTTAGAAAAATTTCTAAATGCTCTAAATGGGTTTTTACATCTGGACTGTGAATGAGGATGTCATCAATATATGTAACAATAAAATCATACTTAGCAAAAATAAAATCCATTCTTCTCTGGAAGAATGCAGGGGCGTTTTTCAAACCGAAGGGGACAACCTTCCATTGGTAAAATCTGGCTGGACAAATAAAAGCAGTTTTATGTCGGTCCTCTGGCTGTATCTGAATCTGATAATATCCGGACTTTATGTCAAATTTACTGAATACCTTGATGTGCTGTATTTTCTGCAATATGGTCTTTGGTCTTGGCAATGGATAGTTAAAACTTTGAGTGATGGCATTGATGGGTTTATAATTTAACACCATTCTGGGTTTTCCCTTAACTATCTCAGAATGATTCCTTACCAAAAACGTTGAGCAAGTGTAATGAGGGTACAATCGGATTTCGCACAACCCTAACCTAGGGCTGAGGTACTTTCACACTGCTAGAGCAGCGAACTGCAATATCTCCCAAACTAGGCTAAGTGTCTTACTTAACTTATTAACCGATCTTAGTTAGCTTCGCGTAAACAAATGTTCTTACTTGTGTTCACTTAACCAACACAATTACATATATTCATGCATCATATAAGCATTATAAGTGAAATTCATACCCAACATAACCAGATGTATAAACACGAAATAAAGATGCAGAAATTGTAGAATACTTCTCTTTCTTGATAACTCCGGATGATTACAGACTCAACCTGCCCTGCGCACTCAGCTGCAGGTGTCTGTGCACTCAGCTGCGAACTTCTACCCTAGGCCTCTGCGCACTCAGCTGCAAAGCCTCTACCTATGCTACAACCCAAGACTTAGACTTCTACTTCAAAGCTATCTCTCATACATCATATCTTCTTTTCCTGTTTTTATCAAACTACTTAGAGCTTAGCTCAGCCGACAACCCTATGACTCTTTAACACCTACCTGCTCCGCGACCACAAAATGCGGATTCTTTACACTTGGATTACAAAATTTTACCAAAATATGGGCTTTTAGCCCCAAAACTATCCTTGGAGGATCTCGCGCCCAACACCGAGGTAGACTTGTAGGTCTTACTGGTCCAATATTTGTGTCATGATAATTTTGTAAGTATTTGTCTCATCAAAAATATTTTCAGTTTATTTATACTTAAAATCTATTTTTTTTTTAAACATTTCAAAAAATTAAAAACATTTTTACCTATGGCTCCCCACGTTGCATCCGGTGGCAACACCAAATTTGGGTCTCCTCTGAAATCCATGCCAGCGTAGGGGTAGTCCTCAACAAATATGACTTGTTGTTCTCACTAGGAGAAGAACTCGTCATCGAAAGTGTTTCTAGGGACCTCACTGTTGGGCCGAGAAAAAGGTATGTTTTCTCCACGTAAATAGCTTGATTAAGCATTTGAATTCACATGTTTATCTTCGTTTTATGGATGAAAATAGAGGAAACAATAGCTGAATCTGGGTAAAATTGAGTAGTAACAAATTAGATAAATATAGGCATGAAAAACTGACTTTCACTATCTTTATGTGCAAAGATGCGGATTGGACGATGGCTATTCAAAATCGACAGAATAGCAGCAGCCAGTAAAGGAAAAAGACAGTGTCTGGGGCAAGGAAGACAGTGGAAGACTGGGTAGACCAATGCTATTTTATGATGAAATCAAATCGAGTGTTGCGAAATCCTCAGGATCCCCTGATCCTGAGGATTCACTTCTATCTATTTACTTTTCCAAATGTTATATAAACCCTAAAGGCGAATTGAACAACTAGTCTAGGAATTCGTAGATTGTAACTATTATTTTGGACATATAACACTTTCATCTTGGTGATGTTGTAACTCTGTTACTTATTTTGATGAAGAACATTGCGTTTAATTCATAATCGTATTCTAAGTATATAACAACGGGGACTTCTGGAGGGTTTGGGCCCAGTCAAGAGAAAATCTACTGCTCCAACTGTGTTATAATCATGTATGTTTATTATTTACTATTTATTATTGTTAGTTTGTGAAGTTAGTATGATTCTGATTATCGTGAGGATCGACGATTATTATGTGCATTTGTTGTTTAGTCAAGATTCAATATTTCGATGTATGTTATATATGGGTGATGCTCTTCATTGAATTGGTTATGTTAATTCCAGCATTAGATTGTTGTTCATTCTAAGTAACATTATCATAGATTTCAAAGTTAGAATTGATCACTTTCCGTGAGATGCTTTTATGGTTATTTGTTGTTCAATTTTCATAGCTCTCTTTCATATTAATGAATTGGTTTCAATACGAGTTAGACTGCTGAGTGTGATTCTTTCTATTTGTATTCAGATTCATTTGTTTGCAGAATAGATTAAGTAGAATTGCAAAGTGTGTTATGAATTCCTTTTGTTAGTGTCAGTATTTGCGGCCTTCCACCAGCGATCAAACATGCTCTTACAAAGTGGTCTTAGGATGTCAAAGTCAAATTTTGTCATTTCATTGAGTCTTCAAGTAAAATTTGGTCACTAGGTATTAGGTCTAGGATTGTTTTCACTCCTTCCTAAGTTTTCTAAGTATTGGTCCATGTCACCATTCAGCTAAGTGTACCATCATTCAGATATTTGTCATCATTATTTCAAGTTCCAATTGGGTCATTTTACACCTTGTTTGCGCTTCAGTTGTGCTTAGGTAAGGCTCATTTCCCTCTCCTAGCGTTTTGAAGGCAATTTATCTTGGATGGTAAAATCATCAACAAAACTTGTATCCTGATGCTCATACACCTTCCCCTATCTTTAATATACCTTCTTAAACACTTCCCATCACTGATATCCCTCAAATTCATCATTTTCCCACAAACCCTAGCCTATTGCTACAATTTGACACTTTTCTAGGTTAGGCCTGTGTTTTTCCCTTTTGGGCCCCTTCCCCTCACTCAATCCTTGAAATTCCACTTTTCCCTACTTCCTAACATCCCTCCTGACTTCCAAAAATTTTCTCAAGAAATTAGAAGCCCCTCATCCCCTTCATTTCCCTTCATTTCTACAAATCCCCTGTTTCACACACTAGGATAGGTTTTATTCAAATGTTGTTTCTGAGCACGAAAAGATGAATTTGACAAAAGTGAGAGATTTTTTCTTCCACCATGGACCCAAGAAGAAAAACCTCTTTCCATTTTTACACAGGTCTCATGGTTTGGGAGAAATGTCCAAAACATCATTTGCCTCAGGAGAGTTGATGCACTTCTGGAGTGACCTTGGGAAAATCAAGATTTCTCCTAGATGGAGTGACCAAATAACTTGCTTGATGAGTCATAAGATAACTAGACACAGAGATATTTCCAATGAGCTATCCTAAGCTCAATTTGGAGTTGAGGAAGACCTCCAAAAGTTGACAGAAACAACAGTCTGCATTTTGGCAGCCTCATTCTGCACATTTTGACCAGTCTTGGGAGATTGAGCTTTGGATAGGGAAAATGAGCTCCAAATGGAAAAATTCAAGATGTTCAGGAAAGTATACTCGACCATATTTCCAATGCGCTATCCCATGCTCAATTTGGACACTGGAAAGGCAGTCAAAAGTGAGCTTGAAGTGGCGCCGCGTGTTAAGGAAGTGGTGCTGCACGTTCGGGAGGTGGCGTAATGCACAACGCTACTCGCACTGTGATTTTCCTAGGGGCACCTAAATTAGAAATGGCTTGAATTTTTGGACTTAGAGCGATGAGGACATGCACCCTAGATATTTTCAAAGTTTTTGGGGCAGAACTGGTCAACTAAAAGGTCAAAAAACACCTTAAAAAAGACCTTTCTGCCACTTTTTGGACACATAGAGGCAGTCTTTGGAGAATCAAGTTTTAAAATGTCAACTGAGCTTCGAATGCAAAAATTCCAAGTTTTTTGGAATGTAAACTTGAATACCTTTCCAATGAGCTATTATGAGCTCAATTTGGATGCCGGGAAGGCCTTCAAAAGGGACCTGAAAGTGGCATTGCGCGTTGGGCCAGTGGCACTGCGCGTAGGGCAGTTTTTGCTCAGGATGGCTATTTTTCCAATTTTTTACTATTTTCATGGATTCTCTCTCATGGAGGATGTTTCACCTTTGTAGATGATGACTTGGCATGTAAATATGATAGATAAATAGTAATAAAGGATAGATTCATTGCTTTAGAAGTCAGTTTGAGCTCTAATGAATCAGTTTTTCACTTTTAGAGGCAAGTTGTTGAGAAGCATATATTCTTGTTTCTTGTTCAGTATTAGTTAGATTAGCTCCTCATCTTAGGGATTCGACCCTTGAGGATGGGAGGAGGTTGAATTCATGTCTATATCTTCTTCTTCTTTCTCATTGAAAGGGGTTGGACTTAGCTGGATGCTCAGACCTTGATTGTACATCATTTTGTAGAAGTTTAGCAGGAGATTAATAAGAATTGTAGCTATTTTTATGGGATCCATGTGGTATGGAGTTTTAGTGCAGTTTCTTCTCTTGTGATCATATGTTAGTATGTTTTTTGTATTTCGTTAATCATTTCATTGCTTCTAAGTGAATTTTTTCAAGTTGATAGGCAAAATTCATAACATCACTGCTCTGCTTTGGGGAAATATTCACCATTATATCCTAGACCTGTATGTGTTTCTTTCTCTTTGAAGATTGTGAATACAAAATATTCGCATGACTTTGATCTTGATCAAGACCCTTCTTCCACATAATATGATGACCGCCTTCAAAATGATGAGCCTCAAGAGATCAAGAAGAAGTCTACAGCTTTTGTATATACTCCTATACGTTGTAAAATTCCAGATAGATACAAGCCTCTGATTTTACCTCCTATATCCCATGCTTTCCCTAAAAATCATTACCTATATCTACCAAGATTTTATGGTGACTGTGACAACATCACTATTGAGAGACATGTACTGAATTTTGAGTCTTTTCTTGACCTTTTTGAAGTTGATGAAGAGGATGTCAGTATTAGGCTTTTTTCTCTTTCTTTGCAAGTCAAAGTCAAGAGTTGGTTCAAAATCCTGCTTGATGTGAGCATCTCAGATTTCCAGAAGTTCGTCAAAGTTTTCCTTGATAAGTGGGTGGTCAGACAGAACCCTTTCTTGATTCTAGAAGAGTATAACTAGCTAAAAAGACTACCAGGGGACACAGTACAACAATTTTTTGCCAGGCTTAACTAAGTCTATTTTTCGATGCCTGCTAATATAAGGCCTCCTCCTGGATCCGCTCTCTTGCACTACGTGGATGCCTTTGATCCAGAAATGGAGTTTCAACTGAGAGAAAGGAACCTTGCAACACTTGAAGAGATGCAAAACAATGCAGTAGATGTAGAGGCTAATCTGTTGATCATAAGGGAAAATTTGAAGGAAGAAGAGACGAAGAACATAGATCCAAAGGAATCGACATCTTTAGAGGTAAAGGTTGAGATTTTGGTAAGTGCAGTGGAAGAGATGATGCGAAATATCACCACAAGGAATGAGTATGATGTTCAAGACCATGGCTCGCTGATTGAAGAAAAACAAGTGGCTAATCCAAAACATTTTCTTTCTTATCCTAGTTTTCATAGATCTGATAATGATTGTTTTATAGATCATCTTGGAGAATAGAGATCTGTTGATCTAACATGTATGCTTGATGATGTGTTTTATACTGATGATTTGCCTAAGTTTTATCAGTATGATGATGATTATGTTCTCCAAACAGAAGCTAGTCTTGCAAACAACTCAACAGCTGGTTTGTGGAAGGAGGAAGTTCACTTTCAACAGCTCGGTGATGAGCTGATGGATATCAGCTATGGAAGTGAGGAGGAAAGTGTAGAAAATTTTGAAGTAAGTGAAGGATCTTTGCCTCTTTGTTTTACTTCATTTCAGTTCATCAGAGACAAATTTCGTGCAATCATAAATCAACTGTCGATAATTTTTGATTTAGACCATCTAGATGGCAATGAAATCCTTGTTCAAGACTTCTCATATCTAGATTTGCAACCCCCAAATGCCATCAAATGTCAGGTTGCATATGAAGACTTGGAAGATAGAACATATTATCAAATGATGCAAGATAATTCCATACCATTATGTTTTGAATTATTTCAGTTTTTGAAGGGAAATTTGCATGGTATATCTTCAATAAAGGATGAGAAGCCTGTAGAAAATCATGCAATCGCATTGTAACCAATAGAAAATGGGTTGCAATACTTTTCAATTTATTCATGATCCAATAGCTAATGTGTTGGATGATGTCTGCAGTCAAACTCCTCCATTAGCTAACTATGAGCTTGAAAAAAGTATTAATACAAACTTGATCCGACAGCCGGTTTCTTTGTCATTTTTAGCAAGAGTCTCATCACAAAGCTCAAATGAAAGTTTGCATTCATGGTATGAGGAGAAGCAAAGTAATCCATTGGATGGGCTAAGTCCCAGTGCACATGAATTTAAATATCCATATGTAGTATTTTTGGAGTCAGATAGAGAATTCATATTATTCAATCTGGGAAAATTTGGATTTGTTTACAAGTTTTCATGGGAGTTACATTTTAGTAGTTCTCTCTTGTTGGTCATAAGCAAGCACCAATGAAGAATTCAAACAGCAGCCAAAATGCTTACTTGGTTGCATTGGTTGTTTCATTTCACTTGATCAGATGATGAATGGAATAGTTAGAGTAGGTTTTATTGAATAAGCTCCATTTTGAGCATCTTTTCTAGTTTGTCAGTTGTGTTTTAGTATCAAGTCCGTTTTTAGTTGAGTAAAATTCAGTTTGTGTCTTTGAGTCATCAGTATTTAGTCATGTATTTCATATTGATTTTTTTTTTACTCCATGCCCAATGGATAAGGCTACTTGGCCTACGTTCTTGGCACCTCCAAGGAGCTACCATCCCCAATGGAGCTAATGTTAGTGTCAGTATTTGTAGCCTTCCACCAGCGATCAAACATACTCTTACAAAGTGGTCTTAGGATGTCAAAGTCAAATTTTGTCATTTTAGTGAGTCTTCCAGTAAAATTTGGTCACTAGGTATTAGGTCTAGGATTGTTTTCACTCCTTCCAAAGTTTTCCAAGTATTGTTCCATGTCACCATTCGGCTGAGTGTACCATCATTCAAAGATTTGTCATCATTATTTCAAGTTCCAATGGGTCATTTTACACCTTGTTTGCGCTTTAGTTGTGCTTAGGTAAGGCTCATTTCCATCTCTTAGGGTTTTGAAGGTAATTTATCTTGGATGGTCAAATCATCAACAAAACTTGTATCCTGATGCTCATACGCCTTCCCCTATCCTTAATATACCTTCTTAAACACTCCCCATCATTGATATCCCTCAAATTCATCATTTTCCCACAAACCATAGCTTATTGCTACAATTTGATGCTTTTCTAGGTTAGGCCTCTGTTTTTCCCTTTTGGACCCCTTCCCCTCACTCAATCCTTGAAATTCCACTTTCCCCTACTTCCTAACATCCCTCCCTACTTCCCAAAAGTTTCTCAAGAAATTAGAAGCCCCTCATCCCCTTCATTTCCCTTCATTTCTACAAATCCCCTGTTCCACATATCGGGATAGGTTTTATTCAAATGATGTTTCTGAGCAAGAAAAGATTAATTTGGAAAAAGTGAGAGAGGTTTTTGTCCACCACAGACCCAAGAAGAAGAAAAACATTCAGTTTTTACACAGGTCTCATGGTTTGGGAGAAATGTCCAAAACATAATTTTCCTCAGGAGAGTTGATGCACTTCTGGAGTGACCTTGGGAAAATCAAGCTTTCTCCTAGCTGGAGTGACCAAATGACTTTTTTGATGAGTCAAATGATAACTAGACATAGAGAGATTTCCAATGAGCTATCATGAACTCAATTTGAAGTTGAGTAAGACCTCCAAAAGTTGACAAAAACAACACTCTGCATTTTGGTAGCCTCATTCTGCAATTTTTGACCAGTCTTGGGAGATTGAGATTTTGATAGGGAAAATGAGCTCCAAATTGAAAAATGCAAGATGTTCTGGAAATTAGACTCTACAAGATTTCCAATGAGCTATCCTACGCTCACTTTGGACATCGGGAAGAAAGCCAAAAGTGAGATTGAAGTGGCGTTGTGCATTCAGGAAGTGGCGCTGCGCATTTCAGAGGTGGCCAACGTGCAGCGCCACTGGCGCTGCGCTTTTCCTAGGGGCACCCAAATGAGAAATGGTTTACATTTTTGGATTCAGAGAAATTAGGACATGCACCCTAGATATTTTCAAAGTTTTTGGGGTAGAAATGGTCCACCAAAAGGTTAAAAAAAACACCCTAAAAATGACCTTTCTGCCACTTTTTGGACACACAGAAGCAGTCTTGGGAGAATCAAGTTTTGAGGGGTCAAATGAGGTTCAAATTCAGAAGTTATAGGTGTTGGGGAAATCATACTTGAAGTCCTTTCCAATGAGCTATCATGAGCTCAATTTGGATGCAGTTAAGGCCTCCAAAAGGGACCTGAAAGTGGCGTTGCACATTGGGCTAGTGGCACTGCGCGTAGGACAGTTTTTGCTCAAGATGGATATTTTTCCAGTTTTTGACTATGTTCATGGATTCTCTCTCATGGAGGATGTTTCACCTTTGTAAATTATGACTTGTCATGTAAATATGATAGATAAAAATTAATAGAGGGTAGATTCATTGCTTTAGAAGTCATTTTGAGCTCAAATGAATCAGTTTTTCACTTTTAGAGGCAAGTTGTTGAGAAGCCTATATTCTTGTTTCTTGTTTAGTATTAGTTAGATTAGCTCCTCATCTCAGGGATTAAACCCTTGAGGATGGGAGGAGGTTGAATTCATGTCTATATCTTCTTCTTCTTTCTCATTGTAAAGGGTTGGACTCAGCTGGATGCTCAGACCTTGATTGTACATCATTTTGTAGAAGTTTAGCAGGAGATTAATAAGAATTGCAGCTATTTTTATGGGATCCATGTGGTATGGAGTTTTATTATAGTTTCTTCTCTTGTGATCATATGTTAGTATGTTTTTTTTATTTCGTTAATCATTTCATTGCTTCTAAGTGAATGTTTTCAAGTTGATAGGCAAAATTCATAACATCACTGCTCTGCTTTGGGGAAATATTCACCATTATATGTTTTCTACAGTCTAGGAAGGACCCATGGTAATCACATGCTCTTCCTAGCTTCTCACCAGTCTTAAAACACTTCACCTATCAAACCCTAGAGTGCTAAGCCTTATACCTACCTTGCCCCATTGAACACCCTGCAATTTTGACCTAATTCCCTAGCCCTAACTGTCCAGCTCCTCCTGATCCAGCAAAACCCCTTCAAAATCAAATAAAACTTTGTGCTACTATACCTAGCCTAATATCATTTTCCTGATCCAGTCATCTTGGCTGAGATCCTCATGGAGAGAGCCCTCTCCCGGCCTAGTAGGGCTAGCTACTTGGCTAAGCGTGGTTTGTGGTTACCCTAGCATTGCCTTCCTTCAGCCTGAGGTTCAATCCAAGTGATAACACCTTTTAGGGTTGTTTTGGATTGAATTTAAAGATATATACATTAGAAATTGCAACGATTCCAATTTATTTCATTATAAGTTGACCTCTGAATTCACTGCATACATAGTGCTGACACTCTTGAAATAAATAGACTTGCCCTGGGTTGATGATTAATGTATGAATTAAGTTTGCTTTTAATAATACATCTTAGTGCACCAACATTTTGGCTCCATTGCTAGGGAGAGTGTTTCAAAGTGATTTCCTTCTATCTTGTTGTGAAAGAATTGGGTTTTAAAAACGGGAGGTAAGAACCTGCGTAACTAGCAAGTAAAGTGCTTGCTCACCAGCCCGCTTTTCAGAAAATGCATAGAGGTTAAATAGGAATAGGATTTTTATGAATGACTAGGAATAGAAAGATGGAAAAATATCAAAACCCTCCACCTAAATCCACAAAATCCAAGGGATTGATGAACCTTGGGAGAACAACTTTTATAGAAGAAATCGCAAGAAAGTCAAAGTCTCAAGCATCAGTAGGATTCTGGACTGTATCTGGGAAAGGCCCTTCTATAATCCCTCAAGCAACAGGCTCACCATCTACAGCCTATGCTGAGATTCAAATCCAAATTAGAGGATCTGAACAGACTCTTCAGGTTACAACAAATTTACATTCTGATCCTTTATAAGAGGGAAAATAGTGTAACTTAGGAGAAGGAGAGAGAGAAACCAGTGGAACTGATAAGGTAGGACCTCAGTTGTCTAAACAAGGATCTCCTATGATCCGATATCTAGGCAGTGCTGCAAAACTAACTAAGATTGTGAATCCTTCACTTTCGCAAATAACACCCCCTGAAATCCCTGAAGGATATTGGCACTTTTTTTACCAAACGGAAAATCAACCACCTCAAGGTCAGACCTCGACATTGGAATACCCCATAGTCGACCAAGTGGCCAATGCCCTAATAAAATCTATTCCCTTACAGAGAATCCCAACTTTTCATGGGATGATAATTGAGGATACTGATGCCTTCCTATTTGAGTTTGATGTCCTCTGCAGAGGATATGACTATACCACCGACCCTCAAAAACTAAAATTGTTCCCTTCTACTCTTAAAGGATCAGCCTTGAGATGGTTCATGGGTCTGGGCAGATGTACTATTAACTCTTGGGATGATATGAAAATTTCCTTCCTCACAAGATACCAGGACTTTAGCAAGACTAGGGAATTAAAAGATGAAATATTTAAGATGGCTACAAATTATAACGAAACTCTAGAATAATATGTTGAATGGTTTCACTATAATTTGCAGAGATCTCCTCACACCACCTTACCAAAAGAAGTTCTGAGAGTTATCTTAATTAAGGGAATGAAAGAAGAATGGATAGAAACTCTAAATTTGATGGGAAAAGGAGATATTTCTCAAGAAGATTATGATGAAATTGCTCGCTTGTGTATTAGGTGTTCACGAGGAAGCACATGCACAGGGTCAAGAAGCCTAGATCCTATGACCAGAGGAAGAAAACCACACAATGGAGGCATAACAAGAATGGAAATCGGTAACCTCCTCGAAGACTTCAAGACAGACATCTTGGGCGCCCTCACAATGGAGTTGGACGTCCTACAGGCTAAACAGAAACAAGCCTTCGTAGAACAGAAATTGGTCATTTTTTGCCCACACTGCCAGAAGAAGCACAGGAAATGGGAGTGTCCATTGGATATGGTTCATACATGCACCATCTATGCTAAGGATCACATGACTAAACAATGTCCATCACTTCCAGGGCTGAAATCAGTTTTCAAAGAAGTAGAAGAAGAGAGATAGCTAGTATATTTAATGAACCAGCGTCGACAGTGACCCACAGGTATGTCACAATACACATCCTAGTTTTTTCCTTCTTCACCATTTAATCAGCAACAAAACCCTGGGGCAGCATGGCAAGGCCAATCACCTTACTCGAATTGGCAATCCTAGCCATTCCCTATGACACCCTAGCCAACTCAGTCCTTTTCGAGTAATGGCTGGGCAAATTCTCCTTTTACTCTTTTTTGGGAAGGTAATCCATATCCAACCCAGTGTGTATCTCCATTGGTATTTTTCCCCAAGAAAAATAGGAAGTGGTGTATCTGTGTGGATTATCAGGAATTGAACAGAAAGATCACTTCCCTCTTCCATTTATTGATCAAGTCTTTGATACTCTAGCAGGGAAGTAGTTATTTTCCTTTCTAGACAGCATCAACGGCTACAATTAGATTCAAATTTCCCCTAAAGACCAAGACAAAACAACCTTCACCTATCCATGGTGTACATTCACTTACAAAGTGTTACGAATTGGCTTATGCAATGCCCCAACTACGTTTCAAAGAGCTATACTCAACATTTTTGCTGAGATGATAAATGAAGGTCTTGAAGTTTACATGGATGACTTTACCTCGTATGGGGATGACTCTGATCAAGCACTACAAACATTAGAAAAGGTTTTGGAATGATGCATTTCTACCAGGTTGTGTTTAAGCAATTTCAAGTGTCACATGATGATGGCAGAAGGCGTAATCTTGGGACATTATATTTTTGTAGCAAGGATACATGTAGATCTAGCAAAGATACAGGTAATTCTTTTACTGCCTACACCCTGTACTCAGACAGAGGTATGTAGCTTCCTTGGATATGTAGGCTATTATCGCAGGTTTATCAAAAACTTTTCACAAATTATTGCGCCTTTATATGCTTTAACTAGAAATGTTGATTTGAAATGGTCTGATAAATGTGACACATCTTTTATAGATTTAAAGAAACTAGTTTCGACGGCACTAGTATTACGTGGACCTAACTGGGAGCTGCCTTTTCATATCTCCACAGACACATTAGATGCAGAAATAGGCACTATCCTTGGCCAGGAGGAGGACAGAAAACCTTATGCTATATATTATATCAGCAAAAATCTTACTGTTGTTGAACTTAATTATACAGTAACAGAAAAGGAATTCTTAGCTGTCATTTATGCCATAAAAAAATTTGGAAATTATATAACTGGCTATCAAGTTTTTTTGTTTATTGATCACTCTACCATTAGGTATTTAGCTAAAAAACCTATTACAAATGGTCGAGTGACTCGTTGGCTATTGCTTTTGTAGGAGTTTGATATCACCATCAAAGATCGTCTGGGGAAGGAAAACCCAGTTGCTGATTTTCTGTCTCGAGTTCCAAAGATAAATGACCCATTGGTAGTGGATGACCAATTTCGAGATGAACATTATTTTGTCGTGGCAGTTAAAACGCCATGGTATGCAGATGTAGCAAACTATCTGGCAGTGGGAAAGCTGCCCAGGAATTTGAAAACAAAGGAAAGGAAACAAATTGTCTAGCGTAGCACCCGATTCTCTTGGATTGGTGGATATCTTTTTCACATAGGGTCTAATATGTGTATACACAGATGCATTCACAAGGTTTAGAGTTATGACATCCTAAAGAATTGCCATGACAAGCCGTGCGGGGACACTTCACAGATTGTAGGACAGGGCATAAGGTGCTATAGATGGGCTATTATTGGCCCACCATTTTTAAAGATGCTATGAAATATGCCCAGGCTTGTGATAGTTGCCAAAGGATGGGTTGGCCTGGTCAATCTGATGAAATGTTGCTGTAGCCCCAATTGGTAATAGAACCTTTCGAACGATGGGCATTAGACTTTGTTGGCCCATTCCATCCGCCATCAAACCAAAAGGCCTACATACTGGTTGCCACAGATTATGTGATGAAGTGGGTAGAAACAATAGATTTTCCAAGAGCCACAAAAGAAGTTGTAATTAATTTCCTTTTTGGGCTATTTGTGCGGTATGGCTTACCTCAGGAAGTGATAACAGATGGAGGAGGGAAATTTATACGATACATGATTATAGCCACCCTCAGAAACCATTACATTACACATAGAATCACTTCCCTGTATCACCTGAAGATGAATGGGCAGGTTGAAAGCACCAATAAGGTCATCGAAGCAATTATGACCAAGACGGTCTCAACACATCAGCGGGACTGGGCTGCTAGACTGCCAGAGGCCTCACGATCAAAGGTCTCAAAACCTTTAGGTTACTCTATGTACACCTCTTCCTCAATCATGCCATTAAGGAAGGTTGTCTTCACATCCATCTGATGTATCTTCCAACCCATCTATGATGATAGTGCCAATATAGATATGATTGATGAGTACCTTGGAACAGGAGAAAAGGTATCATCATAGTCAATCCCCTCTACCTGTTAAAAGCCATGGGCCACAAATCTAGCCTTATGATTCTCCACACTACCATCTGCAACTTTCTTTACCTTGTAAAGCCAACGAGAACTTACCACTTACTTATCCTCCTATCTTGGGACCACATCCCAAACACTGTTACGAAGTATGGAGTCATACTTCTCCACCATGGCATTAACCCAAACTGGCTGCTGCACTACTTCCTTAATGTAAGATGGCTCCCATAAGAGCCATGTATCCAGTGTACCTCTTAGGTGACCTCCTCTGCCTGCGCTGAGAATTGGGTGCTCCCACATTCTCTTGTGCATCATCCAACAATTTGTGAGCCTCTCTGGTGCGCTTTCTTCCCTCTCTAGAAGACTCTTCTTGAGTGGATGTCTCCACTCCTAGATCCTTTGCATGTGGCTACTCCACATAAACTTGTGGCTCCACAACCTTAGAAGCTAAAAGCTCCTTATCCACATGTAGCTCAAAATCCCTCTCAAGGGAAACTCACATGGCCTTCTCCTCATCGAATTTGACATCACTGCAAATCACTGTCATTTTGCTGGTTGTAAAGTACACCCGATATTTCTGAGGTGTATCAGTGTACCCCACAAATATGTCGGTTCAAGCTTCTTCCATGTATCTTTGGTCACACGGAAATATACCAATGACTCGAAAATCCTGAAGTGACAAACAACTGGCCTCTTACCAGAATAAGCCTCCTCTTGTGTCTTCATCTCAGATATCTGATGTGGGTTATAGTTCTGACCATAAACTGCTATGTTGCATGCTTCAACCCACAAGTATAGTGGTAGGACCTAATCATGCAACATCGCCCTCGTTACCCCTACTATGCTTTTGTTCTTCCTCTCGGCCCCCATTCTGCTGAGGGTTATGGAGTGCCATCAACTCCCATTTAATCCCTTCCGCTGCACAGAAGTTCCTAAACTCATTTGAGATGTACTCACCATCGTTATCACTCCATAGAGTGTTAACCTTCTTACCTGACTCTTTCTCCACCAATGCTTTAAACTCACAAAACTTTGTGAAAGTTTGATCCTTTTTCTGCATGAAAAAATCCATCATTTACGAGAACAGTCATCAACAAATATAACATAATACCTATTTTTGGTTGTGGATGTTGTCGAGAATGGTCCACACACATCTGAATGGACTCACTCTAGAATATCCTTTGCTTGACTATCTCTGTCATGAAAGGAAGACTTGGTGTATTTTCCCAAAGTACACCCCTTGCATGTATCAACTTTCTCAAGCATACCTTTGGAAAGACCAATAGAGATCTGTTGCAATATCTTCAAAGCCCCATGATGCAAGTGGCCCAATCCCCTATGGCACAACTTGCCAATAACTCGGATCTGCACCATTTCTAGTTTTGTGCTCAAAGCATTACACTCCTCTACCTCGAGCTTATAGAGATTCTTCACCTAGATCCATATATTCTTTACTTGACTCGTGGCTATGTGTCGAAGGAACGCCTTTCCTTTCGAGAAGATCACATCCTAGCCTCTATCCTCAAGCATGGGAATGGATACCAAGTTCTTCTTCAGCCCGGGAACATACATAACATTCTTCAAGGTGAGTGGATCCCCATGCTTCCTCTGAAAAGTAATCGTGCCCAATCCAGTAACACTATACTTTCCATCATCATCCATCTCGATATTCAACTAGAGATCTTTCTCCTCCAGGTCACTGAATAACTCTTTGTCTCTAGTCATGTGGAATGAAGCTCCACTGTCTAAGTACCATACACTTCCCATCATTGATGAAACCATACATGCAATGAGGGAAAAGTCCAACTCAAATTGAGAGGCCAAAACCTCACCCGCCACTCCTCCTCAGGACTTCTTCTTGGACTTCTTGAGTGGAAAATTTGTAGCAAAATGGACTAGCTCATGAAAATGAAAGCACCTAACTTTCATCATGCCTTTCTTCTTACCTTCATGATAATAATATGATTTGGAATGGGAATATTTCCCTTTCCCGTTCTTCGCCTTAATCTCTAAGGCACAGTTCTCTCCATCATTGGTCTTTGATGAAGAGCCATCCTTGGTGTTCCTACTAATCTCCTCCTGCATCAAATCTAACCACAGTCATTCCCAATCTGGCAGCTTCTCCTAACCATTGACAAAGTCTTGATAACTATGCCAACTCTTTGGGAGTCCTATAAGAACAAGACTCGCCATATCATCCTCGACAACCATGATTCCAACACTTCCAAGTTCATCATGACATTGAGTGAACTTGGTCAATTATTTTGGAATAGTCTCACCTTTCTCCATTTTTATTTTTCGAAGTTTGTCCTTCAGTGCCAACTTCCTTTGGTCACTATTGGTCTGATGCAAGTCAGTCAATGCTTTCCACATAGCATACAAAGTTTCCCTTCCATGGACACTCGAGACAATGTGGTCTCGAACTCCCTCAAGGCTGCCTCACCTTCGCCACACACTTCTTCCATTTGGCCAAATTCTATCCATCTGATGTTACTGGCTTAGGAATTTCTTGATCAACAAATTCCTTCAAGCCATTATCCTCTAGCACAACCTCCATTCTGTCCCTCCAGGCTATAAAATTTGAGCTACCTTCTGATGGGCACCAATATTGTAGCAATGATGCTGCAACTCCTGAGGCTACCAACTTTACTTCATCAACCTAGGGTTTGTACAAACTTGGAGGTGACAGTGTTGTATACACAAATAGATGTAATTGGTCTACTCGTTGTCACTATTGAGATGGGTCGATAGACCGCTAGGTTTTCTCAAACCAACCTTCCATTGACTTGAAGAAGTCTGATTACCAATTTGGAGAATGGAAATTTATCCTAATTGGAAGAAAATAAATGATGTCTATTGCATGAAGGAAATATTGAAAGAAATTCTTGCAAACCAACATGAAATCCTTAATCTACTTGCTAATATACTTTTCTTGCAGAAGAACCCTATTTTAACACATGTGAGGTTTTAACTAGTCTAAGCATGAAATCTGATCTAAAGAGTGCTAACTACTGTGTGCAAGAACAAATGTAAAAGAACTCTTTTTCTTTTTATCTTTTTACTTGAAAAATGCAAATGCTAATCTTTCTTGGTTCTTTGGTAGGAGATACAGGTGTTAAGGAAAAGGAGGAAAATGGTTCAAATGACTTGGAGGGCAAGTAAGGACCTAATCCAGGCTTTTAGTGATGAATTTTCTCCATTCGGGCTCAAAACAGGCACTACAGATTTTCCTATAGGATGTCTACAGGAAGTATTAGTTCACCTATGGGATCCTCTGTTTTAGTATAGGAATAGGCCAAAAGCTTAGGGAGTGGTCTAGAAGGTGGGGTGGAGCTTGGAAAAGGTGAATAAGGAGGGATTAAGGCATGGGAGTGATAGGCACTTACTTAGAACTCAAGCCAAATCTTTAAGATGGTTGGTTTTGCTCAACAGAGATGGCTAGTTTTCCTCATAAGACAAGAATTTGAATTGAGACCTTAGTGACTTTTGGCAATCATGGGTGGATATGGCTTGGCTGAGGCTAATGAGATGAGGTCTCCCTGCAATTAAGAAATTCTTGCAATCAACAAACATCATTCTTGGCATTCATGCATGAACTCAAAAAAAACAAGAAAGGTGTATTTGAGTAAAAGAAAACAGAGTTATCACCATTTACTTTGCTAAGATCATGCATGGAAATTCTTGGAACCAATATGAAAGCAAGATGAGATCAGTGCAAAACTTAAGAGATTAGAAAATACCAACTGCAACTTATCTATGAAACTACAAGATATTGACCTAATTAGCAAGAAAACCCTAAATGACACAAAAAGCTAGAATTCTGTCTTTCTGGGCTGCATGAGAAGTATTCCTCAAACCATGATCCCTGAAAGGGAGGAATGAGGTGAAAACCACTTGTTGTCAGCATTTTTGGAATATATTCTTATCACTACAATGCTATTATCAGAACTATTCACAAATGGAAGCAAACTAATCAAATCTACCAATACTTGCAAATTAACAATACCAAAATCAGTTTAACAACTAACTATGAGATAACCTAAGCATACATATATAATAAGAGGAACCTCTGCTGCTAGGGTTGGGCTCTAACCCAAGAGCTTCAGCCCTCTGAGTCAACTGAGTGCTGGATCAAGGGAATCCTGCTCATTTTCATTAAAGAAATCAAAAATACATAAGATTGCTTGGTTACAATTCTTCAACTCGAAAACTGCTTAGCTATCTTGAGAAAAATATTTGAATCCTAATGAGGCCCTAGGCCTCTTGACTTATACAGCTGAAGTTACCAACAACTTCCTTAAATTTAGGGAGGCTTGGCTCCAATCTCGAGATCCACTAGTCTTCAACTGTCACTGGCTTGGCTGCCAATGAAGTTCATGACTCAGCTGCTTGCAACTCCGAGCTGATGAGATTTGATTGAGGAATATTTGAGTGAGTGAGGAGTTAAGGAGGGAGATCCTATCTCCTAGAATCCCTCTTGCTTGTCTCCATTTGAGTTCCTGCACTTTCATTAGCCAAAATTTTCTCCAAAACCTGCAGCCAATGCACATTAGACCACTAGACATGACATCTCATCTTTACTCTCCTAATTAAGCAAAACATAATTAAAACATGTAAATAATGATGAGAAAAATTGATTTTAGTAAGATGGAGGTGCATTAAGGTCCATATAATTTACCCATTGATGAGCCTCATCATCACCCCCCTACTAAAAATGTTGCTCATCCTCTGAGCAACTCAATTTATGTCCATGTATTTCATTGCTTTGGTGGCCTCCCTGACATTCTAGGCTTCTGTTGAAGTCTCCTCCTCTTGTGGATAAAACCCTCCATTCCTCACTATTTATTCCCACTGCTTTCTTTCTTCTTCTTCCTTTTTCCCCTATAATATACCTAAAAGCAATGGTGGGCTAAGTTTTAATCCAATCTAGTTTACCTTGAGTCTCTGTAATGTTTGCTTATACATTGGGACTCTCTCTAATGCATCCCTCATCCTATCAAGAGAATGATATTCTTTGATCTTTAGGCTGTAGGGTATGGTGTTCCATCTCTTTTGACAGGCTTGTTGGCTGTCAACTCCTAACAATCTTAGCATATCTTCAAAATGAGTGACTTCCTATTCTTGTACAATAAGGTATCTTGGTGCAATCTTGGGATCATTTGCAATGAGGTTGTGAGTGTTGATGACAACCATTGGGTTAGATTGTTCTTCTCTGATCATAAGGTGTTTTGCTTCTTATTTTGCCAATAACTTTTTCATTTCTATAGCTTTGGCCTCCTCATTACTCATCCAATATACCAAGGCCATTAGTTGTAAGTCCCCTAGCTTGGATTTGGGTCCCACACATTTGAATCTATCAAAGCTAAATTGTGTAGGTAGAATTTAGATATATTTTCTCTATCCTCTAGGGTGCTTTGATCACAGAGGTCAATGAATTTCCTGTAGTCTTGGAAAGGCATAGTTCCTCTTTGTCCTAGGGTTTTTGTATGAAACCGCAATCATTGTTCTTTGAGGTATAAGGCATATGACTTTGTTGGCATCCTGCATCGAAGTTCCTCCATGGATAAACTTGCCATAGTTGCGAATTGGCCTTCCTTTTCTTGTGGCTACTTCCTTAGACATATGTTCTCAGCCTCTAATTGAGATTTCATTATTGGTTCCCTGTCTCTTATGCTACTTAGTTCTCTGCCCATTTCTTGCAATTTCTCTTCCATGTGACCTACAACCTCTACACCTTTTGATTTAGCAATTTGCATCCACCTATGTGTCCTTTCCTTCTCTTTTTCAAGTTCAAGAATAGAGGAATGGAAATTTTTTGTGGTATCACCTACCTCCTTTAATGAATCTGTAGTAGGAGCTGAGGTTTGGCTGTGGGCTAGGTACCTTTAGTTCCTAAGCCTCTTCCTATATTTTTTCTTGAGTAATTGCTTCCTGGTCTCTTTTTTGTGTTTCCTGTAGGATTGCTTCTGCTTCCTGTAGGTCTGCCCGTGTCTCTTGTAGGAGACCTTTTCCTTTTGTTGAGGTTGGTCTGGTGACAGGCCTCCTAACACAGGTGTTTGGAGACTTGGGAGAGGCTTGTTTTGATGTTCCTTCCCCTTCCTTATTCCCTAGAGGGACTATTTTCTCTTCTTGTTTTGGTGAGTCCTCTATGACAATTGGAGTTTTGGTAGGGGTTCGAGTTCTTCCTTGTCTAATCCTGGTGCTCTTCCTTGTCCTGAAGTAAAGAAGAATTTTCATTTGCCTCTTTCCCTTTGATTTGACAGGTGTACTTAGGGCAGTTAGAGCAGCTGATGCCTCCTTCTCTGTAGGCTCTGGGGACACCCTTGGTGATTCTTCTTCTTCCTTGATCTGTGTTTCATAATTTTGTTCATATTTTTGTACTTCATCCTCTTTTTCATCTTCTTCTCATCCTCTATGTTTTCTTCTTTTCCATTCTCTGTTTCCTCCTCGTTGTCATCTTTTGTTTCTTCTTCTCCCTTGTCATCCTCTGTTTCTTCTTCTCCCTCACTAGTAGTAGGGCTTCTGTCATACTCAATGGCTCAAATTACTCCTTCTTCCTTCATGTCTGCAAATGTTGACCATGCAATAGGGATTCTTAAATTGTGTAGAGCATCTTCAAGGATGAGTTTGATCAACCGATGATGGGCTAACTGCTGATGTTTTCCTAACTGTACCTTGATGCTCACGTTTATCATGGATTGTAACAGAAAATATGGTATACTAAGTTTGCTATGAGGAGGTATCTCTTCTCCAAATCTTAGCTCGTGGAGGATTATAAAGTGGTATCCATACACTACATTGTATCTACATTCACAGGAAATATACTTGATGATGTGGTAACTCACCTCATTCTTGGGATATGGAGTGTTTTACAAATTCTCTCCTAGCATATTACATAATTCTTCTTCTTGGTTTACAAAGAGAGAGGGGTTGATTTTCAATGCTCTTTCAGGGCCGAATTCTATTGTCTTGACACGAGTAGGGTTTGATTCAACTAAGCATAGATCAATCCAATGGTTTTCCTTGGTATCTATCACTACTTCCTCCAGAGACATGGTGTTGGGAGTTTGATTTTGGAGGATGTGTTCAATCAAATCATCTCCATCAGGTTGTCCTCCTCCTATGGCAATTGGTATAGATTTGGGAGGAGTAGACTTCATATTCTTCCTCCTCTTCTAGCCATAAACTTAATTCATGTTCTAGAGATGGTTGAGCAGGAGGGTACAAGAATAATTGCTGGTAGAGGGAAAAACTCCCCTAGGGCTCTTTGGGTGAAACCCTAGCAGACTGAAAGTTGTCGATTCAAAGAAACATGCATTCATATAGCCATTATGTTATTATAAGCAAATTCTATGATAAGGGTACATACCTTTAGCCCTACGTTTGAGAAGGCCTTTAGGGTCCAAACCCTTCTTGGAGTTCCCTTCTTCTCTTTTGTCCTGCAAAACAAACAATTCAAAGAACACAACAGTACATGGATAAAAACTTATAAAGAAACCATCTTCATGTTACAAAGAAAGGTAGTTATGAAATCCAAACAACCATTTACACATGAATTCAAAACATGAATATCATTAACATAAAGAGGATTCAATTCGGGAACCAAGATATGTGTTTCTTTTATTATAGACAAATAAAGTACATAAAAAGGAATATGTTCACCTGAGTCACCTTCAGCAGGCTCCAAGCAAAGCTTCCTTCCAGATCCGTTCCAGCCTCAAGCCTCTAACAAAACTCCTTCCATGACTCTCTCCATGATGTCATAAATGGTGGATGAACATCAACACACAAGGAAACAAAGGTTTCATGTAAAAAATGGGGGAAGTGCAGAAGGCACAAGGGACTTCAGACCTGGTCAAGGGGAAAATCCCAGCATAATAACCTTTCTCTCTATTCTCTCCTCCCTTAGGCCTTCCCTTTGAGGTCTTTTTATACCATCTCCAAAGTAGTTTTTTAGTTAGGAGTTGGTTGGGAACAGTTGGGCCACGAGCACTAACAGGTCATCAGCAGGTAAAACCCGCGATCTTCGCCCGAAAAGAAGGAATTTTATATTTTATAAAGTGTTTTAATACATACACTCGGGTTGGATATACACAGACCCGCGTATACATGCGTTTAACTCAGGGCAATGTCGCGTATAAGGAATAAAACACTTTTTTTTTAAATTTTAGGACCAGGTCTGGAAGGAGGGGTTGCCCTAGGCCATAAGTACAGCATCACAAATCATAAGAGTGAGATTTGGAGCTATAACAGATGCCCCCTAATATATGAGGTTAGAAGGGGTACATGATGGCCGAAATATATTATGCGAGTACATGGAAAGGAAGTCTGTCAAAAACCGAGGAGGACTTCACCAGAATTCAGCCTGCCAAGACACCAAGGGAGATCAGAAAGAAACACTGTCTGAGGCGGGCATACCCATGCTAAGAAAAAGTAAAGCATGTCCGCATATCAAGTACAAGCGGATCCACTAAGTATACAAGTATAAATGACTGAAAGATACATAATGGATCATCTTATCATAATGAGCAAGTACATGTCTGAATATCACATATAAGACTGTCAATGATGCTGAAAGATGCAACGGATCACTGATATCAAAGACTGATCCTACAAGGTACCAACTGAACATGATGGAATAGGATGGTACTACACTGCAAACTCAGGTGCCAACATATAGAATGTCGCCATGACTGACTGCAACATATAAAGTGGAGTGGTATCAACTAGCAGCAACAGGAGCAACTAACAAGTGAACCAATGAATGTTGATACAACCTGAGGTCTTCACCGACCGCCGTGGTACATTTCTACACCATGGGAATAAATGATCTGAAGTCGACCATGTGAGAAATCGTTTGATTACCGGTCATTGATGTATACCGTTAACAAACGCGAGACTACTCACCGATAATGATAATGAGCGTCAAGGTACCCAGTACAATCTAACAAGTGTGAATAGATGAGCTGGAGTCGAACACCTGTAAGAATCTATCGATCAGGAGACAATGATGGTTTCCCACTGTCGATAGCGAAGGATCTGCCACTAATGACTGCAAACCCCAAGGTATTGCCAAATGGACTGTAGATCTTTGCCCCAGAGCAATGAGTCGAAGTCGATAGGGAAAGATCCGCTAGAAGGAAGGAATTAAGGCATCCTCCATCAATCTAGTGCGAGTGTAACCCGTAGGCCAATAATGTGGAAGGAATCGGACGATTAAGATGTAATAACCCAACTGAAGTACGTTTTTGGCGTACACAAGATGTGGCTAGCGCACGGCAGAAACCCTCTAAACCAACCAATAATGAAAGCCGACACAGAGGCGAGGTATCCACCAATAGGGTCAAATGGAAACCAAGGTACTCCACGAATCCCAATGTGTGATAATGTAAGCTGATGTTGAACACAAGGGAAACCACTCAGTCAAAGACCCATGATACTGATCGATGCTGAGCACAAGGTGACCTATCAATAATGAAAATAGGGCCAGGGTATGGCTCTAGGCCTGTCCTCAGGGCAAGGTGTCGTCATCAATAAGGACAAGACCCGCCAGCAAGAAGTCAATGGGGACCTTCTCAAACCGGCACGAGTAAAGGACCAATATAACTGATGTGATGATAGACATGACATTGACAACCAAGGATGGCCGACTGAAAAATAAGTCAAGAGACACCGCAGAGAGGCTGACTCAGGCTAACTTCCCTTGAACAAAATCACGACTCAATTTGAGTATATGGCAGCATATGATGACTCTGTATAAGTTCGCCATGCAGGAGGCACGAACGAACCCTCCATATGATTGGAAGAGATAACCAATCGGGGGAGAACTGACTCAATAACAAGGTTATGGCATACCTAAGTCAAACTAAATCCCACCCATGCGGAGGAGACTTTGTTTTGAGTGCTTTGTTCAAGGGCAACACGACTGACTCTAGCTGCCAACAATAAATGGAAATAATGTCCCTGTTCCCGCTCTTTTTTGGAATATTTAATTTTTTTGTCTTTTTCTGTTAAGCCGGAAAAAGAACAAAAGAACGCTATGGTACAGTGGAAAGAGCGAGTGTCACTGAAACAGATGATCTAGTTCCTGGGATAGGAATGTTCCTATGCTCAATGTAGGGAGGTGAACACTGGTCAGTGACACTCAAAGATATGCTCCTTCCACGGGTCAAGGTGTGTCAAGCTGCAGAAGTCAAAGGTATGCAAGGTTGATTTTGCAGACGTCATGGTCAAAAGTTGGCTTAAACACGAGTCCAAGTGAAGCCGGCTCTAGGCCAAAAGGTGCAAGTGGTCAAGATGCAATGCAGTAGTACAACTCAACACAAAGGAGCCTCTAGGGTATAAGGTCAGAACAAAGTGGAGAAGCTAAGAGGAATGAGTCTTCAACGCATAAGTCATGGCGGGACTACAGAGGACTCCCGAGCCTACTCAAATTGGAGCAGCATGGGCAACAAATGTCAGTGAGGTGCTAACTAGGATGCCCATGTAAAGGATGGCTCTACCATCATGTCATGATTTAAAGAATCGGCGAGTGAAAATGGCTTAGGAACCATAACACGATGGGATTGACCCTATGGCAGATGTATCGATCAAATGGAGGCTAGTATGCATAATGCAACGGAAAAATAGTGTCCCTAACCCATATGCCAGTGAAAACACGATACCTGCCATAACGGGTCAGCAGTCATGGAACCGTCTCGAACTGTCGAAAAACGTCCAAAATTCCTGAAAAACAAACCAATCTCGACATTCCAAGCTCCCAAGTTAAAAGTCACATGAGGCCAAACAAAATAAAATTTTGAAAAAATTTTGCAAATAAAAAGCATTTTGGACTCACCATTTTTACCATTTGAGTTTGAGAGCAAAATATTTGGAGCAAAAGGAGCAATCTTCCCACAGCCAGATTCAACCGTTCAAATTCGTCGAATACCTCCAGCTAACCCTTATAATTAGCTTGCAATTGATTGTGACAGTTTTTAAGATTTATGATTGAGGTTTCACCGTTGAACTTTTGTCAAAAATTCGCTCGCGGCGTATACGCGGGTTGGTAATATTGAACCCGCGTATACGCGAGCCCTACACGCAACTATGTGCAAAGGGACCCGCGTATACGCCGCGAATCATTTTAAACAAAAACTAACGGTTTAAACTCAATTTTTTCTCAGGATGCCTATCACGTGGCGTGAAAGAGAACATGCAGCAGTAGACAATGAAGTTATGAACAGTCCAGAAGCATTGGATGCACTCCGGGGATGCGGTTTGCTTAAATTTTTCAAATTGCCAAATATGAAAGCGAACACACGATTGCTTGAGATGCTCATTGATTATTGGGATGTCGATGAGGAAGCTTTTATGATCGATCAGATGCCGCTCAGGGTAGAAGTGGAGGACATCTATTTTATCACGGGCCTTTCCCGAAGGGGAGAGGTAGTACAGTCCCGGGGCAGGTCACGGAGTGCCCTCTCTATAGAGGACTATGTGTTGAAAATAATACTGAGAGGGGGGGGTGAATCAGTATTATCTAATTTTTTTAATAAATCTTCCTTATTTGTTCTTTGAATTATTTTTTCATGTCAGTAACATAAAATAATGAGCATGAAAAAAGAAAACAGATAGTCACACCAAAGAACACAAGATGTAAGGTGGAAACCCAATGTGGGTGAAAACCACCTGCTACAATATGTCTCTATCTTCTTTCAAATTAGAAACTTATTTTACAATGGTTTTGTACTGGTGCAGTCCTCTACCAGTACGCAGGCTGCAACCTGCAGAGAGCTACAACTCTCTCTCTCTCTCGTTTTCCAGTCTCTCTTGGAAGGGAGCTACAACCCCCTAACTCTTTTCATAAAGCATCAAATGATCATCAAGTACATAAAAGTTACAGTCCACTACAGTTATCAGATCAGCAATAACAGAACTAACCCAGAACACCTTATCAATAGAAAAATTCAATCAACAGAACATTTTGAGATAGGGACGCAGTTTTCCCTTTTGTGGCCTGCGTCGCTACGCAGTTCACCTTCTGCTTCCCTGCGTATACCCGCAGAGATCCTTCTGCCGCACTGCGTGCCCACGCACTGTTCCTTCAACCGCACTGCATACTATTACTGCAGGGACGCACCCAGAGACATTATCGCGCCGCGTATTGTTACTGCAGGGACGCACCCAAAAATATATCACGCCGCGTACTTTTACTATGCGGACGCACCCGAACCTTAGTCGCTCTGCGTACCGACGCAACTTTCCTTCTTCTGCTCTGCATACCGACGCAGGTCTCCTATTTCTGCTCTGCGTACTGACGCAGATCTCCTGTTTCTGCACTGCGTACCCACGCAGTTCTTCTGTTAAACACCTGCGGCCTTCTGATTAGGGCCAAGTAGGTAGTCCACCAGAGTGGCACAGTTGCTTAGATCTGATCATGCGCTCGAGAGATCACCCTTCACAGATTCGCTTTCAACTTCCCTTTCATATAGATCAAGCTTTTAAGACCATAACCCAATATTTCAGATCTAAAGATACTCAATTGCAAAAGATGCTTAGCCAAGTGATCTCCTTTGCTTTATATAGGTAAGCTCCTCCTAAAATCATGGAACAATACCACGAGCCGACACCATAATAACCCAATACCGTCGGCTAAATACCAAGAGTAACACATACGAAAACCCCACATGTGAATTTCTTTGCCTTGAAATGTGTGCACTGGGGGTACGCACCTCCTGAACGGCTGGCCTGCGTATCTGGACGCAGTTCCTGCATGGTGTACCTGTGGGTACGCACCTTCTGAACTGGTTTCCTGCGTACTTCTTAATTTTCAACAAATTTAGAGCCTTGCCACGGGAGTTGCCATCAAGTACATCATCAAGTACAACATCTGTAACATATAGCCATACCAGAAACATAATGCCAACAATCTCCCCCTTTGGACTTGATGGCAACCTCACAAACTTCAGCTTCATTCTCCCCCTTTGACATCAAGGGCAAAGGGGTATGCTCCCCCTAAGATCATGCCCCCCCTGAAAATGAACCAGATCTGCAACAAAGAACCATAATCCACCATGAAAGAGATAGAGACATATTGCAGCTACTTCCAAGATCTCCTTCTGCACATCCTCCATAATGCCAACAATGCATTATATGCTCCCCCTGAACCTGTACCATCAATGAGAAGAGGTTCAGCAATAAGATGATGCATCAACAACCCCCAGCTTTTGCCTGAGGTATTCAAAAGTTTCCCTGGGAAATGGTTTGGTGAGAATATCAGCAACTTGTTCCTTAGAAGGAACATACTCCAACTTGACCTTCTGTTCAAGCACTTGTTCCCGGAGAAAATGATACTTGATTGGTATGTGCTTGGTTTTTGAATGCATAATCGGATTCTTTGAGATGCTGATTGCACTTGTGTTATCACATAAGATGGGGATAGGTGATGTACAAGTGATTTGAAAATCCTGCAAATTCTGCATCATCCAAAGGAGTTGGGTGCAACAAGATGCAGCAGCAACATATTCCGCTTCAGCTGTAGACAAGGCAATCTAACTCTGTTTCTTGTTGAACCAAGATACCAGTCTGGAACCCATAAAGAACGCACCACCACTTGTGCTTTTCCTGTCATCCACGCTTCCGGCCCAATCTGCATCTGTATAAGCATGAAGTGTAAGATCTGTATCTCTAGGATACCATAAGCCATAATTTTGAGTCCCTTGAAGATATTTGAAAATTCTCTTCACTGCCTGAAGATGAGTCTCCTTCGGATTTTCCTGAAATCTTCCAACTATTCCAACTGCATGCATGATGTCCGGTCAGGTACCTGTCAAATAAAGTAAACTTCCAATCATAGATCTGTAGGTTGGTTGATGTACTGCTGCAGATCCATCATTTGCACTGAGGCTACATCCTGTGACCATGGGTGTACATACTGGTTTTGCATCTTCCATACCATATTTTTTCAAAATCTGTTTGAGGTACTTGGTTTGAGATAAAAAGATTCCTCCTTCTTTTTGTTGGATTTGCAAACCAAGGAAATATGTCAGTTCTCCTAGAAAGGACATTTCAAATTCTTTCTGCATGACCGAGGCAAAACTTTGACTCATAGCTTCTTCATTGCTCCCAAAAATAATGTCATCTACATACACAACAAGTATTAGCAATTTGTGATTTTCAACTTTTATATAAAGATTGCTATCTGCTGATCCTTTTGAAAAACCTTGTTGATGAAGATATTTGTCCAAACGATAGTACCAAGCCCTTGGAGCTTGTTTGAGACCATAGAGAGCCTTTTTCAATCTGCATACAAGATTTGGATCATTTCCAAGAATGAAACCATCTGGCTGTTGAATGTATACTTCTTCTTCCAAGTCTCCATTTAGAAAGGCTGATTTCACGTCCATTTGAAATAATTTGAAGTTTTGAAAATTTGAGAGAGCAAGGAACATTCGGATGGCCTCAAGTCTTGCAACAGGAGCAAAGGTTTCTTCAAAGTCTATTCCTTCTTGCTGCGCATACCCTTTACAAACAATTCTGGCTTTGTTTCTAATTACTTCTCCATTTTCATTCAATTTATTTTTGAAGACCCATTTTGTTCCGATAACATTCTTATCTTTTGGTCTAGGAACCAGCTCCCAAGTGTTGTTCTTTTCGATCTGCTCAAGTTCTTCATCCATTGCTTTCACCCAACATTCATCTTCGCATGCCTCTTTCACATTTTGTGGTTCAGTAGAAGAGAGTAATGCCAAATAGCTTGAAGCTTCTGCAACTGTTCTTCTTGTTTGTACACCTGCTTCTTTCTGCCCCATAATCTGAGATTCTGGATGATTCTTCTGAACATATCTGGATGGAGTCTTTTCTTCTATTCTTGTTTGCTCCTCTGGTTCTTCTTGAGGTTCTTCCTGAGATTCTTCTTCTTCATCATTCTGTCGTTGGGGGTAGCCTTCATCTTCTTCGATGTCTTCATGATGTACTTGCCTAGGAATGTATCCCTTCTCATCAACCACTACATCAATGCTGTCAACAATTCTGCCAAGTCTTTTATTGTAGCATTTGTATGCTTTGCTATGTGGAGAGTAACCAAGAAGAATGCCTTCATCTGCTCTAGGTTCAAGTTTGCCAAGCTGCTCATTATTATTATTGATATAGCATTTTCTCCCAAAGATTTTGAAGTGCTTTACTGAAGGAGTCCTACCACTCCAGAGCTCATGAGGAGTTTGAGTGCTGTTCACCCGGACATTTGTTTTGTTGAGAATAACAACTGCAGCATGTGCAGCTTCACCCCAGAAAGTTGCGGGAGTTCCTGACTCATCAAGCATAGCACGAGCCATTTGTTGGACTGTTCTGTTCATTCTTTCCACAACTCCATTTTGCTGAGGAGTTCTTGCTGTAGAGAATTCTCTTCTTATCCCATGTTCTTCACAGAAATCGAAAAATTCATTTGAAGTAAATTCCCCACCTCTGTCGGATCTGAGGCACTTAATTTTGTGACCTGATTCATTTTCAACCAAGGCTTTGAAGGATTTGAATTTTTCGAATGCTTCATCTTTGTGCTTCATAAGTCCTAACCAGACAAACCTGGAGAAATCGTCAGTGAATAATATCAAGTATTCTTCTCCTCGAGGTGTTCTTTTCTTGAAAGGACCGGATGTATCTGTATGTACTAGCTCAAGAGGCATGCTAGCTGATCCTTCTTTCTCTGGAAAGTTAGTTCTGGTTTGTTTTCCAAACTGACATGATTTGCATATGGTGTTGTCAGGAATTTTGATATCTGGAAGATCGCGAACTGCCTGATATTTGCATGCTTTCCTTATTTGTGAAAATCTTAGATGTCCCAACCTCCGATGCAATAACCAGTGGTCATCATCCTTGCTCAGATAGCATTGTTGTTGTCCTTCTTCAAATATGTACAGATTATTTGGAGTTCTTTTGCCTTTGATCACTGTTTTACCTGTATCAAGATCACAAACAAGACATCCATTTGATCTGAATATAACCTCGGTTCTTTGATCACACATCTGGCTGACACTTAGAAGATTATGCTTCAATCCATCAACATACAAAACATTTGCAGCCTTGACCTTTTCTTTTAACTGAGCAATGCCTTTTCCTTTTATAGTTGCAGGAGTATCATTTCCAAAAGAGACTTTCTTTCCCTTTTCTAGAGTAGAGTAAGACTCAAGTTTTTCTTTATCACCTGTCATATGCTTCGAACATCCACTGTCAATGTACCATAGATTTTCCTGTCCTTCTGCATAAAATGCTATCCCACATCTTTCTGTTTGAGGTTCCTTTATTCTCCATGTTTTGGTGCTTGAGGCTTGTTCCTTTTTCTGCTGAAACCTTCTCCTGCATTCAGAGTCTTCATGACCAAAGTTATTGCAAATAGAACATTCAACTTCATTTTCAAGAACCGAAAAGTTGTTATAGGTCCTTTTTGTAATCCCCGTCATACTTCTTTGTTTTTGAGCTTCCCTAGTCATGATCGTTTTATATGCAACACATTGAGCTGCTTTGTGACCAAAGTTATGGCAAGAAAAGCATTGTCCATTGAAGAAACTTTCGCGGTTATTGAATCTATCAGCCAATTGATTGTAATTTCTATTGTCATCTATTCTTGAACCAAATTGAGAAGATTTTACCTGTGGCTGGTTGTAGCTTTTGTTCACCCTTAAGATGGATTGCCCCTGATAGTTTCTGTTTGTAATTCGTCCCTGCTTTACCTGATGATCTTCATTGTGCTTTTGCTCATTTCTTCTTGCTGCATCAAGATAACTTTTTGAGGTGGATGCTTGAGAAGTTTCTCCATTATAGCCCAGACCTGTCTTGTTTAGTGGAGACCGCTGCACATTGATAATCTCATCCAAAGTTTCAGATCCTTTGACAAAATTGAGATTAATAGCTTTTGTTTTCTCAATCTCTTTTCTAAGACCAACAATTTCACCTTCTAATTTTTCAAGATGTTTTTCCTTTTCATCAATTTGAAATTGTAGAGTATCAATGATCATGTTCTTTTCTTCTATACATCTCTTGAGTCTAGTAATTTCATCATAAAGGTTATCCACATTTATAGCATCCATATAATCATCATCTTCAAATGCCATTAACAACTTATATTCATTACCTTGTTCATCTTCATCACTGTTTGATAGACCACCACTATCTTTTCATGAGTGTAGTAGCTTTTCTTATTTGCATTCTATTTCTTGTTCCATCTAACAGGTTCCTTTCCTTTATCCTTATAAGGAAATTTTGCAGCATAATGACCTACTCTTCCACAAGCAAAGCATTTAAAAGGTAACTTACCTCTGAACCTTCCAGAACCCCTTTGAAGATTTCTGACAAAATTTGATTCTTCTTCCTCTTCTTCTGGGACATGGCTCGCTTCATAATAATCTCCTTTGCCTGATGCCTTGAAAGCAACTTCTCTTCTGTCTGATGGACCTCCCTTTCTCATTTCATAAGCAGTTATAATTCCATGTAGTTGAGACATAGTAAGAATTCGAAGATTTTCCTTTTCTTCTATTGCAGATACTTTAGATTCAAACTTGGGGGACAATGATCTTAGGACATTTTCAACCACAATAGCCTCTTTTATTTCTTCACCCAAATTCTTCATACAATTAACAACCTCATCTACCCGAAGAAAATAGTTAGCCACACTTTCATCATTATACATTTTGAGAGTTTCATACTGAATTCTGAGAGTTTGAAGTTTAGCACGCTTTACCTGTTCGTCTCCTTCATAGCTCGTGACAATTTTGTCCCATATCTCTTTTGCGGATTTATAGTGCATTACCTTCATGAATTCTGATTGAGATATACATCCTAATAGAGTACTGACTGCTTTCGCATTTGTTTCATACTTCTTTTTCTCGGCTGCATCTATAGGGGTAGCTGAAGGAAAAGCATAGCCTGTCTCTACGATGTCCCAAACTTCTGTACCAAGATATTGAAGATAGGCAGTAACTCTTACCTTCCAATAATTGAAGTTTGTCCCATCAAAAACCGGTGGCCTGATTGATGCTTCTCTCTCGTAGTTGCTCATGATGAACGATCTACCTTCAAGCGATCAAGCTTCTCTGAAGGACCTGCTCTGATACCAATTGTTGAAAATAATACTGAGAGGGGAGGGGGGGGTGAATCAGTATTATCTAATTTTTTTAATAAATCTTCCTTATTTGTTCTTTGAATTATTTTTGCATGTCAGTACCATAAAATAATGAGCATGAACAAAGAAAACAGATAGTCACACCAAAGAACACAAGATGTAAGGTGGAAACCCAATGTGGGTGAAAACCACCTGCTGCAATATGTCTCTATCTTCTTTCAAATTAGAAACTTCTTTTACAATGGTTTTGTACTGGTGCAGTCCTTTACCAGTACGCAGGCTGCAACCTGCAGAGAGCTACAACTCTCTCTCTCTCGTTTTCCAGTCTCTCTTGGAAGGGAGCTACAACCCCCTAACTCTTTTCATAAAGCATCAAATGATCATCAAGTACATAAAAGTTACAGTCCACTACAGTTATCAGATCAACAATAACAGAACTAACCCAGAACACCTTATCAACAGAAAAATTCAATCAACAGAACATTTTAAGACAGGGACGCAGTTTTCCCTTCTGTGGCCTGCGTCGCTACGCAGTTCACCTTCTGCTTCCCTGCGTATACCCGCAGAGATCCTTCTGCCGCACTGCGTGCCCACGCACTGTTCCTTCAACCGCACTGCGTACTATTACTGCAGGGATGCACCCAGAGACATTATCGCGCCGCGTATTGTTACTGCAGGGACGCACCCAAAAATACTATCGCGCCGTGTAGTTTTACTATGCGGACGCACCTGAACCTTAGTCGCTCTGCGTATCGACGCAGCTTTCCTTCTTCTGCTCTGCGTACCGACGCAGGTCTCCTATTTCTGCTCTGCGTACCGACGCAGATCTCCTATTTCTGCACTGCGTACCCACGCATTTCTTCTGTTAAACACTTGCGGCCTTCTGATTAGGGCCAAGTAGGCAGTCCACCAGAGTGGCACAGTTGCTCAGATCTCATCATGCGCTTGAGAGATCACCCTTCACAGATTCGCCTTCAACTTCCCTTTCATATAGATCAAGCTTTTAAGACCATAACCCAATATTTCAGATCTAAAGATATTCAATTGCAAAAGATGCTTAGCCAAGTGATCTCCTTTGCTTTATATAGGCAAGCTCCTCCTAAAATCATGGAACAATACCACGAGCCGACACCATAATAACCCAATACCGTCGGCTAAATACCAAGAGTAACACATAAGAAAACCCCACATGTGAATTTCTTTGCCTTGAAATGTGTGCACTAGGGGTACGCACCTCCTGAACGGCTGGCCTGCGTATCTGGACGCGGTTCTAGCATGGTGTACCTGCGGGTACGCACCTTCTGAATTGATTTCCTGCGTACTTCTTAATTTTCAACAAATTGAGAGCCTTGCCACGGGAGTTGCCATCAAGTGCAACATCAAGTACAACATCTGTAACATATAGCCATACCAGAAACATAATGCCAACACTATGTACAGATATACTGCCTTGGACATCCCAAGAAGGTTGGGAGCTAGATTTCCATTACACATGTGGCAAGTTTGTCACTTAGGATAATCCTGTTTACCATGGCTCGGGTGAACGGATCATCCTCTCTGCATCAGGCGTCACGGCAAAACATGAGCGTGGCAGTTGACTGTCTTACTACGGTTTTTGACTGGTGTACTCCTCTTCTGGCCAACATGAAGAGCCAGCTCACTTCTATCAGGAGGGGTCAGACTAAAAAATTTGGCTATGGAAGCATCTTGTGCACTTTCTTTTTCGAGAAGGTTCCCGCACTCTGCCCCAGGGTAGCAGTTTCCATCAGCACCCCACACGATCCACGCATGGGCTGGTGGGCTGATCTGATGAAACGTCTGGGGGGTGGGGAGGTCCCAAGGACTGCATTTGACGATGACTTTTTCACCTGGTGGGATCAGCAGATTATCGTCGTGGACGACTACCCCTATGCTAGACTGGATTTCCGAGGAGATCTTGATTTAGGGTTGCCACCAAATGCAGCATGGGGCGAGATCGGTAAGATTTTTTGATTTTATGAATTTTTTTGGATTTTTCAAATATAATGATGAATTTTGAAAAATATTTTTTGATGAGATTCAAATGACTGATATGATGATCATGTTCCAGACATTGGGCCTGTACGACCAGATGGATTCCTGCGGCATGGACGGCGTGGCCGAGGAGCCGAAGAGGCAGCTGCTGATACAGAACGGACTCTAAACAACATCCAGCGACACTTGGCGAGACTGAGCTGCCGAGTACCGATGGCCGTCATAGAGGACCTTCCTCCGGATATGCAGCGTCATGTGGTTGGCATGCCACGTGACTGGGTTCGCATCTTTCGGCGCGTGGCCACTGCTATATTGACATACTTAGATGCTCATCCTGAGCCGAGGCATTAGATATGTCGGACATGATTATGGGCATTTGAGTCCCAATTTTGTATATTTTTTGGACACACATATGTACACTCTAGACGCTTTACGATATATATATATATATATATATACAGTTTGACTTTTTGATGCGTGATTTTATTGTGATGAATGATTAATATGCCAGTCTAATGCTTGATTAGCGATAGAATCAGCTAACCAATTATGAGATCTTGGAATATGCAAATAATTAATATAAGTAAATGATCTTTGCAACAACCTCACCCTTAAATACTGGCGATATAAAGATGGATCCCGTACTCGATAAATGTTATTTAATTGAGACACTATCAATTGAGAATCAAGATAAACTACCAACGAGTCGATCCCATGAGAGATTGCCTCGGATAATAAATTAATAACAGTAGTATACTCGGCCATATTGTTTGAAGCAGGACCGATGCACACACCTCTTGATGCCATCAATTGATCAGTTGGATAATAGAGTACCCAAGCTGCGGAAGCAAGATTCCGAGTGTGCCGACTAGCACCATCGGTGAACCCAAAATAAACCAAATCATCCATCAACACCTGCCAAAGCAGACCAAAAAGTGCTGATATCAGAAAACTCTCGATGATATATGTACAAATATACATAAAATACAAAGAAGCCATTTCCTGGTAAAACTAAGCAAAGTACTTCTTTAGGTAGAGCCCATTTCGGGGCTCTGCTAGCTTGTTTCCTTCGAAATCAATTAACTGATATGATCCTTTTTCTAAAACGCGTCTAATGATGAAAGGACCGTACCACATAGGCTTAAATTTGCCTGCCCCCAAGGCGTCCTTATCTTGGTCATAGACCAGGACAAGGTCACCTTCACAAAAGACTCGAGGATGGACAGACTTATCATACTGAGTTTTAACCCTTTTCTTATGGGCCTCATTCATCGTGGCAGCATCTCGACGCTGCTCATCGAGATGTTCCAAGTGAACTAGGCGCTCTTCGTGACTCGAAGTCTCAGGAAGAAGCTCAACAGCCAACTTAAGAGATGGAATTTCACATTCGACCAGAAAGATAGATTCCATCCCATAAACCAACTGAAAAGGAGTAAAACCAGTAGCCATTTTGACGGAGGTTCGATATGCCCAAAGAGCCGAATACAACATAATGTGCCAATTGGACCAATTTTTATCGATTGTTCATTGGAGTATCGTCTTAAGAGTTTTATTGACTGCCTCGACCTGTCCATTGGCCTGAGGATAATAAGGGGACGAATGCTCCTGACGGAAACCTAATTTAAGAGCCAATTCAGACATTAATTGATTCTGAAAATGACTGCCATGGTCAGTGACAATCTCTCTTGGGATACCGAATCTTGAGATAACCTGATTGAAAAGAAACAAAGCTGCCGTGTCACTGTCGTTCTTATAAGTAGGCATGGCCTCAGCCCACTTCGTAAAGTAGTCTACAGCCACGATAATGTACTTGTGATTCGCCGCTGAAGGCGGATTACAAGTTGTAAAATCAATACCCCACTTAGTAAAGGGACCGACGGTGACAACGGGAAAAAGGGGAGCTGGATGGGCGCGCATCTTGCGAGTAAAAATTTGACACGGGTGACAGCGTTTTACCGCTTCCACACAGTCCTTAAAAAGTGAAGGCCAAAAATAGCCGGCACGTAAGATGCGCTGGGCTGTAGCAAGCCCTGATAGATGACCGCCACAAGCTCCACTATGGCAATCATTAAGCACAGACTCTGCTTCCTCTAAGGTTAAACAGCGCCGAAGGATTGAATCAACCCCTCGACGGTATAACGTGTCACCAATGATAACATAGTTTTTAGCCAGGTGACGTAATTTGCGACGTTCATCCTTGGAGAAAGTAGAGGGAAACTTCGAAGTCTGGAGATAAACAATGATATCTCCATACCAAGGGTCGAGTGAAGAGATGAGGAATAAATGTTCGTCGGGAAAAATTTCCTCATAAACAGTATCCTCTCCACAAGGAAGCTCAGAGATTAGCTCCGCGAAAACCATAGATTTCTTGGACTTGGTTGACAAGAACTCGAGATCGAATTCTTGCAAAATGACTATCCATCTATTATATTTGCCCCCAATCACTCGCCTACTGAGGACAAATTGAAATGGATTGACTGCCGCTAAGACAAAAGTTTTGCGAAGCAAGATATAATGACGGAGCCTCTGGACAGCGTGGATAGCTGCCAAGGCCAACTTCTCAACCGAAGAATAGCGGAGTTCAGGACCTATTAAGCCTTGGCTCAAATAATAAATCACGTGCTCGGCAAGAGCATCGTCTTCCTGAACTAGAACCATACCAAAGGTTGATTCTGCTGCAACGAGATATAAAAGGAAATCTCTACCATAATCCGGTGGACTCAAAAGCGGGGCAGAGACTAATGCCTTTTTCAAAGCATCAAATGACCGCTGCGCAAAGTCGTCCCACACAAATGGAACTCCTTTTCGTAGCAAACGCATGAACCCTTTAGTGATCTCAGCATAGTTTGCTATAAACCGTCTTAAGAAATTAGCCTTCCCTTGAAGACTTTGAAGTTGACGAGGACGGGGGAGGCAACTGAACTATTGCCTCAACCTTGAAAGGATCAACACGAATCCCTTCATTGGACACTATGAACCCTAACAGCCGACCGGATGTAACCGCAAAAACGCACTTGTTTGGATTCAACTGGATTTTATAAAAACGACAACGTTCAAAAACCAATTGAAGATGACTAGGATGATCAGTTCTCTTTCGAGAACGAGCAGCGAGATCATCCAAGTATGCCTCGATGACATGTTTGATGTCATGGAAAGCGTATGACATGGCCCGCTGAAAAATATCTCCAGCATTTTTGAGACCAAAAGGCATCTTTCTATATGCAAAGATACCCCAGGGACATATAAAAGTTGTCTTATGTTGATCTTCAGGATGGATAGAGATTTGATTATAACCCGAAAAACCATCCATGAAGGAAAAAATTTCATTACCCGCACACTCGTCGATAATCTGATCAATGAATGGCGTGGGGTAATTGTCTTTCGGACAAGCCTTATTTAGGTCCCTAAAATCGATGCATACTCGGATTGTTCCTTTCTTTTTGTCCACAGGGACTGGATTAGAAACCCAATCAGTAAGAGGAACATGGTATATAAAACCCGCCCTTAGTAGCTTCTCAACCTCAGCTTTGATAGCCGCTGCTTTCCTAGGGTTGACCGGCCGAAGCCTTTGACGAACTGGTTTTGCGTTTTCGTACGTCTTGATCTCATGTTGAACTATAGAAGGATCAATGCCAGGCATTTCCTCATAAGACCAAGCAAATACATCACGATATTCTTTGAATAGGTCGGTGTAAATTTGAATTTCTTCAGGGGAACACTCAATTCCGATGAAGATATTTTCGATGACGTTAGGGTCCCTAGAGATGTTTATAGGTATCGTTTTTGAAATTACCGACATATTACCTTCGGCACGAACGCGTGCTGGAGCCAAAGGGTTCGACACCGTACAAACATCGCTAGCGAGGAGCTCGGAGAATCTAGATTCTACTTCCTGCAATGGAGGAAGAAAGTATGAACGATGGTGTAAGTCTTCCCAAGGTCGATCTATACCCATCATGACTTCGAGGATTGCTTCTTCAGAAGGCAGAACCGAATCTAAGCAGTCCAAGGCAGAGGTAGAATCAAGGCTCCAAGACGGGGCCACATGACCATCTAACTCCTCTTCGGAAAAAGGAGTAGAATGGTTGTCTACAGAGTCTATGATAGACTGATATCTAAGCTCAGGTGCAGATATAG
This sequence comes from Pinus tabuliformis, assembly GCA_031772625.1. Lineage (NCBI taxonomy): Eukaryota > Viridiplantae > Streptophyta > Pinopsida > Pinales > Pinaceae > Pinus > Pinus tabuliformis. The sequence continues at coordinate 473,201,356 of CM062808.1, forward strand.
GGAATGCCATTCCATTTACTTGTCCTTCAACTAATGTGGTCGTAGGTGAAGGCAAGGTCCAAGGGTCTGAAAAATAATGAGTTCGGAAGAACTCTTCTCGAGGAGACTCCTTAGATGATGAAATAGCATTAATTTTAGCGAAAGGAGAGGGAAGATCAAATGTACCCATCAATGAGGAATACATCCCTACTCCTAAATTCTCAGTCGGCGGGCGAGGGTTATCCACTAAAGGGACAGTAGAGTCAAAGCTTGCTTGAGGATCAACTGGACAATAGTCCAATTGATCAACCTTAACGATTTTCCCCTCATGAGGAAAGCAAATTACACGAAATAGAGTCGAAACAACGGCATCCATCTCGTACACCTAGTTCCTTCCTAATAGGAGATTATAGTCTAGGTTAGCGTCTATGACCTCTACTTCAATATTGACGACCTTTCCCCCAACACATATAGGAAAGGCATGCGGCTTGTGAGAATGACCGTCAAATGCAGTCAAGACAGTGGGTGAAGGAACAGCCGAAGGTGATCCAATAGCCTTCCAGCATGACATCGACATAACGCATGTGGAAGCTCCTTGATCTACTACGGTGCGAAAAATATTGATTTTCCGGTATGTAGACTTTATTTGAAAAGCCATATGATGAGGGAGTCGCTTATTGACATTTAACATGTCAAAGTGAGCACTAAAGAGTTAGCTGGATCGACTGCTCCAATTACGGAGAGTAAAGCGCTTCTCTGAGCTGGACACGACTGGAGAACCTCTAAAGCGGACATGGCGCACGGACTCTGAGCCAGATCCTCCACAATGGAGTAATTCTGGGCGGCCCTAGCATTAGGATTAATCGTCGCGCGTTTAGCGGAACCTTTCGGTATCCGTGGTATAGTCTTGATAGAGGGTGGCTCGATATGAAGGTCAGTACTTCCGGGAACAATCTTGTCCTTGGAAGTTTCGAATTCACCATAATCATGTGACCAAGTAGCCACATGGACGTTAGAACCCATCATGAAAACATTTGACAATTTTTCCCCTTCCTGGTTGCCCCTAGTGAAGGTTCCAGGGTTCGAACTCGCGCCAGCAAGAAGTTACTGCCCTTGGGGAAATGGGTTGGTTAACACAGCTTGAGAACTAGAAGTTCCTTGCTGTCCTAACAAGCGCTGAGCATCTTCAATCTTAGGGCAGAGATGAGTTAGATGGTCTCCACTGCACAACTTGCATGGAAACTTGACTTTCTTTCTCGACTCATTTCTACCACCACCAGCATTGTTGCCGGATTTATTTGCATCAGGCTTCCCATCCTGGTTCTTTTTCTTACCTCGTCCTTTCTTTTTCCCATTGGAATTTTGATTTCCTTTGGGATTATCAGATTGGACGACATTTATTGAAGAAGTTTGGGAAGCGGGGGGATTAGACGATGTGACTTGGTTGTTAGAAGCAGTTTGCAAGGACAACTGCTGCAATTGATTCAACAAGTTCACGGTAGTTGTGTCTACTGACCCGACGATACCATCTGCGTGCGGACCTGGCTTCGACTTAGCTACATCAACCTTAGATCCAGGAGCATCTGGCAAGTACTTTTGTAGGATCCCAGACTGAGAGTAGATCAATTCTAATTGCTGGGTCCTAAAAATGGCTTGCTCCTCAGAATAGACCCCAGACATGGAGACATCCTTGGCGATCTCGGGTTGTAAAGACTTCAAAAACCACTCGAGATGGTACTCCGGAGGGATTTTGGCTTAAATGAGCCTCTTTCTCTGTCTCCATTCCTGAATATGATTAGAAATGTGGGTTGCCTTATCCTGACGAAAGGTGGCCAGAAGTTCAGTTCCAGCATCATAGCGGACAGGCAACTGGAAGTGATTTAAGAAAATATTGGTTAAGTCATCGAACGATGTAAAACTGCCCCCTGGAAACTCTATATACCATTTGGCCACATTACCAGTCAAGGTGCGCTGAAAGAGTCTCAACCTAATCGAGTCATCGATAAGGGAGTTAGATGAGCACCACAAATGGAATGTGGTTACATGGTCGCCTGGGTCTTCACCACTCTTCCCTTCGAATTTTGGAATGTCCGAAGGGAGTTTGGTTGGGACCGGAGGCCAGGTCGGATTGTACTTGATTGGGTCATTTGTTAACTTAGTGAGATCTGGCAAGTTTAACGTTGCCCGAAACGGAAGCCTAGGAGGACCTTGGGGATTCCACCCAGACTGGGCAGAACTCCCAAAGCTCTGAAAAGATTGTCCTGGAATTTGGGAGGCACCAGGTTGCCCGAAGCGAGCAGTAGAACCGGCTGAACCAAAAGGCAAGCCTTGTGGTCCAGCAAAATTTGGAGTTTGACCAACTCCGGCCGTATAACCTCCATAACCAGCAAAGTTTCCTCCTAAAGGATTGTAGGGAGTTGATAACCCCTGATACGGATTCCAAGCCGAAGCAAGGGGAGGAATACTTTGAAACATGCTAACCATGGAGTACAGCCTATTCCCTTGTTGGCCGATAAACGAATTCCCAGTTCCCGCGCTACTAACCCCAGGGTTATTCCAACCTTGGAAAGGATTGCTGCTTTGTCCTACAGAAGAAAAAGGCATGGATCCTACCGTCGGGTTGGAATGTGGTATATGACCACTTCCGAAAGGAAAACCCTGGAATGAAGTCGATCCGCCCATCATGGACGTAGCGGCACTAAATAGAACCGATGGAATACCCTGTGATTGGGTGCCAAAAGGGAAGAGTCCAGTACCAAAAGCATTGGTTTGGGAATTTCCACTCGTGGACGGAATGGAGGTAGACCCAACTAAAGATGTGCTAGCAAAAGATCCGAAGAAGGAAGCGAAGGGGATGGAAATGGTTCCTCCCCCTTGCACCGATGTTGGGGTTTGCATAGTCGTAGCACTCATAGAATCCATGCTTCCAGTAGTAATCATCGATGGCAAGCGCGTAGCGTAACCTGGACTTGACGGTATATGCGTCGGAGTCCCAACGTATTGCAATACGTCTGGATGACTAGATGGTAGTGGAGAATTTGGAGCCACTAATGACTCTGAAAGTTCTTCTACCTCTATTTTATTCTTCGCTTGAAAGCGAACTCGAGAAAGGACTGGAGTGTCCCTCTCTTTCTCAGAAGTGCCAGGCCTTGCTTGGCCGCTAATGCCCCCGAGAGGAGGATCAATCCCCGATGCGTCAACCGGTGTGGGACGGAACCCACCGGTAGTATTGCCTCTGTGACTTCTAGGAGAAGGCTCTAAACTTGGTGGCGAGAGACCACAAAGTCTTCGAGAGCGTCTTGGAGATCGGTCAGCCACTTTGAATTTTTTGTTATGATCTAACTAAAGACTCAAAAAATTGAAAGCTAAGCCAACTAGGAGCACAGAGCACACACTATAAAGTCCCTAAAGATACAGCCAATCAAACAACTTCCAAGTATTTCCGCTCCGGGTGATTAAGACCGGACACCAAAATACGAGAAAGTGAAATAAGGGGCCTTCCGAAGATAGTCTGGGATGATGAGGGCCCAGTCCTATTAGCGAAGGTATCAGAGGAAGTTACGCTGACCTCCTAACAACAGCTTGCGCCGGTGCAAGCCCCCAAGCTTCGCAAGGGTGCCCTCCAGTAGTACTGTCGAGAGTGATGCAACGTCGACCTCAGGTGCCACGGGATTCCCCTCCGCAGCCACCTGTGTAGTTCCCTAGGAGAAGCAACTATGGATACCAACTCGTCGCAGAAGCCAAGTGGAACAGTCATGAGGTAAGTTCAGACAAGTAGGAGAGGGGGTATCTCTCTTCCCTGTCTTCACAGACCCTCGTGCTTAACTCCCAGATCCAGAGCTTTCCTGGTCTTCCTAACGCTATTGGATTTTCTCTCGTTATTCAGACTCCTACGTTTGACGTTTATATGACCTTAGAGAGTTAACTCTCCACTCGCCTAATCCAAGGCCCTAAAATCCTAATCTTGTCGGTGTAACTGACTAAAACAAAAAGTTCTAGTGAATTTTAGTTAGCGCTAGATTTTATTAGGTTGTTCTTTAAGTCACAAGGTAACGGAAGTGAAACTAGTGGTGTTTTTTGACGCAAAAGAAATTAATAAAAACTTAACTACATGCGGATGCACTTTTTTGTCTTTCGATGAAGAGCAATTTCTATAGGGTTCAGAGGTACTTCCAATAAAACAAATTTTTCTTTTCTTTTCGTTAATGCACACTTCAAACTCACAAAAGTTAACAACGCTATATATGCCTAAAAGGGGATGCAAATCTATCCTAATGCAACAACTATATGTGGATGCAAGATTCAAAACTATTCTAAAAACAAAAATGAAAGTTGCTTGTTTATCAAACTTTATCTTGCCACTTAAGATGCCTAAATGGAATATGAGATGTTTCCATTCATTTCGTCTGAACACTAAAAACAAGTTCTAAGACAAACATAAAACACTTTCACTTCTCTAAAAGGAAAGCAAATGAAAAACAAGTTCAAGAAAGCAAAACTAAGATTTTCAAAATATTTTCTTCAAAGCAACAAACAAAAAGTCTTTTCAAAAATTGCTCTCAACAACACTGAAACTTGTGATTGAAGAATAGGCAATTAAACACTTTTGCGAATCAACACCACTTAATGGATGAAAACCCAACAAAAATAAATGTGTTTGAAATCACTCTTAACAATCAAAAGCAGCAATGAAAGCCTTGGCAATAAAAACCAAAAAGATCAAAAAGACAAATTCCAAGAAAGTGTCAAACAACAACTTTCATGAAACAAAGAAGCAGATGGTCACAAAAAGCGATTTTGTCAAGCAAACAAAAAAGTCACCAAAAGCAAGATTAACACAAAGATTTAATTCAATCTTCCTACCCTGATGAAACAGAGCAGCCAAGATTCCTAGGCAGAAATCTTGCGTGCCTTAGCAAAAACGATGACGCTTGCAATCAACAAAAAACCAAACCAACACTCCTTATAATCAGAGAGAATTCAGAACGAGATGCTCGCTGTAAAACAAATAACTGATACTGGAAAATGACTGTTTCAGACTGACTCAAACCACCAGACAAACCTTCAGAGGCCAAAAAGGATTTACAAATCTTGAAAATTGGGATATATACGCGACTGTACTGTCGTACAGATTGCGTGTATACGTGACTGTGCTTGAGGAAACCTACGTATACGCGGGTTCACTCAAAGAAACAAGCGTATATATGCCTCTGTATCTAGGAAAAACAAAGTATATGAAAAGCTTCAAGAAAAATAAAAAAGACAAACTGAAGAAACTGGCAAAGCCTAAAGTTCAAGAACAGACCAGACAGTAACAGCAAGCAGACAAGGCAGCTGAGCCCTGATTGGCTTGAAAAACACCCAAACTAGGAACAACAAGAGTGTTGTCCCCAGCGGAGTTGCCAATTCTGGTAGAGGGAAAAACTCCCCTAGGGCTTTTTGGGTGAAACCCTAGCAGACTGAAAGTTGTCTATTCAAAGAAACATGCATTCATACAGCCATTATGTTATTATAAGCAAATTCTATGATAAGGGTACGTACCTTTAGCCCTACATTTGAGAAGGTCTTTAGGGTCCAAACCCTTCTTGGAGTTCCCTTCTTCTCTTTTGTCCTACAAAACAAACAATTCAAAGAACACAACAGTACATGGACAAAAACTTATAAAGAAACCATCTCCATGTTACAAAGAAAGGTAGTTAGTTATGAAATCCAAACAACCATTTACACATGAATTCAAAACATGAATATCATTAACATAAAGAGGATTCAATTCGGGAACCAAGATATGTGTTTCTTTTATTATAGACAAATAAAGTACATAAAAAGGAATATGTTCACCTGAGTCACCTTCAGCAGGCTCCAAGCAAAGCTTCCTTCCGGATCCGTTCCAACCTCAAGGCTTTAACAAAACTCCTTCCATGACTCTCTCCATGATGTCATAAATGGTGGATGAACATCAACACACAAGGAAACAAAGGTTTCCTGTACAAAATGGGGGAAGTGCAGAAGGCACAAGGGACTTCAGACCTGGTCAAGGGGAAAATCTCAGCATAATAACCTTTCTCTCTATTCTCTCCTCCCTTAGGCCTTCCCTTTGAGGTCTTTTTATACCATCTCCAAAGTAGTTTTTTAGTTAGGAATTGGTTGGGAACAGTTGGGCCACGGGCACTAACAGGTGATCAGCAGGTAAAACCCGCGATCGCCGCCCGAAAATAAGGAATTTTATATTTTTTTAAGTGTTTTAATACATACACGCGGGTTGGATATACACAGACCCATGTATACACGCGTTTAACTCAGGGCAATGTCGCGTATAAGTAATAAAACATTGTTTTTTAAATTTTAGGACCAGGTCTGGAAGGAGGGGTTTCCCTAGGCCATAAGTACAACATCACAAATCATAAGAGTGAGATTTGGAGCTATAACAATTGCTTGGATAGATGCCCATTTTTTATGGTCATATTTCCAGCCCTGCAACTTATGTAGGCATCAGTAGTGGCTAGCCAAGGCCTCCCAAGGATGAGAGGATAACCATTAAATTTGGTATTAGGCTAGAGAACTAAAAATTCCGCAGTGTATTCCCAGGAATCAATGGAGAACATCACATCCTCAACAATCCCGCAGGGGCTACTGTGGATCGGTCTAAAAGTTTCAAGACTGTCGTGGTCTTCCTTAATGATCCCTAGAGATTCAGCTTGAGCATAGTGTCCTTATTCATTACATTGATGGAATCGCCAAGATCAATCAAGGTATGGAGGAAAATGGTGCCATAAATGTGTACATCTACTACAGGGCTCATAGGATCTAAATACTTTGGGCAAATTACCTGCCCCAACATTAAGTCAGATAATTGTCTAATGACATTAATGGTAGGGGTGTCTCTATTTCACCTCCTTGGATGTTTGAAAAAATTCTCTTTGATCAACTTGTTTTAAATGTGGACATCTTTGATAGCTTGGAGAAGGAGAATTTTAACACACATGTTTTTCAACTCACCCAGAAGCTCGGTTTCTTCTAGGGTGTGTTGGACTAGATGGGTTAACCTTTCAAGAAAGGGGGGTGGATTCATTCTAGGCACACTTTCCTCTCTTTCCTCCTCACTCTCCCTATGTGGAGATGGAGGTTGCTTATCCAGGAGAACTCTCCAAAATATAAGGTTAATTTCATGAATTTCCACAGCATAGGCAGGGTAGAATGTTTCTCCACTATAAACCTATTGTGTCTGTCTGTTTTTTGGGTTCGGGTTTGGTTGGGTAAGAATATGAGGTTGTTTAGGTGGAGCAGGGTGTAGGAGCTATGGTTGAGATAGAGGTGAAGGCAATAAAGCTGGAGCTTGGTTGTATGGGGGCCTCCACCCCTAGGTTGGTGCATTCCACTGAGGTTGTGGAGGAGTATATGGCTGAAATGGTTGGTTGGTTGACTGGGAATGGTATTGAGGTGCAAAAGGACAGGGAGAAGGTGTAGACCAGGAAGGATGAGCTGGGGGGCACCAAGGGGGAATGGATGTGTTTTGATTAGGGTTATAAAATGAATAGGATGACCCTTTCAGGCCCTGCTGGTATGGTCGAGGTCCATGAGGCCTTCTTTGATTAATGTAGTAGAGTTGTTCATTCACCCCTTCGGTTCCCTGACACACAACTTTTAATCCGGTCAGAGAAGGGAACTTATCTATGGAGTGATTTTCCTCACAGACTGAGTAGATTTCTATAAGGTTCAATGGACATTCATTCCTAGGGTGCCTCCTTGTGCATTTAGGGTAGAAGATGGCTAATGCTCTCTCTGCTTCCTCCTGCTTCCATTGGATTTTCATAGTGTCTATTTGCAGAGAAAGGGTTTGCAACATTTCACTCTTAAAGTATTCCAACATGTTCCCAATTTCACTTGTTATGGATGTGTTGGAAGAGGGCGGACTAGCCATTGCTTGGCTAGCCCTACCCTTATTTATAGCTTCCCTAGAATGATTCTTAAAAATTGTGTTGATATCATCATAGGGTAACTGGTAGATGTTCCCTCCTGATAGCAGGTTGAGGGTTTCTAGAAGGTCTTCCCCAATCCCCCTGAGAAGGACTAAATTAAGTGAATCAAGATCAAGTGTGCACCTGGCCCTTTTATAGCTAAGCTGGAATCTTTCCTCATAATCCTCTAAGGACTCATCATGTCCCAAGGTCATTCTAAAAATTTCCTCTTTGGTATCTTTGGACCTGGAGTAGTCCTCTTTGCATCTGAGCCCAAGTGGTGATATTATCCCCAGGTAAAACCATGAACTAGCATAGGGCTACATCCTTGAGAGTGGATGGGAATAATTTCAACTTCTGATCATCAGAGGTGTAATCATAAGTTCTGCATATGACAACAAATTCGAACAAAAAAGTATCTGGATCTTTTGAGGTTGGGCCATGGAAGTGAAGAAGAGCAGAGGGGTTTTTGTTTTTCATCTTGGCATCCCCATTAGTTTCTCTGATGGGGAAAGAACCCTCAATTCTTTCCCTGTTTCCCCTTTCATTTCTATTTTCAGCTATTATGTCAGTTGGAATGGTGTCTTCTTCTTCCCCTATAGGCTCTTCAAAAATATTTGGTTGTTCACCTAAGGGTTCCTCTAATTCACAACCACCGAAGAAGAGGGAAGGTTGGTTGTTTACAATTGGATTATAAAAATTGGACCAAAATATGGACTTTGAGCCCCAAAACTGCCTTTGGGGGATCTCGCGCCCAACAACTGGGCAAATAAAAAATGTGGAATTGATAATCTATCATTAGATCCAATAATGAATCAGATACTAGAGGTAAAGCAACAATTTGATTATATTTCCTTTGAGCATAGATATAGAGAATTCAACGCAATTGTCGATACATTGTCTAAACAAGTTGGGTCAATGAAGGAGAGGTCCCTATCTGTTCAGGAATTTAGAGAAAAGGCACATGTCTCTCTCTTGGAAAGTTCTTTTTACTAGAAGTTGTTAGAAGAGATGTTATCTCCACACTTTTTTTTTTTATGTTATGTTAGGACATAAAAACAAATTGTTGAGATTAAAGGTTGCCTCTTAGGAGCCTAGGATGACTGTAACTAAGGAGATATATGAATAATGAAGTGTATGATAAATCTATATTTTTTTCAAAATAACATATCATATTATAAGCACTTTTGAGTCAAACACATGTATATTTTGATTAAAACATAAAATATTGACTATATAAAAAAATAAAATCTTCGGAAAAAAAGGATAATCCATGTATTACATGGGAAAAAAAATCAAAATAAACAGATTGAGATGCTCATATAACAAGTGTAACCAGACCCTACCATAAAATATCTACTTAAAACCATATTACTTTTTATACATACATAAATATTGATGGCAATTTTTGGTCGATTTAATGAGGCTTCCAAGGTGCAAGGGAAAACTACCTGATTGTCTTCATTGGTGAGGCATTGCAAACATCATTGTACAACATAATTTCCATTCAAATTCCTTTACCAAAGTAACAACAACCATTTCAAGTGTTGTTATAACCAGAGAAATTTTTTCTGGAGTCTTTAAAGTTTCTATCAATTTCTGTACAACCCATGTCCTATAACAACACTTAGATCTACATAACAATATCACCGTAAACTATGAAACTTAAACAACAAAAGGGTGAAATATAAATATCTTCTCATGGTTAAACTCAAGGAGATAGAAAATAATAATAAGATAGTCCATATGCAATATTTGTTTACATACAATACAGTTCAATCAAACTATTGACAAACTCAAGCTCAATAAAATTGACACTTACCCATGCATGTTAATAGATATATTGATAAGCTCGCATGGTTTCCTAGTTATTATAAGAAGTATTTGCATCTTATGTTCTTTAGTGCACACCTCCAAAATATTTTGGAAAAGATAATTCCCAAATGGATCAGTCATGATTTCAATTATGTGATCAATAATTTCAACAAAAAAATTATGCACATCCTCGAGACTCTCCTCCTTGAAATTCTTTTGTAGAAAGTGACATCCATGTTGTTCCTTTGCTATAAGATATATCTAGACTTTTAATTATTCCAATGAACTATATTTAGCTTGTTGTTGTTGAGGATTAGGTAATACATTGGATGAAAACTCATGTTTTGTGATTCGAGAATGTACTCCTTTAGAATTTGCACAATTATCCAACTGAAAAGGCCTTGGAAATGAAAGGTTTTTCCTATTGATCAAAAATTGCAATGATCTGAGGATCCTTGAGTGAAAGAGAACTAGGTTGAGACAACCTCATACATGCAATAGGTTGCATTTGACAATAAAAAAGGGCCAAATTTCACCACTACCACAGGAAAAAGGCTCTTGTACCTTGAAATGTTTCCACTTTGCAGAGGGAACCCTCGATAATTATGAGTCAATGTCTTTATCATACTTAGAATATGATTAACAAAATCTCCTTCTGCAATAGTTTTTCCACTTTAATGGATATTGTGATGTTGTTAAATTTGTTAGAAAAATTTCCATAGGACCTTGTAGTCTGAGGCCCAAGATATCCATTTCTAGTAATTGTAGATAGTTCCAGATTGAGCAGATTGAAAAATGCATGAGCCTGATGCAACAAAATATACTACTGGCACATTATGTTATGCCTTTCATCCTTAATTTGGTTCCATATCAACTACATTGGATTCATCTTTTGCAAAGAAGAAATAAGAGGAACATTAAGGCTACAAGTAGGATCCAAAATGGGGGTCTGAAAAGTATTATTGCTGCAAACGTAATACAGAAGACCCAACCACTATACCAGAACTAGTTGAACTTGGAAAATCTTGATAGAAGCACACTGGTGGCCCCTCTAAAGAGTATAGAGGGAATTTTCATCCACAATATGGGTCCAACAATAGTCTTGAAGCATCATAAAATGACCCAACATAACTTTTTCCAGATGCAACTGCACCATAAGTATTATGTTTCAAAATCATGTCAATTTCTCCAACATTTCAATTATTATTTTCAAAATGGATAGGATACTTGATCTGATGTATGCCTATTGAAGTTGGAATAGTTTCCTTTGAGCCTAGAGAATTTAATGTATGGGTAAAAGGTATCGAAATAGGCATGCTCATTACATTGAGGCCAGAATATGCTCCACCATATTGACTTGGTCCATGACCATAATCTACAAGTCCATTACCAAACCCTCCTCCATTCCCAATTGGCTCTTGAATTGCATGTTCAATTACAATGCTTTTTTCAAAATTCAAATTTTAAAATGCACTCACAAGGGACTGATGGCCTAGCAAATATTTTTGGGCAGGCAAGGTAACCCTACTAAGATGCATTGTTAAAGTGGAAAGCCCTTCTCCTTCCTCCATCTTGTTTTGGTGACATAATAGTTCGTGTGATGGAGATCGTTGGACTTCTTAGAGCTTAGGGGAGTCCACTCACCCTCAACTATACACAAGAAATTTTTTATAGAATGATTTAAGAGGATAGTTGGATGTATGGGAATGTTAAGCAATCTTGCTTTCTGCAGGGGATTGAGACATATTATTTACTTCTTGATAATCCTAATAAAAATCCTCATATGCCTCTGGGATGGAAGACCTACAAGAATTAGTAGAACAACTCCCACTCTTTTCATGTATGGGAGAATTTTTGTCAACTCTATGAAGCTCCTCTAAATGAGGAGGAGCTGAGGTTGAATGAGGCATTTCTCCCAGAAGCATCTCAAACTCCTTATCATGCTTTGTGCCTTTCATATTCATCTACCAAGAAAAGAACATAACCAAAATCAATCAGGGAATCCAGTTCTATATGCACAGTGATAACTACTCTACTTTCCTTCACTATCCTATAATGCTACTGCAACCATCAGTTGATCAATTGCATGATGAATAATATCTATCCGAGAATCCATCGATAACAATTCCCTTATCCAAATCACCCCAAAATTACCAAAATATTCAAGATTTCATAATGATAGTTGTTTGGACACAATGCATACACACCATAAATCTTTTGACATGGACTCTAATAATTTGGAATGTCCTGATAAAGTCAACTTGTATTCATGGGCTTCGCAACAATGTCATACATTACGTGATATTTGATACCCCATTTACAACCGAATAGTAAGTGTTGACTTCTTAAACGAGCTTGAGCCTAACTCAAATCATATACCTTTAAACCTAACTCTAAAATTTGCCATACAAAAAAGCGCCAAAGAATTAAACTTTTATAGCCAAGAGCACTTGGATCTTCGACAAAAGAAAGTTGATCTTTATCTAAAGCATTTAAACAATGAATTCAATCTCTTAACAATTAAGGATAATATTGCAGATTTCTATTATTATTTTACAATAACTTCCATTAATGAGTTCTCTATTGAATTATTATGTAAAAAGAAATATAGAATGGCCAACCCTTTGTATAATAAATAGTGTAAGACTACTAGAAAATCCATTAGGAATGCTTCTAACAAATCTCTAAAATTTGACAAGATGAAAAGGGTTAAAGCCCTAATTAAAAACGAAAAAATAATAACATAAAATAAAAATCAACAGAATCTTTTACACTACCATAAACTAGATCCTAAGAAATTCCGGACAAAAATTCTAACTTGTAAAATAGAAGAAAACAATATGATCCCTTTAAGAGACTAGAATTCCAACTTTAAAAAACTTTTTCAATCCCCTAATGTTGTGAACAACATTCAAACCCTTTCCACACAAAAGAAGTTTTTTCTTAAGAAGACCCATAGCTTGGGGTTAAGAAACTCACAAAAGGAAAGGTTGTCATTTGAGTATACCAAGCAAAAATCCTTAAAGTTGGAGGGCCTATCCACATCCCTTACATTCACAAGATTTTCAATTTTATAGTCAAGAAAGGTTTCCCTAAACCCTAGACTCAAAGCTTAAAAGTTATTGTGTTTAAAAGCAAGGATAAAACAATATTGTTAATTATAGGATAATCATGACTATCCCTCTTTAGCCAAGTTGCATGGAATTATTCCGAAAATAAGATTAATGTATTTCTAGAAATCTATCAAAATAAAGCTAAAGGTAAACTAGATTTGGGAGTTAACATTAAACTTTGGACCACCTTGTTATGCTTAGGATCATTTTTTAGTGGTGTCACAATAATAAAACAAATTTCTTATGTTTCTTCATTGACTTTATAAAATAATTTGATACAATGTTGAGAACTAACCTATGGAATAGATTAGAATTAAAATTTACTTTTGAGTTGCGATATACTATGATAGAAAAGCATTTGAAACAATGTCAATAACTAACCTATAAAATAAATTAGAAGAGATAAAATTTCATTTGGAGTTGAAAGTTACTGTGATAAGGTTATATATGAATATTATTTCCAAGTTTATGAACATTGAGGACTAGTTCAAAGAAAATAATTGTAATATAGGAGTTAAGCAAGGTTGTCCCCTATCCCCTACATTTTTTGGCATATACATTGGCAAGTTAAAGGTTTTCTTGGAAGAATCAGATTGCTTCAACATGTCTCTAATTGAAATACTCATCATCTTTCTTCTTTATACTGAAAATATTGTATTTATGGTAAGGAGTCCCTATGATCCCATGAAGCAACTAAAGATTCTCAATGATTTTTTCTCTAGTACAACTATTAATACTAACAAAACAAAGGCTATGATAATCAAATCCAAGAATATCACTTACACTAATTCCACATTTGACAATAACATATTGCAAGACATGACTCTATATAAATATCTTAGAATTGATCTTCATCACAAACTGAATTGGTTTTATAACATTGAGAAAATCATAAATGGAGGGTGAAAAAATTATTATGGACTTGAAAGTGGTTGTAAATTAGTGGAATTTTGGTATTGAGATAAAATAAAATCCTCTTTGAGACTATCATCACTCCAATTACCTTTTATGGGTGCGAAGTTTAAAGTTTTGGGCCACAACATCTCTAAAGAATCGCAAAGAAATATAGAGAAAATCCCAAAGCATTTTATAACTTGTAATATGAAAATTAAAGGAAATATACCCTATCCTATCCTCCTCATAGAAGCAACTATTTTCCCTATTGAGAGTATGGCTATGACTAGGTACTTAACGTACAAGAACAAGATAAACAACATGGAATACAAAAGGCTTTCCAAGGTTGCTTCAAAAATCGAGTCAAAACCACCTATCACTCAAGAGGGGTAGGCATAAGGATGATAGGTCTTGGCTAAAACATAGGGGTATCAAGGAAGAAGCCACATTGCAAAATAATAATAATAATAATAATAATAATAATAATAATACATCTAAATTTAAGAATAAATTGTTGTATGATAAAGAATTTTTGGATACGAGGAAATTAAGATACTACAACGAGGTGATCAACCCTGATCTAGAAGATCAAAATAAGATATCTATTTTAACTAAGGTAAAAAAAAAAAAATCAACATTGTTAAAAGGAAGAAAAAACTCTCATGAGCTCAATAGTGAATCAATACAGAAAAAAGAAAAAATAAATAAAAAAAAGTTGTCATCATTGTGGCACTAAAAGGGTTGAAGATGAAAATAATTTTCTCTTAGAATTTCCTATATACACCCACATTAGACCTCAATTTCAAAATATTTGTTACAATACCAACCTGCTTAGCTTTTTAACACATAAAACTATCATGATTTAGAAATGCTTATCTTAAACAAAATTGAGTACAAGGAAAAAGAAAAATAATCCTAAAGCAAACAAAGTGATTCCTTACCTTTTTTAAGGTTTGATAGACCAATGTTGATCTCAATGGATGTTAATCATCATCGTCATCAATATTAAGTATAATAATGCTTGATATAAATATATTGCTTGTTATGAAAGGAAGGATGAAGTATTTTGAAACCTATCTATAATAAGATAAGTAGTGTTGAGCATTTTGAAATACATTCCATTAACTGATTCACTAGTGTCTCCTTTCACCTTCACCTAATGCAAGTTGTTTAACCCTCTTCTTAGAGAAAATATTTGTTCCAAAACATTTATTTCTTATTAGATATACAAATAGACTAAACAACATGCCTTGCATAGTGAATCATGTCATTTTTCCATCCTTTAATATCTATATCCTATCAAAGTCATTTCTCATTTTCTCAAAAAATTTCAAGCAACAAATGGTATTGTTTAACAAACTTAATCTCCAACTTCCACTTATAAATCCATAAGAGTAACATTTATGAGGCATTATTGGATGGAATTTGCCTATGAATCTCTAGAAGCTTTGTAAGCATATGATTAGTGCAAACTGTATTGGATATCTGATATATGTTTTTGTATTGTAACAAGAAAAATAAAATTTCCTTTTTAATGTAACAAAAAAATAATAGCATTGCCACAGGATGTTCCATGTATTTACTCTCATGTATGGAATTAAAGCTAAATGATACTAGAAAGAACATGAACCCACTGGAAGTAGCCTCAACAATGACCAGAAAGGATGTTGTCTTTCTTGCATATGCTATCTAGGCTAAAACCACCTTTTGGTCCTGGAGGAAAACCTACAACTATCTCTGATTTCATAAGAACTCATCTTCCTTGAATGTAAGGACAAAGGTTAACCACCAAGACCCTGTGGCATCTAGAAAGAGTCAAAGTGTGCCCCCTTACAAACCACAAGCATGTCATATTAGGTGGTGTGGTTTTTATTGAATAACAATGATGATTCGTCTTGCATTTGTAGATAGCATCCAATTATAGTTGTCCTCACTATCAATGGACAACTGAGTAATGATAGATTTTTCCACGTTTAGGGGTGGAGGGAAGGATGGTCCATGCATTGAAACAATTGTAGGTGTTTGGAGATTCTAACATCCCGATGGACTGGACAAATAGCAAGTGAAAAGATAATAATATATTATTACCTCCAATCAGGTCTTGCAGGTAGAGCAACAACTCGATGATATTTCCTTTGTGCCACCTTTGAGTAGGGGGAGGATTGTCCATGCATCAAAACAACTAGATATTGATTCACTAGGCAAATAAAAAATGTGGAATTGATAATATATCGTTAGATCCAATAATGAATTAGGTACTGGAGGTAAAGCAATAATTTAATTATATCTCCTTTTTGCATAGATATATAGAATTTAACGCAATAATTGATACATTATCTAAAGAAGTTGGGTCAATGAAGGAGAGGTCCCTATTTGTTCAAGCATTCAAAGAAAAGGCACATATCTCTCTCTTGGAAACTTGTTTTTACTATAAGTTGTTAGAAGAGATGTTATCTCCGTAGTTTTTTGATGTTATGTTAGGACATAAAAACAATATTGTTGAGATTAAAGGCTGCCTCTTAGGAGCCTAGGATGAATGTAAATAAGTAGATATATGACTAATGAAGTGTATGAAAAATCTGTATTTTTGTCAAAATAACTTGTGATATTATAAGCACTTTTGAGTCAAACACATGTATATTTTGATTAAAACTTAAAATTTTGACTAAAAAAATTAAAAAAAATTAAAAAAAAAAAAAAAATCTTCTGAATAAAAGGATAATCCATGCATTACATAGGAAAAAAATTCAAAATAAGCAGATTGAGATGTTCATATAACAAGTGTAACCAGACCCTACCATAAAATAATTACTTAAAACCATATTACTTTTTGTACATACATACATATTGATGGCAATTTTTGGTTGATTTAATGAGGCTTCCAAGGTGTAGGGGGGAACTATCTGATTGTCTTGATTGGTGAGGTGTTGAAAACATCGTTGTACAACATGATTTCCATTCAAAGTCCTTTACCAAAGTAGCAAAAATCAATTCAAGTGTTTTTATAACCAGAGAAATTTTTTCTGGAGTCTTTAAATTTTCTATCAATTTTCGTACAACTCGTTTCCTATAGCAACACTTAAATTTATGTAGCAATATCACCATAAACTATGAAACTTAAGCAACAAAAGGGTGGAATATAAATATCTTCTCATGGTTAAACTAAGGTATAGAGAAAATAAGAATAAGATAGTCCATATGCAATATTTATTTACATACAATATAGTTCAATCAAACTATTGACAAACTCAAGCTCAATAAAATTGACACTTACCCCTGCATGTTAATAGATATATTGACAAGCTCGCATAGTTTCCTAGTTATTATAAGAAGTATTTGCATCTTAGGTTCTTTAGTGCACACCTCCAAAAGCTTTTGGACAAGATAATTCCCAAACGGATTAGTCATGATTTCAGTTTTGTGATGAATAATTTCAACAGAAAAAATTATGCACATCCTCAAGACTCCCCTCTTCGAAATTCTTCTATAGAAAATGACATCCATGTTGGTCCTTTACTATAAGATATATCTATCCTTTTAATTCTTTCAATGAACTATATTTAGCTTTTTGTTGCTGAGTATTAGGAAATACATTGGATGAAAACTCATGTTTTGTAATTTGAGAAGGTACTCTTTTAGAATTTGCACAATTATCCAACTGAAAAGGCCCTGGAAATAAAACGTTTTTCCTATTGATCCAAAATTGCAATGATTTGAGGATCCTTCAGTGAAAGAGAACTAGGTTGAGACATCCTCATACTTGCAATAGGTTCCATTTGACAATAGAATAGGGCCAAACTTCAGCACTACCACGAAAAAAATGACTCTTATCCCTTGAAATGTTTCCACTTTGCAAAGGGAACCCTCGGTAATTATAAGTCGATGTATCTGTCATACCTGGAATAGGATTAACACAATCTCCTTCTGAAATAGTTGTTCCACTTTAATGGATGTTGTGAGGTTGTTCAATTTTTTGAATTTTTTCCATAGGACCTTGTAGTCTAAGGCCCAAGAGAGCCATTTTTAGTAATTGTAGATAGTTTCAGATTGGGTAAACCGAAAAATGCATGAGCCTGCTGCAACAAAATATATTGTTGGCACACTATGTTATGCCTTTCATCCTTAATTTTATTTTATATCAAGTACATTGGATTCGTCTTTTTCAAAGTAGAAACAAGGGGAACATTGAGGTTGCAAGTAGGATCCAAAATGGGGGTCTGAAAAGTATTATTGTTGCAAACTTAATATAGAAGACCCAACCACTATATCAGAACTAGTTGAACTTGGAAAAGCCTGATAGGATCACATTGGTGGCCCCTCTGAAGAGTAGATAGGGAATTGTCATCCACAGTATGGGTCCAACAATAGTCTTGAAGCATCATAAAATGACCCAACATAATTGTTTCCAAATGCAACTGCGCCATAAGTATTATGTTTTAAAAGCATGTCAATTTCTCCAGCATTTCAATTATTATTTTCAAAATGGATAGGATACTTGATCCCATGTATGCCTATTAAAGATAGAATAGTTGATTTTGAGCCTGGAGAATTTAATGTATGGGTAAAAGATTTTGAAATAGGCATGCTCATTACATTGAGACTAGAATATGTTACACCATATTGACTTGATCCATGCCCATAATCTACAAATCCATTACCAAACCCTCCTGCATTCCCAACTGGATCTTGAATTGCATGTTCAATCACATTTATTTTTTCAAAATTCAATTTTGAAAATGCACTCCCAAGGGACTGATGGTCTAGCAAAATATTTTGGGCAGGGAAGGTAACCCTATTATGATGCATTGTTAAAGTGGAGATCCCTTCTACTTCCTCCATCTTCCTACAACTATACACAGGCAAGTTGCTATCGAATGATTTAAGAGGATGGTTGGATGTATGAGAATGTCAAGCAATATTGCTTCCTGTAGGGGGTTGAGACATATTATTTACTTCTTGATAATCCTAATAAAAATACTCATATGCCTCTAGGATGGAAGACTTACAAGAATTAGTAGAAAAACTCCCACTCTTTTCATGTTTGGGAGATTTTTTATCAACTCTATGAAGATCCTCTAGATGAGGATGAGTTGAGGTTGCATGAATCATTTCTCCCAACAACATCTCAAACTCCTTCTTATCATGCTTTATGCCTTCCATATTCATCTACCAAGAAAATAACATAACCAAACTAAATCAAGGAAGCTAGCTCTATATGCATAGTGATAACTACTCTACTTTCCCTCACTATCTTATAATGTTACTGCAACCATCAGTCAATCAGTTGGAAGTTTAAGAATATCTAGCCTAGAATCCATCGATAAGAATTCCCTAATCCAAATCACCCCAAAATTGCCAAAATATTCAGATTTAGAGACCCTCTTTTCAATGACAGTGAAAATTCCCCACACACTCAAAGCCCATAAAACCTCCCACTAGGGGATTTCAAGTTACCAAAATATAGGGAAATTAATAGCTTCCAAATAGAGCCCAAAGGCCTTCTACTGGATGGATTCCTAAGTTATCAAAAGTGTTGGGTTGTGTTATATTCTTTCAACAACTAGCCCACGTAGTTAACCGGGGGGTTAGGAGGGGGGCAGAGCCCCCCCTTTGTTCCGTCGATTGCGTAGCGGGGGGAGTCACAGGGGATTTGAGGGTTACAGGTAACCCCACTCTATATTTTGGTTTTGGACCCTATTTTAGGTTGGGCGGACCTACCTATGGTTTTGTGCATGATTTTCACACATGGTTTTAGATGCGATGGTTTTTGGTCCGTGGTATTGGATTCTTCGGCATGTATAAATATGTATTGTAACATTGAAAGGAAAATAATGAAAAATCAAGCTAGTAGTCCTGGTTTTGGGATCCAGGGGAAAATCTTTGTGTATATGTGTTTGATGTGTTATGCTCTCGCATTGTTTATTTTCTGTGTTTTAGAATTCATATGCAAGTAATTTCTATACAAGGATAAAACCTACAAAAAGGTTGACAAATAAATATATCTGCCAGGTATTTGGAATATTGCCTTGTAAGTCTCAACACACCAAGCTTTTAACACAAGCCCAAACCCCCTAGTTGGAGGATTCTCAAGCTATTAAAAGGTAGAAAAATTGATATATCAAATCAAGAAGTTGTAAAATTACCTTTAAAGGTCACACGCGCCAAGCTTGTAAACAAGCCCAAAACCCTCTTGTTTAAAGATTCTCTAGCTATCAATTTTAGGCCATAGAATATTCAACTAGGTAGTTGTAAAAATTCCATTTACCCACTGATTTTATGGTTTCTTGAAAAAAATATAGCAAAAATTCATAAAGACTAAATTCAATGACATCTACTAGTTCTCTTATCCAATAAACCCCTTTTTGGAACCTCAAACAAATAATAATGGGTTATATGGAAATCACAAGAAGGTTACAATCCGTCCACATTTAGAAAATTATTCCCAAATTGCACTGCAACCAATAAATATGACATTGGGTATTCAATAAACCCCAAAATAAACTCTCCCACGTTTAGAAAATCGTCTGCCTCAACCACTAGATTATCATAATTTATAGATACAATTTGGCTATTAAAGGATAATTTTCATCGTGGATTGTAAATATGAAAATAATGCCTTCGGGTAAATTTATTCTGATAAAATCATGCAGCAAAACTAACACCCAGTTATAAATATCAAATACATTGCATGAAATTAATAAGATCGGATCAGAGAGGCACCAACCTTACAATGACCCTCTTCCTATAAACATATATATTTATTATATTGATAACTCTCAGATTCAATAACCATCTCAATGCATAGAGGGAGAAGGTGGCAGGGCAGTGAAGAATAAGAATGGAGGATGAGAAGGTGAAGGAAAAGGAAGGCACAAGGAATAAGCATGTGTTGTGCATTGCATTCCCTTCCCCAAATTTAATTTCAATTTAACATTTCCAATGGCAATGCATGATACACACAAAAATTCAACATCAACGAATATAGGAATCCCAAATTAGGACAAATATACTAATAAAAAGTAACACTTCTACATACATACAGATACTGAAAATACGTAACCCTGAACTCGAGTAGAAATAATGGAATGAATTCTTGGGTGAGTACTTTTGATTTTGGTTTTATTGTAATAAATTTTGATTTATGATTTTTAATGTAAGGTTTGATTTATGAAATTTTTAAATTATTTTTCCTTGTTCAATGGGTCTAGGTTTTTCCTCAGTTATAGTTCCTTAGGTATGGATCACAGGTTGGTGGCCCACCCTCATTGGTATAACTTCAGTATTGCAATTTAGTGAAATGTAACACTTCAGTATAAAAAATATGGAAATTTCCCATTTCCAAAGTGACACAATTAAAAATGACTAGCATAAATGACTAATTCATATACTTGTTGTACATGTTAGTCAGACGTATTTTTAATCTTGGACTATAGTAGTCATTTATGTTAATAATTTTTAATTTTGTCACTTATTATCTAGTCATATATTATAGTCCTAGACTAAATTAGTCATTTAAGTTAGTCGTTTTTATTATCTAGTCGTATATTTCATCCCTAGATAATTTAGTCATTTAAGTTAGTCATTTTTAGTTGGGTCACTTAAAATTGTTCAAATTTATTAGTAATTCACTTGAAATAATTATGGTGACTAACTTTTCAAGCCACATAGTCTCTAATATCTCATTTTGTACTAGTGAGTAAATCATATAAAACTACCTCAAAGGCCTTGTTGGATCTTTACTCGTGTGAAAATTTATTTTTATTATGTCAAATTTTAATCTCTAGGTTGATTTCCTCACCAAGGAAAATGAGATACTCAGAGCTTCTTGTAAACTTAATGAAAACCCCAGGCAATATAATTCTACCAATTCAATAAATATGTCAGACGTTTCTTATGCTCATATCATATTCAAGTCCTCGAAGGTTAAGGTCATAATCTCTCCAGGTCTCAATGATGCTAAATAAAGGTATTTTGTTAATACCTTGAACCTGTTGGAAGAGATAAGGTATGATCGTTTCGATTTTTATTTTCTAAAAAAAAAAAAAAAAGGGTCATTAAAGAACATCCGATTCTGTAATGAACCTATTCACATTATTTCTATCTTTATAACCTATATCCTGTTAATTTTTTTTAGTTTATTCTATTGGCAGATTTGTTGTTGGGTACATCCAATTTTTCTGAAGATGAAAACGAAGGATATCCTATTAGTTTACCTTGTTGATTCCTTGTTACTTAGTGATATGGTTGAGATATATAAAACCAGTGACCAGTGATTATTTTTGTAAAAAAACAAGCATTGTTCTCATTTTATTATAGACATCATTTTGAAACTTTTGTTATATAAATTCGTCATTTTTATGAGAGGAGGAATCTCTGGAACAAGAGGGGAATTAGTTTAATTTTTAACAAAGAAGTTCCTTTTTAGTTGTGATTGTGGGAATCTAAATACTGATGTGAGTTTATAGTTTTGGTTTGATTCTCTCCATTCCTTGATTTATTTCAGTTCCATGGTCATGCAATTATTTTGTTAAATCTTTTGATTTACGAAATTTATAGTTTTTTCTTAGATGGTTTGATCTCTAGTAATAAATTACTTCATTTGAATTTTTTTAACCATGTCTCCTCCCACATCTACCCACATTCACTATCTTTCCAATAGTAAATATGAGATGAGGGGCTACTTTGAAATGACTCAACCTCCTAGATGACCTTAAGGAAATGAAGTTGACAACTTGAGACCTTACTAACTTCCCTCAGGTGTTACAAGACCTTCAGGGGCAACCCAACGTCTCCAAGTGTCCAACCCTTGAGACAAATCCCTTTTTCACTGACCTAGAGCCTCAGTCACTCCCTTGCCAAGGTATGCAGGTGACTATAACCTTTCAGTCGCTCCCATATGCTTGCTTCCCAGTTACTATGGGATTTTCTATTCAGTTTTGTGCCAACTACCCCAGATCCTGAGATACTTTTTTAGGGCTAAGACTTAGGTCCCTACCTAAAACTCAATGAAACTTCCATAAATGATAAAACACATAGAAACAAAGCTTATAATCCAAAACTTGAACTAGGAATTGACCTAACCCCTCCAAACTAGGACTGAAATTCCATCAAACACTTGGTAGACAAGCCACCTCCTAGTCGTGAATGCATAATTGCACATAGGGAGTCTAAAACTTATATGATGTTAAGAAATAAGGATCAATACCTTCTCACAATAGAAGAAATTACACCAATTAGGTCATGCATTCATTAACCATACATTCATTGAATAAAGTGTGATAATATCCATACATAGATTTGTCATATAATCATTCTTATAACCATATAGATAACAATGATAGGAGAGTCATTAAAGCCACATAATGGCAAGTACATTTACTTATGAAATACAAGAGAAACTTAACTTTTATTAACCATATGCAAAAGCCAACCAAGTCAAGGACTTCCACGTACCACCCGACCATAGATTGGGCTGAACCAAATCTTTCTTTTAGCCAATCACCCTCATGCCATATTCCAATCATGAATGTGGTATCTCATGGGATAAATCAATTCATAAACAACCCAAGGAATCCATAGGTTAAATCACATCCACCCTCGCCATACCATGGTCTCACCTAAATTGGCCTCGAGATCGCAAAACCAAACCGAGCTTGGATGCCTTAGAATTCCTTCACCATCCCTTGAGGAATTTTCTTGTCTCCACCCTCAATCCTTATCATATATCGCACCATTACCAGCCAAGGGATTCTTAGGCCTTTGGGAATTTCCCTGAGACCACCTTACTCGGATCCAAAATCTTCCAGTGACCTAAAGCTCAAACCAATAAAGAATCACATCACACCATGGCTATCTAGAAATGGAGAGGAAAGGGTAAAACCACTGTCAAAACCTGACAAAATCCATGCCACCAACAACAAAGAAGCCAAAAACACACATGCATATGCCATGCATATAAAAACCCAAAACCAACTAGGAAATCATACATACAACTTGTTACCTACAAGTAATCCTACTAAATCTACTTGATCCAACCTTTCCTTGCTTGATCCTTGCCTTCCTCTTGCTTTCCTTGTCCTTCCTTTACTTTATTTTTCCTTCCTTTGCTTGCTTGATCTCCTTCTCCTCTTGGTGCTCTTCTCCTCTCTGAGTCAAATCCCAAAATTGAACTGACAAAAGGCTACAAACTAATGCTTTGATGTCTTTTTATCATTGATGCCTCTAATTTCTTCATTTTCTATTATTTTCCTTCAATTTCCTCCTCACATGCAACCTGTGACCTTTCACCTCCCTTTTCTCCTATTTTCCTTTATTTCCATAAATAAAATTTCCATTAATGCCTCATTTCCTTTTCAATTACCTTTTCCAATTTCCCGTTAGCCATAAACACATCAAGTGATGCCCACTAGGATATTTTGCCTAACATTCAGCCTAGAATAAGTGTTTAGTGGCCTTGGTTTTATTTTTCCTTTATTAATTTTTATTACATGAACTTTTAACCTGGGGTTGTTACAGATCCCTCCCCCTTGGAGAAACACTATCCTTAGTGTTCAATAACACCTACACACAACAAAATCGCTAAAAGCAAAAAATACTGCCCATAGAGCTTTATAACTTAGCTTGTTGCAATATTTACAATAAATAACCTGCTCAAAAGAAAAATCATCACGACAGTCATGACAATATGACAACCATACCACTTATTGGAGCTTTATAACATATCTCATTGCGGTATTTATAATAGAAACCATACATAAATATGTACAAATACCAAAACTACTTTTCCTTAACTGACAAACAATAAAGGATACATAGCCCGCATCTATCAGACCATCTCCCATGTAGCTTCATCAGGCCCAAAGTGCTTCCGCTGCCCTTTAACTTGCTTGATTTCTCTTTTCTGGAGCATGAGTAATTTCCACTGCAATATGCACTGAGGTTTCGATTGGAATTCTCCTTCCTGTCCCACCTGCAATATAGATCAATAAATAACATGATCAACATCCTTGACATATATTTTAAGCAATGAAACATGGAAATAATCATGGAATTTCACTGTCGGAGGTACTGCAAGTCTGTAGGCCACTTGTCCAATCTTATCAAGGATCTCGAAAGGCCCTCAATATTGTGGTGCCAACTTGGAACATGATCCAATCCTTAACAAGCTCTTCTTGGGCTTGATCCGACAAATAGATCATGTTCCTAAATCTCACCAAACCATCTATCGTGAGACGATAGTCCACATCCTAATCACCTGTACCCTATTGTAACCTATGCATAAGCTCCCTGTACATGTCATCTTGTTGTCCTCCTGTAAGATTTGATCTTGTAAATCTATCCCATAAGAGCCCACTATTGCAACATTGTTCATCTGCACTCTCTTACTAAGAGAATCATCAACCATGTTCTCCTTTACCTTAATGTATATGATCTCGAAGTCAAACTCACTAAGGGAATCCAACCATCTAGCTTGCCTGGTATTTAAATTTTCTTGGTCAAACAAGTATCTCAATCCACTATGATCACTCATTAAGAAAAACCTCCTACCAAGAAGGTAATGCATCCACATCTTCAAGCCATGAATAATAGTTTCCAACTCAAAATCATGAGTCACATAATTATGCTCATGTTCATTCAGTTTCATGGAATGATAGCATACTACTTGTCCCTCCTACATATGGACTCCACCAAGCCCTCTCTTGCAAGAATTTTTACACACTATATATTCTTTATCTAGATCTACAATCTTAATAACTGGAACATTGGTCAACAACTGCTTCAACTGCTCAAAACTAGTTGAACACTCCTCCATCCATTCAAATTTCTTACCTTTTCTTTTAAATGTTGTAATAATATATGCAATGCATGAGAATTTCCTGATGAACCTCCTATAGTAACCACGCCTAATCCCATAAATGATCTAACTTGATCCACATTTCTGGGAGCTGCCTAATCCATGATGGCCCTTATCTTTTCTAGATCCACTGTTATGCCTTCCTTGGAGACAACATGTCCCAAGTAATGTATCTCTATCTAAAATAAATTGTACTTGATAATCTTGGCATACAACTAATGCTCTCTTAGCAATCTCAACAATGTTGCTAAATCATCAGAATTCTCTTCCTCATTCTTAGAATAGATGAAGATGTCATCAATGAATACAATAGAAAACATGTCTAGATAAGGGTGCAACACAGTATTCATCAAGCACATAAAAGTAGTTGGGACATTAGTCAAACCAAAAGTAACCACAACAAACTCATAATTCCCATACCTAGTCCTAAAATCAGTCTTCTAGATGTCCTCTTCTTTGATGCGTACTTGACAGTATCCTAATCTCAAATCAATCTTTGAGAACATTGTTTCTCCCTTCAAATGATCAAACAAGTCGTTAATCCTCACCAATGGGTACTTGTTCTTGATTTCCACCTTGTTCAGCTACGTGTAATAAATTAACAACCTAAGAGTTCCATCCTTCTTCTTCACAAACAATATTGGTGCACCCAAAGGCAATACACTTGGCCTAATGTATCCATTATCAAGCATTTCCTTCAACTCTACTTACTCTAGAGCGCTCATCCTTTAAGGTTCCTTTTATGTTGGTGTTTCCCCTAGTACCAACTCAATAGAAAAGTATACTTACATGTGAGGAGGAGACTCTAGAATCTCTGTTTGAAACACATCCTAAAATTGTTGCAATACAGTGTACCCCTTGAAGATTTATGCATCCTCAAAGTCCTTACCCTTGTCACTAGAAATATAAACTGAAAACATCACACACCCTTTCCTGTAGCTGCACTTAGTTTGCATAGCAGTGACTATCCTCACTAATGTAGGCTTCTTCTTTCCCTGCAAGATTCTGTTTTCCCCATTATCATTTAGGCACTCAATAGCCTTTTCATAACAATCTACTTTGAACCTGTGAAGGTACATGCAATCCATACCCATAAGCATGTTATACAATCCCACTGATGGTACATTCAAATGTGTTGTTGTAGGCATACCATTTGTTAGGTAAACTTGACTTGGGATAGAGTCAGAGTTGACCAGGGTAACCAATAGTGGATTTGGGCACATGGTATACTGTACCCATGGTATTACTTCCCATAGTATTGCATGTTGATGGAGCCTATAAAATTTTGGGAAGACTTCATTATAATGTAGGCCTGGGAGATGAGTGGTGAAGGCTCACTTGGCCATCTTGGCCAGGATTTTGGCCAAGGATAATGAGATCTCATTAGGTTGGGTTTTTCCCCAGAGTTTGTGTTTTCCCGAATAAACATGTGTATTTATGTGTTTATCATTGTTGTTGTTTATTTTTCATCTCAGTAAATCTCACTATTAATTTATGTTCTCCAGTAAATTTCTTAACAATTGGTGTCAGAGCCATTTTTGCTTCAGGAGGACATTTTTTTTGTTGCAAAGGGTTTGTATTGGCCTGGAAAATGAAAGGGATATGATTTTTTTCATTGATGCATTGGATCTGGATATGGAATGTAATGATTTCGTTGTATCTATGGTTTCGTTGTTGCGATGTAAATTTTAATTGTGATCCACATATGAATGTACTCGATCAATATAGATCTAGTTAGATCTACATGTCAAGAAGGCATATCTTGTTGGATTGGTCTCAAAAGATAAATTTCTTAAAGGCCGCATTTTTCAACGAGGATGGATCTTGATCATCACAAATTTAAAGGATGGGTTCTCTCATGGAAAAGGAGGATCCATGCATTTCTACAAGAAGGAGAATGGATTCTATGGAGGGCACGGAATAGTGGGCACCCAGGCCCCCCTTGGTTGCGGCTTGGCCTTCATGCAAAAGTATTCCAAGGTGGAATTAGTTTCCTTCACGCTCTATGGAGACAGAGCTGCCAATCAGGGACAGCTCTTCGAGGCTCTTAACATCTCTGCTCTTTGGAATTTTCCTGTTTTCCTCGTCTACGAGAATAACCATTATGGAATGGGAAGATCAGAATGGCGAGCTACGAAAATCCTAGCATTTTACAAGCGAGAAGATTATTCTCTTGGCCTTAAGGTTGATGGTATGGATCTTTTTACCGTGAAGAAAGCTTTCAAATTTAAAGGATGTCATGTGAGAGGGACTATTGGTTATGTAAAAGAAATTCACATGGTCAAGTCCTAACAGAGATATAAATGTTGCATCAAAGAATCGAAAAGGGCTAGACATCAGCGTCAATGACAATGGCGATGATTTTATGGTCTTACATTGTTTTATCATTCAATTCGAGGAATCATATGCCAAGGTGACTGTGGCAGAGATGAAGTCGCTACATTAAGATAAGGGAAGCAACCAACTGGTCTTGTGAAGGTGCGGTAAGGGATCCTCCTCTGAAATAATGGTGAAATGTTGATGTTGACATGTTTGAATCAAGCAGCATGGGTTAAGGAAGATGTTGTAGGGGATTGAATCATCTTTTAGGAATCAATAATAGAAAATGCGTTGGTCGAACAACAACTATGACAAGACGTGGAATGTGTGGAAAATGGTTGATGGGCCCAAATCAAGGGTATGTGCAGAGAGACAATTTTTTGTCAACAATATGGTAATGTCATCAAGAGCTAGAAGAAGATTTTTAGCACAATGAATTCATATCGCAGGACTAAGTGCATCACCAACAACTGGAAGCACAAGATAGACCATGGCTCGCTTTGATAGTAGCCACATGATTTTATGTATTGTTTTTTATGGTGGGGTCGCATTGTGTTGTTGAACAACAAACAAAACTGTGGAGGATTTATGAGAACAAGGTTGGGTTTTTTTATAAGTAGTGGACAAAGGGCCTCGACTACAATGGCTAGTGGAGATGGAGGTCATGTTCAATCCTAGGCTCGTGGATCAAGCAATGGAAAAATTCTAAAGGCACTCATAAACCCTAGATTGCACATAGTTATGGAGAGCATCCGGTTTAGAGGCAGAGAGAGGATGACAACAACAACAACAATAAAAATTAATGGAGTTAATATTTATTTTTACATGTAAATGGGAATACTATTGTAAGACCTGGTAAGACATGTGTATCCCTAGATAATTACCGATAAAGTCTATGTTAGACCTATATGGGAGGGGGGATGTCTGGTTAACGATAACCTAGGTAAAAACTTTGAGGGGGAGTAAGGGCTATAGTGAGAAAGGTTTTCTCACTTAGCAGTTTTGGCTAGATTTAGTCAAGGAACCCCAAGTCAAGTTTCTGGGGGGGGGATTTTTAGGTAAAATTGACTCGAGATAGAGTCAAAGTTGAGCAGGGTAATCAGTAGTAGTTTTGGGAACATGGTATAGTGTACCTATGGTATCACTGCCCATGGTATTGCATATTTATGGAGCCTATAAAAGGTTTGGAAGACTTCATTTTAATGTAGACCTGGGAGGTGAGCGGTGAAGGCTCACTTGGCCATCTTGGCTAGGGTTTTGGCCAAGGATAATGAGATCTCATTGGGTTGGGTTTCTCCCCGGATTTGGGGTTTTCCCGAATAAACATGTGTGTTTATGTGTTTATGATTGTTGCTAGTTATTTTTCATCTTAGTAAATCTCAGTATCAATTCATGTTCTCTGGTAAATTTCTTAACACCATTCAACTTAAATGCACAAGATTTTACCCAATGAAAAACTCTCTTCTTAGTCCCTGTAGCCAACTGCACCAACCAAGAATCTGCATGCACTTATTTTCTCAATCCACACTTATCCATTAGGTTAGGATTAACATAACTATAATTAGATCTAGGATCAATCAAAATAGAAACAACTTGACCACAGAGCTTACCTTCCATGTCAATCATGGATTCCTGGTGATCTTCCTGCTTATTGTTCACTGTTGCATAAATTCGATGAATGTTATGATCAACATCCCCAACTAT
Organism: Pinus tabuliformis; assembly: GCA_031772625.1. Lineage (NCBI taxonomy): Eukaryota > Viridiplantae > Streptophyta > Pinopsida > Pinales > Pinaceae > Pinus > Pinus tabuliformis. The sequence continues at coordinate 473,230,989 of CM062808.1, forward strand.
ATGTGCCTCTTGAGCATTATATATTTGAGGCCTGCCACCTTAATACAATGGACAATCCTTCTTGTGATGACTTTTCCACATATCCAACACTGCAACAGTCCTCTATCATCACCTCTATTCTGCTGCTCTCTAGGAGGTGACCCATATCCCTTCTCAACTGCATTGAACTGCTTGTCTTCCTCGCTTTGGTGGCCACTTTCCTTTAACTTTATCATTTCCCTTCAACTCATGCTTAGGCTCATCTTTGCACTTTGAATGCTCAAAACAATGTTTCAACTTCTAGATGGCCTCCTCCAATGATCTAGGCTCATCAAACTCAATCCAGACTCTATATTCTACTAGAAGCCCACTGATGAATCTTTGAATATTAGCCTTCTCCTCCTTGAGGTAAGGGACATATCTCACCAAATCTAGGAATCTGCTAGTGTACTCATCATATTTCATGGAACCCATCTGCAACTCATAAAATTCTTTAGCTCTGTCATCATAGTACCTCTTGGATAGGCACTTCCTCTTGAAGGGCCCCTCGTACTCATCCCAAGTCCAGTCTTCTTCCACCCTCGACATTCTTTACATCCTCCCACCAAATATTTGATTTCCCTTTAAGACTGAAGGTGGCTATCTTGGCTTTCATGTTCTCTGAGTAGATATGCAATCTAAAGAATTTCTTCATCCCAAGCAACCATTCCTCTGCATCTGTTGACTTTTTCATCTCTCCATCAAATGTAGAAGGCTTCACTTTCTTGAACTCCTTTGGAAAGTACTCACCCCTCCTATAAGGATGATGATGGTGATGACTGTGATGATGTCTCCTAGATGAGGAACTAAAATAATTTCCATACATACCATTCTTCTTGTCAGGTGTATCCAATGATATACCAACTCTAACTGTATCCCCTCTATCCAACCTATATCTGGACCGAGATCTGCTACCATAGGCTCCATTAATTTTCTCTTTCGGCTCTTAACTGATCCTCAATTGTCACTATTTCTACAATTCTAACAAGCTATAAAGAATTGCTTCATTAACTTCTATCTAGTTTTCCTGGGCCCTTCCAATTCTTTCCTAAGCCTCAACCAACCTGCCATTTTCTTCTTTACAACTTCTAATCTCTACCCTCTATCTCCTCAATGTATCTGCTATACCAGGAGAATGATCATCTCCTTTCTACCCAACTGATCTGTAGGGAGAGTCACGGGAGCTATAGTCTACCATTTTTCTCATCATATTTGATTCTCTTCTTCATGCAAGTAGGCCATGTCAGATAAACCAAATAGATGACAAAATCAAATCCATACCTCATTGATGTTCAAGGGAGGCTTATCTCATCTGCAAGATCAATCAACATTAGCATGTACATGTATAATCATAATCAAATCAATATAAAAACACCATGCATGACCATACCAACTATATACCATGACCCCATGCATGGAAAACATAATCTTGAAAACATCAGGCTTTACCAAAAGAGAGCACAACTCGCTCTGATACCAACTTGTAATCATACCTCCTCCCACATCTACCCACTTTCACTAGCTTTCTTGGGGTAAACATGAGAGGAGGGGCTACTATTACATGATTCAACCTCCTAGATGACCTTAAGGGGATGGAGTCAACAACTTGAGACCATACTGACTTTCGTCAAGTGCTACAAGACCTCTAAGAGAAACCCAACCCCTCCAGGTGTCCAATCCCTCAGAAAACTCCCTTTTTCACTAACCTAGAGCCTTAGTAGCTCCCTTTCCAAGGCATGCAAGTGGTTATAGCCCTTCAGTCACTCCCATAGGCCTAATTCCCAATGACGGTGGAATTTTCTAGTTAGCTCTGTGCTAGCAACCCTAGATTTTGAGCCACTTTTTTCAGTGCTAGGACTCAAGCCCCTGCCCAAAACTCACTGAAACTTCAAAAAATGTTAAAATACATAGAAACAAATCTTATAATCCAAAAATTGAACCAAGACTTGACGTAACCCCTGCAAACCAGGACTGACATTCAGTCAAACACTAGGTATACAAGCCACCTACAAGTCATGAATGCATAATTGAACATAGGGAGTTTGAAACTTATCTGAGGTTAAATAAGAAGGATCAATACCTTCTCAAAATAGCTGACATTACACCAATTAGGTCATGCATTCATTAACCATGCATTCATCAAATAAAGCCTAACAAGATCCATACATAGATTTGTCATATAATCATGCTTATAACCAACATATAATCAAATAGATAACAATAATAGGACAACCATTAAAGCCACATAATAGCAAGTACATTTACTTATCAAATATAAGAGAAAATTAGCTTTTATTAATCATATGCAAAAGGAAACCAAGTAAGGGACTTCCACATAGCACCTAACCATATATTGGGCTGAACCAAATCTTTCTTTCATCCAATCACCCCCGTGCCATATTCCAAGCATAAATGTGGGATTTCATGGGATAAACCAATCCATAAACAATCAAGGGAATTCAAAGGTGAAACCACCTCCACCCTCCCCATACCGTGACCTCACCTAAACCGGCCATGAGATCACAAAACCAAACTGAGCTTCGATGCCTCATAGTTCCTTTACCATCCCTTAAGGAATTTCCCTATCTCCAACCTCAGGCTTTACCGTATATCTCACCTGTTGAGAAATGGAAAAAAAAATTCTAGTTCAATTTGTCCTTGAATTAAATTTTGAATTAAAATCAAATTCTATTCTCATAACAACTTGTAAATAGTTAATTAAGTTTAATTGACTTAATTGACTTAGGAATTTCGAGTTGGAAGTCTTTTTGTGGTCATGTATGTGTGATCCCTAAGTTTTAGGGCTTCAATATGAGTTTATTTGAGTTGTAATTAGATAACTCAGTTTGACTGAGTTATAGTCAGTTACTAGTTCTAATTGTTCAAGGAACTAGTAGAGGTCCAGTAGTAATTTGGTGCACTAGTGCATCCTCAGTGCTACTCCAACTAGCTGGAGATTCACTCAAGAGAAACTCATGCATGTCAGTTTAGAGAAACACCCAGTTGAGTCTAGAGTGAAAGGACATTGTACTATCAGTTGTATGATTTTCTAGTTGTATAGATCATGCATACAATCAGTTGAGGACCTAAGTTTGGATTGCGCAGTTATGGAAGAATGATTTCCCAATTAATTATGGGCTAATTCCTCTAGGAATTGTGAAATGAAATAGTATCTTGTCAGGAAGCTGAATTGTCCAAGTGTTGCCCAGAGTAGGCTTGTGAGGCAAGCAATTGATCATACCCATGTAGGAATTGTTCTAGTGAGAACAAGCTTTGTATTTTCACTTAGATTTGTGATTAATGCAATATAGATAGTCGGGGTTTTGAGCAGTGGATTTCCCTTGAGAAATATTGTGTTATGTGTCATTTATTATCTTCCTCTTATTGATTATTGTTTTCATTGATCTATTGGTTTTTGTTGTTGAATGTACAATAGATTCGTGTCTTGTGATTTAGTACATTACATGACCTATGAATCTATAGGAAAATATACATGGTATCGAAGCTGAAAACAGTATACTAGAGGAGATTTTGAGTTTGGGGTTACAGGTGAAATTCAAATTTGCAATTCATGCTTTAGGATCGACAAATGGCTCTCTACAGTTTGAGACTATGGTATGCCTTGGAAGGAAGCTTGAATTACATAGCCTGGAAGGACAGGATGGAGGCAGTGTTGGAGGACAATGGCCTCAAGGAATTCATTGATCAAGACATTCCTAATCCACTAGCATTGAATGCTCAGAATCTGGCCGAATGGAAGAAGTGTTTGGCGAAGGCGGGTGGATAATCCTTGAGGGAGTTTGACATCACATTGTCTTGAGTCTCCAAGGCAAGGAAACTCTGTATGTTATGTGGAAACCATTGACAGACTTGTTTTAGAACAACAGTGCATAGGAAGCTAGCAGTGAAATACAAACTTTGAAAAATCAAGATGGAGAAGGGTGACACCATTCTGGAATACTTGACCAAGTTCACTCATTGTCGTCATGACCTTGGAAGTGTTGGAATCACCATTTCCAAGGATGATATGGTGAACCTAGCTCTTCTAGGACTCCCAAAGAGTTAGCACAATTATCAGGAATCTGTCAATGGGAGGGAGAAGTTGCCAGATTTTGAACGATTGTGGTCAGATTTGATGCAGGAATAGATTAGGAGGAACGTCAGAGATGGTTCCTCATCAAAGACTAATGATGAGGAAAAGTGTGCCTTAGCAGGTAAGGAAAATAAAGGGAAAGGGAAGGTGTCCCATTCCAAATCAGATTCTTATCATGGAGGCAAGAAGAAGGACAAGTTGAAAGTCAAGTGCTTTCATTGTCACGAGCTGGGAAATTTTGCTACAAATTGTCCACTCAAGAAATCCTCAGAAGGAGCGACGGGTGAGGCTGTTGACTCACAATTCGAATTGGACTTTATCCTCATTGCATGTGTTGTCCCTTAAGAAACCAATTTCTTGGTTGTGTAGAAATTGTTCTTAAGACATTAATTTTTATTATTCATGTCACTTATTTGTATGATGTATCCTCAAGTGAAGGGCCTGAAGGACCTGAATTTTAACCCTTAATATTTAGCTGATATGAAAGTCTTAGAATGCCATATGATGTTGAATATAAATGCTGAGTGAAGAATGCTTTGAGAAGTTAGAGACAATATGTTGTTTTTCACAGAAACTATTATCTGTAACTTAGAAGAAATGTAGAAGTAGGGACTTTAAATATAGGAGCACTCTTTTAAGGAATTTTAACTTCATTCACATAAGTAAACAAAGACCTGTAGCTTCATTACCATACTTAAAGAAAGGAAGACACATGATGACACATAACAGAGAAATTACAAAATCATACCCAACAATGTGTGGAAAACTCCTGATTCTTTCATTAATCATCAGTTTATCAAGAATACAATAACATAATCTCTAGGTTCTTCAAAATTCAGACCTTTTTCCTATAATTTTGCCTCTTTTTATACATCATGGGACAGTTGGTAACTACCAAAACTATAAAACTACTTAACTACCTCCTAACTGTTTAAAGTAAAAGTCAATACAAAATATTACATTGGAGGGTAAAAGACACCACATTCTTCTCAAGAAAACAAAATAAAAAGAAGTAACAAAAATTAGAATATGATTGGTGATTGTTGCTCGTTGTTTGAATATGTGCCTTGGGTATGTGGTCTTGCTGATGCATCTTTGGTCTGCTCTATCATCCATTCCTTGCAATTTCTCCATAACGTTACATTTAACTTTGGTGCTTCCTCTAACTTATCAAGCGATATTCTGCAAGATGTGATCCTACAATAAGTAGGCTTGTTAGTAAATAGAGTCTTCACCATCCAGAGAAGCTTAAAATATTTGTTCAAGTAGTTTACAATGGTGGCTCCTTTTAATACTATTGTCTTTTCATGAGTGTTATCAACTTTTCTTTTTGCCTCAACCAGCAAAGTCTCATACATTTTCCATGGCAGCAAGTTTCCTTGTAGATCCCAGCAAAGGAAGTCCAACCCTAACCATTTTATCAAACAAGATGTTAAACTTTGAAACGGTTTCCTTCATCTCCTTTATCTTCTTCTCAACAGTAATCCTGTAGATGTTTCTGACAATCATTTTACTAAAATCAATTGCACATGATGTTTTGTCTGGCATGTCAATTTCCTTCAACTCTGCAGTAGATTTAGAGTTAATGAAATCTATCATCCTCTTTGCAAACTTTGATCTATCTAGATCTTTTTGCTTATTTTTAATGACCACCTCTTCCATATCCTGAACTAGTGTTTTTTCTTCAGATATAATCACAAGAAACTCCAAAATACCCCTGATAACTTCAATGACTTCATCCCATAGGATTTCTCTGGCTTGAATCAAGGAAATATTTCCCTTCATTTTATCCTTTAGCCTTTTGATTTCATCTTTAGCCTTCAGGAGATCTTCCCTGTACTTCCTTGCATTATCTTTCTCCCTTCTTGCTTCTTCTTCACTTAAATCTAGTAGTTTGCAAGTTGTTTCCAATTCACTTTGGGATTTCTTTACATCATGTTCAGCCATTTCAAGCTCTGTTCCCAACTGTAAAACCTGTGTTGTTGGATCATTTGTGTTGGCTAGCATTACTATTATACAAACATGAGTGTCCACCTGTCATTGCAGCTTGTCCAAAGATTCTTTAAGTAAAGAAACTTCTTCAATCTTCTGCAACACATCCTATAGGAGCTTTTCCTTTTCATTTTCTACTTTAGCTATCCCTGCAGCTATGGGATGCTCACCTACAGGTAGATTCAACTTCTTTTTCAAAGCCCCAATCTCTGACTTGGAAAATTGCAATAATTTCTAAACAGCAGGTTGGTCATTAGGATTAACACCTACTTTAATGATAATCTTCTTTAGCTCATCCACCTGAGCATTCAAAGCTCTGGAGTTGGCTTTCTCCAACTTTAACTGTTGAATCACCTTATTTAGCATTTTTTCTGCCTTGACAGCTGCTGCATTTGTCTTATGTAGATCATTTACAATCAATTACCCAGTTTGCATATGCAAATTGATCTTGTCAAGTATTGGAAGTTTGTGAGTTTCAACAGTTAAATTCACAGTCTTGAAATTGCTAGTAAGCCCCACTAATATTTCTGTAGGATGAGAAAACTCAATTTTGAGTTGGCTCTTCTCCAAATCCATGGCAGATAGCAATCTAGTTTGTTTAGGAGTTACTTGAGACTCAGCTTGAGCCTCCATATTTAACTTCATATTTTGATTTCTCTTAGCTATCTGAGCAAACATACTTTGAATTAAAGGAACCTGATCATGAACAAGTTCTCTGGAAGATGGGGAAGTAGGGGCACCACCAAATCGGGTTGCGTTGAAGACATTGCATCCGAAAGCTTGGTCCTTTTTGCTGCTTCATATTCTTCCTCATCCAAATCAATAACTTCCTCTCTAACCCTCTTGACCCCTTTTTCTGTAATGCTAGGGGTTTCAATATCTGTCCCATGAGTGTTTTGCAAACCTCCATTTGCCAATTTCTCTGTTTCAGGTCTACTTTCATGTACAAAGGTTGAATAGCCATTCTCCAGTCTTATTTTTGAAATAATTTGATGAGGGTCATAAGCCCACTCAACCACCTATAACAGACACATGTCATTCAACAATATTTCAACCTCCTAGGCAGCCTGTCTAGTGTTTACAATGAAGGGTCCCACTACTTTAGGCAACTTGAAGAAGAAGCCTTTCTTCATAGGAACAAAATGAGCTTGATCTACATTTAAGCTTTGCCTAATAAATTCAAGGGCAAAAAGCCTCATTGGCACAAATTTAGGTAACCTGTAAGGCTTGACAGAGGCTCCATAAAGCCTAATCTCTGCATGCTCTTCAAAGATGAACCAATCTCCACATCTCACATCCTTACTCAATTGAAGACACTCTTGAGCTTTAGGAAGGAAGGTTGGGGGTAGGCTTCCATTCAAAATTTTATAAACCACTGGAAGGAATAAAGAAGTAAACTCAAATAAACCACTATCTCTTGGATCACCCCTTATCAGGTTTGTCCAGAATACCACTAACTATTTCTTTTTATTGATATCAACAACATTTAGCCCCAAATCAGAAAAATGTTCAGCATTCTGGTACAGAAATAAATAAGTAATGACTGAAGGAAATTTGAAGGAACTAGTGAGAGGCAAAGTCATAAATTGAGTATTGATAGCATCTACCCAGAATGCTGGAATGTCTAGTACTATCTCAGGCTTCATCATTAAGGAGAAAAATCCCAGCACAACTTTATCTACTTGCTTGGAGTCTTCTTTCCCTAGAATCTTGGCAATTACTTACAACACAGGTCTTATATCAACTGCAAATAGCTCTAAAGAGAAGAGATTACCATCTAGGGAGAATTGACCAGATTTAGGGGCCAAGAAATAGGTGACATGAGAGAGCTCTCAAGGAGACATGTTATCATAATAAGAAATCAAGGATTCTTCAATAAAGGTGGTGTAAGTTCCTGACATAGGGTAATTCAAAGCTTGGTGTATTAACTGTGAGGTTACTTGAAAAACATTCTCCCCTGACTAATTCATTACGAAACACTTCTTGGGGTGCATTGCTGAGGCTAGCCATTGAATAAATTTAGGAAATAAATGAGTTCTGGGGACAAAAGTAGCTAGAACACCTGACCTAACCATTACTATGAATATAGGAGACTTCTTATGGTTTAGAATGACCTCTTGATACAGTGAATGATGTTTAATTGTACAGAGGGTATCGGAAATATCTCGTTCAACATCCATTAATGGGGTATGGATAACTGATGAGAAACTTACTTGTTTGGCCATGGTGGCTGTAGGTGACAGTTTGCTGGGGACAGTTGTTGGGACAGTTGCTGACTCGGACTGTTGAATTGGATGCAAGGTTGCTTAGTACTAAACAAAAGACCAATGCGATGGGGTTTTGCTTGTCTTTTATACATATAATAATCAAACGGGGAAAAAAAAAAACTTGTAATTATTGTAACTAATTAATGGAGTTGCAGGTGAGGTGACAGGGTACGATGGATGAGGTGGACTGTAATGAATGAGGGTGGCAGATGACATGGAGGAGATGAGATGGAGTGGAGTGATGGGGGTGGCCCACTACGGGGGTAGGGAGTGTACGGGATGTTCATAAGGCTTGAACCCCCGCAGTAATCTCAGGTTGTAGATCTCGATCAACTGCGGGGGTTGAGCCCGAGTTATAACTCATGCTCACTGCTCCCCCGTAAAGCACTTTACCCGTTTCTCGAACCCACGCTTTCTTAAATCTTGAGATACTGCTCGAATTTTAATACATGTCAGGGCCCCTCCTTTCATCGGATGTGAATGCCATCAAAAATATAAAACAAATCACTACTTTCGGACTTTCACATTCTCTTTTAATTTTGTTTCTAGAACATAATATTTGATTTTTTATTTTTTGGTGATAAAATTGAAAATGAAATTTAAATGACGATGGATGCTACGACATCTGGCTCCACCCGGGGATAATGATTTTTCCACAGAAGAACTAAGAACCGCAGATAAGTGCCTTCACCTCGGGCATGGAGTCGTATATTGCTTAGCCAATTTTAATTCTATGGAATTTGTATAATGAATTCACTCTGATATCTACAATGACAGGATGCTTGTGCTTCAGAATTGGAAATAACGTTTGAGTTATTGCCCATTGACAAGTAGCTGTAAAGTTTCACCATCAAGATTCTCTAGGAAGAATGTATTATTTTCCCTTGCTTCTATAATCCTGAATGGGCCATACCAGAGAGGATCAAACTTCCCATGTTTGCCCTTATCTTCTCTTCTAGTATCCCACCTTAATACCAAGTCTCCAGCTTTAGAATCAATTTCTTTGGATTTTCTGTCAAAAATACCCTTCATCTTTGATTGATACATAATCAAATTATCTCTTACCTTATCCCTGCTTTCACTCAACTCCACTACCTTATGCATCCTTCTTATTAGAGAATTTGGCTCTTCTTTTGCCTCCTGAATCATTGCAATCACAGGCTTCACAAGCTAACTAGGGAACAGACCTTGAGTTCCATACACTAACTCAAAAGGTGATTTGCCTATAGACCTTCTTGTAGTCACTTGGACAGCCCATAGAGCAAACTTTGATTTCGAATCCCAGTCTTTCTAATTCTCTATAATAGTTTTCTTAAGAATTTTCATCAATGTTTTGTTAGTGGATTCAGCCAATCCATTTCCCTATGGATGATAAGTTGTTGAATGAGATAAAATGACATTATACTTTTGACAAAAAGAAAAAAACTTAATTGAATCGAACACTTGAACATTGTCAATTATGATTTTGACAGGGCATCCAAATCTGCTAAAAATGTTTTCCTCTAAAAACTTCATCGCCACCTAGTCGTTTGCCTTTTTGGTAGGTATAGCATCTACCCACTTGGTGAAATAATCAGTAGCTATGAGAACCCACTTGTGTTGTCCACTTGAAGGTGGGTTAATTTCTCCAACAAAGTCTAGCCCCCATTGTCTAAACGATTCTTCTATGAAGACTGGGATCAATGGCAAGGGAGATAACCTCTTCTTCTTAGCAAAAAACTGACACTTCTAACAGCTTTTGACAAACTTATATATATCACCAAATAGGGTGGGCCAATAAAATCCTGCCTAGAGGATTTTATGTGCAGTAGCTTTCCAACTATAATGTCCACCACATAACTTCTCATGATAATCTTTAATGGTCTCTGTAAATTCATCTTCTGTTAAACATAACAATAAAATTCCCACAGGATCCTTCCAATACAATCTATCCTCTACAATCACATATGAATGTGCTTTCATTTTTAATGCTCTATATCTTGTTCTATCCAATGATTGGGGACAAGAGAGAAAGCATAAATAATGAACTATGTTCTTGTACCATTCTGAACATGAAAATTTATATCGAATCTTCATACTTGGGTTTGATTTTTCTTCACCTTCTTCAATTATTTCCTCATTTATAGGTGTTAGCAAGTTGATTCACGATGCCTAAAAATTTGACTCTTTCAACATCTTTGTCAGTCCTTGCCCTTTCACTAGCTTTGTGGGCTTTATGTCCAGATCATACTCTTGGATCTTAGCTATCCATTTTCCTCTTTTGCCTTCCACATCACTCTGAACTAATAACAATGTAAACTTTGAAACGGGAACTCTAGCAAAAAAACCCCTTAAAAACATCAAAAACAGTGCTAAAAATGAAAAGTGTTGATGTTGGAATAACAGCTTTTTTTTTCTAGAGTAAATTTTGAATATGTTTTAAAAATAGCGGTGAAAACCAATTTTTTGTGCAAAAATTGTCCAAAAAACACCCTCAAAATAAAAAGTGTTGACGTTGGGATAACACCTTTTTTTTCAAAGGGTAATATTTCAACATTTCGAAATAATAGCGTAAAATATTTTATCATGACCTTGAAAAAAATTAAAATTTCAAAAAAATAATGAAAACATAAAATAAAATAAAAAATTAAAAAATTAAAACAATGAAAAAACACAAAACAAAAAAAAAAGTTAAAAAAATTAACAAAACATAAATTAAAGTATATACTAAAAAAAAAAACAATCATAAAAATGTAAAAAAAAAAAAAAAAAAAAAAAAAAAACTAAAAAAAACTTAAAAAAAAAAAACTAAGTAAGTAAAAATAGAAAAATTTAAACAACATTATCAAAAAACTAAAAAAAAATAAAATTAAAGACTACTAAAATTAAGATTAAAATGTTAATTACGTAAAAAAAAAAATTATCTCACAAACCATAAAAGAATTAGGAAAATATATATATATATATATATATATATATATAATTAAGTAAAAAAAAAACAAACAAAACAAAAAAACAATTAACAAAAACTTGGGAAAAAAACAAACAAACAAACTAGATTAAAAAAATAAAATACAAAATTAACAAAAATAAAAATAAAAAACTAATAAAATTAATATTAAAAACATTATATATATATATATATATATATATATATATATGTCTTTAAAATTTAAAAAACAATTAAACATCATTTAAAATTTATAAAGAAACATGTATTTTTCTATTTAAAAAATAAAAAACAAAATTTATTAAACTTACATTTTTTATTTAAAACACCAAAAAAAAACAGCTTTTTTTTATTTAAATATATATATATATATATATATATATATTAAAGAATTTCAAACCATTTTGTTTTTTTTTTTAATTTAAAAAAAAAAATTATTAAAATTTTTTAATTTTTTTAAACAATTTTTTTTTATTCAAAACAAGTGTTTTTAATGTTTGTTATATATATATATATATATATATATATATATATATATATATATATATAAAATAAAAATAAAAAGTCGCCCTCCCGGCTGCCCATGGTGGCACGGCCTTGGGCGGAGGGCCTGCATGCAGAATCGCCCTCCGCCCTCTTGGCCGCCCATGGTGGCACGGCCCTGGGCGAGGGCCGCGCCACCACTGGCAGCCGGGAGGGCGAATTTTTTTTTTATATAATAAAAATATTTTTTTTAAATAAAAAACATTATAAAAACTTGTTAAAAAAAATTAAAAATTAAAATATATATATATGATTTAAAAAATAAAAATAAATTTTTTTAATATATATATATATATATATATATATATATATATATATATATATATATATATATAGATTAAATAAAAAAACAATTTATTTAATAAAAAAATTAAACTTTTTTATTTTTTTTGTTTGTTTTTTAAATAAAAAATGTAAGTTTAATAATTTTATTTTATTTTTTTTAAATAGAAAAATACATGTTTCTTTATAAAAAAAAAAATATTTATTTTTTTTATTTTTTTGAAAAGACAAATATTTTTAAAATTTTTATATTTTTTTGTTTTTTTTTTTTTTATCTTTAATTTGAATTTTTTTTTTAATATTAATTTTACTAGTTTTTTATTTTTATTTTTGTTAGTTTTCTATTTTTTTTAATCTAGTTTGTTTTTATTTATTTATTTATTTAGTTTTTTCTTGTTTTTGTTATTGTTTTTTTTTCATTTTTCTATTTTGACTTAATTTTATATATATATTTTTTTAAATTGTGTTTTTTTTTCCAAATTCTTTTATGGTTTATGAGATAATTTTTTTTATTAACATTTTTTTTTTTGTCTTTTTTATACATATTTTTATATTTGTTTTTGAAGTAATCAACATTTAAAAAAATAAAAATAAAACAACTTGAAAATTCGTTAAGTAATCATAATTTTAAAAAAATAAAAAATGGACATAATAAATTTTAAAATGTGAAAAATAAGTCCTCTAAAAAAAAGCTATGTTGTATAACACGTTGCATCAACACGTTTCAAAATCAGCATAAAAATCACTAACATTTAAAAACAAATATTTATATTTGATACATAAGAAAATTTAAATTGTCAAAAATATGTTCCAAAAAATAAGAATTGTATTCTGCGTCACCACTTTTCAAAATTGCATCACGTTTTTACTACCCCTAAGAAACGGGGAATCGTATCAGTTATTTAAAGTGCCAAAAACTATGTTCTAAAAAAATATGTGTGTTATGCATCGCCCTTTTTCAAAATTGGGTCAATTTTTTGCTATCTTTACGAAATGGGTAACAGTATCAGCTCCCATTTCAAAGTTTACATTGTTTAATACATTCTTTACTACAGCATTTGGAACATAAGCAATGATCTATGACTACAACACATAAGTCGTGAAGGCCTTTAGGGATTTTACCAAAGCATATACCTATTTTTCAAGGATATTCTATTTGAGTTCAACATCTCTGATAATCTTGCTAAAGAAAGCAACTGGCTGCTCTTTTCCTTCATCATTTTTCTGTAACAAAATGGCAGCTATTGAATTAAGTGATGCAAAAAAATATATTTGAAAGGGCTTTTGATAATCAGGGCTAATTAAAACTGGAGCTGCTTGCAATGCTTATTTGATCTTGGAGAATGACTCTCTGGATTCCTTAGTCCAATGTACTTCATTTTCCTTCTTTAACATATTGGTAATCTCTTTTACAATTTTAGCATAATTGGACACAAACCTCCTTAGAAAATTTATTTTTCCCAGAAATTTTTGAATGTCTTTCTTACTCCTGGGTAGGGGTATTTTCTGCACAGCTTACACCCTTGCTAGATCTATCTTCACTCCATCTCTAGAAAAAATGTGCCCTAGCAGTTTGCCTTCTTCTAGAGAAAAAATAGACTTCGTAGGATTCAAAGAAAGCCCAAATTTTCTACATTTCTCAAAAGTCTTTTTAAGATGGTCCAGATGCTCCTCATCTGACTTAGAGAAAACAGTGATGTCATCCAAGTATATCACTACAAACTTATCACCCATAAATGCAATTTCCATAGCCCTCTGAAATGTTGCACCTGCATTCATCAACCCAAAAGGCATTCGAGCATACATGAAGGTTCCCCAAGGAGTTATGAATGCAGCAAGGATAATTTTAGGGGCGAATGTTCGCCCTTTGGCGAAATTAAGGGGTTTTAAATTTTTAGTGGGCGAATATTTTGTATCATAGTACATTTTTACAAATCACCTCAAATAGCCCACCTTATTTTAAGGGAGAGGGTAAAAAAGGTAAATTTAGCCCTTGAAATTAGGACTTACAACCTTCCATTCGGCCATTTTCAAGAATAGGTTTTATTTAAGTGAATCCATTCACCCATTTTCAAGAATAGGTTTTATTTAAGTGAATCCTATGGGCCAAATACCATATTTATAAAAGAGGTATGGTAAATTAATAAAAATATAAATAAATGAGAGGTATGGTAAATAAATAAAACATTTTTTATATTTACTCCATAAGTCACCTTATATACATGTAAGGGTGTAAACAAATAAAAATACAAGTAAAGTGGAGGTATGGTAAATAAATAAAAATATAAATAAACTAGACGTATCGTAAATAAATAAAACTTCTTTTTATATTTAGTCCATAACCCTCGTTCTATTTATGAAGGCTCAAGAAAGAGGTTTTATTTAAGTGAATCCTATGGGCCAAATACCATATTTGTAAAAGAGGTATGGTAAATTAATAAAAATATAAATAAACCAGAGGTATGGTAAACAAATAAAACATTTTTTTATATTTACTCCATAAGTCACATTGTATTTACGAACACTCAAAAAATGGGTTATATTTAGGTGAAACCTATGGCCAAAATACTATGGGACAAATACCATGGACTAGATTGTTATTAATACCATGCAAAAAACCATTATTAACCCTAATATTAGAATTAATAAAAATAAAAATGGCACATGGTATTGACCCATGGTATTCACCAAAATGGCACATGGTGTTGACCCATGGTATTCACATGGAACGTAGCCTATTTAAATGGGGGAATTAAACCAGCATGTAGCCTATGCTAAGATTCACTAGGACTTTACAAAGTTTTATTATTTAGTGAAAGACTCGCCAAGATCTTACAAGATTTTATAATTGAGTAAAATATTCTCCATGCCTGGTGAGGGATTCGCCAAAAAATTATATATACATATTATATCATTGATAAAATCGTCTTCCATTTTTCCTATATACCATGGAGATTCGCCCATTTATTATATTTATAAATTTAGGGGGGGTTCTTAAAATTTTCCCTGGAATGCAGTCTTTTTCTAATCTTCTTTATCAACAGCCACCTGGTTATACCCAGAGAACCCATCCAACATTGACATTCTAAATGATCTAGTTACCTTCTGCAGCACATGATCGATTTTAGGTAATGGATAGTTATCTTTTAAGGAATCCCTATTTAGATTTATGAAATCCACACATAACCTTATTTCTCCATTTTTCTTCCTTACAGGTACTAAATTGGCCACCCAGTCAGAGTATCGGAGTGGAACTATTATCTTGGCATCAAGAAGATTTTTGACTTCTTTCTCAATCAATGGTAAAAGCAAAGGATTGATCTGCCTAAGTTTCTTCTTAAATGGTTTAATCCCTTCTTTCAAGGGAATATTATGCTGAATAATGCTTACATCATATGTCTTGAGATCCTCATAGGACCAAGCAAAAACATCAGTATACTCCCTGAAAAGCTCAATATATCTCTCCTTATAATTAAGTGGAACTCCATTAAATAATTTGACTAACTTGGGCTCCTTCTGGGTTCCAATATTGTGATCTTGAATCTGCTCATCCTGTGAAATTTTCTCTGAACTAACAGCTACATCATTGGAGTTAAAAATTCTTTCAAGAGGGACAAGCCCCCTTGGCAGAATATTATCTTTCAATTGAATAATTTTTTGATTAACTATGGAATTTTTAAAACCACTTACTTCTGCACCTTCTGTTGTTTCATCTTCATCTTGATCAATCTTGGTGCCCTGAAAATCTTCAACCATAGTCACAGATTCCTTAATCTGCTGATCATCCTCAAAAACCTGCCAGTGTTTTATATTATCCAGAATAGAAGGCATGTGCCTCATTTCAACCTCATATCTTAGCTTTGGATTTATAGGAGGCCTAAAAGCACTGGCAGCCATAGCCAAGGAGTCTGCTAATCTATTTCCATCTCTTGGAATGAATTGTATGTTGAAAGCCTCAAAGAAATTCTCAACTAAATCCCACACTTCATTTCTATATGCCCCGAGCCTAGGGTGTTTTGTTTGACAATGGTTCTTAATTTGCTTTATAATCAGTGTTGAATCTTTGTTGTGGGGAAAAGTATCCGACTCGGATGACCCTATCCCTACTCTAAGGGTGACAGTCCTTAGCAACAACTGAAAGTAAAGCTTTGATATTTTCCTTTATGAAAGTACAGAGAAGGAAGAAAAGATTGACCAACCGGTGTCTTTCGCTTTTGTCGATCCTGTCCTCTCTCTTTGTCTCTTGTTCCCAGCTCCTTGCTCCCTTTGCCGGCCCAGCTACACACAGATCCTGCACAAACAAGAGAGGGAAACTACAAGAAACATGTACTCATAACTGATGCATGGATTAGAGTGAATCAGATATACAAGTGAATACAATACATCAATGCGATACAAGTATATAGGAGAACATTCAAAGCTTTATTGATAGAAGTAAAAGGGTTCTGAGAAGGTTACAACCATCAATGGCTCCAATCCAGCAGCACCTCCCCAGCAGCAAGAAATCTCCTCTTCACCTCTATAAAAGCAATCACCCAATAGCTCTAACTGTAAACCAACAGCACTTCCTTGCTTTGCACAAAATTCCAGCCTCCTTAGACCTCATAGAAGAGCTCTATATATAGGATAGAAGAAGAGAGGATGAGTCAGCTTGAGACTGACATAAAGCTGCCTTGTGTCCTCTCCCTCTTCAGTTAAACTTCAGTTCTTGAGTTCACTTGGAGATCCTTGCTTACACATGGAGATCAAGTACCTCTTACTCATCACAGGGCGAATCCCATGAACCAAGTGTCAGTTTGGAAGCTTCCTGGGCAATTGACACCTTGCAGAATGACTGTGCCACTTGGCCAATCTCGCCCAGCGCAGGTAGCCTTCATTAGATTTGACTTTCAGCGCAGGTACAAGGAGGAGCAGTTGCATTCCAGCGCAGATGCTCAGTGGAGCAGCTGACATGATCCAAAAATAGCCTGTTTCTGAGTGTTTTCAGGTGGAGAACTGATGGGAAGTGTTGTGGTTTGCTGACCTTGTTCTTCTAGGGGTAAGAACAACATGTTTAGGGACTGAGGATCCCTGTAATTATTGACATTTCATGCTCCATGCTGCAAGGCACAAAAATGTCTATAACAATCTTCAAAAATGGAAAATGACTGGACTCCCATTTGTTTTGTTGTTTGCAGAGCAATGATCAAGGATTCATATTTTTCCACACTATTAGTTGCTTCAAACTCCAATTTAAAAGAAAATGGGATCATATTACCTTCAGGTGTAATTAAAAGGAAACCAGCACCTGTTCCTTCTTTAGAATAGGATCCATCAAAGAAGCACTTCCACACCCCTTCTATTTGCAGCTCTGTATTTACACAAGCTGAAGTAAGTTGCCTCTGGTTATCTTCAGCCAACTCTACATTTTCATGCAGCATGAAGCAAGAAAAGTCATCTTTTTCTTGGCTATACACAGGTGAATTACTTGCTCCGTTCTTTGTGATTGTTTTAACAAATCTTGTTTCTCTGTACAACCTTCTTTCTTCTCCACCAAAAATTGGTATGATAGCATAAGTAAAATCCAATTTCAGAACACCACCCAATTTAGCCCCCCATGACCTAGATAGAAACATTCCAAACCTAGCAAGGATATCTACTACCACTACATCCATTACCAAGATTCTAGCTGGGATTTGGACTAATGACACCACCATATCTTTAATGACCCCAAGACACTTGAATTTATTTGAATCAAAAGAATACAGGTCTATGTAAGGTTTAGTAACTTGTAGGTTTAGTTGTTTCATTACTAATAGTGGCATAAGGTTATGTGAAGCTCCTGAATCAAACATACAATTATGCAAGAGGAAATCATGAATCAATAAAGAAATGTAAAAAGGAGGTGTTGAAGAATATACCTCCTCCACATGTGGACCAAAAACCACTACTGGTTTATCTTCTTGCAGATTCACAGTGTCATTTATATTCACATTCTGAGATAGGTTGATAAACTTAGCAATCTCTCTTTGATAAACTGGTGTTTTGATCAACTCTATGAGGGGAACGTGAATTCTTATTTTTTCTAACTCTTTAGTGAGACTAAATACATGGACCTGTTTAGTATTCCTTTCATTTCCATATTCACTTTTCTTCATCACTGAAATATCTTGTGGAATGGAAACAATTTTTTCTAAAGTAATTTTATCACTTTTATCTTGAGAAGACTCACCTTGAAGTATTTGAGTTTCGCTATTTGTATTTTGTTGTTGCTTTCCTTTATTTAATTGTTTTGCAGGCTATGGTTCTTATGGAGTCACCTTTTGTAGGGGAGCTAGAACTTGCTGCTCACCTTCATATTCTTGAATTCTAGATCTTTTTCTTGATCTCAAGTCATACTTCTTATGTAATTCTGCCTACATAAAATCAGTGAACTACTTCCAATATTCATCAATTTCATTCTCATCATAAATGACATATGTTTCAATGTATTCTTCTCCCTCAACACCTAGTTCATGTTCATCTCCTGCATACAATGTGGAAATGTGATCATCATGATCCTTGGAATGCTCTGGTACTTCATCAGGATCTGCCTCTAAGTAAAGTGGTGCTTCAACCTGATCTTGGTCTTTTCTCTCCTTCTACAAAATTTGCAGAGGTTGTCTTCTATATTGAGGATTAATGTTTATGTTTTGTTGTACTTGCCTCTGAGAATTCTTATTCTCCAATTCCAATTTAATCAATTTACTAGACAAATTTTTAATCACATTATTCATATCTTCTAATGTTTGATTTTGAGAGGATTCCACTTTAGCCTTTCCTTGATCTTGGGTAAGTTGTGCCTCTGGTGTTTTACCTACAGCCACCATATTTGCTTCTATTTCTAAAACATCAGTTTGGATCTAATCAAGGGTTGTGGATCTTCTCTCCCTCAATGTGAACCCAAAATCTAATTCAAATGCCCTTGCAAAAGTTATTTTTTCACCAGTAGGAGGGGGCTTGATCTCCTCTAAAAGACTGTTGTAAAGTTTATTGAACCTTCTGATGAATTCAACAACACTTTCATCAGATTTCTTTTTAATAGCATTGAATTCTGTAAGTGAATACCCATGGTCTCGTTTCTCTCACCATCTTTGGGTGAACTGGAGCTCCACCTCTTTCCATGTAGGAATAGAGTTATTACGAAGCCCTTTAAACCACTTTCTTGCTTCACCATCCAAGGATTGCACAAAAAGTCTTAAAACAACATCCAAGTGTTGAACATTGAGATTTTTTGAAAAATTACAAAACATTGTTATATGCTTCTCTATTGTTTGTTCATCCTCCCCTGAGAAATGAGGAAGAATTTTTAAGTATTCTTGAGGCAGTGGATTCAACTGTTGTGGCATCTGAATAGGTGCATACCTATTCAACAAGAATGCATGTGCTGCCATGCTTGCTCCTGAACTTACTGAACCTTGAGTACCAGTAGATGTAAAACCTGTCTGAGGAGTAAATGGAGTACGAAAAGGTGGAAATGTAGTTATAGGTTCAAGTTGAACAACTATAGTAGATATATTTCTAAATAATGAGAAAGAAACAGACTCTAAATATGGTTCTTAACAGTTGGGTTCTTGAAATGAAGTGGATGTAAAAGGTAGCTCTTGGTCAATAAAGGGTGAATGTTTAGATGAAAGATGTGTTGAACTGTTGCCAGGTGTAGACAGTGTAGGACTTGGTGTAAATGGAGTTTTTGGCCTTCCAACCCTCTTGGAAACTAGTCTCTCAGGGTCTGAAAGGGCTTGAGCTTTTTGTTGTGAGGTATCTGACCTCGTATGAGGCCTATTTGAAGCCAGAGTTATTGTTTTCTGTTCAATACAGCCAAATATTCCCTCCTCAACAACCAGAGCAAAATATTAAAAACCCAGGGAAAAAATGTTCTTGATTTCGGTTCCCCCGGCAATGACGCCAATAATGTTGTCCCTTAAGAAACCAATTTCTTGGTTGTGTAGAAATTGTGCTTAAGACATTAATTTTTATTATTCATGTCACTTATTTGTATGATGTATCCTCAAGTGAAGGGCCTGAAGGACCTGACTTTTAACCCTTAATATTTAGCTGATATGAAAGTCTCAGAATGCCATATGATGCTGAATATAAATGTTGAGTGAAGAATTCTTTGAGAAGTTAGAGACAATATGTTGTTTTTCACAGAAACTATTATCTGTAACTTAGAACAAATGTAGAAGTAGGGACTTTAAATATAGGAGCACTCTTTTAAGGAATTTTAACTTCATTCACGTAAGTAAAAAAATATCTGCAGCTTCATTACCATACTTATAGAAAGGAAGACACATGATGACACATAACAGAGAAATTACAAAATCATACCCAACAATGTGTGGAAAACTCCTGATTCTTTCATTAATCATCAGTTTATCAAGAATACAATAGCATAGTCTCCAGGTTCTTCAAAATTCAAACCTTTTTCTTATAATTTTGCCTCTTTGTATACATCATGGGACAGTTGGTAACTACCAAAACTGTCAAACCGATTAACTACCTCCTAACTAGTTAAAGTAAAATTCATTACAAAATATTACATTGGAGGGTAAAATACACCTCATTCTTCTCAAGAAAACAAAATAACAAGAAGTAACAGAAATTAGAGTATGATTGGTGATTGTTGCTCGTTGTTTGAGTATGTGGCTTGAGTATGTGGTCCTGTTGATGCATCTTTGGTCTTCTCTATCATCCACTCCTTGCACTTTCACCATAATGGTACATTTGACTTTGGTGCTTCCTCTAACTTATCAAGTGCTATTCTACAAGATGTGATCCTACCATAAGTAGGCTTGTTAGTAAACAGAGTCTTCACCATCCAAAGAAGCTTAAAATCTTTTTTCAAGTAGTTCACAATGGTGGCTCCTTTTAATATTGTTGTCTTTTCATGAGTGTTATCAACTTTGCTTTTTGCCTCAACCAGCAAAGTCTCATATGTTTTCCATGGCAGCAAGTTTCCCTGTAGATCCCAGCAAGAAGGAAGTCCAACCCTAACCCTTTTATCAAACAAGATATTAAACTTTGAAATTGCTTCCTTCATCTCCTTTATCTTCTTCTCAGCAGTAATCCTGTAGATGTTTCTAACAATCATTTTATTAAAATCAATTGCACATGATGTTTTGTCTGGCATGTCATGTTCCTTCAACTCTGCAGTAGATTTAGAGTTAATGAAATCTATCATCCTCTTTGCAAACTTTGATCTATCTAGATCTTTTTTCTTATTTTTAATGACCACCTCTTCCATATCCCGAACTAGTGTTTTTTCTTCAGATATAATCAGAAGAATCTCCCAAATACCCCTAATAACCTCAATGACTTCATCCCATAGGATTTCTCTAGCTTGAATCAAAGACATATAGCCCTTGATTTTCTCCTTTAGCCTTTTGATTCCATCTTCAGCCTTCAGGAGATCTTCCTTGTACTTCGTTGCACTATCTTTCTCCCTTCTTGCTCCTTCTTCACTTAAATCCAATTGTTGCAAGCTATTTCCAATTCCCTTTGGGATTTCTTTACATCATGTTCAACCACTTTAAGCTCTATTCCCATTTGTAAAACCTATTTTGCTAGATCATATGTGTTGGCTGGCATTACTATTGTACAAACATGAGTGTCCACCTGTCGTTGCAGCTTGTCCAAAGATTCTTTAAGTAAAGAAACTTCTTCAATCTTCTGCAACACATCCTATAGGAGATTTTCCTTTTCATTTTCTACTTCAGCGATGGGATGCTCACCTGTAGGTAGATTCAACTTCTTTTTCAAAGCCCCAATCTTTGACTTGGCAGATTGCAATAATTTCTGAACAACAGGTTGGTCATCAGGATTGACACCTACTTTAATGATAATCTTCTTTAGCTCATCCACCTGAGCATTCAAAGCTCTGGAGTTGGCTTTCTCCAACTTTAACTGCTGAATCACCTTATTTAGCATTTTTTCTGCCTTGACAACTACTGCATTTGTCTTATGTAGATCATTTACGATCAATTGCCTAGTTTGCATATGCAAATTGATCTTGTCAAGCATTGGAAGCTTGTGAGTGTCAACAGTTAAATTCAAAGTCTTGAAATTGCTAGTAGACCCCACTGATATTTCCATAGGATGAGAAAAAGAAATTTTGAGTTGGCTCTTCTCCAAATCCATGACAAATAGCAATCTGGTTTGTTCAAGAGTTACCTGAGACCCAGCTTGAGCCTCCATAGTTAACTTCATCTTCTAATTTCTCTCAGCTATCTGAGAAAACATACTTTGAATTAAAGGAACCTGATCATGAACAGGTTCTTTGGAAGATGGGGAAGCAGGGGCACCTTCTGTCTCTCCTAACTGAATCACCAAACCAGGTTGTGCTGAAGACATTACATCCTGAAGCTTGGTCCTTTTTTCTGCTTCAGATTCTTCCTCATCCAGATCAATAATTTCCTCTCTAACCCTCTTGACCTCTTTTCTATAATGTTAGGGGTTTCAATCTCTGTCCCGTGAGTGTTTTGCAAACCTCGATTTGCTAATTTCTCTGTTTCAGGTCTACTTTCATGTACAAAGGTTGAATAACCATTCTCCAGTCTTATTTTTGAAATAATTTGAAATTCCTATTGCAGAAGTGCTTTTAGAAGTCCAAAATTGTGGAGGAGAGCAGCCCTTAATTACATTCTGCAATCTATCATTTATAATATTTTCAAAAGTATTTTTGAGAAAAAAGTTTGTTGAAGAAAAATCTGTCCAATCCAATTCTATTTGCCTAAAAATTCAATCTTTAATCGCTGGAGCATTCTCATTGATTGAGATCTTTTTCTCCATATCTCTTCTACTGTTTTCCTGCAAAAAGAAATCAAAATAAATTAAGTTGCAACAATAAAATTAAAATATCATTTCTTGCATTTAAAACAAATCCAATCAAATTCAATTAAATAAATAATTGAAAATAAAATATAAGCTTTCTATTGATGCCTGGGATGGTTTAAAAGGCCAAAGACATCATTTGACGAATGGATCTGCAATTAGAAGAGGCTTAAGCAAATGAAAATGAAGAAAATAAAATTCAGAAAATTAATTTTGTTTAAAAATTCGGAGCTTAATCTTCTGCCTGATTTTCGACCCAATAAATGACCAAATCTATTAGTGAAACCTCCTCAAAAATGTTCTCCTTGATTTTATCTTTCCAAAGAGCTGCCCTAGGCCTCATTTGACCAAGTAAAACTCAATCTATGAGCCTCCAAAGTTGATGAGTAAAATCTGACATAAATCTGGAATTTTTGTTGCTGCGTTAAAAAAACAGAATTTTTAATTAAAAATCTAATCATAAATTAAACTCTAATTATCTAATAGTTAATTCTAATTTAATTGTTAATTATGAACTAAACTATTTATTTAATAAACTGTTATTAATTAATCTAACTAATTAATATAATTAACTATTTATAACTAATTAATATCAATCTAAATAATATTTTAATTTTATTTTAATTTAATTTAATTAATTAAATTTTGTATATTAATTAAATTAATTAATATAAAATTTATTATTTAAATTAATAAATATTAAATTTAATATTAAAATAACCCTATACTATCTTCACTCATTCACTCATGTATGAGTGAGTCTTGAAACTCAAAAACAAAACCAAAGTTTTTAAACTTATTCTTTTTTATTCTTTAAGGATTAGCAATGTCCCGATTAAAACTTTCGATCTGATCAAAAGCCTCGATGCGATCGAATTTTAATTTAATTGTTAATTATGAACTAAACTAATTATTTAATAAACTGTTATTAATTAATCTAATTAATTAATATGATTAACTATTTATAACTCATTAATATTAATTTAAATAATATTTAAATTTAAATTTAATTTAATTAATAAATATTAAATTTAATATTAAAATAACCCTATACTACCTTCACTCATTCACTCACGTATGAGTGAGTCTTGAAACTCAAAAACAAAACCAAAGTTTTTAAAAATTTTCTTTTTTACTTTTTAAGGATCGGCGATCGGCCATCAGCATCGGGGAAGGATGGTGTTCGGGGGTTAATAAAGATGTGTCTTGATTAAAACGTCTGATCCAATCAGAAGCACCAATGCGATTGAATTTTTTTTTATTATTTTTAATTTTATATATATTTTATATTTTAAATTTTAATTTAATAAAATTAATCATATTTAATATATTAATTAATTTAAAATTTAATATTAAACATCAATTTTTTTATTTTGGTTTTATTTTTTAATGAAGTTTTAATTAAGTTATGAAATTATTTAAACTACAGTTATTAAAAAAATAGAAATAAACTATAACCACTTTGCCATTTTGATTTTTCGAGATTAGTAATTTATTTGAAAATTAGAATAAATTACTGAAATACCAATGCTTAGTAATAACTAACTATGAGTTAATATTTAAAACAAATGCATTATTAAACTAATATATTTACAAAAAAATGGAATATTGTACATTTTATGCATTTTTAACCCAAGCGACATAAATGATTAGACTTCAAAGGAGTGTCGTTTATGAACAAATTGACCAAATGAAGGGAAACAAGCGTCAATGGGAAGCTTATAAAAAATCGATTTTAACAAAGCAATCAAAACAAGAATCCAAAGAAAATGAAAAATTAACAAAAGCGTAGGATAATCAACTAAATAAAAATCCTAAAAGGTGTTGAGCCAAAATTTTTATAGAAATGGTCCCCATTATTTGAAATAAACAAATCAAAAAGGGGGGTTGTGTTTTTACCACAACAATGGTGACACACGAGAGAAGAACCAGTTATCTCTGTTTGATATGAATGAGATTTTCCTAAAATTAAAGTAAAAATAATTAAAGAAGAAAAAATTATTTTTTGGAATGCTTGACTAGGTTCATTAATCTGAATAAAAACAAAAATCATCTAACTGTAATTTTTCTTAAAAATTTTCATAAATTAAAATATTTCGAAACTCTATATCAATCATTAATTAGTTGTAGAGATAAAGCAGGGGTCACTTTACAACTTAGCTTTTAAAATATACTCACTTGTCACAAGTAGAGCCACTACTGCCAGCAAACATCTATTGTCTCGACAGAGTTACCTTTTAATCATGAATGATTCAGAATCCCATCAATTTAAGAATTATTGACCTAGAGATAAATCCATTTATATATGTTTATTTTCTTTTGAATTCTATTTTTTTTCTTAAAAGCCATTGTCCTGGTTTGGTAGCCAGATAGTTGACAATGCCATTCACTAGTTATAATTGGACTGAACAAGTTGGCTCGTAATTAGACCCTTTGTCTTATAATTGTTTGCAATCATAAGCCATTACCCTGGTTTGTTTAGCAATGTTGGTAATGTCAACCTATTTTTCACCTATGATCATGGTAAGCAGGCTCATGATGAGACCTCTTATCTTTTAAGTTTTAAATATATTTTTGGATTACACTCTAAAAAATAACACTTTTTTGGACAAGGAGAATCATTGACTCCTTAAAAGTTAAGAATGACAACTTCAGAGTTAAAGGTGCTTTGTTGTAAAGTGTCTTTGCTTGGTTAAAAATAACTTTTCTTGACTGATAATAGAACTTTGAAAGATCTTAATAAAATAACGAAATCTCAAAATGATTACAATTTTGATGAAAAAAAAAAATTCAAATGTTATGATACTTTGTCAACTTCTCTTGTTTTGTAATCTCTTCCTTAAGTATGTCTACCTTTATAATAAGAAAATCAAACTTTGTTAATAGATTTAAGAAAAAGCTAATAAGTGATTATTAACAATTTTTCCCTATGTATGCCAACTATTGTTTGATAACAAGAAGGCCTTCCATATAAATCATAGCAAAGTCACCAAAATCAAAACTAAAAACCAAAGTAAAAGAATTCTTAAGCCAAAGTGAAAAAAGAAATCAGTAAACAAAAATAAAAATGAAGAAATTTGAAAAATGAAAGGAAAATCCAAGTTTTCAAATACAAACTTTAACAAGAATGTTCATATCATTGTCTCAACAAAATGAAGTAAAAGAAAATAATCATGTAATCATTCCTTCCTATGTCGAGATTCAGATAAATTTTACCTTGCAGGATTGTAAGCGTTTTAGAGTTCAGATAGCAGTGATGATAAAATTCAACAATAATGAAAAAATTTTGTCTGGTGTCAATCTTCTTGTTTCAAAGCATCATCTTAATCATTTTCTAAAAAATGAATGCTTAAAGAAACAGATTAAAGGTTCAGAAACTTCCTAGTGTAGTTGTTTCAATGAAGATTATCGTTGCTTCTTGAAATAAAACCAGGAGAAGAGTATAGGACTTCGAAAATATGATCTGGCCGAGAATTGAAAGCTTTTATGAAGAGCTGCAAAACAGATTTTTATATCAGCATAATTTAAAAACAAAAATGAAACTAAAGTAACAAAACAGAAATTAATGAAAGTGGATACATGAATCTTACCATTGGATGATTGCATTTGATCTTACTTGAAAGGTATCAGTTTCTCCAAACTAGCTGACTTTTTATTTTAGTTAATATTAAAAACATGAAGAAGTCAAACTAACCAAAATCCTATAACCCAAAATCATTATTTATTTTATTTAAACTAAAGCAAGTAAAAAAATGTAAAAAGGGAATGCTTTGTGTTCAAGAGAATCGAAATTAAAACAAATGCATCAGAAATGAGAATGAGAATTTGCAGTAATGAATGTTTCTCAAAATATTATAAGTTTCATATAAACTCCATGATTTTTATAAATTGTCCAGAATTAAGACCAAATCCAAGATAATGAAATTTAAATATGAAGATAGAAAGGTCTTGAATTTCTTATTAAATTATGGAATTATATATTTAAAACTGAAATGTATGAGAAATCGAAATGATTTGAATATGCTGCAAATTTGTCATCAATCATTTTCTTACCATAATGGTTACCCAAGATTGTTTTAAATTAACACAATGCCTTATCGGATGATTCGCATTGCATGTAGAGGCATGCGTTGGAGTTTATCGTATCGGGGGTTGTAATGGAAAATTGCCGATATGAGAACATGCGATGAGAATATGTGCGATGAGATGGAGTGATCACACCATTGAAGAAATGTTATATCGGGGATTGGAATAGCCACATTGTGCTTCGCACATCGCACAACGTACATTCGGAATTGTGATATGAGCATAAAAATGCAATGAAGCGATAGAGAAATCGGCATATCAGAATATTGAAAAATAGTCATGTTGGAAATGCCAATATGATTCTTGCGATAGCGGCGATGTGATGGATGACGTGGCTCTCGGCAATTGGCAATCTTAAGTACACGATGTAATATTCTTGATACACCAATATGCGATGAAGAATGGAACTAATGGATTTATTATGACCATTTAATATCATATCAGATCTGAGACATCAGTACTTTTTTAAAATTATGCCCTTACCATTATTGCGATCAAACGTGATATTTCTTATGAACTTGATTTAACTTTCATATCGGGTCCAAAATTATGTGTACATCACAATATTGGTAAAGTCGATTCTTGGAGATTGGTGATTCAAGATAATGGAAGTATATTCAACTAAAAAAAACTATGATATGTGAAACGCGATATAGCATTTTATGAAAGAATGATTGAGGTAACACATCAGAGGTCTTGCATTGTTGACCAAATGATTGTGATATGGATGATGCAATATCATAATGAAATAATTGACGAAGATGAGCGGGATGGGAATATTGCGAATATATATTCACTGTAGTATCAACAATATAAAAATCAAGTTGAAATGTCTCTGATATGAATCCTATGATACTATTTTAAATTTCACTTGAATTTTCTAATCACTGAAAGGAAAGCTAAAGAATGCTCAAATTCTAATGAATCACAAATAAAATTTCACTGAACCTGTTGCAAATTTGAAATGGGTTTGCTGCTTACTTCAAGTTTTGAAAACAAATGAAAACCTGCAAATAAAACAGAACAAGAATATAAAATAAAATAAGGAAAAGAGAAACTAATAATAGATGAAAATAAAAATGTAAATGCGTACTTGGAAAGAAATTGTCTATAGATTTTAGCTCGTGAATCTTCCAATTCTCCCTTCGATCTATCAAAATTCTGGCTTTGTTCAAAATCACCTCATTATTTATTCTAAATTAGAGTGGGCAATCAAGCTAAAGGAAATCAATTATTTATGTTCAGGAAATCTGAAATTCATAAAATTCGCCAGAAATAAATATGAAAATATACTTCCCTTTTGAATTGTAACAACGATTTATTACCTCCGCTCATTCCGAATTAACTTGAGAAAAATATTTATTGTTATAGTGATTAATAATGCCTTTAGTAAATAAATATAATGCAACATCAGATAATAAACTAAAGATCAGAATGGGATAAAGCCACTCATTCTGGAGGAATATCAACACAGATTTGAATGTGTGCACACAAAAAATGGACACCCTTAAGGTCATTTTAACAAATTTCAAGGAAGATAATATGAACTTCACGTGATTACAGCGAAAGGTTATACTGACTAATAATGATTGAATTGGAATTAATCTTATAATATACAGTCATATATTTCATGGGGTAATGAGATCATGAAGCTTTATATCCTCAAAAAATTTAACAAATAAATTTCAGAAAAAAAAAAAATTCTTATAAGGATATTTTGAAATGGAGAAAAGTGGCTTTGAGGTGATTGGTGCCAAGTACAAACTCAATTGAATTTAGTCAAGAGACTATTCAAAATAGGCAGAGTAGAAGTATTGCTGCAATAGATTTTGATTTAAAAATGGGAAGCAAGAATTAGAAATTTTCTAATGAGAGGCAAATATTTCCTTGAACATGTATATGATATGAGAAAGGTTGATTGCTTGCTTTATTTTTTATCTGCAGCACTATTAAGAATAAATTAACTACATAAAACAAACAAGCTAAATTAATTCTACTCTTATTCTAACCATATACATGAAAATGACTAGGTATAGTCATATTTCCAATGTAACCATTCTCACATTTTTATTCCTGCATATATGTACAGTTCAAATGTTAGTAATAAAAATACAAATCCAATTGATCTAAGAAAATTAAATATGTAAGTAGAATTTACTATTATTGTTAGCAACTTAATTAAAACCTATTTCTCTTGAAATTTCCTTTCCAATTGAATAGCAATTAGATCATAGAAATCTGGATGTATTTCTATTAAGGATTGGAAAATGTTCAAAAAAGGAGATGACAGGCCAGATTGTGGATATGAGCTTTTAAATTCAAAGGCCTGGAAAAAATTGTTAGTGTTATGTGTGAGTGTTAAATTATTAACAATCTTCCATGAATGAAAACTTTCCAAATAATTTTCAAATGAGTTAATGAAAAATAGATAGAAATCTGTTAGATATAATGAAATATTATTAATTGAATTGGATTGTTGACCATATTGCAAAAATATATTTTCTTGTTGACACTGTCTTTGAGAAAATAGAAGCTTTTGATGTTCATGATTATAATATGAAATTCAATTTCCCAATAGGACAATGCATCAATTAAGTGTTTACTATTAAAGTGCTCAATATGTCAGCGTAAAGTGT
The DNA here is from genome assembly GCA_031772625.1 of Pinus tabuliformis. NCBI lineage: Eukaryota > Viridiplantae > Streptophyta > Pinopsida > Pinales > Pinaceae > Pinus > Pinus tabuliformis. The sequence goes on from CM062808.1 coordinate 473,260,686, forward strand.
CAAAAAATATATCAAAAATAAAATCAGAAAATAAATCTAAATTTGAAAAAAATAAGTGTAAAAGAAAAAATAAAATGAGATCACTATTGGTACAACTGATGTTAGAGCACAATTGGGATTGTTTTGAAATAATTTCATTTTTCACAAGGACTGGGAAGAATAATGGAATTTGAATAATTGTCAATTCCAACATGTGAATTAGAAAGAAAATTATGATTATGAGTAGGAATGAGAGCTTGATCATGATATAAATCATAAATTGAAATGTTTTCTCCAATAGTGAAATTATGAAGATAATTTTTTGCTTTAGAATGAAGAATGGTTGGAATAATTTTTAAATTGAAATGTTCCTCATTCTTAGATGTTATTTGAATTTTATCATGAGGATTCTCTTGAGAAGAATAGAAATCAACATCCTCAATGTCAAAGTAATTATCATAAAAAACTTCACAATATTTTCTGAAATTCCCTTCAATCTCGTCCAATATATCAAAACAAGGAAAAATAAAAATTTCATGTTCATTAATGGAAAAAGAATGATCAATAATTTTTTATTTTTCTTGATAAAAACTTATTGGTAATTCATTTAGATCATCCTATTTATTTTATGAAATATCATTAATACCAAGAGGGAAAAAATTACCATCATTAAAAATATCAATATAAAGGGAAAAATATGAATATGAAATAATGGAATTAAAAATGTCTCTGTTTGAGAACTCTTGTACCTTATACTCATTGTAAATTTCATATTGTATATCATTTCTTTGTGTACTCACACTTTCTTGAAGAAGGTTGTTTTGCTGCTCTGATTTCAGCTTTTGTTTATCATGGAAAAATTCAGAAATTTGTACAGCAGTTTGCATTTTATTATTTACTTTGATTGTTCCTTGCACTTGTTGATTTGCGATCTGATTTTCTGAATTTAATGCAAAGTAATTTTCAGATTTCAAGACAACTCTTTCTCCAGAATTTGTTGTTGTTGTCTTCTTGCACTTGGATAGAAATGTTTTCCAAGCTTTGTGAGGCTACTTCATCAAAATTTATTTTCGCACCCATATTGGAATTCTCATATATGGTGGAAGGGAATGGAACCAAGCTTGAACTAATTTCATATGGATTGGGAATGGGAAGAAGGGAGGAAATATGTTTAAGCCAATCTAGTGATTTTTCTTCTGTAGGTTTATCTTCAACTTTAAATCTTAAACAATTCAAATGAAATCGAATATTAAAATCTCTAACAGACTCATTTTCAAATCTTCGTAGATATTCAATTTCATCACATACTTGTTCATAATCATAGCTGTCAAATTTACAAATGAAAATTGTAACAAATTGATCCCAACTATGAATTGAGGCAATCGGAAGAGTTCTACACCAGTTTCTGGCTTTTTTTGCAAATGTGAGAGTAAAAATTCTACATAAAATGCCTTAATCAATTCCTTGAAAATCATAATTTTAAACTTTTTGAATAAATTGAAAGACATGATTGAAAATAGAAGAATTTCTCTTACCATTGAACTTTGCCTGAGAAAAGAGTCTTACCACTTCGAGTGGAGTATCGGAAGATGTGCATCCATGGATACAACTCCAAATTGAAAGTTTAAGAAGAGCCATCATGATTTAAATAAAATGTTAAATTGAAAAGACCCCAATAGACAACAAGTCTCAGGCCCTCCTTCTAGTGCCAAAAGTGTTGAGGGCCAAAAATGCCTGCCTCAACATTGGGGAATAACCACCCGGTCTGGACCTTAAAGTAGCTCTTTTTCCATTTGAAGTGGTGGCTCTGACTAGTTTAACTAGGTCCAGTTACCTTCTCCCTATTGCTATTGGTTTATGATGTATCTTTAACTACCAATAGACAGGGATAACAAATCACTTCTTCTTGCTGATCAGACAAGAGAATGACCCTTAAGTTGATTTGGGTTCAGCCAAGCCACAACTAAGATTTTGCCTCTCTTAGAAAAAGACTTAAATGAATGTAGAACTTAATCTAAATGAAAACTTATTCTATAATGCAAGCAAAAAAAACTAATCTTAATCCTATCTTAATTAGGCAGATATAGATCTAACCCAACTAAGAGCAAGATAATTAAATGATAAGGATTTAAATATGTCTGGCTTTTAGTTAATGTCAAGCTAACGAAGTAGTTCAATTAACTGGCATTTGTGAATACCAAAACACATCCTATTGAGACTTCTTTAACTGATATAATAAACCAACAACATTTTGGAAAGTAATTCACAAAAATGATATTGATTATCAAATCAGTAAATCCAATAATTAAACATAATATGCAAAAATAGTTCACAACACATTACTATTTAATAAATCAGTTTTATAAAACAGATTTCTGAGTAAATAGTTACTCAAAAATCAGAATTTAATCCATAAGAGTAGAGATATACAATAACAACATTGAGACAACTTACCCATATTGACAAAAGTGCACAAACATGAATGAAATGACACATTCCTGTTATCATAAAAATGAAACTAGTATTTGAAACAGTGGTATTAGAAATACAAATTTATTGCATCCATTTCTCCGACCTTGGTCTCCAACAGTCCTTTACATTGCTTGAACTTCTGTTTTCAAAGCTAGAGCCACAATAGTGCAAACTCTGTCCATCATACATAATTCAATATACAAAATAAAAATCCTCAATAATCCCCAGATTTGATATTTTCTCTCCTCCCTCCTACAACTCTAAATTCCTATTGCAGAAGTGCTTTTAGAAGTCCAAAATTGCAGAGGAGAGCAGCCCTTAATTACATTCTGCAATCTGTCATTTATAATATTTTCAAAAGTATTTTTGAGAGGAAAGTTTGTTGAAGAAAAATCTGCCCAATCCAATTCTATTTGCTCAAAATTCCAATTTTTAATTGCTTGAACATTCTTATTGATTGAGATTTTTTTCTCCATATCTCTTATACTATTTTCATGCAAAAAGAAATCAAAATAAATTAAGTTGCAACAATAAAATAAAAATATTATTTCTGGCATTTAAAACAAATCCAATCAAATTCAAATAAAATATAATCTTTCTATTGATGTTTGGGATCGTTTAATTGGCCGATAATATCATTTGACGAATGGATCCGCAATTAGAAGAGGCTTGGGCAAATAAAAATGAAGAAAATAAAACTCAGAAAATTGATTTTGTTTAAAAATTCGGAGCTTGATCTTTTGCCTGATTTTCACCTCAATAAATGATTAAATCTGTTAGTGAAACCTCCTCAGAAATGTTCTCCTTGATTTTATCTTTCCAATGAGCCGTCCTGGATCTCATTTGGCCAAGTAAAACTCAATCTACAAGCCTCCAAAGTTGATGAGTCAAATCTGACATAAATCTAGAATTTCTGTTGCTGAGCTAAAAAATCAGAATTTTTAATTAAAAATCTAGTCTTAAATTAGACTCTAATTATCTAATAATTAATTCTAATTTAATTGTTAATTATAAATTAAACTAATTATTTAATAAATTGTTATTAATTAATTTAACTAATTAATATTAATCTAAATAATATTTAAATTTAAATTTAATTAAATTTTATATATTAATTAAATTAATTAATATAAATTTATTATTTAAATTAATAAATATTAAATTTAATATTAAAATAACCCTATACTACCTTCACTCATTCACTCACGTATGAGTGAGTCCTGAAATTCAAAAACAAAACCAAAGTTTTTAAACTTATTCTTTTTTACTTTTCAAGGATTTGCGATCAGCAATGGGGAAAGATGGTGTTTCGGGGTTAATAAAGATGTGTCCCGATTAAAACCTCTGATCCGATCAAAAACCCTGATGCGATCGAAATTTATTTTATTATATTTTATTTTATATATATTTTATATTTTGATTTAATAAAATTAATCATATTTTATATATTAATTAATTTAAAATTTAATATTAAACATCAATTTTTTTATTTTGGTTTTATTTTTTAATGAAGTTTTAATTAAGTTATGAAATTATATAAACTACAACCACTAAAAAAAACTACAGCCACTTTGCCATTTTGATTTTTCGAGATTAGTAATTTATTTGAAAATTGGAGTAAATTACTGAAATCCCGATGCTTCATGATTTGACTGTATAAGTAAAAAAATGAAAAATGTTAGTAATAACTAACTAGGGGTTAATATTTAAAACAAATGCATTATTGAACTAATTTATTTACAAAAAATGGAATATTGTACATTTTATGCATTTTTAACCCAAGTGACATAAATGATTAGACTTCAAAGGAGTGTCATTTACGAACCAGTTGACCAAATGAGGCGAAACAAGCGTCAATGAAAAGCTTATAAAAAACGATTTTAACAAAGCAATCAAAACAAGAATCCAAAGAAAATGAGAAATTAACAAAAGCGTAGGATAATCAATTAAATAAAAATCCTAAAAGGTGTTTAGCCAAAAAATTTATAGAAATGGTCCCCATTATTTGAAGTGGACAAATCAAAATGGCGGGGTTGTGTTTTTACCACAACAGGATCATGCACTACTTTCCGGGCATGGAAGTATGGCAAGGTGATGGGGAATTGTTTGTCTCTCAGGGAAAGTATGCAAACGAGATACTCAGGAGGTTATACATGGAGAGCAGTAAACCCATGGAGACTTCTCTAGCAGGTAGCTAGAGGAAGGAGGATGCTACTTCGGATGAAGTAGTGGAAGCTATTGTTTACAGGTAGCTTGTGAGTTCACTCATGTATTTGGTGAACACACAACCGAATATGTATTATGCAGTTAACCAGCTTAGTAAAGCGATGGCTAAGCCTACCAAGCTATAATGGAAGGTGGTAAAGCATATATTGAGATACCTTAAAGGCACTACTTAGTATGGATTGTGGTACATACGGACGGAGGGAGTGAAGCTTAAAGGCTTCACTGATGCATATTTGGTAGGGAGTCCATCCGACAGGAAGACAAGATGAGGAGGGATCTTCAGTATTGGATCAACAGTTATTTCTTGATACAATAGAAAACAAAGATCGGTTGCACTTAGTTCGGAAGAGGAAGAGTACATGGCTTCAAGTCAAGCATCATGTGAGGCCATCTAGATGAGGAAGATTCTGGTTGGTTTGTTTGATCAACAGATGGATCCAACTGTGATTTAATGTGATAATCAGAATTGTCTCAAAGTCTCTTAAAATCCAGTATTTCATGATCAGTCCAAGCATATTGATATCTGATATCATCATCTTCGAGATTGTGTATTGAGACGGATTATGTTGTTGGAGTACATTCCCACAGAGGAGAAAGATGTTGACATTTGGACAAAGGCATTGTCAAGATGTAAATTTGAGTTTCATAGAGACAGGATCGGGGTAGATGATAATCCATTTCTTGTTGAGAGGGAGTGTTGAGAAATGGCAACAAGAAAATCCAATTTAATTTGTCCTTGAATTAAATTGTGAATTAAAATCGAATTCTATTCCCATAGCAACTTGTAAATAGTTAATTAAGTTTACTTGACTTAATTGACTTAGGAATTTCGAGTTGGAAGTCTTTTTGCAGTCATGTATGTGTGATCCTTAAATTTTAGGGGTCCAGGATGAGTTTATTTGAGTTCTAATAAGATAACTTTTTTTTTTGTAAACTTAGGCATTCCTCTTTCTATATTACGATAACAGAAACTTACAGCAAACTACTGATCATGTGGCAAATCTTGTTGGCATTATGATACAAGTGTTGTCCTTGATGGCAAATCACACTGATGACAAATCATAGTGCAGAAGGATAGCAACAAGGAATTGATGATCAGTCTACAAGTATGAAGAAAAATATATACACGCTGGTTCGCTATATACCAAGTCGCGTGTACACGCCGGTTGGCTTCAGTAAAAGCGCGTGTATGTGGAAAACTTATCTTTGGTCCACGACGGTTATTCCTTGGAAGTTGTGCCTATGGTTTTGCACCTTGGTGTCTCGACGGACGTGTTGATCCCTAGTTTTTGAAGTTGATGGTATTGGATTTCTATGGTTTTGGCTCTTGGTATTGAACAAGGCCTAAGGCTATATAAGGAGAAGGAAATCATTAGGCAAGTGTATCTGAAAAGTCTTGAATATCTGATGAAGTATTAGATCCAGTATGCAGGTTATTGGTTGATGATGTATTGCTTGATCTGAGCTAAGGAGAGATCTCATCGGTTGATGGAGAACAAGATCTAAGGAGAGATCGGGATCAAATGGTTTGAAATGAACTATCTTTATATGGTTGATTATGCGTATTTCTAGATCTACATACTGACGCAATGTTATGTTCTGGGTATAACTGATGTCTGGTACAGCTGCAAGTTATGAAAAATTATTTTTAGATCTGTACGCAGGTTGTCTTCGGTAAAGCCGCGTGTATACGCAGGTTGCCTTCATTGAAGTAGCATATATCTTTTGGAGCTTGATTTTTGGGTTGCAGCTGGGTCTGACTGTTATTGCAGAGTTTTGTAGTCTGCTCTGTGTTCTGGTGACTGGGTTTGACAGGGTTTCATTGGTTCAGTGATTGTTGGTTGTTTTGTAATCTGCTATGAAAGTTGAATGAACTGTGGTCTTCAGATTGTAATGTTGTGCTTCAGGAATATCCAGTCTGAAAATGCATGAAAGGTGGTACCTGAAGGAAAGAAGATTGTAGGACAGCACCTACGTACTAGTATCTTAGCTAGTACAAGAGAAAAGGGGGTTGGAGCTACCTTCCAAGAAAGTTTGGAGAACGAGAGAAGGTTGAAGCCTTCAGCAGGTTGTAGCCTGCGTACTGGTATAAGGCTGCACCAGTACAAAAGATTGTAAACTGAAGTTTCATATTAAATAAAGATAGAGACGACTTGCAGCAGGTGGTTTTCACCCACATTGGGTTTCCACCTTATATCATGGTGTTCATGTGTGTGTTTTTTGTGTGATGATCTGTTCTGTTATACTGCACCTATTTTACTATCATGGTTAATAATGTCCTGATGCATTTACTGAAGATAAGCTATTGAATCATAAGTTTTATTGTTATACGCTGGTTGCTTTAGACAAAGTTGCGTGTATACGCTGTTTCACTTAACTGAAGTTGCGTATATGTTTCTGAGCATAAAATGAAAAAAAAATTCTGATAATACTGATTCACCCCCCCCTCTCAGTATTATTTCCAACAATTGGAATCAGAGCAGGTCCTTCAGAGAAACTTGATCGCTTGAAGGTAGATCATTCATCATGAGCAACTATGAGAGAGAAGCATCAATCAGGCCACCGGTTTTTGATGGGACAAACTTCAATTATTGGAAGGTAAGAGTTACTGCCTATCTTCAATCTCTTGGTACAGAAGTTTGGGACATTGTAGAGATAGGATACGCTTTTCCTTCAGCTACTCCTACAGATGCAGCCAAGAAAAAGAAGTATGAAACAAATACAAAAGCAGTCAGTACCCTTCTAGGGTGTATATCCCAATCGGAATTCATGAAGGTAATGCACTATAAATCCGCAAAAGAAATATGGGACAAAATTGTCACGAGCTATGAAGGAGACGAACAGGTAAAGCGTGCTAAACTTCAAACTCTCAGGATTAAGTATGAGACTCTCAGAATGTATAATGATGAAAGTGTGGCTAACTATTTCCTTAGGGTAGATGAGATTGTTAATTGCATGAAAAACTTGGGTGAAGAAATAAAAGAGGCTATTGTGGTTGAAAAGGTTCTAAGATCATTGTCCCCTAAATTTGAATCTAAAGTGTCTACAATAGAAGAAAAGGAAAATCTATGAATTCTTACTATGTCTCAGCTTCACAGAATTCTAACTTCTTATGAAATGAGAAAAGGAGGTCCATCAGACAGAAGAGAAGCTGCTTTCAAGGCTTCGGGCAAAGAAGATTATTATGAAGCAAGTCACGTGCCAGAAGATGAAGAAGAAGAATCAAATTTTGTCAGAAATCTTCAAAGGGTTTCTGGAAGGTTCAGAGGTAAGTTACATTTTAAATGCTTTGCTTGTGGAAGAGTAGGTCATTATGCTGCCAAATGTCCTCACAAAGATAAGAATGACAAGGGAAAGGAACCTGTTAAATGGAACAAGAAACAGAATGAAAAGAAGAAAAGCTATTACACTCATGAAGATAGTGATGGTCTTTCAAATAGTGACGAAGATGAACAAGGTTATAGATATAAACTTCTAATGGCTTTTGAAGATGATGATTACATGGATGCTATAGATGTAGAAGGTTTTTATGAAGAAATGAATGATCTCAAAGTGTTCTTAGAAGATAAGAGTGCTATTATTGATTCTCTACAATGTCAACTAGCTGAAAAGGAAAAACATCTTGAAAAATTGGAATGTGAGATTGTTTGTCTTAGAAAGGAGATTGAGAAAACAAAAGCGATTAATCTTAAACTTGTTAAAGGATCTGAAACCTTGGATGAGATTATCAATGTGCAGCGATCTCCTTTGATCAAGACAGTTCTTGGATATAATGGAGATACATCTCAAGCATCTACCTCTAAAAGCTATCTTGATGCAGCAAGGAGAAGCGAGCAAAGGCCAAATAAAAGTCATCAGGTGAATCAAGGACAGTTTACCTCAAGAACAAATAAAGACCATCAAGAAATTTGGGGACAAACTGCCTTAAGGACAAACAAAAGCTACAATCAGCCCCAGGTAAAATCTTCCCAATTTGCTCCAAGAATGAATGTGAATAGAAGCTACAATCGGTTGGATGATAGATCTGATTATCGCAGAAGTTTCTTTAATGGCCAATGCTTTTCTTGCCATAACTTCGGTCACAAAGCAGCTCAATGTGTTGCCTACAAGACAATCATGACTAGAGAAGCTCAAAAGCAAGGGAGAATGATTGGAACCATGAAAAGGACTTATAACAACTTTTCAGTTCTTGAAAATGAAGTTGAATGCTCTATTTGTAATAACTTTGGTCATGAAGACTCTGAATGCAGGAGCAGGTTCCGGAAGACAACTCAGAAGGAACAAACCTCAAATGTCAGAACATGGAGAATAAATGAAACGCAACCAGAAATATGTGGGATAGCCTTTTATGCAGAAGGTCAAGAAAGTCTATGGTACATTGACAGCGGATGTTCGAAGCATATGACAGGGGACAAAGAAAAGCTTGAGTCATATACCGCATTAGAAAAGGGGAAGAAAGTTTCTTTTGGAAACGATATCTCTGCAGCCATAAAAAGTAAAGGTGTTGCTCCATTGAAAGAGAAGGTCAAAGCTGGAAATGTTTTGTATGTTGATGGATTGAAGCATAATCTTCTGAGTGTCAGTCAGATGTGCGATCAAGGAACAGAGGTAATATTTAGATCAAATGGATGTTGTGTTCGTGACCTTGATACAGGTAAAACAATGATCAAAGGAAGAAGGACTCCAAATAATCTATACATATTTGAAGAAGGACCACAACAATGCTATTTGAGCAAGGATGATTAACACTGGCTATGGCATCGGAGGTTGGGGCATCTAAGTTTTTCACAAATAAGGAAAGCAAGCAAATATCAGACAGTTCGTGGTCTTCCAGATATCAAAATTCTAGAAAACACTATATGCAAATCTTGTCAGTTTGGAAAGCAAACCAGAACTAACTTTCCAAAGAAGGAAGGATCAGCCAGCATACCTCTTGAGCTAGTCCATACAGATGTATGTGGTCCATTTAGGAAAAGGACACCTCGAGGAGAAGAATATTTGATATTATTCATTGACGATTTCTCCAGGTTTGTCTGGTTAGGGCTTATGAAGCACAAAGATGAAGCATTCGAAAAATTCAAATCCTTCAAAGCTTTGGCTGAAAAGGAATCAAGACACAAAATTAAGTGCCTCAGATCTGACAGAGGTGGGGAGTTTACCTCAAACGAATTTTTCGATTTCTGTGAAGAACATGGGATAAGAAGAGAATTCTCTACAGCTAGAACTCCTCAACAAAATGAGGTTGTGGAAAGAATGAACAGAACAATCCAACAAATGGCTCGTGCTATGCTTGATGAATCAGGTACTCCCGCAACTTTCTGGGGTGAGGCTGCACATGTTGCGGTTATTATTCTTAACAAAACAAATGTCCGAGTAAACAGCACTCAAACACCTCATGAGCTCTAGAGTGGTGAGACTCCTTCGGTGAAGCATTTCAAAATCTTTGGGAGCAAATGTTATATTAAGAATACTGATGAGCAACTTGGAAAACTTGAACTAAGAGTAGATGAAGGCATTCTTCTTGGTTGTTCTCCACATAGCAAAGCATACAAGTGCTACAACAAAAGACTTGGCAGAATTGTTGACATCATTGATGTAGTGGTTGATGAGAAGGGATATATTCCTAGGCAAGTTCATTATGAAGATATTGAAGAAGATGAAGGCTACCCTCAAAGGTAGAATGATGAAGAAGAAGAACCTCAAGAAGAACCTCAAGAAGAAGAAGAACCTCAAGAAGAACTAGAGGAGCAGACAAGAATAGAAGAGAAGACTCCATCCAGATATGTTCAAAAGAATCATCCAGAATCTTAGATTGTGGGGCAGAAAGAAGCAGGAATACAAACAAGAAGAAGAATTGCAGAAGCTTCAAGCTATTTGGCATTACTCTCTTCCACTGAACCACAAAATGTAAAAGAGGCATGCAAAGATGAATGTTGGGTCAAAGCAATGGATGAAGAACTTGAGCAGATCGAAAAGAACAATACTTGGGAATTAGTTCCTAGACCAAAAGATAAAAATGTCATAGGGACTAAATGGGTCTTCAAAAATAAATTGAATGAAAATGGAGAAGTAATTAGAAACAAAGCCAGACTTGTTTGTAAAGGGTATGCGCAGCAAGAAGGAATAGATTTTGAAGAGACCTTTGCTCCTGTTGCAAGACTTGAGGCCATCTGAATGTTCCTTGCTCTCTCAAGCTTTCAAAACTTCAAGGTATTCCAAATGGACGTGAAATCAGCCTTTCTGAATGGAGACTTAGAAGAAGAAGTATATATTGAGAAGCCAGATGGTTTCATTCTTGGGAATGATCCAAACCTTGTATGCAGATTGAAAAAGGCTCTCTATGGTCTCAAACAAGCTCCAAGGGCTTGGTACTATCGTTTGGACAAATATCTTCACAAACAAGGTTTTTCAAAAGGATCAGCAGATAGCAATCTCTATATGAAAGTTGAAAATAACAAATTGCTAATACTTGTTGTGTATGTAGATGATATTATCTTTGGTAGCAATGAAGAGGCTATGAGTCAGAACTTTGCCTTGGTTATGCAGAAAGAATTTGAAATGTCATTACTTGGAGAATTGACATACTTTCTTGGATTGCAAATCCAACAAAATGAAGGAGGTATTTTCTTGTCTCAAACCAAGTACCTCAAGCAGATCTTGAAGAAGTATGGCATGGAAGATTCAAAGCCAGTTTGTACCCCCATGGTTACAGGATGCAGCCTCAGTGCAAATGACGAATCAGCAGCAGTTCACCAACCCACTTATAGATCCATGATTGGGAGTTTGCTTTATTTGATAGGTACCCGACCAGATATTATGCATGCAGTAGGAATTGTTGGAAGATTTCAAGCCAACCCAAAGGAAACTCATCTTCAGGCAGTCAAAAGAATCTTCAAGTATCTTCAAGGGAACCAAAACTATGGCTTATGGTATCCTAGAGATACAGATCTCACTCTTCATGCTTACACAGATGCAGATTGGCCCAGAAGTGTGGATGATAGGAAAAGCACAAGTGGTGGTGCTTTCTTCATGGGTTCCAGATTAGTATCTTGGTTCAGCAAGAAACAAAGTTCGATTGCCTTATCTACAGCTGAAGCAGAATATGTGGCTGCGGCATCTTGTTGCACACAACTTCTTTGGATGATGCAGACCTTGCAGGATTTTCAAATCACTTGCACTCCACCAGTCTCTATCTTATGTGATAATACAAGTGCAATCAGCATTTCAAAGAATCCAGTCATGCACTCAAAGACCAAGCACATACCAATCAAGTACCATTTTCTTCGGGAACAAGTGCTTGAGCAAAAGGTCAAGCTGGAGTATGTTCCTTCTAAGCAACAAGTTGCTGATATTCTCACAAAACCACTACCCAGGGAAACTTTTGAATATCTCAGACAAAAGCTGGGAGTAGTTGATGCTTCATCCTGCTGTTGAAGCTTGTCTGTTCTACAGAAAAGTTGGTATACGCAAGTTACGTAAGGGATATCCGCGTATATACGCCGATTTATGCTGGGAAAGTCGCGTGTATGGTGTACGCGTGTTTCAGAAAGCATATCGGCGTGCATACACTGTTTTATGCAGGAGAAGTCGCGTATATGGAGTTCTGAACAGCAAGGGCAGACTCCAGTTGGAGAAGGTCTGAGATGGGTATGCCAGAATTCTTCAGGCACAGTTTCAGGGGGTGCAGCAGGCACAGGTTCAGGGGGAGCAGCTTAAAGTCTCATAAAGCATTGTTGGCATTTAGATGCTTTTGGTTCTAGTACACAACTTTGTTGGTTTCAGGAGAAGGAGCTCAGAAGGAAATCTTGGTTGCTGATCTAAAAGATGTGTATCAGATGCTGCTTATGACTTTCATAAGTCTTGGTCTAGATTTGTTGTCTCTATGTCATGTATCTCTTCTGTGATATCTCTTTTATGGTGTCAAGGTCATGTAACGGCCTATGTTGGTTTCCCCACTATGCCTGGGATGAATAATGTAATATAATTGGTTGTTTCTGATGTATCCCCTCTTGGTTGGGAGTATGGATGTATGTATTGAGTCTTTTGGTGATAAGAAGGTCCCTTATGGTGTATAAGTCTTGGTTCTTTTGATGAACATCTTTTGCAGATCTTGCCTACAGTCAGAGGGAGCATGTTTCAGCACAACCAAGCAAAGATATCAGCATGTACTCAGGGGGAGCACAGCCCTTTTCCCTTGATGACAAAGGGGGAGAGTGATTTGATTTGGTGTTGTTGCCATCAAGTCCAAAGGGGGAGATTGTTGGCATTATGAGACAAGTGTTGTCCTTGATGGCAAATCACACTGATGACAAATCATAGTGCAGAAGGATAGCAGCAAGGAATTGGTGATCAGTCTACAAGTATGAAGAAAAATATATACACACTGGTTCGCTATATACCAAGTCGCGTGTACACGCCGGTTGGCTTCAGTAAAAGCGGGTGTATGTGGAAAACTTATCTTTGGTCCACAGCGGTTATTCCTTGGAAGTTGTGCCTATGGTTTTGGACCTTGGTGTCTCGACGGACGTGTTGATCCCTAGTTTCTGAAGTTGATGGTATTGGATTTCTATGGTTTTGGCTCTTGGTATTGAACAAGGCCTAAGGCTATATAAGGAGAAGGAAATCATTAGGCAAGTGTATCTGAAAAGTCTTGAATATCTGATGAAGTATTAGATCCAGTATGCAGGTTATTGGTTGATGATGTATTGCTTGATCTGAGCTAAGGAGAGATCTCATCGGTTGATGGAGAACAAGATCTAAGGAGAGATCGGGATCAAATGGTTTGAAATGAACTATATTTATATGGTTGATTATGCGTATTTCTAGATCTACATACTGACGCAATGTTATGTTCTGGGTATAACTGATGTCTGGTACAGCTGCAAGTTATGAAAAATTATTTTTAGATCTGTACGCAGGTTGTCTTCGGTAAAGCCGCGTGTATACGCAGGTTGCCTTCATTGAAGTAGCGTATATCTTTTGGAGCTTGATTTTTGGGTCGCAGCTGGGTATGACTGTTATTGCAGAGTTCTGTAGTCTGCTCTGTGTTCTGGTGACTGGGTTTGACAGGGTTTCAGTGGTTCAGTGATTGTTGGTTGTTTTGTAATCTGCTATGAAAGTTGAATGAACTGTGGTCTTCAGATTGTAATGTTGTGCTTCAGGAATATCCAGTCTGAAAATGCATGAAAGGTGGTACCTGAAGGAAAGAAGATTGTAGGCTAGCACCTACGTACTAGTATCTTAGCTAGTACAAGAGCAAAGGGGGTTGGAGCTCCCTTCCAAGAAAGTTTGGAGAACGAGAGAAGGTTGAAGCCTTCAGCAGGTTGTAGCTTGCGTACTGGTATAAGGCTGCACCAATACAAAAGATTGTAAACTGAAGTTTCATATTAAGGAAAGATAGAGACGACTTGCAGCAGGTGGTTTTCACCCACATTGGGTTTCCACCTTATATCATGGTGTTCATGTGTGTGTTTTCTGTGTGATGATCTGTTCTGTTATACTGCACCTATTTTACTATCATGGTTAATAATGTCCTGATGCATTTACTGAAGATAAGCTACTGAATCATAAGTTTTATTGTTATACGCTGGTTGTTTTAGACAAAGTTGCGTGTACACGCTGTTTCACTTAACTGAAGTTGCGTATATGTTTCTGAGCATAAAATGAAAAAGTTTTTCTGATAATACTGATTCACCCCCCCTCTAAGTATTATTTCCAACAAATCTGCCCGTAGGAAACCAGACCGCCACCTATCAGCGTTATAACCAGACCAAAATTTAAATATGTTTTTCTCCTTCATACTGTCATAACCAAATTGTTGAGTACTGCTATCTAAACTAACTACACAACCATAACATAGTAACCAGGCACAGTTCATTTTTAACATCATTTTAAACAAAACCAGAGACTCATCTCTGTCATTCCTCATCTGACGAGTTGACTGGGGCGGGCGCCGTGGCACTGCACCCAGGTTTCACCTGCTTCTGTTCCATTGCCCATTTCATTTCCTGCAACATTTGTTCCATCTTCAGCAGCATCACGTGGTTTCTCGCTGTCTGGACTTGGACGGCCGCAAGCTCTTTCATGAGGGTTGCCTTTAGATTATCTGTTTCCTCCCTTGTCTGGCTTTTTTCCTGTTCCTCTCTCTGCTTCCTGTCTTCCTCCTCTTCTTCTCTGATAGCCTGGTTCATTTCCATAGCCCGGGCGACCACATGTTTCATTATCCAAAACTGTTGTAACGTCTTATTAAACAGAGAATTTCTGCTCCTAGTAGTTCCGGGGTCGGGAATCAGCTCCTCCCATTCCCCTCTGGGAATTTCCTTATTCTCGCTAATGGCCCTCAGCTCCCGTTCCCACCCATGGATTTGAGCGCGTGTTTCCGGGGAGTTCCCAGCCATATACGCGTTTATCAGGAACATGCTTTTCTCTGAGTCTGGCTGCCTTCCTCTCCGCTTCGGATTGCTGTTGGTGCCTTCATCCCTGGTTCGAGCTTGTTTTGCCTTCTTCGGAGCCATCTTGCTGCGGTCCTGAAACCTTGAATTTATTGAGGCTTGTCTACCTAGCAAGACAACAAACCACAAGTCAGTGCCTTTGAATTGAGGTTCTGCGGACATCCAGTCACTTACCTTCCCAGCCTTGGCCTGAGGGGCCTGCCATTGCTTCTGACTGGCAGTCCTGAGCCACCTCACAACTTCGCCTGCTATGCGGCCCGATACCCTTCCCCCCCTCTCTACATCCCAGAAATCCTCGCGCTGACCAGCATGGCTGGTCTCGGCAAATAGAGCAATCCTCCCTCGGCTTCCCATCTGATGGGGAAGGCTTATTACCCCCCAGTGGCCCAAAGAGCTTCTGCGCGTAGCCTGCCAGGGGTTATCCAGGCAGCCGACACAGTTATGGTACCAGAGCCCATCATGGAGCTCAGCGAGACCCTGCAAAGCCACCCTCCCCTCCCACCTCTCCATTCTTATCATGAAATGACCCCGACTACGGGGGCCGCGGGATTCTCCACCAGAACTCTCCTCCGCTCTGATGGGCCAGAGGTTATTCATCTCATGGCCAGGATAACCACCTCCTATCCGTCTACTGGTTAAAGGCTCCCTTTTGCTGAACATTCTCGTTAAAAAACAGGCGATTCTACCTCTATCTAACACAGGGTCTGAAAGACGGGGGCTCAAGGAAACATACCACCTTTCTTCGCCACGACCTGAGATGAGGGCTGGACGCTGAGCCTTGCTGCCACCTTTCACCGATCCTTCATTCTTCGTGCTATGCTGCATGAACGTTCTAATGGCCACCTCAGGCCTTTGCTTATACACTCTCCTTTGTCTTTTCATCCTACCCTCCACTTGGCCACTTGATTGCCCGGCTCTCATCCCCGCATCCCTTCCTCGGGATTTGGTGATACCTGTCTGTCCTCCTTTATTCTTCATTACTCCTACATTCTCCCAGCTGCTCCTACCGTACCCTTTCTGTACCCCCGATGCCACCTGTCGTCCTTCCTCTTCCATTTATCCCGACTTCCCACACTCCCTCCAGATCTTTCCTTAATGATGCCTCGGTTCTCTCTACTTCCCCGTTAGGTGGCCCTTGCCCCATCATCTGCCCTGCTTCGTCACTTATGTCTCTCCTGTCCTTTCTTACGGATATGCTGTCCGTTCCTACCCACTGCAATCTTTCCCCGCAACTGTTACGTCCTATCTGATTCTGTCCGTTTGCCTCAATATTTCCATTACCACCCTTATCGTCGTCCAGTAATTGTTGTAATCTGTCGCGCTCCTCCTGTAGCAGCATATCCATTCCTTCATTGTCAATCGACTTTCCTCTATTCTGACTACCCCAATTCGCCAACCAGTCAGCTGGTTTGTTGCCCGAGCGCCTCACATGGGAAGGGATGAGATAGTCTATTTTGGTCAGGAGTTTCCCTATTTCGCCGATGAGCCACGTCGTGCGCCAGCTCTTACTGATTTTTTCCACTGGTTTTTGCTGTTGTAATTGCCTTACCATGTCCACCACCAATTTAGAGTCTCCCTCAATTTGGAGACTCTTAATTTTTACCTGTATCGCAATTTCCAGGCCCCGCTTCAGAGCATGCAGTTCCACTTCATTATTTGTCGCCTCCCCGCAGTCCATTGCAAATATTCTCAGGGTGTTACCACAGTCATTTCTAAAGACTCCCCCGATACCTGCTTCTCCCGGGTTGTGTTTGGCAGCCCCGTCGAAATTGAGTTTTGTGAATACTTTGGTTTACCTCTAATCTCTTCAGGATTTTCTCCTCCAGTGGCGACACCTGCCAGTCCTCGTCTTTCCAACTCTCCATTAAAATTGTTTCTCTCATATTTCTGAGGGTTTGCTCCCATATGTCTGCTGGAGCTCGGTTTTCTGCCTTGAAAATGACACTATTTCGTGCCTTCCATATGTTCCAGATCAAGAACCCAGCGGAGAGCAGCCATGCACGATTAATCACCGGATTTTGGTAAGGTTTCCTCGGCCAGTTTTCTATGGAATTAATGATGTTTTGATAATTTCTATGACAGCGCTCAAACAGTTTGCCATGGCTTTCCCATAGGATGTTGCTGACTATGCACCGGTTCATCAGGTGCTCCATAGTCTCCTCCTGTGAATTACAGAGCGCGCAGCGAGATGGTCCTTGCCGCCCCTTCCTCTGTATCTGGTCCCAGGTAAGCGCCCTTCCATGTAGCATAGTCCAGACAAAGAAAGACACTTTCGGCCAATGTTTAATTTTCCATAGATTTTTCCATTTTTTTGTCTCTGCCTGTTGATTCTGGTTAACTGTGTGATAATATCCTTCTGATATTGAGAAAGTGCCTTGAATTCGGGTGCCCCATCTTAGAATATCTGACCCAGTTTTCCTCGCCAGTTTTCGAGATGCCATCTGTTTGTGTCAGGGGCCCCTTCCCAGTCTTCTTTCTGCTTCCAGTTACGCCAATATCCTCCTACCCCTGGTTTCCAGAATTTGCCTACAACCTTCCCCTCTGTCTGGGACGTGAATTCATGGATGGCTTGGAGGTTTTCTTTGAGGATGAGCCTTTCACGTTGCTGCCATGATTCCTCCCAAAACCTGGCTTTATCTCCAGCTCTTATCTCCCAAAAACTATACTCTCTTATCAATTCTTTGTTACCCCTTGCCAGGTTCCAAATTGCGGAGCCTCTAACCTCTGTCTGGCTTCTCATTTTGTCTTCGGGTTCCCCTGTTTCCTCATATTTCCTTTCCCATATCACTTTCCACAGATCTTGGCCACCCTGGGACCACCTCCACCAAAGCTTCGCCCCCATCACTTGGTTAAGAACGAAGGGGTCCCTTAATCCTAAACCTCCGTCTTTGGTTAGCCTGCTAAGCCATGCCCATGAAATTAGGGCCCATTTCCTAGTCTTGCTGGTTCCCTGCCAAAGAAATTTCTTGAACATGGCGACCATCTTTTGACTAATGGACTTGGGGATAGCTTGACACGAAATCTGGTAGATTGGGATAGCCTGCAGAACAGCTTTTAATAGAATTAGCCGGCTAGGGGCATTCAACGAGTGAAAGGTCCAATTTTCCATCTTGTTCCTGATTTTTTTAATTAAGGGTTCCCAGTTAATGGCCCTGTATTGATGCTCATTCAACATAATGCCCAGGTATTTTGTCGGGAAGGTTCCAATTTTGAACCCCATGGTGCGTGCCAAGAATCTTTGGATCGCAAGCGGGGTGTTAAAGAAGAAAACCTCAGTTTTCTCCTTATTAATCTCTGTCCCGGAAGCTTGATTAAATTCAGATAATGTTTTAACAATCTTCTGGGCCTCCTTGAGCATGGCCTGGCCATATAACATGACATCGTCCACGAATTGCTGGTGCGAGACAGGGAGATCATTCCCACATATTCGTAGCCCCTTTATCTGATCCCTGGCGACTTGGGCTTTGACCAGCCTACCCAGACCTTCCGCGGCCAAGATAAAAAGGAAAGGAGACAGGGGATCTCCCTGCCTTAATCCGCGCGATGGGTTGAAGGCTTCGGAGGGGGTACCGTTCAACAAGACTGACATTACGGGGGTACTTACCATTGACAGGATCCAATTTACCCATCTTTGATCAAATCCGTGGGCCTTGAGAATGCTTTCCAGGAATCTCCAGCTAATGCGGTCGTACGCCTTCGCCAAGTCTAATTTGATTAGCATACCTGGGTTTCTAGAATTTTTCAGGGAGTGAATCACTTCCTGGGCCACTATGATTCCGTCTGTTATCTGCCTCCCTTTGACGAAACCTGTTTGTTCTTGCGCTATGAGCTCTGGCAGAATCGGCTTGAGTCTATTTACCATAATTGAAGCTAGGATTTTATATACCACGTTACACAGGGATATGGGCCTAAATCCCTGCGGTTCGTCCGAACTGCCGTTCTTAGGGATCAATGCCAAGAGAGTGGCATTCAGTCCCTGGTGCATTCTTTTAGAATGCCTTGATTCCTCCACCAAGTCCAGCAAGTCATTTCCTATAAAACTCCAGGCTGCTTGGTAGAACTCTATGGTAAAGCCATCGGGGCCCGGCGCCTTATTCTTTGCCATTTTGTTAACCACTTCCTCTAATTCATCCTTGGAGATTACCCTGAGCAGAGCCATGTTTTGTTCTCTGGTAACTTTCTTAGGGATATGTTGGCAGACCCTTTCTATGTCCTCTGTTCTGTTAATGTTTGGTTCTGTTAGGACTCCTTTGAAATGCTCCACCAGGAGCCGTTCCATATCTTTCTGCTTCATCACTCTGTTTCCTTGACTGTCTTTCAAGGAAAAGATTCTGTTGTGATGCCGGTGATTCAGCATCGCTTTGTGGAAGAATTTGGAATTCTTTTCTCCCTCTCTTAGCCATTGGACATGGGATTTCTGTTTCCACATAATTTCTTCCTATTTTCGTCTTTCCTCCAGTTGATTGATTACCCTGCCTTCCTCCTCAACTACCTCCTCATTCCTTCCATCTATAATGATTTGTTGTTGTATTTCTTCCAGTCTAGTCTGGAGTTTACCTTTCTCCTGTTGTATATTGCCGAATTCTTCCCTATTCCATTTCTTGATTTTGCTCTTTATTTCCTTAAGTCTGAGCTGGAACGAATGCATTTTGTTCCGGCCTTCCGTTCCCATCTTACTCTCCTGCCACCAGTTCTTTACTTTGTCCAAGAAATCTGGGGCTCTGAGCCAAAAGGATTCAAAACGAAAGGGTCTCTTTTTATTTTGATCATTCAAAGCTATTTCTAGCTTGATTGGCCAGTGATCGGACCCTATAGAGGGTAGGATAGAGGCTTCATAGAAGATATCCAACCCTATTATGTACTCCGAGACTAGGAATCTATCTAGTCTTGACGCGATTTGTTTGGCCCCCCCTCTTCTATTGTTCCAGGTGAATTTCCCATTTATAGTGGGAATATCTACCAACCTTAATTATGTTTGGACATCTCTGAATCTTTCCATCTCTGGATCTTCTCTACTTATTCCTCCTTTTTTCTCTTCTCTTGACATTATCAGGTTAAAGTCCCCTGCGATAATCCATCTCTGTTCCTGGTGCATGTTTTTAATTTTTTCTAAATGGGTCAGGAATAGGCCTCTATCAGCCTGGGTATGGGGCCCATAGACAGCCGACACCGCCACCCATTCACTTTTCCCAATGAGTCTGAATCTTCCAGTCAGGATTCTTGGCATTCCTATCCACCAATCTGATAGGACTTCTGCTGGATTCCAAATAACTGCTATCCCACCTGCACTTCCTTTGGCATCAATGGTAACTTGTTCATATCGTGGTGTTATTTTGTTAAGAATTTCCTCCATCTTCTGACCTGAAATTTTAGTTTCTTGAATAAGCATGATTTGGGGTTTGTCCTTCCTCAGTCTTGCCGCTAAATGTCTCTGTTTCCCTCTGCTGTTTAGGCCTCTAATATTCCATGATGTCAAAATCATTGATTAATTTGGGATAGGTTTTGGAACACCGCTGACAGTGGTACCACTCTCCCTGTATTCACCAGCATTTCTCCCATTAATTGGATGGAATCCTTAAGATTTTTCCTTCCTCTTTTTTTCCCCCCCTTTCCTTGGCCTGGCTGATCTGTTCTGCTTTCCTTCTGGCTCTCTTGATATTCTTCTGGCGTAGCTTTACCTTTTTCCAGTTTAGCCTTATACTGTTGAAAGGTTTCCGCGTACAGCCTCTTCTGATCTTCCGGGATAAACCTCTCATCCAAGTTCCTCCACTCATTCAGTAGTTTTCTTAGGACTTCTTCCTCTTGGCTTAAATCTTCCCTGTTTGTTTCCAAGTCCATCTCCATCTGTTCTGTTGGTTCTTCCTGTTCCTTACCTTTGTCCATGGTCTCGCTTGGGGCTTTCCTTTTTGTGTGGATTCTTTCACTACTCGCGCTATTGTCTGACTCCTTATCCTCTTGATTTTCCATAGTTTGGTCCTCCTCTTCGCCCTCCTCCTGTAATATTTCAAAGCTATTTGATTTCTCTGGGGTTGATTGTTTTTCCTTCCTATCTTCCCTGGGGATTTCTTTGTTCATTTTCCGTTTGCTTTTCACCTCTTGGAATCCTTCTTGGTCAACTGGCCCTCTCTTTTGCAGGTTACTTTTCCTTTCTTCTTCTTCCCGTGTAATCAGACATTCCTTAGCCAAATGGCCATGTTCATGGCACCTACGGCATCTAAATGGTATGTGCTCGTAGTCTAAGTTTTGCTGCCAGACTTCTTCATGATACTCTATTTCCACCGAGTCTGGGATGGGATTTGCTAAGTTCATATAGACACATATCCTAGCGAACGAGGTGTACCTTCCCTTCTTCATGGATTCTGCTATTTTCACAAAACTTCCTATTGAGTTTCCTATCCCCTCCAATATTTCTGGATCCCAGAAATCTATAGGTAGCCCAAATAATCGAACCCAGACTGGCGCTGCTAGAAATTTTTCCCTATCAGGGTTGTAGCATTCCTCCCAATAACGCATAAACAGACCAGCATTATAATAGAAATAGGGGCCATTTTCAAAAACTTTTTCCTTATCTTTTAGGTTTGAGAAGATTACCGTGAAAAAGCCCTTCGCTCCCAGCTTGAGCTCAATGTGGCCTTGGGGCTGCCATTTTTGCTGAATCCACTTGGTAAGTTCTTTTTCTGACGGCCAGACTCCCACGAACTTGCAGATAAGGGCATGATCCTTCATATAACTTCTGTACCCTTCCAGTTTATTCGATGGAATCATGAACCTGGGTCTCTCCTCTGCACATGGCAGGCATCTGCCCCTTCGGCCGGCCTACCAGGTTGCTCCCAGCACCGGTCCAGCGCTCTGTTTCTCCTTTGTCGCCTGACTGTTCTGACCGTCTCCTGTCACAGTATCCCTATAGGAGGGGATCTCTCCCCTCCTGACGTCTTCTGTCATGCCTTTTGTCTCTCAGATGTCAGCCTTTTCTTCTGCTAAATCCCTCTGGTGTCTGCACCCTGGCCGAACCTTCTCTCCTCCCGAGGGTTTTACCGCCTTGCCGCCATTAGGTTTTTGGTTGCAGAGCGATCTCCTTAGTTCTAATAAGATAACTTAGTTTGAATGAGTTATAGTCAATTAAACTAGTTCTAATTGTTGGAGGAAGTAGTAGAGGTATAATAGTGAGTTAGTGCACTATTGCATTCTCAATGCTACTCTAGTTAACTAGAGATTCACTCAAGAGAAACTCAGGCATGTCAGTTTATAGAAAGACCCAGTTGAGTCTAGAGTGTAGGGAGATTGTATTATTAGTTGTATGATTTTCTGAGTTGTAAAGATCATGCATGCAATCAGTTGAGTGCCTAAGTTTGGATAGTGAATTTATGGAAGAAGGATTTACCAATTAAATATGGGCTAATTCCTCTATGAATTTCGCAAGGAAATAGGGGCTTGGCAGGCAGTAGAATTGGCTAAGTGTTGGCCAGAGTGGGCTTGTGAGGCAGAGAGTTGATCACACTTGCGTAGGAATTGTTCTAGTGAGAACAAGCTTTGTATTATCACTCAGATTTCTTATTAATGCAATATAGATAGTCGGAGTTTTGAGCAGTGAATTTCCCCAAAGAAATTTTGTGTTATGTGTCCTTGATTATCTTCCCCTTGTTGATTATTGTTTTCATCAATCTATTGGTTTCCATTGCTGAGAGTAGAGTAGATTCTTGTGTTGCGTTTTAATACATTAGATGAATTGTGAATCTATAAGAAAATATACACCACCATTACCAATTAATGGATTCCTAGGCCTTGGGGAATTTCCTTGAGACCACCTCACCCAAATCCAAAATCTTCGACAATCCAAAGCTCAAACCAATAAAGAATCCCATCACACCATGGCTATCCAGAAATGGAAAGGCAAGGCTAAAACCACTGTCAAAACTCGGAAAAATGCATGTCGCCGACAACAAAGAAACCAAATACACACATGCATGCCAAAACTAGCTAGAAAATCATACATACAACTTGTTACCTACAAGTAATCATGTTGAAGTTGCTTGATCCAACCTTTCCTTGCTCGATCTTTGCCTTCCTTTTGTTTTCTTTGTCCTTCCTTTGCTTTATTTTTCCTTCATTTGCTTTCTTTTTCCTTCCTTTGCTTGCTTGATATCCTTCTCCTCCTGGTTCTCTTCTCCTCTCTGAGTCTAATCCCAAAACTGAACTGACAAAAGGATACAAACTAATTCTCTGATGTCTTTTTATCATTGATGTCTCTAATTTCTTCACTTTCCATTATTTTCATTAAATTTCCTTCTCACATGCAACCTGTGACCTTTCACCTCCTTTTTCTCATATTTTCCTTTATTTCCATAAATAAAATGTTAGTTAATGTCTCATTTCCTTTTCAAAGCCTTTTCCATTTCCTTTGCCAATTTCTCCTTAGCCATAAACACATTAAGTGATGCATACCCTTTAGGACATTTTTCCCAACATTCAGTTTGGAATAAGTGTTACATGACCTTGGTCTTATTTTTCCTTTATTAATTTTTATTACATGAAATTTTAACCCAAGGTTGTTCCAATTTCTTTGTTGATTATTTGCACCTGTCTAGATTTATTGTAACTTCATAGAAAACGGATTATTATTCTTTATTAACTAGTGTTCTAAGAAGAATATATCGATTTTTGATATCCTTTTACCTAGATTATTATCAAGCTAACTTTGATATCATTCTTTATATAATTTTGTTACAGTGCTGTAACAACAGGCAATAATTGTGTTTCTTTTATACTGATTATGTCTCGATACCTAACTGGTTTTATTCATTGGTCATTGATGAATATATAAGATATTTTACAACAATATCGCTTAATGTTTTTCCTTTCTTTGTTTAAGTCTTGGAAAAGAAAGGGTTAGAAAAAATTAGATTAGGTAATTTTTTTTATTTCCTTCCTTAATGAAAAAACCTCAAAGAAATATAATAATATTGTGTTTATCTTCTAGAATAAGTTTCTTGGATTTTCACAGTTACTTGTTCTGATTTTAATCACATTAAGAAGTAAAATTAATTTTTAAATTAGGAACATAATTTAGCTTTGATTTTGGAATGTACTTTGCAATTATTTTAGATTATTATTATTCTTTCTTTTAGAGCTAGTTACAGTATGCTCTAGCCTTGTTTTATTACAGTATCATAATGTTGTAAATATTATATGATATTCTAACCTTGTAACATTAATGATTGAATTAATTATTCTAATTCTAAGTTATAAATACAATATATAAATTAGAATTCTTTATACATTATAATTTACTTACAGTGAAGTGATAGCTCTTGTTGTTTGTTTATATTGAATCAAGGTTGTTACGTTTCACTTATTGAAATCTGATTTAACGATCGTAATATAATTTACGATATAGATAATTTAGTTTAGTGTAGGATAATTTTAGTATAGAATAGGATTAGGATTAGTTTTCTTTTTTGGATTCAATCCTTCTTCAAAAGAAAGGATCCACTATTAACAGAGTCATTAAAATCGTCGAGGGTAGTTATCCCAAACATCTTGGTTTATTAAAGAGCCTCAATCCAAGCTACATGTCCTTTTTTGACTTAGGCATGCAAATGCCCACATCAACAAAACTCTAGAAACCTTTTTCACAATTATGAGTTTTTTCTCAATTGTCTCAATTACGAAATAATTATAATCTCATAATTATAAAATTACGATAAATAACTCAATCATGTAATTTCACCCTTTTAACATGGAATAAATCTTACATAAGTAAAATAAAAGGTGAAAGGGGATGCATTCTAGCCAGAAACTAAGTTAAGTTGAAATTGGGTTTCTCTCACTATAATGGAGTGGAAAATAGGGTTATAACATATGCCCCCTAATGCATGAGGTCGGAAGAGAAACTGATGGCAAAAATTCATTACAACAAAACTTAAAGCTCAAAATGGGAGGAAGGAGCCAAGAATGTGAAGTTGGATCAGAGGAAATCAGGTGTTGAAGTCTCAACATTGCTTATAAGACCCCCAAGGTAGGCATACCCATGCTGAGTGATAAAGAGGTACTAAACATGGTCACCAAACATACACTATAAACAATTGACATGAAATGATAATACATGGCCATGGAAAATACATAGTGGATTCGTGTGAAACATCAGAAAGATCCTAGCCACCAAAAAATACAGTGTGGATCTATGTCACAATATACATCAATAGGACTGTGGACACATAATAGATAGGAGGTGTCCCAGTGTAGTCCTCAAAGCACATGATGAATACATAACTCCATCGCAACATGGTAAGGATGACATATAAGAGTGAGATGTACATAACCCAGGGTCTTCTACATAAACCTAATGGCATGAATCAACAACATGTAAATAGATGTGTTGATGTCTAACATGGTAGAAATCGACTGATTATTGGTCAATAAGGTTTACCATTAACAGACAAGAGGAGACCCACCATTAATGAAAATGGACCCCAAGGTATGTAGTACAATCCACTAAGTGTGAATAGATTAACTTATGTCAAACACTCACAAACTCAACCAATCTAGATTCAATGATGTAAACCCATTTTCAATGCAAGTAAACCTACCATTGAGGTTTGCAAGCTCCAAGGTACTACTAGTTCCTATATCAAGCTCCTTGATAATGATTTGAAGTCGACAAGAGAAGATTCGTCGAAGGAGGGGCTTGATGTATCCCCCATCAATCGAAATGGAACAAACAGAGAGATGTAGTGAATGGATGAATTCATGAAGTGATGAAGTACAATTGACATGGGGATGGATAACACAAAAAGGTCAATAGGCAATTGCAGATGGCCGACACAAGTTGAGACTTCCCTTGAACATGTACTAGCATGACACAAGAGTGACTTGGAAGCATGACTAATGATCACCACATAATATCATGAAACAACACAAAAGGCATTGAAGCACACTCCATAGTTACTGGAAAAGTAACTAGCCAAAGGAGTAGACAGACTCATATGTATGGTATGGCTCTTAGGAAAGCTAAAACCCAATTGTAAGATAATGATGTATAAAGGTGCCATGTTCGAGGGCGACGTGACTGACACTGTTATTTTGATAACTAACATAGATTAATGTTCCCTTCCCATTTTCTCCTTTTAGTCTCCTTCATGGTTTAATGAGCACAAAATAGAAGATAAGTATGCTCAGTAGGTTCCCTTTTTCGTAAGTTTTTACAACGTTGAACAAGAGATAAAATTACACACATACCCTTCTCATGGTTTAACAAGCTTTGGGAATGGTAAAGAGATCGCTCATTGACTTTTAATTTACTTAACATGCAGGAAAGGATAGAAAGAATTCGACATTTTATTTTATATTTTACGAGCAGGAAAGATGGAAAAATAAGCTCAGTATTTTCATAAGTTTAACGAGTAATGAAAAGAGACCAAAATTAGCTTAGTGTTTTCATTAATTAATGAGGATAAAAACAAGGAAAAAAGGAGCTCGATGTCGTTCAATATTTAGCAAGAATAAGAAGGACACTAAGGAAGATCGTCCTAGAGGAACAAGTGGTATAAAAGGTAGTAGCTAGTGTTGCTATGATGGAACCACACGAAGCATATGGAGACAAAGAGATTGGCTTAATAAAACCACTCATCATAACGGTTCCTCCAAGAAAGGGTAAAACACCAAGTGAAAGTGAATAATAGGAAAAGCAGATGATGACGATGGAATTACAAAACCAAGCCTCTTCATGCATAAATAGGATGATAGAATGTGGCAATCATGAGGGATAAAGCGTGGAATACTCTCGGGGTAAGGTGAGAAATAGGAAAAAGAAGAGGACATGAGGCTTAGATTCTAGGCCATGGCGAATCAAAAGGAGGGATTCCGAAAGAGAATAAAAATAACACTGCGTGAACACCAAGAGGGCAAGAAGGTGCTAAACTAGTATATCTATGTATAAGCAGGCTCTACTGTCAAACTACGACATGCATAGAAGAGAAAGTGGTTAATGTCACATTTTGATAGGTTCGGATCTAAGGCATAATGATGGCACTCAAAGATTAATCATGCATTTGAGATGGTGATATGTGAATTATCCCTATATTCCAGTTTAGAAAAACACACCTAAGGTCCAATATATGTCATAATAAAATACTACCCTATCCTATAAAAACCATCCAAAAAGTGTAGAAGCATGGTTAAATCATATAATGAAAGAGATAAACATGGATGAGGTAACAAAATGACCATATATATATATATATATATATATATATATATATATATATATATATTACACACCAAACCAAAAAATAGATAAATCATCACAGGCTCATATTTACAATATGTACAAGCGTAACTCAGTCTAATAGGTCACGTCAAGGTGTGCCCATTGTCGGTCATAGGCCAAGGATTTTCGTACATTAACTCATGGAGGAGTGGAGGTACCATATGGCACACCATGAAGGGGTCATGTCATGGAAAATTGAATTGGTTGATCCATAAAGGTTGATGATACCAGGGAAAACCTTAAATCATAGCATTATTGGGGATGACCAAAGGACATACAAGGTGAGTGGTCTTGTGAGCTAGTGGAGCTTTTGGACAGGGGTTGTCAAGATGTAAATGGGGTACAAGACACTTGTTGACATGTGGAGAGAATTTGGACAATTCATTGGCAAGTTGAGCTTTATAAACTCAAGGCTTGACTCAGTGCAAGGGTGGCACTTCCAAGGAGGGCCAAGGAGAAGCCCCTTGGGTCAATTCAATATTTTGTTTGCCAATCTCTACCTTTTTCAAATCGGGGAGACCAGAGGCATCAAGAGGCATAATCTCCCTAGTATTATTAATAAGTGAAGTTGTTGTTGGCGTCCCAAATTGCTCTATTTTTACCCTATTCCCATAAGCCTTAACCTCTTTTCTATCTTTATTTAACCCTCTCATTCTTGCATTAGTCCAAGATAATCATCTATTCCTACATATACTTCGTATTTCATAATTAAGATTTATTAAGTGCTTTATTAATTACTTTACATAGATTTCATACCTTTTTAGTATCTCTTGTAACTTATGTTTAACTTTCCTAAGAGTAATTGAAGAACTGAGTGTTCATCATTATTTAGCATGATTAGTGCAGGGAAATTCCTGCACCACAAACGATGTTGCTCCATGATCTACGTGATATTCCACGTAGGCATTTTTTATCCACAACTCCTAGTTCGGTTGCGGACTATCCAAGGATGGACATTGGTGGCGTATAGTGAGGGATGCTTTCCAATAATATGGTCTACGACCAGAAAATTCCACATTTTATTATAACTATCAGCCGGTTTTGCAAAGTTTGTTTGTTAGTTCGTTCGGCCGAAAGGCTTGAATAGGAAATGACTGTAATTAGCAGAATATGGCTAAGGCCGAGAGACTGTATATAATGTAGACTGTGGGCAAAGCCAAAAGAGCGATCTCGGAGTTGTAATTATGTTTACTTTGTAATTTTGTATTGCCCTCAGTTATGGGCTGGATTCGCACTATAATGTATATTTATTGATCAAGTTAATACAAGGAATGCACCATGTTTTCTTCATGTTGTGTTTAATTTCTACTTCATGCATGATTAAGTGCTGAATCGTTTCATTTCCTAAACGGAAAGCGAGCTGGTTGGCTAGGGCCCAACCAACCCAGCTCGTTTACCCTTGTGCTTTCGCCATTTAAGAAGTCTGTATGAAAATTTATTCATTTGCAGTTGCGTGGGTTTGATTTCTCTTATATTTATTTCAGAGTTATGAGATTAATTCATTTTATAGTCAAGCGTGAACAGATCCGTAGTTTGGAAGTTTAATTAAGTTTATTTCTTTCTTGCAATTTCTTTCCTGCAAATTACTTTCTTGCAATTTATTTCCTGCAATTTTTGCCTTAGTTTGCTTCCACTTGGGTCGTGTAGGAAGATTCTTCCTATACCAGTGCATGTAGTTTCCTGCACTCCGGTTTTACTTTACAGCAAGTGTTATGTTCCTTTCCTACTTATAATTTCATTTATTCCTACAAGCAAACATATTTTCAATTCAAGTAATCATTCTCAATGTTAAGAATTATACTTCTGAAGGATATTTACATGAATTAAGAAAGAATGTTATTACAAATACTATACTTTATACTTGCAGTTTATGACTTAAGAACAAGGAACATAAATGTTATAAGTGAATTGCCAAAAGTCAGTTGATGCATGCAAATTACTTTGATCATTGCTTGATTATTTCAAATTGTTTTTTCTTTATGAAATTTACTTTCATTGCAAAGTTCAGTTAATTAAAGCATTCTTTTTCACATGCAATTTATCTCAAAATCTAGCTTGCAATTGCAATTCTTTTCAACGCGTCTTTTAATTCTTTCGAAAGTAAATTGGAAACTTTGGTGAAGGAAGCTTTGTCTCGGTGCAAGAGCTGGTCTCTTGTCACGGGAATAGAGTGCTTTAAGCCTTGAGGCTTAGAGCACCTCTATAAGGACATAAGTCTTCAGTAAAGAAGTTAAAATATACTTTTTAACATAAGTATTTTATGTGCACTAGTGCAAGCAGATTGCAATAGTATAAGAATAGGTTGCTTGGTGTAGAAGGAAGATCAATTAGGAAACCGATCTTGCAAGGGCCCACTTGTTAAACTGTTAGCCATCTATACTGAAGATAAACATAGTATTTCATTTCATCATTTAAGATTGCTTCCAGTTGTGTGAAAGTTCCTTTACATGATTTCCTCACAAATTATTCTTTTACATTCCAGCACTAGAATTTCTTTGGTGTCGATTTTCTTTAAGATTGTTTTCTGTCTGATTCTGCAACATTTCATTTAAGAAGTAGGAGTAGGAATAGGAAAATTTGATATCACTTATGGCATTGCATGTGCTTCGTCTCTAAGTTTACGAAACCCCTGGGTTGACAATTAACTGTTGAGGAGTTTTCTTAAGTGAAATTCCTGCACCCAACATTTTGGCGTCGTTGCCGGGGAGGCGATTTGAATTGGTAAGAATTTTCTATTTTTGCAATAGGGGTAGTTCTGCTATTATTTTTTTTGCAGTGTGCTACTGTTTTCTTGAAGGAATTTATAGCTGTCCAATTATTTTTAAGTTGCAACATTTTTATTGAAATTTTGTTTTGTCATTTTTTGAATTGAATTCCTAAAAGAGGTAGAGGTCTGAAACCCAATGGGGGCCAAAGAAATACCGATAAATCTAAAACCAAATCTCATATTGGGCCTTCTTTTGCAGGCAGAAAGTCCAAACAAACTTAGACCCATCACGCAGGAAAAATCCACTTGGGTTCTCGCAGTAGTGGTCCAGGTGTGACACAACCCACAAAGGGGAAGAAGCAGACTATTAGAACCCATAGTCAGCCTTCTCAGCTTGTTGAGAGTGGTTTGTGTCGAAGAACAACAATTGCAGATCAAGAAGACCATGTAGAAGGAACTGGTGAAAATCAGGTAAATGAGGAACAGTTCACTTTTGGATTCCCAATTGTGGATCCTAATACACAAGTCCAAATGAAAAATATTTCACCATCAACTCTTCCTCATTTCTACGATAAGGTACATGAATATCTAGACTCTTTTCTATTTAAGTTTGATATTTTGTGTAGAAGTTATGATTATTCATCTGATTCCCAAAAGTTAAAGATGTTTCCTGCAACTCTCAAGGATGCAGCACTCCGTTGGTTCATGGGACTAGGAGGAAACACTATATCTTCTTGGGAACAAATGAAGAGAGTGTTCTTGTCAAAATATCAAGAATATTGTACGACTAGAGATATTCAAGATGAAATCTTTATTATTGTGCAAAATGATGATGAGACTCTAGAGGACTACTTGGAGAGATTCCTATACATCCTCCAAAGGTCAAAGCACAAATTTGATCTAAGTACCTGTTAGCCTCCTATTGCAATAGGTGTCATTTTTCATGATTGACAGTGGAAGTGCCAAAAATGTTCATCTTTTCCATGCTGCAAAAGTTCCATTTTTGAAGGATTTCTCAGTTAAGGGAAGGCCAAAGAGCTTAATCTTGGCTTCCCTAGGTTTAAATTGCTTGTTTTAGAAGATAGAGAATAAATATCTGTCCAAACTGTTTAATCTTGGCAGATTGTTAGATAGGTAGAGAAACAAGGGTGCTCAACTGTTTAATCTGAGCCCCTGGTAGAAATAAGGATAGAATTAGATAGGAGGATAGCCAAAAGAAAAGTTGGGTTTGCTAGTTCAAGTGGACCCAAACCAAAAAGAAGATAAAATGCTAGGTAAGTAGGCTGGGTAGGTAGTTTTGTGGTGGCATAATGATGAATTGTGATCCATTTCATGTTTTCAAGTGTTATATCTACTCAAATCACAATTGCAAGGTAGTTTTCCTTTGGAGCAGCTCAAGCGAGGTATGTCTAACTTCCCCTTCTTCCTTGTCCCCAAATCATTCACTAACTTCCCCTAAAGTTGTTAAGATCTGCTTAATATCTTTAAAAATCATCATATTCCATAAATATTGCCTAAGTAAAGGTTTGCTTTGCTTAGGAGTGCTCGTATTCATTCTACAAGCTCTATTTCCCCTTTTAAGCCTAAGATTTCTAAACTTAGCGCTTTCTTCACCAGTTTCATATTAACTTCTAACATTATTATGTAAATCCCCATCTATTTCCCCTTCCCCTTACTAAAATATGTATAAAATCCCCCTATTACATATCCCCTCCTTTGGTTGAAATATAACCATAAATATGCCTTGGGAATTACTAAGTTTATTTGAAACTTAGTAAGAACCCTCATTTTCCTCCTTAAACCCTCTTCCAATGCTTTGGACCCCTTCCAATGCATAATACCCCTTTATTGCTTCATAAAAACCCTCTTTCCATGCTTCGGACCCCTTCCGATGCATTAACAACCTTCCTCTGATTTCATTAAACCTTTTTCAAGGCATGAAAACCCTTCCGATGCTTTAAAAACCCCTTTTAAATGCATATAGACCCTCCTCTGATTGATTTCCCCCCCTCTGATGCGATATCGCTGTCGGAGGTAACAGTAGCGTTGGCCCCATATATATATGCCCCCATTCCTCTTGCTCTGATGCGATATCGCTATCGCATCCGAAGCGATATCGCTATCGCATCCGAAGCAATATCACTATCGGGAGCCCTCCATATCGCATTTTCCCTTTTTACCAACATATCTCCGCTTTTATCGTTTTTCCCCTTTTATCGTTATAACTTAAGTTTTAACGTAAACTTAAGTTTTGTCGCAATTCCCCGTTTTACCGCAAAACATGCATATATCGCATATCGCATCGCAATAATATATAAAAGGCCCGCACCCATGCTCCCCGCCGACGCGATATTGCGATCGCGCGACCACCGTCCGATCACCCCGCCCATCCAACGGCTCAGATCATTTCGGCGATCGCCCCATTTCGGCGATCGCATATATATAAAGCCCCGCCCCCATGTCCCCGCCGATAGCGAAATGCCGAGTTAATCGCGGCCGCCCATTCAAGCCCTCAGATCAACGGTCCACATTGTGTCGCATCGCTCCCATATATAGCTCCGACTGGCCGGAGCCGAAATACCATAAAGTGCAGCATATAAAAATTTCGGGTCCAAAGGGAGCCCTTTGTACAGCCAAGTGGGAGAGCTCCGATATTCCGGAGCCGAAGTATTATAGAGTGGAGTTTAATGTGTTTCGGGTCCGAAAGGGGTTGGTACTGTACGCTCCGTTGCCGGATCCGAAATATTATAAGGAACAGTTTGAAGGGGATTTCGGGTCCGCAGACCCATTTCATCAAAATCCGCCGATAAGAAATCGCCGATGGGCCGGACCCGATATCAATAAAAAGTGAGCCTATAATGTGTATCGGGTTTGCGGGTTCATCGCGTTTCAGAGGCATTATGGTTTGGAGATCCGCCGATCGTCGATCGTCGATTGCGCGCCAACCGTTGGATCTGCCTTCGCGTGATCCAACGGCCCAAACCTGTTTGCAGCTACAGTAATCGCTCCCCGCCCAATTTTCATGAAATTTCACGTTTAAAAGGCATTTTTGCCTTTTATAAGGAAAAGGGTCATTTCTTCATGTTTTAGCTTGGCGCCCACGTGCGCTCCAATGCAGAAGGAAGCTTGATCATTTCTCAGTATTTTTCGATTGCTCCAGCCACAGATTGGTTCTAATCAACAGGGTTTTGCCTCAGCAGGCATTCAGCACCAATTCCTCCTTTTTTCGGCATTTCTTCTGAATTTTTGCACTATTTTGGATCGGCCAGCGCCGATATACCTCTAAAGGCCACAAAGGGCGTAACAACAGTCAAATCTTGCCATAAGTGGCCATAAAGGGGCGATTTTGAAGCGGCAAAGTGTATCAGTGAAAGAAAAGGTCCCGATTCAATGTTAAAGAGTATCAGTGTTGCGGCAAAGTGTATCAGTTAATATTTTTCAGTGGAAATCTTTATTTCCAAGGCAGATGAACATTGAAAGGCCCCCAGCAAGTCAAAGAAATAGTAAAGGCCCATTTAAAGCTCACCAAGACAGATTTATGGGCATTTAAACCATATGAGAGCAGCGCAGCAGAACCCAAGGCATAGTTATTACAGAAATGGCCAGCGCATGGCTCAAAGGACCATATTAACTCATTTTTGAGGTAGCTGCCCCAGCGCAGCACTTAGATGGATATTTGTTGCATTTATTTCAGTAGAGATTAGGTTAGAAGCAGTTATTTCAGCAGATCTGTCTCAGATCTGCTGATTGTAGATATTTTGTGAATATTTTTCTCTATATAAACCACACTGTTCATTGTTTAAAGGGTTGGTTGGTTGGTTGATTTCCTCTTTCGAGACTTGCGTTGTATTTTTGAGAGTTTCTATGAACAAAGATTGCTGGAATGTTTGCTTTTGAGCTGGCTGGTTGTGGTTTTAATGGTTGAAGAGCAAAATATGGAATTCTCGTGCTTCTTCATGGTTCAATAAGTCTTTCTTACCTCTGTTTTCAGTTTTTATGTGTCTATATCATCTATGTATCATGATCTAAGTTGCATAAAGAAAGAATAGCTCAGATGTTACTTAACTATACTCTGTGCTCAATTTCTGTGATTTTCTATGTTTTCTTCTGAATTAGTGATGAATATGCATACTTAATTGATCATGTTTAAGCTATTTCTCTCATTTCTGAATGTTGTCTAGGAATTCTTCATTGCTCCTATTTAGCCTTCATCCACTTTCCCCCTTTGGCTGGATGAGAGATCCTTAATTTCCTCTCATCCCCTAACCTCCATTTCATCCTTGTTCCAACATTTAACATTGTGCCATGTGTAGCTATCATGCTCTGTATTCCCCTCTTCTGCCAAAGAAAACACACCCTTCAGTTCACATTCATTGACTCCATGCCCAATGGTCTAAATTTCTCATCCTTTGCATGCCAACTTTGTCTGAAGCATCAACCATCCCACCAAACTTAAATCAAACTCATGCACTCATATCTAGCCTAAAATCACCCCTAAACAAAGCTAAATAATAAAGAGAGAGCCCTCTCTGACTGTAGGTGGGCTAGGACCTGCAGTCCAAAGATTGGTTTGTGGTTACCTCAGTCGTATTCCATTAGGAGTCAAAGGGAACAACCTGAGTGATAACAGTACCATTAGAACCTTGTTCTTACGGGGGCTTACTGACAATGCTAGGAATAATCTAAATCTGTTAGGATAAGGGGATATTGCTCAAAAATATTTTGATCAACTCTGTGACTAGGTGGTTATTATTGTTACAGGAATTTCATATTACCATTATTGATAGACCATGAAAATCTAATGTAGTAGCAGATTATCTTTCAA
Source organism: Pinus tabuliformis (assembly GCA_031772625.1). Classification (NCBI taxonomy): domain Eukaryota; kingdom Viridiplantae; phylum Streptophyta; class Pinopsida; order Pinales; family Pinaceae; genus Pinus; species Pinus tabuliformis. The sequence goes on from CM062808.1 coordinate 473,295,611, forward strand.
GACTAAATAATCCTAGTGAAGCAATTCCTGTTGATGATGATTTTCCTGATGAACATCTTTTTGTTGTGTCAACAAAATCCCCATGGTTTGCTGGCATAGCTAACTATTTAGTCATTGGGAAATTACCACCTCACTTATCCGCTCGTGAAAAGTGGAATATCATATAGAAAAGTGCTACATATTCCTGGATTCAAGGAGACCTCTTTTACACCGGAGCAGATCTCATTATCCGTAGATGTGTAAGAGAGGAAGAAGTGTTTGATATTTTAAAATCTGCCCATGATGAACCTTGCGGGGGTCACTTTGCCGATAAGCGGACTTCATACAAAGTGTTACGATATGGCTATTTTTTGCCCTCCTTGTTTAAGGATGCCAAATAGTACGTCAAGCAATGTGACATCTGTCAACGAATTGGCCAACCTAATCAAACCAATGAAATGCCTTTATGTCATTGGGTTATGATTGAGCCTTTTGAAAAATGGGCCATTGATTTTGTAGGACCAATAAATCCAACATCATTAAATAAAAAGCATATTTTGGTTTGTATAGATTTCATTACAAAATGGGTAGAAGCTAAAGTTGCTTCTTTTGTTACTGAAAGAGTGGTTGTTGATTTTCTTTTTACTGAAATCTTTACTAGATTTTGTGTGCCTAGAGAAATTGTATTTGACAATGTACCACAGTTTATTTCTAATCTGGTATAGGGTGTGATGGAGCAGTACAAAATACAACACAGGAAATCTACACCGTATCACCCGCAAGCACCGTATCGTACACCATATGAGCTGGTGTACGGGAAACAAGTCCTCTTGCTAATAGAATTCTAGATCAAGACTTTCAGGACTACAATCCAATTGGGGTTAGATCTCTCTGAAGCACAACAGCAACGTCTTCTACAACTGAATGAGTTAGATGAATTCTAAAGGGATGTTTTTCAGCAGAACATCTTAGTTCAACAATAGCGCAAGAAGTGGCATGACAAGTCTATCCAAAGAAAGCAATTCCAACTAGGTGATTGGGTGCTCCTTTACGATTCTAGATTCAAATATTTTAAAGGGAAATTCCATACACGCTGGATGGGACCCTATGAGGTGGTCAAAGTGTTTGAAAATGGAGCGGTAGATATCAAAACTTTTGATGGACAGAATTTTGTGTTCCTGGTAAATGGGCATAGATTGAAGGTATATTTTTAGCCCCTTACTAAAGGAGATTTTATGTAGCAAGTCCAACAGCATTCTGAAAAGGAGTTGGTAGGTTGTAACACCAACCTGTTGAAGATTTGATTCTTTCTTTTCCTCATTAGAAAAAAATAATAAAATAAAAAAAACAAATGACAAAAAAAAAAAACCTGTAATTATGAAAATCAGTTGACTGACATGATTGCAAAAGGATCAACCTGAAAACCAGCATGCTGGCAAGAAGATCGAAATTTCAATAAAAAGGGAATGTTACTTGATTTTTAGATATGTTGGCTACCACCAAGAAGAAGCAGGTTCAAGGAACCCAGCCCTTACCCAAGTTTTGGGTAACTAGCATGGAAATTTTTATCCAAGTAAACACTTAATTCCCACTGCAATTACTTTTTTCGGCACCAGTGCAGGCAAACCTTGAAGATAAAATTATGCCTTTCTTCTATTTTCTCGTTTCGTAATTCCCACTATTTTTCTTTTTCTAAATCCCCAATGAATTACCCTCCTCTTTCTTCTAAAGAAAACTACCCTTACCCAATCTCATAAAATCCCTCTATTTCCCTTGAATTTTTTCCACATCCCATTCTCGTTTATCCCCCTTGGTGATATTGTTCTTGGAATCCCTGCAATAATGTTCCTTCCCATTCTGAAAATCACCCCTTTACCATTTCTTTATTCCCTCATAAATTGATTGCAAAATTTGATGCAGTCAATATAGAAGGCATGCTCATGAAACACCAGAGGATGGTGAATAAAACGTTCCTTGTATATTGAGGCAAAAAAAAAAATCAGCTACAGGATTGTGTTCTATCAGAATTGTTATTTTGGTAAAATCCCTGATGCAAGATGCGCAGTGCAAGTAGTTAGTGCAATCACAATGCAGTGCAAGCAGTTAGTGTCAGCACGATGTAGTGCAAGCATGATGCAGTGCAAGCAAGATCAGTGCAGGAGGGCGACCAACTGTGGAAGCAAGTGTAAAACAAATTTCACACCATACAGGAGCATCTTATGAAGAATGTTATGGAATTTTATTACTTTGTACATGAGTGATTCCAACACTGATAGATCATATCATTATATATTTTAATTGATACTTTTTTTTTATCATTTACTGACTTAGGAAAAATTTTAAAGTACAAGATATATTGGGTTCTGAAATCTAATTTTTTAATGGGTACTAAAATATGTCTTAATTTAATTATGAGGTAGATTGTGGGATAGTACATGTTGTCTGAAAACTCATAACTCACCTCCCTTCGAACCAATCTCCCATCACTTGTTCATCATTGTCTTACCTCCTAACCCGATCATTATGACCATTACACCGCCGCCACATAAGCCTCTGCCACATCCAATCATTATTGCTCACCTGTAGCAGGATGATACGTATCTGCATCTGAACCGAGGAGCCATTATTTTATCATTAAACATGATCGGTTGGATGGGACTGAAAGGAAAAAGGATGGATGGATCTCCGGCATAAAATTCTCAGCAACTGTTGGTTTCGCTCACTAAAATCCTTTTGAGGTTGTGACAGAGAATTGTGGCAAGTTCGAACATGGCACCCATAAGGAATGAGTCATCGTCCTTGAAGGAGATAGAACAAACTTCGGAATACAGGATCAACCTTGCACTATTACAAGAATCTGATTCCTTCCACTTTTGTAGAAGTTTGATGGCTTCGACATGGCCGTGGTGTTGGAGTTTGTGAAGATGTTTGAAGGAGGTTGAGCTAGGGTCGGCTCATTAGAATTTGAAGTCACAGAGGAGTCCATTGCGTGAGCTACAGGCTTGCCAACTACAGGGGAGCAGTGGTTCAAAAAGGAGCGGCTTGAAAAGAAATGATGGCGTCGGTTTGTGAGTGACAAAAAGCTTGAGGTTAACTGGAAGAATGGGCTTCCACAGAGCGCCATGCTTGGAAAATGGCAAGACCTCCTGTTCATACTACAGAAATTTGTGACCTGCGAGGGACGTTACACATTAGCATTCGTGTACCACATGAAATTGTTGTTGCACTTTGAGTCGGGGAAACTTATTAATTTTCCTTACTATCTGCTCCGAAGTCTCAAGAAAATGGCGAAGGGTGTGCAGAGTGGGAATGCAAGCCAAGTCACAAATAAGCTATATCATCATGGGCTTATCACAATCCTCGTCAAGAAAACTCTAGAAGAGAAGGGAGTGACCTGGAAGGCATTCCTTAAGGATTTTCGAGTGAGGAGTGCAGGGAAGTCTGCTGGCACAAGTACAAGCAATAAAAATAACATAGAGACATCGTCCCCTACCAAGAAAAATGTAAAAATCACGTCGGTGCAAGCAGAAAAGAAGTCTGACAAAGACACTCCACCCTCGGCAAGAAAATAAAAACCAGAACCACAACAAGGAAGAAGACTATCTCTCAAGGGACGAGTCAGTATCAGTCAATCTCTCTGATTGTGATTGATGAATCACCTCAGGTTTCACCTAAAGACCATAACCTTTCAGTGCTTGCAAATGTAGCGGCCCACACCATGGTAAACGAAGAAAACGTGGAAAAGGAAGACGACATATTGTTGTCTACCCTTGTTCACAGATTAAGAAAGAAGAAGATGACACCGAGTGCAGAAGAAGTTTAGGCAGAGGATCATGAGGATGATGAGGCACAGCACATGGAGACCCTCGACAATTTCTATGAACAAGACATCGAAACCCTCAATGTTTTTTATGAACAAGGTACTGAAGCCCCTGCTAGTTTAAATGAATAGGGTATTGAATCCCCTAAAGAATTGGAAGAACAGGGCATTAAAAACCCTGTGGAGTTAAGTGCACAAGGTACTGAAACCCTTGGCATGAAGGTTGTGGAGGGCATCAAAACCCTCGGTGATAAGGAAATTCTGGGCGCAGAAACTTTTGGCGATGTCATAATGCAAATGCTAGACGACCTTAGTCTCGGCAATGACGGGACTTATTTGGAGTCCGTTGCAGAGAAGGTATTTACACCAGAGGACCTGAGCATGGAGCCCTCTACCCTCTCCCTCAACAACCGAATAGTGGAATTAGAGCAACAAGTTCATGACCTGGAGGCTTTGAACTAGGTCATGAAGGAGCAAAATTGGCAAAAGCAAGGTGAGGTAGAGTTACTCGTAGAAGTCAAGAAGCAAAAATAGCAAGTGAAAGTATGGAAGTATCGGGCTTCCAAATTCTACAAACACCTCAAGAAGGTGATTAATCAGCTGAAAGCAGCCTGAGAGGTGGTGAAAGCAGGGATAAGTATTGAAGTACAGGATTGAGAGTTGGCCACCCATTTTTGAAGATTTTTTGTAGAAGGTAAAATTTTGTGTGAGGACACACAACAGCTTAGGGATGGGAGGATGTTGGTGTCCCAAATTTCTCTATTTTTACCCTATTCCCATAAGCCTTAACCTATGCTTTATCTCTATTTAACCCTCTCATTCCCGCACTAGTCCAAGATAATCATCTATTCCTACATATACTTTGTATTTCATAATTAAGATTTATTAAGTGCTTTATTAAGTACTTTACGTAGATTTCATACCTTTATAATATCTCTTATAACTTATGTTTAACTTTCCTAAAAGTAATTGAATAACTAAGTGTTAATCATTATTTAGCGTGATCAGTGCAGGAAGATTCCTGCACCGCCAACGATGTTGCTCTGTGATCTCCGTGATATTCCACGTGGGAGTTTTTGATCCACAACTCCTAGTTCGGTTGCGGACTATCCAAGGATGGACATTGGTGGTGTATAGTCAGGGATGCTTGCCAAGAATATGGTCTATGGCCAGCAAAGTCCACGTTTTATTATAACCATCAACCGGTTTTGCAAAGTTCGTTTGTTAGTCCATTCGGCCGAAAGGCTTGAATAGGAAATGACTATAATTAGCAGAATATGGCTAAGGCCGAGAGACTATATATAATGTAGACTGTAGGTAGAGCCAAAAGAGCGATCTCGGAGTTGTAATTTTGTTTACTTTGTAATTTTGTATCGCCCTCAGTTATGGGTTGGATTTGCACTATAATGTATATTTCTTGATCAAGTTAATACAAGGAACGTACCATGTTTTCTTCACGCTATGTTTAATTTCTACTTCATGCGTGATTAAGTGTTGAATTGTTTCGTTTCCTAAATGAGAAACGAGCTGGTTGGCTAGCGCCTAGCCAAGCCAGCTCGTTTACCCTTGTTCTTTTGCCATTTAAAAAGTATGTGTGAACATTTATTCATTTGCAATTGTGTGGCTTTGATTGCTATTATATTTATTTCAGAAATCTGAGATTAATTCATTTTATAGTCAAGTCTGAATCGATTCGTAGTTTGGAAGTTTAATTAAGTTTATTTCTTTCTTGCAATTTTTTTCCTGTAATTGTTGCCTTAGTTTGCTTCTGCTCGGGTCGTCTAGGAAGATTCTTCCTGTACCAGTGCATGTAGTTTCCTGCACTGCAGTTTTACTTTACAACAAGTGTTACGTTCCTTTCCTTCTTATAATTTCATTTATTCCTGCAGGCAAGCATATTGTTAATTCAAGTAATCATTCTCAATGTTAAGAATTATACTTTTGAATGATCTTTACATGAATTAATAAAGAACATTATTACAAACACTAAACTTTATACTTGCAGTTTACGACTTAAGAACAGGGAACATAAATGTTATAAGTGAATTGTCGAAAGTCAATTGATGCATGCAAATTACTTTGACCACTGCTTGATTATTCTGAATTGTTTTTTATTTATGAAATTTACTTTCATTGCAAAGTTTAATTAATTAAAGCATTTTTTTCACGTGTAATTTATCTTAGAATTTAGCTTGCAATTTCAATTCTTTTCAACGCGTCTTTTAATTCTTTCGAAAGTAAATTGGAAACTTTGGTGAAGGAAGCTTTGTCTCAGTGCAAGAGTTGGTCTCTGGTCACAAGAATAGAGTGCTCTAAGCCTTGAGGCTTAGAGCACCTCCATAAAGTCATAAGTCTTCAATAAAGAAGGTAAAATGTATTTTTTCACATAAATATTGTACCTGCACTAGTGCAAGCAAATTGCAATAGTACAAGAACAGGTTGCTTGGTGTAGAAGGAAGATCAATTGGGAAACGGATCTTGCAAGGGCCCACTTGTTAAACTGTTAGCCATCTATACTGAAGATAAACATAGTATTTCATTTCAGCATTTAAGATTGCTTCCAATTGTGTGAAAGTTCATTTACTTGATTTCCTTGCAGACTATTCTTTTACATTCCAGCACTAGAATTGCTTTGGTGTCAATTGTCTTTAAGATTGTTTTCTGTCTGATTTTGCAACATTTCATTTAAGAAGTAGGATTAAGAATAGGAAAAGTTCATACCACTTCTGGCATTCCCTGTGCTTCGTCTCTAAGTTTACGAAACCCCTGGGTTGACAATCAAGTGTTGAGAAATTTGCTTAAGTGCAATTCCTGCACCCAACAGTTATGTGAAATCATAGATAAATCCACCCCTCATTGGTTTCTCATATCTAACTATATCACAATGTTAATAATTTCGTTAACCAAAATTTTTGCAATAATTATATTCATCTAAATTACATTATAAAGAAAACTTATATAATAATAATAGATTATTTTTTATTGATTTTTTTAGAATCTGATCTTCCCAATAAAAACTTTAATAAATAAATAAATTATTTCTACCTATACTTTAATAAATAAATAAATTATATCTATATATTAAAATTTCTTCATCATTTCCTTAAAACGTATTAACCTGCAAAGCTTGAATCGATGTTATATAAATTACATACTTATAAAACTTCCCAAATCAAGATATTTCCTTAAAAATGAAGTTTTCTTAATTTGTTTTTTTGGGACCTTTTTCAATGTTAGAGGAAACATTATAAAATGGTTTAGTTAATATTTGAAGTTACGTTTGTCAATGATAATTTTAAAAAATCCATTTTTAATCCACCTTTAATTTTGCTTATAAGTATTTTTCTACCCAATTACAAAGATATGAAATGAAAGATTTTTTCTTCTTACGTTATGGCATTAAAAAGGCCTAAAATATAAATATTGATATTTTTATATTGTAGGTAAAAACAAATTGTATTTACATTTTTAAATCTTATTGTGAAAACTTTTAATTTATGATATTGTTAATTTTATAAATTAGATAGATGATATTAAATCATATAAAAAATATTAAATAATTATTGGTGAAAGTTTAAGGTAAAAATGAGCATTTGAATAAAAAATGTATTAAAAAAATAATTTAAAAGAAATCAATAAAAATTAAGACAATGACGTTGTCCTTAGTGTAAAATATTTGGGAGGGAAAATAAGAAAACTATTTTTTTTTAATTTGTATTTTTGGCTTATCTCTTTATAGGTTTACTCAAAGATCGAGTGTAAATGCCTATTGGATGCAGAATTAAAACTAGACATCCAATGGGTACATATACTCGATATTTGAGTAAACTTGTAAGGAGATAAACTGAAAATATAAATAAAAATAGTTCTTTCTTTTTCTTGAAAAATCCATCACTTATATCGTTATTTTAACTATTATTTATTATTTTCCTTAGGAAGCCAATTTTAGACCTCAAAATTCCCCTAATTATAGTCTTGTCATGTTGACTACTCTAGCATAGGGGAAACTAGACCAATAGCATAGCATTACTGCTTTTGTCCACGTAAAATGTTTAAAACTTATTATAAATCCCAACAAATATTATCTGCTAAACATTCTACATCCTACTCTAAAGGCTTGATAGCCTTCTTAATCATTTATTTTAACAAAATATGACTAACATACATCAAAACAAATATCATGGATAGCTTCTATGTAATAGGAGAGTTCCCCTGGATTCTATCCAGTGGTCATGTCTCCTCTTCAAATTCTGTGAATTCCATGTTGGTTAGAATCTTTGCCATTCTTGTGACTTTGTTTACTAACCTTCTAATTTGCTTTTTCACTTCATCCATATTTAACAATATTTCCCCATTCTCTTTTGATTTCTCAATTAATATTTTACCCATAATGTTCTTTAGTTTCCAACAAAGGTTTATTGGTAACATATATATTGCAATCTTCATTCTCGTGTTTCTTGTGTCGAAAACTCATCTACCACCATATTTCTCTTCTTTTGCATCTGTTATGAAGCGTCATTCAATTCTTGATCCACTCTCAATTTCCTCAATTTCACTTTGGATCATTGGTGGGGTATTTTCATAGTAAATATCAGTAGAATGATACGCTATCATATGGACTTGAGAGGTAGATGGAATTCTAGCATTACTACAACCCCTCCTACCACTTGAACCTCCTCACTAAGGCATCATTCTCCAACAAGAATGAGTATAGGACCGAGGTTCAAAGAAAGGAGGATGGCATACTACACAAAAAAGAATAGTGGACAATGCAAACCTAAGAAAGAGAACATTTAGCCAGACCACCCAAGATAGCACAGAGACCACTTGCCTTGAAACAAATTCCAACCCAAGACTCAAAGAAAGAAAAATAAGGACCAAAATTTTGTAGGGATGAATTTGAAGCTTATCCCCACCCTTTCATAATCATCTAAAACAATATGGGAGGCGAGGTGACTGTCTAACACAAGAATCAAAAAAAAAGAGATGAGACAGAGGTGACTATAATCCACAAAAGAAAAGGATAATCCTAGATAAAAAAAAAGAGATATTGCAACACTAAGACAAAGGCATGACTAAAGAAGCTTAAACTTGCTACAAGTATAGCCCCAAATTGAGAATCAAAAGAACCAAAGAGGAATGCCAAGATAGATGAGATAGAACGAAAGTTCAAACCATGGATTAATTTTCTATGAAGAAGTTTCAAAGGCTAAGACAACTTAGTGGAAAAATGGAGTTTCACAACTGAAGCCTTCCACACCCTCTATGAGACCCTAATTTCAAAATGCTTAAGCAAAGACTCCACCACTTTAACAAGGAACTAAACATTGATACGATAATTTGTGCATAAGAAAACAAGACCAATACGACCAAGATGCCAAAGGAATTGATGAATGCCACTAAAATTGTGAAAAAGTACTTCCCAAAGCTTATTCACCGAATGAGGAGCTTGATAAAACCAAACAATGCTAAATATGAATGAATTTGGGGCTAATCATAATGATCATGTAATTAGACGGATTACTTTTATCTCCACTTTTAAAATTAGGAGCAATGAGGTTTTAAGTTCTAGGTTTAGGAAAACCCTACTTGACTACCAAATTGAATGGATTTTGTATGTGACGAATAAGGACAGGGCCCTCCAATTTTTAAGATCTTGGCTCGGTAACTTTTGATGTGAATCTTAGCTTTCCCTTTGCAAGTGCTTAACCCCAAACTTTATATATTTTATGACAAAACTTCATCCTAATAGAAACATTTAGAATGTTTTCTACAACCATATGGGATTTAGAAAGGTTTTTTAGGTAAGAGTTCAAGTCATTCAGAGGAATCATATTATTTTCTTTAATTTTACAAGTCAAAATTTACCTCTATAATATTTTAAGATCTAACTTTGATAAGTGCAGAAGCTTCTATTGTTTTATGTTTATGTAGTGCCTTTTTTTTCTTTTTAATTAAGGCTTTGCATCTTTTTATCGCATCCGATTTTAACGAACCATTAGAGACATCCCTAATAGCTTCTCTACCACTTTTACACTCGTTAATATACCAAGGATTGGCTATTCTATTTTTATTTTTAGATAACATCTCAATAGATAATCTGTTAATGGAAGTAGAGAGGGTTGTGATAAAATTATGATAGATATCTTCAATATTTTTCTTATACTATATGACATTTAATTCATTATTGAAGTGTTTCAAGAAAAATTAACATTAGTTTTTGTTTAAAAGGCAAGTACTTTAGTTATCAAAGTTTTCTTCGATGGAGATTTTGCACACGATAAAGTTCAGAGTTGAAGCCAAAGGTCGATGGTTGAAGTTAGACTCATGCTCATTTAAAAAGTTAAAATTTACTATGTACTTGTATATGGATGGGGATATCACATAGTCCATGACACTACTACCTAGTTCATGGATACAAATCATCTCGTTAGAAATTTACCGTCTCATTATACCATTGCACATTATTTGATATTGAGAACAAACTATAAAGCTCAATTAGTTCAGTACCAAATAAATTCTCAATCAAGTCTTCATAGTTTTTTGTACCTATTAGCTAAAGCAAGGTCCTCATCTAGCTAAAGAGGATTAGGATTGGAATAATTGTTTAGAAAAATAACTTAAATAGTTGAGTTACAACATTAAAGCCTCCTAGTAATGGGATAGTATCCTTAATTCTCATATTGTAAATACCTTGTTCTGTGTTTGTAGGGACAATTTTTATCTAGGTTGTTTTTCTTATAGAAATAGAATTTGATGGGCACAAAGTAATAGATTGTTATATAAATATTATTAGCATTAAAATCTGAAATCTCCCTACAAATGTATTGATTGAGAATGTATTTATTATGAATCAAATGTGAGAAGAAATGTTCATTTTATGTAACAAGCATATGCCTCCAATCTCTTTATGGGAGGATTTGATATTCCATATCAATCACAATACAAATCCTTCAATGTTAAAAACCTTAGATTCTTCATGCTTATAAGCTTCAACCAATAATACACTACCAATTTCACTCAAAATCTAACTTAATATATGTCATTTGTTCCATGAAAGCCCAATGAAAAGGATCTAAAGTATACCGAATTCTTATTTATTTTTTACCTTTTGTATTTGTGTCTCTAATAATAACCTTTTAGTTTCTAATTATTGTTTGTTTTCCTTCCTTCTTAGTTTCTTTAATCTTTCCAATTTACTTTGTTAATTCTATTTGGTCTTTTGGTCTTTTGGAATGAAGTATTTCCTTTATAAATATTTTTTACCTCTTTTATGTTTTGTAATTTTGCTTAATATACTATCTCTTTTATGTTTTGTAATTTTGCTTAATATACTATCTCTTTTATGTTTTGTAATTTTGCTTAATATACTATATTTATAATCCTTAAAACTTCACTTACCATAATCTACCTATCTTTATATTCAATTATTTTGTCCAATCTCTTTACTTTTATGAAATAAATTATCTCAATATATAATTTATGTTTTAATTCGAGTTAATATATCTTTTATCTTTTTAACACTTCAAAAAAACCCAAAAAACAAAAAAAAACAAACCAATAAATATATTATATATTATATTTCTTTATATTTAGATTCCTTCACTCTTGAGAACATGTCTTGTTTTTTTTAATAATTATAAAATATAATTGAAAATTAAATCACTTTGATTGTGATATGAAGTATAATAAGTTTCCTTAGTTTATCGTCTGAATCCGTTATTAAAAATAACTGAATAAAATCATAACAAACAAATTGGAATCTTTTATTTAGACAATAGAAATATAAAATTGTTTTATAAAACAAAATAGTGGACATTTAATTATAATCATAATACAAAATAGTATATATAATACATTAATAATGATAAAATGATTAATTAATATTTATTTTAAAATTTATGAATTTGTTATATTTAATTTTTATTAATTTCAAAATATATGTTACTTGTAAAATTAATTTGTTAACAGAATTATAAGGGTTTTATTTGGTTAAAAAAGTAATTTACACTGGCTTGAATTTGACCATTATAAAAAAGAGTAAAATCCTAAAAACTAAACCATTAATAATTTCTTTAAATAAGTGTCATAAACCTAAATAAAATATTCAATATATATTTTTAATTAAAATATAATTATTTTAAAAGTATAGTTTTATCATTTACTTTTTAATACTAATCTGAGTGTTCAGTCAAAAATAGACCATATTAAAAATTATTTTCCATAAAACACACCAATAAAATTTAAACTACCTCCTTTATAACCTAATTAATTAAATTTCTTTAAATTTTTATCTAAATTAAATTACTTTACAGTTTTAACAATAATCAATCAAATTACCCGGATGCGGGTGGCAATTTGATCACCAGCAATGGGCAGCTGGCATGATAATGTAGCCTGCCAGGACGGCCACACCAGGTGGCTCTGTCAGGCATTAATGCCATTAAAGGCCGAGGAGATGATAGTGCAGAGGGGAGATGGGTTCGCGCGAGGAGAATTAACGGCTGTGTACGCAATTTTGTTGGGTTTCGTTATGGAGGCGTCCAGAGAATTCTGCAAAAGGAATTACATAAAGGCGTATCTGCTCCAGATTGGGTATGCTTGTTGTATTATTATGCTGTGCTCTGAGCAAAGTGGAGAGGAGGCGATCTCTGGAAGTGTGAGCAGTGGCAGAGGCCACACCTCTGCTCAGTGTGTGCTCTATCGATCTATGCCGGAGAAAATAACAGTGAGAACTCCTACTCTGGTTCCGGTTTCTAATAGGGTGATTCAGGGAGTTCAAGCTCTGCGTTTGGAGATTCGGCCTCCCACTGTCAATAGCCCTCAAGTCTCCCGGTTCATGGCGCCGAGACAGCGTGGAGTCCCGCGAAGAGGAGGTGTCTGGGGTATTAGTCGAAGGGAGGAGGTTCAAGCAAGGGAAATTCAGCCATTAGCTATGGTAGCACCTCCGTCTTCTCCTTCAGAGGAGTCGGACCAGCTAGATAGTCAAGTGCATACATCCCGTTTTACTTTCAGATGACGGGGAAATCGATCTAAGGTGTCTATGCTGATCACTGTAATTGCGATAGAGGAAGATGATGAGGATTCCGATAGCCTGGAGGAAGATGCTCGGCTCAGACTGGTATGACCCAAGCGAGAGCAGAAATAGGCAATTCCGTTAATCCTCCTCCAGAAGTTGTCAATCATGAGGAGCACGCTCGTGTTCTGGGTCCGCTTCAGCCGCCAGCACTCCCACCGGGTTCCCGCCAGTCAGTGAACGAAGATGCAACTACACCAGAATTTGACAACAAAGCATAAGGTGAGCCTTCGAAGGCTAAAATACTGTTTTTGTTGCTGCACAATGGTCAAGTTTCGAAGTTTTGAAGGGGTCTCTTTTCTTTCCGAGATGCCCAGTTTTGCTTTTGGGGTAGAGGAATGCCCAGATTTCGCAGTGTTTCCAGATCTCTGGAATCACCTGTCATCCTACCCTCAAATGTCACAATGATATCAGCAGCAAGGTGCGAGAGGCATGTAAAGGTTCTTTGGTTCTACAATTATGCTTTTGTTGTTCTTTTTGGAGTATTCTCTCTTGTAAGTCAGAGGACTACACGCTGCTGTTTTGTCCATGCTTATTTCTATTGCATCTATCTTTGTAATTCAGGTAGCCTTGCGCACCTATTATGCTTTTCAAACGGAGGGTGACTTTATTCATCCTCAAAAGCTAATACCTCTCTGTAAATATTTTCTTTCTTTCTTAATACAATAGCATAGTCTTTACATAGGAAAAAAAACAATAATCAATCAAATTAAATTACTTTTAAGAGCCTTTACTCACACATTAATTAAATTAAATTAAATTTCTTTACAGTATCAATTAAATTACTATTAAAACCATGTACTCGCATAAAACGTGTAAATATGCTTGTTATAATAAGCACGAGGACCATGATGTGAATATAATTGTCTAACACTGAATACACTCGGACAGCGGTGGGTGTCTATTATTAAAAAACCAAAACATAAATAAAAACATATTTATAAGCGTTATGACCGTCTGTTACAGTGATCTAATTATTATCACTTCAATCCTCCACTCAGCGGGTCCCCTACTCCCACACAGGGCATTGTAATTTAGGACATTTTGAGACAGCTAGCATACGCAACCATTCCAATTCTTCTAACTCAAGGCACCCTCCAACATTCATTTCCTTAAGCTCTGTCGCGTGCTCCAACCCCCGGATCCTCCTCAGCTTCACACATCCATCTGCATGAAACCACTCCAAGGATACCAACTTTTCCATGCTGGGCAGTTCTTCTAACTCTGAGCACCCAGAAACACTTAGGAAACTAAGATTTGTCGTCTGCCCCAACCCCTGTATAGTCTTAAGCTTCTTACATCCGTCTGCACACAACCCCTCCAAGGATACCAACCTTTCGATGCCCTGCAATTCTTCTAACTCTGAGCATCCAGAAACATTTAAGCGTATAAGCTCTGTAGCCTGAGCCAACCCGTGTATGCTCTTCAGCTTTGCCAGCAGCATCTTCAATTTCAGCTTCAGACATCCGCCTACCCGCAACCCTTCCAAAAATACCAATGATTGCAACTCTATGCATCCAGAAATATACAGAGATCTAAGGTTTGTGGCCTGTCCCAAGCCCCTTATGCTCTTGAGTTTACCACATTCGTATGCCTGCAACTCCTCCAAACATAAAAACGTTTCCATATTTGGTAGCTCTTCTAGCATGGAGCACCAAGAAACATTTAGGGATCTCAACTTCGTCGCCTGCGCCGACCCCCGTATGCTCTTCAGGTTATCACATGCCTGTGCCCGCAACTCCTCCAAACATAAAATCGTTTCCATACTTGGCAGCTCTTCTAGCTTGGAGCACCCAGAAACATCTAGGAATCTGAGCTTCGTCCCCTGCGCCCAGACCCGTATGCTTTTCAGCCTCACACATAGGCTTGCATGCAACTCCTCCAAACATAAAAACGTTTCCATACTTGGCAGCTCTTCTAGCTCGGAGCACCAAGAAACATCTAGGGATATCAGCTTCGTCGCCTGCGCCGACGCCCGTATGCTCTTCAGCCTCTTACATTCTTTTGCCAGCAACTCCTCCAAACATAAAAACGTTTCCATACTTGGCAGCTCTTCTAGCTCGGAGCACCCAGAAACATTTAGGAATCTCAACTTCTTCACCTGCGACGACCCCCGTATGCTCTTCAGGCTCTCACATCCCTGTGCCTGCAACTCCTCCAAACATAAAAACGTTTCCATACTTGGTAGCTCTTCTAGCTTGGAGCACCGAGAAACATTAAGGGATCTCAACTTCGTCGCCTGCGCCGACCCCCGTATGCTCTTCAGGGTCTCACATCCCTGTGCCCGCAACTCCTCCAAACATAAAAACGTTTCCATACTTGGCAGCTCTTCTAGGTTGGAGCACCCAGAAACATCTAGGAATCTGAGCTTCGTCCCCTGCGCCATGCTTTTCAGCCTCACACATTGGCTTGCATGCAACTCCTCCAAAGATGCTGGCAACTGCAGAGGTGCCTGCAAAAGCAACATGTTCACTCGTTACCACCACAAGTAATATCATAATTCACATTATCATAACCTCACGAATTCTTTTCGAACGAAAATGTTGTGCGACAGTAATAGCTACTAAACATACAAACGTCAACCTAACAAATTTCTAAACATACAAACATCAACATAACAAATTTCTACTTACCGATGATTCGCATTCACTGTCCAACAATGTTTTTAATTCGCTTCCATCCACTTGTAGAACCCTTAATTTCTTCATTGTAACCAACGAAGGCAGGGAAGAGTAGGGACATCCTTTCCAGCTGAGCCACAATAGATTTGGTAACTTCACCCTCGTCAGGATGCGTTCCAAGAGAGAGCCTTCAATATGAAGAATTTGCAACCTCCTCAAAATGCGGTTCCAGCCATCATTTTCAGTCTCAATAATGTCACATAGATCATCGCCACCAAATTCGCCTTCAACCAGCCGAATTCCCCGCACGGTGATTTCCTGTCCATAGTTGAAAAACGAATGTTATGGCTGGTTCGTTCAAAAATTCGTACCACGCTTTTAGTGAATAATCTTAAAAAAGAGAATGACTAAACACTTACAAATGATTGTTGTGACAAATAATCAATAACCCTTTTTGTCTGCCAAAGACGATGTGGCGAAGTAGCAGCAACCTCTCTTCCCAGGTCTCTTACGTGGTCGTGCATACTTATACAATTCTCGTCGTCCACTTCTACAAGAGACTTGTCCTGCAGATTTAGAAACCCTCGCTTTCCTCTCCAATCTGATCCGTTCCATATGCTTATGGCCGAATCCCTGTTTTCACCTATGAAAAAGCACGCGATATCTAGGAATATCTCTTTTTCCTGTTTATCAAGTGAGCAATAACTTCTAGAAAGTGTCTTCTGTATCTCACTGGGAAGTATTTCTTTAAGAGCCTCCAATTCGTCTTACCACTCGGATATTTCTTTATTATAAAGTAATGCCCCAACTATTTTCAGAGATAAGGGCAATCCATCGCAACATTCTAAAAACTTATATACTAGATGCTGAAAATCTGGAAGCGGATAAGCTTGGCTGAAGGCATAGGAACAGAAGAGCTCTTGGGAGTGCTCTGCATTCAGCCCAGATAGCTTATAAATAGATGAATCTTCAACTCTTGAGTTTCTGAGAACACCCCTATCTCTAGATGTAATCAATATTAAACTCTCTGAATTGAGATTATCAGTTTGGACAGGCAAAAATGCATTCACCTGGTCAACATTATCAACATCATCAAACACTATTAAAGTGTCAAAAAGTTTCAGAGGCTCTCCCAGCTTCTTTTTACCTTCATGAACATTGTTTACCTGCTCATCCCTTCCATTCAAGGCCTTAAGGAGTTGACTCTGTAACAAATGTAAAGAACCCTTACTTGCATGATCTCTGACGTCAGCTAAAAAGCAGGATTGGCTATAACCTAATGTCTTCTCATTGAAGAAAATTTTTGCTAACGTTGTTTTTCCTACGCCACCTAACCCTACAATCCCCAAGATCCCAGGTTTCCCGCTTTCCTCTTTATGTAACAGCACTCTATCTTCGAAATCTTTGAGCTTTGAATCCAACCCTGTTGGATAATCAGCCACGTGCAAGCCTGGCTCTGGCACCATTTCTGACAGACGTTTAACCAACTTATCTAGCAGCTCCAGCACCAACTCCTCACTAATTATTCAGAAACAATAAGTAGACCTAGTGAGAAACAAACGTCTATGTCTATTTATCAGTATAAAACACAACTATATCAATACGGAAGGTTGAGTTCTCACCCATTGGACGACTCCAGCTCGAAACCGCTATTGCTTGCAACTCGCTGAAGAGCCTTTCTCCATTCCATAGTAGTGTTGGTATCATATCGCCCCTTCTTCTCAAGAGATTGTAGGGCTTCACCATAGAAGCCCAGCATCCACCGGACGTCAGCGGGCCTGACACGGTAAAAGACTGGTATTACAGGAGCATTTGACTGTAACATCATTACGAGCTCGTTCAGGCACCAAGATGACTCAGCATATCTAGGAGAAAGGATCGCCACATGAACAGAGGCGGTTCTAATAACGTGCTCTAATTGAGAAGAAATTTCGTATCCCACTTGCATCTCCTCTTCATCGAGAAAAGCCGTCAATCCTTTCTCTCGGAGGCGAAGATACAGAGATCTGGCGAAGGTTTTCTTCACGTCAACCCCGCGATGGTTTATGAAAATTTTGAAGGATTTGTAGGTGGGATTAGCCACGGCAGAGGTGGAGGATGAGGATGTAGCCATTGCGAACTGGAAAGGAAAAATGAAAGGGAGTAAGGTTCGATACTATGGACGCAATTTGCAGAGGTGTAGACAAGTGAGGGCTTGTAAAGCGCAGAGAGATCGAGGGAAACACTGGCTGTAAATATTAAATCTTCACCTGCGGTTTATGCAAGGTTATTTTATGCACCTGTGGTTTATACGTAGTTATTTTATAAAATACAGAGCATAGTAACCGACATCGAGCATCAAATTTCAACGCATTTTTGAAACCCCACGCGCATTCAACTAAAGGTAAGACGCAAACAGGCCCCACACGCAATTGGAGGTAACACGTAGGCCCCACAAGATGCTCTGCACGTCATGACAGGTCAGCAGCAATTTTTTGGGATCGCAATTTTGATAGCTAGTTTCTGGGCAATCAAGGCTTCCCAGGGTTTTTTCAGGGTGCTGAATCCAAATATGCAGTTAAAAAACCATTTTAACTGCAACAAATCAAGATTTAACCTCAATTTCTTCCGCCAGATTCCGTCACCAAAATCTCTAAAAAATCACATTATAAACAACTCCGTTAATTAAACGCGTATACATTTAAAAGAAAAAGATGCTCAACTATCCAAAATTTTGACAAGACTGAATTTTCAAATGTGATTTTGAATATATAAATGAATTGAGCGTTTCCATAAATTTTGAAAGCATTTACACCGTAGATTATAGAACTCAGAATTATCATTCCAAAAGTTCACAAATAAAATTATCATTTCAAAAAAAATCTTTACTAAATTTCGAAAAAAAATATATCATTAAAAAATCAAAAACATTAACAACTCATGATAAAACTACATAATTTCAAACTCACATTTCAAGATTATATCAATACTATAGTCTAACTATGTTAATATTAAAATATTTATTGATGGAATACTTTGCATTCCAGATGTTACGCACTTTGTTTTGACTTTAAATTCCTATTAAATTTTTAGAATTTTTTAAATTAAACATAAATTTTAATTTTTAGAATATGATGATTTTAAATGAAAATTAATACGAGAAATAAAATTAATTACAAATAAATATTTTGGAGAATATAGTTATTATATTTAATGGTTATAAAAAAATTAAGTATATAGTTTTGATTTTGATTTATGTGTAATTACAATTTTTTAGATTTTGAATTTGATTTATTTGTAATACAATTTTTTAAATTTTAAATATAATTTATTTATAATTAAAAAAATTGTGTGGAAAAGGTATTATTAGAGATATGAAAAGCTTTTATTTAAAAAAATAATAATGAAATTGAAAATTGAAAAAAGTATTTTTTAAAATTGGTATAAATAATAATTTTGAACCAATATCATGTTAAAGGTTTTAAGTGTTTTCTTTTACTTTAAAACAAAGTTAAGTATTTAAAAATAATAATTATTAAATGAATTAAAAACTAAAAGATAAATGTCTCATTATATTATGTAGTAAAAATATGGACATTCTATTATTAGAGGAAGAAGCATTTTGCCAATTTTTGACATAAAGCATATGCACACACTAGGAGCAAAGGCTACCATTCAAGATAATGGTCTATACACTGTCATGATGAAATGGATTAAAATTGGGGAATTGAAAAAAAGATGTCAAACAAGCCATTAGAGATTCAAGACCTAATATAAAAGATTACAATAGAATAATGGTGTGACATAGAGATTTGGTAACCACTAAAATTCAAAATACTCAATAGAAACAAATTAACATATATGATTTTCTTTGTTACAAAATAGACAACAAGAAGCTTCATATATTTGAAATTTTAATTCTTGGTGGTTTCATCACCTGGTCCAACTTCCTTTAGTGGTTCATATTTAGTTCAAAGGTTAAATGTTCATGGAGATGATGTCCTCATGTAGTTCAAGTTCCAAGTCTTCCATTCATCATAACTTCTTTTGTGCTAAAAAAAATTGTACGCAAGTATCATGATTCCAAGATCTTTTATGAAAACAAAGAATATGAGCCTTTAGTACTCTATGTCCTCTACAAAACCTATATTTTGGAATTTTCAACTTACCCTTCTTTCATTAGTTTGAGTTGGGTGCTTCTTTAAGGGTGGGTGATTGTATAAAAAAAAATTGTTTTTATTTTTCACAAAAATGTAAGTATGGGTTTGAATTCAACGCCAAAATAGATTATTCATCTTGAAAGACATTTTTCTTTCCATTTTCCACCCACATACAATTTCAAAATTTCCAGAAAATATGTCTTGGCTGCATGTAATGCCTCATTAATAATAATAATAATAGTAGATAAGTAAAAGTGAGAATAAATAATTAATAAATAAATAAACTAACAAATAATTATAAACATTTATTTTGTTTATTTATTTATTATTATTATTATTATTATTATTATTTAATAATGCATTACACTATACCTATCCCAAATGCTTATGAAGCTTTAGTAAAATGTATGTAATCTTTTTCAACATAAATTATTTTGTAAAACAAAATGTACTAGGCTCAGCTCAATTAGGTTCTTAACAAAACTTCGGCTCGTCAAAATTTCCCAAATGATTGCTATTCCATAGATATAAATCTGCAAAAATGTTACGATATTTGATTTTCATTAGTTAGCCAAGTGCTTGTAATCAACACTAAAATCTGCACTAAAGGAAGGCTAATGACTCAAGTCAAGTTTTGTAAAATGTTGAGGGGAATCGTCATTTAATTCACTACAAAACCATTTCATTTCCTATCCTAATTCCATTCTTAATTCCTAATATATTTAAAAGAAATTTACCCTAATTCCAACCACTTAGGAAATGCACACCTAAAGCACTAGAATGAATGTGAAGGTAAAAGTAGGCCTATCTAGGGCCTTAAACATTAATTGGAAATTCTTTTAATACTTTTGTACCTACCTGTGATTTCAAAATGCATGTAATATAACTTACTTATCTAGGGAGTGTCCCACATAAGATTCCTATGGTTGAAAATTTTCGCGAGCATCCAATTCATGAGGGATGGATTGAAAATTTACCAAATGGTAGTGGTCACCCAATTCAACCAATTTCTTCTTCAAAAACACATGATGCTTAGTGTTTTGAACCTCAAAATTTTATCTTAATTAGGTATTATTTATACTCCTTACTCGTCTCCGGACAAATTCTTTCTACCAACACCTCCTCAACTTGCACTAGCTTCTTTAATGGAATATGTTTTTAACAATCTACCACAAGTTCTTTCTCAGCTACCTTTTTCTCTTTAATGTCTTCATCGTGCTCATAATATTCACAACATTAAAAACTAGTGAAATTTCCAAATCATCAAATATATCCAACTTATACATGCATTATTAGAATTTTTTCAAGGATTTCACATGGTGTTATCTTCTTATACTTTAGTTGATATAAGTTCCTTTAGGAAAATTTTCCTTCCTTAGATGATACATTACTAGGTCTCCTTCTAAAATTGTCTTCACTTCCATTTTCTAATCGTCTTTCTCTTTGTACTCCCCATTACTTTGGAGCAACTTATTATTTACTTGCTCGTGTACATCTCCCATGTACTCTACAAACGTCACTACATATTCACTATTTGCATGCCCCACAATTAGAAATATCACCAAATCTATCACTTCCTTTGGTGATCTCCCATGCACACTCTAAAAAGGTAGTCTTCCATATGGATCTATTTACTAAATTGTTATAAGAACTTCTACTTTAAGATCATATCCCATTACCTTGGTTTATCTCCTACCAAATATCTTATCAAATTACGAAGACATACAATTATAACCTACATCATTCCATCCATTTAAGGATAATATGTAGACTAAACTACAACCTAGATCACAACCTTTTCCTCAAGGTCTTCAAAAAATTTCTTAAGAATCTAGTATCCCTATTTGAAGTGATACTCTTGGGTAATCCATCCAACTGAACTTATTTTTTAAAGATAACAATATTTATAGCATCACTTGTCTTCTTGCATGTAATAAAATGTGACATTTTTTAAAATATGTCCACAACCATGAACATTTAATTATTACCTCTTTGAGTTCCTTAGTAATACCAAAACAAAATCCATGTGTAGATATCCCCAAGGTTTCTCTAGTAAAAGTAAAGGTGTATAAAAACTTATTTTTTGACCACTTCCTTTTGCATGACAATATATTTTAAAACCTTCAACCAATCCCCTCCCATCTCTATAGATGATTTATCTTTCTTCAATCAAAGTTTTATTCATGTCATTGCCAAAATGACCACCCAAACCTCCACTATGTAATTCCCCAAAGAGATTTTCTCTCATGGAGATTTTTGCTATGCACAACTTTTGATTCTTGAATTAAAATCCTTCTTGAACACAAAAAAAAACCAAATATGGATTGTTCCCCATGCTCTATGGACTATGGCTTTTTGCAAGCTTTCCAAATATCTAGAAACTCTATAGCATCCTCATATAAGGCTTTCATATTATCTAGACTCACAATCTTAACTAACATAGTACTTAGTAACAATAATGTTGTACATAATGCATCACCAACCTTATTAATATTCCTTAATCTATGCTTCAAAACTAATTAGGAAGTTTGCAATAAGTCAACCCATTTCACATGTCTCTAATTCAACTTTCTCAAAATGTTAAAATATTGAAGTGTGTGGTGGTCACCATATAACACATATTCCTTAGGTAAAATATAGTGTCTACACTTCTTTTCTACTTGAATTATGGATAAAATTCTTGACCATAAACATAGCACTTTATTTGGGTTTCATTTAACTTTTCAATAAAGAAAGCAATAATCTTACCTTCTTGACTCAATTTTGTTCCAATTACTCACTAACATCTCAATCAACTTAGAAAATTTTGTTGAAATATAAATGCTAATATTGGTTATTTAGTAACTTTCTTCTTCAAGATGTCAAAGTTACTTTTTGTAATTGGTGTCCACTGAAAGCTTCATTTCTTCATACATTTAGTGAATGATGCACATATATACCACTAATATCTCAAATGAACTTCCTGTAGTCTGAAACATCTATCATAAAAAGTGATTTTAAAAACAACCTATTCAACTCTTACTCTTAACTTTCCTCTATCCATCATGAATTATTATTAGTAAACCATAAACCCCAATTAAACCAACTCTTGTTCCATGATGCTACATTTATTCCGCCTTTAATTGGAAAATTTTGTGTGTTTAACATCTCCAATACTTGTTGTAAATGTTGGATGTGAAAAAAGAATTTGAAATGCTCATGCTTGTAGAACTATGATTCTTCCGTGGATTGTGTATCTAACAAATAGAGAAAGGGATTTTTATCTCTCAAAATAAATACCTCAAAGAAATAATGAGGAAATGTGCTATGGAGGAATGTAAACATATAAGTACACCCATGGCAACAAGTTATAAACTCAGTAAGGATAATTAATATACAAAGGTAAATCAAAGCATGTATCAGTCTATGATTGGAAACCTACTTTGTCTCACAACTTCAATACCAAACACCATGCAAGTAGTAGGTTTGGTGGTAAGATTTCAGTCAAACCCAAAGGAAACTTATATGTAGGTTGTTAAGAGTATTTTTAAATATTTCCAAGGAACTATTGGTTTTGGCTTATGGTACTCAAGGAGCAAATATTTCACTCAAACAACATACATAGATGCAGATTGGGCAAGTAGTGTTAATAATAAGAAAATCACAAGTTGAGCAACATTCTTCTTGGGAAATTATTTAGTATATGTTGTAGTTGTTGCAATACCCTCCAAAATTTTGGCTTACACTCAATTTTAGAGCCTTCCTTAGTGTTTTAAATTGTTTTTGCAAACACTAGAGCTCATGTCATGAGTTTTATTGCAGTGCTTTGGTCCCTTGTGCATGTCGGTTTATCTGTCGTCTTTTGGCACGTTTCGCTGTCATGCAATGTTTGCAAGCCTATTCTGATGGTTTTGAAAGTTAGTCTTTGTGTATATTAGTTCTCCTAACCATGTAAACATTTGTCGCATCCATACACAAAGTCTTGAGCATTGTCGCACAAGTGTCATCATGGTCATCCTAAAGCCTATCTTAAGTGTCACACTTGTCGTATCTTGTCGTGAGGCAATCACACAGAGGGAAATTCTTTGTTCATGTGTTATGATGATCTATGTTGTTGTGTCATCAAAGTATGCTAAGTGTGTGATCACAGTCAAGGTTCATCTCAGTTCATCACTTATCCCACACAGCCATTTTCAAAAAAATCTTCCCGATCGAGCAACTTAGCTTCACCGGACCCCAACTGAACTGTGCATTGCATAGTCTTAGCCCTCTAAGCTATGACCTTTCTGCTTGGAATTGCGTAATGCACAGTCCCCGTCCCCGAGGGCTGCTTCTCTGAGCAATTCCTTTTCACAACTCCCGATCTTGACCCCCATAACTACGCAGTTATGTCTCCCAGCCTGCCTTGAACTGCACACTTCACATCTTCAACCCTCAAAATTTTCCCTTGGCTATTAGAAATATGTAATGCGCAAAATCCAACCTCCCTTGACATCCAAAACTGCATAGTTGGCTTTCCAAGTGTCCTTTCCCTCAGCTGGACCCCACTACCTCCAGAAACTTTGCAATCATGTCCTTCAAGCCTCCCTCAGCTGCACATTGTGCAATCTCAGAGCCCAATCTCTCCCCCTGACTACTAGAACTGTGAAATTCATAGTCACTAAGCCCCTCTTCCAAGTCTGTCACAAGCCCTGGGCTCAGTTGATGGATCAGAATGCATCATCTTAGACTAGGGGATTTTCGGATTGATGTCATCTCATCATGAGTGAATTGCAGGAACAGGTACATTATCCTGTCATGGCGAGATGATGGAGAAGGAGAAGTAGGAGGGAAGCATGCCTAAAGACTCTCTTGTAACTAAACTCACAAAAATATCAATCGAGAGAAAGAGAAGGGACACACAAGTTTGCAACCACATTCCAAGACTAAATATCATTAAAGATTTTGCATCACCAAGCCATGCAAAGGTGAAGAGAAAGCATATCCAATAAGACATCCAACACTTAACAGCAATAGTGACTTGGCATTGCCACATCATCAAGCAGTCCATGTCAGCAGTGTCATTTCATGTCATGTCATGAGTGGTCATATGCCACATGACTATTGTGTACCATGTATATTGTATTCAAATTTATTGTAAAGTGGAAGTCCAAAGGACACACATGTAATTTAAAGAGTCATGTAAGTTGAAAAGTCATAGGAATTTAAACGGTAATGAGGGTAGTAGTCACCCTTGGTTATATATACTTCCTCATTATATGAGCAAAAGACTTTTCACCCTGGCTCCTCCCACAAGGCATTAGAGAGATCAGCTAGTTCTCTGAGGAGCAAGGAGTGGCTCCAATGTCCCACTATTGGGGCTTAGTGATGTACATTGTAAACATGTGTCTTTGAAATTTTACTTTATAATAGAAGCCTTTAAGGCCAACATGCTCTTCATGCATGGACTATGAATGTTTGTAAGACTGTTTTACGTTTGTATTTCATGTTTGCATTCACATGTGCTAAGATAGTTGAACTATTTCAGTTATTTTAGTATTTATCTTATTGAGAATGTGTTTTAATGGTTTTTATTGTTGTCCCATCCTTGTGGACTATTCCACGGGATACAAGACATATCCTTCCTCATTTATTGCTTATAACGATCGTCACATCCGTTGTGGACTGTTCCACTAGATGTTAGACGGATCCATCTGGTTCATGTGTCTCTTCTTGGGTGGTACTATTACCTCTCACTTAGAGGCTCACTTTTCTTCCCCCTCTGCAGTAGAAGAACCTTGACACATTTGCAATGGTTTTCAGTCCATGGTATTGGATGCTTTGGCATGTATAAATATGTATTATAATATTGAAAGGAATATAATGAAAAATCAAGCTGGTAGTCTCGGTTTTGGGATCCAGGGGAAATCTCTGTGTATATGTGCTTTATGTGTTATGCTCTCGCGTTGTTTATTTTCTGTGTTTAAGAATTCGTATGCAGGTAATTTCTGTATGGGGTTAAAACCTACATTTGGTATCAGAGCTACTTTGGCTTCAAGGGGACGCCTTTGTTGCTGAGGGGTTTCGCTCAGGCCTGTGGTAAACCCTATTCAGTGGGACATCTGCGAGATCAATTCTGGTGGTGAAAGAAGATGGTGAGCAGTGGAAAGATAGAGATCGAGAAATTTAATGGTCAGAGTTTTGAGTTGTGGAAACTCAAGATGGAGGATCTGCTAGTGGATAAAGATCAGTGGATCACAATAGATCTGGGTACTAAACCAACGGGAGTGTCCGATGAAGAATGGAAGAGGTTGGATCGAAAGGAAAAGAGCACAATACGATTGTGTGTCTCAGATTCAGTATTGTTGAACGTATCAGGGGAAGCTACGGTGAAGGCTTAGTGGGAAAAATTAGGGACTTTGTACCAATCTAAGTCTCTGGTGAATAAACTATTCCTGCGGAAAACGTTGTATAACCTGAGGATGAAAGATGGAGACTCGGTGACTGAGCATCTGAATGCATTTAATACTGTGGTAAGTCAGATAGCATCTGTTGATATTAAAATTTCATATGAAGATAAGTGCATCAGTTTGTTGTGTTCTCTACCAGATGTAGAAATTTTGAATAATAAACACTTATTCAACAGAGATTATCCTAATTATACACTATTGCGGAATACATGCATAATACATAAGCTCCTCTACATTGATCATCAATTTAGCAACATTAAAAACAATGAAACATCAATCGCATGCACACATTAACACAGTATGTAACCCGGGGAAAGCTTACAGCTGAAAACCCCACACTATCTGTATATTAATGATTGAGAACATGTAACAATACATAGTACAATACTCCTCACAAGTATCCAGCACTATCTCCACCTGTTACACACAAAACTAGCTCAGATCCGAACAAGTCACAGGTTCAAATCTCCACAGCTACTTTGCCTGCCTCTATTGCACAATGCCTTGTGAAAATCATCCACATTGAAAATCACGTGAGCACAGGCTATAATTCCTTGGTATTGGCCCACACTGCGCAAACCTCATTGGCATAACTCAATCCCATTGATTGTGCAAGATCTCATGCACAACTGATAGTCACAACTCACCCTTTCACTTACCTCTAACACCTGTCTCTGTTGAACTGTCCATGCACTAAGTTAACTGATGTATTCTTCAGTTACTTTATGAGTTAATAATTAGTGAATTAATTAACAATCAATTCACACAACTCATCACTAGTGTATTCTCTGGTTAGACTGAATACAACTAGTTCAACTGAACACAACTCCATCAACTCCACATCCAACTCCATAGAACTCACATGCATGAGTTCTAACTGAAGTCCTCCATGCAATAGCTCAACTAACCCATAAAGAAAGCGTACTTCCTTCTAACAACTGCATGTGCCACATCTGTAGCTCAAACTGAAGTGCTCCAAGAGAATAAGATAATGTTTAGAGTCCAAATATTACTAAGGGCTAATAATATTTGACTGTTTCTATTTTTTGGCCTGGCAGTCTAAAAATAGACTTTGATCACTCCGTTGTGAACCAGAAATAGAAGTCCATCTATTTTTCCCAACATGACCAATCATTCATAAACAACATTCTGCAACTCATAGACCATGATCCATATGTCTAAAAATAGACTTTACGCCATAATTTTCCTGCGAGCCCACTTAGTGAAGGCGACTCCTTTTCACTAAGCTCCATCATCTTGTTTCATTCTCAACACTCCATCTCAACAAGATATGGATTATCAGCAACCCCTATCCTGCCTTGGTGGTATTCGAATTTGCTCCTGGTGAGCGCCTTTGTCAAGATATCAGCATCCTGATCCTCTGTTGGGATGTATGAAAGTAACATGATTCTCCACTGCACACAATCTCTGATATGATGGTACCTGATGTCGTCTGTTGAGATCCCTACCCAATCTGCATCCTCCTGTCTGTACCAAGATCCATACCCCGATGTGCCTCTCTTGAGCCTGCACACATGCGACTCCACCAACTGACGATAAATAGTGGCATCCACTACCTCCGCTGAAGTAGTATCCTCCTTCCTCCAACCTCCAGGAAGGAGCGCAGTCTTCACATCCATCTGATGGATGTGCCACCCCATCTGCATCACTTTGTAGATCCATCTCGAACCCACCACTGATTTCCCTTCTGATCTTGGGACAATCTCCCATGCACTGTTTCTGACAATTGAATCATACTCTTCCACCATGGCATCTACCCATGCGGGATCCTCCATAGCTTCCTCAAAAGAGGATGGCTCAGTCACAACACATTTGCTCATAGGAGCCATGTATCTAGTGTACCGATCAGGTGACTGTCTCTGCCTGCGTTGGGCTGTAGGTGGTCCTACAACTTTCTCTGCATCTTGAGCCAGTCACTCAGCTTCTGTCAAGCGCTTTCGCCCTCTGATGGTTGGCGCTGCATGAGTGGTCTCTTCCACTCCATGAACTTCGTCCTGTGGCTGATCCACGTCCTGAAGCTCATCTTTAGGAACTAATAGCTCCTCATCTGCATGCAAGTGTGGCTCCCTCTCAAGCGAACACTTCATGGCTTTCTCCTCCTTAAATTTTATATTCCGTCGCACAATAGTCTTGCCACTGTCTGGCAAATACACACGATAGTTGTGGGGCGTATCAGTGTACCCCACAAATATCCCAACCTCTGCGGCTGACTCCAACTTCTTCCTGGCATCCTTCGTCACTTGCATGTAAATGTTAGCACCAAAAATCCTCAAATGAGAAAGATCAGGCTTCTTACCAGAATAAGCCTCCTCGGGTGTACTCATGCCAAGTATCCTGTGAGGACAACGGTTCTGCACATAAACTGTTGTACTGCATGCTTCCGCCCACAAGTGAAGGGGTAGACCCTGATCATGCAACATCGCCCGTGCAGCACCCACGATCGTTCTATTCTTCCGCTCAGCAACCCCGTTCTGTTGTGGGTTATGGGGAGCTATGATCTCTCTTCGAATCCCTTCTGCACTGCAGAAGTCCTTGAACTCGCCAGAGATGTATTCACCACCATTATCACTCCTAAGAACCTTCACCTTCTTCCCCGACTCCTTCTCGACCAGTGCTTTGAACTCACAGAACTTTGAGTATGTCTCGCTCTTCTTCTGCATGAATAAGATCCAGCACTTACGAGAGAAATCATCAACAAAGATCACATAATACTTGTGTTTTGTTGTCGAAGCTACTGAGAAAGGTCCACACACGTCTGTGTGAATTCTCTCAAGGATCGTCGTGGCGCGACTATCCTTCTCGTGAAAGGTGGCTTTCACAAACTTTCCCAAAGTACACCCCTTGCACTGGTCTGACTGTGCAAGAGTGCCTTTAGGAAGCCCTGTAGTGATCTGTTGCAGTATCTTCAAGGCTCCATGGTGAAGGTGACTCAATCTCCTGTGCCACAGCTCGCCATCATCCCGGCTCACCAATCCTTCTGCCTTGCATGCCATTGTTGCGCAACCATCTACATGCAACTGATAAAGGTTCGTCACTCGAACCCCTATCTTCCGGATTTCTCCAGTTGTCTTACTGTGCAAGAAAGCCTTTCCCTCGCTAAAAACAACATCATATCCCTTGTCTTCTAACATCGCCACAGAGATAAGATTCTTCTTCAATCCTGGAACATGCATCACTTCCTTCAATACGAAGGGTTTACCAGACTCCCTCTCAAAGGAAATGGTACTGATACCGGTCGCACTGTATCTACCATCATCGCCCATCTCGATGTGCACTCCAAGATCTTTCTCCTCCAGATCAGAAAACAAATCTCGATCTCCTGTCATGTGAAAAGACGCACCACTGTCCAAGAACCACACCGATCCCATCACACTTGATACCAAGCATGTGATCAATGAAAAATCAAGCTCAAACTGTGAGGCTAGAGCCTCTCCTGCTGCAGATCCAGCAGCTTGCTTGTTCTTCTTCTTCTGCGGACAATTAGTGGCATAGTGTCCGTGCTGGTGACAGTGAAAGCACTTCACCTTGGACATGTCTTGCTTCTTGCCTTTCGCACTGGACTGAGAAGCCTTCTTTTTCTTCCCCTTCTTTGCTTTAGCAACCAAAGCGCAATTTTCTTCATCAGGTCCCTTTGATGAAGATCCGTCCTTGGTATTCCGCCTGATCTCCTCTTGCACAAGATCCGACCAAAGTCTCTCCCATCCTGGCAGTTTCTCCCGACCATTAACAGAGTCCTGATAGGAATGCCAACTCTTCGGAAGACCAAGGAGAGCCAAGCTCACCAAGTCCTCATCATCGATAGTCACCCCCACACTTCTTAGCTCATCCCTGCATTGAGTGAACTTCGTGAGATATTTAGGTATACTGTCGCCCTTCTCACATTTGATGTTTCCAAGTTTATCCTTGAGTGCTAGCTTCCTCTGATCGCTCTTCTTGGGAATATATCTGTCAACACTTTCCACATCAAGTATGGAGAATCCTTTCCATGCAGGCTGGACACAATGTGATCCTTCACGCCCTCCAACAGAATCCTTCGACACTTTGTTGTCTTCTTTTGCCAAGCCTCAACGAGAGCAGCATCAGTAGGCTTTAGGACATCAGCGTCTATGAACTCCTTCAACCCATTATCATCTAACACCGCCTCCATCCTGTCCTTCCATGCAATATAGTTCGAGCTGCCCTCAAGAGCATACTCCAATCACAATCCATTGAAAGACATTTCAACTTTGACACCAAGAAAACATTGCTGCAAATTCGAATTCCACCATATCCAAACTCAACCGCCTCTGATCTAAGATTTGTGAGAACAAAGTATTTCTCATATAGAGATTGACTGTATGGGCTTTTACCGGATATCTCACCTTCCAAAGGAAGGATGAATCCAGAGGTTACCTGGCCCGATTACAGACTCTGCCTGAAGAAATAAAATGTAAACACTTTTTGAATAGTAGATCTGATGATCAACAACTTTGATACCATGTAGAAATTTTGAATAATAAACACTTATTCAAGAGAGATTATCCTGATTATACACTATTGCGGAATACATGCGTAATACATAAGCTCCTCTACATTGATCATCAATTTAGCACCATTAAAAACAATGAAACATCAATCGCGTGCACACATTAACACAGTATGTAATCTGGGGAAAGATTACAGCTGAAAACCCCACACTATCTATATATTAATGATTGAGAACATGTAACAATACATAGTACAATACTCCTCACAAGTATCCAGCACTATCTCCACCAGTTACACACAAAACTAGCTCAGATCCAAACAAGTCACAGGTTCAAATCTCCACAGCTGCTTTGCCTGCCTCTATTGCACAATGCCTTGTGAAAATCATCCACACTGAAAATCACGTGAGCATAGGCTATAATTCCTCGGTATTGGCCCACACTGCACAATCCTCATTAGCATAACTCAATCCCATTGATTGTGCAAGATCTCATGCACAACTGATAGTCACAACTCACCCTTTCACTTACCTCTAGCACCTATCTCTGTTGAACTGTCCATGCACTAAGTTAACTGATGTATTCTTCAGTTACTTTATGAGTTAATAATTAGTGAATTAATTAACAATCAATTCACAAAACTCATCACTAGTGTATTCTCCAGTTAGATTGAACACAACTAGTTCAACTGAACACAACTCCATCAACTCCACATCCAACTCCACAGAACTCACATGCATGAGTTCTAACTGAAGTCCTCCATGCAATAGCTCAACTAACACACAAAGAAAGCGTACTTCCTTCTGATAGCTGCATGTGCCACATCTTTAGCTCAAACTGAAGTGCTCCAAGAGAATAAGATAATGTTTAGAGTCCAAATATTACTAAGGGCTAATAATATTTGACTGTTTCTATTTTTTGGCCTGGCAGTCTAAAAATAGACTTTGATCACTCTGCTGTGAACCAGAAATAGAAGTCCATCTATTTTTCCCAACATGACCAATCATCCATAAACAACATTCTGCAACTCATAGACCATGATCCATATGTCTAAAAATAGACTTTGCGCCATAATTTGCCTACGAGCCCACTTAGTGAAGGCAACTCCTTTCCACTAAGCTCCATCATCTTGTTGCATTCTCAACACCAGATTCGTGGGATAGTATGGTTATTGCAATAGGTAGCAATGCAACTGCATTGCAGTTTGATGAAATAGTCTCAGCCTTGCTGACGGAGGAGATGAGGCAAAAAAATATGGAGAGCCAGAATGGTGATGCCTTTTCTGTATGAAGATGGTCCCAGAACAAAAACAAAAATAAGTCATCGAGTGGGAGATCTAAATCTCTAGGAAAACCTCCAAAGGTGGTGTGTTGGAAATGCGGAAAGGAAGGGCACTACAAAAGGGACTATAAATCTAAAGCTCCTGATAAAGGAAAGGGATCTAATGATTCTCCTTATGCAAAGGAAAAAACCACCTCATATGAAGGTGGGGATGTGTACTTGGCTTCTTCAAGTACACATGTAGATCATGAAGCATGGTTAATTGTGTTGGGTCTCTATAATACTAGTGATTACCCCATTACTATTGTAGTTATACCCCTATTTATATTGTTGTGCCCCTATTACCCCCATATTGTTATTTTTGTGCCCCATAGAATCCCTCTATTGTTATTTTTGTGGCTTTATATTATTATTGTTAGGTCGGCTGGATTATATTGTGACTCCTTAGACTCCTATATATAGAAAGGAGGTTTTGTCATTTGTATCATCCAAGAATTGTTCATTTATGTAATGTAAAGGAGGTTTCCCCCTCGAAGAGGCTGAATTCTAAGGCGTGGATCTCTCTTTTCTATCTTTTTGTGAGCTGGTTTCATAACATTTGGTATCAGAGCTTTGGATTCTAGGGTTTCGCTGCTCCAAACAGGTCATCGTGGAATTTTCGCTATAACTTTTTTTCTGTGACGTTTCAGAAGTCTAAAAAAAAACCCATTTGAGAAGAATTGGCGCTGAACCTTGGGTCCAAATTTCAGAGCTTTTTGCGCTATATTTTCGGAGATATGATCTGAGGAAGTTGGCCTTTTTGCAGACTCCTGAATTACATTCAAAACAGGTGACCTGGGGAAAATCGTCATAACTCTCTCTCTGAGGATCGGATTGAAATTTCGTAAAAAGGTACAGAAAGAGGACGGACTGTAGTTTCTTTTCTATGGGTTTCAGATTCAAAGGTTGAAACAGTGACTCGTGGCACGTCGTACAAGTTCGCTCTACTGAACCAGTCTAAAAGCAAGTCACTGTGGGAGATTTCACATAACTCTTTCTTGGAGAATCCAATTGGGCTCAGACTTGTGGCATTGGAAAGAGGACGCAGAAGGCTACTACAGGTTGCAATTTCAGAATTGGATGATCTGAAATTACAGAGATACATCAGATTCAATATCAGGCTTCTATAAAGTGAAAAAAGGTGTGTAGTTTTTTTTTTTTTTTAATTTTTGTGTAAGCTTGGTTTAACGGAATTCAAAGGGCATAGTAAAGCATTATTATCGGTAACTGATGCCCCGAGGAAAGAAAATGCAAACACCTAGTAAGGAACCTGAAAGCTCTAGCATGACTCATGAAGAAGAGGAAGAAATGCTACATGATATATCAAAATTACAAGAACAAGTGCAACAAATGTCACGCTCACAAAAGCTAACAGAAGCTAAGATAAATGGCGTGGAATCTAAGATAAATGGTGTGGAATCTAAGATAAATGGCGTGGAATTTAAGATAAAGGGAATGGAAGCTAAGATGGATGATTTGAAGACAGATTTGAAGACAAACATGGCAGATTTGAAGACAGATTTGAAGACAGACATGGCAGATTTGAAGACAGATTTGACAAATTTTCTACAAGAAATACTTACTAATGGTGAAAAGGTAGTAAAGGAAACTCATGATGAGAACAAAAGAAATGTTAATCATGATTCCATAGACTCTAATGTTGGATCGAAGACTCACCATGTTCCAAAAATCGATATGAGGAAGTTTGATGGCAAGGATCCCGCCACATGGATATTACAGATGGAGCAATTCTTCGATCTCAATAATGTGCAAAACACACAAAAGGTACGTATGGCAACTTTATATTTGGAACCAAATCAGTTTGTATGGTATCAATGGCTTTGTTCTCGTAAACAATTTATCACTTGGGCAATTTTTACGGAAGAATTGATAGCACATTATGAGGATACAAAAAGCAACACTTTTTTTAGCCAATTGATAAGTCTCAAACAAAAGGGTTCAATAATGGAGCACATTGAGGAGTTCCAAAAATTGAACATAAGGGTAAAAGATATTCCAGAGGAGCATAGGATTGATGTGTTCATAGGGTCTTTAAAGGATAATATCCAACATGATGTGCGCCTTTGGGAACCTGATTCATTAGAGAAGGCATTCAGGTTAGCAAGAAAAATGGAAAGCAAAATTATGGCAACTAGGAAGCATACCACTCACAACTATAAAGACGGAAGTGTTGTTGCCCATAGTCTTCCACAACCTACAAGGTTGACACCACAACAATTGGAAGAAAAAAGAGCAAAAGGGCTTTGTTACAATTGTGATAGCAAATACACAAAAGGTCATAAGTGTGCTGAGAAGAAATTATTCTACATAGATTGTGAAGAGGAAGAAGAAAAGGAGCAAGAAAGGTCAAAAGAAGAGGATATATTCCAGGAACAAAGCCTAGATGAAGAACAAATAAATCCGACCATATCTTGTAATGCATTGGCGGGAATTACCACTCCTCAAACCATCAAGATAGAAGGACAAATCAAGAAGAAAAAGGTAATAGTGTTGATTGATTCAGGAAGCACCCACAATTTTATTCATTGTAGGGTAGCAAAAGAATTGAATTGCTTCCTATATCCAGCACCAGAGTGTCAAGTGATGATTGCAAATGGAGGAACAATAAATTGTTCTGGAAAGTGCCATAATATCAAGCTATCCATGGGAGAATATGTATTGACTAGCCCAATGCTTTCCATTCCAATGGGAGGTGCTGATGTTGTACTAGGAGTCCAATGGCTACAATCCTTGGGTACAATAGCTTTTAATTTTCAAGAACTTTTCATGAAATTTTCTGTGGAAGGAAAGGAAGTTGAATTAAGGGGTATTGCAGGGAAACCAGGAAAGATAATCAGCTCTAATGGCATGACAAAGCTTCTAAAAAAGGAGCAAAGAGGTGTAATTGCACAATTATGTTCGCTAGATGTTTCCACATTGGAATCATCTATTTCTCCAGATCTCCAAAAAGT
This sequence comes from Pinus tabuliformis, assembly GCA_031772625.1. Taxonomy (NCBI): domain Eukaryota; kingdom Viridiplantae; phylum Streptophyta; class Pinopsida; order Pinales; family Pinaceae; genus Pinus; species Pinus tabuliformis. The sequence goes on from CM062808.1 coordinate 473,330,453, forward strand.
CCTGGACAATCATTCCAAGGTATTTGAGACTCCCAAAGGTCTCCCACCTATGCGTGATCATGATCATGCTATTCATCTGATTCCAGGAAGTGTTCCTCCAAACATCAGGCCGTACAGATATCCCTATGTCCAAAAAAGTGAAATTGAACGTATGGTTGCAGAAATGCTAGAGGCTGGTATAATTCAACCGAGTCAAAGTTCTTTCTCAGCTCCAGTAGTATTGGTGCACAAGAAGGATGGATCATGGCGCATGTGTCCAGATTATAGGGAGCTCAACAAGCTCACTATTAAAGATAAGTTCCCCATTCCTGTCATTGATGAATTACTGGATGAATTGCATGGATCAATTTACTTCACCAAGTTGGATCTTCGTTCGGGATATCATCAAATCAGAATGAAGATTGAAGACATTCCGAAAACGGCATTTAGAACTCATGAGGGTCATTATGAATTTTTGGTCATGCCTTTTGGCCTTACCAATGCACCTTCAACATTTCAAGGTTTGATGAATTCAATTTTCAAACCATTCCTTAGAAAATTTGTGTTAGTATTTTTTGATGATATACTAATCTACAGCAAGTCTTGGAAGGATCATGTTGAACATGTTGACAGGGTGCTACAACTATTGGAGGAGAAACAATTATATGCAAAAAGATCCAAATGTTTCTTTGGAGTCCAGGAGGTGGAATATTTGGGTCATATTGTATCTCATGAAGGAGTTAAGGTAGACCCTAGCAAAATTAAAGCCATTAAGGAATGGAAAATCCCCACATCCATAAAGCATCTGCGAGGATTTCTTGGGTTGACAGGGTATTATCGCAAGTTTGTTAAGAATTATGGGAGAATAGCAGCACCTCTAACAACATTATTGAAGAAAGATTCATTTTCATGGACTCCGGAAGCAACAAAGGCCTTTGAACATCTTAAAGAGGCAATGTGCCAAGCACCGGTCTTAGCTACACCGGACTTCACAAAAACCTTTATTGTGGAATGTGATGCTTCAGGAAATGGAATTGGTGCTGTTCTAATGCAAGATGAAAGACCCATTGCTTTTGAAAGTCGTCCAATCAAGGGAAAGTTTTTAAGCAAAGCTATTTATGAGAAGGAAATGTTGGCAATACTCCATGCACTTAAGAAATGGCGACCCTACCTAATGGGAAGACACTTCAAGGTAAAAACGGATCATGATAGCCTTAAATACTTTTTAGAACAAAGATTATCCTCTGAAGAGCAACAAAAGTGGGTCACAAAGATGTTGGGTTATGACTTTGAAATCATCTACAAAAAAGGGAAGCAAAATGTGGTGGCAGATGCACTCTCAAGAAAGGATGAGGATGTGGAAGCATTGTTGTGTGCCATTTCTATTATCCAACCAGATTGGATAAACGAAGCAAGGGAGGAATGGAAGAATGACGAAGAAGTGTGGGCACTTATTCGAAAGCTACAACAAGATTCCAGTACTTCTGATACATTTAGCTGGCAAAATGATTCGTTATGGTACAAAGATCGCTTATACCTCTGTAAGAATTCCCAGCTAAAACAAAAGATTCTTATGGAATTGCACACTTCTCCCTTAGGAGGGCACTCAGGATTTTTAAAAACTTACCACAGGGTTAAGAAGGAATTTTTTTGGGATGGCCTTAAATCAGATATTCAAAAGTTTGTGGCGGAATGTTTGGTTTGCCAACAAAATAAAGTTGAAACAATTAAGACACCGGGTCTATTACAACCTTTATCCATTCCAAGCCAACGTTGGGAGGAGGTTTCAATGGATTTTATCACAGGTTTACCCAAGTCTGAGGGAAAGAGTGTCATCATGGTGGTAGTTGACAGACTTACCAAGTATGCACACTTTTGTGCATTATCACATCCATTTAAAGCCAGTACAGTTTCTACTGCATTTATGGAAACAGTTCAAAAGCTACATGGAAACCCAAAGATTATTGTAAGTGACAGAGATCCCATTTTCACTGGAAATTTTTGGACAGAATTATTTTCTTGTCTTGGTACTCAGTTAGCTCATAGCTCATCTTATCATCCTCAATCTGATGGGCAAACTGAGATAGTAAACAAATGTTTGGAAGGATATCTTCGTTGCTTTGTATCTGATAAACAGACACAATGGGTCAAATGGTTGCCTCTGGCTGAATGGTGGTATAACACTTCCTTCCATACAGCAACAAAAATGACCCCATTTATGGCACTTTATGGGTATCAACCACCATCCATCACATCATATTTAAGAGAAAATTCTAAGGTTCAGGCAGTGGAACATCACATCGAACATCAACAACAAGTCCTCCAACTCTTAAAGGATAACCTCGTGTTGGCACAAAATAGAATGAAACAACAGGCAGATCAACATCGCAGTGAAAGAAGTTTTGATGTAGGTGATTGGGTATTCCTACGGCTACAACCATATAAGCAAATGTCCCTAAAGCAAGCTAAGAAGGATAATAAATTATCACCAAAGTATTATGGTCCGTACAAGGTGTTGCAAAAGATTGGTACTATGGCATACAAATTGGAGCTTCCTGCAGCTTCTCGATTGCACCCAGTTTTCCATGTTTCATGTTTAAAGAAGGTTATAGGTGACAAGCTCCCAATTCAAACAATATTGCCAGAACTTGACGAGGAAGGAAAAATTATATTGGAACCGGAAGCAGTCACAGAAACAAGAACTCGACAGCTACGAAATCGATCAATTTCAGAGTATCTTATCAAGTGGAAGAACTTATCCGCTGAAGATTCCACATGGGAGGATGAGAATTTTATGCAGAAGTATCCAGAACTACTCAAGCGTTGAGGACAACACTTTTTTGAAGGAGAGGGGCATGTTGGGTCCCTATAATACTAGTGATTACCCCATTACTATTGTAGTTATACCCCTTATTTATATTGTTGTGCCCCTATTACCCCCATATTGTTATTTCTGTGCCCCATAGAATCCCTCTATTGTTATTTTTGTGGCTTTATATTATTATTGTTAGGTCGGCTGGATTATATTGTGACTCCTTAGACTCCTATATATAGAAAGGAGGTTTTGTCATTTGTATCATCCAAGAATTGTTCATTTATGTAATGTAAAGGAGGTTGCCCCCTCGAAGAGGCTGAATTCTAAGGCGTGGATCTCTCTTTTCTATCTTTTTGTGAGCTGGTTTCATAACAAATTGACTCAGGTACATCCTTTCACTTCACTCCCCATAGAGAGTGGTTCTGCGAGTATGAGAGATACGATGGTGGTGATGTCTTTTTAGGGGATGATAAGAAGGCTAGAATCGTTGGTCGCGGAAAAGTAAAGTTGAAGCTACAAGGTGGAAGGGTTAGAACACTTCTGGGTGTTCTGCATATTCCTGCATTGGCCAGAAATCTGATTTCTATAAGCAAGTTGAATGATGTAGGTGTAAAAACAGTGTTCAAGAAGGATACCTGAAAGATGGTTGGGGGAGCACTGGTATTGATGCGGGGGGTTCGGATTGGAACTCTATACAAGCTCCAAGGTAGCACGGTTGTTGATGGGTGCAACAGTTTTGTGGTTCCTGAAAGCGGAGCAGAAAATCTAGTGGTCTCTGGAGAGAAGACCATGTTGTGGCATCAAAGGCTTAGACATATTGGAGAGAAGGGCCTTCGAATACTTCATGGTAAAGGTATGGTAGAAGGTATGAGTAATAGTTCTCTAGATTTTGATTTCTGTGAAAATTGTGTATATGGGAAGCAGAATTAGGTGAGTTTCCCCTCTAGTAGTAAGAGGGTGAAACATATATTAGAGCTTGTGCACAGTGATGTGTTTGGACCTATGAAGGTTCCATCACTGGGTAAGTCTTTGTACTATTTATCATTTATAGATGACTTCTCGGGGAATACATGGATATATTTCCTTAAGAAGAAATCTGAAGTCTTTGACAAGTTTAAAGAATTTAAGGCTCTCGTGGAAAATCAGACATATAAGAAGATAAAGGTGCTAAGGACAGATAAGGGTGGAGAGTTTTGCAGCAAGGAATTTGAATAATTCTGTAAGAAGTGTGGTATAGCACGATAGAAGACTACTCCATATACACCTCAACAAAATGGAGTTGCAGAAAGAATGAATAAGACATTGATGGAAAGGGCAAGAAACATGCTCAGTGGTGCCGGGTTAGGATAGGAATTCTGGGTAGAGGCGGTGGATACTGCATGTTACCTGGTCAACAAGTCACCTTCATCAGCGTTGGAGGATAAGACTCCATAAGAGGTATGGACCGGTAAGAAATCCTCTCTTTCACATCTGAGGGTATTTTGATTCGATGCATATGTACATGTTCCAAAGGAGAAATGAACCAAGTTGGATAGTAAATCTGAAAAGTGCATCTTTATTGGGTATAAGGATGGTTTAAAGGGTTATAAGCTTTGGAACCCAGTCACACGGAAGGTTGTGTATAACTGAGATGTGGTGTTCAGAGAGGTAAAAGATGTTATTAAACATGAAGTCCAACCAAAGGAACCTGAGAAGATATTTTGAGCTTAAGGAGGAAGAATCAGACTCTACAGCAGAGGAGGAATCAAAAGATGAAGAGCCACAAACTCCGGGTGTGAGAAGATCAGTTCGAGAAAGAAGGCAGCCAGAAAGGTATATTCCATTTTCTTTCTATTAAAATTTTGCTTTATCTATTATTGACGATGATCCCAGAACTGTGAAGGAAGCAGTAGATTCAGAGGATGGCAAACTCTGGGAAAAGGCCATGGTTTATGAAATGGCATCTTTGCACAAAAATGAGGCTTGGGATCTGGTGGAGTTGCCGGCTGGAAGGAAACCCATTGGCAGCAAATGGGTGTTCAAGAATAAGACAAATGCAGAGGGAAAGGTGGAGGAATACAAAGCTCAGTTGGTAGCAAAAGGTTATTCCCAGGAACCGGGAATTGATTTTGGTGATATTTTTTCTCTTGTTGCCAAGGTAACTACTATTAGATAACTTTTATCTGTTGCTGCTACTTTTGATTTTGAGGTAGAATAGATGGATGTGAAGACAACATTTCTTCACGGGGATCTGGAAGAGGAAATCTACATGAAGCAACCTGAAGGCTTTGCGGTGAAGGGTAAGAAAGAACTGGTATGCAAGTTAAAGAAGTCTTTTTATGGGTTAAAATAGTGACCAAGGATGTGGTATCAGAAATTTGATACATTTATACGGGGACTTGGCTTCACCAGAAGCAAAGCAGATCATTGTGTATATTTTAAATTAATTGGTGACCGTGTTATTTATCTGGTCTTGTATGTGGATGATATGTTGTTGGTTGGAAATGACAAAGAAGTTATACATGATTTGAAGACCCAATTGTCCTCCAAATTTGACATGAAAGATCTTGGTGCTGCAAACTATATTTTGGGCATGGAAATTAAAAGAGATCGGGTAAAGAGGAAGCTCTAGTTAAACTAGAGCAAGTATTTCAAGACAATATTGCAGAGGTTTAATATGCAGGATGGTAAACCAGTGAAGGTTCCTATTCTTGTAGGTGTGAGGTTATCTGTTGAACAGTGTCCCAAGACACAAGAAGATGAAGAGGGCATGTCCCGTGTTCCATATGCAAGTGTAGTCGGTAGCCTGATGTATGCAATGGTCTGTACTAGACCATACATTGCACATGCTGTGGGAGTATTGAGCAGGTTTATGTCAAAACCAGGGAAGGAGCATTGGACAGCAGTGAAGCGAGTTTTCAGGTATTTGCGTGGCACTAGTGATTATGGTTTGTGCTACCAAGGAAGACTAGGATTGGACAGAGTGTTTGATATTCATGGCTTTGTTGATGCACACTAGGCTGGAGATCTAGATCAGAGAAGATCTACAAGTGGGTATGTGTTTAACCTATTTGGAGGTGCAGTCAGTTGGATGAGTAAGAAACAATCTGTAGTGGCACTATAAACTACAGAGGCAGAATACATGGCAGCCACTCATGCAAGCAAGGAAGCAGTTTGGTTGCAGAGATTGTGTTCACGTATGGGGTTAGTACAGGAAGCTATAAGGATAGATTGTGACAGCCAAAGTGCAATTTTCTTGGCAAAGAACCCTACATATCATTCAAAGACAAAGCACATTGATGTTCAGTATCACTTTGTGAAGGACATGATAGAAGACAAAAAGGTGTTGCTGGTAAAGGTGGACACTTTGAAGAATACTGCATATGCATTGACAAAATCTGTGAGCTCTGAGAAGTTCTCTTGGTGTAGAGAAACAATGGGCGTTGCAGGGTTGGATAAATGACTAAGATGGATAAATGACTAAGCTCTCTTGTGGCCCCCTGTGGAAATAAAACAACATGTGGGAGAATGTTGGGTTGTGTTATATTCTTTCCACAACTAGCCCATGTAGTTAATCTGGGGTTAGAGGGGGGGAGGTCACATGGGGTTTGAGGTGTACCCGTAACCCCACTTTATGGTGTCCAGGATAGCACCCTGGAAAATTTTGGTTTTGGATCCTATGTTAGGTTGGGCAGACCCACCTATGGTTTGTGCATGATTTTTGCACATGTTTTTTGGACGCGATGGTTTTCGGTCCATGGTATTGGACGTGATGGTTCTCGGTCCATGGTATTCGATGCTTCGGCATGTATAAATATGTATTATAACATTGAAAGAAATATAATGAAAAATCAAGCTTGTAGTCTTGGTTTTGGGATCCAGGGGAAATCTCTGTGTATATGTGTTTTATGTATTATGCTCTCACATTGTTTATTTTCTGTGTTTAAGAATTCATATGCAGGTAATTTCTGTACAAGGTTAAAACCTACAACTGGATCAATCACTACTGCAAGCCGTGAGGGGAGATTGAGTTACATCTAGGGTCTAGTGGTTCTTTACTATGGTATTTGAAAATATGGAGGATAGATACCGAATATTTTATGGAGGACCCTACTTCTTTGCATCAACAAGTCTATATAAGCACTCGTGGATGGAAAATTTCACTCCAGAAAAGGAGATTTTACTAGAGTTCCAGTTTGGGTCAAGTTGTAATCATTACCCCTTGACTATTGGATACCTTCGACCCTAAAGCACATAGGAATCACACTAGTGTTGGAGAATCTAATTCCAACCACCTGTTAGGTGTTAATCCATGTGTCAGTCTATTTGAGTTTAGTCCAGTCCAGTTAAATTTATTTGAGAGTTTCACTCCAGTCATTAATTACAATTGTCTCCTATGTAATCTTATTTAAGTGTTAATAATATTGAGAAGAGTATCTATACTCCACGTTTTTCATTCCTTAACATGGTATCAGAGCCTGATCTGCGTAAGACTCCTTGAGAGTAGAATTTCATTTTTTTTTTTTTTATCTTAAATAAGAGCAGAGGCCATGACGAACACAAGGATGAGAAGGCGAGAGAAAGTGCGAAAACAACAAAACTTCGCACTTTTGAAGAAAAGAAAGTGTGACAAAGAGTGCCAAATTTATGAAATTGTATAATTTTGGGGTCTGTTGCACCCCGTTTGTGACTATAGTGCACAACCTTGTGCATCCAGTCTGCGTTGGGTAGTGCACAACTTGAAATCTTGAAGCACGCGGCCAACGTAAAATGAAGGGGGAGTGTTGGAGAATCTAATTCCGACCACCTGCTAGGTGTCAATCCAGATGTCACATTCTATTTGAGTTTAGTTTAGTTTAGTGAAGTTTAGTTGATAATTTCACTCCAATCATTAATTACTACTATCTTCTATGTAATATTATTTAAGTTTTGATAATATTTAGAAGAGTATCTTTGCTCCATGTTTTTCATTCAACTGGGAAAGTTTATTAAGATAACAGAGGAAATGCTTTAGGGAAGATATATATCATATGCAAAAATTTGTGTGGAAATTGATGTTTTAGTGCACATCCTGAAGCAATCAAACTACAATTTAGGGATGAAATATGGTTACAATTGGTAGATCACAAGAAGATTCCCTTTAGGTGCAGACACTGTCATGAACATGGCAACCTGATCCGGGAATTCCCTCTAAATATACTTGAGGAATAGGTGAAAGAACAAGAACGGAATGATGATGAAGGTTTTGTGAGACCAAACACAAGGGGGTGCACTAACAAAAAACATCAACCAAGAAATAAAGGAGGCAGAATGGCACAAAGGAATAGTTTTGAAGTCTTTTATGAAGAAAATTCGGAGCCTCACAGGAATGAAGAATATAAAATAGAGGAGCATGCAGAAGAAAAAGAGGAAGAAATGCTACAGCTGCCAGAATATTTTGGATAAAACTTGGACATATGGGATCTATGTAAAGACTTTGAAGGATATCTTGAGATGACCCCAAGTGAGATAGGTACAAAAGACCCATATCTATAGGAAATAGTGGAAAGGGAAGGGATTGACCTTCAGAATATGGTGGAACAAGTCGAGAAACAAGGATTAGAGGTCATCCCAGTAGAGCAGATGGATAGAATCTAATACCTATTACCAATGAGAGAAGAGGCTAAATTACGAGGCCATAAATGGCCACATGCAAACATAAGGGAGATGGGAGTTAAAGCATTAGGATGTCAGCCAATATTAGCGTCATGAAACATCCAATGGAAAAGAGGGAGGAAGTCTAACATTGTAGCTCTCCAGGAGTTGGGAGCAATGTTGATCAATTCAAGCAAGATGAGATTGCTAAGCTCACAACCCAATCTCTATAGTTAAAAACTAAAGTTCTAACATGGAATGGAAGGGGCATAAGTAGCCTTAGAAAACAAAGATTGCTTAAGAAAAAGACAAAAATGGAACAATCATGTCTTGTTTCCTTCAGGAAATGAAATGTTCCATAAAGAAGATTAGGGAGGTAAGAAGGAAATTAGGAAGGGCTTTTACTTTCTTGAGGTAGCAATGCAAGGTTTTGTAGGTAGTTTGGTGACTTGGTTGAACCCTCAGGTCCTGAATTTAATTGATGCAGAAGCCACTAGATCTTACTTATAAGTGGAAATGCAGGTCATAAGGGTCCTGTTAGGGTCCTATAATTTATAGGATCTCAAGGTGATTGGTTATTTTATTTCAAAAATCTCATATTGTAAATAATATTCCATGTTGTAAATTATTTCCAAAAAAGGTCAAAACCTTGAGAAAATAAAAAATATGCTTGCAAGTCGAAATGTAGCATTAGATAATAATTAAGTGTGTTTAGATTAAATTAATCACATCATTTAAATGTGATTAAATAAATTGTAATAAGGCCTTGGTACTATAGCTTTGATTTTATTGTAAAATTGATAATGACAAAAGGAGATTTGTCATATATGGTTAAAATGTGCACATCTTCCGCGCTCAATTTTTAGTGAACATTTGATCTGACGACACCCAATCTAATTCAGACCCCCTCGCCTTATCTCCCTTTATCGGTTGGGGGGGGGGTGGTGGTTTTACCCCCGGGCCCTGCTGCTACGTGTCCGCTCCTCAACATTTCGGACCCCCCTTCACTAATACCACAATCTGCCTCTACCCCCCTCCAAAAGTGGTATCCGCTCATTTCCGCAAACCGCCTTCCCGATTGCATCACACCCCACTTCCACTTAACCGCCACTTCACTACCGCCACGTATCCTCCGCCTATTACTCTCGCCCCACTTCCACTCAACTGCCACTTCACTACCGCCACGTATCCTCCGCCTATTACTATCACCCCAACGTCCACCCGCCATGTCCCCCCCATCTTCCACTCCTATTCTGCCACCTAATCATATTTCTGCCAACATTGTACCTCCATGTCACCTCTTGCCTCCACCTCATATGTCTGTTTCATGGTCAGTTAAATTATGTGTTTTTTCCCTATACAAAATAGTAATTTCAAACATGGTTTACAAACAACTGAGAATTAATTTTCAAAATCGGAAAGAGGTTTTTGTTTCTAACATCTTCATGCAAAACAACCTCTCTCAGTTTTGTAACAACTATTATGGAGTGAGAGATTCATATGAATCTTTGCAGGTATATTTTCATGAATTTTCCTGTTTTTAGACAGTGTTTTCAAATGTGGTTTTCGAGCAATTGGAAATGAATTTTCAAAAAATGAAAGAGGTTTTGGTTTCCAATATCATCATTTACAAAAACCTTTCTCTGTTTTCTAACAACGATTATGGTTTAGGATATAAAAATGTATTACAAGACCCTATTTTTCATAATTTCGGGAGGAAAAAGCTCTAAGACAATTAGTGACTTGGATGCTACCTCATCAAATAAGAGTTGCTATCAAATTCAATTTTCTCTTCCTTTTCATCAGAAATCTGCAAAGATAGTGCCAAGTAGATTCATTAGTTTTGAATGTCCTATATTTTAGTTCTATTTGTGTAATACAGTTTGAGATATTTGTAAACAAATCTTGATATTTTTTCAAGATATTTTAGTTTATAATTTGTATAAATACTTCACAGTTTGAAGTATTACAGGTTGATTGTTGAATATAATTTCTGTTGGGTTGTGTTATATTCTTTCCACTACAAGCCACGTACTTAACCAGGGAATTAGAAGGGGGGCGGAGTCCCCCCTTCGTTGTGTCGATTTCATAGCGGGGGGCAATCACAGGGGGCTTGAGGGGAAAATTTTGGTTTTGGACTCTATATTAGGTTGGGCAGACCTACCTATGGTTTTGTGCATGTTTTTCACACATGGTTTTGGATGCGATGGTTATCGGTCCATGGTTTTGGATGCGATGGTTTTTTGGTCCAAGGTAGGGAAAATTTTAAGAACCTCCTCTAAATTTACATGTATAATAAATGGGTGAATCTCCATAGTATATAGGAAAAATGGAAGGCGATTTTATCAATAATATGATATGTATATATAATTTTTTGGCGAATCTCTCACCAGGCATGGCGAATATTTTACTCAATTGTAAAATCTTGTGTTTATTGAATACACAAATGAAATCATTGCATTTCTTTAAAATATCTTTTGAAATCAAAATTACCTAAATTACATATCAATAACCTAGTGGGTGTAGGATAAAATTCACTCGTGCCATTCACAGAAAGCATGATAAAAAACCTAATACTATATATAAAATCAAGAAAAATTCAAATTCATCACTTCTAGGGACCTCGTAACCACCCTGCCAATACACAAGTATGTTCATGTTTGCAATTAGAAAAATTACCCAAATTATAATCTGTTTACTCCATCATATGTTGGAATGTTATAGGAGGATGACTAGTGCAATCAATCCATTCCTTTTAGCTGTGGATTTGTTTCAATTTAAAACAGAAGTATTCAAATATACTTGTCCAATGTCTATGCTTTAACCATTCACCTTAAGATGTTTTTACAATATAATTTACTAAGTCTATTTAATATCTTCATTATCAAAAAACCAACCTATATCCATCTTAACTCCACATCTACCACTCTTAGGGGGATGAAATCTATTTATCCCTCTGAGAACTTGGTAGACCCAGAATTAAGATGGATCTAAGATGATAGAATTTCCCCTTTAAATAGTCTATGCTCACATGAATACCATGGTATTACCATGGGTCAATACCATGGGTTATCATAAACCTGGAGCTTAAAAATTACTATTAGTAATTTATAAAAATTAATAAAATTAATAGTTTATTTTTATTTTAACCAAGCTAAAATGTTTAACATACATTAAATTACAACATCCATTTTTACTCTTGATCGGACCAAATATTTTCCCACTCTATGATATTTGATACCTCTCGGGGGTTAGTAGATCCAGAGTAAAGATGGATTAATTCCCCCATTTAAATAGGCTACATTCCAGGTGAATACCATGGGTCAATACCATGTGCCATTTTGGTGAATACCATGGGTCAATACCATGTGCCATTTTTATTTTTATTAATACTAATATTAGGGTTAATAATGTTTTTTTGCATGGTATTAATAACAATCTAGTCCATGGTATTTGTCCCATAGTATTTTGCCCATAGGTTTCACCTAAATATAACACATTTTTTGAGTGTTTGTAAATATAAGGTGACTTATGGAGTAAATATAAAAAAATGTTTTATTTGTTTACCATACCTCTCGTTTATTTATATTTTTATTAATTTACCATACCTCTCGTTTATTTATATTTTTATTAATTTACCATACCTCTTTTACAAATATGGTATTTGGCCCATATGATTCACTTAAATAAAACCTCTTTCTTGAGCCTTCATAAATAGAAAGAGGGTTATGGACTAAATATAAAAAGAGGTTTTATTTATTTACCATGCGTCTAGTTTATTTATATTTTTATTTATTTACCATACCTTTTGAGTAAGTATAAAAAGACGTTTTATTTATTTACCATACCTCCACTTTACTTATATTTTTATTTGTTTACACCCTTGCATGTATATAAGGTGACTTATGGAGTAAATATAAAAAATGTTTTATTTATTTACCATACCTCTCATTTATTTATATTTTTATTAATTTACCATACCTCTTTTATAAATATGGTATTTGGGCCTTTGGCCCATAGGATTCACTTAAATAAAACCTATTCTTGAAAATGGGCGAATGGATTCACTTAAATAAAACCTATTCTTGAAAATGGGCAAATGGAAGGTTGTAACTCCTAATTTCAAGGGCTAAATTTACCTTTTTTACCCTCTCCCTTAAAATAAGGTGGGATATTTGAGGTGATTTGTAAAAATGTACTATGATACAAAATATTCGCCCACTAAAAATTTAAAACCCCTTAATTTCGCCAAAGGGCGAACATTCGCCCCTAAAATTTTCTATGGTCCAAGGTATTGGATGCTTCGGCATGTATAAATATGTATTGAAATATTGAAAGGAACATAATGAAAAATCAAGCTGGTAGTCCCGGTTTTGGGATCCAGGGGAAAATCTCTGTGTATATGTGTTTTATGTGTTATGCTCTCACATTGTTTATTTTTTGTGTTTTAGAATTTGTATGCAGGTAATTTCTATATGGGGTTAAAACCTACATTTGGTATTAGAGCTGTTTTGGCTTCAAGGGGACACCTTTGTTGCTGAGGGGTTTCTCTTGGGCTTCTGGTAGACCCTGTTCAATGGGAGATATGTGGGATCGATTCTGGTGGTGAAAGAAGATGGTGAGCAGTAGAAAGATAGAGATCATGAAATTTAATGGTCAGAGTTTTGAGTTATGGAAACTCAAGATGGAGGATCTATTGGTGAATGAAGATCAATGGATCACAGTAGATCCAGGTACCAAACCAACGGGAGTGTCCAATGAAGAATGGAAGTAGTTGGATCGAAAGGCAAAGAGCACAATATGATTGTGTGTCTCACATTCAGTGTTGTTGAATGTATTAGAGGAAGTTACGGCTAAGGCTTTGTGGGACAAGTTGGGGACTTTGTACCAATCTAGGTCTCTAGTGAATTAACTGTTCCTATGGAAAAAGTTGTATAACCTAAGGATGAAAGATGGAGACTCGGTGACAGAGCATATGAACACATTTAATACTGTGGTAAGTCAATTATTATATGTTGATATTAAAATTTCAGTTGAAGATAAATGCATCAGTTTGTTGTGTTCTCTACTAGATTCGTGGGATAGTATGGTTATTGCAATAGGTAGTAATGCAACTGCCTTGCAGTTTGATGAAATAGTATCATCCTTGCTGACGGAGGAAATGAGACAGAAAAAATATGGAGAGCCAGAATGGTGATGCCTTGTCTGTATGAGTACGGTCCCAGAACAGAAACAAAAATAAGTCATCGAGTGGGAGATTTAAATCTAGAGGGAGATCTAAATCTCCAGGAAAACTTGTAAAGGTGGTGTGCTGGAAATGCGGAAAGGAAGGGCACTACAAAAGGGATTGTAAATCTAAAGCTTCTGATGAAGGAAAGGGATCTGATGATGCTCCTTCTACAGAGGCAAAAACCACCTCAGATGAGGGTGGGGATGTGTACTTGGATTCTTCAAGTACACATGTAGATCATGAGGCATGGTTGATTGACTCAAGTGCATCATTTCACTTCACTCCCCATAGATTGTGGTTTTGCGAGTATGAGAAATATGATGGTGGTGATGTCTTCTTGGGGGATGACAGGAAGGATAGAATCGTTGATCGTGGAAAAGTAAAGTTGAAGTTGCAAGGTGGAAGGGTTAGAACACTTCCAGGTGTTCTGCATATTCCTACATTAGCCAGAAATCAGATTTCTGTAAGCAAGTTGGATGATGCAGGTGTAAAAACAGTGTTCGAGAATGATACCTACAAGATGTTTTGGGGGCACTGGTATTGATGCTGGGAGTTCGAATTGGAACTTTGTACAAGCTGCAAGGTATCACTATTTGGTAGCAACAGTTCCGTGGTTCCTGAAAGTGGAGTAGAAAATCTAGTGGTCTCTGGAGAGAAGACCATGCTATGGCATCAAAGGCTTGGTCATATTGGAGAGAAGGGACTTCGAATACTTCATGGTAAAGGTATGGTAGAAGGTATGAGTAATAGCTCTCTGGATTTTGATTTCTATGAAAATTGTGTATATGGGAAGCAGAATCAGGTGAGTTTCTCCTCTGGTGGCAAGAGGGCGAAACAAATATTAGAGCTTGTGCACAGTGATGTGTTTGGACCTGTGAAGGTTCCATCACTAGGTAAGTCTGTGTACTATGTATAATTTATAGATGACTTCTCAAGGAATACATGGATATATTTCCTTAAGAAGAAATCTGAAATCTTTGACGGGTTTAAAGAATTTAAGGCTCTAGTGGAAAACCAGACAGAGAAGAAGATAAAGGTGCTGAGGACATATAACAGTGGAGAGTTTTGCAGTAAGGAATTTGAAGAGTTCTGTAAAAAGTGTGGTATATCACGACAGAAGACTACTCCATATACACCTCAGCAAAATGGAGTTGCAGAAAGAATGAACAAGACGTTGATGGAAAAGGCAAGAAGCATGCTCAGTGGTGCCAGGTTAGGACAGGAATTCTGGGCAGAGGCGGTGGATACAGCATGTTACCTGGTCAACAGATCACCTTCATCAGTGTCAGAGGATAAGAATCCACAAGAAGTATGGACTGGTAAGAAACCCTCTCTTTCACATCTGAGAATATTTGGATGTGATGCATATGTACATGTTCCAAAGGAGAAATGAACCAAGTTGGATAGTGTTGGGACTCATAAATATCATATTTTCATCCACCTTTTTCTTCACTATTCCTTACATTTCATCATCCCATTAACCTTTTATCATATCATTTTCATACATACATTTGGGTTTCACCTTCTTATTTTCCATTTTATTCATTTTTGTATTACAAGTGAATTTATGATTAAATATTAGAAAATATACATTTTGGCATCGTTGTCGAGGAAGCACAATTAGAAGGATTTAGTAATTGTATTTATGCATTTGTTTTTATGGACTAATTTGTGGAACTTGGTGATAGCAGGTTCATAAAGGAGTTCAAAGTTTGGAGCATTTTTATTTTCGCACATAGTTAATTTAAACTTAGTTTTTATTTTAAACCCCCCATTTCTCACTAATCCATCTACAGATGAGGGCTTTGACAATGTTGAACAGGTACTTCTTGGAGAGCAAGGACAATAACTTTGAGCCAACTCTAAGACAGGATTCTCACATACTTGCAAAACATAATGTAAAATTTTTAAATCTTGATGTGAGCATGTTCGAATTTTTAGTCCATAGATGGCTTCACTGGAAGCATGCTTTTACTTAGAAAATAAAACATCTTTTAAGTTAATGTAGAATAGATTAGAAAAATAAAAATGAGATCTCATTAGAAGTCATTATCATTAGAAGTTTTTAGTTCTGTTTAAAAAAAAAAAAAAATCATCATGAATAAATTCAGTGGCACATCTTTGCATTTCTATGTCTTGTTTATGTATCACGGGTGAGCCAGGAGCCTGATTATCAGAAAGATTTGTCTTTCGAGTGTCTATATGCCCCCGTGACATTGCAGAAAGAGTGTAGATAATACAAGGTTTTGTCGCAGATCTTAATTGTGTTTTTTCCATCCACGCTAACTTGCATAAATAAAAATAAATCAAGAGATTAGTATGCTCTCTTCCTGCACTTCGTGCGATCTGGAAGATCAGAAAATCTATTGATTTATTTCAAATAAAAAAATACTTTTGCTGGAAAATTGATCTGCATGAGCGAAAAATCATCTTAATTTTTTTTTTAGATTTTTGTTTAAAAAGAAAAAAAAAATCAAAAAAATTTGGTTGGTGATTGATTGACTGTCTGAGATGGTGCATTAATTTTAATTGTGAAACTGGGTAAATCGATCACAAATTTGGATCGATTCTATATAAGGAAAAATTTGGATGTAAATCGACTTTTGTAATCACTAGTTGAAAGAGGCGCAATTCTTATTTTTAACTCTGGAATTATATATGAAAATCGTTGCAAAGGGTTATTGAAATTCGATTTGAAGAAATCAATACTGAGTCTGGGTTTTACAAGAATTACTGATGTCTGAGGGACGCAGTAAACTAATCTCTGAATTTTGAAGATGTATTGAATTATATGTTGCTGGAATCAATTCTTTTTTTCAGGCGTTTCTCAATTAGTCCTATCCCCTCAAGCACATTGGTTATGTCATATATTCTGCGCTTTTGGACTTCCAAAGTATCTGCAGCCTTGTTAAGATCAAGAATACCATCATCAGCCTGCTTGACTAGACTAATAAACTTCTTTGTTAACAACCCAAGAGAGCTATCATAACGACAACTGCTGATTGGAGTAGGAGCATTGCCCAAAGGAGAACCAATGTTTGATCCAGGGGTCTGAGGACCAATCTTTGCACGCTTTGCAAGCTTAGACCGATTATAACGCCTGCCACCTGTGCCTGAAACAGTCGTATTTCCAGCACCTGTATCTGCTTCTACATATCCTTGCCCTGATAGCAATTCATTGGACTCCATCTCATGTTCCTCTGTTTCAGTCTTCCACTTCACAGGTTTTGAAACGCAACCCCTTAAAAACGTCAGTTTTGAAAAGCAGTTTGTGATCAAACCAGGGAAAATCTAGACAAACGAAGACATGGGTTTTTTCCATAATAGAATGAATTATATAACCCAAAAATCGTTTGCTTAAATTCCTAACGGTCTAAGAGAAAATCGTGGTTCTTCGGGACCCTATTTTGGTAACTGCGTGAATAAAAACGGTTTTGTACATCTGTCTTTTGAAGGCTCTGTGAGGTGGATAGGCTGATTTCCATTTGCTTTGTGCATTGTTGCATGTCAAGTATCATATCTTTGCGGCTGTGTAAATCCCTCTCACTCAGGACGGATTCTGAAAAAGAGATTCCAAGCGGTCGAGCTTGATAGCCAAGAGCAAGATCGGGGTGAACGTAATCGAGACCTTTGAATAAGTCCATAAAACTATTGGTAACTGTGCAAGGAAAACCTGTCTTTATATAATGCACCTCAATCTGCTGATTGCTGCTCATTTTCACTTATTTTCCTAAAGATCGTAACAACAAATCCGACTTCCCCTGCTCTACAATGCTTCCAAATTCACAGCTCTAGAAAAGTTTGCCGGCGTCAATTTAAAGAGTACTGTACTTGAAGCCGTCCAATGAAGGCGCGATCTCACCATGAGATTGAACAAGTTTCCACGGCAGATCAGATCTCGCCAATTATTGCCGAGAAGGTTTACATTGCCACAAGATTCATGCACTTAACTGGAAAACCCTGCGATTGGATCCCTGGCATCTTGGTATGTCACAGGTCGCAGAAAACGATGAATTCCAGTTCATATTGAAACGCCATCAACCCTCTATATGCCATTTTGTGTTTTGGTTTACGTTTTGTTTTCCATTTTTTTTGGGTTTCTTTTGTATATATTGTATTTATCTTGATTTTTATATGTTTTTAGTTAATGTCTGATTTGTTTTGATTTATATATTTAGTTAATGTTTGAATTGTATTAATATATGTTATGATTGTATTAATATATTAATTATATTAATATATTAATATGTTATAATTATATTAATATAGTTGTAAACTTTTTGTGATGATTGTTATGTTTGATATATTGTTTTATATTACATATGATTGTTATTGCTATATTATGTTTGTTATCAAGTTTAAAAATAAATAAAAATAAAAAAATACAAACAAACAAAAAATAAAAGAAATAAAAAAAAAAATTGTTGTGTTTTGTGACAATTGTTGTTTCGAACGATTTAAAAAGTGAACATTGGCATATGAAGGATATTGGCAATTTATAAAACAAAACTTTGGTGATATGCAAATTGAGAAAATCATGAAATTATAGGAACTAACTGATTGAAAGTGCAAGAGTTGGTACAAGTGCAAAATTAAAAAAATAAAATTAAAAATTAAAAATTAAAAATTTCACAAAATTCATGCAGGTTTGAAAATAAAAAAATGGAACACTTGGAAACAAATTTTGAGGATCGATTTATCAAACATTTGGAGGATTCTATAAATGATGATTATCTTGTTTCAATAGCTTCAAGTTGGCATAACATATTTCTGTTGCATACTTTTATATCACATACACATATGCAAACCACAACAGATCTTTCTAATGCCAATATTTTTGCCGAGCATATATCATCTGACACAAACAGGGAGTATTATTTTTCATGGTTATATCTTTACGAATGGATTGATATTAATATCATGACTAAGTCAATTTCAACACTTTGATTGTCCTTAATTTGTTTTATTTGGTATGAAATTTTTGCGTAAGAATCATGAAGGAAATGGCCATTTCTTCTTGAACACACTTATGTTTTCTTTATGCCAAGTTTTTTTTACAGGTTACAGGATAATCAAGTGATCATAAGGAGATTACATTGTGACGACAATTGGTCTTCCAAAGACTCAATTCATGAAAAATTCTAAAGACAAATCCAACTCCACAACCACTACCTTGCACCTCCCTTTTTGAAGCAGATTTTGAATTCCACCAATTGTAAATCCATAAAGCATGACATTTCCAGCAAGAGTTCATCTTCATACACCATGCATTTTTCACGACTTCATACATATTTTCCTTCTAGTTTTCCTTTTGAATAAAACTCATTCCCTTTCCATGATTACATTGCCTTGTTTTCCTCGCCATGCTGATCCACACTGCTTGTCCGTGAGTTCTTTCCATTATAGTCCTACCAAATCTTTTTGTACAAACTCGCGTTGACTGATGTGGGATTCCTTAAGGCCCACCTTTCAACAAGTCTTGCCCCATCGACATCAGCACCTTATCTGGGAAATAGACTAGAGTTCCTTTTGAGTACCTAGAGGCTTGCATGCCTTAATGGCAAGTTCTCTCGCTGGCGATCATGGGAATACATCAATGTCCCTTGATCTTCAGATCTTGCAAGTGGCTCGACCTCGACACATCCATTCGCACTTTGCAAGATGTACTCAGGTACCTTGGCACTCATTGACATCAATGGTGAGTTGCCTCGCATTGGTTAACGGCATACATCAATGGCCGGTAATCCAATGATTTCTATTCATGCTCGACATCGACACATTCATTCGCATGTTTAGAATTGTACCATCGGGTTTGTAGCGGGTGAAGACTATACACTTTTTCACAACTCCCTCAGCAGTTACAGCAGCATTCATTCTGATCTATGAGAGTACCACAGTTCCACTTTCAGCGTTTCTCTTTTCCATGATTCAGCATCAGCAGTTCAGATTCCTTCATCTCCCAGAATCCAGTTACAACAACATCAGTCACATTTTCCTGATCCAGCAGCAGCAGCAGCTACATTCCTATTGCATAGTTCATCATTCTTGGGTAAGTAGAGGTATGTTGTTTTCTAATCTTTAATCATGCAATTCCTTATATGCTAATTTGAATATTTTGGAAAATTCCCTCACCATGCTACATTTCCTTTCATGAGCCATGTCAAGTTGCATGAGGACATGCAACCAATTCAGTTGAGGGGGGGAGAACTATATTCACTACATATTCACTTCCATGATTCTATTTCTTCACCACACTACATATTCACTTCCATGATTCCATTTCTTCACCACTATCACTCCATTTTTTTCATTTACCATTCACCAACATTTATTTTCCAATGATACTTTGTTGCACTTTGCTTCATACGCAATATTGGCATGCTTCATTAATATTACAAAAGGGCTTTCTTATGCACATTATGATTTCCAATGAATGTTTACATTATTATTGAAGAAAAGAGAACAGAAAACGAAATGAATGTTGTTAACACAATAACCAACATTCTTTGTATTCATGGTTGTCACACAAGAACCAACCATAAGAAAATGTAAGTTGTTACTCATGTCTTTCACATATCCTGAAAACATTCATTATTAAAAGACATCATCATGTAAAGCCAAAGTTCAAGATGCAAAATGTTCTTAAAGAGATCCATGCATGTTTGCATGAGGACATGCAACAAGTTCAGTTGGGGAGGATGTTGGGACTCATAAATGTCATATTTTCATCCGCATTTTAGACCACACAGACAGTAAATCTGAAAAGTGCATCTTTATTGGGTATAAGGATGGTTTAAAGGGTTATAAGCTTTGGAACCCAGTAACAAGGAAGGTTGTGTACAACCAAGATGTGGTGTTCAAAGAGGTGAAAGATGTTATTAAACATGAAGTCCAACCAAAGGAACTTGAGAAGATAGAGTTTGAGCTAAAGGAGGAAGAATCAGACTCTACAGCAGAAGAGGAATCAGAAGATGAAGAGCCACAAACTCCCAGTGTAAGAAGATCAGTTTGAGAAAGAAGGCAACTAGAAAGGTATAGTCCATCTGCTTTCTATTCAAATTTTTCTTTATCGGTTACTGATGATGATCCCAGAACTGTGAAGGAAGCAGTAGATTTAGAGGATGGCAAACTCTGGAAAGAGGCCATGGTTGATGAAATGGCATCTTTGCACAAAAATGAGGCTTGGGATCTAGTGGAGTTGTCGGCTGGAAGGAAACCCATTGGTAGCAAATGGGTGTTCAAGAAAAAGACAAATGCAGAAGGAAAGGTGGAGAAATGCAAAGATCGGTTGGTAGCAAAAGGTTATTCCCAGGTGCCAAGAATTGATTTTGGTGATATTTTTTCTCCTATTGCCAAGGTAACTTCTATTAGATTACTTTTATCTGTGGATGTTGCTTTTGATTTTGAGGTGAAACAGATGGATGTGAAGAAAACATTTCTTCACAGGGATCTGGAAGAGGAAATCTACATGAAGCAACCTGAAGGCTTTGCGGTGAAGGGTAACAAAGAACTAGTATGCAAGTTAAAGAAGTCTTTGTATGGGTTAAAACAGTCACTAAGCATGTGGTATCAGAAATTTGATACATTTATACGGGGAGTTGGCTTCACCAGAAGCAAAGCAGATCACTGTGTGTATTTTAAATTAATTGGTGACCGTGTTATTTATCTGGTCTTGTATGTGGATGATATGTTGTTGGTTGGAAATGACAAAGAAATTATCCAGGATTTGAAGACCCAATCGTCCTCCAAATTAGACATGAAAGATCTTGGTGCTGCAAACTATATTTTGGGCATGGAAATTAAAAGAGATCGAGCAAAGAGGAAGCTCTGGTTAAACCAGAGGAAGTATGTCGAGACAATACTGCAGAGGTTTAATATGCAGGATAGTAAACCGGTGAAGGTTCTTGTAGTTGTGAAGTTATCTGCTAAACAGTGTCCCAAGTCACACGAAGAGGAAGAGAACATGTCCTGTATTCCATATGCAAGTGCAGTCGGTAGCCTAATGTATGCAATGGTATGTACTAGACCAGACATTGCACATGCAGTGGGAGTATTGAGCAGGTTTATGTCAAAACTAGGGAAGGAGCACTAGAGAGGAGTGAAGTGAGTTTTCAGGTATTTGCATGGCACTAGTGATTATGGTTTGTGCTACCAAGGAAGACCAGGATTGGAAAGAGTGTTGGATATTCGTGGCTTTGTTGATGCAGACAGGGCTAGAGATCTAGATCAAAGAAGATCTATGAGTGGGTATGTGTTTAACCTATTTGGAGGTGCATTCAGTTGGATGAGTAAGAAACAATCTATAGTGGCACTATCAACTTGTTGTGGTCACCAACAACCCCCCTCTTTGTTTGATATTAGTAATAACACCAAGCAAAGGGGGACCCTTAACCAAAAATCCAAAAAATATTTTGTTTAAAAAATCTTTTGTATTAACTCCCTAAGAGCTATATCGCATCGCAAAGGTAGAGAGAAGAGTTTTCCAAAAGCGCATAAATACACTGAAAAAGAGCGACGCGAGAACCCATCGCATCGTGTGCATTAAAAGCGCTCAAAAAGGGAAAACCTAAGGAATCGCCGACGGCCGATATGCGACGTCGCACGTCGCAATGTCGCATAAGCAGCACAGAGTGATAAAGCGAAAACCTTGCGATCTTGCGATCTTGCGATCTGCGATCTGCGATCATACAAAACTGCAGTCTGCGATCTACGGTTTGCGACGAATGAGACTATCAATTGTTGTGATGGCACTTATTTACATCGCAATATTCGATGTTGCGATGCAAATTGCAGAAAGGACTCATCGCAAGAATTCTCCGACATAAACGGTAAACCCAAAATTGAGCGCGCACCTTAAGGGAAATTAATGATTGCATGCTTCAGTATCCAAGAATGATTCTATCACGTTTTTCGAAGAGTCAAATCATGATGAGTGTCAGAATTACGCATTCATTAGAAATTAATGCTTTCATGTCAATCTTTTCGTCATTTCTCTTCTTCTTTGTGTAAACTGCAAGACATGTAACTGATATAAATCTATATGCAGGAAACATCTAAGGAAAAGAGGAAAGCGCCAATGGGGTAACAGAGAGAAGATGCCTCCGCAAATGGATGCCGCATGCAGCAGGACCGCGGATTCCAGAGTATCACCCAACAGACGCTGATGAAAATAGACTATCTAAGACTCAGAGTCAAAGGCGCACAAAAGCAGCGTGTTTGCAATAGATCTTGAAGCTCAGACTGGGTTAAGCAAAAAGAGAAACGCAAAAGAAGGAGGACGCTCCAGAAAATCCTGGAACAAAGAACGGAAGCAATTCTCGATACAGGGGATTGTCCATACAATGCGACTCCTAACTCATTGAGTCATTCGCACGACCGAAAACCGAAATAGCAACAGTAAAATCAGTTCGAAAGGAACCTGGGTTGTACTAAGTGTACACACAGCGAATACACCCAGCTAGAGAAAGGTTTTCGAAAATATCTTCTAGTCTGTCAGAAAGAGGTGCCAGCTCTTGTTATTTCTAATTTTCAAGCTTGAACAAAAGGAAAGGACAACCAACCGACTCTTTCAGGGCGAACAGCGCATTGCTTACAGCACTAAGGAGCAGATACAGAAACGGTTAGAAATTAGATTTGATTTTTAGAAATAAATTTGATTTTAGTAAAAGGGCAGTCATTTGAAGCCGTTCCCTAAATTTGTGTAATTAAGATTAATTAGTTAGTAGTATTTAACCCTTCTCATGGCATTTGGAGAAGGGTCCGGAAATCTATCAAAAAACGTGTCCTCAGAACATGCACTTTTTCACCCTTAGAGGGGGTTTTTGATGAATGGATGGATCGAGATTTATTTATGTTTGCATTTTAATGTCTGTTACTGATGTTGCACTTCTGTACTCTTAGCAGATATTAGAACAAGTAGAAATAAATCGTTATTGCTTGAAGTTTATTAGTGAAATCAGTCATAAATGGTACTTTTATCTCTTGACTAATTTCTGCTTATATTCCTAAAGTGATATGTAGTTGAGTTCTTTATATGTTAATGTATGAATGTGTGTATTACCATTTGGCACTTCTGTACGGTGGAGTCATTTATTTATGCTTGACATATGAATAACTAATTATGCGATATGTTGTTCACAACTGTTTTGCCTAACTTTTTATGCAGAATGGTTTATCTTAATGGATTTCTATTCTTATGATAGCTGAATGATCTTTATTACCAGTTATTGTTCGAAATCTTTTTAGATCGCATAATAGAAGAAAAATACCCCGGGTTAGCGTAGATTAGATGTATTGTTTTTCATTAGATTACAATAGCATAGAGTTAGTTTAGAAGTTAGAATTAAATTAGCTTAAAATACCCCTAGATCAATACCATCAAACTCTACACACACACACACCCCTCACATTGGGAAACTGGTCCCATTACCCCCAGTCGGACCCGCTACTCCAAACGGGCAAGGAGCCGCCAAACAGGTTCCGGACTGGGTGGGTATCCCCCTTGTTGTTGACCCGATTTCGGGGCCCTCAACATATTTGGTGCTAGAAGGAGGGCACGAGCTATGAATGGTGCATAAATCAAAATCTAAATACCATTCTGAGAGCAAATCACCCTCACCAACTCCCGCGACTTCTCCGGTACGATTAAACTCGGAGCTAGAAATCGCTCGGGCATCCACCGCTGCTACACACTCTAGTATATCAGACCAGCCTATCATTGATCCCCCTGAACTTCAAACTTTGATTCGTAAACTCCAGGGATTCTCTATTTTTACTCAGAGGTCTGATAAATCTAAAGGTAGCGTGACTTCGCAGTACAATCCTGCTCATCCCCTGACCAGATTGAAGAGTGAAAAGTTTGGCATCCAGCCAACTGAAATCCCTCTCCCCACTAGGAAAAGAGCAAGGAAAGCACTTCCAGAGTCTGACAGAGAGACTCTTTCATCTACCTCGTCCATTTCAACTCCCTCACCGCGAAGTCAGCCACCCACATCTTCACCCCAGATCACTCATCCATCTTCCACAACCCTTCCTCTTCAATCATCGAAGATCATAATATCTCCATCTTCTCAGCATCAGAGATCATCTTCTGCACTTCCATTGACTAGCAGCTCAACGATGGCCCAGTCTCCATGGAACAATCCTGGGGCGGTTTTAATGCCTCCACCCCTGAGCCCTATACCGGCCCATCCTGAGAAATGGCTGCCTAAATTCAATCCAGAAGCAGGCATGCTAGCCGAAGAACATATCAATAATTTCATGCTTTCTGTTAATCTCAACGGAGTTACTAACGAAGACGCTGTTGTCCGGCTTTTCCCTTATACAATGCAAGGAACAGCCGGGTCGTGGTACTTTTCGTTACCTTCCGGATCCATCACAAGCTGGGATATTTTTCAAAGTCAGTTCCTCGCCAAGTTTGGTGATGACAGATCCATGGCGACATTGATCAATGACCTATCTAATCTTAAGGCTGAGGTTAGAGAACCCATTAAAGATTTTAACTTACGGTTCAATAAGATCCTCAACAAAATCCCCGCTGCTTCACAACCCAGCAAGGAAGTAAGATGTGAATGGTACATCACAGCTTTACCTCCAAACTTGGCTATCTTCGTAGATAGGGCAAACAAGACCACCTTAGTTGACAACTTGACAGAGGCGTTAGCAGTGGAAAAACGCGTGGTAGCCCTAGAAAAGAGATCTGTTGTAGAAGAACGCAAATCTAAGAAGATCTCTTTCAAACAAGACACCAAGAAGAAGCAAACGAAAGATCCTTTCGATATGGAAGGATTAAAAAAAGTATTAAAGGCCATGTCCAATGAGATGATTGATATAAGAAAACAAGTAGCAGAAACGTCTTCAAGAAAGCCTTTCAGGACTTTTAAAAGAAACCCTCCCATGGAGACGAAGCCACCCAACGCTGTCTCAAACGTTGAATCTGAAGAAGAAGAAGAAGAGAATACCATCGAAGCACAGACCGACGATGAAGAAATGGTGGAACTACAAGGAATGTGGGATTTCATCCTCCCACAAGAAGAGGATCAAGAAGCATTTCCGGTTAGCACGAGAAGAAAAAATCAACTTGATCCTCCCCAAACTACCCCAAAACAAAAGGGCGCAAGCCCTGCAACAAAAGATAAGGTCGCAAAAAAAAAGACAACTGCTAAAGCGACCCAGTTTAGCCCAGTCCAATCTGATCAAGCACCTCCATCAAGAACACTAATAGTGTTGGATGAAATGGAGTATAACATCATTGATGACATGAAGAAGACTAGGGCTAACATCACTCTTTATGAATTGAGTAAATTGAAACACCAGCAGAAAATAATGATGAAAGAATTACATGCTGTGCCTACTACATCTTTACCTACAGTTGTAGCTTCCCACAATCTGGGAAGACCTCCAATCAACACGATCAATAAGATTGATCCAAATGACATCGCCTTGATTGGAGGAAGATAAAGATCTCATACTCCTCCTTTTCTTCTCACATATGAAATCTTCAATAAAAACGTGCACAATTGCTTGGTCGATTCTGGTGCTTCAACGAATATTTTACCCAGGTCAATATGTGCCAAATTGAATGTGCAACCTCAAAAATCCGCAGTGCGTATAGTTCAACTTGATCGATCCCAAGTCGAAGTGATTGGTGAACTTAATCAGGTGACCATAATATTGTCGTTTAACCCAAAAGTGTGTCAGGTTATCGACATTCTAGTAGCTGATATCCCTGAGTTCTATGGTTTGATTCTTAGCAAGGATTGTTCAGAGAAACTCCACGGATATTTCTCAACCGACTGGTCGCACATGTGGTTACCATACAATGGTAAACCAAATCAGATAAAGGTTGAACGAGAGTTGCACCAAAAATACATAGTGACAGAACTGGAAGGAGAAAATGAAGCCATAACATACAATAGCAGCATTGTAGGAAATTACGCAGTATATTCTTTCCTCGGCAATTTCAATGCTCATATTTCACCTTACTTAGAGAATTCAGTTTTATCCCAAGTTGAAAATTTCTCCAAAACTGATGACTCAAAATGTTTTAGTTTTTTAGATAATTCTGTAAATACATCTTTATTTTGGAAATTATATTTTGACGGGTCTAAATCCAATGAGGGAGCAGGAGCAGGATGCGTTCTGATTAGCCCGGACGGGAACAAAATTATGCTCACATGCAGACTTGAGTTCGATTGCACGACCAACACAGCGGAGTACGAAGCCTTGGTTCAAGGCCTATACAAAGCAATCGGATTGAACGTTAAGTATCTTCAAGTCTTTGGAGATTCTGAGATCGTCGTAAAACAGGTACGTAACACCATACATTGCCTGTCAAGTCATTTAAAGCACTATCAATCGTTAGTTCAAGATCTCACTGCACATTTCATAGTATTCAACATCTCGTCAATTCCAAGAATTCAAAACGCGAGCGCAGACCTGTTAGCTAACGTAGCCTCTAGACTTATTCCTTCTGAAGATTTTAGTCCTGATAGGTTTTCAATAGAATTAATCTTTAGACCATCCATCCCTGACAACATCACCAATTGGATAGTATTCAACGACGATCCTGACATCATAAATTTCCTTACTTCTGAAGGATCCTACTCAAATCAGATAATCGACGAAGGCCATCATGATCACCAAATACAACAAAATGGCACTGACAATGCTATACCAAAATCAGTGGTCAAGTTAGAAGATTTATATGATTTGAAAAGTCGGTTTAAAAGGTCCGCCAATGCTAAACTTTACAGTTCTACCCTGAACTATGAATTAGTAAACCTAGGGACCGATCAGAAGCCACAAAACGTTAACCTAGGCCACGGCCTAGCCCCTGAAGGTAAATCAGCATATATCCATCTTCTGAGACAGTACAAAAACGTTTTTTCCTGGAATTACGATGAGCTGAAGACTTACAACACTTCTATCGTTCAACACACTATCCCTATGATTGACAATGAAAAACCTGTCCAGCAGAAGCTCAGAAAAATACACCCTAACTTAGAAAATCAGATAAAAACTGAGCTTAATAAGTTGTTGAGAGCCAAAATAATTTTCCCCGTCAGGCATTCCAAATGGGTATCCAATATGGTACCCGTTAGGAAGAAAAACGGAGACATTAGAATCTGTATCGATTTCCGAAATCTCAACAAAGCGTGTCAGAAAGATAACTTTCCCCTCCCACCTATGGAACAAATATTACAGGCAGTAGCAGGCTCAGAATTAATGTCTTTCCTGGATGGATTTTCAGGATACAATCAAGTACTGGTGCATCCCGATGATCAGTTAAAGACTACGTTCTGAACCAAATGGGGCACTTATGCATATCAGAAGATGCCATTTGGTCTGATCAATGCCGGAGCTACCTTTCAAAGAGCCATGGACATCGCGTTTAAAGGGTTAGTCAATAAATCAGTAGTGATTTACCTGGATGATATAACAGTGTACTCCAAAAAACGAAGCGACCACCTCAAAGATTTGAAGCAAATCTTTCAAAGATGTTTGAGGTATGGGATCTCACTTAACCCGAAGAAATCTTTTTTCGCATTAAGTGAAGGGAAATTTCTAGGATTCATAGTGTCAAAATCTGGTATTCACATTGAACCTGACAGAATCAAAGAAATTTCCGAGATATCCATGCCCCATAACAAAAAGACCATGCAATCCTTCCTTGGACAGATCAATTTTGTCAAAAGATTTGTCCCGGATTTTTCACATATTATTTCTCCCTTACAAAATATGATAAAAAATAATTCAAATTTCAAATGGGGTCTAGATGAGCACGAAGCATTCAACTTAATCAAACAAGCTATCATCAACGCTCCATCTTTAGCAACCCCAAATTTTTCAGAACCTTTTATCTTATACACATTTGCCTCAGAGAAATCTTATGCTGCGATTTTAACTCAAGCAAATCAAGAAAAGGCAGAAGCTCCAATCGCATTCTTTAGCTCGAAATTACAAGGTGCTGAACTTAATTACTCAGACGTAGAGAAACAAGCATATGCCGTTTTCAAAGCGATCAAATATTTCAGACCTTTCTTGCTAAAAGCCCATACCAAAGTCATAGTACCGTTCCCAGCAGTAAGAAACCTCTTGATACAGAAGGACGTGGGCGAAAAGAGAGCGAATTGGATCACCGCCTTACAAGAATACGATCTTGAGATCAAGCCAGCACACATCGTGAGAGGTCAAGGCTTCTGCAAGATGTTAGCTGGAGCATCACAAAATCCTGAAAACCCGTCTGAAGAGCTACACACGTATGAGGTAAGCCTAAATGACGCAGAATCATTATATGCTGACACCATTTATTTTCTTAAGAACGGGTATGCTCCATTTCACCTGGATCACACCAAGAAGAGAGCCCTGAGATTGAAAGCTAAACAATACCAACTCATAAATGATGTTTTGTTTAAAAGAAATTATGATTCTGTGCTTCTTAGATGTCTTGAGAAAATTGAAGCCGAAAAGGTTTTGCAGGAACTTCACGATGGACCAGCAGGTGGACACTATGCTGGAGAAGCCACCGCACATAAAATCTTGCGTGCAGGATATTACTGGCCCACGTTGTTCAAAGACTCATACAATTACGTAAGGAAATGCCAAGTCTGCCAGACTGCTACAGGGAAACAAAAGAAGTCATCCATGCCACTGCAGCCGGTTAACATTGAGCAACCGTTCAGTCAATGGGGCCTCGACATAATAGGTGAGATTGTTCCTCACTCTTCTAAACAGCATAGGTATATCCTCACGGCAACTGACTATTTTACCAAATGGGTAGAAGCAGTTCCTCTCAAGACAGCTAATTCTGAAAACATTATTGAATTCATAGATCAGTTTATCATCACTAGGTTTGGATTGCCAACGGCCTTAATGTTTGATAATGCATCATATTTTTCTGGAAATGCAATGACTGAGTTTGCGCTCAAAAGAGGGTTCAAACTGAAGTATTCTGCCAACTACTATCCGCAAGGTAACGGGTTGGCCGAATCAACAAACAAGAACCTAATTAGGATTATTAAAAAGACAGTCGAACAAAACCAAAAGAATTGGCACAAAGCGCTGGTAAATGTCTTATGGGCAGATAGAATTACAAAGAAAGCTTCTATCGGCACTTCTCCCTTTAATTTAGTTTATGGGAGAGAAGTGGTTCTTCTGACTCACCTAATCATTCCCTCTTTGTCTTTAGTGCAATACATTGATGAAGTACCTACTTCCTCCTTACAATTAAGACAAATGGAAATAATCAAACTAGAATAGCAAAGAGAACAAGCTAGGAAAACCCATGCTCATCACCAAGCGCTAATAAAATCTTCTTTTGACTCAAGCATCATAACCAGAAAAAACTTTCAGATGGGTGATTTAGTTTTAAAATGGGATAAGGCTCATGAAGAAAAGGGCAAACATACGAAATTCCAGAAGCTGTGGCTTGGTCCTTTTCAGATTGTAGAGGTCATAGGCCCATCAACTTTTGTGTTGCAGGATTTAACAGGCAGGAGAGATTCTCTGCCTGTGAATGGACAAATTTTCAAAATATATTTTCCATAGAAGAGAAATCTTCTAATTTTTGTAGGATAGATTTAATTTTTAGTTTTTATTTTGTTTTGTTTTTCTCTTTTTATGAATAAAACCGGTTGCAAATGATCATTTAAAAAGGATTCATGAAAGAGCACGCCAATTCTATATCAGATTTTGATTTCGCTTGTACAAATAGCAAAATTTTAGAAAATCTAAATTTTATTATTGACAAATAGAGTTAACTTCACCCTGATTACGATATTAGTTTCAACCTCAAAAAACTTTGACGAAAGCAACCTTTGGTAAAGAATTGTTTTGTATTAGCACAATGAAAGGTATCATCAATAATAAAATAAATATTCTCTGCAAAACTGTTGTTTTCAAAAACTCTATTATTGTCGTCCAGAGATTTCTTAAGGAAAAAAAATGACTTCCTCCCTGCTAAAAGGAAATTGCAGCATTCAGAGAAACAATCCAAGGAAAACACTATATCTCAAAGAATAAGAGGTCTCATCATGAGCTGACTTATCATGATCACAGATATTATAACTTGCTGACTTTGCCAATACTGTCTATCAAAACAGGGCAACGACTTAAGATTGTTGCAATCAAAAGACAAGAGGTCTCATCATGAGCCGGCTTGTTCAACAAAGGTGTAAATCAAGTGAATGACTGTGTCATAATTTGGCCACCAAACCAAGACATTTTTCTTTAGAGAATTAAAAAAGAAAAAAGTGTCAAAAAGGATTTTTCTCTGGAATGTTGCGAGTAACCTCAAGCAGGAAAAAGGATCATTGCTGGATAAACATGGTAACCCTGTCGAGGCTATGGATGCTTGTGGGCAGCAGAGGCTCTACCTACGACAAATGAGCATACTTTTAAGCCAATACGCAGAGAAGACCTTATTTTATCTTTAATCAAGACCAAGTAATGTCTGGTGCGAATGCAAGAAAAAACCTGAGGAAGCAAGCAATTGGGATATAAAAAAGGTTGAGACAAAGTATCGTTGACAAGGTGAGGGGTAATCTACTCTATCTGTCCATAACAAAATTTAGACATATAAAAAAAATTATTGTTTCGGAAGTGAATGGTCAATAGAAAAGCAGAGATAACTGGTTCTTCACAGTGAATCGCCATGTTTGTGGTCACCAACAACCCCCCTCTTTGTTTGATATTAGTAATAACACCAAGCAAAGGGGGACCCTTAACCAAAAATCCAAAAAATATTTTGTTTAAAAAATATTTTGTATTAACTCCCTAAGAGCTATATCGCGTCGCAAAGGTAGAGAGAAGCGTTTTCCCAAAGCGCATAAATACACTGAAAAAGAGCGACGCGAGAACCCATCGCATCGCGTGCATTAAAAGCGCTCAAAAAGGGAAAACCTAAGGAATCTTCGACGGCCGATATGCGACGTCGCACGTCGCAATGTCGCATAAGCAGCACAGAGTGATAAAGCGAAAACCTTGCGATCTTGCGATCTGCGATCTGCGATCATACAAAACTGCGATCTGCGATCTACGGTTTGCGACGAATGAGACTATCAATTGCTGCGATGGCACTTATTTACATCGCAATCTTCGACGCTGCGATGCAAATCGCAGAAAGGACTCATCGCAAGAATTCTCCGACATAAACGGTAAACCCAAAATTGAGCGCGCACCTTAAGGGAAATTAATGATCGCATGCTTCAGTATCCAAGAATGATTGTATCACGTTTTTCGAAGAGTCAAATCATGGTGAGTGTCAGAATTACGCATTCATTAGAACTTAATGCTTTCATGTCAATATTTTCGTCATTTCTCTTCTTCTTTGCGTAAACTGCAAGACATGTAACTGATATAAATCTATATGCAGAAACATCTAAGGAAAAGAGGAAAGCGCCAATGGGGTAACAGAGAGAAGATGCCTCCACAAATGGATGCCGCATGCAGCAGGACTGCGGGTTCCAGAGTATCACCCAACAGGTGCTGATGAAAATAGACTATCTAAGACTCAGAGTCAAAGGCGCACAAAAGCAGCGTGTTTGCAAAAGATCTTGAAGCTCAGACTGGGTAAAGCAAAAAGAGAAATGCAAAAGAAGGAGGACGCTCCAAAAAAGCCTGGAACAAAGAACAGAAGCAATTCTCGATATAGGGGATTGTCCATACAACGCGACTCCTAACTCATTGAGTCATTCGCACGACTGGAAACCGAAATAGCAACAGCAAAATCAGTTCGAAAGGAACCTGGGTTGTACTAAGTGTACGCACAGCGAATACACCCAGCTAGAGAAAGGTTTTCAAAAATATCTTCTAGTCTGTCAGAAAGAGGTGCCAGCTCTTGTTATTTCTAATTTTCAAGCTTGAACAAAAGGAAAGGACAACCAGCCGACTCTTTCAGGGCGAACAGCGCATTGCTTACAACACTAAGGAGCAGATACAGAAACGGTTAGAAATTAGATTTGATTTTTAGAAATAAATTTGCTTTTAGTAAAAGGGCGGTCATTTGAAGCCGTTCCCTAAATTTGTTTAATTAAGATTAATTAGTTAGTAGTATTTAACCCTTCTCATGGCATTTGGAGAAGGGTCCAGAAATCTGTCAAAAAACTTGTCCTCAGAACATGCACTTTTGCACCCTCGGAGGGGGTTTTTGATGAATGGATGGATCGAGATTTATTTATGTTTGCATTTTAATGTCTGTTACTGATGTTGCACTTCTGTACTCTTAGCAGATATTAGAACAAGTAGAAATAAATCGTTATTACTTGAAGTTTATTAGTGAAATCAGTCATAAATGGTACTTTTATCTCTTGACTAATTTATGCTTATATTCCTAAAGTGATATGCAGCTGAGTTCTTTATATGTTAATGTATGAATGTGTGTATTACCATTTGGCACTTCTATACGGTGGAGTCATTTATTTATGCTTGACATATGAATAACTAATTATGTGATATGCTGTTCACAACTGTTTTGCCTAACGTTTCATGCAAAATGGTTTATCTTAATGGATTTCTATTCTTATGATAGCTGAATGATCTTTATTACCAGCTATTGTTCGAAATCTTTTTAGATCGCATAATAGAAGAAAAATACCCCGGGTTAGCGTAGATTAGATGTATTGTTTTTCATTAGATTACAATAGCATAGAGTTAGTTTAGAAGTTAGAATTAAATTAGCTTAAAATACCCCTAGATCAATACCATCAAACTCTACACACACACACACCCCTCACATTGGGAAACTGGTCCCATTACCCCCAGTCGGACCCGCTACTCCAAACGGGCAAGGAGCCGCCAACCAGGTTCCGGACAGGGTGGGTATCCCCCTTGTTGTTGACCCGATTTCGGGGCCCTCAACACAACTACAGAGGCATAATACATGGTAGCCACTCATGCAAGCAAGGAAGCAGTTTGGTTGCAGATATTGTGTTCAAGTATCGAGTTAGTACAGGGAGCTGTAAGAATAGACTGTGATAGCCAAAGTGCAATTTTCTTGGCAAAGAACCCTGCACATCATTCAAAGACAAAGCACATTGATGTTCAGTATCACTTTGTGAGGGATATGATAAAAGACAAAAAGGTGTTGCTGGTAAAGGTGGACACTTTGAAGAATACTACAGATGCATTGACAAAATCTGTGAGCTCTAAGAAGTTCTCTTGGTGTAGAGAAACAATGGGCATTGCAGAGCGGGATAAATGACTAAGCTCTCTTGTGGCCCCCTGTGGAAAGAAAACAAGTGGGAGAATGTTGGGTTGTGTTATATTCTTTCCACTACTAGCCCACGTAGTTAACTGGGGGTTAGAAGAGGGGTGGAGCCCCCCGTTCATTGCACAATTTACGTAGCGGGGGGGAGTCACAAGGGGTTTGAGGGGTGCAAGTAACCCCACTCTATGGGGGTTTTGGACTCTATATTAGGTTGGGTAGACCTAACTATGGTTTTGTGCATGTTTTTCGCACATGGTTTTGGACACGATGGTTTTCGGTCCATGGTTTTGTACGCGATGGTTTTTCGGTCCATGGTATTGGATGCTTCGGCATTTATAAATATGTATTGTAACATTGAAAGAAACATAATGAAAAATCAAGCTAGTAGTCCCGGTTTTGGGATCCAGGGAAAATCTCTGTGTATATGTGTTTTATGTGTTATGCTCTCGCATTGTTTATTTTTTGTGTTTTAGAATTCATATGCAAGTAATTTCTGTATAGGGTTAAAACCTACAATTTCCTCTACATATTGTAATTCTCTGTTTGCTGGAAGCATCAATGATACAAGGACATTTTGTTTAAGTCTTGGAAAAGCAAGAGTTAGAAAAAATTAGATTACATAATTGTTTTTATATCCTTCCTTAATGAAAAAACCTGAAAGAAAACATAGTAATATTGTGTTTATCTTCTAGAATAAGTTTCTTGGATTGTCATTGTTACTTGTTCTGATATTAGTCACATTAAGAAGTGAATTTTAGTTTTAAATTAGGAACATATTTTAGCTTTCATTTTGGAATGTACTTTGCAACTAGTTTAGAATATTATTATTCTTTCTTTTAGAGCTAGTTATAGTACGCTCTAGCCTTGTTATATTACAGTATCATAATGTTGTAAATATTGTATGATATTCTAACCTTGTAACATTAATGATTGAATTAATTATTCTAATCCTAATTTATAAATACAATATATAAATTAGTATTCTTTATACGTTATTTAATTACACTAAAGTGATATCTCTTGTTTTTTGTTTATATTGAATCAAGGTTGTTACGTTTCACTTATTGAAATTTGATTTAACTATCGTAATATAATTTACGATAAAGATAATTTAGGTTAGTGTAGGATAATTTTAGTATAGAATAGGATTAGTATTAGTCTTGTTTTTTGGATTCAATCCTTATTCAGAAGAAAGGATCCACTGCTAATGGAGTCATTAAACTCATTGAGGGTAGCTATCCCAAACATATTGGGCTATTAAAGAGCCCCAATCCAAGCTACATCTCCTTTGTTGACTTAGGCATGCAAATGCCCACCTCCACAAAACTCTAGAAACGTTTTTCACAATTATGAGTTTTTTCTCAATTGTCTCAATTATGAAATAATTATAATCTCATAATTATAAAATTATGACAAAATAATTATGATAAATAACTCAATCATGTAATTTCACCCTTTTAACATGGAATAAATCTCACATAAGTAAAATAAAAGGTGAAAGGAGATGAATTTTAGCCAGAAACCAAGGTAAGTTGAAATTGGGTTTCTCTCACTATAATGGAGTGGAAAATAGGGTTATAACATATGCCCCCTAATGCATGAGTTCGAAAGAGAAACCAATGGCAAAAATGCATTACAACAAAACTTAAAGCTCAAAATGGGAGGAAGGAGCCAAGAATGTGAAGTTAGATCGAAGGAAATCAAGTGGTGAAGTCTCAAATATGTTGATAAGACCCCCAAGGTAGGCATACCCATGCTTAGTCATAAAGAGATACTAAATACTTGACATGAAATGATAAGACATGGCCATGGAAAATACATAGTGGATTTGTGTGAAACATCAGAAAGATCATAGCCACCAACAAATACATCTATGTCACAATATACATCAATAGGACTATGGACACATAATAGATAGGAGGTGTCCCAGGGTAGTCCTCATGGTACATAATGAATACATAACTCCAACGCAACCTGGGAAGGATGACATATAAGAGTGAGATGTCCCTAACCAAGGGTCTTCTACATAACCCTAATGGTACAAATCAACAACATGTAAATAGATGTGTTGATGTCTAGCATGGTAGAAATCGTCTAATTATTTGTCAATGAGGTGTACCGTTTACAGACAAGAGGAGACCCACCAATAATGAAAATGGACCCCAAGGTACCTAGTACAATCCACTAGGTGTGAATAGATTAACTGATGCCAAACACTCATGAACTCAACGATCTAGAGTTAATGATGTAAACCCATTTTCAATTGCAAGGGAACCTACCATTGAGGTCTGCAAGCGCCAAGGTACTACTAGTTACTATATCAAGCTCTTGGATAATGAGTTGAAGTTGACAAGAGAATATTTGTCGAAGGAGGGGCTTGATGTATCCCCCATCAATCAAAATGGAACAGACTGAGAGATGTAGTAAAGTCGACAAGAGAAGATTCGTCGGAGGGGCTTGATGTATTCCCCCATCAATCAAAATGGAACAGACTGAAAGATGTAGTAAAGTCGACAAGAGAAGATTCATCGAAGGAGGGGCTTGATGTATCCCCCATCAATCAAAATGGAACACACTGAGAGATGTAGTAAATGGATGAATTCATGAAGTGATGAAGTACAATTGACACGGGGATGGATAACACAAAAAGGTCAACAAGCAACTGCAAATGGTCGACACACGCTGAGACTTCCCTTGAACATGTACCAACATGAAAAAAGAGTGACTTGGAAGCATGACTAATGATCACCACATAATATCATGAAACAACACAAGAGGCATTGAAGCACGCTCCATAGTTACTGGAAAAGTAACTAGCCAGAGGAGTATACAGACTCATATGTATGGTACAACTCTTAGGCAAGCTAAAACCCAACTATAATATAATGATGTAGAAAGGTGGCATGTTCGAGGGCATTGTGATTTACACTGCCATTTTGATAACTAACATAAATGAATGTTCCCTTCCCATTTTCTCCTTTTAGTCTCCTTCCTGGTTTAATGAGCACGAAAGAGAAGATAAGTATGTTCAGTAGGTTCCTTTTTTTGTAAGTTTTAATGACGTCGAAAAGGAGATAAAATTACACTCATACCCTTCTCATGGTTTAACAAGCTTTGAGAATGGTAAAGAGATCGCTCATTGACTTTCAATTTATTTAAAATATAAGAAAGGATAGAAAGAACTCAAAATTTTCTTTTATATTTTACGAGCATGAAAAGATGGATAAATAAGCTTAGGATTTTCACAAGTTTAACAAGTAATGAAAAGAGACCAAAATTAGCTTAGTGTTTTCATTAATTAATGAGGATAAAAACAAGGCAAAAAGGAGCTTGGTGTCATTCAATATTTAACAAGCATAAGAAGGACACTAAGGAAGCTCATCCTAGAGGAACAAGTGGTATAAAAGGTAGTAGCTAGTGTCGCTATGATGGAACCACGCAAAGCATAAGGAGACAAAGAGACTGGCTTAATAAAACCACTCATCATAACGGTTCCTCCAAGAAAGGGTAAAACACCAAGTGAAAGTGAATAATAGGAAAAGCAGATGATGATGATGGAATTACGAAACCAAGCCTCATCGTGCATAAATAGGATGATAGAATGTGGCAATCATGAGGGATAAGGCATGGAATCCTCTCGGGGTAAGGTCAGAAATAGGACAAAGAAGAGGACATGAGGCCTAGATTCTAAGCCATGGCAGATCAAAAGGAGGGATTCCAAAAGAGAATAAAAATGACACTACATGAAAAACAAGAGGGTAAGAAGGTGCTAAACTAGGATATCCATGTATAAGAAGGCTATACTTTCAAATTATGACATGCATAGAAGAGAAAGTGGCTAATGTCACATTTTGACGGGTTCAGATCTAAGGCATAATGATGGCACTCACAGTTAATCATGCATTCGAGATGGCGATATGGGAATTACCCCTATATTCCAATTTAGAAAAACACACCTAAGGTCAAACATATGTCACAATAAAAAGCTACCCCGTCCTATAAAAACCATCCAGAATGTGTAGAACCATAGTTAAATCACATAATGAAAGAGATAAAACATGGATGAGGTAAAAACATGACTATATATATATAGAGAGAGAGAGAGAGAGAGAGAGATTATTTTCATAATTTTTTTTTTTTGCATATATGATGTACTAAAGAAGAGCTTGCATCACACATCAAACCAAAAAAGAGATAAATCATCACACGCTTCTGTGTACAATATGTACAAGCGTAACTCAGTTTGATAGGTCACGTCAAGGTGTGCCCATTATCGGGCACAGGCCAAGAATTTCCATACATTAACTCATGGAGGAGTGGAGGTACCATATGGCACACCATGAAGGGGGCATGCCATGGAAAATTGAATTTCCTGATTCCTAAAGGTTGATGATACTAGGGAAAACCTAGAATCATAGCGTTATTTGGAATGACCCAAGGACATACAAGGTGAGTGGTCTCGTGAGCTAGTGGAGCTTCTGGACAAGGGTTGTCAAGATGTAAATGGGGTACAAGACACTTGTTGACATGTGGAGAGAAGTTGGACAATTCATTGGCAAGTTGAGCATTAGAAACTCAAGACTTGACATGGTCCAAGGGTGACACTTCCAAGGAGGGCCGAGGAGAAGCCCCTTGGGTCGATTCAATATTTTATTTGCCAATCTCCACCTTTTCCAAATCGGGGAGACCAGAGACATCAATAAGCATAATCTCCCTAATATTATCAATAAGTGAAGTTGTGTGGTATCATAGAAAAATACTATATCCCCACCCCTCATTGGTTTCTAATATCTAACTATGTCACAATGTTATCATCAACCAAAATCTTTGCAATAATTATATTCATCTAAATCACATTATAAAGAAAAATTATATAATAATAATAGATATTTTATAGATTTTTTAGAATTTGATCTTCCATATAAAAACTTTAATAAATAAATAAATTATTTCTATCTATACTTTAATAAATAAATAAATTATTTCTATATATTAAAATTTCATCATCATTTCCTTAAAAACTTATTAAAATGCAAAGCTTGTATCCAATTACATATTTATCAAACTTCCCAAATCAAGATATTTCTTTAAAAATGAAGTTCTCTTAATTTTTTTGGAAACTTTTTCAATGTTAGAGGAAACATTAGAAAATAGTTTAGTTTATCTTTGAAGTTACGTTTGTCAATGATAATTTTAAAAAATCTATTTGTAATCCACCTTTAATTAAGTTAAGTTTTGATTATAAGTATTTTTCTACCAAATTACAAAGATATGAAATGAAAGTTTTTTTCTTCTTACCTTATGGCGTTAAAAAGGCCTAAAATATAAATATTGACATTTTTATATTGTAGGTAAAAAAAATATTGTATTTACATTTTTTAATATCCTTTAATTAAGTTTTGATTATAAGTATTTTTCTACCCAATTGCAACGATATGAAATGAAAGATTTTTTCTTCTTACCTTATGGCATTAAAAAGGCCTAAAATATAAATATATTTTTATATGGTAGGTAAAAAATAAAATTGTATTTACATTTTTAATTTTATAAATTGGATAGATGATATTAAATCATATAAAAAATATTAAATAATTATTGGTGAAATTTTAAGGTAAAAATGAGCATTTTAATAAAAAAATATTAAAAAATTTTAATTTAAAAAAAAAAAAAATCGATAAAAATTAAGATAATGATGTTGTTCCAAATGTAAAATATTTGGGAGGGAAAAGAAGACAATTTTTTTTTTTTTA
This sequence comes from Pinus tabuliformis, assembly GCA_031772625.1. NCBI lineage: Eukaryota > Viridiplantae > Streptophyta > Pinopsida > Pinales > Pinaceae > Pinus > Pinus tabuliformis. The sequence continues at coordinate 473,370,046 of CM062808.1, forward strand.
ATTTGTGTTTTTGGCTTATCTTTTTATAGGTTTACTCAAAGGTGTAGGTACCTATTGGATGCGGAATTAAAACTACACATTCAATACTCGATATTTGAGTAAACTTGTAAGGAGATAGGTCGAAAATACAAATAAAAAAATAGTTTTCTTTCTTTTTCTTTAAAAGTCCATCTCTTATATCACTATTTTAACTATTATTTATTATTTTCCTTACGAAGCCAATTTTAGACCTCAAAATTCCCTTAATGATAGTCTTGTCATGTTGACTACTCTAGCATAGGGGAAATTAGACCAATATCATAGCATTACTGCTTTTTTCCACGTAAAATGTTTAAAACTTATTATAAATCCTAACAAATATTATCTTCTAAACATTCTACATCCTACTCTAAAGACTTGATAACCTTCTTGATCATTGATTTTAACAAAATATGACTAACATACATAACAACAAATATCATGGATAACTTCTATGTAATAGGAGAGTTCACCTGGATTCTATCCAGTGGTCCTGTCTCCTCTTCAAATTCTGTGAATTCCATGTTGGTTAGAATCTTTGCCATCATTGTGACTTTGTTTACTAACCTTCTAATTTGTTTTTGCACTTCATCCATATTTAACAATATTTCCCATTTCTCTTCTGATTGCTCAACTAATACTTTTCCCATAATGTTCTTGAGTTTCCAACAAAGGTTTATGGGTAGCATATATATTGTAATCTTCATTCTCGTGTTGCTCGTGTTGAAAACTCATCTGCCACCATATTTCTCTTCTTCTGCATCTGCTATGAACCATCATTCAATTCTTGATCTGCTCTCAATTTCCCCAATTTCACTTTGGATCGTTGGTGGGGTATTTTCGTAGTAAATATCAATAAAATGATATGCTATCATATGGGCTTGAGAGGTAGATGGAATTCTAGCATTACTACAACCCCTCCTACCACTTGAACCTCCTCACTAAGGCATAATTCTCCAACAAGAATGAGTATAGGACCGAGGTTCAAAGAAAGGAGGATGACATACTACACAAAAAAGAATAGTGGACAACGCAGAACTAAGAAAGAGAACATTTAGCTAGTCCACCCAAGATAGCACAAAGACCGCTCACCTTCAAACAAATGTCAACCCAAGACTCACAGAGAGAAAACTAAGGACCAATCTTTTTTAGGGATGAGTTTGAAGCGTATCCTCACCCTTTCATAATTATCTAAAACAATACGGGAGGCGATGTGACTGTCTAACACAAGAATCAAAGAAAAGATATGAGACAGGGGTGACTATAATCCACAAAAGAAAAAGATAATCCTAGATAACACAAAATAGATATCCCAACACTAAGACAAAGACACGACCAAAGAAGCTTAAACTTTCTACAAGTATAGCCCCAAATTGAGAACCAAAAGCACCAAAGAGGAATGCCAAGATAGATGAGATATAATGAAAGTTCAAACCATGGATTACTTTTCTATGAAGAAGTTTCAAAGGCTAAGACAACTGAGTGGAAAAATGGAGTTTCAAAACTGAAGCCTTCCACACCCTCTATGAGACCCTAATTTCAAAATGCTTAAGAAAAGACTCCACCACTATAATAAGGAACTAAACATTGATATGATAATTTGTGCATAAGAAAACAAGACCAATACGGCCAAGATGCCAAAGGAATTGATGAATGCCACTAAAATTGTCAAAAAGTACTTCCCAGAGCTTATTCACCGAATGAGGAGCTTGATAAAACCAAACAATGTTAAATATGAATGAATTTGGGGCTAATCATAATGATCATGTAATTAGAGGGATTACTTTTATCTCCACTTTTAAAATTAGGAACAATGAGGTTTTGAGTTCTAGGTTTAGGAAAATCCTACTTGACTACCAAATTGAATGGATTTTGTATGTGATGAATAAGGACAGGGCCCTCCAATTTTTAAGATATTGGCTTGGTAACTTTTGATGTGAATCTTATCTTTCCTTTTGCAAGTGCTCAACCCAAAAATTTATATATTTTATGACAAAACTTCATAACAATGTAAACTTTGAAACGGGAACTATAAACTCAAAACGGGAACTCTGGCCAAAAAACCCCAAAAAAACATCAAAAACAGTGCTCAAAACGAAAAGTGTGTATACTGGAACGATGTTTTTATTTTTTAGGCATCAATTTTGAACATGTTTTAAAATTGGCAGTGACTACAAAATTTACTATGAAATTCTCGTGCAAAATATAGCTTCAAAATGAAACTGATGACACTGGAACAATGATTTTTTTTTTTAGGGTCAATTTTCAGTATTTAAAAAAAATGCTAATAAAACCAAATTTCTATGTGTCAAACAAAGTTGTTTATGCGGGAAAAAACACACTAATGTTTTTGGTAGAATATCATTTTTCTTTCCTAAGTATAAATTTAACATGTTTTCAACCATAACATGCTAGATACAAAAAAAATTGAAATTTTTCAACTATAAAATAAAAAAAACCATGACATTATGAACAAATTACACCACTAAATGCATTCAAAAGTCATTATTTGTATATTGAATAAAACATATTTTATATCTCTAATTTAATATTGCATTGTAGATATTTTAAACAATAAAATTTATCATAACTAAGACATATAATCCAACAACATAAAAATGCCTCATAACTTATCATTTAACACCATATGGAAAACATTAATTTTATTTGAAGATACGATGCATACATCAGTTATATAAACTGTCTTAAACAACTATTCAAAATCACTCATGTTTTCTGGCACACCATCAGAATTCACATCTTCAGATGAGTGACTGGACGCTGACGAAGATGTTCCATATTCTTCTCTTTCATCAACTAGTGCCCCATCTGAGTCCACATGCATGCCCAACATTTCAGGTTTCAAAATTCTTCTAGATCTACGACTGGTTTCAGGTGACTCCCATGTCAACACTGTTCCTTCTGGTAACAACCTTTTCAGAATCTCTATCGTCTTGAAGCGAAGAGTTCCTCTCTTTGTTAAATTGAAGTCATAAACAAGTATGTCTACATCCTCCAATTTTAATATGTCTGTGCGGCGGCGATTTACATTTGTACCCTTTCTTTTTCTTTTTCCACCATTTTTTTTGTCAACTACCATCTCTGGCTTATACACACCATTGAATGGGTGTGTATTTGTGGCATACCAATGTACTTCAACACTTGTAACATCCTCATTTTCTGTAAAGACCTTTATAACTTTAGCAACCCAAAATGGATAGCCATTGGGATCTCCATCTGCTAGCACTGCAATCATGCAACCCTCCTTAATATCCTGTACTGAACCCCTATAAAGGTCTTCCATGGCTTCACGTTGTGCACGAGATCTTCTGGAACCAATATACATCTCTCTTTCCTCTGCCTGTGAAGAATTAATAATACCTTGAGATTGTTGTTGTTCAATAATGTTTACTTCCTCATGTTCATTTGACACATTATGTGGCCAAATAAATGGATTTTTCAAAGGTATATCTTCATTTATTGTTGTCGAAATGATATCACTTTGATTATTGAAAAACGACTCCCACCAAACTGAATCAGCAATGTCAAAGTACTCATTTGTATATCTAATACATTTTTTAATTTCTTCCAGGCAATCAGAATAATTTATAGCCCTATTATGTCTACGTGCATTCTGAACTTCACCAACTGATTGTAATAACAATATTTTTGATGCAAATATTGGATGATCTGGAATGAACTTCAAAAATTGCAATCCTGATGACGGTGCCCATTCTGTAGTAGTTGAATACTTCTTGCCCCATATTAGTGTTTTCCCATCAATTTTTTTGATACGAAATTGATGTTGGAAGCTAATGTCATTAAGTTGTTCAATGCATCTCCCCTCACCATATGATCCCAGAATAAACCTTCGCATGTCAATAGTTTCTTCCAACACATCAAAAGTAGGCCCTGGCATGTATGATTTCTTAATACATTCAATTAGTGATGGCAAGCTACCAACTTCCTTCCTCCTCAATGTGACTGAAAAACGGCTGAACATCTGATCAATATGGTCATGAGTGTGCCCAACAAGAAGGAAACCAACCTTTACCTTCTGAAAAATTCCCAATTCAACAAGCATGTTTAGATATCCAAAAACAACATGATTTTTGTTTTCACGCCAAGTGTTGTTCAACTGTAGATACAAAACTTCAGGAAGATTACCAGACCAATGAGAAATCACATCATGAATTATAGTTATGGTCAGATTTGCATCATTGTGAATATTTGGAGCTGTGAAGTACACCCTTGGCAACATTTCCCCATTGAAGACCATACAACCAACCAAGTGAAATTGAATAAAGTTTTCCTCCTGTAAATTTTTGGGTGTGCGAACAAAATGTGGTAAAAGTGTTTTCTTCTGGTCCATACCATCAATTATCAAACCCAAATATTTATTCAGATTATCATAGCACTTTTTTCGATGCTTGTACAACTTCTTCCTTTCGTTTGTTTGTTGTTCACAATGCTCCTGAAGTTTTTTGACAATTAAATCTACACAACATAAAAGAGATTCATTAAGAAATATGTTTTCATAGTGGATGACTATACAATTTTAAAAGTTAAAGTTATAAACGCTTACCTCTTTCTGAGCCTTCACTTTTGTCCCTTTTTTATTTAAGAGAAGCACATGTACTGCAAATCCCCATCCTTGTCTTCTTAGGAATACGAACATTGTTGAATTCTTTCTTCCATACCTTCACAAAATATTGATATGTAATAAATTGGCCATGTCCCTCAGCACCTTCTGCATATTCTTTGTATAAGTTGTAGATTTCTCGTCTTGAAAAATTATCTGGAATATGTATTGTCTCTCCATTTGGCATACACTCTCCATGCTTTGAAAAGAAATCTTTCATCCATGACATTGCAGTATTTGATAATGGACCAAACTGTCTTTTATGATGTACTTCTGAATAAAATGTGGGATCCTTTTCCAAATTTTCTTGAATTCTAGAGAGACGAAAATTCCCAATCGAATGAAACATTTTGAAACCTTTTCTACAGATAAAAAAAGTCCCAATATGATAATCATAACCTGACAATGTAGATTGCATGCACCCAACTAAATATGAATTTTGCATGCTTTTATTCATTGACAAATATCTCTTCCTGCTTTCTAATGCAAATTTGAAATCCATATGTTTCAAGCAATATTTTTGGCAACATTCACTTGAAATGAGAGCACTGATAGAACTTCTTCTCGTCAGATATTTATCTCTACCCCTTGTATAACTAGAACAACTTGCATTGATACGAAAAGGTCTGCTCCTACTCCTTGATACAATGTTTCTTGGCAACATCTCCATCATTTGACCATCATTTGTATAAGTCTTTTCATCATCATTAAGAGGAATGTTATCCACACTATGATCATCCTTGCTTTTCAAATATTGCTTGGAGGATATTCTTCATCTTCTGCTTCTTCAGTGCTACTGTCGTAGTCCTTAGAATTCGGACTGAATGGAAAATCTGACTCGATGTTTAATGGATATTCTTCCTCATATGCATTGCCAATGCTACTCTCATAGTCCATAGAATTAGGACTACGTTGAAAATTTGACTTACTTATTGAAGATGCTACATCCCGTCCTTTGTCACTGCTACCTTTATACTCATTAGAATTAGGACTAAGTGCATCATCCTGTCCTTCATCACTGCTGCTCTCATAGTCTGCAGAATTAGGACTAAGAGGACACAGTGAGACTCTATTATTTTGAAATTCATCATCACGCTCTTCATAACTATTGCTCTCATAGTCCGCAGAATTAGGACTAAGTGGACACTGTGGTACTCCAATCTTTTGGATTTCATCATCCCACTCTTCATCACTGCTGCTCTCATAGTCCTTAGAATTTGGACTAACTGGACACCGTGACACTCCATACTTTTGAAAATCAACATCATGCTTTTCATCACTACTGCTCTCATAGTCCTTAGAATTAGGACTAAGTGGACACTTTGACACTCCATACTTTTGAAAATCAACATCATGCTTTTCATCACTGCTGCTCTCATAGTCTTCAGAATTAGGACTAAGTGGACACCGTGACACTCCATTCTTTTGAAATTTTCCATCATGCGCTTCAAAACTGCTGCTCTCATAGTCCTCAGAATTAGGACTAAGTGGACACCGTGACACTCCCTTCTTTTGAACTTCACCATTATGCTTTTCAAAACTGTTGCTCTCATAGTCCTCAAAATTAGGACTAAGTGGACACCATGACACTCCCTTCTTTTGAACTTCACCATTATGCTCTTCAAAACTGCTGCTCTCATAGTCCTCGGAATTAGGACTAAGTGGACACCGTGACACTCCCTTCTTTTGAACTTCACCATTATTCTCTTCAAAACTGTCGCTCTCATAGTCCTCGGAATTAAGACTAAGTGGACACCGTGACACTCCATTCTTTTGAACTTCACCATCATGCTCGTCAAAACTGCTGCTCTCATAGTCCTCAGAATTAGGACTAAGTGGACACCGTGACCCTCCATTCTTTTGAACTTCACCATCATGCTCTTCATCACTGCGGCTTTCATAGTCCTTAGAAGTAGGACTAAGTGAAATATGTGACTCTTTATTTATTTGAAATTCTCCATCCCCTCTTTCATCAGTGCTGCTCTCATAGTCCTTAGGATTAGGACTAAGTGGAAGAAGTGACTTTCTATTCATAGTGGAAGAATTCCCGCTATGTTCATCAATATGAATAGAGTTGTTATGCGATGCAGAAGTTGATGGTGTATAAATCGAAACTTCACTATCAGAACAATCCATCCCTTTCAAATAGAAGATGTTGAATGATACAAATGGAGAGTCTCCTAAAGATATTATATAGCTTAAAGAATGGAATTTTCCCTCCAAAAAATTTCGCAAAAATATTTCCCTCCAAAAAGTTTCGCGAAAATATTTCCCTCCAAAAAATTTGTTAAATTTATTTACCTTTATTACTTTGTTCTACAATTTATTGGAAAATGTAAACTAAATTTTTTTGTGAAATCATAATTAAAATTGTACACTACAACTTCTACAATTATTATAATAGTTAAACCATATAATATTCGCTTTCTAATACTACAATATTCACTTTAAAATATTTTAAAACAAATTATCCCACATTCAACCCGTTGTAAAACAAATCAATAACATTCACTTTATAATATTGTAAAACAAATTATCCCATATTAACTGTACAGTAAAACATCCTTGTAACTTCACTTACATATTAAAATTTCATTATCACTATTACTAACATCACATCCAGGCTTTCTGAAAATCGTTGAAAGAGGTCGTGAATTTGTGGAGTAGCTAAATCGCTATCAACAACATAATCAATGAAGAATTCTCGCAATTAAAAGGTAAGTTAAATTTTTTTCTTGAAAACTTTCATATTAAATTAGTTTCATGAAAAATCGTGAGCATGGTGGGACCGGTCAACCTCATTTTCTTAACACCAGTGGGTGCTCCACACCCCCCCTCGCCCGCCCACCCGGCCCCTCCAGGCGCCTTAACGGCGCGCCCCCTCACCCGCCTTCTCAGCCCCTCTGGGCGCCCTGACAGCCTCCCCTCACCCGCCTACCCGGCTCGGGCCCCCTCACCCGCCTGCCCGGCTAGGCCCAGGCGCCCTAACCCGCCCACCCCACCCCTCCGGTCGAACCACCCACGTCCCCCTCACCCGCTCGCCCAGCCCGGGCGCCCTCACCCGCCCGCCCAACCCCTCCCGGCGCCCTCACCCGAGCACCTCACCCCTTCGGGTAGGCCACCCACCCCCGGGCGCCCTCACCCGCACGCCCCACCCACCCCCAGGTGCCCTCACCTGCCCGCCCGCACAGCACGGGCGCCCTGACCTGCCCGCCCCACCCGCCCGCGGGCGCCCTGACCCGCCCACCCCACCCGCCCCGACTGGCCCACCCCACCCGCACGCGCCCGCACCGACCCGCCCGCCCGTTCGCCCCAACCACCCACGGGCGCCCTCACCCGCCCGCCCGCCCGGCCCACCCACCCCTGGGCGCCCTCACCCGCCCACCCGACCCACACCCGGGCGCCCTCAACCGCCCACCCGACCCACCACCGGGCGCCCTCACCCGCCCTCCACCCGCCCGCCTCACCCACCCTCCGCCCTCGGCCTCACCCGCACTCCGCCCGCCAGCCTCACCCACCCTCCGCCCTCGGCCTCACCCGCCCTCCGCCCTCGGCCTCACCCGCCCGCCTCACCCACCCTCTGCCCTCGGCCTCACCCGCCCTCCGCCCTCCGCCTCACCCGCCCTCCGCCCGCCCGCCTCACCCACCCTCCGCCCTCGGCCTCACCCACCCTTCCTCAGCCCCATGAGTGGGGCTCATGCAGGCGCACCCAGGCCGCCCGCGCCCTCGCCCGACAGGCAGGGTGATTCCCAGAATCACCCTGCCTGCCGGGCGAGGGCGCGGGTGGCGCCTGCACGAGGGGGGGTGTAAGACCTTCGCGACTCGGGCAGGCGTACACGACGAGTGAGCGGTTAACGCGACAGGCGGGCGCCCCGTGCACGACGAGCCGGCGGACGATGCGAGGGGCAGGCGCTCTTATGCGACGATCATCCAACACTTGTGCAACGAAAAAGTGCGACGTTATGTGAGAGCGCACGAACACTTAGTAAAATTATGCGATGAAGCGAAAGGCTTTATACCACGAATTGGGAGACTTGCATATTGGCAAGCCGACTTGTAATTTCTCATGTTATGGGCGTATGTGCGTTGATATGGGGGGTCGGCCATGGGGCTGCACACCCCCCCTTAACTCATACGTTGAAGCATATAAATAAAAGATGAAAGGAGTTCATTTGCCATTCGACATTCGCTCACAAGCCTTCGTACAAGAACAAGGAAGTGCGCAATAAGGGGTAAATTTAATGCGCATATCTCATGCGCATTTGTCTTAGAGAGTGCGCAGTTTGGTCTCGGTTGAAGGTTGGCAAGGAGTGCCGTGTATGGGTGAATTCCGAAGAGCATATTTGTGCAGAACTTAGTGGTGGAGTTCTTGGTGTCTCGGGTGAGCACCCTCCTACCATAGAAGTTAGCACATGTATTGTAAAGGTTTTCTTTGCCTTGATTGTAAATTATTCTAAGTGTTGGCTTGAAGTTTGTCAAGCACACTTGTATTGTATTATTGAAGAACTGTTATAATATATTATTGTCGGGCAGACTTTCCGGGAGTTGCCCCTCCCTTTATACTTGTGTGCAATTGTTATTGTTCTCGGTTTAATTGCATATGGATAATGAATGAGTATGGGCTTCATTAAGTATAAAGGATAAATGCATTTTACTTGGTTGCGAAACACAAACTAAGTAAGGACAAGCGAATTAGGCGTAGACCATGTGCACGAGTATTGCTGAAAAGAAAGTGCACGGTGGTGCCGCACCTCGCCGGCACGGTTGAAAGACCACCGTAGGCTTGGGGGCATGACAGGGGGTGTAAAGCCTTCACGACTCGGGCAGGCGTGCACGATGAGCGGGTGGTTAACGCGACGGGCGGGCGCCCAGTGCACGACGAGCTGGCGGACGATGCGACGGGCAGGCGCTCTTATGCGACGATCATCCAACACTTGTGCGACGAAAAAGTGCGACGTTATGTGAGAGCGCACGAACACTTAGTAAAATTATGCGATGAAGCGAAAGGCTTTATACCACGAATTGGGGAGACTTGCATATTGGCAAGCCGACTTGTAATTGCTCATGTTATGGGCGTATGTGCATTTATATGGGGGGTCAGCCATGGGGCTGCACACCCCCCCTTAACTCATACGTTGAAGCATATAAATAAAAGATGAAAGGAGTTCATTTGCCATTCGACATTCGCTCACAAACCTTCGTACAAGAACAAGGAAGTGCGCAGTAAGGGGTAAAGTTAATGCCCATATCTCATGCGCATTTGACTTAGAGAGTGTGCAGTTTGGTCTCGGTTGAAGGTTGGCAAGGAGTGCCGTGTATGGGTGAATTCCGAAGAGCAGATTTGTGCAGAACTTAGTGGTGGAGTTCTTGGTGTCTCGGGTGAGCACCCTCCTACCGTAGAAGTTAGCACATGTATTGTAAAGGCTGTCTTTGCCTTGATTGTAAATTATTCTAAGTGTTGGCTTGAAGTTTGTCAAGCACACTTGTATTGTATTATTGAAGAACTGTTATAATATATTATTGTCGGGCAGACTTTCTGGGAGTTTCCCCTCCCTTTATACTTGTGTGCAATTGTTATTGTTCTCAGTTTAATTGCATATGGATAATGAATGAGTATGGGCTTCATTAAGTATAAAGGATAAATGCATTTTACTTGGTTGCGAAACACAAACTAAGTAAGGACAAGTGAATTAGGCATAGACCATGTGCACGAGTATTGGTGAAAAGAAAGTGCACGGTGGTGCCGCACCTCGCCGGCACGGTTGAAAGACCACCGTAGGCTTGGGGGCGTGACAGTTGGTATCAGAGCAACTGATCTGGGTATTGAAGGTTGTAGCTGCTACACAACTTCACTGAAGTGAAGTTGGTATCAGAGCAAGGTTTGCTCGTGAAGGCTTGAAATTTGATAGGTGATAGTGAGACTTGAACAAGGTTCAGGTGTTGAAGCATTTGAAGGTAGTTTCAAGACTCGGTTTGATCAGGCTTTCTCGTGACAGTGGAAACAGGTACTTGCGGGTGAAGGAATCCGTTTCACACGAAGTGAACAAGGGCTCGTTCATGGTCGCAAGGAACTTGGAGAAGATGGTAAAGGTTGATACCAGGTGTCGTAGAGATTGGGCAGACGGTATTACGTGTTGGTCATACGATTTGGGAACTTGTCAGGCAGGCAAGTGGGACTGCGGGTGGACATGTATACACGATTTGGGCACTTTTCAAGTGGGCAAGTGGGACTGCGTGTGGATAGGTATACACGGTTTGGGCGTCTGTGGACCAAACGAAGTACGAACCGGGGAAGACGAAGTACAAGGCATGGCAATTTTGGGAGAAGGTGAAGGGAAGCTCTTGCTTACCTTATGCAGGTTGAAAAGGTTGAAGGAAGAGAGGCCTCGAATCCGTGAAGAACTTGAAGTCTTGGAGAAAAATGTTGAAGGAGAGCTTCTTCAACTTGGTTGGACAATGGAGCAAGGTGAAGTTGCAGATTGTGCTGTCAAGGAAGAGGAAGTGATGGTGATTGAAGATGTTGCAGACATGACCATGATGGAGGATGAACTTGAGATTGATCAAGTTGGACCAGGATCGTGCAGGTTGCCAGCATGGATGGATGAGGATACTCATATGGAGGAACCTCATGACTATGATGATGAAATAAGTATTGATACTTGTGTTTCATTTGGGCATTTGGGAGATGGACTATATGCAGGAAGGGGCAAAGCCAGTTTGCCGATGCCAGGGAGCATCTTACCACGGATGTCTATGATGAGACTTTGTATGGAGAAGCAAGGATTGTTGATTGTTGCCGGACTTGTTGGGGTTGCTTGTGACCTTGTGATGAAAGGTGCAAGGGCCCGTGACAAGGGAGGAACATGATGATCGTTGTAGAGGATTGGGTCATGCTTTAGCCACTTTGGCTAAGTGCCCGGCATGACTCACGGACATGTTGAGGAGGGCACACATTTGATGATTCTTGGGTGGACTTCTCATGGCCGAGACCAAGAGATAGTCTTGGTGGACACTTTGGTGGAGGAGCTATGATGGAGGGACTCATGACATGATGATATGGTTGAGTGACCGAGTTCACTAAACCGAAGATTGAAGACTTGGTTGAGATGACCGATTTTTGTGATGAGTCTACTTGGTTGGACTACATGGGCAACTTGGTCATGGACATGGAGCATGGCAGTCTTATGCAAGGACATTGTGTGGGAGCACTTGTAGAGGTGTCACTTATGGATATCCAAGGAGGAGTGCCAAAGCAGGAAAGTTGTGCAGACAGATTTCCTAGTGTGACATGGAGACTTATTACTTATAAGCCTATGGAGAGGTTGTACACTCTTGTGCAACAAGACCATGGACTGGATGGAGTTATGAGCAGACTATGGGGTATTCCTACTACATGGAGAGCTGAGGCATCTTGCAGAGACCTTTGGGCCGAGACTTGTATGCTTGCTGAGATGTTGGTTGGGGATGACTTGTGGAGTTCATGATGACATGAGTTGTTGTGACTTTTAGGGACTTCATACATGGTGGACTTAGAGGATTTGATGCATTGAGGAGCTAAGGTTAGGAGATTTTGATGCAGTATGGGATGCATACTTTCAAAGTACATGTATGGGCATGGCTTGGAAGAGTGACTTGATGTGGAGGATCGATATGAGACACTTTGGAGTGATGGAGTTACAACGATGATGATGATGCCTTGGTGGCAACACGTGGGGCATGAGTTGAGCCGAGACTCAACTACCCTTTTGAAATGGGAGCTGATTGATCTATGATCATGGGCAGCACATGGATAGATGAGGCAGCTGTATACTTGTTTCTATGGGGACTTGAGGGTTGACACATTGCAAATGTGATGGAGGTAGCTTCATGAACTTGGATGTGGCATACCGAGAGTTGGAGTTTGATGAGATGGTCTCTTCATATGGAGGAGGCACACATATGATGTTGGGATAGATGAGGCTAGTTTCATGTCGCACATTGACACCAAACATCATGGATGACATGTTGCAGTTGAGATGAGGACTACTTCATGGGCCTGAGCATGGTTTACTTATGTGGATGGATTCTTGATCGAGTTCAGGATGTGACAGGATGCTTTGAGGAACGACTGATGGTGGCATGAGGACGTGCATTCTCATGGTTTGGGTGTGACGGTTGGATTAGCTACCTAACTAGTTCAGACATGGGGGATATCAGTGTATAGAGATGTGCTAGCATTGTGTTGGAGTATCATGGCAGTAGTTCACATGGGGATGACACATGATGAGGTCGACACAATATGTTGCAGTGAGCAGGCAGCTTGGATGGAGGGACAAGCCTTCCACGATGGGGCAGCATGTGGAGATTGTAACATGGTGGTTGATCATCATGGATTGAGATGACTTTCGATATATGACATATTGTTGAGATGAGATGTTGGCACATGGTTGAGGTGTGTTAGCACTTGTTGACATGTCATGGGCAGTTTTGCACATGGTGGTGATGACATGATGGAGTTTGACACATTGTTGCGGTGGACATGTAGCTTGAGTTGGAGGGATCAACCTTCCATGGTGGAGAGCAGTATGTGGAGACTGTGACAGGGTGGTCGATGATCATGGACATCTGACATACATTAGTATGGAGTATCTTGGTGACAGTTGGTTGCTAAGATGAGACATGGTGGAGATGGAGTCCTACATATGTTGCAGGGATGTTTGCCTTATATGGAGGAGTCGACATCATGGATATTGATCTTGGTGGATGGCTACCGAGATGGTATGTTGTCGAGGACGACAACGATTTCAGGTGGAGGAGGATGTAAGGCCTTCGCGACTCGGGCAGGCGTGCACGACGAGCGGGCGGTTAACGCGACGGGCGGGCGCCCCGTGCACGACGAGCCGACAGACGATGCTACGGGCAGGCGCTCTTATGCGACGATCATCCAACACTTGTGCGACGAAAAAGTGCGACGTTATGTGAGAGCGCACGAACACTTAGTAAAATTATGCGATGAAGCGAAAGGCTTTATACCACGAATTGGGGAGACTTGCATATTGGCAAGCCGACTTGTAATTGCTCATGTTATGGGCGTATGTGTGTTGATATGGGGGGTCGGCCATGGGGCTACACACCCCCCCTTAACTCATACGTTGAAGCATATAAATAAAAGATGAAAGGAGTTCATTTGCCATTCGACATTCGCTCACAAACCTTCGTACAAGAACAAGGAAGTGCGCAGTAAGGGGTAAAGTTAATGCACATATCTCATGCGCATTTGACTTAGAGAGTGCGTAGTTTGGTCTCGGTTGAAGGTTGGCAAGGAGTGCCATGTATGGGTGAATTCCGAAGAGCAGATTTGTGCAGAACTTAGTGGTGGAGTTCTTGGTGTCTCGGGTGAGCACCCTCCTACCATAGAAGTTAGCACATGTATTGTAAAGGTTGTCTTTGCCTTGATTGTAAATTATTCTAAGTGTTGGCTTGAAGTTTGTCAAGCACACTTATATTGTATTATTGAAGAACTGTTATAATATATTATTGTCGGGCAGACTTTCCGGGAGTTGCCCCTCCCTTTATACTTGTGTGCAATTGTTATTGTTCTCGGTTTAATTGCATATGGATAATGAATGAGTATGGGCTTCATTAAGTATAAAGGATAAATGCATTTTACTTGGTTGCGAAACACAAACTAAGAAAGGACAAGTGAATTAGGCGTAGACCATGTGCACGAGTATTGGTGAAAAGAAAGTGCACGGTGGTGCCGCACCTCGCCGGCACGGTTGAAAGACCATCGTAGGCTTGGGGGCATGACAGGGGGCATTGTAAGGCCTACATGACTCGGGCAGGCACGTGACGAGCGGGCGCCCCTTACACGACGAGCGGGCGCTCTGTGCACGACGAGCGGGCGGACGGTGCGAAGGGCGGGCGCGGTTATGCGACGAACATCCGAGCCACTTGCGACGAAAGAATGTGACACAATGCGACATAAGCGAGCAACACTTGAAAATAAACTAAGTGTTGAGGCTCTATTTATATGCGTTGCCAAATGGAGTTGAGCCGACTTGTATGAAGGCACGTTTGGGGCGTTGAAGTGTTGGTTATGGGGTCGGCCTTAAGGCTGGACACCCCTTCCAAACTACACGCAGATTGTGTATATATACGATGAGGCTTGAGCTCATTTGCACGACAGTTCATCAACGAACTTCGCTATCTCTTCTACATCGAGCAAGGGGTAAAAGGGGCGCAGTAAGTGCGCATATCTCATGCGCTTAAGGGAAGGAGTGCGCAGTTTTACCGAGAGCTAATTGCAGGTCGACAGAGTACGGTTGTGAGGCAGTTTTGTGCAGAATCAAGAGGAGGAGTTCTTGGTGTCTCGGGTGAGCACCTTCCTACCGTAAGAGGTTGGCACATGATTGCAAAAGGCTGTCTTTGCCTTGATTGTAAATATTTCTAAGTGTTGGCTTGAAGTCTGTCAAGCACACTTGTATGATGTATTATTGAAGAACTGATATAATATATTATTGTTGAGCAGACTTGCCCGGGAGTTGCCCCTCCCTTTATACTTCTGTGCAATTGTTATTGTTCAGGGTTAATTGCATTTGGATAATGAATGAGTATGGGCTTCATTAAGTATAAAGGATAAATGCATTTTACCTGGTTGCGAAACACAAACTAAGTAAGGACAAGTGAATTAGGCGTAGTCCATGTGCATAAGTATTGGTGAAAAGAAAGTGCACGGTGGTGCCGCACCTCGCCGGCACGGTTGAAAGATCACCGTAGGCTTGGGGGCGTGACAGGCGCCCTCGTGCAGGCGCCACCTGGGTCGCCCACGCCCTCGCCCGGCAGGCAAGGCGATTCCCGGAATCGCCCTGCCTCCCGGGCAAGGGCACGGGCGGCCCGGGTGGTGCCTGCATGAGGTTGGGCGCCCTCGTGCAAGCGCCAACCAGGCCGCCTGCGCCCTCGCCCGGCAGGCAGGGCGATTCTTGGAATCGCCCTCCCTGCTGGGCGAGGGCGCGGGCGGCCCGGGTGATGCCTGCACGACGGGGGGCGCCCTCGTACAGGTGCCACCTGGGCCGCCCGCGCCCTCGCCCGGCAGGCAGGGCGATTTCGAGAATCGCACTGCCTGCCGGGCGAGGGCGGCCCGGGTGGTGCTTGCACGAGGTTGGGCGCCCTCGTGCAGGCGCCACCCGGGCCGCCTGCGCCCTCGCCCGGCAGGCAGGGCAATTCCTGGAATCGCCCTGCCTGTCGGGTGAGGGTAAGAGCGGCCCGGGTGGTGCCTGCACGAGGGGGGGAGCCCTCGTGCACGCACCACCCGGGCCACCCGCGCCCTCGCCCGGCAGGCAGGGCGATTCCCAGAATCGTCCGCGCCCACGCCCGGCACGCAGGGCGATTCCCGAAATCGCCCTGCCTGCCAGGCGAGGGCGCAGGCGCCCTGGGTGGCGCCTGCACGAGGGGGGGCGCCACCGGGGCCGCTCGCGCCCTCGCCTGGTAGGCACGGCGACCCTGCCTGCCGGGCGAGGGTGCGGGCGGCCCGGGTGGCGCCTGCACGAGGGAGGGCGCCTTAGTGCAGGCGTCACCCAGGTCGCCCGCGCCCTCGCCCGGTAGGCAGGGTCGCCCTGCCTGCCGGGCGAGGGCGTGGGCGGCCCGGGTGGCGCCTGCACGAGGTTGGGCGCCCTCGTGCAGGCGCCAACCGGGCCGCCCTCGCCCTCGCCAGGTAGGCAGGGCGATTCTCGGAACCGCCTTGCCTGCCAGGCGAGGACGCGAGCGGCCCGGGTGGCGCCTGCATGACGGGGGGCGCTGTAACGCCCTGGCAGATCGGGCAGGGCGTGCACGACAGTTCTGCATGACGGAGACACGACCCGCGGGCGAGCCGGGCTGGGCGACCCGTGCACGGTGACCCGGCAGGCGGTTGAGCAAGAATGTGGTTGGGTGAGACAGCGAACAGGGCGACGAGTTGGGCGCGGGCACATTCACCCGACGGGCAAACAGGCGCACGGAGAAGTGTTGGACGGGCGGACGACCCGGGTGAGCGACCCGCGGGTGACCCGTGCACGACGGGCGGGCGCCCCGGGCGCACGACCCGTGCACGACACGAACAGGAAGCAGATTCGGGCAGGCGGAAACCGGTGAACAGGAAGAGCTGCGGGCGGGTGAGACGAGCCGCGGGCGGACTGTACACGGGTGTGGCTACCCGGACCAGCGAACAGATGCGGTTAAGGCTCGGGTGAGCGAACCGGCGAGTCGACCCGAGGGCGACCCGCACCAAACGGGCGGGCGACCCAAGGGCGACTCACACCCGGACATGGACGAGCCGGACATGGACGAGCTGGGCATGGACGCGAACGGAACATGGAAGAGTTGGACATGGACGAGCAGAGCATGGACGCGAGTTGGAACATGGGCACGAGCTGAACATGGACGGGGCAGTAGTTGGGCGTGTGAACGTAGGCGAGCGAAGGGCGACCCGGGCGGGCGCCCCTCTATACAGCAACGGGCGAGGCACGACAGCGAACAAGGTGCAGCACGAACAGCAATGCGAGCGAAAGGAACAGCAAGGCGGCGTTCAAGGAGGCACTACGAATTATACATGAGAGAATGCGAAAGAGTTGCGAAAGTTTATAAGGGGCAGAGGTCGACCTTGCCTTAGGCAAGGGCCGACCTGCCCATAAAATAAAAAGGGGCTTCAAACGTATTCTCTTTGGGGTCGGCTTGTGAGATAGCGCCCCTCAACAAAAGAGATGAGATGGCTATAAGTAGAAGGCTCATTCGAACAAGAAGGCAAGCAAGTCTTGGAGTTCGATCTTCCTACATTCGCATAAGGTAAAGGCGCTGGTTAATGTGCACATCTCTTGCGCAGCAAGAGAAGGTGCGAAGCTTTACCGAACTGTTGGTGTAGGCGGTGCGAAGTATTACACGGTATTTTAGCAGGCCGGGTTGGTGCGGTTTGGCACGGTGGTACAGCGTTGTGCGCAGGCCGAGTTGGCTGTGGTTTGGCACACGGTGATTCAGATTGTGCGCAGGTCGTATTTACAGCGGTTTGGGGTAACGGGTAGTGCGTTAAGGTGCGCAGGCCGAGTTGGGGAGTCGTGGCTCGAGTGAGCACGCTCTGCCATAAGTGCAGGTGCACGATTGTAAGGGCGTTGGCCCATTCTTTGTATTTGGCTAAGTGTCGGCTATGGTTAAGCCTGGCGCACTGATTGTATAACTTTTGAAAACAGTACATAATAAAATTGGTTGGGCGAACTCGTTTGGGAGTTGCCCCTCCCATATTACATTGGTGTGATTGTTATTATTGTTGCGGTTTTATCATATGATTATTATCGGTTATGAATGTTGATGAACGATTATAATTATTGATGGATGTTTAATGCACTTTAAGAAATAAAGTTAAGTGTTTTATGGTTAAGGCGTAGTCCATAAACGTGCATTCGGTCAAGAGTGGGCGTTCGGTGGTGCCGCGCTCCGCCCAATAAGAAAAAAAAAGATTGGGGGCGTGACAGGTGGTATCAGAGCTCGGTCGAAGAGCTGGTGTTGAAACATTTGGAACTTGGACAAGGTTGTCTCAGTTGAAATTGAAGGTGAATCTGCTTGTTCTAAAGCAGGTGACTTGGAGAAGCTGGTGAATGGTCGGGACAAGGTCGCAAAAGAAGATGGCCGCTGATTCTCAAGCTGGGTCCAGTCACACAATGAAGGATCCCGCAAAGGATCCTCATCATGAATTCATGGAAAAGGTGATCAAAAGAATGGAGACATTGGAGTCTACTTGGAGTCAAGATGTGAGCTCGCTTATTAAGGAACGAGAAGCTATCTTGAAACTCAGAGAAGAGCTGGTGGAACTCTGTACACAACATGAGGAACTCAAAACACAATATGAGTTCACAGAATTCTTGTGTACACAGTTGGAAGGAAGAGTCAGAGAAGTTGAAGAATCAAGAGACCAAGGTCTCGCAGAAATTACAAATTTGAAAGGGACTCTTGACAGGGTAAATAAGAGTCTTGATCAAGCTAATGATGCGATTCTGGTATTAAAAACAGCCATGAGGTATAACTCAGGTGGAGGAGTACCTCATGCGAAGGTCAAAGAGCCGAAATCCTATGACGGTACAAGGAGTGCAAAGACCCTTGGTAACTTCTTATGGGATATGGAGCAGTACCTGGAACGGTTGAGTCTACCCGATGGTGAGACACAAGTTAAGGTGGCCGCTCAGTTCCTAACAAATGATGCCAAGATGTGGTGGCGAAGAAGAGTAGATCAGATTATCAACGGTAATGTTGATGAGATCACTTCATGGTGCGATATGAAGAAAGCCTTGCAGACCCACTTCAGTCCTCAAGATGAAACATGGGAAGCAAGGACAAAAATCAAGTTCATCAAACAAACCGGAAGCTTGCAGGCATATCAGCGAGAGTTTTCAAGTGCAGCTCTAGAACTTCCCGACATGGCGGAAAAGGACAAGGTGTTCAACTTTATTATTGGGTTGAAACCTTGGGCCCGCAATGAGGTGCAGAGACAGAAGATCAGAACACTTGAAGAGGCCTTTGCTGCAGTTGACAAGCTGGTGGACCATTATGATGAGACTTCTAGTGAGAAAAAGAAGTTCGATAAACCGAAAGACAAGAAGAAGGAGGATACTCCGAAATCAGAGGATGGGGCAAAGATAAAGAAGCCTTTGAAGTGTTGGTTATGTGAAGGACCACACACGATGAAGAATTGCCCATCTAAACCAAAGATAGCTACTATTACACAACCTGCTAAGGAGGATGACAATGCTTCCGTAGGGATGATGCAGATATTGGGGGCAGCTGCTACTACGGAAGTGGCTTCTAGAAGAGATCCGGAAAGGAATAAGTTGGAATATGTCCAGATGAAGATAGGTGGAGCCGATGTACTCACTATGTTTGATAGTGGGGCTTCACACAACTTCATGAGTGAAGACACCGCAAGGAGACTTGGACTGAAATTTGTACCTACAAGGGCACAAATGAAGACAGTGAACTCTCCTCCAATGGCGATCCTTGGTACGGCCAAAAAAGTGGACACCACACTTGGTGCATGGACCGGAAAGGTGGACTTCACCATAGTGCGGATTGACGATTATGAGGCAGTATTGGGGATGGAATTTATGAAGCAGTATGAAGCCATGGTAGTGCCACATTTGAGGAAGCTCTTCATTTACGATGGAAGGGAAGATGTGCCCATTGGTGTTCCAACCATTGGGGTAACCAAACCCGATCGTAAGTTGGGAGGCATGCAAATGGAGGACCAGGTGAAAGTGGACAAGAGGTTGACCACGATGGAGGCAAAGATTGCAGAACAATCTGTAATCATCCGCACACTTTCAGATAGCATCTCGGACTTATCGAGGAGGCTAGAGTTAGAGGAGGACGATGATCATGACGAGGAGCCATATGTGAGGCCGAACATCCAAAGGGAAGATCGGGAAGCTTATCTACACAGAATGGAGGTTGAAGATCCTGATCGGTGGATCGAATTGATTAGCAAAGGGGAGCCCCCAGGCTCTCCCCACACATCTTCTTAGAGGACAAAGAAGATGGGCTCATTGTTGGCTACTCAAGGCAGTGAGCCCTCACATGGTGATTGAGCAGGTATGAGGACATGCTGCAGAAAGATGGGGTTTCCATAGACCTGGGCATGGGACCGTGGAGTGTTGATATGCGGTTGACACTTGTTTATGTGCGTGGGCACATGGAGCTGACTTGGTGGAGGCAGACTTTACATAGGTTGATGGTTACCTTGTATAAGGGAGCCTACATCATAGTGGAGATCAGCCATGGTGGTGGTTGATGTGTTGTCGGGACGACAACGTCTTCGGGTGGAGGAGAATGTAACGCCCTGGCAGATCGGGCAGGGCGTGCACGACAGTTCTGCACGACGGAGGCACGACCCGCGGGCGAGCCGGGCTGGGCGACCCGTGCACGGTGACCCGGCGGGCGGTTGAGCAAGATTGCGGTTGGGTGAAACAGCGAACAGGGCGACGAGTTAGGCGCAGGCGCATTCACCCGACGGGCAAACAAGCGCACGGAGAAGTGTTGGACGGGCGGACAACCCGGGTGAGTGACCCGTGGGCGACCCGTGCATGACGGGCGGGCGCCCCGGGCGCACGAACCATGCACAACACGAACAGGAAGCAGATTCGGGCAGGCAGAAACCAGTGAACAGGAAGAGCTGCGGGCGGGTGAGACGAGCCGCGGGCGGACTGTACACGGGTGTGGCTACCCGGACCAGCGAACAGATGCGGTTAAGGCTCGGGTGAGCGAACCGGCGAGTCGACCCGAGGGCGACCCGCACCAAACGGGCGGGCGACCCAAGGGCGACTCACACCCGGACATGGACGAGCCGGACATGGACGAGCTGGGCGTGGACGCGAACGGAACATGGACGAGCTGGACATGGACGAGCAGAGCATGGACGCGAGTTGGAACATGGGCACGAGCTGAACATGGACGGGGCAGTAGTTGGGTGTGTGAACGTAGGCGAGCGAAGGGCGACCCGGGCGAGCGCCCCTCTATACAGCAATGGGCGAGGCACGACAGCGAACAAGGTGCAGCACGAATAGCCATGCGAGCGAAAGGAACAGCAAGGCGGCATTCAAGGAGGCACTACGAATTATACATGAGAGAATGCGAAAGAGTTGCGAAATTTTATAAGGGGTAGAGGTCGACCTTGCCTTAGGCAAGGGCCGACCTGCCCATAAAATAAAAAGGGGCTTCGAACGTATTCTCTTTGGGGTCGGCTTGTAAGATAGCGCCCCTCAACAAAAGAGATGAGATGGCTATAAGTAGAAGGCTCATTCGAACAAGAAGGCAAGCAAGTCTTGGAGTTCGATCTTCCTACATTCGCATAAGGTAAAGGCGCTGGTTAATGCGCACATCTCTTGCGCAGCAAGAGAAGGTGCGAAGCTTTACCGAACTGTTGGTGTAGGCGGTGCGAAGTATTACACGGTATTCTAGCAGGCCGGGTTGGTGCGGTTTGGCACGGTGGTACAGCGTTGTGCGCAGGCCGAGTTGGCTGCGGTTTGGCACACGGTGATTCAGATTGTGCGCAGGTCGTATTTACAGCGGTTTGGGGTAACGGGTAGTGCATTAAGGTGCGCAGGCCGAGTTGGGGAGTTGTGGCTCGGGTGAGCACGCTCCGCCATAAGTGCAGGTGCACGATTGTAAGGGCGTTGGCCCATTCTTTGTATTTGGCTAAGTGCTGGCCGTGGTTAAGCCCGGCGCACTGATTGTATAACTTTTGAAAACAGTTCATAATAAAATTGGTTGGGCGAACTCGTTTGGGAGTTGCCCCTCCCATATTACATTGGTGTGATTGTTAATATTGTTGCGGTTTTATCATATGATTATTATCGGTTATGAATGTTGATGAACGATTATAATTATTGATGGATGTTTAATGCACTTTAAGAAATAAAGTTAAGTGTTTTATGGTTAAGGCGTAGTCCATAAACGTGCATTCGGTCAAGAGTGGGCGTTCGGTGGTGCCACGCTCCGCCCAATAAGAAAAAAAAAGATTGGGGGCGTGACAGGTGCCCTTGTGCAGGCGACACCCGGGCCGCCCGCGCCCTCGCCCAGCTACCAGGGTCGCCCTGCCTGCCGGGTGAGGGCGCGGGCGGCCCGGGTGACGCCTGCACGAGGTTGGGCGCCCTCGTGCAGGCACCACCCGGGCCGCCCGCGCCCTCACCCGGCAGGCAGGGCGACCCTGCCTGTTGGGAAAGGGCGCGAGCGGCCCGGGTGGCGCCTGCACAAGGGAGGGCGCCCTCGTGCAGGTGCCACCCGGGTCGCCCGCGCCCTCGCCCGGCAGGCAGGGTCGCCCTGCCTGCCGAGCGAGCACGCGGGCAGCCCGGGTGGCGCCTGCACGAGGTTGGGCACCCCCGTGCAGGCGCCACCCGGGCCGCCCGCGCCCTCCCCCGGCAGGCAGGGCGACCCTGCCTGCCGGGCGAGGGCGCGAGCGGCCCGGGTGGCGCCTGCATGAGGTTGGGCGCTGTCACGCCCCCGAGCCTACGGTAGTCTTTCAACCGTGCCGGCGAGGTGCGGCACCACCGTGCACTTTCTTTTCACCAATACTCGTACACATGGACTACGCCTAATTCACTTGTCCTTACTTAGTTTGTGTTTTGCAACCAAGTAAAATGCATTTATCGTTTATACTTAATGAAGCCCATACTCATTCATTATCCACATGCAATTAACCAAGAACAATAACAATTGCACACAAGTATAAAGGGAGGGGCAACTCCCGAACAAGTCTGCCCAACAATAATATATTATATCAGTTCTTCAATAATACATCATACAAGTGTGCTTGACAAACTTCAAGCCAACACTTAGAAATATTTACAATCAAGGCAAAGACAACCTTTTACAACCATGTGCCAACCTCTTACGGTAGGAGGGTGTTCACCCGAGACACCAAGAACTCCTCCTTTCGGTTCTGCACAAAAATCACCTCACAACCGTACTCTGTTGACCCACAATCATCTCCCGGTAAAACCTGCGCACTTCTCCCTTAAGCGCATGAGATATGCGCATTTAACTGTGCTCTTTTTACCCCTGCTCGATGTAGAAGAAATAGCTATGCGAAGTGCTCTTGCTCGCTGTCCAAATGAAGCTCTGCGCCATCGTATATATATGATAGCCAGCCAAAATGTAAAGGGGGTGTCAACCTTAAGGCTGACCCCATAAACATGTCATAACGCCCACACTTAAGCCCAAGTGTAAGTCGGCTTGCCCATATGCAAGTCTCTCCAACGCGTGGTATAAACTCCTTTCATTCCGTCGCATTATTTGCTAAGTATTCGTGCGCCCTCCATATCATCGCACCTTTTGTCACAAGTGGCTCGGTTGTTTGTCACACTTCGTCGCATATCGTAAGAACCGTCGCATATCGTTCGCCCGCTCGTCGTGCACGGAGCGCCTGCTCGTCGTGCAAGGAGCGCTCGCCCGTCGCGTTAACCGTCCGCTCGTCGTGCATGCCTACCCGAGTTGCGAAGGCCTTACATCCTCCTCCACCTGAAATCGTTGTCGTCCTCGACAACATACCATCTAGGTATCTCTCCACCAAGATCATCACCAACCATGATGTAGACTCCTCCATATAAGGCAAACATCCCTGCAACATATATAAAGCTCCATCTCCATCATGTCACCTCTTAGCAACCGTCTGTCACCAAGATACTGTATGCCATAGATGTCCATGATCATCTACCACCTTGTCACAATCTCCCCATGCTGCTCTCCACCATGGAAGGTTAATCCCTCCAACTCAAGCTACATGTCCATCGCAACAATGTGTCCACTCCATCATGTCATCATCCCCATGTGCAAAATTTCCCATGATATATCAACAAGTGCTAACACACCTCAACTATGTGTCAACAACTCATCTCCACAATATATCAATAGTCATCTCAATGATCATCATGTGAACCTATGTCATGATACTCCAGCATAATGCCAACACATCTCTGTACACTTCGCGAACCCATGTTTGAACTAGTTGGGTAGCTAATCCAACCATCACGCTCAATCCATGAGAGTGAACATCCTCATGTCCTCATCAACTGTTCCTCAAACATCTGCCGCATCCTCGACTCATCAAGAATCTACATCCACACTCCATGCTCAGGTCCATGGAAACTCCATCCATCTGCAACATGTCATGATGCTTGATGCCAAGCCATCCCTGCACCATCAATCATACTTGCTCAACATGTTTAAGGACTCACTGCCATGAGCAGCTAACAATGAGCCCCATCTTCTATGTCATCTAAGAAGATGTAGAGGGAGTAGAGCCTGAAGGCTCTCCCTCACTAATCAACTCAATCCATCTATCAGGATCCTCAACCTCCATCCTTTGTAGATATGCTTCCCGGTCTTCCTTCTGGATATTCGGCCTCACATATACCTCATCAACATCATCATCATCATCCTCCACCAGCTCTAGCCTTCTTGACAAATCCAAGATGCTATCTGAGAGTGATCTAATGACCAATGACTGCTCCACAAGCTTTGCCTCAACAGTGGACAACCGCTTGTTCACCTTCTCCATATCTTCCATTTGCATTCCTCCTAATTTATGATCAGGTTTTGTCACACCAATGGTTGGAACACCAATGGTTACATCTTCCCTTCCATCATAAATGTAGAGTTTCCTTAAATGTGGTACAACCATAGCCTCAAATTGTTTCATGAATTCCATCCCCAATACAGCTTCATAGTCATCAATCCGCACTATAGTGAAGTCCACCTTCCCGGTCCATTCACCAAGTGTAGTGTCCACCTTCTCAGCTATACCAAGAATCCCCATAGGAGGAGAATTCACTGTCTTCATTTGTGCCTTCACCGGTACAAATTTCAGTCCAATTCTTCTCGCAGTATCTTCACTCATGAAGTTGTGAGAAGCCCCACTATCCACCATAGTGAGTACATCAGTACATCCAACCTTCATCTGAACATACTCCAATCTGTTTCTTTCAGGATCTCTCCTAGAGACCACCTCCGTAGTAGCAGAAGCACCAAGTATCTGCATCATCCCCACAGAATCACCTTCATTCTTTCCATCGGATTGTGCAATAGCAGCCACCTTTGGTTTAGAAGGACAATTCTTCACCGTATGTGGACTAGCACAAATCCAACACTTCAAAGGTTTCTTTGCCTTCGAACTATCATCTGATTTCGAAGCATCTTCCTTCTTATTTTCTTTCGGTTTCTCAAACTTCTTCTTCTTATCATCAGAAGTTTCATCATAATGTTCCACCAACCTGTCAACAGCAGCAAAATCTTCTTCAAGTGTCCTAATCTTCTGCCTCTTCACTTCATTGCGTGCCCAAGGTTTCAACCTGATTATGAAGTTAAACACCTTGTCCCTCTCCACCATGTCAGGAAGTTCCAGAGCTGCACTTGCAAACTCCCGCTGATATGCTTGTAGGCTTCCGGTTTGTTTTATGTACTTAATCTTCGTCCTTGCTTCCCATGTTTCATCCTGAGGACTGAAATGAGTCTGCAAAGCCTTCTTCATGTCATCCCACGAAGTAATGTCATCAGCACTACCATTGGCAATCTGATCTAACCTCCTTCGCCACCACATCTTAGCATCCTTTGTTAAGAACTGAGCAGCTACCTTGACCTTTGTCTCATCATCAGATAGACCCAATCGTTCCAAGTATTGCTCCATATCCCATAGAAAGTTGCCAAGAGTCTTAGCATTCCTTGTGCCATCATAAGATTCTGGTTCCTTGATCTTCATATGAGGTACTCCTCCACCCGAGTTGTGCCTCACTACCTTCTTCAACACCGCTATCTCATCATTGGCTGTGTCAAGAGTTTTCCTCAAGTTCACGATCTCTGCAAGACCTTGATCCCTCGATTCTTCAACCTCCTTGACCCTTACTTCAAGTTGTGTACACATAAGATCAATGTACTCATACTGTGATCGGAGTTCATCATGTTGTACCCGGAGTTCTTCAAGTTCTTCCTTGGTCTTCAAGTTGGTCTCTTGCTCTTTAGAAAGCAAGTTCATCTTCTTGTCCCAAGAAGTCTCCAAAGCCTCCATCTTTTCAATCACCTTTTCAATGAACCCAAGAGTAGTATCCTTCATCGTGTGACTAGACCCATCCTGAGATTCAGTTGCCATCTCTAACAACTTCTTGCTCTTTTGAAATCTAGTTTCAACCATTCAACAGCTTCACCAGTCACCTGCAAATAGAACCAACCCTTGTTCCACTTCGTGTGAAATGGTTTCCTTCACCTGCAGTAGCTTGTCACGAGCAAACCCTGCTCACCAGCTCTAAACTGAGCTCTGATACCAACTGTCACGCCCCCAAGCCTACGGTAGTCTTTCAACCGTGCCGGTGAGGTGCAGCACCACCGTGCACTTTCTTTTCACCAATACTCGTACACATGGACTACGCCTAATTCACTTGTCCTTACTTAGTTTGTGTTTCGCAACCAAGTAAAATGCATTTGTCCTTTATACTTAATGAAGCCCATACTCATTCATTATCCACATGCAATTAACCAAGAACAATAACAATTGCACACAAGTATAAAGGGAGGGGCAACTCCCGAACAAGTCTGCCCAACAATAATATATTATATCAGTTCTTTAATAATACAGCATACAAGTGTGCTTGACAAACTTCAAGCAAACACTTAGAAATACTTACAATCAAGGCAAAGACAGCCTTTTACAACCATGTGCCAACCTCTTACGGTAGGAGGGTGCTCACCCGAGACACCAAGAACTCCTCCTTTCGGTTCTGCACAAAAATCACCTCACAACCGTACTCTGTCGACCCACAATCAGCTCCGGTAAAACCTGCGCACTTCTCCCTTAAGCGCATGAGATATGCGCATTTAACTGCGCCCTTTTTACCCCTGCTCGATGTAGAAGAGATAGCTATGCGAAGTGCTCTTGTTCGATGTCCAAATGAAGCTCTGCGCCATCGTATATATATGATAGCCAGCCCAAATGTAAAGGGGGTGTCAACCTTAAGGCCGACCCCATAAACATGTCATAACGCCCACACTTAAGCCCAAGTGTAAGTCGGCTTGCCCATATGCAAGTCTCTCCAACGCGTGGTATAAACTCCTTTCATTCCATCGCATTATTTGCTAAGTATTCGTGCGCCCTCCATATCGTCGCACCTTTTGTCACAAGTGGCTCGGTCGTTTGTCGCACTTCGTCGCATATCCGGAGAACCGTCGCATATCGTTCACCCGCTCGTCGTGCACGGAGCGCCCGCTCGTCGTGCAAGGAGCGCCCGCCCGTCGCGTTAACCGTCCGCTCGTCGTGCACGCCTGCCCGAGTCGCGAAGGCCTTACAGGCGCCCTCGTGCAGGCGCCACCCGGGCCGCCCGCGCCCTCGCCCGGCAGGCAGTGTCACGCCCCCAGGCCTACGGTAGTCTTCCAACCGAGCCGGCGAGGTGCGGCACCACCGTGCACTTTCTTTTCACCAATACTCATGCACATGGACTACGCCTACTTCACATTAACATACTTAGTTTGTGTTTCGCAACCAAGTGAAATGCATTATCCTTTATACTTAATGAAGCCCATACTCATTCATTATCCAATATGCAATTAACAAAGACAATAACAATTGCACACAAGTATAAAGGGAGGGGCAACTCCCGAACAAGTCTGCCCGATAATAATATATTATGAAAACTCTTCAATAATACATCATACAAGTGTGCTTGACAGAATTCAAGCCAACACTTAGAAATATTTACAATCAAGGCAAAGAGAGCCTTTTACAACCATGTACCAACCGTCTACGGTAGGAGGGTGCTCACCTGAGACACCAATAACTCCACCTCTCGGTTCTGCACAAAATCCCAACTCAAACCGTATCTCTGCACCTAAGCTCGACCTCCGGTAAAGACTGCGCACTCCACGGTAGAGCGCATGAGTTATGCGCACTCTACTTCTGCGCCTTCCCTTTTACCCCTATCGCAGTTATAGAGAGAGATGCGAAGTTGTTCGATGCCCAAATGAGGCTCTGTGCCTTTTTATTTATACGCATGCTTCCCAAATGGTGAAGGGGTGTCAACCTTTAAGCCGAACCCCATAACTTATGTTATAACGCCCACACTTTACTCCAAGTGTAATTCGGCTTGCCCATTGGCAAGACTCTCCAACGCGTGGGTATAAACTCCCTTTACCCCTCGCATTATTTCACTAAGTCTTCGCACTTAGTTCTGTTCATCGCATTTTTCTGTCGCATATCGTCACAAGTGGCTCGGCCGTTCGTTGCATTGTTGCGCCCGTCCTTCGCATGATCGCGTCCGCTCGTCGCATAACCACGCCCACTCGTCGCATAACCGTGCCCGCTCGTCGCACCTCCCGCCGGCTCGTCGTGCACGGGGCGCCCGCCCGTCGTGCACAGAGCGCCCGCCCGTCGTGCGTGTCTACCCGAGTCACGTTCATCGTTCGTCCGTCGTGCAAAGGGGCGCTCGCCTGTCGCGTTCGCCGTCCACCCATCGTGTGAAGGGGCGCCCGCCTGTCGCGCGCCTGCCCGAGTCACGAGGGCCTTACATCCTCCTCCACCTGAAATCGTTGTCGCCCTCGACAACATACCATCTCGGTAGCTCTCTACCGAGATCAACGCCAACCATGATGTAGACTCCTCCATATAAGGCAAACATCTCTGCAACATATATAAAGCTCCATCTCCATCATGCAGCACCTTAGTGACCAATTGTCACCAAGACAACCATACCAAGGTATGCACTTCATCATCTTGATCCATATGTCATCATGTGCACTTCTGTCATGATACTCCAGCATAATGCCAACACATCTCTGTACACTTCGCGACCCCATGTCTGAACTAGTTGGGTAGCTAATCCAACCATCACGCCCAATCCATGAGAGTGAACATCCTCATGTCCTCATCAACTGTTTCTCAAACATCAGCCACATCCTCGACTCATCAAGAATCTACAATCCATGCTCAGGTCCATGGAAACTCCATCCATCTGCAACATGTCATGATGCTTGATGTCAAGCCATCCCTACACCATCAATCATACCTGCTCAAACATGTTTAAGGACTCACTGCCATGAGCAGCTAACAATGAGCCCCATCTTCTATGTCATCTAAGAAGATGTAGAGGGAGTAGAGCCTGAAGGCTCTCCCTCACTAATCAACTCAATCCATCTATCAGGATCCTCAACCTCCATCCTTTGTAGATATGCCTCCCGATCTTCCTTCTGGATATTCGGCCTCACATATACCTCATCAACATCATCATCATCGTCCTCCACTAGCTCTAACCTTCTTGACAAGTCCAAGATGCTATCTGAAAGTGATCTAATGACCAATGACTGCTCCACAAGCTTTGCCTCAACAGTGGACAACCGCTTGTTCACCTTCTCCATATCTTCCATTTGCATTCCTCCTAATTTATGATCAGGTTTTGTCACACCAATGGTTGGAACACCAATGGGTACATCTTCCCTTCCATCATAAATGAAGAGTTTCCTCAAATGTGGTACAACCATAGCCTCAAATTGTTTCATGAATTCCATCCCCAATACAGCTTCATAGTCATCAATCCGCACTATAGTGAAGTCCACCTTCCCGGTCCATTCACCAAGTGTAGTGTCCACTTTTTCAGCTATACCAAGAATTCCCATAGGAGGATAATTCATTGTCTTCATTTGTGCCTTCACCGGTACAAATTTCAGTCCAATTCTTCTTGCAGTATCTTCACTCATGAAGTTGTGTGAAACCCCACTATCCACCATAGTGAGTACATCAGCACCTCCAACCTTCATCTGAACATACTCCAACTTGTTTCTTTTCGGGTCTCTTCTAAAAGTCACTTCCGTAGTAGCAGAAGCACCGAGTATCTGCATCATCCCCACAGAAGCATCATCATCATCAGACTGTGTAGCAGCAGCCACCTTTGGTTTAGAGGGACAGTTCTTCACCACGTGTGGTCCTGCACATATCCAACATTTCAAAGGCTTCTTCGTTTTCGAACTGTCATCTGATTTCGAAGCATCATCCTTCTTCTTTTCTTTTGGCTTGTCGGACTTCTTTTTCTCATCATAATGATCCACCAACCTATCAACCGCAGCAAAAGCCTCCTCAAGTGTTCTAATCTTCTACCTCTTCACCTCATTGCGTGCCCAAGGCTTCAACCCAATAATGAAGTTGAATACCTTGTCCCTTTCCGCCATGTCGGGAAGTTCCAGAGCTGCACTTGCAAACTCTCGCTGGTATGCTTGTAGGCTCCCGGTTTGCTTGATGAACTTAATCTTCGTCCTTGCTTCCCATGTTTCATCATGAGGACCTAAATGGGTCTGCAAAGCCTTTTTCATGTCATCCCACGAAGTGATGTCATCAGCACTGCCATTGACAATCTGATCCACCCTTCTTCACCACCACATCTTAGAATCATTTGTCAAGAACTGAGCAGCCACCTTGACTTGTGTCTCACCATCAGGTAGACTCAATCGTTCCAAGTACTGCTCCATGTCCCATAGAAAGTTGCCAAGAGTCTTTGCGCTCCTTGTGCCATCATAAGATTCTGGTTCTTTGACTTTCACATGAGGCACTCCTCCACCTGAGTTATGCCTCACGGCCTTCTTCAATACCGCGATCTCATCCTTGGCTTCATCAAGAGATTTGTTTACTTTGTCAAGAGATCCCTTCAAGTTCACGATCTCTGCAAGACCCTAATCTTTTGCTTCTTCAACCTCTTTGACCCTTACTTCAAGTTGTGTACACATAAGATCAGTGTACTCATACTGTGCTCGGAGTTCATCATGTTGTACTCGGAGTTCTTCAAGTGCTTCTTTGGTCTTCAAGTTGGCCTCTCGCTCTTCAGCAAGTGAGTCCATCTTCTTATCCCAAGAAGTCTCCAAAGCCTCCATTTTTTCAATCACCTTTTCAATGAACCCAAGAGTAGTATCCTTCATCGTATGACTAGACCCACCCTGAGAATCAACTGCCATCCCTAACAACTTCTTTCTCTTCTACAATCTAGTTTCAACCATTTAACAGCTTTTCCAAGTCACCTGCAAATAGAACCAACCCTTGTTCCACTTCGTGTGAAACGGTTTCCTTCACCTGCAAGAACTTGTCAAGAGCAACCCTGCTCAACAGCTCTTAGACCACTTGTCAAATGCTTCAACACCTGAACCTGTTCACGAGCTCTGATACCACCTGTCACGCCCCCAGGCCTACGGTAGTCTTCCAACCGAGCCGGCGAGGTGCGGCACCACCGTGCACTTTCTTTTCACCAATACTCATGCACATGGACTACGCCTACTTCACATTAACATACTTAGTTTGTGTTTCGCAACCAAGTAAAATGCATTAGCCTTTATACTTAATGAAGCCCATACTCATTCATTATCCAATATGCAATTAACCAAGACAATAACAATTGCACACAAGTATAAAGGGAGGGGCAACTCCCGAACAAGTCTGCCCGATAATAATATATTATGACAATTCTTCAATAATACATCATACAAGTGTGCTTGACAGAATTCAAGCCAACACTTAGAAATATTTACAATCAAGGCAAAGACAGCCTTTTACAACCATGTGCCAACCGTCTACGGTAGGAGGGTGCTCACCTGAGACACCAAGAACTCCACCTCTCGGTTCTGCACAAAATCCCAACTCAAACCGTATCTCTGCACCTAAGCCCGACCTTCGGTAAAGACTGCGCACTCCACCATAGAGCGCATGAGTTATGCGCACTCTACTTCTGCGCCTTCCCTTTTACCCCTATCGCAGTTATAAAGAGAGATTCGAAGTTGTTTGATGCCCAAATGAGGCTCTGCGCCTTTGTATTTATACGCATGCTTCCCAAATGGTGAAGGGGTGTCAACCTTTAAGCTGACCCCCATAACTTATGTTATAACGCCCACACTTTACTCCAAGTGTAAGTCGGCTTGCCCATTGGCAAGACTCTCCAACGCGTGGGTATAAACTCCCTTTACCCCTCGCATTATTTCACTAAGTCTTCGCACTTAGTTCTGTTCGTCGCATTTTTCTGTCGCATATCGTCACAAGTGGCTCGGCCGTTCG
Organism: Pinus tabuliformis; assembly: GCA_031772625.1. Taxonomy (NCBI): domain Eukaryota; kingdom Viridiplantae; phylum Streptophyta; class Pinopsida; order Pinales; family Pinaceae; genus Pinus; species Pinus tabuliformis. The sequence continues at coordinate 473,402,259 of CM062808.1, forward strand.
TCGCATTGCTGCGCCCGTCCTTCGCATGACCGCGCCTGCTCGTCACATAACCGCGCCCGCTCGTCGCATAACCGTGCCCGCTCGTCGCATCGCCCACCGGCTCGTCGTGCACGGGGCGCCCGCCCGTCGCATAACCGTGCCCGCTCGTCGCATAACCGTGCCCGCTCGTCGCACCGCCCGCCGTCTCATCGTGCACGGGGCGCCCGCCTGTCGTGCACGGAGCACCCGCCCGTCGTGCGTGTCTACCCGAGTCGTGTTCACCGTTCGTCCATCGTGCAAAGGGGCGCTCGCCTGTCGCGTTCGTCGTCCACCCGTCGTGTGAAGGGGCGCCCGCCCGTTGTGTGCCTGCCTGAGTCACGAGGGCCTTACAGGCAGGGTCGCCCTGCCTGCTGGGCGAGGGCACAGGCGGCCCGGGTGGCGCCTGCACGAGGTTGGGCGCCCTCATGCAGGCGCCACCCGGGCCGCCCGTGCCCTCGCCCGGCAGGCAGGGTCGCCTTGCCTGCCGGGCGAGGGCGCGGGCGGCCCGGGTGGCCCCTACACGAGGGCGCCCGGGCGGAGGGCGGTTCGGGTGAAGCGACTGGGTGGGTGAGGGCACCAGGTGAAGGCGCCCGGAGGTGTGGGGCGCGCGGGCGGGCGAGGGCGCCTAAAGGGGCGGGGCGGGCAGGTTGGAGCGGGCGGGTGAGGGGTTGCGGGGTGTGCGGGTGAAGGGGTGCGGGGTGAGGGGGTGCGGTAGGGAGCCCGGGCGGAGGGGGATTCGGGTGAGGCAGGCAGGTGGGTGAGGGCGCCGGGCGGGGGGGGCGGGCGTGGGCATCGGGAGGGGTTGAGCGGGTGGGTGAGGGGTGCATGATGGGGTGCGGGGTGGGCAGTTTGGGGGAGAGGTAGGGAACCCGGGTGGAGGGGGGTTCGGTTGAGGTGGGTGGGTGCGTGAGGGCGCCGGGCGGACGGGCGGGCGAGGGCGCCCGAAGGGGTGAGGGCGCCGGGAGGGTTGGAGCGGGCGGGTGAGGTGGTGCGGGGTGGGCGGTTGTGGGAAGAGGTAGGGAGCCCGGGCGGAGGGGGGTTCAGGTGAGGCGGGCGGGTGGGTGAGGTTGCCGGGCGGGGGGCAATTGTTGATTAAAATTTATGATATGTTTTCGTTGTTACTTTAAGTCAATATGTTTTTATTATTTACTGATTTATGTGTTTCTATTTTTCAGGAAAATGGCATCAAAGAGAATTTCAGTGAATCTTTCTGGACCAAAGACTCATAAAGGTGCATCTAAAAGAAACATTGGTGAACGAACTCCACCTGAACTCATGACTACAAATCTTTCAAGTGCCTCAAGTGATAAGAAGATGATTTCAGACTGGAAGAATTCGAAAGAGGTGAAATTTCCATCAAGAATGTGGTATGTGAAAGAAAGAGAAAGCGCAAATGTGAATATATATCTATATATCGATATACCGAATGATAGTGGAATTTTTGAGGTGATGGGAAGAGTCGTAGATATGTGTTCGGTACCGAACACTGAAGTTGTTTACGTACTTACAAAAGCTCCCAAGTCACATGAAAGGGTTAAATACCAACTATCATATTCATTGTAGGACACGAGCGAGGTATCTACAAAGTTGTGTAGTCAAATCGTAAATGAGATGACAGAAAACGTCGTAAGTATTATTATTTATATTTGTATTTTGCATTTTTTAAAGTGTCTCACTATATTTTTTAACTTTGTTTTTTATTGACATATGATATTTTGTTTGGCAGAATTTCGTTGAAAGTTGTTCAATTAGGTTGGGAGGAATTCGTTTCATTGAGAATGATATCATGAAAGTTGTCATCAGTTTTTACTCAGTGTCAGAAGAAAATATGGAAAAAAGGCAAAATGAAGTAATTGATAATGCTACAAAACTACATCCAAAGAATCAGAAAAAAAGGGTCTCTGGTGGATAAATCTAGCAAGGGTAAACAAGTTACTTTTGAGAACGATGAAGTTGAAATTGACGATGAAACATATGTTGTCATTACTGAAGATGACATTGGAACTGAGAAGAGCCATAAAAATCCAAAAGTAACAATGCCCAAGAATAACTCTAGTGGGAATGTTATGACCAAGAAAAGTAGATTTGATGATTTTGAAGCTGTCATTACCAGCAGTCAAGAACCTAGTGAAACTTCAAAAGAAAGAAGAGAAATCATTACACCATGAGCTGATTTAGAAGATGGCATTATCAAAACAAAACAAAATGTCATTCGAGAGAATTTGACAAAGAGAAACTTAATTGATGGTGGTCGCACATTTCAGCTTAATGTCAGGCAAACCTATAAAGCAAGTGAAGGACAATGTCAATATCAAGTTAGAAAGCCACATCATCTGCATGTTCACAACTTGAAGACATTGATGAGGTACAATCCATATGCTCATGTGGTTAGTTATGTGCTTCTTGTTGATCCACTTCAAGTTCCCAACAAATAAGCATTTGATAAGTCAAAATGTTTTGAATACAATTATTATGTGCTTGGGGGGAACCATTATGTAGAAGCTCAAAGACAATTCATGGAGGAATATCCTAATAACCCACGTTTTGAAACAATGAAATGTATCATTTACGCTGGTTTATCTGATACAGAAGCAAAGTTAGTGGCATGGGATCATAATTCAAATAATGAATATAGGATGTCTATGACTTTCATCCAAAGGGTTAGATTTATTCATAGTGAATTTGAAGAAAAATGTGGTGGGGATAGGACAAAAATTACTACAGAGTTCTGAAAGGAATGTTGTATGGAAATAGGATATCAAATTGAAGAGAAAACCAATTCAAAAGGTGGAAAGGGCAACAAACATAGTGATTTATTCAGAGGTGTTGATAACATTTTCCAATTGGCATTTAGAACTGCAGATGTTTGGAGGTTGATTGATGAGATTTTTGGCATGTGGGAAGGCATTGCCATTAAAAACCAGAAGGTCAAAAAGTCTAAGCCATTCATATGTGGCAACAGTGAATTAGCTCCTGAAATGAAGCATCTTCCAGACGATATGACTATTGTTAGGATATTCCGACACATAGGATATAGTTAAGTTCAACTTGCTCTAGTATAGAGTTAGGTTAGAGTTAGGTAAAGTATGTTTCTTTACCGTTGTACATTTTGTAACTTACAATCCGACGGTCACGATATGTAGTGATCCGACGGTTCACTCTCACCTCGATATTACCGACACTTGATCTGTGGCTTGACACCCGATTGGTCCATGAGTTCTATTTAAAGTGCATGGAGGGTCATTGTTCAGGTAATCCATGCATGAGAGAAGCTTATGTAAATTTTCATTCTTTGATTAATAAATTGCTTGTAGTACCCACGTTGGGACAGGCTGTGGACTGTTTCCCTCCTTGCACTTTGAGGGTTTTAACCACGTCAAAAATACTAGTGTATTGATTTGAGATCTGGTTGTGAGCGGTGTCCTTTTGGTATTCTTTCTGTGGAACTTACCCTGTAAATTCCTACATGGTATCAGAGCTATTTGAGGGCCGCGTCCGTTGGTGATCCAAATCTGAAGCCGGTAGAACTGCATGCGGCTGTCGTTTCCTAGATCTGTTGTTTCTGACTGCTTTCGGGCCGAGAGGACTGCTCTGTTGCGTTCGGAGCATCTGTTCCAGTGAGGAACCCCTTTCGTTTCACGCGAAAAGGTTTCCGGTAGCCCTAGCTGCGTCATTTTTCAGATCGGGAGGTATACAGTGTTTTTTTTTGCAGTTTACTGTTATTTTCTCTCTGCTTATTTCGGTCTCAGTTTATTTAGCTTTTTTTTAACCGGATCTATACCTTTCATTTCTGCGTATGCTCTTTGCCCTGCGACTCTGTGCGATCTGGGCAAATCAGAAACAGAAAGGAAGGATTTTTCTCATGCGTATGCTCTTTTCCCTGCACCTTAGTGTGATCTCGGAAAATCAGAAACATTGAGAAAAATATTTAGTTTTTCGGCTAAAGCTAACTTTGAGATTTTTTTTTTTTTTAATTTCTAGTTTTTTGGCTAAAGCTAACTTCGAGCCGCAAGGTTCGTTTTTCTTTGCATATTCGTGTTGGGTTTTGTGTTTTGTGTTTTGTGTTTTGTAGGGAAAAAGAGCTTTCTCAAGGCAAGCACGCAAACCAAGGCCCGTCGGCCCCCCCCCCCCTCTCTCTCTCTCTCTCTCTCTCTATCTCTAAATTTTTTTGTATAGATCAATTGGTTCAAAGCTATTTTAAGAGAGTAGAGGTCTTGGGTTCAAGTCTCCATTTTGTGGGGGCGGATTTTTTCATTCCCGCACATTCGCGCACTTTGCCGGCAACGTCAACAATTTTTTTTCAAAAAGCCATAACTTCTTCATCCGGAAGCCTTTTTCAGAGCCGTTTTTTTTAAAACCGCCTATTTTTTCGAGATCTATCCATTGGAACACTTACTTTCAGCATCTTCAGCTTCAATTTTTTTTTTAAAATGGAAAGTCCATGCCAAGTCATTCTTGACAGCACTAACTACTTCCAATGGGTAGCCTACATGGAAGATTTACTTAGAAGTAAAGGTCTCTTCAGAATAGCCACAGACCAAGAGAAGAAACCAAAAGATGAAGACAAGGCGGCAAAATGGGAAAATAGACAAGATCAAGCACGTGGTTTGATAGGGATGTCTATTTCTCCTGATCTTAGATTCCACATTGCAGGACTTGAGACTCCTCATGAAGCATTAGAAAAACTTGCTAAAGTTTTTGGGATTAAAAATGAAATTAGAGCCCATCAACTTGAAAATGAGCTGCTTACTTTGGATCCTAATAATTTTTCTTGCATTGAAGATTTCTTGTCCAAATTCAAGACCCTTAGATATCTCTTGGAAGGTGTTAAAGTTAAGAAAGAAGATGGTAACCTTATTTATTCCATCCTTACTAAGTTGGGACCAGCCTACTCTGTATTTGTTTCCACTTTCCATTCTACAAGGGAAGCTTTCATTTGTCAAGGACAAGACTACAAGGCCCCTTCCTTTGACTCCTTTTGTGATTCCTTAATAAGAGAACAAGAAAAACTCTTACACCTTGGTCTTCTTAATCTTGGAAACTCTTCCACGAAAGCGTTAGCCGCCCAGCAGCAACCAAATTCAAAGAATCCTAAGAAGTCATATCCTCAAAAGAATGGTCCTAAACCATCTCAGCCTCAAAATGAAAGATCATTTCAGCAAAATGATAAGACCAATAAAAACAAATGGAAGAAGACTGATAGACATTGTAACTTTTGTAATCGAGATGGCCACTTAGAATCTAAATGCTTTAAGAAGATGGAAGCCTTGGAAGCCGCAATGAAGAAACATAACATCCATGTGGAGCCTACTTCAACTTCAACTTCCGGAATGGCACTTTCTGCATGTCAATCATCTCAGTCTGGTTATGCATTAAATGTATCTTCTTCTTCTTCTCATTCTCATGAGTGGCTCATTGATTCTGGAGCCTCTTGTCACATGGCCAAAAACCAAGCCATGTTTTCTTCTTTAAATGATTGTAACACCAAAAATATATATATTGGTGATGATAGATCTCTTAATGTTGTAGGGACTGGAACTGTTCATCTAGACAATGGTCAGTTTAATGATGTATTATGTGTTCCAACCTTATCCTGCAACCTTCTATCTGTCTATCAGATAACTCATTCAGGTGAAGGTAAAATTGTTGAATTTTCACCTCATGATGTTGTAATCAAGGATCTAAAAGATCCTAAACAGATTCTAGCTACTGGTCTTGCTGATGATTCCAAAAGGTTGTATAAGTTTCACAACTTTGGGTCATCCAATCTTCCCTCAGTATTTGTTGCTCATAATGATGAAGTGAGCAAACTTTGGCATGAGCGATTTGGTCACTTAAACTATCGCTCCCTTCAGCATCTATGTAAAGAAAATATGGTGACAGGTCTTCCTATGGTATCTTGCAGAGATGGTGTTTGTTCCGGATGTGTACTCGGAAAACATCATCGGGACAGTTTTGACAAACGTGCCTCTTGGCACGCCTCAGCCCCTTTACAGCTTGTGCACAGTGATTTATGTGGTCCTCTTCCTGTTGCTTCATTCTCTGGCTGCAAGTACTTCTTAACTTTCATTGATGATTTCTCCAGACGCACTTGGGTATACTTCTTAAAACTCAAGAGCGAAGTATTTAACACTTTTTTGGCCTTCAAAGCCTTTGTTGAAAAACAATCTGGACATCAAATTCTTAAGCTAAGAACTGATAATGGTGGAGAATATGTTAAAAACACATTCATCAACTTTTGCACCGAAAATGGAATTCAAATGCAACATACTGTTCCATACACTCCACAACAAAATGGTGTAGCTGAAAGGAAAAATCGCACCTTAAAGGAAATGGCTAATTGTATGCTGCAATCTAAAGGACTCAGTCTTAGTTTTTGGGCCGAAGCAATTAATTGTGCAAATTATATAATCAATCGCACTCCTACTAAGGTTCTAGAGAATATCACTCCAGAAGAAGCTTGGAGTTCCATTAAACCAGATGTAAGTCACTTTCGTGTGTTTGGAAGTGAAGCATGGGCCCATATTCCAGATGAAAAGCATAAAGCTTTAGAACCTAAGAGTGAGAAATGTACTTTTGTTGGATATTCTGAAGATGTAAAAGGTTATAGACTTATTCCATTTAAGTCCAAAAATGTTATCATTAGAAGAGATGTAAAATTTGATGAAAATAAATCGGCCTGCGAGCCTAGTCCGGCGGATGTGCCACCTCTTCCTATCTCTTCTATCTTTGAAAACATTTCTTCTTCAGATGATGAAAGCGAGGATGATAATCCTCCCCCACCTTCTCAGGATCCTCAACTTCCAAGATGGGTCCGTGCTACTCGGGATGCAGCAGGTGATCTTGCCGGTGATCCTACAGATCAGCGACGTACACGTTCTCAGTTTGAAAGAGCCTCTTCTTTACTGGCTCAAGCTCCAGTAAATCATGATCCTGACACTTTTGCAGAAGCTTCAGGCCATCCACATTGGGAAGCAGCTATGAATGAAGAATATCATTCATTGATGACAAATGATACATGGGATCTTGTTCCTCTACCAAAGGGACGCAAACTTGTTAGATGTAAATGGGTTTACAGAACCAAGTATGGACCAGATGGGAAAGTTGATAAACATAAAGCTCGTCTCGTTGCTAAGGGCTTTTCACAGGTTGAAGGCATTGACTACACTGAAACCTTTTCTCCTGTTGCCAAAATGAACTCTATCCGCCTTGTTCTTTCCCTTGCTGCCTCTTTAAAATGGGAAGTCCATCAGATGGATGTTAAATCTGCCTTCTTGCATGGGGACTTGCAGGAAGAAATCTATATGGAACAACCCATTGGCTTCATACAAACAGACTCCAGCCTTGTTTGTCGACTTAAGAAATCCCTTTATGGCCTCAAGCAAGCTCCTCGGGCTTGGTATGCCAAAATGGATAGCTTTCTTTTAGAATCTGGCTTTTCTAGGTGTCATTCTGACAATACTGTCTACACCAAGAAAGTGGGCAACTCTCTTATCATCCTTGTTCTTTATGTTGATGATCTTATTCTTACTGGTAGTGATCCCAACCTTATAAACCATGTGAAGTCCAGCCTTAAAAAGAAATTTGAAATGACAGACTTAGGACACTTACACTATTTTCTCGGTCTTCAAGTCTTGCAATCCCAGGAGGGTATTTTCCTTTCCCAGTCCAAGTATGCTTGTGATATTCTTCGTCATTTTCACATGGAAGACTGTAAGCCAACCCCTTCTCCCTTTCAGTCTGGAGTCAAACTTTCAGTCTCTTGTACTTCTCCTGAAGTTGATGCTACCTTATACCGTCAACTTGTCGAAAAACTCTTGTATTTAACCCATACTCGTCCTGATCTTTCCTTTGTTGTTGGCCTTGTTGCTCGTTTTATGCAAAACCCCCGTGAAAGTCATTGGAAAGCAGCTAAAAGAATACTTCGTTATGTTCGAGGTACAGTACAGTTTGGGATTCATTACAGTGCCAAAGCAGCTCCTCTGTTAGTTGGTTTCACTGATTCTGATTGGGCTGGTGACCCTGATGATCGGAAGTCTACTGCCGGTTATGTCTTCACTCTTGGTTCAGGACCTATTACATGGGCTTGTAAGAAACAGGCTGCCATTTCTCTTTCGTCAGCAGAAGCAGAGTATCGTGGTGCCGTGGAAGCTAGTAAGGAAGCCTTGTGGCTTCGTCAGATCCTATCAGAGTTTGGCTTTGAGCAGCAGCATCCAACCACACTTTGGTGTGATAATCAAAGTGCCATTCAGCTATGCAAAGATCCAGTCCAGCATCAGCGCAGCAAACACATTGAACTACACATGCACTTCATCAGAAAGCTCATTCATGACCATGTTCTTGAAGTGCAATATTGTCCAACAGATGATCAGGTTGCAGACATCTTCACAAAGGCTCTCACAGAGGCGAAGTTCACTAAACTTCGATATATGCTTGGAGTTCAGGAAGTTGTCACTAAGGGGGGATAGGCTCTAGTGCCTCCTTCCTTCTCCTATTGTGTCATATTTGTAAATCCTTCAATCCTATCCCAAGTTGTTCTTAAGGGGGGATGTTAGGATATTCCGACACATAGGATATAGTTAAGTTCAACTTGGTCTAGTATAGAGTTAGGTTAGAGTTAGGTAAAGTGTGTTTCTTTACCGTTGTACATTTTGTAACTTACAATCCGACGGTCACGATATGTAGTGATCCGACGGTTCACTCTCACCTCGGTATTAACGACACTTGATCCGTGGCTTGACACCCGATTGGTCCATGAGTTCTATTCAAAGCGCATGGAGGGTCATTGTTCGGGTAATCCGTGCATGAGAGAAGCTTATGTAAATTTTCATTCTTTGATTAATAAATTGCATGTAGTACCCACGTTGGGACAGGCCGTGGACTATTTCCCTCCTTGCACTCTGAGGGTTTTAACCACGTCAAAAATACTGGTGTATTGATTTGAGATCTGGTTGTGAGCGGTGTCCTTTTGGTATTCTTTCTGTGGAACTTACCCTGTAAATTCCTACAACTATCACACCTTGGAGGGCGATGCAAGGAGTGAAAGATGAGAAAATTGTCAAAACAATATTATCTCGTGTGAGGTCACGGGAATTATCATTGGAGGAAATGTCTGAAGAATTTCAAAAGTAAGTTTCTTGAAACATTCTTATTTATTTCTAGATTATAATTATATTTTAAATAAAACATGTTGTTCTTGGTAGTATTTGTTATACATATCATTATATTAACTTTTTGTTACTTTATCTATGCAGTCACAAAGTTTACAGGAAAATTCAAGAACAAATGGTTAGATTGTTGAATGAAGATAGTTGGGATGATGTCATACGCAACTATCCAGATTCAAGTTCTACATCAACATTAAAATCTTTTTATCTTTCATTTAAAAATGTATCTTGATTTATACATTCATTTTTATTCACATGTGTACTATTTTTAATTTATAACTTACACATTTATTTGTTTATTTTATAAAAGATGAGGAAGGATGATAATGGAGTGCCAGATAGTTTCAAAACCTTTATCGAAAAGATAAAGATCGAAAGACTGAGGAAGCAACGTATTAAGGATATTCAACTTGATCCAACTCTTAATCATTTCATTTGGAATGGGCTAGACACTATTCAATATCAAGTAATACAAGGCGACTGTGAAGACATTGCTAAACTCATACCTAAAAGGGATTATGCCCTAGTCATTGCAGATATTCCCCATGGTTTCAATATTCCAAACATTGACTATGATAGTGACCCTTATACTTATCAAGCTTTTAGTAAAGTGGTTGCGGGATTTGTAGAAGTCACATCATCACCATTATGGAGATTTGTGACATTTCATTCAGACACACAATTGGCAATGATATTGTCAAGCTTCAAGGGGAAAACAAATTCAAGGATGCAGCTTACATGGTAAGACGTTTAAAATGTATATTTGATTAATGTTGAAAAATTTATTTATGTACAAGTTAATTTAACTTTTACTGTTTCATGTTACATGGAAAAGCCAAATCTTCTTCACAATGAAGATCAACAATTTATAAATGATTGTGAGTTCATTCATATTGATAGTTGGGCAAAAGATGATAACCATATGTCTATGATTTTTAATCGGGTAGACAGAAAGAGTCATAGCCAAATACTGAGTTATGATGCTGTTGTGAGAAAACTAACATATGAAGACAAAGAAGCAAAAGGAGAGATAGTTAACATTTATCAAAAACCACAGTTATTGATTAACTATCTTATAGACATTTTTTCAAATGAAGGAGATTGGGTTTTGGATTTATTTTCTGGCTCAGGTAAGTTTTATTATATGGAATTGAATTTCAATATGTTATTTTTTTAATTAATATGTCATTGTACTAATTTAGTTCATTATTTCTTTTGTGCTTGAAAATTAGGTACAACACTAGCATGTTGCCTTCAAAAAGGAAGAAATTGCATTGCAATTGAAAAAGATCCAGTACAGTGCAATTTCATTCAGCAAAGAATTAATGCTCTTCAATTTCTTCCAGATGCAATGCAAGAAATTGGGTTGAAGAAAGGGGACTTCAGTGAATCACGTGTGGCAAAAAAGGCAAAGGAACCCCAACCACCATTACATGGAATGTTTGGAAAGACATACATTGGGAGTTTCGCAGACATCAAAGACCCATTAGAAGAGGAAAATGAGCAAAATGAAACAGAAAATATTGTGGAAGAGGACAATGATGAAACTCTAGAGGACGAAGAGTTTGGATTACATGACATTGTTGATTAAATTTAAGTTATGCTTGTAAATCAAGCTTTGCAATGTTTTGACTTTGACATTTTATGAGAAGAATAAACACTCAATTAGGGTTGTTATACGTTCAATATTGGTAATATGTGATTTTTGCATTGATTTTTAAGTTAATCATTATTTTTTGAAAAAAAAAGTGATTTTTATTATTTTTTTGACATGAAATTCATAGAAAAAGCTATTATTTAACCATTTTTAGTTAAAATTATCGTATAAAAATTGTGATTTTGACATGTCAATTCTAACAAAAAATTATCAAAACGTGTAGTTTTTTAGTTATATTTATGTTAAAAATGGTTATTTTTATGTCCATTGTTAAAAAATATTGTTTTTTAGAAACAATTATTTCATGTCGATTGAAAAATTAATTAAGGATGTATAAATATGTAGAATATCGAAAATTCTAAATATCGACCTTCTAATTTAAAAATGCAAAACAGTAAAAACCTCACGAAATTTTTTTAAAAATTATAATAAAAAACAAGAAAATGTGAAGAAAACGACCACTTCAAAAATTATCAAATTTACTAAATAATTATTTACATTTTATGCATTAAAAAATTTAAAGCCAAAAAACAGGGCTTTTAAAAAAGGAGTGTGATGCAGAATGCTCACTTTTTAAAATCAGCATGAAAATCACTACCATTCTAAAACGTGATGTACATAAAAAAAAACTAAAGTGCCAAAAACTATGCTCTAGAAAAAACATGTTCGTTCTGCATCACCCATTTTCAAAATCAGGTCACTTTTTAGCTATCTCTACGAAACGGGTAACAGTATCAGTTCCCGTTTCAAAGTTTACATTGTTTCATCCTAATAGAAACATATAGAATGTTTTCCATAACCAAATGGGATTTAGAAAGATTTTTTAGGTAAGAGTTCAAGTCATTCAGAGGAATCATACTATTCTCTTTAATTTTAAAAGTAAAAATTTACCTCTATAATCTTTTAAGATCTAACTTTGATAAGTGCAGAAGCTTCTATTGTTTTATGTTTATGTAGTGCCTTTTTTTTTTCTTTTTAAGGCTTTGTATCTTTTTATCTCATCCGATTTTAGTGAACCATTAGAGACATCCCTAATAGATTCTATAGCACTTTTACGCTCATTGACATACCAATGATTGGCTATTCTATTTTTCTTTTTACATAACATCGCAATAGATAATTTGTTAATGGAAGTAGAGATGGTTGTCATAAAATTATGACAGAGGTTTTCAATATTGTTCTTATACAATATGACATTTAATTCATTATTTAAGTGTTTCAAGAAAAATTAACATTATTTTTTGTTTAAAAGGAAAGTACTTTAGTTATCAAAGTTTTCTTCAATGGAGATTTTGTGCGGGATAAAGTTCAAATTTGAAGCCAAAGGTCGATGGTTGAAGTTAGACTCATGCTCATTTAAAAGGTTAAAATTTACTATTTATTTGTATATGCATGGGGATATCACATAGTCCATGACACTACTACCTAGTTCATGGATACAAATCATCTAGTTAGAAATTTACCATCTCATTAGACCATTGCAAATTATTAGATATTGAGAACTATAAAGCTCAATTAGTTCAGTACCAAATAAATTCTCAATCAGAGCTTCATAGTTTTTTGCACCTATTAGCTAAAGCAAGGTCGTCATCTAGCTAAAGAGGATTAGGATTGGAATTATTGTTTAAAAAAATAACTTAATTAGCTGAGTTACAACATTAAAGCCTCTTAGCAATGGGATAGTATCTTTAATTCTCATATTGTAAATACCTTGTTCTGTGTTTGTAGGGACAATTTTTATCTAGGTTGTTTTTCTTATAGAAATAGAATTTGATGGGCAGGAAGTAATAGATTGTTATATAAATATTGTTGGCATTAAAATCTTAAATCTCCCTCCAAATGTATTGATTGAGAATGTGTTTATTATAAGTCAAATGTGAGAAGAAATGTTCCTTTTATGTAACAAGCATATGCCTCCAATCCCTTTATGAAGGATTTGATACTCAATATCAATCACAATACAAATCTCTCAATGTTAAGAACCTTAGATTCTTCATGCTTACAAGCTTCAACCAATAATACAATACCAATTTCACTCAAAATATAAATTAATATATGCCATTTGTTCCATGGAAGACCATGAAGAGGATCTCAAGTATACCAAATTCCTATTTATTTTTTACCTTTAGTATTTGTATCTCTTATAATAACTCTTTAGTTCCTAATTATTGTTTGTTTTCCTTCTTTCTTAGTTTCTTTAATTTTTCCGATTTACTTAGTTAATTCTATTTGGTCTTTTGGAATGAAGTATTTTCTTTATAAATATTTTGCCCTCTTTTATGCTTTGTAATTTTGCTTAATATACTATATTTATGGTCCTTAAAACTTCACTTACTATAATCAACCTATCTTTATATTCAATTATTTTGTCCAATCTCTTTACTTTTATGAAATAAGTTGTCTCAATATACAATTTATGTTTTAATTATGGTTAACATGTCTTTTATCTTTCAACACTTCAAAAAAAACAAGCCAATAAATATATAAAATAGAATTATATTTCTTTATATTTAGCTTCCTCCACTCTTGAGAACATGTCCTGTTTTTTTTTTAAATAATTATAAAATATAATTGAAAATTAAATCACTTTAATGGTGATATTAAGTATAATAAGTTTCCTTAGGTTATGGCCAGTTATAAAAAACAAATTGGAATCCTTTATTTAGACATAATAGAAATATAAAATTGTTTTATAAAACAAAATAGAGGACGTTTAATTATATTATATTAATATATAATACATTATTAATGATAAAATGATTATTTAATATTTAATATTTAATATTAAATATAATAAATTTAATTGATTTATTATGAGTTTTAAATTTTGTTATAATTTATTTATTTATTTGTAAAACTTATTTTTACATGTATGAATTTATTAGATTTAATTTTTTATTCTTTGAAAATTTTCAAAATAGATGTTACTTTCAAAATTAATTTGTTAACGAAATGATGAGTGTTATATTTTGTTCAAAAAGTAATTTACACTAGCTTGAATTTAACCATTATAACCATTATAAAAAAGAGTAACATCCTGAAAACTAAACCATTAATAATTTCTTTAAATTGGTGCCATAACATAAATAAAATATTAAATATATATTTTTAATCAAAATATAATTATTTTAAAATTTTAGTTTTATCATTTTCTTTTTAATACTAATTTAAATATTCAGTCAAAAATAAACCATATTAAAAATTACTTTCCATAAAACACAACAATAAAATTTAAACTACCTCCTCTTTAACCTAATTAATTGAATTTTTTTAAATTTTTTATCTAAATTAAATTACTTTACAGTTTTAACAATAATTAAATTAAATTAAATTTCTTCACATTATCAATTAAATTACTATTAAAACCATGTACTCGCATAGAACATGTAAATATGCTTGTTATAATAAGCACGAGGACCATGATGTAAATATAATCGTCTAACAACGAATACACTCGGACAGCGGTGGGTGTCTGTTATTGAAAAAAACAAAACATAAATAAAAACATATTTATAAGCGTTATGACCGTTTGTTACAGTATTTTTTTTTCAAATGTAGCACAATCTGTATAGTGAGAGTTATCCTGAACAAATTCAGGATCAAATTTAACTAGATGCCACTATAAATTTAGGTTACATGTAACTGCATGCAATCCACATAATAACAAGAAACTTATGTCTCTGCAAGAGCCGTCGTCATAGGGGACGCCTACTCTTCTAGCCAAAACACAACAAGTCTACTCAATGAGATTTGAAAATGAGATTTGAACTCTCATCTTGCAAGTTACACCCTACAATCCTCCACTCAGCGGGTCCCCTACTCCCACACAGGGCATTGTAATTTAGGACATTTTGAGACATCTATAACCAACCACGTCAAATCTTCAACGCCTTCCACTTCTTCTAACTCAAGGCACCCTCTAACATTCATTTCCTGAAGCTCTGTCGTGTGCTCCAACCCCCGGATCCTCCTCAGCTTCACACATCCATCTGCGTAAAACGACTTCAAGGATACCAACTTTTCCATGCTGGGCAGTTCTTCTAACTCTGAGCACCCAGAAACATCTAGGATTCTAAGATTTGTCGTCTGCCCCAACCCCTGTATAGTCTTAAGCTTCTTACATCTGGCTGCCCACAACTCCTCCAAGGATACCAACCTTTCGATGCCCGGCAATTCTTCTAACTCTGAGCATCCAGAAACATCTAACCATATAAGCTTTGTAGCCTGAGCCAACCCGTGTATGCTCTTCAGCTTCATACATCCCTTTGCCAGCAGCTCCTGCAAAGATACCATTGTTTCCAGACTTGGCAATTCTTCTAACTCTGAGCATTCAGAAACAACGAGGTATTTAAGTTCTGTAGCCTGCGTCAATCCCCGTATGCTCTTCAGCTTCAGACATCCGCCTACCTTTAGGGATCTCAGCTTCGTCGCCTTCGCCGACCCCCGTATGCTCTTCAGGCTCACACAGTTCTTTGCCACCAACTCCTCCAAACATAAAAACGTTTCCATAGTTGGCAGCTCTTCTAAATGGGAGCACCCAGAAACATCTAGGAATCTGAGCTTCGTCGCCTGCGCCGACCCCGGTATGCTCTTCAGCCTCTTACAGTCACATGCCTGCAACTTCTCCAAACATAAAAACGTTTGCATACTTGGGAGCTCTTCTAGCTCGGAGCACCCAGAAACATCTAGGGATCTCAGCTTCGTCGCCTGCGCCGACCCCCGTATGCTCTTCAGCCTCTCACATTCCTGTGCCTTGAACTCCTCCAAACATAAAAACGTGTCCAGAGTTGGCAGCTCTTCTAAATGGGAGCACCAAGAAACATCTAGGAATCTGAGCTTCGTCGCCTGCGCCAACCCCGGTATGCTCTTCAGCCTCTTACAGCCGCATGCTTGCAACTTCTCCAAACATAAAAACGTTTGCATACTTGGGAGCTCTTCTAGCTCGGAGCACCAAGAAACATCTAGGGATCTCAGCTTCGTCGCCTGCGCCGACCCCCGTATGCTCTTCAGCCTCTTACAGCTTTTTGCCAGCAACTCCTCCAAACATAAAAACGTTTCCATACTTGGGAGCTCTTCTAGCTCGGAGCACCCAGAAACATCTAGGGATGTCAGCTTCGTCGCCTGCGCCGACCCCCGTATGCTCTTCAGCCTCTCACATTCCTGTGCATTGAACTCCTCCAAACATAAAAACGTGTCCAGAGTTGGCAGCTCTTCTAAATGGGAGCACGCAGAAACATCTAGGAATCTGAGCTTCGTCGCCTGCGCCAACCCCGGGATGCTCTTCAGCCTCTTACAGTCGCATGCCTGCAAATTCTCCAAACATAAAAACGTTTGCATACTTGGGAGCTCTTCTAGCTCGGAGCACCCAGAAACATCTAGGGATCTCAGCTTCGTCGCCTGCGCCGACCCCCGTATGCTCTTCAGCCTCTCACATTCCTGTGCCTTGAACTCCTCCAAACATAAAAACGTGTCCAGAGTTGGCAGCTCTTCTAAATGGGAGCACCAAGAAACATCTAGGAATCTGAGCTTCGTCGCCTGCGCCAACCCCGGTATGCTCTTCAGCCTCTTACAGCCGCATGCCTGCAACTTCTCCAAACATAAAAACGTTTGCATACTTGGGAGCTCTTCTAGCTCGGAGCACCAAGAAACATCTAGGGATCTCAGCTTCGTCGCCTGCGCCGACCCCCGTATGATCTTCAGCCTCTTACAGCTTTTTGCCAGCAACTCCTCCAAACATAAAAACGTTTCCATACTTGGGAGCTCTTCTAGCTCGGAGCACCCAGAAACATCTAGGGATCTCAGCTTCGTCGCCTGGGCCGACCCCCGTATGCTCTTCAGCCTCTTACAGGCTTGTGCCAGCAATTCCTCCAAACATAAAAACGTTTCCATACTTGGGAGCTCTTCTAGCTCGGAGCACCCAGAAACATCTAGGGATCTCAACTTCGTCGCCTGCGCCGACCCCCGTATGCTCTTCAGCCTCACACAGTTGTTTGCCACCAACTTCTCCAAACATACAAACGTTTCCATAGTTGGCAGCTCTTCTAAATGGTAGCACCGAGAAACATCTAGGAATCTGAGCTTCGTCGCCTGCGCCGACCCCCGTATGCTCTTCAGGCTCACACAGTGGTTTGCCACCAACTTCTCTAAACATAAAAACGTTTCAATAGTTGGCAGCTCTTCTAAATGGGAGCACCAACCAACATCTAGGAATCTGAGCTTCGTCGCCTGGCCCGACCCCCGTATGCTCTTCAGCCTCTTACAGCTTTTTGCCAGCAACTCCTCCAAACATAAAAACGTTTCCATACTTGGGAGCTCTTCTAGCTCGGAGCACCCAGAAACATCTAGGGATCTCAGCTTCGTCGCCTGCGCCGACCCCCGTATGCTCTTCAGCCTCACACAGTCGTTTGCCACCAACTTCTCCAAACATAAAAACGTTTCCATAGTTGGCAGCTCTTCTAAATGGGAGCACCAAGAAACATCTAGGAATCTGAGCTTCGTCGCCTGCGGAGGGACCGGTATGCTTTTCAGCCTCACACAATGGCTTGCATGCAACTCCTCCAAAGATGCTGGCAACTGCAGAGGTGGGTGCAAAAGCAAAATGTTCACTCGTTACCACGGCAAGTAATATCATAATTCACATTAACATAACCTTACGAATTCTTTTCAAACGAAAATGTTGTGCGACAGTAATAGCTAATAAACATACAAACGTCAACCTAACAAATTTCTAAACATACAAACGTCAACCTAACAAATTTCTACTTACTGATGATTCGCATTCACTGTCCAACAATGTTTTTAATTCGCTTCCATCCACTTGAAGAACCCTTAATTTCTTCATTGTAACCAACGAAGGCAGGGAAGAGTAGGGACATCGTTTCCAGCTGAGCCACAATAGATTTGGTAACTTCACCCTCGTCAGGATGCGTTCCAAGAAAGAGCCTCCAATATGAAGAATTTGCAACCTCCTCAAAATGCGGTTCCAGCCATCATTTTCAGTCTCAATAATGTCACATAGATCATCGCCACCAAATTCGCCTTCAACCAGCCGAATTCCCCGCACGGTGATTTCCTGTCCATAGTTGAAAAACGAATGTTATGGCTGTTTCGTTCAAAAATTCGTACCAAATAATCTTAAAAAATAGAATGACTAAACACTTACAAATGATTGTTGTGACAAATAATCAATAACCCTTTTTGTCTGCCAAAGACGATGTGGCGACGAAGTAGCAGCAACCTCTCTTCCCAGGTCTCTTACGTGGTCGTGCATACGTATACAATTCCGGTAGTCCACTTCTACAAGAGACTTGTCCTGCAGATTTAGAAACCCTCGCTTTCCTCTCCAATCCGATCCGTTCCATATGCTTATGGCCGAATCCCTGTTTTCACCTATGAAAAAGCACGCGATATCTAGGAATATCTCTTTTTCCTGTTTATCGAGTGAGCAATAACTTCTAAAAAGTGTCTTCTGTATGTCACTGGGAAGTATTTCTTTAAGATCCTCCAATTCGTCTTCCCACTCGGATATTTCTTTATTATAAAGTAATGCCCCAACTATTTTCAGAGACAAGGGCAATCCGTGGCAACATTCTAAAAACTTATCTACTAGATGCTGAAACGCTGGACGCGGATCAGCTTGGCTGAAGGCATAGAAACAGAAGAGCTCTTGGGAGTGCTCTTCATTAAGCCCAGATAGTTTATAAATAGATGAATCTTCAACTCTTGAGTTTCTGAGAACACCCCTATCTCTAGATGTAATCAATATTAAACTCCGTGAATTGAGATTATCAGTTTGGACAGGCAAAAATGCATTCACCTGGTCAACATTATCAACATCATCAAACACTATTAAAGTGTCAAAACGTTTCAGAGGCTCTCCCAGCATCTTTTTACCTTCATGAACATTGTTTACCTGCTCATCCCTTCCATTCAAGGTCTTAAGGAGTTGACCCTGTAACAAATGTAAAGACCCCTTACTTGCATGATCTCTGACGTCAGCTAAAAAACAGGATTTGCTATAATCTGATATTTTCCTATTGAAGAAAAATTTTGCTAACGTTGTTTTTCCTACGCCACCTAACCCTACAATCCCCAAGATCTGAGGTTTCCCGCTTTCCTCTTTCTGCAACAGCACTTCGAATTCTTTGAGCTTTAAATCCAACCCTGTTGGATAATCAGCCACGTGCAAGTCTGGCTTTGGCACCATTTCTGACAGACGTTTAACTAACTTATCTAGCAGCTCCAGCTCCAACTCCTCACTAATTATTCAGAAACAACAAGTAGACCTAGTGAGAAACAAACGCCTATGTCTATTTATCAGTATAAAACACAACTATATCAATACGGAAGGTTGAGTTCTCACCCACTGGACGACTCCAGCTCGAAACCGCTATTGTTTGCAACTCGCTCAAGAGCCTTTCTCCATTCCATAGTAGTGTTGGTTTCATATCGCCCCTTCTTCTCAAGAGATTCTAGGGCTTTACCATAGGAGCCCAGCAGCCACCGGACGTCAGCGGGCCTGACACGGTAAAAGACTGGTATTACAGGAGCATTTGACTGTAACATCATTACGAGCTCGTTCAGGCACCAATATGACTCAGCATATCTAGGAGAAAGGATCGCCACATGAACAGAGGCGGTTCTAATAACGTGCTCTAATTGAGAAGAAATTTCGTATCCCACTTGCATCTCCTCATCATCGAGAAAAGCCGTCAATCCTTTCTCTCGGAGGCGAAGATACAGAGATCTGGCGAAGGTTGTCTTCACGTCAACCCCGCGATGATTTAAGAAAATTTTGAAGGATTTGTAGGTGGGATTAGCCACGGCAGAGGTGGAGGATGAGGATGTAGCCATTGCGAACTGGAAAACAAAAATGAAAGGTAGTAAGCTTCGATACTATGGACGCAATTTGCAGAGGTGTAGACAAGTGAGGGCTTGTAAAGCTCAGAGAGATCGAGGGAAACACTGGCTATGAATATTAAATCTTCACCTGCGGTTTATGCAAGGTTATTTTATGCACCTGTGGTTTATACGTAGTTATTTTATAAAATACAGAGCATAGTAACCGACATCGAGCATCAAATTTCAACGCATTTTTGAAACCCCAGGCGCATTCAACTAAAGGTAAGAGGCAAACAAGCCCCACACGCAATTGGAGGTAACACATAGGCCCCACAAGATGCTCTGCACGTCATGACAGCGTTAATTAAACGCGTATACATTTAAAAGGAAAAGATGCTCAACTGTCCAAAATTTTGACAAGACTGAATTTTCAAATGCGATTTTGAATAAATAAATGAATGGAGCGTTTCCATAAATTTTGAAAGCATTTACACCGTAGATTATAGAACTCAGAATTATCATTCCAAAAGTTCACAAATAAAATTATCATTTCAAAAAAATCTTTACTAGCTTTCGAAAAAAAATATATATTAAAAAATCAAAAACATTAACAACTCACGATAAAACTACATAATTTCAAACTCACATTTCAAGATTATATCAATAGTATAGTCTAACTAGGTTAATATTAAAATATTAACTCACATTTCAAGATTATATCAATAGTATAGTCTAACTAAGTTAATATTAAAATATTTACCTATGTTAATATTAAAATATTTATTGATGGAATACTTTGCATTCCAGATGTTACACACTTTCTTTTGACTTTTAAATTCCTAATATTTATTGATGGAATACTTTGCATTCCAGATGTTACACACTTTCTTTTGACTTTTAAATTCCTATAGAATTTTTTAAATTAAACATAAATTTTAATTTTTAGAATATGATGATTTTAAATGAAAATTAATACGAGAAAGAAAATTAATTACAAATAAATATTTTGGAGAAGATAGTTATTATATTTAATGGTTATAAAAAAAATTAAGTATATAGGTTTTGAATTTGATTTATTTGTAATTACAATTTTCTATATTTTGAATTTGATTTATTCGTAATATAATTTATATAATTAAAAAATTTTGTGGAAAAGGTGTTATTAGAGATATGAAAAGCTTCTATTTAAAAAAAATAATGAAATTGAAAATTGAAGAAAGTATTTTTTAAAATTGGTATAAATAATAATTTTGAACTAATACCATGTTAAGGGTTTCAAGTGTTTCTTTTTACTTTAAAGCAAAGTTAAGTATTTAAAAATAATAATTATTAAATGAATTAAAAATTAAAAGATAAATGTCTTATTTTATTATGTAGTAAAAATATGGACATTCTTTTATTTGAAGAAGAAGCATTTTGCCCATTTTTGACATAAAGCATATGGACACACTACGAGCAAAGACTACCATTCAAGATAATGGTCTATAAATTGTCATGATGAAATGGATTAAAATTAGGAAATTGAAAAAAAAGATGTCAAACAAGCCATTAGAAATTTAAGATCTAGTATAAAAGATTACAATAAAATAATAGTGTAACATAGAGATTGGGTAACCACTAAAAATCAAAATACTCAATAGAAACAAATTAACATATATGACAAAATAAATTCAATTGAGGATTAGCCGCGGCAGAGGTGGAGGATGAGGATGTAGCCATTGCGAACTGGAAAGGAAAAATGAAAGGTAGTAAGGTTCGATACTATGGACGCAATTTGCAGAGGGGTAGACAAGTTAGGGTTTGTAAAGCGCAGAGACATCGTGGGAAACACTGGCTGTAAATATCAAACCTTCACCAGCGGTTTATGCAAGGTTATTTTATGCACCTGTGGTTTATGCGTAGTTATTTTATAAAATACAGAGCATAGTAATCGACATCGAGCATCAAATTTCAACGCATTTTTTAAACCCCACGCGCATTGAACTTAAAGATAAGAGGCAAACAAGCCCCGCACGCAATTGGAGGTAACACATAGGCCCCACAAGATGCTCTGCACGTCATGACAGCGTTAATAAAACGCGTATACATTTAAAAAGAAAAGATGCTCAACTATACATTTAAAAAGAAAAGATGCTCAACTAACTGTCCAAAATTTTGACAAGATTGTGAATTTTAAAATGTGATGTTGAATATACAAATGAATGGAGCGTTTCCGTAAATTTTGAAAGCATTTACACCGTAGATTATAGAACTCAGAATTATCATTCCAAAAGTTCGCAAATAAAAATTATCATTTCAAAAAAATCTGTACAAAATTTCGGGAAAAAAAAATATCATTAAAAAATCAAAAACATTAACCACTCAGAATAAAACTACATAATTTCAAGCTGTAGATTATAGAACTCAGAATTATCATTCCAAAAGTTCACAAATAAAAGTTATCATTTCAAAAAAAAAATTTACTAAATTTCGGGGAAAAAACTATCATTAAAAAATCAAAAACGTTAACAACTCACAATAAAACTACATAATTTCAAACTCGTATTTCAAGATTATATCAATACTATAGTTTAACCATATGTTATTTTATTGCAAGAGAGCTTATATTGCCTCAATATAAATATATTGTTTTTTGTTCTGCAAAAAAATTATGTTAATATTAAAATTTTACCTATTGTTGAATTGAGGCTTTTGTGATCCATATCAAGTTTAAGAGAAATTTTTCCGAGTAAATCACAAGATTGTGAATTTTAAAATGTGAGGTTGAACATACAAATGAATGGAGCGTTTCCGTAAATTCTGAATGCATTTACACCGTAGATTATAGAACTCAGAATTATCATTCCAAAAGTTCACAAATAAAAATTATCATTTCAAAAAAATCTGTACAAAATTTAGTAAAAAAAAAAATATCATTAAAAAATCAAAAACATTAGCCACTCAGACTAAAACTACATAATTTCAAGCTGTAGATTATAGAACTCAGAATTATCATTCCAAAAGTTCGCAAATAAAAGTTATCATTTCAAAAAATTCTTTACTAAATTTCAGGGAAAAAATTATCATTAAAAAATCAAAAACATTAACAACTCATGATAAAACTACATAATTTCAAATTCATATTTCAAGATTATATCAATATTATAGTTTAACTATGTTAATATTAAAATATTTACCTATTGTTGAATTGAAGCTTCTGTGATCCATATCAAGTTTAAGAGAAATTTTTCGGCTTAAATCACAAGATATATCATTTGTCAACCTGTTTCGAACCAACTAGTGTGGTTCATCGTCAGGACAAGTTGAAAAATCAATCAAACCCATCTTTCCCTGTTAAACAGTATGAGCAGAGCCTCCAACAGCTAACAAGGGTAACGGCTAAATTTGACTAGGAACCCAGGTCAAACCAGTGAAAAATAAGGGACTTTACCTTTAGCTAAATATAATTTATAAGTATAAATTAATTTTAATTAAATTGGTTGATGAGTTAATAAATAGTTAAAAATATTAACTATTTTATAGATAAATGGAAATTATAAATATTAGAAAAGATCTTAAAACTAAAAATATATAAAGGAATAACTAACTAATTAAAACTATATATAAATTATATATATATAATTTTTAAATGAGAGGTTAAGTTAGTTGAAAAAAAATAAAAATAAAAATATTAATATTAAAAAAATAAATAAATAAATATTAATATATATATATATATATTATAGAATAATAAAAATAATAATAATAATAATTAAAATGGAAAATACTTAAAACCAAAAACAAAACAAAAAATATTAGAGAAAAAAAAAAAAAAAATATATATATATATATATATATATATATATATAATTTAACTAATCATAAATAATTGAATATATTCTAAAAATCTAAAAGATCAGGAAGAAAGCGACTAGGAAGAGAGAGCTGGGACCCAACACCTACTAATTTTCCAGCCATCCTCTCTATTGAGATTGTTCGATCTCTTTTCAATCTCAAGAGCTTCTCTAAATTTCCGATGATGGAACTGCGAAGCTCTAGCAATGACACTAGCATCCTCAATACAAACATGATGATTAGTTTTTTCCGCATGCTCAGCTAAAGCGAAAGACTTTGATCTCCTAGAAAGAAGAAAGAAAGAAATTATTTTAACGTCCACGAGGCTAAAGATAGCCTATGGGACAGATTGCTTCTTCATCTTCTTGATGTATTCGACCCTTTTTTTGTGAAGCTTCACAATAAATGCTCCCATCTTCTCGACAAACCTCTCATTAAATAGATTATCCCAAGAGCTAGCTGCCAGCGTATCTGCATAACTTTCCCTGTTGTCTTTGAAGGCCTCACATTCTAAAATGAAGTGTTTTTCTGTTTCCACTTTTTCGGAAGAACAAAAAATGCATACCCTTTCCTCCCACACTTCCTTTGGTCTTTTCCAGCGCCCCGTTTCACAACGGAGTTGATGAGAATTAGTCCTTAACTTAGCAATAAGAATTTTGGCTCTCCAAGAGATATTGGCCTCTACGTATGCTTTTGGTTGATGATTATGAGTGGGATTAAACACTTCAATATAGTAATTTTTCTTTCTTCCTAGCTCCTTATCCCAAGTACGTTTGTGGAACTTTTCCATAACAAAAGCTTTTATCTCTTTGTTGTTTATGGGACACGTGTTCAAGCAAATACCCCATTTACTAAACCATTTGTTATTTTGCTACATCCAAGTTTTTTTGCTCTTGCACAATCTATCATTAAAGACAACCTTAGGCCATCTACCCTCTTCCATTTGCTCAATTTTTTTTAAATACCTTATGACTCGCACCATAAAAATTGCTTCAATAGGAGCAGTCCATGTTTCACTTAACAAGATATCATAAGGAACTACACTTTTAATCTTAAATTTGTTTGTAATCAAACGCTTCTGAATTTTCTCAATTTGTCTCCACTGCATGTCGGAGGTACTGCTAGCCCACAGTTCACAACCATAGAGAATCACCGAAATCACTAGAAGCCCAAAAAGAGTTTGAGTGGTCTTCCAGTCCCATAACTCTGCCTCTCTGCACCTATTTTGAAAAGCATAAAATGCTTTCCAACCCCCCAAAGTTCTTTTCTTTCTACAACCATTCCAACTTAGATTTTTGTTGAAGTCAATTCCGAGGTATTTGTAATCCGCAACTTCTTCCAGAATGTTGCCTTCAAAGTAGAACTTATGTTGGTTATGTTTTCTTTTCTTAGAGAAGACCACTACTTTCGTTTTGCTGATATTGACTTGCATCCCCACACTTCTACAAAAATGCTCAAGGGATAGTAAGTGCTCTTGCAAACCAAGAGCCAATTTAGCAATCAGAATAAGGTCATCTGCATACAAAAGAAGCCTTATAACAGACTTCAACAAATAGATACCATCACCCCCTTGCGAATTTAACCACTCCTCAAGCTTGTCGATATATAAACCAAAAAGGGTAGGAGACAGTGGGCAACCTTGCTTGACCCCGATATCGCTTCTAAAACTTTCAGAAATGCTTGCTGAAGTTCTAATTTTGACTTTCACCTCTTCATACAGCCTATGCACAGCTGCTCTCAAATGTTTAGGAACCCCAAGTTCCTCCATTCTGTGCCAAAGTTTATCCCTATGAACCGAGTCAAACGCTTTTCTGAAATCAACAAAGCAACAAAAGACTTCTTCCTTTTTCTCCCAAACTTTTTCAATGATGTGCCTTAAAGTTATGCAATGATCAACTGTGGAATGCTTAGGTCTAAAACTTGCTTGCCCTTTAGCACGCTTATCTCTTTCTTCTTCTCACTTGCTAATTTTGTTTTCTAGCATGCTTCCAAATAGCTTTGCAAACAAAGGGTTTATCATGATGGTCCTATAATTGGAGGGATTATTGATGTTGCCGCTCTTGAAAAGAGGTATTGCCAGACTAGTTGTCCAATCTGTGGGGAGCCCTTGTTGTATGATGTTGTTGAAGATTTTTGTAATGTGAGGTGCAAGAATATTTGAGCCCCACTTTAGATATTCTGCTTGGAGTTCAACTAAGTCTTTTGCTTTTCCAACACCCAACTTCTTGATACCCATCTCTACCTCTTGTACCATGAAGAGTTTAGTATCAGTGTTGACCAAGGGGGAGGGTTAACCTTTGGAACCTGCTCATAGAGTTGTCTTGCATAGTCAAACCATTTAGAAGCTGTAATATTATTTCCAATTTGTATCTTTTTCGGTTGGAGTTCCTTCCAAAATAATTTGGGATTATTTTTCCCAAGGAAGATTAGTTCTTCCCTCCTTGAAACCATGAAATCAGCCTTTTTCTTGCTTAATAACTGCTTGTACGATTTGAGCTTTATGTTATCCTTGTTTGACTCTTTCCACATTCTCCTTGCCTTTTTGCATTCCTCGTCAAACCAAGCATTAACCGAAAAGCAATTTGTTTCAGACTTCTTAATTTTTGTTCTTTTTCACTTTGCAAGTGCGCATTGAATTAAATGTGTTAATTCATGACTATGAAGGCTATGAATTGTAATTTTCTCCTTCTCAAAGAGCCTCTCTAGCGTCATTTTGAAGGTATTACAATTTTCTGGGGTCAAAAGAATTCTTATGGGAGATTTTGTTGGACATGCTAAATTTTTTACTCTAATTGTTTCTTTCCAATCCAAGAGAAACATAAATAAATTGGCTTGTGATCTAATTTCAAATCCCACAGCTAATCTCCAACCAAAACTTCTTCCATTTTCTCACACAAACCATGCGAGCAAATTACATAATCTGCCACACTTGCTCCATTGTAAGTATTGCAAGTGAAATTATCGGACTTTGCCCATCTAGTCAAGCCATTACAAATGACTAAATTAAAGGCCCCACATAGAGTAAGCAATTGTTCACCAAAGAGATTGCAGCCCTTGTCCTCTGAAATTCTTTCCCACTGATGATTACTTTCTTCTATAAGCCAAATAAGGTCACAATCATCTTTATAACAAAGAATGCTAGCTTGCTCACTTGTAGTCCTAGCATTGAAATCACCCACTATAAGGACTTCACCTAGTTGAGAATATGTTGCAATATCCGCTTTTAAAGCTGCAAATGGATCTTTGTGGTCAAGCACTCTACCTTTGTAGATTTTTTAAACCTGTGGCGCAAAATAACATGTTGCAATTCTGATGTGGTTTCCATTTTCTAATATTTTAAACCAAATGAATTGCTTATTTGAGTCTTCTTTTTCTAACTGAATGAGACGACCTTCTTTCTCCCTTACTAAAACCATGATACCCCCGTGCCCTTTGCCATTCCCTGTTGCCTTGTTCCACACTGCCATCTTCCAGTGTCCTTCAAATGAAGGTGTCTTGCACCCTTCACGCTCATGTGTTTCTATGAGGCAGATTATGTCTCTATTTTCCTCAATAGGCCCTAACCCAGGTCCTCGTCTCCATGGGTAACCTCTGCAGTTCCAACAAACTAATCTTAAGGAAACATGGGTATGACTTGATTGCTATTTATTTTGACATGCAAGACTCACATTTGAGTCTTTGTCCCTGTTTTCCCATACTGACCTTGCTTTCTGATTTCCTGTTGAAGAGTTTGTTGCCTCTTCTTTATTACCATCTTGCTGCTCTGTTCTGGAAGGAGGTCCAAATTGCGCTATCACAACTTTGCCTTTATAAATCCATGCTCTCTTTCCTTCATCTCTTGCTGCCCTAACCTTTAAAATTTCCTCTCTTCTTTCCTCCTGTTGTTTTACAGTTAAATCTTCTTCTAGGAAAAAACGAGAACCCCTCAAGAGATGTTTCTTGCTTAGAATAATATATTTATCACGCAAGCTAGGAATAATGACTTTTATGGGCCTGGCTCTCTCCCTGTTAAACTTACCCACCCTCCATGCTTGGCATATTTGTCCTTGCCATAGCAACTTGTCTTTCAAGAAGTCTCTTGCAAGGTCAAGAGTACATTCATTTTTTCCATAGTCTTTCACCCCTTTAATAATTATGTTTGCTGCCCTATTTTGTCTTTCCTTGCCTTCACTATCTTGCATGTTGTCAACCTGAATATTTGTTTCTCCTTCCTTATTAGCAGAATTGCTAATAACTTGAGCCCAAGTTTTGGAAACTTTGGTGGAATCTTCTTTCATTTCTTCTCTTGCATTCTCTTCATGGTTGTTTATTTGGACAATCATTTTCCCTTTATCCTGGGATGATTTCACATTCACCACCTCTGTACTTTCCACTACAGATTTCTTTATGTTTTGCACATCCGCCTTCATGCGTTGCCATTCTGTCTTCCCTATCAGGAGAGCTTCCTGTAGCAATGCCACTTGTTCTTTTAAAATTTTATTGCTTTCTGCTAACGCCTTGTTCTCAGCCATTATTATATGAATTTTATGATCTCTTTCCTGCCCTTTAGCTTCTAAAACCTCCAACCTTTGTTTTGCATTTAACAATTCTTTCACATAAAGATTAGATGACCAAGTGAGAGGTGTGGATGTGGGACTATATAAGGAAAAATCATCAATGGTTTTTCCTTTGGACTTCTTGTTGCCACGTGCTTGTGGAGGAGACTTGTTTGAGTGCTTTTTGCGAAGGACTCAATTACTTTTCTTTTTAGACTGTTTCTTCCTTGTTTGCTCCCATTTTAGACGGGCTATTCTTCGTTTTAAAATGCCCCGATATTGTTTGGCATTGACCCAAACCCACTTCCTAGCTTTGGCGGATGAGGCAATTTTCACTTGTCCTAAATCATTTGTCTCCACATGTTCTGAAATTTCTGGTTCCTTTGTCATGTTTGAATGCATTTGTTGTTGCTTGCTCGCTGCTCAATACTTCCACTGCATAAAAACTCCCTGCTTTCACACTGCTCACTGTTCGTTGCTCGCTGCTCTCGCTGCTGCCCACACTGCTCTGCTTATATCGCTGACCACACTGCTCACCATGTTGCTCTGCTCATAAATGCCCTGAATATATGTTTGTCAGAGGTGACGCCAGTGTGAGTGCAACCATTTTTCAGAAGTGAATGCCTTACTTTCTGGTGGCCAACAGTTATTCCCTGGTCTTGTTTTTATACCGTGCCGACTCTGGTTTGGTGGCTCTTTGCATGCGGCTATATGCGTGCATATATTTGATAAAACTATACGCTAGATGCCCTCGGAATAATTCTTTGAATAGATGGACCGATAAAACAACACGTCATGTATCTTCGCAGCTTCCATTCCGTCTCAAATTTAACAAAATTAGGACAGGACCAGAGGCGAGTGGCCCCAAATCGTCATCTTCCTTCAGCTGTGTGTTCACTGATCCTTTGATTGATGGAGCAACCTGTCTCATCAATATAGGGGGTCCCACAGGAACAAGGGATAATATATACCCCTTTCATATCTTTAGGGTCGATGGGATGCTTTGCTGATCTGAGGGACATACGAATGGTGTTAATATTAAAATATTTATTGATGTAATACTTTGCATTCGAGATGTTACACACATTCCTTTGACTTTTAATTTCCTATTGAATTTTTTGAATTAAACATAAATTATAATTTTTAAATTATGATGATTTTAAATGAAAATTAATACAAAAGAAATAAAATTAATTACAAATAAATATTTTAGAGAATATACTTATCATATTTATTGGTTTACAAATAAATATTTTAGAGAATATAGTTATCATATTTATTGGTTATATATTATGAGATAAAAAAATAAAAATAAAATAAAATAAATAAATAAATAAAAATTGAAGTATATAGGTTTTGAATTTGATTTATTTTTGGATTTTGAATTTGATTTATTTGTAATAAGAAATTTTTAGATTTTGAATTTGATTTATTTATATTTAAATTTTTTTTTAATGGAAAAAGTATTATTAGAGATATGAAAAGCTTTTATTTAAAAAAAAATAATGAAATTGGAAATTAAAGAAAGTATTTTTTAAAATTGGTATAAATAATAATTTTGAACCAATACCATGTTAAGGGTTTCAAGTGTTTTTTTTACTTTAAAACAAAGTTAAGTATTTAAAAATAATTATTATTAAATGAATTAAAAGTTAAAAGATAAATGTCTTATTATATTATGTAGTAAAAATATGGACATTCTATTATTAGAAGAAGAAGCATTTTGCCAATTTTTGATATAAAGCATATAGACACACTAAGAGCAAAGACTGTCATTCAAGATAATGGTCTATACATTGTCATGATGAAATGGATTAAAATTGAGGAATTGAAAAAAAGATTTCAAACAAGCTATTAGAGATTCAAGACCTAGTATAAAAGATTACAATAGAATAATGGTGTGACATAGAGATTTGGTAACCACTAAAAATCAAAATACTGAATAGAAACAAATTAACATATATAGCAAAATAAATTCAACTACACAAAAAAAAATTAATAGATTTGATCTTTTATCCAATTAATATGAAAAACTATATCAAGCAATATATAAAAATGAGAAATCAACTTGGATTAAACCATCTTGAACAAGATTAAGATACAAAGGCCAAAACTTCAATCCTCAAAGAGCCAAATATGATCTTCTTTGTTACAAAATAGACATTATATGTGGAAAGACAAGAAGTTTGATATATTTGGAATTTTAATTACTAGTGGTTTCATCACCTAGTCCAACTTCCTTCAATGGTTCATATTTAGTTCGAAGGTTAAATGTTCATGGAGATGATGTCCTCATGTAGTTCAAGTTCCAAATCTTTCATTCATCATAACTTCTTTTGTGCTAAAAAAAATTGTACGTATGTGCTAAAAAAAAAATTGTACGCAAGTACCATGATTCTAAGATCTTTAGTACTCCGTGTCCTCTACAAAACCTATATTTTGGAATTTGCAACTTACCCTTCTTTCATTAATTTGAATTGGGTGCTTCTTTAAGGGTGGGTGCTTGTATCAAATTTTTTATTTTTACTTTTCACAAAAATGTAAGTATGGGTTCTAATTCAACGCCAAAATAGATTATTCATCTTGAAAGACATTTTTCTTTAATAATAATAATAATAGAAGATAAGTAAAAGTGAGAATAAATCATTAATAAATAGATCAACTAACAAATAATTATAAATATTTATTTATTTATATTATTATTTAATAATGCATTACACTATACCTATCCCAAATGCCTATGAAGCTTTAGTAAAATGTATGTAATCTTTTTCAACATAAATCATTTTGTAAAACAAAATGTAGGTAAGCTCAATTAGGTTCTTAACAAAACTTCGGCCCAACAAAATTTCCCAAATGATCGCTATTCCATAGATATAAGTCTGCAAAAATGTTGCGATATTTGATTTTCATTAGTTAGCCAAGTGCATGTAATCAACACTTAAATCTGCACTAAAGGAAGGCTAATGACTCAAGTCAAGTTTTGTAAAATGTTGAGGGTAATCGTCATTTAATTCACTACAAAACCATTTCATTTCCTATCCTAATTCCATTCTTAATTCCTAGTATATTTGAAAGAAATTTACCCTAATTCCAACCACTTAGGAAATGCCCACCTAAAGCACTGGAATGAATGTCAAGGTAAAAGTAGGCTTATCTAGGGCCTTAAACTTTAATTGGAAATTCTTTTAATACTTTTGTACCTACCTATGATTTCAAAATGGATGTAATATAACTTACTTATCTAGGGAGTGTCCCACATAAGAGTCTTGTGGTTGAAAATTTTCGCGAGCATCCAATTCATGAGGGATGGATTGCAAATTTACCAAATGGCAGTGGTCACCCAAATCAACCAATTTCTTCTTCAAAAACACATGATGCTTAGTCTTTTGAACCTCAAAAACTTATCTTAATTAGGTATTATTTATACTCCTTACTCCTTGTCTCCGGACAAATTCTTTCTACTGACACCTCCTCAACTTGCACTAGCTTCTTTAATGGAATATGTTTTTAACAATCTACCACTAGTTCTTTCTCAGCTACCTTTTTTTTCTTTAATGTCTTCATCGTGCTCATAATATTCACAACATTAAAAACTAGTGAAATGTCCAAATCATCAAATATATCCAACTTATACGTGCATTATTAGAAATTTTTTCAAGGATTTCACATGGTCTTATCTTCTTATACTTTAGTTGATATAAGTTCCCTTAGGAAAATTTTCCTTCCTTAGATGATACATTACTAGGTCTCCTTCTAAAATTGTCTTCACTTCCATTTTCTAATCGTCTTTCTCTTTGTACTCCCCATTACTTTGGAGCAACTTATTATTTACTTGCTCGTGTCCATCTCCCATGAACTCTACAAACATCACTACATATTCACTATTTGCATGCCCCACAATTAGAAATATCACCAAATCTATCACTTCCTTTGGTGATCTCCCATGCACACTCTAAAAAGGTAGTCTTCCATATGGATCTATTTACTAAATTTTTATAAGAACTTCTACTTTAAAATCATATCCCATTACCTTGGTTTATCTCCTACCAAATATCTTATCAAATTACGAAGACATACAATTATAACCTACATCATTCCATCCATTTAAGGATAATATGTAGACTAAACTACAACCTAGATCCCAACCTTTTCCTCAAGGTCTTCAAAAAATGTCTTAAGAATCTAGTATCCCTATTTGAAGTGATACTCTTGGGTAATCCATCCAACTGAACTTGTTTTTTAAAGATAACAATATTTATAGCATCACTTGTCTTCTCATGTAATAAAATGTGACATTTTTTAAAATATGTCCACAACCATCAACATTTAATTATTACCTCTTTGAGTTCCTTAGTAATACCAAAACAAAATCCATGTGTAGATCTCCCCAAGGTTTCTCTAGTAAAAGTAAAGGTGTATAAAGGTGTATAAAAACTTATATTTTGACCACTTCCTTTTGCATGCTAATATATTTTAAAACCTTCAACCAATCCCCTCCCATCTCTATAGATGATTTATCTTTCTTCAATCAAAGGTTTATTCCTGTCATTGCCAAAATGACCACCCAAACCTCCACTATGTAATTCCCCAAAGAGATTTTCTCTCATGGAGATTTTTGGTATGCACAACTTTTGATTCTTGAATTAAAATCCTTCTTGAACACAAAAAAAACCAAATATGGATTGTTCCCCATGCTCTATGGACTATGGCTTTTTGCAAGCTTTCCAAATATCTAGAAACTCTACGGCATCCTCATATAAGGCTTTCATATTATCTAGACTCACAATCTTAACAAACATAGTACTTAGTAACAATAATGTTGTACATAATGCATCACCAACCTTATTAATATTCCTCAATCTATGCTTCAAAACCAATCAGGAAGTTTGCAATAATTCAACCCATTTCATATGTCTCTAATTCAACTTTCTCTAAATGTTAAAATATTGAAATGTGTGGTGGTCACCATATAACACATATTCCTTAGGTAAAATATAGTGTCTACACTTCTTTTCTGCTTGAATTATGGATAAAATTCTTGACCATAAACATAGCACTTTATTTGGGTTTCATTTAACTTTTCAATAAAGAAAGCAATAATCTTACCTTCTTGACTCAATTTTGTTCCAATTACTCACTAACATCTCAATCAACTTAGAAAATTTTGTTGAAATATAAATGCTAATATTGGTTATTTAGTAACTTTCTTCTTCAAGATGTCAAAGTTACTTTTTGTAATTGGTGTCCACTGAAAGCTTCATTTCTTCATACATTTAGTGAATGATGCACATATATACCACTAATATCTCAAATGAAGTTCCTATAGTCTGAAACATCTATCATAAAAAGTGATTTTAAAAATGACCCATTCAACTCTTACTCTTAACTTTCCTCTATCCATCATGAATCATTATTAGCAAACCATAAACCCCAATTACACCAACTCTTGTTCCATGACGGTACATTTATTCCGTCTTTAATTGGAAAATTTTGCGTGTTTAACATCTCCAATACTTGTTGTAAATGTTGGATGTGAAAAAAGAATTTGAAATGCTCATGCTTGTGGAACTATGATTCTTCCGTGGATTGTGTATCTAGCAAATAGAGAAAGGGATTTTTATCTCTCAAAATAAATACCTCAAAGAAATAATGAGGAAATGTGCTATGGAGGAATGTAAAAATATAAGTACACCCATGGCAACAAGTTATACACTCAATAAGGATAATTAATATACAAAGGTAAATCAAAGTATGTATCATTCTATGATTGGAAACCTACTTTGTCTCACAACTTCAATACCAAACACCATGCAGGTAGTAGGTTTGGTGGTAAGATTTCAGTCAAACCCAAAGGAAACTTATATGTAGGTTGTTAAGAGTATTTTTAAATATTTCCAAGGAAATATTGGTTTTGGTTTATGGTACTCAAGGAGCAAATATTTCACTTAAACAACATACATAGATGCAGATTGGGCAAGTAGTGTTAATAATAAGAAAATCACAAGTTGAGCAACATTCTTCTTGGGAAATTGTTTAGTATATGTTGTAGTTGTTGCAATACCCTCCAAAATTTTGGCTTACACTCAATTTTAGAGCCTTCCTTAGTGTTTTACATTGTTTTTGCAAACACTAGAGCTCATTTCATGAGTTTTATTGCAGTGCTTTGGTCCCTTGTGCATGTCGGGTTATCTGTCGTCTTTTGGCACGTTTGGTTGTCATGCAATGTTTGCAAGCCTATTCTAATGGTTTCGAAAGTTAGTCTTTGTGTATATTAGTTCTCCTAACCATGTAAACATTTGTCGCATCCATACACAAAGTCTTGAGCACTGTCGCACAAGTGTCATCACGGTCATCCTAAAGCCTATCTTAAGTGTCACACTTGTCGTATCTTGTCGTGAGGCAATCACAGAGAGGGAAATAGTTTGTTCATGTGTTATGATGATCTATGTTGTCATGTCATCAAAGTATGCTAAGTGTGTGATCACAGTCAAGGTTCATCTCAGTTCATCACTTATCCCACACAACCATTTTCAAAAAAATCTTCCCAATCGAGCAACTTAGCTTCACCGGGCCCCAACTAAACTGTGCATTGTGTAGTCTCAACCCTCTAAGCTATGACCTTTCTGCTTGGAATTGCGCAATGCACAGTCCCCGTCCCCAAGGGCTGCTTCTCTGAGCAATTCCTTTTCACAGCTCCCGATCTTGACCCCCATAATTGCGCAGTTATGTCTCCTAGCCTACCTTGAACTACGCACTTCGCATCTTAAACCCTCAAAATTTTCCCTTGGCTACTAGAAATATGCAATGCGCAAAATCTGTAGAAATTCCCACTGTAGATCAACAAATTATGCAATATACTAAAGCAAAATACAAGATCTACTTCTACAACAAACTTGCGGAAGCTTAATCGAATATGAGCAAGATCAAATAGAACACATATAACAGAGAATGAGAAAGCAATCACACATGAACACAGAAGAATACTCTGGGGAAAGCCTCAGCTAAAAACCCCGCTATCTGTATTATCATACAAGTGGAAATATCTCAAGATTACACAAAGCTTTAGCTCTCAAGCTATATGGCTCTCAGTACAATCCCTCACTGCTGCTCATAGACAGTCAAAGGCTTCTCACAAACCTTCTCCTCTGCCCTCCAAGCCTCCTATTTCCTTGCGCAGTTTCTCCTGGGTCCTCTAGCTGCCACCTGTGTGAATTCACCTCTCACACAACTCACCAACCTCTGAAATAACTGCGCAATCCTGAAGGAGATAATTCCTTCTGCATGGATGAGTTTCCTTTATAGGAAAAATCCTCCAACTGATAGTACAATGTCCCTGTCTTTAATCTCAACTGGGTCTCTGTCTGAACTGACATGCATCAGTTATTTATGAGAGAATATTCAGTTATCTAAAGTACACTAGTTGCATGCATGCATGCGTTAACTAATTGAACTCACAATTAGTTCCTCCAACTGTTTGGAACTAATTTAACTGGACTTAACTCAGTTAACTGAGCTAACTAATTACAACTCATCCTGATATCCTTAATTAAGGGATAACTTCCTCAATCAAAGGCATAATTGTTGCATGTCTTCACATAGACTTCATGTTTGATTTTCTCCAACTAATTAACTCAATATTAGTTAATTAATTATTTTTCAAACAGCTAGTGAGACTAAATTCGAATTTTAATTCAAGGACTAATTAAAATTCGAATCTATCTCGAAATGCTATTTATAGCAATGCTATTTTTAGCATTTCTATTTTTTCTATTTCCAACAAAGTTGGAATATATCCTAAAATGCTATTTATAGCAATGCTATTTTTAGAATTTCTTGTTTCTATTTTCAACACTCCCTCTCAACAAGAAAGGCATTCAACTCGAACTTGATCCTGAACCTTTGGAATGTTCTACATCCAACACTTCTCTCAAGTGTTGTTGCTCCAACAACTCTAGGAACACAAAAAATATCCAACCTGAATCAGAATGATGCCTCTGTCATCAAAGTCTCTGACTGCTATTGCCTCTGTCGACTGAAAACTTTGCACTTATGTGCTCTTCAGTATTTGACTGCTCTAGCCTCTGTCACTTTGATCTCTGACTGCATCAATCACATTGATTCCTCCTGTTGCATCTGTGCTTCTGCTGGTCCTATCTCCCAGCACTACATCTGCATTGCACCTCCTCTCATCATGTTGCATCGTGCTGCCTAATGCTGCACTGCAACTCAGTTACTGAGAAGTAAGTAACTGATCTTCCATTTGACCTCCCTGTTGGGCTAGAAACACCCTCTGATGCTGAAGCTCCCTCTGCCGCTGACAAGTGCTCCCTCTCTGACCTCTGTGCTACTGCAACAACTCCTTGCATCTCGCACCGTTGCACACCTCTCTGTGTCATCCTGCACTGGTGCAACACTCCTGTGCCTCTCACATTGTTGCAGCCTGCTAGCTCTGCATTGTCTTGGGACTCCTACACTGTAGCTCTCTCTGCCACTCCATCCGCATCTGTCTCTACCCACTCAGCCAGTCCTGCTACTCCTCGTCGGGGCTCCCGTAGCAAGGTCTAATCAAAGAGGTTGGGTACCTCAAAGATCCTGCCTCTATTTCAGCCTTCATGGGACTATCACTTCACATCGCCCCACCTCACACCTGGAGGTATGGCTGCATGTGATCCCTCTACCCACTTGGCTCGAAATTTCCCCCTACTGGAGGTCTCTGCATGAGTGGATGCCTCCACTCGGTCTCCTCTCGGCTTCTCCAGTTGTGGCTACTCCACAACCTCCTGAAGCTGCTTCACCAATTATGGCTCCTCCACAATTGTCTGAGACTTCTTCTGGCGCTGCATGTTGAGAGGTAATGTACTCTCCCTCTCAACCACCAAGTCTCCAACATTTGCCTTGCTCCTCAAGGCTTTGAATGCATCTTGTACCTCAAGTGCATATAGGTTCTTGGCTAGCACACCAATATGTTTCATCTTTCCCGCCATCACGAAATTTTTTGGAAAAAGAGCTTATTTTAAATCAGCAATATCTCCCTCATCCGAACTTTGATTCAACCATTTTTTTTGAATTTGGGTCTTTTTCCCCAAGGAATCCAGATCTGCTATTTGTTTCTGAAAATTTTTCACAAAAAATTTCAAATTTGCTCTGAAAACTCGGGGCCCAATTTTTTACTTTTTTGATTTTCTTCTTCATATACTGTTCATTGTTTCGATCACATTTGCTCTGATACCATGTAGAAATTCCCACTGTAGATCAACAAATTGAGCAATATACTAAAGCAAAATACAAGATCTACTTCTACAACAAACTTGCAGAATCTTAATCGAATATGAGCAAGATCAAATAGAACACATATAACAGAGAATGAGAAAGCAATCACACATGAACACAG
This sequence comes from Pinus tabuliformis, assembly GCA_031772625.1. Classification (NCBI taxonomy): domain Eukaryota; kingdom Viridiplantae; phylum Streptophyta; class Pinopsida; order Pinales; family Pinaceae; genus Pinus; species Pinus tabuliformis. Next base: position 473,439,705 of record CM062808.1, read on the forward strand.
AAGAATACTCTGGGGAAAGCCTCAGCTAAAAACCCCGCTATCTGTATTATCATACAAGTGGAAATATCTCAAGATTACATAAAGCTTTAGCTCTCAAGCTATACGGCTCTCAGTACAATCCCTCACTGCTGCTCATAGATAGTCAAAGGCTTCTCACAAACCTTCTCCTCTGCCCTCCAAGCCTCCTATTTCCTTGCGCAGTTTCTCCTGGGTCCTCTGGCTACCACCTGTGTGAATTCACCTCTCACACAACTCACCAACCTCTGAAATAACTGCGCAATCCTAAAGGAGATAATTCCTTTTGCATGGATGAGTTTCCTTTATAGGAAAAATCCTCCAACTGATAATACAATGTCCCTGTCTTTAATCTCAACTGGGTCTCTGTTTGAACTGACATGCATGAGTTATTTATGAGAGAATATTCAGTTATCTGAAGTACACTAGTTGCATGCATGCATGCATTGACTAACTAAACTCACAATTAGTTCCTCCAACTGTTTGGAACTAATTTAAATGGACTTAACTCAATTAACTGAGCTAACTAATTACAACTCAAGGTAAAACTCATCCTGATCTCCTTAATTAAGGGATAACTTCCTCAATCAAAGGGATAACTGTTGCATGTCTTCACATAGACTTCATGTTTGATTTTCTCCAACTAATTAACTCAGATGAATTAATTAATTATTTTTCAAACAGCTAGTGAGACTAAATTCGAATTTTAATTCTCAATTTAATTCAGGGACTAATTAAAACTGGAATCTATCCCAAAATTCTATTTAGAGAAATGCTATTTTTATCATTTCTATTTTTTGCTATTTCCAACAAAATTGGAGTATATCTTGAAATGCTATTTATAGCAATGCTATTTTTAACATTTCTATTTTTAGCATTTCTTGTTGTTATTTTCAACAAAATCCAGCCTCCCTTGACATCCAAAACTGCACAGTTTGCTTTCCAAGTTTCCTTTCCCTCAGCTGGACCCCACTACCTCCAGAAACTTTGCAATCTTGTCCTTCAAGCCTCCCTCAGCTGCACATTGCGCAATCTCAGAGCCCAAGCTCTCCCCTTGACTACTGGAACTGTGCAATTCACAGTCACTGAGCCCCTCTTCCAAGTCTGTCACCATGCCCTGGGCTCAGTTGATGGATCAGAATATATCATCTTAGACTAGGGGATTTTCGGATTGATGTCGTCTCGTCATGAGTGAATTGCAAGAACAGGTACACTATCGTGTCATGGCGAGATGATGGAGAAGGAGAAGTAGGAGGGAAGCATGCCTAAAGACTCTCTTGTAACTAAACTCACAAGAATATCAATCGAGAGAAAGAGAAGGGACACACAAGTTTGCAACCACCTTCCAAGACTAAATATCATTGAAGATTTTGCATCACCAAGCCATGCAAAGGTGAAGAGAAAGCATATCCAATAAGACATCCAACACTTAGCAGCAATAGTGGCTTGACATTGCCACATCATCAAGCAGTCCATGTCAATAGTGTCATGTCATGTCATGTCATGAGTGGTCATATGCCACATGACTATTGTGTACCATGTATATTGTATTCAAATGTATTGTAAAGTGGAAGTCCAAAGGACACACATGTAATGTAAAGAGTCATGTAAGTTGAAAAGTCATAGGAATTTAAACGGTCATGAGGGTAGTCAAAGAGTCACCCTTGGTTATATACTCCCTCATTATATGAGAAAAAGACTTTTCACCTTGGCTCCTCCCACAAGGCATTAGAGAGATCAGCTAGTTCTTTGAGGAGCAAGGAGTGGCTCCAATGTCCCACTATTGGGGCTTAGTGATGTACATTGTAAACATGTGTCTTGGAAATTTTACTTTATAATAGAAGCCTTTAAGGCCAGCACGTTCTTTATGCATGGACTATGAATGTTTGTAAGACTATTCTGTGGACATTTGTATTTCATGTTTGCATTCACATGTGCTAAGATAATTGAACTATTTCAGTTATTTTAGTATTTATCTTATTGAGAATGTGTTTTAATGGTTGTTATTGTTGTCCCATCCTTGTGGAATATTTCGCGGGATACTAGACATATCCTTCCTCACTTATTGCTTGTAACGACTGTCACATCTGTTGTGGACTATTCCATTGGATGTTAAACAAATCCATTTGGTTCATGTGTGTCTCTTCTTGGGTGGTACTATTACCTCTCACTTAGAGGCTCACTTTTCTCCCCCCTATGCAGTAGAAGAACCTTGACACAGTTGCAACTAAACACTCACCATCCACACCCCCTTGCTTTTCGAAGACACCACTACATCCCTCTCTCGTGTTGACAGCTAGATTCAAGGAAAATCTTTAAGGATTTGGCAACTAGGCCTTTATATCGGATGGAAATCCTACACCAAATAGTGTGAGGTCTAATTGGGACTTCATATTGGGGAGATCCCCTGAATATTGGTGGGTCCATCACCGTCAACATTTCTGGCACTAGAATGAGGGCAGTCAGTATTTTATGGCTGATAAACGCACTGACTCCATCATTCCATCTTCTGGTCAAGGTAGCAACGTTCATTACACCCCCCTACTCGTGCTTCTGAAGTTGGTGACTCTTCTCAGCCTAGGCCTGGACATGAAATTTTGTATGATCAGATTCAGGCCATCCGCCCTATAACCCATCAATTTGAAAATTTTGTTGGATTGATCCCAGGAGTAATCAATCTTCCATATTCTTCAAAGAAAAACAAGAGCACCTCCACACGGATAGTATTTTCGACTCTTGAAGACTTGGTTCTTGCCACTCTTAAAGAATTATCAGACTCTATGGAAAAATAAGAAGAACCCCTACTCTTTCACGGTGGTGACGGAGACAACATTCCACTCTCAGACACAACTTTTGGCAAGACAAGCGGATAAGAAGAAGAGGAAGAAGAACCATCAAAATATGATAAAGAAGAGGAGGACAATGAAGAAGGAGACATGGCAGACCAAAATCTGGACTGGATGACTCAGGGCCCACTCGCAATTTTGGGTGTTCTACACAAGATGCCAAGGCATTCAGAGAAGCTCTTAACAAAGTATGACCCTGATAAGACAATGAAGGTTGAAGACCATCTGGACAACTTTTACCTGCATCTGCAAACACTTGAGGTACGTTACGACGATGTTGCATGTAGACTTTTCCCATGTACCTTGGATGGTAGAGTATTTGTATGGTATCACAACCTTCCTCCAAACTCCATCCAGAATTGGAGGGGATTTAAGAAGGTCTTCCTTGAAAAATTTGCTGATGATAAGACCCCCGCCATGTTATTAAAAGGGCTAGATAATCTTAAGATGGAGAAAAATGAAAAGGTGAAATATTTTAACCAGAGGTTCAATTGCATCTTGAAAAAATTTCCAGAAAACACTAAACCTCATGACTCCATCACCATAGATTACTACACCTCTTCCTTGCCAGCAAGCATTGTGAAGTTTGTGAAGAAAACTGTGAAACAAACATTGACAAAAAATTATGAAGAGGCTATCATTGTCGAGAATAACTTGCACGCAATCGGAGTCATCTCAAACGATGAACCAACAAAAGAATCCAAGGACACAGGTAAGATGTCTTAGGCCCCTGTGAGCAGGGCTAAAGAGAAAGAACCATCTGATCTTGAAAGCTTGACTCATCTTTTCAAGTCTCTTTCTAATGAAATGACAGAGTTAAAACAGAGGACAAGTGAGACCACTGTGAGCAGCAAGCCTCCCAGATTCAACTTGTTCAGAAGGACTACAACTTCTAGTAGTAGCAACAACCATCTGTCAAAGTCTGCGCAGAGCTCCAATGTTGTGTGGGACATTGAGAAGTTGGGCACAGAATAATATTGCGCGTTTCATCAAGAACACCATTCAGAGAAAACATGCTCATAGTGGAATCAAGCCATGAGCATGGTTGCTACGCAACTTGTTGATTCGGTAATGGCTAAAGAGCAGACTAAGCCTATAGAAGAAAATGAAGAAGCTACTATAGCCAATGGAAATCCAAGTGTCAGGCATGAAATGAATATGTTTAACTGTATACTCACAACCCAAAAGATATTGTCGATAAGCAGATTCCGAGTGACGGTCCGACCCAGAAGCAAACCAATTGGTACAACTTGAGAAGCCAAGGGTCGGCCACTATAGTCGAGTTGTCGAAGCATAAATTCAAAGAAAATTTGTTAATGAAAATCAACCCACCGGCCAACTCAGCGCAGAATACTCAGAGAAAGTTTGGGAAAGCAGTCCCAATGAAAAGTGTTTCCGTCAGCAGTAAGGACAGAACCATCACTCCGAAAACCATAAACCAAGTTACATCCCCAGACACCTCGACCATTCTTCCTATTGTGGACTATAGCATAGTTGATGACATGAAGAAGGTTCGTGTGAAAATTTCAATGTTTGAATTAACAATATCACGAGCCATTGGGACATCCTCTTACGAGCACTTGGTAAAACCTCCACAGCTAACGCTACCTCTTCAGACAAGGGATCTGGTTAGTCTCCTAGTTCTCTCAAATATGTACTCAGTGCATTAATGATGGATTTGAATACACTCTGCCCACCTTTATTGTTAACTTTCAAAATATTCAATTTCAATATACACAATTGATTGGTTGATTTTGGTGCATTGGTGAATGTAATTCCATTATCTGTTGCCAAGAAAATCAATGCTAAATGGGACAAAATAGATGCACAAATTATTCAGCTGGACATGACTCATGTATAGTCAATTGGTGAACTCATAGATGTTATCATGCGCTTATCATCCGACGAACGAGTCCACCAATGTATCAACATAGTGATTGTGGACATTCTGGAAGCATATGGAGTGTTGTTGAGTAGAGACTGGTCTAGCAAGCTACAAGGATACTTTTCCACAAACTGGTCACACTTATGGCTTCCATATAGGGGCATAAATAATCAGATCTGGGTAGAATCAGAGAGATATATGAAACACACTATCACTCCCTTGAATGAACATAATGAACCGATGGCTTTTGTAGAATCACTTTTTAGCAATTGCTTCCTTGAAACTTAACTAGGGTGTTATCTTGCACAACCATCCCCAGTTCCACCAGATACACAGTTGGATCTCATTCCTTGTCCAACTTGTGATAATGAACTTTGTACAATTAACAATAGTTGTAGCAGTACTAGTGTAGTTCCTAGTCCCTATACATATGATATTTGGACTATGTACTTCGATGCTTCCAAAATGCAGGAGGGATCTAGAGCTGGTTGCGTTTTAATGGACCCCCTGCAGAGAAAGCATTTGATCTCTAGTTGCTTGGAATTTGCGTGCACAAACAACACTGCAGAGTAAAAAGCACTCATCTTGGGCTTACAAAAGTCCATTGACCTCAATGTTGCCATCCTGAAAGTGGTAGGTGAAACAGAAATTGTGGTGTGACAGGTACATAAAACCATACATTGTGTTTCACCTCATCTTAGAAGTTATCAACAAGAGATATTGTGCTTCATGCCGAACGTTGATGTATTTAAAGACACAACGATCGATGAGGATGAGCACAAAAATGCATTGCAAGATGTAGCAAGTGCAAGCAAAGGAAACCTCATCCCCAAGGGTGTGGTATCATTGGAAAAATTGTATGACTTGCAAAATTTCTTCTAGGGACCTGTCAATGCTAAGACCCATAGTTCCACAATGTCGCATGAGTAGATTAACTTGGGAAAGAATAAAGATTTGAAATATGTCAATCTCAATACTTGCTGCACACCACAAGAGTGGCAAGCCTTTAACTACTTATTCAAGAAGTATTGTGATGTCTTTACATGGACTTGCAATGAACTCAAGACATATGCCACGTGAATCATCCAGCATGTGATACTAATAAAGGAAGGGGCCAAGGCATTCCGAAAAAAGCTAAGGAAAGTAAATCCAATGCTTGAGCCTCTTATTCAGAAAGGGTTTAGAAAATTATTGGATGCCTGGAGCATATACAAAGTGTGACACTCAACGTGGGTGTCAAATTTAGTCCCGTTGAGGAAGAAGTCTGGGAAGATCCGTCCATGTGTAGATTTCCAAAATCTCAACCGCGCCTTGGACAAGGAAAACTACCCCATGTCGTCCATGGAAAAAACATTGCAAACAATATCAGGGTTTGAAATGTTTTCTTTGTTAGATGGTTATTTCGGATACAACCAGGATCTGGTTACAGAGCCTGAAAAACTTAAAACCGCGTTCCGAACGAAGTCGGGCACGTTCACATTCAGACGAACATTGTTTGGGCTAATCAATGCTAGTGCACCATTCCAACGTGTTATGGACATCACTTTCCGCAGAATCATTAGGCAGAGCGTAGTGGTTTATCTTGACGATGTAACAATGTTCTCCAAATAAAGGTCAGACCACATATGCCACTTAAAGAATATTTTTGAGTGATGTCGCAAGTACAGGATATCCTTAAATCCCAAGAAAAGTATCTTCTCAATGTCCAAGGGTAGTATCTTGGGCCAAATCATTGCTAAGAGTGGGATTAAGGTAGACCCAGACAGGGTCAGGACAATCACGAAGATTCCCTTCCAAGTGAACAAGAAGGCCATGCAGTCTTTCTTAGGGAAAATCAATTTCCTCCTCAAGTTCATCTCTGACTATGACAAGATTGTCAAACCAATATAGGAGATGGTAAAGAAGGATGTAGTCTACAAATCAGATAAAAGGGAAAAGGATGCATTTTATCGTATTAAGCAGGCTATAGAAGAAGCACCCGCATTGTACAACCCAAACTTTGATAAAGATTTCTTGCTCTACACTTTTGCTTATGATACTTCTCTTTCTATTGTACGCACTGATAAGGATGAATTGAACAATGAGAAGCCTATCTCCTTTATGAGCACAAGTCTGCAAGGACCAGAGCTTAACTACCCCACCGTGGACAAACAAGCTTATGCAGTATACAAGGTGGTAAAGCATTTTCAGCCCTCTCTATTGAAAAACCATTGCGTTATCTTTATCCCGCACTCAGCAATTAGATCACTCCTTGTTCAACAAGAGCTGGGTGAAAGGAGAGCAAACTGGATGATCGGGTTGCAATAGTATGATCTAGAAATCAATCCAGTTCACACGATCAAGGGCCATGGTCTTTGTCGAATGGCAGCAGAAGCAGTAAATGTGAAGGAGGAAGAAGAAGAGCTTTTAGGATGGGAGCAATAAATTGAGATGTATAACGTTAAGCGAGGCTCCCCCACTACAAGAACAAACTCTTAGTACACAAATATGCATCAATACCTTGAGCATGACACAGTTCTCTCCCACTTTACGTGCGGCAAAAGAGGGCACTCACAATTAAAGAATTATCTTATCAGTTGGTGCATGGGGTGTTGTTAAGAAAGAACCACAATAGAGTATTGCTCAGGTGTTTGGAAGCACATGATTGAGAAAAGGTATTGCGTGATCTCCACGATGGACCAACCGGGGGACACTTCACAGGAAACATCACATCACATAAGGTTATGCGGGCCAACTTTTACTGGCCTACATTATTCATAGATGCTCATGCTCATGCCCGCCAGTGTTCGGTCTGTCAAAGGTGTGCCGGTAGAAACAAGAAGTCAGTCGCCCCACTGTAGTCCATTATAGTTGAAGAGCCTTTTCAACAGTGGGGCTTGGACATTATTGGGGATATTTTCCCACATTCATAAAAGCAACACCGCTATATCCTAATTGCTACATATTACTTCACACAGTGGATAGAAGCAGTTCCGCTCAAACAGGTGAATGATCAAAAAGTCATCATCTTTCTGCAACAGAACATCATTTCCAGGTTCGGTGGTCTATTGTAGCGGCTGCAACACCCTCCAAAATTTTGGCCTGTGCTCAAATTTCGGAGCCTACTATGGATCCTACAATAAATCATTCCTTAGTCACTTATTGGTAAGCTGATGATCTCAAGCTCCCCTCGTTGATCTTAAGAGTCATTCACGCTTTTATATTTGTATAGTATGTGTCATCTTTGGGCATGGGGATTATCGCTTGTCATGAAAAGGGAAGTTTGTTTTGCTTCAAGGGGAAATCTTTGTGAGAATGGGTTTTCCTCACCTCATAGACATGTTTCACATTCATCTCACGCACTCTTACACAAGTGTCGCCTTTATCCTCCCAAAGTCTATCTTCGGAGCCACACTTGCCATAAGATGCCACAAAGGTTGTTGCATTAAGCGAAGTATGTGTTATATGTTCTGGATGGTCTATGTTGTATCACTAAGTGTTCAAGTGTGTGATCATAGTCAAGTTCTAACACTGTTCAAATAATTTCCAATGGTCCCACACTTAGCCAAATTACAGAGTTTCCTTAGCAACCTAGCCTCATCGAGCTTTCCTGAACTGCGCACTTCGCATTTGCAACCCTCAAGATTTTCCCTTGTCTGCTAGAACTGCGTAATGTGCAAAAATCCCAACCTCCCATAGCATTCAAAATTGCATAGTGGTTTCCTCCAGTGTTCTTTCCTCAGTCGGATCCCACTGTCTCTAGAAACTGCGCAGTTTTGTCCCTCAGACATCTCAGCTGCCTAGTTTGCCTTGCATATCGAAACTACGCAGATGTGTCCTCCCAGGGTCTCATCCCACAACAATGCCTTGTATCCTAAAACTGTGCAGTTTTGTCCCTCAGATGCCCAGTCTTCCTTGCATCCTGAAACTGCGCAGATGTGTACTCCTAGGGCCTCATCTCGCAACAGTCACTTCTCTCTAAAACTGCACAATTATGTCTCTCAGGAGCCACGAAGAAGGATGACATGCTAGATGACGCTCAAAGAGCTAAGGATAAATAGCTAGCCTTTCCACTAATTGGTAGATGGTTGGTGTGGAGTGTGAGTAGGGGGGACAAGGTCAAAATTGGTTTGGATCCTTGAATAGGATATAAAGGTAATCAAATGCTTAGTAATTTAGTGAAAAGGGTTTTTTCACACTTAATCAAGTAGTTGATCTTGAAGATTCTTATATTTGAAGGAAAGAATGGTTATTATTAGATGCCATTGAGTAGGTGATGAGGATGCAACTACTTGGAGTGGGGTTATTGCTTCTTTAAGGATGAGTCATGTTCATATTAAGGATTTTAAGGGTGAACTATTGTGGTAAAAAAATATAACATGTGGATTATATGCCACTAAAAATGGATATAAATATCTTTGTGGGACGGTTTTAGTAGTGGATATAGTTTGGTGGTTCAAGGTTATTTGTAAATTCAAGTATCCCCTTAAATCAAGGATATGTGTCTAAATCTTAGAGATGCACTAACATGGGTAATTTATACAAGAGGAATTGGTATGGGCCTACTAGAAGATCATTATGCATGGAATATATGGAGTATATATCATAGAGTCTCCACTTAGTCAACTTGTGCCATAGCACCTATATTCAAAGGATATTAAAGAATACCTCTAATCTCACTAGATATTGATAAAAAACTCCCAAAATCCTTTTATTGAATCCCCTCCCAATACATATTTTTTATTAAGATAACCCCTATTTTTATCAAATACCCCATTTTATACCCCCCAATACCTATAAAATCCCCCTACTCCACATCCTTCACCACTCTCCTCCCAACCACACCAATACTTACAATATATTGATTCTATTTTCACAATTTTAAAACCCCCTTTATGAATGAACATGCTAAGATATTGGTCAAAAAGGTGAAGCCCCCATGGTCTTTATATCATTTTCTTGCATCATTCTCTTATATTGTTTAGGCTTGGAAATAGGTCGAGTATTTTATGGGTATCAAGGATATGTGGAATGATAAATTAATTGAGGATTTCCAAAGGGATTGGCATGAGAACAAAATGACAAATCCCTACAAATCTCTAACTATTATTCTTGCATGAGGTATTTGGTGTTGAAAATGCAACAAGAAAATCCTATGATCCAGGTGGATATTGGTGGCCACTCGCCAAGTCCACTTGGACCCCCACCATTGTTTCTTTCATCTTTTCAGTTTCCTTAAGTGTAGCACAGTTTACTATTTTTAGCAATTTTTCGGGTCCTAAACTTCTAGAGCCGTTTTGAGGCCCTAAACGATGTTTTTTGGGACAAATAGGCCCCAAAGGTGTAGTTCTCGGATAGATCTTTCTAATGAGATATTGTACGCGTCAAACGGAGATCGTATGCCAAGGTTATGACCCCGTGAAGTTGATGTACCAATTTACCCAAATGGGGCCCATAGTTTGGCGTTTCATCTTCTAGGGTTAGGTTTTTGGATGTTTAGGGTTTTTTCATTGTTTCTCAACAATAAATAGGCCTTCGAGCCTCATTGTAACATAGTTCAGAGGCATGTAGCCACCACATCTCTTCTCAGAGATAAGCTACCATCACCCTAGTTGTTTATTTCCATTTTCTGTTTGTAAGCATATCTCAGTATTTTACATTAATGAAATGAAGTATTATTTCCACTGCATCTTTGTGTTTATGGTTATCTCTATAATTTGTTGCGTTCCTATTTAAATCTGGATCAATGGTATCAGAGCAGTCTGCTTTTTCTCTGTTTTTCTTTGCATGTCCCCAACGAGGTTGGGATATAAGGAGTTAGGGCTTGAACTGGTCGAACCTTTGCAAGACCAGCCTTGCAAAACCCGACGGCCTCCCATGGCGGATGAAAAGAAAGACGAGGGAGTAGGAGATCCTATCAAAATCTTGCTCGAAGAAGCCCTCAAGTGACAAAGGAACGCAATGATGGACAACTTTGCCCAGATCCTTCAACAGTTACCTAGGGGCGACGCATCGGCTTCCCACAGCTACTCTGGAAACACCACACCGTTTAAGGTACAAGTTAATTTTGAAATCCCCATATTCAAGGGTCAGATAGATGCAAATGTCGTCGATAAATGGTTAAATCTGCTAGAGGGTTATTTTTTTGTTCATGATTTTTCCAGTCGGGAAAAGATTATTTTCGCTCTTCTCAAAGCAGCCCCCCATGTCAAGGACTGGTGGGAAACCTACTGCGAGCAGAAGGATGAAAGTATCGGCTCACTATTTTCAGCCGCACCCACCTGGAATTCATTCCGGGATGCCATCAAGGAGCAGTACTACCCTGTCAGAAGCTATGAGGATCAATACATAAAGTGGACCACGCTATGGCAGGGAAGGGACCAAGACGTGCTAGAGTTTACCAATATTTTCCATACCCTTCGCACAAAGTTGGGTATCAAGGATTTGGAGCAGTGTTTGATACTCAAATACCACGGCTGCTTGCACAAGTACTTCCAGGAAGAAATAGAATTCCTGAACATCTCCTCGCTTAGCACGGCATACCGATATGTCGTCAAGGTCGAGCAAAAGTTTAAATAGAAGAAGTGAGACTTTGGATCTGCAAATCCGAAGCAAGGGAAAGGTGCCCTCAAACCGCAGAACAAAGGACAAAGCCAAGGCGGGGTGGCCCAAGACAACCCGCCAAAGCTGCAAGCAAAGAATAGTGCCGCGAAGCCGAAAAAGGACACGGGAAAATGGTGTGAGTTCCATAAGAGCTCCACTCACAACAAAAGTGAGTGTCGGGCCAAGCAGTCACTAGTGGCTGAGCTAAAGGTTTCAGAATCAGATGCATGTTCCGACTCTGAGTTAGAACCCGACAAGGGGAATGACAAAGGGAAGCAGATTATCGATGCAGAGCCCAACGCCACCGTTGCCACCACGAAGATCCAGAAGGAGGAACCCAAAGATCCAGAGAAGGAGGAGCATCTCTTCCTTTCCCAAGTGTGGGTAAAGTGATCCTTGCTACAGTTCATTGTCGACAGCGGGAGCCAAAAGAAACTCATTTCGGCAGAGGTCGTGAAGCAGTTGGGCTTACTGACCACAGCACATCCACAACCGTACACCATCGGGTGGCTTCACCAAGGATGGGATCTTTGCGTGAGCCAGCAGTGTCACCTTCCATATAACATCAAGCCCTTCACGGATGAGGTATTGTGTGACATTGCTCCCCTTGAAGTTTGTGATGTATTATTAGGACAACCATACTTGTGAAAGGGACATGCTGTGTATGAATCAAGACCCTGTGCTGTTATTATCACTTTGGGAAATAAGTTGTACAGGATACCGGAGGTAGCACCGCCTACCACCATATCTTTGGTTACTGCAAAACAATGCAGTAAGCTCATTTCCAAAACCAAGAAATTTGTTTTCTTGATGATACGCCCTCAAGGAAAGAAGAAGATGGTGGCCACGACCTCCAGATAGGGCCCCTCCACATGACAACTACATATGGACAAGGTCATGGAGGAGTATGAGGAAATATTCACCTCCCCCGCAGGGGTTCCTCTGCACTGTCAGGTCAAGCACTCCATCGATCTAACCCCAGGTGCACCGTTGCCTAATGGACCAATCTATCGGTGCTCCATGCTGGAGAACGATGAAATCAAGAGGCAGATTCAGGAGCTGCTACAGAAATGTCACATCCATCCGAGTTCATCACCCTATGGGAGCCCGATCGAGTTGGTACAGAGGAAGGATGGGACTTGGAGACTCTGTATTGACTATCGGGCACTGAACAAGATCACTGTTCGTAATAGGTACCCAATCCCACGGATCGATGACCTCCTGGACCAACTGAAGGGGGAAAAGTATTTCGGCAAGATCGATTTGAAGTCAGGATATCACCAGGTACCAATCGAACCCTTCGATGTGTGGAAGACTGCCTTCAAAGCCAAGGAGGGCCTTTTTCGAATGGTTGGTTATGCCTTTCAGATTGACGAATTATCCTGCAACCTTCATGAGGCTAATGGATGACATCTTGCGGCCATTCACCAACTCATTTGTAGTGGTATACTTGGATGACATCCTAATATTCAGCCTGAGTTGGGAAGAGCACCTCTAGCACATCCGACAGGTTCTCCAAACACTGCGGCAACACAAGTTATGTGTCCGGAAGTATCCCACTTATGACAAAGAGATGTATTCCATTGTGCAGGCCTGCCGACAATGGAAACATTACATTTTGGGGAAGGAAACGGTCATCCACACAGACCACCAACCCCTCCAGTTCATACAGACCCAAGGGAAATTACAGAATGATTGCCATCAGAAGTGGTCCACATACCTGCAACAGTTCCATTTGAATATCAAGTATAAGAAGGGAAGCACCAATAATGTTGCAGATTGCCTCAGTCGACCACCGATCATGTCATTAACCACCGTGCTCAACTCTTGTGGGAACGAGACTTATGATTGGCCACTTCTCTACAAAAGTGACCTAGACTTTGGCCACACATACCAGACACTCTTGGAGGGTTGGCATGTTCCAGATTTTCACCTCCAGGATGCCCTATTATGCCACCTGGGTCACCTTTGTGTTCCTTTAAGCAAGCGTGCCAAGATGATTTGGGAAGCACACTACAGTCGGGTTGCTCGGCATTTCGGGGTTGAGAAAATGGTGGCAGTACTACAGAAGTATTTCTACTGGCCGAATCTTCGACAGGATGTTGGGAAGTACATCAGATCATGCACTGCCTGCGCCATTGCCAAACCGACAGTCAAGAAGCAAGGCCTCTATACCCTGTTGCCTACCCCTAATCGACCTTGGGAATCCATCTCCATGGATTACATGTCAGGCCTTCCTTCCACTAAGCATGGAAACGACTGTGTTTTTGTGGTCGTCGATAGGTTCTTGAAGATGGCCATTATGTCGGCCTACAAGAAGAATATCACAACAGAAGCCACTGCTAAACTCTTCTATGAAAGAGTGTGGGTGCACTTTGGGATCCCACAGTCTATCATCTCAGATCGGGATAGCAGGTTCCTCAGTACATTTTGGTCCAATCTCTGGTCAATGCTGGACACCAAACTCACTAAGTCCACAACCTTCCATCCTCAAACTGATGGCCAAACAGAGGTTGTCAACATGATGATTGTACACATTCTGCGCATGTACAACTCAAAGCATCCACGCACATGGGATGAGAGCCTCCCCTATGTTCAACACAACTACAACCAGGCTCTCCATAGCTCGACTGGCCACAACCCTTTTCAGGTGGGCTTGGGATTCCAGCCATTATGTCCCATTGATGTGGCCAATGTAGCTACTCATGCAGATTTGGCTCATGTCCAGTTTGAAATAGATAAGGCAAACAGCTTCATTGAGCACATCCAAAATATTCACCAGCAAGTCCATGCCATTCCGGAGAAATCAAATGCCAAGTACAAGCAACGACATGATCAACATCGGGTGCCACACAAGTTTCAGGTGGGCGACAAAGTCTGGTTGCATTTGCAAAAGGAACGCCTTATCGGAGCCTATCGGAAACTCAGACCACTCCGATATGGTCCTTACACCATTACCAAGGCTGTGGGAGACAATGCATTTGAGCTCAACATTCCCCCATTCCTTGGCCTGCACCCAGTGTTCAATGTGGACTGCCTTCGGCCATACTTTCCACCATTACTAGACACATCCGACATTGCAGAATAGCTCACACCCACAGATTTAAATCCAGATTGCATGGAACAAGTTGCAACTGATCGGATCATGGACACACAGATCAAGCACACTCACCAACAAAACATCCAACTGTATCAAGTTGTCAAAGCAAGCCAACTCCTTCACTAGGGCAAGTGGCTCACTAGGGACCAAGTTCAACAGAAGTTTCCTCATCTCATGGAGGAACTCAACGCAATGGGGACCATTGCTTCCTAATGGGGGAGGAATGATCCAGGTGGATATTGGTGGCCACCCACCAAGTCCACTTGGACCCCCACCATTGTTTCTTTCAGCTTTTCAGTTTCCTTAATTGTAGCACAGTTTACTATTTTTAGTAGTTTTTCGGGTCCTAAACTTCCAAAGCCGTTTTGAGGCCCTAAACGACGTTTTTTGGGAAAAATGGGAACAACATTGGTCCATGGACCAATGTTGCTCTTTCCAAAGTTGTATTTCTCGGATAAATCTTTCTAACGAGATATTGTACGCGTCAAACGGAGATCGTATGCCAAAGTTACGACCCCGGGAAGTTAATGTACCAATTTACCCAAACGGGGCCCACAGTTTGGCGTTTCATTTTCTAGGGTTAGGTTTTTGGATGTTTAGGGTTTTTTCATTGTTTCTCAACAGTAAATAGGCCTTCGAGCTTCATTGTCACACAGTTAAGAGGCATGTAGCCACCACATCTCTTCTCAGAGATAAGCTACCATTGCCCTAGCTGTTTATTTCCATTTTCTGTTTGTAAGCATATCTCAGTATTTTACATTAATGAAATGAAGTATTATTTCTGTTGCATCTTTTTGTTTATGGTTATCTCTGTAATTTGTTGCGTTCCTATTTAAATCCGGATCATCCTAATTTAATTTTTTCCTTGAATTAAATTAGGAATAAAATTGTAATTCCACATCACAAGACAACTTGTATGAATCAACTAAGTTAAATTGACTTAGTTGGCATAGTTAATTCAAGTTGAGGGTATAACTTGTGTCATGTAGAGTGTATCCTACATTATAGGAGCCCTAGTTGACTTTATTTTGAGTTGTAATTAATTAATTCAGTTTAACTAGTTCCAACTGATGGAGAAACTAGTAGGAGGTCAAAAAGTGGGGTGTTTCTTCATGTGTTCAACCAGTTAACTGATGATTCACTCATACATAACTCATGCATGTCAAATCTAAGAGCTACCTAGTTGAGATTGGAGTTTAGGGACAATGTACTATATGTTGTATAATCATTCGAATTGTACAGGTGGTGCATGCATTTAGAGGAAGGCCTATGAGGATTGCACAATTCATATTGAGGAATTTCCATAATTAATAGGGGCTAATTCCCAAGGAAACAACGCAAGGAAATAGGGACTTGGGCAAGCCAAAATTTGGTTAAGTATTGGATTGGGCTTGTCTAGGAAGTAGTGAGATAGAAAAAGATAGTGCAGAGGTTGCTCAAGCTTGAGAAAAGCATTATAATCTTCTCATATTTTCAAACTAATGCAATATACAGATAGCAGGGGTTTTTAGCTGTGGTTTTCCCTAGGAAATCATTGTGTAATGTGTTGATTTAATTCTTTCTCTTGTATGCTTCATGATTTCGCGATCGTTTAATTGTTTCTACTCATGAGTAGAGTATATTCAAGTCTATTGTTTTAGTAAATTACAATTATTAGTTTGAATATACAAGGAATTTCTACATGGTATCAAAGTTGAAATCGCTCTAGAAGAGGAGAATACAAGTTTGTCTTTTGTAGGTGAAATCAAATTTGCAGTATCATTCATCAGAGCTAGCAAGATGGCGTTCTACAGATTGAGACTTGAATATGCCCTTGATGGTAGTTTGAACTATATTTCTTGGAAGGACAAGATGGAGGCATTGTTGGAAGACAATAGGTTGAAGGAATTCATAGACAAATATATTCCTAAGCCTCCAGCAACTAATGCTTAAGATCTGGTAGAGTGGAGGAAATGGGTTACAAATGCGAGAAGGATCATACTAGGAGTTTGAGATCATATTGTCTCGAACCTCCATAGGAAGGAGACACCATATGCTTGTGGAAGGCCTTGACAGACCTATTTCAAAACAACAGTGACCACAGGAAGTTGGCATTGAAGGACAAGATTCAGAGAATCAAGATGGAGAAGGTCGATACAATACCACAATACTTGAGAAAGTTCACCCAATGTCAGGATGAGCTTGGAAGTGTTGGTGTTACAGTTGTTGAAGATGATCTAGTAGCATAACACTTCTAGAACTTCCCAAGAGATGGCACAACTACCAAGATTCGGTAAATGGGAGGGAGAACCTACAAAAGTGGGAGAATTTGTGGTCTGAATTGGTGCAAGAAGAGATTCGGTGGAACACCAGAGATGGATCCTCATCCAAGCATGATGATGAGGAGAAATGTGCCTTGGATGGATAGGAAAATAAAGGGAAAGGGAAGTCATCCCATTCCAAATCAGATTATAGTCAGGTAGGAAATAAGGACTTGTCGAAGATTAAATGATTTCACTGTAACGAGCTGAGACATTATGCCATGAAGTGTTTGCATAATAAGGCCGACAAGAAGCCCTCGAGAGGAGTGGCAGGTGAAGCTCTTGCTTCACAATTTGAGTTAGATTTCACCCTCATTGCTTGCATGGTGTCATCGGTGATGGGCAGTGTGTGGTATCTAGATAGTGGAGCCTCATTCCATATGTCCGACAATAAAGAATTCTTCAGTGACTTGGAGGAGAAGGACCTCTAGATGCACATCAAAATGGGAGATGATGGAAGGTATCGCATGACCGACATCGATACTGTTACTTTTCAGAGGGAGTCTGGTTCTCCTCTCACATTAAAATATGTCATGTATGTTTCGGGTCTGAAGAAGAATTTGGTTTCAGTTGTTATGTTGGAGGATTGTGGCTACGATGTGATATTTAGAAAAGGAAAGGATTTCCTTCATCACATAGCCTCAGGAAAAGTTAATCAGATTGGGGTTCAAGTGAAGAACCTCTACAAATTGGATGTAGAAGATTGTGCTACTTTGAGCACAAAAGCATAGAAGGTGTAGAGTCAAGACATCGATGAATTATGGCATAGAAGATTGGGCCATCTTCACCATGGAGCTTTGAAGATCATGCAACATATTTCTATAGGACTTCCCAAGGGTACACTAGAGTAGAGAGATACATGCAAAGGGTGTACATTGGGGAAGTACAGTAAAGATACCTTTCATGATAAGGACAATCGAGCGCAAGCGATCCTTGAAAGAGTTCACTCAGATGTGTGTGGACCGTTCTCGACAGCCTCCACGACCAAGCACAGGTATTATGTAATATTTGTAGATGATTTATCACACAAGTGTTGGGTTTTCTTCATGTAGAAGAAAGATGAGATGTTCTCTAAATTTTGTGAATTTAAAGCACTTGTTGAGAAAGAAACTAGCAGGAAAGTGAAGGTTCTCAAGAGTGATAACGATGGAGAATATGTGTTGAATGAATTCAAGAAATTTTGTGCATCAAAAGGCATTCGACGTGAGTTAATAACACCCCATAGCCCACAACATAATGGGGTGGCTTAAAGAAAGAACAAAAGTATTGTGGGAGCTGCAAGGGCGATGTTACATGATCAGGGCCTATTATTGTACTTGTGGGCTGAAGCATGCAATACAACTATATATGTGCATAACAAGAGTCCTCATTGGATTCTCGGGATGAGTACACCATAAGAAGATTTTTCAGGTAAGAAACCATATGTAGCACACTTCAAGATCTTTGGTTCATTAGTTTATTGTCATGTTACCAAGGATGCAAGGATAAATCTAGAGCCAACAACTGAGTTGTGCATATTTGTGGGGTACACTGATACAACTCACAAATATCAGGTGTAACTTGCATCTCACATGATGAAAATTGTCCATAGAGATGTGAAGTTTGATTAAGACAAGGCCACACGTTGTTCCCTTGAGAGGGAGCTTTAGTTGCATGCATATGCAAAGATTTTAGCTCCAAAAGAAGAACCTCGAGATGATGTGGAGCAGCCACATGCAGAGGAGCAGAGAGTGGAAGCACCCACTCACGCAGAAAATTAAAGAGATGGAAGTAAGCACACCAGAGAGGCTAAAATATTGATGCATGATGATAGAGAGAACGTGGGAGAACCCACATCAAAATGTAGGCAGAGGAGGTCACTAGTTTGGTACACTAGCTACATGGATCTAATGAGCGAGAGTGTAGAGATTGAGCTATCCTATTTTTAGGACGCAGTGAAACAACCAGTATGGGTTGATGCCATGGTAGAGGAGTATGAATCCATGATTAGAAACAACGTTTGGGAAGTGGTCCCAAGACTAGCAGACAAGTCAGTGGTGAGTTCCATATGGGTTTACAAGGTAAAGCAAGTAGCATATGGGAGTGTGGAGAAACACAAGACCATATTTGTGGCCAGAGGGTTCTCTCAGTTGGAGGGAATTGATTACGAGGAGACCTTTTCTCTAGTAGCAAGGTATTATTCAATTAGATCTATTCTAGCACTTTCAACGTAGATGGGATGGAAGATACATTTGATGGATGTGAAGACAACATTCCTCATTGGAGTGATTGAGGAAGAGGTGTATATTGAGTAGTCGGAAGGATTTGGGACCATCAACAGAGAGTTGCATGTGTGTAGACTCAAGCAAGCATTGTATGGATTGAAACAAGCACCACGTGCTTGGTACACCAGGGTTGACAACTATTTCACCAGGTTGGGCTTCACCAAAAGTGAAGTAGATGAAAACATTTAGCATATTGTGGTTGAAGGTAAATTTTTTATTATAATATTATATGTCGATGATTTAATTCTAACAGGTGATGAGAAGTTGGTAAAATATTGCAAAGAGGATCTTGCAAGAGAATTCAAGATGAAGGACCTAGGGCTCATGCATTATTTCCTTGGTATGGAAGTATGGCAAGAATATGATGAAATGTTTATCTCTCAGGGCAAGTATGCCAATGAGATATTGAAGAAGTTCCACATGGAGAGAAACAAGCACGTGGAGACTCCTCTAGCATGGAATTGGATGAAGGAAGATGCTACTTCAGGTGAAGTAGTGGAGGCTACTATTTATAGGAAACTTGTGGGTTCACTTATGTATTTGGTGAACACATGACCGAACATATGTTTTGCAGTTAACCAACTTAGTCAAGCAAAGGTTAAGCCAACCAAACTCTATTGGAAGGCATCTAAACATGTGTTGAGATACCTCAGAGGCACCACTCAGTTTTCTCTTTGGTAAAGACGGACAGAGGGAGTGAAGTTGCAAGGATTCACAGATGCATATTGGGCAGGGAGTCCATCTGACAGGTAGAGCACATTAGGGGGAATCTTCAGTATTGGGTCAGCAGTAGTTTCTTAGTACAATAGGAAGCAGAGATCAATTACACTCAGTTTAGCAAAAGCAGAGTACATGGATGCTAGTCAAGAAACTTGTGAGGCTATCTGGATGAGGAAGATCCTTGTTGGATATTTGGTTAGTATATGGATCCTATAGTGATTTACTGTGACAATCAGAGTTGTATCAAACTTTTTGAGAATCCAGTATTTCATGATTGGTCCAAGCATTTTGACACCTGGTATCACCATCTACGAGATTGTGTGCAGAGGAGAATAATGTTGTTGAAGTACATTCCTGCAATGGAATTGGATGTAGACATCTTGACTAAGGCACTATCAAGAGGCAAATTTGAGTTCCATAGAGGCAGGATTGGGGTATCTGATAATCCCTTTCTTGTTAAGAGGGAGTGTTGAAAATTTAACAAAAAAATCCTAATTTAATTTTGTCCTTGAATTAAATTAGGAATAAAATTGTAATTCCACATCATAAGGCAACTTGTACGAGTTAAATAAGTTAAATTGACTTATTTGGCTCAGTTAATTCGAGTTGAGGGTCTAAATTGAGTCATGTAGAGTGTCTCCTACATTATAGGAGCCCTGTTTGACTTTATTTTGAGTTGTAATTAATTAATTTAGTTTAACTGAGTTAAAGTTAGTTAAACTAGTTCCAACATATGGAGGAACTAGTAGGAGGTCAGATAGTGGGGTGCTACTTCATGTGCTCAACTAGTTAACTGATGATTCACTCATAAATAACCCATGCATGTCATATCTGAGAGTTAACCAGTTGAGATTGGAGTTCAGGGGCAATGTACTATCAGTTGTATAATCATCTGAATTGTATAGGTGGTGCATGTAGTCAGAGGAAAGCCTATGAGGATTGTGCAATTCATATTGAGTATTTTCCCTAATTAATAGGAGGCTAATTCCAAGGAAACAACGTAAGGAAATAGGGACTTGGACAAGCCAAAATTTGGTTAATTATTGGGCTGGGATTTTCTAGGAAGTAGTGAAACATATACAGATAGTCGAGAGGTTTCTTGGGCTTGCAAAAAGCATTGTAATCTTCTCATATTTTTTTACTAATGCAATATACAGATATCAGAGGTTTTTAGTTGTGACTTTCCCTAGGAAATGATTGTGTAATGCATTGATTGAATTCTTTCTCTTGTATGCTTCGTGATTTTGTGATTGTTTAATTGTTTCCGCTGATGAGTAGAGTAGATTCAAGTCTATTGTTTTAGTAAATTACAATTAACAGTTTGAATCTACAAGGAATTTGTACATTTGGGTTGCAAGGAATTATACTTTATTTGAAGACAAGATCATTCCATCTCGTTAGTTTTCATCTCAAAGCCTAAATATTTTTAGATGTTTCAAATGGACAAAATAGAAGAATCCTTGTAGGAATATTGTCATGGAATAAGTGGATTGATCAAGGGCATGGGCCTATTTCGATTGGAGTAGCTCAAGGTGATCCCAAAATTTGTGGGGCTAGGAGCATTTTATATATTATGGAATTTCATTAAATTAGACTTAAAGTAGGATTAGGTATTGACTATAATTTCTTTTGATACTGATAGAATCAAAACTAATACCAACTCTTGTGATAGAAAATGGTGTTAAAAAAATTGGAATATTTTGGGACCCTCTTCCAGTGATAAGTTGGATGAAGGGCTTATTTACTTTGGATAATTTCATATCAAGACCATTATAAGAGAACATTCAGCGTAAATTTGTAATTCTGATTCTTTCTCACTTCAACATGACTATAAGTAAAGATACTCCTTGGTTGATGGTTTATCCAACTATGAAAGTCTATTGGATGTTGGTATTTGGTATATTTTAGAGGAATTGGATGGTCTACAAGATAAATATGATCATGCTCCTTTCTTTTAATAGTGTTATGGTGTCCTATATTAATATTGTAAATAATTGAATTATGGTATGATGTGATACCTTTTGAGGTGATTTTATGGTTTTATATGGAGTGGGGATTTCTTGGATAGTTATGTAAAATTATATGTAATTTAATTTAATTATTTTGGATAAGTTCCAACCTCACAGGGGCTTCACTCAATGAACCTCTAACATATCACGTGCATTCGTGACATACTAAATAATACCCCTAATTTGACTACATATTGGAAAATACCTCTAAAAATCACATTATTTAACCCCCTACCAATATGAACCCAATACACCTTCCCAATTTAAAAAACTCCTATTTTCACTAGATATTGTAGGCATCCATTTTTTCATTTAACATTTTTTATACCACTTTTTATTTTTCCATTAACTTTGAGCTTCATTATTTATACCTACCAATATAAAAATCCTTTACCCCCTATATATCCCCCAATATATTATGTCATTTTTTCCTCAATATATATCCCCCAATATGAACCCACGTGGTATGGTATTTCTTCCCTAGTGAAGCCTCCGTGTCCAACTTACACCATGGGCTAATTGTAATGGATGTATATGCAATGTGTAGGTCTCCTCGTGCTTGGTAATTTTTAAGGTTGTTAGCCTATATTTTGTAAATAGTGGGAAGGATATTTGGAAAATTTGGTCATGTTAGTGAATTGCATAAGACATGCTTCAAATCATGCGAGGGTTGTAACCTTGTTTATTTAAATAAAGTTATGTAGTTTTCCTTTTTTTATGATGGAAAACATAAATACTTCGTTTGAATTTCTCACTCAAAAGAAAAGGAGAATAGAGAGTGGGATTTGTGAAAATCCTAGTGGGTGCTCAACCAAATAGTCTTGTTGATGCATATTTATGGAATAGATCTAGTTAATCGTCAACTTTCTATAACATTTTTGACCACTTTTGAAGTCCCTTCGTTGTGAAACATGTAACAATATTGGATAACACTCCTATTATTACAATTGCAACCCAATCTTGGAGAACATATTAACAAGAATGAAACAATTATTGATTTTTTTCTTTTCAAGTTTTATATTTGACAACTTCTTGTCTGAGATTTATCAATGTTCAAGAAGGTGGGTATTTGTCATTCTATTTAGTTATAATTTCCAATGTTTCTTTCCTTACATTATCCCCTTGATTTAATATGTTTGATTATAGTGCAAATATGATATTTGAACTTAATGTAGCTAGAAATTATGGATGCTTCATTTCTTGTTTGTAAATAGGAAGAAAGGGTAGCTAGAATTTTTTTATATAAATTCCTTATGCATCATAAGAGTAATGGATAATCATGCTTTCCATGAACAAGAATGAAATTTAAACAAAATAAGGAAAGACAAGGCATGCTTGATTTGGAGGAAATATATACTCATTGTCTGTAGGGATTAAGAAATCGATTCAATTCCTACAAAGGTGTGATAGAATAGAACCCAAATATAGGAGGGTATGTATAAAAGCTTCCTCTCAAATCTACCTTTTCGTTTGTCACAATACTATATAGAAAAAAATATGAAAAATTCTCTTACCAACACTCAAGGTGATGTAGATAAGTTTGGTTATCATTTCCTAAAATTTCTAATGACTAACCATTTTTTGAAAAATATAATATCCACACAAGTACATACAGTTGGCATCTGTGCATATTCTATTATTCAAGACTACCATGGATGAAACAACAATGACCAACATAAGGGCCACCTTCATTAAACCCTCGCCAAATCATTCACTAGAGTCCTACTTCAGTCACTATAAGAAACACATTGTTTGGAGGAATCCTTTCATGATATTTTGTAAATGTAGGTTATACATGTAAGGGATATGAATAAAGTGTGGCAAACACAATAAATTGTGCAACATAACCTACAATTCCAAAAGATATATGAATTAAGTAACCACTAGAAAAATCAATGACTACACACTAAAATAGGAAGCATCCACCCCATAATTTGAAATATCCCATTTATATGAAAATGTGAGTCAAAGTGGCACAAAATTCATGCATGTATTGACATCTTGCTTCCATGCTAATAGCCAACATGTAGGACTAGACTTATGGCTATTGTGAAAATAAAAGTGTATCCTTAGGAAAAAGAGACTCAATAACTATGTCTCCACTCCTCCATTCTTAAAATGGTGGACTATTTTACGGAGAAAAAAAAATGTTTAATGATAAATTTTTAGCCAAGTCCATGATGTTTCTTCCCTAAAGGATGTAATTATATCACCAAATTATATTTTATAGGTTCAAGTGAGAAAGCATATTAAAACCGCTTCAAATGCATATAGTGTCATGAATGTAGATTGAACAACCCATTTCTTCTTCACGTTGCTTCCATGTAGACAATTTCGATATTTTCCTATGTCAAAATAGAACCTTAGTAATGGTAATGGCCATCACCACTTGCAATTGAATTTCTAATGTAAAATAGAAATACATACTCTATTACTAACATCCTCAATAATTGGTCCAAAATAAGTTGGAAATCCACAGTGTTAACCAACCAACCAACATAAGGATGCAAAGTTGTTGGATACCTAATAACTTTAATGACATAAATGACCAAGAAATAAGAAAGTCTTACCACACCAAAAATAGAAGAAAAACCAACACAAGGATGAACATCAAGATGATGAATCTATGTAGAATAAAGGTCTAGTACTAGTTTATGTCTTCATAGTAGTAGTTGTAAATAGTTCACTTATTGTACTTGTGATCCAACATGATTCATTCTCTCTCTACACGATTATGATGTAAATTAAAAATAAAGAAAACTAGAAGAAGAAAAATAACAAATGGTAAGGTTGTTGATTCTAATAATTGACAACAAATGTTTAATGGAGAATATGGTCACCCTAAAGTGCAACATTCCACCACACCAAAATGTTTTTTATTGATAGATAGTTTTCGAGATATCTTGTCGATTGAATCCAACTCCATTTTTCAAATTTAGAAAAAACATGTCAAAGACTTTTGATTTGCATACATTCAAAGTGCACACTCTTCAAAGAAAAAAATGTGAACTAGACCAAATTCACATTGATATATGAGAATGCCTTGAAAGTATCTCTAAATACGGTAGAACTCAAATTCAAAAAAGGATAACTTTAAAAAAGTCAACAAACCTTAATTGAGCAAAATAAGGCTAAGTTCAATGCTATGTAAACTAAGAAACAACAATTTAATAAAATATTTACTTTTATACCTCAATTACAACTTAGGTTGAATATAAATGGAATCTAAAGGAAAATATAAAAATTCAACTACAAAAGGTTAAGAAATTTATTTTCTATGAAACATATTCTAATGACAATTAAGAATTGAGAAAAACATATGCGTGAAATCTATTTTATGCTTAAAATGAGAAGAATCATATGTGAAAAATCTATTTTATGCTTAAAATCATTCATTTTTGTTGGGAGACAATGAAAAATAACATAACATCTTTACAAAAGAAATTACATCAATTACCTTGTAATTTTGAGTGACTATCTATGTTATGAATGCATCCACCTCTAGATGTCCTAAATGCAAATAAAAGAAAATTAAAGTAATATATGCTATAAAACTAAAGAGAACAAACCATATGTCTTTCCTCTCTGTTTTTGATAGCTTAGCACTAGACTTATGACTAAGAAGATTATTCTCAGGTTTCACATTGAAATGTATGATGCATTCATGACCTTCTTTATACAAAATTGTCATACCATGGGCTCCATAACTTGAAATACTATTAACATTTATGAAGAAGGGCCAATCATCCATAGAGTGGCTCAACATGTATTCCTAAATGAGCAATTGGTGGTATTTATTCCTTGTAGAATAAAAAAAGGTATGAAATGCTCGTGATCAAAATTTTCATGATGTTGGCTTGTTGGGGCCTGACCAAAGTTCAGAGTTAATTAGCCAAACAAATCCCTGTACTACTGGCCCTTTCGGCAACAGTCCGCGGAGCGCGGACTGAGGTCTCACCCGAAGTAGTATGGGAGGGTGCTAGAACCAGGTTTCCACACCCTTGAGATGTTTGAGAGGTACGACTGGTTCTCTGGTTGTTCCTGCGCATAGGTCACCTCGCACACTTCCCATTCCTCACGGCCTGATACATTGCCTTCGCACAGCCCTAACCAGGGGTTGTGCCATGCTCTGCGCTATTACCCGGGATCTTACTTATCTTCCAGTGTTAATTAATTACCTTCACCTACTTGAATGTCTTAAGTTATAATTAGCAATACAAAACATTCATACACGATCGCGCAGTAAATAAATAGTATACTTGCAAATTATATCCAATCATGCATTAAACCAGGAAAATATACACATAATTATAGAAAAACTTCTCTTTATTGATTCTCCCAATGGTTACAGACTCGACCTGCCTTGCGCACTCAGCTGCAGGGGTCCACGCACTTAGCTGTGGACTACTAGGCCTTTGCGCACTCAGCTGCAGAGCCTTCTCCTACTCTACGACCCACAAACACACTTTACACTTCCACTCAATCACTTAGACTTCTCATGCTTCCCTTCTATTAGTTAATTTATTATTTTCTACACTTAGAGCCTCTCTCTGTTTATACAATCCCATGGTCCGCAGACCATGGGTAGGTCTATCCAGCCGACATTACATTACAAAAATAGGGTGGACAACCCTGTGACTCTATTATACTTTCACACCCCACGCCTGCAATTCGCGGAGCTTTTACAAAAAGATTTGGTCAAAACTTAGGCTTTAAGCCCCAAAACATGCCTTGGGGGGATTCCATGCCCAACAGGCCCCCAACACAAACATCGTGACTCACCCTCAAGTCACTCTGTCGGCGCAGATATCTTTGCACAGAGTCCATCCAACTATTCTTGAACTGCGGCAAGGTCAGCAGTGCACTGAGCTACTGCTTGCTGGATCTGCTGCATACGTTGTTCCGAGACCTCTGTGTCGGAAGTGCTTCTCTGCATCAGTGCGTGCATCCCCTGCATGTGTGCGAGCTTGCCTTCAATTTCTTCTGTGATGGTGAAGGCTTTGTCGATCCAAGGTTGAACGCACACCTTCAGGACTGCTTCCTTGTGTCATGCCAAGTCCACCTACTCTTTCAACACTTTAGCCTGTTGCATCCACGCGAGCCTCTAAGTGAGGGCCACCATCTGTGTAGTTCCTTTGACCCTGTCATACTGCTGTTGGAGTTCTTGTGCCTTTGTCTCTAAGCACTAGATGTTGGGGTCCTCCTGTAGATTTGTGAGGACCTCAAAAGATTCTTCCAACATGTTGGTGCAGTCTCGCACTGCACTGCCAATTTCATCCAGTCCCACTGTGATAGCACTAGCATGTTGTTCTCTGACTTCCAGAGGGGTGGACAGCTGCGCCTTTAACCGCAGCTTGGCGATCTAAAGGTTCAGCTCCAGCTGAACCTTTGTCATTTCCTCCCACGCCTCACACACCCTTGCTGCTAACCTGTGGATGCGCGCCTCTGTTGTTATGTCTACTGGGATGGCCAGCTCCAGGACACTTTGGCAAGCTGCGTCTATTACCTGTACCAGCTATTGATTCTACGACACCACTTCGTCGTGCTGCAAGCTCAATTGTTCCATATTGATTTTCTGCTCGCTGAGGACTTGCAGTGCGCAACTCTCCCTAGCTTGCAGCTCTGCAGTTATGCCATCCTACAAAACATATAAGGTGTCCCGCGGGAGTGCAGCGAGGTTGATGCCGAGACCCTTCAGCGTGCTAATCGTAGGACTGTTGGCCTCATTTGTTGTCACTAGTGCCCCTTCCGGCAGCAATATGGAATTCGTCATCCGCGCGCGGAACATCTATTATGTTGTCATTGTTCCAACTACGAGGCTGGTCAAAAGGGTACCAGGTTGAGGAGGGCGCACTTGTAATTCCTGCAGCTGTGCTCTAAGGGCCCCCAACACAATCTGGTTCTCTTGCATGAAATTTTGGAGGGCCTCAGAGGTGTCTTCATGCATTGTCTCGCCGATGTCATGTAGATCACCCTCGGTTAGGGTGATCGGGTCAATAGACAACTTCGAAGCCTTGACCTTCTTGCGTGACCCTGTCCATTTGGTTGGGTGCTGGCGCTTCAACTGTGTTGACGCGGTTTGTGGGTCTGTGCCTCCCTCTTCTTCCTCTACTTCCTGCCCATGCGAAGGCGATGTTTGGCCCTTGCGCGCCTTCGCGGCTGCCTCCTGTGCTGTTGTTGCAGCCTTTTCCTGCTCAGTTGCTATCTATGCAGCATCAGCGCCGCCCGCACTTCTACTACCGTTGCCTCCTTCCTTCTCTTTTCTGCCAACTGTGCGATGCGCAGCTTGGCCTCGTCTTTCTTTCTTTGTGCTGCTAACTTCTCTATCTCTGCGATGTCTAGAGTGCACCACTCCGGTGGCCATGTCTCTAGGACGTTAAAGATGACATCGTCTATGGCTACAAAGGGTAGCTTCCTCCATTGTTTGGTCGGGTCCTTGTGCGCTCTAATGTAAATGCTATGGATGTCCGCTTTAAATTTCGCAAAACTCTGAAGGTTGTTGTAGACAGTGGGTGACAACCGTGACTTGCGGTTGATCCCCATTCTGAGGTTCATCTCCATGAACACCCAGAATATTTTGTTGTCACAGATCCTAGTGGCATCCTTTGTGGCCCAGAGCGAAGTGTACTTCGCGGCCTCTGGCAAATCTCTGTCAATTGTGGAGAATTGATTATCCTCTGGTAATTCCCCTGCCACAAGCACTATGGACAACATAAGCCATGCATAGTGGAATGTTTTGCCCTGTTCCTGAGCTTCACGACAATTCTCTAAAAACTCCTTGTAGAGGAACTCAAACTAGTTAAACTGGACCCCCTCCGTGCACTGCTTAGCCAGTGCGACCACTGGCGTGGGTACCTCGTCTACGCGACACTTGCACATAACCTTACTGGCCAGTATTTGGGTTGCCACTTTCACTACTTTGTCACTGCTGCTAGATATGGCGTAGCCCCTTTTCTTCTTTGCCAGCTTGTACTTTTCTTCATGGCCTCCGCAATGGCCAAGTCACTGCTTTTCCCTTCCGAGATGTCCATGGGGTCCTTTCCTTTGCATGGAAGCCAGGAAATGCAGTGAATCAAGTTTGTCGTGATAGGGATGGGCTCCTCCAGCCACAAACACCCATCATGCACCAGGCAGAGCAGTTGCCTGATGACGAAAATGGTTATTGGGGCGCGGTGGAAATGCAGCACCCAGAGCAGGTTCAGTAGCCTAGCCCTTTCCACTCCACGCAACCACTTTTGCGACACTAATTCTGTAACCCCCGCCATGGTGTTCTGCTTGGGCTTCATGAGGTGCGAGGTCACAAGGTGAGGGAACTTCTCGTGGTCATTGAGGTCCCAATCTTCGAATTTTAAGCTTGGCACCCATCCTAGGTGCATGCCCTCAAAAATAATATTGTCTGGGAGGAGCGGGGTCTGGAGTGAGCTCTTGGTCTCGTCAAGGTCCTTGGGCACTCTAGCCTTTCCTTTCTGTGGGGGGACATAGGCGAGCAGCTTTGTCGGGGGGTGCGCAGGCTCAGTTTCCTCCCCCATGTCTTCGTCCTCATCCTCTTCGATAGTTAGGTCCTCCAGATCTTCTTCTTCTCATCGGTTTCTATGGTGACGGCTTTCCCTTTGTCCTCCATTGACAACTTGGCACGCAGCGGGTTCCACGGG
Organism: Pinus tabuliformis; assembly: GCA_031772625.1. NCBI lineage: Eukaryota > Viridiplantae > Streptophyta > Pinopsida > Pinales > Pinaceae > Pinus > Pinus tabuliformis. The sequence goes on from CM062808.1 coordinate 473,469,078, forward strand.
GACACACGTATGGGAACCATAGCTCGTTTGTCCTTCTTGGGTCTTGGCGTGCGCGGTGATTTCAAGATTTCTGCCACAATCCCGACACCTTCAGGAGCATCCCCCACAGTCAGGGCCTGTGTGGCCTCCTCAGCGGTCATTTCTGTTATCTCCATAACGTCCTCAGTTGTTTCCATCGTGTCCATCCAGAAATCTAACACTCGCGAACTCAGGGGCTCAATCAACACTCGACACACAACAATCAAGGCTCTGCTCAATACCTCAATTCACAAATGACCAAGTGTTGTTTGCTAGGTAGCCCTTTGTAATTTATAGTGCTTCTTGAATTTGAATTCGACCGTTCACCCCAAATCCAGTTCATTAATGCTCCCTTGTTAGCATATTTTCCCAAATCTTGCCCATAAATCACGTCTTAAATGCCTGCCGCCCGCTCCATTTGGTCTCAAGTCAAGCCTCCCATCATGAATAGTGACTTCAATGGTCACTTTCTAGCTAACCCGCGCAGCAGCGCTACCCCTCGTGCGCGGTCGTGGACCTTGTGACTCTTTGCTTCTGCGCGCATCTCCAACATCACGCAGCTCCTAGGCAGAATAGTTTATAGTCTCGTGCTCCCTTTCAACTGCCTGGGGCGCTAAGACTATTCTTCCTTCGGCTAGTCAAGTGGTCGCACCACCCGTGTAAAGTTCCATCCTGTCATTCATCATGTTTCCTGGAGAATACCCACCTTTTATTGTTACGGTCAGCATCGCGCATTTTACCATCTGCAACGCGCTACCCTGGTCAATACACTTAGCAATGTGCGGTCCAACCCAAGGCATCAGATTGATCAATTCGTGATGATAAGCCTTAAACCTATCATCGCGATCGTACGCATCCTGCCTTATCACTCTGATCTTTTTGCCAAGAAAATATTATGTTATCTCGTCCTCTAGCTTCTTGACTTCCGCGTCCACCAGAGCGCTTTTCTTCCTTAAACGTACCCTTTCTTCTTCAAGTTCTTGGAGTCTAAAATTTCCCTGTTGGATTTCTGCTTCCAAGGTTCCGCGAACCGTCATATCGGCCGGTGCTATCATGCGCGGTCTAAGCTCTCCAAGTACTATAGGGCTTACTGTGGTTGCTTCATACTCCACCCTTAGTGGTGTATGTGCAATCAGGGTTTTTCACACGGTCCTATAAGCCCAGAGAACCGCTGGTACACGCAGGTCCCAATCAGTCTACTTCACCTTGTGGACTTTGTTCAGTGCTTCACGTACTTTGTTAAAGGCTTCTGTGTGGATATTCTTCTGTGTACTTGGTATTTCCATACTTTGTGGTCCCAACCGGAGGGGTCGTTCACGCCATTGCCTTACCCGCACCTACTTACTGATCGTGTCTCCTACTGCGAGGACGGTGTGCATTCGTGCAGTTTTCACACCATATACCTATATCCACCTGGATAGGTGGGTGTGCGGGCTGGTTCATCTGTCATACTTGTCTTTCAATCGCATCTGAGGCTTCCCAAAATGCATGCACATCATCCTTTTGCATTCGCGCCAGTCCTCAAAACTTCGTTGGTGCGTACCCCACCATCTTGCGGGCGTAGCTCATAGTACCCATTTTAGAGCGTCGAAACACTACTATTCCGGTACTTCTCTTTCAAATTTTGTCTGGAAGTCATCCACCTCGCTTAACCCATCATACGTAGGCAGATCTCTTACCTCTATTGCTACGCAACGCAACAACCTTGTCATCATGTTACAGTTGAGCGTGGTTACCTCGTGTAACCAGTTCTACCATCGTTCTATCTCCTCGTCAGAATCTGATGTGCCGGAGCTTTCGCGCTCCCATGAGATTCAACCATCCACGGTTGGATTTACCCAGTCCTGCTCCCGCACGGTTATTTTGTAGATGCAGTCCAAGTCATCGTCGCTATCGTAGTCGCACACTGGCTCCGTGTAGCGCGATCCTTCTGTAGGGTCTAAAGGTACCACTACATGCAGTGACTTTTTCTCAAAGATCATCTTGCGCTTCTTTAGATTTATCACTCCATTCATGTCAGTGGCCCAATCTATTCCCAATAGCGCGGGGTAGGGATTGTTGTCATCAACAATCTCTATCACTTCGAAATCTGCTAGCACGCTTTCTCCTTAAATATCTACTGTGATTCCCTATAATCTCCCCATAGGTAGGATCTTTTGCTGGTTCGCCATTCGCAGTTGGATAGGAGACCATTGCAACGCAGACCTGCCCATGCACTCCTATGTCTACTTGGGCAGGATGTTCGCCTCCAATCCTAGATCCAGAATCACTTGGTCCATCTCATATTCCCTGATCTACGTGGTCAATCTCATTTCCCTTCCTGTTCGCATCGTGTGCTTCCCGAGCTTCCAGACTATGCGCGATTCTCCTGGCGTGGTCCCAGCACATCTAGTTATGATTTCTTGCAGCCCCTTTATAGCCTTGCTGTCGCACAACAGCTTCATTCATGTCTCCAAGAACGTAGTGAGCATCAATGGGTCCATTTCTGGCTCTAGTTTGTCTTTACTTCCTGAAGTGGAGGCATCAACGAAGCTCCTCTTAGCTTCCATGAAGGTCTCCTTAGCGCACTCCAAATCAAATTCTGGTTCCTTCGTTGGAGCCTTGCGAACCCAGGTACTTTCTTCAAGTTTCTTGCCTTTGTCATCCCCTGTCGTAATACCACTCCAGAGCATGATATTTACATTAGGGTCCTCCTCGCGCAGCTCAGACCTCATCATTTGCAGGTTATGAGTCGGGGGAGGTTGGAGTGCTCCTTTATCGCGCAACCTTGCTAGCAGTGTTCTGCGACCTCTTCTTGGCCCTCCTCCACCTCGGCCTCGTCCGCGCCCCTGAAATCCAGTTCACGCCATCCCTGTGTTCTGGTCAAGGGGCTGCGTTTCGGCTTGAACTCTGTAGGTAGGAGTCTGATCCATCATCAGCTCATAACTTCTACAGGTGCGCTCATCATGGTCTACTAATCTATAGAAATTACAGAACAACTGTTGTGAATTCTGTGTATACTTCTGCAATAAATGGCAGTTATCCATAGCATGCTTTCCTCCTATCTGACAAATTGTGCACCATAATGCAGGTGTCACGCTTGGTCCTTCTTGTGCCTCTGGTCTCAATGGCATTGGCCCTCCTCCCGTAAGGTAATTCGCGAACATCAGACAATGATCCTTGTCGTGCCCCTGGCCCTTGCATTTTACGCACCATACCTCATCGCGCATCTCTAGGCGAATTGTCCTGTCATGTTTCAAACTCTGCATCTCCAGGCACAAGTTTTTCAACTGCGTGTGAATCTGCTGAACTCCCAGGTTAGGATCTTGTATTGGAGTCTTGTGCAATCTCATCACAACCTCCAAAGCCTTAGCCTAAGTGGTTAGCCTTTGTTGCGACAACGCGTTCCATAGATGCGGCGTTAACGATGCTACAAACCATTCGCGGTGTTGCCCATCTGTTAATGTCATGTTTGCTTCGCGAATTGTGAACTTCAGTCTTTGATCCAACTCCCACGGGGTCTCACCTGGTAGCATTGTGATTTCCTTGAATCCAATGATCGACTGTGCCTTAGACTTTGGTATGCTAAATTCTTTGTTTAGCGTAGCTTAGATATCTGCGATCCCCGCATTCGAATTATCATTGGAATGCTTAATGTACCAAGTCAGCGCGCGATCCTGCAGAGCGTTGACCAACGTTGCCTTCTTTATATTGTTGTTCGTGACACCCTGTGCTTCCCATACAACTTTTATTACGAACCAAAATTGGTCTGGATCTTCATTCCCTACTCCCTTGAACACTGGTAGCTTTATCACGCTTGTCATACTGCTTCGCGGTGGTGGTGGAGGTGGTATGGGTGAAGATGGGGGTGAAGACGGTGAAACTGGTGGTGGCGTGGGTGGGGGTGGTATGCGTGGAATTCTTTGTCTTATCAGATTGATCGCACTTCTTGGCGAGACCCTCGCAAGCTCTTCTTCGCCCCCTCGCGGAGGTGAAATCAAGGGGCTAGTCTCTAGTTCTGTGTTATCTTCGTTTCTGTAGATTCTCCCACTTCGCGTAGCCCCAAACATCAATTTATTCGTATAACCCGCTTTTCACATAGTAGCATTTTAATCCAAGTGTTCAAAGATTTAACGTACTTACCTCGCAGTCCCTTGAGGAAGTGTCATTCTGCCTTGCTATAGCTGACTGAAGTATCTACCGCGAATTCGGTGATGAATCCTCCTATTATTCGATCGACCCAGTTATCGATAGTGTGCACGATCTTATCTTCCGATGCTTCCAGTCTGCGCACCAATTCTAGAGTCCACACAATAGGTTTGTCGAGTTTACACCTTCCTTGGCTATCTGCTAGCTTTGCGATCCATTCGTACAATTCAGTGGGGAAGGATGCAAAGAAAATTTTGTGGATCTCCATATACAAGTAGCAGTCTAACCACTCTTCCTTTGATAGTCGCAGATTCTTGTTTTCCTACATTACGAACTCGTGAATCTTTATGTCCAACCAATCTTCAATTCCTTTCTTTGTCGGATTCCAATGATACGACATTAGACATCTCTATGCAGATCCCGGTCTTGGCAACGGAACCATTTGTTGGTTTGTTGGGGCCTGACCCAGGTTCAGAGTTAATTAACCAAACAAATTCCTGTACTACTGGCCCTTTCAGCAACAGTCCGCGGAGCGTGAACTGAGGTCTCACCCGAAGTAGTATGGGAGGGTGCTAGAACCAGGTTTCCGCACCCTTGAGATGTCTGAGAGGTACGACTGGTTCTTTGGTTGTTCCTGCGCGCAGGTCGCCTCGCGCACTTCCCGTTCCTCGCGGCTTGATACACTGCCTTTGTGCAGCCCTAACCAGGGGTTGTGCCATGCTCTGCGCTATTACCCGGGATCTTACTTATCTTCTAGTGTTAATTAATTACCTTTGCCTACTTGAATTTCTTAAGTTATAATTAGCAATAGAAAACATTCATACATGATCGCGCAATAAATAAACAATATACTTGCAAATTATATCCAATCATGCATTAAACCAGGAAAATATACACAGAATTATAACAAAACTTCTCTTTATTGATTCTCCCAATGGTTACAGACTCGACCTGCCCTGTACACTCAGCTGCAAGGGTCCGCACACTCAGCTGTGGACTACTAGGCCTCTGCGCACTCAGCTGCAGAGCCTTCTCCTACTCTACCACCCACAGACACACTTTACACTTCGACTCAATCACTTAGACTTCTTATGCTTCCCTTCTATTAGTTCATTTCTTATTTTCTACACTTAGAGCCTCGCTCTATTTATACAATTCCATGGTCCGCGGACCATGGGTAGGTCTATCCAGCCGACATTGCATTACAAAAACTAGGGTGGACAACTCTGTGACTCTATTATACTTTCGCGCCCCGCGCCCGCAATTCGCAGAGCTTTTACGAAAAGATTTGGTCAAAACTTGGGCTTTAAGCCCCAAAACATGCATTGGGGGGATTCCATGCCCAACACATGCCATATGGAAATGCAAGCACTCCTCATAAGTATCACCATAGATTGATTCAATGACAAAAAATTGAAGGCTACTTATCATGCTTCTTTCTCATCAAATAATTGTCATCTTATCATGCTTCTTTTTCATCAAATAATCTCCTTTGACAAGAAAAATTTTAAGGGCTAACTTTCACCATTTGACTAACCTCCATTTTTTCTCATAAAAAGATTTACCAATTCCATTTTTTACTATAAACGATTTGCCTAAATTCTATAAGATATAATTATTTTTCTTCAGAAACCACTAATTTTTCTTTTAAAAAATATATAATTTTTTTTAATTATTAATCTTACAAAATTATTACAAACATTTTATAAATGAGATATTAAAAATGAATTAAATTAACTAAATTTTTTAAATGTATAGGTAATCATGGATACTTGAAATTTTTTAGCTCCTTTGATATAATAATAAAAACCATGTTTAAAGTAACCAATGCATTAATATCTAATTCTAATTATTTTGTAGTTTCAATTTTTAAAAAACTATTAACATTGTTGGCACACATAGCACCTAAGAATTTTGTAGTTGTATGTGTCATGATTTGTGACTTGGCATACATAGTGCTTTTTGTTTGTTTGGGGACATAAAATGCTAAAGAGCTTTCAAGACGACGCCTTGAAACCCTTAAATAACCATCCAACAACACCGCTCTTCAAAAATGACAAAATCCCACCAAGGACATTATATCATAAACCACATAAGGGTCATTGCCCATTGTCTCATGAATATTAATGGGGGCCAAAGGTTCCCTAACAAAAAGAGGAAAGGGCAAGGATGAACACTATGTTTAGCACATTAAAGGGAGTGCATCGAATACCCATGAATATGGTTTCAATGCATTTTCTCATTGAGGCAAGGAGATTGACCAGTAATCGTGCCAATCCTATCTCTTTGTGTATAGCTAATACACATTATAATATACACTTAACTACAAATAATGTGATGATCTACATTATAGTAAACATTATCATCAATTTGAGAGATATCCAACTATTGGGTGGTGATGCACATGAGATTTTGACTTTTTTGGAACATGTTATGCACATGAGATTTTGATTTTTTGGAACATGATGTATAGCAATGATTAGATTTTTGTAAACTATTTTTTTAATAAAAAATTTGGTGATTTTTTTTATTATTATTGAAAAACACATTTAATTATAAATAATTGATTTATAACTTGATACTTATTTTTATAAAAAAGATAAAATGTACATATTAAAAGGTCATTTACTTGTATTTTTAGTTTGGACAATTATGATGATGAGAATTAACATATACTAAGAATAATGTGGTCTATCGAACTTTAAGATAAGAGATGAATTGAGGCTATTTAATATTTTACTTCTATGATCAAGAAAAAGAGAAAAAAGTGTTCCTATATCACTATAGTTTTGTTGGCTTAACAAGTCAAGAAGGTTGGTAGTGTGGCAAATTTTTTGGAAATGAGAATGGATGTGAGTAAAAGTCGGACAATCCAAGATAAAGTGTTTTTCATGTTTAACCATCTTACTATCACAAAGGTGATGGGTTATTTCATCCCAGGGCATTTTGGGAATAGACCAACGCCCGATTTCACTTCAAAGCTCATGATAATTAGTTCTAATCTTCACAATGTTCATTTTCTTCTTAACATTGGTCAGAACATAAAAATAATCTTGGTTAGCAAGAATGGAGTTAGTCACCTCCTTATAATACCTTAGCTTCCTTTTCCCCTCCAACTCCTTATCATCCCATAACTTATATAATGCATATGTATGATATGTGCTATGCACTAACCTAAACACCTTTTTATTTTTAACATTTTTCCTCTTAATTTAATATACATGTATGTTGTTTAGTGCAATTTCCAAATTTTCTATATTAATCTAAATAATAATAATTAAACTCGAAATATCTATATAAAAATAGTTATCTAATTTTTTTTTTTCTATTAAATAAAATTCATTATATAAAAAATTAAAATAAATTATTTAAATAATTTAATATTATTTTTATTAATATATTATTGTTTACTCAAAATATAAATTAATTAGTTTACATAATTTAATTCATATAAGATCACATATTCATATTCATCAAATCCCTTAAGAAAGATGGAAGATAAAAGTCAATTCTAAAGTTGCACTAACAAAATTTCACACCAATGTAATAACAACATCCTATTAGTAAACAAATTATTTTCTAATGGACCCTAACCTAAATACAACTTAATTAAAAATCAAAAACAAATAATTAACACTTATAATATTTATATATATAAAAAACTAATACAAATAAATGCATCCAATAATAATAATGGTTTTTTCAACTTATAAGAATATAAAACTGAAAATTAAAATGAAATTAATGCAATCCAAGAAACACTTACCTCATAAAGTTATTTTAAAAATATATATACTCTCCCCGAGAAAAAATATTAACATATCTTTAAATTTTATATTTGCCTTAATTACCTTAAAAATATTTAACCAAAACAAGACAAGACTTTCCGTTCAAAATGTCTATGAAGTAACACAATTTGATTTTAATTTTAACTCTGATCTTTTCCCAAAGAAATATTTTATTTAACCAAAACAAGACAAGACTTTCCGTTCAAAATGTCTATGAAGTAACACAATTTGATTTTAATTTTAACTCTGATCTTTTCCCAAAGAAATATTTTATTTTAACTCTGATCTTTTCCCCAAGAAATATTTTATTTTAACTCTGATCTTTTCCCCAAGAAATATTTTATTAAAACAAGACAAGGCTTTCGGTTCAAAATGTCCAGTGCATGCGTATAAAGTAACACAATTTGATTTTATTTTTTCCTTCATATATTTTTATTATTTATATTTAAAATAATTTAAATAAAAGAAAATAAAATAAATCGAAAAATAATTTTTATTTATTTATTTTATTATTATTATTTATCTTAAAAATATAATGATATATTAATTTAATAATATAAATAAAATAATATAATTAAAAAAATAATAATATATTAATTTAATAATATAACTAAATTAATATAATTTAAGGTTTACTTTTCTTTTTCATGAATTATGAATTAATCATTTTAAATGATATGATTTTATTTAATATCGATGAATTAACTTATATTTGTAAAGAACAATTAACCACGATTATCTTAGGTTTTGCTACCTTTAAAAAGAGAGGAAAAAATGAAATATTCCTCTTAAAAAAGGGTTAAATTGCTATGAAAATAGCGTTTATTATGTATTAGACTATGTCTAGATGCCACTTGAAAACTCAACTTTAATAATAATAATATGAAATATTGAGTTTTTTTAAATATAATTTAGGTTGATATTGTACAATGATAATATGGAATATTAGGTTTCCGGCTAATACTATTTAGATTGACATTGTGTTGAGAAACGTGAAGACATAACTAAAACATTATTTATTTAATTAAGATATCATTTCTTTAAATATAAAGAAATAGAGTAATTATTTTTAACTTAGAGACATTTTTTAATAGTGAAAGTCTGCTCTCTTATAAACACTAATAATTTTTTTTTAATGTAAGTGATTTTCCATAAATAAGACTCATGAATCAACTTACAAACACAAATTCCACCATCATTAAATAATTAAATTATCATAAATTTTACAACTTTCAAATAAAAAATTAATAAATTTTTTATAGTTTTTAAATAAAAAATTAATAATTTTTTTTTTTATAGTTTTTTAATAAAAAATTAAAATATTTAAGCAAAATATTTTTAACCATTCAACCCATTTTTAAGGCCCTAATTTAGCTAAGCTTCCAATTTTCTGAGAAAATCATTGAAATTCTGACAAGATTTTGATAAAATTTGGTAGAATTCTTTGTAAACTGAGGTTACAGCTGTCAAACTTAAAGATTTTGTGTGTTTCATGGGCTTTTGGTGGTGCTGAATCCATTTCCACCATTAAAACACGATTGGTTCTTACTGCTAATTTTTTTGCAAAAAAAATGCAAGATGTCAACCATATTTGGTCCTTAGACAAATTTGCTGCCTCTTTAGACAAATCGGTTTTTAAGTGCATTGTTTCACTATTATATGTTTTCCATATAGACAACCTGGTTTTTAAGTAATGTTTCACTATTATATATTTTATTGGTTGGAATCTAACAAACCAAATTTTGGTCAAATTGTAATTTTTTATTTTTTAAAATACTTGTTTTGGCCAAAGAAAAATCTTAAAAATTTTGAATTAAAAAACTTTCCACTTAAATTTGTAATTTTAATAAATTCCTATCAAATTCTAAACAAATTTAACCAAAAAAAACTAAAAACTTAAAATGTATATATATTAAAACAAATTTGACCCCAAAAAAAAATGCCAAAAACTTTAAAACTTCTATCCAGGAAAGTACAGCATTTTCTTAACGTGACCATCAAGCGATTTAGTTGCGTGTACAGCCTGTGCACATGCACATAATCTTCTTCTCCAGGGTAGGATAGCATCGGTAATCGAATTTTCAACGCGGTTTTGAGACCCCACACGCTTTCAATTAAAAATAAGGTGCAGGGGGACCGCACATGCATGCCGCCGGTCATAACATTAGTTAGGATTAAAGTGGACGTAGATGGAAGGTGGACCCACACGCATGGCGTCGGTCATAGGCGGAGATGGACCCCACACGCATTCACATTCTGAAGCCCACCTCAATCTTTGTCGCAGGTCTCCATTTGTCTCTTACCAGACACGATGGGAAACGTTTCAGACCTTTCAACCTCTAAAATACCACTGAAAACAAAATAAGAGAGATTTTTATTTAAAGATAAGAGAGATTTGACCATTAGTATAACACTTAATAATAAATTTCGACGTTACTGGGGATGGTTTATTTCCACCATAAATAACTTCCAGATTTAACTCTTTCTCATAACATTTCACTTTAAAACTTAATATTTTTGTCGATTAAAGTAATAAGATACTTTGTATTCGAGATGTTCAATGTTTATTAGTAGCCACTAAAGCAATTACTCTAATAACGAGTATTGTTGTGTAATTTATATGAGAAGATTTTTCCCTATATTTTTATTTCTATTTATTTATTTATTAATTAATTTTATATATTAATTTAATATGTGTTTAATTTTTTTGAATAATTTATTTTTATTAATTTTTTAATAAAAATTAAAGTATTAAATGCTCTTGTTTTATGCAACTTGAGTATGATAGATGCTTATGTTTGTGGTTACATGTATCTATCGAAGTAATGAATCATTAATTAATTTATTTAGGTGGAATACTTATGAAATTGTTATTAAAAATTTTCAAGAATTTATTTTAAGTTAGGAAATTTATCTGTTTAGGTGGATACCTATGAGATTGTTATTAAAATTTTTCAAAATTTTATTTTAAGTTAGGAATTTTTTCACCATAGTCACTCTTCAATTGGATATATTTGATGTTCTTGTGTAATAGATGAATGGTCATTACTGGTGAGTTATTGCTAATGTATCATTGTTCTATAAACATGTACATAAAGTTTTAGTTATCTCTATTATTTGTGTAATAGATGAATGGTCATTACTGGTAACTTATTGCTAATGTATCACTTTTTCATAACATGTACATAAAGTTTTATTTATCTTTATTATTTTTGTTTTGAAAGAAAGAAATGTTTGTAGAAGAAATGAAGAGTTCAAAATACGATTTTACTTACCGTTTTAATTGTTGTGTGGCAAATCGATAGAGAATCTCCATAAATGTTAGGGATCTTAAGATTAAGTTGTATAATAAGTCTTTGTTGAGTATTTTTTTATCTTTGCAATTTTTTTCACCTCTACTCTGATTGTAATTTGGATTAGTTAATCAATAGAAAGAATTGAGTTCGAGTTGAGTCAACCTTGGTAGATTTATAGAGTGAGTTATCAGCGTTGAAGGATAAAAAGTGACAATTTTCTTATAAAATTGTACTAAGTACAATTTATGCAACAATATAAAATAAACAAATGCATGCTCTAACTCTTCTACATTTTGGTCTTTTTTCTGGGTATATTTATGGTAAATTTTGCCAGAAATCCAACAAAGATTTTTTGGAATTGTTATCACTCCAAGAAACTCTCCTAGGTTGCAGCTCGGAGATGCCTGGTAACATATAATATTCAATATTATTCTCTGAACTATTGGAATAAATGATGGTTTGCATCAAGCCAGATAACCATTTCAGCTATGTTTTACTCAAGACATGCATGAACACCCTCAGCTTACAAGGATTTAGACCACTAATGCTCAATCATTTGTAGATTCAATGAATGGATGGAGAATACTAACCATATCGGTAGATGCATACATAAACATAAATGAATGGCTAGCTACAGGCAACAAAAGAGAATATTGAATGTACCGGCAGATGCATCTATGACCACATATGAATGGCTAGCTACAGGCAGTAAAGAAACTTGCAAATCTAATTCATCAACGCAGAGATAAGATGACAGTTATCTTGCATTAGACACAAAAGAAACATGAACAACCTGTTCAAGTGCAAGCTTAGGACAAAAGAGAAAATGAACATTGAACATATAACAGCAAAAGAAGCGTGTATTACTAATGAATGAAGATGAGAAGCTTGAGTAGCAAAGTCTCATTAGTCTCCAGAAGTTGAACCTGTATTACATCTTACTTTCAGATATTTATAGCTCTTTACAATGCTCTCGAGCCTTCTGAGGCTCGAGAGGTCTCAATCTATCCCTCTGTCTCTTCAACAACTTTGATGCCCTCTAGGCAAGCATGGGCTCGGAGGTTTCTTCTTCTGACAGAAGAGTAACTGCTTTCAGATATTTTGGGTAGTTTGTTGCGCTGTCTGGGAGTTCTCCCGTGCCAGAGATGCCCCACAATCATTCTGTTTGTTCTGGTTGTGTTGTGTTGTGGTTCCATGATCGTTTCTGGTTGATTTGGTTGTGTTGCGTTGTCTATGCTCCTTGATCACTTCTGTTGTGGGTTGCATCGTGCTGTGCTATCGCTTTTCCACTTCCAGCCTTCTGTCTCTGTCTCTCGGCCTCTTTTAAGTGATGGAATGGCTATTCGGGCCTCTGTGATCTCTTGAAAATGCTTAATAATGATTGTTTTCTGTTGTATATAGAAAACGCTGTAATACTGAGAAATCTTGCCCATTCTGCTTCTTTCGGACTTCAAAAGTCCTCAAGTATGGTTTAATTATCTATCGGGTCCGCCCTTGGGTCGCTGTCGCATGTCACAAGCAGGTCGGGTCCCTTGCTTCCTTTGTATTTTGACTTACGCTTGAAAAACAATGAAAACACGGGAAAATTGGCCTTTGGCAGACTTCAAAATATATATATTTCACTTCCCAGACCCTTTCGGGTCCGGGCTTCATCACTATCGGTGTTGCCCTGTTTCCCTTTGTATTTCGTTATATAATGAAATACATTAAAATGTATTTAAAACAGGCTTATTGCGGACCTGAAATTTTATACAATATTATCTATAACATCGTCGGGTCCGCATCATCGCATCACACACATGAAGGTGTAAAGGCTCTGCCCCTTGGCTTTCCCGATTGCGATCCGCTGATGCGATGTGGGTCGTCGATCTGTGCGTGCAATTGACGGTCCACGTTGAATCGCTGATTGCAATCGCTCATTGCACACTGTCTACGCCGATACCTCCGCCGATGCGACCCGCCGATAGCGACCCACTGATAGCGACCCAACGATCTGATCATCGACGATCGCTGATCGGCGGTGTCTTGCGCCGATTGCCACTACCCGCCTGTGCCGATCAGATCCACCGATGTGATCCGCCGCTTAGATCTGGGCCGTTGATCGGCCAGATCTAACGGCTGCTGTGCCTTCTCAGTTTTAAGCCTGCGATAATGGTTTTTTGACTGTTTAAATGCGTTTTTTGCCTCCCGATAGTGCATTTCTGCCCTTCCAAGGGCTCTCCTCCCTCGCTTGTTTCGATCTTTGGATGATCTTAAGCACTTTGGAGACTTTGGGAGTGTTTTGGATCCATTTTTGGGCCAAACGCCAACAAAGCTAACAGGAATCACAAGTTTGAGTTGTGTAGTCTACAAAATCAAAGTGTCCCAAGGGGTTTTCAAAGTGTTGAATCCATTTATACATTCAAAAATACATTTTAAATATTGAAAATCATAACCTTACCAAAAATTATATTGTTTAATCCCAATGAATAAATTATATTGTTTAATCCCAATTAATAAAAATCAAAACATAAAACCATTAGACTATGCCATAAACAAAACCATAGAATATTCTTTTTCATTATTTGTATTTCACTTATTCTTATTAGATATGCCATTAATCTTAATTAATTTTTGTCTTGAATATGTCTTCTACATACAATTGATTTCCTTTTTAATTAGGATTATGTCAAACTTAAAACAAAGTTGGTAAAAATTGGTCTAAAATTATTTTAGGTACTCTGGTAACATATAGAACAATCTAAGCGAACACATCATGTCCAAACTTGTTAACCAATACATAGTTAGTATAGAAAACACATTATTTTGTTTCTTTTTTAACTATGGTGAATCGGTAATTCATTGGAGTAATCTGGGCGAAGCCCAAGATCAAACTTAACAGTTGCCACTATAACACCAAGAGTATATCCAATAGCTCGTAAATTAATTATACCAAGAATTTATGACTTAGCAAGAATTAAGACTCCAAAAAATAAAATAAAAACCTTATAAAAAAACATATTTTAAAAGAAACTTCAATCGCTAAAAAATAGAAAAATCCGAAACCTCGAGAATTCATATGAAAATACATAACCAAATTCTAATATGACAGAAAAATCTTCCATCTCAAGTTCTTTATCCTTGGTTACTTGGCAACTCTTCTTGAAATAATCCTTGATAAAATACATATCAAGAAACCCAACCTCATGCACTAATCGCTCTAGTAGTGGTATATCTAGCAGTACCAACAAACTTGAACCAATAATGCATTGTTCCTACCAGAGTAATTATACGTTTTGGACAAGAGCCAAATCCACACCTTTTTCAATTGCTACAATTAAGTGGTGAAGGTAGCTATCCAAATGGGAATGAAGTTATACTTCTTAAGGATTTATGCTCTACCATGGGTATGATTGTTAACACTGACAAAACAAAAGTTATGATTATCAAATCCAAGAAGGACACTTACACTAATTTTATGTATGACAATAGTAACTTGGAGGAAGTGTCTTCCTACAAGTACCTAGGAATTACCTAGGAATTGATATTCACCACAAGCTCAATTGGAACTATAGCATTGAGAAAAGGATTAATGGGGGATGGAAAGCTTATTTTGGTCTTGAAAATAATTGAAAAATGACAAACCTCGTAATGTGGGATAGATAGAAGTTCCTCTTTGAAACTTTAATCACTCTGGTTATCTTATATGGATGTGAGGTTTGGGGTTGTAGCATCTCTAGAGAATCCTGGAGAAAGATTGAGCAAATCTAGAAGCATTTTATAATGTATAACCTCAAAATTAAAAGAAACACACCCTATCCTATTCTCCTTATAAAAGTGGGTCTTTCCCCTATCGAGAGCCTAGCTATGACTAGGCTTCTATTGTACAAGCACAAACTCAATAACATAGGAGACCATAGACTTCCTAAGATAGCTTTCAATTCTAGCCAAAACCACCTAAGGCTTAAACGAGGTTGGCATAAAAACACCAGGGCTTGGTTAAACCATTGGGAGATCGACGAGAATGTTACATTGCAAAACATTAATAACATTAAAAATATTGTTACTTCTAAATTCAAGGAAAAAATGTGGTGTGAGAAATATTTAGCAGCTAAAAGAAAATTAAGATATTATAAGGAGGTCATCAACCCCACCCTAGAAGATCAAAAGTATCTCTCTGTTTTAACTAGCTCAAAGAAGAAAATTAATATAGCCAATATTAGAACGAACTCTCATGAGCTCCATAGTGAAACGGGTTGTTGGGCAGTTCCTAAAACACCATGGATGGAAAGGTTCTGCCATCTCTGTGAGAATACGAACATCGATGATGAAAATCACTTCCTCTTAGAGTGCCCCGCATACAACCACATTAGATCTCAGTTTCAAAATCTTTGTTGCAATACTGACCTTCCTAGCCTTTTACGTTGTCAAAATTACAGTGAGCTCGGGAGGCTTCTCTCCAAGCTTTTTGAGCATAGGAATAAAATCTTAAATCAAACTAAATAATTCGTTTCTTTAGGTCCAATAGACCAAAGTTTGGTCTCAGTGGACGTTAACCATCATCATCATCATATATTTGTTACTCTTTTAATATTTTTAAGACCATGTCAACCTATTGTACATGGTCTTCTCAGGATTTGTTATAAATTAGTATATTATAAAAAAAATAACAATTTTTTTTATAAGGGTGGGTTTGAAAATCAAATTCATCAAGTTTTGAAATATTGAAGATGCATTAGTAAGGGAAAATGACATCACTAGAAAACTCATAATGACTTTCATGTTTTCTAAAGGTCGGTTTAGGGATGTTTTATTCGCACAATTTGTTTTTAAGATATCCAAAACAAAGGTCCAACTAGGTAAATAATTTTTCTCCTTACAATTCATCTTATAGTTCATAAATCACTCGAATAGGAAACTTATCTTTAATAGTCATTTTGTTGAGCTATCTATAAATCTAGAAACATAGGCCATGAACCTTCCTTTTTTAAAAACTTGATCACTAGTAAAAAGTAAACACTTTGGCTAGGTTGAATGAAACCTTTTAACATTTGTTGAATTGTATACGCAATCTCACTCTTTTATGCATATGGGAACCTGTAAGGGCTAATTTGTATTTAATGAAGTTATGGGTACTACTAGAATCAATTAATACTAGAACCTCTTTCTTTATGATATATCCTCCTATCTTGAGAGTTTGAGAAGTGTTGATGCTTGCAAACACATGAAAAGATATGGTTGGAGTAGTTTCTTCTAATTCTAGATCTTGTGATGGTTTCAATTATTTATCTTTTTCATCTTCAAACTATGTAGAATAATTTCCTCTCACAAATTTATTCCCCTTACTATATTTGTTGTCACAATTTAAATAAAATCTCTCCATAGGAGAGGGAACATAATGTTCTTTATAGTTATTATTGATTACCCTTTTAGTAGCCATATTTTTACTTTCAGCTTTCCTTTCCACACTAAAAGAATGCTCCATGAGTTTAGGTCCTAAGAAGTACACCCCAAGTTGAATGTTGCCCTTTAAAGTTCCTATAAAGTGATCTAACAAATTGTCCTCTAGAATGTTCTTTACTCTGATGTTCAACTTTTGAAATTGCTAAATATGTGATATAATTGGACTTCTTTGTTGGATATTTATCAACTATCTGAAGAATGTGTTGCTCTTAATATCCCCATGGTGTGTTATCAATATTTGTAAAAGTGGATCAAGAGAGAATAAAATATTCTTTTCATTCACAAAGCTATTGATCTTAGATAGATTGACCAAGTTATAAACAAAAGGATGAAATAATCACCTTTTGTAAAGTAGGGAGTTGGTTACCTTTTGTAAAGTTGGAACTTGGTGTAGACCAAAGAATTGATCCATCTAGAATATCCATGTAACAATATCTTTACCATCAAACTTCCTCGTATATTTCTTGGGAATTAATTAGTTCCTTAGTCTTGAGTAGAATCTCGAATAATGCATATCTTGCATCACAATTTTTCAATTAAAAAAATAGATCTTCTAATTGAAAACTAAAATAATTTCAAGTTAACATACCTAGAAAAATTGTAGTTTGTAGATTGTATTGTTTGCCAAAGTCCCTCATGAAAGGCCTCTAAAATTTTGGCCCTTGTGAGGTTAAAATTTTGATTTGTAGTAGCCTAATACTTGTTCTTTGCAATTCCATAGGATGGGTGGAGATAAATTTACGGTAACTTCCACAAACTTATATTTTTAACCCTTTTCAAGAGAGAAAACTTATCTGATCCACCATGTGTGCTATTTTTCATATCAACTCCAGAAACTTGTACCCAAAAGTTATGTCATGTATTATTTTCAAAGAATTTAGTGACACTAATTTTAAACATTTAGGGCTTTAGATATGACAATTTTACCAAGAACACTTATTTGAGACTAGTTTCAAGACTAGTCCAAAACCCTAATTTCCACAACTTGTATGTCTAAAAGCAAAGTGAACTATATCCTAAAATTTTTACCTTAGGTACTTGATAGGTCTCCATAGTCTCCCCAAACTTTAAGTATTTGAAACATCCTCGAGAAAATTCATAGAAACAATTCCTAGATGGCTCATTTGGGACTAAATTTAAGGTTAGTAAAAAACCCTAATTTCCATAGGTTATATCTTCAAAAGTATAGAAATATAGAACTTGACATTTTGAAAACAAATTCTTTTCATTAGGGGAAATTTCAGGTCTAAAATGTGCCTCCTAAGGAAAATAATAAAATAATAGTTAAATAATACACTAAGAGTTATTAAATTTCAAAGGAAGGAAATAAAACTACCTCTTTATATTTCATTTTTTACTAAGTTATCTCCTCATAGGTTTACTCTAATTTCAAGTGTATGACCTTGTTGGACGTGGAATTAAATTTTGCTTCTAATGACTATCACTTTGCATATTTTTTGTAGACCCATAATGAGATAAATTAGAAATACATGAAAACAATCCTTTTCGAAATATGTTTCTAGTTTTTCTCACTGTGAGTTTAACAAAAGTATACATAGTGGGTAGTTAGTGGATGCATAATTAAATTACATCTCTAACGAAAGCCTACATTTGAAATTTGAGTAAACCTATAAGGAGATAAGTTGAAAATACAATTAAAAAAAGTATTTTACTTCATTTTCCTAAAAAATGCATCTTGAATCCTATTGGTTATTTTAAAGTTGATTTTGCTAATATAAATTTGTTTTGAGCCCAATTTTTTACCTCAAAAACTCCTTTAATGTTATTACTTCTTAGGCTCCCAAAAATTTCCTAGTTTGAACTATCCTAAAAGAATGTTATAGTGAAAACACCAAGATGACTCATTTGAAGGAGCCAAACCCAAGGATTGTATGCTTTGAAACCCAACGGAGTGCACCAAACACTCAAATAGCATAAAAAGAGAAATATGAGTAAGTCCACGCCTTGAGAATGAGAAATAATAATGAATGTGAATCTTCTTTGAGGGAAATCCCCCTTTAACAATAGAAGAAATTTACAAGATGGGATGATTTCTAAAACTAGGTCTCCTTGGTATATATACGAGACAAAAGTTACAATTACAATTGAAGGGTATAGCTAACAATACTAATATAACAATAGAATGCAATAAATCAATATCTAGGGCCTAAAAAAATGAAAGTTAAAAAAGAAAGAAGATGGACTTCACTAGCCATTGTAAGCAACAATGACATTTTCCCCTTCTCCAATAGTTATAAATAATAAAAGAAAATATTGGAAACTCTCTACAATAGTGTTAATATCCATATTGTTTAAGCCATTGATCTTGAATCTGAAAGATAAACCAATAGTGTGCATACTAAAATAGTTGGAATTCCTAGAAATCTAAATGGAAAAACCAACATTCAATGGGATTTCACTAGGTTCTTTATTTCTTTGATATGTGCAAATTATAATATTCTCAAGATGTCTAGTCCAATCTTAGTCTTCACATGGGAATTTGGATAGCAATTCCTCTCACTCTTAACAAAAAAACACCCCTCTTCCTTTGGGGTGCAAGAATAAATAAGAGAATAACTTAACTAGCAGCTTAGCCAAGTGTCCACAAGTCTTCATTTCCCTCAAGTGTAGGTTCGAATTCACCTCTTTTGTCCCTTTTTTTCTCAAATATATTTGAGAAACAATTTCTAATGTTTTTATTTTTTAAATGCACATTGTTTCTCTTGTTTACCTGTGTGTGTGTGTGTGTTTTCTTTCCATTCATCATGCATACATTCATAATATTATATTAATGTAGGTTTGAAAAAAATACTAAACTAGCTACTACAAAATAAGAGAGAAGAGAGAATAAAATAAAAAAGAAAGTTGACTAACAAAAGAGACAATTTGAATTACTCATGAAACTTTAATTTGATATTATTGTCAAACATGAATATAATAAATAATGTTTCCATGAGAGAAACACAATTCGAATGAGGTTGGGTTCCCTTATGGATGCAATTTTAGAAAGTAATAGAAATTTGCTACTATTGATGTATTCAAACTGAAAACAAGAGATTACAAATTTCCTCTATTATTTCATGGAATGGAAATCATAATTTAGAAAAACATGTAATGACATGCAACCATTAAAATACCACAAGAACACAATGATTTACAGGGGAACCCAACTGGGGAAAACACCTTCGCTTCTTTTCATTAATCATATGAGAGTGAGAAACTATTACAATGTCTTGCTTCGATCCTGGCACACAACGTGCGTTGTAAACTTGTTCTCCTACTCACTATACTACTATGGTAAACACTTATCCAATTCAAGGCCCCAACTTGCTCCTATTTCCTTACACAATCCTCGAGGAAATTAGCTCCTAAAAGATAGGAATTTTCTCCTATTTTCTTGCACAATTCCCAAGGAATTATTCACCTGCTTAACTGCCAAGCCTACACATTCAACTAGTATACAATTGATAATTACAATGTGCATTTTCCTCCACTCCAGCTAGGCAATTCAAATTTCATGCATGTCTGGGCTATTTTTAGCTTATTGACTGGTTTAACTGAGAGATCCTTGAGTTAACAACAATTTTACTACTCAGCTGACCTTCAACTAACTCAACTTAGTACTTGTGCTCAATTAACTGAGTCAAACTGACATAGATTGCTAAATTTTAGGAATCACTTCATGCACTACTCTACTTCTAGCCTCTAACTCGAATTTATTAAGTGAACTAGTAGACAAAAGCCATGTCACACAAGTTAACTGCAATCCAAGTCATCCTGTTGATGTGGAAAATCGAATTACTAAATTTGACTAAGGCACAAGTCAAATTTAGTCTTTATTTCTACATTTCTAACACTCCCTCTTATCAAGAAAGGGATTTTGCACTACCCCTATCCTGCACCTATGGAATTCAAATTTGCCTCTTGAAAATGCCTTTGTTAAGATATCTGGATCCTGCTTCTCAGTTGGAATGTACTATAGCATCATAATTCTCCTTTAAACTCAATCCTGCAAGTGATGGTACCTGATATCAATGTGCTTGGACTTGTCATGAAATATTGGATTCTCAAAAAGTTTGATACAACTCTGATTATCACAATGAATCACTATCGGATGCATCTCCTGACTGAAAATACCCACCAATATTTTCCTCATCCATATGGCCTCACATGTTGCTTGAATTGCAGCCATTCAGCCTTTGCTGAGCTGAGTGCCACAAACCTTTGTTTCCTACTATACCAGGAAATAGTTGCAGACCCAACACTGAAGATAACACTTGAAGTAATTTTCTTGTCTAATGGAATCCATACCCAATCTATAGTGAAGCCTTGGAGCTTCACTCTCTCTTCCCTTTTGTACCATAATCCATACTCGAGTGAGCCTATGAGGTACCTCAACACATGCTTTGCTGCCTTCCAATATAACTTGGTAGGATTCACCATGGATTGACTCAATTGATTAACTACATAGCATATGTCAGGCCTTATGTTTACCATATACATCAAGGATCCCACAAGCTATCTGTAGATGGTGGCATCTACTTCCTCTCCTAAAGAAGCACTCCCTCCATTTTGTAGCTAGAGGTTTGTCCATAGGCTTGTAGTTCTTCATGTGAAATCTCTGAAGTGTTTCAGAGGCATAGTTCCCCTAACTCACAAACAACTCACCATCACCCTACCATACTTCCAGCCAAAGGAAGTAATGCATGAAGCCCATGTATTTCATCTCAAATTCTCATGCAATGTCCTCCTTCGAAGAGAGGATCAACTACTCATCCCTTGTAAGTATCAAGTCATCAACATATAAAACTAATATTAGCAAATTTCCATCTACCACAATGTGATAGAGATTGGCATATGCTTCACTTTTGGTAAAGCCCAATCCATTGAGATATGTGTCAATATAAGTGTACCATGCTTAGGGAACCTATTTCAGACCATACAAGGCTCTCCTAAGTCTACATATATGTGTCTCCCTGTCATATGTCTCAAATCCCTCTGGATGCTCTATGTAAATTTGTTTCTCAACAACACCATTGAGAAAGGCGGTCTTCACATCCATATGATGGATCTTCCACCCCATCTACACAACTAATTATAGAATGGTTCCGATGGAGGAATATCTTGCCACTAGGGAAAATGTTTCCTCATATTCCACTCCCTATACCTAAGAGAAGCCTTTGTCCACAAATTTTTCCTTGTACTTCTCGATGTTCCCATCAGTTGCATGCTTCATTTTTAGATCCATGTGGAACCAACTACTGACTTGTTCTCTAGTCTTGGCACCACCTCACATACATTGTTCTTCATGATTGAGTCATACTCCTCAACCATGGCATCAACCTACACTCTTTGAGAAATTTCTTCCTCAAATGAAGAAGGCTCTGTCTCAATGAATTCTGTCATGAGAACCATATACCAAGTGTATTTTTCTGGTGACCTCCTCTTCCTGCGCTGAGATGAAAGAGCTCCCACATGCTCCTGTGCATCCTGCACCAATTTGTCATATTCTCTGGTTCTCTTCCTCCCGTCTTAGGAAGATTTTGGTTGAGTGGGTGCCTCCACTCTACCTCCTGTCTACTCCTCTACATGTGGCTACTCCACAACATCCTAAAGATCTGTCTGAGGCTCCTCCTTTGGAACTAACAACTACTCCTTTGGGATACTCAATTCTCACTCTAGAGAGCATCTCATAGCTTTCTCCTCATCAAATTTGACATCTCTCCTCACTATTGTTACCCTGAGTGAGGGAAAATACACCCTATAGTTATGTGGTGTCTCTGTGTATCCTACAAAGACTCCCATCTCAAATGTAGGCTCAATTTTCTTCCTGTTATCCTTGGAGACTTGGTGATACAAAGTAGCTCAAAAAATCATGAAATAAGATACATCTGGATTCCTCTTAGAGAAAGCTTCTTCGGATGTCATCATGCCAAGTATTCTATGAGGGCTCTTGTTTTGAAAATAAATTGTGGTATTGCATGCTTCTGTCCATATATGTAATGGAAACCCTTAATCATGCAACATGGCTCTTGGTGCTCCCACTATGCTTATGTTCTTCCTTGCAACCGCCCCATTTTAATGCCCTCTTTGGCATAAAATTCCTTGAAGGTCCTAGAAACATATTCTCCTCCATTATTACTTCTCAGGGCTTTCAGTTTATGACCAGTCTCCTTTTCAACAATTTCTTTGAATTCAATTTTTTTTTAGAAAACTTCATCCTTCTTCCGCATGAAGAAGATCCAACATTTTCTTGAAAAGTCATCAACAAAAATTACATAATACCTATGTTTTGCTATAGAGGCTGTAGAAAATGGTCCACATACGTCAGAGTGGACTCATTTCAATATTTCTCTAACTATGCTATCTCAACCCTAGAAGGTGGATTTGACATATTTTCCCAATGTGCATCCCTTGGAGACATCATGCTGGTTAAGGGTGCATTTTGGGAGACTGGTGGTAATTTGCTACATGATCTTAAAGGCCCCATGGTGCAAGTGTCCCATGCGTCTGTTCCAGAGTTCTCCTACATCTCGACTCTGCACTTCTCCTGCCTTGCTACTAAGTGAAACACAAGCTTCCACCTCAAATTTTTGAAGATTATTCACTCGAAATCTAATATGTTTCATCTTCTTAGTAAATTTGATGACATCTACAAAGCTGCAAACCAGGAGGCCGGTAACTAGGTCGGAATGACAGAGGAGGAAGGGGGGGAGAGGTCCCCTCCTACCGAGATGTGGTGGCAGGGGATTCCCACTAGAATACAAGTAATCCGAAACTAGCAGGAGATACCAACAAAATGTTAGGACCTGTCCTCGGGGCGCGATGACAGGCAGGCAGCAGAGGAAAATGTTTACCATGTGTGACAAAGAAGCTAAAATTCATCATTCCAATGAACAAACTGGAGCGATACAAAAGCTACATGAAAGACCACACTCTAATATGTAAGTTCATCAGAGTTTGGCTGGCGGAGAAGGACCTCACCAAATGGATACAACAAAAATGACAGCCTAAAGGTCATATTGAGCTCAAGTTAGGAGCTAGAGGCTTCTTCACGGTAATATTCTTGAACCTGCAAGACAAAGAAAAATTATTTGAAAATGGTCCTTACTTTCATTATAATGCTAGTTTGTTTATGAGATACTGGGTAGAATGCTATGACCTAGACAAGGAAAAATTTCTGGTAGCCCTGCTTTGGGTCAGGTTATTCGGTCTCCCAATGGATTTCTGGGACCCAGAAATATTGGAGGTCATTGGAAATACGATAGACAGATTTGTCAAAATAGCAAAAAGAAAAAAAAAGGAAGATACACTTCATATGCGAGAATATGCGTATACATGAACATAGTTGAACCTATACCAGACTTAGTGGAACTAGACTATCATGAAGAGGTATGGCAACAAACCCTAGACTCTGAACACATCCAGTTCAGATGTCGTAGATGTCATGAGTATGGTCACCTATTTAAGGAGTGTCCAATGAACCTAGAGGAGGGAGAGAACATGAAAAAACAACAGAGGAAACATCAAGAAGATAAAGAAGGGTTTCAAGAAGTGAAAAGCAAGAGAAGACAAGCAAAAGAAAACCCCAATGCAGGGAAAAAAGAATATCAAGCTCAACCAAGCAGAATGAACAACTTTGAAGCGCTGCAGGGAGAAGAAGAAGAAGAAAATGAGGCCCAAACTATAGACTATCAGGAAAAAGGAAAGGAGAGCAGTTCGAGTCAAGGCAAACCAAACCCTAAGAGGAAATCCCAAAGAGAGATGGCAGAGAAAGAGGATGAGGAAGACAAGGAGAAGAAGGAAAAAACCACAATGGAAATCGACCCAAGCAAGGGAGAGGAATTACACATGGAAGAAGAGGTGCTGAAGAAACTGTTGAATGAATGGAGACACCTAGATGATAGATTTATACCAAAAGACCAAAAAAGACTATATAGAGAAACATTCCAACAATATCAAGCTAAATAGGGACAGGGACAGGTGGAGATGGCAGAACAATTGGGGATGCATCAGGACAACTCCCAAGAATATTCAAATAAAATGAAAGGAGGAAAGTAAAGAGGTCGGAGGAACCTACAGGAATCTATACAGATTATGGGAGAAATTTTGGTGAATACAGGCAGGGTGGTACCTCTATCAGCGGTATACCAACAAATAAACAAAGTATCCCAATGATAATTACATCCTGGAACATAAGAGGCCTCAATAGTAGAGGTAAACAAAGACATTTAACTCAGAGACTAAGAAAAGAAAAACCTCAACTCATGTTGCTACAAGAAACAAATATTATAGGAGGGAAAATGGAAGATATATTAAGTAAAATAAAACCAAGGTATGAATGCATGATCATAGATGCGAGAGGTAGCATGGGCAGAATAGCAATACTGTGGAACCCAACAGAGATCACAGTGGACTACTGGATAGGTATGAAGAGAATCCTCACAGGGCGGTTCCGCCTGATAGGAAATAAATAATGTTTCCTAGTCTCTGTAGTATATGGCCCTCACATTCCAGTGGAAAAGGAAAATTTCTTCCAGCAAAATAAAGAGGTTTAGCCAAATACACAAAGAAAAACTATGGCTGGTACTAGGGGACTTCAACTTAATAGCAACAATAGAGGAGAAAAAAGGGGGACTGCGAAGAGAAGAGTCGGAAATGGAGAAATTCAGAGATTTAAAAGAAGAACTAAAATTGGTGGACATCCCAACAATAAATGGAAAATATACGTGGAATAATAGAAGGGGAGGGAGCAGACAAATAGCCTCTTGACTGGACATATTCTTGGCCATAGAACACTTCATTAGCAAAGATGTATACTATGAGGCATCAATTCTACCATGTCTAGGGTCGGATCACTAGCCTATTAAACTCGAAGTAGAAATGAAACAAGGAAACCGAAACAGACCTTTTAGGTTTGAGGCATTTTGGCTAAGAGAACCGACCCTCATAGAAAAAATGAAGGAGTGGTGGAATGAGAGCAAGATAGTAGGGAGAAACCTGATGCACACCTTTCAACTCAGACTTAAAGATCTAAAAGGCAAAATAAAGAAATGGAATAAGGATGAATTTGGCAACATACAGAAGGAACATGAGTTGATCCAAACAAAGATGAAGGAAGTACAACAACAAATAATCAATGAAGGCAAAAGTGAAGGGCTAGTAGAGGAGGAAGGGCAGCTGATTAATAAAATGGAGGAAAGGAGACAACAAGAAGAAATACTACGGAAACAAAAATCCAGAATTCAATGGTTAAAGGAAGGAGAATGAAATACAAGGTTTTTTCACAAAGCAATGATCTATCATATTCAACAGAACAAGATATTCTCCCTATTAGATCTATCATATTCAACAGAAGAGGATATTCTCCCTAGTAGATCTATCATATTCAATAGAACAGGATATTCTTCCTAGTAGATCAGCAAGGAAATTGTCTTACTCAAAATGAAGACATGGAGAATCTATTAGTGCAACACTTCAAAGGGCTGCTGATGGAACCAGACATAAGAAGGGAGAATAATATAAACAAAATTAGATAGCACATCCCCAACCTAGTGAGCAGAGATCAAAACATGGCCCTACTAAGAGAAATATCTAAAACAAAGGTAGAATAAGTCATTAGGAATATGGCGAGAAACAAAGCACCAGGGCTAGATGGATTCACAGCTGAATTCTTCTAGGCGACATGGCCATTCATGGGTGAAGACATAATGAAACTAGTGGAGGAGTCCAAGCACACCAAAAGAATGCACCCAGCCCTGAATTCCACATTTCTGGCCCTGATCCCGAAGATAGATCATTCAGAAGAATCACAAGGGTTTAAACCAATGGCACTTTGTAATGTCATATACAAAATTATGGCTACAATTATGGTTAATCATTTAAAACCTATACTACCTGGGTTGATATCTCAGGAACAGACAAGGTTTGTCAAAGGAAGACAAATAATAGATGGCATAGTGGTGGCACAAGAGGAAATTCATTCATTAAAAACAAAAAAAACCAAAGGAATGTTGGTTAAATTAGATTTGTCAAAAGCCTATGATCGACTGAATTGGGATTATTTACAAGGAATATTGAAGGCATTCGACTTTGATGCAAGATGGATAAGTTGGATAATTTCGATGGTATCAACTCTAGTTCTGTCAATTCTACTCAACGGATCACCCACAAAGGCATTTAACACAACCCGAGGGCTCAGGCAAGGCAACCCGCTTTCCCCTTTTTTGTCCATCCTGGCAGCGGAAGGCCTTAGAAGGTACATAAAGGAGAAAGTTCGAAGCGAATAGTACACTGGCCTCAGACTATGGGGGAATGATCTACCATTAACTCACCAGCAATTTGTAGACGACATAATGATGTATGGACAGGCATCGCTCAAGGAAGCCAGGAAAATAATGGAAATTCTCACAGACTTCACTAGTGCTTCAGGGACAGAGAAAAACAAAGAGAAGTCTGATATATTTTTCTTCAACACAATAACAATCTCACAAGCTTTCTTAGCAAGAGTAATGGGATTCATAATAGGAAATTTCCCCTCGAAATACTTAGGAGTCCAGTTAAATGATCAGCAAAATAGAGAGGCAAACTGGAAACCCCTGTTGGGAAAAATCCAAAGAAAGATGCAGAACTGGTCATTCAGGGCACTAAATATGCCAAGTCGTGTAATATTACTGAGATCAATATTACAATCTATCCCGATTTACCAACTAACTAGTCAAGCAACTCCTAAAATAGTATGCCAAAAGATGATAGACATCTTCAATTTTTTTTTTATGGAAAGGGCCTAGAACGGAAAAAAAAATGGGCTCTTCTATCATGGAATTGGCTCAGCAAACC
This sequence comes from Pinus tabuliformis, assembly GCA_031772625.1. Classification (NCBI taxonomy): domain Eukaryota; kingdom Viridiplantae; phylum Streptophyta; class Pinopsida; order Pinales; family Pinaceae; genus Pinus; species Pinus tabuliformis. The sequence continues at coordinate 473,496,589 of CM062808.1, forward strand.
CATAAAAGAAGGAGGACTAGGACTTCGAGATCCTTATATACTCAATCAGGTGATGGGGACAAAGTTATGGTGGAGATGGATCTAGGGAGGGGTAGACCTATGGAAGCAATTATGGGAGAGGAAGTATGACATGCCTAGATCAACAGAAGGAAAGTTGAGACTCCAAGACAACAAGAAAGGTTCGACAATATGGAACCTAGCCTCAGATAACAAAAATTTGATCAGAAACCATAGTTTTTGGGAAATCAGAGGAGGTGACAAAGCCAATTTCTGGGAAGAAGCGTGGCAACAGAGAGAAAAACTAATAAGTAAGCCTAAGCTTGAAGAAGTCCACCAATATACCAACATCCATGGGGAAAAAATAGTTAAAAACTTCTGGAGCATAGAACCTGGAGAATACTGGAGAAAGTGGAAACAAAAACAGGACTGGCCAGATGCACCAAAAACACCCCAGTGGAAGTTATATGAAAATGAAATGGCAACCCGGAAAATTGCAAAAGCAGAAGGGCTAGACATACTAAGTTGGGGTTACAGGATTAAAGGGATGTTCACAATTAAAGAGGGTTATCAACTACAAGCAGAACATCTCAGACATCAAGAGACAAATATCTAGGAAAGAATATGGCAAGAAAAGATATGGCCAAAGGTTGCCTTCTTCATGTGGATCCTTCTCCACAGGCGCACACTTACATGGGATCAACTGCAAAAAAAAGGGCTACAAGGACCCTCGATATGCAACTTATGTAAAGAACAAGCAGAAACAATGGAGCACATGACCAATACATGCAGATATAGTGATAACCTGTGGAAAAAACATAATCAACTCTTCAGAGATAGTGATAGGAATCCAAACAACATGAAGACAACTATAGATAATTGGCGGAAAAAGCCTTACCAAAACACAATCCTGAACTGAGCCTGGAGAATTTTGTTAGGGTTCGTCCTGTGGGAAATATGGAAGGAAATAAATAACCTGATCTTCAAAGAAGAAAGAAGAACTGAAGCAGAAAAATGGAATCAGATAATCCAGAACATAAGAGAGACAATACTGGCAGAGAAATGGTATGAGGAGGATTGGAAAAGCAATCCATAGGAAGAAAGAATAATGAAAGGCCTGAACTTGAAACCTAGTATGCTAAACACATCCTCGTGGAAGCACCATACCCCCAATGGAGAGTCTGCAAATTGCTATAAATGGCCTCAAAAAGAATTTATCAAACTTAATTTTGAAGGAGCTGCAAAAGGGAACCCTGGTGCGGTGGGGACAAGAGGATTATTCAGAGATAACAAGGGGAAAACTCTCAGAGTTTACGCTATGGACTGCGGAAATGCGACCAACAATGAAGCATAGCTTCATGCTCTGAAAAGGGGAATGGAAATTGTGATAAGAGAATGATTCCAAATACTGCAAGTAGAAGGAGACTTGAAAATGGCGATAGAAATGGTGAAGAAGCTACAACAAGGAACGCAGTGGGAAAGAATCAACCAAAGCTGGAGGACTGCATGGCTGGTCCAAGAGATCAACAAGCTAATTCGATAGATAGGATACATTATCCCAACACATGTCCGAAGGATGGGCAACGTGGCAGCAAACAATCTCGCAAAATTGGGATGCGGCCAGGTAGGCAGAAACCTAGATATAAAAGCAGAAGAGTTATTACAAATGGAGGAAATGAAGAAACTAGTGGAAATACTAGAAAAAGACAAGGAGCACGAGGAGAACCCCCGATCAGGGTGTGGCAAAGAAGAGGAGGTGGGCTAGCAGTGATGGGAAGTGGAGATGTCAGATATCATCCACACGAGCGCAAGGATAGAGATCTCTTCGGGATGTGGAGGAAGAGGACAACAAGAAGGGCAGGTGGAAGGACAAGGTAGGGAGGGAGAAAGCCCCAAGAGGAGGCAGGTGGAGCTAAGAAGGGTAGGAAGAGAGGAAGGCATGGGAGCCAGCGGGAGAGCAGGCAGAATGATGCCAGCAAGTGGCAGGATAATGGAGAAGGACTCATGGTAGGAGTAGCTAGATGCACGAGGGAGTTAATGAGAGTCAGAGTGGGAAGGGATGGAGGGCCATCATTCCTAGGTGAAGGAATGAGGAAAAGGGCGGCGAGTAAATTTGAAGGACAAGTGGTAGGTACGTTGAAAGGCAGCAGGGAAAGGGAGGTAAAACAAAAGGGTAGAGAGATAGATGTTAGTTGCATGCAGAATGTGAGAGCGAGAGTAGGAGCAGAGAAAGGTGGTGGATTCAGGACGAAGACACAGATTGGGGGAAGTAGTTGCACCAACTCTGGTCAACGGTATGTTTTTCTCCATTTCCTAAACCACAAAATTATAGTTATGTCAAATTCAATAGTCTTTGGGAAAAAGACCGGGAAAGGTCTGGACTCTGAAAGAGTTGAAACCAGGATCTCCTAGAACACCACCAGGGTCGAGAGTGAGGACGAAAAGGTGAGAGAAGCAAGAATCAAAATTCTGGCCCTGAAGAAGGCATATAGAGAAAAGGAGGGAGGTCAGGGAGAGAAGAACGAACCTGGCAAGGGAGAAGGTCTGAGGAATTCCACTCCGGCCAGGTGGCTCCTGAGGCTCGGAAGAGATTTCGTAGGTAACTGGAATAGGGAGGAATCCATCATGGAGACCTCAGGAGATAAGACAAGGGATAGTGTAGCCTCTGAGAAACCTACCTGGAATTTCCTGAGTAAAACTGAGAGGAAAACCAGAGGTTCAATTAGAGTAAAGAATGTAGAGAGGAGCGAGAATGGAATGAAATTACCTTGTGCAGCCCAGAACAGGAACATGGTCCTCCCCTATAGTTCTCCCGGTAGAATTTCTATGGTAAAAATACCTCGCGTTGTCCAGAACAGGGACATAGTCCCCCCTAGTGGCCTCCCTGATAGGTTTTCTATGGCAAACCTTCTGTGCGAAGGCTGATAGGGAGAGACTAACCTGAGAAAAGAAGAATTGAGGGGCAACAAAGAGAAAACCCAAGAGATGGCAGGGGGAAAGCTGAGGGGAATGATAAGAAAACTTAGGCCGTCAGGTCTTGAGAGAGATACCAAGCATGGCTCAACTAAATGTAAGATAGATTGGGTGTTATACCAACAGAATGCTGATACTTCTCATGCTAGTGTTTTAGGTTTAATCATAATTTGCATCCATTACAGTGTGAAGGCAAGCAAGAACACAAAGGAAAGCGAACTGGGAGAAGGAAACAACAACTGCGACAATGCAAGAATGGGAAGAGATGGAAAATAAGTGACTAAGAAGAGAAATAGAGGTACAGGTAGAAAGACAGCCGGGGGATGGGAAGCTCTAGCAGAGAACAACGCAAGAGAGGGAGAAAGACAGGACGAGAGCATATGAAGACCCTCATTGATGCATACATGGTAGGGAACCCACCTAAGGTCAAAGCCCAAATAGCGGGTTGGGAGCGAGAATTAAATGACAATATTACCAACTAAGATATTCCCATGGAATAATGGGAAGACATGGTTCAAGACTTGGGAAACACCCGCAGCCGGCACACCCTCTTCAGACAAATGATCCAGCAATACTGGGTCATGAAGAATGTTGTGGCCTGGGCCATGACTCTCAACAAAGAACATGCAGAAAACAAAGGTCAGGAGGCACATGAGGACACCAAAGGGAAAGATCCCATCAGAGCAGAGCTTCTCAGGGAGATAGCAACAATTCAGATACAAACATATCAAAACAACCTGGCACTAGGAAGGATTGAACAAAGTCTGCAGGATATGAGGAGAAGTGAGATGCCAGGATCCAGTGCTAAAGCCCCAGCCGCCGTGGATTCCTCAGACGAGGAGTAAAACAACGATCCAGATATATTTTTTTATGTTTTATGGTGATTAGCTTTTATTTTCCAATGTTGATTTTCAGTATAGATAAAATAGGCAATGCTGTTAGGTTGATGGAGAAAGACTTATACAAATTTTGGATAGCTTTTAATGCTGACAGGTGGCCAACTTGGTTTCCTACGGGTAGGTTGAGGCTACCTGGAACAAATGGAAAAACTTGATTTTGGCCAGTTAATATAAATAGCGAAAGTAATACCAAGTTTACAAAAAAAAAATGTAGAGGAAATCACCATGTCACTATCTAGTCACTGCCATATGTCATCCTAAGTGTCATCCATTACTAACAATAGACTTAATAAAAATAGAAAATTACTAAAATAGCTGAAGATACTAAATGGAAAGAAAGGTCTAGTAATGAATGAAAAGTGGTCATATGTGCCCCTAGCGATGTATGGAATATGATTAAATGATTGCCGAAGTGAGGTCTTGATGAAATCCTCAGTGTAAAGTACCTCAACACCCGCTCGAAGTATAATCACATAGTATGTTAGCGAATGAGTCCCAATAATTTTTAGCCATGTTTGGTACTCATGTACAAAATCTATATAAAACATTCAATGAGTCCCACTAATTTGTAGCCATGTTAGGTACTCATGAAACAACCTATGCAATACACAATATGAAAAAGGTGAGGTAAAGAGGGAAAACCCAGTGGGAAGAAGATCATGGCTAAAAATACAATGCACACAATGTCAAATATGTAATTATTGTGATAAGGGATGGTGTTTTTGATAAACCCCAACACAAATTTTCCCTTGTATCCACCCTATACCATGATATACGAATCCTTTTTCTGTTGGTTGAACATGTACTTGCTAACAATAATAGTGAGATTTTGTGGAGTACCAAAAAACTAAGAACTAGTTCTCTGTGACTTGGCAGTTTCTCCCACTAGCTCATCGACTATTTGTAAAGTATGATGTGCCCTTTGTATCTTGTGATATAGAAATGAAATGTGTTTCTTAGGGAATTCTAAATTAAATACTAAATATGATAAACATTCTAGTATGAAGAGTATGAAAAATCATCTTGAAGATCTCTCTTAGAAAGAGGTGTCAAAGAAGTTGTTGTAGTAGGACTAGTGCAAGGTACCAAATCAGAATAATTTGATGTCTCCAATGATTAGAGAAAATTGAGTCTAAAATATTTCTATTAGATAATGAAGTAATAAAAGTTAAAAAATGACCCATACCTTGATACTTTGGTGGCTTGTCTCTAGTCTTCTTCTTGACATTGTCTAGGATGAGGTCATCTAGCTTATGCTGCTAAAATACTTTGGCCATAAGATCATTTTTCTTCACCATACAAGAAATCTACAAATGAAATCATGTATTTTAGTAGTTTCACTTTTTTCTCTCCTTCTTAGATTTTCTTCCCTTGGGGATCATACTCTCCTTACTCGATGATCTGAATTGGATCCTTAAACTCTCTTAAAGCTACCCGAACTCTGTAAAAGCTCATACCAAAGTTTAAAGTCTTGTGGATGTCGAAGCCTATCAGAAATAACCTCTGTACAATGACAGTTTGTAGCTAGCACGGAACAACGAGGACCTTGGTCGAAGTGTGCTGACCAAGGCCCATGGAGATCGCGCAGTGGCGCAAACTGGCAAATGGGAAATCCAGATCAGAAAATGAAGGCTGTTTCTGATGCGCGATCACTGGGCAAAACCCCTTGAGAAGGAAAAGCCTCGAGTGCACGGTCACAAGGGAAGCCAAAAAACCATGGGAAAAGCGCTAAAATAGGAGGCGGGTCCCACGATCCAAAACCGGCGGAATATCGGAGGCATTTCGGGCAGTAAGCGGGTTTTTCAGAAGACCCAACGATTCCATACATTGATTGAAGCGTGTCTGGCAGATGAGAGAGAAAACTGCTCTCATCGCAGGCTAACGTTAAAGCAAGTCATCCGCGTGATAAGAGCGATAACCGTAGGATTTGGAGGCTCCAGATCTAATGGCGGAGATTGCGCCCGATCGATGATCGGATTTGACAGGGAAAAATAAGCCACAATGCATAAAAGTTTGAAGTTTGATTTGACTGCTGAGTTGGCAGATGAATCATGTCACAGAGTAACCGAAATAATGGACTGTCGAGGACGAGCTAGTGCATAGTTCATGAAGGGAAAAGTGGCCACCTCCCTGTGAAACGTTACACAATGGCGATAACATAGAAGTAGGGAATTCCAAGTGGACAGAGGCAGGCGATCCAAAGAGACGGAAGAGGAAGCAAATAGTCATTGGACAGGTTGGCTTTAAGCCACGAACAGACAGAGAGTAAAAAGGTAGGGGAAAAAAGAGAGTAGCCTAGGAAGCAGTAAGCAGACCTGGAAGTAGAGAAACTAGCGCCGAGCTCATTGTAATAGGCAGAGCCACCAGAAGTTGGAGGCAGAGCCGCAAAGCCAGAGAGCTCAATTGACAGCAGCATATTGTTGTTGAACTTTCTTGGAGGTTGAGCGACTCATAGAGACATGCAAAGGCCGAGAGAAAGAGCTTAGAGAAGCGAGAGCAGAGAGCCGCGAGCCACAGCTAGAGCCAAGAGCCAGAGCGAGTGCCAGAAGCGAGAGCTGAGAGCCAGAACCAAAGCCCGCGCCAGAGAGCCAGAGCCAGAGTTAGAGCCAAGAGCCAGAGCAAGAGCCAGAGCCAGAGCTAGAAATCTGAAGAGCTCCAAGAGCCAAGGGATAAGATGGTGTCCTGAGCCCATTTTTCCTGTGTAAAACATTGGAGTTGAGTGTGGAACTTGTAAAATAACTGTTGCCATAATCCCAGGGAGCCTAGTCGAGTTGACTAGAGCTCAAGGAGACGTAGCCCAAGATATCAGGGTGAACTCCATATTATATTGTTGTCTTATGTGTTTGTTTTTTTTACTGCTGCTTTAACTACTGTTATATCCATTTATATATCAGTTTAAGCACATTCCCATATCAGCATAAACAATAGACTTTAAAGTAAATAATCAGCTGAAAACAAATACAAGCATACACCTTATTTTCAAGCATTTCTTAATTCTGCATTGGTTAATCATTAAGACTTGGGAAAATTTAAAGTTTTGGAAGTGGGAGAGGTTCTTGTAAGTTAGACAAGAATCCTGAGAGCCCCATTTTCAGATCAAGTGGTATCAGAGCTTAAGATTGATTAACCCCACCTTCAAAGAAGGTTGTATCAGAATTCTTGATTGAGAGGGCAAAGAAGGAAGAAGGGTTGAAGGCATTCTTCTTATCCCCAAAAGACCTCAAAGCAACCCTTGAAGCGCAAGAGGTTTGTTGCAAAAGGTTGCTTGAGTAAGCTCTTTACTAATCTTGTTTGAAGTTCTTTTGTTCATTGGCATAATGACAACTTCTACAAGTGAGTTCTCAAATTCTTCTTGCTCTCGAAGTTCCTTTAATGGAGACATGAAGCAAGACTTGTCCGCCATGATGGATATGGTGAGAGAAATGTATGAGGATGGAAGGAAGAGCAACATACTTAGAGAGCAGTTGAATTCTGTGGAGGAAGAGAAGCAGATGCTTTCTGACAAATTGCAGGAAATGGAGAGGCAACTTCATATTGCAAATATGAACCTGAAAAGGATGCATGAGTTGGAATCACAACTCTTTGTTGCAAAAGAAGCCTTGGCCAAGTATTCAAATTATTCTAAGAATGCTTATATTGGTTCTTTTGAAAAACATACTAGAGGCATAGGTTCCAAGCTAATGTCCAAGATGGGCTATGAAGGAAAAGGATTGGGCAAACATGCACAAGGTATTGTTGAGCCAATAATGGTTGAGGAAAGGCATAAGTATTTGGGTCTTGGTTATGGACAGTCTTATGGAGAGAGTTCCAAAGCTGCCATGAAGGCCATTGAAACAGTTCTAAAAAGGAGTTTCATTGCAGGTCCTCTACCTCAGAAGTGTGAGGATTGTATTCAGGAGGAATGTAATAGCTCGAAACATCATTCGCATGATGCAGGTGTTCAAAAGCACATACTTGAACCAGAGAGTTGTGGAAACTCTGACAGCCTTGAAGAAAGTGATGGTGTTCCAAAGGGAGCCACTTCTTCATTTGCTTCACCTCCTCATGAAGGCAATAAAGGTGAAAGAGGCAGGTATAAATCTAGTTCTAAACACATTCCTTTTGATTTTGTAAAACATTGAAAAAGAATTGCATGTTCCTTTTGTGGTTTGGATAACCATTATGTTTCTAGATGTTGGAAGAGGATGGCCACATATAGGAAACTTTTGAAGGAAAATAAGCAAGCAGCTAAAGGTCCACAGGACAAGGCAAATCATGCTGTCAAAAGGATGCACGTGTGTTGCACTTACTTCCATAAGCAAGGGCATCTTGCTGAAAGGTGTTGGACTCTAAATCCAGCACTGCTTCAACCAAAGATGAAGGAGAAGGTGGAAAAAGAAAATGGCAGGGATGGAAATAAAGATTCCATGATTGATGTGGTTCAGGATGATTCATATATTTATGCTGATGTGCAAAAAAAGGAGGGAACTTTGAAATGGATTGGTAAGAAATGGTTAGAATTCTTATCCAATTAAGACTGCATGTCCTTTGATGCATCTGTTTGCATTTCTTTGTGGAATAAATGCAAGTTGCAGGATCTTACCAAAATGGTAAATAGAAAGAAGTTGAGTAGGAAACTCACTTTATTGCTGCAACAATATGTTCATTTCAGCTTCGAAATTATAGTGTACTTAAGTGAAAGTTGAAAGATGGAATGCATGCATGAGCATGAGATGCATGTAATGTTGGCTTGGGAGAACTTAACTTGGTCTCCAAAATGGAGATAATGGAAAAGAGTCCTAAAGGTCTTCTTCTACATGCTTGACCTGAAGGGTCATTTGTTTTAAAAGCATGTTTTATTGGCTCGTTATCTAGTCAATCATTTGTATGCAGATATAAGACATGGAAGGGTTCACAAGATGTGAAATCTGTTTGCTTTTTGAAGCAGGAGTTAGCCCATGCAGTTATTGCCTGTATGCCTGCTGTTGTTAACAGTTGTTGTTGGCATCTTTTTAAACAGGTACAAATGAAAGTTTTGTGGAGAATATGTACTTCACATTTGTTTGAGCCATCTTGGATCAAGGATTAAGGCAAAGAAGTTCAAACTACCTTCTGTAAAATTCACAGCAGAAGTTCTGCATGAAGTCAAGGAGGAAAACAGTTCTTCCCGAGACGACCAACCCATCCAAGAAGGGAAGTGGTTAGATATTTTTGTGAAGGCAAGTGTAGGGAGGCTGAAAGAAGAGGATGTTGTTACTCTCATTTACTGCACATATCAATATATCAGTCTTTTGGTGGACCAAAAGTTCCTTTAGTGGGAAGGCGTGATCTGAATTGGATCCTTAAACTCTCTTAAAGCTACCCGAAGTTTAAAGTCTTGTGGATGTCGAAGCCTATCAGAAATTACCTCTGAACAATGACAGTTTGTAGCCAGCACGAAAAAACGAGGACCTCGATTGAAGCGCGCTGACCGAGGACCATGGAGACTGCGCAGTGGCACAAATTGGCAAATGGGAAATCCAGATCAGAAAACGGAGGCAGTTTCTGATGCATGATTCTAATCGCGCATCGTTGGGAAAAACCCCTGGAGAAAAAAAGCCCCGAGAGCATGGTCACAACGGAAGCCATAAAACTATGGGAAAAGCACTAAAACCGAAGGCGGGTCCCGCGCTCCAAAACCAGCAGAATATCGGAGGCATTTCGGGTGGTAAGAGGGTTTGTCAAAGGACCCAACGATTCCATACATTGATTGATGCATGTCCGGAGAATGAGAGAGAAAACCGCTCTCATCGCAGGCTAACATTCGAGCAAGTCATCTGCGCGAGAAGAGTGATAACCGTAGGATTTGGAGGCTCCAGATCTAACAACGGAGATTGCGCCCGATGGATGATCGGATTTGACAGGGAAAATAAGCCACAACGCATAAAAGTTTGAAGTCTGATTTGATCGCTGAGCTGGAGGATGAATCATGTCATAGAGTAACCGAAATAACAGATCGTTGAGGAAGAGCTGGCACACAGTTCGTGAAGGGACAAGTGGCCACCTCCCTGTGAAACATTTCATAGTGGTGATGACGCAGAAGCAGGGAATTCCAAGCGGACAGAGGTAGGTGATCCGAAGAGACAGAAGAGGAAGTGAACAATCATGAGACAGGTTGGCTTTAAGCCACGAACAGACAGAGAGTAAAAAGGCGGGGGGAAAAAAAGAGAGTAGCCTAGGAAGCAGTAAGCAGACCTGGAAGTAGAGAAACCAGAGCCGAGCTCATTGTAATAGGCAGAGCCACCAGAGGTTGGAGGCAGAGCCGCAAAGCCAGAGAGCTCAATTGACAACAGCATATTGTTGTTGAAGTTGCTTGGAGGTCGAGCGACTCATAGAGGCATGCAAAGGCCGAGAGAAAGAGCTTAGAGAAGCCAGAGCAGAGAGTTGTGAGCCATAGCCAGAGCCAAGAGCCAGAGCAAGTGCTAGAAGCAAGAGCTGAGAGCCAGAACCAGAGCTTGTACGAGAGAGCTAGAGCTAGAGTCAGAGCCAAGAGCCAGAGAAAGAGCTAGAGCCAGAGCCAAGAGCCAGAGCTAGAAAGCTGAAGAGCTCCAAGAGCCAAGGGATAAGATGGTGTTCTGAGCCCAATGTTCCTGTGTAAAACATTGGAGTTGAGTTTGGAACTTGTAAAAGAACTGTTTCCATAATCCCAGGGAGCCTAGTTGAGTTGACTAGAGCTCAAGGAGACGTAGCCCAAGATATCAAGGTGAACTCCATATTATATTGTTGTCTTATGTGTTTGTTTTTTTTACTGCTACTTTAACTACTGTTATATGCATTTATATATCAGTTTAAGCACATTCCCATATCAGCACAAACAACAGATTTTAAAGTAAATAATCAGCTAAAAACAAATACAAGCATACACCTTATTTTCAAGCGTATATTAATTCCCCATTGGTTAATCATTAAGACTTGGGAAAATTTAAAGTTTTGGAAGTGGGAGAGGTTCTTGTAAGTTAGACAAGAATCCTGAGAGCCCCATTTTCAGATCACTCGATTAGATTATTTCTCCATGTATCTGATCAAGATCCCTTGTTTTCTACTTCTCTTTCTTGTTATCATCCTTCATTGTAAACGCCTAGGGTTTGGAATGCTTAAGAGCCCCAATGTATATAATATTAGACTGCGCAGTTATCAAGGACTCAATAAAATAACCTAAACATGGAATATTCCATTTTTTACCCATGGAGATTTTAGAAGTATGGAAAGAAGAGATAGAAACAACAAATTAAGGACCTAGATTAAAAAGTATAGAAAGGAAAAATTGTTCCTCCTTCATATTTATCCCACAAGATTTTACCTATGTCTTAAGATTCTTGAATCCTTAGAAGAATTCCTACAGGGAATCAAAATGGTTGGGATCTATATAAATCATATCAATCTCTTGTTGATATCCTCTCAGCTCATCTTTCTGGCCAAACAATTTGTCCAATTTGGTCCAAAGCTTGCGAGGAATTTTACAACCTTGCTAGGAACTTGTAGAAATTAATAAAATTTTTCTACTACAGATGTATTCAAATTGAAAACAAGAGATTACAAATTTCCTCTACTAATGGAAATCATAATTTAGAAACACATGTAATGACATGCAACCATTAAAACACCACAAGAACACAATGATTTACAGGGGTACCCAACTGGGGAAAACACCTTCGCTTCTTTTCATTAATCATATGAGAGTGAGAAACTATTACAATGTCTTGCTTTGATCCTGAAGCAAAACCTTCACTGTAAACCTTTTCTCTTGCTAACTATACTTCTCTGGTAAACACTTATCCAATTCAAGACCCCAACTTTCTCTTATTTCCTTTCGCAATCCTCGATGAAATTAGCTCCTAAAAGATCGTAATTTTCTCCTATTTTCTTGAACAATTCCCAAGGAATGCTTCACCTTCTTAACTACCAAGTCTGCACACTCAACTAGTATATAATTGAAAATTACAATGTGCCTTTTCCTCCACTCCAGCTAGGCAATTCGAATTTTCATGCATGTATGGGCTATTTTTAGTTGATTGATTTGTTTAACTGAGAGATCCTTGAGTCAACAACAATTTTACTACTCAGTTGACCTTCAATTGACTCAACTGAGTACTCGAGCTCAATTAATTGAGTCAAACTGAAAATAATTGAAATAGATTGCTAAATTTTAGCAATCACTTCATGCACTACTCTACTTCTAGCCTCTAACTCAAATTTATTAAGTGAACTAGTAGACAAAAGCCATGTCACACAAGTTATTTGCAATCCAAGTGATCTTGTTGATGTGGGAAATCGAATTACTAAATTTGACTAAGGCACAAGTCAAATTTAGCCTTTCTTTCTAAATTTTTAACACTCCCACTTATCAAGAAAGGGATTTTGCACTACCCCTATCCTGCACCTATGGAATTCAAATTTTCCTCTTGAAAATGCCTTTGTCAAGATATCTACATCATGCTCTGTAGTTGGAATGTACTATAGCATCATCATTCTCCTTTGCACTCAATCCTGCAAGTGATGGTACCTGATATCAATGTGCTTGGACTTGTTATGAAATATTAGATTCTCAGAAAGTTTGATACAACTCTTCTTATCACAATGAATCACTATCGAATGCATCTCCTGACTGAAAATACCCACAAGTATTTTCCTTATCCATATGGCCTCACATGTTTCTTGAATTTCAGCCATGTATTCAACCTTTGCTGAGGTGAGTGCCACAAACCTTTGTTTCCTACTATACCTAGAAATAACTGCAGACCCAACACTGAAGATAGCACTTGAAGTAATTTTCTTGCCTAATGAACTCCCTAACGAATCTGCATAACAGAAACCTTGGAGCTTCACTGCCTCTGACCTTCTGTAGCATAATCCATACTCGATTGAGCCTATGCGGTACCTCATTGCATGTTTTGCTGCCTTCCAATATAACTTGGTAGGATTCACCATGGCTTGACTCAACTGATTAACTGTATAACATATGTCGGGCCTTGTGTTCACTAGATACATCAAGGATCCCACAAGATGTCTGTAGATGGTGGCATCTATTTCCTCTCTTGAAGAAGAACTCCCTCGAGTTTGTAGCTAGAGGTGTTTCCATAGGCTTGCAGTTCTTCATGTGAAATATTTGAAGTATTTCAGAGGCATACTTCCCCTGACTCACAAAAAACTCACCATCACCTTGCCATACTTCCAGCCCAATGAAGTAATGCATGAAGCCCATGTCTTTCATCTCCAATTATCTTGCAAATTCCTCCTTGGAAGAGAGGATCAACTGCTCATCCCCTCTAAGTATCAAGTCATTAACATACAAAACCAAGACAAGAAAATTTCCATCTACCACAATATGATAGAGATTGGCATCTGCTTCACTTTTGGCGAAGCCCAATCCACTGAGATATGTGTCAATCTGAGTGTACCATGATTAGGGCACCTGTTTGAGACCATACAAGGCTTTCCTAAGTCTAGATATGCGTGTCTCCCTGTCATATGTCTCAAACCCCTCTGGATGCTCTATGAAAATTTCTTCCTCAACAACACCATTGAGAAAGGCGGTCTTCACATCCATCTGATGGATCTTCCACCCCATCTGCACAATAATTCTAGAATGGTTTTGATGGAGGAATATGTTGCCACCAGGGAAAATGTTTCCTCATAGTCCACTCCCTATACCTGAGAGAAGCCTTTGTTCGTAAATTTGGCCTTGTACTTCTCGATGCTCCCATTAGTTGCATGCTTCATTTTTAGATCCATGTGGAACCAACTACTAACTTGTTCTATGGTCTTGGCACCACCTCCCATACATTGTTCTTCATGATGGAGTCATACTCCTCCATCATGGCATCAACCCACACTGGTTGAGAAATTTCTTCCTCAAATGAAGAAGGCTTTGTCTCAATGAATTTTTTCATGAGAGCCATATACCCAGTGTATCTGTCTGGTGACCTCCTCTTCCTACACTGAGATGAAAGAGCTCCCACATGCTCATGTGCATCCTGCACCAATATGTCAGCTTCTTTGGTTCTCTTCCTCCCCTCTCTGCAAGATTTTGGTTGAGTGGGTGCCTCCACTCTGCCTCCTATCTGCTCCTCTGAATGTGGCTATTCCACAACATCCTAAAGCTTTGTCTGAGGCTCCTCCTTTGGAACTAACAACTACTCCTTCGGTGGGATACTCAATTATCACTCTAGAGAGCATCTTATAGCCTTCTCCTCATCAAATTCGACATCTCTCCTTACTATTGTTACTCTGAGTGAGGGAAAATACACCCTATAGTTATGTGGTGTCTCTATGTATCCTACAAAGTCTCCCATCTCAACTGTAGGCTCAATGTTCTTCCTGTTATCATTGGAGACTTGGCAATACAAAGTCGCTCCAAAAATCCTGAAATGAGCTGCATCTGGCTTCCTCCTAGAGAAATCTTCTTCAGGTGTCATCATGCCAAGTATTCTATGAGGGCTCCTATTTTGCAAATAAATTGCGGCATTGCATTCTTCTGCCCATAGATGTAATGGAAACCTCTAATCATGCAACATGGCTCTTGGTGCTCCCACTATACTTATGTTCTTCCTTGCAGCCACCCCATTTTGTTGTGGGTTATGGGGAGTTATCAGTTCCCTTTTAATGCCCTCTTTGGCACAAAATTCCTTGAAGGTGCTAGAAACATATTCTCCTCCATTATCACTTCTCATGGCTTTCAGTTTCTGACTAGTCTCCTTTTAAACCAATTCTTTGAATTCACCAAATTTTGAGAAAACTTCATCCTTATTCCTCATGAAGAAGATCCAACATTTACTTGAAAAGTCATAAAAAAATTACATAATACCTATGTTTTGCTTTAGAGGTTGTAGAAAATGGTCCACATACATCATAGTGGACTCGCTCCAAGATTGATCTAGCTATGCTATCTTGGCCCTGGAAGGTGGATTTGACATATTTTCCCAATGTGCATCCCTTGCAGACAATATGATGGTCAAGGGTGCATTTTGGGTGACTGGTGGTAATATGTTGCATGATCTTCAAGGCCCCATGGTGTAAGTGTCCCATGTGTCTGTGGCAGAGTTATCCAATATCTCCAATATTCACATCTCTTTCCTTGCTACTTAGTGCAACACAAGATTCCACCTCAACTTTTTAAAGATTATTCACTCGAAATATAATATGTTTAATCTTCCTGGTAGCTACATGTCTCAGAAATGATTTCCCCTTACTGAAAACAACATCATAGCCATGATCCTCCAATACAACTATAAAGATCAAGTTCTTCTTCAACCCAAGTACATACAAGACATCTTTCAGATGAATATGGGAGTCTGAATCCCTCTTAAAGGTTAAAGTTCTAATTCCTTTGGTACTGTACCACTGATCATCCCCGAGTTCTACGTGCATATGGAGATCCTTCTCCTCTAGGCTACTGAAGAATTATTTGCATCCTGTCATATGGAATGAGGCACCTGAATATAGATAGCACACACTCCCCACTACAGTGCTTACCATGCATGCAATTAGGGTGAAGTCTAATTCAAATTTTGAGGCAAGTGCTTCACCTCCTACTCCTCTTGAAGGCTTCTTGTTAGAATTCTTGTGCAAAGACATTTTTTCATAGTGCCCAAATTCATGGTAGTGAAATTTTTTATCCTTGCTCAAGTCATTCTTCTTGCCATTGTTCTGGATGGTCCCTGGATTTTTTTGGGCCTTCTTTCCCTTATCAACCAAAGAAAAATTATCTTCCTCCTCAGATTTGGATATTACTCTTTCTCCGATGTTTCGCTGAATTTCTTCATGCACTAGATCAAACTATAGTCTCTCCCAATTTGGATTTTTTTCCTTCCCTTTACAGAGTCTTGGTAGTTGTGATAGGATTTTGGAAGGCCTAGGAGAGCTAGGTTCACTAGTAATGAAGAGGGAATGTTTTCTCCAACTCTCCATGATCATCTCGACACTGAATGAATCAAGAGAGATAATATCGAATGGTTTCTCCTTTATGCATGCAAATGTTTCTGAGCTTGTCCCTTAATGCCAATTTCTTGGAATCACTACCATTTTTGAATAGCTTGGTGAGTGTCTTCCACATAGCAAAGTGAGTCTCCTTTCCATATAATTTGAGACTATGTGGTCTCTCACACCCTCCAGGATGGTCCTCCTAGCTTTTGTGGTATCCTTTTCCCACTGGGCTAATTGTTGTGCATCTGATATTGTTGGCTTTGGAATGTCAGTTTGGGTGTACTCCAACACACCATTATCATCGAGCACTACTTCCATCCTATCATTCCAGGCTATGAAATTCAAGGTTCCCTCAAGGGCATACTTCAATCTTAATCCATTGAAAGACATTTTCTCGCACGAAAGAAAAATTGCTTCACTGAATTTGCAAATTTAACTCTATAAAGGAGAATATCTATTGACTGGTTTCTAGTGTGATTTCTACTCTGATATCATGTAGAAATTAATAGAAATTTTCTACTACTGATGTATTCGAACTGAAAACAAGAGATTTCAAATTTCCTGTACTGTTTTGCAAAATGGAAATCACAATTTAGAAACACATGCAATGACATGCAACCATTAAAATTCCACAAGAACATAATGATTTATAGGGGAGCCCAACTGAGAAAAATCCCTCCGCTACTTTTCATTAATCAGATGAGAATGAGAAACTATTACAATGTCTTTCTTCGATCCTGAAGCATAACCTGCACTGTAAACCTATTCTCTTGTTGACTGCCCTGCTCTGGCCAACACTTAGCAAATTCAAGGCTACAACTTGCTCCTATTTCCTTAGGAAATCCTGGAGGAAATTAGCTCCTAAAATATAGGAATTTTGTCCTATTTTCTTGCCAATTCCCAAGGAATTATTCACTTTCTTAACTGCCAAGCCTGTACACTCAACTATTATACAATTAATAATTACAATGTTCCTTTCCTCCACTCCATCTAGGTAATTCAGATTCCATGCATGTCTGGGTTATTTTTAGGTGATTGTCTAGTTTAACTTAGAGATCACTAAGTTAATAATAGTTCTACTACTCAACTGACCTTCAAATGAGTCAACTAGGTACTTGAGCGCAGTTAAATTAGTCAAACTGAAAAATAACTGAACTCGATTGCTAAATTTTAGCAATCACTTAATGCACAACTCTACTTATAACCTATATCTCTAATTTACTGAGTGAATTTGTAGAAAAAAATGATGTCACACAAGTTAACCACAATCCAAGTCATCCTGCTGATGTGGAAAATCGAATTACTAAATTTGACTAAGGCACAAGTCAAATTTAGTCTTTCTTTCTACATTTCTAACAACACTCAGTTAACTTGTTAGCAATCCTAGAATATTTAGCAAGTCAAAAATGAAGTGGTAGACCCTAACTTATAAAAATATCTAATGATAGGATTAGCTGAAAGTTACAAGAGAAAATTATTCCTTGGAATTGAAGTGTAAACTCTCTCATGCAACTCCTAACTTAGATATAGCTAGAAACCTCCAAAAATAAAATTGAAAGTTAAAGGATAAGGTTGGTAGGTGAGTGGATTATGTTGTGGATAAAGTAGTCTCCTAAAATAAGAAAGGTAATTTGTATAATGTTCATAGTTATGAAATAATGTAGAGGAAATCACCATGTCAGTATCCATTCACTGCCATATGTCATCCTAAGTGTCACCCATTACTAACAATAGACTTAATAAAAATAGAGAATGACTAAAATAGCTGAAGATACTAAATTGAAAGAAAGGTCTAGTAATGAATGAAAAGTTGTCATATGTGCCCATAGCGATGTATGGAATATGATTAAATTATTTCCGAAGTGAGGTCTTGATGAACTCCTCAGTGTAAAGTACCTCAACACCCGCTCGAAGCATAATAACGTAGTATGTTAGTGAATGAGTCCCAATAATTTTTAGCCATGTTTGGTACTCATGTACAAAATCTATATAAAACATTCAATGAGTCCCATTAATTTGTAGCCATGTTAGGTACTCATGAAACAACTTATGCAAGACACAATATGAAAAAGGTGAGGTAAAGAGGGAAAACCCAGTGGGAAGAATATCATGGCTAAAATTACAATGCACACAATGTCAAATATGTAATTATTGTGATAAGGGATGGTGTTGTTGATCAACCCCAACATAAATATTCCCTTGTATCCACCCTATACCATGATATGAGAATCCTTTTTCTGTTGGTTGAACCTGTATTTGCTAACAATAATAGTGAGATTTTGTGGAGTACTAAAAAACTAAGAACAAGTTCTCTATGACTTGGCAGTTTCTCCCACTAGCTCATCGGTTATCTGTAAAGTATGATGTGCCCTTTGTAGCTTGTGATATAGAAATGCAATTTGTTTCTTAAGGAATTATAAATCAAATACTAAAATATGATAAACATTCTAGTATGAAGAGTATGAAAAATCATCTTGAAGATATCTTTCAGAAAGAGGTGTCAAAGAAGTTGTTGTAGTAGGACTAGTGCAAGTTACCAAATCATAATAATTTGATGTGTCCAATGATTAGAGAAACTTGAGTCCAAAATATTTCTATTAGATGATGAAGTAATAACATTAAAAAAATGACCCATAACTTGATACTTTGGTGGTTTTTCTCTAGTCTTCTTCTTGACATTGTCCAGGATGTGGTCCTCTAGATTATGCTGTTGAAATAATTTGGCCATAAGATAATTTTTCTTCACCATACAGGAACTTTGCAAATGAAATCATTTCATTTAAGTAGTTTCACTTTGTTCTCTCCTTCTTAGATTTTCCTCCCTTGGGGATCGTACTCTCCTTACTGGATTAGAATCTTTCTCCATGTATGTGATCAAGATCCCTTGTTTTATACTTCTCTTTCTTGTTATCATCCTTCAATGTAAACGCATAGGGTTTGGAATGCTTAAGAGCCCCAATGTATATAATATTAGACTGCTCATTTATCAAGGACTTAATAAAATCATATAAACATGGAATAATCCATTTTTAACCCATGAAGAGTTTAGAATTATGGAAAGAAGAGACAGAAACAACAAATTAAGGACCTAGATTAAAAAGTATAGAAAGGATACATTGATCCTCCTTCATATTTATCCCACAAGATTTTACCTATGTCTTAAGATTCTTAAATCCTTAGAAGAATTCCTACAAGGAATCAAAATGGTTGGGATATATATAAATCATATTAATCTCCTGCTGACATCCTCTCAACTCATCTTTCTTGCCAAACAATCTATCTAGTTTGGTCCAAACCTTGCGAGGAACTTGTAGAAATTAATAGAAATTTTCTACTACTGATCTATTCAAACTGAAAACAAGAGATTAAAAATTTCCTCTACTATTTCGTGGAATGGAAATCATAATTTAGAAACACATGTAATGACATGCAACCATTAAAACACCACAAGAGCGCAATGATTTACAGGGGAACCCAACTAGGGAAAACACCTTCGCTTCTTTTCATTAATCAGATGAGAGTGAGAAACTATTACAATGTCTTGCTTCAATCCTGAAGCACAACCTACAATGTAAACATGTTCTCCTACTAATTGTACTTCTTTGGTAAACACTTACCCAATTTAAGGCCCCAACTTGCTCCTATTTCCTTGCGCAATCCTCGAGGAAATTAGCTCCTAAAAGATGCGAATTTCTCCTATTTTCTTGAACAAAGGAATGATTCACCTGCTTAACTGCCAAGCCTGCACACTAAACTAATATAAAATTGATAATTACAATGTGCCTTTTCCTCCACTCCAGCTAGGCAATTCGAATTGCATGCATGTCTAGGCCATTTTTAGTTGATTGACTGGTTTAACTGAGAGATCCTTAAGTTAACAACAATTTTACTACTCAACTGACCTTCAACTGACTCAACTGAGTACTTGAGCTCAATTAACTGAGTAAAACTGAAAATAACTTAAATAAATTGCTAAATTTTAGCAATCACTTCATGCACTAATTTACTTCTAGCCTCTAACTCAAATTTATTAAGTGCATGTCACACAAGTTAGCTGCAATCCAAGTCATCTTGCTGATGTGGGAAATCGAATTACTAAATTTGACTAAGGCACAAGTCAAATTTAGCCTTTGTTTCTACATTTCTAACACTCCCTCTTATCAAGAAAGGGATTTTTCACTACCCCTATCCTGCACCTATGGAATTCAAATTTGCCTCTTGAAAATGCCTTTGTCAAGATATCTGCATCCTGCTTCTTAGTTGGAATGTACTATAGCACCATAATTCTCCTTTGCAGTCAATCCTACAAGTGATGATACCTGATATCAATGTGCTTGGACATGTCATGAAATATTCGATTCTCAAAAAGTTTGATACAACTCTGATTATCGAAATGAATCACTATCGAATGAATCTCCTAACTAAAAATACCCACAAGTATTTTCCTCATCCATATGGCCTCACATGTTTCTTGAATTGCAACCATATATTCAACCTTTACTGAGCTGAGCGCTGTTAGCCTCCTGTTGCAACAGGTGTTCATATTTCATGATTGACATTTTTTACATGCCAAATATGTCATCTTTCATGCTGCAAGGTTCCATATTTCCAAAAGAGGCCAGAGAAGAAGCCATGAAAGGGTGCTAGTCCAAATGCCACTGCTGAATCCCAATTTTGATGACTTAACCATTTTTGAAGAATGTTCTATAAAAGGGAGGGCCAAACAGTTTAATCTTGGCCTCCCTAGGTTTCAATTTCTTGTTTTAGAATATAGAGAATGACATCTGTCCAAACAGCTTAATCTTGGCAGATTTGTAGATAGCTAGAGAATCAAAGGAGCCCAACTGTTTAATCTGGGTCCTTGGAAGAAATAAGTGTAGACTTAGATAGGAGGACAAAAAAAAAGAAAAAGAAAAATTGTAAAGCTGGGTCTGCAAGTCTAAGTGCACCCAAACCAAAAAGAAGGAAAAAATGTTAGGAAAGTAGGTTGGGTAGGTAGTTTTGAGGTTGCAGAATGATGATTTATGATCAGTTTTGTGTTTCAAAGTGTTATATATTTTCAGATCACAGTCATGATGCAGTTCCATCTGCAGGAACTCAAGTTGGACATTACTAACTTCCCCTTCTTATTCTTCCCCAAATCACTTACTAACTTCCCCGAAGAGGTCAAGATCTGCTAGATTCCTCTTAATTTCATCATTCTCCATATCAGTTGCCTTGGTGAAAATCTGCTTCACTCAAGGATTGTTCATGCCTTCCCCTATGAGTCACTTTTCCCCAAAATAGCCTAAGGTGCCTTACCTTAGCGCTTTCTTATCACTTGTCATATTAACTACTGACTGTACTATATAGCCCCCTATCTATTTCCCTTTCCCCTACTAAAACCATGTATAAAAATCCCAAAAAATATAATAATACCCCCTCCCTGGCACTATAGCCCTATTCATCTAAGTCCGGGAAAAAACAGTCCAGCTGGGGCTGTTTTTAGCCCCTCCGTGTCCTTACAGGGGTTAGTTTGACCTTTGGTCAAACTAATAACCATTTCCCCCAAGCCCCAACCCTGAAAAAACCCATTTTCCGCCTCATCCTAAGGTCTTAACCACCAAATATTCGACCCGCTCACTTAAAAAAAATAAAAAAAAAAATCCCCAAAAACCCACATTTCCTAAGTTTTAAACCCCCCGGCGGCATTGTATTAAAATTTGAATGTTCGCGCACCTGTCCCTTAACCCTCAACCGCCTCGTCCATGCCACCGGTTGTCCGATCGCCCGTGCCCTAGATCTACGGTGGGCGGTCCTCCTCATATCCCAAACAACCCGAGGGTTAGCGTTCGGGCGCTAATCGTGCATGGCTACGGGAAATGAGCCAAAATGGAAAGACCCTGATCGCGCAGCTCCCAGCAAGCCCGAAAGGCGCAGAATGACCCGTTTTTCTTTGCGAGGCATTCAGAAAGCAACAACAAACAGTTCTAAAGGAAATAGAGGACCAAATAGCGGCCCTTAAATATTGATTTGACAATTTCAGTACCATAGCACATCGAAGAAGCGACAAAGATTATCAGTGAAGATTTTTTAGGGGCTCGAAGCAGCTGAACATTGATGAGCCCCCCCAGCAAAGTAAAAAAAAGTGTTGGCGGCCATTTAAAGCTCTCAAATCACAATTAAAGCATTTAGAGACACTGAACAACAATGAAGCAGAGACCCAAGCACAGTTATTGCAGAAGCACTGCACCAAACCACCGAGGACTACACATTTACTCAGTTTTGATACGGCGGCCCTCAGCGTAGCCCAAAATATTTCCTGCATTTATTTCTGATAGGACTAGGTTAAAGTAGTCTTTTCATTCAGACCTGTTTAGGTCAAGCTGTAATAAGACCATTTTGGAGAATTTTCCCTATATATACCGCCCTCTGTATTGTTTTAAGGGTTGGTCGATTGATAATTTTTCATTAGAGACTCGCACTGTATGTCTGATACTTTTTCTTTAATCAAAGACTGCTGAAAGTTTGGAGGATGGACTGTCTGATGGGTTGTTAATGGTCTCTGGACACTGAATGATGGAATTCTTGTGCTGCAACATGAATCAATAAGTGCCTCTTACCTTTGTTATCATTTTTATGTGCTCATATTATATATGCATCACCATCTAAATAGCAGAAAGAAAGATTAGCTTAGAACTTGTTTAGCTGCACTCTATGCTCAACTTCTGATTTTTCTTTATGTTTTCTTCTGAACCGAATTGGTAATGAATATGAATTCCCTGTGGCTCATATTTACCCTAATTCACCTGTGTTGGTAGTTATCTAGGGATTCTTTACTGCCCCTAGATAGAGCTCATTCACCCTTCTCTGTTAAGCTGATTGAGAGATTCTTAATTGCCTCTCCTTCCTTAGCATTCTTTCCATCCTTTAAACCTGAAAAATTGTTCCATGTGCAGCTACCTTGCTCCTTATTCCTCTTGTGACCAAGAAAATGCACCAGCAGTCCTACTCCTTGACTCCATGCCCAATGGTTTGAGACTATCATACTATACCTGCCTCTTTACTTGAAAACATCAATCTTCCCACCAAACTTAAAACAAAACCCCCTTGAACATCAATATCTAGCCTAAAATCATCTTCAACAGAGCTAAATCAGAAAGAGAGAGCCCTCTCTGACTGCAGGTGGGCTAGAACCTACAGTCCAAAGTTGGTCTATGGTTACCTCAGCCGTATCCTTTTGCTGCTGAGCAAGAGGACAACCTGAGTGATAACAAGCGCCACAAACCTATGTTTCTTGCTATACAAGGAAATAATTGTAGACCCAACACTGAAGATAGCACTTGAAGTAATTTTCTTGTCTAATGGACTCCCTAACCAATTTGCATCAGTGAAGCCTTGGAGTTTCACTCCCTCTACCCTTTTGTACCATAATCCATACTCGATTGAACCTATGAGGTACTTAAACACATGCTTTCTTGCCTTCCAATATAACTTGGTAGAATTCACCATGGCTTGACTCAATTGATTAACTGCATATCATATGGCAGGCCTTGTGTTTACTAGATACATTAAGGATCCCACAAGATGTTTGTAGATGGTGGCATCTACTTCCTCTCCTGAAGAAGCACTCCCTTTAGTTTGTAGCTAGAGGTGTGTCGATAGGCTTGCAGTTCTTCATGTGAAATATCCGAAGTATTTCAGAGGCATACTTCCCCTGACTCACAAACAACTCACCATCACCCTGGCATACTTCCAGCCCAAGGAAGTAATGCACGAAGCCCATGTTTGTGATCTCAAATTCTCTCTCAAGGTCCTCCTTGGAAGAGAGGAACAACTGCTCATCCCCTGTAAGTATCAAGTCATCAACATACAAAACCAAGATAAGAAAATTTCCATCTACCACAATGTGATAGAGATTGGCATATGCTTCACTTTTGGTGAAGCCCAATCCACTGAGATATGTATCAATCTGAGTGTACTATGCTTAGGGCACCTGTTTGAGACCATCCAAGGCTCTCTTGATTCTACATATATGTGTCTCCCTGTCATATGTCTCAAACCCCTCTGGCTGCTTTATGTAGTTTTCTTCCTCAACAACACCATTGAGAAAGGCGGTTTTCACATCCATCTGATGGATCTTTCACCCCATCTGTGAAAATAATCATAGAATGGTTCTGATGGAGGAAAATCTTGCCACTGGTGAAAATGTTTCCTCATAGTCCACTCCCTATACCTAAGAGAAGCCTTTGTCCACAAATCTGGCCTTGTAGATCAATTGCATGCTTCATTTTTAGATCCATGTGGAACCAACTACTGACTTGTTCTCTACTCTTGGCACTACCTCCCATACATTTTTCTTCATGATAGAGTCATACTCCTCCATCATGGCATCAACCCACACTGGTTGAGATATTTCTTTCTCAAATGAAGAAGCCTTTGTCTCAATGAATTATGTCATGAGAGCCATATACCCAGTGTATCTTTCTGGTGACCTCCTCTTCCTACACTGAGATGAAAGAGCTCCCACGTGCTCTTGTGCATCCTGCACCAATCTTTCAGCTTCTATGGTTCTCTTCCTCCCCTCTCTGGAAGATTCTGGTTGAGTGGGTGCCTCCACTCTGCCTCCTATCTTCTCCTCTGCATGTGGCTACCCACAACATCCTAAAGATTTTTTTAAGGCTCCTCCTTTGGAACTAACAATTACTCCTTGTGTGGGATACTCAATTCTCACTCTAGAGAGCATCTCATAGCCTTCTCCTCATCAAATTCGACATCTCTCCTCACTATTGTTACCCTGAGTGAGGGAAAATACACCCTATAGTTATGTGGTGTCTTTTTGTATCCTACAAAGACTACCATGTCAACTGTAGGCTCAATTTTCTTCCTGTTATCCTTGGAGACTTGGCCATACAAAGTAGCTCCAAAAATCTTGAAAAGAGGTACATCTGGATTCCTCCCAGAGAACGATTCTTTGGGTGTCATCATGTGAAGTATTCTATGAGGGCTCCTGTTTTGCAAATAAATTGCGGCGTTGCATGCTTTTACCCATAGATGTAATGGCAACCCCTAATCATGCAACATGGCTCTTGGTGCTCCCACTATGCTTATGTTCTTCCTTTCAGCCACCCCATTTTGTTGTGGGTTATGGAGAGTTATCGGTTCTCTTATAATGCCCTATTTGGCACAAAAGTCCTTGAAGGTGCTATAAACATATTCTCATTTATCACTTCTCAGTGCTTTCAATTTCTGACCAATCTCCTTTTCAAACAATGCTTTCAATTAAACAAATTTTGAGAAAACTTCATCCTTCTTCTGCATGAATAAGATCCAACATTTTCTTGAAAAGTCATCAACAAAAATGACGTAATCCCTATGTTTTGCTATAGAGGCTATAGAAAATAGTCCACATACATAAGAGTGGACTCATTCCAAGATTTCTCTAGCTATGCTATCTCGATCCTGGAAGGTAGATTTGACATATTTTCCCAATGTGCATCCCTTGTAGACATCATGTTGGTCAAGGGTGCATTTTGGGAGACTGGAGGTAATTTGTTGCATGATCTTCAAGGCCCCATGGTGTAAGTGTCCCATGCATTTGTGCCAGAGTTCTCCAATATCTCGACTCTGCACTTCTCCTGCCTTGCTACTTAGTGCAACACAAGCTTCCACCTCAACTTTGTAAATATTATTCACTCGAAATCTAATCTGTTTCATCTTCCTAGTAGCTACATGTCTTAGAAAGGATTTCCCCTTACTAAAAACAACATCATAGCCACGATCCTCCAATACATCTACAAAGATCAAGTTCTTCTTCATCCCAAGTACATACAAGACATCTTTAGAATGAAGATGGGAGTTTGACTCCCTCTTAAAGGTTATAGTTCCAATTCCTTTGGTACTGTACCACCCATCATCACCGATTTCTATGTGCATATGGAGATCCCTCTCCTCTAGGCTACTAAAGAATTAATTGCATCCTCTCATATGGAATGATGCACCTTAATATAAATACCACACACTCCCCATTACAGTGCTTGTCATGCATGCAATTAGGGTGAAGTCTAATTCAAATATTGAGGAAAGTGCTTCACCTCCTACTCCTCTCGAAGGCTTCTTGTTAGACTTCTTGTGAGGAAATGCTTTTTCATAGTGCCTGAATTCATGGCAGTGATTTTTTTTATCTTTCTCAAGTCCTTCTTGCCATTGTTCTTGCTGGTCCCTAGATTGTTTTGGGCCTTCTTGCCCTTACCCTTCTTTCCCTTCCCAAACAAGGAAAAATTATCTTCCTCCTCAGATTTAGATCTTACTCCATCTCTGGTGTTTCGCTGAATTCCTTCATGCACCAAATCAGACCAGAGTCTCTCCCAATTTGGAATGTTTTTCCCTTCCATTTACAAAGTCCTAGTAGTTGTGCCAGGATTTTGAAAGGCCTAGGAGAGCTAGGTTCACTAGTTCTGAAGAGGGAATATTTTCTCCAATTCCTCCAAGATCATCTCAACACTGAATGAATCTAGAGAGGTAATGTCGAATGGTTTCTCCTTTATGCATGCAAATGTTTCTGAGCTTGTCCTGCAATGCCAATTTCTTGGAATCACTACCATTTTTGAATAGCTTAGTGAGGGTCTTCCACATAGCAAAGGAAGTCTCCTTTCCATGTAAATTTGAGACTATTTGGTCTCTCACACCCTCTAGGATGGTCCTCCTGGCGTTTGTGGTATCCTTCTTCCACTTGGATAATTACTGTGCATCTGATATTACTGGCTTTGGAATGTCAGTTTGGGTGTACTCCAACACACCATTGTCATTGAGCACTTCTTCCATTCTATCATTGCAGGCTATGAAATTTGAGTTTCCCTAAAGGGCATAATTCAATCTCAATCCATTGAAAGACATCTTCTCGCACGAAAGAAAAACTGATTCACTAAATTTGGAAATTTAACTCTCTAAAGGAGAAGATCTATTACCTAGTTTCTAGTGTGATTTATACTCTAATACCATGTAGAAATTAATAGAAATTTTCTACTACTGATGTATTCAAATTGAAAACAAGAGATTTCAAATTTCCTCTACTGTTCTGCAGAATGGAAATTACAATTTAGAAAACATGTAATGAAATGCATCCATTAAAACTCCATAAGAACACAATGATTTATAGGGGAACCCAACTGAGAAAAACCCCTCCGTTACTTTTCATTAATCAGAAAAACCCCTCCGTTACTTTTCATTAATCAAACAAGAATGGGAAACTATTACAATGTCTTGCTTCGATCTTGATGCATAACCAGCACTGTAAACATGTTCTCTTGTTGACTGTTCCGCTTTAGCCAACACTTAGTAAATTCAAGGCCCCAACTTGCTCCTATTTCCTTAGGAAATACTGGAGGAAATTAGCTCCTAAAAGATAGGAATTTTGTCCTATTTTATTTCCAATTCCCAAGGAATGATTCACTTGCTTAACTACCAAGCCTATGCACTCAACTCGTATACAATTGATAATTACAATGTTCCTTTTCCTCCACTCCAGCTAGGTAATTCAGATTCCATGCATGTTTGGGTTATTTTTAGGTTCTAAGAAGTACACCCCAAGTTGAATGTTGCCCTTTAAAGTTCCTATAAAGTGATATAACAAATTGTCCTATAGAATGTTCTTTACTCTGATGTTTGACTTTTGAAATTGCTAAATATGTGCTATAATTGGACCTCTTTGTTGGATATTTATCAACTATCTCAAGAATGTGTTGCTCTTAATATCCCCATGGTGTGTTATCAATATTTGTAAAAGTGGATCAAGAGAGAATAAAATATTCTTTTCATTCACAAAGCTATTGATCTTAGATAGATTGATCAATTTATAAACAAAAGGATGAAATAGTTACCTTTTGTAAAGTAGGAAGTTGGTTACCTTTCGTAAAGTTGGAACATGGTGTAGATCAAAGAATTGATCCATCTAGAATATCCATGTAACAATATCTTTACCATCAAAATTCCTCGTATATTTATTGGGAATTAATTAGTTCCTTAGTCTTGATTAGAATATCGAATAATGCATATCTTGCATCACAATTTTTAAATTAAAAAAATAGATCTGCTAATTGAAAAACTAAGATAATTTCAAGTTAACATACCTAGAAAAATTGTAGTTTATAGATTGTATTGTTTGCCAAAGTCTCTCCTGAAAGGCCTCTAAAATTTTGGCCCTTGTGAGGTTCAAATTTTGATTTGTAGTAGCCTGGAGATAAATTTACGATAACTTCCCCAAAACTTATATTTTTAACCCTTTTCAAGAGAGAAAACTTATCCGATCCACCATGTGTGCTATTTTTCATATCAACTCCAGGAACTTGTACCCAAAAGTCATGTCATGTATTATTTTCAAACAAATTAGTGACACTAATTTTAAACATTTAGGGCTTTAGATATGACAATTTTACCAAGAACACATATTTGAGACTAGTTTCAAGACTAGTCCAAAACCCTAATTTCCACAACTTGTATGTCTAAAAGAAAAGTGAACTATATCCCAAAATTTTTACCATAGATACTTGATAGGTCTCCTTAGTCTCCCCAAACTTTAAATATTTGAAACATCCTCGAGAAAATTCATAGAAACAATTCCTCGATGGCTCATTTGGGACTAAATTTAAGGTTAGTAAAAAACCCTAATTTCCATAGGTTATATCTTCAAAAGTATAGAAATACAGAACTTGACATTTTGAAAACAAATGCTTTTCGTTAGGGGAAATTTCAAGTCTAAAATGTGCCTCCTAAGGAAAATAATAAAATAATAGTTAAATAATACACTAAGAGGTATTAAATTTCAATGGAAGGAAATAAAACTACCTCTTTATATTTCATTTTTTACTAAGTTATCTCCTCACAGGTTTACTCTAATTTCAAGTGTAGGACCTTGTTGGATGTGGAATTAAATTTTTCTTCTAATGACTATCACTTTGCATATTTTTGGTAGACCCACAATGAGATAAATTAGAAATACATGAAAACAATCCTTTTCGAAATGTGTTTCTAGTTTTTCTCACTGTGAGTTTAACAAAAGTATACATAGTGGGTAGTTAGTGGATGCATAATTAAATTCCATCTCTAACGAAAGCATACATTTGAAATTTGAGTAAACCTATAAGGAGATAAGTTGAAAATATAATTAAAAAAGTAGTTTACTTCATTTTCCTAAAAAATGCATCTTGAATCCTATTGGTTCTTTAAAGTTGATTGTGATAATATAAATTTTGTTTTGAGCCCAATTTTTTACCTCAAAACTCCTTTAATGTTATGTCTTCTTAGGCTTCCAAAAATTTCCTAGTCTGAACTATCCTAAAAGAATGTTATAGTGAAAACACCAAGATGACTCATTTGAAGGAGCCAAACCCAAGGCTTTTATGCTTTGAAACCAAATGGAGTGCACCAAACACTCAAATAGCATAAAAAGAGAAATATGAGTAAGTCCACGCCTTGGGAATGAGAGATAATAATGAATGTGAATCTTCTTTAAGGGAAATCCACCCTTTACAATAGAAGAAATTTACAAGATGGGATGATTTCTAAAACTAGGTCTCCTTGGTATATATACTAGACAAAAGTTACAATTACAATTGAAGGGTATAGCTAACAATACTAGTATAACAATAGAATGCAAAAAATAAATATCTAGGGCCTAAAAGCATGAAAGTTAAAAGAGAAAGAAGATGGACTTCAATAGCCATTGTAAGCAACAATGACATTTTCCCCTTCTCTAGTAGTTAATAAATAATAAAAGAAAATATTGGAAACTCTCTACAATAGTGTTAATATGCATATTGTTTAAGCCATTGATCTTGAATCTGAAAGATAAGCCAATAGTCTGCATACTAAAATAGTTGGAATTCCTAGAAATCTAAATGGAAAAACCAACATTCGATGGGATTTCACTAGGTTCTTTATTTCTTCGATATGTGAAAATTATAATATGCTCAAGATGTCTAGTCCAATCTTAGTATTCACATGGGAATTTGGATAGAAATTCCTCTCACTCTTAACAAAAAAACATCCCTCTTCCTTTGGGGTGCAAGAATAAATAAGAGAATAACTTAACTAGCGGCTTAGCCAAGTGTCCACAAGTCTTCATTTCCCTCAAGTCTAGTGTCAAATTGTCCTCTTTTGTCCTTTTTTTCTCAAATATATTTGAGCTACAATTTCTAATGTTTTTATTTTTTTAATGCAAAATTTTCTCTTGTTTACCTGTGTGTGTGTGTGTTTTCTTTCCATTCATCATGCATACATTCATAATATTATATTAATGTAGGTTTGAAAAAAATACTAAACTAGCTACTACAAAATAAGAGACAACAGAGAATAAAACAAAAAAGAAAATTGACTAACAAAAGAGACAATTTGAGTTACTCGTGAAACTTTAATTTGATATTATTGTCGAACATGAATATAATAAATAATGTTTCCATGAGAGAAACAAAATTCGAATGAGGTTTGGGTTCCCTTATGGATGCACTTGTAAAAAGTAATAGAAATTTGCTACTATTGATGTATTCAAACTGAAAACAAGAGATTACAAATTTCCTCTACTATTTCATGGAATGGAAATCATAATTTAGAAAAACATGTAATGACATGCAACCATTAAAATACCACAAGAACACAATGATTTACATGGGAACCCAACTGGGGAAAACACCTTCGCTTCTTTTCATTAATCATATGAGAGTGAGAAACTATTACAATGTCTTGCTTCGATCCTGACGCACAACGTGCATTGTAAATTTGTTCTCCTACTCACTATACTACTATGGTAAACACTTATCCAATTCAAGGCCCCAACCTGCTCCTATTTCCTTACACAATCCTCGAGGAAATTAGCTCCTAAAAGATAGGATTTTCCTCCTATTTTCTTGCACAATTCCCAAGGAATTATTCACTTGCTTAACTACCAAGCCTACACATTCAACTAGTATACAATTGATAATTACAATGTGCCTTTTCCTCCACTCCAGCTAGGAAATTCGAATTTCATGCATGTCTGAGCTATTTTTAGCTTATCCACTGGTTTAACTGAGAGATCCTTGAGTTAACAACAATTTTACTACTCAGATGACCTTCAACTGACTCAACTTAGTACTTGTGCTCAATTAACTGAGTCAAACTGACATAGATTGCTAAATTTTAGCAATCACTTCATACACTACTCTACTTCTAGCCTCTAACTCGAATTTATTAAGTGAACTAGTAGACAAAAGCCATGTCACACAAGTTAACTGCAATCCAAGTCATCCTGTTGACGTAGAAAATCGAATTACTAAATTTGACTAAAGCACAAGTCAAATTGAGCCTTTCTTTCTACATTTCTAACACTCCCTCTTATCAAGATAGGGATTTTGTACTACCCCTATCGTGCACTTATGGAATTCAAATTTTCCTCTTGAAATGCCTTTGTTAAGTTATCTGGATCCTGCTCCTCAGTTGGAATGTAGTATAGCATCATAATTCTACTTTAAACCCAATCATGCAAGTGATGGTACCTGATATCAATGTGATTGGACTTGTCATGAAATATTGGATTCTCAAAAAGTTTGATACAACTCTGATTATCACAATGAATCACTATCGGATGCATCTCCTGACTAAAAAGACCCACCAATATTTTCCTCATCCATATGGCCTCACATGTTGCTCAAATTTCATCCATGTATTCAGTATTTGCTGAGATGAGTGCCACAAACCTTTGTTTCCTACTATACCAGGAAATAGTTGCAGACCCAACACTGAAGATAACACTTGAAGTAATTTTCTTATCTAATGGACTCCCTACCCAATCTGCATCAGTGAAGCCTTGGATCTTCACTCTCTCTTCCCTTTTGTACCATAATCCATACTCGAGTGAGCCTATGAGGTACCTCAACGCATGCTTTGTTTCCTTCCAATATAACTTGGTAGGATTCACCATGGATTGACTTAACTGATTAACTGCATAGAAAATGTCAAGCCTTATGTTTACCATATACATCAAGGATCCCACAAGCTATCTGTAGATGGTGGCATCTACTTCCTCTCCTAAAGAAGCACTCCCTCCATTTTGTAGCTAGAGGTGTGTCCATAGGCTTGCAATTCTTCATGTGAAATCTCTGAAGTATTTCAAAGGCATAATTCCCCTGACACACAAAAAACTCACCATCACCCTGCCATACTTCCAACCCAAGGAAGTAATGCATGAAGCCCATGTATTTCATCTCAAATTATCTCGCAATGTCCTCCTTGGAAGAGAGGATCAACTGCTCATCCCTTGTAAGTATCAAGTCATCAACATACAAAACTAATATTAGCAAATTTCCATCTACCACAATGTGATAGAGATTGGCATATGCTTCACTTTTGGTAAAGCCCATTCCACTGAGATATGTGTCAATCTAAGTGTACAATGCTTAGGGAACCTGTTTGAGACCATACATGGCTCTCCTAAGTCTACATATATTTGTCTCCTTGTCATATGTCTCAAACCCCTCTAGATGCTCTATGTAAATTTCTTCCTCAACAACACCATTGAGAAAGGCAGTCTTCACATCCATCTGATGGATCTTCCACCCCATCTACGCAACTAATTCTAGAATGGTTCCGATGGAGGAATATATTGCCACTAGGGAAAATGTTTCCTCATATTCCACTCCCTATACCTAAGAGAAGCCTTTGTACACAAATCTGGCCTTGTACTTCTCGATGCTCCCATCAGTTGCATGATTCATTTTTGGATCCATGTGGAACCAACTACTGACTTGTTCTCTAGTCTTGGCACCACCTCGCATACATTGTTCTTCATGATCGAGTCATACTCCTCAACCATGGCATCAACCTACACTGGTTGAGAAATTTCTTCCTCAAATGAAGAAGGCTATGTCTCAATGAATTCTATCATAAGAGCCATATACCCAGTGTATTTTTCTGGTGACCTCCTCTTCCCGCGCTGAGATGAAAGAGATCCCACGTGCACTTGTGCATCCTGCATCAATTTGTCATATTCTCTGGTTCTCTTGCTCTCGTCTTAGGAATATTCTGGTTGAGTGGGTGCCTCCACTTTGTCTCCTGTCTACTCCTCTACATGTGGCTACTCCACAACATCCTAAAGATCTGTCTGAGGCTCCTCCTTTGGAACTAACAACTACTCGTTCTTTGGGATACTCAATTCTAACTCTAGAGAGCATCTCATAGCCTTCTCCTCATCAAATTTGATATCTCTCCTCACTATTGTTACCCTGAGTGAGGGAAAATACACCCTATAGTTATGTGGTGTCTCTGTGTCTCCTACAAAGACTCCCATCTCAAATGTAGGCTCAATTTTCTTGCTGTCATCCTTAGAGACTTGGTGATACAAAGTAGCTCAAAAAATCATGAAATAAGATACATCTGGATTCCTCCTAGAGAAAGCTTCTTCAGATGTCATCATGCCAAGTATTCTATGAGGGCTCTTGTTCTGAAAATAAATTGCGGTATTGCATGCTTCTACCCATATATGTAATGGAAACCCCTAATCATGCAACATGGCTCTTGGTGCTCCCACTATGCTTATGTTCTTCCTTGCAACTGCCCCATTTTTCTATGGGTTATGGGGAGTTATCAGTTCCCTTCTAATGCCCTCTTTGGCATAAAATTCCTTGAAGGTCCTAGAAACATATTCTCCTCCATTATTACCTCTCAGGGCTTTCAGTTTATGACTAGTCTCCTTTTCAACAATTGCTTTTAATTCAATTTTTTTATATAAAACTTCATCCTTCTTCCGCATGAAGAATATCCAACATTTTCTTGAAAAGTCATCAACAAAAATTACATAATACCTATGTTTTTCTATATAGGTTGTAGAAAATGGTCCACATACATTAGAGTGGACTTGCTTCAATATTTCTGTAACTATGTTATCTCGGCCCTAGAAGGTGGATTTGACATATTTCCCGAATGTGCATCCCTTGGAGACATCATGTTGGTCAAAGGTGCATTTTGGGAGACTAGTGGTAATTTGCTGCATGATCTTAAAGGCCCCATGGTGTAAGTGTCCCATGCGTCTATGCCAGATTTCTCCTATATCTCGACTCTACACTTCTCCTGCCTTGCTACTAAGTGAAACACAAGCTTCCACCTCAACTTTTTGAAGATTATTCACTCGAAATATAATATGTTTTATCTTCATGGAAGCTACATGTCTTAGAAAGGATTTCCCCTTACTGAAAACAACATCATAGACAAGATCCTCCAATACAACTACAAAGATCAAGTTATTCTTCAACCCAAGTACCTACAAGACATATTTCAGATGAAGATGGGAGTCTAACTCCCTCTTAAAGGATACATTTCCAATTCCTTCGGTATTGTAATGCCCATCATCATCGTGTTCTATGTGCATGTGGAGATACTTCTACTCTAGGCTATTGAAGAATTCTTTGCATCCTGTCATATGGAATGAGGCACCTGCATATAGATACAACACACTCCCCATTAAAGTGCTTGCCATGCATGCAATTAGGGTGAAATCTAATTCAAATTTTGAGGAAAGTGCTTCACCTCCTACTCCTCCTAAAGGCTTCTTTTTAGACTTCTTGTGCATACATGTTTTCCATAGTGCCCAAATTCATGGCAGTGAATTTTTTTTATCTTGCTCAAGTCCTTCTTCTTGCCATTGTTTTGGCTAGTCCCTGGATTTTTTGGGGCCTTCTTTCCCTTATCCTTCTTTCCCTTCCCAACCAAGGAAAAATTATCTTCGTCCTCAGATTTGGATGTTACTTCGTCTCCGGTGTTCCGCCAAATTCCTTCATGCACCAGATTAGACTAGAGTCTCTCCCAATTTGGATTTTTTCCCTTCCATTACAGAGTCCTGGTAGCTGTGCTAGGATTTTGGAAGGCCTAGGAGAGGTAGGTTCACTAGTTCTGAAGAGGGAATATTTTCTCCAACTCCTCCAAGATCATCTCGACACTGAATGAATCTAGAGAGGTAATGTCAAATGGTTTCTCCATTATGCATGCAGATGTTTCTAAGCTTGTCCCTCAATGCCAATTTCTTGGAATCACTACCATTTTTTAATAGCTTAGTGATGGACTTCCACATATAAAAGGGAGTCTCCTTGCCATGTAAATTCGAGACTACGTGGTTTCTCATACCCTCCAGGATGGTTCTCCTGGATTTTGTGGTATCCTTCTTGCACTGGGCTAATTGTTGTGCATTTGATATTGTTGGATTTGGAATGTCAGTTTGGGTGTACTCCAACACACCATTATCATCGAGAACTACTTCCATCCTATCATTGCAGGCTGTGAAATTTGAGGTTCCCTCAAGGGCATACTTCAGTTTTAATCCGTTGAAAAACATTTTCTCGCACGAAAGAAAAATTGCTTCACTGAATTTGCAAATTTAACTCTCTAAAGGAGAAGATCTATTGACTGGTTTCTAGTGTGATTTCTACTCTGATACCATGTAAAAATTAATAGAAATTTGATACTGCTGATGTATTCGAACTGAAAACAAGAGATTTCAAATTTCCTCTAATGTTCTGCAGAATGTAAATCAAAATTTAGAACACATGTAATGGCATGCAACCATTAAAACTCCATAATAACACAATGATTTATAGGGTAACCCAACTGAGAAAAACCCCTCCTCTACTTTTCATTAATCAGATGAGAATGAGAAACTATTACAATGTCTTGCTTCGATCCTGAAGCATAAACTGCATTGTAAACTTGTTCTCTTGTTGACTGTCCTGCTTTGGCCAACACTTAGCAAATTCAAGGCCCCAACTTGCTCCTATTTCCTTAGGAAATCATGGAGGAAATTAGCTCCTAAAATATAGGATTTTTTTCCTATTTTCTTGCCAATTCACAAGGAATGATTCACTTTCTTAACTGCTAAGCTTGTACACTCAACTCGGATACAATTGATAATTACAATGTTCCTTTTCCTCCACAGCATCTAGGTAATTCATATTCCATGCATGTTTGGGTTATTTTTAGGTGATTGACTAGTTTAATTGAGTGATCACTGATTTAACATCAGTTCTACTACTCAACTAACCATCAAATGACTCAACTAGTTACTTGAGCTCAGTTACCTGAGTTAAACAGAAAATAACTGAATTGGATTGCTAAATTTTAGCAATCACTTAATGCACAACTCTACTTATAGCCTCTATCTCTAATTTACTGAGTGAACTTGTAGAAAAAAAATGATGTCACACAAGTTAGCTGCAGTCCAAGTCATCCTGTTGATGTGGAAAATCGAATTACTAAATTTGATGAAGGCACAAGTCAAATTTAGTCTTTCTTTCTACATTTCTAACAACACTCAGTTAACTAGTTAGCATTCCTAGAATATTTAGTAAGTAAAAAATGAAGTGGTAGACCCTAAATTATAAAAATATCTAATGATAGGATTAGCTGAAAGTTACAAGAGAAAAGTATTACTTGGAATTGAAGTGTAAACTCTGTCATGCAACTCCTAACTTAGATATAGCTAGAAACCTCCAAAAATAAAATTGAAAGTTAAAGGATAAGTTGGGTAGGTGATTGGATTATGTTGTGGATAAAGTAGTCTCCAAAAATAAAAAAGGGAATTTTTATTAGTGACCATAGGTATGAAATAATGTAGAGGAAATCACCATGTCACTATCCAGTCACTGCCACATATCATCCTAAGTGCCACCCATTACTAACAATAGACTTAATAAAAATAGAAAATGATAAAAATAGGTGAAGATACTAAATGGAAACAAAGGTCTAGTAGTGAATGAAAAGTGGTCATATGTGCCCCTAGCGATGTATGGAATAGGATCAAATGATTTCCTAAGTGAGGTCTTGATGAAATCCTCAGTGTAATGTACCTCAACACCCACTCGAAGCATAATCACGCAGTATGTTAGTGAATGAGTCCCAATAATTTTTACCCATGTTTGGTACTCATGTACAAGATCTATATAAAACATTCAATGAGTCCCACTAATTTGTAGCCCTGTTAGGTACTCATGAAACAAATTATGCAAGACACAATATGAAAAAGGTGAGGTAAAGAGGGAAAACCCAGTGGGAAGATATCATGGCTAAAAATACAATGCACACAATGTCAAATATGTAATTATTATGATAAGGGATGGTGTTGTTGATCAACCCCAACACAAATTTTCCCTTGTATCCACCCTATACCATGATATGAGAATCATTTTTCTGTTGGTTGAACCTGTACTTGCTAACAATAATAGTGAGATTTTGTGGAGTACCAAAAAACTAAGAACTAGTTCTCTGTGACTTGGAAGTTTCTCCCACTAGCTCATTAACTATCTGTAAAGTATGATGTGCCCTTTGTAGCTTGTAATATAGCAATGCAATGTGTTCATTAGGGAATTCTAAATCAAATAATAAATATGATAAACATTCTAGTATGAAGAGTATGAAAAATCATCTTGAAGATCTCTCTCAGAAAGAGGTGTCTAAGAAGTTGTTGTAGTAGGACTAGTGCAAGGTACCAAATCATAATAATTTGATGTGTCCAATGATTAGAGAAACTTGAGTCTAAAATATTTCTATTAGATGATGAAGTAATGAAAGTAAAAAAATGACCCATACCTTGATACTTTGGTGGCCTGTCTCTAGTCTTTTTCTTGACATTGTCTAGGATGAGGTAATCTAGATTATGTTGCTGAAATACTTTGGCCATAAGATCATTTTTCTTCACCATACAGGAAATCTACAAATGAAATCTTGTATTTTAGTAGTTTCACTTTGTTCTCTCCTTCTTAGATTTTCCTCCCTTGGGGATCATACTCTCCTTACTGGATTAGATGCTTTCTCCATGTATTTGATCAAGATCCCTTTTTTCTACTTCTCTTTCTTGTTATCATCCTTCATTGTAAACGCACAGGGTTTGGAATGATTAAGAGCCCCAATATATATAATATTAGACTGCTCATTTATCAAGAACTCAATAAAATCATCTAAACAAGGAATATTCCATTTTTTACCCATGGAGAGGTTAGAAGTATGGAAAGAAGAGACAAAAACAACAAATTAAGGACCTATATTAAAAATTATAGAAAGGATAAGTTGTTCCTCCATATTTATCCCACAAGATTTTACCTATGCCTTAAGATTCTTGAATCCTTAGAAGAATTCCTACAGGGAATCAAAATGGTTGGGATATATATAAATCATATCAATCTCCTGCTGATATCCTCTCAACTCATCTTTCTTGCCAAACAATCCATCCATTTTTTTCCAAACCTTGCGAGGAATTTTACAACCCTCTACATGAAATAACAAATCAAGGATTATGGAAAAACAAAAAATCCCATAGGAATAATCCATTCTATTGAATTACTTCAATTTCTCAATGGATGATGTAGGCTCAATTTTGGTCCCCATTGTGATCCTAAAAATTCTCTTGCTACATAAAAATAGTTGGTTATTTAGCTTCAACTGAAAATAATTTAAAGAAGTGAGGACCACACTAAGTTTTTCCATTCTCTTTTTGTTATTCTAATATTTTCAAAATTTTAATAAAATATCAATATTCTTCACAAGCTCACTTATGCTCTGATGCCATGATGGATTTAATCACAAGCATAAGATATAAGTGTGAAAAAAATAGTAGACTAGCTTTTGCAAAATAATAGAGAAAAGAAAATAAATTTGGTGAGAAAAATGTTGGGTTTTTTGGTAGTTTTTTGTGTCTATTTTGACGATTTACAACAAGCAATTTTCATTGTTAGCGATTTTTTGGGCACATGATGGTTTTGTAGATTTGGTCAGAGGAACTGTGATTATATTCTAATCCATGGATAATAGATCGAGGGTTTATGAATCCTACAACATGTATATAATTGTAAAGGAACATAATGAAAAATCAATCTGGTTTTCCTAGTTTTGGGTTCCAAGAGAAAAATATTTGGGTATATTTTCTATGATTTCCATTGTATCTTTTATGTTAGTTTTAAGAATTTGTTTGAAGGTATTATTTCTATAGGGTTAAAACCCACATTTGGTATCAAAGTAGTTTTGGATTCAAGAGCACACCTTTGTGGCTAAAGGGTTTTTCTTGGGCCTTTGGTAGACCCTGTTATAGTGGGAGATATGTAGGATCAATTGTTATGGTGAAAGGAAACGGTGAACAATGCAAAGATAAAGATCCAAAAATTCAACTAACAAAGTTTTTAGTTGTGGAAGCTCAATATGGATAGTCCCTTGGTGGATAAAGATCAGTGGATTGTTATGGATCTAGGTACTAAACCAATGAAAATTTTGATAGAAGTTTGGACCAAGTTGAATTGGAAGGAAAAGAGCACAATACAATTGTGTGTCTCAAATTCAATATTACTGATTATTTCAAGAGAAGCTACAACAAAAGCTTTGTGGGACAAATTAGGGACTTTGTATCAGTTTATGTCCCTGGTAAATAAATTGTTCCTATGGAAGAAGCCGTATAACCTGAGGATGAAAGATGGAGACTCGATGAAAGAGGATCTGAATGCCTTCAAGAACATGGTAATTCAATTATTATCTGTTGATATTGAGATTTCAGATGAAGATAAGTGCATTAGTTTGTTATTTTCTCTACGGGACTCGTGGGATAGTCTGGTTGTTTCCATAGGTAGTAACATAACAACTTTGAAGTTTGACGATATAGTCTCATCCTTATTGTTGGAAGAGATGGGATGGAAAAACATGGAAGTTCTAAATGGAGACTCTGTATCTATAAGAGAATGTCCTCAAGTGGGATATCTAACTCTAGAGGGAGATCTAAATATCTTAGAAAATTTATAAAGGTGTGTTGGAAACACAAAAAAGAAGGGAACTACAGTAAAGATTGTAGATTGAAAACTGCTGAGAAAGGAAGGGGATCTGATGATGCTATTCCTATAAAAGCGAAAATCACATCAGATAAAGGTGGGGATGTGTACTTGACTTCTTCAAGTACACATGTAGATCATGAGGCATGGTTGATTAACTCATGTTCATCCTTTCATACGACTCCCCATGGGGAGTGGTTCTGTGATTACAAGATATATGATGGTGGTGATTCCTTCCTAGGTGATGGCAGGAAAAATAGAATCATAGGATGAGGAAAATTCAAGTTTAAGTTGACAGGTGGAAGGATTAGAACACTTCTTGGTATTCTACACATTCTAGGATTGGCCAGAAATATAATTTATGTAAGCAAGATGGATGATGTAGGTGTAAAAATAATGTTTGAGAAAGATACTTGCAAGATAGCTCGAGGAGCATTGGTATTGATGAGGGGAGTTCAAATCGAAACTCTGTAGAAGCTACTAGGTAGTATTGTTATTGATGGGTGCAACGGTTCTATTCACTAGTAGAAAATGGTGAAATTAGTGACTAGGTGACTAAAAATGTTAGTCACCATAACTTTTCCAAGTCAAATACTACCAAAAATTAGCAATATAAAGAGACCCAACTAAAAATGACTAATATAAATGACTAATTTAGTCTCGAGTTAAAATATACTTCTAGCTAATAATACTACTAAAAATGACTAATGTGAATGACTAATTTAGTCTAGGAACAAAAATATGACTACCTAACAAGAACTACAATAATATGAATTAATCGTTTATGTTAGTCATTTTCATTGTGTCACTTCAACAATCTAAGCTTACAAGTCATAGGGGGTTCAAAGGCTATTATAGATTGGATGAAAGGTTATACTTCCTTATACACTTCTTTATTGGATCAGAGGATGATTAGAATTATGGAGTTTATTATAATATTTAGGGTCATATCATTTGATCACATTCATAGGGAATTAAATTCAAAGGTTGACAAATTATAAAAAATGGGAGTGGGCCAACACCTCCTTTTGCAACACGACATGACCACCTATATATGTTGCAACAACCTTTCCAACTTATTTAGTGTGTTGCACATCTATTTCACATTTCTTCTTCATATTGCAAAGTCATAGTGCTAAGGAGAGGGTATGAACCTTGATCAAGGAATGTTCACTTAGTACCACTACCAATTTTTCTAATTCGTGCAACTTTTCAAATGTCTTAAGTTTGCTTCACAACTTCTCATAGTGCTTAAATTACTTGTCTAAACCTCTAATTGTGACTACAACCCTCCAACATCTCTAACTATTCAAACTCTTCAACCTTTTAGAGTCTTCTTAGATGTGCACTCATGCTTGAAGCATAACCTAACACTAGCATCCTGAATGTGCATGCTCATTCCCTCTTTTAATGCCTCATTGAAACCACATTATCACACTGCTTAAAATGAAATGTTCAGGTCTTAAGGAAAATCACCTACTTTGCTTATAACAACCTAAACTATGTGAATGACTAGGAGAGAACTCCAATTTCTCAAGGTGAAAACATAGGGCCTTAAAACCCCATTCACAAAACAATTTGAATATATTTAACCTAAAGAAAGATGTGTATCCTACTCCTTCCAAATTTGACATATGAATTTTAATAAACTAACACGTGTTTTTAACTATTAAATCCATTTACTATATACTTTATTTTATTTTTACCCACCTAATATGCAAGAACACCTAAATTTTTTCAATACAACCAAGTTAAAAGCACTTGTTTCCTTCCAACATCTCACATTTTGCCTCCATAAACTTTAATAGAAAAATCATTGCATAAAAACATAACCTTAAAATTAAATTATTATTATTTTATTATTAATAAATACCACCTAATATCACAACCAAAAACATGTAAAAGCCTATTAGTTTCTCAAATACAACTAAAATATGTAAGTGAAAATAAAATATTGTATCTATGTTTTTCGCATTGGAAAATTTTAACACTTTTTAAAAATTTAAGCTTTAATTTTTCTTTACAATACCCCTTCCAACCACAAACTTTTCATAGGGTGCGAAAATGACATCTGAGAGAGTTGTGAATTATGGTTTTATCTAACCCAATATCGAATGCCACCATCGAATCCTCAGTCCATTGATCACGACAGACCCAATATCGAATGCCACCATTGAATCTCCAGTCCATAG
The DNA here is from genome assembly GCA_031772625.1 of Pinus tabuliformis. NCBI lineage: Eukaryota > Viridiplantae > Streptophyta > Pinopsida > Pinales > Pinaceae > Pinus > Pinus tabuliformis. The sequence goes on from CM062808.1 coordinate 473,538,388, forward strand.
ATCACGACAGATCCAATAATGAATGCCACCATTGATTCTTCATTCAAAAACTTGGAGGCATCTATTCTCATTGTGGTTGGAAATATCTATCTTCCTGAAGCATTTTTCCTCCTCATGATATATTCAAAACCTGGTGAGTCATTCCCAACTTTTAGTTCATCTTTAAAAGCATGAGACCACCATTTTGGTACAGACTAGGGTTTGATTTATATTGTAAAAACTATCTCGTTCTCGCTTCCAGAGATGAAGCTGCAGATAAATACCAAAGATAACTTTTTTACATTCCATTTGGAGCCTAATCTAACACCCCAAACTACTTTTCTATGGAAACCAAATGCCAAAAACTGAAATTTCCATCACATTGTGATCCATATGGTTTGAGGCCTCCTCTCTTCGATAAAATTGTCAAGCTGGTTGAATCCATTGCCAGCCTCTTCCCAGAAGAGTGAAAGTAGATCGGCCCCTGCCTGAGGGATAATTTGAGGGTGTCTTGCATTGAGATGTTGTCAGTGGGGTTGCTTTAATGATCCCTCAGGCGAGTCTAGCCTTTGGTGCAGTGAAAGCTGAGGAAACACATCTGAGGATTTCCCTTTTAGTTGGGCTCCATTCCTCTTCATTCAGAACGGACTTTATGCCATTACCAAGCTTTCCAAACATGACATGGAATAATTTCTATCGATGGTAAGTGCATGCCGATTAGATTTAAAGAATCTTATTCAACATTCACCATCGCATGATGCTCATTTTTGGTTACTTCAATATAACTAAAGAAGGGAAGCATACAACCTATGCCTTGATGTTGGATACTTGTAGGGCGATTTAATTGTATGCTAAATTCCTGTCATTTAATTTTTTCAACCTGAGGGTTTCATAAACTTAGAAGCAAACCAAAATATATGGGACCTTAGATGAAACTATTGTAGAAAGTTTGTTTAGAATGGAAATGCATATTACAACTATAACTAAAGAAAACTGCAAAAGAAATCACATGCAAGAAAACTGAATTAAATTCTAAGGGTGAAATGAATGAATGCCATGGCCTTTGTAAAATCTTATAAACTAATCTATGAACAACTTATAAGAAGCAAACTATGATAATCTAGAAAGTAGTAAATAACAACTAGTGAGAAAGCAGTAAATAACAACTAGTGATTTAGTTGTCAAGCAAGAAAACTAGGAGAACTAGTAAGCAAGTAGTTTAATGACAATCAAATCAAATTTAGGAAATGAAATCATACTTGCAGAAAGGAAATAACAAAAATCAAACTATGTTACGATTGTATGCAGATTGCAGTTGATGGGGATCCTTCCATTCCTCAATGAGCACACATGAACAACTATCACACCTTAAGAATCAAACAACACTCATAACTCATAATGTTGGAGAAAATGATATTATTTACGCTGAATGAACAATCATAAATCTGATGCTAATGAATAACTGATAACTATTGGCTTCCTTTGAAGGATGCACCTCTTATTTATACATGAGTTAGGGTTATCTGCTCAATAAATGCAGATCCCTTAAATATCTAATAGATCCATACTTGTCTCATCTTATCCCTAAATATTAGATACAAATCCTATGACTCATAAAGATCTCCATGATCTTTCTCCTTGGAATATGGTCCTCCTCTTGAGTTGAAATTCGAATTTGTGCTTGGGAGGACAAGTAAGACTCTTCTAGAAACTATGAAACTATGTTAATTTCCTAGTTTTTAATCATTAATTCATTATAATGTAGACTCTTCTAGAAACTATGAAACTATGTTAATTTCCTAGTTTTTAATCATTAATTCATTATAATGCAGAAAATAAATAAATTTGGAAAATAAGGATTCTAACCCATATGTTTGTGAAGATGATTACTTGATGTAGGGTTTTAGGGCTAGATAGTCATGAGATGAAGGTTAATATGGACATGAAATGATGGCAATATGGATGAAAATGGAAGACAATTTTGAGACTCAACATACCCCCAAACTGAAGTTGTTGCATGCCCTCATGTACCTATTGCATTGATCCATTTATCCATAAGTTGATCCTTTTGAAATGCTTTGCTTCTTTATGAGCTTTGACTTGTATGGATTCTCTTCAAACTTTGTGTCATCATATTCTCTTTTGCAAATTGTAATAAATTTGATTGCAACATATATTTTTGATGGTTGGTTCTTGTGTGACAACCAAAATTTTTGAGTATTGGTTCTTGTGTAACAATTTTTTTTTTTTTTGTTGCATCAAAATACATGAAAACATTGAGAATTTTCTTTTCAAGTCTTATAGTAACTATCAATGAATTGATAATTTTCAAAGCATATTATCTTTTGGTATCATACTGCAACAATAGTTGATTGGGAAGAATATGCGAGTTGGAATGAAATGAAAATGTATGATGGTGTATGAAATGTAAATGTGAATTGATGTCCCTTCCCCCCAACTAAAGGTGTTTTCATTTTATGATAATATGAGAAAGGGAGTATAAATGGAGTGATGAATTTTCCAAAATTACAATTTTAGCTTTTAAGGAATTGTATGACTAAAAATTAGAAAACGACATGATACCTTCAATTACCTTCAATGTGGATGAGTTGTGTATACTGAAGAGTGTGGCTACTGATGTTCGATCATGGAGTATGTAAACAAAGGAATTTGATTTGCTTCTTTGTTCTTTTTGTGCTGATGACAAGATTGGAATCTTTATTGCTACTGTTACAAATTAATTCATGCTGCAAATTGATGAAATGATGTAGCCTTCAAGTGTTACAAAATCCAATGGTACAATTCTAGTCATGCAAATAAATGTGTTGATGTCGAGCATGAAGATCAATCATTGGATTATCAGCCATTAATGAATGCCGTTAACCAATGTGAGGCAAAATCACCGTTAATGTCAATGAGTGCCAAGGTACCTAAGTACATCTTGCGAAGTGCGAATAGATGAGATGATGTTGAGCCACTTGCAAGATCCAACGATCAAGGGACATTAATGTATTCCCATGATTGTCAGCGAGAGAACTTGTCATTAAGGTATACAAGCCTTAAGGTACTAATAAGGACTCTAGCCTTGAACCTAGATAATGTGCTGATGTCGATAGGCCAAGACGTGTTAGAAGGGAGGCCTTAATGAATCCTCCATCATCTAACATGAGCATAAAACAATAATTTTGAAGGACTATGGATGAAAATTTTTGCAGTGGATCAAGGTTTATTTAACAAAACAAAAAGGAAAATGGAATGAATCAACTTTGTAGGGGAGTTGAATGGTTTTATTGTTGGGTTAGAGGTTAGTGAAAGCGAGGCAGGAAAATGAATATGAAGGAAAATGAGATGAAGATTTTATTGACTGAATAAGTAGGAATGCGATGGTAAGATTGGTATCTGAAAGGTTTTGAAATGGTGTGATGGATCTGATTTTGCATTCTTTATCCAAAATCATGTGCTCATGCTTGGATATTTCATCTTTGATGTTGCCCTAATTATGTCCTTAAGAAATATGGTCTTTGAGAGACACTGTTTGTTTGTGTTCATCTGTTTATCTTCCTGGAACATGCAAAAACTTAGTACTTTTTCTGTAATGAAATGTAAGATTATCAAAAGAGAGAGGTGATCAATCTCTCTATTCATGAAATTTACACAAAACAAACCGAGAATTGGTACTAATAAAACAAATTCAAGAAAGAAAATCAAATGAATTTTTACCTGTTTTGAAAATAGTGCCTTAGGTTACCTGTAATGTTTTGTCAGAAATTTCTTCATTCTTTTTCTATTTTAAATTCTGATGAAAGCTTTCTCATTGTGTATATCTCATCGAGATCTTTCCGAAGACGTTTGAATTGTTGAAAACCGATGTCGTATGAGAAAGTTATGCTTATTTTAATTTTTTGTGAAACAATGAAAATTGTCATGCATGAGTGTGACATAGAAACATGATGCTGATGTGAAAGATGAAGTAGGTAGATGATATGGCATGATGATTAAGAATTTCTAATTAAAATGCGTTGTCATGAAATAGATCATTGAATTAAATACAACTCTGCAAAAATTGTTTTTCAGCTGCAGAATTGCGCATTTCCTGCATCTAAAAATCCTATGTGGACAGTTAGGTTTACACAACTATGCAAATAATCAGTCTGATCTTTGAATTAATAAATAACTTTTCCAGAAAAATGAGCAAATCCCTACTTGTTTTATTGATTTAGAAAATGTAGTGAACAAATTTTATTTAAAAAAAATAAAAAAATAAATAAAAAATAAATACCTGCATTAAAACAACAGAGAAATTTTTAGAAATACCTGTAGATGTTGATGCCGTATCCTTGTTTGTTGCTTTGTCTGCAAGACTCAAAGAGATATTATGTATAGAAAGAATTGTTTGTACAACTATGAGAGGTCTTTTTTTTTGTTAAAACAAATTGACAAACAAATTGCAGACTTTTAAAATGTAGATTCTTCGAATAAAACTTAAATGAAAGCACATTTCTCCCCTCCTTAAACATCAAAATAGCTTGACAACACATCAAAATTATTGTTGCTAAAGATTGATCCAATGATCCATCCAAATCTTGGCACCAAGACACCACCAACTCCTCTTCCTTTGCAATAAATAAGAAATAGAATAGATAGTTGGGTCCACAGAGTAACCTGTGGTAACAGAGCTATTATCTAATTGCTAATATATGTAAACATGTTCTGGTGGTGAGTTAGGCAAGAAAATGTTGATGAAAAAACCTGATCTAGACATTTTGAAATTAAAAAGCAGTAGAAATAATCATTGTGAATAAAAAATGCAAGAAACCACGTGTTTGAAACGTGTCTAATGGATCTGTGTTTGCATTCGGTAATATTAGTGACATTTTTTCCTCAAGTGGTTTACAAACACATTAGCCAGGAGGAAATAGTGGCAATACACCTACTTTGGTATTAGGGACTCCAAAGCAAGCAGCTAGACAATTAAGGCAACGCAGCCAGAATGAACAAGAGCATCACTCCAACTCCCATGCCCATTGCTGATGCTTGCCTATTAGTGGTAATGAATGGTGGTTTGTCCTACAATCTTCACTCCTTTCACGGTTCCGTTACCGTCAATAGGGCTTCCTTCAGGTTTATGGTCTTGTTGTTTCTTTCGTTTTCAGTAACACGATGGGTTTGGCTTAATCAAAGGGGCTTCATAGATTTTGAAATCGATAAAGCCCCAACCATTTGGCATAGCTCCCACCAGCTTGTGTAAAAAAGATAGGCTGCTATGATTCCTACTAGCCCACAAAGTGCAAAGTGTAACCATGTTGTAGGAGCTTGATCAGAGTAAAGAAGCCAAAATGTACACCCAGCAAATGCAATAAATGCTAAAAATATAGTGACATAATATCCTTTCTGGAGTATTGCCATGGGATCTTCCATAGGCGACTTTAGACTTGAATCACGTGTACCTCTGATGGAAAGTATTCTGCATGCAGATACTATTAAATCAGATGAATTTATAACAAGAGGGAAGAGAATAAAACCAGATGGATCTTAAATCTTATATCACTTAGCCATGGTACCTCCAAGTATCATTGCACTAATTACCTCAACAATAATACTTTTAAAAAGGTCTGCACCATGAGCTGCACAATCACCAACATTGTCTCCCATGAAGTCAACAATGATAGTTGGTGTTGGCTTGTATGGGCCTGACCCAGGTTCGGAAGAATTATTTAGCCAAACAAATCCCGCCGCTACCGGCCCTTTCAGCAACAGCCCATGGAGCGCGGACTGAGGTCTCACCCGAGGCAGCAAGGGAGGGTGCTGGAACTAGGTTTCCACACCCTTAGGATGTCTAGATGTGGTTTAGGGGTTTCACGCACTGACTTGCAACTTCATGCCGCTCTGTATTCACACAGATCTAGCGAAACTCTCGCCTTCTATTAGCACGCTGCCTATAGATCTATTCTACTGGACGGAATGTTGTAAATCAAATCTAATTAGCAGGGTCTTTAAGCAAACATTTAACAGTGTTAACCAGTTCGCGTACTTATATTTCATCTAGATTCACATATATTCAACCATGTAATCATATGCGCATAGAATAAATAGTTATACCAATCATACAATAACCCAGATACACAATAACTCAGATTTAACACATAAATTACAGAAGTAACTTATCTTTATTCACTTTCTTCACCAATACATCCAGATCTACCCTGTGCACTTAGCTGCAAGGGTCCATGCACACAGCTGTGGACTCTCCTAGGCCTCTGCACACACAGCTACAGAGCCTCTATCCACTACCCAAACCCCTGACTCGGACTTACAGACGCTCAAAGACTATTCTCCTCCAAAACCCATTACATTTAAGATTCAAGATCACACCCAAAAGAACTGCTTTTCCTTCATAGAGCCATGCTCTATTTATACCTTCCTATGGTCTGCAGACCGACTTACTTCCTATTATTTTATATTATTTCTTGGGCAGACAACCCTTTGACTCGACCTTTTACATTTCGCGCTCCACATACTTCGAAGTTCTTACAATATTTTTATCCTAATTTCTAGGCTTTCTACCCCAAAACTGTTATGCGGGACCTCCGCTACCCAACAGTCCCCCAACATAATCATCGTGACTTGTCCCAAGTCACTCGTTGGTGCGGCGAGATGTGCTGCCTTCGCTTCGCGATTCGCCTCCCTTTGAGTGACGCTTGTCATTCCTCTGCTCCTTCGTTACCTCCTGCAATTCTTTGTCCAGCTCCTTCTTTGTTGTTTCTACCACTGCTTGCCACCGATAATGCTCATTCTGCTCTACTCGGTTAACACATAACACCCCCTCCTAGTATGTTAGCTCGAGTGGGTGAGCCGCATACGGGACCTCCTGGTACCACCGCAGCCACTTCCAACCTTCGTATCTACTCTTCGCATTGTCTGCTGCAGCTTGTGTTGCAATTTTGCAAGACCTCTGCTGCTATCCGTGAGATCCCAATCCTCAAGGTCATGCAGAGACAACTTAGTAACTTTGTATCCACCTGTGGTCTCCGTCTTGCCATCCTTTCACTGTAGTGTTGTAGTTCGCCGGCCTGCCCCTGGGCGGGGTGACGACATTCAGACCAATTCTGCTTCGTGTCCCTCCTTTTCCGGCACATCCCCTACTGTTAATGTTGCAATCTGTGGGACAACCGCAGCTGCCAACACCATGCTCCCTAGCAAGTCCTGCTTCTCCATCGGCCATATCACCACCGGCGGGCTTATTCCATGGGCAGGAATAATGAACAGCTTCATATCGATACTCATCATATGTTCCCCAGTAGTATAGGTCGCCCTGTGGATGCCCCTCGGTAATTTATAAGCGATTCGAATTTCAAATTCACCGATTCCCGCCTGTTCTAGCATCCTCGTGTAAACTCTGTGGCAGCTCGTTCCATATCTGGCTTGTACGCCTTCTCTTAATTGCTCGCCGCCCACTCCCTTATGCCATAATACAGACATCTTGTCATGAATAGTGACATTACAGTCATCATTCCTGTTATGCGTGTGTCTATGTAATCCTTCTTACGCAACCGTGACCTTTGTGTTTGGCCAAATGTATGCGTACCCTGGTACTCGCACATTTGTCCTCCAGACTGCTTTATCATCCCTCACCCTCTTTCAACTGGTTGGAGCGGTGAGACTATCCTCTGAACGGTTAGTTAGGCGGTCGGCCCACCCGTGTAGAGCTTCAGGCGACTGCCATTCACTCTTCCCGAGAAGGGGTCTCCATTGAGTTTGGCAAGCTAAACTGCGCCCCCCTTGGTAACTTCCTTGACATAATAGGGTCCCAACCAATGCGTTCGGAGTTTGCCAAGGAATTTCTCGAATTTACTGTCGTATAGCAAGACTAGATCATTCTCCTTGAAAGTGTGCACCTTGATATGGCGATCATGCCACGCTTTTTCGCACTGGTTTTGTACTTGCTGATGGAATCCAGCCAAAAACCGTTCCTCCTCTAGTTCTTCTAGCTGCGCAAGCCTTTCCTCCAAAGCCCCACGGTTTTCCATACCTGTGATTGCCGCGATCCGCAGACTAGGCACAATATATTCCATAGGCATAACAACCTCCTTGCCATAGACTAATCAAAAAGGTGTCTGGCCCGTCAACTTCTTGCACATGGTTTGGTAAGCCCATAGCACAACAGGGATGCGCAAGTCCCAGTCATTACGTTGCACATTGCAGACCTTGGTCAACGCGGTCTCCAAGATTTTGTTGAATGCTTCCACAGTTCCATTCACTTGTGGGTGATAGGGCATGCTCTGTTGATGATATATCTGGAATTCCTCGGTGAGTGCGTTGATCATTTCATTCAGAAAATGTGTTCCCTGATCACTCATGAAAATTTTGGGACATCCAAACCTTGTTAGTACATTCTCGAACAAAATCTTCGCAGCTGTCGCAGCTGTGCAATCCTTAACCGGCTGTGCCTCTGCCCATCGGGTCAAGTATTCTGTGGTGGTGATGATATAACGTGCACTCATCTTTCCTCATGGCTTGATAGGTCCTACGAAGTCAATTGCCCACTTCTCGAATGGCTGTAGCATCATTTGTAGTGTGAGCGGCATTTCATCTCTCCGCGATGGTTTCCCCGTCCTTTGACATATGTCGCAAGCTCGGCAGTGTGCTTTCGAATCCTGGTGCAAAGTGGGCCACCATAATCTGGCACGAAGAATCTTCTGGGCTGTGGCATGGCCCGCATAATGTCTGCCAGCAACCCCTTCATGTGCTTCAGCCAGGATCTGTCCTCGCTCGAACTCCGGTACATATATGCGTAATATTTCGTCGTTTCCCATCTTATAGAGGTGCCCTGCAATCACGGTGAAATCTGCTGCGTAGATCACCAATTCCTTCTTCTGCTGGACTGAATACCCCTGCGGTGCGGTTCCTGTAGTTAAGAAATGGATTATATCCTCAAAGTGGCCATCCGCTACGCGCACGGCATACAACTGCGCATCCGGGAGTCCGTCCTCTAAACTTGTGGGTTCTTCGCCGGTCTCAATTCGGGATAGGTGATCCGGTCCTACATTTAGGTGCCCCAGCTTTACGACGACCTCAAAGTCATATTCTTGAAATAGCAACAACCATCTACAAATTCGCCCTCCCAACACAAGCTTATTCACTAGGTACTTGAGCACAGAGTGGTCAATGTACATCTTAAAATGTCCTCCGAGCAAATAGTGACGGTATTTTTGGAGTGCGTATACCATCGCCAATCCGTCTCGCTCAGTAGTAGAGTAATTCTTCTCAGCTTTTGACAACCGGCGACTTGCGAACGCGATCAGATGGTCAATTCCCTCCGCGCTTGGTTGAGTAAGCACTGCCCTTAACGCGATACATGACGCATCGACATGCACATGAAATTCAACATCCCATTTCAAAAAGACCAATATGGGAGCTGATGCCATCTTTTCCTTAAGTGTCTCGAGACTTTTGTTGCATTCCTCATTCCAGCAATAAGTAGCATCCTTCTTCAGCAACTGCTCCATCGGGGCCGTGATCTGGGCGTAGCTTTTGATAAACTTCTGATAGTAGCCCGTGTGTCCCAATGTGGCACGTAACTGTTTTACACTTCGCGGTGCTTGCAAATTGAGTATGACAACGATCTTTGCTGGATCCACCATCAGTCCTTGCTTACAAACCACATGGCCCAGCAGGTTCCTGAAGGGGACGAGGAAAGTACACTTCTTTAGGTTTATCGCAATCTGGTGATGTTGGCAAGTATCCAGCATCAACCGTAAGCTCACGATATGTTTCTTCACCAAGCCAAATACGGTCCAGTCATCAAGATAGACTTCTAAGAACTTGTGTATAAATTCCTTGAATGCAGCTACCACAATGTGGGAAAATATCGCTGACGCGTTCTTCAGCCCAAATGGCATCACCGTATACTGAAAAAAACCCCATTCAGTAGCGAATGTTGTTTTACTCCTGTCTTCTGGCATGATCTTGATATGGTGATACTCGGAGAACCCGTCCGTGAAGGAATAGGCTTCCTGTCCTCCCACATTTTCCAGTACTTCATCTGTAAAGGGTGTCGGGAATGGATCGTTAACACAGGCATCATTGAGCTTTCGAAGATCCACGCAGATGCGGATCTCACCCTTCTATTTCTTCTCCTGCACCACCATAGGACTTACCCAATCAGACTCCTTGACTGGTTCAATAATTCTTGCTGCCAGCATCTTGTCCAGTTCTTCGCGGACTTTTGCCTTGTATTTCGGATTCAATCAGTAGGGTCACTGTTTAACTGGCTTCGCATCCAGCTTCAATGTTATCTTCATCATTCCTAAGTCCCCGAGGATCCCTTTGAGCTGTGTGATTTTTGTTGGGAATAAATCTCGGTATTCGCAAAGCAATTCGACGACCTTTTCCACTGTGGCATCATCCCAATAATCCCCAAGCATTGCATACTTTGGCTCTTCTTTTGTTCCGATATTCACTTGTTTCGTTTTCAATGGCACCGTGATGTTTGGATCTTCAATTTCAGGCCTGCACACCTCACGACTCCCCTCTGACTCCGAAAAATGGCGGCCTTCACTAGCTGTAACGCATCATCCACGGTATCCATCCATTGATCTTCAAAGAGAAATGTCCACAGAAACCCTTCGCACAGGATAACCCACTCGCCTGTGCCACGTCGGAGCTCAGTTTCAATATACCAATTCCTTGGAATGACATCCAGGGTATGATAAAATAAGTGCACCCACTCTGGTTGAGGCTCCTCGCCATAAGCTTTGGTCCATCTAGTAAGGTGCATGTGTGGATCATCACGCCCATTATACTTCTCCGTTATTCGTAGTTCCGGCTTCCCAAATCTTATGTTCATCATGTGCCTGCAGCTATGCCAATCTTTAAAAGTTCCTTCATGTGTGCCCCACCATCGCGCAGGTGTCGCACGCAATGTCCATTTCAATGCATCAAACCGTTGGTGCTCTGGTACCGCGCTTTCGAACTTAACCAGGAATTCATCTATTATTGTCAGCCCATCATACTTCGGCAACTCGCGATCCTGAGCTCTAACACAATACAGGGATTTCGTCATCATATTGCAATGTAGCGTGGTTACTCTGTTCAACCTGTTACGCCACCGCTCGTCTTCTTCATCTGAATCGCCGGTGCATGATTCTGCGTAACCCCGTGATATTCTAATTTCCTCCATTGTCTTATCCCCTTTTGGCCTATGTGCAGTAATTTTGTAGATATAATCCAATGCATTGTCCCTTTCTGCATCGCGCACCATTTACGTGTAGCACGGTCCTTCAGCCAGATCTCGCGGAGCGACTTCTTCTCAAATATCATCTTCCACTGTTTGAGATTAATAACCCCATTCATGTCGGTGGCCCAGTCTATCCCTAGCAACGCAGGGTACAAGCTATTTTCGTCCACTATTTCAATAACTTCAAAGTTCGTCTGGGTACATGCACCATCTATATCTATCGTAATTCCTTGCAGCCTTCCCATGGGTAGGATCTTCTGCTGATTTGCCATCCGCAATTGGATCAGAGACCATTGTAGTGTGGGCATACCCATGCGCTCCCAAGTTTGTTTAGGCAGTACGTTTACATCAGAGCCCAAGTCCAAAATGACCTGATCCATCTCGTAATCACCAATCTATGCCGTTAATCGCATCTCCCTCCCAGTCTGTGATGCATGTCCTCCCAATTTTCGGACTACGCGAGGTTCACTCCACCCTACACATCTATTAATCAGTTCTTGTAAGCCTTTAACTGCCCTATTATCGCAAAGCAGTTTTATGCATGTTTCTAAGAAGGTGGTCAGCATCGAAGGACCCCTGTCCGGCTCAGGTTGATCCCTACTACCCGAGGTAGAGACATCTGTGAAGCTCTCCCTAGCCTCTAGATAGGTCTCCCTACCAACCCTGCATCTTCTTGAGTTAGGTTTCGTTTATCCTCTCCTGTGGTTGTGCCACTTCTCATTATCATATTTACTTTGGGATCTTCGTCACGAGGTTCGGACCTCATCATCTGCACGTTTTGCGTTGTTGTAGGTGGCGCTGCCCTTTTTTCACGAACCTGTGCTATCAGTATGGGGTAATCTATCAGTTCATGATCGAATTGCTCACAGTAAGTGCATGATATTCTGGTTGGGTTGGTGCAATCCCACGCGTAATGTCCTGGTCCTCCACAGTTGTAACAGATTAGCTGCCCGCGACCCCTTCCTGGTCCCATTCCGCCCTGTCCTCGACCGCGTCCTTGGAACCCACCGCACGTGATCGCCGTGGTTGGATCCTGACCTCACGCCTCAGTCTGCATTCTGTAGGCAGGTGACTGGTCCATTAACATTTGATAGCTACGACAATCTCTTTCTTCATGGCCCACCAACCTGCAAAAGTTGCAGAAGAGCTACTAGGGGGTCTGGTTGAATTTTGGTAGTAGATGACAGTTATCTTTGTTATGCTTTCCTCCCACTTGACAGATTGCGCACCAGAGCGGAATCATCGTGCTAGGCCCAACTTGTGCCTCTAGTCGCAATGGTGTTGGTCCCCCTGTTACCACCAAATTTACTGATGCCAGGCAATGATCTTTATTGTGCCCCTGGCTCTTTCACTTTATACACCATACTTCCTCCCGGACTTCTGGTCGGGGTGCCTATTCTTGCTTTAACTTCTTCATTTCCAAACACAAATTTTGGATCTGTGCTTGGATTTGCTGAACTCCTAACCCCGGGTCTTGTAGTGAAGTTTCGTGCAACCTCATCACTGTTTCCAGCGCTTCCGCCTAGGTTGAGATCTTCTGTTGTGATAATGCCGTCCTCATATGTGGTGTTAATGATGCTACAAACCAAGTGCAGTGTTGTGCATCTGACAAGGTCATGTTTGCTTCGCAGATGGTACTTTTCAGCCTTTGATCCAGATCCCACAGTGTTTCACCAGGCATCATTGCGATCTCCTTAAATCCTATGATCAACTGTGTTTCCGACTTCGGTTAACTAAATTCTTTCTTTAATTTAGTCTGGATCTCTGCTGTTCCCGCAGTCGGATGATCGCTTGAGTACTTTATGTACCAAGTTAGCGCTCGGTCCTGTAGCGCGCTTACCAGGGTCGCCTTTTTGATGTTATCGTTCACAATTCTGTGCGCGTCCCATACCGACGTAACCACGAACCAAAATTGTTCTGGGTCTTCACTTCCTGCCCCCTTGAACACTGGCAGCTGGATCGCGCTTGTCATTTTCACTCTCTGTTTTGCACGGCGATCTGTTCTGGATTACTACTACCTCTGATCCCTTTGATCCTCAATTCCTCTCTCTATAGAGTTCCAACATTAGACACCCCTTAGGAAAATCCCGGTCCCGACAACAGAACCATTTTTTGGCTTGTATGGGCCTGACCCAGGTTCGGAAGAATTATTTAGAATCCTGCTGCTACCGGCCCTTTCGGCAATAGCCTGCAGAGTGCGGACTGAGGTCTCACCCGAGGTAGTAGGGGAGGGTGCTGGAACTAGGTTTCCGCACCCTTGGGATGTCTAGATGTGGTTTGGGGGTTTCACGCACTGACTTGCAGCTTCGCGCTGCTCTGTATTCGCACAGATCCAGAGGAACTCTCGCCTTCTATTAGCGCGCTGCCTACAGATCTATTCTACTGGACGGAATGTTGTAAATCAAATCTACTTAGCAGGGTCTTTAAGCAAACATTTAACAACTTTAACCAGTTCGCGTACTTAGATTTCACCCAGATTCACATATATTCAACCATGTAAGCATATGCACATAGAATAAATAGTTATACCAATCATACAATAACCCAGATACGCAATAACTCAGATTTAACACAGAAATTACAGAAGTAACTTATATTTATTCACTTTCTTCACCAATACATCCATATCTACCCTGCGCACTCAGCTGCAGGGGTCTACGCACACATCTGCGGACTCTCCTAGGCCTCTGCGCACACAGCTGCAGAGCCTCTATCCACTACCCAAACCCCCGACTCGGACTTACAGACGCTGTCAGACTATTCTCCTCCAAAACCCATTACATTTTAGATTCAAGATCATACCCAAAAGAACTGCTTTTCCTTCATAGAGCCGCGCTCTATTTATACCTTCCTATGGTCTGCAGACTGACTTACTTCCTATTATTTTATATTATTTCTTGGGTGAACAAAAACTTTTACTCGACCTTTTACATTTTGCGCTCCACATACTTCGGAGTTCTTACAATATTATTATCCTAATTTCTAGGCTTTCTGCCCCAAAACTGTTATGCGCGACCTCCGCTACCCAACAACTGGGTTACGTGGATTGTCTTTAGGAATACCCTGCTCCACTTTCCCAACCAGATCAACACTTACATCTGTAGCCTTTGTGAATATTCCTCCTCCAAGTTGAGCAAGAAGTGCTACAAATGAGGCCCCAAATCCATAACCAACTAGAAGAAGAGGCAATTCAGTCAACTTCATTGAATTTGGTGTATCCACCCCTAGATATACATAGAATGAGGCATATAGAACTACTACTCCTATAACTGCCATGCCCACTACAATGATAGTTGGAAAGCCACCAGCATGAGTAGCCACCTGTAAAGCTTCTCTTGCTGACTGCCTTGCAGCACTAGAAACTCTAACATTTGCACGCACAGAAACCCACATGCCAACATAGCCTGCAATACCCAAACAAAAGGCTCCAAGAAGGAAAGAAATTGTAGTGATAAATGCTAAAGTTGACCCAAAATGATTTTTAACTGTTCTCAATAAATGAGGTGACAATAAGCAATAGAACCATGTCCACAACATGCTCCAAAACATGAGGCCCAACTATATCTCCAGCTTTATTCAATATGGATGGAGAATGAGACTGGTGGTATGGATCTCCCACGGCCTCATGCTGGATGGGGTATATTTCCCAATGAGACTTTTTACAACATACATTATGAGTAAAGATTTATAAATAACAGAGAACTTACCTCGGATGGTAGACATGGTAAAGTGAAATGAAGATAAGACTATGGTAGGCAAGCAATGTAATCAATGACTTTTCAAGCCGTTGGAGATGGATTTACGTGATTTGCGGGTAGAAGCTTCAGCTGCAGTTGAGATTGCCCATGCAATCGCAGCTTGGAAATGTTTCTTGGAGGCGGCTGTGGCGACAGCGGTCATTTTTCAGCCAAACTGTGGGTGGCTCGTGTTAATTTCGATAGCTTGTCAAAGTGAGTGTCTGCATTGGATTCAAAGTGTTCCACTGTAGACTCTGACTGAGATTCAAACTCGGCCATGCTATAGTCCATGAGATGTAAATAGGCTTCCTCTGCCTATAGAAAGCACTTTAGCTCTGTGGTGAATGGGTTAATCAAAATGATTTGGCAAAGCAGAGCAGCGTGTTCTGGTTTCGCTATCATCATAACTACTGGAACGACCAGAAGAGAGAAAATGAGATATTGGGTATGATTTTGGATGCACCTCACACTGAGCAATAAACAAGTGCTTCGACGAATACCAGGAGATGCTTCTTATTGTCAGTCAAAGAGAAAAAGAGCCTACCAAATTTATTAGATCATAAGAGTAGTAGAAATCTTGGTCAATCATGCTTGAAGAACACTCATAGGGATGGTATTTACTATCCTATTATGAGTGGGAATTGGAATTGGTGTTGTAGATGAATAGGGACTCTCAGGATGGTTCATAGCATTGCAAAACCCAAGCCGTCTTATCCTTGAAAGGCCGTTGTGTTGCTGGCGGAGCAGGCCCAATCTATTATTAATTTTCAAACCAATCACGGCCTTATCCTTATGATCTTGGAATTTTACCCCCAAATGCAGGCCTTGCCTGTAATCCATTAATAGAAACAGACTATTCAAAATTAAATACTAGAGAATTATTAAGTACTCCATCACATGACGGGCATGGTGGATCATGTTTCCGTGATTCAAGAATGGTATATTCTAAGAAATCTGCATGATAAACATGGCCACAAGAAAGTACACATGAAGCTGGAAAATCCCCACATTTGATTATTCTATGGGAGCTCCAAGGTGACTTCTGTGACAACCATCTTTCACATAGTCCACATTTCAAACCTTCACAAATCGATAAACTAGAACCAGAAAAAGGGCTATTGTGTTTGGAAGATTCAATATCCATTATTTCTGGTTTAACAGGGCTTGATTCCTCAAGTTTTCTAATTTTGACAGAAAGTCAAGACTTTTGTTGTTCAAGCAGATTTATTCGTTCCTCGCACTTTGCCTTTCTAGAAACAAGTGCAAGGCTGGATGTTTAACCGATATCAAGAGAAAGGAGCGAAAACAAAAGTAAGATCTTAGTTTATTCTTAGCAGATTCACCTCCTGTAGATCAGGTAAACCGAATCTGATCCTTCCAGCATGGCTGCAACTAAAATAGTTGTGCATTAAATTGAAAAACCATTTTTCCACGCAATCTGCAAAATAAGGCTCCAAAGAACCCTGAAAATCTCTCAAATGGTAACGAATTTGAGAAAATTTCTCATGTGGAACATAATTGACCTCGTTCTGAAGAAAACCCATGTTTTATTTTTTCGAAATTCGCTTCCAATTGGTCATAAAACGCATTTTAAAGTGACTGGTCAAAACTGTTACGTATTCGGCCTTTGCTCAGGTAACAAAATCAATTGTTTTTGGATCGACTGCTAGATCTGGAAATTTGGAATGTTTGTTGTCAGCCAACACAGAAATGGGAGCTGGAAATGTTATCCACATCTCCTCTGCTTATTACCAGGAATCACCATATCGAGTTTTTAACAAAATATCCTCAATCAACACATTGTTCTGTGCCAAAGAAAAGAAAAACTCAGTCCAGAATTTCTCTATGGTGGCGTGGGTGCAGGTGTAATGGATAATTGTTCAAATCCAGAAATGATATCTGCAAGTTTAGGTGGAACTTCTTCTTGGATTTCCTTCAGAGTATCAATCATCTACTTCCAAACTTGGCTATTATGTTAAATTAGCAGAACTGCTTAATTTTACTGCTATATGACAACCTTTGAATTGCCACGGAATCAAAAGGAATTCAAACTTGTGGTTAATTCCTTATCGCGTCTGCTTTTTTTACAACCATTATCGTGTTAAACTCTCCGCCATTGATCTTACCTTTTAATCTGATGGTTGTTGATTCACCCGATCGACAAAACTAACCGGCGATCCTCCACCGTTGATCAAAGCCCATTTGATCCAATGGTTAACAACGATATCGGATGGAGATCTTGTACAATGTTTATCCACCCGATAAAGTGGTTTTCTCTCTCCACTCGAGTGCTATGTGTCGGTCGATAAATGGAATCGCTTGGAATTTCAAAAGACCACTTACCACTTTTTCTTCACCCGATAAACAGCTTCACTGATAAAACCGCCTTTCTTCCTTGACCAAACATACGAGCCTATTGATGGGTGATGACAGTTAGATCTATTGGATCTGTAGATCGGACGGTTCTAGACTCCTTTGGGTTAACACGATTTTATCCGGTTTACTTTTCTCTGTTCTGCCAAGCTTGACACCTCTGCTACATTTAACTTATCTCAAACCATATTCTCCAATGTTTTTAATCATAACCAAATTATCTCAAAACATGGAAAATGCAAGATTGGTGATGCAATATAGATTTTAGAAATTTTCATTCAAAAGTAAAATAGGAAATCAACAGAACTCAGAGACATTTTGAAGGAATACAATGCCTCCGGGATTGACCAATTATACACAAATACATAGAGATACAGTTTCTGTAACTTAATCTTACACGGCCTAATCAAGCCAAATCAGTCAAAATCCCTTTACAATCATTCAGAACTTACATAAATACCATTTCATTCTAACAATCAGATTCTTAATCCATGGATCGAATCTGCCTAATCTTAGACAATATCTAATCTAGTTGATATTCTCCTTGAGAATCTCAACTAAATCTAAACAACTTGAATTAATTATAAAATCACTCAATCCCTAAATCCTAGCTCAAATCCTATCTAGAAAACTTTGTAAATTGACAGCTAAAGGATCCCACTCCTTTGCTTGTAAACTTTTTTTGTATTTTTGGAATAAATTCGAAGCCTTTTGTCTTCAAGCCTCATGCTCCTACATCAGACTCTTGAGGAAAACACTCTTCATGGGCTCCTATCCATGAGCTCTTCTACAGAACTACCCAACTTCTGTAGCATGGCATCTGTCATCCAAGTAGCTTTAGCAATTGGTTGGTCCTTCCATTTGACCAAATACTAAAAATACTCCTGTCCTCTTGTCTTCTTCAACAATTTCTTGTCCAAAATCCTCTCTGGTTTCAATTATTTGTTATAGGTAACTACTTTACCCAATAAATCTCTTGTTCTTCTTGATCCTCTACTGTGTCATTTTCATTTCCACTTTCATACCTATACAAATCAACAACATTGAAAATTGGAGATATTCCAATATCAGGGGGTAATTCAATTTCATATGCATTTACAAAAAAATTCCTCAAGACTCTGCATGGTCTAATTTTCTTAAAATTTAACTTGTTATACTCCCTTTGTGGAAATCTTTCCTACCTCAGGTGTGCTAAAACCAAATCTCCAACTTCAAAATTAGCTTCTCTCTTCTTCAAATTTGCTCTGCTTTTGTATTTTATATTGCTGTCCTATAATTGTTGTTTTACCTGTTCATGTATTGCTTGAGCTTCTGTAGCAAAATATTCTCCTTTAGCACTTCTCATTTAAGCTTTTCCCAAGTCTCTCAATTCTGACACTCCCTTTGGGTGCATCCCATAAACTATACGGAATGGACTCTGCCCTGTTGTTGAGTCTCAAAACTACCCTTTCCTTAGCAACTTTTCCCATCCCTCCTTCTTTGTTTTTCCATGAAGAAATGCATTCCTATCATCAATGACCATTATACATTGCCTTAAGGAGAGAATTTTAGTGATTTACATGTTATACTCTTATGTTTGTTGTTTGAATAAGTTTTTGTCTTTTAGCTACGAAGCGTAGCCTATTCTGCAGCTAATCGGCTGTTCCGCAGCTACTTCCATGCTTTTATAGGTTCCAAGTGTCAGGAGGAGAAAATAACTACATGGGCAGCTTGGAAAACATCATGGCATGGATCGTGTCCTATTCATCTGGCCCAGGTCGATAAGGAAGACTCCGGTCAAAGGAAAGTCAAACGTAGAGACCTAAGGCAAACAGGGCTCTGTTTTGTACATGTTTCACAATGATGGGATCTGAAACAACTTCTTGAGGCCACGAACTTCATCAGCCATCTGTGCAACCGAATCCAATAGCCATCACCTTAGATTTATGTCTCTAGCAATCGAGGAAGAGAATTTCGTGTGCTTCTCTACCTACATGTTTTGTTGTAGCTTATTTTTCTCCATAAAACAGTGGTATAATTTCTCTATAAATACCTATGTGAAGAACGCAGAACCAGTTCGAATTTTCTCATGTGTTAAGTTCAGATTCATGCTCTGTAATTTTGAGAACTCATTCTCTGTTTTAATATGAAGATTGTGTGTTTCATGGATACCTAAAAGCGTTTGTTGGAGTGTTGATTAAGTACATTTAACCTGAGCAGTTGCAGAGGGCCCCTGTGCTAGCTAAGGTTACATTTCATTTTTGTTTTGTCTTTCATAGTTGAACTGTAAATGCACTGTGTTTTTTTTCCATGATGTTTATAACGATTTTCTAACCTTGTTCATAATGCAGTCTTTGTCATCTTCTTACTAACGTAGAATAGTTTATTTAAGTACAGAATAGTTCTTTTGTTTAATTTCTTTCTAGTTTCTTATTAGTAGCTTGAAGTTGAGTTCAGTAGTGTAGAGTAATTTATTTCATTTGTTGTTTCATTAGTCTTTAGGTTTTTAATTAAAACTAATCAGTGCCATTATTGTTTTTCCATTTTATTACTAGTTTAGTGACTCATATTGTAAGTGAATGTTTCTAAAAAGCCCTTCTAGTTGATGGTTCATCTTAAACTAAGTGGTTGAATACTTCATTTATGTAATGAGTCTTTTCTGCATTTTTGCATTTATTTTCTCTTAAAATGATGAAGTACAGAATTCCTCAAAATGTTATCACAAGGAGGTTGTTCTCCCAAAATTGTGAAGTAGAGTAACTAAGCACTTCATTTATTTTCCATAGTAGATTAGTTGCAATTTCATTTTCAGTCTTAGTCTTTCATTTAGTTTTGTTGCAATTTCATTTTCAGTTTCTCATTAAGTTCTGATTCTGCAATAGACTAAACAGTAGTTGTAATCTCATTTTCGGTTTTCAGTATTTCATTTTAGTTTTGTTTCCATCATAGATAGCTGCAATTTCACTTTCAGTTTTAATATTTCATTAAGCCTTGTTTTAGTTGCAACTTCACTCTTGAGTCCTTTTAGTTCATGATTTGGAAACAATAATAAATAACAGAAATAGAAACTTTGTTTTCCTTTTCTTGGTTAAACTTTACTTCCAAATTTGACTTAAAGCACTCTTAGTCCTCATTTCATTTCTTTAGCAGAAGTAGATTTAAGATTTTTGTTAAGTGCATTGTAAATCATTAGGGATTAAAGGATCAAAACCCCAAAACAACATAAAACTCAAAAACACTGAAGTAAGAAGGGTCATCTAGCACATATAGTGCACTACACTTCATCAGTTTATGATACCCAGATTGATAATTTATGTAGAGCAATTTAGGACACTAAATTGACCAAACATTTTGGCGTCGTTGCCAGGGAAGTGTAACTAGGTAGCCTTATCTCTTACATTCATAAAAAAAAAAAACAAAAACAACAAAACAAAACAATGACATGCATAGAGAAAGAGATTCTAGGGGTAGATTTATAGCTAGGGGCAGAAGTTCGATTCCTACAACTCCACCTACTCCACCAAGAGTTAGAAAGGACACACCTCCATCCCAGACTCATACTCCCAGCCATAGGATTCCTAGAATTCAAGGGGCAGAAACTCAATCAGAAGATTCTCCTACATCATCTACCAAAACAGTCCTAGGAGAGAAAATTTTTGAAACTCCAACAGCAGGGATAACCTTTTTCACCTCCACAGGAGAGCCTATTGTAGTTGAAGAACTAGGAATACCTAGTGAGGAAGAAAAAGTAGAAACTCCCTCTCATAGTCCATTAATAGAAGAACTAGAGGAAGAGGGAATAACCTTGTAGGTTGAGCCCTATACTGACTCTAAAGAAACTATAATGGCAGAAGAAGAACAAGGTCGAGAATTCTCACTGTTAGGAGGAGGGGGTAGAGGGAGAGGTAGAGGAAACAATGGAGGAGGTAGAGGTAATAATGGAAGAGGCAGAGGAAATAGGGAATTAGATAACTCTTTTTGATTCCCTATAGTGGATGAGGAAACACATACCATAGTGAAAAACATCTCACCATCTGTCCTCCCAAACTTGTATGGGTTGAGAAGTGAGGACCCTGAAACATTTTTGTTTGAGTTTGAAGTCTTGTACAGAACATATGACTATCTAGAAGACTCTCAAAAACTCAAATTTTTCCCTTCAACACTAAAAGGGGTTGCTTTCAAATGGTTTATGGGGTTAGTCACTCAATCCATTAGAACATGGAATGACATGAAACAAGCATTTTTGGATAGATACTAGGATTATTGTATGCATACCAATCATAAATATGAGGTTTTCATAATAATGCAAAAAGAGGATGAAAACTTAGAGGATTTTCTTGAGAGATTCAACTATAATTTGAAAAGAGCAAAGATGAACAATTTAGATGAAGAAACTTTAAAAGCTCTTTTGTTAAAGGCCATTAGAGATGAGTGGATAGATATCCTTAACATGATGGGGAAGGGAGATCTCTCAACTTCCACTGAGTGACATAGTAGAACTATGTGTTCATCTCTCAAGGGGGGAAATCTAAAATAGGGAAAGGGCCGAGAGATCCTTCTCTTGTTAGAGCAAACAAATCTGCAACTAGATCTGTAAGTAGGGCGGAAATTGGCAATATGCTTGATAAGTTTAAAACTGACAGTATAGGGAGCCTTAGTGAGCAACTAGACACCCTTAAAATTAAAAACAAGTAGAAATCAGAAGCTGATGCTTTAGCCATTTTTTGTCCAAAATGCAGGAAGAAACGCGCTCTAAGGGAATGCCCTTTAGATGCAAAAATTGTAGAAACTTGTATGATTTGTTCAGAAAGTCATAAGACCTAGGGTTGTCCCTCAATCCCAGGTCTTAAGGCTGTCTTTCAAGAGGAAACAGTCCCAAATTCTGTAGAAACTCTTTATTTTGTTGCAAGAAGACCTTGGCAGGGGCCACAAAATCAAGGATTTAACAATCCAATGTATCTTCAATCCTCACCAAACTGGAATTCTTGGCAAAAAGCTTGGCCTCAACCTTAATCTCAGTATCGATCTCAACCATGGGCATAAGGGGTACAAAATCCTTATGGGAGATTTGCTCAATATTATCAATATCATCCATCCTATCAAAGTTATTTTCCCCCACAAAATTAGCAGCCAAATCAACAACCACAACTTCAAAATCAGAACCCTCAACTTTCATTTCCATTTCCACAACAACCTCCACAACAAAGTCAAAATCCTCAACTCTTGCTGTCATTTCAGCAGAAACCAAATCAGCTACGTGCCCAACCATTACCAAACCCCAATAATAAAAACCCTCAAAATGCTTACATGGTAGAAGGACAACAATTTCCATGTTCAACTTAGATCTGGTAGGATATTAGAAAAGAAAAAACCTTCTATAGTTATTCAAGAACAAGACACTTCTGAGGAAGATTCTCTAAAATTCAATAAAAGTTTTGAGGGAAAATCCCTCCAAAACCAAAACATTGAAAAAGAAAAAGAAAAATAACCAATAAACACAACTTCTATCATTGAGCAACCAACATCTACCTCTACACCTCCTTTTCCTGAGAGACTACAAATTGATAGAGGGGTAGAAAAACAGATCTTGTTGCCCAATTATGATTTTCTATATGAATTGAAGAATGTCTGTATCAAAATTCCTTTGTTACAAGCCATTAGAGAAATTCCAATTCTAGCCAAGACAATAAAGGAGTTGAGCATTAAAAGACTAGGAAGAAAACCAAGAGAAACAAAAAGAATTCACCTGGTAGGAAAGATAGCAGACATCATGATGGGAAATATTGCCATGCATAAATATGTGGATCCAAGAAGTCCAATTGTCAAGACACATATAAATGGAATTGAAATTCCAAACACATTGATTGACTTAGGGGTAGCAATAAACATTATGAGTAGACAAACTATGGAGCAACTTAAACTTCCTAACCTTCTTTACACACCTACCTTACTGCAACTTGCAGATAGATTAGTAATCAAACCAGATGGTGTAATAGAAGATATTTCAGTCTCCTTAGATTCTTGGGAATATCCTATTGATTTCATGATTTTAACTCCGAAGAATAATCTAGGAGGACACCCACTCATATTAGGAAGACCTTGGCTGGCCACAGTTGATGCTTTTATTAGTTGTAGATCTGGTGACATGTATACTTATGATGGTAATTCAATAAGCAAATTTACTTTGTATCCCCCAGCAAAAGAAATCACAGAAATAGATGACAAGGAATGGATTGATGATGAAGATGATATTCAACCTCTCTTTACTATATCAGAAATTAGTGAAGATAGTCAAATTTTGAACACATTGGAAAATTTTGAAACATCTTCAGAATATGATCATGCACAATTCCAAGAAAAATCTAATGTTGAATACTTGTCATCTAGGCAGATGTCTCTCTATTCTATGGAAGAGTTTGGTAGCTCTACAATTGAAATTTTTCCAGGTAGGACATTGAACATAAACAAAAACTTGGAGAAACTACAACAAGAAGAGCTAACCAAAACATTACAAAAACATTCTGCTGCATTTGCATGGGAATACACCGACATGAAAGGTATTGATCCTAAGACTTGTATCCATCATATCTATATTGAGGAAAATAGTAGACCAATCAGACAACCTTAGACAAGGATGAATCTAAATCTTAGGGAAATTGTGAAAGAAGAGCTCCAAAACTTCCTCAATGTAAACTTCATTTACCCAATTTCAGATAGCCAATGGGTTTTTCCTTTGGTAATTGTGCCTAAAAAGAATGGTAAATGGAGGGTATGCATTGATTACCGAGAATTGAATAAAGTAACCTTGAAAGATCACTTTCCTTTGCCCTTGATGGATCAAGTGTTAGATACATTAGCAGGTAAGAAGTATTTCTCATTCTTGGATGGTTTTAGTGGTTATAATCAAATTCAGGTAGCACCCAAGGATCAGGATAAAACCACATTTACTTGTCCATGGGGAACTTTTGCCTATCGAGTACTTCCTTTTGGGTTATGTAATGCACCTACAACATTCCAAAGAGCAGTACTAGGAATTTTTTCTGATCTAATTCATGATTGTGTAGAGGTATATATGGATGGTTTTACAGTCTATGGAAACTCGTTTGAAGAAGCTTTGGAAAATTTGGAAAGAGTCCTTAAAATATGTAAAGAAACAAACCTTTCACTAAGCCAAGAAAAATGCTTTATGATGTTTACAGAAGGTATTGTTTTAGAACATCACATTTCAGGAGATGGGATTAAAGTTGACAAATCTAAAGTTGAAGTCATCTCTAAGTTATCAATTCCAAGTTGCCAAAAGGATGTTAGAAGTTTTCTAGGATTTACAGGATACTATAGAAGATTTATAGAAAACTTCACTAAAATAGCATCTCCACTCTTCAAATTGCTTACAAAAGATTGTGAATTCAGTTGGAATCCTCATTGCCAACTAGCATTTGAAACCTTGAAAGCAAAAATTTCTGAACCACCTATTTTAAAAGGACCAAATTGGAAACTTCCTTTCCATATTTCTACAGATGCTTCAGATACAAATCTGGGAGCTGTATTGGGACAAAAAAATTTGATTCCTTATGCCATTTACTATATAAGTAAGAATTTGACTCCCACTGAGTTGAATTATACTATAACTGAAAAAGAATTCTTAGCTGTTGTTCACGCAATTAACAAGTTCAGACACCATATAACAGGCTATGAAACCTTTGTTCATACAGATCACTCTACAATTAGATATTTGATGAATAAACCTATTACTAATGGAAAAGTTATAAGATGGATTTTACTTTTGCAAGAATTCAACATTACTGTGCTAGATAGACATGGAAAACAAAACACAGTTGCTGATTTCTCGTCCAGGATTCAGAATATCAAAGAAGACTCTCCGGTTGAAGATAAATTTCCTGATGAATATCTCTTTGCAGTAACTACTCAAACTCCTTGGTTTGCAGATGTTGCTAAGTACTTGGTTACAGGGAAGTTACCTTCACATTTGTTTCCTAGAGAAAAGAAAGATTATTCAAGAAAGTGCAAGATATTCATGGATCACTAACGAATTGTATAAAACAGGGCCAGATCTTATGATTAGAAGATGTGTCAGGGAAGATGAAATGACTGATATTCTCAAAGCATGTCATGATGAGCTGTGTGGTGGAAACTTTGCTGACAAAAGGACAGCCTATAAAATCCTCTCTTTAGGATATTATTGGCCATCCATCTTCAAAGATGCTAAAGAATATGTCAGGAGGTGCGACAGCTGCCAAAGGGTAGGGAAACCTGCTCCCTCAAATGAGATGCCATTACAAACTTAGGTACTTATTGAACCCTTTGAAAAATGGGCTTTATATTTTATTAGACCAATTAATCCTCCATCTAAGGAGAAAAAGTATATATTGGTATGCACTGATTATGTCACCAAATGGGTAGAATCCAAAGCATTACTTTTTGCTAACAAAAACTCTGTAGCTAGTTTTATTTTTGAGGACATCTTTACTCACTTTGGTGTTCCAAGAAAAATTGTGACAGATCAAGGATCTCAATTCACATCCAACATGATGGAAAGGCTTATGGAGGAATACAAAATCAAGCATATGAAATCTACTCCTTATCATCCACAAGCAAATGGTCAAGTGGAGTCTACAAATAAAGTGATTGAAGGAATCCTCACCACGACTGTGCATCTACATAGAAGAGATTGGGTAGAAAGGCGTTCTGAAGCCTTATGGGCCTATAGAACTACATGGAGGAAGACAACGGGACATACACCTTATGAATTTTTTTATGCGAAATAAGTCCTGTTCCCTATAGGGTTCCAAGTCAAAACTTTCAAGATGGTAGTCCAGTTGGGGATGGATTTATCAGAAGCTCAAAGACATAGACTGGAGCAATTAAATGAGTTTGATGAAATCAAACAAGAGGCAGTTCAATGGACTGGTCTAGTCCAACAACAGAGGGCTAAATGGCATGACAAATACATCAAGGACAAGAAGTTTCAAGAGGGAGATTGGGCACTATTATTTGATTCAAAGTTTAAAGAATTTCAAGGGAAATTTCAAACTCATTGGCTTGGGCCATATGAGATTGAAATTTTTTTCAGTAATGGAGGAGTAAGGATTAGAACAATAGATGAAAGTCAAACTCCTCTTCTTGTGAATGGTCATAGATTGAAAATATATCAAAAACCAATCTCAAAGGAGGAGTTCATCAAGATCTTCCAGAACAATTCTGAAATGAAGTTGGTGAAGAAGAATCCTTTTTCTCCACCAAATTAGTCTTTGTTTTTCCTATCTAAAAATAAGGATAATAATAATAATAATAATAATAATAATAATAAATTGTATAAGGCTGAAAACAAATCACTGATTGGCATGCTTATACAGAAAATACAGGGTGAAAATTAGAAGCTTCTGACACCCTATATTTTCCATTTCTTTTCTGGAAAAAATGGTGACTCACTCTGCATTCTGCAAAATTCATTGTCTCATCTCATTTCATTCTGTTTTACTTTTACAGTTTCACTTCATTCCATTTCCATATTTCACCAATAAATTTTTCCTTTTCCAACATTTCTTTCATCTCCATTTTCATTTATCATCTTTTCATATTTTCACTCACACATCCATTTCCATTTCATTCATTCATAAGCCATATTTTACTCTCTGTGTTACATTCTGTAGTTGTTTCCACGTTCTGTAGCTGATTCTGTTCCATATCTGACCCTGTTTTGCAGCTAATCTGATTCTGCAACAACAGTTTGATTATCAGTCCAAGCACAAAGAGGCCAGTTCATAATAAAATCTTATATGCAGGTAATTGAAGAGAAAACAACTTTGAAGACCAATCATGCCTAAAGCACCTGTGGAAGCAAACATCAAGATATTAGCAAGTGGAAGGTAAGGTTCCAAAGGTAAAATACAAAAAACTTATTTCAAAAAGAAATTCAAAAACATAAGCTTGTATAACATGTATGATCACATGTCTCCTTGATTGATCATTATGTGATTTGACTGCCACGATGTCTCCACCATATCTTCCATCTTCAATGCCAAACGGTCCAATGATGCCTTCATAACGAATCTCCATTTTAAACTCCATGACTCGTACTTAACTGGACTTCTATAGCTACACCTATTAACGGTTAGATTAACGACATGACCTATCTATGTACGACTCTTCAAACCCTGATTGTTCATTTATTACACTAAGTTTTTCTCTCATACTTACGCAGCCTCTTTGTGCATACAATCACTCTATTTTCACACAATTTATGTATACAGCTACTCTGTTTCCATATATTCCATATATACAGTCATTTTGTTTCATATTCACAGTCATTCTGTTCCCGGTCATTCTGCTTCCATATACTCTATCATTCTGTTTCCATATCCACAGTTGTTCTATTTCTATATACACAGTCCACAATCCTCTTTACATAGTCATTCCATTTCTCAGACAGTGAGAGAAATTTTGAAGAGTAGCCAAGAACAGAAGTTATGGGGCTCATTGTTAGAACTGAACCCATAGGGGTGAAGTACATGGAGGGTTATCCGCAGCTGAAGGGAATGTTACAGAAGGCTGGTTGGTTGTGTTTCATTGAAAAATTCAACAGTTACCATAAGGAAATCACTAAATCCTTTGCCAGGTCATTTGATGGAATGGAAGTGGAAATAGGTGACATCAAATTTGTAGTTACCGAGTCCTTTATAGCTGAAGCAATAGAACTCCCAAGGCTAGGAGAAAGTTGGTTTAAGAACAAAGAAGTTCATGATGAATCCTGGAAGGTCATTCTTAAAAATCCAGGTATGGACACTTCAGTTTTTAGAAAAGGGATTCCAATCTCTGCACTTAAAAACAAATGGAGTAGCATGTTGTTAATTCTGCAAAAGTTTATTACATGCGAAGGGAGGTTTGGTTCTATGTATGTGTATCATATACGACTGTTAATGAATTTTATAGAGAATGGAACCCTCAATCTTCCATTTTTCCTGTTGAATAGTTTGAGAAGAATGGCAACTAATGTTTAGAAGAAAGTTGAATCAATAGAAACCACTCTATATCACCATGGACTAGTGAAGATTCTTGTTGAATTTCATTTAAGAAGTGTAGGGGATACATGGGAGGACTTTTTGGTAAGGAATTTATTTCAAGATGCTCCAGATTTGTTTGAGGGAAGTCCTGTTAAAAGAAGTAGGAGAAGGAAGACTAGTCTCACCATTCAAAGCACCCCTGAAACTTCAGCACAGAAAAACAATGAAGAAGAACCAATCTCTAAGAAATTAATAGAGATCAGAAAGCAGACTAAGCAGAGGAGAAAAATGAAAGAAAAGGTTGAAGAAATTCACAAGGATATTCCTGAACCTTCATCACCTAAAGAGGATGAACAACTGCTTTCTGAAAGATTAATCAAAATCAAGGAACATATCAAGGAAGATAAAGAGAAAGGAAAGAGGAAAAAGGATACGGAAGAAGAAACCTTAGGCTTCCAAAACTTGAGGAGGAGTTCTAGGCTCAGGGGCAGAGTGAATAAGGTGAAATCAAAAGAGGCCCAATTTATAAATTTGGAGGAAGAAACTCCAGCTCAGTCCCCTGATAATATTCCATATGAGCAAAGCCCAGAGAACTCTCCTCCACATAACTTTGAGGGCAGCCCAAGAAGAGTTTCTCTTGGCATTGATCCAATCCAACAACAAATCTATGACTACATAGAGTCATTGGAGAAAAAGAGTACATTAGTAGACCCAGGGACTTCAGCTAATCTAGAGAAGCCTGCCACCTCACAAGAAACTCTAACTAGCTCCCTTAAACAGGAGATCTATGAGCTAGAAGTTCTGAACAGGCACATGCAAAGAGAAAATGAAGCCTTAAAAGAATAGAATAAGTTGGATAAGATTATCCATGACAACACTATGCTTCACTTGGGTTTATGACACAAGAAGAACAAAAAACTAAAAAGGAAGAATAAGAAGCTAAACAGGGCACTTATTAACCTCAAGTACAGATTTCTCATGAGGAAGCCAAGGATGGCAGTTGGTGCCAAGAAAAGCAAGAAGAGGAAGTTGGATGTTTTGGCTGAAGTATCAGAACAAATGCAGTAGGAGGAGGAAGTTTCCTATCATCAATGACCATTATACATTGCCTTAAGGAGAGCATTTTAGTGATTTACATGTTATATGTTTATGTTTTCTGTTTGAATAAGTTTTTGTCTTTTAGCTACACAACATAGCCTATTCTGTAGCTAATCAGCGGTTCCGCAGCTACTTCCATGCTTTTACAGGTTCCAGGTGTCAGGAGGAGAAAATAACTACATGGGCAGCTTGGAAAACATCATGGCATGGATCGTGTCCTATTCATCTAGCCCAGGTCAACAAGGAAGACTCCGGTCAAAGGAAAGTCAAACGTAGAGACCTAAGGCAAACATGACTCTATTTTGTACATGTTTCATAGTGATGGGATCCGAAACAACTTCCTAAGGCCACGGACTTCATCAGCCATCTGTGCAACCGAATCCAACAACCATCACCTTAGATTTATGTCTCCAGAAACCGAGGAAGAGAATTCTGTGTGCTTGTCTGCCTACATGTTTTGCTGTAGCTTATTTTTCTCCATAAAACAGTTGTATAATTTCTCTATAAATACTTGTGTGAAGAACGCAGAACCAGTTTGAATTTGCTCATGTGTTAAGTTCAGATTACTGCTTTGTAATTTTGAGAACTCATTCTCTGTTTTTAATATGAAGACTGTGTGTTTCATGGATACCTGAAAGTGTTTGTTGGAGTGTTGATTAAGTACATTTAACCTGAGTAGTTGCAGAGGGCCCCTGCGCTGGCTAAGGTTACATTTCATTTTTGTTTTGTCTTTCATAGTTGAACTGTAAATTCACTATGTTTTTCCATGATGTTTATAACCATTTTCTAACCTTGTTCATAATGCAGTCTTTGTCATCTTCTTACTAACGCAGAATAGTTTATTTCAGTACAGAATAGTTCTTTTTTTTTATTTCTTTCTAGTTTCTTATTAGTAGCTTGAAGTTGAGTTCAGTAGTGTAGAGTAATTTATTTCATTTGTTGTTTCATTAGTCTTTAGGTTTTTAATTAAAACTGATCAGTGCCATTACTATTTTGCCAGTTTATTACTAGTTTAGTGACTCATATTGTAAGTGGATGTTTCTAAAAAGCTCTTCTAGTTGATGGTTCATCTTAAACTAGGTGGTTGAATACTTCATTTACGTAATGAGTATTTTCTGCATTTTTGCATTTATTTTCTCTTAAAATGATGAAGTACAAAATTCCTCAAAATACTATTAGAAGGAGGTTGTTCTCCCAAATTTGTGAAGCAAAGTAACTAAGCACTTCATTTAGTTTCCATAGTAGATTAGTTGCAATTTCATTTTCAGTCTTAGTCTTTCATTTAGTTTTGTTGCAATTCCATTTTCATTTTCTCATTAAGTTCTGATTCTGCAATAGAATAAACAGTAGTTGTAATCTCATTTTCGGTTTTCAGTATTTCATTTTAGTTTTGTTTCCATCATAGATAGCTGCAATTTCACTTTCAGTTTTAATATTTCATAAGCCTTGTTTTAGTTGCAACTTCACTCTTGAGTCCTTTTAGTTAATGATTTGGAAACAATAATAAATAGCAAAAATAGAAACTTTGTTTTCCTTTTCTTGGTTAAACTTTACATCCAAATTTGACTTAAAGCACTCTTAGTCCTCATTTCATTTCTTTAGCAGAAGTAGATTTAAGATTTTTGTTAAGTGCATTGTAAATCATTAGGGATTAAAGGATCAAAACCCCAAAACAACATAAAACTCAAAAACACTGAAATAAGAAGGGTCATCTAGCACATATAGTGCACTACACTTCATCAGTTTACGATACCCATATTGATAATTTATGTAGAGCAATTTAGGACACTAAATTGACCAAACACCTGTACTCCTATTAGGAGAATCATTATAAGCATATTTTGCATGTGCCAATACTTGATCCCACTATTTTGGATGTTCACCTGTAAGACTTCTTAGAAGATTACCCAAGCTTTTGTTTACCACTTCAGTCTGTCCATCAGTTTGAGGATGATAAGCAGTACTGAAACTCAGTTTAGTTCCAAGATTCTTCCACAATGTCCTCCAGAAATGTCCAACAAATCTGGTGTCTATGTCTAAAACAATGCTCTTAGGTAACCCATGTAATCTTACAATCTCTTTAAAAAACAGATTTGCAATGTGAGTAGCATCACTGGTTTTATAACATGGAATAAAATGTGCCATTTTTGAAAATCTGTCAACTACTACATAAATTGAATCATGTCCCCTTTGAGTTTTTGGTAAACCCAAAACAAAGTCCATACTTACCATATCCCAAGGCCTATCTAGAATAGGTAATGGAACATACAAACCTGTGTTTTGGCTCCTTCCCTTTGCATACTGACAGACCTTACAATTTTTCACATACTTTTCCACTTTAGCTCTCATCTTCAGCCAAAAATAAAACATGTTCAATTGTTCATAAGTCTTGTCTGCACCAAAATGTCCTCCAAGTCCTCCACTATGTTTCTCCTTGATTAAATTCTCCCTCATAGAACAACTTGGTATGCACAGTTGATTTCTTTTAAACAACAATCCCTCTTGCAGGAAATAATCCAGCCATTTGCTTATGTCTAACAAAACATGATTTCTATAAGCTTGAAATGTCTCTTTAAAATCTAGATCTTTCTCATATAACTCTTTAAGAAAATCAAAACCCAACACTTGAATTTTACTTTCTTGAACAAAAATTATTTTTCTACTTAAGGCATCTGCTACTTTGTTTGATTGACCAGTTATATGTTTTAACACAAAATTAAAACTTTGAAGGTATTCTACCCATTTTGCATGCTTCTGGTTAAGCTTTGGCTGTTGCATAATGTACTGTAATGCATGGTTATCTGAATACAGTATGAACTCCTTGGACATCAAGTAATGTCTCCACTTCTTCAAAGATTGCACCACTGCATAAAACTCCTTGTCATAAGAAGAATATTTCTTCTTTGACTCATTCAACTTTTCACTAAAATAAGCTACAGGCTTGTCCTCCTGACTCAAAATAGCTCCAATGGCTTCTCCACTGGCATCACACTTCACTTGAAAAGGTTTATTAAAATAAGGTAAAATCAAAATAGGTTTCTCAATAATCTTTCTCTTTAACAGCTGGAAGTTCTTTTCTACTTCATCAGTCCATTTAAATGGTTGTTTGTCCTTCTTTATTGTGTCAATAATTGAAGCATTGATCTTAAAAAATTATTTATGAATTTCCTGTAAAAACTAGCAAGACCATGAAAACTTCTTACCTCAAAGACACTTCTTGGTGAAGGCCACTCCATGATAGCCTTGATCTTATTTGGATCGATCTTTAACCCCTCAATAGAAATGACAAAGCCCAAATACACCAACTCCTTCTTCATGAATGAACATTTCTTTAAATTTAACAGTAACTTCTCTTGTTGTAGCCTCTGTAAGACATAATTCGGATGTCTCACATGTTCCTCTTTTGATCCGCTGTAAACTAATATATCATCCAGATATACTATTACGAATTTACCAATAAATTATCTCAAAACTTCATTCATGAGCCTCATAAATGTACTAGGGGCATTCGACAATCCAAAAGAAATTACCATCCATTCATACAATACTTCATTGGTCTTAAAAGCATTTTTCCACTCATCTCCCTCTCTAATTTTGATTTGATGATAACCACTTTAAATCTAATTTTGTAAAGTATCTAGCTCCACTCAAACAATCCATCAAATCTTCGATTCTAGGTAAAGGAAATTTGTACCTTATTGTTATCTTATTTATTGCTCTTGAATCAGTGCACATTCTCCAGCCTCCATCTTTCTTTGGGCTCAACACTGTTAGCATTGCACAAGGACTCAAACTCTCTCTAATCAGTCCCTTGTCTAATAGTTCCTGAACCTGTTTCCTGATCTCTTCATTCTCTGTGGGAGTCATCCTGTAAGATGCTTTATTAGGTAGATTTTCTCCTAGAATCAAATCTATGTGATGACTGATTTTTCTAATGGGTGGTAACTCATCAGGCAAATCATCTACAATGATATCACAATAACTGTCCAGCATCTCTTGACTTTCAATTAGTAAATCATAAAATTTTGTGGAAGTATGCAAACCAACACAAAACTTACCTCATCTTCTTCCATCTGCTTCAAGTACTCCTTTCCACTCAACAAAAAGGTCTTTGGATCAGGTTTCTTTGATGTATCCTCTTCTGCTATTGGCAGCAATGTATGATTGACACCATCTTTGCTAAATTTGTATGTGTTCTTATTTCAATCATGCATAGCTCCTCTGTCATACTACCAAGGTCTACCCAACAATATATGACACACATCGATAGGCATCACATCACATAGAATTCTATCTTTGTACTTTCCCAACTGCAACTCCACTTCACATTGCTCATTCATTATCAACTGATATCCCTTTTGAAGCCATGACACCTTGTAAGGTGTTAGATGTTTCTTTGTTTTCAATTTCAACTTCTCCACCACTTCTGTGGAGACCAAATTATATGTACTACCACTGTCTATTATCATCTAACAACACTTCCCTTGAATCTTACACATAGTCCTGAACAAGGTTTTTCTTTGTGCCGGTTCAACAATTTCCTTAGCTGGTTTTAACAAAATTTTGTTGACTACCAAAGATTCCCCTTTCTTTGGTACATTCTCTTCTTCTATTACTTTTGTTGCTTCCTCTTCAGTTTTTGCAACAATTGCATTCCTCTGATTCATTCCCATATTTTCTGGGCACTCATAAGCTCTGTGTCCCAACTTGTTACATCTGTAACATATGATTTCTCTTCCTCTACCTCTTCCTCCTCTTCCTCTGGAAAAACTCCCTCTGCCACTTTCATCACTTCTTGAGGGTGCATGCTGACTTGAGCTGCTGCTAGCTCCATCTCTAGGTGTTGTAGATCTTCCTCTTCCACCTTGACTTCCCCTTCCTCGCAAAGTACCTCTATTTCTAGCAGACTGTTTCCTCATGAGTTTTTCTTCAGCCTTCAATACCATATGAGAAGCCTCTTCCACTATTTTAGGAGACAGTACACTTATCTCATCTTGGATCTCCATTTTGAGACCATTCACATATCTTACGACCTTCTCATCTGTATCTTGGATTTGTCTTGCTCTTATGCTCACTTTGTAGAACTCCTCTGTGTATTCCTTTACTGTCATAGACCTCTGTCTAAGATTCTGCATCTATCTAAATAATGTTTGCTAATAATCACTTGGAAAAAACTTACTTTTCAGTTTTTCCACCATCCTATTCCAATTCTTGATTGGTTGTTTGCCAAGCCTTCTTCTTTCTGTCTGCACTCCATCCCACCAAAGTATTGCATGTCCTTTCAGTTTTGTGACAACAAACTTCACTTTCTTTCCTTTTTCTGTTTCTTCATTATCGAATAATTTCTCCATGTCATTTATCCAGTCTATCAATTCCTCAGGGCTTAAGATTCCTGTGTAGATTGAAACTTCGAGTCTAGGCTTGGATGTGGATCTCAATACTAACTTAAAGAATCTCATTTCAGGATTTACATCTATAGGTTCCTCATCTTCTGCAGCTCCAACTTCAGGTTCACTGACATCTCCAGCATCTGCATCTCTTCCCATTTCCATTGCTTCCAATCTAGCTTGCATCTATTGCATAGCTTCCAACACTTCAGCATTTGCAACTGGTCTTCCTCTTCTTCAACCACCACCTCTTCCTCCAACTCTGAAAGCCATGTTGGATTTCTTTTTCTGATCCTTGAGATCCTGTTCAGTGTCAGTAGGCTGCTCGGATACCACAAATGGTGGCCTAGGTGCAGGTGTAATGGATAATCGTTCAAATCCAGAAACGATATTTGCAAGTTTAGGTGGAACTTCTTCTTGGATTTCCTTTGGAGTATCAGTCATCTACTTCCAAACTTGGCTATTCTGCTAAACTAGCAGAACTACTTAATTTTACCACTATATGACAACCTTTGAATTGCCACGGAATCAAAAGGAATTCAAACTTGTGGTTAATTCCTTATCGCGTCCACCTTTTTTACAACCATTATCGCGTTAAACTCTCCACCGTTGATCTTACCTTTTAATCCGACGGTTTTTGATTCACCTGATCGACAAAACTAACCGACGATCCTCCACTATTGATCAAAGCCCATTTGATCCAATGGTTAACAACAATATCGGACAAAGATCTTGCGCAATGTTTATCCACCTGATAAAGTGGTTTTCTCTCTCCACTTGAGTGCTACATGTTGGTCGATAAATGAAATCGCTTGGAATTTCAAAAGACCGCATACCACTTTTTCTTCACCCGATAAACAGCTTCACCGATAAAACCACCTTTCTTCCTTGACCAAACGTACAAGCTTATTGATGCACGATGACCGTTAGATCTATTGGATTTGTAGATCAGATGGTTCTGGACTCCTTTGGGTTAACATGATTTTATCAAGTTTGCTTTTCTCTATTGATCCAAAATGGATTTTGGATAGACTTCTAAGTCTAAGTGTTCCTCACAGAGGAAAATAAAAGTCTAAGGGTGCTCCTGGAAATAGTCCCATTGCATAGATCTTTTCATTATGAATCTACTGCAATTTGAATGGGCTAAAATGGACCTCGGATGCAGAAGTTATTGCAGAATGAAGTGCCCTTTGTCCTTTGAAAAAGAGGCAAAATCTTATGAAAATGGCCTAAAAGGCTCATTGAGAAAAATCGCATCAGAAGGTTAAAAGGAGGACTTAAAGTAGAGGTGGAAGGAACCTCCGACTTATCGCATCGGAGGTAGGCCTTCGCCCGATGTCGGGACCCCCAGGCAGGGCAATGAAGCGATTGCAACGATCGGCGTCAGCATATGCAAATAATATAAGGAAAGACCCCTGGGACATTACAAATGCGACATGTGATTATGCGACGGTGAGATGAGTGCTTCAATGTCAGCCGTTGGATCCGGGCAGGAATGGATGGTTGCGATTGAATCAATGGATTGGTGAATCAATGATTGACATAACCAAAGGGAGAACCCCTGGGCCGTTACAAATGTGATATTGCGACATGCGATTTGCGACAGACGATCTCAGCCATCGGATCGGAAAAGAGATCAACGGTCTAGATTTAATCGACGGTCGGTAGATCGGTGATCCCTGACACAAAGGGCCGATGCGATAGTGATATGCAATGCGATATGGACCATTTGATCGGGGAGTAGATCAATGGTCCAGATTGGCGATCCCCGATGCCGATAAAAGTGTAGACCTGATGGGTTTATAGACCCGATTGCATAAAATTTGAAATCCGGTTTTTCGGATTTTCTTTGTATTCCTGTGTATTGAGATTTTAGACCTCCTGCCTATGCGATTGCAATATGCCGATAAATGGCGGACCCGATGGGTTTATAGGGGCGATTTCATAGAATTTGAAGTCCGGGAATTGCACCCGATAGTGTATTTCCGTGCCTATTCTTTGTGTATTGGAAATTTGGCCATTTTCGGGTTTTTTCCTGAAGGAAGGCCTCGATTCCTTTGTAACAACCCCTAATCATTGTGCCACACTGCAAATGGGTGTTTTGTGAACAATGATGCGTTATGAAGCACAGAGAGCCACAGAGGCGAAAGGGAATGATTCCTCATGATCACAATTGACAGAGGAACGGCTGTGGAAGCCACAGAGTCGGAAGAATGCCTCAAAGAAGCCAGAGAGCACGATTGAGGAGAGGAGAAGAGCACAAAGAGTTTTAGAGTCACTTGGAGGTCAAGTGAACCGAAAAAGCTCAATTGACAGCAGCAGAGATTGCTGAAGGCCGTTGGAAGGTTGCTAAGGGACACTTGGAGGTCAAGCGATCCATTGATTCATGCAGAGGCCGAGAGAGAGCTCAGAAAAGTTAGAGCCGAAGAGCTAGAGCCAGAGCCAGAGCTAGAGCCAGAGCCAGAGCTAGAGCTAGAGCCACGAGCTAGAGCCAAGAGCCAGAGCCAGAGCTGAAAGCTAGAGCAAGAGCCAGAGCCAGAAAGCCAGAGAGCTTCAGAGCCAAGGATAAGATGGGGTCCTAAACCCATTGTGTTCTGTGTAAACCAGTGGAGTTGAGCATGGATTTTGTAAAAGGACTGATACCATAATCCCAGAGAGCCTAGTTGAGTTGACTAGGGCTCAAGGAGACGTAGCCCAAGAGTTTTGGGTGAACTCCAAATTAATATCGCTGTTATGTATGATTGCTCATTGCTGTGTGTTGTTTAATTGTTGCTTTATTTGTTGTTGTATGCATTTTATATCAGCATAAGCAAATGAACTCAAAACACATAAACAGTTAAAAAAAACACAAGCATACACCTATTTCAAGCACTTTTTAATTCCGCAATTGGTTAATCACTAGATCTTGGGAACATATAAGCTTTGGAAGTGGGAGAGGTTCTTGTAAGCTTGACAAGAAGCCTTAGTGCCCCATTTTCAGATCATCTATTCTGCCAAACTTGACACCTCCGCTACATTTAACTTGTCTCAAACCATATTCTCCGATGTTTTTAATCATAACCAAATTATCTCAAAACACGGAAAACGCAAGATTGGCAATGCAATACAGATTTTACAAATTCTAATTCAAACGTAAAATAGGAAATCAATAGAACTCAGAGATATTTCGAAGGAATACAATGCCTCTGGGGTTGACCAATTATACACAAATACACAGAGATACAGTTTCTATAACTTAATCTTACACGGCCTAATCAAGCCAAATCAGTCAAAATCCCTTTACAATCATTCAGAACTTACATAAATACCATTTCATTCTAACAATCATATTCTTAATCCATGGATTGAATCTGCCTAATCTTAGACAATATCTAATCTGGTTGATATTCTCCTTGAGAATCTCAACTGAATCTAAACAACTTGAATTAATTATAAAATCACCCATTCCCAAAATCCTAGCTCAAATTATATCTAGAAAACTTTGTAAATTGACAGCTAAAGGATCCCACACCTTTGCTTGTAAACTTTTTTTGTATTTTTGGAATAAATTTGAAGCCTTTTGTCTTCAAGCCTCATGCTCTTGCATCACTCTGCCACTTCAAGGGTTCTGTTAATGGGATGGTCTCCATCCAGAAGAACTTATGGCTCCACGATGAGCACAAGATAGCAACATAATGCGCAATTCCCAAGCAGCTTCCTTGACAATTTTTTTTAGGGTCGGACAACTGTGATGCCTTCTCGCTACTAGTGATAAATCACACACCAGCAGGCGTCAAGCTCTCAAGCTATCCCACCGATTTTAGTATTTCTTTAGCACTGGAAATTTCAAAATTTGCATTTTTAACTTCAAGGTGATCGTAAACCAGTGCAAACCCTCGAGATCACCCCTTTATTTGAAAAATAGAGTTCAAGGCCAAGGACATAGGTGCATGTTGATTTTATGCATTTTTTTAATTGTTTTTATTATTTGGGAGGTCACACAAAGCGCAGGAAGAGAGCATACTCAAGATTTCATTAATTGATTATTAAAATTTGGATTCAGAAAGTAAAATGAAAAGAATCGATCTCATACCTGAAATTATTGCTCTTTAATCTTTGCTTGTGTTCATTTTTCACAATCGTTTATTTTATTGAAATTTTCTTGCCAAGGGTTAGTAAATGAGTGGTTCTTACTGCACCACAAAATTGCAAATTTATCCTAAAAATCACAAAAACTTGTTTTTATTTGTTAGTGCTATTCTATTGAAAAAGAAATGAAACATTATCTTAAGTATAAGAGAATTTCCAATGCATCCATTTGTGTAACAAGATCATGAGTAAACTCATATCCAAGTTTGAAAAATAAACCCTAGTGAATTCTTGGACATGATCATGAAGATTTGATGTTAAAAATTGTAGCATAATGATTAGTTGAGACCAAATTTGAATATGATCTTTAGGTTTTTGATCTTCTTCAACTGTCAAAGCACAAAGCTCTTCAAATCTTGTTTTTGCAATTGGATTTTTATTGTGTTTTATTTTTATTTTTAATTTTTTAGTGAATGGGGGTTTTTGATTTGTGGATGTTTTATTTTATTTCTATGTTTTCTATATGAAAATGAAAATAAAATTAAATGAAAATGCCTAAATGTAACTAACCCTAAATGAAAATGATTCCTAAACAATCCTCCTAACTTAGTTACATCTAAGTTTGCTTCCTCGGCAACGACGCCAAAATGTAGGGCGATTTAATTGTATGCTAAATCCCTATCATTTAATTTGTCAACCCAGGGGTTTCATAAACTTAGAAGCAAACCAAAATATATGGGACCTCAGAGGAAACTGTTGTAGAAAGTCTGTTTTGAATGGAAATGCATATTACAACTATAACTAAAGAAAACTGCAAAAGAAATC
The DNA here is from genome assembly GCA_031772625.1 of Pinus tabuliformis. NCBI lineage: Eukaryota > Viridiplantae > Streptophyta > Pinopsida > Pinales > Pinaceae > Pinus > Pinus tabuliformis. The sequence continues at coordinate 473,578,091 of CM062808.1, forward strand.
ACATGCAAGAAAACTGAATTAAATTCTAAGGGTGAAATGAATGAATGCCATGGCCTTTCTAAAATATTATAAACTAATATATGAACAACTTATAAGAATCAAGCTATGATAATATAGAAAGAAGTAAATAACAACTAGTGATAAAGCAGTAAATAACAACTAGTGATTTAGTTGTCAAGCAAGAAAACTAGGAGAACTAGTAAGCAAGCAGTTTAATGACAATCAAATCAAATTTAGGAAATTAAATCATACTTGCGGAAATTAAATCATACTTGCAGAAAGGAAATAACAAAAATCAAACTATGTTACAATTGTATGTAGATTGCGGTTGATGGGGATCCTTCCATTCCTCAATGAGATCACATGAACAACTATCACACCTTAAGAATCAAACAACACTCATAACTCATAATTTTGGAGAAAATGATATTATTCATGCTAAATGAACAATCATAAATCTAATGCTAATGAATAACTGATAACTATTGGCTTCCTTTGAAGGATGCACCTCTTATTTATACATGAGTTAGGGTTATCTTCTCAATAAATGCAGATCCCTTAAATATCTAATAGTTCCATACTTGTCTCATATTATCCCTAAATATTAGATACAAATCCTATGACTCATAAAGATCTCCATGATATTTCTCCTTGGAATATGGTCCACCTCTTGAGTTGAAATTCGAATTTGTGCTTGTGAGGACAAGTAAGACTCTTCTAGAAACTATGAAACTATAAGAAACTATGTTAATTTCATAGTTTTTAATCATTAATTCACTTATAATGCATAAAATAAATAACTTTGGAAAATAAGGATTCTAACCCATATGTTTTTGAAGATGATTACTTGATGTAGGGTTTTAGGGCTAGATAGTCATGAGATGAAGGTTAATATGGACATGAGATGATGGAAATATGGATGAAAATGGAAGACAATTTTGAGACTCAACAATACCCCCTTTTGGTGGATGTCCAAGTCCACACCAAGGCTCCTCAAACACTCCTTCTCCAAGTTAGAATGGGCAGCATTTGGGCATAATCTCAATATAGGAATGCAGCAATCAATGACCAACCATTTGGGGATGGAAGGAAGTTGATTTATAGGTAGGGAGAGAGAGTTAGGGATCCACAAAAGAGGGAGGAAGGTCCACATCTCAAGGGGAATGCCCAAAAAGGTAGAATCAAGAGCTCCAAATGGGAGAGCTTGACCATATCTGCAACCAAAAACATCTAGCTCATTGTTTCTTGAAGTTTCTAGTATACGAAGCTTCTCCCCCATTTTGGAAAAAACATGCCAGAAGAGGTTCAGCGCAGGTTTTCATATCAAAACCCATGCTGGCAGTGCTAGTTTAAAGAACTGCAACCTGCCATCACCACGGGCAAACAATGGAGCAAAACACGTTGGTCCTGAAACTTAGGGTTTCAGTCAACCTTCTTCAGAATTGACTCAGGGAAGTTTTCCTTTAGTTCTTCAGGGATGTTTTTGTCTGTGTCATGATGGATATGCTTCATATTTTTCAACATTTTGGCACTTTGGGATACATAACAGGAAGTGAACATGAGGTGTGACAAAATACTGTGTAACAGATGCCCCATAAAGCATGAAGGCAGAATAGGGAGTGATGGCTGAAATTATTTACAAGTCAAGGCAAGGATCGGGACAACACCATCAAGAGACCTGCAAACCAAGAATATACATATACATATCTGACATCTTTGATAGAAGCATGTATAATGATAAAGGAGAAGCATGTATAATGATAAAGGAATAGGAATCTAATAATACATGAATCCATGGTATGTGTTGAGCACTAGAGAAGGTATGTAATTACCACTTATTTTGTCATATTTTCCTTAAATTCATAACTTCCTTGCATTATGAAATGAGCATGTGGTGAAAGATTATGATAAAATTTAGAAGATTTATGAGCAACATAAAATGACTAATAATTACCTTTTCCTATGTAGAAAAAGAAGAAAACAGAAGATCGCCATTCCAAAGGAAAAGACAAGACAAAATTAACTGTTGTCCCTTTGACAGGGAACCACATCCAAACGAGGCAATCCAAATTGGAACGTATAAGCCAGGAAAAGGAAGAGGAGATACCAAATCGGCGCAAGAGAACGAGAAGATAATTGAGAGATAACAATATGGAGAATCCCTCAGGATCCTTTCGTCCTGAGGGATCGCTACCTCAAAGGTTATCTGTATCATTGATATTTCCACTTGGCTGCTATAAGAAGGGACAACGTTGCTAGCCCAAGGGACAGACTATTGTTGTTTTTATGAAATTCACTTTTGTAACTGAAACTTTGATCATCGACTCTCTTTAAAAGAGCAGTTATTGTAACTCTGTTTTGATGTTTAATATATGAATTCCGTTGCTGTTCCGTCTTTGATTCTGGAGTAATCATAAGCAGTGCATCCCTGGAGGCTAAGGGCCCAGCCCTGGTGGATCACTTGCTTCCTGTACCATTATTTTCTGATTCTAAGTCGCGTGTGGTTTGATCTCTCTTATTCACTTTGTTTAGTAACTTGTTGTTCCTTATTATTTCATGCATTGGCTTTGTTATATTTCATTCATATTTGAATAGTAAGGTTGTCTTTAGCAACTGGAATGTTATGCTGTTCACTCTGAATTTATATCGCATTACTGTTCCTTTACAGATTGATACTATTGTATAACATTGTTGTTCCTTCCAGATTGCCATTGTTGTTCGATTACAGAGTAACAGTGTTGTGTATTTATAAATCGGTATTATTGTGTATTTATCTACGGTTTACTTCCAAACGTGATTGCTGTTCATTTGGGATTTTTGTTCCACCGTGACAACAATTGCTGTTTCTTCATAACCATGATTAATCATTGTCATGTCGAGGCTTGGATTACTGTTTCTTTTGATATAGATGTGTTGTGTGCTATGATCGGTTTAGTTGCTGTGCATTTACATTTGATTTAGGTTGCTATTAAATATTTCATAACTTCCTTTAGTTTGCTGTCCCATTTCTGTTTACTGTTCAATTCATTTGTGAGATAAAGATTGTTACTTAATTCCAGTAGATTGCGATTACTACTTCATTCATTTCTGTAGATTAAAGATTTGCTGAATAGATTAGTTGCTATTCCTTTTCCTGTTATTTGAATCATCATTGCTTTGGTGTGAACAGAACGATCTGAAACTATAGTGAACACTGACTATTGTTGTCCAGTTCCTAGATTGATGATCTTTTCCTTTATTGCTTCTCAATTACATCAGTTTACAAAGGGAGGAGTTATTGTTACTGCACCCTTGACTGATGAAGTATTGTAGTTTCTTCATGGAGTGATTTAGTTACAAACATTTCTAGTTCTTGCCATTATATTTAGAATTTTGTTTTCAGCATTTAGTTACTTTTGTAGAAGCACTATACTACTAGCATTACTCTGACAAATGACCGCCTCAAACCGAGTACACTCCTTGAGATAACAAATCGTACCTGGATTGATAATTAATGTAGGGTAAATAGAGGTGAAAAAGACTCTTTTTACTGCTCAACATTTTGGCGCCATTTCTGGGGAGAGCGTAGCCATTTGTTTCTTTTTAGAGTAGTGTAAGTACCTACTAGGAGAGAATTGGGTTTTAAAAACGGAAGGTAAGAACCTGCGTACGGAGCATGTAACAGCCCTGCTCCCTTGCCCGCTTTCTTGCAGATTTTGTTGTTGTTTTGGGTAGAAATTAGCATTTGATTTGTGTGCATGACTAAGCAGAAAAAGCCCGAAAAGAATCCTAAACCACTACCCAAGACTGATAAATCTAAGGGGCCGGTGACCCTTGGCCGATCGACCTTTATAAACGAAATCCTCAAAAAAGCAGAATCTCAGCCTTCAGTAGAACCTAGAAAAGTTGCTTCTAGACAACATACTAGTTCCCTTTAGGCCACAGGATCACCATCTGTAGCCTTTGTTGAGGTGCACATCAAAATTGAGGAGCAAGATTTTCAAGAAATTGAGAATTCTAGCCCAAAATCATTGCAAGAAGGGAACCTTAGTAATCTCCGCGAAGGGGTAGGAGAAACAGGGGAAACTGAAGAACCAAGATCTCCTCTTGGAGTAATTCAGCCATTAAGTAGCCCAGATAAGGGAAGTGCTGCAAAAATCATTCATAACAAAGTTGAAGAACCTCAAGAGCTAAAATCCCCCCAGACATTAGGAACTCTCATCATCCCAGACAAAGGAAGTGCTGTTAAGGCCATCCCTGCTTCGTCTAACCAACCTAAGAATACCCTCCTAGAAATCTTGGAAGGTTATTAGCACATATTTGACCAAATGGCCTAGAACCAACCAAACACTCAAACCTCCACACTACAATATCCCATTGTAGATACTGCAGTCAATGCACCTATGAAGGCAATTCCTCTCCAACATATCCCTACATTTCATGGCCTAACATCGGAAGACCCAGATGCATTTTTGTTTGAATTCAATGTGTTGTGCAGAGGATATGACTATACCATCGATCCCTAAAAACTAAAACTATTTCCCTCTACATTAAAATGAGCTACTTTACGATGGTTTATGGGGTTCGGTGGAGGTGTTATAAATGATTGGGAACAGATGAAAGGTGCTTTCCTGAAGAAGTATTAGGATTATTGTAGATCTAGAGAATTAAAAGATGAAATATTTCAGATGGTAGCTAGACCTAATGAAAAACTGGAAGAATATGTTGAACGTTTTTAGTATAATCTTCAAAGATCTCCTTATGCATCATTACCCTTACCTGACAATGTATTAAAAACAACATTAATTAAAGGTATGAAGGAACAATGGATTGAAACATTGAATATTATGGGAAAAGGGGACATATACCAAGAAAAGTTTACTAACATCATTGATTTATGTATCAGGAGTTCATGAGGAAGTACAAGGCTAAGACTAGCGGAACATGATAGGTTTACAAGGGACAACAAGATCTCTAGAGAAGGAGTAACTCACGCGGAAATTGGAAATTTATTAGAAAATTTCAAAACTGATGTATTGGGAAATTTGAAAATGCAGCTCGATATTATCAAGACAAACAGAAACAAGCAGAGGCAGAGCAAAATCTGGCAATATTCTGTCCTAGATGCAAAAAGAAACATAGCCACAAAGAGTGCCCATTAGATGCGGTTCAAGTTTGCGTCATTTGTATAAAATACAACTCTACAGAAAGTTGTCCCTCACTTCTTGGTTTGAAAGCAGTATACAAAGAAGCGGAAGAAGAACCAGAACCAGTGTACCTATTTAATCAGCGCCATCAATGGCAGCCATGACAATCAGGTATGTTCCCCGATCTAGCTTCTTCTTTCCAAGCTTCACAATATCATGCTCAGTAATATAACACAATGTGGCAAAATCAACCTCCCTTCTCAAATTGGTCACAAAAACCATTTCCTTCATCATCACCATGGCCGAATCAAGCAAGCCAATCTAATGGGCCAAATTTTCTTTACGCCCCACCATATTGGCAAAACAATGCGTACCCAGCACAATGGTCCCCTCCCACTTCGCAGAGTCAAGCCTGGCAGACAAACTGGAAAAGACTGATGAATCAGCCAGTAGGAACCATTCTGCTCCCTCAACCTACACTACCAGCACTACAACAAAATCCCCAGTCCAATTTAAGACCACAACTCCCAGCCCAACCTAACCCAAACCCAAATAATAGACCGGTCCAATCTGTTCAAATAATTGAAACACCAGAGCTAGGAACCGATCTAAGGGAGTGAAACGATCTTCAATTAAGGTCTGGGTGCATTATAGAAACCGAGGGAGATAAAACTGTTCAAGTTGAAAATCAGTTACCTGTAGAACAACCATTACAAGAAGAAACTGTGGCCAGAAAACAAACTCACGATCAAGCAACCACATCTTCTCCCCCATTCCCAGAACGATTAATTATACCACGACCTATAGAACATCCTGACTTTGATATTCTAGGAGAACTTAATAATTTGTACATAAAAATCCCACTCCTCCAAGCCATCCAATATATCCTAATATATGCAAAGACCATCAAAGAACTATGTATAAAAAAAACAAGGAGGAGAATAACAAATAACCCAACAGTCCAATTAGTTGGCACCTTAGCTGACCTATTATAAGGTAGAGAAGCACCTGTCAAATATGAAGACCCAGGAAATCCAATAGTGATAGTACAAATCAATGGACAAACCTTTTCAAATGCCTTAGTTGATTTAGGGGCTGCAATTAATATCTTAACAACCACCACTTGTCAAAAACTGGGCATTACATCAGTAGAACTGACTTCCACTTTATTAGAATTGGCTGACCGATCAGTGGTTAGGCCGGAAGGCACACTACATGATATCATGGTATCTATTGATTCCTGGGAATATCCTGCTGACTTTCTGATAATAAACCCCAAAAACCGACTTGATGGACATCCATTAATTTTAGGTAGACCTTGGCTTACAACCGCTGATGCTTACATTGGCTGCCGACAAGGCAATATGACCATAACTAGAGGGAGTAATATCAAGAATCTAGCCCTATACCCTCCAGCCCAGCCAAGTGTAACAATAATAAAAACTAAAAAATAGCCTGTATCATACCTTATTGAAAATATTAGATCCCCATTAACTATAGAAGATGCCCTCGATTTCAAAGATCAAACAGAGGATGATGTTATTAACAACTTTATTAACCAAGTTGAATCCAGATCTCACGTACAAAGTCACATGATAGAGGAAGCATTTGATAATGAATTAGAAGAATATCCTCTCAAAGACACTCATGATCAGACAATACCTACTACCTCTGTTTCAAATAGCAAAACTGTGGAGATTGAGCCAGGAAAAACTTTAAACATCAATAGTAACCTGACTCCTGAACAAGAAGAGAAGCTGATCCAACTACTGAGAAAATACAAGGAAGCATTTGCATGGGATTATCCAGACATGAAGGGAATCGATCCCCAGTTATGTTCACACCAAATTTAGACAGGAAAGGATGCAAGACCTATTCACCAACCCTAAAGAAGACTTAACCCTCATCTAAAAGACATTGTGAAAGCTGAACTACAAAAGCTTTTAGATGTAAACTTTATTTATCCTATCTCCGATAGCAAATGGGTCTCTCCACTTGTAGTGGTGCCAAAGAAGAATGGAAAGTGGAGGATTTGTGTAGATTACAGAGAACTAAATAAAGAAACCCAGAAAGACCACTTTCCCCTTCCATTCATTGACCAGGTATTAGATACATTAGCAGGAAAGAAATTATTTTCTTTCTTGGATGGCTTCAGTGGATACAATCAGATTCAGATTGCCCCTGAAGACCAAGACAAAACTACTTTTACCTGTCCTTGGGGAACATTTGCCTACAGAGTTTTACCCTTTGGCCTATGTAATGCCCCTACCACATTTCAAAGGGCTATCCTCAGCATCTTTTCAGATTTAATAAATGAAGGGCTCGAAGTATACATGGATGATTTCACACCATACGGAGATGATTTTGACCCAGCACTAGACACATTGGAAAAGGTGCTGCAATGATGTATCATTACCAAGCTCTACCTGAGCCATGAAAAATGCTATGTGATGATGACTGAAGGACTCATCCTAGGTCATTATATCTCAGCAGATGGAATACAGGTAGATCCAGCCAAAATTCAAATAATTTTTTTAATACCTACTCCTACCACACAGATAGAGGTACGCAGTTTTCTTGGATTTTCTGGTTATTATAGGAGATTTATAGAACATTTTTCTCACATTGTTGCACCTCTATATGCACTAACAGGGAATGACTTTGTTTGGATAGATAAATGTGACCGTGCTTTTGAGGATCTGAAAAAGCTTGTGTCAACAGAACTAGTACTCAGAGGTCCAAATTGGGACCTGCCATTTCAAATTTCATTAGATGCTTCAGACACAGCTATTGGAGCAGTCCTTGGGTAGGAAGAAGACAAAAAACCATATGCAATTTATTATATTAGCAAGAATTTGTCTCCTGCTGAGTTGAAATATACTGTTACTAAAAATGAATTTTTAGCTGTAATACATGTTGTAAATAAATTTAGGCATTACATCACTGGATAGCTCGTTGTTTTATATACAGATCACTCTGCCATAAAATATTTAGCAAATAAACCAATCACAAATGGTAGAGTAACAAGATGGCTGATTTTATTGTCGGAATTCAACATCACAATAAAAGACCGACCTGGAAAAGAAAATCATGTAGCTAACTTACTCTCACGAATGCCAAAACCAGTGGACGCAGCAACAATCGAAGATCAATTTCCAGATGAACATTTATTTGCTGTTACTATCAAAACACCCTGGTATGCTGATGTTGTGAATTATTTAGGAGTAGGTAAATTACCAAAACATCTGACTCCCAATAAATAGAAGAAGATTGTCCAGCGTAGTACCCGATTTTCTTGGATTGGGGGCTACCTATTTCATACAGGAGCAGATATGCACATTAGAAGATGCATCCATGAAGATGAAATTTTTGAGATTTTGAAAGCCTATCATGATGGACCGTGTGGTGGACACTTCGCAGATCGAAGAATTGGTCACAAATTTATGCAAACAGGGTATTATTGGCCCACAATCTTCAAATATGCAAAGAAATTTGTTCAAGCCTGTGACAGTTGCCAAAGAGCAGGATGCCATAGACAATCTGATGAAATGCCCCTAAACCCGAAGTTAGTTATTGAACCATTCGAGCGCTGGGCGCTCGATTTTGTTGGTCCGATCAACCCATCATCAAATCAGAAAACATATATTTTGGTAGCAATGGAATATGTGACCAAATGGGTTGAAGTAGAGGCGTTGCCAAGTGCTAAAGAGGATTTCGTCATTCATTTCCTATTCCAGATATTTGTGTGATATGGCCTCCCAAGGGACATAATCACGGATGGGGGACCGCAATTTGCTGGTAATAAAATTGCTGCAACACTAAAAAACTATCATATTCAGCATAAAATTACCTCTCCATACCACCCACAGGCAAATGGCCAAGTAGAGAGCACGAACAAGGTAATAGAAGCAATACTAACAAAAACCATTGTGTCACACAGACGCGATTGGGCTACAAGATTGCTGGAAGCCTTGTGGGCATACAGAACAACATGGAGAAGCACTACTGGTTATTCACCATATCAACTAGTATTTGGAAAGGAGCCATTCTTTCCAATAGAATTCGAAATATAGACCTTGAGAACAACACAAGAAGTCGGTCTAGATTTAAACAAGGCCCAGATTAATAGACTACAACAAATCAACGAGCTGGATGAAATCAGGCTCTCCGCTCTTCAACACACCGCGTTAATCCAACAACAAAGAGCCAAATTGAACGACGCCCTCATAAAAAAGAAAGTCTTCCGCGAAGGAGATTGGGTGCTCCTATACGATTCCAAGTTTCAGGATTTTCCTGGGAAACTCCAGACTTGTTGGCTGGGACCATACGAAATCAGAAGGTACATGATAATGGCACCATTACTTTAACCACCATTGATGGATTAGGACATACCTTTAAGGCAAACGGCCACCGAGTTCAATTGTACCACAAACCACTTACTCGGGAATCCTTCTCCAAGCAACTCCGACATGAAGATTCTGTTTGAGGAAGAGAACTCTTCCTCACCGTTGGTTCATTAAGTGATTTGATTACTTTTAAATTTTGTACATAATTATTTTGTTTTGTTTGTGTAAATTTCTTTCTGCACATATTTCTGCATTTCTACAACTTTTGCGTTTTGCTGTTCCTTTCGGATGGAACAAAATTTTCACCGTTTTTCTGTTCCTTTTCGAAGGAACAACATTTTTGCATTTTGTTGTTCCTTTCGGAAGCAATAGTGTTTTCACTGCTTTGCTATTCCTTTTTGAAGGAATAGCATTTCCACCATTTTGCTGTTCCTTTTCTTAGGAACAATACTTTTGCGTTCTGCTGTTCCTTTCCGAAGGAACAACATTTTCGTCATTTGTTGTTCCTTTTCTAAGGAACAATATTTTTGCATTCTGCTGTTCCTTTCTGAAGGAACAACATTTTCGCCGTTTTGTTGTTCCTTTCCAAAGGAACAACACTTTTACATTTTGCTATTCCCTTTCGAAGGAACAACACTTTGATGCTTTGCTGTTCTTTTTCGAAGGAACAATACTTCTGCATTTTTGCCGTTCCTTTCCGAAGGAACAACACTTCAATTTTTTGTTGTTCCTTTCCAAAGGAACAACACTTTCATTTTTTCTGTTGTTCTTTTCCGAAGGAACAACACTTTCATTTTTCTGCTGTTCCTTTTCGAAGGAACAACATTTTCATATCTCTTTGTTTTGGACTTGTTTTATTTGTTGTTCCGATTAAGGTGTTAGCGCTTGGAATTCACCTAGGCTGAGATAGACAAACTCTCAAGGCTACATCAAACCATTTCACCTCGTAGCTAGCCCTACGAGGTATGAGAAGGCTCTCTCGGGTCAGATTCGGTAGATCTTTCAATATGATAAGCTGACCAATTAGGAATAAAGATTTTAGGCTAGTAAATTGATAAGGGGGTTGATTTAAAGATTTTTGGGGTTTTTGGTGGCAATTGGAGGGAGTGCAATTCAGGGTGCGCGGATTGGGCTCAGTTTTTGCAGGGGGATCTTTGGGGCAAGGTAGGAGTGAGTGCTGATGCCTTAATCTGAGATGGATGATCAGGAATGATAGAGGAGGAGATAAAGAGGGCAAACAACAACTTTGAGTCCTCTTTAGACAGTGGAAAACATAGATATTTAACAAAATTAAAAGCTGAGCATGGCATGCATGAATTCAAACTTTATCACTTCATCTGTTCAATTAGCAGCAAAGAAAGAGATGGAACACATAAACACACTTACAATAACATGTAGAGAACACACCATCAACACAACAATCCACAAGAATCCACAATGATGTCTACAAAACCCTGGCCTTCCTTTTCCTTAAATTGCAGTAATAGATGTACAATATACAATAATGCTTCTCCCACAAGAGTCCAACCTTCCAACCTATGAAAATGATTGAGAAAATACATAATATAGGCAATCCAACCGCTTCCCTTGCCTCTAGGGGTCAAACTCATCTTCCTAGGAGCAGTTTGAACTAATTCTAAACTAAGCACTAGATAATAGGCAGTCAAAACAACTTGCCTCTAAAACTTAGCTAACTCATCCATGCATTAAATATTCACTATTTACATCAAGGAAGCTTCTAGAAGGGTTAAGAGAGATTAAATCTGTCAATGTGCCATGAAAATTATCCATACATCCATCATTTACAAGTACAAATGAGCAACCAAGGTAAAAACAGAGTTTGCAGGCCTGAAAAGTCAAAACTGGCAATTTTAGCTCGAGTGGTCGCGCCCCCTGCTCGAGTGGTCGCGCCCCTTTGCAACACTTTTTGAGTGGGTTCCAGTTGTCCAAATCAAGTGAAAGATGGCTCATTGGAAAGCTCCGTGTGTCTACTTTCCATCCCAAGTGGCATTCTAGATTTGGAGTTGATTTGACCCCTCAAAAGTCAATTCTCCCAAGGTCACTTTCTGCAACTCAAAAAGTGGGCAGAAAGTCAAAATTTTGATGTATTTTGAGCTTTTGGAGGCTCAAATCTCAAAATCAAGTTGACCCCAAGTATAGGTAATTCTAGTTTTTGCATGCCCTTTCCAAAAATGTCAACTTTTTGTGATTCTGAGCAGTCCTCCCGAGTGGTCGCGCGGGGGGTGAGACCACTCCACAGGCAAAAACCTGTAAATTTCCAAAAAATTTCCAAAATGCTCCAAAACTCTCAATTTTTTTTTATTTTCCTGCTGGATGAAGGCTAATGAGTACCATGGTGAGTGAGGGATGCCTCAGCCAAGATACGGAGTGGGTTTGTCCTTTTCTTCTTCTTCTGGGCCTCTGACAGCTTCCTTCGGAGAATTTTCATTTTAGCCTTGCAAACATGCAATCTTGCCCAATAGTGTGTTTTCATGTTGCGTAGCAGCTCTTTGTCATGATTTTCCTTCTCCAACAATCTCTCCAAGCGAAGATTTTCTTGGATGAGCAATGACTCCCTATCAGCGAGCAATGGGTCCCCGGGCCTCTTGCGGTTCAAGCTTCTGTTACCGCGGATTCTCCATAGTTCATCCAGCTCTTTCTCCGTCTCTAGCTGTTTGTTCCACTGCCCTAAATAAGTGATGGTCCACTGAGCCATCTCAAGCTTCCGCTGCAACACAAGGTTCTCCTCCTCTCTCTGCCTAATGAGCTCATAGAAATCTGAAGAGGAAGGAGAATGAACATCAAGATCAATGAAATCAGGATGTGCCTCGCCAACTGCCTCATCCTCAACCATGGGCTGCTTGCCCTCTCGTACTGTCTCTGCTGCTGAAGGATGCGAGGCCCCTTCCACCTGGTGTGGAGATAACACTCGCTGATCTGAAAAGGATGACGAGACCCCTTCCACCTGCTGTGGAGAAAGTACTCGTCGAGCTGCTGCAAATAAGGTCCTATGACCTCTCTGATAAGTGATATGAGGAGAAGAAGCCATATGTCTCGGAATACTAGCCTCGGGCTGATGTGACGACCCTCCCTCCTCAAGAATTGCCTCTGGCTCTGGCAGTGTGAAGAACTCACGGGAGATAAAATCTGCCCAAGAAATGCCCTGCTGGCTCAGCTGATGGGAAACAACCAGCTGGATGAGACCATGATGACACAAGCTCCTGAGCTGCTGAGCCGGGGTCTGCTTCTGGAATATAGAAACCCTCCTCTGAATGTCATGAAAAAGGTAAATTGGGATGTTCATCATCCTCACCCTGGTAAAGTGCATCAGCATGCAAATGTGGCAAGCAAATACTCGTGAGAACCTCCCCTCGCATGTGAAATAGCGCATAATAAGCCTCATGATAGATGAATATTCCCCTCGGAGGAACCTGAAAGGAAAGTTCCCTGAAAAGTTGTGTATGTATGTTGGCCTGACATATGGCTCAAATTAAACAAAATCCAGCCACTTGCGCTTTGTCCACACCTCACCCACATTGGGTATCCCGGTAGCCTGTTAAATAGCCTCTGGAGAAAACACAAAATTCACCCCTGCAAGGGTGACCTGCCCGTCATGAAGGTGTAGAACAAATAACCGGGCCAGCTCCCTATGATGTTGAATCTGTGCAATCCTCTCGCAAAACTGATAGGATGACATGTACTGAAAGCAAGTCACTGCCAATGGGCAAGCCTGCAACTCTGCCAAGGATGTGGGCTCTTCTCTCTTGTGATGACCACCCTTGCCACCCTTACGAGGCCTCCGCTGTGTCTCAACCTCCGTGGATGAAGATCGGTCATCACCTTGCTCATTAGTCTCAGTGGTTGACATGATGTTATTGAGCAAGGTGGAACAAATAGGCAAAGATGACTGCTGCCTTGCCTGCAAAATGCTGAGAAGTATGCTGTTTTCAAGGGGAAAAATCATGAGGGAAATGTTAGGGGAGGGAATTTACATAAGGAAAGGGAAAATATATATAAACAACAGGGAATTTTGAAGGAAATAATCACACAATGTCAAACATGTCATTCCATCTCTCATCATTTGCAAATAAATACTTTATTAGGGACAAAAGGTGTTATGGTCACCAAGGGAAAGGACAATATAAATTTTCATCATGGAAGGAATGAGGGTATGATCATCAGGGTATGAGGTAGCATCAACCACAAGCAATTAACAGGCTGCTCCTTTTTATTTTGTCTTTGAATGCCTTTCATGAGCATACTTTGTTTTTTCAACATTTAAAATGGCCATTGATGCTTAATGGGAAACAGGGATCTTTACTTATTTGATCATAGGGGAGGGGAAGGGTTTTTATGACAGTTTGAAAGGGAAAAGGGATATTTTGTATCAAGGGTATTAGGGAGATGGAGGGAGAAAGGAAATTAGGGTTTTGGGACTAGGGAACACATTAACAATCTCTGCCAACTATACATTATAACAGCAGTTCTTTTAACAATGCTGGCAGCTTCATGAATGCTTTTTGTCATAGGTGAAATAAGGTTTCATTTTACATGCTTTGACAAAGGGAAAGGGATTTCAATTGCATAGGGACTTTTAGGAAGAGATAGAGCAATTGAATTAGGGTTTTGGTGAAGGGAAGGGTAGGAAAACAGAGTTTTGGGATTAGGGAGATGTATCATGCCCTTGTGCAAACCCTAGCATAGAAAACTGCCTATTTTAATAACTAGAACATCTGCACAATGATAAACTTTGTCATGGACACTCCCACAGCTATCTAACCTCTGAAATTTATACAGCAACATGTCTTTTTTTTTGCTCATGCCTTTTACTAGGCTATGCATAATTACATTACTCTATTTTTTATGATATTCATGTGCATGCCTCTTGCCATCATATTCTTTCTTTTCACAATGTTTCTTTTCATTTTTTGCTGTGTTTTTTACATATATATTTGCTGTGTGACATAGTACTAGGTTTTGGGTAGTTTTGTATGGGAGAAATTAGGGTTTATATAGGGTTTTAGGGAGGGATTAGGGTTTCATGAAATTGGGATAGGGTTTAGCATTAAGTTGCAAATGTGATTGAATAAATTAACACTCTGACATTTGTGCATAATGATGGGAAAACATGGAGGGAAATAACAAAGGGATAATAAACCTTGAAGAACAAACAATAACCTAGCATAATGCTTGCAAAGGCAAAAAGTCATTTGACCTATTTCTTCATTAATTTCTCATGATAAAAATGACCATAATCATCCATTGAATCCATGGCACAATCATTAACAATGCAAGGGAGGCCTACCTCAGAGAATTCACGAGCAATCACAAAATTTTTTGAAGTTTTGATGCGTTCTGGAGCAAGCTGGCCGAGTGGTCGCGCACCAGCCTCGAGTGGTCGCGCCCGACCAAATTAACACAGGGAAATGTTGCTGGAGTGGTCGCGCACCTCCCAGGTGGTCGCGCACCCTGGTGGAGTGGTCGCACACCCTCAAAAAGCATGAAAATTGCTAAAACTTATCAAATTCGCCCTCTTGCCTCTCTCCTTGTGTTTTCTTGCCTTCAAATGCACAATGAGTCTCTTTTGAGAGGGAATTGGCCTTTATATGCTCACATTTGAAAAAATTAACTTGAAAAACCCACTTTATAATGTTTTCACTTTTGCATTCTTTTTAACACTGTTTTTGAGTTGATTTTGTCCTGAAATTAGCTTTTTGAGGCGTTTGACTCCGTTCTTTTTGCAGGGCTACCATCTGATGGACTGTGGCGAATGAACCAGGGTTGTTGCCGGCACTTTTGAAAACTTTTGAAAATTTCTTTATTTTTACAAATTTCTCATGACCTTGGACTTAAAAACAGGGTTTTTAAATCCAAGGCATTAAATGACCTGTAGCTGATGAAAATAACAATGAAACATATGTACATACCTCCTTCTGGCTTGCTGGGCACTTACTGAACTTGAACTCATGACCTTGCAGTGATTTTGACTCAAAACCCTAGACCTAAGACCTGGGACCTCAAGACAAAAATAAAAACAAACATGACTCAATTTCATTGTGGTATGATCTGATCCAGCAAAGCCAAGAAGGGAACAAAGACCAACCCTCCATTCAGTTTTATGGCATGCCTAGCGGGATGCAAAACTGACACTAATGAGACACCTACCTATGCATATGCAAAGAGCTATTGATCACTGATGGAGGGCTCAAGACCGACACTAACATTGGCTCCAATGGGGATGGCAGCTCCTTGGAGGTGCCAAGAACCTTAGACCTCTGGGAGAGCAGACCAGTGCCTTACAATCATTGGGAAATGGAGTCATAAACTCACGCTGAAATGCAAGACTGAAAACCGACTCAAAGTAACTTAACAACAAGACTGAAAATGGACTAACAATGGACTCATGACTCAACTAACAACAAGACTTTACAAAGCTTTTTGAAAGGGCAGCAGTCCATCAAGATTTGAAATCATGATGACAACCACCTGTGTTTCTTACAAGACAATATACATCAAACTATATCATAATGCCAATGTAACCAATCAAGCAAATGCCTTCTTGACTGATTCTCCCAATCAGATCTCATGATCAACAATAGATACTGGTAACCGGGCATCCAAAAACATAGCTGACCATGATCTCCTTCATCATTGAACCCTGCAATAAACACTATCACTGCTGGCTGCAACAAACTTGCTAGAGGATCGTGAAAAACATGAAGATTTGCCATTACCACCTCCTGCTGCAAGAACAAGGTGTCTTTTGTTTCAAATTTTGATCTGCCTTCCTCATGTGCTACGGTGAAAGTATGCTCATGGGCTTCAAAAAACTCCGAACAAATGGATGAGCAGATCTCTTCTTGGAAAAACATTTCAGCACATGAAACATATGAAGAATCTGAATGGAAATCCTGAATGCTATAATCTTCTATGGTGTGAATGTGCTGTAGGTCATATTCATATGATCTCACAAACAAATTATCAAGTTCCTTATTACATTCTTCAATCATAAGGAAAGAAACTTCAGCTGATTCTTGAAGTGCACCAATGACATTTCTATCATCTACCATAAATTCATCCAAAGGAACTGTTTCACTTACTTGAATGAAGATGTCATCTTGCTTTTCATGAACTGACTGAATTACCTCCTCATGCAGGCTCTGTTCTAATGGCATGAGAACGTTTGGATCAAAAACTTTGTCCATGATCTCAACAACAAAACTCTCCTTTTCAAGATTCGGCACAAGGTATTCTTGGTCACCATGATCTGAATTTTGATCTGAAATAGCTGAGTTGACTGCATTACATTCTAAATTGACTCTTGGCTACCTTTCACGCTGTCTTCTTCTGTGGGCAGATCGGAAACAAGCTCTTCTCTTTCATCAATTACAACCATATGGCCATCTTCAACCTGCTGATCTTGACAAGTATCTTCTAAGATTTCTATGTGCTGCTGAAACGGCTTTTCATACAGAGCTTCCATGATCTCTTCATCCATGAAATTATCGTCTTCATAAAACTTCTCAAGGCTTTCAATAAAACTATAGGCATGCTTGCAACAGTCTTGAACTAAATTCAATGATGGATAAGAGTCCTTATATCTTTCAATGAACATAGCATGAAAATCCTTTAAACAATAAATACAAGCAGGCGGCAAGCTTTCATACCATGATTGGGCTTTACCTTCCAGAGTGGCCAAGAATATCTTCATCAAGCAATCTTCAGGAAAATCCACCTTCAACTTGCGAATATGCATATGAAATCTAACTAGATGAAGAGCAGCATCCTTCTTACCATCATCACTAAATGTAGGCAAATTCCTTGACCAATCTACCTTTGGAATTTTATTTGGAAAACCAGGGATGTGATCTCGGCTCAAGGGAGCGTATCTTCTTGCAATCTGATCCATCTTACAGCTACTGATCTCTCTGTAGTGAAGTCACCATGAAGCACTGATCGCTGGATTCTTCAGTGAAAGGAGTCGCCAGTGAATGATTTCAGCCTTTCAAGTGTCTGATCGTTGTTCACCATCCACAATCAGATCTGAACTTGATACATGTACTGGGGTAAAGAGTCAATGAAGCGCTACGTTCACAAGCTCACGGAGATTGACTGAAGCAGCGTTTATCTACTAACGCTGATGTAAAACAAGAGCGTTTTCGAAGGCTACCTGGCGTAACTTCACGCTCCGTCTAAGACTTATGAAATAACACATCAATGAGCAAAAGATCAGTTTGTTATCCCCAGTATGGTTGCCAATATGTTAGCGCTTGGAATTCACCTAGGCTGAGATAGACAAACTCTCAAGGCTACATCAAACCATTTCACCTCGTAGCTAGCCCTACGAGGTATGAGAAGGCTCTCTCGGGTCAGATTCGGTAGATCTTTCAATATGATAAGCTGACCAATTAGGAATAAAGATTTTAGGCTAGTAAATTGATAAGGGGGGTTGATTTAAAGATTTTTGGGGTTTTTTGTGGCAATTGGAGGGAGTGGAATTCAGGGTGCGGGGATTGGGCTCAGTTTTTGCAGGGGGATCTTTGGGGCAAGGTAGGAGTGAGTGCTGATGCCTTAATCTGAGATGGATGATCAGGAATGATAGAGGAGGAGCTAAAGAGGGCAAACAACAACTTTGAATCCTCTTTAGACAGTGGAAAACATAGATATTGAACAAAATTAAAAGCTGAGCATGGCATGCATGAATTCAAAATTTATCACTTCATCTGTTCAATTAGCAGCAAAGAAAGAGATGGAACACATAAACACACTTACAATAACATGTAGAGAACACACCATCAACACAACAATCCACAAGAATCCACAATGATGTCTGCAAAACCCTGGCCTTCCTTTTCCTTAAATTGCAGTAATAGATGTACAATATACAATAATGCTTCTCCCACAAGAGTCCAACCTTCCAACCTATGAAAATGATTGAGAAAATACATAATATAGGCAATCCAACCTCTTCCCTTGCCTCTAGGGGTCGAACTCAGCTTCCTAGGAGCAGTTTGAACTAATTCTAAACTAAGCACTAGATAATAGGCAGTCAAAACAACTTGCCTCTAAAACTTAGCTAACTCATCCATGCATTAAATATTCATTATTTACATCAAGGAAGCTTATAGAAGGGTTAAGAGAGATTAAATCTATCAATGTGCCATGAAAATTATCCATACATCCATCATTTACAAGTACAAATGATCAACCAAGGTAAAAACAGAGTTTGCAGGCCTGAAAAGTCAAAACTGGCAATTTTAGCTCGAGTGGTCGCGCCCCTTTGCAGCACTTTTTGAGTGGGTTCCAGTTGTCCACATCAAGTGCAAGATGGCTCATTAGAAAGCTCTGTGTGTCTACTTTCCATCCCAAGTGGAATTTCTAGATCTGGAGTTGATTTGACCCCTGAAAAGTCAATTCTCCCAAGGTCACTTTCTGCAACTCAAAAAGTGGGCAGAAAGTCAAAATTTTGATATATTTTGAGCTTTTGGAGGCCCAAATCTCAAAATCAAGTTGACCCCAAGTATAGGTAATTCTAGTTTTTGCATGCCCTTTCCAAAAATGTCAACTTTTTGTGATTCTGAGTAGTCCTCCCGAGTGGTCGCGCGGGGGGTGAGACCACTCCACAGGCAAAAACGTGTAAATTTCCAAAAAATTTCCAAAATGCTCCAAAACTCTCAAATTTTTTTGATTTTGCTGCTGGATGAAGGCTAATGAGTACCATGGTGAGTGAGGGATGCCTCAGCCAAGATACGGAGTGGGTTTGTCCTTTTCTTCTTCTTCTGGGCCTCTGACAGCTTCCTTCGGAGAATTTTCATTTTAGCCTTGCAAACATGCAATCTTGCCCAATAGTGTGTTTTCATGTTGCGTAGCAGCTCTTTGTCATGATTTTCCTTCTCCAACAATCTCTCCAAGCGAAGATTTGCTTGGATGAGCAATGACTCCCTATCAGCGGGCAATGGGTCCCCGGGCCTCCTGCGGTTCAAGCCTCTGTTACCGCAGATTCTCCATAGTTCATCCAGCTCTTTCTCCGTCTCTAGCTGTTTGTTCCGCTGCCCTAAATAAGTGATGGTCCACTGAGCCATCTCAAGCTTCCGCTGCAACACAAGGTTCTCCTCCTCTCTCTGCCTAATGAGCTCATAGAAATGTGAAGAGGAAGGAGAATGAACATCAAGATCAATGAAATCAGGATGTGCCTCGTCAACTGCCTCATCCTCAACCATGGGCTGCTTGCCCTCTCGTACTGCCTCTGCTGCTGAAGGATGCGAGGCCCCTTCCACCTGGTGTGGAGATAACACTCACTGATCTGAAAAGGATGACGAGACCCCTTCCACCTGCTGTGGAGAAAGTACTCGTCGAGCTGCTGCAAATAAGGTCCTATGACCTCTCTGATAAGTGATCTGAGGAGAAGAAGCCATATGTCTCGGAATACTAGCCTCGGGCTGATGTGACGGCCCTACCTCCTCGTGAACTACCTCTGGCTGTGGCTATGGCTGTGGCTGTGTGAAGAACTCACGGGAGATAAAATCTGCCCAAGAAATGCCCTGCTGGCTCAGCTGATGGGAAACAACCAGCTGGATGAGACCATGATGACACAAGCTCCTGAGCTGCTGAGCCGGGGTCTGCTTCTGGAATATAGAAACCATCCTCTGAATGTCATGAAAAAGGTAAATTGGGATGTTCACCTGGTAAAGTGCATCAGCATGCAAATGTGGCAAGCAAATACTCGTGAGAACCTCCCCTCGCATGTGAAATAGCGCATAATAAGCCTCATGATAGATGCATATTCCCCTCGGAGGAACCTGATAGGAAAGTTCCCTGACAAGTTGTGTATGTATGTTGGCCTGACATATGGCTCAAAGTAAACAAAATCCAGCCACTTGCGCTTTGGCCACACCTCACCCACATTGGGTATCCCGGTAGCCTGTGAAATAGCCTCTGGAGAAAACACAAAATTCACCCCTGCAAGGGTGACCTGCCCGTCATGAAGGTGTAGAACAAATAACCGGGCCAGCTCCCTATGATGCTGAATCTGTGCAAGCCTCTCGCAAAACTGATAGCATGACATGTACTGAAAGCAAGTCACTGCCAATGGGCAAGCCTGCAACTCTGCCAAGGATGTGGGCTCTTCTCTCTTGTGATGACCACCCTTGCCACCCTTACGAGGCCTCCGTGGATGAAGATCGGTCATCACCTTGCTCATTAGTCTCAGTGGTTGACATGATGTTATTGAGCAAGGTGGAACAAATAGGCAAAGATGACTGCTGCCTTGCCTGCAAAATGCTGAGAAGTATGCTGTTTTCAAGGGGAAAAATCATGAGGGAAATGTTAGGGGAGGGAATTTACATAAGGAAAGGGAAAATATATATAAACAACAGGGAATTTTGAAGGAAATAATCACACAATGTCAAACATGTCATTCCATCTCTCATCATTTGCAAATAAATACTTTATTAGGGACAAAAGGTGTTATGGTCACCAAGGGAAAGGACAATATAAATTTTCATCATGGAAGGAATGAGGGTATGATCATCAGGGTATGAGGTAGCATCAACCACAAGCAATTAACAATCTGCTCCTTTTTATTTTGTCTTTGAATGCCTTTCATGAGCATACTTTGTTTTTTCAACATTTAAAATGGCCATTGATGCTTAATGGGAAACAGGGATCTTTACTTATTTGATCATAGGGGAGGGGAAGGGTTTTTATGACAGTTTGAAAGGGAAAAGGGATATTTTGTATCAAGGGTATTAGGGAGATGGAGGGAGAAAGGAAATTAGGGTTTTGGGACTAGGGAACACATTAACAATCTCTGCCAACTATACTTTATAGCAGCAGTTCTTTTAACAATGCTGGCAGCTTCATGAATGCTTTTTGTCATAGGTGAAATAAGGTTTCATTTTACATGCTTTGACAAAGGGAAAGGGATTTCAATTGCATAGGGATTTTTAGGAAGAGATAGAGCAATTGAATTAGGGTTTTGGTGAAGGGAAGGGTAGGAAAACAGAGTTTTGGGATTAGGGAGATGTATCATGCCCTTGTGCAAACCCTAGCACAGCAAACTACCTATTTTAATAACTAGCACAGCTGCACAATGATAAACTTTGTCATGGACACTCCCACAGCTATCTAACCTCTGAAATTTATACAACAACATGTCTTTTTTTTTTGCTCATGCCTTTTACTAGGCTATGCATAATTACATTACTCTGTTTTTTATGATATTCATGTGCATGCCTCTTGCCATCATATTCTTTCTTTTCACAATGTTTCTTTTCATTTTTTGCTGTGTTGTTTACATATATATTTGCTGTGTGACATAGTACTAGGGTTTGGGTAGTTTTGTATGGGAGAAATTAGGGTTTATATAGGGTTTTAGGGAGGGATTAGGGTTTCATGAAATTGGGATAGGGTTTAACATTAAGTTGCAAATGTGATTGAATAAATTAACACTCTGACATTTGTGCATAATGATGGGAAAACATGGAGGGAAATAACAAAGGGATAATAAACCTTGAAGAACAAACAATAACCTAGCATAATGCTTGCAAAGGCAAAAAATCATTTAACCTATTTCTTCATTAATTTCTCATGATAAAAATGACCATAATCATCCATTGAATCCATGGAACAATCATTAACAATGCAAGGGAGGCCTACCTCAGAGAATTCACGAGCAATCACAAATTTTTTTAAAGTTTTGATGCATTCTGGAGCAAGCTTGCCGAGTGGTCGCGCACCAGCCTCGAGTGGTCGCGCACGACCAAATTAACACAGAGAAATGTTGCTGGAGTGGTCGCGCACCTCCCAGGTGGTCGCGCACCCTGGTGGAGTGGTTGCGCACCCTCAAAAAGCCTGAAAACTGCTAAAACTTATCAAATTCGCCCTCTTGCCTCTCTCCTTGTGTTTTCTTGCCTTCAAATGCACAATGAGTCTCTTTTGAGAGGGAATTGGCCTTTATATGCTCACATTTGAAAAAATTAACTTGCAAAACCCACTTTATAATGTTTTCACTTTTGCATTCTTTTTAACACTGTTTTTGAGTTGATTTTGTCCTGAAATTAGCTTTTTGAGGCGTTTTTCTCCGTTCTTTTTGCAGGGCTACCATCTGATGGACTGTGGCGAATGAACCAGGGTTGTTGCCGGCACTTTTGAAAACTTTTGAAAATTTCTTTATTTTTACAAATTTCTCATTACCTTGGACTTAAAAACAGGGTTTTTAAATCCAAGGCATTAAATGACCTGTAGCTGATGAAAATAAAAATGAAACATATGTACATACCTCCTTCTGGCTTGCTGGGCACTTACTAAACTTGAACTCATGACCTTGCAGTGATTTTGACTCAAAACCCTAGACCTAAGACCTGGGACCTCAAGACAAAAATAAAAACAAACATGACTCAATTTCATTGTGGTATGATCTGATCCAGCAAAGCCAAGAAGGGAACAAAGACCAGCCCTCCATTCAGTTTTATGGCATGCCTAGCGGGATGCAAAACTGACACTAATGAGACACCTACCTATGCATATGCAAAGAGCTATTGATCACTGATGGAGGGCTCAAGACCGACACTAACATTGGCTCCAATGGGGATGGCAGCTCCTTGGAAGTGCCAAGAACCTTAGACCTCTGGGAGAGCAAACCAGTGCCTTACAATCATTGGGCAATGGAGTCATAAACTCAAGCTGAAATGCAAGACTGAAAACCAACTCAAAGTAACTTAACAAAAAGACTGAAAATGGACTAACAAAGGACTCATGACTCAACTAACAACAAGACTTTACAAAGCTTTTTGAAAGGGCAGCAGTCCATCAAGATTTGAAATCATGATGACAACCACCTGTGTTTCTTACAAGACAATATACATCAAACTATATCATAATGCCAATGTAACCAATCAAGCAAATGCCTTCTTGACTGATTCTCCCAATCAGATCTCATGATCAACAATAGATACTGGTAACCAGGCATCCAAAAACATAGCTGACCATGATCTCCTTCATCACTGAACCCTGCAATAAACACTATCACTGCTGGCTGCAACAAACTTGCTAGAGGATCGTGAAAAACATGAAGATTTGCCATTGCCACCTCCTGCTGCAAGAACAAGGTGTCTTTTGTTTCAAATTTTGATCTGCCTTCCTCATGTGCTACGGTGAAAGTATGCTCATGGGCTTCAAAAAACTCCGAACAAATGGATGAGCAGATCTCTTCTTGGAAAAACATTTCAGCACATGAAACATATGAAGAATCGGAATGGAAATCCTGAATGCTATAATCTTCTATGGTGTGAATGTGCTGTAGGTCATCTTCATATGATATCACAACCAAATTATCAAGTTCCTTATTACATTCTTCAATCATAAGGAAAGAAACTTCAGCTGATTCTTGAAGTGCACCAATGACATTTCTATCATCTACCATAAATTCATCCAAAGGAACTGTTTCACTTACTTGAATGAAGATGTCATCTTGCTTTTCATGAATTGACTGAATTACCTCCTCATGCAGGCTCTGTTCTAATGGCATGGGAACGTTTGGATCAAAAACTTTGTCCATGATCTCAACAACAAAACTCTCCTTTTCAAGATTCGGCACAAGGTATTCTTGGTCACCATGATCTGAATTTTGATCTGAAATAGCTGAGTTGACTGCATTACATTCTAAAATTGACTCTTGGCTACCTTGCACGCTGTCTTCTTCTATGGGCAGATCGGAAACAAGCTCTTCTCTTTCATCAATTACAACCATATGGCCATCTTCAACCTGCTGATCTTGACAAGTATCTTCTAAGATTTCTATGTGCTGCTGAAACGGCTTTTCATACAGAGCTTCCATGATCTCTTCATCCATGAAATTATCGTCTTCATAAAACTTCTCAAGGCTTTCAATAAAACTATAGGCATGCTTGCAACAGTCTTGAACTAAATTCAATGATGGATAAGAGTCCTTATATCTTTCAATGAACATAGCATGAAAATCCTTTAAACAATAAATACAAGCAGGCGGCAAGCTTTCATACCATGATTGGGCTTTACCTTCCAGAGTGGCCAAGAATATCTTCATCAAGCAATCTTCAGGAAAATCCACCTTCAACTTGCGAATATGCATATGAAATCTAACTAGATGAAGAGCAACATCCTTCTTACCATCATCACTAAATGTAGGCAAATTCCTTGACCAATCTACCTTCGGAATTTTATTTGGAAAACCAGGGATGTGATCTCGGCTCAAGGGAGCGTATCTTCTTGCAATCTGATCCATCTTACAGCTACTGATCTCTCTGCAGTGAAGTCACCATGAAGCACTGATCGCTGGATTCTTCAGTGAAAGGAGTCGCGAGTGAATGATTTCAGCCTTTCAAGTGTCTGATCGTTGTTCACCATCCACAATCAGATCTGAACTTGATACATGTACTGGGGTAAAGAGTCAATGAAGCGCTACGTTCACAAGCTCACGGAGATTGACTGAAGCAGCGTTTATCTACTAACGCTGATGTAAAACAAGAGCGTTTTCGAAGGCTACCTGGCGTAACTTCAGGCTCCGTCTAAGACTTATGAAATAACACATCAATGAGCAAAATATCAGTTTGTTCTCCCCAGTATGGTCGCCACTATGTTAGCGCTTGGAATTCACCTAGGCTGAGATAGACAAACTCTCAAGGCTACATCAAACCATTTCACCTCGTAGCTAGCCCTACGAGGTATGAGAAGGCTCTCTCGGGTCAGATTCGGTAGATCTTTCAATATGATAAGCTGACCAATTAGGAATAAATATTTTAGGCTAGTAAATTGATAAGGGGGGTTGATTTAAAGATTTTTTGGGTTTTTGGTGGCAATTGGAGGGAGTGCAATTCAGGGTGCGGGGATTGGGCTCAGTTTTTGCAGGGGGATCTTTGGGGCAAGGTAGGAGTGAGTGCTGATGCCTTAATCTGAGATGGATGATCCTGAATGATAGAGGAGGAGCTAAAGAGGGCAAACAACAACTTTGAATCCTCTTTAGACAGTGGAAAACATAGATATTGAACAAAATTAAAAGCTGAGCATGGCATGCATGAATTCAAACTTTATCACTTCATCTGTTCAATTAGCAGCAAAGAAAGAGATGGAACACATAAACACACTTACAATAACATGTAGAGAACACACCATCAACACAACAATCCACAAGAATCCACAATGATGTCTGCAAAACCCTGGACTTCCTTTTCCTTAAATTGCAGTAATAGATGTACAATATACAATAATGCTTCTCCCACAAGAGTCCAACCTTCCAACCTATGAAAATGATTGAGAAAATAAATAATATAGGCAATCCAACCTCTTCCCTTGCCTCTAGGGGTCGAACTCAGCTTCCTAGGAGCAGTTTGAACTAATTCTAAACTAAGCACTAGATAATAGGCAGTCAAAACAACTTGCCTCTAAAACTTAGCTAACTCATCCATGCATTAAATATTCATTATTTACATCAAGGAAGCTTATAGAAGGGTTAAGAGAGATTAAATCTATCAATGTGCCATGAAAACTATCCATACATCCATCATTTACAAGTACAAATGATCAACCAAGGTAAAAACAGAGTTTGCAGGCCTGAAAAGTCAAAACTGGCAATTTTAGCTCGAGTGGTCGTGCCCCCTGCTCGAGTAGTCGCGCCCCTTTGCAGCACTTTTTGAGTGGGTTCAAGTTGTCCAAATCAAGTGCAAGATGGCTCATTGGAAATCTCTGTGTGTCTACTTTCCATCCCAAGTGGAATTTCTAGATTTGGAGTTGATTTGACCCCTCAAAAGTCAATTCTCCCAAGGTCACTTTCTGCAACTCAAAAAGTGGGCAGAAAGTCAAAATTTTGATGTATTTTGAGCTTTTGGAGGCCCAAATCTCAAAATCAAGTTGACCCCAAGTATAGGTAATTCTAGTTTTTTCATGCCCTTTCCAAAAATGTCAACTTTTTGTGATTCTGAGCAGTCCTCCCGAGTGGTCGCGCGGGGGGTGAGACCACTCCACAGGCAAAAACCTGTAAATTTCCAAAAAATTTCCAAAATGCTCCAAAACTCTCAAATTTTTTTGATTTTGCTGCTGGATGAAGGCTAATGAGTACCATGGTGAGTGAGGGATGCCTCAGCCAAGATACGGAGTGGGTTTGTCCTTTTCTTCTTCTTCTGGGCCTCTGACAGCTTCCTTCGGAGAATTTTCATTTTAGCCTTGCAAACATGCAATCTTGCCCAATAGTGTGTTTTCATGTTGCGTAGCAGCTCTTTGTCATGATTTTCCTTCTCCAACAATCTCTCCAAGCGAAGATTTGCTTGGATGAGCAATGACTCCCTATCAGCGGGCAATGGGTCCCCGGGCCTCCTGCGGTTCAAGCCTCTGTTACCGCGGATTCTCCATAGTTCATCCAGCTCTTTCTCCGTCTCTAGCTGTTTGTTCCGCTGCCCTAAATAAGTGATGGTCCACTGAGCCATCTCAAGCTTCCGCTGCAACACAAGGTTCTCCTCCTCTCTCTACTTAATGAGCTCATAGAAATGTGAAGAGGAAGGAGAATGAACATCAAGATCAATGAAATCAGGATGTGCCTCGACAACTGCCTCATCCTCAACCATGGGCTGCTTGCCCTCTCGTACTGCCTCTGCTGCTGAAGGATGCGAGGCCCCTTCCACCTGGTGTGGAGATAACACTCACTGATCTGAAAAGGATGACGAGACCGCTTCCACCTGTTGTGGAGAAGGTACTCGTCGAGCTGCTGCAAATAAGGTCCTATGACCTCTCTGATAAGTGATCTGAGGAGAAGAAGCCATATGTCTCGGAATACTAGCCTCGGGCTGATGTGACGGCCCTCCCTCCTCGTGAACTGCCTCTGGCTGTGGCTGTGGCTGTGGCTGTGTGAAGAACTCACGGGAGATAAAATCTGCCCAAGAAATGCCCTGCTGGCTCAGCTGATGGGAAACAACCAGCTGGATGAGACCATGATGACACAAGCTCCTGAGCTGCTGAGCCGGGGTCTGCTTCTGGAATATAGAAACCATCCGCTGAATGTCATGAAAAAGGTAAATTGGGATGTTCATCATCCTCACCCTGGTAAAGTGCATCAGCATGCAAATGTGGCAAACAAATACTCGTGAGAACCTCCCCTCGCATGTGAAATAGCGCATAATAAGCCTCATGATAGATGCATATTCCCCTCGGAGGAACCTGATAGGAAAGTTCCCTGACAAGTTGTGTATGTATGTTGGCCTGACATATGGCTCAAAGTAAACAAAATCCAGCCACTTGCGCTTTGGCCACACCTCACCCACATTGGGTATCCCGGTAGCCTGTGAAATAGCCTCTGGAGAAAACACAAAATTCACCCCTGCAAGGGTGACCTGCCCGTCATGAAGGTGTAGAACAAATAACCGGGCCAGCTCCCTATGATGCTGAATCTGTGCAAGCCTCTCGCAAAACTGATAGCATGACATGTACTGAAAGCAAGTCACTGCCAATGGGCAAGCCTGCAACTCTGCCAAGGATGTGGGCTCTTCTCTCTTGTGATGACCACCCTTGCCACCCTTACGAGGCCTCCGCTGTGTCTCAACCTCCGTGGATGAAGATCGGTCATCACCTTGCTCATTAGTCTCAGTGGTTGACATGATGTTATTGAGCAAGGTGGAACAAATAGGCAAAGATGACTGCTGCCTTGCCTGCAAAATGCTGAGAAGTATGCTGTTTTCAAGGGGAAAAATCATGAGGGAAATGTTAGGGGAGGGAATTTACATAAGGAAAGGGAAAATATATATAAACAACAGGGAATTTTGAAGGAAATAATCACACAATGTCAAACATGTCATTCCATCTCTCATCATTTGCAAATAAATACTTTATTAGGGAAAAAAGGTGTTATGGTCACCAAGGGAAAGGACAATATAAATTTTCATCATGGAAGGAATGAGGGTATGATCATCAGGGTATGAGGTAGCATCAACCACAAGCAATTAACAGGCTGCTCCTTTTTATTTTGTCTTTGAATGCCTTTCATGAGCATACTTTGTTTTTTCAACATTTAAAATGGCCATTGATGCTTAATGGGAAACAGGGATCTTTACTTATTTGATCATAGGGGAGGGGAAGGGTTTTTATGACAGTTTGAAAGGGAAAAGGGATATTTTGTATCAAGGGTATTAGGGAGATGGAGGGAGAAAGGAAATTAGGGTTTTGGGACTAGGGAACACATTAACAATCTCTGCCAACTATACTTTATAGCAGCAGTTCTTTTAACAATGCTGGCAGCTTCATGAATGCTTTTTGTCATAGGTGAAATAAGGTTTCATTTTACATGCTTTGACAAAGGGAAAGGGATTTCAATTGCATAGGGACTTTTAGGAAGAGATAGAGCAATTGAATTAGGGTTTTGGTGAAGGGAAGGGTAGGAAAACAGAGTTTTGGGATTAGGGAGATGTATCATGCCCTTGTGCAAACCCTAGCATAGCAAACTGCCTATTTTAATAACTAGCACAGCTGCACAATGATAAAATTTGTCATGGACACTCCCACAGCTATCTAACCTCTGAAATTTATACAACAACGTGTCTTTTTTTTTTGCTCATGCCTTTTACTAGGCTATGCATAATTATATTACTCTGTTTTTTATGATATTCATGTGCATGCCTCTTGCCATCATATTCTTTCTTTTCACAATGTTTCTTTTCATTTTTTGCTGTGTTTTTTACATATATATTTGCTGTGTGACATAGTACTAGGGTTTGGGTAGTTTTGTATGGGAGAAATTAGGGTTTATATAGGGTTTTAGGGAGGGATTAGGGTTTCATGAAATTGGGATAGGGTTTAGCATTAAGTTGCAAATGTGATTGAATAAATTAACACTCTGACATTTGTGCATAATGATGGGAAAACATGGAGGGAAATAACAAAGGGATAATAAACCTTGAAGAACAAACAATAACCTAGCATAATGCTTGCAAAGGCAAAAAATCATTTAACCTATTTCTTCATTAATTTCTCATGATAAAAATGACCATAATCATCCATTGAATCCATGGCACAATCATTAACAATGCAAGGGAGGCCTACCTCAGAGAATTCACGAGCAATCACAAATTTTTTGGAAGTTTTGATGCGTTCTGGAGCAAGCTGGCTGAGTGGTCGTGCACCAGCCGCGAGTGGTCGCGCCCGACCAAATTAACACAGGGAAATGTTGCTGGAGTGGTCGCGCACCTCCCAGGTGGTCGCGCACCCTGGTGGAGTGGTCGCGCACCCTCAAAAAGCCTGAAAACTGCTAAAACTTATCAAATTCGCCCTCTTGCCTCTCTCCTTGTGTTTTCTTGCCTTCAAATGCACAATGAGTCTCTTTTGAGAGGGAATTGGCCTTTATATGCTCACATTTGAAAAAATTAACTTGAAAAACCCACTTTATAATGTTTTCACTTTTGCATTCTTTTTAAACTGTTTTTGAGTTGATTTTGTCCTGAAATTAGCTTTTTGAGGCGTTTGACTCCGTTCTTTTTGCAGGTTGACCATCTGATGGACTATGGCGAATGAACCAGGGTTGTTTCCGACACTTTTGAAAACTTTTGAAAATTTCTTTATTTTTACAAATTTCTCATGACCTTGGACTTAAAAACAGGGTTTTTAAATCCAAGGCATTAAATGACCTGTAGCTGATGAAAATAACAATGAAACATATGTACATACCTCCTTCTGGCTTGCTGGGCACTTACTGAACTTGAACTCATGACCTTGCAGTGATTTTGACTCAAAACCCTAGACCTAAGACCTGGGACCTCAAGACAAAAATAAAAACAAACATGACTCAATTTCATTGTGGTATGATCTGATCCAGCAAAGCCAAGAAGGGAACAAAGACCAGCCCTCCATTCAAATTTATGGCATGCCTAGCGGGATGCAAAACTAACAACTAATGAGACACCTACCTATGCATATGCAAAGAGCTATTGATCACTGATGGAGGGCTCAAGACCGACACTAACATTGGCTCCAATGGGGATGGCAGCTCCTTGGAGGTGCCAAGAACCTTAGACCTCTGGGAGAGCAAACCAGTGCCTTACAATCATTGGGCAATGGAGTCATAAACTCAAGCTGAAATGCAAGACTGAAAACCGACTCAAACTAACTTAACAACAAGACTGAAAATGGACTAACAAAGGACTCATGACTCAACTAACAACAAGACTTTACAAAGCTTTTTGAAAGGGCAGCAGTCCATCAAGATTTGAAATCATGATGACAACCACCTGTGTTTCTTACAAGACAATATACATCAAACTATATCATAATGCCAATGTAACCAATCAAGCAAATGCCTTCTTGACTGATTCTCCCAATCAGATCTCATGATCAACAATAGATACTGGTAACCGGGCATCCAAAAACATAGCTGACCATGATCTCCTTCATCACTGAACCCTGCAATAAACACTATCACTGCTAGCTGCAACAAACTTGCTAGAGGATCGTGAAAAACATGAAGATTTGCCATTGCCACCTCCTGCTGCAAGAACAAGGTGTCTTTTGTTTCAAATTTTGATCTGCCTTCCTCATGTGCTACGGTGAAAGTATGCTCATGGGCTTCAAAAAACTCTGAACAAATGGATGAGCAGATCTCTTCTTGGAAAAACATTTCAGCACATGAAACATATGAAGAATCTGAATGGAAATCCTGAATGCTATAATCTTCTATGGTGTGAATGTGCTGCAGGTCATCTTCATATGATATCACAACCAAATTATCAAGTTCCTTATTACATTCTTCAATCATAAGGAAAGAAACTTCAGCTGATTCTTGAAGTGCACCAATGACATTTCTATCATCTACCATAAATTCATCCAAAGGAACTGTTTCACTTACTTGAATGAAGATGTCATCTTGCTTTTCATGAACTGACTGAATTACCTCCTCATGTAGGCTCTGTTCTAATGGCATGAGAACGTTTGGATCAAAAACTTTGTCCATGATCTCAACAACAAAACTCTCCTTTTCAAGACTCGGCACAAGGTATTCTTGGTCACCATGATCTGAATTTTGATCTGAAATAGCTGAGTTGACTGCATTACATTCTAAAATTGATTCTTGGCTACCTTGCACGCTGTCTTCTTCTGTGGGCAGATCGGAAACAAGCTCTTCTCTTTCATCAATTACAACCATATGGCCATCTTCAACCTGCTGATCTTGACAAGTATCTTCTAAGATTTCTATGTGCTGCTGAAACGGCTTTTCATACAGAGCTTCCATGATCTCTTCATCCATGAAATTATCGTCTTCATAAAACTTCTCAAGGCTTTCAATAAAACTATAGGCATGCTTGCAACAGTCTTGAACTAAATTCAATGATGGATAAGAGTCCTTATATCTTTCAATGAACATAGCATGAAAATCCTTTAAACAATAAATACAAGCAGGCGGCAAGCTTTCATACCATGATTGGGCTTTACCTTCCAGAGTGGCCAAGAATATCTTCATCAAGCAATCTTCAGGAAAATCCACCTTCAACTTGCGAATATGCATATGAAATCTAACTAGATGAAGAGCAGCATCCTTCTTACCATCATCACTAAATGTAGGCAAATTCCTTGACCAATCTACCTTCGGAATTTTATTTGGAAAACCAGGTCTGTGATCTCGGCTCAAGGGAGCGTATCTTCTTGCAATCTGATCCATCTTACAGCTACTGATCTCTCTGTAGTGAAGTCACCATGAAGCACTGATCGCTGGATTCTTCAGTGAAAGGAGTCGCGAGTGAATGATTTCAGCCTTTCAAGTGTCTGATCGTTGTTCACCATCCACAATCAGATCTGAACTTGATACATGTACTGGGGTAAAGAGTCAATGAAGCGCTACGTTCACAAGCTCACGGAGATTGACTGAAGCAGCGTTTATCTACTAACGCTGATGTAAAACAAGAGCGTTTTCGAAGGCTACCTGGCGTAACTTCAGGCTCCGTCTAAGACTTATGAAATAACACATCAATGAGCAAAAGATCAGTTTGTTCTCCCCAGTATGGTCGCCAATATGTTAGCGCTTGGAATTCACCTAGGCTGAGATAGACAAACTCTCAAGGCTACATCAAACCATTTCACCTCGTAGCTAGCCCTACGAGGTATGAGAAGGCTCTCTCGGGTCAGATTCGGTAGATCTTTCAATATGATAAGCTGACCAATTAGGAATAAAGATTTTAGGCTAGTAAATTGATAAGGGGGGTTGATTTAAAGATTTTTGGGGTTTTTGGTGGGAATTGGAGGGAGTGCAATTCAGGGTGCGGGGATTGGGCTCAGTTTTTGCAGGGGGATCTTTGGGGCAAGGTAGGAGTGAGTGTTGATGCCTTAGTCTGAGATGGATGATCATGAATGATAGAGGAGGAGCTAAAGAGGGCAAACAACAACTTTTAATCCTCTTTAGACAGTGGAAAACATAGATATTGAACAAAATTAAAAGCTGAGCATGGCATGCATGAATTCAAACTTTATCACTTCATCTGTTCAATTAGCAGCAAAGAAAGAGATGGAACACATAAACACACTTACAATAACATGTAGAGAACACACCATCAACACAACAATCCACAAGAATCCACAATGATGTCTGCAAAACCCTGGCCTTCCTTTTCCTTAAATTGCAGTAATAGATGTACAATATACAATAATGCTTCTCCCACAAGAGTCCAACCTTCCAACCTATGAAAATGATTGAGAAAATACATAATATAGGCAATCCAACCTCTTCCCTTTCCTCTAGGGGTCGAACTCAGCTTCCTAGGAGCAGTTTGAACTAATTCTAAACTAAGCACTAGATAATAGGCAGTCAAAACAACTTGCCTCTAAAACTTAGCTAACTCATCCATGCATTAAATATTCATTATTTACATCAAGGAAGCTTATAGAAGGGTTAAGAGAGATTAAATCTATCAATGTGCCATGAAAATTATCCATACATCCATCATTTACAAGTACAAATGATCAACCAAGGTAAAAACAGAGTTTGCAGGCCTGAAAAGTCAAAACTGGCAATTTTAGCTCGAGTGGTCGCGCCCCCTGCTCGAGTGGTTGTGCCCCTTTGCAGCACTTTTTGAGTGGGTTTAGGTTGTCCAAATCAAGTGCCAGATGGCTCATTGGAAAGTTCTGTGTGTCTACTTTCCATCCCAAGTGGAATTTCTAGATTTGGAGTTGATTTGACCCCTCAAAAGTCAATTCTCCCAAGGTCACTTTCTGCAACTCAAAAAGTGGGCAGAAAGTCAAAATTTTGATGTATTTTGAGCTTTTGGAGGCCCAAATCTCAAAATCAAGTTGACCCCAAGTATAGGTAATTCTAGTTTTTGCATGCCCTTTCCAAAAATGTCAACTTTTTGTGATTCTGAGCAGTCCTCCCGAGTGGTCGCGCGGGGGGTGAGACCACTCCACAGGCAAAAACCTGTAAATTTCCAAAATGCTCCAAAACTCTCAAATTTTTTTGATTTTGCTGCTGGATGAAGGCTAATGAGTACCATGGTGAGTGAGGGATGCCTCAGCCAAGATACGGAGTGGGTTTGTCCTTTTCTTCTTCTTCTGGGCCTCTGACAGCTTCCTTCGGAGAATTTTCATTTTAGCCTTGCAAACATGCAATCTTGCCCAATAGTGTGTTTTCATGTTGCGTAGCAGCTCTTTGTCATGATTTTCCTTCTCCAACAATCTCTCCAAGCGAAGATTTGCTTGGATGAGCAATGACTCCCTATCAGCGGGCAATGGGTCCCCGGGCCTCCTGCGGTTCAAGCCTCTGTTACCGCGGATTCTCCATAGTTCATCCAGCTCTTTCTCCGTCTCTAGCTGTTTGTTCCGCTGCCCTAAATAAGTGATGGTCCACTGAGCCATCTCAAGCTTCCGCTGCAACACAAGGTTCTCCTCCTCTCTCTGCCTAATGAGCTCATAGAAATGTGAAGAGGAAGGAGAATGAACATCAAGATCAATGAAATCAGGATGTGCCTCGCCAACTGCCTCATCCTCAACCATGGGCTGCTTGCCCTCTCGTACTGCCTCTGCTGCTGAAGGATGCGAGGCCCCTTCCACCTGGTGTGGAGATAACACTCGCTGATCTGAAAAGGATGACGAGACCCCTTCCACCTGCTGTGGAGAAAGTACTCGTCGAGCTGCTGCAAATAAGGTCCTATGACCTCTCTGATAAGTGATCTGAGGAGAAGAAGCCATATGTCTCGGAATACTAGCCTCGGGCTGATGTGACGGCCCTCCCTCCTCAAGAATTGCCTCTGGCTCTGGCAGTGTGAAGAACTCACGGGAGATAAAATCTGCCCAAGAAATGCCCTGCTGGCTCAGCTGATGGGAAACAACCAGCTGGATGAGACCATGATGACACAAGCTCCTGAGCTGCTGAGCCGGGGTCTGCTTCTGGAATATAGAAACCATCCTCTGAATGTCATGAAAAAGGTAAATTGGGATGTTCATCATCCTCACCCTGGTAAAGTGCATCAGCATGAAAATGTGGCAAGCAAATACTCGTGAGAACCTCCCCTCGCATGTGAAATAGCGCATAATAAGCCTCATGATAGATGCATATTCCCCTCAGAGGAACCTGATAGGAAAGTTCCCTGACAAGTTGTGTATGTATGTTGGCCTGACATATGGCTCAAAGTAAACAAAATCCAGCCACTTGCGCTTTGGCCACACCTCACCCACATTGGGTATCCCGGTAGCCTGTGAAATAGCCTCTGGAGAAAACACAAAATTCACCCCTGCAAGGGTGACCTGCCCGTCATGAAGGTGTAGAACAAATAACCGGGCCAGCTCCCTATGATGCTGAATCTGTGCAAGCCTCTCGCAAAACTGATAGCATGACATGTACTGAAAGCAAGTCACTGCCAATGGGCAAGCCTGCAACTCTGCCAAGGATGTGGGCTCTTCTCTCTTGTGATGACCACCCTTGCCACCCTTACGAGGCCTCCGTGGATGAAGATCGGTCATCACCTTGCTCATTAGTCTCAGTGGTTGACATGATGTTATTGAGCAAGGTGGAACAAATAGGCAAAGATGACTGCTGCCTTGCCTGCAAAATGCTGAGAAGTATGCTGTTTTCAAGGGGAAAAATCATGAGGGAAATGTTAGGGGAGGGAATTTACATAAGGAAAGGGAAAATATATATAAACAACAGGGAATTTTGAAGGAAATAATCACACAATGTCAAACATGTCATTCCATCTCTCATCATTTGCAAATAAATACTTTGTTAGGGACAAAAGGTGTTATGGTCACCAAGGGAAAGGACAATATAAATTTTCATCATGGAAGGAATGAGGGTATGATCATCAGGGTATGAGGTAGCATCAACCACAAGCAATTAACAGGCTGCTCCTTTTTATTTTGTCTTTGAATGCCTTTCATGAGCATACTTTGTTTTTTCAACATTTAAAATGGCCATTGATGCTTAATGGGAAACAGGGATCTTTACTTATTTGATCATAGGGGAGGGGAAGGGTTTTTATGACAGTTTGAAAGGGAAAAGGGATATTTTGTATCAAGGGTATTAGGGAGATGGAGGGAGAAAGGAAATTAGGGTTTTGGGACTAGGGAACACATTAACAATCTCTGCCAACTATACTTTATAACAGCAGTTCTTTTAACAATGCTGGCAGCTTCATGAATGCTTTTTGTCCTAGGTGAAATAAGGTTTCATTTTACATGCTTTGACAAAGGGAAAGGGATTTCAATTGCATAGGGACTTTTAGGAAGAGATAGAGCAATTGATTTAGGGTTTTGGTGAAGGGAAGGGTAGGAAAACAGAGTTTTGGGATTAGGGAGATGTATCATGCCCTTGTGCAAACCCTAGCATAGCAAACTGCCTATTTTAATAACTAGCACAGCTGCACAATGATAAACTTTTTCATGGACACTCCCACAGCTATCTGACCTCTGAAATTTATACAGCAACATGGCTTTTTTTTTTGCTCATGCTTTTACTAGGCTATGCATAATTACATTACTATGTTTTTTATGATATTCATGTGCATGCCTCTTGCCATCATATTCTTTCTTTTCACAATGTTTCTTTTCATTTTTTGCTGTGTTTTTTACATATATATTTGCTGTGTGACATAGTACTAGGGTTTGGGTAGTTTAGTATGGGAGAAATTAGGGTTTATATAGGGTTTTAGGGAGGGATTAGGGTTTCATGAAATTGGGATAGGGTTTAGCATTAAGTTGCAAATGTGATTGAATAAATTAACACTCTGACATTTGTGCATAATGATGGGAAAACATGGAGGGAAATAACAAAGGGATAATAAACCTTGAAGAACAAACAATAACCTAGCATAATGCTTGCAAAGGCAAAAAATCATTTAACCTATTTCTTCATTAATTTCTCATGATAAAAGTGACCATAATCATCCATTGAATCCATGGCACAATAATTAACAATGCAAGGGAGGCCTACCTCAGAGAATTCACGAGCAATCACAAATTTTTTTGAAGTTTTGATGCGTTCTGGAGCAAGCTGGCCGAGTGGTCGCGCAGCAGCCTCGAGTGGTCGCGCCCGACCAAATTAACACAGGGAAATGTTGCTGGAGTGGTCGCGCACCTCCCAGGTGGTCACGCACCCTGGTGGAGTGGTCGCGCACCCTCAAAAAGCCTGAAAACTGCTAAAACTTATCAAATTCGCCCTCTTGCCTCTCTCCTTGTGTTTTCTTGCCTTCAAATGCACAATGAGTCTCTTTTGAGAGGGAATTGGCCTTTATATGCTCACATTTGAAAAAATTAACTTGAAAAACCCACTTTATAATGTTTTCACTTTTGCATTCTTTTTAACACTGTTTTTGAGTTGATTTTGTCCTGAAATTAGCTTTTTGAGGCGTTTGACTCCGTTCTTTTTGCAGGTTGACCATCTGATGGACTGTGGCGAATGAACCAGGGTTGTTGCCGGCACTTTTGAAAACTTTTGAAAATTTCTTTATTTTTACAAATTTCTCATGACCTTGGACTTAAAAACATGGTTTTTAAATCCAAGGCATTAAATGACCTGTAGCTGATGAAAATAACAATGAAACATATGTACATACCTCCTTCTGGCTTGCTGGGCACTTACTGAGCTTGAACTCATGACCTTGCAGTGATTTTGACTCAAAACCCTAGACCTAAGACCTGGGACATCAAGACAAAAATAAAAACAAACATGACTCAATTTCATTGCGGTATGATCTGATCCAGCAAAGCCAAGAAGGGAACAAAGACCAGCCCTCCATTCAGTTTTATGGCATGCCTAGCGGGATGCAAAACTGACACTAATGAGACACCTACCTATGCATATGCAAAGAGCTATTTATCACTGATGGAGGGCTCAAGACCGACACTAACATTGGCTCCAATGGGGATGGCAGCTCCTTGGA
The DNA here is from genome assembly GCA_031772625.1 of Pinus tabuliformis. Classification (NCBI taxonomy): domain Eukaryota; kingdom Viridiplantae; phylum Streptophyta; class Pinopsida; order Pinales; family Pinaceae; genus Pinus; species Pinus tabuliformis. The sequence continues at coordinate 473,615,930 of CM062808.1, forward strand.
GGTGCCAAGAACCTTAGACCTCTAGGAGAGCAGACCAGTGCCTTACAATCATTGGGCAATGGAGTCATAAACTCAAGCTGAAATGCAAGACTGAAAACCGACTCAAAGTAACTTAACAACAAGACTGAAAATGGACTAACAAAGGACTCATGACTCAACTAACAACAAGACTTTACAAAGCTTTTTGAAAGGGCATCATTCCATCAAGATTTGAAATCATGATGACAACCACCTGTGTTTCTTACAAGAAAATATACATCAAACTATATCATAATGCCAATGTAACCAATCAAGCAAATGCCTTCTTGACTGATTCTCCCAATCAGATCTCATGATCAACAATAGATACTGGTAACCGGGCATCCAAAAACATAGCTGACCATGATATCCTTCATCACTGAACCCTGCAATAAACACTATCACTGCTGGCTGCAACAAACTTGCTAGAGGATCGTGAAAAACATGAAGATTTGCCATTGCCACCTCCTTCTGCAAGAACAAGGTGTCTTTTGTTTCAAATTTTGATCTGCCTTCCTCATGTGCTACGGTGAAAGTATGCTCATGGGCTTCAAAAAACTCCGAACAAATGGATGAGCAGATCTCTTCTTGGAAAAACATTTCAGCACATGAAACATATGAAGAATCTGAATGGAAATCCTGAATGCTATAATCTTCTATGGTGTGAATGTGCTGTAGGTCATCTTCATATGATATCACAACCAAATTATCAAGTTCCTTATTACATTCTTCAATGATAAGGAAAGAAACTTCAGCTGATTATTGAAGTGCACCAATGACATTTCTATCATCTACCATAAATTCATCCAAAGGAACTATTTCACTTAATTGAATGAAGATGTCATCTTGCTTTTCATGAACTGACTGAATTACCTCCTCATGTAGGCTCTGTTCTAATGGCATGAGAACGTTTGGATCAAAAACTTTGTCCATGATCTCAACAACAAAACTCTCCTTTTCAAGATTCGGCACAAGGTATTCTTGGTCACCATGATCTGAATTTTGATCTGAAATAGCTGAGTTGACTGCATTACATTCTAAAATTGACTCTTGGCTACCTTGCACGTTGTCTTCTTCTGTGGGCAGATCGGAAACAAGCTCTTCTCTTTCATCAATTACAACCATATGGCCATCTTCAACCTGCTGATCTTGACAAGTATCTTCTAAGATTTCTATGTGCTGCTGAAACGGCTTTTCATACATATCTTCCATGATCTCTTCATCCGTGAAATTATCGTCTTCATAAAAATTCTCAAGGCTTTCAATAAAACTATAGGCATGCTTGCAACAGTCTTGAACTAAATTCAATGATGGATAAGAGTCCTTATATCTTTCAATGAACATAGCATGAAAATCCTTTAAACAATAAATACAAGCAGGCGGCAAGCTTTCATACCATGATTGGGATTTACCTTCCAGAGTGGCCAAGAATATCTTCATCAAGCAATCTTCAGGAAAATCCACCTTCAACTTGCGAATATGCATATGAAATCTAACTAGATGAAGAGCAGCATCCTTCTTACCATCATCACTAAATGTAGGCAAATTCCTTGACCAATCTACCTTCGGAATTTTATTTGGAAAACCAGGGATGTGATCTCGGCTCAAGGGAGCGTATCTTCTTGCAATCTGATCCATCTTACAGCTACTGATCTCTCTGCAGTGAAGTCACCATGAAGCACTGATCGCTGGATTCTTCAGTGAAAGGAGTCGCCAGTGAATGATTTCAGCCTTTCAAGTGTCTGATCGTTGTTCACCATCCACAATCAGATCTGAACTTGATACATGTACTGGGGTAAAGAGTCAATGAAGCGCTACGTTCACAAGCTCACGGAGATTGACTGAAGCAGCATTTATCTACTAACGCTGATGTAAAACAAGAGCGTTTTCGAAGGCTACCTGGCGTAACTTCAGGCTCCGTCTAAGACTTATGAAATAACACATCAATGAGCAAAAGATTAGTTTGTTCTCCCCAGTATGGTCGCCAATATGTTAGCGCTTGGAATTCACCTAGGCTGAGATAGACAAACTCTCAAGGCTACATCAAACCATTTCACCTCGTAGCTAGCCCTACGAGGTATGAGAAGGCTCTCTCGGGTCAGATTCGGTAGATCTTTCAATATGATAAGCTGACCAATTAGGAATAAAGATTTTAGGCTAGTAAATTGATAAGGGGGGTTGATTTAAAGATTTTTGGGGTTTTTGGTGGCAATTGGAGGGAGTACAATTCAGGGTGCGGGGATTGGGCTCAGTTTTTGCAGGGGGATCTTTGGGGCAAGGTAGGAGTGAGTGCTGATACCTTAATCTGAGATGGATGATCAGGAATGATAGAGGAGGAGTTAAAGAGGGCAAACAACAACTTTGAATCCTCTTTAGACAGTGGAAAACATAGATATTGAACAAAATTAAAAGCTGAGCATGGCATGCATGAATTCAAACTTTATCACTTCATCTGTTCAATTAGCAGCAAATAAAGAGATGGAACACATAAACACACTTACAATAACATGTAGATAACACACCATCAACACAACAATCCACAAGAATCCACAATGATGTCTGCAAAACCCTGGCCTTCCTTTTCCTTAAATTGCAGTAATAGATGTACAATATACAATAATGCTTCTCCCACAAGAGTCCAACCTTCCAACCTATGAAAATGATTGAGAAAATACATAATATAGGCAATCCAACCTCTTCCCTTTCCTCTAGTGGTCGAACTCAGCTTCCTAGGAGCAGTTTGAACTAATTCTAAACTAAGCACTAGATAATAGGCAGTCAAAACAACTTGCCTCTAAAACTTAGCTAACTCATCCATGCATTAAATATTCACTATTTACATCAAGGAAGCTTCTAGAAGGGTTAAGAGAGATTAAATCTATCAATGTGCCATGAAAATTATCCATACATCCATCATTTACAAGTACAAATGATCAACCAAGGTAAAAATAGAGTTTGCAGGCCTGAAAAGTCAAAACTGGCAATTTTAGCTCGAGTGGTCGCGCCCCTGCTCGAGTGGTCGCGCCCCTTTGCAGCACTTTTTGAGTGGGTTCCATTTGTCCACATCAAGTGAAAGATGGCTCATTGGAAAGCTCTGTGTGTCTACTTTCCATCCCAAGTGGAATTTCTAGATTTGGAGTTGATTTGACCCCTCAAAAGTCAATTCTCCCAAGGTCACTTTCTGCAACTCAAAAAATGGGCAGAAAGTCAAAATTTTGATGTATTTTGAGCTTTTGGAGGCCCAAATCTCAAAATCAAGTTGACCCCAAGTATAGGTAATTCTAGTTTTTGCATGCCCTTTCCAAAAATGTCAACTTTTTTTGATTCTGAGCAGTCCTCCCGAGTGGTCGCACGGGGGGTGAGACCACTCCACAGGCAAAAACCTGTAAATTTCCAAAAAATTTCCAAAATGCTCCAAAACTCTCAAAATTTTTTGATTTTGCTGCTGGATGAAGGCTAATGAGTACCATGGTGAGTGAGGGATGCCTCAGCCAAGATACGGAGTGGGTTTGTCCTTTTCTTCTTCTTCTGGGCCTCTGACAGCTTCCTTCGGAGAATTTTCATTTTAGCCTTGCAACATGCAATCTTGCCCAATAGTGTGTTTTCATGTTGCGTAGCAGCTCTTTGTCATGGTTTGCCTTCTCCAACAATCTCTCCAAGCGAAGATTTGCTTGGATGAGCAATGACTCACTATCAGCGGGCAATGGTTCCCCGGGCCTCCTGCGGTTCAAGCCTCTGTTACCGCGGATTCTCCATAGTTCATCCAGCTCTTTCTTCGTCTCTAGCTGTTTGTTCCGCTGCCCTAAATAAGTGATGGTCCACTGAGCCATCTCAAGCTTCCGCTGCAACACAAGGTTCTCCTCCTCTCTCTGCCTAATGAGCTCATAGAAATGTGAAGAGGAAGGAGAATGAACATCAAGATCAATGAAATCAGGATGTGCCTCGCCAACTGCCTCATCCTCAACCATGGGCTGCTTGCCCTCTCGTACTGCCTCTGCTGCTGAAGGATGCGAGGCCCCTTCCACCTGGTGTGGAGATAACACTCGCTGATCTGAAAAGGATGACGAGACCCCTTCCACCTGCTGTGGAGAAAGTACTCGTCGAGCTGCTGCAAATAAGGTCCTATGACCTCTCTGATAAGTGATCTGAGGAGAAGAAGCCATATGTCTTGGAATACTAGCCTCGGGCTGATGTGACGGCCCTCCCTCCTCGTGAACTGCCTCTGGCTGTGACTGTGGCTGTGGCTGTGTGAAGAACTCACGGGAGATAAAATCTGCCCAAGAAATGCCCCGCTGGCTCAGCTGATGGGAAACAACCAGCTGGATGAGACCATGATGACACAAGCTCCTGAGCTGCTGAGCCGGGGTCTGCTTCTGGAATATAGAAACCATCCTCTGAATGTCATGAAAAAGGTAAATTGGGATGTTCATCATCCTCACCCTGGTAAAGTGCATCAGCATGCAAATGTGGCAAGAAAATACTCGTGAGAACCTCCCCTCGCATGTGAAATAACGCATAATAAGCCTCATGATAGATGCATATTCTCCTCGGAGGAACCTGATAGGAAAGTTCCCTGACAAGTTGTGTATGTATGCTGGCCTGACATATGGCTCAAAGTAAACAAAATCCAGCCACTTGCGCTTTGGCCACACCTCACCCACATTGGGTATCCCGGTAGCCTGTGAAATAGCCTCTGGAGAAAACACAAAATTCACCCCTGCAAGGGTGACCTACCCGTCATGAAGGTGTAGAACAAATAACCGGGCCAGCTCCCTATGATGCTGAATCTGTGCAAGCCTCTCGCAAAACTGATAGCATGACATGTACTGAAAGCAAGTCACTGCCAATGGGCAAGCCTGCAACTCTGCCAAGGATGTGGGCTCTTCTCTCTTGTGATGACCACCCTTGCCACCCTTACGAGGCCTCCGCTGTGTCTCAACCTCCGTGGATGAAGATCGGTCATCACCTTGCTCATTAGTCTCAGTGGTTGACATGATGTTATTGAGCAAGGTGGAACAAATAGGAAAAGATGACTGCTGCCTTGCCTGCAAAATGCTGAGAAGTATGCTGTTTTCAAGGGGAAAAATCATGAGGGAAATGTTAGGGGAGGGAATTTACATAAGGAAAGGGAAAATATACATAAACAACAGGGAATTTTGAAGGAAATAATCACACAATGTCAAACATGTCATTCCATCTCTCATCATTTGCAAATATATACTTTATTAGGGACAAAAGGTGTTATGGTCACCAAGGGAAATGACAATATAAATTTTCATCATGGAAGGAATGAGGGTATGATCATCAGGGTATGAGGTAGCATAAACCACAAGCAATTAACAGGCTGCTCCTTTTTATTTTGTCTTTGAATGCCTTTCATGAGCATACTTTGTTTTTTCAACATTTAAAATGGCCATTGATGCTTAATGGGAAACAGGGATCTTTACTTATTTGATCATAGGGGAGGGGAAGGGTTTTTATGACAGCTTGAAAGGGAAAAGGGATATTTTGTATCAAGGGTATTAGGGAGATGGAGGGAGAAAGGAAATTAGGGTTTTGGGACTAGGGAACACATTAACAATCTCTGCCAACTATACTTTATAACAGCAGTTCTTTTAACAATGCTGGCAGCTTCATGAATGCTTTTTGTCGTAGGTGAAATAAGGTTTCATTTTACATTCTTTGACAAAGGGAAAGGGATTTCAATTGCATAGGGACTTTTAGGAAGAGATAGAGCAATTGAATTAGGGTTTTTTTGAAGGGAAGGGTAGGAAAACAGAGTTTTGGGATTAGGGAGATGTATCATGCCCTTGTGCAAACCCTAGCACAGCAAACTGCCTATTTTAATAACTAGCACAACTGCACAATGATAAACTTTGTCATGGACACTCCCACAGCTATCTAACCTCTGAAATTTATACAGCAACATGTCTTTTTTTTTGCTCATGCCTTTTACTAGGCTATGCATAATTACATTACTCTGTTTTTTATGATATTCATGTGCATGCCTCTTGCCATCATATTCTTTCTTTTCACAATGTTTCTTTTCATTTTTTGCTGTGTTTTTTACATATATATTTGCTGTGTGACATAGTACTAGGGTTTGGGTAGGTTTGTATTGGAGAAATTAGGGTTTATATAGGGTTTTAGGGAGGGATTTGGGTTTCATGAAATTGGGATAGGGTTTAGCATTAAGTTGCAAATGTGATTGAATAAATTAACACTCTGACATTTGTGCATAATGATGGGAAAACATGGAGGGAAATAACAAAGGGATAATAAACCTTGAAGAACAAACAATAACCTAGCATAATGCTTGCAAAGGCAAAAAATCATTTAACCTATTTCTTCATTAATTTCTCATGATAAAAATGACCATAATCATCCATTGAATCCATGGCACAATCATTAACAATGCAAGGGAGGCCTACCTCAGAGAATTCACGAGCAATCACAAAATTTTTTGAAGTTTTGATGCGTTCTGGAGCAAGCTGGCCGAGTGGTCGCGCACCAGCCTCGAGTGGTCGCGCCCCCCTCGAGTGGTCGCACCCGACCAAATTAACACAAGGAAATGTTGCTGGAGTGGTCGCGCACCTCACAGGTGGTCGCGCACCCTGGTGGAGTGGTCGCGCACCCTCAAAAAGCCTGAAAACTGCTAAAACTTATCAAATTCGCCCTCTTGCCTCTCTCCTTGTGTTTTCTTGCCTTCAAATGCACAATGAGTCTCTTTTGAGAGGGAATTGGCCTTTATATGCTCACATTTGAAAAAATTAACTTGAAAAACCCACTTTATAATGTTTTCACTTTTGCATTCTTTTTAACACTGTTTTTGAGTTGATTTTGTCCTGAAATTAGCTTTTTGAGGCGTTTAACTCCGTTCTTTTTGCAGGTTGACCATCTGATGGACTGTGGCGAATGAACCAGGTTTGTTTCCGGCACTTTTGAAAACTTTTGAAAATTTCTTTATTTTTACAAAATTCTCATGACCTTGGACTTAAAAACAGGGTTTTTAAATCCAAGGCATTAAATGACCTGTAGCTGATGAAAATAACAATGAGACATATGTACATACCTCCTTCTGGCTTGCTGGGCACTTACTGAACTTGAACTCATGACCTTGCAGTGATTTTGACTCGAAACCCTAGACCTAAGACCTGGGACCTCAAGACAAAAATAAAAACAAACATGACTCAATTTCATTGTGGTATGATCTGATCCAGCAAAGCCAAGAAGGGAACAAAGACCAGCCCTCCATTAAGTTTTATGGCATGCCTAGCGGGATGAAAAACTGACACTAATGAGACACCTACCTATGCATATGCAAAGAGCTATTGATCACTGATGGAGGGCTCAAGACCGACACTAACATAAGGGACAACTGCTGTTCCTCTTAAAGAACAATGGTTTTAAGCATCTTTTTCCTTTTGCTTGCGGTTTTTTTGTACAGTAGTTGTTCTATCTTGAGAACAACATTTTTAGAGTGCATTTTCTTGTTTGTGTGTTTTACCATTTAGATAATTTTTGTGAGTCATGGTCATTTAAATCACAGCTATACATTTATGCAACAACACAAAAAATAGCGGATACTGAAATCAGTAGATTACATAAAAATCATTATCTTTAGAAGAAATTGCTTTGAATTGATAAGAGGAAAGAGGAAAGTACACAACTATTGATCACCTTGCTTTCGTTATTTTACTAATAGCAATATGATTGATTATTTTTATCATGATGGTTCTTCCTAAATCCCCATAATTCTCTTTGACCATTATTATTGAATAAGAATAAGGGTATATTTTTCTCTATTGAGATGTTAAGACTTCTTGCACCATCCCTACTCTTAAGGAGTGTTGAACCAGCCTCTGTGTATGAATAGGAAAAAGTGCTATATAAAAGAACAAAAAGAAGAAAAAGAAAAATGTTTATATGATATCTAACATGATTTGTTAGATGAAGGATAGGGGGTCTCATCAAGAGCCGGCCTACCATGATCATAAGGAAGACAGTGAAGTGGCATTTCCACTATGGCCACCACACCAGGGATATGATCCAAGCAGGCACATTAGAAAAATAAAAGGTCCTTGGAACAGGAGGTCTCATCACGGGCTGGCCTACCCACCTTTCATTCCTTCCTGGTGAATGGCATTGTGATTCATTTGGTCACCAAGCTAGCATAATGGCCTCCATTCTGACACTGCACAACAATTTCCTAGGCATACACAAATGATTATGGTTCCAAGGGTGAAATAAATAACTCTGTCAAGGTTATGGACACCTATGGGCAACAGAGCTCTGCTGATGGTATTGAAGTCATATTTCTTATACACCAATAGTAATTATAAAAACATTCTTCTTATATCTTTATCAATGGTTCAAATGAGATTATGTATATAACCCTTACGAACCTTTGATACATGAAAATTAATTACAAATCAATTATGATGGTAAAAGTCGATAATGACCGCATAGGACCTTTTATGCACGTCAACTATCCTATCCTCCAGTTCTCGCATCATATCATGAAATTTCCGTATTTATTAAGCGATTCTATTATACGCCTCGATTTCGGCAATCCACTCATCATTGTAAACATGGCATTTATGTATATGCTCTTCCTTTATGACTTTGTACTAGGGTAGTTCAGCATGCTGCTCCTTCATTCGACGGCCGAGGATGAACTATCATATTGCAGGGGGGGCGTAGGTGATCCCCATAATTCGCTGACATACGTGTCAACTCATCATTTAGAAGAATTAATGACTCGGGAATAGAAATGCTTAATAGTATTTTGTTCCCCAATATGCATGGCTTGCTATTTCGAAGCTATTTCCGTTCTTTGCTCTACAAAAATTAGCAGTAAGTTTGAAATTTGAATAGCTTGCTCTTCCATCATCTTCTCTGTGTTTGCTAACAGTGAACTAAAAATTTGAACAGGAACATTATCGTCCCTGTGTTTTTTACAGTGTGCTAAGATGGGAGGAAGATCAATTCGCAGTGAGCCACAGGTGTTGATGGTCTCTGACACTGCATGAGAAATCCTAGCGAGGGTAGGATGGAAAAATTATCTTAACCATTTACAACAATCCAATGAGACGATGGAAATTGAGTTTCTATAGAACCTGCATGAACATTATTCCATGGTGAGAGGACCAGCCACTGGACCTATGTGGACTTTGAAAAAGGTGAGACTGCGAGACGCCATAAAAATCTTCCAGGCTGAAGGGCAGAACCTACCTATAAAAGGGAAGGGAGTTCTGCCGACAACCTTGGGAGAACCGTGGGTAGAATTGGCGAGAATTATCTAGAGCTACATCACTTATGACGGCAGGAAAGACGTGGTAAGACCACGCCATCTTAAACTTTTAGCTGTGTTAAGCCAAAAGTGCGCTGTGAATTTGCCTGTGTTTTTAAATTATTTATTACACGATGTTGCCCGAAGTATGAAGAAATCTCACCATTTAGAGTCAGTAGTAAGCCACCATGGGTTAATACGACTGTTAGTCAGCCACAGTCTTGCCCAACAACAAAGCAGTTGGGAAGAACTGATCTTTGCAATAGACAGGGCACTGGATTTGCTAGCCCCAAAACGAAAACATGTTGCTTGTACATCGAGCAGACCACTAAAACGAAGGAAATCTGTTAGACTGGCAAGGATCAGGGGAATGCTGAGAAATTGCTAGGAAGATAGTAGTCAGCCTATGGAGGTACATGATTTAGGAGACGAATAACCCCCACAATTGGAAGGTGGGAAGAATGAAAAAGAATTGGAGGAAAATGATGAAGGAGAACCGGAGGAGGAGACTGAGCAATCCGGTCAGGAAAAAGAGGGAGTAAAGAAACGCAGTGAAAGTCCACTATAAAACCTGCTACAAGAAAATGAATTGGCCCAGATTCTGGCCAATATGGGCAAATATGTCCAAGCTCATAGCCCACTTAACCCCCACACCGAAGAAGGACCGCAAGAGCACTCTGCCCATGATAAAAGTGCATCCGAGGAACTGTGTGATGAGGAGGAAGGAGAAGAGGACCACTCTGCTCATAATGAGAGCGTATCTGGGGAGAAGAGTGATGAGAATGAAGAAGGGGAACAACCTGTTCCTAGTCAGAATACACCAGAATAATTTCTCGATGAAGAAGGGGTAGAAGAAGAGGTTACCCAGGAAGCAACAGAGCAAGCTAGGGTTTCTACCCCTGAACAACCTGATCAGCATAGCACTGAAGAAGCACCCCGAGAAGAAAATAAGGAAATTGGCCAAGATGAAGGCACAACACTTGAGGTACAAATCCCAGGCCCTAGTAAACGAATGGCTTTTCCTTCCAAGAAAACAGAGGAAATTAAAAGATTGTGAAAGGAACAACAAAGATTGCTTAACGTAATTAAGGAACTTCGACAACAGATAAGGGTTTTGAAAATGGGGAAGAAATCGAAAGGGACTATTGTGGCAAAGAATGCAACTGCCCAGGCAAAGCCACTTAAGAAAAAGATCAAGAGGACTCAAGTCCCACCTGCCATTCAAAATCAAAAGGAACAAAATATGGTTGTTGCCCATGTCGAAGTACAATCGGATAACGTATCGGCCTGTGATAAAAATATCCAAGTAGATCTCTCACCTACAACTATTATGTTGAATAAGGACCTAAGGATAGTAACTCTGCGAAAAGATTTGGCACAAGACCAGCAAACAATAGAGAAAATTACAGAGCAGACTTTCCCTCGAGAAAAATATGAGAAATTACAACAGCAGCTGAAGAGCATTAACACATCAAAAAGCCAGGCCTTTGAAGGATGGAAAAAGGCAGAAGAAAGAGTAAAAAAGGTAACCCATAGACTAGACATAGTCATCAAACAAATGGATACCTTATGTTCTTTATATACTGACGTTCTAGCATGTAGGGCACCTGCTAGGAACTATGCTTTGTTTTTAATGGAAAGATATTTACAATTGAAAATTAAAGCTGTCAAAGCAGGAGTACCTATAGAGATAAAAACCATTGATGACTTCATAAACTATTGTAAGCATTACGGGGAGAAATTTCAATGATTGTTATGTGAATTCTATTTGCATAATCTTGTATTAGATGGAGAAACAGAATAGAACCCTAGCCCTTTTGTGGGTGATGTCCAACTGCAAGCATTCATTTCTTTTGGTGTTAATCAAATAAAGTGGCTTAAAGCCTACAATGTCTTTCAAAGACAGGAGAATGGATTAGATTTGTGGGTGAGAGGTGAACCTAGAGACCCACAACAATTATGGAATAAACATAGGAGCCTAATGAGAACTCAGGGAGTGATCGAGGCATTGGGACCTATTCATACAACATTCGTCCAGCAAGGGATAGAATACTTCTTTACCATCAAAGACCTTGCCATAGAAGCAGCCAAATTCCGATACCAGACTTCTAATTAGAACATCCAAAACTGAGAACCATTCAATTATGAGAACTTTAAGCTAGCTGCTGACCGCTTGGGTATCTATGGTGACCTCATTTTGAGAGAAGGCCCGTCTTGGTTAGGCTGTAGGTTCAGAAGTCCAATTATTTGGCACCCTGCACCAGGATATCAAGCCTTATATGAAATGCCTAAAGGTCAGACATGACATTTTTTTGAATTCCTAGCTAGCCATCATGGTTGTAGACCACCTCATGAGATCCCTTCTCTAGCCTATTCCATGACTGCCTTGCATGTCAATTACAATGTTTTCATGAGGGTATGAAAAAGGGTAAGTAGGGGGGTGTGTTGAGCACTAGAGAAGGTATGTAATTACCACTTATTTTGTCATCTTTTCCTTAAATTCATAACTTCCTTGCATTATGAAATGAGCATGTGGTGAAAGATTATGATAAAGTTTAGAATATTTATGAGCAACATAAAATGACTAATAATTACCTTTTCCTATGCAGAAAAAGAAGAAAATGGAAGATCGCCATTCCAAAGGAAAAGACAAGACAAAATTAACTATTGTCCCTTTGAGAGGGAACCGCATCCAAACGAGGCAATCCAAATTGGAGCATATAAGCTAGGAAAAGGAAGAGGAGATACCAAATTGGCGCAAGAGAATGAGAAGATAACTGAGAGATAATAATATGGCGAATCCCTTAGGATCCTTTCATCCTGAGGGATCGCTACCTCAAAGGTTATCTGTATCATTGATTGTTCTGCTTGGCTACTATATGAAGGGACAACATTGCTAGCCCAAGGGATGGACTATTGTTGTTTTTATGAAATTCACTTTTCTAACTGAAACTTTGATCATCGACTCTCTTAAAAAGAGTAGTTATTGTAACTCTGTTTTGATGTTTAATATATGAATTCCATTGCCGTTCCGTCTTTGATTCTGGAGTAATCATAAGTACTGTGTCCCTGGAGGCTAAGGGCCCGACCCTAGTGGATCACTTGCTTCCTGTACCATTATTTTCTGATTCTAAGTCGCGTGTGGTTTGATCTCTCTTATTCGCTTTGTTTAGTAACTTGATGTTCCTTATTATTTCATGCATTGGCTCTGTTATATTTCATTCATATTTGAATAGTAAGGTTGTCTTCAGCAACTGGAATGTTATGCTATTTATTCGGAATTTATATCGCATTTTCGTTCCTTTAAAGATTGATACTATTGTATAACATTGCTATTCCTTCCAGATTTCCATTGTTGTTCGATTACAGAGTAATAGCGTTGTGTATTTATAAATCAGTATTATTGTGTAGTTATCTACGGTTTACTTCCAAATGTGATTGCTATTCATTTGGGATTGCTGTTCCACCGTGACCGCAATTGCTGTTTCTTCATAATTGTGATTAATCATTGTCATGCCAAGACTCGGATTACTGTTTCTTTTGATATAGATGTGCTGTGTACTATGAATGGTTTAGTTGTTGTGCATTTACATTTGATTCAGGTTGTTGTTAAATATTTCATAACTTCCTTTAGTTTGCTGTCCCATTTCTGTTTACTGTTCAATTCATTTATGAGATAAATATTGTTGCTTAATTATGGTAGATTGCGATTACTACTTCATTCATTTCTGTAGATTAAAGATTTGCTGAATAGATTAGTTGTTGTTCCTTTTCCTTTTATTTGAATCATCATTTCTTTGGTGTGAATAGAACGATTTGAAACTGTAGTGAACACTGACTATTGTTGTCCAGTTCCTAGATTGATGATCTTTTCCTTTATTGATTCTCAATTACATCAGTTTACAAAGGGAGGATTTATTGTTATTGCACCCTTGACTGATGAAGTACTGTAGTTTCTTCATGGAATGATTTAGTTACAAGCATTTCTAGTTCTTGCCATTATATTTAGAAGTGTGTTTTTAGCATTTAGTTACTTTTGTAGAAGCATTATACTACTAGCATTACTTTGAAAAATGACCACCTCAAACTGAGTACACTCCTTGAGATAACAAATCATACTTGGATTGATAATTAATGTAGGGTAAATAGAGGTGAAAAATACTCTTTTTACTACTCGAAAGTATGGACGCAACCATTCGAATAGAAGGGATCATGCGCATGGATCCACAGTATGGACGCAACCATCCGAATAGAAAGGATCATATATATGGACCCATGGTATGGTCGTAGCTATCCTTATAGAAGGGATCATGTGTACAATCATGAATAACATGTAGCCTGGATTTTATGAGACAAAATCCAGGGTCTTACGCTTCGTCTCGACCCGATGAATGTATGAAATATAGCATGTGAATAGATGTGTCGAAGTCAAACATGATAGAAAACCACCTGGTTACTGGTCAATGATGTAAACCATTAACATGAATGAGAGGAACTACCAGTAATGATAATGGCTCTCAAGGTACAATCAGCACAATCCACGAGTGTGAATAATGAAATTGAAGTCAAACACTTATAGAATCATTCGATCAAAGGCTAATGATGTAAACTTGTTGTCGAATGCAAAGAACTTGCCATTGAGGCATGCAAGCTCCAAGGTACTGGAAGGGAGTTTCTAGATCGTCTTTCCAGGTAATGAGCTAAATTCGACAGGAAGTGATCCATCGAAGGAGGGCCATAATGTATCCCACATCATTGACATGAAACAAAGGAGATAACAGAGTAAGTTAGTTGGATTCAGGACTGTGGTAGAAAATCAAATAGAGTATAAGCCGTAAATAACTGTAGATAGGAATTTTCTTGAACATATCAGTGACACGATTCCAGAGTTTGGCAGCATTTGACTCAACATAGGATCAAAGGTCATAATGACGAAGCAGTATAATCAGATGAGAGGAAAAATGGATTTCCCAAACCTAGGAAGGCAAGTGAGTAAGTGAAGATGTCCCAAACCTGACATGAGCAACATATGAGTGTCATGTTCAAGAGCAACATGCTTCCTTTAGAAAAATACAAAATATGCTCACTTTCATTTCCCCCCCACCATTTCTAGTGAGCAACCCATTATTTTTAATCACAAGCTTGAAGGGGATAGCATATACTTTCCATATAAGTTCATCCTTCAGATGAATCCATCCTAGTAAGTTTAACGAGTCCTAGGATGGAGACACTCGGTCTCGTTAATGTGACAAGTCATGCATCATTTAAGTTTTATGAGTTTGATGGAGGTGAAACTGGACATATTTTTCATGTTTAGAGAGTTTGAAAAAGAGTCGAAAAAGAAAGATCCAAAAGTCCCTTTTTGTAAATAGTCCCTTGAATCTAAAAAGGTATAAAACGATATCCAAGAGAACCTCTTAGCGATGTTTGACTAAGTTATTCCTTTTTCATACAATAGTCTATCTCAGTTCGGAAAAGGGTTAAACTTATACCGAGTAGACGTATTTTCATTTACTTTTACGAATTCGAAAAAGACAAGTGCTCGACAATATTTTCATATTTCGAGAGTAAAAAAAGAGCTAAAAGATGACTCCTCCTGGAGGAACATCTGCGATGAGTGGTCTTATTAGCCAACCTCTTGACCTTTACATGTTTTGAGAAATTCCATCATCATCGGAACAGAGGTGTGATATCTGCTTGAGGAGCCTCGTCTACAGTTTTTACTGCTTATACACTGATTTGACCCTCTCTGCAATAATCCCGAATCACTCCTATCATTTTGAGATATCCTATGTTTCGTTTCGATGATGTGGGAAACATTATGAGCCTCCTTCGATGGATCCCTTCCTATCGACTTCAGCTCATTATCCAGAAATCTTATTTAGAAGCGCCCTTTCAGTACCTTGGAGCTTGCATGCCTCAATGGCCAGTTCTTCACATTCGACAATAGGTTCACATCATTGGACTTTGATTGAATGATTCTATAGGTGTTTGACTTCAGCTTCATTATTCACACTCATGGATTGTGTTGATTGTACCTTGAGAGCCATTGTCACTATTGGTGGTTTCTCTCGTGCCTGTTAATGGTCACATCATTGACCAGTAATCAGGTGGTTTCCACCATGTTCTACTTCAACACATCTATTCACATGGTTAGATTCATACTTTGGTCGAGATTGAGATTAAGACCTTGGATTTCATCTGTTAAAATCTAGGTTGTGTGGAGTTATTGAGTATTCATGATTGTATACATATGATCCTTTCTAATCGAATGGTTGCATCCATGTCGTGGATCCATACATATGATCCTTTCTAGTCGAATGGTTGTGATCATACCGTGGATCCATGAACATGATCCCTTCTATTCGGATGGCTGCATCCATATCGTGGATTCATGTATTATTGGATGCCTATTCATGTATCATTAGGCATGTTTCTATCATAGATGTTAGATATGTTTATGTATATGTATATGCTTCATTTGGAGGTCTCTTGACAATGTTGTTCCAATCCTTGCCTTGACTTGTAAAGCATTTCAACCATTACTCTCTGTTCTTCCTTCATGCTTTAGGGGGCATCTGTTACACAATATTTTGTCACACCTCCTATTCACTTCTTGTTATGTATCTCGAAGTGCCAAAATGTTGACAACTGTGAAGCATATCCATCATGATACACAGACAAAAACATCCCTGAAGAACTAAAGGAAAACTACCTTGAGTCACTTCTGAAGAAGGTTGACTAAAACCCTAAGTTTCAGGACCAGTGAATTTTGCTCCACTTCTTGCCTGTGCTGATGGTAGGTTGCAGTTCTTTGACCTAGCACTACCAGTGTTGGTTTTGATATGAAAACCCATGCTGAACCTCTTTTGGCAGGTTTTCCCAAAATGGGAGAGAAGCTTCGTATGCTAGAAACTTCGAGAAACAACGAGCTGGATATTGTTGGTTGCTGATATGGTCAAGCTCTCCCATTTGGAGCTCTTGATCCTACCTTTATGGGCCTTCCCGTTGAGATGTGTACCTTCCTCCCTCTTTTGTGGATCCCTAACTCCCTCTCCCTTCTTATAAATCAAATCCCTTCCATCCCCAAATGGTTGGTCATTGATTGCTGCATTCCTATACTGAGATTATGCCCAAATGATATACATTCTAACTTGGAGAAGGAGTGCTTGAGGAGTCTTGGCTTGGACTTGGACATCCACCAAAAGGAGGTATCCAACATCAAGGCATAGGTTGTATGCTTCCCTTTTTTAGTTTATTAATACATACATATGATGTTCACTTTCCATAAATGTGTAAATGTTTATGCGTTTAGCTTAATACTCCTTGATCTATTAAGTAGTTTATGTTTGATATATGTCATGCATGCTCTTGTATCTTGTATTGTACTTTGATCCTTCTTACAGGTACTCGGACATAAGAAGAAAAACAAGGAGCGAGCCTAGAAGCAAAAGGATCAAAGTCATCTTTAAAGGATTGAGCGATTAGCATCAGAGCGAGGTAGGTCTCACTCTCTCTCTCTCTCTCTGCATTTTAAACATAAGCTAGGAAAGCCTTCATTAGATTCTTTAGTTTGTTGATAGACCCACTCATTGGGCTAAAGAGATCGCCTTTGTCCACAGAGGGGATTTACCTTCAAAACAAAATGGCGACTCCAAATTTAAGAAAAACCATTCAACATGGAGGATTTCACAAGAAATGTTTTGCCCTGACACCAACATGACTGTTTATGAATTTTCTCGTGCTGCTAGCACACTGGCCTAGTTGACCACATGGTGATCAACGTGGGTTCGATGGGTAAAACCTGCATTGATCACCCTCGACATAATTTTTTTGCAACTCCTCTTTGCACCCTAATATATGGATGAAAATGCATGAAATGAGAACCACAATGAAGAGAAGGGACATGTCTCTTACCTGTAGAAAACGGCTTGGCAAATGGTGTCCGAGATTGATCATCCTCCTTGCCTGAAAATCGAGGTACAATGAGGTGAAATGCTCTCAGATTTTCAAATTGGTAAAATGGTAAAAATTATTTACTTTTTGGGCCTTTTATAAGTTTTAAATAATAGTTTTTACCAAATTAGGGCATATTTCACTCATTTTTTAATATTTTTCCTCGAAATTGGTAATGTGCATTTCCTTGTGCAGTGACAGGTCATGCATACTTCATGACAGTGATTTATTTTGACTGATTCAACTAGTTTTATTTTATCACTTTTTCAGACTCATAAAAAATAAACAAAAAAGCGATCCCTAGTGGAGTCGCCATTTCATTGTGAAGGTAAATCCCCTCTACGAATAGAGGCGATCTCTCTAGCCTAATGAGTGGGTCTAGCAACAAACTAAACAATCTAATGAAGACTTTCCTAGATTAATATTTAAAATGCAGAGAGAGAGGGAGACCTACCTCACTCTAATGCTAATAGCTCAATCCTTTGGAGATGAATTCAATCCTTTCACTTCTAGTCTCGCTCCTTGCTTTGATTCTTACATCTGAGTGTCTAGAAGAAGGATCAAAGGAAAATACAAGATACAATAGCATGCATGACATATATCAAGCATAAACTACTTAACAGATCAAGGAGTATTAAGCTAAACGCATAAACATTTACACATTTATGGAAAGTGAACATCAGATGTATGTATTAATAAACTAAAAAAGGGAAGCATACAACCTATGCCTTGATGTTGGAGAACTCCTTTTGGTGGATGTCCAAGTCCAAGCCAAGACTCCTCAAGCACTTCTTCTCCAATTTAGAATGGGCAACATTTGGCAATAATATCAGTATAAGAATGCAACAATCAATGACCAACCATTTGGGGATGTAAGGGAGTTGATTTATAGGCAGGGAGAGGGAGTTAGGGATCCAAAAAAGAGGGAGGAAGGTCCACATCTCAAGGGGAAGGCCCATAAAGGTAGGATCAAGAGCTCCAAATGGGAGAGCTCGACCATATATGCAACCAACAACATCCAAATCGTTGTTTCTCGAACTTTCTAGTATACAGAGCTTCTCCCCCATTTTGGGAAAACCTGCCAGAAGAGGTTCAATGCAGGTTTCCATATCAAAACCCATGCTGGCAGTACTGGGTTAAAGAACTACAACCTGCCATTAGCACGGGCAGGCAGTGGAGCAAAATGCATTGGTCCTAAAACTTAGGGTTTCATTCAACCTTCTTCACAATTGACTCAGGGCAATTTTCCTTTAGTTATTCAGGGATGTTTTTGTCTGTGTATCATGATGGATATGCTTCATAGTTGTCAAATTTTGGCACTTCGGGATACAGAACAAGAAGTGAACAGAAGGTGTGACAAAATAATGTGTAACACTACATGAAAGACATGTTTATTGAACTTGAGGGATAAAATGAACCCATAGAGTTGACATAGGTAATTCTAGAGAATTACTCTCTTGAGATTGGTTTCAAGAATTATACAACAGAAGAATCAGATACAAAGTTTGAACTCCATTGCATTTGGACTGAAGATGAAATTGTATGATAGTGGATATAGATAGTAGTGCTAGATATTCTAACCTATATTTAGAAATTGAAGATGAAAATTGTATAATAGTGGATATAGATAGTGCTAGATATTCTAACCTAATTAGAAACTAACTTCTAGACATTGTTTTATGATGGTTCTATGTTACAGAAGGGTGCAGGGGAAGACTGTACATTGATTGATCCCTAGAAGAAGCATACCCTTATTTCCTATAGGCCTTGAAAAAGTTCTTGATTTGAAGGTGAAACATTTAAAAGTTTTGGTTTGAAAATAATATTATGGAAGGTAAAGACTTCCATCCATTTTATTTTTCTTCATTTGGAGAATTGCCTATCTGAGGTACGAAGCTTGATTGCTGAATTTTATGCTTTTAGTATTGTGTCCATTCCTCAATGTAAGATTTTAGTTGTGTCCATTCCTCAATGTAAGATTGTAGTTGTGTCTCTTATTATTTTCCCAGAGAGGTTAAGATGAAATGAATGTTTTCTTGACTATTTCTTGCTTCGCATCTTCCGCTCTCCATTCTGCAAGCTGCTATTCATTGGTCCATTGTTTCACATTGGGATTGAGCCTCTCTATGTCCTTTAGTATTTGGTAATATGTCATAATAGTTTCTCTGATTATGTCAACACATGGAACTTTTTAAGTGCTCAACTTAATGGGATTTATTCTTCCTAGCTAGGCTTGCCACAAAGCAAACCTAGGGATGAGGGGTAAGAGGGATTTGTTTATGGTCTTTCCTATCATGACTCTAGAGTAGTTCTTATACTAGACAAAAAAAAACTTGATCCTAGTTGTATTGTCTAGAAGATGGAGGGATATTTATCTCAGAGATAATAAAGTTCCATAATGAGATCATTAAAGGGTATTCATGGAAAATATGGGTCATGGATACCTCACGATCTTTGCAATGAACCCACCAGGGTGGACCTTGTATAAAGTATTTGAACTAGTTCTCAGCAATTAGTAGCTTCGTATGAACTATGAGGCATAATAAATCTATGTATTGAGCAAGATATTGTTCCACATGATGGAAACACATATAATCCAAAAGTAGATTGCTTCAAAATAGTAAGCTACACTTGCTTTACAATGTATTGTCCTTGTGTTTCCCTGTGAGGGGTATTTCTCTTTTCTGAAAGCAATTGGAGCTGAATATTTTAGGGCTAGGGTCATTTCCTTCTAGTGCTTTATCAAATGAAGGGGAATATTTCAAGGATACTTCCATCCTTTCCAAATTGTTTTATCATATTCACTTCAAATTGAGATACCAACAAGAATCTGAACACCATTATTTTCTGCAAAGGCCTTTTGGATAAGGGAATATTTCCCATAATGGAGTCCCTCCATATCTTTATTGTTTTCGCATTCATGGGATGGAGTTTATTTACATATTTAGATATATCCAAAGGGAGGGTCTCTCAAAAGGATCCTGTGTATTTCTACCTCATTAAAATATATGTTCCATATTACTTCCTTTCACGGATATTAATAAATGCATGGATGTGCTAATGGTGCACTGAAGTTAGTTTCAAAGGATTAGTCACCATATAATGTAATAGAAATTGGAAGCCAGGACTTTCGTATCACTGTGTGGACCACAACTAGTCCACACCCTATTTTTGTTGGGAAATAATTTTTTACCTGTGTTCTTTGCAATCAAATAGGAATTGGACAATTCATGTATTAGTTGTCCTTGTGTGAGTGTTTAGATGAGGGGGTGACACTAAGAGATAGTATGATGAAAACATTGCTTCTAGCTCCATATCATTATAGACTATAGGGACTATTATCCTCCACAATATCCCAAGGCTGAAAAAGGAGATCGAAGGAGGTAACCTCAGACCACGTAGGGTTCAACAGCTAGCCTTGCTAAACCAGAGAGGGCTCTCTCTATAAATCTCACAGTCAAATATGACTGGAGTGGGAAAAAGATATTAGGCTAGATATGTTCAGATCTATGGTTTGAAAATTTTAAGGTTTTGTGGGATCAGGAGTGAAAATCAGGGAACTAGGTCAAAAGATCAAAGGTTTCAGTTGCAAGAGATATAAAGTAGCAAGGTATGTATGCCTTTGTGATACTTTGGGGTTTTGTCGATGTAGTGTAAGGTGAAAAATCAAACGTTAAAAATGAGCATGGAAAGCATGAATTCATTTATCAGAAGATAGATAACACTAAGATGAAGTTCCTATCAAAATAGAGCTTAAACTTTAAGAATTTTGTTCATCAAACTCATAGGAAAATCACTAAAAGCATAGATATGGAAAGAAGATACATTAAACGTTTATTAAAGTGAATCACTGAAGAAAAACACTATCACAAACTCATACCACAAGAATTCCTAAATAATATTTGTAATTGGCCTTTGATTTCTTGTAAAAAATAATGATTACAAGCTCCAAGCCTTTCACTCTCTAATGTCCAACTTTTCACCTCTAATAATTTGAAATCTGAAGTATTTATACAATGTTTTACAGAAAATATCTTGAAACAGATTTCAAGATTTATTACAAAAATTCCTAAAATAGATCAAAAATATTAGAATATCATTTTGCTGAGTTTTGGTGCTGTTCTGGGTGTTCTGGTGCAACTAAGGCCTCGAATAAACATTCTGTTAGACCTGTTGTTCGATGAATTGCTTGATGTTCCATTTTTCCTGCAATAGGTTCTGAGAAATGTTGTAACAAATATGCAATGTGGCACCCTTGCTGCTATTTTTCCTATTAAAAGTGAGCCATGAGACCGATTCTTTCTCTGCCTATTGACCCTCATCAAAATCACATTTGGATTGGGCCTCGATCATATTGAAAATATAGAGAAAAGGCTTTTAACACTGATTTTCTTTGTTTTTTTCAATAGGACAGATCTGAAAATTTAAACATTGTGATATATAAGATATCACACCCACGAGGCACATCAAAATCAGAGCCCAGATGGAGGACTTTACCATATCCCAAAGCATTTTGCAACGTTGTTAGAGCTGAGATTAACCTCAGGCTGAAGGGAGGTAATCCTAGGATAACCACAAACCACGCTTAACTTGGTAGCTAGCCCTACCAGGTCGGGAGAGGGCTCTCTCCTTGTGAATCTCAGTCAAGATGATTGGATCAGATATGGATTTTAGGCTAGGTATAGTAGCTCTAGAGTTTTTGATTGATTTTGCTGGATCAAATGGAGTAGGCAGCTTTGGGTCTGGGAAATGAAGTCAGGATGCAGGGTGTTCTATGGGGCAAGGTAGGTAGATGTTTTGGCACTTGGAATTGAGTGAGATGAGAGGTCTAAGACTAGTGAGGAGCTGAGGAGGGCATGCAAAGATCATGTATCCCCTTCAAACTGTAGAAAACATAAAAAACTAAATGGTTTCCCAAGGCAGAGCACTGTAACCAATGTATTCTACCTATCTATCTTGATATCATTTAGCTAGAAGAATGAATTAGATTGTGGCACACATAACTCATGAGAAAAACTAATAACAGAAGAAGAAACCATGAAAAAACACTTTACCACAAGTATCCCACAAAATTAGCTGCAAATCCTGGTTTATTTCCTTGCCAAACTGCTGATAAAGGTGTACAATGTAGCTCAAAGCATCCAAGAGAGTCCAACCTTTACTAATGACTGAAAAAATACATTATATAGACATCAAACCACCTATTCTAGCTATCAGGGGTCGAATCCAAGAGATAAGGAACTGTCACAACCATTTCCAAACAAGGAACAGGAATATAGGCACTCGAACAACTTGCCTCTATAAGCATGGAAACTAATTCATTGACCCCCAAACCACCTCAAACTGATGAATCTACCCTCTAAGATCATTTCACAATTACATATACATACCATAGAATTAATTACAATAAAAAATTTATCCATGAAGAGAGAAAAAGTAAACTTGTAGAGAAACTAGGTGAAAACTAGATTTTTTGGGCAAACTTGCTCTATGCACAACGCCACTGGCCAGGTGCATAGCGTGGCTGCACAACCACTTTTGGAGGCCTTCCCCTTAGCCAAATTGAACCCCAGATAGCTCATTGGAAAGGTATTACTGTCTAGTTTCTGGAACATCTTTAATTTTTGCATTTGGAGGTCATTTGCCCCCTAAAAAGTGAAATCGCCCAAGGCTACTTCTGTGTGTCCAAAAAGAGGTAAAGAGGTCATTTTTTGATGGTCTTTTGACCTTTTGGTGACCAAGTTTTGTTCCAAAATTGCTAAGATTTTTTGGGTTTGATGCTCGCATCATGTTGAATCCAAATATACAAGCCATTCCTCCAAAAAGTATTCCAGGGAAAAGCGCAGTGCCACCTAGGGCAATTTTTTGTGTTCAAAATTTCAAAATTTGAAAATGGAAAAAATTTATCAAAACTTGCCCAGATTTGGCACAAGGCACCACCATTAGTTGCTTTGATGGGCTAGTGAGTTTTCAGCCAAGATTTTCAACTTGTCTTGCTCCTTTTTTCTCCTTAAGGCCTTCCTCAACCTAGCCTTAAGCTTCCTCATTCTTATGTTGCATATTTTATTGCGAGTCATGTAGTTGTAGGCCATGTGGCAAAGCATCTTCTTATCTCTATTGACCTTCTCAATCAGCCCCTCAAGGCATATATTGACCCTGTCTAGCCATGTTTCCCTATCATTCTCAATCTCTTGCTCAATAGGGGTCAATGGAACATTAGCCTCTTTGATCTTTTGCCTGTCTTATTTTATCATTTGTAGCTCCATGAGGACTTGCTTGTCACTCAATTGTTTGTTTTCTTGCTTTAAATAGTTGATGATACACTTAGCCCTCTCTACGTTGTTAGACAAGACTTGTATCTCAACCTCTTGTTCTTTTATGATCAACAAGGTCAAAATCTCTTTCTTGCTCATCACTAGGATCATTCTCTTGCATCTTTTCCTTGCCCTTACTCTTGCCCTTGCTCAGCTTCTCTACCTGTACCTGCTTTGCTGAAGAAGAAGGCAAATCCCCTTCCACACCTTGTGGAGATAGCATTTTGCTGTGGCCTGAAGATGAAGGCGAGACCCCTTCCACACCTTGTGGAGATAATACTTGCCTAGCAGCGGCAAAAAGTTTCCTAGTGCCCCTCTCATATGTCACAAACACTGGCACTCCAACAGTTTCAGTCTCTTTGACCTTTTCATGTCCTGAAGGTCCACCTTCTTCATGATGCACTGATGAAAAGATTTTTGGGCCTTTGAACATCTCATGAGAAATGAAAGTCTCCCATGGCATGTTTAGAAGGTTCAACTGATGTAGAACAATGATTTTAATCAAAGAGTAGTGGTAAATGCTAGTCAACTACTGGGGGTATGGTTTCTTCTTTACAATAAGTGCCATCTTCTCAATGTTTCTGAACATGAAGTAAGGAATATTCATCATTCTTACCCTAGTGAAATGCATCAGTAGTCTAATGTGGTGGGCATACAATCAGGAGAACCTACCTTCACAAGTAAAGTACTTGATGATGATCTTCATCAATGGAGCAAACCTGTCTTCCAAGAACTTGAAGGGGAATACTCTCTTGAGTTTGTCTTTGTATCTAGCCTTGATGTATGGCTCATAGTACTCCCTATCAATATCCTGCCCTTTGTTCCACTTTTCACCCACATCTGGAATACCTGTAACCTCTGAAGTGACAGCTAGTGATAAGGTGAATGTAATTTCGGCAAGGGTTACTTCATTGTTGTCCAAATGTATCACAAACAACCTTGCTAACTCATGATGAAATTTAACCCTTTCTACCATTTCACAAAAACCAAAATATGAATGGTGTTTAAAACAAGAAATGGAAAATGGGCAGGCTTGCAACTCCCTCAAACTGGTGGGTTCCTCTCTGATAACCCTTCCTCCTATGAGGCTTCCTGTGCTGTGTGTTTCTCTCCTTGGAACTGTCACTAAGGGTGTCTTCTTCAAGCTCATATTCATTGTCTCTTTCCATTGTTGTTATAGCTATTATCACTTGTGGTGAATGAGGAGATAGGGTGGATGAATGAAAGATGAGTATGAAGAGATTTTATGGATGAGTAGGTGAGAGTGGATGGGAGTGTGAATAGGATTTAGGGAGTAAATAAGGTTTGGGGATAGTGTAGGGTTTAGGGATGTATATAGGATAAAGTATGTAGGGTTTTAGGGAGAATGTATAGGGTTTGGGAAATTTGAATGTGAGAATGGGACTTACAGAAAATATATGAGGGAATGGTGTTTAGGAAATTTATATGAGGGAATGGGGTTTAGGGAACAATAGGAAATGTATAAGATAGGAAAACAAATAAGGGAGTGAGCTTGTCAATTTTTATGAGATAGTTTGGGTGAACACTAGGTTTTTAACTTTACAAGTGAAAGAATCACCAAAACTTGATGCAAAACCATTTTCAACAAGAAAGATTGATTTACTTACTTGCAAAGAGGTAACTTGGAAGATTTGAGGCAAATTGGGGAGATTTGGAGCGATTTGGGGCTTGGTTGCCAGGGGTGCAGCACCTCACCTAGGTGCGCATCACCTGTTCAAACTAACACTGAGGAAGTCTGCCAAGTGCGTAGCTCCAGCCTCTGGTGCGCAGCGCCGGTCTGAATTTCTAAAAAAACACAGCACTTGCACTTCTTTCGCTCAATGACACTTTAAAATCGCCTTTTAGCTCTTGAATTTCAACTCAAACAATGAAATGATCAAAAGAGGGATGATCTTTATGTAGCTTTTCAACTTTTTGATTTTTTTATGTTCAAAACCCACTTTGTAATGTCTATTTTCTTTTTTCAAATACTCTGTTTTTTTGGATGTTCGATATTTTGCTTGGATAGGTGAACTAATGCTTGATTTCTTTAACTTTTGCAGTGGCAAGTACTTGGCGATATCACCAGGTGACTAGGAGCAGCATAGAACCATTTATTACATATAAGATCAATAAAATTACATGAAATTTAACATTAAAATACAGATGCTCTGTGTTCACCTCAAAACTAGTTTTGAGGTGTGAACTTTATTAGGCTTATAGATTAAGAGATTAGAACTTTTCTAATGATTATTTTCATCCTCATGTGTCTGTTGACCATTCTTAATCAATAGTCAGTGAAATTTGACCATGGCAAAACCCTAATACCTAATGATATTGAAACCCTATACCTAAGACCTAATTGATGAAATGAACTGGAAATAAGCATGAATCATTGACTGAAAAGTATGAAAGGAGGTTAGCAGATATATTTCATGAGGGAAAAAACTGAAATGAACCCTACCATGAGTAGATCCATGACCTAATGGAATGCAACTCATCAGAATGGGACACCTAGTATGAAATGCTAAAGAGTAAATTTTGATCACTGATGGTAGTGTGAAGACACTGAAACTAACATTGGCTCCAATGGGGATGGTAGCTCCTTGGAGGTACCAAGAACCATAGATTTCTAGGAATGAGTAGACTAGTGCCTCATCCATTGGGAAATATGGTAAAGGTACTTCAAAAACTAAAATTGACATTATGAAAACTAACTCAAGACTCAAAGACTAAAATAAAGATACAAAATGATACAAATCACTCAAATTTATAGCCTTCTCCTCGAACCCCAAGCTGAAATAACTATGTACTTTTGAACACTTGCAATGAAAAGAAAAATGGTATATACAATGATCACTTCATGATTTCAGAAATCACCTTAAAAGAAGTAGCACTTCAGGAGCCTACCATTGACTGGTCCTCCTGAACAATCTTGTCCATCCATCTCCTTGAGCAGAAATGCATTTTTTCCTCTGTATGTAGCAATCTTATAGGGTCCCTTCCATAAATTTTCAAACTTACCATGCTTGCCTTTATCTTCATTCCTAGCATCCCACCGCAGCACTACATCCTCAAGCTGGAATTTATCTGCTTTTGTTTTCCGGTCATAGATCTTTTTGATTTTCTCTTGCAATATGAAAGTGTTTTGGAAAACTTCCTCTCTTGTCTATTGTAAATGGATCATCTGATTGATTCTTCACTGAAAATCATCTTCCTCATTGCCAGCCTCCTGTAAAATTTTCACAACCGAAATTGCAAGAGATGTCGGAAAGATTGTGTCAATGCCATAAACTAGTTCAAATGGAGACATACCTATGGACTTATTTTGGCTCACCCTGTCCACCCACAAGGCATTAACTAACTTTTTATGCTAGCCCTTCTTATTTTTTTCTGGTAGCTCCTTGATGATGTTCACCAATGACTTATTGGATGATTCAGCCAGACCATTACCTTGCGGATAATATGTTGTAGAGTGACCCAAGGTAATCTTATACTTGCTGCAAAAATCGATCATCTTCTTGGATTTGAATGCAGCTGCATTATCTGTGATGATTTTACTAGGACAACCAAAACGAGATAAAATATTTGATTCCAAAAATTGAATGATTACCATATTTGTTGCCTGTCTGGTTGGGATTGCTTCAATCCACTTGGTAAAATAGTCGGTTGCTATTAGGATCCACTTGTGCTGAGCTGACGATGTTGGATGGATTTCCCCGATAAAATCGAGTCCCCACTATTGAAAAGGTGCATTGTCTTCAACCAGTTTCAAAGGAAGAGGCAACAATTTTCTTTTACCTTGAAAGCCCTGACATTGATTACAGTTCATGACTGTTTTTTAGACATCTGAAAATAAGGTTGGCTAGTAATAACCTGCTCTCAATATTTTGTTTGTTGTTGTCTTCCAAAACAAGTGACCACCACAATCACCCTTGTGAAAGTCACTCATCACTTGCTGGGCTTCATCTTTAATTAAACAATTCAGCAAAACACCGCTCGGATCTTTCCAATAGAGGGAATTATTCAAAATGCAGAATTTAGTAGCTTTAAGTTTAAGAGTTCTACCTTTGTTCTTTGTCATTCCCGGAGGTGGTGAGAGGTGCTGAAGTACATACACCACATCTGAATACCATGGTGACTGAAGGAACATTTCAGACACTTGAATCAGGGAACTTTCTTCTTCATCTTCGGACATGGCTGCAATAATATTTATATCTAAAGCATGAAAATTTGATTTCGCCATTAGCCTCGCTAGGCCTTGTCCTTTGATCAACTTTGTAGGCTTGATCTCCAAATCATACTCTAACATTGCTGCAATCCATTTTCCCCGCCTTCCTTCCTGATCAGTTTATACTAGCACATCCTTAACTGCTGCATTGGGAACGTATGCTAAGATGTGTGAGTACAGAATATACACTCTGAAGTCCTTCAAATCTTTGACCAGAGAAAGAGTTCGTTTCTCAATTATTTTGTATCGCAAAGCAACATCTCTAATGGTCCTGTTGAAAAATGCAATGGGCTTTTCTAGCTGATCTCTCTTTTGTATTAAAACTGCTGCCATGGTGTGCTCGGATGCAAATGAGAATAAAATGAAATCTTGTGTATAATTGGGACTAGTTAAAACCAAGGCTGTAGATAAAGCATACTTTACCAAATTAAATGACTTCATAGCATCCTCCGTCCATTTTAACACACTGTCCTTCTTTAACATATTAGTATTTTCTCTCAAATGCTCAGCTAGATTGGGTACAAATCTTCGTAAGAAATTCATCTTACCGTTAAATGCTTGTATCTCCTTATTATTCCTGGGAAAATCAATTTGCTGAATTGCTTCTACCCTTGAAGGATCAATGCGAATTCCTTCCTTTGAGATAATATGGCCAAGCAACTTCCCTTCATCCATAGCAAAGAGACTTTTCTTTGGATTCAGTGATATCCCAAATTTCCTACATCTCTGAAACATAATCCTCAAATGGTGAAGATGCTCATCATATGAATTTGAAAACACTGTCAAATCATCTAAATACACAACCAGAAATACATCCTTTTCATTGGCAAAAGCGATGTCCATTACACGCTAAAATGTGGCTCTAGCATTTTTTAAACCAAATGGCATTTTAGCATAATGAAAAGTTCCTCAAGGGGTGGTAAATGCAGTCTTATCTCGGTCATCTTCATGCACTAGAATTTGGTTATACCCTGAATATCCATCGAGTAGTGACATGCGTGATGCTCCAACCACTCTTTGGAGGATATGATCCATCTTCGGCAGTGGGTAGTTGTCCTTCAATGACACTTTATTTAGATTTTGGAAATCAATACATAATCTAATCTCCCCAGTATTCTTTCTCACAGGGACAAGATTCAAAATCCAATCAGAAAATCTAATTGGGACAATTATACCAGCCTTGTATAATTTGTTTACCTCTTTTTCAATGGAAGGCAGCAACTTAGGATTGATTCTTCTCAGCTTCTGTCAGAATGGCTTCTGATTTGGCTTGATGGGAATAGTTTGCTGAATTATGTCTTTGTTATACACCTTTAGATCTGAATAATCCCAAACAAACACATTAGCAAATTCATATAACAATCTAACATATTTAGACTTTACCTCGAGAGACAATTTCTTTGACAATTTCACAAACTTGGGCTTATCCACTATTCCAAGATTAACATCCTCTACTCCTTTATCTGTAGGCACCAAGCTTGGCTTCCTAGCCACACCATCTTGATCAAAAATTTCTTCTAAAGGTATGAGACCTTTAGGGATAATGTTGTTCTTCAGCTGCAATATTTCCATCTGATTCACCTAAATTTCCAGTTCATCAGTATCACAGTGAACATATATGGAAGCATCCTTGTAGTTCCCTTCATTCTGCAGAAAGGTATTGATCTTCTTATCATCCCAAAACACTTGCCAATACCTTAAATTTTCCAGAACATCAGGGAAATGCTTGACATGAATCTCAAACTTGTTGTTGGAATTCATCAGAATCTTCAAATTACTTGCAGTAGTGGCAAGAGAATCTGCAATAACATTTTGAGCACGAGGTACTGCTGTAAAGGTATAATCTGGGAACATCCTTAAGATATCTAAAACTGCATTTCGGTAGGCTCTCATCCATGGATGTTTAGCTTGATATTCTCCCATGACTTGCTTGATTATCAGCTCCGAATCTCCATAGGCTAATATCCTTTTTTCATTTAGTTTTTTGAGAATTTTCAAACCTGCAATCAACGCTTCGTACTCAGCTTCATTGTTAGAACAGTGAAAGGCCAATTTATATGAACAAATTCTAACATTGCTAGGGACTTTATTTGGCTGGAAAATAGGGCTGCGAATCCAAATCCCTATGCCGGCACCATCCTTACCCACGGCTCCATCAAAATCCATGCTCCATAGACCTGCTTCCTCTTCTAAATGCTGAAATTCTGTTTCATTCTCTTTCTTACTTTGACTGCTCTCTTCAATTTGCTGCTGTTCATTACCTTTTTGTTGCTGCCGGTATGTGGACTGCTCAGAGGTACTTGCCATTTTGTGTCTTTCTTGATCAAGGACTGCTCTAAAATTTTCTGAAATCTCTGGCACATCTTCTACTTCAATTAACTGAATATTAACATCATTCAAACCACTATCTGAATATAATACAAATGACTCTAAATCTGTATGTACAACACTAATTGGATGATTAAGCGGTTTCTCCTTGCTTGTAATCATGTATTTCATTTTCTTTTCCCTATATAGTTTTCTCAATTGGCAAAACACGGGAATGGTAGCATAGGAGAAATATAGTTGTAAAGTCCCTTTAAGCTTTGCACCCCATGATCTGGACAAAATCATACCAAACCATGGTGGAATGTCTGCAACAACCACATCGATGAGAACATTCTTGGCTGGGATTTGGTCTAGAGACACCACCAATTCTTTAATAAGACTAATACAACGGACCATACCAGAATCAAATGAATAGAGGTCATGATATTTTTGAGTAATTTCAAGGCCCGGTTTCTCCATAATGGCTTTTGGCATCAAATTATGGGAAGCTTCGGAATCAAACATGGCATTGTGGAGGACATACTTGTGTAGTCTAAGGCTTATATAGAATGGAGGGACTTCACTATCCTCAGACTGGCCTTTTAAGGCAGGACCAAAGATGAGCTCGGGGTGATCATCTTCTACATTAACCATATCAGATAAAGGATCTATGTGAAAATTTTTGGACACCTGGTGTTTATAGCTATTGTTCTTCATCAACTCATTCAAAGGAATTGAAACTTTTAATTTAGCAATCTCATTTTCTAAACTAAAAGCTAAAAATTTATCTACCTCTTTGACTGGAGGATCCTTCTTTTCGACTTTTTCTTTTGCTACACTTTGCTAATTATTCTTCTCATTTGAAATACTATTTGCGGCTGGTCCTTTGCTGGAAGTCAGATCAGTAGGCTCTTTCCATTTCTTCTGAATGTTTGCGAAGCCATTTTTGGGTTGCACTTCCTTTCTCTTTTGAACTGGGCTGACTCGTACATCTCTACTTCTCAATGAATATTGTTTCTACTGTGTTGTTAATGCATTCATATATCCTCACTGATAATCATTTGACTCATCCTCCAAGATTGCTTCATTTGCTAATATGTAATCTTCATCCTTTTGAACATCAGGGACCTCCGAATATTCTTCATCTTCTGTGAGAAAAATGGGCAAACCATCAGCAGTAAAGAAATTATTTTCCCCCACGACCAGATCATCATCATCTTCACTCTATTCCATGCACATAGTTTTTCTACAAAGGAGTTTTGACTAGCTACTGCAATGACTGATCTTGTGCCTTCTGCTCCCTTTTTTTAATCCTGAACTGAGGTTGCTGCCATCCTCTGAAGTTTGGATTTCTAATTGTGGTTTTAGGCTTGTATGCAATTTTCAATCGATCAAACATCTTTTCAATTTTCTGGAGAATGTTATCTACCTTAACATCTGAGGAAGGTGCTTCTTCCTTTATAGTGACCTTCTTTTCAATTTTCATCCTTTCTCTTTTGGCCAGCAAATTTGCCTCTACACTCACTGCGTTCTTCTGTATATCTTCAAGTGTGGTAGGATCTCTTTCTCTTAATTGATATGCCATATAAACATCGAATCCATCTAGAAATTTGATCAATGCTAACCCCATCGGTAGTTTAATGTCAGCTGGAATAGCATTATAAACTGCATTGAACCTTACACAGTAACCTTGCACACTTTCACCTACATTTCTTTTTATATTTTCATACTCAGATAGAATTTGGAGTGGATTTTTCTTTACCTCCCATCGGTCCAAGAATTTTTTGTGGAGAACCGGAAAAGTATTGATAGATCCCGCTGGTAATGCTCTGAACCACTTTCGAACCTCACCTCCAAAGCTCTATACAAATAATCTCATGGACACATTTTCTGCATCTACCTCATGAAGATCAAATAATTCATTCATCCTATAAACATGCTACTGTGCTGTAATACCTTGAGTGGCATTGAATAAAGGTATCTTACTTTGGTAATCAACGGGCATATAATCCAAATTATGAGGCAGAACGAGAGGTGCATATCTGGCAGCCATGACTCGAGGTGGATTTGAAACTGGTGTTGGGGAAACAAGGGGGATTTATGACAACAAGGGAAGTTGATGTAACAGAGGTGATGGGTGTTTGAGGGGTAATGATAGGTTTTTAAGGGAGTACGGTATGAATGGAGATGACGAACGATTCTTTAAAATATGAGGAAATGATGATGAGGAAAAAGATGTTGAAGCCGAATCAGATAGCTCAGGGATTCTATCACCTAGCAATTTGGCTCTTTTGATTTCAATCCCTTTGGTGAATTCTGGGTCTGAGACTATATCCAACAATTCACTATCAGATGTGGTTCTAAATAGGAATAGACCAAAATATTTGTCAAAAGGAAGATCTTCAAGGAACAACCACTCTACTGGTCATGAATGAGATCTGAACACCGGTCTAGGACTTAATAAACTTTCTTGTCTAAGTATCTGTGGAATGAGATTAGGATTTTCAAATACGAGAGGAGGATTAGGATCGGGATTGGACCTGGTGTATCTTCTTGAAGCCAGTGTGTTCAAAGTTCTCAATATTTTTTATATTGCTTTACAACTTTCCACTTTTCAGCCTAATGAATTCCAAACTTATCATCCAAAAGTTCAGAACTTCTTAAGAGTACTGGGGTCACTTGTCTTTCTTCCCCAGTATGGTCACCACTATGTTAGATCCTAGATTGACCTCAGGCTGAAGGGAGGTAATCCTAGGATAACCAAAAACCATGCTTAACTTGGTAGCTAACCCTACCAGGTCGGGAGATGGCTCTTTCCTTATGAATCTCAGTCAAGATGATTGGATCAGATATGGATTTTAGGATAGGTATAGTAGCTCTAGAGTTTTTGGCTGATTTTGCTCATTTTGATAGATCAAATGGTGAGGAGCTGAGGAGGTCATGCAAAGATCATGTATCCCCTTCAAACTGTAGAAAACATCAAAAACTAAATGGTTTCCCAAGGCAAAGCATTGTAACCAATGTATTCTACCTATCTATCTTGATATCATTTAGCTAGAAGAATGAATTAGATTGTGGCACACATAACACATGAGAAAATATAATAACAGAAGAAGAAACTATGCAAAAACACTTTACCACAAGTATCCCACAAAAATAGCTGCAAATCCTGGTTTATTTCCTTGCCAAACTGCTGATAAAGGTGTACAATGTAGCTCAGAGCATCCAAGAGAGTCCAACCTTTGCTACTGACTGAAAAAATACATAATATAGACATCAAACCACCTATGTTAGCCATCAGAGGTCGACTCCAAGAGATAAAGAACTGTTACAACCATTTCCAAACAAGGAACAAGAATATATGCAGTGGAACATCTTGCCTCTATAAGCATGGAAACTGATTCATTGACCCCCAAACCACCTCAAACTGATGAATCTACCCTCTAAGATCATTTCACAATTACATTTACATACCATAGCATTAATTACAATAAAAAATTTATCCATGAAGAGAGAAAAAGTAAACTTGTAGAGAAACTAGGCGAAAACTGGATTTTTTGGGCAAACTGGCTCTATGCGCAGTGCCACTGGCCAGGTGCATAGTGCTGCTTCACAGCCACTTTTGGAGGCCTTCCCCTTAGCCAAATTTAGCCCAAGATATCTCATTGGAAAGGGCTTCCTATCCAGTTTCTGGAACATCTTTAATTTTTTCATTTGGAGGTCATTTTCCCCCTCAAAAGTGAAATCGCCCAAGGCTACTTCTGTGTGTCCAAAAGAGGCAGAGAGGTCATTTTTTGATGGTTTTTTGACCTTTTGGTGACCAAGTTTTACTCAAAAATTGTGGATATTTTCTAAGTTTGATGCTCTCATCATGCTAAATCCAAATATACAAGGCATTCCTCAAAAAATTCTTCCAGGGAAAAGCGCAGCGCCAGGGTAATTTTCTGTGTTCAAAATTTCAAAATGGAATTTTTTTATCAAAACATGCCCATATTTGGCACAAGGCACCACCATTAGTTGCTTTGATGGGATAGTGAGGCTTCAGCCAAGATTTTCAACTTGTCTTTCTCCTTTTTTCTCCTTAAGGCCTTCCTCAACCTAGCCTTAATCTTCCTCATTCTTATGTTGCATATTTTATTGCGGGTCATGTAGTGGTAGGCCATGTGGCGAAGCATCTTCTTGTCTCTATTGGCCTTCTCAATCAGCCCCTCAAGGTGTATATTGACCCTCTCTAGCCATGTTTCCCTATCATTCTCAATCTCTTGCTCAATAGGGGTCAATGGAACATTAGCCTCTTTGATCTTTTGCCTGTCTTCTTTTATCATTTGTAGCTCCATGAGGACTTGCTTTTTGCTCAATTGTTTGTTTTCTTGCTCTAAATAGTTGATGATCCACTTAGCCCTCTCTAAGTTGTCTGACAAGGCTTGTATCTTAGCCTCTTGTTCTTTTATGATCATGTCTTTGGTAGTCTTTGGATCCTGAGTTTCTAAGTCAATGACATCGACTCCTTGTGTCTCCTCATGACCAACAAGGTCAAAACATCTTTCTTTCTCATCACTAGGATCCTTCTCTTGCATCTTTTACTTACCCTTACTCTTGCCCTTGCTCAGCCACTCTACCTGTACCTAGTTTTCTGAAGAAAAAGGAAAAGTCCCTTCCACACCTTGTGGAGATAGCATTTTCCTGTGGCCTGAAGATGAAGGCGAGACCCCTTCCACATCTTGTGGAGATAATACTCACCTAGCAGCGGCAAAAAGTTTCCTAGTTCCCCTCTCATATGTCACAAACAGTGGCACTCCAACAGTTTCAGTCTCTTTGACCTTTTCATGTCCGAAAGGTCCACTTCTTCATGATGCACTAATGAAAATATTTGTGGGCCTTTGAACATCTCATGAGAAATGAAAGTCTCCCATGGCATGTTAAGAAGGTTCAACTGATGTATAACAATGATTTTAATCAAAGAGTAGTGGTAAATGCTAGTCAACTGTTGGGGGTATGGTTTCTTCTTTACAATAAGTGACATCTTCTCAATGTTTTTGAACATGAAGTAAGGAATATTCATCATTCTTACCCTAGTGAAATGCATCAGCAGTCTAATGTGGTAGGCATACAAGCGGGAGAACCTACCTTCACAAGTAAAGTACTTGATGATGATCTTCATCAATGGAGCAAACTTGTCTTCCAAAAACTTGAAGGTTAATACTCTCTTGAGTTTGTCTTTGTATCTAGCCTTGATGTATGGCTCATAGTACTCCCTATCAATATCCTGCCCTTTGTTCCACTTTTCACCCACATCTGGAATACCTGTAGCCTCTGAAATGACAGCTGGTGATAAGGTGAATGTAATTTCGGCAAGGGTTACTTCATTGTTGTCCAAATGTGTCACAAACAACCTTGCTAACTCATGATGAAATTTAACCCTTTCTACCATTTCACAAAAACCAAAACATGATTGGTGTTTAAAATAAGAAATGGCGAATGGGTAGGCTTGCAACTCCCTCAAACTGGTGGGCTCCTCTATGATAACCCTTCCTCCTTTATGAGGCTTCCTGTGCTGTATGTTTCTCTCCCTGGAACTGTCACTAAGGGTGTCTTCTTCAAGCTCATATTCATTGTCTCTTTCCATTGTTTTTATAGCTGTGATCACTTGTGGTGAATGAGGAGATAGGGTGGATGAATGAAAGATGAGTATGAAGAGATTTTATGGATGAGTAGGTGAGAGTGAATGGGATTGTGAATAGGATTTAGGCAGTAAATAAGGTTTGGGGATAGTGTAGGGTTTAGGGATGTATGTAGGATAAAGTATGCAGGGTTTTAGGGGGAATGTATAGGGTTTGGGAAATTTGAATGTGAGAATGGGACTTGGGAAAATATATGAGGGAATGGTGTTTAGGAAATTTATATGAGGGAATGGGGTTTAGGGAACAATAGGAAATTTATAATATAGGAAAACAAATAAGGGAGTGAACTTGTCAATTTTTGTGAGACAGTTTGGGTGAACACTAGGGTTTTAACTTTACGAGTGAAAGAATCAGCAAAACTTGATGCAAAACCCTTTTTCAACAAGAAATATTGATTTACTTACTTGCAAAGAGGTAACTTAGAAGATTTGAGGCAAACTGGGGAGATTTGGTGTGATTTGGGGCTTGGTTGCTAGATGCGCATCGCCCGTTCAAATTAACACTGAGGAAGTCTGCTAGGTGCATAGCGCCAGCCTCTGGTGCGTAACGCTGGTCTGAATTTCTCAAAAAACGCAGCACTTACACTTATTTCGCTCAGTGACACTTTAAAATCGACTTTAGCTCTTGAATTTCAACTCAAACAATGAAATGATCAAAAGAGGGATGATCTTTATATAGCTTTTCAACTTTTTGATTTTTTATGTTCGAAAACCACTTTGTAATGTCTATTTGCCTTTTTCGAATACTCTGTTTTTTTGGATGTTTGACCTTTTGCTTGGATAGGTGAATTGATGCTTGATTTCTTTAACTTTTGCAGTGGCAAGTACTTGGCGATATCACCAGGTGACCAGGAGCAGCATAGAACCATTTATTACATATAAGGTCAATAAACTTACATGAAATTTAACATTAAAATACAAATGCTCTGTTTTCACCTCAAAACTAATTTTGAGGTGTGAACTTTATTAGGCTTACAGATTAAGAGGTTAGAACTTTTCTGATGATTATTTTCATCCTCATGTGTCTGTTGACCATTCTTATTCAATAGTCATTGAAATTTGACCATGGTGAAAACCCTAATACCTTATGAGACTGAAACCCTAGACCTAAGACCTAATTGATGAAATGAACTGGAAATAAGCATGAATCATTGACTGAAAAGTATGAAAGGACGTCAGCAGATATATGTCATGAGGGAAAAAAACTGAAAATAACTCTACCATCAGTAGATCCATGACCTAATGGAATGCAGCTAATTAGAATGGGACACCTAGTATGAAATGCTAAAGAGTAAATTTTGATCACTGATGGCAGTGTGAAGACAATGACACTAACAGACAGAATGGGTGTGATAGCTGATTTAAGAACAACTGTATGATTTTTCACATTTGGGATGGGCTTTACCACAAATCCAGACCCGAAATATTTCAAAATCCAATTACATATCCTGGTGGGTCCAGAAAGGGGGCTTTCACCATATCACAATCAAAATGCGGAGGAATTTCCCTATTTTACAGTGCATACACTGATAGATCGGACATGCCAATCGCAATCGCATCAGGGGAAGGGGTACATGGGAGTGGGATCTTGAAATAGAGCGATCATCAGGGGCCATGGTTTATAAACTGCGGGACTTAATGTTGCAGGGTATCAAGAGTATCATCAGTGAGCGGGATGCAGGACTTATCGGCGTGGGACTGTGGGATAGGCTGATGTAGGATGGGTACCATAGTCGCAATGGAGAAAGGGTGGGGGCAGTCCTTTATGTTTCATGTTTTGCAATTGCGAGATATGAAATGGGAGGTAAAGAACTTTAACATATGGGAAATAGGGACTTTTGAAAAATGCGATGGAGGGATAGCGCGGTCCCATTTTATATGCAATGTATTACATTGTAATACATTACAATATAAAGTATACAGACATGTTTTACGATATGGAAACAACTAGAGTTTATGTATGGAAATGCGGCTAGAGTTTATAACTTTCCAAATGGATTTCACATAAATTTCAATGTATAACAAGAGAAATGTGACTTAATGAATATACAAAGGGTTTTTGGGTATGGCTAGAGTTTCGGGAATTAATATTGAAATAGGATAATTTCCAAGGGAAAAAGGGTTTTGACTTAGGATTTAGGAATTTCTCAAGGAAAAAGGGATTTTAAAGGGAATGAGGGGATTTATGAGGGAAATTGAGGTAGATGGGGAGATGAATGAAATATGAAATCCGGATATTGAGACAAGTTGAAATCTCCTTGAACATCATTATTTATCCTATTACTACTCCCATGATGATGACATCAAGTGATGACTTGACCTATTGATGACATCTAATGGAGTATGAAACCGACCATTAGATGATACTGAGATGGTGATCAAGAATTTTACTGATGAGTCATCATAATGAGTAATGACACGACCAAAATGGCATTGGACCATGAAATGGAGGGAGTAGTAATGGCCTAGAACTGACCAATGATCAAATTTTATTTGAAAATATAACAATTTGACCTGATAACCCTATCAACAACTTTGTAAGAGCATATTTGATTGCTAGTGATTGACAGGACTGACAGGCACTAACAGTGACCACTCCCCCTCCCTAGAGATGTCAAATATGTTTCCATATTATACCCCTTAGCAACATGCATATCAGATCACCTAGACATTAGTAGCAAGTTATAACAGCCACACAACCACATAGAAGAGGATTCAAATCTTCCCTTATCTCTTCTTCAAGGCATCATCCTATCTTGAGTTTCCTTCATTTGACCTCTAATGTTTGTTGAGGTAGATCTAGTGTATCATGACATAGTCCCTAGATCCTTTCCCTCTACACATCTCCCTCCTGTTGTGGTTGTTTGCACTTGAATTTGAGGGGGTTCTCATTTATTTTCTTATAGATTTCATGTTTCTACATTACTTCTTATTCTTTATATAAGATAATTTTTAGTACTTCTCCTGTGTATTAAGTTCATTATACTTAGTAGTCCCACTGACATACGTGTGTGGCCATTTATTTGACCTTAACATAATTATATCATCTTATGTTATCTTATCATTGCCTTTATTCCTTTAGTTCAACCATGTTTGGGTTGACAATTCTTGTTAATGAGAAGTTCCCCTAATTAATTACACAAGTACAATTGAGAACACCTTAGTTTGCATGAAAGTAAGATTACACAAGCACCTAAGTTATGTGATAATTGAATCCAAGATTATTCATGCATTGGGTAGTCCTACTTCTAGGAGATATTTTATTGCTAGTAAATCCTCCTCCCATTTGGGCCCTCCTCCAATGGTTAGCACTATATAATCAATCATACCCCAACAATACCATAAGACAAAGCCTTTCTTGGTGGCTCTCATATCATTCCACCTTTTCAAATTATAGCAAAGTGCACAAGGCTATACTTTGGTCCATCAAAGCTCCTTTCTTGGATGGCAAGCAATAGGGTTATGCTCATAACACATCTTTCTTCCCAGTTGGATTTCCTTGACAAAAGTGAAGCATAGGAAATGAATCAAATAGATGCAGTTTCCTATCTGATCACAATTGGAATATCAGGAATATTTTCCTACCTATATGATTAGAAGGAATTTACAGTTGGATCTACTTGTGACCCTTATAACTTGGATGTATCTTCTTATTTGGGTTTTTTTTCTTCCTAGGAAATATGCAATTATAGCTGATGCATAACTTTGAAAGATCTTGATTTTTATGTCTATATTCTTGTTTTGGTACGTTTTGGTTCTCTTATATTTAGGGCCACTTCTTATAGTTGTTTCATGTTTTTCCTATTTTTGCATGGGTGTGTTTTAGCTTCCATATTTATATAGCTTTCATACTTGCTAATATTTATCATGCAAAACTCTTTCATTGGTTATGATGTTCTCAACAAACTTGCGATTCCCCACCCTAAATAATACTGACATGTAATAATTGTTTATTATATTTTTTCTTTGATTAATGGAATTGTTGGATACTTTGAAGATATTAGTGAGGAAGCTAGAGTATCATCAGACAATAATCTAAATAGTACACCTCGTTTTTTTGGATCTTAGGCCAAATATACAAAAGGTATATTTCTGGAGACAGTCTTCGTGCACTCTTCAATGGTTGGCATGTTGGATGCTTTTGCAGAGGATGCTATTGAACATGGTGGTTGAACATGGTGGATGGTAACAGCTAGAACATGTAACACTTTATAACATTTTCTAATACCTATTTAAATGCATTTGAGCCTTTAATATCTATTTTTATTTTCTTGTTCAAACTTAAAGTGTGTACTTAATTTAATTAATCTTTGTTGTACTAATGGAACCATTTTTCACATACATTTGTAGTTTAATATTGTTTTTGTTTCTTAAAAAATTGTATGCATATGTTTGGAATTATTATAATGTTATTTATGATGAATCAACCCTATTTTAAGGGGTTTTGCATGGAGAAGCCTCTAGAAAGGCACAAATGTTAAGGAAAAAAAATATTTTAGTGGAGCATTCGGTATAGAAGGGTGACACTTGGATGGTTTTATTATCTCAAGGTCATAATGAAGGGTTGCTTCCCACATCTAGGAAATTCTAGATTATTCATTTATATTTTATTCCATATAAGTGTAAATAAATCCTATAAAAGGAGGCTTCCTATCCATTGGAAATAATTCATTATGAAGAAATTGCGTAGACACTTGTATTTGGGGTTGAAGATAAAATTGCAGGTTTGAAGCTTAATTCTAGAAAAATATTCAGGGCTGATTTGCACCCAAGGTCATCATCATTTTGTTTCAGATTTATTCCTTCTTGGTTGGGCATCATATTTTACTATTATAGTGGGCTAATGCTAGTTGTTGAGTGGCTGAAAGATAGATGTGTTGACCTTCTTCCTAGTTGTTTATGTTATCATATTTCAAAAGTATTATTCAATAGAAATTTATTTTATTTTGCTGCCTATGCCTACATTGATATTTTAAGCCTCACTTGGATGATTGATGATTGTATTAGTGTATCTATTGAGCATATTTGTTTGGTTGTAAAACAATTTTTGGATATGTTAGACTGGTAGATAAGATAAAATAAGAAAATATAAGATAAATGTATTAATGTCCAAAAAATGACTACTGAAGTAGGTTAATGACACTGTTTTAGGTACAATGATGTCCATACAAAGTGGGGCT
Source organism: Pinus tabuliformis (assembly GCA_031772625.1). NCBI lineage: Eukaryota > Viridiplantae > Streptophyta > Pinopsida > Pinales > Pinaceae > Pinus > Pinus tabuliformis. Next base: position 473,656,908 of record CM062808.1, read on the forward strand.
TCCAAAGTGACTCCTATATAAAATAAATATACCAGAAGTAAAATCAAAATCAAATCTAAAAACCTAGAAGGCCAACTCTAGAGAGTTGAGAGACAATATTCTAGGAAACCTTCTAGGCTCTCCAAATGCTCCAAGCAATAAAAGTCCCTTTGTTATGCAACCAACTCACAAAATAGAAGAAGAAACAGATCAACGACTTCAAAATTAGCCTCTTCGAGGGGGAAACCTCCTTTACATTACACAAATGAACTTGGATGATACAAATGAAAATATCTCATTTCTATATATAGGAGTGTAAGGGGTCACAATTATAATTAGAGCCTACATAACAATATTATTGCAAGGGCACAATAATAACAATAGTGGGCTTCTATGGGTGATCTAGGAGGATCCTAGAGGATTGATCCAGGTGGATCTTCAGAAAGTACCAGTGGCATGGTAAGAAGGCTGAAAAATCAAAGTGGCAGGATCTAGATAAACTTAGCATCGGATTAAAGTGATTCCAATGGTGCAAACAACACTCAAATCCGAGTTCATATGAAGAAGTTAGAGCAAGTCAAAGTTTATGTGTGACTTGTCTAGGTGGCAGGAGGGGATGATGTGGAAAAAGTCTCAGCGAATGGGGAAGCGCCAAGTGGCAGGTTTCCATTGGTCTCGCATATTGAAAATCACAGCAAGATAAAGAAGCGACTTAAGGAAAATCGGCCCTAGGCAAGTTGCGATGCGATAATTTCATATCAAAATCGAAAAAGGCAAGTGTTAAAGAATCAGCCCCCAGTAGAGCCAAGGTTGTGATGCGATCAAATCACAATAGAAAATCGTAGTGGGAGCAGTCATATGGAGTACCACTGCACGATATGTCGATTGCGATTTGTGATGGGCTTCAGACCCGATATTTTATACACTGTGTTTCATAACCCCTGGTGGGTCCACTGTTATCACAAAGGTTTGGGTCGATACGTTGATGGAAAGCATCGATTGCAATTTGCGATGGGGGATTCCGAACCTGATACTCTATGCATTATGTTTAATAACCCTGGCGGGTCTGCAGGGTGCCTAATGTATGGGTGTTGGGTTCATTCGCCGATTGAGATTTGTGACAGGGTTCTCGAATGTGATATTATATATGTCATGTTTAATACTTCCGATGGGTTTGTCGTATTGTAGAGTGCCTATTGTTTGTGTTTGGGTCTATCCATCGATTACAGGGAACGTCGATAGACTAAGGTCATCACTGATAAAGCCACTAGTTAAGAATTAATGTGTCGATTCTTGTATTATTTCGTGGGTTTATTGTTTGATGCGAAACAACTTGTATGAGCTGTTTAATGGAGGTTTTCTATGATTAAACAAGTTGTTAACTGTAGACTATTTCAGGGTCCGAAAATCTCTGTTTGAAACAACCCGCCTGCCTAAACTTGTCATTTTTTTTAAACTACCCGGATTGTTAAGGATCCTGCCACCAACATATAAATTGGGCTATTTGCACAGTGAGAGGGCAGAGAATGACATAGAATATTGTGCACAGTAGTAACCCATCCCGGCAGTAGGCCGAGACCTCACCTTGAGCAACAAGGAGGTTCTCAGAGGGTGTAGAAAGCCCGATTATTTGAATTGATTATTCGAATAGGCGATTCTGCACAATTTTTCGCCAGGAAGTTAGTGGTGTTGTTTGTCTCTAGGGATGGGCTCTCCATTTGCCATTTATCTTCCAGATTGGAGGTTTAAATATGTTTATGTAAAAATCTACTTGTACTTATCTCTTTCCATGCCATTTAGTGAATGAAGGCCTCCCCACTATTGACCAGGGCCCAAAAATGTAGTCCAAATTGGATGAAGTTTGTAATCAAATCTATGTGTCTTGATCTCATGTGTGATTATGTCTCTTTTATCTTCATTTTATATGCTTATGTTCCATGGTTTTTAAGTGCTCTGTTATATGTAATTCTAATGCATCTATAAGCAAAACAATCCTGGATCAAGTGGTATTAGAGTAGGGCTTAGTTGATGCGAATTTCATGAGTACATTAACCATAAACAAGATTCAAAGGATGTGCGCTACGAAGAGGAGACATGGAAGATGTTGAAGCAAGTTGGGAAGAGAAGCATCTTTTGCTTATAGGAAATTGCGTGCATGAATGATTAAATGTGCAGCCATCGGGGGTGATAAAGAAATGCACGACCTTCCTGCAGATGTCCAAAATGGTGGACATCATGTATAAGGCATATGAGAAGAGAAGAGAGGAGGAGACAGAGAGATCGGAGAGAGATGCGTCATCCACATCTTCCGGTGCTTATGCATCTTATTCATCACCTTCCTCAAATGGGGAGATTAACCAGAGACTTCAAGAAGAAGGTAAAGAAGGTCTAGAGGAAGAAGGATTATTGTAGTCATCGTGACAGAGGTGGTCACCAAAGAGTCACATGTTGGAGGCTCCATCCAGAGCAGTGTCGCAAGGACAAAGCATCCGTGCATGAACCAGGTGAAACAATTGTTCGATCAACGAATGTGCCACAAGGAGGATACCCATTCACATTGATAAGTGAGAGATGGTTCTTCTAGGTGTGGTAGAATGTAATGGCCTTGTTTTTAAATCATGTGTTGCATGTTTAAAATGTAAAAGTGAAGATGTGTTTTCCATCACTTGTTGTAGCAACAATGATGTTTGGCCTTATTTTATGTTGCATTTTAAACTGTGAAAGTGATGATGTGTTTCCATCACTTGTTGAACCAACAATAGTGTTTGGCCTTATTTTTGTAAATCATGTGTTGTAGTGATGATGTGTTTTCCATCACTTGTTGAAGAAACAATGATGTTTAGCCTTGTATTGATAGCTAGAGTATTGTTTCCATTTTTATGTAAACTTGTGGCAGGTATGGGATGCTTGGCTCATTTTTGGTCATATAGTTAAACATGTAATTTGTGAGATAGTGTACTATAGTTTTATAGGAGATGCAGGTGTCAGATTATCACTTATGGATCCGAAGGAAAGTGTTAAAGAATCGGTCCCTGGCAGAGCCAAGGTTGTGATGCGATCAAATCACAATCACAGATTGCAGCAGGAGTAGTATTATGGAGTTTGCGATTTGCGATGGGCTTCAGACTCGAAATTTTATACACTGTGTTTCATAACCCCGGTGGGTCTGATGTTATTGCAAAGGTTTGGGTCGATACACCGATGGAAAGCACCGATTGCGATTTGCGATGGGGGCTTCCAGACTCGATTCTCTATTCATTATGTTTAATAATAATGGTGGGTCCGTAGAGCAACTAATGTATGGGTGTTGGGTTCATTCGCCGTTTGCGATTTGCGATGGGGTTCTCAGATGCGATATTTTATATATGTCATGTTTAATACTTCTGGCGGGTCCGTTATATCATAGAGTGCCTGTTGTTTGGGTTTAGGTCTATCCACCGATTGCGGGGAACGTCGATAGACTAAGGCTGTCATTAATAAAGTCGCTGTTAAGGGTTAATGGTCCGATTCTTGTGTTATTCTGCCAGTTTAATGTTTGATGCGAAACAACCTGTATGAGCTGTTCAATGGAGGTTTTATATGATTAAACAGGTTAATCGGGTTGTTACTTGTAGAATATTTCAGGGTCCGAGAATCTCTGTTTGAAACAACCCGCCTGCCTAAACTTGTCATTTTGTTTAAACTGACCGAATTGTTAAGGATCCTACCACCAGCATATAAATTTGGCTATCCACACAACGAGAGGGGGGAGACTAAAATAGAATATTGCACATAGCAGTAACCCATCCCGACAGTAGGCAGGGACCTCACCTTGAGCAGCAGGGAGGTTCCGAGGGGGTGTAGAAAGCCCAATTATCGGAATTGGTTGTTCGGATAGGAGATTCTACACAATTTTTCGTCAGGAAGTCAGTGGTGTTGTCTGTCTTTAGAGCTGAACTCTCCATTTTCAAGCTATCTTCCAGATTGGAGGTATAAGGATGTTTATGTAAAAATCTGCTTGTACTTCTCTCTTTCCATGTAATTTAATTAATGAAGGCCTCCCCACTATTGAGCAGGGCCTGGAGATGTAGTCCAAATTGGATGAACTTCGTAATCAAATCTTCGTGTCTTGATCTCATGTGTGATTATGTCTCTTTTATATTAATTTTATATGCTTATGTTCCATGGTTTTTAAGTGCTCTATTATATGTAATTTTGATGCATCTATAAGCAAAAAAATCCTGGATTAGTTGGGAACAATAATAACAATATGGGGACTACATGGGCACACCAATACAATACGGGGGTTGCACTAATGAAAATAAGGGCTACAGTAGTAGTATAGGGACCTAATATTCCCCTCTCCTTCAAAAAAGTGTTGTCCTCAATGCTTGAGAAGTTATGGATGCGTTTGTATAAAATTATGATCCTCTCATGTGGAATCTTCAGTGGGAAAGTTCTTCCACTTGATGAGATACTCCAAAATTGAGTGATTTTGTAGCTGTTGAGTTCTTGTTTCCGTGACTGCTTCAGGTTCCAAAATGATTTTTCCTTCCTTGTCAAGTTATGAAAATATTGTTTGAACTGGGATCTTGTCACCTATAACCTTCTTTAAGCATAAAACATGGAAAACGACGTGCACCTGGGAAGATGCAGGAAGCTCAAATTTGTATGCCATATTACCAATATTTTACGACACCTTGTAAGGACCATAATACTTTGGTGATAATTTATTATCCTTCTTAGATTACTTGAGGGAAATTTGTTTATATGGTTGTAGCCTTAAAAATACCCAGTCACCTACATCAAAACTTATTTCGCTACGATGTTGATCTGCCTGTTATTTCATTCAATTCTACACCAAAGTGAGATTATCCTTTAAGAGTTGGAGAACTTCTTGTTGATGCTCGATGTGATCTTCCACCGCTTAAACCTTAGAATTTTCTCTTAAGGATGATGTCATGGATGGTGGATGATATCCATAAAGTGCCATAAATGGGGTCATTTTTGCTATAGTATGGAAGGAAGTGTTATACCACCATTCAACTAGAGGTGACCAATTGACCCATTGTGTTTGTTTATCAGATACAAAGCAACGAAGATATCCTTCCAAAAATTTGTTCACTATCTCCATTTGTCCAGAAGATTGAGGATGATAGGATGAGTTATGAGATAATTGAGTACCAAGACAAGAAAATAATTCCATCCAAAAATTTCTAGTGAAAATGGGATCTTTGTTGCTTACAATAATCTTCGGGTTTCCATGTAGCATTTGAATTGTTCCCATAAATGTAGTAGCAATTGTATTGGCTTTAAATGGATGAGATAATGCACAAAAATGTGCATACTTGGTAAGTCTATCAACTACCACCATGATGACACTCTTTCCTTCGGACTTGGGTAAACCTGTGATAAAATCCATTGAGACCTCCTATCAACGTTGACTTGGAATGGCTGAAGGTTGTAATAGACCTAGGGTCTTAATTTTCTCAACTTTATTTTGTTGGCAAACCAAACACTCTACCACAAACTTTTGAACATCATATTTAAGGCCTTCCCAAAAAAAATCCTTCTTAACACTATCGTAAGTTTTTAAAAATCCTGAGTGCATTCCTAAAGGAGAGGTGTGAAATTCCAAAAGAATATTTTGTTTGAGGTGTGAATTCTTACAAAGATATAAGCAATCTTTGTTCCATAATGAATCATTTTTCAGCTAAATGTATCATATATATGGGGATCTTGCTGCAAGTTTTGAATGAGTATCCACACTTCTTCATAATTATTCCATTCATCCCTTGCTTCGGTTACCCAATCTGGTTGGATAATAGAAATGGCACAAATAAATCCTTCCACGCCCTCATCCTTTCTTGAAAGTGCATCTCCAACAACATTTTTCTTCACTTTTCTGTAGATGATTTCAAAGTCATAACCCAACATCTTTGTGACCCATTTTTTGCTACTCTTATGAAGATAATCTTTGTTCCAAAAAGTATTTAAGACTATCATGATTTTTTTTACCTTGAAGTGTCCTCCCATTAGGTAAGGTTTCCATTTTTTTAGTGCATGCAGTATTGCCAACATTTCCTTCTCGTAAATAGGTTTGTGTAAATACTTTCCTTTTATTGGATGACTTTAAAAAATAATGGGTCTTCCTTCTTGTATTAAAACAACACCAATTCCATTTCCCGAGGCATCACATTTCACAATAAAGGTTTTTGTGAAGTCCAGCATAGCTAAGACCAGTTCTTGGCACATTTCCTCTTTAAGATGTTCAAAGGCCTTAGTTGCTTTTGGATTCCAAGAAAATGCATCTTTCTTCAATAATGATGTTATAGGTGTTGCTATTCTCCCATAATTCTTAATAAACTTGTGATAATACCCTATCAACCCGAGAAATCCTCGAATATTCTTTATGGTTGTGGGGATTTTCCATTCCTTAATGGCTTTAATTTTGTTAGGATCTAACTTAACATCTTCATGAGATACAATATGACCAAAATATTCCACCTTTTGTACTTCAAACAAACATTTGGAGGTTTTTGCATATAATTGTTTCTCCTCCAACAATTTGAGCACCCTATCAACATGTTGAACATGATCCTTCCAAGACTTTCTATAGATTAGTATATCATCAAAAAATACTAACAAAAATTTTCTAAGGAAGGGTTTGAAAACGGAATTCATCAAACCTTGAAATGTTGAAGGTGCATTAGTAAGGCCAAAAGGAATGATAAAAAATTTGTATTGACCCTCATGAGTTATGAATGCTATTTTTGGAATATCTTCGTCCTTCATTCTAATTTGATGATATTTGTAATGAAGATTCAACTTGGTGAAGTAAATTGATCCATGTAATTCATCCAACAATTCATCAATAACAAGAATGGGAAATAAGTATTGGGATTTTCGCAGTGCATTATATTAGATATCATTTTGGGATTCAACTTCGTTAAGTAAGTCATTCATCTATGACCATTTCCATGAGAGGTAGTCATAACTAACTAATTTGTCATGATATTTGAATAGTCCACTTAGCATTCATTGCATCGTGGACTATTCAATGAGCATCACCCGATGCAATGAATGCTAAGTGGAATATTCAAAAATCATGAGAAATTAGTTAGTTACGACTACCTCTCATGGAAATGGTCATAGATGAATGACTTACTTAACGCAGTTGAATCCCAAAATGATATCTAAGAATGGGAAATTTATATTTAATAGTGAGCTTTTTGAGCTCCCTATAATCCGGACACATGTGCCATGATCCATCCTTCTTGTGTACCAATACTATTGGAGTTGAGAAAGAACTTTGACTAGGTTGAATTATACTAGCCCCTAGCATTTCTGCAACCATACATTCAATTTCACTCTTTTGGGCATACATATATCTATATGGGTTGATGTTTGGCGGAAAAATTACTGGAATCAAATGAATAGCATGATCATGATCACGACTAGGTGGAAGAGCTTTGGGAGTCTCAAATACTTTGGAATGGTTTTCCAAAACTTTTTTGAGATCTGGAGAAATAGATGATTTCAATGTTCGAACATCTAGTGAGCATAATTGTGCAATTATGCCTTGTTGTTATTTCTTTAGAAGCTTTGTCATGCCATTAGAGTTGATTATATTTCTTGGTTTCCCTGCGATACCCATTAATTCAACTTCCTTTCCTTCCCAAAAAAAATTCAATAAAAGTTCTTGAAAATTAAAAGCTATTGTCCCCAAAGATTGTAACCATTGGACTCCTAGTACAACATTAGCATCACTCATTGGAATGAAAAACATTTGACTATTAACAATGTAAACTTTGAAACAGGAACTCATACTGCTACCCGTTTCATAGAGATAGCAAAAGAGTGACCCGATTTTGAAAAGGGGGGATGCAGAACACACATAATTTTTTTTTAGAGCATAATGTTTGGCACTTTAAATTTTTTATGTGAAATTTTATATATATATAAAAAAAGAAAAAATATATATATATATATATATATATTAAAAAAAAAGACAAAAACAAAACATAAAATGTATATATATAAACCATAAAAAAAGTTGGAAAAAAAAAAAAACAAAAAAAAATTAAAAATACTATAAAATTAAGTAATTAAAAATAGAAAATTTTTAAAAACCATTAACAAAACACTAAAAAAAAAACTAGATTAAAAAAATAGAAAAAAAAACAAATAAAAATCTAATATTAAAATCAAGATTATATATATATATATATATATATATATATATATATATATATATATATATATATACTCAAATAAAAAAAAACATTATATATATATATATATATATATTGGATTTAAAAAAAAAATCGTTAAAAAAAAAACATATATTTTCAATTTTTAAAAAATAAAAAACATTTAAAACTTTAAAAAACATATATTTATGATTAAAATTTTAAAAAATATATATGCATGCAGCTCTGCCACCCGAGGCCACGCCCCCTGGGTGGTCGAACGGTGCTATCTGATTTTGAGAATCGGATAGCCACCCCCATGGGCGGTCAGGCAGTGGCTATCCGATTCTCAGAATCGGATAACCATCACCTAACTGCCCGTGGGGGTGGCTATCCGATTCTCGGAATTGGATAGCCATCGCCCAGCCACCCCCACGGGCAGCCGAGCGGTGGCCATCTGATTCTGAGAATCAGATAGCCACCGCCCGGCCACCCCCACGGGTGGTTGGGTAATGGCTATCTGATTCCGAGAATCGGATAGCCACCCCCATGGGCAACTGGACAATGGCTATTCGATTCCGAGAATTGGATAGCCACCCCCACGGCATCTGGGCAATGGCTATTCGATTCCGAGAATCGGATAGCCACCTCCATGGGCAGTCAAGTGATGGCTATTCGATTCCGAGAATTAGATAGCCACCCCCATGGGCAGTCAAGTGATGGCTATTCAATTCCGAGAATCGGATAACCATCCCCACCAGTGGACAGGCAGTGGCTATCTGATTCTCGAAATCGGATAACCACCCCCACCAGTGGCCAAGCAGTGGCTATCCGATTCTTGAAATCGGATAACCACCCCTTGACCGCCCTTGAGGTGGATATCCAATTCTTAGAATCGGATAGCCACCACTCGGCCGCCCCCACGGGCGGCCGAGCAGTGGCTATCCGATTCTGAGAATCAGATAACCACCACCCGGCCACCCCCACAGGCGGCTGAGTGGTGGCTATCCGATTTTGAGAATCGGATAGCCACCGCCCAACCACCTGTGGGGATGGCCGAGAAGTGGCTATTCGATTCTCGGAATCGAATAGCCACTGTCTGGCTGCCCGTGGGGGCAATGGCCGATAAAATTGTTTTTTTTTTAAATAAAAAACAAATTTTGTTATATATATATATATATATTTTAATTTTATATATATATATATATATATATATATATATATATATATTTATTTATTTTAAATGTTATTTTAAAAATTATCAAAAATATATTTAGCTTTTTTAATTTTAATGTTTTTTATTTTTTTTAAATCCAAATTTTAAATCATGGTTAAATCTAAATTTTAAATTTTTTAATATAAAATTTGAAATGATTTTTTTTTTTAAATAAAAAATATATTGTTTTTCTTTTAAATTTTAAATGTTTTTTTAATTTGAAAATATGTTTTTTTTTTTTTAATTTTAATTGTTTTTCGGGTTTTTATTTTATTTTTAATTTCAACATATTTTTTTTTTTAGGATTTTTTGAAAATGTTTTTAATCTTAATTTTTGTAGTTTTTTAACTTTTTTTGTTATTTTTCTATTTTTTTCATCTAGTTTGTTTTTAATTTTATTTTAATTTTTTAGTTTTTCTTAATGCTTTTTTAAAATTTCCTATTTTTACTTAATTTTATAGTTTTTAAAATTTATTTATTTATTTTTTTCTAATTTTTTTTATGGTTTACCACATTAAAAAAAATGTTATTTTTTTGAAAATATGTTTTTCTTATTATTTATTTCTTTAAATGTTTTTAATTTTTTAATTCTTATATTTTATAGGTTAATTTTTATTATTATTATTTTTATGATTGTTTATATATTTTTATTTACGTTTTAGTATTTTTTTTGTGTTTGTGTTTGTTTGTTTTGTTTTGTTTTTTGTTTTGTTTTTTTTTTTTTTTTATGGTTTTTATTTTTGTTTTTGCTTTTAATTTTATGTTTTCATTATTTTTTTGAAATTTTAATGTTTTTCGGAGTCATAACAAAACCTTTTACACCATTATTTCAAAATGTTGAAAATTTACCAAGAAAAAAGAAGAAGTGTTATTCCAGCATCAACACTTTTCGTTTTGAGGGTGTTTTTTGCACAATTTTTGCACAAAAAAATTCGGTTTTACTAGCATTTTTTTAAAATATTGAAAATTGACCCTAAAAAAAAGCCATCGTTCCATTTTTCACACTTTTCATTTTTAGGTTGTTTTTTGCATAATTTTTGCACAAAAAAATTTGTTCTCACTGCCATTTTTAAAACATGTTCAAAATTGACCCTAAAAAAAAATCATCACTCTAATATACACACTTTTCGTTTTTAGCAATGTTTTTCATGTTTTTTCAGGGTTTTTTGGGCAGAGTTCTCGTTTTGATTTTATAGTTCTCGTTTCAAAGTTTACATTGTTTATTCAATACATATTCCCCCATGGATAGCTTGATACTGTGATACTTTCTAGATTAATTTATAGTTCCTCCATTTTCAACCATTACTTGACACGCTGGTGCTGGATATAAGAAGAAATTCAATTATTTGGCCATATTACAATGAATAAAATTATGGGTACTACTTGAATCAATCAAAATAATACCTTTTTCTTCTTGATATGCCCTTCTATATTGAGAGTTTTAGGAGTGGTAATTCCTGCCAATGCATTACAAGATATGGCTGGATTTATTTCTTCTTTCTTTAGGGTTGCTTCCTGGTGTATATCCTTTTCTTTTGATGTTTCTTGATCCTTTTCTTCCTCATCTTCACAATCTATGTAAAATAATTTCTTCTCAACACACTTATGACCTTTAATGTATTTTCTATCACAACTGTAACAAATCCCTTTTGCTATTTTTTCCTCCAACTGTTGTGGTGTCAACATTGTAGGTTGTGGAAGGCTAAGAGCATCAACACTTCCATATTTATAGTTGTGAGTTCTAGACTTCCTTCATGCTATAATTTTTCTTTCCACTTTTATGACCACCTTGAATGCCTTCTCCAATGAATCAGGTTCCCAAAGACGAACCTCACGTTGGATGTTATCCTTTAAAGTCCCTAACAAGACATCAATCCTATGCTCCTCTAGAATATCATTTACCTTGATATTCAGTTCTTGGAAGTCCTCAATGTGCTCTTCCAGTGAACCCTTTTATTTGAGATTTATAAATTGGCTAAAGAAGGTGTTTCTCTTTGTATCCTCATAATGTGCTATCATTTCCTCCGTAAAAATTGACCAAGTGATAAGTGGTTTATGAGAACAAAGTCATCGATACCATACAATCTAATTTGATTCTCAATATAAAGATGCAATGCGTACCTTTTGTGTGTGTTGCACATTATGGAGATCAAAATATTTCTCCATCTGTAGTATTCATGTTACCAGATCCTTGCCATCAAACTTCCTCATATCGATCTTTGGAATATGGTGGGTCTTCAATCCCAAGTTAGAGTATATGAAATCATGATTAAAATTATTTTTTTCCTCATCATGAGTTTCATCTAATACATTTTTTCCATTAGGAAGCATTTCTTGTAGCAACTTTGTCAATCCTTCCTTCAAACCTTCCATGTCTACTTTTAAACCATTCTTCAAATCTATGTTGCCTTTAATTTTTGCTTCTATGCCATATTTCAAACCTTCCATGTTTTCTTTTAAACCATTCTTTGAACCATCCATCTTAGCTTCCATTTCATTTTTGGTTACTCTTTGTGAGAGGAAAATTTGTTGCACTTGGTCGCATAATTTTGATATATCATGTTGCATTTCTTCCTCTTCTTCATGCATCATAGTAGAAATTTTAGGTTTCTTACTAGGTGTTTCCATTTTATTTATTAGGCTCGTCAATTACTGATATTGATTCTTCACTATATTCTTCTAATCACTTCAAACTATTTTTTCAAAAAAAACTTATGCAATTCTTTAAAAAATACACAACTTTTTCTTGCTTTGTAGGAGCTCGATATTTAATCTATTGTATCTCTGTAATTTCAGGTCTCCAAGGTATGAAATTTCATCCTATGTTAGTACTATGATTCCTATTTCCAACCCCATAAGTCATATCGAGATTGGATTATTCAAGAAAGAGTTATTCCCAATATCCCACGATGACCCGATTATAGACAGGTTTAGTAGAGTGAACCTGTACATCGTGCCACGTGTCACTGTTTCGACTTTTGGACCCGAAAATGATACCCAAACAACTAAATTCCATCCTATTTCTGTCACTTTTTACAAAATTCAAATCTGATGCTCATAGAGAAAGTTATGGTGATTTTACCAAGGTCGCCTGTTTGAGATTGAATTCTGGAGCCTGAAAAAACCCTAACTTCCTCAGATCATATCTTCGAAAGTATAGCGAGCCAAGATATGAAATTCACACATGAGGTTCACCACGATTTAGGATCCACTTGGTTTTAATTTTAGCTTTTGAAGCTTCATATAATAAACGTTATAGTGAAAATTCCACGATGACCTGTTTGAAGCAGCAAAACCCTAGAATCCAAAGCTCTGATACCAAATGTTATACAACTAACTCATAAAATAGAAGAAGAAATAGATCAACAACTTCAAAATTAGCCTCTTTTATGGGGAAAACTCATTTAGATTACAAAAATGAACAATTCTTGGATGATACAAATGACAAGGCCTCATTTCTATGTACAGGAGTTTATGGGGACACAATTATAATCAGATCTTACATAACAATAATATTGTAAGGACACGACAATAACAATAGTGGGCTTCTATGGAACACAATAATAACAATATGGGGACTACATGGGCACAAAATTACAATAAAGGGGTTTCACTAGTAAAAATAAGGGCTACACTAGTAGTATAGGGACCTAACACCCTTTCACACTCACAATGGTTGGGTTAACAATCAAAGTTTGTAAATTTATACTCTGTGGGTATGACCTTTGTTGTTTTTCATCTATAGCAACTTGCATGACTAGAAGTAGCCAGACACCAACTTCATGTAAGAGTTATGGTGGTAGAGGTACTTTTATTATAGGATCACCAAATGAAGGGCCCTCAAAGCTCAAATAAAAAAGAAAAAAGTCGAATCTACATAAAATATGTCAAACATTCACACAACTAGGACTCCAAAGTCGTACATGTTTCCTACTTGACAAGTCTTCTACAAATATTTATGAGTAAGATCCACTGTATTTATGCATACATTTGCAGAATTTTTTTTGTACCATGCAATTTGCCTACTTGACAAAACTCCATTTTTTCTACAAAAATATAAAATCTTTCGTTTGAATGTTACTGGACTCAGGTGTGGGCATATTACAAGAAATGGGATTGGAAAAATGACGGGGAGATAATGCAAATAATATCTTAGATATGATTCATTTGTTATTGGAGATCCTTCAGGCACATGATCCATCAACTTTGGAAATGTTTCTAGGAAGGATTCCATTGTTTTTTTTAAATTTTGTGATTATTTCACCTCATGGTTATTTTGGGCAACCAATTTTAGGAATGCCAAACACTGGTGGATAGGTATTTTTTTTTTATAATTGCAATTCCCATTCCATGATATCTTGTCTTGATTGTTTGATTGTATTTTGAACTTCTACTTTGATTTTATTTTGTCTTTTAACTATAAAATTTAACATACTTGGTATCATATCCATTTAAACAACATCCAAAACTTGAATATAATATTAGTATTATAGTTGTTTTGTGTTAAAATATTTTTAGATTTAAATTTTATAGATTTAAAAGATAAAAACAAATGTCAATGCCTTCGTTTGATTGTTACTTGACTCTGGTGTGGGCAGGTTACGGGAAATGTGATTGGAAAAAGGATGGGGAGACAATGCATCACATGACTTGGATATGATTCATTTGTTGTTGGAGATCCTTCAGGCACCTGAGCCATTGACCTTAGAAATGTTTCTAGTAGGGTTTCCTATGGTTTTTAATGTTGTGATTCTTTCACCTCATTGGTTATTTTGGGCAAGAAAATGTTTTAGGAATGCCAAACAAAACATCGGTGGACATGTAAACATATTTTTTATAATTGCAATGTCCATTCGAAGATATCTTCTTTGATTTATTGTTTGATTGTATTTTGAACATTTCTTTTGTTTTTTTGTCTTTTAATTATGAAATTGAAAATATTTGGTATCATGTCCATTTAAACAACAACCAAATCTTGGAGAAGAAATTAATATTACACGATATTGATTGAAATCATTTTAGTTGTTTTGTGTTAAAATATTTTCATGGTTATTAGAAAAGTTTACTTTCATGTTGTTATTAGCGGACATGTTGTTTATATACTTGACCAAGTTCATACGTTAGAGAATGAAATGTTGTTTCAAATAAAATGACAAGGATTAGACGTCAAATCTCAGATTATTTGTTTTCACAAGTTATCTACAACTTGAGCTTTTTAGCATGTAACTTAGTTGACATGATTGCGCCTAAGCTTTCCTTGAAGGTTGAATACTAAGTTACTAAGGTGTTTTTTTCTATGGTGACATTTTATTTTTTTTGTTTATGTAGGTCATCTGGCCACATAGTGGCCACTATCACCCAACTGAAGAAAACTTGTTCAAGTTTCTTGCTTTTATGGGGAAAAATGGCTTTGACATTGTTGATGTTGAGGTATATGTCATATAAATCCTTTATAGTCTACTTTAGTTTATATTCTAGTGTTCATCATATTTCATGACTTACATTTGCATTGTATCTTCTTTTATTTTCAGAAAAGGAACTCAATATTGATGGTAAGAAGTAAGAATTGAAGAAAGAGGAGAACAATAACACTGGAGCGACAAACACAAAAAAAAGAGAAAGAAGAGAATTGGTCTAGTCATACCCTTAGCGCCAATATCCCGCATAAGACACACATAGAGACTGTTGGTCAAGTCTTTAGAGTTGGTGAATTCACTTGCAATGCCTTGGAAACATGATGATAATGTTTTGAAGTAATGAAACAACATTTCATGTGTAAATTTTAGTCCAACCAACATTAAGTTGGAAACTCATATTGTAATACTTGACATTTCATATAATATAATTTATGTGGTTGAAATTATTTATAGTTACACTTGATATTGTTTAGTATTGTTGTTGTTGTTGTTGTTTTCCTTTTTTTTTTAGTTGCAAAATCATACTAATTAATTTATGTTTATTCATAATGAATACATAAAATCAATCTAAAACTAATAAATTAGTAGTTTATATTTATTAATGATGAACACAAATAAAATGAATATACAACTAAATTAGTTGTTTATAATGATTGTTAATGAAAGTAAATGAAATGAATATAAACTACTAAATTAGCCGTTTATATAATGAATATGAAACTACCAAGAAAAGATAAATGACTACTGAAAATGATAAATTTATGATTACAAATGACGACTAAATTTTGCATATATATGACTATTAGTAGCTAATTTACAGTATCTTATAACACAACCAAAATTTAGTCATATTTCTTTGGTCATTAATTGGTTTCAAACGATGACTAAAATTTGCATATATATGACTATTAGTCGTTAATTTACAATATCTTATAACACGACCAACATTTTTGGCCATATTTCTTTGGTCATTAATTGGTTATATTGGGTGATAATATAGTAATATATTTTGCTATATATTTGGTCATTAATTGTGACAATTAATGACTAAATCAATGGCTAAATTAATGACCAAATTTATCACTAAATATACTACTAGATGATGAAATTGAAACAACAAATTAATGACTAAGCCAAAAATGACTAAAAGTTGGTCGCGTTATAAGATACTGTAAATTACCTACTACTGGTCACCGACTGAAAAATGGTCCTTTATATGCAAATTTTAGTCTTTTTTTTGGTAACTAATTAGCCATTTTGTACTAGTGATTGTTCTTGTGAGTGGAGCAAAAAATATTGTAGTCTTTGGAGAAAAAACTATGTTATGGCATAAAAAACTAAGACATGTTGTAGAGAAGGGAATTTGAATACTACATGGTAATGGTATGGTAGAAAGTATGTCTAATTTCTCTCTGGATTTTGATTTTTGTGAACATTGTGTATATGGGAAACAAAATTGAATGAGGTTATCTTTTGCTGCTAAGAGGGCAGAAGGAATATTACAACTAGTGCAGAGTGTTGTTTTTGGACTTGTATCAGTTCCATCACTAAGTAAATCTGTATACTACGTCTCATTTATAGATGAATTCTCAAGGAATATATGGATATATTTCCTACAGAAGAAACCTAAAGTCTTTGATAGGTTTAAATAATTTAAGGCTCTCGTGGAAAATCAATCAAGGAAGAAGATTAAGGTGTTGAGGACAGATAATAGTGGAGAGATGTGGGAAGGAATTCAAATAGTTCTATAAGAAGTGTGGTATAGCACGACAAAATACTGCTCCATACACACCTCAACAAAATGGAGTTGCAGAAAAGATGAATAGGACACTGAATGAAAAATAAAAGAGCATGCTTAGTGGTGATGGGTTAGGATAGAAATTTTGGGTAGAGATAGTTACCTAGTTAATAGACCACCTTCATCAACATTGGAGGATAAGAATTCACAGAAGGTATGGAATGATAACAAACACTCTCTCTCACATCTCATGGTATTTGGTTGCAATGCATATGCACATGTTCCAAAGGATAAAATAACCAAGTTGGATCATAAATATGAAAGGTGCATATTTATTGAGTATAAATATGGTTTAAATGGTTACACGATTTGGAACCTAGAAATAAAGAAGGTTATGTACAATCGAGATGTGTACTTAGAGATGTGAAGGATGTCATGAAACAAGAAGTCCTACCAAGGGAAAATGAACCATAGAAGATATAGTTTGAACTAAAGGATGAAGAATCAGACTCTATAAAAGAACATGAATAAGAAGAAGAACCACACACTCCGGGATTGAGGAGATCAATTCGAGAAAGAAGGTAGCCAAATAGTTATACTCCACCTAATTTTTGTTCAAATTTTGGTTTACTCATTATTAATTATGATGATACTAGAACTATTATGTAGGAAGTGGATTCAAAGGATGGTAAACTATGGAAAAAGACCATGGTTGAAGAAATGGTAGCCTTGGATAAGAATGAGGCTTAGGATCTGGTGGAGTTGTTGATTGGATGAAAAATCATTGGAAACAAATGGGTTTTTAACAAGAATTTGAATGCATAAGGAAAATAACAGAAATACAAGCTCAGTTAGTAGCAAACGATTATTCTTGGGTGTAAGGAATTGATTTTGGTGATATTTTTACTTCTGTTGTCAAGTTAGTTTCCATTAAATTTCTTTTATATATTGATGTTGCTTTTGATTTTGAGGTAGAGAAATTGAATGTGAAGACAACATTCCTACATGGAGATCTAGAAGAAGATATCTACATGAAGTAGCTAGAAGGATTTGTAGTGAAGGGTGAGAAAGAATTGGTATACAGGCTAAAAAAGTCTCTATATGGGTTAAAAAAATCTCCATGGATGTGGTATAAAATTTTTGTTACACATATACAGGGACTTTGATTCACAAGGAGAAAAGTGGATCACTATGTTTATTTTTAATTAATTGGTGATTGTGTTATTTATTTGGTCTTGTATGCGGATGATATGTTGTTGATTTGAAATGAACAGGAAATTATCCAGGATGTGAAGACCCAATTGTCTTGTAAATTTGACATGAAGGATCTTGTCTTGGTGCTACAAATTTTATGTTGGGAATGGAAATTAAAAGAGATTGAGCAAAGAGGAAGCCCTCGTTAAATCATAGGAAGTATGTCAAGACAATGTTGCAAAGGTTTAATATGCACTAATGTAAACCAGTGAAGCTCCCTATTCCTGTAGGTGTAAAGATATATGTAGAACAATGTCCTAAGAAACAGGAAGAGGACATGTCCCATGTTTCGTACACGAGTGCAGTTGGACTTTTCATGTATGCAATGGTCTGTACCATACTATATGTTGCACATGCAGTGGGAGTATTGATTAAGTTTATATCAAAACCAAGGTAGGAGCATTGGATAATAGTAAAGAGGGATTTTAGGTATCCGAGTGGCATTAGTGATTATGGTTTGTACTACCAAGGAAGATCATGATTGGACAATGTTGGATATCAGTGGATTTATTAATGTAGACCAAGCTAGAGATTTGGATCAAAAAATATCTACAAGTGTGTATGTGTTTAACCTATTTGGAGGAGCAATCAATTGGACGAGGAAGAGACATTTTGTAGTGGCACTTTCAACTACAAAATATGAATACATGGCAGCCACTCATGCAAGCAAGGAGGAAATTTGGTTACATATATTGTGTTGAGGTATGGGTTTTTTACAACAAGCTATAAGGATATATTGTGATAGCCAAAGTGCAATTTTATTGGCAAAGAACCCTTCTTATCATTCAAAGTCAAAGCATATTGAAAGGTGTTGCTGGTAAAGGTGGACACTTTGAAGAATGTTGTAGATGCATTGACAATGTCCATGAACATTGAGAAGTTCTCTTAGTGTAGAGAAAAAAGGGGCATTGTTTCCCAGACGTGGTGACTGTGTGCTCCTGCATCACCTTGTGTGCAAAGAAAACAAAAAGTGGGAGAATGTTGGGTATGTTTTATATTTTTTGCCTGAATTTTGTTAGGCTAGTTTTTTGTGTCCGTTTTTGGTGGTTTATGGCAAGTGGTTTTCTCTCTTAGCAATTTTTTAGCGCATGGTGGTTTTTGCAATGGTTTTGTAGATCTAGTCATAGGAACTATGATTATATTCTAATCCAAGGTTAATGGATTGGGGGTTTATGAATGCTATGACATTTATATAATTGTAGAGGAACATAATGAAAAATAAATCTAGTTTTCTTGGTTTTGGGTTCCAGGAGAAAAAGAAATTGTGTATATTTTTTGTGATTTCCATTGTATATTTTCTATTAGTTTTAAGAATTTTTTTGTGAGGGAAAATGTAACTAGTTTTGGTCTTCATAATTATCATTGTACTTGTGTCATTATATATTTCATGTATAAAGAAAAAGAAAAAAATAAGTTTTATTTTTCAAGCATGGGTTTCATGCTCAAGTCAAATTGTTAATAATTAGAGCAAGCATGATTTTCATGCTTCTAGAGTTTATTGAGTCAAATAAATATTTGTCATGAGTGATTCTATTGTACTTGAGTCAAGTCCCATTTGGACTTTTGAGAGAAAGTGGAAAAATAATTTTGAGTCAAAATTGTTAATTTTGTCCCCACAAGACCAAGTCGGCCCTAAAAGGGACCCATTTCACCTCTTGGATGTGTATATATTTAGTGCAGTTTGACCTCATTTGAATCCAAAAATAAAGTTTGATTTCTATGCCAAGAAGACAGAGAAAGCCAACAAATAAAGTCAAGAAGAAGAGTTAAAGTCAAGAGAGAGAGCGAGGGTCAAAGTAGGAAGAAGTTATGCCACACGTATAAAAAATATGCCCTAGTTTTTGTCACACATCCAAAATTGCTGAAGTTGCAATGGCCGAAAATTGTAGACCTAATTGTAGGGGCCTAAAATTTGAAGTTTGAGCAAGTTTAGAAGGCTTTGACTATTGTTGACTTGGGTTGACTTTGACAAGTTGGAAGATATTTGGAGGCTTGCCCTGGGTATTACGGGAGGTCTTAGTTTTAGCTTTTGGGTCTTGGATTTCTCATTTTGATCTGATTCTATAAGAAGAAAATATTTTTTTGGGTTTTCCCATTAGAGGTGTTTTTCCCTCACTTGGAGCCTATATCTTGTGTTTATTATCTTTTTGTGATTTTCATGGTTTATGGTTTTAGTAATTGTTTGATGGAAATAACATAATAAAAGTAATAATAAGTCAACATATCTTCATAATCAGTTATCAAGTAAAGAAAATCGCCCTAATTGCTTCCCTATATATTTCTCAACATGGTATCATAGCTAAGGTGAGGAGAAGGTGGCTTGAAGATCACTCTTTTTGGCATAAGTAAGAAGACATGCATTAAAGCTACTTTTGAAGACATCATTTGATAAGGACACAAAGAAGAGATTAAGGAAGAAGTCTCATCAATAATCTTGAAGGAAGAATACTACATCAACTATCTGTCTCTTTGTCACCATCATTGAAAGATCATGGTTACTCATCATCATTTTGAAATAAATCATCATCTCTCTCTTGGAAGCTCTTTGATCATCACCCATTTTGGAATAATTCTCTATATAATCCATCAGTTAAGAAACATCAAGAATCCTAGGAACATCATCTACACTCTTGGAAGCATCATCATTCTTTTTTGAGGAAGCTTGAAGATAATATTGTACTATCTATCCTAGAATTCATCATTCTAGGACATATTTAAAGTCTTTTGGAAGTCTTGGGAGCATAATGATATTTGAAGACCTCATCATCAAGTAGGAAAATATTTTGAGTACTACATTACTCTTTATGTCTCAATCTTCAAATCAAATGACCTCATTTTGTAAAGAAGGAAATAAGCTTGGTGGATCAACAAACTTTCAAGCATGGAAGAAGAGAATAGATTTGGCGCTTATAGAAAATGAAGTCATAGATTATGTTCTAGGTAAGGTTACATAACCAGAGAAGGATAAGACTCAAGAATTGGTCAAGTACATTAAAGGAGAAGTCAGGGCTCAAAGGATTCTCATTGAATCAATCAAATATCATCTTATTCCATTTGTTGTAGATTTGGGCACATCTAAAGCAATCTATGACAAATTGGTAAAACTATGTTCTGTTAGTATGAGAGGTTAAAAAATATCCTTGAGGAATCAACTTTGCAAAGCATGGTTTTATAAGGATGAAGAATTGGACTCATATCTAATAAAGGTCTCACAGTCGAAGGATCAACTACAAGGACTTGGGGAATTTGTTTCCAATTCTCAATTAACAACTTGTATACTCAATGCTTTACCTTCAAAATGGAGTAGTTTTGCAACACACATCTATTCAATAAAGGACACTCCAAACTTCGATGCATTGGGGTCGTTGTGCATTCTAGAAGAGACAATATTGAAAGCCAAAGATGACACCGAACCCAATGAAAAGTCACAATCTTTTTCTTCTAGATTTAAGAAGAAGAATGTGATGTTTCGAAGGTTTAAACCTTAGCAAAATAACAACAATGAAAACAATAATAAGCTACAAGGAAAATAAGACATCTCTTAAGTACACTTTAAAAGAGATTGTCCTAAGGATCCTCAAAATAGGAAGAACAATAAGAGAAATGGAAGGAGTGGAGCTCATATAGCTGAAGAAAATGAAGAACCTTAAAAGAAGCCGAAGAATAAATATCCTAAAGATAACTATTATTTAGAAAATTATCTTCTGGATCCATCACATAGTTGTAATAATTGTCGACGTGTTTCGAACCATCTAATGTGGTTCATCATCAAGATGAGATAAATGAAGACAATTCTGATTTGATAGGGGGATAAAAAGAGCTAAAAAGAGATAGTTGTTAGAAAATAATAATGACTAGAAGAAGGAGGGGCGACAAATACTTCATGGATTAGTAGTTACTCAGGAGATGATACACTCCTTAAATCAGAAAAAGTAGAGAGGAATGATGATGAAGTTAGATTCGTCAAAATCCTATGACCGTTTGAGCTGGAAATATCTCAGAGCGGTTCTTGGAGCATATGGATTCGATAGGAGATGGATCGAATGGGTCTACAACATGATTTCAACCCTGAATTTCTCAATTCTAGTAAATGGTATTCCAACGACCACCTTCAATGCAACAAGGGGAATTAGGCAGGGAGATCCTATCTCCCCATTCCTATTCATAATGGCAGTTGAGGGTTTAGGGAGAAATTTCAAAAAAGAGCTAAGGGAAAAGAAAATCAAAGGCTTAAAACCATGGGGAAACAATCTGCCCATCACACATCAGCAATTTGTAGATGATATTATGTTATTCGGTGAAGTATCAATCAAAGAGGTGAGGAACATCAAAAGAATATTAGAAATATTCATGGAGGCATCAGGTATGGAAATAAACAAAGAAAAATCATGTACATTCATATTTAATACTCTTGATTCAATCAAGGCTCATCTTACCAGAACTTTAGGCTTCAGACAGGGGGAACTTCCTACTAAGTACCTGGGGAATCAGCTGGATATAAACCCTACTCGAATGAAAAATTGGCAGAGTACTATAGAAAAAATAAAAAACAAATTGGCGAGCTGGTCTTTTAGATCTTTGAACATTGCCAGCAGAATTGTCCTTTTAAAATCGGTCCTGCAAGCGATACCTATTTACCCCCTATCCATTATGGCTACACCCAAAGGAGCGTGCACAAAAATGAAAGAAATATTTGGGAAATTTATATGGGGTGGACCTAAACAACAGAGGAAATGGGCTCTGGTTTCATGGAAAAATCTAATGAGAAGAAAAGAGGAAGGGGGGCTAGGTATGAGAGACCCTGAAATGCTAAACAAGGTGTTAGGAGCAAAATTATGGTGGAGGTGGGTGCAAGGGGGAAATGATGTATGGAAGAGAATATGGACTCAGAAATATAATATGCCTGATACAATAGAGGATAGATTGAGACTCGAAGAAATCCCAAAAGGATCTTCAATCTGGGAACTGGCAAGCCAGAATAGGGACATTGTAAACAATCATGCCTTCTGGGAAATACGTGAAGGAAGCAGTGCTAGATTTTGGGAGGAGGGTTGGCAGCAGCGAGACAAATTGACAGAGATACAAACTCTACAAGAAGTTCAACAGAAAGCGAAGAGGGCAGGATTGGAATATGTGAGGGATTATTGGAAAGACGGAGAGACCAGTGAAATATGGAGGGTTTGGAGGAAGCCAGAGGAATGGTATGAAAATATAAACCAGGATCTGGGGAAAATATATACTAAAGAGGTAGAATTGAGGAAGATTAAAACCAGATCAGGAAAGGACATTCTCAGGTGGGGAAAAACAATGAAAGGAACCTTTACAGTAAAAGAAGCCTACTATTTGGCAACGAAACAGGAAAGGGAGGAAGGAACTACTGACTGGAGAGTGATATGGGAAGGCAAGTGGTGGCCGAAAATAACAATATTCGCATGGCTGGTGAGCAAAGAACGGATTCTAACATGGGATAAAATCTAGAAGAAAGGTTTTAATGGACCCTCGAGATGCAGTCTATGCAACAGAGAAATAGAAACCCAGGAGCACATACTGAATAACTGTCCATATGCTAGATGTTTATGGGAGGAAATCAGAGTACTTTTTGGAAAGACAAAGAGAGATCCTAATAGCATTCAGAATACCATTATGCAATGGGGCAAAGGACAATTCCTCTGCAGAGTAGTGAGGAGAATATGGAATTTGTCAGTGGGCTTCGTAATATGGTCCCTATGGAAAGAACGAAACAGGAGGATCTTTCGGGAAAGAAGTAGTCAACCTGCAAGAATATGGGAAGAAATATGTAAATCGATGAAAGAAACAGTTCTGTCTGAGGCATGGGAAGAGGAGGATTGGAAAATGAATCAGGAGGAAAGGAGAATAGTATCCAAATTAAATATGGACTTTGGTATGATCTACCCCAGAAAAGAGAATAGGATCGGATCTAAAACACAGAGCCCTAACCAATTCAGATATCCCGGAGAGAATTTTATTAAACTGAACTTTGATGGGGCGTCCAAAGGAAACCCAGGGCCGACAGGCCTTGGGGGTATCTTCAGGGACAGTAAGGAAAATACAAGGTGGGTGTTTGCGGAATGGGGAGGTGAAATGATGAATAATGAAGCAGAGCTGTGGGCGGTACATCAGGGGTTAAGGATAGCAGTGAGGAATAGATACATGAATTTGGAAATAGAAGGAGACTCGCAGGTAACAATAGAGATGCTCCGTAAACTAAGGGATGGCAAGAGCTAGGAGCAAGTGGCTAAAAGTTGGAGGACAGCGGGGATTATCCAAGACATAGCGGGGCTACTAAGGAGAATTGAATATAAAGTTATAAACCATGTGAGGCGAAAAGGGAATAGGGCTGCGGACCTATTGGCGAATTGGGGGAGTAAAGAACCGGCTAGAAGATTGGACAGCAGCTGGTCCTCAATAGAGGATGACCCGAGCTGGGGAGAACTTAAAAACATAATCACCCATGATCATAATGAATCAATTACCGGATAAAGGGATGATTAAAGGACTCCCGATCGGGATGAGAACGGCAGCAAACAGGATAATAAATGCACGGCAGGTTAGCATGCAGGAACGAGCAGGCGGCGATCAGGTCATGATGAGCGAAGTCAAGCGGATCGTGGCAAAGGATATCATCTCAAGGCAAGGAGATGGTAGAGTACCGATGGAGGAGGGTAGATATGTCAGGGTGTCAGGGATTAGACAGAGACATGATAGCGCGGAGGAAATGGGCAGAAAGATGAAAAGGGAGGCAGTCCACAAGAAGCGAAGGAGGAGGGGAGGTATAAGCACGAAGAGGTGGCAAAAACGAAGGAACAGGAGAGGTGCATGCAGAAGAACGAGAAAAGTTGGCAAAGCGACGACGAACACAACACGAAGAAGGAGAACGATTAGGAATCTGGAAGAGAGAGCAGAAATTCAGAGGAGGAAGCCAGAGTGCAAGGAGATTATGGCTGAGGGAAGCAGAATGACCGCAGGAAGATGGACGAGGAGTAAGACAGAGGGAGGAAAACAAGGCCGAGGGGACCGAGAAGAAAAGGGCAAAGGTATAATGGAGACGGATACAGAGAAGGAAATTCTCTCAATCCATGATGACTCAGAGGACGACGTCGAGATGTTCAACTTGGATAAAGAGAAAGGAGAACCAGTGAATGAGAGCTTCGGCAGGAACGGAAAGTCAGGAGGGGCCAAGGCTATGAAAAGAGGAAGAGATGATGCAGGGGGCTACCAGGAACAGGAGGAAGGAGAGGATGACGGAAGTCCGGCAGGAAGAAGAAGACGGCGAGGCAGGGGAGGATATAGGAGAAGGGGAGGAGCTGGAGAGAGAAGCGGGCGAGGAAGAAGAGGCAGAGGAGGAACGACAGGAGTCAGAGAGGCCAGCGTAACAGGGAAGGGCAGGAGGGGGAGGAAAGCGATAGGAAGGAGAGTGCAGTTCGCTGAAAGGGCTTATTGCGAGCATACCAATCCAAAAATCAGGAGGATTATCGAGCAGATGGAAGAGGAGGCAATTCAGGCTCAGTCGGAGTCGGAATTAGAGGACTGGGAGTATCTTCTCCCGGATCCAGGCAATACGCGTGGCCGAATGACATTATACAAACAATCTCTTCACGTCTATTGGGTTATGAAGAGACTGCTTGCCAAGGCTATGGAACAAGTAGCCATGGAAATGGCAGAATTATCCCAGGGGATTCCAAATCTGAAAAAGGAGCTAAGGAACATCCAAATCACCTTGTTCATGCAGGATAAGAAGATGGATGAAATTCAGCAGCAATGACAAGCGAGTGGATCGAGAATTAAGAAGGAGAAGGAGCAACAGGCAGGCACAGCGAACCAGTAGAGATAGCATGATAATTAGAGGTTTCTATAAAATCTCTCTCTAGTTATAGTTAGTTATCTGTAGGACTTTTGTTATTTTTATATGGAGACAAAAAGCAATTTTAGTAGCTATAAGGTTGATGTGTATAAAGCATGGAAAGACAGAATGAGAACCTATTATTTTTGGCTTGCTATTAAAAACTTAAGGTGGTCAAGAAACCCAGTTTCCCCTCGGGGCGGGTTGAGATCACCACAAGCATGTAGTGATTTCAATTTGCGATAATAGAAAAAGAAGGTCTCTCCTTAGCTTACAAAAAAAAAAATAATGACTAGAAGAAGAAAAAAAGGTGAAAAAGAAAGTCAAAAAGTCAAAAAATAATAATGGGTAATAAATTTTGGACTTTTATTACCCATTTTTTTTTTTTGAATTTTGACTTATTTTTTCAATTTTTTTTTAAATTATTTTAGCCATTATTATTTTCTAATGATTATCTCTTTTTATACCCATATCATATCAGAATTCTCTTCATCTATGTCATCCTAATGATGAACCACATTAGATGGTTCAAAACACGTTGACAATTATTGCAACTATGTGATGGATCCAAAATATAATTTTCTAAACATTTCTACTCATAGAAGCCTCCAATGAGTTATCTATATTATTGAAGAACTCCACCACTACTATGTTTACATGCATATGTTTTCTTTGGTTAAGAACATGGCAGTTAGAGTAGCATATGTAGTTACTAAAGAGTCTTGGTTTTTTCCAATTATGGAATCTTGGAAAGAAGCATATAAGGATAAAAGACTACACATTTAGTTGCATCTCATTGGTAGCAACCATCTAGTAAAGCAAGGATAGAAGGATTGGTATCATCTAGCACTTCACATTTTAGGCAACTACTTTTTGGCATCATGTTGTTATAGAAACAATCTTCTAGCAGGAAAGGATCACAAGGATCCTGGCAATAATAGAACCATCATTTTGGGAATATTCTTCAATATATGGAAGAATCATGGTGACATCGCAGGAGTATATTTCCACTAAAATATTATGGAAGCAATATAAAAAGTAGTCTAGAAGCTTAAATATATGAAGAAAATTGAGTTGCAACATGAAGGCATAATTGAAGCATTTCTCATCTTAAGAAAGGGGTCTCATCAGAGACATTATCTTCAAGGAAAGAAGTAGTTTGTTCAAAAGGAGGCTAACTAGATGACAATTCGAAAGGAAGAGGTATGCATATATTTAGAAAAGAACTCTTCATTAGAAAGTAGATTCATTGTTATCAGAAAGTATTGTAGGGAGAGTTGTATGCATAAAAATGTTCTTGGAAGCATGAGCATGACATGTCTTGGATACGAATGGATAAAGAAAAAATATTCCATTTGGTTGCCTAATACATAGGAGCATGAGAGATGAGCATGATTTTAATCAACATCCGATATGGTCTCTTGAATAATGTAAGAAAAGAATAGCAATGATAAATTCAAAGGGAGTTGTGAAGACCCTGATGGATACAATATTGAAGCTTGTTGATGTAATAGCCCTAGGTTGATTTTCCATGTAAATGGAAGGAAATTATAAAGGAAAAAATAATACAAAGGTCATGGGACACGTATTCTTGTTGGGTGTGTGTTATATTCTTTCCACGACTACCCCATGTGTGGACCTACCCTATATTAGGTGGGCGAACCTACCTATGGTTTTGTGCATGGATTTCACACATTGTTTTGGGCATGATTGTTTTATGTCCATGGTATTTTGTAGATCCGGTTAAGGGAACTATGGTTATGTTCTAATCCAAGGTTAATGGATTGGGGTTTATGGATGCTTTGACATGTATATATATGTATTGTAACAGTGAAAGGAATATAATGAAAAATCAATCTGGTAGTCTCGGTTTTGGGATCCAAGGGAAAATCTCTGTGTATATATGTTTTATGTTTTATTCTCTCGCCATTTTTTATTTTCTTCTTTTTAGAACTCGTATGTAGGTAATTTATGTATGGGGCTAAAACCTACATTTGGTATCAAAGTTGTTTTGGACTCATGGGGACGCCTTTGCTGTTAAGGGGTTTTGCTCAGGCCTGTGGTAGACCCTGTTCAGTGGGAGATCTGCAGGATCGATTCTTGTGGTGAAAGAATATGGCGAGCAATGGAAATATAAAGATCAAGAAATTTAATGGTCAAAGTTTTGAGTGGTGGAAACTCAAGATGGAGGATCTACTAGTGGATAAAGATCAGTGGATTGCGGTAGATCTAGGTACCAAACCAACAACAATGTCAGCTGAAAGCTGGGCGAAGTTGGATTGGAAGGAAAAGAGCACAATACGATTGCGTGTCTCAGATTTAGTGTTGTTGAAAGTATTAGAGCAATCTTCGGCGAAGGTTTTGTGGGACAAGTTAGGGACTTTCTACCAAACTAAGTCTCTAGTGAATAAAATGTTCCCGCGGAAAAAGTTGTATAACATGAGGATGAAAGATGGAGGTTCGGTAACAGAGCATCTAAATGCCTTTAATACTATGGTAAGCTAGTTATTATCTATTGATATTAAAATTTCATATGAAGATAAGTGCATAAGTTTGTTCTGTTCTCTACCAGATTCATGGGATAGTCTGGTTGTTGCAATAGTTAGTAATGCAACTGCCTTGCAATTTGATGAAATAGTCTCATCCTTGCTGTCAGAGGAGATGAGACAGAAAAATATTAAGGGACATAATGGTGATGCCTTATCTGTACGAGGACGGTCCCATAACAGTAACAAAATTAATTCCTTGAGTGAGAGATATAAATCTAAAGGGAGATCTAAATCTCTAGTAAAACCTATAAAGGTGTGTTGGAAAGGAGAAAAGGAAGGACACTTCAAAAGGGAGTATAAATCTAAAGCTCTTGAGAAAGGAAAGGGATCTGATGATGCTCCTTTTATAGAGGCGAAAACCACCTCAGATCAAGGTGGGGATGTGTTCTTGGCTTCTTCTTCAAGTACACATGTAGATCATGAGGCATGGTTGATTGACTTAGGTGCATCCTTTCACTTCACTCCCCATAGAGAGTAGTTATGTGAGTATGAGAAATATGATGGTGGTAATGTCTTCTTAAGGGATGATAGGAAGGCTAGAATCGTTGTTCGTGGAAACTTCAATTTGAAGTTGCAAGGTGGAAGGATTAGAACACTTTTGGTTGTTCTGCATATTCTTGCATTGGCAAAAAATCTCATTTCTGTAATAAAGTTGGATGATGCAGGTGTAAAAACAGTGTTCGAGAAAGATACCTATAAGATGGTTTGAGGAGCACTATTATTGACGTGAGGAGTTCAGATTGGAACTTTGTACAAGCCTCAAGGTAGCACTATTATTGATGGGTGCATCAATTCCGTGGTTCCTGAGAGTGGAGAAGAAAATCTAGTGGTCTCTAGAGAAAAGACCATGTTATGGCATCAAAGGCTTGGATATATTAGAGAGAAGGGCCTTTGAATACTTCATGGTAGTGGTATGGTAGAATGTATGTCTAATTTCTCTCTGGATTTTGATTTATGTGAAAATTGTGTATATGGGAAGCAGAATCGGGTGAGTTTTCCCTCTAGTGCTAAGAGGGTGAAAAAAATATTAGAGATTGTGCACAGTGATGTGTTTGGACCTTTGTCGGTTCCATCACTGGGTAAGTCTATGTACTATGTATCATTTATAGATGAATTCTCAAGGAATACATGGATATATTTCGTGAGGAAGAAATTTGAAGTCTTTGACAAGTTTAAAGAACTTAAGGCTCTGGTGGAAAACCAAACAGAGAAGAAGATAAATGTGTTGAGGACGGATAATGGTGGAGAGTTTTGCAAGGAATTGGAAGAGTTATGTAAGAAGTATGGTATAGCATGGCAGAAGACTACTCCATACACACCTTAGAAAAATGGAGTTGCAGAAAGAATGAACAAGACGTTGATGGAAAAGGAAAGAAGCATGCTCAATGGTGCCAGGTTAGGACAAGAATTCTGGGCAGAGGTGGTGGAGACTGCATGTTACTTGGTAAACAAATTGTTGGAAATAATACTGAGAGGGGGGGGGGGGTGAATTAGTATTATCAAGTCACTTATTTTCTTTTTCAAACCCAGATCATATATGCTACTTCAGTTAGATAAAACCGCGTATATACGCAGCTATAGAGAAGGAAACCCGCGTATGCAATGCAGACTTATAATTTAATTTATCTTACAGATGTTGATGATTAATCTGTGTATTAGAATCAAATAAACAATAACCAGAAACAGTAAAACAGATCTGAAGACAATCACACACAAGAACACAAGATATAAGGTGAAAACCCAATGTGGGTGAAAACCACCTGCTGCAATTCGTCTCTATCTTCTTTTAATTAGAAACTTCTTTTTACAATGTACTGGTGCAGTCCTTTACCAGTACGCAGGCTGCAACCTGCTGAGAGCTACAACCCTCTCTCGTTCTCCAGCTTCTCCTGGAAGGGAGCTACAACCCCCTTAGCTCTTGCACTAGCCAAGATACTAGTACCTAGGTGCTGGCCTACAGAAGGCTACAACCTTCTGTTTGTTCCAGGGACCACGTTTCATAAATTTTCAGACTGGATCCATGAACATCAATCAATCATCAAAAATTTCTGCATCAAACGATCTCCTTTTCACCAATTAGAACTGAATCAAGTAGATACTTCTCTGACGGTTGTACCCAAAACATAGTAACAGTAACCACACACCAAATTCTGAACCCAGAACATTGCAACAATAAACAGAAGCAGCTAGATCACAACTCAAAAGATATACGCTACTTCAATAACCTGAAACCTGCGTGCATATGCTTCTGTGTTTGGACCAACCTGCGTATACGCTGTTTTTATTCACTAAACTAGCGTGTATACGCGCCTTCGCTTCACTGAACCTGCATACAGATCTATAAAGAATAATTCACTCTTTCAAATATTCAGACACTAATTAACCTAGATTATCAGATTTATAGATCAAGCATGCGCCACATATAACAGATCAAAATCATTAAAAGATACTATCATTCAAGCCTAAAGATTATGACCCATCAATATAACTTATCCTTCTCTTTGCGCTAAGGTTCCTCCTTCATTCAGATCCAGATCTGCACCATAACTCCAATCACCAATATTTCAGATCTAGCACTTATTCGATATTCAATTAATTCAGATGATCCTTTGCCAAATGATCTCCTTCCTCTTTTATAGTCTTAGGCCTTTCACAATACCACGGTCCAAAACCATAATAAAACAATACCATGGACCCAATACTTGGGATCAACACTTCTAACGAGATACCATGGTCCAAAACCATAGGTTCAAATACCAAGGACTAACTACCACGGAACAAAAGTAAGTTCTCCAACATATACGCGCTTTTCCTTTTGTGAAAGTGCGTGTATACGCATACGCACCTTTGTAACATCTAACCCGCGTGTATACGCGCCTTAGTCTAGGTGAACTTGCGTATATATCTTTTTCCTTCATTCTGAGAGCCTGTACTGAGATCTGTCACCAAAGTGAGTTGCCATTAAGGACAACACCTGTGCCATAGCTCTAAATCAGTGCCACAATGCCAACAATCTCCCCCTTTGGACTTGATGGCAACCCCAAGATCCTCAAAGTCATTCTCCCCCTTTGTCGTCAAGGGCAAAGGGTTGTGCTCCCCTTGAGTACATGCTGAAATCTCTACCCTGCTATGCTGACCATGCTCCCCCTGACTGTAGGCAAGATCTGCAAAAAGATGTTCTTCAAGAAGAATCATGACTTATACATCATAAAGGACCTTCCTATCACCAAAAGACTCAATACATACATCCTTCACCCAACCAAGTGGGGATCATCCACCCAACCAAGTGGGGATACATCAGAGATTTACATATGACAACCAAGTACATTACATCTTCATCCTAGGCATAGTGGGGAAACTAAAATAGGCCATTACATGACCTTGACACCACAAAAGAGATACATGACATAGAGACGAAATATCTAGAGCAAGACTTATGAAAGTCACCAATAACTTATATTAGTAGCATCTGTCAATCACCATTCAGATCAGCAACCAAGATTTCCTCCTGTTCTCCCTCTACCTTTGTTCCACCTGAAACCAACAATAGCTGTGAACTAGAACCAAAAGCTTCTAAGATAATGCCAACAATGCATCATTAGAAGTTTATCTTCTCCCCCTGAACCTGTGCCAGATGGTCTCTGTCAGACCCATATCAGACTATCTTCAACCAGAGCCTGTCCCTACTAATATCCATCAAGCCTCCATATACGCAACTGTCTCTGCACAAACCGACGTATGTACGCGGATCCTCCTCAGGAAACTCGTGTACACCCATTTTTTTCTGAAATAGACAAGTTTTAACAGCAAGATGATGCATCAACTACTCCCAGCTTCTATCTGAGTTATTCAAAAATTTCCCTGGGTAGTGGTTTGGTGAGTATATCAGCAACTTGTTCCTTAAAGGGAACATACTCCAGCTTGACCTTTTGTTCCAACACTTGTTCCCGGAGAAAATGATATTTGATAGGTATGTGCTTGGTCTTTGAATGCATGACTGGGTTCTTTCAAATGCTGATTGCACTTGTATTATCACATAAGATGGAGATAGGTGGTATACAAGTGATTTAAAAATCCTACAAGGTTTGCATCATCCAAAGGAGTTGAGTGTAGCAAGATGCAGCAGCCACATATTCCGCTTCAGCTGTAGATAAAGCAATCGAACTCTGTTTCTTGCTGAACCAAGATACTAATATGGAACCCATAAAGAATGCACCACCACTTGTGCTCTTTCTGTCATCCACGCTTCCAGCCCAATCTGCATCTGTATAAGCATGAAGAGTGAGATCTGTATCTCTAGGATACCATAAGCCATAGTTTTGAGTTCCTTGAAGATACTTGAAAACTCTCTTCACTGCCTGAAGATGAGTTTCCTTTGGATTTGCCTGAAATATTCCAACCATTCCCACTGCATGCATGATGTCTGGTCAGGTACCTGTCAGATAAAGCAAACTTCCAATCATGGATCTATAGGTTGGTTGATGCACTGCTGCTGATTCATCATTTGCACTGAGGCTGCATCCTGTAACCATAGGGGTACATACTGGTTTTTCATCTTCCATGCCATATTTCTTCAAGATCTGCTTGAGATACTTGGTTTGAGACAAAAATATACTACCTTCATTTTGTTAGATTTGCAATCCAAGAAAATATGTCAGTTCTCCAAGCAAAGACATTTCGAATTCTTTCTGCATCACCAAGGCAAAGCTTTGGCTCATAGCTTCTTCATTACTGCCAAAGATAATATCATCTACATACACAACAAGTATTAGCAATTTTTCATTTTCAATTTTTATATAAAGATTGCTATCTGCTGATCCTTTTGAAAAACCTTGTTGATGAAGATATTTGTCCAAACGGTAGTACCAAGCCCTTGGAGCCTGTTTAATACCATAGAGAGCCTTTTTTAGTCTGCATACAAGATTTGGATCATTCCCAAGAATGAAGCCATCTGGTTGCTCAATGTACACTTCTTCTTCTAAGTCTCCATTCAGAAAGGCTGATTTCACGTCCATTTGAAATACTTTGAACTTCTGAAAGCTAGAGAGAGCAAGGAACATTCTAATGGCCTCAAGTCTAGCAACGGGAGCAAAAGTTTCTTCAAAGTCTATTCCTTCTTGTTGAGCATACCCTTTACAGACAAGTCTGGCCTTGTTTCTAATCACTTCCCCATTTTCATTCAACTTGTTTTAAAGATCCATTTTGTCCCTATGACATTCTTATCTTTTGGTCTAGGAACCAACTCCCAAGTGTTATTTTTTTCGATATGCTCAAGTTCTTCATCCATTTCCTTGACCCAGCATTCATCTTTGCATGCCTCTTTTACATTTTGTTGTTTAGTGGAGGAGAGCAAAGCCAAATAGCTTGAGGCTTCTGCAATTATTCTTCTTGTTTGTATACCTACCTATTTTTGCCCCAAAATTTTAGATTCTGGATGATTCTTCTAAACGTACCTGGATGGAGTCTTATCTTCTATCCTGACCTGTTCTTCTGGTGCCTCTTGAGCTTCTTCTTCATCATAGTTCTGATTTGATGTTGAAGGATAGTCCTAATCATCTTTGAAATCTTCGGAATTCACTTGCCTAGGAATGTTTCCTTCTTCATCAACCACTACATCAATGTTGTCAACAATTCTTCCAAGTCTTTTGTTGTAACACTTATATGCTTTGCTGTGGGGAGAGTAACCAAGGAGAATGCCTTCATCTGCTCTAGGTTCAAACTTGCCGAGATTTTCATCATTATTTTTAATATAGCATTTGCTTCCAAAAATTTTGAAATATTTTACTGAAGGAGTCTCACCAAACCAGAGCTCATGAGGAGTTTGAGTGATGTTCACCCGGACATTTGTCTTGTTGAGAATAACAATCGCAGCAAATGCGGCTTCACCCCAGAAAATTGCGGGAGTTCCAGACTCATCAAGCATTTCACAAGCCAAGCATTTCACAAGCCATTTGTTGAACTGTTCTGTTCATCCTTTCCACTATTCCATTTTGCTGAGGAGTCCTAGCTGTAGAGAATTCCCTTCTTATTCCATGTTCTTCACAAAAATCAAAAAAATCATTCAAGGTAAATTCTCCTCCTCGATCAGACCTGAGGCATTTGATTCTGAGATCTGATTCGTTCTCCACCAAGGCTTTGAATGATTTGAACTTTTCAAAGGCTTCGTCTTTGTGCTTCATAAGTCCTATCCAACACATCCTATAATAGTCATCAATGAATAATATAAAGTATTCTTCTCCTCGAGGTGACCTTTTCCTGCTGGCTGATCCTTCCTTCTCAGGGAAGTTAGTTCTGGTTTGCTTACCAAACTAACATGATTTGCATATTGTATTGTCTGGGATTCTGATGTCTGGAAGACCACGAACTGCTTGGTATTTGCATGCTTTCCTTATCTGTGAGAAACTAAGATGCCCCAATCTTTTGTGCCATAGCCAGTGTTCATCATTCTTGCTCAGATAGCATTGATGTTGTCCTTCTTTGAATATGTATAAATTATTTGGAGTCCTTACGCCTTTGATCACTGTTTTTCCTGTATCAAGATCACGAACACTACATCCATTTGATCGAAATATTACCTCAGTTCCTTGATCACACATCTGGCTGACACTTAATAGATTATGCTTTAAGCCATCAACATACATGACATTTCTAGCTTTGACCCTTTCTTTCAACTGAACAGAACCTTTACCTTTTATGAGAGCAGGGGTGTCATTTCCAAAAGAAACCTTCTTCTCCCTATCTAAGGCACTATGTGACTGAAGTTTTTCTTTATCACCTGTCATATGTTTCGAACATCCACTGTCAATGTACCATTGATTTTCCTGCCCTTCCGCATATAAGGCTATACCACATCTTTCTGGTTGGGGTTCTTTCATTCTCCATGATTTGGCACTTGAGGCTTGCTCCTTCTGAGTTGTCTGCCGAAACCTACTCCTGCATTCAGAATCTTCATGACCGAAATTGTTACAAATATAACATTATGTTTCATTTTCAAGAGCAGAGAAGTTCTTGTAAGTCATTTTCATGATCCCAGTCATACTCCTCTGTTTATGAGCTTCTCTAGTCATGATTGTATTATAGGCAACACATTGAGCTGCTTTGTGACCAAATTTATGACAAGAAAAACATTGGCCATTGAAGAAACTCCAGTGATTATCAAATCTACCAGCCAAATGATTGTAGTTCCTATTGACATCCATTCTTGAGGAAAATTGAGAAGGTTTTACCTGTGGTTGGTTGTAGCTTCTGTTTGTCCTTAAAGTAGATTGCCCCCGATTTACATGGTGATTTCCATAGGGTCTTTGTTCACTTCTTCTTGCAGCATCAAGATAACTCTTGGAGGTAGATGGTTTCTGCGCTTGAGTTGTTTCTTCATTATATCCTAGACCTGTCTTGATTAGTGGAGAGCGCTGCACCTTGATAATCTCATCTAACATATCAGATCCTTTAACAAATCTAAGATTAAGAGATTTTGTTTTCTCAATCTCTTTTCTCAGTCCCACAATTTCACATTCTAACTTTTCATCATGTTTTTCCTTTTCAGCAAGTTGGAATTGTAGAGTATCTATGATCACATTCTTCTCTTCTAAAAAAATTTTGAGTCTAGAAATCTCTTCATAAAGACTTTCTTCATCTATAGCATCCACAAAATCATCATCTTCAAAAGCCATTAAAAGTTTATATTTATTACCTTGTTCATCTTCGTCACTATTTGAAAGTCCATCACTATCTTCATGAGTGTAATAACTTTTCTTATTTACATTTTGTTTCTTGTTCCATCTAATAGGTTCCTTACCCTTGTTAATCTTATCCTTATGAGGACATTTGGCAGCATAGTGACCGACTCTTCCACAAGCAAAGCATTTGAAAGGTAACTTACCTCTGAATCTTCCAGCACCCCGTTGAAGGTTCTTGACAAAATTTGATTCTTCCTCTTCTTCTGACACGTGTCTTGACTCATAGTAATCTCCTTTGCCTGAAGCCTTGAAAGCAGCTTCTCTCCTGTTTGATGGTCCTCCTTTCCTCATTTCATAAGCAGTCAAAATTCCGTGCAGCTGTGACATGGTAAGGTTTCGTAGATTCTCTTTTTCTTCTATTGCAAAAACTTTAGATTCAAACCTAGGGGACAAAGATCTTAGAACCTTTTCAACCACAACAACCTCTTTTATTTCTTCACCCAAGTTTTTCATACAATTAACAATCTCATCTACACGAAGGAAATAGTTAGCCACACTTTCATCATTGTGCATTCTGAGATTTTCATACTGAATTCTGAGGGTTTGAAGTTTTGCTCGTTTTACCTGTTCATCTCCTTCATAGCTCAGAACAATCTTGTCCCATATTTCTTTTGCAGATTTATACTGCATAACCTTGACGAATTCTGATTGAGATAGACATCCTAATAGAGTATTGACAGCCTTTACATTTGTTTCATATTGCTTCTTACCAGCCGGATCTGTAGGAGTTGCTGAAGGAAAAGTGTACCCTGTATCTATGATATCCCAGACTTCTGTACCAAGAGATTGAAGATAGGCTGTAACTCTTACCTTCCAATAGACGAAGTTGGTCCCATCAAAAATTGGTGGCCTGATTGATGCTTCTCTCTCGTAGTTTCTCATGATGACGGATCTTCCTTCAAGCGATCAAACTTCTTCAGAAGGACCTGCTCTGATTCCAATTGTTGGAAATAATACTGAGAGGGGGGGGGGTGAATTAGTATTATCAAGTCACTTATTTTCTTTTTCAAACCCAGATCATATACGCTACTTCAGTTAGATAAAACCACGTATATACACAGCTATAGAGAAGGAAACCCACGTATGCAATGCAGACTTATAATTTAATTTATCTTATAGATGTTGATGATTAATCTGTGTATTAGAATCAAATAAATAGTAACCAGAAACAGTAAAACAGATCTGAAGACAATCACACACAAGAACACAAGATATAAGGTGGAAACCCAATGTGGGTGAAAACCACCTGCTGCAATTCGTCTCTATCTTCTTTTAATTAGAAACTTTTTTTACAATGTACTGGTGCAGTCCTTTACCAGTACACAGGCTGCAACCTACAGAGAGCTACAACCCTCTCTCGTTCTCCAGCTTCTCCTGGAAGGGAGCTACAACCCCCTTAGCTCTTTCACTAGCCAAGATACTAGTACGTAGGTGCTGGCCTACATAAGGCTACAACCTTCTGTTTCTTCCAGGGACCACATTTCATAAATTTTCAGACTGGATCCATGAACATCAATAAATCATCAAAAATTTCTGCATCAAGCGATCTCCTTTTCACCAATTAGAACTGAATCAAGTAGATACTTCTCTGACGGTTGTACCTAAAACACAGTAACAGTAACCACACACCAAATTCTAAACCCAGAACACTGCAACAATAAATAGAAGCAGCTAGATCACAACTTAAAAGATATACGCTACTTCAATAACCTGAAACCTGCATGCATACGCTTCTGTGTTTGGACCAACCTGCATATACACTGTTTTTATTCACTGAACCAGCGTGTATACGCGCCTTCGATTCACTGAACCTGCGTACAGATCTATAAAGGATAATTCACTCTTTCAAATATTCAGACACTAATTAACCCAGATTATCAGATTTATAGATCAAGCATGCGCCACATATAACAAATCAAAATCATACAAAGATACTATCATTCAAGCCTAAAGATTATGGCCCATCAATAGAACTTATCCTTCTCTTTGTGCTAAGGTTCCTCCTTCATTCAGATCCAGATCTGCACCATAACCCTAATCACCAATATTTTAGATCTAGCACTTATTCAATATTCAATTAATTCAGATGATCCTTTGCCAAATGATCTCCTTCCTCTTTTATAGTCTTAGGCCTTTCACAATACCACGGTCCAAAACCATAATAAAACAATACCATGGACCCAATACTTGGGATCAACACTTCTGACGAGATACCATGGTCCAAAACCATAGGTTCAAATACCAAGGACTAACTACCACGGACCAAAAGTAGGTTCTCCAACATATACGCACTTTTCCTTGCATGAAAGTGCGTGTATACGCATACGCGCCTTTGTAACGTCTAACCCGCGTGTATATGTGCCTTAGTCTAGGTGAACCTGCGTATATATCTTTTTCCTTCATTCTGAGAGCTTGTACTGAGATCTGTCACCAAAGTGAGTTGCCATCAAGGACAACACCTGTGCCATAGCTCTAAATCGGTGCCACAATTCCAACACAAATCACCTTCATCAGCGTTGGATGATCAAAATCCACAAGTGGTATGGATTGGTACGAAAGCTTCTCTTTCATATTTGAGTTTATTTGGATGTGATGCATATGTACATGTTCCAAAGGAGAAAATAATAAAGTTGGATAGTAAATATGAAAGGTGCATCTTTATTGGGTATAAGGATGGTTTAAAAGGTTATAGGCTTTGGAACCCAAAAACAAGGAAGGTTGTGTACAACCGAGACGTGGTGTTTAGAGAGATGAAATATGTTATTAAACATGAATTCCTATCAAAGGAACCTAAGAAGATAGAGTTTGAGCTAAAGGAGGAAGAATCAGACTCTACAACAGAAGAGGAATCAGAAGATGAAGAACCACAAACTCCAGTTGTGAGAAGATCAGTTTGAGAAAGAGGAGAGCTAGAAAGGTATAGTCCATCTGCTTTCTGTTCAAATTTTTCTTTATATATTACTGATGATGATCCCATAACTGTAAGGGAGGTTGTACATTCAAAGGATGGAAAACTATGGAAAGAGGCCATGGTTGATGAAATGGCATCTTTGCAAAAAAATGAGGCTTGGGACAGAGAGGCAATGATGAAAGCTTAGTTAGAAGCAGAGAATGTGTGGCTAAGGGGAAAGCTACAAGAAAGAGAAAGCCAGTTGGAAACTATGGCCATTTAACCTTAGAGGAAATCTAGTGTAGGATACCAACAAAGTCTTATGCCTTGTATCTCAAGGAACAGTGGCTACAATTCCAAATTAAGACTTTAGTAGAGAAAGGCACTATGCCCTTCCAAGACTATAGATGATTCATTGATCTCTGTGATCAAATCACCTTGGAAGATAGAAAAAAAATGTCTGAGTTTTACCTACACAACTTCGCCTTGACATATTTGAATGTGTGGGACCCAAATTCAAAACTAGGGGACTTGCAATTGATGGCCCTAACATCATGGATGAATCATGAGGAGGCAAGAGCTACATAAATGAAAAAGGTAATGGAAAGAGAAGAGATAGAACCCCTTATGATCAGAGCTAAGAAATCTAATCTAATGGATGTCATCACCACCCACAACCTGATTGCAAATGATCCTAATCTTGCACCTAGGTACCTTGCTGCACTAGAACAAGCAGTCACACACTTTGAAGATATGTTCAGGTTGTTAGGAGATGACAACATGCAAGCTTTCCAAAGGAGATGGAACACCTTGCATTACAACCTAAAAATCGGAGAATACCATTCTCCTTAGAGAATGAGGGAGGCACTAAATAGAACACCCATGTACAAGCAAGCTCTACAAAGACTCAAAGTCAATTGGATTGGCTCGAGACTCAATCCACCACTGCTTTTAGGAATCCTGGAAGGAAGGAAAGAAGAAGAAGAAAGAAAGCAGTGGGAAGAGATAGAGAGGAAGACAGGATTTTGTTCACAGGAAGAAGGAACTACAGCAGAAGCATGGGATTTCAGGGAGGCCACTAGAGAAATGAAGGACATGGATATAGATTAAGTTGCTCAGAGAATGAGAAACACATTCAATAGGGGGGTGATGATGAGCCTCATTATTAGGTAACTATATTTACCTTAATACACCTCCAAGCTTATTAAAATAAACTCTTCTCATAATTCCTTACATGTTTTAATTATATTTTTCTTAATGAGATGAGTAAAAGTAAGATGTTATGTGTAGTGGTCTAATGTACATTTATTGCAGGTTTTTGAGAGAAAATCATGGAAACTATGGCTAATTAAGGGCAGGAACTCGAATGAGACAAGGAGGAGAGATTATAGGAGATAGATCCTCCTCATTAAATCCTCACTTATTTGAATATTCCTCAATCAAATCACACTATCTCGGAGTTGCAAGCAGCCAAGTCATGGAGATCATGGGCAGCCGAGCCAGTGAAAATTAAGAACCAGTTCATCTTGAGTTTGGGAGCCAAGCCTCTCTATATTTAAGGAAGTTGTTGGAGACTTCAGTTGTATAAATAAGGAGGGCTGGAGCCTCATTAGGATTCAGATTTTTATGTAAGAGCACTAAGCATATTCGAGTTCAAGTCTTGTGGCAAAACATTGTTATGTAATTTTTATGATATGATAATGAGAATGAGCATTTCCTTGATCCAGAAATGAGTTGGCTCAGAGGGCTGAAGCTCTTGGGTTAGTGCCCAAACCTAGCAGAAAACGCTCCTCCTCTTGTACTTGTATGCTTAAGTTATTTCATAGATTACATGTTGAATTGATTTTAGCATTGTTTCATTGCAAGTAGTGGTAAGTTGGATTAGTTTGCTTCCATTTGTGCATAGATTTAGCAGTAGTTTAAGAGAGGTAAAGGAATACCAAAAAGGATGATAGTAGGTGGATTTGGCTTCACTCCTCCCTTCAGGGACCATGGTTTGAGGAAAAACTCCTCTTCAGCCCCAAAAAGACAGAATTATGATTTCTTGTGGAATTTAGGGTTTTCTGCTACTTAGGCTAGCATCTTTTCAGTTCTCAATAATATGTTTTAGTTGTCATTTCTGATTTGTCCAGAATTGTATTAGATCTCATGGTGTTTCACATTATTATGCAAGTATTTCCATGCATG
This sequence comes from Pinus tabuliformis, assembly GCA_031772625.1. Taxonomy (NCBI): domain Eukaryota; kingdom Viridiplantae; phylum Streptophyta; class Pinopsida; order Pinales; family Pinaceae; genus Pinus; species Pinus tabuliformis. Next base: position 473,697,906 of record CM062808.1, read on the forward strand.
TACTAGGCAACTAAATAGTGAAATTCTGTTTTCTTAAGTTGATTGGAAATCTTTCTTGTTTGACATGATTCATGGATAAATCGCAGTGATGTATGTATTGCAGGAGTTTCAATAGTGTAGGAATATCTCATATTAGCAGCCCCAGCATAACCTCATCCATCCATGATCACCAAAAGCCACTAAGTCCCTCAGCCAACTCATCCTTCCATAAGAACAACTTTCCAGGCTTTTTGAGTAAATACAACCATCTTACAAACTCTGTTTTGACCTCTGAAGAAGTCCTAGCCACTCCCTTTCCTTATTTCTTCCATCATTTGATTTCCCTAAGCCCTATACAACCTTCCAAATCACTCTTATTTCTCTCGACCGAATCTTGTGGGAATACAGGGGATCCTATGGGAGCATTAGGACTTCCTGTAGGAAGCATTAGGACATCCTATAGGACGACCTCTAGTGGTCTGTTTTGAGGCCTATTTGTGGAAAAATCATCCAAGAAGATAGGAGAAGACCCATAATTGCCTCCCAATCCTTCTTACTCTTCACCACCATATCTAACCCACCTGATAGATCACTAAGAAGATTTAGCATTCATATTTTCACTAAAAAAATGACAAAAAGGAAAAAAGAGTTATTGTGTTGATTCATATGTACAACAATAAATTTTTGGTTATTTCAGATTGCATGCCTAGGACAATTAGGATTACACACATGTTAGCTTAGAATTCTTCTGAAGCAAGATCTCTTCGAAATTAGTTAGATGAATGGTGTGTTCAAAGCATTTATTTTAGTTTTTCCTTATTGTAGTAGACAATATTTCAATTCTCCCAATTAGTGCAAAATTCCCCTTTCTTCATTGGTAATCAAACTTCTTTTGAATCAATAGAAGGCTAGTTTGAGAAACCATAGTGGTCTATCAACAACTCAACAATGACAAAGAGTGGACCCATTGCATTATCTTGAGTGTACAACACTGTCACCTCCAAGTTTGTACGAACCTCGTGTTGATAAAGTAGAGTTGGTAGCCCCAGGAGTTGCAGCATTCTTGCTACAATACTGGTGCTCATCACTTTTTGGCGCCATTGCTGGGGAGGTGTTTCAGTAAGCTGTGATTTATTCTTTCTTTCTTCCATTTCTTATCTCTTTCATTCTGCTATTAGCTTCATTTCTACAAAATTAATTGTAAGCTGGTTTGCTTTCTTTTCCATTCTATAAGTGAAATTTCATTCAGCAATTAGTTTCCATTCAGTTTGTTATTTCAGTTCTACAATTAGTCTCAAAGCTTGAAAAAAAAACAAAACAAAAAAACTTCTTTCATGCCTCATAGGAATAGGGATAACTTAAGAAAATTTCTACCAAATACCCCCACCACTTCAAACAACCAACCTTCCCTCTTCTTCAGTGGCTGTGAATTGGAGGACCCCTTAGGTGAACAACCAGAGATTTTTGAAGAGCCTACAGGGGGAGAAGAAGAAGGAGAACCCATTCCAACTGACCTAATGGCTGAAAATAGAAATGACAGAGGAGATAGAGAAAGAATTGAGGGTTCTTTTCCCATCATAGAAACCAATGGGGATGCCAAGATGAAAAACATAAGCCCCTCTGCTCTTCCTCACTGTAGGTTTTAACCCCATACAAAAATTACCTGCATACGAATTCTAAAACAAAAAAAATAAACAATAGCGAGAGAATAACACATAAAACAAATATACACAGAGCTTTTCCCCTAGATCCCAAAACCAGGACTACTAGATTGATTTTTCATTATGTTCCTTTCAATGTTACAATACATATATATACATGCCGAAGCATCTAATAACATGGACCGAAAATCATCATGCCCAAAACCATGTGCAAAAACCATGCACAAAACCATAGGTAGGTTTGCCCACCTAATATAGGGTCCCAAAAAATATCCCTGGGGTGCTGCCTCGGACCCTGTAGAGGGGGGATAATCACCCCCCTCAAACCCACCGATACAGGGGGGGCTGCCGCCCCCCTTGTGACCCCCCGTTGCGTAATCGGCGCAACGAAAGGGGGGGATTCTCCCCCCCTCTAAGCCCCTGGTTAACTAGGGTAGCTAGCCGTGGAAAGAATATAACACAACCCAACATTCTCCCACTTTTTGTTTTCTTTCCATACGGGGCAATAGGAGAGCTTAGTCATTTATCTAGCCCTGCAACGCCCATTGTTTCTCTACACCAAGAGAACTTCTCAAAGCTCACATATTTTTTCAATGCATCTGCAATATTCTTCAAAGTGTCCACCTTTACCAGCAACACCTTTTTTTATTCTATCATATCCCTCACAAAGTGATACTGAACATCAATGTGCTTTGTCTTTGAATGGTAAGCAAGGTTATTTTCCAAGAAAATTGCACTTTTTCTATTCCAGACTATTCTTATAGCTCCCTATACTAACCCCATACTTGAACACTATCTCTGCAACTAGTCTGCTTCCTTGCTCGTATGAGTGGCTGCCACGTATTCTTCCTCTATAGTTGATAGTGCCACTATTGTTATAGCTCCAAATCTCACTCTTATGGTTTGTGATGCTGCACTTATGGCCTAGGGCAACCCCTCCTTCCAGACCTGGTCCAAAAATTTAAAAAACAGTGTTTTATTCCCTGTACGCGACTTTGCCCTGTGTTAAACGCGTGTACACGCGGGTCTGTCATACCCAACCCGCGTGTATCTATTAAAACACTTAAAAAAATATAATTTCCTCTTTTTCGGGCGGTGATCGCGGGTTTACCTGCTGGATCACCTGTTAGTGCCCGTGGCCCAACTGTTCCCAACCAACTCCTAACTAAAAAACTACTTTGGAGAGGGTATAAAAAGACATCAAAGGGAAGGCCAAGGGGAGAGAGAAAGGAGAGCAAGATTATTATGCTGAGATTTTTCCCTTAGACCAGGTCTGAAGTCCTTGGTGCATCCTGCACTTCCCCCATTTTGCATAGGAAACCCTTGTTTCCATGTGTATTGGTGATCATTCATCCTTGACATCATCATTGAGTAAGACTTGGAAGGAGCTCTTGTTGAAGGCTGGAGGCTGGAACGAATCCGGGAGGAAGCTTGCTTGGAGCCTGCTGAAGGTGTTCAGGTGATATCTTTCCGATATATGTACTTTATTTGCCTTTATATATAAAGAAACACGTCTTTGTTCCCGAATAATCTTTCTTTATGCTTATGAGATTCTTGTGTTGAATTCTTATGAAAGTAGTTACTTAAAGATTATTTATAACTAACTTTATAGCATAAAGATGATTTATACATAAACTTCTATACATGTACTGTTGTGTTCTTTGATTTGTTTGTCTTGCAGGTCAGAGAAAGAAGAAGGGAACTCCAAGAAGGGTTTGCACCCTAACGGTCTTCTCGGACGTAGGACCTTAGGTATGTACCCTAAACATTAGAATTTGCTTAAAAGTAAAAAAGATGGCTGTGTGTGTGTGTTTCTTTGTATAAGCAATTTTCAGTCTGGTAGAGTCTCAGCCCAAAGGACTCTAGGGGTACTTTCCCTTCAACCAGAATTGGCGACTCCGCTGGGGACAACACTCTTGTTGTTCCTAGTTTGGGTAGTCCTCAAGCCAATCAAGGCTCAGTCCCTCTGTTTGTTGGTTCTGACTGTCTGATATTTTCTTGAACTCCAAGCTTTTCCAGTTTTTCAGTTTGTGTTTTTTATTTTTCTTGAAACACTTCATATACGCACTTTTTCTGGATTACAGAAGCGTATATACGCAAGTTGCACTAAGTAAACCCGCGTATACGCAGGTTTCCTTAGTTACAGTCGCGTGTACACGCATTCTGCAAATAATTGCAGGCGCGTATATCACATAATTTTCAAGATTTATAATTTTTCTTTTGCTGAATGTCTGTCTGGTGGTTTGGGTCAGTTTAAAGCAGTCAATTCCCAGTGACAGTTCTCTGTTTAACAGGGGGCATCTTGTTTCGAACTCTCTCTAGGAGTGCTAGTCTTGTTTTTCGTTGATTGCAAGCGTCATTGATTTTTGACACACAAGGTTTCTGTTTAAGAATCTTGATTGCTCTGTTTCGGCAGAGTGGGAAGATTGTCTTAAAATCTTTGTGTCCATTTTGTTTTCATGACATTTGTGTTTGCTTAACGAAATCATTTTTATGACCATTTGCTCCTTCGTTTCGGGAAAGTTGTTTGTTACCATTTCCTTGAAACTTGTCTTTTGATTTCTTGGACTTTCATTGCTGCTTTTGATTGTCAAAAGCGATTTCGAACACATTTTATTTTTGTTGAGTTCTCATCATTTGGAAGGTGTCAATTCACAAAAGTGTTTGGTGGCTTGTTTATCAATCATTAGTGTCAGTTTTTTTTGAGAGTTTTCCTTTGAAAAAGACTTTTTGGTTTGATTGAAAGAAAATCTTTTGAAAGTTTTTGAGTTTCGCTTTCTTAAACTTGCTTCTCATCTGATTTCCTTTTTTGCGAAGTGAAAGTGCTTTGTTTTTTATCTTAAAACTTGTTTTTATTGTTTGGACGAAATGATTAGTAACAAATCATCTTCTATCTAAGCATTTCAGTGGCAAGACAAAATTTGGTAAAGCAGCAACTTTCCTTCTTTGTTTTTAGAGTAGTCTTTGAATCGTGCATCCACATTTAGTTCTTGCATTAGGGAAAGATTTGCATCTCTTTTTAGGCATATTTAGTTTTGTTAGTTTTTGTGAGTGTGGAGTCTGAAAAGAAAAAGAAAAAAAAAAATTTTTTTATATTACAAGTGCCTTCTGAACCTCATAGAAATTGCTATTCATCGAAAACAAAAGTGCATGTGCATGTAGCTAGGTTTTATTAATTTCTTTTGCGTCCATAAAACACCACAAGTTTCACCTCCATTACCTTTGACTTAAAGAACAGCCTAATAAAATCAAGCGCTTAATTAAAATCCACTAGAACTTTTTGTTTTAGTTATTACACCAACAAGTTTAGGATTTTAGGGCCTTGGATTAGGCGAGTGGAGAGTTAACTCTCCAAGGCCACACAAAACGTCAAACATAAGAGTCTGATTAAAGAGAGTAAATCCAATAGCGTTAGGGAGACCAGGAAAGCTCCGGATCTGGGAGTTAAGCACGAGGGTCTGTGAAGACAGGGAAGAGAGATACCCCCTCTCCTACTTGTCCGAACTTACCTCACGACTGTTCCGCCTGGCTTCTGCGACGAGTTGGTACCCATAGTTGCCTCTCCTAGGGATCTGCATAGGTGGCTGCGGAGGGGAATCCCGTGGCACCTGAGGTCGACGTTGTATCACTCTCGACAGTACTTCCGGAGGGCACCCTTGCGAAGCTTGGGGGCTTGCACCGGCGCAGACTGTTGTTAGGAGGTCAGCGTAACTTCCTCTGATACCTTCGCTGATAGGACTGGGCCCTCATCATCCCAGACTATCCTCGGAAGGCCCTTTGATTCACTTTCTCGTATTTTGGTGTCCGGTCTCAATCACCCGGAGCGGAAATACTTGAAAGTTGTTTGACTGGCTGTATCTTTAGGAACTTTTTAGTGTGTGCTCTGTGCTCCTAGTTGGCCTAGCTTTTAATTTTTTGAGTCTTTAGATAAGATCATAACAAAAAATTCAAAGTGGCTGACCGGTCTCCAAGACGGTCTCGAAGACTTCGTGGTCTCTCGCCACCTAGTTTAGAGCCTTCTCCTAGAAGGCGCAGAGGGAATACTACCGGTGGGGTCCGTCCCACGCCGGCTGACGCATCGGGGATTGATCCTCCTCTCGGGGATATTAGCGGCCAAGCAAGGCCTGGTACTTTTGAACAAGAGAGGGACGCTCCAGTCTTTCTCAAGTTCGCTTTCAAGCGGAGGATAACGTAGAGGTAGAAGAACTTTCAGAATCATTAGTGATTCCAAATTCTCCACTACCATCTAGTTACCCAGACGTATTGCAATACGTTGGGCCTCCATTATATAGACCAGCGAGTCCAGGTTACGCTACGCGCTTACCATTTATGATCACTACTGGAAGCATGGCTTCCACGAGTGCTGCGACTATGCAAACCCCAACATCGGTGCAAGGGGGAGGAACCATTTCCATCCCCTCCGCTTCCTTGTTCGGATCGTTTGCTAGCACATCTTTGGTTGGGTCTACCTCCATTCCGTCCACGAGTGGAAATGCCCAAACCAATGCTTTTAGTACTGGTTCCTTCCTTTTTGGCACCCAATCACAGGGTATTCCGTCAGTTCCGTTCAATGCCGCTACGTCCATGATGGGCGGATCGGCTTCATTTCAGGGTTTTCCTTTTGGAAGTGGTCATATTCCACATTCCAACCCAACGGTAGGATCCATGCCTTTTTCTTCAATAGGACAAAGCAGCAATCCTTTCCAAGGTTGGAATAACCCTGGGGCTAGTAACGCAGGAACTGCGAATCCATTCATTGGCCAACAAGGAAGTAGGCCGTATTCCACGGTTAGCATGTTTCAAAGTATTCCTCCCCTCGCTTCGGCTTGGAACCCATATCAGGGGTTATCGACTCCTTACAATTCTTTAGGAGGAAACTTTGCAAGCTATGGAGCTTATACGGCAGGAGTTGGTCAAACTCCGAATTTTGCTGGACCACAAGGCTTGCCCTTTGGTTCAGCTGGTTCTACTGGTCACTTGGGGCAGCCTGGTGCCTCTCAAATCCCAGGACAATCTTTTCAGAACTTGGGGAGTTCTGCCCAGTCTGGGTGGAATCCCCTAGGTCCTCCTAGGCTTCCATTTCTGGCAACGTTAAACTTGCCAGATCTCACTAAGCTAACGAACGACCCTATCAGATACAATCCAGCCTGGCCTCCGGTCCCAACCAAACTCCCTTCGGACATCCCAAAATTCGAAGGGAAGAGTGGTGAAGATCCGGGCGATCATGTAACCACATTCCATTTGTGGTGCTCATCTAACTCCCTCATCGAAGATTCGGTTAGGTTGAGACTTTTTCAGCGCACCTTGACTGGTAATGCGGCTAAATGGTACATAGAGTTGCCAGGGGGCAGCTTTACATCGTTCGCAGACTTAGCTAATATCTTCTTGAATCACTTTCAGTTGCCTGTCCGCTATGATGCCGGAACTGAACTTCTGGCTACCTTTCGTCAGGATAAGGCAACCCACATTTCTGATCACATACAGGAATGGAGACGGAGAAAAAGGCTCATTAAAGCCGAAATCCCTCCGGAGTACCGTCTAGAGTGGTTTTTGAAGTCTTTGCAACCTGAGATCTCCAAGGATGTCTCCATGTCTGGGGTCTATTCTGAGGAGCAAGCCATTTTCAGGGCCCAGCAGTTAGAACTGATCTACTCTCAGTCTGGGATCCTCCAAAAGTACTTGCCAGATGCTCCTGGATCTAAGGTTGATTTAGCTAAGCCAAAGCCAGGTCCGCATGCGGATGGTATCGTGGGGTCTGTAGACTCGACTACAGTGAACTTGTTGAATCAATTGCAGCAGTTGTCATTACAAACTGCTCCTAACAACCAAGTCACAATGTCTAATCCTCCTGCTTCCCAAAATTCTTCCATTAACGCCGTCCAATCCGATAACCCCAAAGGAAATCAAAATTCCAATGGGAAAAAGAAAGGACGTGGTAAAAAGAAGAACTCGGATGGGAAGCCCGATGCAAATAAATCCGGCAACAACGCTGGTGGTGGTAAGGGTGAGTCGAGAAAGAAAGTCAAGTTTCCTTGCAAGTTATGCAGTGGGGACCATCTAACTCATCTTTGCCCTAGAATCGAAGACGCTCAGCGCTTGTTAGCACAGCAAGGGACTTCTAGTTCGCAAGCTGTGTTGACTAACCCGTTTCCCCAAGGGCAGCAACTTCTTGCTGGCGCAAATTCGAATCCTGGGACCTCCTCAGGGGGCAACCAGGAAGGGGAAAAAGCATCAAATGTTTTTATGATGGGTTCAAACGTTAACGTGACTACTCGGTCACGTGATTATGGTGAAGCCGAAACATCTAAGGATAAAACGGTTCCCGGAAGTAATGACCTTCATATTGAGCGACCTCCTGTTGAGACTGTACCTAGGATACCGAAAGGTTCCGCCAAACGCGCGACAATTAACCCCAATGCTAGAGCTGCTCAAAATTACTCCATTGTGGAGGATTTGGCTCAAAGCCCATGTGCTATGTCCGCTTTGGAAGTTCTCCAGTCGTGTCCGTCTCAGAGAAGTGCTTTACTCTCCGCCATTGGAGCAGTCGATTCAGCTAACTCTCTAGTGCTCTCTTTTGACATGTCAAATGTCAAAAAGAGACTCCCTCATCATATGGCTTTTCAAGTAAAGTCAACATACCGGAAAATCAATATTTTTCGCACCGTTATAGATGAAGGAGCTTCCACATGCGTCATGTCCATGTCTTGTTGGAAGGCTATTGGTTCACCTTCGGCTGTTCCTTCACCAACCGTCTTAACTGCATTTGATGGCCATTCTCACAAGCCGCATGGGATTATCCCGGCCTTTCCTATATGTGTTGGAGGGAAGGTCGTTAATATCGAAGTTGAAGTCGTAGATGCTAACCTAGACTATAATCTCCTATTAGGAAGGAACTGGGTGTACGAGATGGAAGCCGTTGTTTCGACTTTGTTTCGTGTCATTTGCTTTCCTCATGAGGGGAAAATCGTTAAGGTTGATCAATTGGACTATGCTCCAATCGATCCTCAAGCAACCTCCGACTCTACTGTTCCTTTGGTGGATAACCCTCGCCCGCCGACTGAGAATTTAGGAGTAGGGATGTATTCCTCATTGATGGGTACGTTTGATCTTCCCTCTCCTTTTGCAAGAATCAATGCTATTTCATCATCCAAGGAATCTTCTCGAGAGGGTTCTTCCGAACTCATCATTTTTCCGACCCTTGGACCTTGCCTTCACCTACGACCACATTAGTTGAAGGGCAAGTTAATGGAATGGCGTTTCCTATATCTGCAGCTGAGCTTAGATATCAGGCTATCGTAGACTCTGCAGATAACCATTCTACTCCCTTTTCCGAAGAGGAGCTAGATGGTCATGTGGCCCCCGCTTGGAGCTTTGATTCTAACTCTGCCTTGGACTGCTTAGATTCGGTTCTACCTTCTGAAGAAGCAATCCTCGAAATTATGATGGGTATAGATCGACCTTGGGAAGACTTACACCATCGCTCATATTTTCTTCCTCCATTGCAGGAAGTAGAATCTAGATTCTCCGAGCTCGTTGGTAGTGATGTTTGTACGGTATCGAACCCTTTGGCTCCAACACACACACGTGCTGAAGGTAATATGTCGGTAATCTCAAAAACGATACCTATAAACATCTCTAAAAATCCTAACATCATCGAGAATATCTTCATCGGAAGTGAGTGTTCCCCTGAAGAAATTCAAATTTACACCGACCTATTCAAGGAATATCGTGATGTATTTGCTTGGTCTTATGAGGAAATGCCCGGCATTGATCCTTCTATAGTCCAACATGAGATCAAGACGTACGAAAACGCAAAACCGATTCGTCAAAGGCTTCGGCCGGTTAACCCTAGGAAAGCAGCGGCTATCAAAGCTGAGGTTGAGAAGCTGCTAAGGGCGAGTTTTATATACCCTGTTCCTCTTACGGATTGGGTTTCGAATCCAGTCCCTGTGGACAAAAAGCAAGGAACAATCCGCGTATGCATCGATTTTAGGGACTTAAACAAGGCTTGTCCAAAAGACAATTACCCCACGCCATTTATTGATCAAATTATTGACGAGTGTGCGGGTAATGCGATTTTCTCCTTTATGGATGGTTTCTCAGGTTATAATCAAATCTCTATTCGTCCTGAGGATCAGCATAAGACTGCCTTCATATGTCCCTGGGGTACCTTTGCATATCGAAAGATGCCCTTCGGTCTTAAAAATGCTGGAGCCACCTTTCAGCGGGCCATGTCTTACGCTTTCCACGACATCAAACATATCATCGAGGCATACTTAGATGATCTCGCTGCTCGTTCTCGAAAGAGAACTGATCATCCTAGTCATCTTCGATTAGTCTTTGAGCGATGTCGTTTTTACAAAATCCGGTTGAATCCTAATAAGTGCGTTTTCGCGGTTACATCAGGTCGGTTGTTAGGGTTTATAGTTTCCAATGAAGGGATTCGGGTTGATCCCTTCAAGGTTGAGGCAATAGTTCAGTTGCCTCCCCCGTCTTCAATTCGTCAACTTCAAAGTCTTCAAGGGAAGGCCAATTTCTTAAGAAGGTTTATAGCAAACTATGCCGAGATCACTAAAGGGTTCATGCGTTTGCTACGGAAAGGAGTTCCATTCCTGTGGGACGACTTTGCGCAGCGGTCGTTTGATGCTTTGAAAAAGGCATTAGTCTCTGCCCCGCTTTTGAGTCCACCGGATTACGGTAGAGACTTCCTTTTATATCTCGCTGCAGCAGAATCTACCATTGGTATGGTTCTAGTTCAGGAAGACGATGCTCTTGTCGAGCACGTGATTTATTATTTGAGCCGAGGCTTGATAGGCCCTGAACTCCGCTATTCTCCTGTTGAGAAGTTGGCCTTGGCAGCAGTCCATGCTGTCCAGAGGCTCCGTCATTACATTTTGCTACGCAAAACTTTTGTCTTAGCGGCGGTCAATCCATTCCAATTTGTCCTCAGTAGGCGAGTGATTGGGGGCAAATATAATAGATGGATAGTCATTTTACAAGAATTCGACCTCGAGTTCTTGTCCGCCAAGTCTAAGAAATCTATGGTCTTCGCGGAGCTAATTTCTGAGCTTCCTTGTGGAGAGGATGTTGTTTATGAGGAAAGTTTACCCGACGAACATATATTCCTCATCTCTTCACAAGACCCTTGGTATGGAGATATCATTGTTTATCTCCAGACTTCGAAGTTTCCCTCTACTTCCTCCAAGGATGAACGTCGCAAGTTACGTCACCTGGCTAAAAACTATGTTATCATTGGTGACACTTTATACCGTCGAGGGGTTGATTCAATTCTTCGACGTTGTTTAACCTTAGAGGAAGCAGAGTCTGTTCTTAATGATTGCCACAGTGGAGCTTGTGGTGGTCATCTATCCGGGCTTGCTACAGCCCAGCGCATCTTACGTGCCGGCTACTTTTGGCCTTCACTCTTTAAGGACTGTGTGGAAGCGGTAAAACGCTGTCACCCGTGTCAAATTTTTACTCGCAAGATGCGCGCGCATCCAGCTCCCCTTTTTCCCGTTGTCACCGTCGGTCCCTTTACTAAGTGGGGTATTGATTTTACGACTTGTAATCCGCCTTCAGCGGCAAATCACAAGTACATTATCGTGGCTGTAGACTACTTCACGAAGTGGGCTGAAGCCATGCCTACTTATAAGAACGACAGTGACACGGCAGCTTTGTTTCTTTTCAATCAAGTTATCTCAAGATTCGGTATCCCAAGAGAGATTGTCACTGACCATGGCAGTCATTTCCAAAATCAGCTAATGTCCGAATTGGCTTTTAAATTAGGTTTCCGTCAAGAGCATTCGTCTCCTTACTATCCTCAGGCCAATGGACAGGTCGAGGCGGTCAATAAAACTCTTAAGACGATACTCCAACGGACAATCGATAAAAATCGGTCCAATTGGCACATTATGTTGTATCCGGCTCTTTGGGCATACCGAACCTCCGTTAAAACGGCTACTGGTTTTACTCCTTTTCAGTTAGTTTACGGGGTGGAATCTATCTTTCCGGTCGAATGTGAAATTCCATCTCTGAAATTGGCTGTCGAGCTTCTTCCTGAGACTTCGAGTCTCGAGGAGCGCCTAGTTCATCTGGAACATCTCGATGAGCAGCGTCGAGATGCCGCCACGACGAATGAGGCCCATAAGAAAAGGGTCAAAACTCAGTATGATAAGTCTGTCAGACCTCGTGTTTTTTCTGAAGGTGACCTTGTCTTGGTCTATGACCAAGATAAGGACGCCTTGGGGGCAGGCAAATTCAAGCCTATGTGGTACGGTCCTTTCATTATCAAACGAGTCTTAGAAAAAGGATCGTATGAGTTAATTGATTTCGAAGGAAACAAGCTGGCGGAGCCCCGAAATGGGCTCTATTTAAAGAAGTATTTTGCTTAGTTTTACCAGGCAATGGCTTCTTTGTATTTTATGTATATTTGTACATATCTTATCGAGCGTTTTTCTGATATCAGCACTTTTGGTCTGCTTTGGCAGGTGTTGATGGATGATTTGGTTTATTTTGGATTCGCCGATGGTGCTAGTCGGCACACTCGGAATCTTGCTTCCGCAGCTTGGGTACTTTATTACCCAACTGGTCAGTTGATGACATCGAGAGGCGTGTGTATCGGTCCTGCTTCAAACAATATGGCCGAGTATACAGCTGTTATCAATTTATTATCCGAGGCAATCTCTTACGGGATCGACTCGTTGGTAGTGTATCTTGATTCTCAATTGATAGTGTCTCAGTTAAATAACATTTATCGGGTTAGAGATCCATCATTATATCGCCAATATTTAAGGGTGAGGTTGTTGCAAAGATCATTTATTTACATTAATTATTTGCACATTCCAAGATCTCAAAATTGGTTAGCTGATTCTATCGCTAATCAAGCATTAGACTGGCATATCAATCATTCATCATCATAAAATCATGCATCAAAAAGTCAAACTGTATATATATATATATCGCAAAGCGTCTCGAGTGTACATATGTGTGTCCAAAAATATACAAAATTGGGACTCAAATGCCCATAATCATGTCAGGCATATCTAATGCCTCGGCTCTGGATGAGCAGCTAAATAACTAACTATAGCATTGGCCACGCGCCGAAAAACGCGAACCCAGTCACGTGGCATCCCAACCACATGACGCTGCATATCTGGAGGAAGGTCCTCTATCTCGGCCATCGGTACTTGATAGCTCAATCTCGCCAAGTGTCGCTGGACGTTGGCGAGGGTCCTTTCCGCATCCGCAGCCGCCTCTTCGGCTCCTCGGCCACGCCGTCCGTGCCGTGGGAATCCATCTGGTCGCACAGGCCCAATGTCTGGAACATGATCATCATATCAGTCATTTGAATCTCATCAAAAAAATATATTTTTCAAAGTTCATCATTATGCTTGAAAAATCCTAAAAATCATAAAATCATAAAAATCAAAAAATCTTACCGATCTCGCCCCATGCTGCATCTGGTGGCAGCACTAGGTCAGGATCTCCTCGGAAATCCAGTCCAGCATAGGGGTAGTCGTCTATGGCGATGATCTGTTGCTCCCACCAAGCAAAAAAGTCGTCGTCGAATGCATTCCTGGGCACTTCCCCACCCCCCAGACGTTTCATCAAGTCAGCCCACCGGCCCATACGTGGATCACGTGGACTACTGATGGGAACTGCTACCCTGGGGCGGAGTGCAGGAACCTTCTCGAAGAAAAATGTGCATAAAATGGTTCCATACCCAAAGTTCTTGGTCTGTCCCTTCCTGATAGAAGCAAGCTGCTCCTTCATGTTGGCAAGTAGAGGAGTACACCAGTCAAACACCGTGGTGAGACAGTCCACTGCTACGCTCATGTTTACTCGTGATGCCTGATGTAGCGAAGATGACCCGTTCACTCGAGCTATGGTGAACAGGATTATCCGCAGTGACAAACTCGCCACGTGTGGGATCGAGATCTGACTCCCGACCTTCCGATGACCTGGGCAGTAAAGTTGTACATAGTCGTCTACGCTGAGACTATTCCGGGTCCTGCCCCGGGAGTGGACTACCTCTCCCCTTCGGGAAAGGCCCGTGATGAAATATATATCTTCCACTTCTATCCTGAGTGGCATTTGATCAATCATAAAAGCTTCTTCCTCGACATCCCAATAATCAATAAGTCTCTCGAGCAGACGCACATTTGCTTTCATATTCGGCAACTTGAAGAATTTTAACAATCCGCATCCCCGTAAGGCATCTAATGCCTCATCATTCTCCATAACTTCATTATCTACAGCTGAGTGCTCTCTTTCACGCCATGTGAGAGTCATCCTGGAAGAAAAAATCAATTTCATCCATTAGTTTTTTGTATAAAAATTTTTCGCTGCGCACACGCGGTTTACCCTATACACAGTCGCGTGTAGGGCCGTCGTATACGCGATTTATATACATCCAACCCGCGTGTACGCCGCAGAGCAATTTTTTGCAAAAATCTAACGGTGAAACATTAATTAAACTTCCTAAAAACTATCACAATTGATTGCAAGACAAGTTTAGTGCTTACCTGGAAGTTTTCGGCAAGTTTGAACGGTTGAATAAGTCACGGGGAAAGTTTGCTCCTTTTGCTCCACAATTTGCTCTCCAAGTCAAACGGTGAAAATGGTAAGTCCAAAATTTCTTTTTATAAGTTTTGAAAATGCAAAATTTTTTCAAAATTTTATTTTGTTTGGTTTCATGTCACTTTTAACTTGGGAGCTTGGAATGTCGAGATTGAGTTGTTTTTCAGGACATTTTGGACATTTTTCGACGGTTCGAGACGGTTCCATGACTGCTGACCCGTCATGGCAGGTATCGTGTTCTCACTGGCATATAGGTTAGGGACACCATTTTTCCGTTGCATTATGCATACTAGCCTCCATTTGACCGATACATCTGCCGTAGGGTCGACCCCATCATGTTATGGTTCGCAAGCCATTTTCACTCGCCGATTCTTTAAATCATGACATGATGGTAGAGCCATCCTTTTACATGGGCATCCTAGTTAGCACCTCACTGACATTTGTTGCCCATGCTGCTTCGTTTTGAGTAGGCTCGGGAGTCCTCTGTAGTCCCGCCATGACTTATGCGTTGAAGACTCATTCTTCCTTGCTTCTTCGCTTCGTTCTGGCCTTATACCCTAGAGGCTCCTATGTGTGTTGAGTTGTACTTCTGCATTGCATGTTGACCATTTGCACCTTTTGGCCTATAGCCGGCTTCACTTGGACTCGTGTTTAAGCCCACTTTTGACCATGACGTCTGCAAAAATCAACCTTGCATACCCTTGACCTCTGCAGCTTGGCATACCCAGATCCGTGGAAGGGACATACCTCTGAGTGTCACTGACCAGTTTTTCACCTCCCTGCATTGAGCATAGGAAATTTCCTTTCCCAGGAACTAGAGCATCTGTTTCACCGACACTCGTTCTTTCCACTGTACCATAGCATTCTTTTATTCTTTTTCCGGCTTATCAGAAAAAGACAAAAAAAATTAAATATTCCAAAAAGAGCGGGAACAGGGACATTATTTCCATTTATTGTTGGCAGCTAGAGTCAGTCGTGTCGCCCTTGAACAAAGCACTCAAAACAAAGTCTCCTCCGCATGGGTGGGATTTAGTTTGACTTAGGTAAGCCATAACCTTGTTATCGAGTCAGTTCTCCCCCGATTGGTTATCTCTTCCAATCATATGGAGGGTTCGTTCGTGCCTCCTGCATGACGAACTTATACAGATTCATTATATGCTGCCACATAGTCACATTGAGTCGTGCTTTTGTTCAAGGGAAGTTAGCCTGAGTCGGCCTTTCTGCGGTGTCTCTTGACTCATTTTTCAGTCGGCCATCCCTGGTTGTCAGTGTCATGTCTATCATCACATCAGTTATATTGGTCCTTCACTCGTGCCGGTTTGAGAAGGTCCCCATTGACTTCTTGCTGGCGGGTCTTGTCCTTATCGACGACGACACATTGCTCTGAGGGCAGACCTAGAGACCGCACCCTGGCCCTATTTTCATTATTGATAGGTCACCTTGTGCTCAGCATCGATCAGTATCATGGGTCTTTGACTGAGTGGTTTCCCTTGTGTTCGACATCAGCATACATTATCACACATTGGGATTCGTGCAGTACCTTGGTTTCCATTTGACCCTATTGGTGGATACCTCGCCTCTGTGTCAGCTTTCATTATTGGTTGGTTCAGAGGGTTTCTGCCGTGCGCTAGCCACATCTTGTGTACGCCGGAAACGTACTTCGGTTGGGTTACTACATCTTTTTCGTCCGATTCCTTCCACATTATTGGCCTACGGGTTACACTCGCGCTAGATTGATGGAGGATGCCTTAATGCCTTCCTTCTAGCGGATCTTTCCCTATCGACTCCGACTCATTGCTCTGGGGCAAAGATCTAGAGTCCATTTGGCAGTACCTTGGGGTTTGCAGTCATTAGTGGCAGATTCCTCGCTATCGACAGTGGAAACCATCATTGTCTCCTGATTGATAGATTCTTACAGGTGTTCGACTTCAGCTCATCTATTCACACTTGTTAGATTGTACTGGGTACCTTGACGCTCATTATCATTATCGGTGAGTAGTCTCGCGTTTGTTAACGGTATACATCAATGACCGGTAATCAAACGATTTCTCACATGGTCGACTTCAGATCATTTATTCCCATGGTGTAGAAATGTACCACGGCGGTCGGTGAAGACCTCAGGTTGTATCAGCATTCATTGGTTCACTTGACAGTTGCTCCTGTTGCTGCTAGTTGATACCATTCCACCTTATATGTTGCAGTCAGTCATGGCGACATTCTATATGCTGGCACCTGAGTTTGCAGTGTAGTACCATCCTATTCCATCATGTTCAGTTGGTACCTTATGGGATCAGTCTTTGATTTCAGTGATCCGTTGCATCTTTCAGCATCATTGACAGTTTTATATGTGATATTCAGACATGTACTTACTCATTATGATCAGATGATCCATTATGTATTTTACAGTCATTTATACTTGTATACTTAGTGGATCCGCTTGTACTTGATATGCGGACATGCTTTACTTTTCCTGAGCATGGGTATGCCCGCCTCAGACAGTGTTTCTTTCTGATCTCCTTTCGGTGGCTTGGCAGGCTGAATTCTGGTGAAGTCCTCCTCGGTTTTTCGGCAGAGTTCCTTTCCTTGTACTTACTTAATGTATTTCGGCCATCATGTTCCCCTTCTGACCTCATACATTAGGGGGCATCTGTTATAGCTCCAAATCTCACTCTTATGGTTTGTGATGCTGCACTTATGGCCTAGGGCAACCCCTCCTTCCAGACCTGGTCCAAAAATTTAAAAAACAGTGTTTTATTCCCTGTACGCGACTTTGCCCTGTGTTAAACGCGTGTACACGCGGGTCTGTCATACCCAACCCGCGTGTATCTATTAAAACACTTAAAAAAATATAATTTCCTCTTTTTCGGGCGGTGATCGCGGGTTTACCTGCTGGATCACCTGTTAGTGCCCGTGGCCCAACTGTTCCCAACCAACTCCTAACTAAAAAACTACTTTGGAGAGGGTATAAAAAGACATCAAAGGGAAGGCCAAGGGGAGAGAGAAAGGAGAGCAAGATTATTATGCTGAGATTTTTCCCTTAGACCAGGTCTGAAGTCCTTGGTGCATCCTGCACTTCCCCCATTTTGCATAGGAAGCCCTTGTTTCCATGTGTATTGGTGATCATTCATCCTTGACATCATCATTGAGTAAGACTTGGAAGGAGCTCTTGTTGAAGGCTGGAGGCTGGAACGAATCCGGGAGGAAGCTTGCTTGGAGCCTGCTGAAGGTGTTCAGGTGATATCTTTCCGATATATGTACTTTATTTGCCTTTATATATAAAGAAACACGTCTTTGTTCCCGAATAATCTTTCTTTATGCTTATGAGATTCTTGTGTTGAATTCTTATGAAAGTAGTTACTTAAAGATTATTTATAACTAACTTTATAGCATAAAGATGATTTATACATAAACTTCTATACATGTACTGTTGTGTTCTTTGATTTGTTTGTCTTGCAGGTCAGAGAAAGAAGAAGGGAACTCCAAGAAGGGTTTGCACCCTAACGGTCTTCTCGGACGTAGGACCTTAGGTATGTACCCTAAACATTAGAATTTGCTTAAAAGTAAAAAAGATGGCTGTGTGTGTGTGTTTCTTTGTATAAGCAATTTTCAGTCTGGTAGAGTCTCAGCCCAAAGGACTCTAGGGGTACTTTCCCTTCAACCAACTATAGATTGTTTCTTACTTATCCAACTAACTGCACCTCCAAATAGGTTAAACACATACCCACTTGCAGATCTTCTCTGATCCAAATCTCCAGCCCAGTATGCATCAACAAAGCCACAATTATCCAAAACTCTGTCTAATCCTAGTGTTCCTTGGTAGCACAAACCATAATCACTAGTGCCACACAAATACCTAAAAACCTACTTCATTGTTGTCCAATGGTCCTTCCCTAGTTTTGACATAAACCTGCTCAATACTCCCACTGCATGTGCAATGTTTGGTCTAGTATAGACCATTGCATACATAAAGCTACTGATTGCACTTGCATATGGAACACGGGACATGTCCTCTTCCTCTTCTTATGCCTTGGGACATTGTTCAACAGATAACTTTACACCTACAACAATAGGAACCTTCACTAGTTTACTATCCTACATATTAAACCTCTGTAGTATTGTCTCAACATACTTCCTCTGGTTTAACCAGAGCTTCCACTTTTCCTGATCTCTTTTAATTTCCATGGCCAAAATATAGTTTGCAGCACCAAGATATTTCATGTCGAATTTGGAGGACAATTGGGTCTTCAAATCCTAGATAATTTCTTTGTCATTTCCAACCAACAACATATCATCCACATACAAGACCAGATAAATAACACGATCACCAATTAATTTAAAATACACACAGTGATCTGCTTTGCTTCTGGTGAAGCCAAGTCCCTGTATAAATGTATCAAATTCTGATGCCACATCCTTGGTGATTGTTTTAACCCATACAAAGACTTTTTAAACTTTCATACCAATTCTTTCTTACCCCTCACCACAAAGCCTTTAGGTTGCTTCATGTAGATCTCCTCTTCCAGATCCCCGTGAAGAGATGTTGTCTTCAAATTCATTTGTTCTACCTCAAAATCAAAAGAAGCAACAACAGATAAAAGTAATCTAATAAAGTCTACCTTGGAAACCGGAGAAAAAATATCACCAAAATGAATTCCCGGCACCTGGGAATAACCTTTTGCTACCAACCGATCTTTGTATTTCTCCACCTTTCCTTCTACATTTGTCTTCTTCTTGAACAACCATTTGCTGCCAATGGGTTTCCTTCCAGCCAACAAATCCACTAGATTCCAAGCCTCATTTTTGTGCAAAGTTTTCATTTCATCAACCATGGCCTCTTTCCAGAGTTTTCCATCCTCTAAATCTACTACTTCCTTCACAGTTCTGGGATCATCATCAGTAATAGATAAAGCAAAACTTGAACAGAAAGAAGATGGACTATACCTTTCTGGTTGCCTTCTTTCTCGAACTGATCTTCTCACAATTGGAGTTTGTGGCTCTTCTTCTTCTGATTCCTCTTCTGCTGTAGAGTCTAATTCTTCCTCCTGTAGCTCAAATCCTATCTTCTCATGTTCCTTTGGTTGGACTTCATGTTTGATAACATCTTTCACCTCTCTGAACACCACATCTCGGTTGTACACAACCTTCCTTATTACTGGGTTCCAAAGTTTATAACCTTTTAAACCATCCTTATACCCAATAAAGATGCACTTTTCAGATTTACTATCCAACTTTGTTATTTTCTCCTTTGGAACATGTACATATGCATCACATCCAAATACCCTCAAATGTGAAAGAGAGGGTTTCTTACTAGTCCATATATCTTGTGGAGTCTTATCCTCCAACGCTGATGAAGGTGATATGTTGACAAGGTAACATGTAGTCTCCACCACCTATACCCAGAATTCATGTCCTAACGTGACACCACTAAGCATGCTTCTTGCCCTTTCCATCAACGTCTTGTTCATTCTTTCTGCAACTCCATTTTTCTCAGGTGTGTATGGAGTAGTCTTCTGCTTCCCTTATACACAATCTTCATAGAAATCAAAATCCAGAGAGCTATTAGTCATACCTTCTACCATACCTTTACCATGAAGTATTTGAAGGCCCTTCTCTCCAATGTGTCCAAGCCTTTGATTCCATAACATGGTCTTTTCTCCAAAGACCACTAGATTTTCTACTCTACTTTCAGGAACCATAGAACTGTTGCACCCATCAACAACAGTGCTACCTTGCAGCTTGTACAAAGTTCCAATTCTGATTCCCCGCATCAATACCAGTGCTCTCTGAACCATCTTGCAGGTATCTTTCTCGAACACTATTTTTACACCTGCATCATCCAGCTTGCTTACAAAAATCAAATTGCTGGCTAATGCAGGAATATGCAGAACACCCATAAGTGTTCTAATCCTTCCACCTTGCAACTTCAACTTGATTTTTCCATGACCAACGATTATAGCCTTCCTATCATCCCCCAAGAAGACATCACCACCATCATATTTCTCATACTCGAAGAACCACTCTCTATGGGGAGTGAAGTGAAAGGATGCACCTGAATCAATCAATGATTCCTCATGATCTACATGTGCACTTGAAGAAGCCAAGTACACATCCCCACCTTCATCTGAGGTTGTTTTTGCTTCTCCAAAAGGAGCATCATCAGATCCCTTTCCTTTGTCAAGAGCTTTAGATTTACAGTCCCTTTTGTAGTGCCCTTCCTTTCCACATTTCTAGCACACCTTTATAGGTTTTCCTGGAGATTTAGATCTCCCGCTAGATTTAGATCTCCCACTTGATGACTTATTTTTGTTTATGTTCTGGGACTGTCCTCGTACAGACAAAGCATCACCATTCGGGCTCTCCATATTTTTCTGTCTCATCTCCTCAGTCAGCAAGGATGAGACTATTTCATCAAGCCGCAAGGCAGTTGCATTGCTACCTATTGCAATAACAAGACTATCCCACAAATGTGGTAGAGAACACAACAAACTGATGCACTAACTGATTTACCATAGTATTAAATGCGTTTAGATGATCTGTCACTGATTCTCCATCTTTCATCCTCAGGTTATACAGATTTTTCCCTAGGAACAGTTTATTCACTAGAGACTTAGATTGGTACAAATTACCTAACTTGTCCCGCAAAGCCTTCGCTGTAGCTTCCCCTGATACATTTAGCAATACTGAATCTAAGACGCACAATTGTATTTTTCTCTTTGCCTTCTGATCCAACTTCTTCCATTCTTCATTGGACACTCCCGCTAGTTTAGTACGCGGATATACCGCGATCCACTAATCTTTATCCACCAACAAATACTCCATCTTGAGTTTCCAAAACTCAAAACTCTAACCATTAAATTTCTTGATCTCTATCTTTCCACTCCTCGCCATCTTCTTTCACCACCAGAATTCATCCCACAAATCTCCCACTGAACAAGGTCTACCACAGGCCCAAGCGAAACCCCTCAACAACAATGGTGTCCCCTTAAAGCCAAAAAAACTCTGATACCAAATGTAGGTTTTAACCCTGTACAGAAATGACCTGCATACAAATTCTAAAACACAAAAAATAAACAATAGAGAGAGCATAACACATAAAACAAATATACACAGATATTTTCCCCTGGATCCCAAAACCGGGACTACCAAATTGAGGATGGTGAATTCTCTGAATGACTTCTTTTGAACATATCGGCGATATTGAGATGGATTGGTAGCATTAGCCCAAAATATGGATGGTATGGAGGACCAATGGTGATATGATCGATGAACAGAATAACCCAACCCGACTCAATCATGGTGATGGAGTGAAAGTGTCATGTTCAAGAGCGACCTGCTACGAATAAAATTCTTTAAGTTTTCTTCCCTTTTTCCCCAGTCATTGCTAACTAGTACTTCTTTATTTTTGTCAAGCTTGAGGAGGATGACATATGATTGTTCTATAATTTTCCCTTCGGGCAAACTTGTCGCTACGTTTTAGTGAGCCTAGAGACAATGAAACTCGTTCTTGTTTGGGTGGACAAGTTTGTCGCTATTGTTTTAACGAGTTTAATGACAAGGATAACTCGGTCCTTTTCATGTTTAGAGAGTTTGAAAAGGGACGAAAAGGAAACTCTAGTAGTTCTTTTTTGTAGCATAATCCCTTAAGTCCAAAAAAGGATAAAATAATACGAAAGGGATGATTTTTCGATAACTTTAGCGAGTCGAAAAGACAAGTGCTCGAACTTTTTCGTGAGATAATCCCTCAGGTCCGAAAAATATTAAAATATACAGGAGGGATGGCACTTCCAATCACTTTAGCAAGCTGGAGAGGCCAATAGCTCGAGAATCTTTTCATATTTAACGAGTCTGAAAAAGTTTAAAGTAGACTCATTTTTTTGAGGAATGAGTGGTGTTTGGGGTAGCTACTGGTTCCGGGTAAGCTTGGAACTTCTCAAAACATGGTGATGTGAAGAGGGTGGCTAACAGGACCACTCATCGCAGCTATTCCTCAAAAAGGTAAACAATTAAGTGGAAGCGTATGATCGGCCAAAAGAATGGAGGTGATGGCAGGAACACAACCAAGGCTCAAAAGGCTGATAGCAGGGCAATCACAAAGGTTATTTACCGAGGGTGGATTCATTTTTTAACGAGCTTGAATCGGGAGAAACTATGCTCAGTGGTAGGTTTATTTTTTAACGAGCTTGAACCATGCGATAACATTGCTCATGGTCCGGTTCATTTTTTAATGAGCTTGAACCGTGGGATAACATATGCTCAGGGTGGTAGGTTTATTTTTTAACGAGCTTGAACCATATGACAACATTTCTCATGGCCCGGTTCATTTTTTAATGAGCTTGAACCGTGGGATAACATATGCTCAACTTCTTTTTATGTGAGTTAGAAATGACAAAACTAAAAAGCTAAAAAGCTAAAAAAGACTAAAAGCTAAGGAACTACTGAGGTTAGGTAGGATAGTTTCATCAGTAGCTGGACAAAACACTTCCTTTGCTTCGTCTGCGGTGCAGACAAAGGTGAATGGTGTGTCAGACCAATCACCTAACCTAAGAAGTTGACAAACTAAAAAACTAAAAAGCTAAAAGCTAAAAAAGCTAAAAAGCTAAAAAATGAAATATGTCATTTTTTTCTTGCATAAAAAGGTTTGCATGCCCCCAGACATCGAGAAAAGGAGAGTCTCCAGGTAACCATATGGAAATCACTGCGGTTAAGCAAGCTTGTTTTTGTCAGCGGAGTTGACAAAAACTTCCTTAGCTTAGTCTATCAAATAGACAAAGTTGAATGGTATGAGATAACACTTCCAATCACATAACCTACAGGGAAACCTATCTTTTCAGTTGGGTTCGTCCGCCTAAGTAGACTAGGGTGCATGCCCCCTAATCTTCGTTACATTCACCCGACTAGTCGCGGTAATTAAGTGGATGGAATGAAGGTTGAAGAGACATTCTTGATGCAAAAGGACCATTTAGGGATGATGTTTGACTTGAAGCAGTGCTCGAACCGGGAAATGAAAGCTGGTCAACAATGACAATTTTGCCTTCATGCATGAAACACAGCACTCGAAAGAGTATTGAGACAATAGCTTCCATGTTGTAAACATAGTCACGCCCTAGGAGTAGATTGTAATCTAATAGTCCTTGGACTACCATCACGTTCAGGTGAACAATTTTCCTTCTCAAAGTAATCAGTAACTTAGGAAGGATCCCTAATGGTCGACTAGTTCCTTTGTTAAAGCTTGAAAAATTCTGAGTAACAGGCATAAGCGATGGCAAACCAAGTGATTTCCAAGCGGTTGAGGAAAGGATACTCACTTAAGCCCCTTCATCTATGATAGTGCCAAACACAATCATTTTTTGAACTTGTACTATGATCCGGAATGGTACATTAGAAGGAAGGTAGGATCTTGCTAGTCGATTCCAATCGAAGGAAGTGATTAGGCTGCTTGGAGGGGATAATGAATAAACGGTTGAACTGACCCCTTGAGTAGTGGGAACTGGGGGATTCTCTTCTTGTTGTGAAGGAACGGGCAGATTGCCCCCAAGTTCATTGGACTCTGAAGTAATAAAAAGAATTTGAACGGTATCATTCTCATTCTCTTTGGGAATGGTATCATCTGAAGGTGGACCTTTTGAAGGTAAAACTAGGCCGACTGCCATCTCGACCTGCTGACTTTGGTCTAGTATGGACTCAGAAGATTCACTCTCAATGATAGGTGTTTTGACTGATGATTGAGTTATGTTAGTCGGATTTTCAACTAGTAAAGGACTTGGTGAGAGTTTCTTGTATCCAGGTGGAAGTCACTGCGGTGAAGTAGGACAGTTATGCAAGATTCTCTTGGCCTCATCCAAAAAGGGACAACGGGGAAGGGGATGGTCCCCTTCACATAGCCTACATGGAGTTTTGACCTTTCCTTTCTATCTGTGAACTTCACTATTACTAGTTGATGGTCTGTTGTCAACATTATCACTAGAAGTTGATGACACCCAATGGTGCGAACGGGGGGACCATTCTCTCAAGATCCAAGGAATGCACAGACATTCTCGATGAAAATGGTCTCCTTTACAAATTATGCATGGATGTCTAGGTTTGGAAAGTTCAGTGTGCGAATTTTCACCAGATGCTGCATGGTTGCCCCCTTGCTTAACTGACTTCTTCTTCTTCTCTTTCCCTTTCTTCTTCTTCTTAGTCACCCAGTTACTAGCATCGCTATTTTCACCAAGCGAAGAGGAAGAAGGGGAAGGAGAAAAAAACGAAGAATAAGGTGAAGGGTCAACTTCAGTATTAAATGGTTGCTGATTCGATTGTTAAGGAATCTCGGTATTTTGAACGACAGAGGTTGAGAAAAGCCAGACTGGCAGACCAATTTTGATTCCTGGAAGGGACAATGTGGCCATATACGGAGCACCAATATTTCCCCAAGAAGAAAATGGACTAGGATTCCCATCAAGAGGGATTCCATGATTGGTGGACTCCATTATCTCAACCTACAATCAATGAAGGAACTAGGATGTTATTCTGAATTAAATAAATTTTAAACACACTTTGACACAACTTTGCTTTTTCAATTTTTAAGAGTCGAGAAAAATCTAAAGATGACTCTAGTCCCCTTCGATTTTTAATGAGCCTAAAGTGACAAGTGCTCAGATGGACCTTTTGTTTTAAGGAGTCGAAGAGGAACGAAAGTGACTACTTTGGAAATCTAGACAGAGGGATTACCAAACCAATCGAAAAACTGCAATATACACCTTGGTGATAAATTAAAGAGAAATTACCAAGGACTTATGTACGACAGTCAATCTTCCTGAATGATGTCTTCAGTGCATTGCGATCGATAGGGCGGTAGACACGGCTTCCTATGGATAAAGTATATAAGCCTATTGTGGTCTCCCAATATATACTCGACGGTACGGGGAGCACAAGTCCATGCTATCACTTGTCATATCAAAGAGGAGGAATCACCCAACCTTCGATGAAAATGATAGTTACTAGATTTTACGACGCCGGAACATGTCTCTAGCCTAGACCTCTAAATGTGTTGCGTTAGGTTCCAAAGCGTTGTTAAGTTCATTGAAATTTATTTTAGAGTTGATCTTGCTTAGAAGTTTGCCTTTCAATGGTTCACCGTGTGATGTAGATGTAAAATTCCTAAATGCAATCTACAATGATAAACAATCGTTGTTTATTTTTAGCAATGAAAATCCTAGCTACTAAGGAAAGAAGATTACAGTTCTTTCAAACAAAGAGCAAAGAGCACACACTAAATGCACTTTTCCTAAATCATATTTCGCACATAGTCTAAATGCAAATGCAAATGCATGTATTTTTTTTTCGTTCCCTTAATGTGAGGAATGCCAAAAAAGAGAACTAAGTATAGATCTGAAACATTTCACTCAAAGCGACATTTCGACAATTTCTTTTCAAAATGGAAAGGAAGACTAAACGACACTTTTCAATTTCGAATAGAAAATGCTTTCGACACTTCAAATAACAACAAATCAAATCAAATACAAATCAAAAAGTTCAATCGACTACCTAGAGAAGGAAGACTCAATGACACTTCTCTTTTTGACACAAAAACGACAGTTACGACACTTTTTGCACCAAAACGACAGATCGATTTAAGTAACTTTTCGACAAAGGATTGTAAATGATGGAAAAATATATAAAGACATTTACTAATCCTTATCAATGGAGGCTAAAAAATGTAATGCAAGCAGGCTTCAACAATGAGATACTATCCATAAGCAGCAAAAAACAACTAAACAGAGTTGAAAAAAAAGACAAAAACCCCAAATTTCAAGGAGAGAAATAGGATTACTCAATCATCGCACCTGTGCTTCACAGAAATAGGGATGCATCGCACCTGCTACACTTAGGAAGTGTGATGCATACTGGTTCACAGTGACAGACAGTGCGATGGGTCAGGGAGCGCAACTAAGATGGGTATTGGCTCAAATTTGCAGCTGATTTCAGTGAGTTAAGCTGAGCTATGATGGATAGTAAAGAGAAAAGTATAGGGGTATGATCTTGATAGGTGACTGAGCTACCAAAAGGGCATCTATAATGCTTGTAAGTTAGATGTTCAATTCATAAACTAAACCGGAGATTGACTGAAGAAACATTCATCTACTTTACAATTGCAGAGCAAGAGCAATTCAAAGGTTATCTGGCTAACTTCAAGCTTCGTCTATAGTTTATAAAGCAAACAACAACAACAAACAAACAAACTATTTTCTCCCCAGCGGAGTTGCCATTTTGTTTTCAGGAAAACTAGTGTCTTTTCGATCTGCTAGCCCTCTAGGATTGGCAGCTATCCTAGAAACAAACAATCAAAGAAATTTGGGATTTCCTCTATGTATGATAGATAAGAGAGAGGCAAAGGAACCAACCTGGATCTTCTGCTTGACTCCTTTCTTGAACTCTCTCCCCCTTGACAGAGCTTGAAACTCCTTTCCTACTTATCCCACTTAGAGAATACCTGTAGAGTCAAAGTAACAAAACACCATAAGAGCATCTTGATCTATTATATCATAAGCATTGCAGAATAAGAAATACAATGAACATACAATGGCATTCCAAATAACAA
Organism: Pinus tabuliformis; assembly: GCA_031772625.1. Taxonomy (NCBI): domain Eukaryota; kingdom Viridiplantae; phylum Streptophyta; class Pinopsida; order Pinales; family Pinaceae; genus Pinus; species Pinus tabuliformis. The sequence goes on from CM062808.1 coordinate 473,724,705, forward strand.
CATTCATAAATACATGATTGTATGGAGGAAAACTCAAAGAACTTTATTAATAATAGAAGAGAGGATTACAACCCAGCTGTTTGATCCAGCATCATCCTCCCAGTATCAAAGCCCTCTTCACCTCATGAAGAGAAAAATCACCCAACAATACAATGTTCCTTCTCAAAGGCAAACTATCAGCACTTCCTTACAAATTACAAAATTCCAGCCTCCAGATATCTTAGATGAGGGATCCGTTTATAGATGTCTGTAAGCGCGTGAGTCACCTCTGGGTTTTTGATTAGTGTTACTGCACTTGTTGTTCTTGGTTCCACTTGGATATTCCTTGTATCTCTTACTCATCCTTGGGTGAATTCAGAGAGGGAAGTGTCATAGGAAAAGTTTCTAGAAGATTCCATGAACATCCACTTAGCAAACTGTCTCGGACATTTGTCCATCCTTGCTCATCACACCCCATAGAAGGCCTCTTCAGTATGCATCGCACCTGGCTAGTGTAGGAGTTTGTATGCATTGCACCCTAATAGTGGAGCAGTCAGTATGGTCCAGTTTTGGCCAGTTCTGAGTGGTTTTTCAAGTGGAACTTCTGGGGAATGATGTAATCAGTTGACCATGATCCTTTAGGGTATGAAACAACACTTTTATGGGTTAAAGAGCCCTTGGTTTATCAACATATAAGATTGGGTTTTCAATGCCCAAATATGTCTATAACAATGCCAAAGCATCCAATACCATGGACCGAAAACCATCGCGCCCAAAACCATGTGTGAAAACCATGCACAAAACCATAGGTAGGTTCGGCCACCTAATATTGGGTCCCAAAAAATTTTCCCCAGGGTGCTGCCCCAGACCCTGTAGAGGGGGGCTAACCGCCCCCCTAAAACCCCTCGTATAGGGGGGGCTGTTGGCCCCCTTGTGACCCCCCCACTGTGCAATCGACGCAACGAAACGGAGGGCTCCACCCCCCTCTAACCCCTTGGTTAACTAGGGTAGCTAGTAGTGGAAAGAATATAACACAACCCAACAATCACTTCCATGGCCTGACCTCAAAGGATCCATATAATTTCTTGTTTGAGTTCAGCGTCATATGCAGAACTTATGATTACACCACTAATGATCAGAAATTGAAATTATTCCCATCCACTCTCAAGGATGTAACTTTGTGCTGGTTCATGAGATTACCTGGGGATAGCATCACCACCTGGGCTCAGATGCAGCAAGCCTTCAACAACAAGTATCAGGACTACTGCAGGTCTAAAGACACTAAAGAGGAAAATTTTAGAATGACCTTGGGGCATGATGAATCCTTATAGGATTATGAGGAAAGATTCCAGCTTAGCTACAAAAGGGCCAGGTGCACACTTGATCCTGAGTCACTGAAGCTAGTCCTACTCAGGGGGGTTAGGGAAGATCTTCTGGATACCCTAAACCTACTAGCAGGAGGGGAAATCTACCAGCTACCCTATGAATATATCAAGACTGTCTTTAAGAACCATTCTAGGGAAGCTAGGAAAAAGGGTAGGGGTAGTCAACCAATGGCCAACTCATCCTCTTCCAACTCATCCATAAAAGGTGAAATTGGAAATATGTTGGAAGATTTCAAGAGTGAAATGACACAAACCCTTTCCCTACAGATGGACACTATGCACATCAAGAGAAATTAAGAGGAAGCAGAGAGATCATTATCCATCTTCTGCCCTAGATGCACAAGGAGGCACCCTAGGAATGAATGCCCATTAAACCTTATAGAAATCTGCTTGGTCTGTGAAGAAAAACACTCCATAAATAAGTGCCCTTCTCTACCTGGACTAAAATATGTGTATCAGGGAACTGAAGGGGTGATTGAAAAAGTCTACTACATAAATCAAAGGAGACCTCATGGGCCTCAACTGTACCAGCAGGGCATGCAAGGGTCATCCTATTCATATTACAATCCTAACCAAAACACATTCATTCCCACTTGGGGGCACCCTGATCATCCCTCCTGGTCTACACCTTCTCCTTGGTCTTTTGCACCTCAGTACCATTCCCAACTGACCAACCAACCATTTCAGCCATATACTCCTCCACAGCCTCAGTGAAATGCACCACCCTAGGACTAGAGGCCCCCATACAACAATGCTCCAGCTTTATTGCCTTCATCTCTTACTCAACCACATCTTTTACACCATGCTTCGTCTAAACAACCTCAGATGCTTGCCCAACCAAATCTAAACCTGAACAATAGACAGGCACAACATGTATACAATGGAGAGACATCATACCTTTCTTATGCTATGGAAAATCAAGAAATCAACCTAAGGTCTGGGAGAGTACTCCAGGACAACCAACTTCCATCTCCACCTAGGGAGAGTGAGGAGGAAAGAGAGGAAAGTATGCTTAGAGTGAATCCACCACCCTTTCTTGAAATATTAACTCATCTAGTCTAGCCTAACCCAGAAGAGAATGAAATTCTGGGTGAATTGAAAAATCTATGTGTCAAAATTCCACTTCTCCAAGCCATTAAGGATGTACCTCTTTACAAAAAATTGATTAAAGAGAAGTGTTTCAAACATCCAGGGAGGAAAAAAAGGGACACCCCTACAATCAATGTCATTGGACAGCTGTCCGACTTAATGTTGGGGCAGGTAATTTGCCCAAAGTATTTAGACCTTGGAAGCCTTGTAGTAGATGTGCACATCAATGGCACCATTGTCCTACAGACCTTGATTGATCTTGGGTCTACCACTATTGTAATAACTAAGGACACCATGCTTAAGCTAAATCCCCAGGGTTCATTAAGAAATACCACAACAGTCTTGCATCTTGTAGACCATTCCACAGTAGTCCTTGAGGGGATTATTGAGGATGTGATGGTCTCCATTGACTCCTGGGAGTATCCTATAGACTTCCTAGTTCTCCAGCCTAAGGCCAAGCTTAATGGTTATCCTCTCATACATGGGAGACCTTGGTTAGCCACTACCGATGCCTACATCAGCTGCAGGGCTGGAAACATGATGATAAAAAATGGGCATCTGTCCAAGCAGTTGGTCTTGTACCCTCTTGCTCAGCCATCTTTAGAATATTATTTACCTTTACGGCTAGAAGAGGAGGAAGAAGATGAAGTCTACTAAGCCCAACTCTATACTCTAGAAACTGCCATGGGAGGAGGACATCCAGATGAAGATGATTTGATTGAACACATACTCCAAAATCCAACTCCCAACACCTTTTCCTTAGAATAACTATTAAAGGAAACCAAGAGAAACCATCATATTGATCTATGCTTAGCTAATTCAAATCCTACTCATATCAAGACAATAGAATTGGGCCCTGAAAGAACTTTGAAGTTCAACCCCTCTCATTCTGTACACCAAGAAGAAGAGTTGTGCAACATGCTAAGGGAACATTTGGATGCCTTTGCTTGGAGTTACAAAGAAATGAAGGGAGTGAACCCCTCGATGTGTACTCACCACAATTATATCAAAGAAGGTTGTAAACCAATCTGACAACCCCAAAGGAGAATGAATCTAGCTCTCAAGGATATAGTCAAAGAAGAACTGCAAAAGCTCTTGGATGAAAGATTCATTTACCCTATCTCGGATAGTGAATGGGTTTCTCCTTTGGTGTTAGTTCCAAATAAAAATTGGAAGTGGAGGATTTGTGTTGATTACAAGGAGTTAAACAAAGCAATAAAGAAGGGCCATTCCCCTCTACCTTTCATTGACCACGTGTTAGATGGCATGGCAAGGAAATTTTTTCTACTTCTTAGATGGGTTCAATGGTTACAATCAAATATAGATTAACCCAAAGGACTAGGACAAAACCACCTTCACCTACCCTTGGGGTAATTTCGCGTATAGGGTCCTTCCTTTGGTCTATGCAATGCCCCTGCCACTTTCCAGAGGGAAGTCCTGAGTATCTTTGCCAAGCTAGTCCATTATGCAATGGAAATTTATATGGATGATTTTACACCCTATGGGTGTGATTTCTAGGAGGCTCTCTCCAAGTTGGGTAAGGTGCTGAAAAAATGCATTGAAATGAACTTGTCCCTTAGTCTAGAAAAATGTAAGTTCTTGATGACTGTAGGCACTGTTCTAGGTCATTCAATATCCCATAAAGGACTGCAGGTGGACCCAAATAAGATAGCCATCATCCAAAGGGTCCCACCTTTGTAAAAACAGAGGGATGTCAGAAGTTTTCTAGGTTTAGCTGGATACTATAGGAGATTTATAAAATACTTCAACAAATTAACTTCTCATGTATTTGGGTTATTGGCCAAAGACTCCGAATTTTTATTGTTAGAAAGCTGTCAAGAGGCCTTGGACACCCTAAAGGACAAGTTGACTACTGCACCTATTCTCCGAGGCCCAAATTGGGCTCTTCCTTTCCATATACATGTTGATTACTCTCACAAAGCCATAGGAGCAGCCCTAGGCCAGATAGATGACAAGCTACCTTATTCCATTTACTTCATTAGTAAGAATCTGTCAAAAGACGAACTGAACTACACAGTGACTAAAAAGGAATTCCTAGCTGTTGTGCATTCATTGAAAAAATTTAGGAATTACATTACAGGTTACCAAACATTTTTACATACTGACCATGCTGCAATTAAATACTTGAGGAATAAACCTAATGTGCATGCCCAGATTATTATATGGTTACTTTTATTGCAACAATTCAATTTAACTATTATTGCTAAGCCTGGTAAGGAGAATGTTGTTGCAGATTTATTATCCAGATTGACTTTGCCTGTAAGGGAGGAAGGAATGGTTGATGATCAATTACCGCTCAACACTTATTCGCCATTTCAATTCAGTCTCCATGGTTTACTAACATAGAAAATTACTTGGTGTCTGCATAGTTTCCACCAAATATTTCCTCCAAGGAAAAGATAAATATTGTAAGGAAGGGCACTCCATTCAATTGCATTGGGGGCAACCTCTTCAAACTAGGCCCGGATCAAATTCTGAGAAGATGTGTCAGGGAGGAGGAAGTATTTGACATCCTTCTAACCTGTCATGATGGGCCTTGTGGAGGTCACTTTGCAGCCAAAAGAACAAAATTCAAGGTACTAAAAGTTGGTTATTACTGGCCCAATCTTCACCAAGATGTGAGGAGGTATACTAGTCAATGTGATCAGTGCTAAAGAATGAGGAAACCAACCCCAAGGGATGAAATGTCTCTGCAACCTCAAGTGATTTTCGATCCATTTGACAAGTGGGGTATGTATTTCATTGGACCAATTGACCCTCCATCCAAGCAAAAGTAGTACATAATTGTGTGCATTGATTTTTTAACCAAGTGGGCTAAAAAAAAGGCCATTAAAGAAACAACAGAAGAGAAAGTGGTTGAATTGTTAAGGGATAATGTATTTTATAAGTTTGGGTACCCTAGAGAACTTGTCACTAATCAACGCAGTCTATTTACATCTCACATGTTGAAAATTTGTTAATCCAAAACAAGATCAAGCATAGAACATCCACTCCTTACCACCCACAAGCTAATGGGCAAGTGGAGGTAACCAACAGAGCGCTAGAAGGCATTCTGACCAAAGTGATTACTAATAGCAGAAAGGATTGGGTAGATAGATTAGTTGAGGCCACTTGGGCCTACAATACAACCTAGCAGACCACCACTGGATTCACTCCTTATGAGCTGGTCTATGGGAAGAAAGCTATATTGTCCATTGAATTTGAATACAACATCTTAAAGATGGTAGCACAACTAGATCTAGATCTCACCAGGGCACAACAAGAAATATTGCTCCAACTGAATGGGTTAGATGAATTTAGGATGCAGGTCCTCCTGCACACAGAGGTGACTCAAGTTCAAAGGAAGATTTGGCATGACAAGAACATAAAGGACAAATGGTTTCAAGAAGGTGATTGGGCTTTTTTGTATGATTCCAGGTACAAGGATTTTAAAGGCAAGTTAAGGACTAGATGGTTAGGGCATTATGTCAAATAAAAATGTCATGATAATGGTTTAGTATAGATAAGAACCATTAATGTAGAGGCTATTCCTTTACTTGTCAATGAGTAGAGATTGAAGGTCTACAAGAAACCCTTGTCAAGGCAAGAATTCATAAATCACATCAACAAGATAGTGATGGAGGTAGAGCAAGTATCAGCTTCCACTCCATCAAGTCCCTGAAAAGAAAAAGAGAAAAAAAAAAGAGAAAGAAAAAGAGAAAAAAGAAGAAAAAATAAAGAGAATCAGGTGAAAACCTCCATGATGCAGCTGAGTCCCATTATTGGGTTTAAAACCTCTTGAGGCGGCCCAATGGTGTTGAAAAAAAAATCTCTGGGTGAAAACCTCTTTTGAGGCACCTAGGGCAGGCAGCTAGGATGAAAACCTCCTTGGAGGTAGACTAGTTGTTTTTCAAAAAAAAAAGGAGAGAAAAGGAAAAAATTTTGAAAATGTTGTTTGCAGGTCAGCAGGAGGAGGGTCAATGCAACTTGAGAGGAACAAAAGGACCTACACAATCCATATTTTAATTCCTCCATCTCATATTCTTCATTATTCCATCAATCCTTCCATTTATGAACTCCTCCAGCTCAGTTTACACAGGCTCTATGTTTTCTACAGGATTCCCAGAAAACCTACAGGAGTTTCCCGTAGGAATTACACTGGCTTTGAAATCCCAAGAAAAGTGATCCTAGAGCTAGGGAATGACAAGCATGTATCAAAAAAAAAATATTCACTCCACCACATCATCACCATGCATTTCAGCTCCATGTTACCCCTGCATCCATACAATAAGTCAATTAAGTCAGTTTTCAAAGAAAAAAAATCAAAATAGAAGAGGGTGAGAACATAGGACAGAGGGACAATACCTGAAGGTTATACCTCTCACCTACCATTCACTAGAACCCTTCTCTAGTCATGTCAAAAAGCCTCATGCTCCAGAAGTGAAAAAGTATGAAAATTTAGGGGAGAGGCAGCTACAAGACATCTTGTAGGTTTCCTGTAGGAAATCCTGTAGCAGCCTATCCCACAAAGGAAACTTCACAAGGTTGTAGCCATCTTCAGCACAAATATTCCAAGGTTAAGGAAGCTCCTCCAGAGATCAGCAGCAACAGCAAGATCACCAACATCACTCTCCAACACCTGCACATCGAAGGAAACAAGCATCAAAAGAGGCCAATACACAAAAAATATGCAACAAATACACAACACAGGGACATCATTCTCCAGCAAGCATCATCATCAAATAATCTTACCCACATGTATGTCATCTTAATCATGCTCTCTCATTAGCATGATATGATAAAAAATGTAGGATTATGTAAGAGTTGGTTCTATAAGAAAAGGTGGCCAGTTAACTTGGCCACCTTCGGCCAGTTGACGAGGAGAAAAAAATTAGACCACTCCACATGTGGCAGCAGTCAAATTAGAAGAAAAAGGAGATATGGCCAAAAAAAGGTTAAGTTATGGAGGAACGAAGTGGGAGATGATTACGAGGTAAGGTGGAATGATGGACTGATAGTGGGACCAACGGTCCAAAAGGAGGTTCTCGTACTTAGACAACCAGCACACCATCCTAGACGATCATCCATATAAGGAAAGAAAACATTGATTCCCACACTAAAAGAGCATTAGAAATATCATGAATTCATCGAAAAGAGGTTGCCTCGGCCTTCTTGAAGCAGCACCTACAGGAGATAGTTATCATTTTTTAGCGTAGGAGACCTACAGGATCCTACAGGAAAACCTACAGGATCCTACAAGAAAACCTATAGGATACAAAGTAGTCAATCTACAGGATTATCAGTGGGTACTAAGGGAGGAGAAATCAAAGGTTGTCCTCAACAAGACATAACCAGTGAGGTAGGAGCTATACCTTCCATGTTTTCCAGTTAAAAATAAGAAAAATCCTCCATTTGATTAAGGAAGTTGCAGTCTAGGAGAATTAAATTGCAGAGTTAACATTTAAATCTCTCTCACCCACCAGAATTCTTGAATTATATCCATACAAGCCTCCACAATTACCAGGGAAAGATGATAGGGGGTTTTAACAAGAGAGAACCCACAAACATAGTGATAATTCACCAACATCCTCTTGTAGTAGAAGTTTTCACAAGGCACCAATGGATGAGGTTCTTTGAGAGGATGAGAGGATATGATGATGAGGTGGCTAGGGACTTTTCTCTCTCACTCATACCCCTCACTAGGACCCAAGCCACTGTTGCGGTGAAAGGCCTATTAGTAGTAATCACCCCTGAAGTTATAAGCATAATCACCACACTCCCTTTAGGGTTACCTTGGAGAAAAGAAGATAAGGGTAACAACACCCTTGCAAAGAAGAAATTCTTTTTGGAAGGGGAGGAGGCAATGGAAGAAAAAAATGGGGTCAGAAGAGAAAGCATTCCATGCCCTTGGAATGAAGTTAGTTACCACCTCATTAAATATATATCATGTGAAGGGAGATACAGTGTGGTGTATGGATACCACTTCAGACTCCTCCAAGAACTGAGATTTGGAGCAGACACACCTCCTCAAAACAGATTAAGTATACCCTACTTTCCTCTTCAATCAATGATAGATATGAGCATCAAAGTGCAAGAGGGAAAACATCAACAACTAGCCCATCATGGGTTGATCAAACTTCTCCTAGAAGATGCTCTACAAAACCTAAGAATCCCTATTACATGGACAACTTTCAGAGACATGCAGGAAGAGGGAGAAATTCAAGCTCTTGAATATGACAAAATCCCCACTGTTAGTGAGGGGGATGAAGAAATAGAAGGAGGAAATGAAGAGGAAATAGAGGAGGAAAAAGAGGAAGAAAAGGAGGAGGAAAATGAAGAAGAGACAGAAGAAGAAACAAAAGAAGAGACAGATGAGCAGAGTGAGGAACTAGAGGAAGAAGAGAAGGAGAAAGACAAGGATGAGAAGGAGAATGGAAAATAGGAAACATAACAGAAGGAAGAAGAGAGGTCTACAACTCAAGGCAGAGAAGGGGAAGAATCACCAAAGGTATCTCTAGAACCCACAGAGAAAGAGGCAATCGCTGCTCTTACTGCCTTAAGTACACATATCAATTCAAAAGGGAAGAGACAAAGACAAACACCACTATACTTTAGGACAAGAAAGAGAACAAGGATTAGGCAAGGAAGACCTCAAACACCCACCAAAACTCCTATTTTCATTGAATACTCACCAAAGCAGCAAGAAAAGATAGCTCCTCTAGAGGAAAATCAAAGAGAAGTATTATCAGGACAAGCCTCTCCTAAATCTCCCATAACTTGTGTTAGGATGCCTGTCACAAGGTCTGCCTCATCAGAGGGAAAAGGTCTCCTACAGGAGACACAAAAAGACCTACAAGAAGTAGAGGCCATCCTACAGGAAACTCTGTTAAACCTACAGGAAACTCAGAAAATAGACCAAGAAGGTATCAGTCAGCAAGAAACAAAGAAGGAAGACCTAGAACTAAGAGAACCTAGTCCACAACACAACCTCAATTCTTACTACAGGTTCATTGAAGGGGGTAGGGTCATCCCACAGAAGTTTGTCATCCCCTTATTCTTTGAACTTGAAAAATAAAGGGAAAGAACACACAGGTGGATGCAAATTGCCAAATCAAAGGGAGTGGAGGATATAGGCCACATGGAGGAAAAATTGAAAGAGATGGGAAGAGAACTGAGTAGCATAAGGGATAGAGAGGCAATGATGAAAGCTCAGTTAGAAGCAGAGAATGCATGGCTAAGGGGAAAACTACAAGAAAGGGAAAGAAAGTTGGAAAATATGGCCAATTTATCCTTAGAGGCAATCCAGTGTAGGATGCCAGCAAAGTCTTAGGCCTTGTATCTCAAGGAACAATGGCTACAATTCCAAATTAATACTTTAGCACATAAAGGCACTATGCCCTTCCAAGACTGTAGACAATTAATTGATCTCTGTGATCAAAGCACCTTGGAAGATAGAGCAAAAATGTTTGAGTTTTACCTACACAACTTGGTCTTGACATATTTGAATGTGTGGGACCCAAATTCAAAATTAGGGGACTTTCAATTGATGGCCCTAGCATCATGGATGAATCATGAGGAGGCAAGAGCTACAGAAATGAAAAAGGTAATGGCAAGAGAAGAGACAGAACCCCTTATGATCAGAGCTGAGAAATCTAATCCAATGGATGTCATCAGCATCCATAACCTGATTGCAAATGATCTTAAGCTTGCACCTAGGTACCTTGCTGCACAAGAGCAAGCAGTCACACACTTTGAAGGTATGTTCAGGTTTCTAGGACATGACAGCATGCAAGCTTGCCAAAGGAGATGGAACACCTTGCCTTACAGCCTGAAAATCAGAGAATACCATTCTCCTCAGAGAATGAGGGAGGCACTAAATAGAACACCCATTTACAAGCAAGCTCTACAAAGACTCAAAGTCAATTGGATTTTCTTGAGACTCAGTCCACCACTGCTTTTAGGAATGGTGGAAGGAGGGAAAGAAGAAGAAGAAAGAAAGTAGTGGGAAGAGATAGAGAGGAAGGCAATATTTTATTCACAGGAAGAAGAAACTACAGTAGAAGCATGGGATGTCAGGGAGGCCACCAAAGAAATGAAGGACATGGATATAGATTAAGTTTCTCAGAGGATGAGAAACACTTTCAGTAGGGGGTGATGATGAGCCTCATTATTGGGTAACTATATGGACCTTAATACACCTCCAAGCTTATTAAAATAAACTCTTCTCATAATTCCTTACATGTTTTAATTATATTTTTCTTAATGAGATGAGTAAAAGTAAGATGTTATGTCTAGTGGTCTAATGTGCATTGATTGTAGGTTTTTGAGAGAAAATCATGGCAATTTTGGCTAATTAAGGGCAGGAACTCGAATGAGACAAGGAGGAGATATTATAGGAGATAGATCCTCCTCATTAAGTCCTCACTCACTTGAATATTCTTCAATCAAATCATACTATCTCAGAGTTGCAAGCAGTCGAGTCATGGAGATCATGGGCAGTCGAGCCAGTGACAGTTAAGAACCAGTTCATCTTGAGTTTGGGAGCCAAGCCTCCTTATATTTAAGTAAGTTGTTGGAGACTTCAGTTGTATAAATAAGGAGGCCTAGAGCCTCATTAGGATTCATATTGTTTATGTAAGAGCACTAAGCATTTTCAAGGTGGCAAAACATTGTTATGTAATTTTTTTGATATGATAATGAGAATGAGAATTACCTTGATCCAACACTGAGTTGACTCAGAGTGTTGAAGCTCTTGGGTTAGGGCCCAACCCTAGTAGCAAAGGCTCCTCTTCTTGTACTTGTATTCTTAAGTTATTTCATAGATTAAGTGTTGAATTGATTTTATCATTGTTTCATTACAAGTAGTGGTAAGTTGGATTAGTTTGCTTCCATTTGTGAATAGCTTTAGCAATAGTTTTAGAGAGGTAAAGGAATACCAAAAAGGTTGATAGCAGGTGGATTTGGCCTCACTCCTCCCTTCAAGGACCATGGTTTGAGGAAAATCTCCTATTCAGCCCCAGAAAGAATATTGATTTCATATGGAATTTAAGGTTTTATGCTACTTAGGCCAGCATCTTTTCAATTCTCAAGAATAGGTTTTAATTGTCATTTCTGATATCTCCAACTTTGTTTTAGATGTCATGGTGTTTCACAATATTCTGCAAGTATTTCCATGCATGAACTAGGCAACTAAATAATGAAATTTTGTTTTCTTAAGTTGATTGGAAATCTTTCTTGTTTGACATGCTTCATGGATAAATGGCAGTGATGTATGTATTGCAAGAGTTTCAATAGTGTAGGAAGATCTCATGTCAGTAGCCCCAGCCTAACCTTATCCATCCATGATCACCAAAAGCCACTAAGTCGCTCAACCAATTCATCGTTCCATAAGAACAACTTTCTAGGCTTGTTGAGCAAATCCAACCATCTTACAAACTCTGTTTTGAAATCTGAAGAAGTCCTAGCCACTCCCTTGCCTTATTTATTCCATCATTCACCTTCCCTAAGCCCTATAACACCTTCCAAATCACTCCTATTTCTCGCGGCCGAACCCAGTAGGAATACAGGGGGTCCTGTAGGAGCATTAAGACATCATGTAGGAAGCATTAGGACATCCTGTAGGATGACCTGTAGTGGCATGGTTTGAGGCTGATTTGTAGAAAAAGCATACAGGAAGATAGAAGAAGACCCCTACTTTCCTCCCAAGCCATATTACCCTTCACCACCATCCCTAACCCACCTTCTACATCACCAAGGATATTTAGCATTCATATTTTCACAAAAAAAAGGGCAAAAAGGAAAAAATAGTTATTGTGTTCGTTCATATGGACAACAGTAAAATGTTTGGTTATTTTAGATTGCATGCCTATGATAGTTAGGATTACAAACATGTTATCCTAGAATTCTTCTGAAGCAAGATCTCTTAGCAATTAGTTATATGAATGGTGTGTTCAAAGCATTTATTTCTGTTTTTCCTTACTACAGTAGACAATATTTCAATTCTCCCAATTAGTGCAAAAATCCCCTTTCTTCATTGGTAATCAAACTTCTTCTGAATCAATAGAAGGTTGGTTTGATAAACCATAGTGGTCTATCGCCAGCTCAGCAGTGACAAAGAGTGGACCCATTGTATCTGCTTGTGTATACAACACTGTCACCTCCAAGTTTGTACGAACCTCGGGTTGATAAAGTAAAGTTGGTAGCCCCAGGAGTTGTAGTGTTTTTGTTGCAATACTGGTGCTCATCAACATGCAGTGGGAGTATTGAGCATGTTTATGTCAAAACCTGGGAAGGAGCATTGGAAAACAATGAAGCAGGTTTTCAGGTATTTGCATGGCACTAGTGATTATGGTTTGTGCTACCAAGGAAGACCACAATTGGACAGAGTTTTGGACATTTGTGGCTTTGTTGATGAAGTCTGAGATGGAGATTTTGATCAGAGAAGATCTACAAGTGGGTATGTGTTTAACCTATTTGGAGGTGCAGTCAGTTGGATGAGTAAGAGACAGTTTGTAGTGGCCCTTTCAGCTACAGAGGCAGAATACATGACAACCACTCATGCAAGCAAGGAATCAGTTTGGTTGTAGAGATTGTGTTAAACTATGGGGTTAGTAAAATGAGATATAAGGATAGACTGTGACAGCCAAAGTGAAATTTTCTTGGCAAAGAACCCTTCCTTATCATTCAAAGACAAAGAACATTCATTTTCAATATCACTTTGTGATGGATATGGTTGAGGACAAAAACGTGTTGATGGTAAAGGTGGACACTTTGAAGAATACTATTGATGCATTGACAAAGTCTGTGAGCATTGAGTAGTTCTCTTGGTGTAGAGAAACAATGGGCATTGGATCAATGACTAAGCTCTCCTATTGAAAGGAAAAAACAAGTGGGAGAATGTTGGGTGTGTGTTATATTCTTTCCATGACTACCCCATGCATTGGGGGGGTGGTAGCCCCCTTGCACGGGGTTCGATGCAGTGCCCCGAGATTTTTTTTTTTTGGCCCTATATGAGGTGGGCCAACCTATCTATGGTTTTGTGCATGGATTTCGCACATGGTTTTGGGCATGATGGTTTTTTGTCCATGGCATTTTGTAGATCCAGTTAAGGGAACTACGATTATGTTCTAATCTAGGGTTAATGGATTGGGGTTTATAGATGTTTTATCATGTATGTATATGTATTGTAACATTGAAAGGAATACAATGAAAAATCAATCTGGTAGTCCCGGTTTTTGGATCCAGGGGAAAATCTCTGTGTATACATGTTTTATGTTTTATGCTCTCACCATTTAGTTTCTGTTTTTTTGAATTTGTATGTAGGTAATTTCTGTATGGGGATAAAACCTACAATTCCAAGATAAATGGAGGGGAAAACATTATAGTGGGCATCACTTGGGGTTAATTATTTGCTATGGAAATTGGCATTAGCAAAGGCAAAAAGCAAAGGGAAATAAATGGCAATTAATTCAAGAAATAAAGGAAAATAGGAGAAAAGGAAGATGAAGACACAAGAATATGCATGAAAGGGAAAATGAAGGAAAAGAAAAATAAAAGGAGAGGGATAACATTCTATGAATCTCTTAGCTACTCTTGAACACTATTGGTTACTCTTGGTCACATTCTAGCATGAGCATAAACACTTGTCACTTTTGGGAGGAGAAGGAGAAGAGAGCACTTGGACACAAGCAAGCAAGAAAGTAAAGGAAAAGAAAGGAAAAGAAAGGGAGCACAAGAAGAAGATTGGAAGAGTAGCTACAACAAGAGGATTTTGCGAGTAACAAGTTGCATGTGTGACTTCCATGATAGGATTTGAATGCATGGTGCATGCATTTAGTTATTTGGTTATTTTTTTTCATTGGCATGGTATTTTCCTAGATTGACAGTGGTTACAACCTTGCCTTGCCATTTCCTTGGTAGCCATGGTGTGTTGGGATTCATTCTTGGTTGAGCTTTCGATTGTCGAAAGATTTTGGATCCGGGTGAGGTGGTATCAAGAAAATCCCAAAGGTTGGGGTTGGAGATGGTTTTCTCCATGAAGCCCTTGATAGGTGGGTGGACACAGGAAAATTCCTCTAGGTATGGTGAAGAAACTCCTAGGCATCCAAGCTTGTTTTGGTTGGTGATCTCTGGACCAGTTTAGGTGAGATCATGGTGGCTTGAGGGTGGAGGTGGTTTAAGCTATGTATTCCCTATTGGTTATATTTTGGTTTATCCCATGAGAACCCACATTCATGCTTGGAATATGGCGCGGGGATGATTGGATGAAAGAAATATTTGGTTCATCCCAATCTATGGTTGGGTGGTACATGGAAGTCCCTAACTTGGTTGGAATTTTCATATGTTATTATTTGTTGATTCCTATTGAGATTAATGAGCACAAGCTCTGATTTTATGACTATTTTTTCATGGTTAAATGTTGGTTACATGCGTGGTATACCTCTTATTTTATGACATGCTCCTTTTATGGATCCCTTCCATGGTTTGATAAGTACTCGGTTACTTGATATGAATGCATGTGCTAATGTGTGTTTTTACAACTAATAAGAGAGGGTATCAAGCCTTCTTGATGATTATTTGATTAAAATAAGAATTTTTGGCCTACAAGTACCTTGTCGACAAAGTGTTTGTTTAAATGATTTTCATGTATCTGATGAATTTTACTAGGAATAAGGTCAAGAACAGTAAATGAAGATTCCTACATGTTAATGATAGAGTTCTAGAATTTTTTGGGAAGTTTTCCTCGAGCTAGCCCTAACAATCTAGAATCGAGTCCTTGGCCACAGTCTCTTAACTGAGAAATTTCAATTATAGCCGCATGGAAGACACCTTGTGTGTACAAATGAAGGCTTCTGGCTGCATGCACTAGCCTACATGAGTGCAACCGGGCTATAAAGTCACGTTAAAAGAAAGTTCCAACTTAGGGTTAGATCACAAATGGATGTTATCTGAAATCTGGGTGATCAAGTGTCCCTGATAGGATTTAGGAAGCTTCCAAATAGTAGACCCCGCTTCCATAACACGAACTTGGTTTTCGGGTCATGCATAGTAACATTCAGCTCATGTTTACCTCAAGAGCTATTAAAAGAGGGTAAATGTGAGGTTGGGTGTTACAGTTTATTAGTTCACTTCATGAACACATTTTTGATGATTGAAAGGAAAATAGGATAAAGAAGGATTATAGATAAACCATGAAAAGGGATGTTGATATCAGAGGGAGAAAGCAACAAAATTTGACATCTTGACAAAAGGTATCATGATTTGGTAACTCTAATATTGATGATTTGCTTGAGATATGAATTGGACACCTAAAATAACTTGTTACAGAAGTACATACCAAAAAGATAACCGATTGATATAATATGGTGTATCTATAGTTGTTTTGTTTAAACTCAATTAAAAAACACATGGATTGAGTGGAAAAAATTGGTAATGTCTTAGAAGAGTCTATGATAGAAATGTGTACACCTTAAATGCAGGAAAAGGTAGCAAGTCACAAGATAGCATGTTGGTCATGTTGGATTTGATTAACTTTCTAGATAGAAAAAGGAAGCTATGATTAGATCTGCATTGATTGGTTTGGCTAGATACTTTTGATGACAAAGATACTACAAATGATGATTGATGGAAAGTGATATAAAAGGTTGATGGAAAGAACCCTGTCACAAAGATAGATTGAGAAAGAGTTTGGCTCCATAACATCCAACAAGATCGAGGCTCAGCTATGATATGACGGTACGAGATAGTAGCCCTTTTAAGATACTACTAATATATCCAGAGAAGAAAAAGTAGTTGATAAATGAGACAAAGATGAATATTATGGTTGTGTCTCTCTGGTTGAGAGGGAGCTAGAATATACTCCTTTATTGAGAGGGAATGAGTTTTACCTCCATGATTAAGAGGAAGTGGTGTGAGACACTATATTCTCCATGTGTCATGTACTAGACTAGGATTAATAGCCATAATCTAGTGAAGGCACTAGTAGGGAGAATGATGGATTGGATAAGCATCTAGGGCTGATACTCCTTGAGGATTGGGAATCTAAGATAGGAAGTAGTCTCGTGGACCGATACTCTTTGAGGATCTAATAGGTTATCCAATATAAGAGTAGTTGTAGAGGAGTGATATTTTTTGAGGATTGGGAATCCAAGATAAGAATAGTCCTAGAAGGACATACCTGGTGAACATATGGATGGGGTATGTTGCTTGAAGGGGCTGTGGCATTGGTGTCCAAATTTATGGCTACCAACATTGTGCTATATTCTTATGTAGATTTACAGCTTGTTACTCAAGGCCTTGTTATATTGCAATTTAACAATGTTGGTCATGATGTTGATGCTTAATGATGGCTTATCAATCTGAATCTTCTTATGAGAATATTTCAATTTGAGAGTATCCTTGTACCGATTATGTAATTATGAATACCTCCCCAAATAAGGGGGAGTGTAGGAAAATGTAACTAGGTTTAGTATTCATAATTATCATTGTACTTGTGTTATTATATATTTCATGTAAAAAGCAAAAGAAGAAAAATAAATTTTATTTTTCAAGCATAGGTTTCATGCTCAAGTCAAATTTTTATTTGGATCAAGCATGTTCCTCATGCTTCTAGGGTTTACTAAGTCAAAATAATAATTTTCCTGAGTCATTCTATTATACTTGAGTGAAGTCCCATTTGGACTTTTGAGAGAAAGTGGAAAAATAATTTCATTTGAGTCAAAATTGTTAATTTTGTCCCTACAATACCAAGTCGACCATGCCTGGACAATTTAGCCCTGAAAGGAACCCATTAAACCTCCTAGATGTGTATATATACAATGTAGTTCGATCTCATTTGAAGCCAAGGAAGAAAGTTCAATTTCTCTGCTAAGAAGAGAGAGAAAACAAGCGAAGAAAGTCAAGAAGAAGAGTGCAAGTCAAAGGATAGAGAGCAAGGGTTGAAGGAGGAAGAATTGTTTCCACACATGCAAAACATTGTTCCTAGTATGTGTCACACGTATGAAGTTTCAAGGGCTGAAAATTGAAGAGCTAATTGTAGGGGTCAAAAATATGTTATAGGGGTCAAAAATATAAAGTTTGAGCAAGTTTAAAAGGCTTTGACTATGTTTGAATTGAGTTGTCTTTTACTTGTTGGAAGATATTTGAAGGAGGGCTAACTTGGGTCTTTTGGGAGGTCTTGATCTAGGATTTTTGGTCTTGGATTTTTCATTTTGATTTGATTCTATAAGAAGAGAAGATTTGACTGGGTTTTCCCCTTTGAGGATTTTTTCCCTAGCTTGGAGTCTGTATCTTGTGTTCATTATCTTTTTGTGATATTCATGGTTTATTCTTTTGGTAATTGTTTTATGAAAAGAGCATAATAAAAGTAATAAGAAGTCAACATATGTTCACAAACAATTATCAAGTAAAGAGAAATCACCCTAGTTGTTGACCTATAGATTTGTCAACATTATATAGGTATTATGTGTACAAGGTTAAACTCTACAAAAATTGACAAAGTAACCAAAGATACATTTCAAATTACTCATAAATAGAAATAATCCTCCAAACATAATAATGAAAGTCAAAGGAGAAGGTTGCGAGGTGAGTGCACAAGGTTTTGGATAAGGTAGTCTCCAAAAATAAGAGAGGGAATTCATATTAGATATGTTAGGGATGAAGTAATGGAGAGGAAATCGCCATGTCATTGCCCAAACACTATCACATGTCATCATTAGTGTTAACCCCTTACTAAACATAAACTTATTAAAAATAGAAAATGCTAAAAATATGTGATGATACCCAATGGTAGGGAAGGCTTAGTAGTGGATGAAAAATAGTCATATGCATCCCTAATGATGTATGGAAGAGGATAAAATGATGGCATAAGTGAGGTCCTGATGAAATTTTGAAAGGAATAGACCTCAACACTATGCTAGGAATTGAGAGTGAGGACAAAGTTGCAAAGTAAATTGAAGATATCAAGGCTTTCGAGTTGTTGTAGTAGAATTCAAGGAAAGAAAAGAGGTTTGTAGGCATGGGTAGTCTACTCCTCAAAGGTATAGTTTATGATTCAACAAAGAAGAACTAGTCATGCATGATTTAACTTCGACCAAGAAGCCAAGAGACATCATGAGAAATGGATGCTACTACATGCAAGATAGGGATCACTATAACTTATGATTTGTTAGAAAATGAAGATGTCAAGAAGGTTTCAAATTTGATTCTTTACCACAATTATCCCATTACTCAATGGATTTACACTAATAATCCAAGTTAGAGGGAGAAAATTTCTACTTTGGAAACATTAATGGGTTCTTAACTTGAGGAAGTGAAAATTTCTCAACATGCTTTAGGAAATGCTAAGTATTATTTTTCATATAAAATGGCTTTTTGGGAATGTTGATTGGGTTCATGCAACCTGTGATTGTGGAAACTTTATTTATAAAGCATTCCCTCATAATCATAGATTAAAAGAAACCCTTATGATTGCTGAAGAATATATAGAACCTAAAGGAAACCTTGAGATGATTAGAGTCAATTTCTCATGTGCTCTTGCGAGGAAACTCTTGAAGAATAATCACTAGGTTTTGTGATTCCATGGATCACATGTAGAAATAAAAGCAACAATTGGTAACATTGATCTGGCTTCTAATTTTTTTGATGTGGCTCTATGCTTAGTTATTGACCTTTCCTTGGATATTTCATTGAAATTCCCTATTTTATACCTCTCTTATGTTGAAGTATAATTTTTAAATCATTCCAATATTGGTAGTGATAATGGCATGTTTTCTAAATAATGTGTGATTCACATTATTTCTCCCTTAGGAAGTGGAGGAAAGTACTCTCTATATTTATGTAAAGATCTACAACATCATTGCAAACAAGAAGAGATTTATATGATTGAAGATTTGAATATAATTATTAGAAAGTTTGGTAAAGATTACTTTTCCAGGAAAAGGGCATATTTTGGATCATTTTGGAATGTTGATGAGAACATTACATATAGAAGAAACCAATAGGGGTTTTCTTTTTAGTAAAACCTTACTAGAATAACAATGAAATGATACTCTAGTGAAATCTAATAGCTATCAAGGAGTCCAAAGTACACACACATACACACACACACACACACATATGGTGTTAAGAAAATTGTTATAAATAGGAGCATATGGAGTCTTAAGTGGGTTGAGCTACAAGTCATTTGAAGCTTTATTTTTTATGCTGATCTAATGTATAAGTATGGATGGTGATATTTTAGGCCATTTAAGAGACTGAAATTTTTTAATCTCACTTTTGTGTGTGGTTAGTATAATTTATAATGTTCACATTTTGAAGCAAATATTGGAATATGAATTTGTCAACATTGGAGAGTTTGCGGAGGATTGCATATTGAAACCCAAAAATTATCCATATTGTGGGGTAAATTTGGAAGATAATCCATTGTTAAAGCCATATGATCTGATCTTGAACTTTGGAAGTCCACATGACTAGTGTTGGATTTAGGATATTGGAGCTTTGATGGCTAAATGATACCTTAAAATACCATGCCCACATATAGAAAATACTTGGGGTTTCTTTCGCATAATTTATAGAGGAGTTTTTCCGACATTAAAGGGAATTTTGAGGTTGGATACCACACTTATAGGACCTTTTTTTAAGGAGATGGGCCATATTTTTGGTTTCATGCCCCTCAAATATTTTAGATGTGAAATGATAGCCCAAATTAATTATAATTTTTATTACTTAATTAATGAGGTGGACCTTTTCCCTCCATTTGTTATATTAGGGGATTTTAGTTTTACGAAATTAACATTTTAATGTAAAGAGAGTTGGGAACCTCCTTTATAAATAAAGGTGCACTTACTCTCATTTTCTCATGGCTAGATAGTTGGGGAAATTAGTGGATATTAGTATTTATTTATGAGGAAGATCTTGTTGATGTGGATTGTCTTCTTTTCATCAATGAATATTATTAAATCTTGGATGGATGATGATAAAAAAGTAAGTTATGTTTGCTTAGTTTTGTTAATGGAAAATGGTAATTAAGTGTTGCATGGGAATTGTTATTTCATCTTCTCTCTTTACAAATCATCCACTAAGCTCTTTTTCGATGACCAAAGTAAATCTCACTTCCCTATCTCATTCTTGAAGATGTGAGGTGCTTATCTGAAACCTCCAGGGTACATAAGTAGGTCTATCATAGTCTTTGAAGCGAAATATGCTCTAATCCTCTTTGAAACTCTCATAAAGGTCTTTTAAAATGAACTAAGTGTATCTCATTCCCTTATCCCCTATTTGGAGATAGAAGGATGCCTAGGTCAAACTTATAGGGTACATGAATGGTTTTTCCCTAGTCTTTCAACCTATATATACTATATTTATCTCCAAGCCTATTGCTCCATAACTCCATAGATCCACAAAAATATATTGGCAAGCTAAAGTCACTGATATTCTATCCTCAATCACCCATTTTTATTTTAAATCATTAAACTATTTTGTTGGGGTTTTAATGTTTTATAATTCCTTGGTTGTGTGTGTTTTGAGACCTTCCATGTGAAATTAAACCTTAAAAATTACCTTAGAAACCCTAGTTATCCTTTCTTAAATATCCACATTAAACCATAAATTTTCAATCCTTTGATTGGTGGTAATTGAAGTAGAAACCTTAGGAGGCTCTTGACTTGGTTTAATTGGGTCATTAGATCCCTAAGATACACTAGGTAGAGCCCCCTTTGAGCTGGAGGAGAACTAATTGGAAAAAAGTGACAAGAGGGATGGTAAGGTAACAATTACTCGCTCCCTTGAGTACATTGGGAATCACTCTTGAACTTTTAGAATTTATCTCAAGAAATGTGAATTTTTTCTATAACATTTTTATGTTGTCATCAGGGACAAAGTATATTTCCTAGAAGATGACATTGAATGAGGTTTCATATTGGAAGTATTGTCTTGGTGACTCCATTAGAAGAACAAAATCATTGTTCTTTGAATTTTGGTTCTTGTGAGGTGGGACAAACATCATTAAGAAATCATTTTCAGCTCACTTGGTGACTCCATTGTGAAAAGGTATGCAATGATATTTTGTTATCTCATGATAAATTTGTACTTAGTGAAAAATGGAACCATGGGATTTGAATGTATCCTATATTTCTCTAGATGTTGAGGACATCCAAAGATACCCTAATAATCCCCCTCCAAAGTTTAATAGGAAGCTTCCAAAGTTTGAAGGGGTCTCTTTTTCTTTGTCCTACATGTCTTGGCATTTATGATGCATATTTTAAAATTTAAGTAAAGAAATGAAAAATACCATCATGATATTATTAATTATTTCTTTGGGGCAAGGGAATAATGGTTGGCTCAAGCACTCCTGCAATCCAAAAATCATACGTTCTATGTTTGTTCTGATTGAAATATTTCTCAAGTGTTAGGGAAACACGATTGCAAAGTTTCGAAGACACTTACCATGATTTCTTGGTGGTCCTATAGGTGGAAAGCCTTCTTGGTCTTTTTAAAGGTAACAAAGAAATTGATGAAGAAATTTTCCAGCAACAAGAAGAGGATATCCTTGGATACCACTATCAACCAAATTGGTGGGAAGATTATCCAATATCTCATAAGTATATATATTTCCTCGTTGTAGCCTATTAGAAAAGTAGTTTTGTTAGCCCTTTGGAAGAAACCATTGAATCAAAAAGAGGTGATTCAAAAAAAACATAAATGTGGGAGTCTATGATGTTTCTATTCTTCAATATGGTTAAGAAGATGATGACGTTATCATGGAAGAAGACATGCATGGAGGCATTACTAAAAATGAAGATAATGTTGTTCTAAAGTCTTATAAATAAACTCAGGAACATGACCTAGATTTAAAAAGAAAAAAAGGGTGTTGTCTAGTGTAAAGTTGTTGCATATGACAACCCTAAAAAAGATAGAATTTTTTTTTTTTTTTTTTCAAGTCAAATTCCACTTATAGAGAGAAAAAAGTGGTAATTCTAGACTTAGAATAACGGAACCTATATTTGGGTGTGGAGTGAGAGTATGAGGAATGTAATATTTTTTTGCAATTGAAATCAAAGATCATATTTGTTGTATTTTAAAGGAGGCATTGTCTATGACAATGATTCTAAAAAGGAGAGTTATGCTATTGATGATAACATGGCCGAAATAAAATATGAGTATGATCTTGAGGAGGATAAGAGGTTTGAATTTGACCTTATCACGTGATTATTACAAGAGTATGATGGGAATGATGAAGTTGTTGTCAAAGAAGATGTCCTATATCAACCTTATTCTCCTTTTATCTAACACCATACAATTCATGGAATCAAATTTTGATGTAGACCCTTGGCATTATATGAATGGTGAGAGTCATAGTGGAAATATTATTATTTGGAAACTATTTTATTCAAAGGATTATGTTTGGAATTGGATATATATTCTCATTTCCAAGTATCTCTAAAATATACTATTGAGAATGAAGGGCCCATTAGCATGGAAATGAGTTTTCGGAATATGAAAATGGAGCTAGAGATATTTTGAGATTGAATTAATTATACATTCCCTTTGGCCACACAAATTTCCCACAGGTACCAAATCTCTCTCATAATTTGGCTGCAAATGAAGTATGGTTATAGTGTACCTTTCGAAAAAGATATATACTATTAATTGAAAATGCAAACAGATTTGGGAAGGTGGAACTTCATCTTCATAATATTATGAAGCTAAAACAAATTATGTTTTTAAACAAACTATCATGGAATTAAAAGATGTCGGTTTACAATATTGTTACTCTTCTTTTTGGGAAACTTGTTATTTTCATTAAATTCTATTCATTCTAAGCAATGTCCAAAGGAATTGAATATAACAATTACCCTACATGTTTGTGTGAATATGAGATAAATGATGTCATTCTTTATTTTGGTGAATGAAAGATTATTCTTTCAAATCACCCACATCATTCTAGTAGTGTTATGCTCTTGACCCATGAGAAAACCAGAATATCAACAATATGAAATAATAGAGCCCCCCCAAAAAAAATAACATGAAATGAGACAAGTTGCAAAGATATTTTATTATTCAGAAGAAGAATATAATGTTCACTTTCCTCTTCAAGGGGACAACCCCTAACAGAGAAGAGCTTAAATACAATAAGACTTGATGATTCCTTCCCCTACTATCTAATATCGTTTATAGCTTAATGACATCCAAATACCTAACTACTAGTGGTCCCTTGCATAAAATGGGTTAACCACTTCATTTGTTAACTATGGCCCATTTATAACTAATTGTGGCCCCTTTTCTATAATGTGGATCAACCACTTACAGTTATTATTAATGTGGCTAACTGCTTATGGGCATTATTGACTCTCTAACTAAATATGACTCTGACTAGGCCCCTTGGGTTTATTACATAATTAAAGGGGTTATGGTTGGACCCTAACATTCCCCCCCAATCAAAACCAACCTTTTCCTCAAGGCTGAAGCTACAGAAACTACTAAAGAATAGTGGATGGTTCCCATGTTGCATCTTTTGGAGAGGTGTCTTTCCACTTGATGTGGACTTCCTTGGTCGCACGACCGCGAAGATGTATTTCGCGAGTATCAAGGACCTATTATGGTTGGAGCCAAAGTGAGCCTTCCTCATCCAATTCTGGTAGACTTGTTTGAACCCTGCAATTATTCCCCACCACTTTCTTGAGGCATGATACATGGAAGACTGGGTGTATTTTTGAAGTAGTTGGCAAGGCTAGTTTGTAAGCGATTGCTCCTATACGCTAAAGTATCTGATAAGGCCCATAGACTTTTGGTGCTATTTTCTGGAAACCCTTTTCTTTGAGAGAGGTTTTCTTATACAGTTGGAGTTGCAGGAATACTTGGTACCCTACTTGAAATGAGTGCTTGGAATGATGTTGGTCAGCCTATTGCTTGATTTTATTCTGAGCTTGACATAGATTATCTTTGAGATGAGCGATCATGGCATCATGATTCTGTAGGAGATGATCAACTTCTTATACTTTGGAACATCCTGGGGTATAAGAAACTGGTGAAGGTAGGAGTTGTCCATACACTGCCTCATATGGCGTCTTCTTGGTGGCTTCATGATTGTTAGTAGTATACCACCATTCAACTAAAGGAAACCATTGTACCCATTAATTCTACTTTTCTGAAGTGAAGCACCTCAGATAGGTCTCCAAACATTTGTTGACTTCATCTGTTTGACCATGTGTTTGGGGATGACAAGTTGTACTTAGTTGGAGTTGAGTGCCCTGGATCTTGAAAAGTTCCTGCCAAAATTTGCTGGTGAAAGTGGGGTCTCTATCAGACACAATGGAAGTCGGCGTGCCATGCAGTTTGAAGATCTGGTCCAAGAAAACTTGAGCCACCAATGTTGGGGTAAATGGGTGTGGTAGAGTGCAAAAATGAGCATATTTGGAAATTTTGTCAACAACCACCATGATGATTGATTTGTTGCTTGACTTTGGGAGACCAGAAATGAAATCCATGGAAACATCCATCTAGACAAAAGTAGGGAGTGGAAATGGTTGTAAGTTTCCCAGTCTCTTTATCGTTTCCCCTTTGTTGCATTGGAATACATCACATTTAGCTACAAAAGTAAGAATTTCATTCTTCATGTCGGTCCAAAAGAAAGAATCACATGCTTGTGCATAAGTCTTATGAAATAATGAATGTCCTGGAATCAGAGAGGAGCACAACTCATCCAAGATGTGGGTTTTAAGGGTGGAGGTCAAGGATAACACTACCTGATCCTTGTAGTGAAGAATATCATCCTTCCAAGAGTAGTCTTATGAGGAATTAGGATATTCTCTTAAGTTATTAATGACTTGGGACAGAGAGGGGTGGGGGAACCATTCATTATGAGCCTATTAAATCTAATCTGATATGGGTAGAGAGAGTGATAGAAGGGTTCCCTCATCCTCAAATTGGCGCGATAAGGCATCACCCACTACATTGTCATGTCGTTCTTATAAATTATCTCATAATCATATCCCAATATTTTTGCAAGACATTTTTTGTTATGGTGACGATAAATGTTGCTCCAGAAAATATTTTAGGCTATGATGGTCTATGCGTATTTGGAAACATTTGCCCAATAAGAATGGTCTCCAAGTGTCTATTGCAAGTAAGATGGCCATCATGAGTGATTGGAGACTTCCAAAAATTTTTATATTGCTAGATATTTTCGGAATAACATTGTGTGTTATAGCACCATTTACCACCCTTGGTAGATTTGATGCTCTATGATATGGCCTAGGGAAACCCTTCCCTATCAAACTTGGTCCATTTTCTAAAAAACAATGTTTTAAATCCCGTAAGTGATTTTCCCTATCAAAAGTTCATGTACACGTGGGTCATCCTATACCCAGCCTGCATATATGTGTTAAAACATTAAAAAATATATAATATCCCTTGATTCAGGTGGGGTTTACGGGTTTGACCTGATACCCACCTACTATAGCTCGTGGCCTAATTATTTCCCAACTGAAAAAACTAATTTGGAGAAATATAAATACATCTCCATGGGAAGGCCTAAGGGAGGAGAAAATATTAGATATTGGTATTATAGTTAATTATATCCCTGATCAAGTCTGAAGATATCCTTGTGCCTCCTGCACTCCCAAGTCATAGGAAACCCTTATTTCCTTCTTGAGATGTTCATCATCCCTTCATGACATTATTGTGTATACTTATGGAGGAAGATTGTTGAGGCCTAGGCAGGACGGATTCGGAGGATGGCTTCGCTTGGATCTAGCAGAAGACTCGGGTTGTAGCTCTTCTCTATTTTCTTTAGCTTACATTAACAAAGAGGTGATGTCTTATTCTTGATGATTATTGTCTTTATCCATTAATTTATGTCTTGATTTGCTTATAAAATCTCACGTTAATGCTTGTTTTATTACATGCTTATATGATCTAACCTTAATATCATGAACATGCTTTTAGTTATTTTTGGTGTATATGCTTTGCCTTGAATGAATTGTAGCCCTTAAAGTGCAAGGAAGAAGCAGAGGGTTTGAACCCTACGGGAATGACTTCAAACGTAAGACCTACGGGTAAGACCTTCTGTACTAAGTTTAACTGTTTAAGTATTAGGACTGCTTGTTTGTGTGTCTCTTTATGTTGTATGTTGTCCTCTCTGTTGGGGTTCTCAACCCAAGACCTTAGGGTGATTCTACCCGTAACAGAATTGGTGACTCCACTAGGGAAGCATTCTTGTTTTTCCTAGATTGGGTTGTTTCTTCTTGATCATGGCATGCTTGACTGATTTCTTACTTTTACAGTGTCTATGACCTGTTTGCTTCCTGGGCATCAAGTCTGATCTTTTGTATCAGGCCTGGATTTTTTATTTTTTCTTTATTGCACTTTATATACACACTTTTCAGAGGATACAATAGCGTATACAAGCTTGTTTTTCAATGAAACTCGCATATACACGTGTTTCCTTTGTTTCGGTCATGTATACATGCTACTTTGTCTTTGCACAGTCACGTATACCTTATTTTGAATAATTTTTTCAAAATCTTGGACTCAGTTAAGATTGTTGCCCGGTGGTTTTTGTTGTTTTCTGGTCATTCACTATCAGTGAAGCTTTGCTTTTATGCAAGTTTTGAGTTTCTAATCTTCTTCTTGTTGAAAAAATTAGTCAACCTAGTATTTTCTTTCTGACTAAAGTTTCAGTTTGGGCTTTGGGTTCAAGGCTTCTTGTAGAATTTCTTGGTTTTTCTGACTTTGCGGAACAAGAAACTGGTTGCAGTTTTGTTTATAATCCAATTTTCGGATTGCTTTTATTTTCTTTCCTTTCTTAGTTTACCTATTTTGTTTTTCATGGTTTTTGAGTGCCTCTTTGGTTGAAGTCCTTTATACCGTTGTTCAGATAAATCTATGCAATTCTATAGTCCTTTGTCATCTCAAGTTTTATTATATTAATGATGTGCATAACTTGCGAATTCTGGGACTCTTTATGCTTGTTTTTGGTCTTGGAATTTTAGTAGTCTTTGTGTTCTCAAAAAATTCTTTGGGTTCTTTAAAAAAGAAAAAGACAAAAACATCATTCTTGCCTTTCTTTTTCTTTTTATCTTTTTTTTTTGGTTTCTTCATTATTTTTGAGCAATTGTGAACTTTTTCTGATTGGTTTTGCTTGGTTTTGAGGGAAGTTTGTCATTGAATTTGTGCCCTCCTTGTAGTCAAGTTGGCCTATTGATCTTGTGAAGGAACACATTTTCTTATTGTATGAGCATCCATAGAATCTTGCACCATCATTATAGTTTGCATTAAGTTAGTTTTCTCTACAGGAATTTTAGTCCTTTTGTTAGATTTTGAGTGTGTGGAGCGTGTTTTTTGAAAAAGATTTTTTTTTCTTTTACAAGTTTATTCGTAGAACCTTATAGAAATATCTTTTCATCGAAGAAAAATAGCTGCATTTTCATATAGCTAAGTTTCTATTGATTTTTTTTGCATCAAAATGCCACAAGTTGCACTCTCATTTTACCTATGACCTAAAGAACAACCTTTTAGAATTAAGCGATTAATTTAGAAAGAACTAGAACATTTTTTGATTTGTCATTAATTACATCAACAAGTCTAGCTCTTTAGGGCCTTGAAATAGGTGAGTGGAGAGTTAACTCTCCAAGGCCACTCAAACTATTAAACATAGATGTTGAATAATGAGTGAAATCCAGTGTCGTTAGAAAGAGCACAAAAGCTCCATTTCTGGGAGTCAAGCACGAGGGAGAGTGAAGACTAGGAAAGAGAGATACCCCCTATCCTACTTGTTGGATCTAGCCTCAAGACTGTTCTTCCTGGATTTTGATATGAACTAGTGTCTATAGTTTCTATTCCTAGGGACCACATAGGTCGCTCCAGAGGGGAATCCTGTGGCACCTGAGGTAGACATTGCATTACATTCATTAGTACTTCTGGAGGGTACCCTTGTGAAGCTTGGGTACTTGCACTAGAAAAGTATTTTGTCTCGGGGTTAGCGTAATTGTTTATGTCACCTTTTCTAGTAGACTTGGGCCATCATTATCCTAAACTATCTTTGGAAGGTCCTTGATTTCACTTTCTTGTATTTTAGTGTACAATCCTCATCACCTAGAATGGAAATACTTGGAAGTTTCTTGATTGACTGTATCTTCTAGGGAATTTTTTAGAGAGTTCTCTTTGCTCCTAGTTGGCCTTAACTTTATAAATATTTTGAGTCCTTAATTAGTTCGTGGCTAATCGACCAGTTCATCACTCTAGGAGGTTCGTGGGCTTTCACCTACAAGTGCAGAGCCTTCCTCCAGAAGGCATAAGATAAATTCTATCGGTGATTTCCAATCAGTGTCAATGGACGTAACAAAGATTGATCCTCTAGTTCAAGCTATTGTTTCATAGAATAGATCTAGTGTAAGTCGCGATTTGGAGAGGAACACTCTAGTCCGTTATAAAGTCCTCTTCCAATCAGAAGACGTTATAGAGGTCGGAGAACTCCCTGAGTCTCCTGTGACTCCTTCTTCTCCTCTCCCTCCCGATTATCTAGATGTTATATTATACGTAGGGAACCCAATAGATAGGCCTTTGAGCCCTGTTCTATATCGGTCTTTTTCTTCGATGGTCACTGCGGGGAGCATGGTTTCAACTATGAGTGTTACTAGTGAACATACTCCTTTCTCATTACAAGGAGGTGGTACAATTTCCATGCCTTGAATCACTCCTAGCACTACAATCTTTGGCTCTACCTCCATTCCATCTTCAAGTGGGGGCACCCAAGCTTTTTCCTTCAACACTGGTTCTTTCCCCTTTGGAATGTCTTCTAGCGCAATTCCTTTAGTTCCGTTAACTTTTCCATCCACTGCTTCTATGTCTCTGACTTCCATGGCAAGTGGGTCAACTTCTTTTTAGGGTTTCCCTTTTGGGAGTGGTCATATACCACATTCTAACCCGTCTCTAGGATCAATACCTTTTCCCTCCAGAGTTCAAGGTTATAATCCTTTCCAAGGATAGACTAATCCAACTGTTAGCATCTTGGGAGTCGGGAATCAGTTATCTTTCATCCAATATGGGAATATGTCGTACTCCTCCGTGAGTTAATTTCATAGTTTTTCTCCCTTTGCTAATGCATGGAACCCTTACCAAGGGCAATCTGCTCCATTTAATACCACACTAGGGGGGAATTTCACTAGATATGGAAAATTTTTGGTAGGAGTTAGACAAACTCCAAATTTTTCTAGGCCATAAGATTTTCCTTATGGTTTAGGAACTTCTAAGAATCACCTCAGGCAACCCGGTGCCTTAAAAAATCCAGGATATTCTTTTCAAAACATTGGGAATTCTACCCAGAGTGGGTGGAATCCTTAAGGTCCTCCATGCTTACCTTTCCCGACAACTTTAAACTTTCCAGATCTATCAATGTTAACTAATGATCCTATCTGATACAACACAATTTTTCCTCTGGTTCCAACAAAACTTCCATCGGACATTACCCATTCGAAGGGAACATTGGTGAAGATCTCGGTGACCATATAACCACTTTCCATTTATGGTGTTCGTCGAACTACCTGATTGATGATTCAATTAGGTTGAGACTATTTCAACACACCCTAACTGGGAATGTGGCTAAATGGTATATTGAACTTCTAGGGGGGGCCTTCGCTTTGTTTGGTGACTTGGCCACCATATTTTTAAACAAATTCAGTTGCCTGTTCGTTATGATGGTGGAACTGAGCTCTTATCTAATTTCCACCAAGACCAGGCAACCAACATTTCTGATCACATCCAGGAATTGAGGAGAAGGAAGAGGATCATCAAAGCTGATATTCCCCAAGAATTCCTTCTTGAATGGTTTCTCAAATATTTGCAGCTTGAAATTTGTAAGGATGTATCACTCTCCGGTGTATTCATCAAGGAACAGGCTATTTTTAGAGCCCAGTAGCTAGAATTCATATATTCTCAATCTGAGATTCTTAAGAAAAATTTTCCTCATGCTCATAATTCTAAATTTGATCTTTCCAAGCCAAATCGGGTCCCCATGCCGATGGGCTAGTTAGAAAAATTGATAATAGCATGGCTAATGTGCTAAACCAATTGCAGTAGTTGTCTTTGCAAACTGCTTCTTCTTTTCAGGCATCGCCATCACTGCCCATGCCTTCTCAACCTTTGTCTATCATTGTCATTCAAACTTATAACCCCAAAGGAAATAAAAAATCTGATGGGAAGAAGAAAGGATGTGGTAAGAAGAAGAATTAGGATGGAAAGGCTAATGCAAATAAGTTGGGCAGTGATGCTAGGGATGGTAAAAAAGAGTCCAAGAAGAAAGTGAAGTTTCCATGCAAGTTATACAATGGTGACCATTTGACACATATTTGCCCAAATATTCAGGACATTCAGTGATTTTTGGTTCAGCACGGGTGTTCTAGCTTCGAGGTTGTGCTAACTAACCGTTTTCCCCAAGGGAAGTAGTTGTTAGTTGGCGTGAATGCTAGTATTGGTACCCCCCATTGGGGGCAACTAGAAAGGGGAAAATCCATCAAATTTTTAAATGATGAGTTCACATGTTGATGTTTCTACATGGGCACGTGATTATGGTGAAATCGGATCATCTAAGGCCAAGAGTACTCCTGATGTTTTAGAGCCACTCCATATCTAGAGGCCCGTAGTTGAGTCTATACCTCAGATGCCGAAAGGCTTCCCAAAGCATTTGACAATGAACCCTAATGCTAAGGAAACTCAAAACTACTCTACTGTAGAATATATGGCTCAGAGTCCTTGTGCCATGTCAGCGTTAGAGGTACTCTAGTTGTGCCCAACACAAAGGACTGTGTTGCTCACTGCGATTGCAGTGATGGATCCAAAGAACTCTCTTATCCTTACATTTGACATGTCGAATATCAAGAAGAGACTCCCACATCATATGTATTTTCAAATCAAGTATACATACCGAAAGACCAATATCTTTCAAACCATAGTTGATGAGGGAGCTTCCACATGCATGATGTCTATATCATGTTGGAAGGCTATTGGATCACCTCAGGCTGTTCCATCACCTACTCTCTTAACAACATTTGATGGTCATTGTCATAGGCCACATGGGATTATTCCAGCCTTTCCCATCTGTGTTGGGGGAAAGGTTGTAAATATCGAAGTAGAAATAGTTGATGCAAATTTGGATTATAATCTCCTTTTGGGAAGAAATTAGATTTACGAGATGGATGCTACTGTATCATCGTTATTCCGCATCCTCTATTTTCGTCATGAAGGGAGAATTGTAATGGTTAATCAGATGGATTATTCTCTGGGTGAATCCAATGCATCTTCTGAATCTATTGTTCCCTTAGTGAATAATCCTAAGTAGCCTATTGAGAATGTAGGAGTTGGGGTGTATTCTTCTTTAATGGGTACCTTTGATTTTCCTGCTCCTATCGATCAAATTAATGCTATTTCATCTTCCAAGGAGCCTTCTCGAAGAGATTTCTTTAGAACTCATTATTTTTCGGATCCTTGGCCCTTACCCTCTTTTACCACCACATTAGATCAGGGGAAAGTGGGTGGAATGGAATTTCCCATGTTTGCAGCTGAAATTTATTATCAATCTATAGTTAACATTGCAGACTCCGATCCTACTCCTTTTTCACCAGAGGAGCTGGATGGGATTGCCTAGATACTGTTTTTCCATCTAAAGAAGCAAATATAGAATCAATGACGAGTATTAAGAGGCCGTGGGATGATTTGCATCATCGGTCATATTTCCTCCCTGATTTTCCAAAAGTAGAATCAAGCTTGTCCAGTCCTTCATCTACTGGTGATGTTCACGCAATTTTAAATCCTTTGGCTCCAACGTAGTTTTTGGCCAAAGGTAACATGTCTGTCATTTCAAAAACTATTCTAGTGAACATCTCTAGGAATCCCAACATTATCGAGAATGTCTTCATTGGATCTAATTGTTCCCCTGAAGAAATTCGAATTTATACTGATCTTTTTAAGGAGTTTCGTGACGTGTTTGCTTGGTCTTATGAGGAAATGCTCGGGATAGATCCATATATAGTCCAACATGAGATCAAGAAATATGAAAATTCAAACCTTTTCGCCAGAAGCTTCAACCAGTAAACCCTAGGAAAGGACCAGCTATCAAAGCTGAGGTTGAAAAGTTTCTTAAGGCGGGTTTCATATACCCCATTCCTTTAATTGAGTGAGTCTCGAATTGAGTCCCGGTTGACAAGAAGCAAGGAACGATCTGCGTGTGCATTGAATTTAGGGACTTGAATAAGGCTTGTCCTAAAGATAATTACCCCACACCATTTATTGATCAGATTATTTATGAGTGTACGGGTAATGAGATTTTCACTTTTATGGATGGATTTTCTGGTTATAATAAAATCACTATTCATCTAGAATATCAACATAAGACAACTTTTATTTGCCCCTGGGGTAGATTTTCATATAAGTAGATGCCTTTTGGCCTTAAGAATGTTGGAGATACCTTTCAGTGGGCCATGTCATATGATTTCCACAATATCAAACATATTATTGAAGCCTACTTGGATGATTTAGCTGCTTGTTCTCGAAAGAGTATTGATTATCCCAAGCATCTTCGATTAATTTTTGAACGATATCATTTTTACAAAATCTGGTTGAATACAAATAAGTGTGTTTTCGCCATCACATCTGGTCAGTTGTTGGAATTTATCGTTTATACTGAAGGGATTCATGTAGACCCTTTCAAGGTTGAGGTCAATTTCTTAAGGATATTTATTTCTAATTATGCTGAGATTACTAAAGGATTTATGAGGCTACTCAAGAAAGGCGTCCCATTTCTATGGGATGATTTCGCGCAACGCTCATTTGATACTTTGAAAAAAGTGTTAACTTCTTCTCCTTTATTGAGTCCACTTTATTATAATAGAGACTTCCTTTTATATCTCACTATAGCAGAATCAACTATTGGTATGGTTTTGGTTCAGGAAGATGATGCTTTCACTGAGCACATAATTTATTATCTGAGCCGAGGCCTAGTGGGCCCTGAACTGTGATATTCTCCCATTGAGAAATTAGCTTTGGCAGTTGTCCATGTTGTCTAGCAACTTAGATATTATATTATGCTTAGAAAAACTTTTGTCTTAGCAGTTGTCAATTCTTTTCAATTTGTTCTCAACAGGTGAGTGATTGGGGGAAAATACAATAGATGGATTGTCATTTTACAAGAGTTCGATCTCACATTCATGTTAGCCAAGTCTAAGAAATCGTTAGTATTTGCAAAATTGATCTCAGAGTTGCCTTGTGAGGAAGAAATAGTTTATGAGGAATCTTTTCTTGATGAACATCTTTTCCTTATTTCCTCACAAGATCCTTGGTATGGAGATATCATTATATATCTCCAGACTTTAAAGTTTCCTCTCACTTTTTCGAAGGATGAACGTAGAAAGTTATGTCACTTGGATAAAAGCTATATTACTATAGGTGAAATTTATATCATCGCGGGATCAATTCAATCCTTAGACGTTGTTTAACCTTAGAAGAAGTTGAGTTTGTGCTAAATGATTGCCATAGTCGAGCTTGTGGTCATCGTCTATCTGGGCTTGCAACAACCCAATTTTTTTTGCGTGCAGACTACTTTTGGCCCTTGATCTTCAAGGATTGTGTTGAAGCGGTCAAGGGATGCCACCCTTATCAAGTTTATACTCGAAAGATGCACGTGCATCTAGTTCTGCTCTTTCTTGTGATTACCGTCGGTCCATTCACGAAGTGGGGTATTCATTTTACTACTTGCAATCTGCCTTCAACGGGAAATCATAAGTATATCATCGTAGTTGTCGACTACTTTACTAAGTGGGCCGAGTCTATGCCCACTTTCAAGAACGATGGTGAAACAACAACCCTGTTTCTCTTCAACCAAGTCATTTCTCGGTTTGGTATTCCCAAAGAGATTGTAACTAACCACGACAGTCATTTCCAGAACCACATGATGCCTGAATTGGCTCTTAAGTTGGGTTTCCAGCTGGAGCATTCATCTCCTTATTATCCTCAGGCCAATGGGAAATTTGAAGCTGTGAATAAATCCCTAAAAATCATCCTGCAAAGGTAGATTAACAAAGCTTGATCTAATTGGAACATTATGTTATATCTGACGCTTTGGGCATACCGAATGCGAGTCAATGTTGCTACAGGTTTTACTCCTTTTCAACTAGTTTATGGGTTGGAATCATTTTTCCTGTGGAATGTGAAATTCCTTCCCTTAAATTAGCTGTTGAAATTATTCTTGATACTTCTAGTATTGAAGAATACCTCGTTCATTTGGAACATCTCGATGAGGAGCATTGAGATGCGTCCATAATCAACGTAGCTCATAAAAAGAGAGTAAAATCTCAATATGATAAGGCTGTCCATCCTAGGGTTTTCTCTGAAGGAGAGCTTGTCTTGGTTTATGACCAGGAAAAATATGCCTTGGGGGCAGGCAAGTTCAAATCTATGTGTTACGGTCCCTTCATTGTTAAAAAGGTCTTGAAAAAGAAAGCTTATGAGTTGGTTGATTTTGAGGAAAATGAGTTGGCAGAGCCCAGAAATGGGCTCTATCTTAAAATATATTTTGCTTAGGCTTCGGCCTAGCATTTGCTTGGTTGTAAATATTGTATATTTGTGCATATCTATCTATCAGTTTCTTAGTGATGTTGATATTTTTGATCTGCTTTGGTAGGTACTGATGGACGATTTGATATATATAGGGTTTGATGATGGTACTAGTAGACACACCTGGAACCTTGCTTCCATGGCTTGGGTGATTTATTATCCCTCTAGCTAGTTGTTGGTTTTAAGAGGCATATGTATCGGTCCTGCTTCAAACAATGTTGCCAAATATACTGTTGTCATTAATTTACTATTTGAGGCAATATATCTTGGTATTGATTCATTAGTAGTATACTTGGATTCACAACTAGTGGTATCTCAATTAAACAAGATATATTGTGTGATAGATCCTTATTTATATCGCCAATTTTTGAGAGTGCATTTATTATAGAGATCATTTATTTATATCACATTTATTCATATTCCATGATCAAAAAATTCATTTGCAGATTCCATCACTAATGAAGCATTAGATTGGCACATAAATAATTCATCACATTAAAAATAAAAAATAATTGAAAAGTCATGTGTATATATATGATCATCACAGTGAAACCATTGGTACATAGATAGAAGTTTTATGTTCAAAATAATATACAAAATTGGGACAAAATCGTCCTACAGAGTTAGGGCTTATGCCCATAATTCTCCACCCATCAAAAAGGTCACACTCAATCACGTGGCACTCCTACCATGCACATCTGCATCTCTTCCAGAAGGTCTTCTATGGCTTCCATAGGTACCTAGTTAGTCAGTCTCACCAAGTTTCTATGTACATCATGAAGGGTCCTTTCGGTCTCAGTTGTGGCCCCCTCCACGTCTCTTCCATGATGCCTGTAACTAGTGTTAGCTTGAGGAGGCCTGACCCAGGTTCAGCGTTAGTTAGCCAAACAAATCACTACACTACTGGCCCTTTCAGCATCAGCTCGTGGAGCGTGGACTGAAGCCCGACTCGAAGTAGTATGGGGGGATGATGGAACCAAGTTTTCACACCCTTGAGATGGTTGTGATGTCGGTTTATTCTAGCTATACCCACCTTCATGTAGGTTGCTTAGCACTCTGTTCCACCCTTCATCACCTTCATGAAAAGGGTACAATCGGCTTTCACACAGCCCTAACTTGGAGCTAAGGTACTTTCGCGCTGCTAGGGCAGCGAACTGCAATATCTCCCAAACTAAGCTAAGTGTCTTACTTCACTTATTAATCAATCTTAGTTAGCTTCACGTAAATAGATGTTCTTACTCACATTCACCTAACCAACACAATTACATATATTCATGCATCATATAAGCATTATAAGTGAAATTCATACCCAACATAACCAGATGCATAAACAAGAAATAAAGATGCAAAAATTGTAGAATACTTCTCTTTATTGATAATTCCGAATGATTACAAACTTGAACTACCCTATGCACTCAATTGCAGGGGTTCGCGCACTCAGCTATGGACTTCTACCCTAGTCCTCTGCGCACTTAGCTGCAGAGCCTCTACCTACGCTACGACCCAAAACTTAGACTTCTACTTCAAAGCTATCTCTCATACATCATATCTTCTTTTCCTTTTTTTATCAAACTACTTAGAGCTTAGCTCTATTTATACAATTCCATGATCCACGGACCATGGGTAGATCTTTTACAACCGACATTACAATTCCAAAATAAGGGCAGACAACCCTATGACTCTTTAACACCTACACGCTCTGTGACCACAAAATGCGGAGTCTTTACACTTGGATTACAAAATTTGACCAAAATATGGGCTTTTAGCCCCAAAACTATCCTTGGGGGATCCCGCGCCCAACAAGCCCCCAACACAAACATCGTGACTCGCCCTTGAGCCACTCAGTAGGCATGGAGATCTTAGTGCAAAGACCTCCCAGCTCTGTTTGGATGACCGCAACCTTGGAAGTGCACTGAGCGACCGCCTGCTGGACTTCTTCTACTCTTTGCTGAGTGACTGTCGCTGAACTGCCACCCTGAATCTTCTGCTGAGTTGCTTGTAGTGTTGTGAGATTTCCTTCAATGGAAGTTGTGATCATATATGCCTCGTCTATCCATGGATATAGGCGTGCTTTTAGGACCACTTCTTTGTGCCGAGCGACATCCACCTGTTCCTTAAGTACCTTTCCCTCCTGCATCCATGCGAGCCTCTGTGTAAGGGCGACTGTTTGCGTGGTCCCTTTGACCTTGCCATATCTTTGTTGTAGCTAGCGTGCCTCTGTCTCTAGGTGCTCTACATTCGAATCCTCCTGTAGGGTGGTCAGGACCTCGAATGACTGTTCAAAAATTTACGTGCAGTCCGCTACTGCACCGTTGACCACTGCTATTGCTGTTGCAACAGCGGTGGCATGCTGTTCCCTGACTTCCGACGAGGTTGAAGGCTGAGCCCTCAACTACAATTCTATGATCTGCAACTTCAGCTCCAGCTGAATCCTGGCCATCTCTGTCCGAGTGTCGCACACCCCTGTGGACAACTTGCGGACACGTGCCTCAACTAGTTCTTTTGCCTGAATGTCCAACTTCAGGACCATTTGGTAGGCCTCCTCCACTACCTACATGATTTTCTTATTCTGTTCCACTGCCTCATTGTGCTGCAGGCCCAACTGCTCGATATTGATGCACTGCTCGCTCATCACTTGCAGAGCACGACTAATTTTCCGTAGTAAGTAAGTGCCCCCTCTGGTAGCACTATTGTGTTGGTCACCTTTGTGCGCAACATCTCCGCGATAGTTGAAGTGTTGATCGCGAGGCTGGTGGACACTGTGCCAGCTTGTGGAGTGCGAGCCTGCAACTCCTGCAACTTTATCAGGAGAGCCCCTAATATCAATTGTTGCTGCTCTTCGAACTATTGGAGGGCCTCCATGGTGACATCTCTCACCATTTCTCCAATATCGTGCAAATCCCCCTCAGTGAGGGTGATTGGGTCGAAGGATGTCTTTGACACCTTGGTTTTCTTTCGTGGCACTGGGGCATGGTGGTAATGCAGTACCCAGAGAAGGTTGAGTAGCTCTCGACATCCTTGAGCCATCTCCGCAGATCTAATTCGATCATTCCAGCAATCTCCGTCGGAGCATTAACTACTCATTCGCTAAATGCGGGAATTTCTCGTTTGCGAGGTCCCAATCTTCGAACTTTAGTACAAGAACCCACCCTAAGCACGACCCCTCAAAAAAAATGTCATCTGGGAGCAACGGAGTTTGCAGGGAGCTCTTGCTCTCGTCTATGTCCTTTGGCACCTTGGCTTTGCCCTTGTGCGAAGGAACATATTCTAGTAACCTGGTAATAAGGTCTGCACCCTGGGTTTCAACTTCCATTTCCAATTCCTCCTCATCCACCAGGACTTCTTCAGATTCTTCCTTGTCTGCCTCCAGATTAATGGCCTTCCCCATTTCTTACAAAGTGAGTTGGGCCCTCTATGGTTTTCTTGGTGAGATGCGCACCAAGAACATAGTCTTCTTATCCTTCTTTGTTCTCGGTGTCCTGGGTGATTTAGGGACTTCGAATACCACTTTGTCACTCTCTGGGGTAAACACATATTTCATTAAATATGGAAGTATTCAGTGGATCTAGAATTTAGAACTTTAACTACATTAAGTTTTTTCAAAATGAGGAATTAGAAAGTCACTTAATTCACTAATTTTAATGTAGATATTCACCATTTTTGTGTAAAAATTATCATGATAAACTTTATAAAACAAATTTATATAAACTTGCTAAAAAAAATATTTCACATTTTAATCTTGGATTCCTTACATTATCTATTTTAATATTTTTTATGGTTTATAGTAAAAAATAAGTTTGTTAAGGTTATTTTATGAAAATAATGATGCATATGTTACTATTATTAATCCATTTAATTATAATATATATAGTAAATATCATGTATGTGTTAAGTCATGATTATTACTAAGGCAGTGTTGGCACAATTTAAAAGTCCATCACCTTTGCAACACTAGTTATATTATGGTTGAAGATTAAAAAACCCTCAAAGATCATCGAGTTTATACTCGTATTAGAATTAAATTTCAAAATATTTGTGACGGTACCAACCTTTTTGATTGTTTAGCTAAACAAAATTATGATGATATTGAAACACTTCTTTTAATGCTTTTTCAGCATAACAATAAAATTCGAAATAACTTTTCATAATATCTTTTTATCTCCTTATTTACCATAGTTGGTCTTAGTGGATGATAATCATCATTATCACCATCATAATTACATACTATTGTAGAAAGTTTGCACCATTTTAGAGTTGAGGAGAAAAATAAATTTATGATCAAATAAAATGTTGAATGTGAGTAGTAGAATAATTTATTTTTATTTATTAATTGTACGCTTATGTTAATAAAGAAGTTGATTGAGGCTCGCTTTATGAATAATAGATTAATATGCAAGATATATATTAAGTATAAAGTTATTTAATGACAAATGAAATTTTTGGTAATGTGTCCAATATATACCATTATTTAGAACTTTAACTAGATTATATTTTTTCGAAATGAGGAATTAGAAAGTCACTTAGTTCACTAATTTTTATATAGATATTCACCATTTTTTGTGTAAAAATTATCATGATAAACTTTATAAAACAAATTTATATAAACTTGAAAAAGAAAATATTTCACATATAATCTTGGATTCCTTACATTATCTATTTTAATATTTTTATGGTTTATATTAAAAAGATAAGCTTGTTAAGGTTATTTTATGAAAATAATGATGTGTGTGTAACTATTATTAACCGATAATCCGATATAGTAAATATCATGTATATGTTGATTTACGATTATTACTAAAACAATGTTGGCACAATTTAAAATTCAAAATAACTTTTAGAAATATCTTTTTACCTTCTTATATACCATATTTGGTCTTAGTGGATGATAATCATTATTATCACCATCATCATTACATACTACTGTAAGAAGTTTGAACCATTTTAGAGTTAAGGAGAAAATATTTTTTTAGGATCAAATTAAATGTTGGATATAATTTATTTTTATTTATTATTTGTACTTTTATGTAAGAAACGAAGTTGGTTGAGGCTTACTTAATGAATAATATATTAATATGCAAGCTATATATTAAGTATAAAGTTATTCAATGACAAATGATCATAGTAATGTGTCCAATATATACCATCATAGATCCATTTTAAGTGCAGATGTAGGGATCAAATTTCAAGTGCAAACACATTTAGAGTGAAAGATACAATGTGTTATTTTTAATTGTTGAAACTATATTTTTGAATGCTAAATAGAGTATATATACGAACAAATAATAATTTTAACCATAAGAAACTTTTTTTTATATATATAGATATATATGAAGTTGATATTGACATAAATTAGTTAACATAAATCTTCAAATAGTTACTTTTGAAAATTATAAGATTTAAACCTCTGATTCACACATTTTTTTTTACTTCTAATTACTTTACAAAATATTCTTTTTTTATATTTTTCTATTTAGAACATAATTTTTATTTTAAACGGGCACAAACGGATAGACAAACTTACACATCCCCCCATATTGGGCTGTAAAATGAGCCTCTCGTCTCAATTACTAATCATTTTAATGATCAAAATCAATCATGAATTAGAATGGTAACAAAGTAGTACAATTTGATTATTTTCAAATACAACAAGAAAGAGAGAAAAAT
This sequence comes from Pinus tabuliformis, assembly GCA_031772625.1. NCBI lineage: Eukaryota > Viridiplantae > Streptophyta > Pinopsida > Pinales > Pinaceae > Pinus > Pinus tabuliformis. The sequence continues at coordinate 473,765,423 of CM062808.1, forward strand.
GATTAAGATATTTATTACACATGTTTAGGATAGACAAACTTACACATCCCCCCATATTGGGCTGTAAAATGAGCCTCTCGTCTCAATTACTAATCATTTTAATGATCAAAATCAATCATGAATTAGAATGGTAACAAAGTAGTACAATTTGATTATTTTCAAATACAACAAGAAAGAGAGAAAAATGATTAAGATATTTATTACACATGTTTAGTTTTTACCCCTGTAATGTTTAAGGATACTATATTGAAAAGAACATATTAACATTCATCTAAAACTTAAATTCCTTACATTATTTCTATTACCATTAACATTTATATTTATGTATTAAATATGACCATGAATACTAGATTGTGTAAAAAAAATCTTACCTATAAAGTTATTTAACAATATATTAATATTGTTTTTCTTACTATTATTGACCATTTTAAATTGACACTAACTACTTTTCCTAAGTTGAGTACAAATTAATTATACTAGTATAATGTTGGCACCACTTCAAAATCTATAAGTAGAAATATTTTATAATTCTAGTTGTGTTGTTCAATGATCAAAATATTTTTTTTATAAATTAACATGCAACAAAATAGGGAATTTGATTATATCAATTATAATAAGGAAAATAAAGGAAAACTCACCTCAAACATTATATCAAGCGTCTAGCATTTATTCATTAAGTGTTTAAATGGTTTATATTAAATAGAATACTAATTAGGTACCCCACTGTTGTTTTAATATAACAAGTTTAGAAGATGTTTTTAGGTGCATTATTGAATTTTATTATGCATATTTGATATGGTGAGAAGTCATGCTGGTCAAATAAATCTTTCAAAACTTAAATATTTTATGGCATTGTCATGTAATTTGTATAACACATGATTACATTGAAATATTAAATAATATAAAACTCCTTCAAAAAAAATATGAAGAGAATATTTATACAACAAATATGGGAAAGTGTGTCTGAATGTATATTAATAGATCCTCCAAAAAAAAATTACATTTATGTATCATATAAACCTACTCTTAAGATATTCGCTCAAGTAGATCAAGAATTTCTTCTACACCATATTTATTTATCTTGGTCTTCTTGCAATGTTCCTTCTTTGGCATCCATGCCCACACTATGGTATTAATTGGAATAGAGCCAAGTTCTTTGTCATCAGGATTTGGTACCCAATATTGCTCTAAAAATTTTCCATTGTATTTCCCTGACATAGGCTTCCACCAGTCAACCTTTACATGAAGATTCTCACTTTCGTTATCCCTAAAGATATTTGAGATGGATTTTTCCATCCAAATCATCTCACCTGCATCCTCATTTCTTGATCTAACTAGCAACATCTTTCCTTTCTCAACATCAATCATCGGATTGAATGTTGGCTTTGGCTTGTTGCATTTGGGCCCAACATATATTGGTTCATCTATCGCATTATCAAAATATCCATCCATAATACTTGAGATTACTTGGAGTGCATTACGATCAACATCAACAATGTGCCTTGTCTTGGGCCAGAAATCCTCAGAAGATGAATCATTTCTATCTATTATTCTATGATCATTATAGATTCCATCTAATGTATCAAGAACTTTTTCCCAATACACCACTTTATTTTTCCATTCCTCTGTAACAATTGGTGAAGCCTCATTCCCAATAGTGTCTTTCCACATTTTTATGTATGATGTTATCCCTTCCTTTAGTTCTTTTAAATAGACATCATTCTATTTGGAAGCTAAGAAATATGGCTTCCCTATGGGAATTATAGGTCGACCTTCATCATCCATATTCCATAACTCAACTGGTTCTGACCACTCAGAGTCTCTGATTGATTCTTTATACCTTAGTACTGTAACATCATTGAGTATAAGAAATTGGAAGTATTGAACATTAAGATGTCCAACTAGTGCATTTTTTCCCTCCTTAATGTATCCATTAAGGAAACTTTTGAAGTTATAGATCTTGTCAATAAGTGTAGGTAGAAACACTCTATTTTCTTCAATTATGCGATATGTATCCATCATTTCAGGTAAAGAATAATTATCTTTACTTTTTAGGTTGGAAGACATTCTTCCATAGGTTCCATCTATGTCTTCATGGGTGTGCCCCACAGGCAAGAACCCAACCTCAGTAGTGATGAAGACACCAAGTGCAGTTAAAAGTGATAGAAACATGAAAAGATAGTGATTCTTATTATCACTTGCTGCATTGTCCAACTGTAACAACAAATGTGGAGGAAGAGGTTTAAAATCAACATTTTGACTTTTTGAACTTCCATGAGATATAAAATCATCCTTGTACCCTTGACATTTTAGGTAAATAGAGGTGTCAAGTAATGCATTTGTAAGTGGGTTTCTTGAAATTCCACTTTCATAAAGTAGATCACCATACATATCCATTTGTGGGTCTTCAAGGTCCCTTAAGCACTTTGCAAGGGATGTAATAGTAAATTGTGATCCCATATGGACAAATGGTAAGGAGAAATGACCAAAACCTCTCGCCTTATGCCCATGTGTAAGCATACCTATCAATGACAAACCCAAATTTGTTCCTACAACAGATTTTGATTTGACACGTAGCCTTGGGATTGATGTCTTTGTTTTGTCCATTTTATCATGGATAATGCTCAAATACTCCTTTGGAAACCGCTCTGACATAATTCTATGGGCATAGTAGCAATATCTTCCACACATAACAATCTTGTTATGTTTCGTCAACCTACCTCGTGCCTTTTCTTCCAACTCTTTTGTAGTTGCTGACTTTATTTGTGCTTTCAACACAATACATTCACTGCATTTACTGAAGTTGGTGTTCTTTGAAAATGCCACATCTCGAAACTTAGTATTCCAGATCTTGCTCATTGTTGGTTGTGATATTGATGGGTAATTGAGCTTTTGAAGAGCCTCATTGATCTCTTTTAACAAAGAATTTTGTGTGTAAGTCGAAGGAAGTAGTCTTAAAGGAGCAGATGTTCCATCTTCTTCAACTTGACGTGTTTGATTTGGTGAAAAATCTGAATTATCCATTACAATTTTGTGCAATATTTCTATAGCTGCCACTGTGTGAGCTCGTGCTTTGCATGTGTTGGTGTTACCATGAATAGCTTTGATCTGTCCATGTTGGAAATAATGCTGGTAGTTATAGAATGTGCTTTGAGGAATTTTATGTATCTTATACCATGCTTTCTTACAAATAATATTCCCATTAAATCTCATGTCCTTTACATTTCTAGCAATAGGTGGTAGGCCATGGCCATGGCCATGGCCGCTTGACATCACTGTGTTTGTCATGAGTGAATTCAAGACAAATTCTCTAATACCATTTGTATTTATTTGTCTCATACCCCTTCTAGCACCTGCAATGGCCTTCCTATCGACATGTTGAAGACAATATTTTCTACAACATACATCTGCTGCCAAAAGTCGAATTTCTTTCTCTTCATCTATTTTTGTTTGACATTTTGCAGTTTTTTTTGTAGCCATAACTCGTTTAATCCTTTTATATGTCCTTGTTACATTCATATCAATTGAGTTTCTATATTTTTCATTACAAAGGTACCCATCCCATTTGTTTAAGGGATTTGCGTCCTGTATAACATCCCATATCACCATTTCTTTGGGTGGTTCCTTGAACTTTTCCTTGACCCTTAATATCACACCTTTGTTGTCCACCAACTTATTTATTGGCCATCTAACCAAACAATGTATAGACTTATCTCCAATTTTGCATATCTCACAATTTCCATCTATCTCTTCTAGAAAAACACCAAAATCCATTTCACCTAGTGTTTCACCCTCAACAATGTCATCCTCGCGGACATGAACTAGCATTCCTTTGGCAATGCACATGCTTGTTTCCATGCATTCATGTGTAAGAGAAACCTTTGCACATATTAATTTAACCCTATCTTGGGGAATATTTATGGCATGATCATGACAGTGAGGCTCCAAATCTGATTCTGGCCAAATTTCATAAGATTCTAATGCACCCCCAAGTGTATGCTCAAACCTTGTTGGATGTGGTAGAGGAGCATTATGTTTTAACACCTTTTCAATTTTAACCACTATGCATCCTTTCTTTACCATCTTTCCATGCACTTTATGCCCAAGCTCTGTATTGAATATGGAGCCCTCGCCCACCTTCACTCCATGTTGTAGAAGATTTACCTTGTCTCCAATAGAAAATGTAGAAGAAACATTTGTACCTATAAACAAATGTAAATAATGTTAGTATTTACTCAAAAAAAGAACATTTATTATAGTATCAAAAATAATAACACATGCTTCAATATTTTGATTTACCTATGTGGTGTCTCAAACCCATAATCTTCCATGGATGTATGTCCCCTTCATTAACATCATCATCAATCAAATGTGGTTGAATGAGATCAATTATCAAAATTGCAACATAACCAACATTAACCTTTTTTCCAACTTAATAAGTTCCAGACTCTGCAGATTCAACCCTTGCTAGCCCAATGACTTGATCATTAATAAGGAGATCAACATAGTCCCCTTTTGCCAAAATTATATTTTCCATTGTAGCTTGCATCAATTCTGTAACAACAATTACATTGTAACTTGTAATTAAAACAATGAACCGTGTAAAGTGTGACTTTATATTTCCCCAAAAACACACAACTTCCGAAAAAGTAATATAAATGCAAAAATAAAAATATTATGGTTGTCATGTTGTATGTAATGAAACATTGTTTCCTCAAATGAAAGCTAACAATCAATATCATTCCTTCTACTACAAACATAAGCATATTGCTAGAAGCAACATTACATGGTCAAATAAATCTAGCACATGCTAGATTTCCTTCTAGCACAAACACAAAGACATTGCCAATAACAATATTCTAAGGCGAAGGAAATCCACCACATGCTAAATTTTCTTCTAACGTAAATAGAAGCATATTACTCACAAAAGCTTTTCAAAGTAAAAGAAATCTTAAACATTCTAGAGTTTATTGTAGCACAAACACAATCACATTGCCAAAAATAACATTGCAGTATAGAAGATATCTAGCATACGATTGATTTACTTCTAGCACAAACAAAAGCACATTGGCAACAATAACATTGTAGGGCAAACAAAAGCCAACAAAATCCAACAACTTCTATCACAAACACAATCACATTTCCAACAACAATGTCGCAAGTTAAAATAAATTTAACGCATGCTAGCTTTACATGTAGCATAAATACAAGCATACTACCAATAACAACATTTTATGTCAGAAGAAATCTAGTGCATGCTATATTTCCTTCTAACACAAACAAAAGCACATTACCAAGGTGAAAGAGATCTAACACGTGTTATATTTCCTTCTATAATAAACAACCAAATTGAAAACAACAACATTGCATAGCAAAAGAAATCTAACACAACTTCTAGCCCAAACACAAGCACAACATTTCCAATAACATTGCCAAAGTGATGGAAATCTAACACTTGCTAGATTTACTTTTATCATAAACAACCAAATTGACAACAACACTATTGCAAAGCAAAAGAAATCTAGCATAGTTTCTAGCCCAAACACAAGCACATTTCCAATAAAAATATTGCAAGGTGAAAGAAATTTAACGCATATTAGCTTTACATGTGGCACAAATACAATCATACTACCAACAACAACATTGCATCCCAAAAGAAATCTATTGCGTGTTATGTTTATTTTTAAAACAAATCAACAAAGTGTAATGGTGATTATTTGTTGTGAAGACCCATATGAACAGTGGCGTAATGCTAATAAGACCAATGCAGCTACTGCAGGATACCCACTCACCTTTCCCTTTATCCTACAAAAAAACTCCGAGGTGTGAAATCCTTTTTTTGCCGAGTGTTTGCTTGTAAGAGGGGAAAGTAATGAATAATTCTTCCTGCTAGAATATATTTATTTGGGGAAAACAGGGTGAAAAACATGAAGCCTCATCACTTCAAAATTTGTGTTTCCTTGGGGGGGGGGGGGTTGTTCCTCTAATGGTTGATTTCCCGTACTAATTAATGTTTCCTTTAGCTGACACATTTTTCCTTCCACTAGGTTGTCAACAGGAAGCTTATTATAAGAGAATATTCATCTATTGTGCTCCTTCCAAATTTCCCAAAGGATGAAACCTCGAATGAAATTTCAGGTAAGGTTCACCACCTCGTTTTTTGTATAATGCACCCACCATTTCTTTATTGTTTCTTGTATGCTCTCTCGACTTTGATTTCTTTATCTAAATATTGAGGCTAATTAGTCCCATAGTGCCTCCATATAGTTACAGGTGTTGAGTAAATGATTAAGCCTCTCTTTTGTGTTTTCGGAGAGGAAACACGAAGAGGAACCTATAAATCCTCTCTTTATAAGTTTGTCCTGAGTTAGGACCTTCTGATGTAAAATCAATGACATGAAAATTTAAATTTATGGCCAATGTGGCACCATCCAGTTTTCTCCACGATGGATCATTTGTACCAGTATATCCCTCACTAAGATAAGCTTTGACTTCCTTGAGATTGAACTCCACATCTTCTTTTTTTCCCCATTTGAGTTGGTCTTGGTCATTATTGAACATAATTCTTAATTTTCTTAGTTCCTCTGTTAGATACTGAATAGCTAAGTCATTCTGGGTTGGCCGTCAAAAGATATTAAAATTCCATCGCCTCCATTTGTTATTTTCTAGTCCTTGATCCTAGAATTGGTGGAATTCTCTATACTCTTATATTTCTGTGCTTAGTTTGAACATGGGGCCTCCTTTCCATTTCTGATTTCCCAGAATAGTGTTTTTGCATGATACCTCTTTTATTCCATGCTAAATTCCAAATTGCCAACCCCTGAGTGGAACTTGATAACCAAACTAACTTTTTTGTATGGAAATTAGGTGCATATTTTGATTTCCAAAGCCTTTCCCAAGGTGATGACCCCCCTTTTAACCATCTCCACCATAATTTTGCTCCATTTTCTTTGTTGGTTACCTCTGGATCTTGAAGACCTAGCCCACCTACATCTTTTGGTTTGCACTCTATTTAAGGCCACTGCGCCCATTTTCATTTCACCTCTACCCCTCGCCACAAGAAGTTCCTTTAGATGTCCCAGATCTTTTGTAGTACTCCTTTGGGAGAAGGGAGGATAGATAACATATACCTTGGAATAGCTTGTAGCACTGTGTTTGTTAGAATCAGATGACCACCCAGGTTTAGGGCTTTGACATTCCATTGTTTCACCCTATCCTCAAGGTTTGATACAATTTTTTCCTAATTGGAGTTCTTCTAGGCTTGCACCATTAGAGGGACCTCAAGGTACTTTGATGGGAGGGATTTAAACATATATGCCCTGGTTTTTTACCTCTGCATGGTGTAAATATCTTGAAAATATGCTTTTAGATACTCTTTCGGAGATATTACTACATCGCAGTAATCCATTTGTATCTATTTTGCAAAATATTAAGCATTATATTTTGCTTAAACAGAATATATTGTGGGAACTTTCTCTACAAATTGATGAGCATTTTGCACAGCACAACTGAAAGAGAAGCCCTTATGATCCTAACCTCTACTGCAAAGATCAAGGGGGGATATTGTGATCATCGTTGTTTATGTTGATGACTTAGTAATCACAGGTAGTTATGAGAAGAGAATTTTGGCAAGATTTGAAAAGGTCCTTTGACATGACCGATCTTGGTCTATTGCATTAGTGTCTTGGTTTGGAGGTGTGACAGACACATCACCGGATATTTGTATATAAAAGAAAATATGCCAAGACACTTATTGAGAAATCCCATATGAATGGCTGTAAGCCCATGCAAACTCCCATGGAACCAGACCTAGTAGGAACCGCACCTCTTATCATTCAAGTGACACGTAAGTTAGAATGTGGCACACAAATAAGTAAAGTAACATGGAACTGGCACTTGCCCCCATTAATCCAACGCATTCAAAAACATCTGGAGGTGTTGAAAACCATGGAATTCACCTTAGTTCAGTGGTTTTCGATTGTGTTGGTGGATAGGGTGGAAAATAAAGGGGTAGATAATGTCCATTTGCTCACCGACGTGATGTGCAAGTTTTCAGAGGGCTAGCTAAAGGAGGAAAGCCAAAGGTTGGCAAAGAGAGATCACTCCATGCCATTAAGGCAGGTTGATAGAGAAGGGGTGGGCCCGAATCAGGACAGTGATCTACCAGTTCATACGAACAAATAATCCTTCATTATGGACATACTTAGGAAACGAGAAGGGGTATGTGTCTGCAATACAAGGATAGAGTGATGGTTAATCATGGGAAGGAGAGGATTTCCCCCATAATAGATTGTTAGTGTGATCATCTCATTAATAGGAGATGTGGCAAGAGGAGTGGGAAGGTACGAAATCAAGAGGGGAAACATACAAGAGCAAGGTCATGGTGATTATGATTTTGAACAAACCGCTCGCAAGGGAAAATGAGAGGAAGGACGTCCACAAGTACACACGAATGAACAACAACATCACTAGCAGGTTAGAGTTACTAAAAATGGAGAGGGAAAGTACTCAAATATCGGCGAGGCAAGTCTCATCTGGGGTGTCATCTTTAAATCATAACTAGGGAGCAGGCTTCATTGACATAAGGAAAAACATTGAAAGGTGGTGTAATTGTGAGTTGGTGATAGTAATTTCTATGAGGGAAATTCAGTTATCAGGGAGTGCAATGAGTAAGAGCTAGAGTGATGCTAGTAGGCCAAGAGGTAGTTCCCGAGCGGATGCTTAGGGCTTTGATTTTTGCAAACAGACATGCATGGAGGAAGCAGCGGAGGTTGTTGCTAAACAGTCACACAAAAGGGAAGGATATAGTGGAAATCTGGGAGAGTGAGGTTCAAAGACATTGTAGGGCTATCTTTGATGGTAGAATAGAGGAGGAAGGAGATTGGATCATCAACACAGGGAAATCCAAAACATAGATGACTGTGTACCAAAAGACCTTGGAGACCGCTTGGCATGTCAAGACTCTAGTGGAAAAGCTGCAAGCAGAGGCAGCGGAGTAGAGGAAAAAGAGGCAACTCGAGACAGAAATCGAGTTAAAATCTATAGACCAACGCCTAAAAGGAATTGAAGAGGCTCTCAAGCGTTTGGTTAACATAGAGAAATTGCATGTTGGCAGAATTGGGGATCTTAACAAAATGTTCTCAATCTATCTAAATTATATCGATAATGTGGATATATCGATGGGTGTAGAGATAGGATATTTGGCCCGCTTGAGGAAGTATCAAGTTCGAGAGGCTTGCGCTGCAGGCGGCTGTCCACTGGCAACCCTAGAGGCTCCAGCGACAACCCTTGTGGAGGACCCAACAATGGGGCCAACGACGATAACAACTCCAAGCAAATAATATTGTGTTAGTTGATCATGGCATCGACCAATCTTTTGTTTAGTTTTGTGTTATGTCTATATAGGTAGTATTGTAGTTATTTTGTCAAGTTTAGGTCTGAAGATCAGAGCTATATAGCTATTCAGATAGGCAAACCTACATATAGTAGTAGTGGGAAGGGGAACTTTTTTTAACTATATAAGGGAAAGTAAAGACAAAAAAATCTAATGGCATGCCTGGTTAAATGTGTGACAAAGAGAATCTTCTTCTACAACTCGTTTGGTAAACCAGCTACTATTTTTGTATTGTATGTTTATTTAGTAATATATTGAAACTTTACTAACTTACAAAAAAGTTATCTTATTATTTTTCCCTTTAATATATTGTCTATTAAAAATATATGCTACATATTAAAAGATATTAAACTCTTAGAAACTTAATCTTTCTTATAAATATAAAATATTTGATATGATAAACATAAAATTTTATGTAAAAAAATTAAAAAATATATATATTGTGTATTAAAATATATTGAATTCTTCGATATATTTTTTACGACTGGATGATGTGGAAAGAAATTTGATGAGGAATTTGATACCATATAAACTTAAAATTTTAATTACTAAGTCAACTATATGGGGTTATCAGGTTATCTTCCTTTTCAGTATGTTCTGTTCAAGGAGACATGTTTTGTATGAAAAAAATCTAATTTAAAAATAATTAAATTTTATTACTGAGTCAACTAGATGGGGCCTATCTTACCTTTCAGCTGTTTTGTATTAAAAAATATAAAAAATTTACAAGAATATTTGTTTACGAGGTGTTTGGAGAAATTTGATCTCTCTTTCAAGGCCCAACAAGGTTCAAATGGATTTGCTCTAATGCAAGTGAGGACTAGCTTCATTTCGAGATAAGGTTTCCAAGGTGTGAATATGCGAGGAGCGTTTACCATTCCACCATAGCTGTTGTTATCGCAGAGGAAGATGTTTCTCTACTCCTTTACTGTTTCCATTCTCATCCTCTTTTTAAGTGTTATAAGTAAAACCAGATAAACAGAATAATAAAACTAACTGGGTACAGTGGCACATAGAGTGAATTCCAAAAAAATGCCCATATTTCAGCACTCTTTTCACTTGTAATAGAAGATTGTCTCAGTGACCAGGACAAAGCCATTACAGCTGTGAGCAAATTCTGAAGCAAGTCATGAAAATCAATATTAGAGTTATAAACTTGGCTTGATATTATTCTAGAAATTTCCCTCAATAGAAAACTTTAGATTTCTTAATAGCTTACATTTATATGCCTGCGGTCCTATTGATGTCACTTAGGTGAGATAATGGCTGAAACATTGAGGCTTAGAATTATGGTATGGATTAGCCCTTAATTACGATAGACTTCCGAAGCAGTCCTTATTGTAAATGAGTCAGAATCTGTGGACTCCTTGTCATAGCAGGGCTTGAATCCTTGATTAAGGAATACACACTATTTGATCTACAAATCTTGATCCATAACTGCCATCTGAATTTCTGAAGCAATGATGAAGCATTTGGAACACGAAGAATACAGCAATGCAACAGCTAGATATAGTATTTGAAAATGAAAAATAGGAGATACTAGAATGCCATACTTAACATTGTAACATAGTGCTTGGCACAGTTAGGAAAGAAAATAAACATAGTTAGAAAAGGCTATTCATTACAGCAAAGTAAGCACTTGGACATAGCGAATTCAGATGTCCCATTTGTGGTTTGATATTCCTTTTTTTTCTCTGCATAATGAATTTCCGGAGGAAACCCACTCAGTACTTTCCCTCATTCTGAGAATGGTAGCTAGGATAAACAGGATTCTCCAGGGCTCAAGGCCAGCTCAACTGTTAACAATTAGCTCATGAAGAGAGCAAGCATGTCACAAAGTGGAATATGAACCCAGATGTAGGAGGATAACTACTTTCCTCTCAACAACTGGAGCTACACCCAATTGACCTATGGTTTGATAATCGGCTAAATTTGATATATTTTTGTAAGACAATTCTCTCATGGGGAGTGGGTACAGCAGATGGAGAATTACGTTAGATCAAGTCAGAAATGTGAGAGTAAATAGCCATGAGAGAAAAATCTATGGGAGGCAACTTTTTCGTGTATGTAGAGAAGGATACTAAGAGCAAAGCTTAATGCGTAAAGGTGGTGGTAAGCAAAGCTCTGCAAATGGACCTCATTTGTCAAAATTGATCCTAAATGTGAATATGTTTTCTACTATGCCTGCGATTGTCAAATATTTTTGTGCCTTTGTGTAAGAAAGGTTGAATTTTTATTTTGTATGAGCACAATGATGACTCGGAACTCTGTCTTGTGTGTCGGTGTCTGATCTATGGAAAAAGATAAATATAGATTTTAATCACTCTTGAATAGACTGTAATTTTTTTTTGGCATTGCATGATGTTGAAAATAGTTAGGTGGATTAGTGCAGAGCTTAAGAAGATATTGAGTTTAATGGCACAACTGACACCATGAAAGAATCTTTGGAACAAGTGGTGGAGTAGATTGTGCCTGAGCAAAGGGTTGCAACAATGTATATGAATTTGGAAAAGACCCCCATGTAATGGTGGGTAAGCACATCAGATCAAGTTTCACTCATGGCATGATATGATAGAGGTACTTAATGATAAAGGCCTACCAGAAATTGGGGCTCCACTAGGTAATGACATTTTGGAATCCAGTTCTGTCAACCAGCCCCTACAATTCGGTGGTACTTCCAATCCAATGGGATACATGTATTACTGCGAAGTCATTAGGAGATATAGGAGGTTCCTATTTAACTATGGGTTCATAATTTAATGCAAACCTTAGAGCCATTTCCAAAGAAGTGATACCTTGAGGTAAAAATGCAGTGGCAGACAACTAGCTAGGTTGAATTATGAGAAAGGTTCTACAACACATTATATAACTCTACAAGGAGGAGGCACATATTGCAAGTTTGATAGAGTTCATTTGGTGTTTCCAATAAATGGACCACCCACAAATTCTAATAATAGGATCCCCAAAGGAGTACCCCTTAAAGGAACTTTGCCATCTGTGGTATAAAGAAACTGATTCCCTTTTGAAACTATTGATAATGTGGTAGGTGGTATTTCTCTGGAAATGAAAAGTATTGATCTCCTTGTTGTTTTGCGAGTTGTTGATAGTGTATGGGAAGATGGTGAAAATAGTGGGGAATAAGATAGATCTGCATTCTATTTAAAGGATCATTTTTCAGCAAGGAATGTGTTGTAGTGTAATTAAATCTGCATGTTGTTCCGAAGATTTCTCAATCAAATAGATCTGCAATCTTTTTAAAGTTTATTTCATTCCAAACTCAGTGAATATCCAGTGTTGGGTTGTGAAAGTGTGCTTGATATCTAACTTGGACGGATCCTAGCTGGTGTAGAGTATCCAGTGTTGGGTTGTGAAAGTGTGCTTGATATCTAACTTGGACAGATCCTAGTTGGTGTAGAGTCCCCCTGAGGGTCCACTGAAGCTCACTACTATGTTATTGCTAATTCACTAATTTTTTTTGAAGCAGCACTAGCCGTTCTAGTTCCAGTAGTATATCTAGTAGTATACCTAAGAGCATATATATGCATACGTAGCAGCAGAACAAACAGAGTAAGTATATGAACCTTGAACCAAGCTAGCATCATGATCAGCCTCTGTTAAGGAAATATCTCCATGTGTTGTGGGGGTCTCACCACACCAAACGCATCTTAGAGACCCTTGTCATGACCAGGTTAGCCCTGTAACTTCACTACCTTCTAACGTGTTTGGAGGTTGTTGTTACCACTAGATATTGGTTTCATTGATTGTTCACAGGTAGCAAACTTTCACTGCCATATTTTGTTGAGAAATATCAGGAGCCCTGAAGGAGGAGGGTAGGGTCAAGCCTTGCCTCCATGTACTCGATCATCCTTTTCATATGGTTGATCTTTTGGGGTAGAAACATGGTTTCTACCTGCATAGAACTGCATATGGGTTGTATCAATGGTGGAAATATTCAAAAAATCTTCATTTCCTCTGTTTATCACTTTGTCATGTAGGAAAACAGAGTACAGGAATATGGGTTAGTCTGACTCGTAACTGAAAAATTGCTGAGTCTCGTAACTCCTAAACACCAACCCTTTTATAGGGTAATATTTTCTAGAGAAGATAAATCATCCTTTTCATTAAGAAAGAGGAGTACATTTACATATATATGACCCAAAAAACCTCAAAGGTATGCACATCACCAATGCCAACAACAACATCCATCACAAAATTAACTAACAGGGACCAAAAATGGACATGAAAAGAACATCTATAAACTTTGTAGAACATGGATAAAATTACTAAAAAAGATAAAAACCCGGATAGTATGGAACATTAAAATCCTAGTTACAAACAAGAATAACTAGTTCAAACAAAAATATTTTATTCATAAGATGACAAAAATGATAGAATTTCTTGACATATCAAAAGAAGTGAGCCAACTGAAGATCACTGGGGATATGAACATATCCCCTTCTCAATAATTGTAAGCCTCCTGGTTCTTCAAATAAAAAGTGGCCTTCCTCCACCCGTAGATTGTTTTGGACATATAGTCCACATGTTGGTTACATTCCCTCAAAATATGCTAGAATAATAGATTATGAAAGAGACCCTTAAGAATTTAAATATGTTACATCTAGTGCTTGAGGGAAAGAACCTTAAAATTCACCTTCTCCATTATCCAGTCCATCACACACTTGGAATCTCCATAAATCTGACAGGAGATAATGTTCAATGATGTTTCAATATATAAAAGGGCCCAAACTACAGAAACCTCTGCCTTGGTATTAGACTCTGAACCAATATTCAACCAAATATGATAAGACCCATTTCTAGGGAGGAAACTGATGGCACCCCCTCCACATACACCTAAATCATACGCATCATCAAAGAAACCTACATTTATAGATAGAGGACTATGAGGGAAGAATAAGGAGTGACTACGAGGAGGATTCAAAGGCTTGACATACAGAGAAGAAACCCATAATATGAGGCAGGATGTCAGAGATCTCTGCTTTCAAAGATATGTTTATTCTGAACCTTCTAGACACCCCAAGCGATGAAGATAGGAAAGGATTTATAATTACCCATGTTTTTCTCACATAAGAAAAGGAAATGGTCAATATGATACATTGGAACAAGGTCCAAAATATTAAATAACGTGAGGGTTGCAGTCCAAAGTTCCATGGAAAAATCACACAGAAAAAATAAGTGATTGACATATTCAAAGTCCTTTGAATAGAGGATACATATATTTGGCCTAGATAATCCTTTGCACAATAGAGGGTCCCATGTTTATATCTAATTCTCTAAATCCAACCATATGAATAATTTCATTTTTGGAGCAATAAGTCAGTCCCGGAACTTATTATACCACCAATTTACCATGGGAAGGGAAGAACATGCTGATATAGAATTATAGGCATGGCAAGAAGTTATTTTCCCGAATGAGGTGTTCCAAGCACAAGCAATTGAACCATCCTCCTATGATAAGATTAGACCATTGAGAATAAGATTCTTAATAAAATTGTCCCATTCATATGCTAGAAGACCATGTAGACCCAATTCAGAAGCACATTTCCACCTGATAATAAAAGACTGCAATGAGGAAGATAAGAAAGGATGACACAATATATAAACAGCCCAGAATTTGAGATGAAATATGAGCTTTGGAAATAATTTGTAGAAGGGAGATCCCCTAATAGAAGGAGCTCCAGAGGTTCTTAACAAATGGGGTTTATGTTTTGCAGGTCAGGCATTGTGCTATTGAACAAAATCTATGGCCATTTTGATGACTTATGATGGGACTTACAATTCAGTCTTTCCACTACTTGTAAGCATGGATATTTTCAATTTTGAGGGTTTATATGTTACTTCATTATGAAGGAAAATGTGTTTTTTAATGCTCCAGATGTTATTAACAAACGGGGTTTATGTTTGCAGGTCAGGCATTGTCCTATTGAACAGAATCTATGCCCATTTTGACGACTTATGATGGGACTTACAGTTCAGTCTTTCCACTACTTGTAAGAATGGATATTTTCAATTCTGAGGGTTTCTATGTTGCTTCATTGTGAAGGAAAATGTGTTTTTTAATGCTCTAGATGTTATTAACAAACGGGGTTTATGTTTTGCAGGTCAGTCATTGTGCTATTGAACAAAATATATGACCATTTTGACGACTTATGTTGGGACTTGTTACAACAGATAGTCCATGCCCAATGATATCAAAATCTTCTATTCATGAAAAAGAAAGAGGGTGGTTTCGTATAAAGATGGAAGCCTCTCAAATTAGTCTTCCTGAGAAAAAGGTGAAAGTTATTGTTGGGAAACTGGCTAGGGATATGTCACTGAAAGAACCACCAATTTGTATCTTTTATAGACGTAATCTGGGTATCTCTCATCTCAAGCGTTCTTGTGGTAATATTCTATTGAAAATAAGAAGACTTGTGGTAATATGCCATTGAAAATACACCAATTTGTATATGTTCTGGACGTAATCTGGGTATCCCTCATCTCAAGCGTTCTTGTGGTAATATGCCATTGAAAATAATAAGACGTCGTAACATTTCTACCCAGAAATTGCATGGTGAAGATGTTTCGGAAGCGATAAAGGTCTTTTTGCTTATCAATGTACTTAACACAAAGAAACAAGTAATCAAATTCCATTAACATGCACTTAACGTTACATATGCCCAAAAGCAGAGGAAATAACTAAGCTAGAATCCGATCCAAGAAAATGCAACGTTTTATCATCCTATGCTTAGTAGAGCTTACAAGGAAATGGGTTGGATATGTGTTTAAAGTCTAAAATCAAAAAGATATAATCTAAAGCTAGCCCCAACAATCTGAACAGGCAACAGGATATGATAATAATTTATTCAAAGAGATATTTTTTAATAAAACAAACATAAAGCCTAAACACATACCTATTTTAGGCAAAAACTATGGAAGATCGGCCTCACAGAAAAAAATGGAATTAAATGCAGAGCTTATAAAACTGTCTTGGCCATCCGAAAGGGTTGTTGACAGATGCGCCTCACCTGTTAATGCTACAGGATACCCCTGACCATATTGGATATAATGTGTGCATCTGCTTCTCAAAGCACACGGATCACGGATTATCAAAGCACATGGATCACTGATTATCTGTCTGTTCAAAAGTTTCCCAAATCGTTGAATCACGGATTATCTTATGTTTCGTGTGAATTTGGGCAAGCTTGGAAGTCGGGTTGCAAACTGCTACAGGTGTCCTTATTTTTCTACAAGAAACAGTCTAATGTGAAGGTGAATATGCTAAATGTGGTATTGGATGGCAATGATGCTAATGAGAAGTTGGAAAATTGGAAAGTGAACATATCCAATGCATTAAAACAATTTGTGGTAGGGTTAATCTACCAAAATGCAAGGTTGAGGTTGTAGTGTTTTTTGTAGTTGCAAAATAGAATAGAGTGTAAGTAACAATGAATAACACATAATGAACCAAAAAAGTTAAAAATAGTAATGGAAATGAACTAAATTCAAAGTAAAAATTCTATCTAACTAATGTAAGAGTGCTACAACTATCATCAACAAATGTTAAGATAAGCTGTAAGAAAAAATTGCTCATAAAAAAATATGTGAACATAAATGATACAAGAGGGATATTGACCACCTAGGTCAATGGGCCAAGTTAACACAAGGAAACTTAAAAACCTTAGAAGAAAGCTAAACTAAGCGCTGAAATCAAATATCACTTCAATTAACAAACATGTTCTTTGTAACTTTGAAGATGACAAAGTTACAAAAAAATCTTGGAATCTGAACCTCTATTATTCACATGTTTTCCTATGATTTTCTTCTAATCCTATTATCTTACTCAAGCCTATTGTTTTTACAAGTGGATAGGAGGAAAACTCCTTGAGTGGAGGAATGCTTTCCCTCCGATAAGCAATAAAAACCCAGATCTTGTTTCCTGGATCACCACGCAGCAGTAGTAAGGAGGATTTACTATTCTTAGGAAGTCGTGTTGGGTTACTAAACCAACCAAAACCACTCGTATGCCTTGGGATGATAATGGTGTTTCTCCTTAGATGATGTCCAAGGCCCCAAACAAAGCCATCCTTGTGGGGCAAAATTATCCTCATATTAACACCCATACAACATCTATATACCTATGGTTTATAATGATGGAAAATAGTGCTCCCCATCACCTAATTGTGCAAAAAGCCCCAACTAACCTACCTGCCATGTCAAACTTGTCCTCAATATTAGCATATCATCCTGCATTATTCATTAGCTCATCAAGATAGAGGGATCAAGGACTCTCACTCCATAGTTGGGGACTATAGTCCATCAAGTCTAGGTCAAATTTCGGGCTAATTGTATCAAGGACACCTCAAGGTCAACCAACACTAATGCAATGTATTAGTTGTTGGTACATCGATGTATCAAAATGTCATAATATTGGGTAGTAGACATTAGTAAGTAGGACACTAGCCACCAATAGGAAACCTTGATGTTGGCAATGAGCACCACTAGGCCAACCGTTCACCTTAGGGGCACTGGGAGGTGGTTTTGTACCATGTGCACAGTCTGTACTATTACTTAACCAACCAAAACCACTCGTATGCCCTGGGATGATAATGGTGTTTCTCCTTAGATGATGTCCAAGGCCCCAAACAAAGCCATCCTTGTGGGGCAAAATTATCCTCACATTAACACCCATACAACATCTATATACCTATGGTTTATAATGATGGCAAATAGTGCTCCCCATCACCTAATTGTGCAAAAAGCCCCAGCTAACCTACATGCCATGTCAAACTTGTCCTCGATATTAGCATATCATCGTACATTATCCATTAGCTCATCAACATAGAGGGATCAAGGACTCTCACTCCATGGTTGGAGACTATAGTCCATCAAGTCTAGGTAAAATTTCGGGCTAATTGTATCATGGACACGTCAAGGTCAACCAACACTAATGCAATGTATTATTGTTGGTACATCAACCTATCAAAATGTCGCAATATTTGGTAGTAGACATTAGTAAGTAGGACACTAGCCACCAACAAGAAACCTTGATGTTGCCGATGAGCACCACTAGGCCAACCATTCATCTTAGAGGCACTCGGAGGTGGTTTTGTACCATGTGCACAGTCTGTATTATTACTAAACCAACCAAAACCACTCGTACGCCCTGGGATGATAATGGTGTTTCTCCTTAGATGATGTCCAAGGCCCCAAACAAAGCCATCCTTGTCCAGGGGCAAAATTATCCTCACATTAATACCCATACAACATCTATATTCCTTTGGTTTATAATGATGGCAAATAGTGCTCCCCATCACCTAAATGTGCAAAAAGCCCCAACTAACCTACATGCCATGTCAAGCTCAATGTCCTCGATATTAGCATATCATCTGTTATATACCTAGGGGGGATAATATGGGGTACCAAGGGTGGTACCCAAGGTAATAATGTAATAATGGGATGGGCCATAGTAATAAATAAGGTGGTTAACCCATGTCATGTAAGGGACCACAAGTAGTTAATAATAATGTAATGGGCCCATGGTATTAGTTGATGGTATGAGGGAACCATGGTAATGATGCATGGTATTGTATGTATGAGGCCTATATAAAGGCTAGAGACTCAACATGAGAGATATGAAGATGAAGAGAAGTATTCTTGTATGAACAGGCATATGGCTTGTGGAGTGTTCTCATTCCTTAAGGAGTGAATGTATGGTGTTGCCCTACCTTAAGGGTTTGATCAATAAAGTGAATCATTTCTATCTATTTCTATCTTATTCTTGGGTATATTTATATTTCGGTATCAGATTTACAACAATTGGTATCAGAGTTACAACAATTGGTATGAGAGCTACAACAATATGTACCAAGGGGGGGTAATATGGGGTACCAAGGGAGGTACCCAAGGTAATAATGTAATAATGGGATGGGCCATAGTAATAAATAAGGTGGTTAACCCATGTCATGTAAAGGACCACAAATAGTTAATAATAATGTAATGGGCCCATGGTATTAGTTGATGGTATGAGGAAACCATGGTAATAATGCATGGTATTGTATGTATGAGGCCTATATAAAGGCTAGAGACTCCACATAGGAAGATGAAGAGAAGTATTCTTGTATGAATAGGGATATGGCTTGTGGAGTGTTCTCCTTCCTTAAGGAGTGAATGTATGGTGTTGCCCTACCTTAAGGGTTTTGATAATAAAGAGAATCATTTCTATCTATTTGATCTTGTTATTTCTTGGGTTTATTTCTGTTATCATATATCTTCTTGGATCAGATCTACAACAATTGGTATCAGAGCACTTTCTTGGGCAAACTGTGGAGAATTTTTTTTCATTTTTGCAGGGATTTTTTTTTTTTTTTGGGTGGCGAATTTGCAGATCAGATCTGTAAATTTTGATGCAAGATCTATAGAATCTAATTGAATATCTGTATTCCTTGTGCAAAAATAGCCGATTTCAAAAAAAAAATCAGTTAAATCGGAGTCCGGATGAAGAAGATATCGCTGATTTAAAAATCAGTGGGGTTGCAGACAATTTTCAGGGCAACGATTTTGCGGCGCAGATCTAGAATTCTTGGTGCAAGATCTGCTAGATATAATTGTATATCTTGAATCTTTGTGAAAAAACACATAATTTCAAAAAAAAAATCAGTCGAATCGGAGTCCGGATGAGGGAGATATCGCTGAATTAAAATCAGCTCTTTTTGCAGAAATTTTGGGTGACAGCGGGAGAGTAGCAGCGCAGATCTGAAATTTCAAGTGCCTGGATCAAGATTTCTACCACATGGGCAGATGCAGAGTGGTTGTTCCGTTTTTAAAAACAGGTTATAATAGAGATTCTGAGCAATATTGACGGATCTGTGACCATTTCAAGTTTTCACCAATATTTTTGTGATGGCGGGCCTACATCGGAGTTTGAGGGACTTGTATAAATTTGATGGCTCTCATCCAGTTAAATGGCTAGAACAAATGGAGAAATATTTCAAATCAGAATACATCTATGATCATTATACTCAGTTGAGCAAGGGAGAAATGTATTTGGACCTTGAAATATGCAAATGGGCGGAATGGCATCAACGTTGCAATGGACCTTTTCAGAATTGTGATGCCTTCAAAAAAGCTCTTATAGAGCGCTTTGACTGTAAATCAAATTTTGTGGATAAACACACACAGACAGACACACAGCCTAGCAAAGCTTTTAATTTTACAAGAAAGAAGGAAACCAAGGAACCAAAAGGGTTATTTTTGGCTGGTATCTCTATATTGCAGGTTCATGGATTGATTCAGAAGGAGAAAATCATTGTGTCTATCAATCCGAGTTTCAAACAAAATCTTATAAATGTCAACTTGGCAAAGAAATTGCAAGTCCCGGTGAAATAAATTGAACATACACAGGTTGATCATGAGGATGTTCAAGTGTACAAGGATTTGAAGCTTTCTATGGATAAGTATGTGTTTCATGGTGATTTTTACGCTTCAGATATGGATAACATGGATGTTGTTTTGGGATACCCTTGGATGGAATCCGTGGGTACTATCAATATTAATGTGCAGAAGAAATTCCTGAAGCTATGGTATAAAAAGAAGAAAATTACATTACAGGATATTTCCATCCATAAACAGGTAGAGCACATGGAGGCTGAAGCAGAAGATGTTCAAGGGACTGACATATCAGATGATGAGCAGTTGATGGTCGACAATCAAACACAAATAGAGGCTAAAGTAGAACAGGTTACAGGTGCTGACACATCTGATGAGGGTTAAGTGGTTGAAGTCATATTAGAAAAGAAGCCACGACAACAGGCACCACAGCAGGGTGAATTAAAGAAAAAAACACTGTGGGTTAAAACTTCAACATATCATCACCCACATCACCCCGCAAGAAAACAACCAACAAGATGGCAACCAACTAGCCACAAGGACAACAACCCCCGTATGATGGATAGCAAGGAGCCTAGATCCACCTACTACATATCAACACAGAAGAGCTGCCATGGTCAACTTCCATCTCAAGCGAGCGAGGCACCAGCGAGATCGAGGGTTCACCTTTCTCTTGGATGGCTAGATGCACGTGCATGGTATCAGTGGACTACTCTTTTGAGTAGATCTTATTATTTGTGTTCTTCCCATGTTTCGGGGACGAAACATGCTTAGGGGGGTGGAATGTTATATACCTAGGGGGGATAATATGGGGTACCAAGGGTGGTACCCAAGGTAATAATGTAATAATGGGATGGGCCATAGTAATAAATAAGGTGGTTAACCCATGTCATGTAAGGGACCACAAGTAGTTAATAATAATGTAATGCGCCCATGGTATTAGTTGATGGTATGAGGGAACCATGGTAATGATGCATGGTATTGTATGTATGAGGCCTATATAAAGGCTAGAGACTCTACATGAGAAATATGAAGATGAAGAGAAGTATTCTTGTATGAACAGGCATATGGCTTGTGGAGTGTTCTCCTTCCTTAAGGAGTGAATGTATGGTGTTGCCCTACCTTAAGGGTTTGATCAATAAAGTGAATCCTTTCTATCTATTTCTATCTTACTCTTGGGTATATTTATATTTCGGTATCAGATCTACAACATCATCCTACATTATCCATTAGCTCATCTAGGTAGGGGGTTCAAGGACTCTCACTCCATGGTTGGGGACTATAGTCAATCAAGTGTAGGTCAAATTTCGGGCTAATTGTATCATGGACATGTCAAGGTCAACCAACACTAATGCAATGTATTAGTTGTTGGCACATCGACCTATCAAAATGTCACAATATTGGGTAGTAGACATTAGTAAGTAGGACACTAGCCACCAACAAGAAACCTTGATGTTGGCGATGAGCACCACTAGGCCAACCGTTCACCTTAGGGGCACTGGGAGGTGGTTTTGTACCATGTGCACAGTCTTTATTATTACTTAACCAACCAAAACCACTCGTATGCTGTGGGATGATAATGGTGTTTCTCCTTAGATGATGTCCAAGGCCCCAAACAAAGCCATCCTTGTCTAGGGGAAAAATTATCCTCACATTAACACCCATACAACATCTATATTCCTTTGGTTTATAATGATGGAAAATAGTGCTCCCCATCACCTAAATGTGCAAAAAGCCCCAACTAACCTACATGCCATGTCAAGCTTGTCCTTGATATTATCATATCATCCTACATTATCCATTAGCTCATCTAGATAGGGGGTTCAAGGACTCTCACTCCATGGTTGGGGACTATAGTCCATCAAGTCTAGGTCAAAGTTCGAGCTAACTGTATCAAGGACACCTCAAGGTCAACCAACACTAATGCAATGTATTAGTTGTTGGGACATCGACCTATAAAAATGTCACAATATTGGGTAGTAGACATTAGTAAGTAGGACACTAGCCCCCAACAAGAATCCTTGATGTTGCCGATGAGCACCACTAGGGCAACCGTTCACCTTAGGGGCACTGGGAGGTGGTTTTGTACCATGTGCACAGTCTGTACTATTACTTAACCAACCAAAACCACTCGTATGCCCTGGGATGATAATGGTGTTTCTCCTTAGATGATGTCCAAGGCCCCAAACAAAGCCATCCTTGTCTAGGGGCAAAGTTATTCTCACATTAACACCCATACAACATCTATATTACTTTGGTTTATAATGATGGAAAATAGTGCTCTCCATCACCTAAATGTGCAAAAAGCCCCAACTAACCTACATGCCATGTCAAGCTTGTCCTCGATATTAGCATATCATCCTACATTATCCTTTAGCTCATCTACATAGGGGGTTCAAGGACTCTCACTCCATGGTTGGGGACTATAGTCCATCAAGTTTAGGTCAAAGTTCGAGCTAACTATATCAAGGACACCTCAAGGTCAACCAACACTAATGCAATGTATTAGTTGTTGGTACATCAACCTATCAAAATTTCAAACATGTCCTCGATATTAGCATATCATCCTACATTATCCTTAATTTAGCTCATGAAGATAGAGGGTTCAAGGACACTCACTCCATGGTTGGGGACTATAGTCCATCGAGAAGTCAAATTTCAGGCTAACTGTATGAAGGACACCTTAACAAGGTCAACCTACACTAATGCAATGTATTAGTTGTTGGTACATCGACCTATCAAAATGTCACAATATTGGGTAGTAGACATTAGTAAGTAGGACACTAGCCACCAACAAGAAAACTTGATGTTGGCGATGAGCACCACTAGGCCAACCATTCACCTTAGAGGCACTCGGAGGTGGTTTTGTACCATGTGCATAGTCTATATTATTACTAAACAAACCAAAACCACTTGTATGCCCTGGGATAGTAATGGTGTTTCTCCTTAGATGATGTCCAAGGCCCCAAACATACCTATCCTTGTCCAGGGGCAAAATTATCCTCACATTAACACCCATACAACATCTATATTACTTTGGTTTATAATGATGGCAAATAGTGCTCCCCATCACCTAAATGTGCAAAAAGCCCCAACTAACCTAGATTCCATGTCAAACTTGTCCTCAATATTAGCATATCATCCTACATTATCCATTAGCTCATCTAGATAGGGGGTTCAAGGACTCTCACTCCATGGTTGGGGACTATAGTCCATCAAGTCTAGGTCAAATTTCGGGCTAACTGTATCAAGGACACCTCAAGGTCAACCAACACTAATGAAATGTATTAGTTGTTGGTACATCGATCTATCAAAATGTCACAATATTGGGTAGTAGACATTTGTAAGTAGGACACTAGCCACCAACAAGAAACCTTGATGTTGGTGATGAGCACCACTAGGCCAACCGTTCACCTTAGGGGCACTGGGAGGTGGTTTTGTACCATGTGCACAGTCTTTATTATTACTTAACCAACCAAAACCACTCGTATGCCCTGGGATGATAATGGTGTTTCTCCTTAGATGATGTCCAAGGCCCCAAACAAAGCCATCCTTGTCCAGGGCCAAAATTATCCTCACATTAATACCCATACAACATCTATATTCCTTTGGTTTATAATGATGGAAAATAGTGCTCCCCATCACCTAAATGTGCAAAAAGCCCCAACTAACCTACATGCCATATCAAGCTCAATGTCCTCAATATTAGCATATCATCCTACATTATCCATTAGCTCATCTAGATAGGGGGTTCAAGGACTCTCACTCCATGGTTGGGGACTATAGTCCATCAAGTCTAGGTCAAATTTCAGGCTAACTGTATCAAGGACACCTCAAGGTCAACCAACACTAATGCAATGTATTAGTTTTTGGTACATGGATCTATCAAAATGTCACAATATTGGGTAGTAGACATTAATAAGTAGGACACTAGCCACCAACAAGAAACCTTGATGTTGGCGATGGGCACCACTAGGCCAACCGCTCACCTTAGGGGCACTGGGAGGTGGTTTTGTACCATGTGCACAGTCTGTACTATTACTTAACCAACCAAAACCACTCGTATGCCCTGGGATAATAATGGTGTTTCTCCTTAGATGATGTCCAAGGCCCCAAACATACCCATCCTTGTCTAGAGGCAAAATTATCCTCACATTAACACCCATACAACATCTATATTACTTTGGTTTATAATTATGGCAAATAGTGCTCCCCATCACCTAAATGTGAAAAAAGCCCCAACTAACCTAGATGCCATGTCAAACTTGTCCTCAATATTAGCATATTAACTAGATTTATTATTTCTTTGTGACTCAAGTTAAAAAGTGGAAATACAAAATATTTAATAAATGAGAGAAAATATTATTTCAGGGGTGTTACCAAGCCTATTACTTGAGGTTTTATATAAGACAAGTATATATTGCTAGAAAAATAGAGATAGGGAGTAATTAATAAATTCTTAAATTCCTTATTTGAAATAAAGAAAAAACTCTACTTTTAGCTTTTTTAATAACCACTAAATTCTTTATTTGAACTAGTTCCTTATTTGAAATAAGGAAAAATCTCTAATTTTTTTCTTTTAGTAATTTCTAAATTCATTATTTGATATTAAAAAATAAAAAGTAAAAAATGGAAATTTTACTTACAATTCCATTCCAAATACCAACCTGCATCTACTGCACTATTTTGTCAACAAATACATGCACGATTTTGTGAGTAAATGTTAGGAAGAATAAATTTGCTCATAATAAACTAACCATTGACCCCTCCCCATCATCTGATCTGATTAGATCATCACTCAGTATAAATAGAGAAGTTCTGATCTCAGGATTGATCCCGCCACAACTGCACTGTTAAACTTACTTCCATGCACGATTTTGTCTGATTTTCAGAAGAACAACTGTTGAAATTTACAAGTGCAGTTCAGATTTTCCTCTTTTGGAAGCTAGAGTTCATGAAAAATACAGGTACTCCTCATTGTACTCACTTTTTTAAACAGAGAACAATTGTGCAATGACTGGCATTTTACAGACGTGATGTCTTAATTTGGTTGATAAATGCTCTGTTTTTCGTATATATATATATATATATCATCAATTTGTGTAGTACATTTGGTAATTTCATTGAAAATTCATTTCACACTGGTTGGTTAGTTGCAAATTTGTTTGCCTACAATAAGTTTTTTTTAGGATTGGACTGAAGCAGTCTGAATTTTTTTTTTTTTGTTAGTTACCAATCCATGACCTAGAGGTGCAGCTCCACCATTGTCATGCTTTCAAGTCAATACCTTTGCTGCTAGCTATGTCCTGTGGTCTAGCCTAGCAGCAAGTCTAGCCTCTGATCTTTAGTCAACAAATACTGTCAATGCAGTAGTATAAGTCGTACAAGGACTTGACTCAATCTGAGTGTACTGATTTGAACTTTGGTCTAGGACAAATTTCATTAATATAATATGACTGTAGGTTACCAACCTTATAAATAATTCTCAGGAATAGTTTCAATCACAATTCTGTCATCATCATGCTGCCACTGAAATACTAAGACGTGTTAGGTCTCTTTACTTGAACAACACCTAAAACACATCCTTTAGGACTGTGTATTGATTCTCTTTCTTATTGTGGATTAGGGGTTCATTTAGGCTCCCTTTGATTGCGTCTTAGCTGTGAATAGAAAACTGCAACTAGGGCTCTTTTGGAGCTTCCTTTGACAGTGTATGGAATCCTCCTTGCTGTGATGAAGAACCTTCTTTTGGGACAGCGAAGGAGCCTCTCTTCACTGTGATTTAATCCCTGTGAGTGCACCTTTTCCATGCCCCAAAATTGTCCCTCAGCATTGACTTCATGTGGATTTGTTAGAGGTTTGTTGTCTACATTTCCTTTTAAAAATCTAGTGCATGAATGATTATCCACATGTTCATGGAGAAGATAGATATGGGAAAACTCGCTTTAAGCTTTACAAAATACATTAAGGCAATTTCTGTTCGAATTATCTGTCTATCTAGTTATATGTGTTTGTCTTTATGAGAAGCAAGAAAACCTTTTGGCCAGGAGCTAGAGGGGAGACAGGAGAATGTCTATGATAACTTACAGTCTAGAAAATAGATAGCACATGTCGTTAATGATGTAAATAAGAGTCTACCTCTTCTGCATTCAGTAGTCTCAATAAAGGAACCATGTCATCTTTCAAAGGCCTCCAAGAAAAAAATGAGAATGGCAAGGAAGTAATTCCACTACCTGGGTTTGGTATTTTGTTTCTTCCACCTTGCAGAAATTAAATGATCAGCATCGTTGTTTCATGGACTGTCAATAGGGAGCAGATCAAAGAGGAAGAGGAATTCTTTAACTATTCATGCAACTACTGCATGGGCACCTAGAATTAGCTATGATAGGAATCCATAGACTGTGCCCTTACAAGCTTGGGTGAAGATGGCTCAACTTAGTTGTCAGAAGAACAATATTTTCTCGGCCAATGAGGTAAATTGGATTTACCTTTATGATAGCATGAATACTAGTATTATTTCAGTGATTTCTGAGGCATTTCCATTCACATCTTATGATAAATAAATGTCTTTCAACTATTTGAATCACGGTACAATCACCACCTTGACTGCTTTAAAGGAAATTCACTACTCAAATGAATTTGGTTAGCCCTCCCTAAATACGATTGTGGGAAGATTTGCTTTTGCATGAAATAACGTTAATTAATAATTCTTACATCTAGCCTTAATCATTACAGAACATGCCAAATTGCTATTGGCATAGCATATCCAATCAAGGAAAGTCCAAGCCATCAATTCTCCAAACTAGTACTGAATTGCACACAACAGTAGTGCCATGCTGAAAACTAAATTATAACTGAAAACTGCCACAAACATATTAGACAGGTCCTATTTTTCTGTCTTTCTATATACGATGTTCATATAATAGAGATAAATATCGAAATAAATAGATTTCTAATTGCTTCCGAAGACAACAAAAATAATTCAGAGACCCCAATTCACCAGCCTAATTAGTTCATTGGTCCAAATTCAGGGTTTTACCAAGTTGCAGACTGTCATTCTGGGAATATAAATGATAATTATAATTAAGCAAATGCTGGCACACATCCGACCATACTACATCAGTCCTTTTTCTGTTCCTCCATAAATAATGCTGATAAACTAGAGATAAAAATGAATATCAATAGGGTATTTATTACTTCCAAAGGCGGTGAAAAAACTTTTTAATGGTTTATTGATTCCAAATGGAAATGGATACAATAAATCTATAGATGGATATTCAACTCTTTTCAAAGCAAAATAGCCTCCGAGCATGACCTGTACAAATATGAAATAGCCATCAATTCTCCAAACTAGTACTGAATTGCACAAGGATTATAACAATATAAACTCTGTTCAAGGAACATTGAGCAGCATTTTTCATAAAATGCCATTTCTCACCTTAGCACAAGCACAAAACCGAATCATCTCTATGGTGTACGCTTGTGCTGAAGAAGCCACAAATGCACATAAAGATGCACCCTAAATAGATGTGCTAATACCTTTCCGTTCATCCAATGAAGGTAGGTTGGCCCTCAAAGTTGTTTTGAGATTGCATGAAGAGAAGGCTGGTACTTTGCCACTGAATTTAGGATCATTCAGCCTATTTGGAAAGGAGAAAAATTAAAGAGGTATAGGAATGAGTTTGGCTATTGTGTTTCATTGTTTAGAACGATCAGGTGATATGTGTTCTCCAAAACATAAGTAGAAGAAGGCCTGGCATTTAAACTTGTATTCTTGTAACTCTATTTTTTCTTCATATGATTAGATAATAAGCAACTATACAAAGTCAAACAACCTCTACATTCCAATAAGAAGACTCTATATCCCCCTCTGCAAGTCTTTCAAGGAAAAGACATACATTGAGAAGAGTTTATATACTCTAAAAACCTTCCAATATCACATAATCACAATTGAGACTCAACAACTTTATAGTTACGAGTCAGACTAACCCATATTCCTGTACTCTGTTTTACTACATGACAAAGTGATAAATAGAGGAAATGAAGATTTTTTGAATATTTCCACCATTGATACAACCCATATGCAGTTCTAGGCAGGTAGAAACCATGTTTCTACCCCAAAAGATCAACCATATGAAAAGGATGATCGAGTACATGGAGGCAAGGATTGACCCTACCCTCCTCCTTCAGGGCTCCTGATATTTCTCAACAAAATATGGCAGTGAAAGTTTGCTACCTGTGAACAATCAATGAAACCAATATCTAGTGGTAACAACAACCTCCAAACACGTTAGAAGGCAGTGAAGTTACAGGGCTAACCTAGTCATGACAAGGGTCTCTAAGATGCATTTGGTGTGGTGAGACCCCCACAACACGTGGAGATATTTCCTTAACAAAGGCTGATCATGATGCTAGCTTGGTTCAAGGTTCATATACTTACTCTGTTTGTTCTGCTGCTACGTATGCATATATATGCTCTTAGGTATACTACTAGATATACTACTGGAACTAGAACTGCTAGTGCTGCTTCAAAAAAAATTAGTGAATTAGCAATAACATAGTAGTGAGCTTGAGTGGACCCTCAGGGGGACTCTACACCAGCTAGGATCTGTCCAAGTTAGATATCAAGCACACTTTCACAACCCAACACTGGATACTCTACACTAGCTAGGATCCGTCCAAGTTAGATATCAAGCACACTTTCACAACTCAACACTGGATATTCACTGAGTTTGGAAGGAAATAAACTTTAAAAAGATTGTAGATCTATTTGATTGAGAAATCTTCGGAACAACATGCAGATTTAATTACACTACAACACATTCCTTGCTGAAAAATGATCCTTTAAATAGAATGCAGATCTATCTTATTCCCCACTATTTTCACCATCTTCCCATACACTATCAACAACTCGCAAAACAACAAGGAGATCAATACTTTTCATTTCCAAAGAAATACCACCTACCACATTATCAATAGTTTCAAAAGGGAATCAGTTTCTTTATACCACAGATGGAAAAGTTCTTTAAGGGGTACTCCTTTGGGGATCCTATTATTAGACTTTGTGGGTGGTCCATTTATTGGAAACACCAAATGAACGCTATCAAACTTGCAATCTGTGCCTCCTCCTTGTAGAGTTATATAAAGTGTTGTAGAACCTTTCTCATAATTCAACCTAGCTAGTTGTCTGCCACTGCATTTTTACCTCAAGATATCACTTCTTTGGAAATGTCTCTAAGGTTTGCATAAAATTATGAACCCATAGTTAAATAGGAACCTCCTATATCTCCTAATGACTTCGCAGTAATACATGTATCCCATTGGATTGGAAGTACCACCGAATTGTAGGGGCTGGTTGACAGAACTGGATTCCAAAATGTCATTACCTAGTGGAGCCCCAATTTCTGGTAGGCCTTTATCATTAAGTACCTCTATCATATCATGCCATGAGTGAAACTTGATTTGATGTGCTTACCCACCATTACATGGGGGTCTTTTCCAAATTCATATACATTGTTGCAACCCTTTGCTCAGGCACAATCTACTCCACCACTTGTTCCAAAGATTCTTTCATGGTGTCAATTGTGCCATTAAACTCAATATCTTCTTAAGCTCTACACTAATCCACCTAACTATTTTCAACATCATGCAATGTCAAAAAAATTACATTCTATTCAAGAGTGATTAAAATCTATATTTATCTTTTTCCATAGATCAGACACTGACACACAAGACAGAGTTCCGAGTCATCATTGTGCTCATACAAAATAAAAATTCAACCTTTCTTACACAAAGGCACAAAAAGAGTTGACAATCGCAGGCATAGTAGAAAACATATTCACATTTAGGATCAATTTTGACAAATGAGGTCCATTTGCAGAGTTTTGCGTACCACCACCTTTACACATTAAGCTTTGCTCTTAGTATCCTTCTCTACATACATGAAAAAGTTGTCTCCCATAGATTTTTCTCTCATGGCTATTTACTCTCACATTTCTGACTTGATCTAGCGTAATTCTCCATCTGCTGTACCCACTCCCCGTGAGATAACTGTCTTACAAAAATATATCAAATTTAGCAAATTATCAAACCATAGGTCAATTGGGTGTAGCTCCAGTTTTTGAGAGGAAAGTAGTCATCCTCCTACATCTGGGTTCATATTCCACTTTGTGACATGCTTGCTCTCTTCATGAGCTAATTGCTGACAGTTGAGCTGGCCTTGAGCCCTGAAGAATCCAATTTACCCTGGCTACCATTCTCAGAATGAGGGAAAGTACCCAGTGGGTTTCCTCCAGAAATTCATTATGCAGTGAAAAAAAAGGAATATCAAACCACAAATGGGACATCTGAATTCGCTATGTCCAAGTGCTTACTTTGCTGTAATGAATAGCCTTTTCTAACTATGTTTATTTTCTTTCCTAACTGTTGCAAGCACTATGTTACAATGTTAACTATGGCATTCTAGTATCTCCTATTTTTCATTTTCAAATACTATATCTAGCTGCTGCATTGTTGTATTCTTCGTGTGCCAAATGCTTCATCGTTGCTTCAGAAATTCAGATGGCAGTTATGGATCAAGATTTGTAGATAAAATAGTTTGTATTCCTTAATCAAGGATTCAAGCCCTGCTGTGACAAGGAGTCCACAGATTCTGACTCATTTACAATAAGGACTGCTTTGGAAGTCTGTCGTAATTAAGGGCTAATCCATACCATAATTCTGAGCCTCAATGTTTCAACCATTGTCTCACCTAAGTGACATCAATAGGACCACAGGCATATAAATGTAAGCTATTAAGAAATCTAAAGTTTTCTATTGAGGCAAATTTCCAGAATAATATCAAGCCAAGTGAATAACTCTAATATTGATTTTCATGACTTGCTTCAGAATTTGCTCACAGCTGTAATGGCTTTGTCCTGGTCCAAGGATGATTCAGAGATCTGAAATGGATCCATGCTTGAAATTAGGTTCATAACTAAGGCTGAAAATATATCCCTTGGTCCTTGAAATAATCCAGTATGACAATAGCTAATGAATGCCCTTCAATTTACTTAGGATTCTGCTTTAGACTTGATGATACCAATAGTAAGTTCAGGATTTGAAGACAGCAGAGTTGAAGGATCTCGAATTGTTCAAAGTATTGAGTAAGGGTTCTTGCTTCAGAGAACTGCAACTTCCACCTTCAGATTTCCAGAAGAAGGTGATCATGTTTCGGACTCATTTACAATAAGGACTGCTTCGGAAGTTTGTCATAATTAAGGGCTAATCGATACCATAATTTTGAGCCTCAATGTTTCAGCCATTGTCTCACCTAAGTGACACCAATAGGACCGTAGTCATATAAATGTAAGCTATTAAGAAATCTAGAGTTTTCTATTGAGGAAAATTTCCAGAATAATATCAAGCCAAGTGAATAACTCTAATATTGATTTTCATGACTTGCTTCAGAATTTTCTCACAACTGTAATGGCTTTGTCCTGGTCCAAGGATGATTTAGAGATATGAAATGGATCCATGCTTTAAATTAGGTTCATAACTAAGGCTGAAAATATATCCCTTGGTCCTTGAAATAATCCAGTATGACAATAGCTAATGAATGCCCTTCAATTTACTTAGGATTCTGCTTTAGACTTGATGATACAAATAGTAAGTTCAGGATTTGAAGACAGCAGAGTTGAAGGATCTCGAATTGTTCAAAGTATTGAGTAAGGGTTCTTGCTTCAGAGAACTGCAACTTCCACCTTCAGATTTCCAGAAGAGGGTGATCATGAATTCTTATCAACAAACTTCTAAGTGATTGTTTTTTCTCTTACTTGGGATTGTCCTCACCTGAGCTCTGATACCATGTTAAATTTTGATTAACATGTTCTTTGCTTAGGACAATCACTTCAATGATCTACATCAACCTATGAATTAGGCCATGTTACACTAAAATTTGTCACCATGACTATTTGCAGTCAGTATGGCTCCATCAATTGTCATCCTGTCCTCCTTGGCAAGTCTTATACCTCCGATCCTCATGTCAAACTCCAAAAAAGAGAGAAAGTATTTAAAAAATAAATATAACTCTGGTTACGCAGTTTCTCTTACTCTTACCTGCGTGTACGCACCTCAAGTATATAATACATGCGTACTTGTACGCTCTGTCTGTAAAGGGGTGGGTGCGTACTCCTGTAAAGGTCAAAAGGCGCAAGTTTTACTTCAAAAAAGTTACTTGTGGTCGATTCTAGAGCATTCTAGAAGATGGTTTGACGTGTATTAAGCGCCTCCAGATGGTTCATGCATCCCAATGAAAGAGGAACTTATCCCATCAAGAGGGGAGCTATCCCATTGAAAGAGGGGCTTATCCCATTGATGGTGGACCTGATTAACTTCCTCCAAAGCATTATAAATACAGGCATTGGGCCAGAGGGAGGGGAGGTTGAAAGCTGAACATTCCTAAGGGTAGATGTTGTTGAAATTAGGACTCCCTTATAGAGCTTGAGAGGAGAGATTCCAATCCTTTCTTAGCTTCACTTGGAAGTGGGTGAGCTGATCAAAGTAAAGGAGAACTCTTGCTGGACCCTGGGAGGGACCTGCACAACACCAAGGCACTGGTTGTAATGGTTTCTTTTGTTTCCAATTAATACAATTAAGTTCATTTTTCTCAACAAGTTGTTATATATAATTTGTTTCATAAACTCCTTGGTCTTTATGATGAATATGTTTTATTATACGAGTTATTCAAGTGTTATGTAATCGTTTGCTTGTTAGTGAATGCAGGCTTCAAGGAGAAGGAGCTCATCTGGATCGAAGAGGCTTGTCTGCTACAAACAGAGTTGGACTAAAGGTATGCCTTAAACACTTGGTTGCTTTTATTTTAAATACATATTTAGGGAAAGATAGTGCTTGATTGTTTTGTTTGTCACTAGAAAGCCTTAGCTTCTAGGGAGGTCGGTTTTGTCCTTAAAACTGACTCTTTCCGCTTGACAAAATGGCGACTCCGCTGGGGAATCCATGGATTTGATTGATTTCTCTTTTGATTGATACTTTGATTTGAGAAAAATCGATTTCTTTCTGGTTTTTGACTGATTGACTATGAATTTGGGTGGAATAGCTGAGGATTAAGTTAGTTTTTATCTTTCTTGGTTTTGAGAGCAATACGTGTAGAGCTGTAACAAGGGTCTCTTTCACCTCTAGTTATCCCACATTAACAAGTCAATCTGGGAACGTTTTGTTATTGCAAAGAGTATCTCATTCCGAGGCTATTCGTCAGAGTAATGCTTAGTAGTACAGTGTTCAGAAAATACAAGAGTAAATGGATGCTGAACTATGACTAAATTACTTCAAAAGGATAAAATCACACAAGGCAGCTTATCAGTCAAGGGTGCGGAAACAATAACCCATCCCTCTAGAAACTGATGGAAAGGAAATTAGAGCATGGACCATAGGTCTGGGAGCTAGGCAGCGACTGCTGAGGCTCACTACAGCCTTAGACCTTCTCTCACACCAAAGCAGCAAATGCAAGTAAATGGAACGGCAGAAAGTAAAATGGAACAGCAAATAGGAAATGGAACAGCAAGTCTAAAATGGAACAACAGTAAATGGAACAACAATCAAATGAACTAAGTCTCGCGAGTCAGAACCAACCTTGCTCTATTAAACCAAACTCACATTCTGCAATAAAATAACAATCTTTTCTCTTAAGGCAAATTAGATGGAATGTACTTTATGGAACAACACTCATTGATGAATTATGGAACAACAGTAATCGATCATATATACACACAACACGCTAATGTAGTAATCTGATGATTAAGGAGAATACAACTATGTTTCCAAATAGAACAACATTGCTTTCGGATTCCAATAATTGGGATTTCAAATGAATCCAATAACAGTAATATTCAGTACAAACGCTCAGTAACAGAAATAGTTGGTTTAGACTCATAACATGCAATCAACTCTGAAAAGATTCACTCATACAATGCAGAGTCACTACATGAATTTCCTGAAGGAGCCATTAATGAATTAATCGTAGCAGAGCATGGAATAGCACATGCAAAGCATATCAGATTACCCAGCAATAAAGATAAGCAAACCACGCAGAAATCAAGTTATAATGATACAAAAGCAAGTGTCCTTCGGAGCCGGGCCCTTAGCTTCCAATGGTACACCGCCTTAGATTACTCCAGACGCAAAGATGAAATAAACACCAAGTCTTTTATATTAACGCATTAACAAACGTACAGTAAACCAGGTCTCAGTGAGACTCGATGATCAAAGTTTAGTCTGAAACTGAAAGTTACATAAAAGTCCCTTTGCTTAACGATGATGTTCCTTTTTATAAAAGTAACGACAGAGATATCTAGGTAACAAAATAAGTAAAACAGTGATCCCTCAGGATCAAATATCCTGAGGGATTCACCAAGCTGTTAATCCTTTACTTTTCTTTCCCTTTTCCGCCGATTTGGTATCCCTTCTTCCTTTCCTGGGTCGTTTTGCTTCGATCTGTTTGATCTCGTTTGCATCCGGTTCCCTTCTAGAGGGACAACAGTTATTCCTCCTTTGTCTTTCCCTTTTGAACGGCAGCTCTTCGTTTCCACCTTTCCCTGCATAGAAAAATGACAATTATCAGCGATTAAGCTTTCCATACTAATTCTCACACGTTTTATTAGAATTCTTTATTTCTTTGAGTTCATGATGCAGAAAAGGTTACAATTGTTACTAAAAAGTCACTAAATTGTTTGTTAAAAACATACCTTTCAAGTGCTCCACACACCCCCCTGCTTACCCTGTTTCATGCCCTCATGAAAACATTATAGTTGACATGAAAGGCGGTAAGGGAATAGACCGGAGAGGGAACCTCGTGTGGAGGCCTACAACCGTGATGAGCAACTAGATCATCAAAGAACTGATTTGTTTGACCTTCAGGAATTTCATACAAGGCCTGATATCCAGGTGCAGGGTGCCAAATGATTGGACTACGAAATCAATACCCTAACCAGGATGGCCCTACTTGAAAAATACGCTCGCCATAAAGGTTCAATCAGCTGGCAGCCAGCTCAAAATTTTCGTATTTGAACGGTTCCCTGAGCTGGATGTTTGGGTTAGAAATACGGTATCGAAATTTTGCAGCATCGATGGCGAGGACTTTAATAGTCAGAAAATATTCCAGACTGTGTCGGATTAGGTCCTCGTGCATGGGTCCTA
This sequence comes from Pinus tabuliformis, assembly GCA_031772625.1. Lineage (NCBI taxonomy): Eukaryota > Viridiplantae > Streptophyta > Pinopsida > Pinales > Pinaceae > Pinus > Pinus tabuliformis. The sequence goes on from CM062808.1 coordinate 473,801,394, forward strand.
ATGTCTCCATAACACCCGGGGTTCTCATAAGGTTCCTATGTGCTCTCCATAACAGCACTGGGTCTCTAGGCTCGGCTCTCACCCACAAGTCTAAGCTATTCTCCTATCTCTGAAAAGTGTTATAAGCTCTAAGCCATTTCAGCTGATTAACCCCGAATGAAACGAAGGCTTGCAATTGTATGTCCCCAACAAAAGGGCCAGGATTTAAGTCAGTTTCCTGGTCTAGCACGAGGTTATGCAAGTAAAATTCACACAATAATCTTTGAACCTTAATTCCATAATGCTTTCAACAATCTATGAAATCATTAACAATATTGATTTGTATAGGGGCACCCGCCCTAACAACTTTTATCTTTAATCGTAAATATCGTTCAAGAAAAAATAAAGCATAGTTTTTAGCAGGGGCCCTACAGGTCAGAACGTCATTATACAAAGAACACACAGTGTCCATCTGCCTAACAACAATATCTAATCGACGAGTTACCTTGACAACCTTTTCTTGCTCCCTTTGCCATCCTTCCAAGGCCTGGCTCTCGGACTGACTAATATCCCGAAGTTGCTGTTGTAACTCTTCATATTTCTCCCGGGGACTGTTTGTTCTCTCAGTTGTTCAGCTTGTTGCTGAGCTTGCTTCATCATCTTGTGCAAGGTTCTTGTTTTCGGATCCTTTTTCCATAGAGCAGTAGAGGCCGGGAGTTTTACCTAAACCTTTTTGTTATGCTGTTTGGAGTTCAGAACCCGAATTACCCCTGAGGGTGGTGCCTCTGTTTGGATCTCCTTATTCTCCTTTTCTTTCTTAACACGAATGAAAGGTTGCTGTGGTCCCCCTGTTAATGGAACATCATCCTGTTCCTCTGCCTCAATTGGAACGACAGTCCGTTCTTCAGTGTCAATTGGAACAACAGTCTGTTCTTCAACGTCATTTGGAACAACAGTCTGTTCTTCAATGTCATTTGGAACAGCAGTCTGTTCTTCAATGTCATTTGGAACGACAGTAGGTCTTCCAGCGGGGTTTTGACCAATAGGGCGGCTATAAGTCCTTCGTCTTCTTGTCCTACGGGATTTTGCTGCAGTGGCCCTTTTTCTTTTCCTTGTGGTCCTTCGTATCCTCAGGTTGGCTTTCAGAATCCGAATTTTCTGTCGGAACTGGGCTATAGTGTTCAACAACCTCTGTTGTTTCCTCCTTAATTTTTTGATTTCTATTGCCTCAGTAGAGGGTTCATGACTGGCCCTTAAATCTGCTCCTACTCCGTCTAGAATTTCTTCTGGTGTCTTGGGAACATATTGTTCCCGATTGGTGTCTCTTATTTCCACATCATAAATGGGCAGGTTTTCTTCTTCTGCCTTTTCTGCATGTGATTTCTTAGGTATGTCTTCCTCCGAAGGTCCGTCAGGGAGGCCTGCTGGGCTGGAGGGTTGGCCATACTCCCCCATATTGGCCAGGATTGCGGCCAATTCGTCTTCACCCACAGGGTCCCGCGGCGGGCTACCCTCCGGCTGTACTACTTCCTCCTCTTGATTGGCCTGCTCAGTGACTGCCTTGGAGTGTTCAACTTCTGTTTCTATTTCGGAGTGCTCGTCTCCCTCCTCGACTCCTTCTCCGGCTTGCTCAGCCTTGCCCCCAGATTGTTCAACATTTTCTTTGGAAGGTCCTCCTTCTGGTTCTGGAGGTTCGTCCGTAATCTCGATTGGCTGGTTGGTGCTCTCCTGGATCTTTTCCAGCCTCCCTCATATCCAGGCTAGCCGGGCTGATTTTCTTGGTCTCTCAGGTTGTTCTGGTGTACTAGCAACAGGTTTTTCTGCTACCAATTTTCTGCATTTTTCTGGTCGTTCCGGTGTACTTGAAGAATGTTTTCGTTTTGGAGCAACATGTTTTTCTGCTGCCAATTCTCTGCGTTTTTCTAATCGTTCTGGTGTGCTAGAGGAATGTTTAGGTTTTGGGGATGGTGCAGCCAATCCCCCCTCGATCATTTCAATGAGCTCCTCCCAGCCGCTCTGCTGTTGAGTGAGACTATGGCTCACTATTAATCGAATCAATCCATGGTGGCTAACAACTGTTTCTACGTGCTGTGCCTTTTTCAGGCTTCGGGCCGCATCATGCAATAATGAATTTAAAAGTGCAGGCAGATTTACAGAACATTTTTCTTTCAAAACAGCTAAGAGTTTAAGATGACGTGGTCTTACCACGTCTTTCCTTCTTTCACAAGTGATGTAGCTCTGCACTATCTTTGCTAATTCGGTCCAGGGTTCTCCTAACGTTGCTGGCAGAACTCCCTTCCCCTTAACTGTCAAGCTTTGGTCTTCATCCTGGAAAATCTCCATAATCTTTTGTAATCTTTATTTCTTCAGCGTCTATACAGGTCCGACGGCTGGTAGTCCCGAGACTTCTGCAATTATATCATCAGTGACCACTATCCGCCTCTCTCTTACTATGGAGTAGTTCTCCTGCAGGTTTTGCAGAAACTCCAACGCCACTGTTTCGTTTGATTCTTGTAGGCGACTGAAATAATTCAGCCACCCTGCCTTTTCCAGGATCTCCCGGGCAGCAGCGGAGATTGTCAACTTCTGAGGTTCGCTTCGGATTGCCTTTCCCCCCATGGTTTCACTAAGAATTTCCAATGGAACAACAACTACATGTGCTGTTTGAGACGCAGAGAGGGTGATCGTCGCAAGAAAAAAATAGAGTATGCAACAAAAATGGATTGTGGATAGAAACTTTCGTAAAAATAGAATTATCATACAGTTAAACCATGCCATACCTTCGTACACTATCTTCCCCGAATGGTGTGCTGACACGTAATTCGTGGAGTAATGAGGTTACCTTCCCCCCCGTGATATGATAGGCTGTCCCAGCCGTCAAATAGAGGAGCAGTAGCCATTCTGTAACCAAGTCATAAAGGAACATCATATGAAATTATGCCATGTTTTAGATGGACAACGAAATACCGAAATCGAGGCGAAAAGGTGGATCGCGTTTTACATAAGAGCCTGCATGATATGATGCGAGGCCGGGGGATGGGACGTCTGTCAATTGTACGAAATCTCCAGAGGTCATTGTCAGTTCCTTTGCCATGATTGGTGGTAATGAGTGTTCATGCGATGTATACATCGGGACATAAAATATGACTTATTCAGAGGATATAAGAGACAAAGACGTATTGATATCATACCTATTGGTGTAACCATTACGACTTCAATACAATTAACAGAGCTCTGCTGCCGACAGGTGTTCATAACCTTGGCAGAGTTTTTTATTTCACCCCCGGAACCATGATCCTTTGTGTGTATTTTGAAGAGTATTTTGTCAAAATGCAGGCCATTATGCTGGCTTGGTAACCAGCTAGCCATAATGCCATTCACAAGGAAGGTGTGAAACGTGGGCAGGCCGGCTCGTGATGAGACCCCTGTTCCAAGTTTTGTTTATTTAGTGTACCTTTTGGACCATATCCCTGGTGTGGTGGCCATAATGGGAATGCAACTTCGCTTCCATCCTTATGATCATGGTAGGCTGGCTCTTGATGAGACCCCCTATCCTGCATTTGACAATTGATAATCCATATTTACTTTTTTTTTTTTTTTCTCTTTTTGCAAAGCACTTATTTATTTACACATAAGGGTGGTTCAACACTCCTTAAGAGTGGGAAATGGTGGAAGAAGTCTTATCATCCCAACAGGAAGATATAAATCCTCTGCTCTTATCCCTTAGTAATAATCAAAGAATTTTTTTTTTAGGGCAATCGTCATGATAAAGATAACCAACCAGAGCAATGGTAATAAGACAATGACAACGAAGATGAGAAGTAAGTGTGTCCCTCCTCTTGTCCTCTTATCAATACTAGGCCTTATAAAGATAGCGATCTATGATCTGCTGAATCCGGTATGTCATGATTTATGTTCATTGTATAAGTGCATAGCTGTATCTTAAAGACTGGAGAGAACATGGGCGAAAAGCATCCTCAATATAAATCATCAAAGAGAGCAAAAACGTGCCGATGGTGTTCCTTTTGAAAAAGGAACAACAGAGAAGAATCCATGCAAACAAATACTTGAGATGTCGTTTCTTTAAAAGGAACAGCCGAAGATCACGAATGTTGTCCCTTTTGAAAAGGAACAACAGAAAATCACAAATGTTGTTCCTTTTGAAAAGGAACAACAGAAAATCGCAAATGTTGTTCCTTTTGAAAAGGAACAACAGAAAATCGCAAATGTTGTTCCTTTTGAAAAGGAACAACAAAAAATCACAAATGTTATTCCTTTTGAAAAGGAACAGCAGAAAATCACAAATGTTGTTCCTTTTGAAAAGGAACAACAGAAAATCGCAAATGTTGTTCCTTTTGAAAAGGAACAGCAGAAAATCGCAAATGTTGTTCCTTTTGAAAAGGAACAGCAGAAACTCACAAATGCTGCTCCTTTTGAAAAGGAACAGTAGAAACTCACAAATGTTGTTCCTTTTGGAAAGGAACAACAGAAACTCACAAATGTTGTTCCTTTTGAAAAGGAACAGCAGAAAATCACAAATGATGTTCCTTTTGAAAAGGAACAGCAGAAACTCACAAATGCTGTTCCTTTTGAAAAGGAACAGCAGAAACTCACAAATGCTATTCCTTTTGAAAAGGAATGGCAGAAACTCACAAATGTTGTTCCTTTTGAAAAGGAACAACAGAAAATCACAACAGTAGAAACTCACAAATGTTGTTCCTTTTGAAAAGGAACAGCAGAAAATCACAACAACAGAAACTCACAAATGTTGTTCCTTTTGAAAAGGAACAACAGAAACTCACAAATGTTGTTCCTTTTGAAAAGGAACAAAAGAAACTCACAAATGTTGTTCCTTTTGAAAAGGAACAACAGAAAATCACAAATGATGTTCCTTTTGAAAAGGAACAGCAGAAACTCACAAATGTTGTTCCTTTTGAAAAGGAACAGCAGAAACTCACAAATGTTGTTCCTTTTGAAAAGGAACAGCAGAAACTCACAAATGCTGTTCCTTTTGAAAAGGAACAGCAGAAACTCACAAATGCTGTTCCTTTTGAAAAGGAACAACAGAAACTCACAAATGTTGTTCCTTTTGAAAAGGAACAGCAAAAACACAGAAACAGGCAAATGCTGTTCCTTTTGGAAAGGAACAGCAAAGACACGCAGAATGCAAAAATCAAAATTAAAAAAAGAGAAAGATCAATGAAAATGTTAAGAAAACGTATATACAAAAACTTATGTACAAGTTATAGAAAAAAAATGCATTCCTTACTGAATTATAGGTGAGGAAGATTTTGCTTCCTCTCCTAAAATTTCCATATCAGTGTCTCGACGTAGCTGCTGACAGAAGGATTCCCGAGTGAGTGGCTTGCGATAGAGACGAACTCGGTGGCCATTTACCTTGAATGCATATCCAGAACCGTCGATTGTGATCAGAGTGAGGGTCCCATTATCATGTACTTTCTGGATTTCGTATGGTCCCAACCAACGAGTCTGAAGTTTCCCCGAGAAGTCCTGAAACCGAGAGTAATATAACAGAGCCCAGTCTCCTTCGTGAAAGACTTTGTTCTTGATAAGTGCATCATGCCATTTAGCTCGCTGCTGTTGAATAAGTGCTGTATTCTGTAATGCAGAGAGCATGATTTCGTCCAATTCATTAATCTGCTGTAATCGATTAATTTGTCCCTCACTTAAATCTAGGCCAACTTCCTGTGCAGTTCGTAACGTTTGGATTTCGAATTCTATGGGGAAAATAGGTTGTTTTCCAAACACTAATTGATAGGGTGAATAACCGGTGGTACTTCTCCATGTGGTTCTATAATCCCACAGTGCTTCAGGTAATCGGGCGGCCCAATCACGCCTATGTGAAGCAATGGTTTTTGTTAAAATTGATTCTATTACCTTATTTATACTTTCTACTTGGCCATTCGCCTGCGGGTGATATGGGGTAGTAATTTTATGCTGGACGTGATAATTGTTAAGTGTTGCAGCTAATTTGTTTCTGGTAAATTGTGGTCCTCCATCTGTAATTATTTCTCTCGGAAGGCCAAAACGTACAAACAAGTGGAACAGGAACTGTATTACAGAATCTTCTGTAGCTCTAGGTAACGCTTCGGCCTCAACCCATTTGGTGACATATTCTGTCACCACCAAGATATATGTTCTCTGATTTGATGGTGGGTTGATGGGTCCAACGAAATCAAGAGCCCATCGTTCAAATGGTTCAATGACTAATTGTGGCCTCAGAGGCATTTCGTCGGCTTGACCAGGTCGTCCTGCTCGCTGGCAGCTGTCACAAGCTTGGAAAAATTTCTTCGCATCCTTGAAAATTGTAGGCCAGTAGTATCCTGTCTACAATACTTTATGTGCTGTTATTTTTTCAGCAAAGTGTCCCCCACATGGTCCATCATGACAGGCTTTTAAGATGTCGAAAATTTCATCTTCTCGAATACATCTCCTAATTTGCATGTTGTAAAACAAATAGTCCCCAATCCACGAAAATTGAGTACTCTTCTGAACAATCTGCTTACGTTCATTAGGGGTTAAGTGTTTTGGTAGCTTACCTACTGCAAGGTAATTGGCAACATCAGCATACCAGGGTGTTTGAACAACAACAACAAACAGGTGCTCATCAGGAAATTGATCTTCCACTGTTGCTGCTTCAATTGATTTTGGTATTCGTGAGAGAAAATCAGCTACAGGGTTTTCCTTGCCAGGTCGATCCTTGATTGTGATATCGAACTCCTGCAATAAAATCAACCATCTAGTTATTCTAGCATTTGTGATATAATGTCTAAACTTATTGACAGCATGTAGTACAGCCAGGAATTCTTTTTCAGCGACAATGTAATTTAATTCAGCAGGGGATAAATTTTTGCTGATATAATAGATAACATATGGTTTTTTATCCTCTTCCTTCCCAAGGACTGCACCGATTGCTGTATCTGAGGCATCAGATGAGATTTGGAATGGTAAATTCCAGTTTGGTCCTCGAAGGACTGGAGCTGTTGATACAAGCTTCTTTAATTCCTTGAAAGCACGGTCACATTTTTCTGTCCACAAGAAATCAATATTACCAGTTAGTGCATATAGAGGTGCGGCAATGTGTGAATAATGTTCTATAAATTGTCTATAATACCCAGAAAATCCAAGAAAGCTGCGTACCTCTGTTTGAGTAGTGGGGGTGGGGATAAGCAAAAGTATTTGAATCTTGGTCAGGTCTACCTGAATGCCAGCTGCTGAAACATAGTGTCCTAGAATGAGCCCTTCAGTCATCATCATATAACATTTTTCGTGGCTTAAGCAAAGCCTGGTAGCAATGCAACATTGTAGGACTTTTTCTAGAGTGTCTAAAGCTGGATCAAAATCATCTCCATATGGTGTAAAGTCATCCATGTATACTTCAAGTCCATCATTTATTAAATCTGCAAAGATGCTAAGGACAACGCTTTGGAATGTGGCAGGAGCATTACATAGGCCAAAGGGTAGAACTCGATAGGCAAACGTTCCCCAAGGACAAGTAAAAGTAGTTTTATCCTGGTCTTCAGGGGCAATCTGAATCTGATTGTATCCACTGAAGCCATCCAGGAAAGAAAAAAATTTCTTTCTTGCTAAAGTGTCCAATACTTGGTCTATGAATGGGAGAGGGAAGTGATCTTTTTGTGTGGCTTTATTTAACTCCCTGTAATCCACACAAATCCTCCATTTCCCATTCTTCTTGGGTACCACCACAAGCAGAGAGACCCATTTACTATCAGAAATAGGATAGATAAAATTAACATCTAAAAGTTTCTGAAGTTCAGCTTTTACAACATCTTTTAGATGAGGGTTGAGTCTTCTTTGCGGTTGACGAACAGGTCTTGCATCTTTTTCTATATAAATATGGTGGGTGCAAAATTGGGGATCAATCCCTTTCATATCAGGGTAATCCCACGCAAATGCTTCTTGATACTTTCGTAACAGATGGATGAGCTTTATTTCTTGGTCCGGTGTAAGTTTGGCATTGATATTTAGAGTCTTTCCGGGTTCAATTTCCACTACTTTACTATTGGAAACAGAAGTCACAGGTATTGTCTGGTCATGCGCATATTTCAAAGGATCTTCTTCTAGTTCGCTATTGAATGCTGCTTCTATCATGAAACACTGTGTGTGAGATCTAGATTCAATTTGACTAATGAAATTATTGATGGAATCGTCTTCTGTTTGGTCTTTAAAGTCTAGAGCCTTCTGTACAGTCAATGGGGATCTGATATTGGCAGTAAGGTATGACACAGGGCGCTGGTTAGTTTTTATCATTGTAAGACTTGGCTGTACTGGAGGGTATAGAACTAGATTTTTAATATCTGGTCCTCTGGTTATAGTCATATTTCCCTCCCGGAAACCAATGTAAGCATCGGCGGTAGCAAGACAAGGTCTACCTAAAATTAGCGGGTGTCCATCCAGTCGGGTTTTTGGATTAATTATCAGGAAATTGGTTGGGTATTCCCAGGAATCTACAGAGACCATGACATCGTATAGAGTACCTTCTGGTCGAACTACAGATCGGTCGGCCAATTCTAACAAAGTAGAAGTAGGTTCTACCGATGTAATGCCGAGCTTTTGGCAAGTATAAGTTGTCAAAATATTAATTGCAGCTCCTAGATCAACTAAAGCATTAGTCAGGGTCTGACCATAGATTTGAACAGTTACGATTGGATTTCCCGGATCTTCATATTTAATGGGTGTTCCTAATAACAGGTCAGATAAAGTACCGACTACTTGGACTCTTGGGTTAGTTGTTGCATTCCTCCTTGATTTCTTTATGCACAATTCTTTTATAGTTTTTGCATATATAGGGATGTCTTGAATGGCTTGGAGGAATGGAATTCTTATGTACAGGTTTCGTAACTCTCCCAAAATGTCAAAGTCTGGATATTGTATAGGTCATGGTATGACTAATCGTTCTGGGAAGGGAGGAGAGGATGTACTTGCTTGATGATGAGTCTGCTCCTTATTTACACCCTCTTGTTGTAACGGCTGTTCTGTTGGTAACTGATCTTCAATGTGAACTGTTTTATCTCCCTCTGTTTCTATTATACGTCCACATCTTAACTGAAGATCATTGCACTCCCTCAGGTCAGGTCTGATTTCAGATGATTCCATGATTTGGAGGGATTGGACCGGTCTATTATTTGGATTGGGATTGGGTTGGGCTGGGAGTTGCGGTCTCAGATTAGATTGGGGGTTTTGTTGTAAAGATGGCAGAGTCGGTTGAGGGAGCGGAATAGTTCCTGCTGGCTGATATGTCGATTTTGGCCAGTTTGTCTGCTAGGGTGAACCTTGTGAAGTAGGGGGAGTCCATTATGGAGGATATGGGTTATTCTGCCAATATGGTGGGGCGTAGGGAAAATTCGGCCAACTAAATTGGCTTGTCTGATTCATCCACGGATTTGGAGAAGGAAACGACTGTGATGACCAGTTCGAAAATGGGGGTTGAGATTGGTTTTGCCACATACTATATTGCTGAGCATTATACTGCGGAGGCTGGAAAGAAGAAGTTGGGTCTGAAAACATACCAAATTGCCTTGGTTGCCATTGGCGACGTTGATTAATGAAGTATGCTGATTTTGTCTCTTCTTCCGCTTCCTTATATACTGCCTTCAATCCAGGAAGTGAGGGGCAGCTATCAGTAAGGTGATCTTTTGTACAGCTAGCACATGTTTGAACTGCATCCAGTGGACATTCCTTGTGGCTATGTTTTCTTCTACATCGGGGGCAGAAGATCGCCAAATTCTGTTCTGCCTCCATCTGCTTCTGTTTAGCCTGCACAATATCAAGTTGTGTAGTTAATGTCACCAGAATATCAGTTTTAAAATTTTCTAATAAATTTCCAAGTTCTACAAGTGTTACTCCTTCTGTTGATATTTTGTTATCTCTGACAAACCGATCATATTCTGCTGGTTTTATCCTTGTGCTGCCTCTCGAACTCCTGATACATAAATCAATGATGTCAGCAAAATTCTCTTGATAAATATCCCCTTTTCCCATGATATTTAATGTTTCAATCCACTGTTCCTTCATGCCTCTGATCAATGCAGTTTTTAACACATTATCAGGCAGAGGTAGTGATGCATAGGGAGATCTTTGTAAATTATACTGAAAACGTTCTACGTATTCTTCTAATGTTTCATTTGGTCTAGCTATCATCTGAAATATTTCATCTTTCAGTTCTCTAGACCTACAGTAATCGTGATATTTCTTTAGGAAAGATTCTTTCATTTGTTCCCAGTTATTTATAACTCCACCACCTAAACCCATAAACCATCTTAAAGTCGCCCCTTTCAAAGTGGAGGGGAACAATTTTAATTTCTGGGGGTCAGTGGTGTAATCATATCCCCTGCATAGCACATCAAATTCAAATAAGAATGCATCGGGGTCCTCTGATGTAAGTCCGTGAAATGTAGGAATGTGTTGAAGGGGGATTGCTTTCATAGGAGCATTTGCTGCAGAATCCACTATGGGATATTGTAATGTAGAAGTTTGAGTATTTGGCTGATTCTGCGCCATGGGATCGAATATATGCCAATAACCTTCTGGGATTTCTAGGAGGGTATTCCTAGGCTGAGAAGGAACGACCTTGACAGGGATTGTTTTAATAGCACTTCCTTTGTCTAGAATAATGAAAGTCCCTGTTGTTTGAGGAGAATGAATTCCCCCAATAATGATTTTTGTAGCGCTCCCTTTATCTGGGCTATTTAATGGCTGAATTATCTTAGGAGGAGATCTTGGCTCCCCAACTTCCCCTATTTCCCCTTCTCCTTCACAAATATTGCTTAGATTCCCTTCCTGCAGTCGTTCTGGAATAGAATTTTCAATTTCTTGAAAGTCCTGTTCATCAGTCTGACTATGCACCTCAGCGAAGGCTACAGATGGTGATCCTGTGGCCTGAAGGGAGCTAGTAGGCTGTTTAGAATTGGTTTTCCTGGGGCCTACTGATGGCTGAGATTCAGTTTTCTTATAGATTTCGTCTATGAAGGTTGTTCGGCCAAGGGTCACCGGCCCTTTGGCTTTTTCGGGTTTGAATGGAGGTTTGATATTCTTTTCTGGCTTTTTCTGCTTAGTCATGCACTCTAATAAACTACTAAATCCTATTCAACCAACAATTCTGCTAGGAAAGCGGACGGTGGAGCAGGGCTTTTACATGCTCCGTACGTAGGTTCTTACCTTTCGTTTTTAAAATCCAACTCTCCCCTAGCAGATTCATACACTACTCTATAAAAGACAAATGGCTATACTCTTTCCCCGGCAACAGCGCCAAAATGTAGAGCTGTAACAAGGGTCTCTTTCACCTCTAGTTATCCCACATTAACAAGTCAATCCGGGAACATTTTGTTATTGCAAAGAGTATCTCATTCCAAGGCTATTCGTCAGAGTAATGCTTAGTAGTACATTGTTCAGAAAATACAAGAGTAAACGGATGTTGAACTATGACTAAATTACTTCAAATGGATAAAATCATACAAGGCAGCTTATCAGTCAAGGGTGTGGAAACAATAACCCATCCCTCTAGAAACTGATGGAAAGGAAATTAGAGCATGGACCATAGGTCTGGGAGCTAGGCAGCGACTGCTGAGGCTCACTACAGCCTTAGACCTTCTCTCACACCAAAGCAGCAAATGAAATTAAATGGAATGGCAGAATAGTAAAATGGAACAGCAAATAGGAAATGGAACAGCAGTAAATGGAACAACAATCAAATGAACTAAGTCTCGTGAGTCAGAACCAACCTTGTTCTATTGAACCAAACTCACATTCTGCAATAAAATAAAAATCTTTTCTCTTAAGGCAAATTGGATGGAATGTACTTTATGGAACAACACTCATTGATGAATTATGGAACATCAGTAATCGATCATATATACACACAACACGCTAATGTAGTAATCTGATGATTAAGGAGAATACGACTATGTTTCCAAATAGAACAACATTTCTTTCGGATTCCAATAATCGGGATTTCAAATGAATCCAATAACAGTAATATTCAGTACAAACGCTCTGTGACAGAAATAGCTGGTTTAGACTAATAACATGCAATCAACTTTGAAAAGATTCACTCATACAATGCAGAGTCACTACATGAATTTCCTGAAGGAGCCATTAATGAATTAATCATAGCAGAGCATGGAATAGCACATGAAAAGCATATCAGATTACCGAGCAATAAAGATAAGAAAACCACGCAGAAATCAAGTTATAATGATACAAAAGCAAGTGTCCTTCGGAGCCGGGCCCTTAGCTTCCAATGGTACACCGCCTTAGATTACTCCAGACGCAAAGATGAAATAAACACCAAGTCTTTTATATTAACGCATCAACAAACGTACAGTAAACCAGGTCTCAGTGAGACTCGATGATCAAAGTTTAGTCTGAAACTGAAAGTTACATAAAAGTCCCTTTGCTTAACGATGCTGTTCCTTTTTATAAAAGTAACGGCTGAGATATCTAAGTAACAAAATAAGTAAAAAAGTGATCCCTCAGGATCAAAGATCCTGAGGGATTCGCCAAGCTGTTAATCCTTTACTTTTCTTTCCCTTTTCCGCCGAATTGGTATCCCTTCTTCCTTTCCTGGGTCGTTCTGCTTCGATCTGTTCGATCTCGTTTGCATCTGGTTCCCTTCTAGAGGGACAGTAGTTATTCCTCCTTTGTCTTTCCCTTTTGAACGACAGCTCTTCGTTTCCACCTTTCCCTGCATAGAAAAATGACAATTATCAGTGATTAAGCTTGCCATACTAATTCTCACACATTTTATTAGAATTCTTTATTTCTTTGAGTTCATGATGCAGAAAAGGTTACAATTGTTACTGAAAAGTCACTAAATTGTTTTTCAAAAACATACCTTTCAAGTGCTCCACAGTATGCACCCTCTGCATTAAGCACAGTGCGTACCTGTACGCACTTCTGCTTTGTACACAAAGCGTGGTTGCACCTGTGCAAACAGGTTGCCTGCGTACCCCTTTCAAAAGTTTAGAAAATTCCATTTTTTCCTTTTTTACCTATTAGATTTTGTTTATAGTTTGTTTTTTGCTGCCCAGATCCACTGGTTACCTGTCAAAAGTTTTCATCTAAGCTTGTTTCATTAGCGTCAAGGGTTTTAGTGAAGTTCATAGAAATTCTAGCCCTAGGTTTGATTTTTGCATTGGTCTTGTAGTGACTCTGGCTTTAGAAGTTGTAAAAACCTTGGATATCCCTGGTCTTTTCAGTCTTCTTAGGAGTTGGACCTTTCGTAAAATCCACCTTTGTGAGAAACCTACCGTTGTGTTGTCTCTTTGCGGAATTTCGAGAAGGCTTGTCTGTAAAGCTGTGAATTTCATTCTTAAGAAAAAGAACAAAAGCTTTTTGTTTTTGTTTTTGACTGATTTATGATTCTGCATGAATTAGTCCTTGGTTGAATTGTAACCAAGTAAAACAACCTGGAATTATATTTTGTAGGCTTTCACCCCATTGATTTGCTTTTAGCTCTTAGATTTTCATAGATTTAAAAATTGATTTTTTGTTAAGTAGTTTTTCATGCTTTGTCAAAATAAAAATGAAAAAATGGTTTGGAATTGATTTGCATTAGTTTTTCTTGATGAAATTAGTGCATTAGAGAATTTGTTATATTTTCTCTTAGTGATCAATTTTTTGCATTGTTGGAAGTGAATGGAAACTCTCTCCTTACTTTAGTTAGGATTCATCGAATTGAAAAGATTACATTATCATATTCGATTGCATTCAGTTGAGTCGGGTCATAACACCATTGGTTTCGTATCCATTTACCCTTTTGAGTAATAACAGCCTAAATAACACAACGCTTAATTAAAATTCATCTAGTAATTTTTACATTTCTAGGGCTCTGATACACCAACATAGCTTAGGCTAGTGTCTTCGAATAGGTTTTAGTTAATTCTCCAAGACAGTAAAACCAAACAAGTAGCTTATCTTGTGCTAGGATAAATCCAATTGTTACATTTATACTCTGGGAAAGCTCCTCTTAAAGGAGAAGCACGAGATCATGTCCGAACGAGTGAGGGAATCAATCCTCCTTCATTGGGAACGACGCCAGATATGCACGTACTACAGACGGTAAACCTCAGATTAATCATTGTCGAGGAGCCTGGGGTCACTTGTTGGTAAACCTTGGATTATTGTCAAGGAGCCGGCAAGGGGATTGAGCTTGTTACTCTGCCCTTGCGTGCTATCGGATCGTAAACTGTTCCCCCAGGTATATTCGTTGCTGTTGGTGACCTTAGTGACTATTATCTTTAGGGTTCTACCCAAGGTGACGGTGGAGGGAAGATCCCACTGTATCTGGAGCAGACGTCGGCTAGACTCACTTGGATTTTCTAGGGGGTTCACTTCACTCGAGATGGTTAAAAGTGGAGGAACTTGGTCTAGTCTATTCATTAAGTAGGTTGTCGGGGTAACTGTTCCACCCGCCATTTCTGTACTGAATTCTGCGATGTTGGATTTCATCACCAACTAGCGTTTTTGGTCCGGAAAGTTACTGTTTGTGTGTGGTTTGACTCCTAGATTTGATAGCGCGTGTTAATTTGTTTGTTTTTACTTTTACAGACCATAGGTGTGAATTGTGAATTTTAATTGTTAAGTGTGAATTGTGAATTGTCAATTTTAGTTTTAAATTGTTAATAAAATTCATTGAAGTTGAATATAATGGCAAATGTTCCGGAATTTACCAACCTAGGAACCCCTCCTAACGAGAATCCTAGTACTTTTCCTTACTTTGGAAATGTTGGTCCTCCTTATATGGCTACTTTGTCATTACCTGGATTTACAATAGGTTTACTGATATGGTTATTTTCAACTTCGTTAGCCCCAAATACTCCAATTGTTCCACCTCAACTGAATGCTTCACCTCAACATCGTTCACCATCTCAACATCACCAACCTTCTGTTGACCCTTTACCTTCTTCGCCTAATTTTTCTTCCTCCATTTAATCCTCTTCGCTTGGTAAAAGTCTTGATGCTAGTAACCAGGTGTCTAAGAAGAAGAAGAAAGGGAAGAAGAAGAAGAAGAAGAAGAAGCAAGATAAGAAAGAGGTCAACCAACCAACCACGACTGTAAGTGTTAGTTGTGTTGAGGAAAACTCCGACATGCATCGTAAACCCAAATACCATTGCAGGCTTTGTAAGGGTGACCACTTCCTTATCAATTGTCATGGTATTCCAAAGGTCTTGGAAGTATGGTCAGAAAAATCTCATCAACTTTCCATTGATCCATCAACCAGTGATAGTCAGGTTCCTGGGAAAAAGGGTAAAGTTAGGTTTCCTTGTAAGTTATGCAAAGGGAGTCATCAAACTCACATTTTCCCTCACATGAATGAAGCCTCAACATTGTTGGAAAACCTTACTGTTCCACAGCAAGAATTTCCAACTGGTTACCGTAAACTTTCTCCCAACCTACTGTCAACTGACAGAGTGATTGATCTAATTTCAAGTACAGTCGATCACACTCTTCCATTGGAGAGTGAAACTCATGTCACTCAGGTTGATGATCCGTTAGTTGATCAAGTGGTCGATTCAATTTCACATTCGGTCGATCCCACTTTCCCTTTAGAGAGTGAACTTCATACCGCTCAAGTTCTTCTTGTTACATCAGATTCTTCTACGCCAGGGGGCATTTCACCTGTTTCTACAGAACCCCCTCCAAGTACTGAGGTCTTTTCCTTTGATTGGAATAGACTGACAGAACCTCGTCTTCCTTCCTCCATCCCTTTCCAAATCATTGTCAAGGCTGGTGGTAGGGACATACATCGTACTCAGGTAGATGAAGGTGCTTCTGTTAGTATTTTATCCTCAACTGTTTGGAAAGCTTTGGGTTCCCCTCAGCTTGCGCCTATTACGTAGAATCTAAAAGCTTTTAACAGAACCATTAGTGAACCTTTAGGGATCCTTCCTAATTTTTCCATTACCTTGGAAGGTAAAACTGTCTGTATTGATCTTATGGTAGTTCGAGGTCCCTTGGATTTCAATTTACTCCTTGGGCGAGACTATGTTTATGCAATGAAAGCTGTCGTATCGACACTCTTTCGCGTGATGTCTTTCCCTCACAATGGCAGTATTGTGACTGTAGACCAGCTTTCATTCCCTAGTCTTGTTTCAACTACCAATAATATGACAGCCCTAAATGTTCTTGATTCTAAAGTGGTATCTACCCCGCCACGGGTTAATTATGTGGCAACTGGTCCCATGTTTTCAGTTACCGATGTACGTGAGCCTCCCACTGTTTGCTCATCTTCCTTTGATTTAGATCCAGTAATTGACATGGAAAACTCTATGGGATTATTTGAACCCGATGTTCTTATCCCTTTTGAGTCCCTTGATATGTTTTCCTTCCAAAGAACTATTCTTCCTTCTGATGAAGACCTCTTGGAAGCCATGATCAAGGTGTGTCCATTGACATGTCTTTCTTCCAATTGGAAGCCATGATCAAGAAATGGTGAGGAAAGTTCCTTTTACTGTGTCAACCTCGTTAAAAAATGAATCAGTGTGTTCGAGGATAGTTTGTTCCTCTCTCAACCTCGTTAAAAAATGAAATTGGATGTTATGAGGATAGTTCCTGTTACTGAGTCAACCTCGTTAAAAAATGAATCAGGTTAGAGGATAGTTCCTTGTCTTGTGTCAACCTCGTTAAAAAATGAAACAAGGATAGGTTATATAGGTAGATTGTAGAGACTAGTTAAGAGCATAGTTCTTTGTCTTGTGTCAAGCTCGTTAAAAAATGTATCAAGGATTTTTAGAGCATAGTTCCTTGTCTTGTGTCAAGCTCGTTAAAAAATGAATCAAGGTTTTTTAGAGTATAGTTCCTTGTTAGGTGGATTGTAGAGTAGTTATGAGCATAGTTCCTTATCTTGTGTCAAGCTCGTTTAAAAAATTAAACAAGGGTTTTGAGGATAGTTCTTTTCCTATGTCAACCCCACTAAAAAATGAAACAACTCCCTCGAGTCTTTCCAAGATTTTGAAAGTAAACCTTCATTTCATCCACCTGGTTGAATGCAATGAAGCTTGGGGGGCATGTATCTCGATTTGCATCATTATGTTGGGGGCATGCGAACTTATAACAGGCATAGTTTTTCATTTCAAGCTTGCGTAAACATGAAACCGAATCCGAGCATAGTTCTTTTCCTGTGTCAAGCTCGTTAAAAAATGAAACAAATCCTCCTCTAATTGAGCTGAGAGTTTGACTAGATCTTATAAATGTTAAGTTGTATATCTAGGTTAGTTATTTCAGTTTTTTGCATAATTTTCTTACAATTTTAGGTCGAGTCTTTCAAATGATCTCGTAACTCAACCTTCATTTCATCCAACTGGTTGAATGAAATGAAGCTGGGGGGGCATGCGCTCTAGAAGTTATGCTTAGGGGGCATCAAGCACAGTTTTCTCTCTATTTCAAGCTTGTGTAAAAATGAAACTACTTTGAAGCATAGTTTTTCTCTGTTTCAAGCTTTTGTAAAAATGAAACCTATCTCGAGTCAATTTCAGTTATTTTCAAGACTCGTTAAACTCATGAAAATCTCGAGATTATTTTGCTATCTTTCATTCTCGTAAAACAAATGAAAATGTCGAGTTCTTTCCGTCTTTTCCTGCTCGTAAATTAAATTGAAAGTCGGCCATATGAGTACATTTTTATCATTTTTTCGAACTCATTAAAACTTATGAAAAAGTGAAAACCATGAGTACATTTTTATCATTTTTTCGAACTCGTTAAAACTTACGAAAAAGTGAAACCTTAGAGTCACCTTTAAGCTCTTTTCTGACTCCTAAAACATGAAAAGATCGCCGAGTTTTTCTTTTTAAACTCGTTAAAACGGAACTAAAAAGACGGTCCACTTACAGCTCTTTTCCAACCGTAAAAACATGAAAAGATTGCCGGATTTTTGTCGTTTCAAATTCGATATTGGAAATAAAACGTCGTGTCCTTGATTGCTTTCTACTTTTCAGACCAGAGACACTAATCATGAAAGTACTCCTTGGTCGTAAAGATCAAGCGGTTCTCTCAAGTATTATTTTATACTTTTTCGGGCTTGGGAGACACAAATTTACGAAAAAGTCAACCCTGGAGTCTTCTTAAGTTTTTCAGACTCTCTAAAATTGAAAAACGCCGAGTTTCTCCTATACTGGACTCGTTAAAATTTCACAGTAAAGGGCCTGTTCGATTACAAACAGGAACAGACCACTCCTTCTTACGGTTTGAATCTAAACTAAGTTGGACTCATCTGAAGGATGAGCTTATAATCAAGCAAATGTTATCCTCCTCAAGCTTGTAAAAAATAAAGAGGTACTTGCCAGAAATGGTGGGGGAAAAGAGAGAAAAATGAGCCTATTTGTTATCCTTTGTCTCGAAGAAACCTTATCACCACTCTTGAACACGACACTTTTCATTCACCTGGGTTGGGAAATCCTTTGCCTAATAGTTGATCAAACCACATTGAAAGTCTTCAGCCAGTTTCCGGGTATTAACTTTGGGACAATTGTCACCAAACCATCTGTAGTGTCGTTATGTGTTCAAGAGGAGTCTTGCAAATAAACCATTCATCTGCAAAATATCTGTCATCCATCTTGACCATCCCTGAGTCAGTCCTTACAGCTACATTTCTTCAACTTGATCTATGATTTCGTGTTGTGGGCTTGCCTGCAACGGATCTCTTTTTATCGACATCAGCACATTATCTAGAAAGATGATCTAGGAATCATCAGTACCTTGAAATCTGCATGCCTCCATGGCAGGTTTCTCGCCTTTGACGACAGGTTACATGAATGACCTTCGATCAAGGGATTCTGTGACATGTTCAACATCAATACATCTATTCACATCTCATGGATTGTACTAAGTACTTTGAGAACCATTGACATCACTGGTGGTCTCTCTCACACTTGTTAACAGTTTACATCATTGACTGGTAATCAAGTGATTTCTACCATGTTCGACATCAACTCATTTATTCGCATGGATAGAATCGTACTATTTCAGGAAGCAGAAATGAAGACCTTGGATCTAGTTTCTGCTATCCAGGATGCAAGGAGTTTTGTATTCATTATATAGTAGACTAATCATAAACAGATGGCTGCGTCCATACTGTATCTACATGAGTCTATGATTATGTTGTACTGCGAAATCATTCCTATATCAGAGCAGTAGTTAGTTTGTTAGTTAAAGTTTTCAATCTGAGTATGGGAATGCCTACCTCAGCGATGATATGATCTTATATATGTATTTTGTGTTGAAAATTTGCGGGTTCCGACTGGGCTCTCCACAAGATAATCCTTGAAATGATAAAGTGCTTCACCCTTCCTAGATGATATGAAACCCTAATCTACTACAGGCTTCACACTTTAGGGGGCAATCTGTTACACTAAAATTTGTCACCATGACTATTTGCAGTTAGTATGGCTCCATCAATTGTCATACTATCCTCCTTGGCAAGTCTTATACCTCTGCTCCTCATGTCAAACTCCAAAAAGGAGAGAAAGTCTTTAAAAAATCAATATAACTCTGGTTACGCATTTTCTCTTACTCTTACCTGCATGTACGCACCTCAAGTATATAATACCTGCGTACTTGTACGCTCTGTCTGTAAAGGGGTGGGTGCGTACTCCTGTAAAGGTTAAAAGGCGCAAGTTTTACTTCAAAAAAGTTACTTGTGGTCGATTCTAGAGCATTCTAGAAGATGGTTTGACGTGTATTAAGCGCCTCCAGATGGTTCATGCATCCCAATGAAAGAGGAACTTATCCCATCAAGAGGGGAGCTATCCCATTGAAAGAGGGGCTTATCCCATTGATGGTGGACCTGATTAAATTCCTCCAAAGCATTATAAATACAGGCATTGGGCCAGAGGGAGGGGAGGTTGAAAGCTGAACATTCCTAAGGGTAGATGCTGCTGAAATTAGGACTCCCTTATAGAGCTTGAGAAGAGAGATTCCAATCCTTTCTTAGCTTCATTTGGAAGTGGGTGAGCTGATCAAAGTAAAGGAGAACTCTTGCTGGACCCTGGGAGGGACCTGCACAACACCAAGGCACCGGTTGTAATGGTTTCTTTTGTTTCCAATTAATACAATTAAGTTCATTTTTCTCAACAAGTTGTTATATATAATTTGTTTCATAAACTCCTTGGTATTTATGATGAATATGTTTTATTATACGAGTTATTCAGGTGCTATGGAATCGTTTGCTTGTTAGTGAATGCAGGCTTCAAGGAGCAGGAGCTCATCTAGATCGAAGAGGCTTGGCTGCTAGAAACAACGTTGGACTAAAGGTATGCCTTAAACACCTGGTTGCTTTTATTTTAAATACATATTTAGGGAAAGATAGTGCTTGATTGTTTTGTTTGTCACTAGAAAGCCTTAGCTTCTAGGGAGGTCGGTTTTGTCCGCAAAATTGACTCTTTCGGCTTGACAGGCCATCTTATTTCCAAGATCTTGATGTAGATCTTATATAACCTCAGGTAGTAGATAGATTGGAAAAGGGGTTTTTTGTAAAGCTAATTAATCACGTCCATCCATTTAAATTTAACAGTCCATCCATGCTGCATAACAGTACTAGTTTCTTGGTGATCCAACCATACTCTATCTTCAAATTTAACAGTCCATCCTGTTATAGCTCCAAATCTCACTCTTATGGTTTGTGATGCTGCACTTATGGCCTAGGGCAACCCCTCCTTCCAGACCTGGTCCAAAAATTTAAAAAACAGTGTTTTATTCCCTGTACGCGACTTTGCCCTGTGTTAAACGCGTGTACACGCGGGTCTGTCATACCCAACCCGCGTGTATCTATTAAAACACTTAAAAAAAATATAATTTCCTCTTTTTCGGGCGGTGATCGCGGGTTTACCTGCTGGATCACCTGTTAGTGCCCGTGGCCCAACTGTTCCCAACCAACTCCTAACTAAAAAACTACTTTGGAGAGGGTATAAAAAGACATCAAAGGGAAGGCCAAGGGGAGAGAGAAAGGAGAGCAAGATTATTATGCTGAGATTTTTCCCTTAGACCAGGTCTGAAGTCCTTGGTGCATCCTGCACTTCCCCCATTTTGCATAGGAAACCCTTGTTTCCATGTGTATTGGTGATCATTCATCCTTGACATCATCATTGAGTAAGACTTGGAAGGAGCTCTTGTTGAAGGCTGGAGGCTGGAACGAATCCGGGAGGAAGCTTGCTTGGAGCCTGCTGAAGGTGTTCAGGTGATATCTTTCCGATATATGTACTTTATTTGCCTTTATATATAAAGAAACACGTCTTTGTTCCCGAATAATCTTTCTTTACGCTTATGAGATTCTTGTGTTGAATTCTTATGAAAGTAGTTACTTAAAGATTATTTATAACTAACTTTATAGCATAAAGATGATTTATACATAAACTTCTATACATGTACTGTTGTGTTCTTTGATTTGTTTGTCTTGCAGGTCAGAGAAAGAAGAAGGGAACTCCAAGAAGGGTTTGCACCCTAACGGTCTTCTCGGACGTAGGACCTTAGGTATGTACCCTAAACATTAGAATTTGCTTAAAAGTAAAAAAGATGGTTGTGTGTGTGTGTTTCTTTGTATAAGCAATTTTCAGTCTGGTAGAGTCTCAGCCCAAAGGACTCTAGGGGTACTTTCCCTTCAACCAGAATTGGCGACTCCGCTGGGGACAACACTCTTGTTGTTCCTAGTTTGGGTAGTCCTCAAGCCAATCAAGGCTCAGTCCCTCTGTTTGTTGGTTCTGACTGTCTGATATTTTCTTGAACTCCAAGCTTTTCCAGTTTTTCAGTTTGTGTTTTTTATTTTTCTTGAAACACTTCATATACGCACTTTTTCTGGATTACAGAAGCGTATATACGCAAGTTGCACTAAGTAAACCCGCGTATACGCAGGTTTCCTTAGTTACAGTCGCGTGTACACGCATTCTGCAAATAATTGCAGGCGCGTATATCACATAATTTTCAAGATTTATAATTTTTCTTTTGCTGAATGTCTGTCTGGTGGTTTGGGTCAGTTTAAAGCAGTCAAGTCCCAGTGACAGTTCTCTGTTTAACAGGGGGCATCTTGTTTCGAACTCTCTCTAGGAGTGCTAGTCTTGTTTTTCGTTGATTGCAAGCGTCATTGATTTTTGACACACAAGGTTTCTGTTTAAGAATCTTGATTGCTCTGTTTCGGCAGAGTGGGAAGATTGTCTTAAAATCTTTGTGTCCATTTTGTTTTCATGACATTTGTGTTTGCTTAACGAAATCATTTTTATGACCATTTGCTCCTTCGTTTCGGGAAAGTTGTTTGTTACCATTTCCTTGAAACTTGTCTTTTGATTTCTTGGACTTTCATTGCTGCTTTTGATTGTCAAAAGCGATTTCGAACACATTTTATTTTTGTTGAGTTCTCATCATTTGTAAGGTGTCAATTCACAAAAGTGTTTGGTGGCTTGTTTATCAATCATTAGTGTCAGTTTTTTTTGAGAGTTTTCCTTTGAAAAAGACTTTTTGGTTTGATTGAAAGAAAATATTTTGAAAGTTTTTGAGTTTCGCTTTCTTAAACTTGCTTCTCATCTGATTTCCTTTTTTGCGAAGTGAAAGTGCTTTGTTTTTTATCTTAAAACTTGTTTTTATTGTTTAGACGAAATGATTAGTAACAAATCATCTTCTATCTAAGCATTTCAGTGGCAAGACAAAATTTGGTAAAGCAGCAACTTTCCTTCTTTGTTTTTAGAGTAGTCTTTGAATCGTGCATCCACATTTAGTTCTTGCATTAGGGAAAGATTTGCATCTCTTTTTAGGCATATTTAGTTTTGTTAGTTTTTGTGAGTGTAGAGTCTGAAAAGAAAAAGGAAATTTTTTTGTTTATATTACAAGTGCCTTCTGAACCTCATAGAAATTGCTATTCATCGAAAACAAAAGTGCATGTGCATGTAGCTAGGTTTTATTAATTTCTTTTGCGTCCATAAAACACCACAAGTTTCACCTCCATTACCTTTGACTTAAAGAACAGCCTAATAAAATCAAGCGCTTAATTAAAATCCACTAGAACTTTTTGTTTTAGTTATTACACCAACAAGTTTAGGATTTTAGGGCCTTGGATTAGGCGAGTGGAGAGTTAACTCTCCAAGGCCACACAAAACGTCAAACATAAGAGTCTGATTAAAGAGAGTAAATCCAATAGCGTTAGGGAGACCAGGAAAGCTCCGGATCTGGGAGTTAAGCACGAGGGTCTGTGAAGACAGGGAAGAGAGATACCCCCTCTCCTACTTGTCCGAACTTACCTCACGACTGTTCCGCCTGGCTTCTGCGACGAGTTGGTACCCATAGTTGCCTCTCATAGGGATCTGCATAGGTGGCTGCGGAGGGGAATCCCGTGGCACCTGAGGTCGACGTTGTATCACTCTCGACAGTACTTCCGGAGGGCACCCTTGCGAAGCTTGGGGGCTTGCACCGGCGCAGACTGTTGTTAGGAGGTCAGCGTAACTTCCTCTGATACCTTCGCTGATAGGACTGGGCCCTCATCATCCCAGACTATCCTCGGAAGGCCCTTTGATTCACTTTCTCGTATTTTGGTGTCCGGTCTCAATCACCCGGAGCGGAAATACTTGAAAGTTGTTTGACTGGCTGTATCTTTAGGAACTTTTTAGTGGGTGCTCTGTGCTCCTAGTTGGCCTAGCTTTTAATTTTTTGAGTCTTTAGATAAGATCATAACAAAAAATTCAAAGTGGCTGACCGGTCTCCAAGACGGTCTCGAAGACTTCGTGGTCTCTCACCACCTAGTTTAGAGCCTTCTCCTAGAAGGCGCAGAGGGAATACTACCGGTGGGGTCCGTCCCACGCCGGCTGACGCATCGGGGATTGATCCTCCTCTCGGGGATATTAGCGGCCAAGCAAGGCCTGGTACTTTTGAACAAGAGAGGGACGCTCCAGTCTTTTCTCAAGTTCGCTTTCAAGCGGAGGATAACGTAGAGGTAGAAGAACTTTCAGAATCATTAGTGATTCCAAATTCTCCACTACCATCTAGTTACCCAGACGTATTGCAATACGTTGGGCCTCCATTATATAGACCAGCGAGTCCAGGTTACGCTACGCGCTTACCATTTATGATCACTACTGGAAGCATGGCTTCCACGAGTGTTGCGACTATGCAAACCCCAACATCGGTGCAAGGGGGAGGAACCATTTCCATCCCCTCCGCTTCCTTGTTCGGATCGTTTGCTAGCACATCTTTGGTTGGGTCTACCTCCATTCCGTCCACGAGTGGAAATGCCCAAACCAATGCTTTTAGTACTGGTTCCTTCCTTTTTGGCACCCAATCACAGGGTATTCCGTCAGTTCCGTTCAATGCCGCTACGTCCATGATGGGCGCATCGGCTTCATTTCAGGGTTTTCCTTTTGGAAGTGGTCATATTCCACATTCCAACCCAACGGTAGGATCCATGCCTTTTTCTTCAATAGGACAAAGCAGCAATCCTTTCCAAGGTTGGAATAACCCTGGGGCTAGTAACGCAGGAACTGCGAATCCATTCATTGGCCAACAAGGAAGTAGGCCGTATTCCACGGTTAGCATGTTTCAAAGTATTCCTCCCCTCGCTTCGGCTTGGAACCCATATCAGGGGTTATCGACTCCTTACAATTCTATAGGAGGAAACTTTGCAAGCTATGGAGCTTATACGGCAGGAGTTGGTCAAACTCCGAATTTTGCTGGACCACAAGGCTTGCCCTTTGGTTCAGTTGGTTCTACTGGTCACTTGGGGCAGCCTGGTGCCTCTCAAATCCCAGGACAATCTTTTCAGAACTTGGGGAGTTCTGCCCAGTCTGGGTGGAATCCCCTAGGTCCTCCTAGGCTTCCATTTCTGGCAACATTAAACTTGCCAGATCTCACTAAGCTAACGAACGACCCTATCAGATACAATCCAGCCTGGCCTCCGGTCCCAACCAAACTCCCTTCGGACATCCCAAAATTCGAAGGGAAGAGTGGTGAAGATCCGGGCGATCATGTAACCACATTCCATTTGTGGTGCTCATCTAACTCCCTCATCGAAGATTCGGTTAGGTTGAGACTTTTTCAGCGCACCTTGACTGGTAATGCGGCTAAATGGTACATAGAGTTGCCAGGGGGCAGCTTTACATCGTTCGCAGACTTAGCTAATATCTTCTTGAATCACTTTCAGTTGCCTGTCCGTTATGATGCCGGAACTGAACTTCTGGCTACCTTTCGTCAGGATAAGGCAACCCACATTTCTGATCACATACAGGAATGGAGACGGAGAAAAAGGCTCATTAAAGCCGAAATCCCTCCGGAGTACCGTCTAGAGTGGTTTTTGAAGTCTTTGCAACCTGAGATCTCCAAGGATGTCTCCATGTCTGGGGTCTATTCTGAGGAGCAAGCCATTTTCAGGGCCCAGCAGTTAGAACTGATCTACTCTCAGTCTGGGATCCTCCAAAAGTACTTGCCAGATGCTCCTGGATCTAAGGTTGATTTAGCTAAGCCAAAGCCAGGTCCGCATGCGGATGGTATCGTGGGGTCTGTAGACTCGACTACAGTGAACTTGCTGAATCAATTGCAGCAGTTGTCATTAAAAACTGCTCCTAACAACCAAGTCACAATGTCTAATCCTCCTGCTTCCCAAAATTCTTCCATTAACGCCGTCCAATCCGATAACCCCAAAGGAAATCAAAATTCCGATGGGAAAAAGAAAGGACGTGGTAAAAAGAAGAACTCAGATGGGAAGCCCGATGCAAATAAATCCGGCAACAACGCTGGTGGTGGTGGAAATGAGTCCAGAAAGAAAGTTAAGTTTCCTTGCAAGTTATGCAAAGGAGACCATCTAACTCATCTCTGCCCTAGAATTGAAGACGCTCAGCGCTTGTTAGGACAGCAAGGGACTTCTAGTTCACAAGCTGTGTTAACTAACCCGTTTCCCCAAGGGCAGCAACTTCTTGCTGGCGCAAGTTCGAACCCTGGTACCTCCGCAGGGGGCAACCAGGAAGGGGACAAGTCATCAAATGTTTTCATGATGGGTGCTCACGCTAATGTGGCCACACGGTCACGCGATTATGGTGAAGGTGAAAATTCTAAGGGTAAATCAGTTCCCGAAACTAACAACCCACTTCATATTGAGCGACCTTCTGTTGAGACTATACCTCGGGTGCCGAAAGGTTCAGCTAAACGCGCGACTATCAACCCTAATATTAGGGCAGCCCAGAATTACTCCATTGTCGAGGATCTGGCTCAGAGCCCATGTGCTATGTCCGCGTTAGAGGTTCTCCAGACATGTCCTACTCAACGAAGTGCCTTGCTATTGGCAATGGGGGCAGTAGATCCAAGTAATTCTTTAGCTCTCTCTTTTGATATGAGTAATGTCAAAAAGAGACTTCCTCATCACATGGCTTTCCAGATAAAGTCTACCTACCAGAAAACGAATATTTTCCGGATGGTTGTAGATGAGGGAGCTTCCACGTGTGTCATGTCTATGTCATGTTGGAAGGCCATTGGATCACCGACGGTTGTTCCTTCACCCACCCTATTGACAGCATTTGATGGTCACTCTCATAGACCGTACGGGATTATCCCGGCTTTTCCTATATGTGTTGGAGGAAAGGTCGTTAATATTGAAGTAGAGGTCATAGACGCTAACCTAGATTATAATCTCCTATTAGGAAGGAACTGGGTATACGAGATGGAAGCCGTTGTTTCGACTCTATTTCGTGTCATTTGCTTTCCTTATGAGGGGAAAATCGTTAAGGTTGACCAATTGGACTATTGTCCAGCTGATCCTCAAGCAAACTCTGACTCTACCATTCCTTTAGTGGGTAACCCCCGTCCGCCTATTGAGAGTCTAGGAGTCGGGATGTATTCTTCATTGATGGGTACGTTTAACCTTCCCCCTCCTACAGCTGGTATAGATACAATTTCATCCTCCAGGGATCCTTTACGGAGAGGGTTTGTCCAAACTCTTTATTCTTCGAATCCTGGAACCTTAGCTTCATCTGTGACCACATCAGGTGACGATAAAGTGGGTGAAATAGAATCTCTTATGTCTGCAGCAGAACCTAGATGTGAATCTATCGATAACTCTGTAGATAACCATTCTACTATTTCCTCTGGGAAAGAAATAGATGGTGATGTGGCTCATTTGCGGACCCCTGATTCCACCTCTGCATCGGATTGCTCGGATATTGTTTTTCCATCGGATGAAGCGATATTCGAAGCAATGACGGCCGTAGATCGACCTTTGGAAGATTTACATCGTCGGTTATACTTTCATTCCCCTGTGCATGAAGTAGAATCTCGGTCCTCCAGTTCGACTAGTGATGTTTGTACGGTCCCTTTGGCTCCGACACATTTATTTGCCGAAGAGAGTATATTGATTGGTTCGATCGTCGTACCTATAAACATCCCTAGGATTCAGTTGGAGGAGCCCCCTGACGGGCTCTACCTCAGGAAGTGCTTTGCTTAGTTTTCGCCAGGCAATGGCTTCTTTGTATTTTATGTATATTTGTACATATCTTATCGAGCGTTTTTCTGATATCAGCACTTTTGGTCTGCTTTGGCAGGTGTTGATGGATGATTTGGTTTATTTTGGATTCGCCGATGGTGCTAGTCGGCGCACTCGGAATCTTGCTTCCGCAGCTTGGGTACTTTATTACCCAACTGGTCAGTTGATGACATCGAGAGGCGTGTGTATCGGTCCTGCTTCAAACAATATGGCCGAGTATACAGCTGTTATCAATTTATTATCCGAGGCAATCTCTTACGGGATCGACTCGTTGGTAGTGTATCTTGATTCTCAATTGATAGTGTCTCAGTTAAATAACATTTATCGGGTTAGAGATCCATCATTATATCGCCAATATTTAAGGGTGAGGTTGTTGCAAAGATCATTTACTTACATTAATTATTTGCATATTCCAAGATCTCAAAATTGGTTAGCTGATTCTATCGCTAATCAAGCATTAGACTGGCATATCAATCATTCATCATCATAAAATCATGCATCAAAAAGTCAAACTGTATATATATATATATATCGCAAAGCGTCTCGAGTGTACATATGTGTGTCCAAAAATATACAAAATTGGGACTCAAATGCCCATAATCATGTCAGGCATATCTAATGCCTCGGCTCTGGATGAGCAGCTAAATAACTAACTATAGCATTGGCCACGCGCCGAAAAACGCGAACCCAGTCACGTGGCATCCCAACCACATGACGCTGCATATCTGGAGGAAGGTCCTCTATCTCGGCCATTGGTACTTGATAGCTCAATCTCGCCAAGTGTCGCTGGACGTTGGCGAGGGTCCTTTCCGCATCCGCAGCCGCCTCTTCGGCTCCTCGGCCACGCCGTCCGTGCCGTGGGAATCCATCTAGTCGCACAGGCCCAATGTCTGGAACATGATCATCATATCAGTCATTTGAATCTCATAAAAAAAAAAATATATATTTTTCAAAGTTCATCATTATGCTTGAAAAATCCTAAAAAACATAAAATCATAAAAATCAAAAAAAATCTTACCGATCTCGCCCCATGCTGCATCTGGTGGCAGCACTAGGTCAGGATCTCCTCGGAAATCCAGTCCAGCATAGGGGTAGTCGTCTATGGCGATGATCTGTTGCTCCCACCAAGCAAAAAAGTCGTCGTCGAATGCATTCCTGGGCACTTCCCCACCCCCCAGACGTTTCATCAAGTCAGCCCACCGGCCCATACGTGGATCACGTGGACTACTGATGGGAACTGCTACCCTGGGGCGGAGTGCAGGAACCTTCTCGAAGAAAAATGTGCATAAAATGGTTCCATACCCAAAGTTCTTGGTCTGTCCCTTCCTGATAGAAGCAAGCTGCTCCTTCATGTTGGCAAGTAGAGGAGTACACCAGTCAAACACCGTGGTGAGACAGTCCACTGCTACGCTCATGTTTACCCGTGATGCCTGATGTAGCGAAGATGACCCGTTCACTCGAGCTATGGTGAACAGGATTATCCGCAGTGACAAACTCGCCACGTGTGGGATCGAGATCTGACTCCCGACCTTCCGATGACCTGGGCAGTAAAGTTGTACATAGTCGTCTACGCTGAGACTATTCCGGGTCCTGCCCCGGGAGTGGACTACCTCTCCCCTTCGGGAAAGGCCCGTGATGAAATATATATCTTCCACTTCTATCCTGAGTGGCATTTGATCAATCATAAAAGCTTCTTCCTTGACATCCCAATAATCAATAAGTCTCTCGAGCAGACGCACATTTGCTTTCATATTCGGCAACTTGAAGAATTTTAACAATCCGCACCCCCGTAAGGCATCTAATGCCTCATCATTCTCCATAACTTCATTGTCTACAGCTGAGTGCTCTCTTTCACGCCATGTGAGAGTCATCCTGGAAGAAAAAATCATTTTCATCCATTAGTTTTTTGTATAAAAAAATTTCGCTGCGCACACGCGGTTTACCCTATACACAGTCGCGTGTAGGGCCGTCGTATACGCGATTTATATACATCCAACCCGCGTGTACGCCGCAGAGCAATTTTTTGCAAAAATCTAACGGTGAAACATTAATTAAACTTCCTAAAAACTATCACAATTGATTGCAAGACAAGTTTAGTGCTTACCTGGAAGTTTTCGGCAAGTTTGAACGGTTGAATAAGTCACGGGGAAAGTTTGCTCCTTTTGCTCCACAATTTGCTCTCCAAGTCAAACGGTGAAAATGGTAAGTCCAAAATTTCTTTTTATAAGTTTTGAAAATGCAAAATTTTTTCAAATTTTTATTTTGTTTGGTTTCATGTCACTTTTAACTTGGGAGCTTGGAATGTCGAGATTGAGTTGTTTTTCAGGAAATTTTGGACATTTTTCGACGGTTCGAGACGGTTCCATGACTGCTGACCCGTCATGGCAGGTATCGTGTTCTCACTGGCATATAGGTTAGGGACACCATTTTTCCGTTGCATTATGCATACTAGCCTCCATTTGACCGATACATCTGCCGTAGGGTCGATCCCATCATGTTATGGTTCGCAAGCCATTTTCACTCGCTGATTCTTTAAATCATGACATGATGGTAGAGCCATCCTTTTACATGGGCATCCTAGTTAGTACCTCACTGACATTTGTTGCCCATGCTGCTTCGTTTTGAGTAGGCTCGGGAGTCCTCTGTAGTCCCGCCATGACTTATGCGTTGAAGACTCATTCTTCTTTGCTTCTTCGCTTCGTTCTGGCCTTATACCCTAGAGGCTCCTATGTGTGTTGAGTTGTACTTCTGCATTGCATGTTGACCATTTGCACCTTTTGGCCTATAGCCGGCTTCACTTGGACTCGTGTTTAAGCCCACTTTTGACCATGGCGTCTGCAAAAATCAACCTTGCATCCCCTTGACCTCTGCAGCTTGACATACCCAGATCCGTGGAAGGAACATACCTCTGAGTGTCAATGACCAGTTTTTCACCTCTTTGCATTGAGCATAGGAACGTTCCTTTCCCAGGAACTAGAGCATCTGTTTCACCGACACTCGTTCTTTCCACTGTACCATAGCATTCTTTTATTCTTTTTCCGGCTTATCAGAAAAAGACAAAAAAAATTAAATATTCCAAAAAGAGCGGGAACAGGGACATTATTTCCATTTATTGTTGGCAGCTAGAGTCAGTCGTGTCGCCCTTGAACAAAGCACTCAAAACAAAGTCTCCTCCGCTTGGGTGGGATTTAGTTTGACTTAGGTAAGCCATAACCTTGTTATCGAGTCAGTTCTCCCCCGATTGGTTATCTCTTCCAATCATATGGAGGGTTCGTTCGTGCCTCCTGCATGACGAACTTATACAGATTCATTATATGCTGCCACATAGTCACATTGAGTCGTGCTTTTGTTCAAGGGAAGTTAGCCTGAGTCGGCCTTTCTGCGGTGTCTCTTGACTCATTTTTCAGTCGGCCATCCCTGGTTGTCAGTGTCATGTCTATCATCACATCAGTTATATTGGTCCTTCACTCGTGCCGGTTTGAGAAGGTCCCCATTGACTTCTTGCTGGCGGGTCTTGTCCTTATCGACGACGACACATTGCTCTGAGGGCAGACCTAGAGACCGCACCCTGGCCCTATTTTCATTATTGATAGGTCACATTGTGCTCAGCATCGATCAGTATCATGGGTCTTTGACTGAGTGGTTTCCCTTGTGTTCGACATCAGCATACATTATCACACATTGGGATTCGTGTAGTACCTTGGTTTCCATTTGACCCTATTGGTGGATACCTCGCCTCTGTGTCAGCTTTCATTATTGGTTGGTTCAGAGGGTTTCTGCCGTGCGCTAGCCACATCTTGTGTACGCCGGAAACGTACTTCGGTTGGGTTACTACATCTTTTTCGTCCGATTCCTTCCACATTATTGGCCTACGGGTTACACTCGCGCTAGATTGATGGAGGATGCCTTAATGCCTTCCTTCTAGCGGATCTTTCCCTATCGACTCCGACTCATTGCTCTGGGGCAAAGATCTAGAGTCCATTTGGCAGTACCTTGGGGTTTGCAGTCATTAGTGGCAGATTCCTCGCTATCGACAGTGGGAAACCATCATTGTCTCCTGATTGATAGATTCTTACAGGTGTTCGACTTCAGCTCATCTATTCACACTTGTTAGATTGTACTGGGTACCTTGACGCTCATTATCATTATCGGTGAGTAGTCTCGCGTTTGTTAACGGTATACATCAATGACCGGTAATCAAACGATTTCTCACATGGTCGACTTCAGATCATTTATTCCCATGGTGTAGAAATGTACCACGGGGGTCGGTGAAGACCTCAGGTTGTATCAGCATTCATTGGTTCACTTGACAGTTGCTCCTGTTGCTGCTAGTTGATACCATTCCACCTTATATGTTGCAGTCAGTCATGGCGACATTCTATATGCTGGCACCTGAGTTTGCAGTGTAGTACCATCCTATTCCATCATGTTCAGTTGGTACCTTATGGGATCAGTCTTTGATTTCAGTGATCCGTTGCATCTTTCAGCATCATTGACAGTTTTATATGTGATATTCAGACATGTACTTACTCATTATGATCAGATGATCCATTATGTATTTTTACAGTCATTTATACTTGTATACTTAGTGGATCCGCTTGTACTTGATATGCGGACATGCTTTACTTTTCCTGAGCATGGGTATGCCCGCCTCAGACAGTGTTTCTTTCTGATCTCCTTTCGGTGGCTTGGCAGGCTGAATTCTGGTGAAGTCCTCCTCGGTTTTTTGGCAGAGTTCCTTTCCTTGTACTTACTTAATGTATTTCGGCCATCATGTTCCCCTTCTGACCTCATACATTAGGGGGCATCTGTTATAGCTCCAAATCTCACTCTTATGGTTTGTGATGCTGCACTTATGGCCTAGGGCAACCCCTCCTTCCAGACCTGGTCCAAAAATTTAAAAAACAGTGTTTTATTCCTTGTACGCGACTTTTCCCTGTGTTAAACGCGTGTACACGCGGGTCTGTCATACCCAACCCGCGTGTATCTATTAAAACACTTAAAAAAAATATAATTTCCTCTTTTTCGGGCGGTGATCGCGGGTTTACCTGCTGGATCACCTGTTAGTGCCCGTGGCCCAATTGTTCCCAACCAACTCCTAACTAAAAAACTACTTTGGAGAGGGTATAAAAAGACATCAAAGGGAAGGCCAAGGGGAGAGAGAAAGGAGAGCAAGATTATTATGCTGAGATTTTTCCCTTAGACCAGGTCTGAAGTCCTTGGTGCATCCTGCACTTCCCCCATTTTGCATAGGAAACCCTTGTTTCCATGTGTATTGGTGATCATTCATCCTTGACATCATCATTGAGTAAGACTTGGAAGGAGCTCTTGTTGAAGGCTGGAGGCTGGAACGAATCCGGGAGGAAGCTTGCTTGGAGCCTGCTGAAGGTGTTCAGGTGATATCTTTCCGATATATGTACTTTATTTGCCTTTATATATAAAGAAACACGTCTTTGTTCCCGAATAATCTTTCTTTACGCTTATGAGATTCTTGTGTTGAATTCTTATGAAAGTAGTTACTTAAAGATTATTTATAACTAACTTTATAGCATAAAGATGATTTATACATAAACTTCTATACATGTACTGTTGTGTTCTTTGATTTGTTTGTCTTGCAGGTCAGAGAAAGAAGAAGGGAACTCCAAGAAGGGTTTGCACCCTAACGGTCTTCTCGGACGTAGGACCTTAGGTATGTACCCTAAACATTAGAATTTGCTTAAAAGTAAAAAAGATGGCTGTGTGTGTGTGTTTCTTTGTATAAGAAATTTTCAGTCTGGTAGAGTCTCAGCCCAAAGGACTCTAGGGGTACTTTCCCTTCAACCACATCCATGCTGCATAACAATACTAGTTTCTTGGTGATCCAACCATCATGGATATCGCAGCGTATGGTAATTCTATTTTTAAGTGTTTGTTAGTAGTACTTTCCAATCAGGGAATTCCTAAACCTTAATTTGTTGTGTTAAATTCAAAGATACTTTCCTATCAGGGGATTCCTAAACCTTAATATGCCATGTTACGTTCAAAAAGGGAAAAAATGAACTTACTCTGGAGGCAGTTGTCCTCTACAAGATTGAAAAATACAAGCTACTTGACATATCATTCTGATAGGAATAAAATAAATTTACATTTTGTTGTTTTCATATCCTCGTCCTCTTTAAGATTGTTCCATCTACTTGACATCATTTTGTCTTGCCTTGAAGTTCTTTGAAGTACATTGATAAGCAAAAAAACCTTTATCGCTTCCGAAACATCTTCACCATGCACTTTCTGGGTAGAAATGTTAGGACGTCTTATTATTTTCAATGGCATATTACCACAAGAACGCTTGAGATGAGGGATACCCAGATTATGTCCAGAACAGATACAAATTGGTGTATTTTCAATGGCATATTACCACAATTCTTCTTATTTTCAATAGCATATTACCACAAGAACGCTTGAGATGATAGATACCCAGATTACCTCCAGAAAAGATACAAATTGGTGGTTCTTTTAGTGACCTATCCCTAGCATCTGAGATACCCTTACTACAGTAGTTCTCCACACAAACTGCATTTCCATCTACAAATCGAGACATAAGTCGAATGAAATAATTCATTGTGTCTTTGTTGTGAAGGTTGATTCAACCATAAGTTCAAAATTTTTCTCTTGATAACCTGTTTAGTTGAGGCCACATAGCTTAGGACAAAACCAACTAGTATTTTTGCCAATTGGACTAGACGATGTTATTGATATAGAACAAAAATCCCCACAGTTTTTGTTTGGAATACTCGTATGGTACTTTTTTAAGAAGAGAACAATTGTACAATGACTGGCATTTTACAGACGTGATGTCTTAATTTTGGTTGATAAATGCTCTTTTTTATAAGCTCTGCATTTATAAGCTCTGTTTTGGTTGATAAGACATTTATTTATCATAATATGTGAATTTTATAAGTGGTCTAAATTTATTTTTTGTTTGACATACACTGATATAGATCATCAGTTCGAGGTGTCCTTCAGAAACCTGACTCCTTGATGCATTTGTTAGTGCTTCCACTTGTTATTAGTTGCTTGTCCCTATCTACAGGAAAATTTTAATTTCTATGGACCTCTTCCACTTAGAAAAACACAACGTAAGGTCTTGATCTCCATTGAATCCATTCCCTCTAGTTCCATAGTGTTGGCATAAATAATTTTAGCTACTGCTTGCTCTTTGGGTATCCCTACAATTCGTATACCGTGGCTCAATGCAGTGATGATTCAGACAAGTGTATAATGTGATTTGAAGGACACCTTATCTCATTTGCAGTGAAAATTGATTTAAACTAGTGCGTAATGAGATTTCATGTTTCTTACTATACTCTGTCTTCAAATTAACAGTCCATCCATGCTGCATAACAGTACTAGTTTCCTGGTGATCCAACCATACTCTGTCTTCAAATTTAACAGTCCATCCATGCTCCATAACAGTACTAGTTTCTTGGTGATCCAACCATCATGGATATCACAACTTATGGTAATTCCATTTTTAAGTGTTCGTTAGTAGTACTTTCCAATCAGGGAATTCCTAAACCTTAATATGTTGTGTTAAATTCAAAGATACTTTCAAATCAGGGGATTCCTAAACCTTAATATGCCATGTTACATTCAAAAAGGGAAAAAATGAACTTACTCTGAAGGCAATTGTCCTTTCAATTACCACACTTTGAGACTATCATTTAGGAATATCGACAAATCATTTTCTTTAAATCATTTTACTTCAAAGTGGGAAGAGGTGAAATTTTAGCCTACCAAGACTTTCAGTGAGAAGATAATAATAATAAACACAAATAATTAAAAAAAAAAATCACTGGAAGATCATAACCCAGAATGTCAAGCCTAAGATCAAGGAAATCTTAAAGATGATATAAAAGATGTTCCAATTTGGTGTCAAAAAGTTAGTAGAAGTGATTTCACTATTAAACAAGGTATAAGGTAATTATGGAATCTCAATTTTCAAGAGAAGTGAGTGGTGGTGGGATTTATTATGATAACTGCATTTTCCTTTGGAAATTATAATTACATTGTAGTTAGCTTTATCAAACTAACTTCTCACTTGGGCAAGTGGAATTAAAATAAGTTAGGTTGGGCCTCATCAATGTCTGTTGTGCAAAAACAATGAGGAAAATGTTCATCATTTCTTTATCTCTTGTCGTTATATTGTTCAAATCCTATTTAAATTTTTCATTGAGCTCAAGCCAAAGGTTCCTTGGTCCTATGTTATTTTTATGGAATGTGCATAAGTTTGGTTCTTTAATCATTTTCTTAAATGCTTTGAAGCTCTTGTAGTGTTATTCATATATGGTATTTGGTAAACAAAGAACTCTAGCATTTTTCAAGACAAGGACATTCTTCTTTCTATTACTGTTGGCTCTATTATATCTAGCGCATTAAAGGTTGGAGGATATACCCACAAGGAAGCCTAAGCTATCAGTAATGATAGCTTTGGATTTTGAGTTTATTTATTTATGGTGTTAGTTAATACCATCCCTACATTTGTGGGGTATGTGTTGTTCTTTTTCTCATTCCTGATCACTATTTCCATATTCAATATTCTCTCGATAGAGGATCAACTAACCAAGCATAGTTTACTTCCCTAAGAAAACGTATTGAGGTTGTTATGCTTAGAGGTGTTAAGAATTTGTAGATCATGAGTGATTCCAACCTTGTATTGATTAGGCCAATAGGAAAGCATCAATTAATAAATATAAATCTATGTCATTTGTTGGTGGACTTTTATAACTCAATTATATCTTTTAAATGAAATTCTTTCATGAAAATTCTTCACGAACTCAACACTTCAACATAATTTGACAAATATTCTTTCAGGGACATTCTTCATGAACTCAATACTTCAGCGAATGAGTTATCAAAGGGGACTTTGACTTTGTCCCCTGTTGCCATAAATATTTACAAGTTCTTGACGGTGTGATGAAAGATTCTACAGACTTCTTTTTGAAGTCTTCCTATCATGTCCCTTATGTTATAAAGTAAGGATTTTTTTGAAGAAGATAAGGTTATATAACCTCAGGTAGTAGATAGATTGGAAAAGGGGTTTTTTGTAAAGCTAATTAATCATGTATAGTGGAAAGGCCCATAGGGAATGAATTTTTAGTTGTGAACAGATAACGTCTATGAAAATGTATATGTTATGTCTCCAATGCATGAGGATCACCTGTCTTCCATTAGTATTTTGAGTTTGTACTTGGAACATATGATCAAACTGTCCCTGTTAGCAAACTGTCTCTGTTATCAAACTGTTTGTTAGCAATGGCTCAATGTAGTGATGATTCAGACAAGTGTATAATGTGATTTGAAGGACACCTTATCTCATTTGCAATGAACATTGATTTAAACTAGTGCATAATGAGATTTCATGTTTCTTACTATACTCTGTCTTCAAATTTAACAGTCCATCCATGCTGCATAACAATACTAGTTTCTTGATGATCCAACCATACTCTGTCTTCAAATTTAACAGTCCATCCATGCTGCATAACAGTACTAGTTTCTTGGTGATCCAACCATCATGGATATCGCAGTGTATGGTAATTCCATTTTTCAGTGTTCGTTAGTAGTACTTTCCAATCAGGGAATTCATAAACCTTAATATGTTGTGTTAAATTCAAAGATACTTTCCTATTAGGGGATTCCTAAACCTTAATATGCCATGTTACATTCAAAAAGGGAAAAAATGAACTTACTCTAGAGGCAGTTGTCCTCTCAATTACCACACTTTGAGACTAACATTTATTTGCAATTAATCAATTAGAAATAGAGAGATTTTTGCTGTCCTACATATCCATTGTCTTCTTCATCTTTTCCCAATGCTTTTCTCATGGTTGTGCATGTTGAAGCTGCTTCTCCTTTGAAGGTATGAAAGAACCATGGCAATAGGTATCAGAGACAAAAATGGTCTTGCCGAGACTCAAATGGTGAAGATCAATAGATATCGATGACGAGTTTATGTGAAATTCATGGAGCAAACCTTTAATCGAAACATTTTTAAAAAGAATGGATGAGGACATAAAGAGCTAAAGAAATGGGCTGGTTTCAAAGAGAAAGAAGTCAACAACAACGGAAAATGGGACAACAAACAGACGAGGAAGAAGAATGAAAATGAGTAAGCTTGTTTTCAAATCAGCAAAATATATAAACGAGAGGAGACATTTCTGTTTATCCCCTCTATCTTATTTTTCCTTTATTTGTTTTGCGTACCACCACCTTTGCACATTAAGCCTTGCTCTTAGTATCCTTCTCTAGGAAGCAAGTAGCGAAGGACTATCAGGAGAGAGCGGAATCGAATTAGGAGATAAGCGCAAGACAGAGGTTGGTCTCCTTTGTTCTTCTCTCATCTATATTTCATAAAGGAAAAATGAAAGTAGCTTTACTTTGTTTGTTTCTAAGGTAGCTACCACACCTTAGTGGGATAAGCAGTTCTGTGTAGACACTTATCCCTGTAACAAAATGGCGACTCCGCTGGGGAGCAACTAGGTTGTTTGTTTATCTTCCTTGTTGTTTATTTTATAAACTTACAGACGGAGCCTGAAGTCGAGCCAGGTAGCTTTCGAACTGCATTTGCTATGCAAATGCAAAGTAGATAAATGCTGCTTCAGTCAATCTTCGGGATTTGTTTATGAATTAAACAACTGATTTACAAACTCTCTAATTGCCCCTGTGGTAGCTCCAGTAACCTCCTTAGATCTACCCCTCATTGTTGGTTTACTGATTACCATTTGCTCAGCCAAAACCCCTGAACTGAACTGCAAACTGTGACCTGGAACCTAAGAAAAGTCTCATCTTTGGCCCAACGCAGGCTCTATTCTGTGAATCTGAAATTCAGTGCACTTCCCGAGTGTAGTAGGTGCGCTGCATTTCAAGTTCACTGTATTACAGGTGCGTTGATCAGACTAGGCATTGTTCCTCAGTTTTGGTTTCTGTGTTCATTCTTTTCAGTTCTATTCATGAGTTTTGTTGTTTGTAATCAGTATATCTCTGTTTGAAACCCCTTTCCTTGCTGATATTCCGCCTCCATTGTGCAAAAGAATTGTAAATGTTTTTGTGTATTTGTTGAGTCATTTTCAGTTCTCCTTTGTAAAACGTAACGTAATTGTATTGTCGTTTCTTGATTTGAAAGTGTCGCAAGTGTCGTTTTCAGTCATAGGAGAGAGTTTGGTTGCTCTTGATAGTCAATTACCCTGTTACTGTTGTATTTGATCTGAATTTGTAGTTTTTCTAGTGTCGAAAGCAAGTATTCATTTCCGAATCGTAAAGTGTTGTGATTGTCTTCATTTTTTATTTTGAAAAGAAACTTGTTAGTAACTGTCACTTGAAAAGTAATTCAGATTTGCGCATTAGCTTTCTTTTTATCATTCACATACTAAGAAAGCCAAAAACAAATACATGCATGTGCATTTTCATTTAGACTGTTTGATTGGTTTGATTTTCATTTGCATTTAGAGGGGAAGTACCCAGTGGGTTTCCTCCCGGAAATTCATTATGCAGAGCAAAAAAAGGAATATCAAACCACAAATGGGACATCTGAATTCGCTATGCCTAAGTTCCTACTTTGCTGCAATCAGTAGCCTTTTCTAACTATGTTTATTTTCTTTCTTAACTGTGGCAAGCACTATGTTACAATGTCAACTATGGCATTCTAGTATCTTCTATTTTTAATTTTCAAATACTATATCTAGCTGCTGCATTGCTGTATTCTTCGTGTGCCAAATGCTTCATCGTTGCTGCACTAATAGCCGTGCCTTTTGCTGATATTAACCATGCCAATTGTGTGATGGTATTTGATAAATGTTTATAAGTCTGTTAACTGTGTTTTAATCACTATCCTATTATCCTGTTCGAGCTTATTTGTCTCTTGTGCCAAATTCTAGTATAGTAAGTTTTAATGCTTCTCTTTATTGCATTTCAGGAAAAAAATGGTCGTCTAAGTTTTATTAAGCATTGCACTCAAACGAAAATACCCTCTCCTATCACACTCTAATATTTTCTTTTGTTGTTTCTGGAGGCAGACAACATAAAGATGCTTCTCTATTTTATTCAAATCCTTTTTTGCAGTTAATACGATTGGGTTCACTTGAACAGGTGCAGTAGCTTGTGCTGAGCACCCCCTATAAAGATCTGATGCAGTCTACTCGGTTCATCTGCTTTCTCCTTGGCCTTTGACTTCTGTCTTTTCTGCATATATTCTGATCCCCTCTATGTCAGCCATGTTGGGGGCATGGGGCTACCTCCCTTCTTCCTCGTACAAAGATTGGTTTAACAACCCCTCCAAGGTTCCCTGTCTGCACCAGGAACTTGGTCATAGATTTTGATTTTATCCATCTTCCTCCCTCTAGTTAAATGCCGCCTCAAACATGTAACCCTCCAACAAACCCATACCTGCCCACTAGATCCATCATCCACTACCCATTGTGTGAATGTGTGGCTTGAATAGATGGACCACTACCATAATGTCAACATAGGAGCAACATTAAAAATCCCCTATGCACTAAATGCCTAGATCCAACTGAAATATGAAGTTATGAACAAAATAGACCCTTGGCCCAAAGTCCAGTACAACCATCAACATAATTAAAACCTTGAAGGGTGAGTCACATCAACAAAACAATGAACAATAAATGATATGGCACCTAAACACCTGCACCATAGTAGAACAGGGAGGGTCATCATTGATTAGCTTTGAAGGCCATCCCAAAACATTGGGAAACATAAATATCACTGGAAGTTCCATTCTTCATTACCATCACCCTGAGGTCACCACATATTAGATAACCCCAAGAGGATGCAGGGTACCTTTTCATCCAAAGTATGCTCTACTAGATGTAGTTGTGGCAGTGGCATAGCCAAACTTAGCACCTCTCCCTTATTTCTCACACTCACTGACTTGTACTTTGTCACTACTTAAAGCCTTGTCTTGAGCATTGGGATGGCACAAGTAGCAAAGTTGATGATCATCAGCCGGGACCCTACTCATTATGTAAAAGGCACCTCTTCAGTGCTCAAGTAGCTAACAAAATGCTCAAGATCCATTGCAACTTTGTCCACCTGGGCATGTATTTGTAGGGAATAATTATTCACAACTGTGGATTTGTTAGACATACAGAAATCTCATTGATCAGACATAGTTCCTAGTTCCTAGTGGACTTGACTTCAAAGATGTATCAAACTTGTAATTCGTGTTTTGTAATGCACCTTAACGGTAGTACAACATGTGCTCCATTGAATTATGACATTTGCACTTCCTAGTGATAAGGCATATACATGACTGTATATATCTTCTAATGTATAACCTATGCACACCTATGATGTAATGATTAATCCTAGGAGAAACCAAATATGAGAACTTAACTGCCAGTTTTGTTCCCAGGTAGGAATATCAACAAATCATTTTCTTTAAATCATTCTACTTTAGAGTGGGATGAGGTGAAATTTTAGCCTACCAAGACGTTTAGTGAGAAGATAATAATAATAAACACAAATAATTAAAAAAAGAAAAAAAATCACTGGAAGATCATAACCCAGAAGCTAGTACTCCAGAAGAATTTCCAGAGGACCCCAAGCTTGTGGAAATCTGCAAGTAAAAAGAATGCTAACGTGTTGTCAAGGAAATCTGTATTAAAAAAGAATGTCAAGCTATGCTTCAGTCTCAGGCCTCTCCAAGAAAACGTATATGTTATGTCTCCAATGCATGAGGATCACCCGTCTTCCATTAGTATTTTGAGTTTGTACTTGGAAAATATGATCAAACAGTCCCTGTTAGCAAAATGTCCCGGTTATCAAACTCTCTGTTAGCAAACTGTCCCTGTGCTTTCTTATCTGGTGAGCCAAACTCCTTTTGTTTCCATGTATCACAATTTGGGTAGAGAGTGCCACCTTTCATGCTTCCTCTCCTTAGGACTTTTTATTGATGATGTTATTGAGGTGTAGAGGGATTTTCCTCCCCCTTGATACATACTCAAAGAGTTCCCTTGTTTTTTGAAACTGCTTGCTTAGCCATTTGATTGACTTGGGAGTTGAATCTTTTTCTAACTTGAAAATAGTGGACTTATTTAAATACATTGAGTAGTAGGACCATTTTATGATAGATGCATGCCAGGGCTTAAGAGGAAGGAGCTCTTTCCTGCTTCAGTGATCTTGTGATTGTGTTGGAGTCCTCAACTGAAATTGCTTGCTTAGCCATCTGATTGACTTGGGAGTTGAATCTTTTTCTAACCTGAAAATAGTGGACTTATTTAAATGCATTGAGTAGCAGGACCATTTCATGATAGATGCATGCCAGGGCTTAGGAGGAGGGAACTGCTTCAGTGATCTTGTGATTATGTTGGAGTCCTCAACAATAACTACATCCCTTTGCACAATGTCCTTCAGGAACCTGACTCCTTGATACATTGTTAGTGCTTCCGTTTGTTATTAGTTGCTTGTCCCTATCTCCAGGAAAATTTGAATTTCTAGGGACTTCTTCCACTCAGAAAAACACAACGCAAGGTCTTGATCTCCATTGAATCCATTCCCTTTAGTTCCATAGTGTTGGTATAAAAAATTTTAGCTACTGCTACTCTTTGGGTATCCTTACAATTCGTATACCGTGGCTCAATGCAGTGATGATTCAGACTAGTTTATAATGTGATTTGAAGGACACCTTATCTTATTTGCAGTGAACATTGATTTAAACTAGTGCGTAATGAGATTTTATGTTTTTACTAAACTTTGTCTTCAAATTTAGAAAAATTCCTTCCTTCCACTTATGCCACGACACCTCTATCTTGGCACAAAATCACACATATTTCAAGATCATTGGCTTCTTAGGTTGGTTTTATTGAATTCCAACTATGGAGGCATGCGTTCTTTTAGCATGAGGAAGAATGTAAGAATGAGATATGTTCTTTCAGCATGAGGAAGAATGTAAGAATGACATGGAAAGAAACTCTCCAAGAAAACATATATGTTATGTCTCCCATGCATGAGGATAATGTGTCTTCCATATATTATTTTGAGTTTGTACTTGGAGCATATGATCAACAGGGTAGGTGAAAGCAGTGTTGAAAATATTGGTATTGGCAAAATATCGGCGAGGGTCCAGAAAACATCTTATTGGCAATATCGGCGAAAATATCAACAAAATATCGGCAAGCATAAAAAATAATTTTTTTTCAAAATTTTAAACATAGCCGATATTTTGGAAATATCGCGATATTTTCAAAACAAAAAAATATCACGATATTTTCTCGGCGATATATCGTTTTGCCAAAAATA
Organism: Pinus tabuliformis; assembly: GCA_031772625.1. Classification (NCBI taxonomy): domain Eukaryota; kingdom Viridiplantae; phylum Streptophyta; class Pinopsida; order Pinales; family Pinaceae; genus Pinus; species Pinus tabuliformis. The sequence continues at coordinate 473,844,143 of CM062808.1, forward strand.
TCGCAATATTTTTGAATATCGCCGATATTATCAACTGTGGGTGAAAGAGCCTTTTATACAACGGGGTCAAAAGATAGAGCCTTTGCAAGGGATACAGGGAAGCAATTAATTATTGGTTTATGAGAGGAAGCCCATCCTTTGATAAGAAAACACATGTGATGTTTTCGTATGGAGTTTCTAGATAACTCGTGATAGATTTTTAGGTAACTCCCTTCTGCCATCTCCATGTAGAGGACCTCTTTTCCTTATAGAGAGACTTATCCCAGACCAAATCCATCTCTTTTACCAGGCTTTCTATCCAAATCTTAAGATGGTAGGATAGATTTTGTTTCCGCTTTCGATGGTAGGATAGATTTGTGGTATACATAAATCTAGCACTTGCTAGATTTCTCACTCTACAATGTTTCTATCTGCTTGAATTTACGCTAAAAGGAAATCTAACACATGTTAGATTTTCTTTTACATTGCAACGTTGTTAATATAGCACACATTAGGCTTATTTAGTCCTACAATGTTGTTATGTTCTTGTGTTTGTGCTTGAAGGAAATATAACATGTGTTAGATTTCTTTCAAATTAAATTGTGCTTGGGTTTGTGTTGGAAGAAAATTTAACACAATCTAGAAGTCTTATACTCTAAAATGTTGTTGTCGGCAATGTGCTTGTATTTGTGGTAGACATAAATGTAGCACATGTTAGATTTCTCGCTCTACAATGTTGTTGTTGGCAACGTGCTTGCATTTGTGTTAGACATAAATCTGGCAGTTGCTAGATTTCTCACTCTAGAATATTTCTATGTGCTTGAGTTTGTGCTAAAAGGAAATCTAACACATGTTAGATTTTCTTATACATTGCAATGTTGTTAATCTAGCACACGTTAGACTTATTTAGCCCTAAAATGTTGTTGTGTTCTTGCGTTTGTGCTAGAAGGAAATATAACATGTTTTATATTTCTTTCAAATTTAAATTTGCTTGTGTTTGTGTTGGAAGAAAATTCAACACAAGCGAGATTTCTTATACTCTACGAGGTTGTTGTTGGCAACATGATTTTATTTGTGGTAGACATAAATTTAGCACTTGCTATATTTCTCACTCTACAATGTTTCTATGTGCTTGAGTTTGTGCTAAAAGGAAATCTAACACATGTTGGATTTTCTTTTACATTGCAATGTTGTTAATCTAGCACACATTAGACTTATTTAGTCCTAATATGTTGTTATGTTCTTGTGTTTGTGCTAGAAGGAAATATAGCATGTGTTAGAATTCTTTCAAATTTAAATGTACTTGTGTTTGTGTTGGAAGAAAATTTAACACAAGCTAGATTTCTTATACTCTACAATGTTGTTGTTGGCAACATGCTTGTATTTGTGCTACACAAAAATCTAGCACTTGCTAGATTTCTCACTCTACAATGTTTCTATGTGCTCCAATTTGTGCTAAAAGGAAATCTAACACATGTTAGATTTTGTTTTACATTGCAATGTTGTTAATCTAGCACACATTATAGACTTATTTAGTCCTACAATGTTGTTATGTTCTTGTGTTTGTGCTAGAAGGAAATATAGCATGTGTTAGATTTCTTTCAAATTTAAATGTCCTTGTGTTTGTGTTGGAAGAACATTTAACACAAGCTAGATTTCTTATACTCTACAATGTTGTTGTCAGTAATGTGCTTTTATTTGTGGTAGACATAAATCTAGCACTTGCTAGATTTCTCACTCTACAATGTTTCTATGTGCTCAAGTTTGCGCTAAAAGAAAATCTAACACATGTTAGATTTTATTTTAAATTGCAATGTTGTTAATCTAACACACAATAAGCTTGTTTAGTCTTACAATGTTGTTATGTTCTTGTGTTTGTGTTTAAAGGAAATATAACATGTGTTAAATTTCATTCAAATTAAAATGTGTTTGTGTTTGTGTTGGAAGAAAATTTAACACAATCTAGAATTCTTATACTCTACCACGTTGTTGTTGGCAACGTGCTTGTATTTGTGGTAGACATAAATCTAGCACTTGATAGACTTCTCACTCTACAATGTTTCTATGTGCTCGAGTTTGTACTAAAATGAAATCTAACACATGTTAGATTTTATTTTACATTGCAATGTTGTTAATGCTAACATGTTTTTGTTTAGGCTAAAAGAAAATCTAGCTTGTGCTAGAGATTTTTTGTCGTGTAGTGTTGTCATTGGAGATATTTATATGTTTGTTATAAGTAAATGTATTTCTGAGTAAAATTTTCTCACCCTACAATGTTGTTATGTGATTAATTTCGCATTAGAACGAATTATAGTATGAATTATATTTCTTTCACCTTGTAATGTTTTTATTTGCAACGTTCTTGTATTTTTTATAGGAGGAAATCTTTGTACACTATCCCATTCTTAGACCACATATTCCATATGAAGGGCCTTCTAATCGTTTCAAGGTTTAAAATTTTTTATATTGTAACAATAGTCTATGTAGGCATGGACTAAAACTTCATAGTCTCTAAAAGGCAAGGTCAAATGTCCCAAGAAATATTATTATTCCAATGACTTTATTGACATTGTGTTTATGTTTTTGCTTTACAATACAATGTTGTTGTTGGCAATCTTCTTGTATGCGATAGAATATAGTCTAGCATGGGTTTCATTTCCTTTGCCTTGCAATAATTTAATCACAATATGTTTGTGGTTTGTGGTAGAAGGAAATCTAGCTTGTGCTATATTTATTTTGTTTTGCAATGTTTTTCTTGGAAATATGAATGTGTTCGTGCTAAAAATAATTCTAGCACGTGCTAGATTTCTTTCACCTTACCATGTTTTTTTTTGACAATATCCATGTGTTTGTAATAGAAATAAATCTAGGATGCAAATGCAATATGCTTTTGTTCATGTTAGAAGTAATTATATCACATTCTATATTTATTTCACCTTGCAAAGTTGGTATGTGTTTGTCTGTGTGCTAGACAAAGATCTAGAAGAAAATATAATGATTGCGATATTTAATGTTCTTTCATTGTGTTTTGCTATTATTTTATCTAAAGAAAACTAAGAATATACATGACTATAAGAGATAAATTTTGTGTATATATGTTGTTATTTTGGTCTATACAATTTTTTTTGTTTATTCACAATGTAATGTCTTTTGGAAATGTTCTTATGCTTGTGCTGGAAGGAAACCTAGTAGATATTTGCTTTCCTATATTCACGATTAAAATAATATAAAAAATTATTTCAAGGTGCCCTTTTTCTAACCTTGATTAGCTATTATTGTGAGTTATACAATTGTTATTGTTCTTGTTCATTTTGTTACACATATAATTATGCGAATAGTTGTAGTATTTATAAATTCATATTTTCTTCAATAATTCGAAATTGTGTAACAATTTTTTTACTTTATTTTCAGATACCATGGACTATGAAGCTAGTGAGAATTCAAAGGAAGCATCCAAGGAAAAAGGAAGTTCAAGAAACACGACACCAAATTCTTTAATTGGTATGACAATTTTAATTTATACTTTGTTAAAATTGTTAGACATTGTGTTAATAACTGGTTGTTGATTAATAAAACCCATGGAAATAGCCTTAGGATTGGGGTTTTAATGGGGACAACCCATACTAACATAGGTATTTTTTTCCAAGAAATTTTAAATATGTGATAACTTTTGGTGTCATATACTAAACTTGCATAACATATGTACTCATTTATTATTGTGCGTGTAAATGAAAATCGTGTATTATAAGGTTGTTTAATACTATTTGTTATTTCATGTCTTCCATTAAATTTTTCTTTCTAGAAACCGTGGAAACTGGTGGGCTTGAAATTCGAAGTAAAGTAGCGAAGACAAAAAGAAAAACAAGTGATCTACAAATGATGCCCCCTTCAACTGGTATGGTGGTTTTATATTTTTTGTACTCTTTTTGAAATGGTTGGATTATGTGGTTTCTTTTCTTATCAATTTTACCTAGGTGATAACTTTTGGTGTCATATAGTAAACTTGCATAGCATATGTACTCGTTTATTATTGTGCATGTAAATGGAAATCATATATTATAAGGTTGTTTAATAATATTTAGTATTTCATGTATTCCATACTTTTTTTTTCTAGAAACTGCGGAATTTGGTGTGCCTGAAATTCAAAGTAAAGTAGTGAAGAAAAGACAAAAAAAAGTGATGTACAAACATTGCCTCCTTCAAATGGTATGGTGGTTTTATATTTTATGTACACTATCTTGGAAATGGTTATATTAGGCGGTTTTTCAGTATTTATAAGAACATTATGTGACAATATTTGAAATTATATTTTCATTTTGATTAATGCAAATATTTTTTTTGCTATTATTTGCAGAATTGGTTGGCCCAAAAGCAAATGAAATGTTACAACAATCACTTAAGAAAAAGAAAAGTTATTCAACTCAAAAGGCAATATCAATAACACCTTCAACTTCTACTTTTGAAATGATTAAAATATACAATACAAATAATAAATATGAGTTCGTGCAAGATTGGTACATCCAAATAGAAACTCCCATGAATATGTTTCCTGATATGTACCTATTTGGATCAATAGACGGAAACGAACCAGAGATATTAGGAATAATAATTAATTGCTATGCTTGCAATGAAAATGACATTGACTTTCAAGTGGAAATGATTAAAGAAAATGAGGTAAAATTAATTTCATGTCAAGTGGAGTATACAAATTTTAGACCAGATTTGATTGAAGCTTCAAGTACTGATTCAACAAATACGATAAAAAATTCAATGTTCAAGTTGGATAGCTTTGAGAGCTTCTCTAAATCTGGACTAAATAGTTGTGCAGATCTTTTAAAACGCATCGCCACTGTTCTCAGATATCGTTATGTAAGAAGTAAAAAAACATCATCTGTACTTCTTCATTTACAACAAAAGGGTAAATTTTTTGATAAAATACCAGATGATAAAATTGATTCTCAATTACTTGCTTTGAGAAGAGTATATTTATCTGATTTGGAGGAGAATATAAAAGAAAGTGATTTCAAGCCCACTACAGAATTTCAAAAAACTAGGAAAGTTGAATTTGAGACAACTAACCTTGCAAATCAATGTGATGAGATTCATGAAGCTTTCAAGCATTGCTATCTATTTTCAAACTCCTTTAATAGAAAAGTGCCTGTTGAAAGATGTAAAGAAGCTCCTAAGGTGTTCAAATTAAGATCACAAGATGATTTAAATGTTTTAGTGAAATCATTCCTAGAAAAATTTCAAACCTCATTACCTGATGCTCTTCTGATTCCATTTTACATCAATGAGCCTGATCCTTTGGTCAAATCTATCAAAATTATAAATGAGACAGATCTAAATTCTAAGAATATCAATTTTTGGATAGTTGATGGTCAACATACCATTCAAGCAGCGAAAGAAATTTTAACAAATCCTAAATATAATGTATCAACAGAAGCGAAAAAAAAATATAAAAAATGTAATGCTCGATTCTTGCATCCATCAGTTGAACCCACTGAGGTGATCCGCATTTGTTGTCAATTAAATTCTGCAAATAAGGTATTTTATAAAACTCCATTTATTGATTGTGTGCGCTCGGCAAGGAATTTCTTAATTGGCAATGACAAATTAAAGAAAAGGAGGATTGGATGCTCTAAGACGGCTGAAGACAAGGTATGTAATTTTAATTATTTTTACATTTAAATTTTATTATTGTATCTAATTTTATTGTAGATAAATTACTAAAGGTGATAATATAAGTCATATTTTCTGATATTTATGATGATTTCACATTAGATTATAACACCTTATTTAGTTTCATTTTTACATTGGATTCTTATTAGTTTATATTTATTATTTTATCAGGTTGATGATGACATGTTGTGCTCATTCTTCGATTGTCCAATTACAAATTTTTTTGATAAAAAAATTCTCTTATATCTTGATGAACCTTTTTGGGATAAATGGGACACTGTTTTTAACTGTTACCAACTAGGCACATTAAAGTGTTCTCCAAGCCAACCTGACTTTGAGAACTACAAGAAAAATAGTCTACACAGTTTGACAGCAGCTACTTTTCGGCCCCTTCAGGGATTAACCATGGAAGAAATTTCTTCAGTAGAAGATAAGCTATTGGATGGAACCATTTGGTTTTATATTCCAATTAATCATCCAACAAATGCTATAAAAATAAAAGATTATTGTTCTAAATTGAAAACCAACAGAACAATATTGGATGCAATGGTTACATATTGTCAAAGTCATGATCAAAACTTGAATGAGATGACTCTTACCAAATTCAACATTCTTGAGCATTATGAAATTAATGATATCATATTCACCAATTTTTGCAACACGGTGGAGGGGTCTACTTATGTCAAAGGAACACGTAATACAAAGATAGAGTCCCTTTCTCAGCAAGCATGTGGAGTCCTTGACAGAATGATAAATGGATCAACAAGTGTTCAATAGGTTGATAACAATTTTGAATTTGGTTGTCATTTTGGAGGCCCTGATCTTTTGTCAACACTTTTGCACTCTTTTCCATGTCAGTTGCAACCAGTTTTACACACTGACCTTGTTGTTTTGGACACACTAGCTTTGAAAAAAGAACAATTCAACAAGGGGTATTACATTGAATTTTTTCAATTTCTTATCGAAAAAAATGAGTTGAATGACTTTACTATAGTTCTCTTAGTAGAGCTTTGGTTTTGTAATGATATACACCAGTCTTTGGTAATTTCGATAAAGAACTCCAAGTTCAATTATAAAATTACTAGTGGCATTTATGAATATAATTGCCAAAACAATTATAGTTATGATATAGTTCTTACTATACATTTCTATACTTCAGAATTAAAAATTTTGGAGGCTATAAAATACTCTCACACATTTGAAGACATATTTGATGAAAATGAGAGAGATTATAATTTTTGGATGGATTTAGTGGAAAAGCACCAACAATGTAGTGATGCAAAAGTGGTTATTTCTCTTTATGCGGGGAAATTTTTTATCAAGGCCTGTTGTACATATGGAAGAAGAATTTCATGTGTTGTGCAAACAGAGTCACAAAGGACAATCATGTTAAATAATTACAAATCTTTTCAACTATCAAATCCAGTACCCATTAACTTCTTGGAAAATTTAGGTACTACAATTCATTTATTTATTTTCTTATAATACATTGGATACTATTTTTTTCATATTTCTTAATTGTCAAAGTGTTTACTAAAATGATTAATGATGGAGATTCTAAAACAGAGAATGATGAAAGTGGGAAGAAACAAATTAATCAACATAGTGCTTATATTGTTGAAAAAAGTATGGAGATGGAAATAGGAGGAGAAGGAGGAGAGGAAGAAGTTATCAGCACAGGTACATAATTTGTTTAGTTTTTTCTCTTGATAATTTTTCAATTTATTTAATTTCCATATTCATAATTTTTTTGGATGACTATTATAGGGAATTATGAGATGAATGAAATTAATCAAGACAATGACCATGAAACGATGGAGATAGAAATGGGTATTAATCATTGTATCTCTATCTTTTTTTATTTTATTATTATTCTAATAATTTTTTTTTTTTTTTTTTGTGATTCATATCCATTTCATATGTTGATTATAGTTGGAAATAAAGAGAATGAATATAATGACCAAGGTATTGTCCCACAAAACTACAACCAAGAACCAAATATAACATCAGGTACTTATAACTTGTCCACTTGTTTTCCTTGTTATTTAATGATTCTATTCATTTTCACAAATCAAAATATTTTATATGTTTAATTTGGAAACAAATAAAGCTAACCAAGATGATGATGAGGTCCAACGTTACAAATATGAAGATAATGTCATATCAGATACTTATAACTTGTCTTCTTGTTTATCTTATTATTCTTCAAACTCAAATACTTGTAACTACCATAATGTTGTATATTTTTATTATAGGAACAAATAAAAAGGGTAAAATTAACAATCAAAATAATGTTTAAGGTGTGTGTGTGTGTGTGTTCCTTTTTAAAGGTTGCATTACTAATGTTTTTCTTGGTATTGGTATTTGATTGAAGGTTTAAATAGAAGTACAATCGGTATTTGATTGAAGGTTTAATATGTTTACTCCAGGTCCTGTCCAGATGATAAAAGAACTTATTGTTTCATCTATAAATATTGGAAAAACCACTCAAGGTAAGTGTATTGTTTCAACAATTTTTTTAGTAATTTTTGTAACATGAACAAAATGGTTTGACTATATTATTTTCCATTGTGTTGCAGCCAAAATAACTGAAAAGAAACTAGTTATTTTTGAACTAAAGGACATTTTTTATCATAGCATTGATGTTGAAGCAACAAACAAAGGGCATATTGAGAAAATGGGAGCTGATGCTGATTACACAATAGAGAAAAAACTATTTTGGATTCATCCACATGCAAAATAATTTTTTGAAATGTGTTTCAAAAACGAATCTCTTGACATTGCAATTTGGACGACAGCTTTGAAACAAAGCACAACAAGATTTCTAAAAAAGTTGGTTTCAGAAACATTACAAGATAAATTTCTGTTTAAGTGGACTGCTTCAGACTGTAAGCCACAAAAGGGACATAAGGTCATTGACAATTCAACGAAAGTTATACACACTAAATCATTGAAAAAAGTGTGGGAAATGCATACCCAATATGATGCAACCAATACTATTATAGTTGATTGTTTAATTGAGAGAGTGAAAGAGAATCCAAAAGAAAATGTGATTCTTGCCCCTCCATTCATTGGAGCAAATCAAGGGGATAATTGGTTGATCCATGAGCTATGGAGAATATTGCATAAACTCAACAAGGCTACGGATGTGCGAGCTATTTTGAAGGATGTCCATTTATATTTAGAAGTACCTTAAGATTACATATGTCTATATCATGATGTTATATGTATGACATCATGATTGATTACTTTTATTTCACAACACTAATAAAAGAATTGTTGATTTGGTTTGTCATTTCTAAAAATCAAATATTTTTATTTTATTTATTTTTGGTGAGATGAATGGTCATTTAATGTTTTCATATCAAAATTTCCCATTCTATATTTTTTGTTTTACAATGGATTACATTGTATGTAAAATTAATAGGTAACTGTTCTATTTGTTTTAATTAGATCATTACAATTATTTGCTTTAAATGTGGTTTAAGTTATTGTTATACCTCTTAGAAATTAGTAATTTGAAGGATGACCCATTGCATTCTTATAACCCTATTTATTCCATATAAGTTGAAAAATTATATTAAGTTGTATGTAACACCAACAATAAACATACAATTTGCACTAAAAGAAGCACAAAAAAAAACTAAGGTAGAAACTCTATAAATTAACATATAATTAATTAGGTTTGAATTTAAAAATTGTGTTATATTGTATGTGAAAATTAATAAAAAATTAGTTTGTTTAGTTGCGCTAGACCATTATAATTATATTTTTCAATTGCAATTATATAAATCATTATAAGTCTTAAAATTAATGATCTAAATGGTGGGTCAATGCTTTCTTATAATACTTTTGTTCCATACAAATTAAATAAAGGTATTAGGTTGTATGTATAAAGTAAACATATTATTTGTTTGTTCATTTTAATGGGGCAATTGTATTTGTATTTTGTGATACTTTGAACTCATTGTAAAATTACCTTTGCATACAAATGGAAACTGTTCATAATAAATATTAACATGATTTTTAAAATGATAGGTTTTTATGTCCTTAAGCAATGAAGTGTTGAAGTGGAGATATGTTAATATCATACATGTGGTTGCAGTGCAAATGCAGATGGGAATTACTACAAGTCAAAAGATGTTGTTGATATTCGAAATGGAAGGAGTATTCTTCCAATCATACACCAAAGATGAACAAGATTTTCATATTCAAAGAGAACCAGACTGGCATTTTGGTGATAGGTCCTATTTTTTAAGGCCTTTTCATTCAAAAGTATTAAAATATTGCTTAAGAAATTATGATGTCGCAATATGGACATTAAATGTCACTGACAAGTACATCCGAAAAGTACTTGAAAAATCAAATATTGATATAGAGGACTTTAAATTTGCATGGGACAGATCTCATTGTCATTTGCAAACAAAATTGGAAGCAGGGAGAACAAGACAATTTTATGAGAAAAAGTTGATTGATGTGTGTTACCAATATGGAGATAATTATGAAGAATCAAATGTATTGCTAATAGATACAGAAAAGCATACTTCTCAATTCATGGGATATCGATCAAACCACATCTTGATAAAATCGTATACAGGAAAAGAGCAAGATACGTGGCTTATGAAAGTTTTATTCCCCTTTTTTAAGACACTTCATCGTATCAAACAAAAACATGAGTACATTCGAATGTTCAATAGAACATGCACTTCATTGTAGTTGATGGAGATAATTTCTTTTATAAATTTGTTGAAAAGTACATTCCAAATTTTCAATACATTTTGGACATAGTTTTTGTTGAATCAATTTGTATGATTTTATATTTTTTGAAATAGATGGAAATTGCCAATTATATTAATATGTTTATTTCTTATTATTTATAAATGTTTTAGCAATGACTGTTGTATCGATTTTTTTCTAAGATGTGTTTGTGCGCGCGCGTGTTCTTAAATGAATTGTTTGCCATTCAAATTATCTTATATGAACCATCTTATAATGATTTTTTTAATGACTTATGTTTAATTATATGTATCAATAATCATATATAAATGTGAAATATAAGTTTTCAAATAGAACTCCTTGCAAACAAAGGTGTTATTCTTACTAAAGAAATTATAACAATTTACTTGATAAATGTTATGTGCATTATTCACTATTCACAATGCATTATTCACTATTAAGGTTAATGAGAAATGTGCCATAGGTAAATGATTTGATCTTTTTGAATCATAAGATATGTGATTTCTCAATTGATAGTTTTCATAAATTTATATGCTTAAATCAATTAATGGTTGTAACTGCAATCATATCATATTGAAAATCAATAAGGCACAAAGTCAGTTATTCATTGTTTACATATAAAATGCACTAATATGAGTGCATAAATGTGATATGTAATTCTTTAGATAAAAATATATTGTAAATAATTTTGCATTTCTTAAAAAAACATATATATGAGGATAACGATTGATAAGTGGCTTATCAAGGTTTGATTAGATACTATCATGGATTAATTATGTCATTGAAAATTTTGAACCGTAAGGCATCTAATTTCATTATTTAAAGTCATTTTTTTGTAAAATTTTTTTCTTTTAAATAAACTGAAATTATATCACTTGAGCTATAATTATATTATTGACTTGTACTTAGTTATGTCCATTAATATGAGTGTATAAATGTGATTATAATAGCCATATACTATGATGCATTTTTTCGAAAAATAAGTCTTTTAATTTCTTGATAATAAGTATTAAGTGGACTATTTAGGCTAACGAGTTATGACTCATAAGTGAATACTACTCGTTAAATTGCAGTGCATTCAATTTTTAACCCATATTTTTTTTCTTCATATATTCCCGAATCAACTATTTGTATATGCAATCATCTCATCTCATTTAATTTAATAAGGAATCCATTTATTGACTTTTATTTGTCTATCACGTAATCTATTAAGACTGTATTAATATCATATTGTATTGTTTTGATACAAAACTCTATGAAAAACAAAATTCTCTTCTTAATAAAACATGGAATAATTAATTAACAATGTGTTAAGTGGACCATCTAGACTCATTAAACAGATGGGTAAAAAATGGTTGTATTTAAACTTTTTGCACCATAAGACATTGATTTTTCAATCCATATTAGGATTTTGTCATTTTCAATTCATAAATAGTTTCTTTATGGTTTAAATAATTTCATAGAAGCCAATATGACTTAAAGAATTCTATTTGGCTATATGCATTGATAGAAGTTCATAAATGTGATGCAATTTTTAAATGTAACTCTTAATGTGTGTGTGTATATATATATATATATATATATATATATATATATATATATATATATATATATATATATATATATATATATATCTTTCACAAAACAAATTATAATTAATTGATAATGAGTTTTAAGTGGTCTATATAAAGCCATTTATTGACTTTTATTTTCATATCATGAGGTTTAATCTAAGTGCGTAAATGTGACACTTTTTTTTTAAATAAAACTCCATGTAATATGAAATGTTTTTCCTAACAACACATGGAATAATTAATTGGTAATGAATGTTAAGTAGATTGTTAAAGTTATTTCAAGGTATCATAAATAAATGTATTTAAAATTTATGCAACATATGGCATTTGATTTTCCCACCTTTATTAACATTTGGTAAATTTCAATTCTTAAATAAATTATTTGTAATTGAAATAATCTCATAGAAACCAACAAGACAAGTATGTATTAAATTATATTTAGAATGTATGTATGTATAAATGGAATTTATTTTTGAAATAAAGATCTCAATGTAAGTAAAAAATATATATTTTTAGAAAATTAATAATTTAAAACCAATTATTTATGAGTTCTAACTGGTTTATTCTATTTTGAATTGAAAGTTTGACTAACTATGCATTATTAAATCAGTTATTCTTATATGTAATCATGTCATATAAGTCAATAAGTCAAGAAAGCATTAATAAATTTCTATTTAACTATCATGTGGTTTAATATGAATGTACAAATGTGAAATTGTTATTTCTAGAATAAAAAACCATGTAAAGAAAATGAATTTTCTAATAAAACATGGATTAATGAATTCACCATGAGCATTAAGTAGACTATTTAAGCTCATTCAAGAGATGGGCCATAAATGGATGCCTTTAAACTTTTTACACCATATGACATGCTTTCACCATCAATATTAACATTTTGTAAATTTCAAATCTTAAATAAACTATTTGTACTTAAAATAATCTCATAGAATCCAACAACACTCGGAAGTTATTTATTAAATTTTATTTAGTTATATGTATTCATACAAGTTTAAAAATGTAATTTATTTTTGAAATAAATCTATTAATGCAAGTAAAGATATATCTTATACAAAACTATTTAAGATTAATTGATAATTAGCTTTAAGTGGTTTATTCATGCTACATGAAAAATCCAATGTCATAGATGAATGCCTTTTAATACACATTTAATCTTCAAAATCAATATCTTAATGATAATTTAGAAGTATTTACATTAAGTATTTAATAATTAAAGAACACGGGGACTTATATAAATTTCAACTAAAATACATGAGTTACATTTCACATTTATTTCTTCCCCATTAAAAATGCTTATCATTTTCTCTTCTTAGTGAAAGTAATGGTCAATCATGGTTTTCCATACTATTGGTTGACACTAAATTTACATCGAGACTATTATTGGTTTTGACAATGTTTACAAGGAGAGATCAATATCCACATGACCATCAATTGTGCTAATATTTGAAAACCCCTGCCTCCACTACTTACAAGAATTCACCACTAAAGTTTCTTGTTTACTTCATTTTGTGACACTGTCCTTCATAATGGAATGACCTTAATACCAATTTAAGAACTCTCATTTCATGTACTTGGATTTGAGTGGAGATAGACCAATGGTGCCTAACCTTCTTGAAATACGTACATCAACAAAGTATAACCTTTATAGTATATGCCTGCATTCTATGAAGATGAATGATGACCCCCTCATTAGTGCTTCATAAATGCACAAAGGGGCCATAGGAAATTGAGCACAAGAACATTTTACTAAGGTTTTAATGGACTAGTTTCAATGCAATGCAAGGGACACCTATCCTTGTCATTTACAGGAAGATCCTCACATCACCATCATTCAATCAACAAATCCCTTGTAGGTTGGGGGAAAGGGGGTTAGAGTTTCGAGACATAAAATTTAAACATCGATAAATCTAGCATGCTATCCATAACTATAATATCTTGATTGGATGTTTGACATACAAATATGATTTAACTTAAATCAATTTCTTCTAAGAGTTTGATTTCACACTCCTATTGTGTATTGATACTATTATACATAACAACCCCATGTTTGACCTATTCATGATCTCTAATTGGTTAGAAATTACTTGCAAATTATTTTAATGTTGAATCAATTTAATATGGAAATTTACAAAAAAAATGAATGTTGTTGGAGGCCTTGTAATAGAATACTTCCAAATTTAATGAAATATGTGTTGGTAGCTTATACTACCTCAATTTCTTGCATGTATTCTTCAACTGTCACCACTCCTGTGTCCATGGCTTCTGCGGGTGCTGACATAACACTATTCCACAATTCTTGCAGTGTCTCTGGTAGTTTCTCAAACAATGAATTCACTTTCAGAGTCTCGAATAGGTTTCGGTTCATGTATTTCGCTAGATAGCCACTTGTAATTTATAGGGACTTTTGAATTCAAATCTGACCATTCCCCCCACATTCGACCCATTAATGCTAGATTGGCAAAAAAATTTCAAGAATCTAATCCATACATTTCGCCTTAAATGCCTGTCACCCACTCCATTTGGCCACAATCTGACCATCAAATCATGAACAGTGACTTTAATGGTCACTTTCCAGTGGACCTGTGCACTATTTCCATGAGTAGTGCTGCTGCCTGCATGCTGTCACGGACCCTATGACACTTCCCTGTTTCGCGCAGTCCTGAAATTACGCAGCTCCCCAACCTGGGTAGTGTAGTTTATAGTCTCACACCTCCTTTTAGCTACCTGGAGTGCTAAGACTGTGCTTCTATCACTTAGTCAGATGGACGGGCCACCTATGTATGGCTTCAATCGGTTGTCATTCACCTTTCCTAGGAAGGGATCTCCATTCAACTTAACCAACTGGACCATGCCACCGTTGGTAATCTCCTTAATAACATAGGCCCCTAACCAATGCATTCTGAATTTCCTTGGAAATTTATCAAACTTACTGTCATACAACAAAACCAGATCGTTTACCTTAAATGTGTGCAGCTTGATGTGTCGATCATGACATGCCTTTTCATGCTGCTTTTGGACATGTTGGTGAAATCTAGCCAAAACTATTTCCTCTTTGATCTCATCCAGTTGTGTGAGCCTCTCTTCTAGGGCTCCGTGATCCATCATACCTGTGAGCGCTACTATGCGCAGAGTAGGCATGATGTATTCCATAGGCATCACTGCTTCAACCCCGTATACTAGCCTAAAGGATGTCTATCCCGTTAACTTCTTGCACGTCATCCAATAAGCCCATAACACTGCAGGTATGCGTAGGTCCCAATATTTTTGCTGACCATTGTAAACCTTGGTCAACATGTTTTCAAGCACTTTGTTGAATGCCTCCACTATCCCGTTAGCCTATGGGTGATAAGGTGTGCTCTTCTAGTGATATACCTAAAATTCTTTTGTTAGCATGCTAATTGTTTGATTTAGAAAGTGTGTACCCCAATCACTCATCAAAATATTTGGACATCCAAATCGTGTCAATACATGCTCAAATAGGAACTTTTCAGCCGTCACCCCCATGCAATCCTTCATAGGCTGCGCCTCCACCCATCGTGTCAAATACTCCATTGCGGTGATGATATACCATGCCGTTGTCTTCCCTTGTGGCTGAATGGGTCCTAAAAACTCTGTTTCCCACTTCTCGAAAGGTTGCAACGTCATTTGTGGATTTAAAGGAATTTCTTCCTTTGTGATGGCCTGCCTATTCTCTAACATACATCACATGCCTTGTAATATGATTTTGAATCTTGATGAAGGGTTGGCCACCACAACCCTGCGCTTAGAATCTTCTTCACGGTTTCTCTCTGCTATAGCTCCAAACCTCACTCTTGATGTTTGTGATGCTGCACTCATGGCCTAGGGCAACCCCTCCTTCCAGACCTAGTCCAAAAATTTAAAAAACAGTGTTTTACTCCCTATACGCAACATTTCCTTGAGCTAAACACATGTGTACATGGGTCTGTGTATACCCAACCCGCGTATATGTCTTAAAACACTTAAAAAAATTAAATCTCCTTAATTTCGGGTGGAGATCACGGGTTTTACCTGTTGATTACCTATTAGTGCCCGTGGCCCAACTGTTCCCAACGAATTCCCAACTAAAAAACTACTTTGGGAGAAGTATAAAAGGCTTCAATGGGAAGGCCTAAGGGAGGAGAGAATAGAGAGAAAGATCACTCTATTGAGATTATCCCTGACCAGGTCTGAAGATCCTTGTGCTTCCAGCACTTCCCCCATTTACAGGAAACCCTTGTTTCCTTGTGTTATGATGTCTTTCTACTACTTGAGATATCATGGAGTAAGTCATGGAAGGAGTTTGTTGAAGGCTTGAGACTGGACGAATTCGGAGGACGGTTCCGCTTGGAGCTTGCGAAAGGACGACTCAGGTGAAATAATTCCTTTCTGTACTTTAGTTATCTATAATAAAAGAAACACTTGTCTTGTTCCTAATATAAATCTTCTAATTGTTTATTATATCAATGTTATGATTCACATATGAATGGTTGTTTTAATTGTATAACTAACTACCTTTCAATATGCTATGAAGATGATTTCTTTATGATGCTTGGTCAATATACTGTTGTGCTTGCTTGAATTGATTGTTTTGCAGGTTGAAGAAGCAAAAGGAACTCTAAGAGGGTTTGGACCCTGGCTAGATCTTCTCAAACGAAGGACCCCCAGGTGCACCTCTCTTCATTTAGTTTGTTTATATTAGCCTCATGGTTGTGTGGAATGTGTGTTTCTCTATGTAGATAACCTCCGATCTGCTAGGGTATCAACCCATGATCCCAGGGGAATTTATTCCTTAACAGAATTGGCGACTCCACTGGGGACAACAGTACTGTTGTTCCTAGTTTGGGTTTATTCAATCCAATCAGGGCTCAGCTATTTATTTTCTTGCTGTTACTGTGTAGTGTGTTCCTGTAGGAACTTGAATTGTAAGTTTGATCAGTTTCTTTAGACTGTTTTTTGTTTTTTCTTGTAATCTTTTATATACGTTGTTTTTCCAGTTTACAGAAGCGTATATATGCATGTTTCCTTAAGTAAACCTACATATATGCATGTTTCATTTGTTGAAAATGCAACAAGATGATGGAGCTTAGTGAAAAGAAGTCACCTTCACTAAGTGGGCCCGCAGGCTATTTTTGGTGCAAAGTCTATTTTTAGACTATGTCTATTTTTAGACATATGGATCATGGTCTATGAGTTGCAGGATGTTGTTTATGGATGATTGGTCATGTTGGGAAAAATAGATGGACTTCTATTTTTGGTTCACACCAGAGTGATCAAAGTCTATTTTTAGACTGCCAGGCTAAAAATAGAAACAGTCAAATATTATTATCCCGTAGTAATATTTGGACTATAAACATTACCTTATTCTCTTGGAGCACTTCAGTTCGAGCTATGTATGTGGCACATGCAGCTGACAGAAGGAATCACATGGTTTCTTATGTGTTAGTTGAGCTTTTGCATGGAGGACTTCAGTTAGAAATCATGCATGTGAGTTCTGTGGAGTTGGATGTGGAGTTGATGGAGTTGTGTTCAGTTTGACTTAGTTGAACTAGTTGTATTTAGTCTAACCAAAGAATACACTAGTGATGAGTTGTGTGAATTAAATATTAATTAATTCACTAATTATTAACTCATAAAGCAACTAAAGAATACATCAGTTAACTTAGTGCATGGACAGTTCAACAGAGACAGGTGTTAGAGGTAAGTGAAAGGGTGAGTTGTGACTATCAGTTGTGCATGAGATTTGAACATGCATGGATTGAGTAATGCCAATGAGGATTGTGTGGTTTAGCCAAGGAAATATGAGTTTGCTTCAGCCATTCATCATTATTCTCTTGCAGGATTGTGCAGTGGAGGCAGGTAAACAGTGGAGAAGATTTAAGGCATCAGATCTGAGCTAGTTTGTGTGTAACAGGTGGAGATAGTACTGAGTACTTGCGAGGAGTATTGTACTATGTATTGTTACATGTTCTCAATCATTATAATATACAGATAGTGTGGGGTTTTCAACTGTATGTTTTCCCGGGGTTACATATTGTGTTAATGCGTGCATGCGATTGATGTTTCATTGTTTTTAATGCTGCTAAATTGATTATCAATGTAGAGGAGGTTATTTATTATGCATGTATTCCGCAATAGTGTATAATCGGGATAATCTCAGTGAATAAGTGTCATATTATTCAAAATTTCTACATGGTATCGGAGCTAGGTTTATTTGTATAAAAATTTCTACAGGATATCAAAGCGGGATTGATCATCAGATCTATTATTCAGAAAGTGTTTACATTTTATTTCTTCAGGCAGAGTCTGTAATTGGGCTAGGTAGCTTCTGGATTCATCCTTCTTTTGGAAGGTGAGATATCCGGTGAATGCCCATACAGTCAATCTCTATACAAGAAATACTTTTTTCTCACAAATTTTAGATCAGAAGCGGTTGGGTTTTGAGCTGGTGGAATGGCGCTCAAGGATAAACTCAGAAACATCAAAGCTAATAATGGAGATGCCACAGATTGTCTGCAGAAGAAGAAAAATAAGCAAGCTGTTGGATCTGCAGTGGGAGAGGCCTTAGCCTCGTAGTTTGAGCTGGTTTTTTCGTTGATCGCATGCTTGGTATCAAGTGTGATGGGATCGGTGTGGTTCTTGGAAAGTGGTGCGTCTTTTCACATGACAGGAGATTGAGATTTGTTTTCTGATCTAGAGGAAAAATATCTTGGAGTGCACATCGAGATGGGCGATGATGGTAGATACAGTGCGACCGGTATGATTACCATTTCCTTTGAGAGGGAGTCTGGTAAACCCTTCAGATTGAAGGAAGTGATGCATGTTCTAGGATTGAAGAAGAATCTTATCTCTGTGGCGATGTTAGAAGACAAGGGATATGATGTTGTCTTCAGCGAGGGAAAGGCTTTCCTGCGCAGCAAGACAACTGGAGAAACCCGGAAGATAGGGGTTCGAGTCAGGAACCTTTATCAGTTGCATGTAGATGCATGCAAAGCCTTGAGCAGCAAGGCAACTGATGGAGACTTGGTGGTTGAGAGGGAGGGTATATTACCTCTCAACATGCAGAGCCAAAAGAAGTCTCAGACGATTGTGGAGGAGCCACGATTGGTGCAACAGCTTCAGGAGGTTGTGGAGCAGCCACAACAAGGGAAGCTGAGAGGAGATCGAGTAGAGACATCTACTCATGCAGAGACCTCCAGTAGGGGAAACTTCGAGCTAGGTGGGCTGAGGGATCACATGCAGCCATACCTCCAGGTAGGAGGTGGGGCGATATAGAGTGAACGTCCCAAGGAGGAGGGGCAGGATCCTTGAGGTACCCAACCTCTTGGATAAGACCTTGCTACAGGAGCCCCGATGTGGAGTAGCAGGAACTGACTGATTGGGTAGATATAGATGCAGATGGAGTATCAAAGAGAGTGATAGTGTAGGGAATCCCAGGACAGCGCATAGCTAGCAGGCTGCAGCAATGCGAGGGGCACAAGTGTTTTGCATAGTGCTAGGTGGCACAGAGAGGTGTGAAATGGTGCGAGATGCATGGAGATGTTGCAGTAGCGCAGATGTCAGAGAGGGAGTACTTTTCAGCAGTAGGTAGAGCTTCAGCATCAGAGTATGTTCCTAGCCCAACAGAGTGGTCAGGTGGGAGTGTTATTTTTGTTCCAAGTGTTGTTGGAGCAAGTGGACCGGACAAATGTGTTGCATGTAGAACATTCCAGAGTTGCAAGATAGGGGTTGCAGATAATCCATATCTTGTTGAGAGGGAGTGTTGAAAATGCAATAAGATGATGGAGCTTAGTGAAAAGAAGTCACCTTCACTAAGGGGCCCGCAGGCTATTTTTGGCGCAAAGTTTATTTTTAGACTATGTCTATTTTTAGACATATGGATCATGGTCTATGAGTTGCAGGATGCTGTTTATGGATGATTGGTCATGTTGGGAAAAATAGATGGACTTTTATTTTTGGTTCACACCGGAGTGATCAGAGTCTATTTTTAGACTGCCAGGTTAAAAATAGAAACAGTCAAATATTATTAGCCCTTAGTAATATTTGGACTATAAACATTATCTTATTCTTTTGTAGCACTTCAGTTCGAGCTACGGATGTGGCACATGCAGCTGATAGAAGGAATCACGTGGTTTCTTATGTGTTAGTTGAGCTATTGCATGGAGGACTTCAGTTAGAACTCATGCATGTGAGTTCTGTGGAGTTGGATGTGGACTTGATGGAGTTGTGTTCAGTTTGACTTAGTTGAACTAGTTGTATTTAGTCTAACTAAAGAATACACTAGTGATGATTTGTGTGAATTAAATATTAATTAATTCACTAATTATTAACGCATAAAGCAACTGAAGAATACATTAGTTAACTCAGTGCATGGACAGTTCAACAGAGACAGGTGTTAGAGGTAAGTGAAAGGGTGAGTTGTGACTATCAGTTGTGCATGAGATTTGCACATGCATGGATTGAGTAATGCCAATGAGGATTGCGTGGTTCAGACAAGGAAATATGAGTTTTCTTCAGCCATTCATCATTATTCTCTTGCAGGATTGCACAGTGGAGACAAGAAAATAGTGGAGAAGATTTGAGGCATCAGATCTGAGCTAGTTTGTGTGTAACAGGTGGAGATAGTACTGAGTACTTGCGAGGAGTATTGTACTATGTATTGTTACATGTTCTTAATCATTATAATATATAGATAGTGTGGGGTTTTTAGCTGTATGCTTTTCCCGGGTTACATATTGTGTTAATGTGTGCATGCGATTGATGTTTCATTGTTTTTAATGCTGCTAAATTGATGATCAACATAGAGGAGGTTATGTATTATGCATGTATTCCGCAATAGTGTATAATCAGGATAATCTCTATGAATAAGTGTCATATTATTCAAAATTTCTACATCATTAAGCTAAATAGCGTATACACGCAGCTGTGCACTAACACAGTCGCGTATATCCTAAAATTTTCAAGATTTTTCAAATATTTTTGTTTCTGAAGATCTGTCTGCCAGTCTAAATCAGTCCTGAACAGTTACTTTTCTGTGTCAGTCTTTATTTTTACAGCAAGTATATGATTTCAAATTATCTTTGATTGTAGAGAGTATTGGTCTTGTTTTGTTTTGTTGCAAGCGTCATCACTTTTTGTTTAAACACACAAGATTTCTTTTTGGAAATCTTGGCTGTTCTGGTCTTCCCGGACAGAAAGATTGGTCTCAATCTTTGTGGCAAATCTTGTTTTGGTGATCTTTTGTTTGCATGTCAAAACTGCATCTTTATGACCATTTACTTTCTTGCTTTTTGAAAGTTGTTGTGTGATGGTTTTGAGAGTTCTCTTTCATGATTTTTTTTCATCACTGTCACCAAGCTTTTTGGGCCGCTTTCTAATTGTTAAGAGCATCTTGAAACACACTTTTTGTTGAGTTTTCACCCATTTTGTGTTGTAAACTTGCAAAGTGTTTTGTTGCCTATTCTTCAATCATAAAGTTTCAGTCTTAGTTTGAGCACTTTTGAAAAGTAATTTTTGTTTTGCTTTTGAAGAAAACTTCTTGAAAACTTGGTTTTGCTTTCTTGAACTTTGTTTGAATTTAGTTTTCTTTTTGCGAGTGAAAGTGCATTTTTGTTTGTCTTGAAACTTGCTTTTAGTGTTTGGACGAAAATGAGCATTAGCAACTTATATTCTATCTAAACATTTTAAGTGGCTAATTAGAATTGATAAACAAGTTACTTTCATTCTTTGATTTAGAGTAATCTTGAGTTTCTTGCATCTTCATTATACCTTGCATTAGGATAATTTTGCATTGTTAAAGCAATTTAGTTTTTGCGTGTGTGAAGCTTGAGTGCAAGAAAAGAAAAAAGAAGTTTTTTACTTTCTAGGTGTCTCTTAGAACCCGAGTAGAAGTTTCTTTTCATTGAAAGAAAAATGATTGCATTCATGTAGTTACTTTTTCTTTGTTTTTGGTTGAGTCATACACACATCACAAGTTTCATTTCCGCTTATCCCTTGACTTAAAGAACAACCCATTTAAAAATAAGCGCTAATTAAAATATACTAGAACTTTTTATAATTGTCAAGTTAGACACATCAACAAGTTTTAGGATATTTTAGGGCCTTGGATTAGGCGTGTGGAGAGAAAACTCTCCAAGGCCATTTAAACTGTCAAACATAGGAGTCTGAATAGTGAGTGCAAATCCAATAGCATTAGGGACACTAGGAAAGCTTTGGATCTGGGAGTTAAGCACGAGGGTTTTTGAAGATAAGGAAGAGAGATACCCCCTCTCCTACTTGTCAGATCTTACCTCAAGACTGTTCCGCTTGGCTTCTGACACGAGTTGGTAACCTTAGTTGCTTCTCCTAGGGATCTACATAGGTGGCTGCGGAGGGGAATCTCGTGGCACCTAAGGTCGACGTTGTATCACTCTCAACAATACTACTGGAGGGCACCCTTGCGAAGCTTGGGGGCTTGCACTGGCACAGGCTGTTGTTAGGAGGTCAGCATAACTTCCTCTGTTACCTTCGCTGGTAGGACTGGGCCATCATTATCCCAGACTATCTTCAGAAGGCCCCTTAATTCACTTTCTTGTATTTTGGTCTCCGGTCCTCATCACCCGGAACGGAAATACTTGAAAGTTGTTTGACTGACTGACATCTTTTAGGGACTTTATTGTTGAGTGCTCTTTGCTCCTTGTATATTGTTGGCTTTAGGTATTTTTGTCTAGTCACTTTTTGGAATTGATATTCTAAGTGACTGACTTACCACTCCGCCGATCTTGAAAGGCTTTTGGTCGTTCTTTTAGAAGTTGTGGAGTTACCTCCTCAAGGGCAAAGGTCTTGATTGTGTGTTTCTCTTCCTTGAAAATTCATTTCTACATTCCCGTAAGGGAAGGCTCTGCGAATCAGTTAAATATGGCCAATATTCCTATGGAAACCAACCAAGGTACCCTCCCAAAAGGCGATCCTTGTGCTTTTCCTTTCTTTGGAAACATTGGTATTCCCTTGATGGCCACTTTGAATATTCCTGGGTTGAATGTTGGACTACTCGTTTGGATGTGGTCCACTCCGAATATTCCAAATGCTCTTGGAGCTTCTTAGTTGAATGCTTTATTTCAAGGGCATCACATGGGTGCTAATTGTTCATCTTCTTTCAAAGAGAAATCTGGGATTCCTTTTTCTCCTCCTTCTTGTAATAAGAAATCTAAAAAGAGGAGAAAGAGGAAGTCAAAGAAGAAGAATAATTCTATCCCTTCATCATCAACCTATGCAAGTCATGTTGAAGATGAGCCTTCAGCTGCTACAAGTCATGCTGGGGGCATGAGTCTAGTCACTGCAAGTCATACTAGCACTTCATCATCAACCTCTTCTAGTCATGTTGGAGATGAGCCTTCAGTCACTACTAGTCATGATGGGGTCACGAGTCTAGTCACTACAAGTCATACTAGTACTTCATCATCAACCTCTGCTAGTCATGTTGGAGATGAGCCTTCAGCCGCTGCTAGTCATGCTGGGGGCACAAGTCTAGTCACTACAAGTCATACTAGCAAAGAGTCAGGATCATCTGCAAGTCATGTTCAGGACTCTCCGCAAACCACTGCTAGTCATGTTGGCGGAATGGAGGTTGATAAGAAACCTGGACGTAGAAGTTTTAAACCTAAGTTCCCTTGTAAGATATGCAAGGGAGACCATCTTACTCATTTATGCCCTGGTATTCCAAAGGTTCAAAGGATATGGTCCGAGTCTGAAAGTACTTCTACTCCTAGATCTGATATGGTTTCTCATCAATCCCATCAACCATTGGTTGATAATGTGATTGAGCCAGTGTAATCGCTGGCTGATTACACTCCTCTTTTGGGGGGTGAAGTGCCTACCAAACGAGTCTTTTTGATTTCTACTACAGAGTCTTCTGGTATAGGGGGCATTCTGATTTCTTCGAATGTTCCCCCTCCAAGTTCTAGGAGTGTTTCCTTTGATTGGGATAGTCTTGTCGAGCCTCGTCTTCCTTTCGCTGCACCTTTTCAAATAAAGGTCAGAGTTAAGTCCACAAACATTTATTAATGTATGGTGGATGAAGGATCCTCTGCAAGTATTATATCCTCTTTGACTTGGAAAGCTTTGGGTTCCCCAAAGTTGTTGACAGCTCAGAGCTAGTTCTTAGCCTATGATAGAAGACCTCGTGAATCTATGGGTATTCTTCCTTAATTGCCTATCACTTTAGGTGGGAAGACTGTCTTAATCGATATGATGGTGGTTGATAGCCCTTTAGACTTTAATATGCTACTGGGGCGTGGTTATGTCTATGCTATGAATGCTGTGGTGTCTTCACTCTTTCGAGTAATGTGCTTTCCTCATAACAGGAATATTGTCACTATTGATCAGGTTGCATCTGATAATTACCAACCTAATTCAGATTTACTGCAGAATGCCCCTTGGTTTGTTCCAAGTGTTCAAGTAGACTCTACCCCACCATGGGTGAATTATGTGGCATTGAATCCTCAATTTTCAATTGCTTCTGAGAAGGATCCTTTGACTTATTATTCTCCTTCTTGGGACTTGGTCCCGACAGTTGACCTAGAGATTTTTTCCTATAGGGACATGGGACCCTTTAATTCCATCTTTTGATCCTTGTAGTTCTCATGATTTCTCAGAACTTGTTTTTCCTACACATGAGGAACTCTTGAAGCCATGAATTTTGACTACCGAAGGAATCCTTGGCCTGAGCCCTGTAAGGGGTTTGTTCAGAAGAACCATTATGCGTAAGCCGCAAGGTTGTGTGGTTTCTTGTACCATATTGTATATATAGGGTATGCATTTTCAAGTTTTGTATTCTATAACACAAGATTTTATATGAAGTTTATATGTGGGATGCATTAACTTCTTGTCTAGTGTTCCTATTTATGTATACAGAACTTGGAAGATTTCTCCTTTGGAAATTTTTATGGTTGGTCCGTTCTGACAGGTATTGGTTCTCCACACTGGCATATAGGTTAGGCTTTTCCGCCTGCATTGTGCACTTATCAGTTTACTTTCTCATTTTGGCCTTAGGATCGACCCCACCAAGTTATGCTGCAGAACCTTCTCATTGCTTAGAAGTATCATGACTTGTGTGGTAGAGCCTACCTTATCATGGGTGCCCTAGTTAGTACCTTGTTGTCACTTGGCACTCATGCTGATTTTCTATCCTTAGGCTCAGGAGTCCTCTTTAGTCCCACCATGACTTATGCGATGAAGACTCATTCCTCTTTGTTTCTTCACTTCGTTCTGGCCTTATACCCTAGAGGCTCCTTTGTGTTGAGTTGTATTACTGCATTTCATTTTGACCCCTTGCACCTTTTGGCCTTAAGCCGGCTTCACTTGGACTCGTTTTTAAGCCAACTTTTGACCATGACGACTGCAAAATAAAACTTGCGTGCCCTTGACTTCTGCAACTTGACACACTTTGACCCATGGAAGGAACACACCTTTGAGTGTCTTTGACCAGTTTTCACCTCCCTGCATTGAGCATAGGATTGTTCTAGTCCCAGTAACTAGATCATCTGCTTCACCGACACTCGTTCTTTCCACTGTACTATAGCATTCTTTTATTCCTTTTCGAGCTTAAAGAAAAAGACAAAAAAATTATATATTCCAAAAAGAGCGGGAACGGGACAATATTTTCATTTATTGTTGGCAGCTAGAGTCAGTCATCTCGCCCATGAACAAAGCACTCAAAACAAAGTCTCCTCCATTTGGGTGAGATTTAGTTTGACTTAGGTACACCTTAACCTTGTTATTGAATCAGTTCTCCTTCGATTGGTTATCTCTTCTAATCATATGGAGGGTTCATTCGTGCCTCCTGCACAACGAACTTATACAGAGTCATCATATGTTGCCACATAGTCACATTGAGTCACACTTTTGTTTAAGGGAAGTTAGCCTGAGTCGGCCTCTCTGCGGTGTCTCTTAACTCATTTTTCAGTCGGCCATCCCTGGTTGTCAGTATCGTGTCTATCATCACATTAGCTATATTGGTCCTTTACTCGTGCCGGTTTGAGAAGGTCCCCATTGACTTCTTGCTGGCGGGTCTTGTCCTTATTGACGACGACATCTTGCTCTGAGGACAGGCCTAGAGCTGCACCCTGGCCCTATTTTCATTATTGATAGGTCACCTTGTGCTCAGCATCGATCAGTATCATGGGTCTTTGACTGAGTGGTTTCCCTTGTGTTCGACATCAACTTACACTATCACACATTGGGATTCGTGCAGTACCTTGGTTTCCATTTGAACCTATTGGTGGATACCTCACCTCTGTGTCAGCTTTCATTATTGGTTGGTTCAGAGGGTTTCTGTCGTGCGCTAGCCACATCTTGTGTACGCCGGAAACGTGCTTCGGTCGGGTTACTACATCTTTTTCGTCTGATTCCTTCCACATTATTGGCCTACGGGTTACACTCGCACTAGATTGATGAAGGATGCCTTAATGCCTTCCTTCTAGTAAATCTTTCCCTATTGACTACGACGCATTGCTTTGGGGCAAAGATCTAGAATCCATTTGGCAGCACCTTGAGGTTTGCAGTCATTAGTGGCAGATCCTTTGCTATCGACAGTGGGAAACCATCATTATCTCCTAATTGATAGATTCTTACAGGTGTTCAACTTCAGCTCATCTATTCACACTTGTTAGATTATACTGGGTACCTTGATGCTCATTATCATTATCGGTGAGTAGTCTCACATTTGTTAACAGTATACATCAATGACTGGTAATCAAACGATTTCTCACACGGTAAACTTCATATCATTTATTCCCATGGTGTAGAAATGTACCACGGTAGTTGGTGAAGACCTCAGGTGGCATCAACATTCATTGGTTCACTTGAAAGTTGCTCCTGTTGCTGCTAGTTGATACCACTCCACCTTATATGTTGCAGTCATTTGTGGTGACATTCTATACGCTGGCACCTGAGTTTGCAGTGTAGTACTATTTTACTCCATCATGTTCATTGGTACTTTTTGGGATCAGTCCTTGATATCAGTGATCTGATTCATCCTTCAGCATCATTGACATTCTTATATGTGATATTCAGACATGTACTTGTTCGATCATGATCAGATGATCCATTATGTATTTTCCAGTCTTTATACTTGTATACTTAGTGGATCCACTTGTATTTGATATGAAAACATGTTGTACTTTCTCTGAGCATGGGTATGCCCGCCTCAGATAGTGTTTCTTTCTGATCTCCTTTTGTGGCTTGGCAGGCTGAACTCCGGTGAAGTCCTTCTCAGTTTTTGAAAGATTTCCTTTCCATGAACTTGCTTAATACATTTCGGCCATCATGTACCCCTTCTGACCTCATATATTAGGGGGCATCTGTTATAGCTCCAAACCTAACTCTTTATGTTTGTGATGCTGCACTCATGGCCTAGGGCCACCCCTCCTTCCAGACCTGGTCCAAAAATTTTAAAAACAATGTTTTACTCCCTATACGCGACATTTCCCTGAGCTAAACATGTGTGTACGTGGGTTTGTGTATACCCAACCTGCGTATATGTCTTAAAACACTTAAAAAAATTAAATCTCCTTAATTTCGGGTGAAGATCACGGGTTTTACCTATTGTTTACCTATTAGTGCCTATGGACCAATTGTTCCCACTGAATTCCCAACTAAAAAACTACTTTGGGAGAAGTATAAAAGGCTTCAATGGGATGGCCTAAGGGAGGAGAGAATAGAGAGAAAGATCACTCTACTGAGATTATCCCTGACTAGGTCTGAAGATCCTTATGCTTCTAGCACTTCCCCCATTTACAGGAAACCCTTGTTTCCTGGTGTTATGATGTCTTTCTACTACTTGAGATATCATGGAGTAAGTCATGGAAGGAGTTTGTTGAAGGGTTGAGATTGGACGAATCCAAAGGATGGTTCCGCTTGGAGCCTACGAAAGGACGACTCAGGTGAAATCATTTCTTTTTGTACTTTAGTTATCTATAATAAAAGAAACACTTGTCTTGTCCCTGATATAAATATTCTTCATGTTTATGATATCAATGTTATGATTCACATATGAACATTTGTTTTAATTATATAACTAACTACCTTTCAATATGCTATGAAGATGATTTCTTTATGATGCTTGGTCAATATACTGTTGTGCTTTCTTGAATTGAATTTTTTGCAGGTTGAAGAAGCAAAAGGAACTCCAAGAGGGTCTGGACCCTGGTTGGATCTTCTCAAACGAAGGACCCCCAGGTGCACCTCTCTTCATTTAGTTTGTTTATATTAGCATCATGGCTGTGTGGAATGTGTGTTTCTCTGTGTAGATAACCTCTGATTTGCTAGGGTATCAACCCAAGACCCTAGGGGAATTTATTCCTTAACACTCTCCTTGCATAGTGTCCTCCCACGGCACCCCCATGAGCATCCGCGAGGATGCTTCTTCTCTTGAACTCCAGTACATATCTTCGCAATATCTCATCAGACCCCATTTTGTATAGATTCCCAGTAATGACAGAAAAATCTGCAGCGCGCACCACTAATTCCTTCTTTTGTTGGACAGTGTAACCCTCCGGTGCAGTTCCCATTGTTAGGAAGTGTATTATATCCTCAAAATGACCATCTGTGACACGTACTGCAAATAGCAGTGCATCAAGTAATCCTTCCTCCAAATTAGTAGGTTCCTCCCCTGTTTCGATGTGCGACAGATGATCTGGTCCCGCGTTCAATCGTCCAGGCTTCACAACAACTTCAAAATCGTACTCTTCGAACAATAAGAGCCATCGGTAGATTCACCCCCCCAACACAAGCATATTGACCAGGTATTTCAGTGCGGAGTGATCCATATAAATTTTAAAATGGCCTCCTAGCTGGTTGAGGGAAAGTACCCCTAGGGTCCTTTGGGCTACGACTCCACCAGACTGAAAATTGGTTATTCAAAGAAACACACACACAGCCATTATCTTTACTGTAAGCAAATTCTGATGTTGAGGGTACGTACCTAAGGTCCTACGTTCGAGAAGGCCTTTAGGGTCCAAACCCTTCTTGGAGTTCCCTTCTTCTCCTTTGACCTGTAAAACAAACAAATCAAAGAACACAGCAGTACATGGACAAATACTTAAACACAAACCATCTTCATGCTATAAAGTTAGTTATAAAAATCTTTAAGTAACTACTTGCATAAGAATTCAAGACAAGAATCTCATAAGCACAAAGAAAGATTGTTTTGGGAACCAAGACGTGTTTCTTTATATAAAGGCAAGTAAAGTACATATAACGGAAAGATTTCACTTGAAACACCTTCAGCAGGCTCCAAGCAAAGCTTCCTCCCGGATTCGTTCTAGCCTCAAGCCTCCAACAAGAGCTCCTTCCAAGTCTTACTCAATGGTGATATAAAAGATGAATGATCACCAATACACATGGAAACAAGGGTTTCCTATGCAAAATGGGGGAAGTGCAGAAGGCACCAAGGACTTCAGACCTGGTCTAAGGGGAAAATCTCAGCATAATAATCTTGCTCTCTTTCCTCTCTCCTATATTCCTTAGGCCTTCCCTTTGATGTCTTTTTATACCATCTCCAAAGTATTTTTTTAGTTAGGAGTTGGTTGGGAACAGTTGGGCCACGGGCACTAACAGGTGATCAGCAGGTAAAACCCGCGATCTCCACCAGAAAATAAGGATTTTTTTTTTTTTAAGTGTTTTAATACATACACGCGGGTTGGCTATACACAGACCCGCGTGTACACACGTTTAACTCAGGGCAATGTCGTGTATAAGGGATAAAACACTGTTTTTTAAATTTTAGGACCAGGTCTGGAAGGAGGGGTTGCCCTAGGCCATGAGTGCAACATCACAAGCCATAAGAGTGAGATTTGGAGCTATAACAGATGCCCCCTAATATATGAGGTCAGAAGGGGAACATGATGGCTGAAATATATTATGAAGTACATGGAAAGGAAGTCTGTCGAGAGACCGAGGAGGACTTCACCAGAATTCAGCCTGCCAAGCCACCAAAAGGAGATCAGAAAGAAACACTGTCTGAGGCGGGCATACCCATGCTCAGAATAAGTAAAGCATGTCCGCATATCAAGTACAAGCGGATCCACTAAGTATACAAGTATAAATGACTGGAAGATACATAATGGATCATCTGATCATAAGGAACAAGTACATGTCTGAATATCACATATAAGACTGTCAATGATGCTGAAAGATGCAATGGATCACTGATATCAAAGACTGATCCCAAAAGGTACCAACTGAACATGATGGAATAGGATGGTACTACACTGCAAACTTAGGTGCCAGCATATAGAATGTCGCCATGACTGACTGCAACATATAAAGTGGAGTGGTATCAACTAGCAGCAACAGGAGCAACTGTCAAGTGAACCAATGAATGCTGAGACAACCTGAGGTCTTCACCGACTGCCGTGGTACATTTCTACACCATGGGAATAAATGATCTGAAGTCGACCATGTGAGAAATCGTTTGATTACCGGTCATTGATGTATACCGTTAACAAACGCGAGACTACTCACCGATAATGATAATGAGCGTCAAGGTACCCAGTACAATCTAACAAGTGTGAATAGATGAGCTGAAGTTGAACACCTGTAAGAATCTATCGATCAGGAGACAATGATGGTTTCCCACTGTCGATAGCGAAGGATCTGCCACTAATGACTGCAAACCTCAAGGTACTGCCAAATGGACTCTAGATCTTTGCCCTAGAGCAATGAGTCGGAGTCGATAGGGAAAGATCCGCTAGAAGGAAGGCATTAAGGCATCCTCCATCAATCTAGCGCGATTGTAACCCGTAGGCCAATAATGTGGAAGGAATCGGACGAAAAAGATGTAGTAACCCAACCGAAGTACGTTTCCGGCGTACACAAGATGTAGCTAGCGCACGACAGAAACCCTTTGAACCAACCAATAATGAAAGCTGACACAGAGGCGAGGTATCCACCAATAGGGACAAATGGAAACCAAGGTACTGCATGAATCCCAATGTGTGATAATGTATGCTGATGTCAAACACAAGGGAAACCACTCAGTCAAAGACCCATGATACTGATCGATGCTGAGCACAAGGTGACCTATCAATAATGAAAATAGGGCCAGGGTGCGGCTCTAGGCCTTTCCTCAGAGCAAGGTGTCGTCGTCGATAAGGACAAGACCTGCCAGCAAGAAGTCAATGGGGACCTTCTCAAACCGGCACGAGTAAAGGACCAATATAACTGATGTGATGATAGACATGATACTGACAACCAGGGATGGCCGAATGAAAAATGAGTCAAGAGACACCGCAGAGAGGCTGACTGAGGCTAACTTTCCTTGAACAAAAGCACGACTCAATGTGACTATGTGGCAGCATATGATGACTCTGTATAAGTTCGCCATGCAGGAGGCACGAACGAACCCTCCATATGATTGGAAGAGATAACCAATCAGGGGAGAACTGACTCAATAACAAGGTTATGGCATACCTAAGTCAAACTGAATCCCACCCATGCGGAGGAGACTTTGTTTTGAGTGCGTTGTTCAAGGGCGACACGACTGACTCTAGCTGCCAACAATAAATGGAAATAATGTCCCTGTTCCCGCTGTTTTTTGGAATATTTAATTTTTTTGTCTTTTTCTGTTAAGCCGGAAAAAGAATAAAAGAATGCTATGGTACAGTGGAAAGAACAAGTGTCGTTGAAACAGATGATCTAGTTCCTGGGAAAGGAACGTTCCTATGTTCAATGCAGGGAGGTGAAAACTGGTCAGTGACACTCAAAGGTATGTTCCTTCCACGGATCAAGGTTTGTCAAGCTGCAGAAGTCAAAGGTATGCAAGGTTGATTTTGCAGACGTCATGGTTAAAAGTTGGCTTAAACACGAGTCCAAGTGAAGCCGGATCTAGGCCAAAAGGTGCAAATGGTCAACATGCAATGCAGTAGTACAACTCAACACAAAGGAGCCTCTAGGGTATAAGGCCAGAACAAAGCGGAGAAGCTAAGAGGAATGAGTCTTCAACGCATAAGTCATGGCGGGACTAAAGAGGACTCCCGAGCCTAGGGATGAAAAATCAGCATGAGTGCCAAGCGACAAAAAGGTACTAACTAGGGCACCCATGATAAGGTAGGCTCTACCACACAAGTCATGATACTTCTAAGCAATGAGAAGGTTCCGCACCATAACTTGGTGGGGTCGATCCTAAGGCAAAATGGGAAAGGAAACTGATAAGTGCACAATGCAGGTGGAAAAACCTAACCTATATGCCAGTTTCGAGAACCAATACCTGTCAGAACGGACCAACCATAAACTTCCAAAGGAGAAATCTTCCAAGTTCTGTAAACATAAATAGGAACACTAGACACGAAGTTAATACATCCCACATATAAACTTCATATAAAATCTTTGTGTTATAGAATACAAAACTTGAAAATGCGTACCTCATATGTACAATATGGTACAGGGGACCATGTAGCCTTGCGGCTTACACATAATAGTTCTTCTGGACAAACCCTTTGCAGGGATCGGACCAAGGACTCCTTTGGTAGTCATAACTCATGGCTTCAAAGAGTTCCTCCTGTGAAGGCAAAACAAGTTCTAAGAAATCATGAGAACTACAAGGATCAAAAGAGGGAATTAAAGGGTCCCATGCCCCTATAGGATGAATCTCTCGGTCAACTACCGGGACCAAGTCCCAAGAAGGAGAATAATAAGTCAAAGGATCCTTCTCAGAAGTAATTGAACATTGAGGACTCAATGCCACATAATTCACTCGTGGCGGGGTAGAGTCTACTTGAACACTTGGAACAAACCAAGGGGCATTCTGCATTAAAGTCGAATTAGGGTGGTGATTATCAGATGCAAGTTGATCAATAGTGACAATATTCCCGTTATGAGGAAAGCACATTACTCGAAAGAGTGAAGACACCACAGCATTCATAGCATAGACATAATCACGCCCAAGTAGCATATTAAAGTCTAAAGGGCTATCAACCACCATCATATCGATTAAAACAGTCTTCCCACCTAAAGTGATAGGCACTTGAGGAAGAACACCCATAGATTCACCAGACCTTCTATCATAGGCTAACAATTGACTCTGAGCTGTCAACAACTTTGGGGAACCCAAAGCTTTCCAAGTCAAAGAGGATATAATACTTGCAGAGGATCCTTCATCCACCATACATCGATAGACATTTGTGGAATTCACTCTGACCTTTATTTGGAAAGGTGCAGCGGAAGGAAGACGAGGCTCAACAAGACTATCCCAATCAAAGGAAACACTCTTAGCACTTGGAGGGGGAACATTCGAAGTAACCGGAATGCCCCCTATACTAGAAGACTCTGTACTAGAGATCAAACAGACTCTTTTGTTAGGCACTTCACCCCCCAAAAGAGGAGTGTAATCGGCCAGCGATTGCACTGGCTTTACCACATTATCAACCAATGGTTGATGGGATTGATGAGAAACCATATCAAGTGTACGAGTAGAAGTACTTTCAGACTCGGACCATATCCTTTGAACCTCTGGAATACCAGGGAATAAATGAGTAAGATGGTCTCCCTTGCATATCTTACAAGGGAACTTAGGTTTAAAACTTCGACGTCTAGGTTTCTTATCAACCTCCATTCCACCAACATGACTAGCAGTGGTTTGCGGAGAGTCCTGAACATGACTTTCAGAGGTCGGTGACGCTTTGCTAGTATGACTCGCATTGAATAGACTCATGCCCCCAGCATGACTTGCAGCGGCTGAAGACTCATCTCCCACATGACTCGCAGAGGTTGAAGATGAAGTGCTAGTATGACTTGCAGTGACTAAACTTGTGCCCCCAGCATGACTTGCAGCGGCTGAAGACTCATCTCCAACATGACTCGCAGAGGTTGAAGATGAAGTGCTAGTGTGACTTGCAGTGACTAAACTTGTGCCCCCAGCATGACTTGCAGTGGCTGAAGACTCATCTCCAACATGACTGGCAGAGGTTGAAGATGAAGGGATAGAATTATTCTTCTTCTTTGACTTCCTCTTTCTGCTCTTTTTAGATTTCTTGTGACAAGAAGGAGGAGAAGAAGGAACCCCAGATTTCTCTTTGAAAGAAGATGAACAATTAGCACCCATGTGATGCCCTTGAAATAAAGCATTCAACTGAGAGGCTTCAAGGGAATTTGGAATATTCGGAGTGGACCATAGCCAAACGGGTAGTCCAATATTCAACCCAGGAATATTCAAAGTGGCCATCAAGGGAGTACCGACGTTTCCAAAGAAAGGAAAAGCACAAGGATCCCCTTTTGGAAGGGTACCTTGGTTGGTTTCCACAAGAATATTAGCCATATTAAATTGATCCAAAGACCCTTCCCCTACGGGAATGTAGAAATAACTCTTCAACTAATATGAATAAGCAATCAAAACCTTTTCCCTTGAGGAGGCAACTCCACAACTTCTGAAAGAACGACCAAAAGCCTTTCAAGATTGGTAGAGTGGTAAGCCGGTCACTCAGAACACAAAGTCCAAACGTGACTAGACAAAAATACCTAAAGCCAACTATATACAAGGAGCAAAGAGCACACACTATAAAGTCCCCAAAGATACAACCAGTCAAACAACTTCCAAGTATTTCCGCTCCGGGTGATGAGGATCGGACACCAAAATACAAGAAAGTGGAGTCAGGGGCCTTCCGAAGATAGTCTGGGATAATGATGGCCCAGCCCTATCAGCGAAGGTATCAGAGGAAGTTACACTAACCTCCTAACAACAGCCTATGCCGGTGCAAGCCCCCAAGCTTCGCAAGGGTGCCCTCCAGTAGTACTGTCGAGAGTGATGCAACGTCAACCTCAGGTGCCACGGGATTCCCCTCTGCAGCCACCTGTGTAGATCCCTAGGAGAGGCAACTATGGACACCAACTCGTCGCAGAAGCCAGGTGGAACAGTCGTGAGGTAAGTTCGGACAAGTAGGAGAGGGGGTATCTCTCTTCCCTGTCTTCACAGACCCTCATGCTTAACTCCCAGATCCGGAGCTTTCCTGGTCTTCCTAACACTATTTGATTTTCTCTCATAATTCAAACTCTTATGTTTGACGTTTTATGTGGCCTTGGAGAGTTAACTCTCCACTCGCCTAATCCAAGGCCCTAAAATCCTAAACTTGTTGGTGTAACTGACTAAAACAAAAAGTTCTAGTGGATTTTAATTAGCGCTTGATTTTATTAGGTTGTTCTTTAAGTCACAAGGTAATGGCGATCAAACTTGTGGTGTTTTTTGGACGCAAAAAGAAATTAATAAAACTTAGCTACATGCATATGCACTTTTTGTTTTCGATGAAGAGCAATTTCTATGAGGTTCAGAGGAACTTCAAATAAAACAAAGTTTTTTGCTTTCTTTTCAGACTCCACACTCACAAAAGCTAACAAAGCTATGTATGCATAAAAAGGGATGCAAATCTATCCTAATGCAACAACTATATGTGAATGCAAGATTTTAAGACTACTCTGCAAACAAAGAAGGAAAGTTGCTCACTTATCAAATTTGCCTTGCCACTAAAATGCTTAGATAGAATATGATGTGCTACCAATCATTTCGTCCAAACAATAAAAACAATTTCTAAGATAAACATAAAGCACTTTCACTTCGCAAAAAAGGAAATCAAATGAAAAGCAAGTTTAAGAAAGCGAAACTTAAAACTTTCAAAAAAATTTCTTTCAAACAACAAGCAAAGAAGTCTTTTTCAAAGAATGCTCTCAAAAATACTGACACTAATGCTTGAAGAATAGGCAACCAAACACTTTTGCGAATTGACACCTTTCAAATGATGAAAACCCAACAAAAATAAATGTGTTTGAAATCGCTCTTGACAATCAAAAGCAACAATGAAAGTCCAAAAGATCAAAAGACAAGTTTCAAGAAAATGGTAACAAACAACTTTCTCGAAACGAAGGAGCAAATGGTGACAAAAATGGTTTTGTTAAGCAAACAAAAGGGTCACCGAAACAAAATGAACACAAAGATCGAATCCAATCTTCCTACTCTGCCAAAACAGAGCAATCAAGATTCTTAACCAGAAATCTTGTATGTCAAAAAACAATGACGCTTGCAATCAACGAAAACAAGACTAATACTCCTTATAACTAGAGAGCGTTCAGAACAATATGCCCCCTGTTAAACAGAGGACTGTTATTGGAAAATGACTGCTTCAAACTTACCCAAACCACCAGACAGACATTCAGCAAAAAGAAAATTTATAAATCCTGAAAATTATGTAATATACGCGCCTGCAGTGATGTGCAGAATGCGTGTACACGCGACTGTAACTGAGGAAACCTGCGTATACGCGGGTTCACTTAGCTCAACTTGCGTATATACGCTTCTGTAATCCATAAAAGCAACGTATCTGAAGATTTTCAAGAAAAATAAAAAAACACGGACTGAAAAAACTAGAAAAGCTTAGAGTTCAAGAACAGATCAGATAGTCAGAGCCAGCAAACAGAGGGGCTGAGCCTTGATTGGCTTGAAGACTACCCAAACTAGGAACAACAAGAGTGTTGTTCCCCAGCGGAGTCGCCAATTCTGGTTGAGGGGAAAGTACCCCTAGGGTCCTTTGGGTTAAGACTCTACCAGAATGAAAATTGGTTATTCAAAGAAACACACACACAGCCATTATCTTTACTGTAAGCAAATTCTGATGTTGAGGGTACGTACCTAAGGTCCTACGTTCGAGAAGGCCTTTAGGGTCCAAACCCTTCTTGGAGTTCCCTTCTTCTCCTTTGACCTGTAAAATAAACAAATCAAAGAACACAACAGTACATGGACAAATACTTAAACACAAACCATCTTCATGCTATAAAGTTAGTTATAAAAATCTTTAAGTAACTATTTGCATAAGAATTCAAGACAAGAATCTCATAAGCACAAAGAAAGATTGTTTCGGGAACCAAGACGTGTTTCTTTATATAAAGGCAATTAAAGTACATATAACGGAAAGATTTCACCTGAAACACCTTCAGCAGGCTCCAAGCAAAGCTTCCTCCCGGATTCGTTCCAGCCTCAAGCCTCCAACAAGAGCTCCTTCCAAGTCTTACTCAATGGTGATATAAAAGATGAATGATCACCAATACACATGGAAACAAGGGTTTCCTATGCAAAATGGGGGAAGTGCAGAAGGCACCAAGGACTTCAGACCTGGTCTAAGGGGAAAAACTCAGCATAATAATCTTGCTCTCTTTTCTCTCTCCTCTCTTCCTTAGGCCTTCCCTTTGATGTCTTTTTATACCATCTCCAAAGTATTTTTTTAGTTAGGAGTTGGTTGGGAACAGTTGGGCCACGGGCACTAACAGGTGATCAGCAGGTAAAACCCACGATCTCCGCCCAAAAATAAGGAATTATTTATTTTTTTTAAGTGTTTTAATACATACACGCGGGTTGGGTATACACAGACCCGCATGTACACGCGTTTAACTCAGGGCAATGTCGCGTATAAGGGATAAAACACTGTTTTTTAATTTTTAGGACCAAGTCTGGAAGGAGGGGTTGCCCTAGGCCATGAGTGCAGCATCATAGACCATAAGAGTGAGATTTGGAGCTATAACACTAGCAAATAGTGTCGGTACTTCTAGAGCGCATACACCATAGCTAGCCCCTCGCATTCAGTGGTAGAATAGTTCTTCTCTGCTTTGGATAATCTACAGCTTGTGAATGCAATAAGATGGTCCAAGCCTTTGCCTTCATCTTGTGTTAGTACTGCCCCCAGCGCTATACATGACGCATCAACATGTACATTGAACTCTTTCTTCTAGTCCGAGAAGACTAGAATCGGCATGGTAACCATCTTTTCTTTCAATATATCCAAGCTTTTCTTATAGTCATTGTTCTAGCAGAACGTGACATCCTCCTTCAACAATTTTTCCATCGGCGTGGTGATCTGGGCATTGCCTTTGATAAACTTTCTGTAATATCCTGTATGTCCTAGAGTAGCGCGCATATGTTTCACACTCCTCGGCGCTTCCAAGTTCAGTATCACCATGATCTTCATGGGGTCTACCATCAATCCTTGTCTGCAAACCACATGCCCTAATAGGTTCCCAAAAAGAATTCAAAACATACACTTCTTGAGATTGAGTGTGATTTGGTATCTTCGACAAGTATCTAGCATCAGACGCAAGCTCGCTACATGGTGCTTAACCAACCCAAATACAGTCTAACCATCAAAATATACCTCTAGGAACTTATGAATAAATTCCTTGAATGCCGCAATAACCACACGCGAAAATATTGCAGGCGCATTCTTCAATCCAAACGGAATTACGGTGTATTGAAAACAACCCCACTCAGTCGCGAAGGTTGTCTTGCTCCTGTCCTCTGGCACGATTTTGATTTGGTGGTACCCAGAGAACCCATCAGTGAAGTAATATACTTCCTGGCCACCTACATTGTCCAATGCTTCATCCGTAAATAGAGTTGGGAAAGGATCATGCACACAAGTGTCATTCAATTTTCTGAGATCCACGCATATCCTTATCTCATCCTTCTGCTTCTTCTCTTGCACCACCATTGGGCTTACCCAATCGGATTCTTCCACAGGCTTAATGATGCCTGCCACTAGCATCTTGTCTAGTTCTAAGCTGACCTTTTCCTTGTATTTTGGATTGAGGTGGTAAGGCCTCTGCTTAACTGGCTTCGTGGCGGGCTTTAATGTGATCTTCATCACTCCTAGATCTCTGATTATTCCTTTCAAATTCGTAAACTTGGTAGGGAATAAGTCCTGGTATTCGTGGAGAAATTCAGTGACCTTATCCACCATCACGTTGTCCTAGTAGTCTCCAATCTTCACAAATTTGGGTTCTGCCTCCGTACCAAAGTTCACTTGTTTTGTTTTCACTGGTGCGATTATATCAAGGTTCTCAATCTGTGGTCCTTGAACCTCGCGGTGGCATTTTGTTTCCAGAATGTTAATCTTCCAGGGATCCTCATCCTCATCTTCAGTAGTTACATTATAACATTCGAGCGCATGACTTAGTTGGGTAGCCCATTCAGGCTAAATTAGGTCTAAAGGATCTTGCAGTATCCTAAAGATGGCGACTTTCACCTCTTGTAGTGCCTCATCAATATTGTCAAACCTGTCCTCAAAACTGAATGTCATCATGAATCCTTTGCGTAGGATATCCCAGTCACTTGTCCCATGGTGGAGCTCTATTTCTATATAACAATTCATTGGGATAACATCTAGGGTATGACAGAACAGGTGCACCCACTCAGGTTGGGGCTTTTCTCCATAAGCCTGCGTCCATTTGGCCAGATGCAGCGCGGATCATTCTGTCCATCGTACTTGTCTATCAGTCACATATTAGGCTTCCCAAGTCATGTTCTTATCATCCTCCTACATTCACACCAATCATCAAAGCTTCCCTTGTGCGTACCCCACCATCTTGAGGGTGTTGCGTGCAGTGCCCAGTCCAAGGCCTGGAAGCGCTGCTTTTGTGGTACCTCCCTTTCAAATGCATCAAAAAAGATATCTACCTCATTTAGACCATCATAAATAGGTAGATTTCTTGCCTCTGACGACACACAGCACAGCGACCAGGTCATCATGTTGCAATTCAGTGTAGTTACTTCGTGTAACCAGTTCTGTCAGCGTTCTATTTCTTTGTCAGAATCCGAAGTGCAGGAACTCTCGCGATCCCATGTAATCTGTCCATCTACGGTGGGATTCACCTAGTATTGGTCTCACGATGTTATCTTATAGATGCAGTCCAGATCATCATCACTCTCATAATCGCAGACTGGTTTCGTATAGTGCGATCCTTCAGTAGGATCTAGGGGTATTATTACGCGCAGTGATTTCTTCTCAAAGATCATCTTTCACTTCTTCAGATTGATTACCTTGTTCATATTAGTTGCCCAGTTAATTCCCAGGAGTGCAGGGTAGGGATTTCTATCATCCCCTATCTCTATTACTTCAAAATCCACCAGCACGCTTGCTCCCTCAATATCCACGGTCACCCCCTATAGTCGCCCCATGGGGATGATTTTCTGCTGATTTGCCATCCTTAGTTGAATCGGAGACCATTACAATGCAGGTCTCCCCATTCGCTCCCAAGTTTTCTTCGGCAGGACATTTGCATCTAACCCTAGGTCCAAAATGACCTGATCCATTTCATACTCTCCTATTTGAGCGGTCAGTCTCATCTCCCGTCCCATCCTTGTTTTATGCTTGCCAATCTTTCATACTATGCAAGGCTCACCTAGCATGGTTCCAGCACATCTATTGATGAGTTCTTGTATCCCTTTCACAGCCTTATTGTTGCACAGTAACTTCATACAGGTTTCCAGGAAAGTTGTGAGCATAGAGGGGTCCATCTTTGGCTCAGGCTTATCCTTGCTTCCTAAGGTGGAGGCCTCAGCGAAGCTCTTCTTAGCTTCAATGAAGGTTTCATGAGCGCGCTCCAAATCGAACTCAACCTCTTTCATCGGGGCTTTGCAAACCCATGTACTGCCTTCTAGCTATTTCCCCTTGTCATCCCCTATCACGATCCCACTCCTGAGCACTATGTTTACGTTCGAATCTTCTTCGCATGGCTCAGACCTCATCATCTACAGGTTATGAGTCGGTGGAGGTGGTAGCACCCCTTTGTCTCGTATCCTAGCTATCAGCATAGGACAATATTTTGTTTCATGATCAAACAAGGTTTAATACTTACACAACGGATGCGTTGGATTAGTGCAATCATGGGCATAGTGTCCCGGTACTCCGCAATTGTTGTAAATCCACTATTTGCGACCTCTACTAGGTCCTCCTCTGCCTTGGCCTCGTTCGCACCCATGAAATCTTGTCCGCGCTGTCACGCGGAAAGAGTCGTTAATGCGGACACAACCGACCTTCCTAGAAAGCCTAAGACTTTCTAATGACAAATAAGACAAATAAGAGCAATCCTTCCCTAAATATGCTTTTACAATATGAGAAATCAAGTGTTTAGATCCTACTTGTAATCCAACGCTGTTGTAGTAGTCCAACTTCGTTGATCTGGATGAGCTCCTCCTTCCCTTCGAAACCTGCATTCACCAACAATCAAACGATTAAATAGCACCTGAATATCACATAAAATAAAACATATTTAACATATAGACCAAGGAGTATATGAAACAACTCATTAATAACAAATTGTTGAGAAGAATGGACTAATTTGTATTAAAAGGTAACAAAAGGAACCATTACAACCTGAGCCTTGGTGTTGTGCAAGCTCCTCCCAGGGTCCACAAGAGTTCTCCCTTACTCTGATCAGCTCACCCACCTCCCAATGGAAACAAGTAAAGATGGTAATCTCTCCTCACAAGCTTCTACAAGGAAGTCCTAATTCCAGCAACATCTACCCTTAGGAATGTTCAGCTTTCAACCTCCCCTCCCTTTGGCCCAATGCCTGTATTTATAGTGCTCTAGAGGAAGTTATTCAGGTCCACCATCAATGGGATAAGCCCCTCTTTGGATGGGATAGCTTCCCTATTGATGGGATAAGTTCCTCTTTGGTAGGGATACATGAACCATCTGGAGGCACTTCATACACATCAAACATGCTTCTAGAAGACTCTAGAAATGACCACAAGTAACTTTTTTGGAGTGAAACTTGCGCCTTTTGACCTTTACAGGAGTACGCACCCATCCCTTTACATACAGAGCGTACAAGTACGCAGGTTTTGTGAACTTGGGTTGCGTACCTGCAGGTAAGGCTAAGAGAAACTGCGTACCAGAGATAATTGACTTTAAATGACTTTTCTCTCTTTCTTGAAGTTTGACATGAAGAGCAGAGACATGAGACTTGCCAAGGAGGATAATATGACAGTGGATGGAGCCATACTAACTGCAAATAGTCATGGTGACATTTTTTAGTGTAACAGATTGCCCCCTAGAGTGCGAAGCCTGTAGTAGATTAGGGTTTTTATGATCTAGGAAGGGTGAAGTACTTTATCATTTCAAGGAGTATCTTGTGGAGGACCTGGTCAGAACCTGCAAATATTCAACACAAAATACATATATAAGATGATATCATCGCTGAGGTAGGAATTCCCATACTTAGATTGAAAACTTTAACTAATGATCTAACTACTGCTCTGATACAAGAATGATTTTGCAGTACATCACAATCATAGACTTTTGTAGACACAGTATGGACGCAGCCATCTGTTTATGATTAGTCTACTGTATAATGAATACAAAACTCCTCGCAGCCTGGATGGTGGAAACTAGATCCAGGGTCTTCATTTCTACTTCCCGAATTGGTACGATTCTATCCATGCGAATAAATGAGTTGATGTCGAGCATGGTAGAAACCACTTGATTACCAGTCAATGATGTAAACTATTAACAAGTGTGAGAGAGACCACCAGTGATGTCAATGGTTCTCAAAGTACCCAGTACAATCCATGAAATGTGAATGAATGGGTTGATGTCGAACACGTCACGGAATCCTTTGATCGAAAGTCAATGATGTAAACTGTCGTCAAAGGCGAGAAACCTGCCATTGATGCATGCAGACTTCAAGGTACTGTTTGATTTCTAAGTCATCTTTCTAGATAATGTGCTGATGTCGATAGAAAGTGACTCGTTGCAGGCAAGCCCACAACACGAAATCATTGTTCAAGTTGAAGAAATGTTGCTGTAAGGACTGACTCAGGGATGGTCAAATGGATGACAAGTATTTTGCATATGAATGGTTTATTTGCAGAGACCTCTTGAACACATAACGACACGACAGATGGCTTAGTGACGATTGACCCAAAGTTAATACCCGGAAACGGTTGAAGACTTTCAAAGTGGTTTGATCAACTTTTTAAGGCAAAGGATTTCCCAACCCAGGTGAATGAAAAGTGTCGTGTTCAAGAGTGGTGATAAGGTTCTTCTGTAACAAAGGATGATAAATCGGTTCATTCTTCTCTCTTTCCCCCACCATTTCTGGCAAGTACCTCTTTATTTTTTACAAGCTTGAGGAGTATAACATATGCTCGATTATAATCTCATCCTTCGGATGAGACCAACTTAGTTTAGATTCGGACCCTAAGAAGGAGTGGTCCGTTCTTGTTTGTAATTGAATAGGTCATGTACTGTGAAATTTTAACGAGTCTAGTATAGGAGAAACTCGGCGTTTTTCATTTTTAGAGAGTCTGAAAAAACTAAAGAAGACTCCAAGGTGAACTTTTTCGTAAATTTGTGTCTCCCAAGCCCGAAAAGGTATAAAATAATACCTGAGAGAACCGCTTGATCTCGCGACCAAGGAGTACTTTCATGATTAGTGTCTCTGACCTGAAAAGTAAAAAGCGATCAAGGACACGTCGTTTTATTTCCGTATCGAGTTTGAAACGACAAAAACCCGGCAAACTTTTCCTGTTTTTCTGTCAGAAAAGCGCTATAAGGGGACCGTCTTTTAGTTCCGTTTTAACGAGTGTAAAAGAAACGCTCGGCAATCTTTTCATGTTTTAGGAGTCAGAAAAGAGCTTAAAAGATGACTCTGATGTTTTGGTTCGTGAAAAATGATGATTTTACTCTAAAGTCCTTTTGTCCTGCACAAAAACGACACATTACTCATACCTGTTTAAGATGGGTAAAAATACATTGAAAAATGTCCTTTCATGGTAAAAAATAAACAAACTTAGCATTCATTCATCCAAAAAACCTATAAAAAGACTTTTTACCATGTCATTTTTACCATTTTACTATTGAGGTTGAGAAAAGGGCTTTTGACAAGAAAACTTCCCGTGGACTTTGCGGAGAATCCGACCGTCAGAATCGAGCGCCGTCTCTTTCAGGTATTTCACAACATCCTCTTCTTCAATTTCATCCGTTTAGAATTTC
Organism: Pinus tabuliformis; assembly: GCA_031772625.1. NCBI lineage: Eukaryota > Viridiplantae > Streptophyta > Pinopsida > Pinales > Pinaceae > Pinus > Pinus tabuliformis. The sequence continues at coordinate 473,887,917 of CM062808.1, forward strand.
ATTTCAAGTTTTAGTTTGATTTTTTGGAGGGTTTAGGGTTTTAAAATGCGTTTCTCGGGGGACGCAGGTGCCCCATGGGCGACCTGCGTACCCCGACTTTTTCGTATATGGGAAAAAGGTAGGGGTACGCAGCCCACCTTCAGACCAGCTGCGTACCGCTGCTCTGTCTTCTGAACGCGGGGTGCGTACCCTGTGAAACGTGGTTTTTGAAACCCCAAACTCCAATTTTAACCAATCAAAATTTGTTTAATAAATTCTAATCATTGTTTCTTGGTGTGTAGGTCACTCACCATGCTAGATTGGCGTGAAAGAGAGCACGAAGACGTTGATTTGGCCGCAATAGGTCATCAACCTTCTATTGATGCGTTAAAGGCATGCAGTCTCTACACGTACTGGGCCATACCTGGCATGAGGGCCCAGGTGCCATTCTTAGAGTGGCTGGTTGAAAGGTGGAACATTTAGGATCAATGTTTTTACATCGGAGAACACCAGCTCGAGATAGAGTCCTCTGACATATACTTTCTCACTGTCTTGCCTAAGAGGGGCAAGCAACTCTCTCTATTCGGGACTAGGCCGGGTGGCCAATCCCTTGCTAGTCTCTGGCTAGAGTGGTGCAACAATCAAAACCAGGAGAAGGGGATAGAAATCAAATATATATCCCGACCTGAACTTATGGTAATTGCCTTTACAGTTACCAGACTTTGCGGTGCTGCCGCTTTGCACATGGCCACTGGATCCCAAATGCGGATGGATATAGATTGCTTCCAAGGCACCATTTTCAACTGGTGCGATGCTGTGTTGGCCAATATGAAGGGCCAACTAACCAGGGCAAAGAGAGGACAACTGAATACCTTTGGATACGGGCCTTTAGTTGTGAGTTTTTCCCTAGAGAGAGTTCCAATGCTGATCCCCCAGCATCTTTACAGTTCCAGTTGGGGCTCCTCGGGAGCCTAAGTTGACGAGATGGATTGCAGTAATGGCCCGGCATCCTGATGAGGGAGCAGCAGTTGTTCGATTTCCTGATGGTTACTTTCACTGGCTGGAGGGCCAAGTCTTTGCGATTCAGGATTTTCCGTATGCCGGAATGGATTTTCGCAATGATCCGGACATGGTTCTTCCACAGGGAGAACAATGGGACGACAGAGGTATTTTATTTTTCACAAGTTTTTAAATTATGTATTTTTTTTTGTTTTTTATATATCGTCTCAAAACTGACTGCACAAATTTTAAAAATGCAGATGTAGGTCCACGGCATCCGGCCAACCTCCGGGCTTTTGAGAGGAGAGTACCAGTTGTACCAGCACCGGCCCCAAAAGATGCGGCCGCAGAGACCTTAGCCGAGCTGGAACAGGATCTAGAGCGTTTGACGGTGGATATACCAGAGACCACTATAGATGACATTCCTATCCGACTTCAGCGCTACGTGGTCGCAGTCCCAGGACCTTTCAGGAGGTTCCTGTGTAGGGTAGCGAGGGCAGTGGTCTCGTATAGAGAGCACCACCAGTGATTGGCTAGTCACTTTTGTAGACACATATGACATTTTTGGTTTTTTGTACTTATCATTTTTGCCGATCATAAGGTGTTTTTCAACCTATGATCGAAGACGATGTATATTTTTGACACACTCCTATCTGTATATATAATTATTACCGGCTTATTTTGTTAAACATGTGTGATGAAATGTTTATAAATTTACATTTATGATTGTTACAAATGTCTATTTAACATTCGAGACGCCATTGCATCTGCTAATGTATTTAAAGACCTTGGAATATGCTGATATTCAATGTAATAAAATTCACGTTCCAAGAGACGCACCCTCAAAAACAATCTTAATAACACCGGATTTCTAATGGCATAGACTCTATTAAGTTGTAATACAACGAGTTCAGAATCTAACCTCACTATCAAACTCCGAATCCCAAATGAAATAGATTCAGATAATAATTCAATCACTGCACTGTATTCTGCAATGTTGTTTGTTGTTTGACCGAGGCTCACCCCATGCATAGAAACTAACTCGTCAGAGGGCAAATAGATAACCCAAGCTGCAGAAGAGATATTCCGTGTACTATGACAAGCACCATCAGCAAATCCAATGTACGTTTGGAGAGGCGTCGACATCTGCAATATCAAGAGTAAAACCAAGATAAGCCAGAATAACGACAAAAACACACTCTCTAAACTAAGCACACAGCCTAAACTAAGCAAACATACCAGCTAGAAAGAAAACTAACCTAACTAGAACTAACTAAATCTCCATACCCACCATTTAAGCATAATACCTCTTAAGGTAAAGTCCATTTCTGGGCTTACCCAAAGAGTCCCCATCAAAATCTACCAGCTCATAGGCCCCTTTTTCCAGCTTTCGATTGACAATGTAGGGCCCATGCCACATGGGAACGAATTTTCCAGCACCTAATTTATCGTTAGCTTGATCATATAATAGAACTAGGTCTCCTTCCGAAAAATTACGAGGGGTCACGTTACGGTCATACATTGTCAAGCTTTCATCCTTTTTGCGTGAGTCTCGATTGCCAAAGCAGCATCACGTCGAGTCTCATCTAATTTAGCTAAGTATAACAGATGCTTCTCCTCTTCGGAAGTAGCTGGGAGTAATTTGATAGCCATTTGAAGTGATGGGATTTCGCATTCAATGGGCAACACTGCTTCCAAACCATAAACTAGTTGGAAAGGAGTGAACCCTGTTGATGTTTTTACTGAGGTTCGATACACCCAAAGCGCTGAGAATAACATGTTGTGCCAATTCGACCGATGAATACCAATGATTTGTCGGATCATGATAACTAGAACTTTGTTGATGGATTAGCCCAAACTGTTTGCTTGAGGATAATAAGGAGTAGAACTATCATGGCGTAAACCAAGCTGGCTTGTAAGTTCTGTCATCATAATGTTTCGAAAATGGCGCCCATGGTCAGTGATTATCGCTTGTGGGACACCAAACCTAGCAATAATATGATTGAATACGAAAATTGCTGCTGTTTTGCCGCTTGCCTCGAATGTAGGCATCGCCTCGGCCCACTTAGTAAAATAATCAACTGCAAGGATGATATACGCATGCCCCCCGGCCGAGTGAGGGTTACAAGTAATAAAATCGATACCCCATTTAGCAAAAGGACCAACGGCAATTATAGGGTGGAGAGGAGCAGGTGGTGCGTGCATCTTGCGATCAAACACTTGACAGTTGTGGCATTTTCGGACCGCAATGATACAATCTTTAAACATGGACGGCCAGAAATAGCCAGCACGCAACACCTTCTGAGCTGTGGCATACCCAGACATATGACCGCCACATGCTCCAGAATGATAGTCATTCAAAACCCTTTCTGCCTCTTCATGAGTTAAGCAACGACGAAAAACCAAGTCCGCCCCACGACGATAAAGAGTATCTCCAATAATTCTGTATTGTTGGGACTGGAATCGAATTTTCCAGCGTTCCGACTTTGAAGCTTCGGGCCGAAAGGATTGGGTTTGGAGATAGACGATTATATCTCCTTACCAAGGATCTAAAGTGCTGATAAGAAACAGAGATTCGTCTGCAATGGGTTCCTCTGCCACAGTTTCCGTGTCAGCACGCGGGAAGTCACACATCAATTCCGCAAAAACTAAGGATTTCTTAGACTTGGACTTCTCAAACTCCAAATCGAACTCCTGCAGGATAAAAATCCATTTGGAGTACTTTCCCCCTAGCAATTGTTTTGTCAAAATGTAGATCATAGGGTTGCAATTCGAAATCACTGTAGTTTTACGAAGAAGAATGTAATGACGAAAACGCTGGACAGCCTGAATAGCTGCCAGGGCCAATTTCTCCACATGCGAATATTTTAGCTCAGTGGGATTTAACGTCCTACTAAGATAATATATCACATGTTCCGTTCCGAATTCGTCTTCCTGAACTAAGACCATTCCAATGGTGGAGTGGGAGGCGGAAAGATACAAAATGTAGTCCTGGTTGTAGTTGGGAGGATGCAGCAACGGTGCATGGGTCAAAAGATTTCTGAGCTATCTCATCCCAAGAAAATTGAGCGTTTCATTTCAACAACCGGGTGAAACCCTTTGTAACCTCGTCGTAGTTAGGAATGAATCGACGTAAAAAGTTTGCTTTCCCTTGCAAACTTTGGAGTTGGCGCAAACTCGAAGGAGGAGGCAATTTGATGATGGCTTCGACCTTCGAGGGATCGACACGGATACCGGCTTTTGAAACGACAAATCCTAGTAATCGTCCCACTTCGATGCAGAAGACACATTTGTGTGGGTTCAACCGAATTTGATAATGCCGACACCTCATAAAAATAGCGCATAAGTGGACAAGGTGATCAGCTCGATGTAAAGAATGAGCAGGCAAATCATCGAGATACGGTTGCACAATGTGCTTGATGTCATGAAACGCGTAAGACATTGCCCGTTGGAAAGTGGCTCCGGCATTCTTAAGTCCGAAAGGTAATTTTCAGTAAGCAAATGTCCCCCAAGGACAAATGAAAGCCGTTTTTGGTTGATCGGTAGGTAGAATATTGATTTGGTTGTAACCAGAAAAACCCTCCATAAAGGAAAATATTTCACTGCCGGCACAATCATCAATTATTTGATCGATATAGGGTGTAGGATAGTTGTCTCTTGGACAAGCACGATTTATATCCCTATAGTCGATACATATTCTTATTGTTCCTTGTTTCTTGTTAACCGGAAAAATATTCGATACCCAATCCGTTAACGGGATCGGATAAATGAAACCTGCTTTCAATAGCTTCTCGACTTCTGCTTTAATCGCAGCCGCTTTCCTAGGGTGTATCTGATGCAGACCTTGCCGAACGGGTTTAGCATCCGGGTAGGTCTTGATTTCATGAACAACAATGGAGGGATCAATTCCTGGCATTTCCTCATAGGACCAGGCAAACACGTCACGGAATTCTTGAAATAGGACCTTGTATGTTTGAATTTCGTTATTTGTACACGAGGAACCTATATGAATGTTTTCAATAACTCTGATTTTGACTGAAATGTCGATGGAAATAGTTTGGGAAATGTTTCCCAAATTCAACTCTGAATCAGGATGTTTCATGGGATTCTGAGCGTCCTTGACATATTCAGCTGTAAAAATTGATGAAAAATCATTTTCAAAGTCATCAGCCTCAGGTAAAAATGAAGATCTATGATGAAGATCTTCCCATGGTAGATCGTCTACACTTAGGATTTCGCGAAGTTGTTCGTTAGATGACACAACTTCGGGAAACGTTATCCGTTCTGTGGTTGATGTGAAAAGTGATTCCTCACGGACCACATTCATTTGGTCGAATTGGGTTGAACTGGAGTCGGAAAAAGACTGCACGGCCTCATAAGCAATTTCATATGGACTCAAAGGCATTGCATTACCGAAGGAGTCTATTTCAGATTCAGATGGGACAATCCAAGGATCATTGTAAATAATAGTGTCTGAAGTAATCATATGAATGGATGCGAATGAAGGGTCTTCATTGATCGAAGGAAAGGGAAAAGTTCCCAGTCAACCGGAATCTTTAACCAATCCTACACCAACATCCTTGTAAGGGATAGTCGTTTTACCGACATGCTGGATACTCTCTGAAGAGGTTGGGTCGGATGAAAAGTAAGCCAGCTGGTCTATCGTCACGATCTTACCATTATGTGGAAACTTTATAACTCTGAAGACCGATGACACGACCACTGTCATAGCGTAAGACCAACTGCGACCCAAAAGAAGGTTGTAGTCTAGAGGGGCATCAACCACCTCCACATCCAGACTAACGGTTTTTCCTTCAACCCCTATAGGCAAATCCTGAAGAATGCCAAACGGATGGAACCCACGGCCATCAAAGGCCTTAAGAATCGTCGGGGATTGGTTCAGTGAAGGAGAACCAAGTGATCTCCAACACTGAATCGACATAATACACGTAGAAGCTCCTTCATCAATTACAGTCCGATGAATAGGCTTGTTTTTTACTATCACAGGAATCTGGAAAGCCATTTGATGAGGGAGATGCGGTGTACTATTTTCTAGATCAAAGATTATCAGGTTCGGGTCCTGAATATCAACAGCACCTATAGCCGACAAGAGTAATTTTCGTTGTGCTGGGCATGATTGTAGCACTTCCAAAGCCGACATTGCTGAGGGTGAACTAGCTAAATCCTCAACAATGTTATAATTATGAGCTGCTCTCGCATGTGGATTGAAAGAAGACTTTCGAGGTATACCCTTGGTGGGCGGTTTAATTACCAAGTCCGGGTTAGGTTTCTCGATCTGTAGTGGATCAGAACCGGGAGCTGAGGTTGATGGATTAGAATGAGAAGATTCTGCTTCTTTACCATCAACAGGATTCTTACTACCATAATCTTGCGATCGAGTCGCAATCCGTACATGAGACATCATCAATATAGGTTCTTCACTGGCACTCAAGGAAGAACCTATCATTTTACTCTCCTGCTTCGGAAATGGATCTTTCAAAACAGCAGGAGTTGGGGAACCCTTAAAGATTTTCGCAACCTCTGCCCGATGAGGGCAATCTCTTGTGAAATGATCTTCTTGACAAATTAAACAAGGATAGTGAGGTTTGTGCTTTTCGTCGTTAGATTCTGACTTCTCTTTTTTCTCCTTTGGAGCCTTGTCTGCTTTATCCTTCTTCTTGCCTTTCTTCTTACCACCGTTTTTTGATTTAGCCGTAGATTACTCTACAGCATGAATATCGGCAGTAATTTCAGGAGAAGACTCTCCTGTCGGGGAGTCCGTTAAGGTTATTATTGGAGAAGAATTCTTTGAGGATTTCTTCTTATTTTTAGTATTCACCGTACCAATCATGCCATCAGCAGCATGAGACCTCGAAGGAGCAGCAGCGATTTGATTCGACTTAGGAAGATCTGGGATCTTCTCGTGCAACGTACCCGACTGAGTGTAAACTAAGTCAAGGTATTGGGCTTGAGCAATGACTTGCTCCTCAGTAACTACTCCGGCCTTAGCTACATCTTCAGTAATCTTAGGTAATAATGATTTTACAAACCATTCAGCTAAGATTTGGTCCGGGATAAAAACTTTCACTAAACGTCTTCGACATCTCTATTCATGAATATGATCGGAAATATAAGTGGAGGTCGACTGTTTTAATGAAGTTAATAGCTCAGTGCCATTATCGTATCTGACCGGCAACTGAAAATGAGTTAGGAACGAGGTAGCTAACTGGCTAAAATTGTAAAAAGAGGCCCGTGGTAACTCAATGTACCACTTGGCCGCGAGACCAATGAGCGTACGCTGGAAAATATGTAAGCAGACCGAATCATCCGAGATAGAATTTGAAGCACACCAGAGGTGGTAAATCATCACGTGATTGGACGGATCCTCTCCAGACTTACCTTCAAACTTGGGTATATCACTGGGCAACTTATTTGGCATTGGCGGCCAGAACGGAAGATATTGAATTGGATCGTTCGTTAGGCGTGTCAAGTCTGGTAAATCCAAAGTTGCAATAAACGGTAACTGCCGATTAGGATCTCTAAAACTCTGGGTCACAAGACCAGTCCCAGGAGGAGGATATCCAGGATAACTTGGAACAGGAATCGCATTCGGGATATTATATCCTCCTGGAAAACCAGGATTAACCGGACCGTACTGGGGTTGTTGATAAGTGTACCCAGGATACGGTTGATACTGGTAAACCGGTTGTTGGACAGCAGGACCGAATTGGTACTGTCCCTGGTACTGTTGGTAGGTAAACTGAGGTTGAATTGTTACAACAGTACTTAAACCAGGCTGCCCTATAGGCATCTGGACCGTGGTTTGAATCATAGATCCGGACAACGGTAAAGATGTCTGAGGAGTGGTTGCAGAGACAGTAGAAACCGGAGCTGTCGATACTCCAGAAGTAAGTGCGGTAGATGTTGCGGTAGTTGCAGCAGCCGTTTGAGATGGAGTACTAGGTGCAATTGGCGGCTGAGTAACTACCGAAGTTACAAAAATTTGAACATTTGACTGGACAGGTTGCGGTTGCTGGGGTGAACCAGAAACTACGGGTTGTCCAGTTTGAGGTACCAACTGTATACTTGGCTGCAACACCTGTTGACCCTGTGATGGATCCCACACTATCATTCCGGGGTATTGACCCGTAACAGGTTGAGGATACTGAGATCCATAACCAGATTGAGGATAGGATTGATAACCGAAAGGCATAGTTCCCATACCTTGAACATACGACTGACCTTGGGGTGGTTGCTAACCTTGACTCGAGTATTGACCTTGAGGTTGATAACCTTGGGGTAAATATTGATATTGGGGTTGACCTTGACCTTGAGGTTGATACCCTTGAGGTTGATACCCTTGGGGTTGATACCCTTGAGGTAAATATTGATATTGAGGTTGACCCTGGGGTACATATTGAGGCTGGGGTTGACCTTGAGGCATGTATTGTACCATAGGTACATACTGACCTTGAGGCTGCCCCCCAGACACAATTTGTGTACCTTGAGGTTGCCCCCCAGGCGTTAATTGAGGCTACCCCCCAGGCGGTAATTGGCCACCTTGAGGTTGAGAAATGGGAACTGAACCTGACATCATGTAAATGTCCCCTACACCCAACGGTTTATTACCATTGTTTCCAGCTAATAACCCATGGTCAATGGGTTGAGGAGATGCCCCCGCAAAGGTACCAGAAAGTGACTGATGCCCGGTGGGAACAGAAGGACCGTCGTGTAAAAAAGATTCAGGAGATTGAGTAAACACGGACGACTGACCAGACATATTTACAGGAGTATAAATACCTCCAGGTGGAAAAAGAGTACGAGGTGGAGAAAAACCTACCCCTGAGTTGTCTAAATAATTGGTTAACGAAAGGTACCAAGTAGTACTTCTAGGAGGGCTGTAAAATATAGATTCACACTCCCTTAATCAATAGTAGGTTGATCTTCAAGGGTAGATACGCCTAATTCTTCCTCTGGAGCAAGTTATTCAATAGCTATCAAACCAATAGGAAGATTTTCGGTGATGACTCTTTCTACCCTAGGTGAATCTGGTACACTAGAAGTTGGAGTAACAGGTTTAGATATTTCAGGTTCTTCACCTATATCACTAGTAGATGAAAAACTACCAGCAAGCTCAGAAACTTCAACTGCTTCAGGATTATAACCTGTTTCTAGACTTTGGTAATCTTGATGGACTACCAACGAAGACTCTCCTTCTTCTGGTGAACCTACTCTACTGCCGCTAGGAGGAGTTACAAGGACCTTTAAACCTTCGTAATGACTTGGGACCTCTTGAGGAGATTCACCCTGAAGTCTACAAGATTTCCTCAACAATTCGACCACAGAAACAACCTCAGGAGACTTGCCCCGAAGTCTACGGGACTGTCTCGGTAATTCCGCCACAGTTAAAAACTTTTAACTACTGCACACGCAAACAAAGTGAAATCTCAAAGCAAACCACCTAAAGTCTCTAAAGAACCAAACAAATTTGAATCATATGCCTAAAGAATCTAGGGCGTCAAACCAAGCACAAACAGTAGCCTTCTAGACCGAAAACGCTAGTTGGAGATGAAACCCAACATCGCCGGATTCAGTACAGAAGTGGCGGGTGGAACAGTTACCCCAGCAACCTGCTTAATGAATAGATCGGCACAAGTTCCTCCACTTTAACCGTCTCGAGTGAAGTGAACCCCCCGGAAAATCCAAGTGAGTCTAGCCGACATCTGCTCCAAGTACAGTGGGATCTTCCCTCCACCGTCACCTCGGTAGAATCCTAAAGATAATGGTCACTAAGGTTACCAACCGCAACAAATGCACCTGGGGGAACAGTCTACACTCCGACAGCACGCAAGGGCAGAGTATCAAGCTCAATCCCCTTGCCGGTTCCTTGACAATAACCCAAGGTTTACCGACAAGTGACCCCTGGCTCCTCGACAATGGTTAATCCGAGGTTTACCGTTTGTAATATGTGCATGTCTGGCGTCATTCCCAACGAGGGAGGATTGATTCCCTCACTGGTTCGGACACGAGCTCGTGCTTCTCCTTTAAGAGGAGCTTTCCCAGAGTAAAAATGAGACAATTGGATTTATTCTATCACAAGATAAGCTACTTGTTTGGTTTTGTTGTCTTGGAGAGTTAATTACTCTCCTACTCCAAGACACTAGCCTGATCTAAATTTGTGTTTCAGAGCCCTAGTAAATAAAAGTTACTACGTTGATTTTACTTTAAGCGTTAATTTTATGGTTTTTCTTAAAGAGAAAAGGTAGTGGAGATGAAACTGGTGGTGTGTAGACTCGACTCGCAACCACTACAAAGATGCACCTAAGATGATTTACACTACTTTTCCTTTTCAATGAATCTCCTAACTAAGAGAGTTGGAAAATGGAAATTTTATAGAAAACAACTTTCTTAGTAAAGACAATCAAAGAAACAATTCTCTTTATCTTTTCAAAACACACAACTCATGACCACTAATTACTCTACGAAATTTCCTTTTTCTCCCAAAAGTCTACAAGTGCTACCAAAGCAAACTTTTTCCAAAAGAATTTTTGTGTTTTTTCTATGTTAATAAAGCATGTAAAACTATTTTATCAAATCAAATTTAACAAATCTAAGACAATCAAATCAAATTCACTCAAAAGCAAATTAAAAGGAAATTTACCTAAAAGCAAAAAATAATGAGGACAAAAGCCTACAAGGATGATTCTCGGATGTTTTACTTAGTCAAAATGAAACTAAGGATCAGTTCATGCAGAATCATAAACTAACCAAAAAACAAAATCGAAATCTTTTTGTTTTTTTTTCTCAAGAATGGAATTCAAGGCTTTAACAAACAAACTTTTCGAGATTCTCAAAGAGAAGACACAAAGGTAGGTCTCTCACTAGGGTGACTTCTATGATAGGTCCGACTCCTAAGAGGACTGATCAAAACCAGGGAGATAAAAAGTTTGACAACCCCTAACGCCAAAGTCACTACAGGACCAGTTAAAAATCAAAACCTTAAGGCAAAATCCCTATGAATTCCACCAAAACCCTCGACACTAACGGGACAAGTTCAGGTGAAGATCTTTGACAGTAAACTGATGGATCTGGGTAGTAAAAACAAATTGAAAACAAAATCTAAAGAGCAAAAAGCAAAAATTGAAATTTTCTCAAAATTGACAGGGGTACGCAGGTCATCTGTTTACACAGGCGCGGGTACGCACTGTGCACAAAGACGCAGTGCATACAAGTACGCACTGTGTTAAAACCAGAGACTGCGTACTGCTGGCAAAGCTAAGAAAAATAAAAAACTAAATTGACTCTAAGCTAACCCACCCAAATACACAGCTAGACAACCAAAAATCAGAAAACAAGCAATTTTTCTCAGACCAAGATATCAAATCAAAAAGAACTCAAACACATTCATGGAGTCCCCAGTGGAGTCGCCATTTTGTCACACAGAAAGAGTCGTTAGTGCGGACACAACCGACCTTCCTAGAAATCCTAAGACTTTCTAATGACAAACAAGACAAATAAGAGCAATCCTTCCCTAAATATGCTTTTACAATATGAGAAATCAAGTGTTTAGATCCTACCTGTAATCCAACGCTGTTGTAGTAGTCCAGCTTCGTTGATCCGGATGAGCTCCTCCTTCCCTTCGAAACCTACATTCACCAACAATCAAACGATTAAATAGCACCTGAATATCACATAAAATAAAACATATTTAACATATAGACCAAGGAGTATATGAAACAACTCATTAATAACAAATTGTTGATAAGAATGGACTAATTTGTATTAAAAGGTAACAAAAGGAACCATTACAACCTGAGCCTTGGTGTTGTGCAAGCTCCTCCCAGGGTCCACAAGAGTTCTCCCTTACTCTGATCAGCTCACCCACCTCCCAATGGAAACAAGTAAAGATGGTAATCTCTCCTCACAAGCTTCTACAAGGAAGTCCTAATTCCAGCAGCATCTACCCTTAGGAATGTTCAGCTTTCAACCTCCCCTCCCTTTGGCCCAATGCCTGTATTTATAGTGCTCTAGAGGAAGTTATTCAGGTCCACCATCAATGGGATAAGCCCCTCTTTGGATGGGATAGCTCCCCTATTGATGGGATAAGTTCCTCTTTGGTAGGGATACATGAACCATCTGGAGGCACTTCATACACGTCAAACATGCTTCTAGAAGACTCTAGAAATGACCACAAGTAACTTTTTTGGAGTGAAACTTGTGCCTTTTGACCTTTACAGGAGTACGCAACCATCCCTTTACATACAGAGCGTACAAGTACGCAGGTTTTGTGAACTTGGGTTGCGTACCCGCAGGTAAGGCTAAAAGAAACTACGTACCAGAGATAATTGACTTTAAATGACTTTTCTCTCTTTCTTGAAGTTTGACATGAAGAGCAGAGGCATGAGACTTGCCAAGGAGGATAGTATGACAGTGGATGGAGCCATACTAACTGCAAATAGTCATGGTGACATTTTTTAGTGTAACACGCGCCATCCCTGCATTCTGATCAAGGGGCTGTGTTTCGGCCTGAACCCTGTAGACGAGAGTTCTATCCATCATCAATTCATAACTCTTGCAAGTACGCTCATCATGTCCTACCGACCTACAAAAGTTGCAGAACAGTTGTTGCGGTGCTTGTACATACTTCTGTAGCAAGTGACAGTTATCTGTGGCATGTTTTCCAGCTACCTGACACATAGCGCACCATAATGGAGGCCCCGCGCTAGGTCCTGCTTGAGCTTCCGACCTTAAAGGCATAGGTCCTCCCCCTGCAAGGTAATTCACAAAGACCAAGCAATGGTCTTTTTCATGACCCTAACTCTTGCATTTCAAGCACCATACTTCCTCGTGTACCTCTAGTCGAACTATCCTGTCCTGCTTCAAACCTTGCATCTCAAGGCACAGATTCTTCAGCTGCACATGGATTTGCTGAACTCCTAGATTAGGATCTTGCATCAGGGTCTCATGTAGTCTCATGGCAATCTCCAAGGATTCTGCTTGAGTTGTTATCTTCTGCTGCGACAACGCACTCCTTAAGTGTGGTAGTAGCGAAGCCACAAACCACTCGTGATGTTGTCCATCTGTCAAATTCATGTTGGCTTTGTGGATTGTACATTTCAACCTCTAATCTAGTTCCCAAGGCATCTCGTTTGGTCACATCACAATCTCTTTGAATCCCACAATCGACTGTGCCTCAGATTTAGGCCTGCTAAATTCCCTATTTACTGCTGCCTGGATGTCTGCTATTCCAGCATTCGGGTTATCGTTAGAGTACTAGCGCGCGATCTTGCAGAGAACTAACTAGTGTCGCCTTCTTTATGTGGTCATCTATAACACCTTGAGCTTCCCATACAGCCCTCACAACGAACCAAAATTGGTCCGGGTCCTCATTTCCCAAGCCTTTGAACAAAGGAAACTTCACTATATTTTCCATACTGAACCACGGTGGAGGTGGAGGTGGTACGGGTGAAGTTGGAGGTGATGGCGGTGAAGTCGGAGGTGGTGTGGGTAGAGGTGACATTCACGGGAATCCTTGTCTTATTAACTGAATAGTGCTTCGTGGAGAAACCTTCGCTATCGCTTCTTCATCCCTTCGCAGAGGTGAAATCAAGGGGTTATACGCTGGACCCTTATTTCCTTCATTTCTGTAAATTTTTCTACCTCGTGTAGTCCTGAACATCAAGGTAGCTGCATAACCCATTTTTTGCACAACAAAATTTTAATCCATGTATTCAAAGATTTTACGTACTTACCTCGCGATCCTTTGAAAAAGTTTCACTCCGCCTCGCTATAGCTGACTAAGGTGTCGACCATGAATTCAATAACAAATCCTCATCGAGCCAATGATCAACAACGTGAGCAATCTTATCCTCCGATGCTTCCAACCTTCGCACTAGCTCTAGGGTCCACACAATAGGACTATCAAGTTTCCACCTTCCTTGGCTATCTGCTAGCTTTGCGATCCACTCGTATAGCTCAGTAGGGAAAGAGTAGAAAAATATCTCGTGGATTTCTGTATACAGGTACCAGTCCAACCACTGTTCCTTTGTCAGTCGTGGGTTTCTGTTCTCTTGTGCGAAGAATTCGTGGATTTTTCTATCCAACTAGTGTCTAATCTCCTTCTTAGTTGGATTCCAGTGATATGACATCACGCATCTCTTATGCAGATTCCGGTCCCGGTAGCGAAACCATTTGTTGGCTTGAGGTGGCCTGACCCAGGTTTAGCATTAGTTAGCCAAAAAAATCCCTACACTACTGGCCCTTTCGGCATCAGCCTGCGGAGCACGGACTGAAGTCTCACCCGAAGCAGTATGGGGGGATGTTGGAGCCAAGTTTCCACACCCTTGAGATGGTTTTGATGTCAGTTTATTCTGGCTATACTGGCCTTCACGCAGGTTGCTTAGCCCTTTATTCCACCCTTCAGCAACTTCGTGAAAGGGTACAATCAGATTTCGCGCAGCCCTAACCTAGGGCTGAGGTACTTTCGCGTTGCTAGGGCAGCGAACTGCAATATCTCCCAAACTAGGCTAAGTGTCTTACTTAACTTATTAACCGATCTTAGTTAGCTTCGTGTAAACAGATGTTCTTACTTGCATTCACTTAACCAACACAATTACATATATTCATGCATCATATAAGCATTATAAGTGAAATTCATACCCAACATAACCAAATGCATAAACAGGAAATAAAGACACAGAAATTGTAGAATACTTCTCTTTATTGATAATTTCGGATGATTACAGACTCGACCTGCCCTGCACACTCAGCTACAGGGGTCTGCACACTCAGCTATGGACTTCTACCCTAGGCCTCTGCGCACTCAGCTGCAAAGCCTCTACCTATGCTACGACCCAAGACTTAGACTTCTACTTCAAAGCTATCTCTCATACATCATATCTTCTTTTCCTATTTTTATCAAACTACTTAGAGCTTAGCTCTATTTATACAATCTTCTACAACTGATAACCCTATGACTCTTTAACACCTACGTGCTCCACGACCACAAAATGCGGAGTATTTACACTTGGATTACAAGATTTGACCAAAATATGGGCTTTTAGCCCCAAAACTATCCTTGGGGGATCCCGCGCCCAACACCTAGGTAGACTTGTAGGTCTTACTGGTCCAATATTTGTGTCATGATAATTTTGTAAGTATTTGTCTCATCAAAAATATTTTTAGTTTATTTATACTTAAAATCTATTTTTTTTTCAAACATTTCAAAAAATTGAAAACATTTTTACCTATCGCTGCCCACGCTGCATCCGGTGGCAACACCAAATCTGGGTCTCCTCTAAAATCCATGCCAGCGTAGGGGTAGTCCTCAACAAATATGAATTATTGTTCTCACTAGGAGAAGAACTCGTCATTGAAAGTGTTTTTAGGGACCTCATTGTTGGGCCGAGAAAAAGGTATGTTTTCTCCATGTAAATAGCTTGATTAAGCATTTGAATTCACATGTTTATCTTCGTTTTAGGGATGAAAATAGAGGAAACAATAGCTGAAGCTGGGTCAAATCGAGTAGTAACAAATTAGATAAATATGGGCATGGAAAATTGACTTTCACTATCTTTATGTGCAAAGATGCAGATTGGACAATGGCTATTCAAAATCGACAGAATAGCAGTAGCCAGTAAAGGAAAAGGACAGTGTCTGGGGCAAGGAAAATAGTGGAAGACCGGGTAGACCAATGCTATTTTATGATGAAATCAGATCGAGTGTTGTGAAATCCTCAGGATCCCTTGATCCTGAGGATTCACTTCTATCTATTTACTTTTCCAAATGTTATATAAACCGTAAAGGAAAATTGAACAACTAGTCTAGGAATTCGCAGATTGTAACTATTATTTTGGACATATAACACTTTCATCTTGGTGATGTTGTAACTTTGTTACTTATTTTGATGAAGAACATTGCGTTTAATTCATAATCGTATTCTGAGTATATAACAATGGGGACTTTTGGAGGCTTTGGGCCCAGTCAAGAGAAAATCTACTGCTCCAACTGTGTTATAATCATGTATGTTTATTATTTACTATTTATTATTGTTAGTTTGTGAAGTTAGTATCATTCGAATTATCGTGAGGATCGACGATTATTATTTTCATTTGTTGTTTAGTCAAGATTCAATATCTCGATGTGTGTTATATATGTGTGATGCTCTTCATTGAATTGGTTATGTTAATTCCAGCATTAGATTGTTGTTCATTCTAAGTAACGTTATCATAGATTTCAAAGATAGAATTGATCACTTTCCATGAGATGCTTTTATGGTTATTTTTTGTTCAATTGTCATAGCTCTCTTTCATATTAATGAATTGGTTTCAATACGAGTTAGCCTATTGAGTGTGATTCTTTCTATTTGTATTTAGATTCATTTGTTTCCAGAATAGATTAAGTAGAATTGCAAAGTGTGTTATGAATTCCTTTTGTTAGTGTCAGTATTTTCAGACTTCCACCAGCGATCAGGGAAAATTTTAAGAACCACCCTAAATTTATATGTATAATAAATGGGCTAATCCCCATGATACATAGGAAAAGTGGGAGGCGAGTTTATCAATAATATAATATGTATATATAATTTTTTTGGCGAATCTCTACCAGATTATATTATCTTGTACAGTGATGGAGAATCTTTCACTAAATTATAAAATCTTGTAAGATCTTGGAAAATCTTTTACTGAATAATAAAATATTGTGAAGTCTTGGCAAATGTTTTGTTAAAGTATGAAACCATATATGATAATAAGAAAACATATTCATTAAACTGTAATATACTAACATACATGTTTGGAAAAAAGAAACATAATTTTATCTTCCTACAAACAATGTTCCAAGTTTCAGTGGCTCTGTTTGTCAAGGTTCTTACAATACACTCTTTCATATCCTTCTATTAGTTTCTTGTAGGTGTTGATATTGACAACGAGTTCTGTCAAGGTAGGAGAGATTAATCTTTTCTCTACAACTTTTGTCAAGCTACCACTTTTTTCAAGTTATCAAATTTCTTTCTTATTCCATAGACTCCAACTACGAGATAAAAAAAAAACACATCAAGTTTGTTTACCCTAACACGCCAACAAGTAGCAAGCCCCAACTATATTATATAAGAAAGTATTAGGTATCCCAAAGGCTTGAAGGGGATCTAATTGAAAGAAGTGACCATTTTGAGAATCTTTCCAATCAATATATGAATATATAAATGTATATTTATTATTATTTTAATTGGAAATCTTCAATTAAATAATAAAATTTAATTATGTCTCTCCCAATCTAAATTGCTTATTAGCATAATTCACTACCCTCATAGGTTTCACATTTTTTAACAGCATTGTAACATGTAGATTAATTTCCTTTTTGGTGAACAATCTCTACCTTTTAGGAAAATATGGTGCAGTGGCTCCAACCCCTACAGATCATTAGGACAAACTAAGAATAGCATAGAAGATGAAAGGTTGTACAAACCAGCTTATTTTTCAAACAACTAATCCAACATCAGTACCTAAACTTTTTCATGAAGATATCATATTGAGAATGTTTGAAAAATGGTGAGAAATCTTCTGCAAGGGTGATGTGGAAAGAGTGACAAGGTTTCATTGTTTTGAATTTTTTTTGTTAAATTAGAAAAAGTTAAAAACCAATATTATTGGAGATATTGGTATTTTTTACTAAATTTTGTGAAGTGACTAAATGTAGCTTTAACCATTCACCTTAAGATGTTTTTACAATATAATTTCCTAAGTCTATTTAATATCTTCATTATTATAAAAACCAACCTATATCCATCTTAACTCCACATCTACCACTCTTAGGGGGCATGAAATCTATTTATCCCTTTGAGCACTTGGTAGACCCAGAATTAAGACGGATCTAAGATGATAGAATTTCCCCTTTAAATAGTCTATGCTCACATGAATACCATGGTGTTACCATGGCTCAATACCATGGGTTATCATAAACCTGGAGCTTAAAAATTACTATTAGTAATTTATAAAAATTAATAAAATTAATAATTGATTTTTATTTTATTTTTTATTTTAACCAAGTTAAAATGTTTAACATACATTAAATTACAACATCCATTTTTACTCTTGATCCACCAAGCCCCCAAAGGGATCAAATATTTCTTCACTCTATGCTAGTTTGCATATCACGATATTTGATCCCTCTCGGGGCTTAGTAGATACAGAGTAAAGATGGATCTATGCTGGTTTAATTCCCCCATTTAAATAGGCTACATTCCATGTGCATGTCATGGGTCAATACCATGTGCCATTTTTATTTTTATTAATACTAATATTAGGGTTAATAATGTTTTTTTTGCATGGTATTAATAATAATCTAGCCCATGGTATGTGGCCCATAGCATTTTGCCCATAGGTTTCACCTAAATATAACACATTTTTTGAGTGTTCGTAAATATAAGGTGACTTATGGAGTAAATATAAAAAAATGTTTTATTTCTTTACCATACCTCTCGTTTATTTATATTTTTATTAATTTACCATACCTCTTTTACAGATATGGTATTTGGCCCATAGGATTCACTTAAATAAAACCTCTTTTTTGAGCCTTCATAAATAGAAAGAGGGTTATGGACTAAATATAAAAAGAGGTTTTATTTATTTACCATACATCTAGTTTATTTATATTTTTATTTATTTACCATACCTTTTGAGTAAGTATAAAAAGAGGTTTTATTTATTTACCATACCTCCACTTCATTTATATTTTTATTTGTTTACACCCTTGTATGTATATAAGGTGACTTATGGAGTAAATATAAAAAATGTTTTATTTATTTACCATACCTCTCATTTATTTATATTTTTATTAATTTACCATACCTCTTTTATAAATATGATATTTGGCCCATAGGATTCACTTAAATAAAACCTATTCTTGAAAATTAGGGCGAATGGAAGGTTGTAACTCCTAATTTCAAGGGCTAAATTTACCTTTTTTACCCTCTCCTTTAAAATAAGGTGGGCTATTTGAGGAGATTTGTAGAAATGTACTATGATACAAAATATTCGCCCACTAAAAATTTAAAACCCCTTAATCTCACCTAAGGGCGAAAATTTGCCCCTATAATTTTCCATGCCGGCGATCAAACATGCTCTTACAAAGTGGTCTTAGGATGTCAAAGTCAAATTTTGTCATTTCAGTGAGTCTTCAAGTAAAATTTGGTCACTAGGTATTAGGTCTAGGATTGTTTTCACTCCTTCCTAAGTTTTCTAAGTATTGGTCCATGTCACCATTCAGCTAAGTGTACCATCATTCAAAGATTTTTCATCATTATTTCAAGTTCCAATGGGTCATTTTACACCTTGTTTGCGCTTCAGTTGTGCTTAGGTAAGGCTCATTTCCCTCTCCTAGGGTTTTGAAGGTAATTTATCTTGGATGGTCAAATCATCAACAAAACTTGTATCCTGATGCTCATACACCTTCCCCTATCCTTAATATACCTTCTTAAACACTTCCCATCACTGATATCCCTCAAATTCATCATTTTCCCACAAACCCTAGCCTATTGCTACAATTTGACACTTTTCTAGGTTAGGCCTGTGTTTTGCCCTTTTGGACCCCTTCCCCTCACTCAATCCTTGAAATTCCACTTTCCCCTGCTTCCTAACATCCCTCCCGACTTCCAAAAATTTTCTCAAGAAATTATAAGCCCCTTATCCCCTTCATTTCCCTTCATTTCTACAAATCCCCTGTTCCACACACCAGGATAGGTTTTATTCAAACGTTGTTTCTGAGCACAAAAAGATGAATTTGAAAAAATTGAGAGAGTTTTTCGTCCACCATGGACCCAAGAAGAAAAACCTCTTTCCGTTTTTAGATAAGTCTCATGGTTTGGGAGAAATGTCCAAAACATCATTTTCCTCAGGAGAGTTGATGCACTTTTGGAGTGACCTTGGGAAAATAAAGATTTCTCCTAGATGGAGTGACCAAATAACTTGCTTGATGAGTCATAAGATAACGATACATGGAGATATTTCCAATGAGCTATCCTAAGCTCAATTTGGAGTTGAGGAAGACCTCCAAAAGTTTACAGAAACAACACTCTGCATTTTGGCAGCCTCATTTTGCACATTTTGACCAATCTTGGGAGATTGAGCTTTGGGCAGGGCAAATGAGCTCCAAATAGAAAAATTAAAGATGTTCAGGAAATTATACTCAACCATATTTCCAACGCGCTATCCCATGCTCAATTTAGACACCGGAAAGGCAGTCAAAAGTCAGCTTGAAGTGGTGCCGCGTGCTAAGGAAGTGGCATTGTGTGTTTAGGAGGTGGCGCAATGCGCAGCGCCACTCACGCTGCTATTTTCCTAGGGGCACCTAAATGAGAAATAGTTTGAATTTTTGGATTCATAGCGATGAGGACATGCACCCTAGATATTTTCAAAGTTTTTGGGGCAGAACTGGTCCACCAAAAGGTCAAAAAACACCCTAAAAATGACCTTTCTACCACTTTTTGGACACACAGAAGCAGTCTTGGGAGAATCACATTTTAAAAGATTAACTGAGCTTTGAATGTAGAAATTATAGGTTTTTTGGAAAGTAGACTTGAAGACCTTTCCAATGAGCTATCATGAGCTCAATTTGGATGTCGGGAAGGCCTCCAAAAGGGACCTGAAAGTGGCGCTGCGTGTTGGGCCAGTGGCGCTGCGTGTAGGGCAGTTTTTGCTCAGGATGGCTATTTTTCCAGTTTTTGACTGTGTTCATGGATTCTCTCTCATGGAGGACGTTTCACCTTTGTAAATGATGACTTGGCATGTAAATATGATAGATAAATAGTAATATAGGGTAGATCCATTGCTTTAGAAGTTATTTTGAGCTCAAATGAATCAGTTTTTCACTTTTAGAGGCAAGTTGTTGAGATGCCTATATTCCTGTTTCTTGTTTATTATTAGTTAGATTAGCTCCTCATATTAGGGATTCGACCCCTAAGGATGGGAGGAGGTTGAATTCATGTCTATACCTTCTTCTTTCTCATTGTAAAGGGTTGGACTCAGTTGGATGCTTAGACCTTGATTATACATCATTTTGTAGCAGTTTAGCAGGAGATTTATAAGAATTGCAACTATTTTTATGGGGTACATGTGGTATGGAGTTTTAGTACAGTTTCTTCTCTTGTGATCATATGTTGGTATGTTTTGTGTATTTCTTTAATCATTTCATTGCTTCTAAGTGAATGTTTTTGTCCAATCATAAATCAACTAGATATCATTTTTGGGATTCAACTGCGTTAAGTAAGTCATTCAAACGTATGACCATTTCCATGAGAGGTAGTCGTAACTGACTAATTTCTCATGATTTTCGAATAGTTCACTTAGCACTCATTGCATCGGGTGATGCTCACAGGGGTGAAGAAGTGGGATTGAAACTAGTGAAATGTGGAGAACGAATCACATAGCCTCAATCATCACTTCCGGGGCTTGCACCCGGTAACCAGGACTTCCCAGGAGGTCACCCATCCCAGAACTCCTCTGGCTCAAGCGCGCTTAGCGCGCTTGAGCCAGAGGAGTTCTGGGATGGGTGACCTCCTGGGAAGTCCTGGTTACCGGGTGCAAGCCCCGGAAGTGATGATTGAGGCTATGTGATTCGTTCTCCACATTTCACTAGTTTCAATCCCACTTCTTCACCCCTGTGAGCATCACCCGATGCAATGAGTGCTAAGTGAACTATTCGAAAATCATGAGAAATTAGTCAGTTACGACTACCTCTCATGGAAATGGTCATACGTTTGAATGACTTACTTAACGCAGTTGAATCCCAAAAATGATATCTAATATAATGCACTGCGTAAATCCCCCATACATAAATCAACTGTCGATAAGTTTTGTTCTAGACCATCTAGAGGGCAATGAAATCCTTGTTCAAGACTTCTCATATCTAGATTTGCAGCCCCCAAATGCCATCAAATGTTAGGTTGTAGATGAAGACTTGGAAGCTAGAACATATGATCAAATGATGCAAGATGATTCCATACCATTATGTTTTGAATCATTTCAGTTTTTGAAGGGAAATTTGCATAGTATATCTTGAATAAAGGATGAGAAGCCTGCAGAAAATCATGCAATCTCATTGTAACCAATAGAAAATGGGTTGCAATAGTCTTTTCAAGTTTTTCACGATCCAATAGCTAATGTGTTGGATGATGTCTGCAGTCAAAGTCTTCCATTAGCTAATTGTGAGCTTGAAAAAGGTATTGATACAAACTTGATTTGACAGTCGGTTTCTTTGTCATTTTCAGCAGGAGTCTCGTCACAAAGCTTAGATGAAAGTTTGCATTCATGGTATGAGGAGAAGCAAAGTAATCCATTGGATGGGCTAAGTCCCAGTGCACATGAATTTCAAGATCCTTATGTAGAATTTTTGGAGTTAGATAGAGAATTCATATTATTCAATCTGGGAAAATTTTGATTTGTTTACAAGTTTTCATGGGAGTTGCATTTTAGTAGTTCTCTCTTGTTGCTCATAAGCAAGCACCAGCGAAGAATTCAAACAACAGCCAGAATGCTTACTTGGTTGCATTGGTTGTTTCATTTCACTTGATCAGGTGATGAATGAAACAGATAGAGTAGGCTTTATTGAATAAGCTCCATTTTGAGCATCTTTCTAGTTTGTCAGTTGTGTTTTAGTATCGAGTCAGTTTTTAGTTGAGTAAAAGTCAGTTTGTGTCTTTGAGTCATCAGTATTTAGTCATGTATTTAAGATTGAGTTTCTTTTACTCCATGCCCAATGGATAAGGATACTTGGTCTACGGTGTTCTTGGCACCTCCAAGGAGCTACCATCCCCAATGGATCCAATGTTAGTGTTAGTATTTGCAGCCTTCCACCAGTGATCAAACATGCTCTTACAAAGTGGTCTTAGGATGTCAAAGTCAAATTTTGTCATTTCAGTGAGTCTTCAAGTAAAATTTGGTCGCTAGGTATTAGGTCTAGGATTGTTTTCACTCCTTCCTAAGTTTTCCAAGTATTGTTCCATGTCACCATTCGGCTTATTGTACCATCATTCAAAGAGTTGTCATCATTATTTCAAGTTCCAATGGGTCATTTTACACCTTGTTTGCGCTTTAGTTGTGCTTAGGTAAGGCTCATTTGCCCCTCCTAGGGTTTTGAAGGTAATTTTTCTTGGATAGTCAAATCATCAGCAAAACTTGTATCATGATACTCATACACCTTCCCCTATCCTTAATATACCTTCTTAAACACTCCCCATCATTGATATCCCTCAAATTCATCATTTTCCCACAAACCCTAACCTATTGCTACAATTTGACACTTTTCTAGGTTAGGCCTATGTTTTGCCCTTTTGGACCCCTTCCCCTCACTCAATCCTTGAAATTCCACTTTCCCCTACTTTCTAACATCCCTCCCTACTTCCCAAAAGTTTCTCAAGAAATTAGAAGCCCCTCATCCCCTTCATTTCCCTTCATTTCTACAAATCCCCTGTTCCACACATCGGGATAGGTTTTATTCAAATGATGTTTCTGAGCAAGAAAAGATGAATTTGACAAAATTGAGAGAGGTTTTTGTCCACCATAGACCCAAGAAGAAAAAAATATTTCAGTTTTTACACAGGTCTCATGGTTTGGGAGAAATGTCCAAAACATCATTTGCCTCAGGAGAGTTGATGCACTTCTGGAGTGACCTTGGGAAAATCAAGCTTTCTCCTAGCTAGAGTGACCAAATGACTTTTTTGATGAGTCAAATTATTCAAATGATAACTATACATAGAGATATTTCCAATGAGCTATCATGAACGCAATTTGGATTTGAGGAAGACCTCCAAAAGTTGACAGAAACAGCACTCTGCATTTTGGCAGCCTCATTCTGCACATTTTGACCAGTCTTGGGAGATTGAGATTTTGATAGGGAAAGTGAGCTCCAAATTGAAAACTGCAAGATGTTCTAGAAAGTAGACTCGACAAGCTTTCAAATGAGCTATCCCATGCTCACTTTGGACATCAGGAAGAAAGAAAAAAGTAATATTGAAGTGGCGTTGTGCGTTCAGGAAGTGGCGTTGCGCGTTCCAGAGGTGGCTCAATGCGCAACATCACCGGCACTGCACTTTTCGTAGGGGCACCCAAATGAGAAATGGTTTGCATTTTTGGATTTAGAGTGATGAGTACATGCACCATAGAGATTTTCAAAGTTTTTGGGGCAGAAATGGTCCACCAAAAGGTAAACAACACCCTAAAAATGACCTTTGTGCCACTTTTTGGACACACAAAAGTAGTCTTGGGAGAATCAAGTTTTGAGGGGTCAAATGAGGTTAAAATGCAGAAGTTCTAGGTGTTGGGGAAATTATACTTGAATATCTTTCCAATGAGCTATCATGAGCTCAATTTGGATGCAGGGAAGGCCTCCAAAAGGGACCTGAAAGTGGTGTTGCACGTTGGGCCAGTGGCACTGCGCGTAGGGCAGTTTTTGCTCAGGATGGCTATTTTTCCAGTTTTTTACTGTGTTCATGGATTCTCTCTCATGGATGATGTTTCACCTTTGTAAATGATGAATTTTTATATAAATATGATAGATAAATAGTAATAGAGGGTAGATTCATTGCTTTAGAAGTTAGTTTGAGCTCAAATGAATCAGTTTTTCACTTTTAGAGGAAAGTTGTTGAGAAGCCTATATTGTTGTTTCTTTTTCAGTATTAGTTAGATTAGCTCCTCATCTTCGGATGGGAGGAGGTTGAATTCATGTCTATATCTTATTCTTCTTTCTCATTGTAAAGGGTTAGACTCAGCTGGATGCTCAAACCTTGATTGTACATCATTTTGTAGAAGTTTAGCAGGAGATTAATAAGAATTGCAGCTATTTTTATGGGATCCATGTGGTATGGAGTTTTAGCAAAGTTTCTTCTCTTGTGATCATATGTTAGTATGTTTTTTGTATTTCGTTAATCATTTCATTGCTTCTAAGTGAATGTTTTCAAGTTGATAGGAAAAATTCATAACATCACTACTTTGCTTTGGGAAAATATTCACCATTATATGTTTTCTACAGTCTAGGAAGGACCCATGGTAATCACATGCTCTTCCTAGCTTCTCACTAGTCTTAATACACTTCACCTATCAAACCCTAGAGTGCTAAGCCGTATACCTACCTTGCCCCACTAAACACCCGACAATTATGACCTAATTCCCTAGCCCTAACTGTCTAGCTCCTCCTGATCCAGCAAAACCCCTTCAAAATCAAATAAAACTTTGTGCTACTATACCTAGCCTAATATCCTTTTCCTGAGCTAGTCATCTTGGCTGAGATCCTCACGGAGAGAGCCCTCTCTTGGCCTAGTAGGGCTAGCTACTTGGCTAAGCATGGTTTGTGGTTACCCTGGCATTGCCTTCCTTCAGTCTGAGGTTCAATCCAGGTGATAACACCTTTTAGGGTTGTTTTGGATTGAATTTAAAGAGATATACATTAGAAATTGCAATGATTCCAATTTCTTTCATTATAAGTTGACCTCTGAATTCACTGCATACACAGTGCTGACACTCTTGAAATAAAAATACTTGCCCTGGGTTGATGATTAATGTAGGAATTAAGTTTTCTTTTAATAATACATCTTAGTGCACCAACATTTTGGCTCCGTTGCTAGGGAGAGTGTTTCAAAGTGATCTCCTTCTATCTTGTTGTGAAAGAATTGGGTTTTAAAAATTGGAGGTAACAACCTGCGTAATTAGCAAGTAAAGTGCTTGCTCACTAGCTCGCTTTTCAGAAAATGCATAGAGGTTAAATAGGAATAGGATTTTTATGAATGACTAGGAATAGAAAGATAGAAAAAGATCAGAACCCTCCACCTAAATCAACAAAACCCAAGGGATCGATGAACCTTGGGAGAACAACTTTTATAGATGAAATCGTAAGAAAATCAGAGTCTCAAGCATCAGTAGGATTCTGAACTATATTTGGGAAAGGCCCTACTATAATCCCTAAGGCAACAGGCTCACCATCTGCAGCCTACGCTGAGATTCAAATCCAAATTGGAGGATTTGAACAAACTCTTCAGGCTACAACAAATTTACATTCTGATCCTCTACAAGAGGAAAAATCGTGCAACTTAAGAGAAGGAGAGGGAGAAACTAGTGGAACTGATAAGGCAGGACCTCAGTTGTCTGAACAAGGATCTCCTATGATCCTATATCTAGGCAGTGCTACAAAACCAACTCAGATTGTGAATCCTCCGCTTACTCAAATAGCACCCCCTGAAATCCCTGAAGGATATTGGCACATTTTTTACCAAATGGAAAATCAACCACCTCAAGGTCAGACCTCGACATTGGAATACCCCATAGTCAACCAAGTGGCCAATGCCCAATAAAATATATTCCC
Source organism: Pinus tabuliformis (assembly GCA_031772625.1). Classification (NCBI taxonomy): domain Eukaryota; kingdom Viridiplantae; phylum Streptophyta; class Pinopsida; order Pinales; family Pinaceae; genus Pinus; species Pinus tabuliformis. Next base: position 473,914,242 of record CM062808.1, read on the forward strand.
TTACAGAGCATCCCAAATTTTCATGGGATGATAACTGAGGATCCTGATGCCTTCCTATTTGAGTTTGACGTCCTCTGCAGAGGATATGACTATACCACCGACCGTCAAAAACTAAAATTGTTCCCTTCTACTCTTAAAGGATCAGCCTTGAGATGGTTCATGGGTCTGGGCAGATGTACTATTAACTCTTGGGATGATATGAAAACTTCCTTCCTCACAAGATACCAGGACTTTTGCAAGACTAGGGAATTAAAAGATGAAATATTTAAGATGGCTACAAATGATAATGCAACTCTAGAATAATATGTTGAATGGTTTCACTATAATTTGTAGAGATCTCCTCACACCACCTTACCAAAAGAAGTATTGAGAGCTATCTTAATTAAGGAATGAAAGAAGAATGGATAGAAACTCTAAATTTGATGGGGAAGAAGATATTTCTCAAGAAGGTTATGATGAATTCGTTCACTTGTGTATTAGGTGTTCGCAAGGAAGCACATGCACAGGGTCAGGAAGCTGAGATCCTATGACCAGAGGAAGCAAACCACACAGTGGAGGCATAACAAGAATGGAAATCAGTAACCTCCTGGAAGACTTCAAGACGGACATCCTGGGTAGCCTCACAATGGATTTGGATGTCCTATAGGCTAAACAAAAACAAGCCTTTGCAGAACAGAACTTGGTCGTTTTCTACCCATGCTGCCAGAAGAAGCACAGGCAATGGGAGTGTCCATTGGATATGGTTCATACATGCACCATCTACGCTAAGGATCACATGACTGAACAATTTCCATCACTTCCAGGGCTGAAATCAGTTTTAAAAGAAGCAGAAGAAGAGACAGAGCTAGTATATTTAATGAACCAGCGTCGACAGTGGTAGGCCAAACCCACAGGTATGTCACAAGACACATCCCAGTTTTTTCCTTCTTCACCATTTAATCAGCAACAAAACCCTGGGGCAGCATGGCAAGGCCAATCACCTTACTTGAATTGGCAATCCTAGCCATTCCCTATGACACCCTGGCCAACTCAGTCCTTTCTGAGTAATGGCTGGCCAAATTCTCCTTTTACTCTTGTTTGGGAAGGTAATCCATATCCAACCCAATGGGCCTCTCCATTTGTAGTTGTCCCCAAGAAAAACAGGATGTGGCGTATTTGTGTGGATTATCGAGAATTGAACAAGGCAACATAGAAAGATCATTTCCCTCTTCCATTTATTGATCAAGTCTTTGATACTTTGGCAGGGAAGTAGTTATTTTCCTTTCTAGATAGCTTCAACAACTACAATCAGATTCAAATTTCCCCTAAAGACCAAGACAAAATAACCTTCACCTGTCCATGGTGTACATTCACTTACAGAGTGTTACGATTTGGCTTATGCAATGCCCCAGCTATGTTTCAAAGAGCTATACTCAACATTTTTGCTAATATGATAAATGAAGGTCTTGAAGTTTACATGGATGACTTTACCTCGTATGGGGATGACTTTGATCAAGCACTACAAACATTAGAAAATGTTTTGGAATGATTCATTTCTACCAGGTTGTGTTTAAGCAATGTCAAGTGTCACATGATGATGACCGAAGGTGTAATCCTGGGACATTATATTTTTGCAGCAAGGATACATGTAGATCTAGCAAAGATATAAGTAATTCTTTTACTGCCTACACCCCGTAATCAGATAGAGGTATGTAGCTTCCTTCGATATTCAAGCTATTATCGCAGGTTTATCCAAAACTTTTCACAAATTATTGCGCCTCTATATGCTTTAATTGGAAATGTTGATTTGAAATGGTCTAATAAATGTGAAACATCTTTTATAGACTTAAAGAAACTAGTTTCGACGACACTAGTATTACGTGGACCTAACTGGGAGCTGCCTTTTCATATCTCCACGGACGCATCAAATGCATAAATAAGCATTGTCCTCGGCCAGGAGGAGGACAAAAAACCTTATGCTATATATTATATCAGAAAAAATCTTACTGCTACTGAACTTAATTATACAATAACAAAAAAGGAATTCTTAGTTGTCATTTATGCCATAAACAAATTTGGACATTATATAACTAGCTAACAAGTTTTTCTGTATACTGATCACTTTACCATTAGGTATTTATCTAACAAACCTATTACAAATGGTCGAGTGACTCATTGGCTATTGCTTTTGCAAGAGTTTGATATCACCATCAAAGATCATCTGGGAAGGAAAACCCAGTTGCTGATTTTCTGTCTCGAGTTCCAAAGATAAATGATCCATTGGCAGTGGATGACCAATTTCCAAATGAACATTTGTTTTTCGTGGCTATTAAAATGCCATGGTATGCAGATGTAGCAAACTATCTGGCAGTGGGAAAGCTTCCCAGGCATTTGACAACAAGGGAAAGGAAACAAATTGTCCAGTGTAGCACCCGATTCTCTTGGATTGGTGGATATCTTTTTCACATAGGGTCTGATATGTGTATACACAGATGCATTCACGAGGTTGAGAGTTATGACATCCTGAAGATTTGCCATGACGAGCCGTGCAGGGGACACTTCGCAGATCGTAGGACAGGGCATAAGGTACTATAGATGGGCTATTATTGGCCCACCATTTTTAAATATGCTATGAAATATGCCCAAGCTTGTGATAGCTGCCAAAGGATGGGTTGGCCTGGTCAATCTGATGAAATGTCGTCGTAGCCCCAATTGGTAATAGAACCTTTCGAACGATGGGCATTAGACTTTGTTGGCCCATTCCATCCGCCATCAAACCAAAAGGCCTACATATTGGTTGCCACAGATTATGTGACGAAGTGGGTAGAAACAATAGATTTTCCAAGAGCCACAGAAGAAGTTGTAATTAATTTCTTTTTTGGGCTATTTGTGCGGTATGGCTTACCTCGGGAAGTGATAACAGATGGAGGAGGGCAATTTATAGGACACAAGATTATAGCCACCCTCAGAAACCATTACATTACACATAAAATCACTTCCCTATATCACCTAAAGATGAATGGGTAGGTTGAAAGCACCAATAAGGTCATCAAAGCAATTATGACCAAGACAGTCTCAACACATCAGTGGGACTGGGCTACTAGACTGCCAGAGGCCTCACGATCAAAGGTCTCAAAACCTTTAGGTTACTCTATGTACACCTCTTCCACAATCATGCCATTAAGGAAGGTTGTCTTCATATCCATCTGATGTATCTTCCAACCCATCTGTGATGATAGTGCCAATATAGATCTGATTGATGAGTACCTTGCGACAGGAGAAAAGGTATCATCATAGTCAATCCCCTATACATGTGAAAAGCCACGGGCCACAAATCTAGCCTTATGATTCTCCACACTACCATCTGCAACTTTCTTTACCTTGTAAAGCCAACGAGAGCTTACCACTGACTTATCCTCCTATCTCGGGACCACATCCCAAACACTGTTATAAAGTTTGGAGTCATACTCCTCCACCATGACATTAACCCAAACTGGTTGCTGCACTGCTTCCTTAAAGGAAGATGGCTCCCATAAAAGCCATGTATCCAGTGTACCTCTTAAGTGACCTCCTCTACTTGCACTGAGAATTGGGTGCTCCCACATTCTCTCGTGCATCATCCAACACTTTGTGAGCCTCTTTGGTGTGCTTTCTTCCCTCTCTGGAAGACTCTTCTCGAGTGGATGTCTCCACTCCCAGATCCTCTGCATGTGGCTACTCCACATCAACCTGCGGCTCCACAACCTTAGAAGCTAAAAGCTCCTCATCCACATGTAGCTCAAACTCCCTCTCAAGGGAAACTCACATGGCCTTCTCCTCATCGAATTTGACATTGCTACAAATCACTGTCATTTTGCTAGTTGTAAAGTACACCTGATATTTGTTAGGTCTATCAATTTACCCCACAAATATCCCCAACTCTATTGTTAGCTCAAGCTTCTTCCATGTATCTTTGGTCACATGGAAATATACCGATGACCCGAAAATCCTGAAGTGACCAACAACTGGCCTCTTACCAGAATAAGCCTCCTCTTGTGTCTTCATCTTAGGTATCTGATGTGGGTTACAGTTTTGACCATAAACTGCTATGTTGCATGCTTCAACCCACAAGTGTAGTGGTAGGACCTGATCATGCAACATCGCCCTCGCTACCCCTACTATGCTTTTGTTCTTCCTCTCGGCCACCCCATTCTGCTGAGGGTTATGGGGTGCCATCAACTCCCATTTAATCCCTTCCACTACACATAAGTTCTTAAACTCATTTGAGATGTACTCACCACCGTTAACAATCCATAGAGTGTTAACCTTCTTGCTCGACTCTTTCTCCACCAATGCTTTCAACTCACAATTTTTTTTTAAAGTTTGATCCTTTTTCTGCATGAAAAAATCCATCATTTACGAGAACAATCATCAACAAATATAACATAATACCTATTTTTGGTTGTGGATGTTGTCGAGAATGGTCCACACACATCTGAATGGACTCACTCTAGAATATCCTCTGCTTGACTGTCTCTGTCATGAAAGGAAGACTTGGTGTATTTTCCCAAAGTACACCCCTTGCATGTATCAACTTGCTCAAGCGTACCTTTGGGAAGACCAATAGAGATCTGTTGCAATATCTTCAAAGCCCCATGATGCAAGTGGCCCAATCCCCTATGCCACAACTCGCCAATGTCTCGGATCTACACCATTTCTAGTTTTGTGCTCAAAGCATCACACTCCTCTACCTCCAGCTTATAGAGATTCTTCACCTAGATCCATATATTCTTTACTTGACTCGTGGCTATGTGTCAAAGGAACACCTTTCCTTTCGAGAAGATCACATCATAGCCTCTATCCTCAAGCATGGAAATGGATACCAAGTTCTTCTTTAGCCCGAGAACATACATAACATTCTTCAAGGTGAGTGGATCCCCATGCTACCTCTGAAAAGTAATTGTGCGCAATCCAGTAACACTATACTTCCCATCGTCATCCATCTCGATATTCAACTGGAGATCCTTCTCCTCTAGGTCATTGAATAACTCTTTGTCTCTAGTCATGTGGAATGAAGCTCCACTGTCTAAGTAGCATACACTTCCCATCATTGATGACACCATACATGCAATGAGGGAAAAGTCCAACTCGAATTGAGAGGCCAAAGCCTCACCCACCACTCCTCCTCGGGACTTCTTCTTGGACTTCTTGAGTGGAAAATTTGTAGCAAAATGGATCAGCTCATGAAAATGAAAGCACCTAACTTTCGTCATGCCTTTCTTCTTACCTTCATGATAATCATATGATTTGGAATGGGAATATTTCCCTTTCCCATTCTTCGCCTTAATCTATAAGGCACAATTCTCTCCATCATCGATCTTTGATGAAGAGCCATCCTTGGTGTTCCTACTAATCTCCTCTTGCATCAAATCTGACCACAGTCGTTCCCAATTTGGTAGCTTCTGCCGACCATTGACAAAGTCCTGATAACTACGCCAACTCTTTGGGAGTCCTATAAGAACAAGACTTGCCATATCATCCTTGACAACCATGATTCCAACACTTCCAAGTTCATCATGACATTGAGTGAAGTTGGTCAATTATTTTGGAATAGTCTCACCTTTCTCCATTTTTATTTTTCGAAGTTTGTCCTTTAGTGCCAACTTCCTTTGGTAACTATTGGTCTGATGCAAGTCAGTCAATGCTCTCCACATAGCATACAAATTTTCCCTTCCATGGAGACTCAAGACAATGTGGTCTCGAACTCCCTCAAGGATTATCCGCCTCACCTTCACCACACACTTCTTCCATTTGGCCAAATTCTATGCATCTGATGTTACTGGCTTTGGAATTTCTTGATCAACGAATTCCTTTAAGAAATTATCCTCTAGAAAAACCTTAATTCTGTCCCTCTAGGCCATTAAATTTGAGCTACCTTCTGATGGGCACCAATATTGCAATAATGATGCTGCAACTCCTGAGGCTACCAACTTTAATTCATCAACCTGGGGTTCGTACAAACTTGGAGGTGAGAGTGTTGTATACACAAATAGATGTAATTGGTCTACTCGTTGTCACTGTTGAGTTGGGGTCATAGACCACTAGGGTTTCTCAAACCAACCTTCTATTGACTAGAAGAAGTCTGATTACCAATTTGGAGAATGGAAATTTATCCTAATTGGAAGAAAATAAATGATGTCTATTGCATGAAGGAAATATTGAAAGAAATGCTTTCAAACCAACATGAAATCCTTAATCTACTTGCTAATATAATTTTCTTGCAGAAGAACCCTATTTTAACATGTGAGGTTTTAACTAGTCTAAGCATGAAATCTGATCTAAAGAGTGCTAACTACTGTGTGTAAGAACAAATGTAAAAGAACTCTTTTTCTTTTTATCTTTCTACTTGAAAAATGCAAATGCTAATATTTCTTGGTTCTTTGGTAGGAGATACAGGTGTTAAGGAAAAGGAGGAAAATGGTTCAGATGACTTGGAGGGAAAGTAAGGAACTAATCCAGGCTTTTAGTGATGAATTTTCTCTAGTCGGGCTCAAAACAGGCACTACAGGTTTTCCTATAGGATTCTACAGGAAGTACTAGTTCACCTATGGGATCCTCTGTTTTACTATAGGAATAGGCCGAAAGCTTAGGGAGTGGTCTAGAAGGTGGGGTGGAGCTTGGAAAAGGTGAATAAGGAGGGATTAACGCATGGGAGTGATAGGCACTTACTTAGAACTCAAGCCGAAAGCTTTAATATGGTTGGTTCTTCTCAACAGAGATGGCTAGTTTTCCTCATAAGACAAGACTTTGAATTGAGATCTTAGTGAATTTTGTCAATCATGGGTGGATATGGCTTGGCTAAGGCTGACGAGATGAGGTCTCCCTACAATTAGGAAATTCTTGCAATCAACAAACATCATTCTTGGCACTCATGCATGAACTAAAAAAAAACAAGAAAGGTGCATTTGAGTAAAAGAAAACAGAGTTATCACCATTTACTTTGCTAAGATCATGCATAGAAATTCTTGGAACCAATATGAAAGCAAGATGAGATCAGTGCAAAACTTAAGAGATTAGAAAATACCAATTGCAAATTATCTATGAAATTACAAGATAATGACCTAATTAGCAAGAAAACCCTAAATGACACAAAAATCTAGAATTCTGTCTTTCTGGGTTGCATGAGAAGTATTCCTTAAACCATGATCCTGAGGAATGAAGTGAAAACCACTTGTTGTCATCATTTTTGGAATATATTCTTATCACCTCAATGCTATTATTAGAACTATTCACAAATGGAAGCAAACTAATCAAATCTACCAATACTTGCAAATTAACAATACCAAAATCAGTTTAACAACTAACTATGAGATAACCTAAGCATACATATATAATAAGAGGAACCTCTGTTGCTAGGGTTGGGCCCTAACCCAAGATCTTCAGCCCTCTGAGTCAATTGAGTGCTAGATCAAGGGAATCCTTCTCATTTTCATTAAAGAAATAAAAAATACATAAGAGTGCTTGGTTACAATGCTTCAACTCGAAAACTGCTTAGCTATCTTGAACAAAAAATCTGAATCCTAATGAGGCCCTATGCCTCTTGACTTATATAGCTGAAGTTACCAACAACTTCCTTCAATTTAGGGAGGCTTGGCTCCAATCTCGAGATCAATTGGTCTTCAACTGTCACTGGCTTGGTTGCCAATGAAGTTCATGACTCGGATGCTTGCAACTCTGAGCTGATGATATTTTATTAAGGAATCTTTGAGTGAATGAGGAGTTAAGGAGGGAGATCCTATCTCCTAGAATCCCTCTTACTTGTCTCCATTCGAGTTCTCGCACTTTCATTAGCCAAAATTTGCTCCAAAACTTCAAGCCAATGCACATTAGACCACTAGACATGACATCTCATCTTTATTCTCCTCATTAAGCAAAACATAATTAAAACATGTAAATAATGATGAGAAAATTTGATTTTAGTAATATGGAGGTGCATTAATGTCCATATAATGTACCCATTAATGAGCCTCATCATCACCCCCCTACTGAAAATGTTGCTCATCCTCCGAGCAACTCAATTTATGTCCATGTCTTTCATTGCTTTGGTGGCCTCCCTAACATTCTAGGCTTCTGCTGAAGTCTCCTCCTCTTGTGGATAAAACCCTGCATTCCTCTCTATTTATTCCCACTTCTTTCTTTCTTCTTCTTCCTTTTTCCCCTATAATATACCTAAAAGCAATGGTGGGCTAAGTTTTAATCCAATCCAGTTTACCTTGAGTCTCTGTAATGTTTGCTTATACATTGGGACTCTCTCTAGTGCATCCCTCATCCTATCAAGAGAATGATATTCTTTGATCTTTAGGCTGTAGGGTATGGTGTTCCATCTCTTTTGACAGGCTTGCTGGCTGTCATCTCCTAACAATCTTAGCATATCTTCAAAATGAGTGACTTCCTGTTCTTGTACAGTAAGGTATCTTGGTGCAATCTTGGGATCATTTGCAATGAGGTTGTGAGTGTTGATGACATCCATTGGGTTAGATTGTTCTTCTCTGATCATAAGGTGTTCTGCTTCTTATTTTGCCAATACCTTTTTCATTTATGTAGCTTTGGCCTCCTCATTACTCATCCAATATACCAAGGCCATTAGTTGTAAGTCCCCTAGCTTTGGATTTGGGTCCCACACATTTAAATCTGTCAAAGCTAAATTGTGTAGGTAGAACTCAGATATATTTTCTCTATCCTCCAGGGTGCTTTGATCACAGAGGTCAATGAATTTCCTGTAGTCTTGGAAAGGCATAGTTCCTCTTTGTGCTAGGGTTTTTGTATGAAACCGCAGTCATTGTTCTTTGAGGTATAAGGCATATGACTTTGTTGGCATCCTGCATTGAAGTGCCTCCATGGATAAACTTGCCATAGTTGCGAATTGGCCTTCCTTTTCTTGTAGTTGCTTCCTTAGCCATGTGTTCTCAGCCTCTAACTAAGATTTCATTATTGTTTCCCTATCTCTTATGCTACTTAGTTCTCTACCCATTTCTTGCAATTTCTCTTCCATGTGGCCTACATCCTCTACACCTTTTGATCTAGCAATTTGCATCCACCTATGTGTCCTTTCCCTCTCTTTTTCAAGTTCAAGAATAGAGGAATGAAAAATTTTTGTGGTATCACCCTACCTCCTTTAATGAATCTGTAGTACGAGCTGAGGTTTGGCTGTGGGTTAGGTTCCTTCAGTTCATAAGCCTCTTCCTCTATTTCTTTCTTGAGTAATTCCTTCCTGGTCTCTTTTTTGTGTTTCCTGTAGGATTGTTTCTGCTTCTTGTAGGTTTTCTCATGTCTCTTGTAGGAGACCTTTTCCTTTTGTTGAGGCTGGTCTGGTGACAGGCCTCCTAAAACAGGTGACTAGAGACTTGGGAGAGGCTTGTTTTGATGTTCCTTCCCCTTCCTTCTTCCCTAGAGGGACTATTTTCTCTTCTTGTTTTGGTGAGTCCTCTATGACAATTGGAGTTTTGGTAGGGTTTCGAGGTCTCCCTTGTCTAATCCTGGTGCTCTTCCTTGTCCTGAAGTAAAGAATAATTTTCCTTGCCTCTTTCCCATTGATTTGACAGGTGTACTTAGGGCAATTAGAACAGCTGATGCCTCCTTCTCTGTAGGCTCTAGGGACACCCTTGGTGATTCTTCTTTTTCCCTGATCTGTGTTTCATAATTTTGTTCATATTTTTGTACTTCATCCTCTTTTTCATCTTCTTCTCATCCTCTATGTTTTCTTCTTTTCCATTCTCTGTTTCCTCCTCATTGTCATCTTCTATTTCTTCTTCTCCCTTGCCATCCTCTGTTTCTTCTTCTCCCTCACTAGTAGTAGGGCTTCTGTCATACTCAATGGCTCAAATTACTCCTTCTTCCTTCATGTTTGCAAATGTTTACCATGTAATAGGGATTCTTAAATTGTGTAGAGCATCTTCAAGGATGAGTTTGATCAACCCATGATGGGCTAGCTGCTAATGTTTTCCTTCCTGTACCTTGATGCTCATGTTTATCATGGATTGTAATAGAAAATATGGTATACTAATTCTGCTATGAGGAGGTGTCTCTTCTCCAAATCTTAGCTCGTGGAGGAGTATAAAGTGGTATCCATACACTACATTGTATCTACCTTCACAGGAAATATACTTGATGATGTGGTAACTCACCTCATTCTAGGGATATGGAGTGTTTTCCCTTCTAACCCCATTTTTGTCTTCAATTAGTTCTTCTCCCTCCAAGAAAAAAGATTTCTTTGCAAGAGTGATGTTAGTCTTTTCCTCTTTTCTCCATTGCAAACCTAGGGGGAGTGTAGTTATTCTACTAATAATCTAAGGGGTAATTGCTACTAACAAACCCTTCACTACAACAGTGGCACTGGCTCTAGAAAGAGATATGAGTGACATTGCAAACTCTCTTGCCACATCATCATCATATCCCCTTATTAGCTCAAAGAACCCCATCCATTGATGCCTTGTAAAGATTTCTACCACAACAGGATGTTGGTGTATTCTAGCTGTGTTGGTGGGCTCTCTTTTGTTGAAAACTCCTGTCATAATTTCTAGAAATTCTTGTTTGGGTGAGGTTTGGGTGGCTATAGTTTAGGAGTTCTGGTAGGTGATGAGGTTCCAGCCTTTATTCTTCACTAACCTTCACAGAATTTTCTCTATGCATATAGAAAATACTCAGAAGAAATGAGGATTTCTTCATTTTAGATGAAAACATAGAAGGTATGGCACCTACCTCCTTTTCCTATGCTCTGGTGGTGAGAACTCTTGAATCAATGCTCCTCAGTGTCCTCTTGCAACTCTGTGTGGTAATTCCCTGTGTATCCTGTAGCCTTCCTGTAGTTTCCTGTAGGTTCTCTTGTTTGATGCAAATGTTGACTGTTTCCTGTAGGTTGCCACTGTAGGGATGCCGAGAGAACTTTTTCTTTTTTCTTCTTTTTAATGACTCCTCAAAGTTTCCTCTGCCTTCAGCTTTTCGAAATACTAATACTTCACATGGGAGTCAATGATTATTTCCATTTGTGGATGATTTCGTTGGGTGGTGTGCTGGTTGGCCAAGTAAAAATACCTACTTTCAGACTATTGGTCCCACTACCGGTTCATCACATCACCTTGCCTCGTAATCATCTCCCACTTCATTCTTTGTAAATTAACCACTTTTTGATTTATTCCCCTTGTTTTGATGTGACCTTGCCACGTGTGGAGTTTACTAACCCTTTTTCTTCTCGTTATCTGATCGAGGGTGGCCAAGTTAACTAGACACCTTCGCCTATAAAACCAACTTCCTGCCTCATTCCTATAGTTTAATCATATTCGTACCTATGAGGGAATATTGGTGAGATGACATACCTATTGGTCCTTTGCTTCACTGATGCATGCTGGAGAATGGTGCTAATTCATTGTTCTTTGACCTTGCTGCATATTCTTCATTGTGTTTTTTTTCTTCTTATTTTGTTGATGAGCTTCTCCCTTGATGATGTACAGGTGCTAGTTGTTGTTGCTGCTAAGCTTTGGAGGAGCTTCCTCATCACTGTGATCCTTGTGCTGAAGGTGGATTGGTGTAGTTGTGGTTTTTTTTGTGGAATAGGCTGCTACAAGAATTCCTATAGGATGTCTACAGGATGTCCTGTAGCTGCCTTTTTCTTAAAATTTTGCATCTCTTCTCTGCTTCTGAGGTTTAATGGGCATTGTAATGAGTGGAGGATGTGGTAATGAGTGGAAGATGAGGTATGTTGTTGTGGCATGTATATTTTTTATGTTGTTTTTTTTTACTTGATTTCTTTGATGGGTGTAGTGGTGACATGGTCATGGAGGGTGTAGGTTGAGGTATGGTGAGGTCAATGGCTTGTTTTATAAACCAAAATAGGCTTGTGTCCCCATTTTTCCAATGGACTACCTTCCCTAAACTTTTTAAAGGCCTCTTGTAAATCCTACAGGAAACTCCTGTAGTATTACAGGGAATCCTGTAGAAAACACAGAGTTTCTTGGAATTGGCATCAGGAGTGGAGTATGGATGGAAGAGCATGGGGAATATGGAGGAGATGAGATGGATGAAGGAAAACATGGCTTGTGGTAGGGCCTGCTACCCTCTGTAGCCTGTGCACACCATCCTCTTACAAACCTACAAAAACAGAATTGTTATTCTTTTGTATGTTTTTATCTTTTTTCATTTTTTTCTTCTTGTTTTTTTTGTTTTTTTTAAAAGACAACTAGGCTACCTCAGAGGAGGTTTTCATCCTTGTTTCCTTCCCTGGGCGCCTCAAAAGAGGTTTTCACCCAGAGTTCTTTTATTTTTTTTCTCTTTTTTTTTAATACTCTTGGGCTGCCTCAGAGGAGGTTTTCAACCCAACAATTGGACTCAAGTGCCTCATGGAGGTTTTCACCTAGGTCCCTTTATTTTTTTATTTTTTTTTCCTTTTCTAAGAACTTGGTGAGGTGGAAGATGAGACTTCTCCAATCACCATCACTACCTTGCTGATGCTCCTGATGAATTCCTGCTTTGATAAGGGCTTCTTATATACCTTTAACTTGTACCCATTGACAAGCAAAGGGATACCTTCTGCATCGATGGCTCTTATCTGAACAGTGCCATTGTCATGGAACTTTTCTATCACATATGGTCCCAACCATCTGGTCATTAACTTTCCTTTGAAATCTTTGTACTGGGAGTCATACAACAAGGCCCAGTCGCCTTCTTGAAACAGTTTGTCCTTGATATTTCTATCATGCCAAATTTTCCTTTGTACTTGAGTCACTTCTATGTGTAGGAGGGCCTGCATCCTAAATTCATCTAACCCATTCAGCTGGAGCAATCTTTCATGTTGTTCCCTTGTGATATCTAGATCTAGTTGTGTTTCCATCCTTAAGGTGTTGTATTCAAATTCAATGGACAATAGGGCTTTCTTCCCATAGGCCAGCTCATAAGTAGTGAAGCAAGTGGTGGTCTTCCAGGTGGTATTGTAGGCCCAAGTGGCCTCAACTAATCTATCTACCCAATATTTCCTGCTGCTGCTAATCACCTTGGTTAAAATTCCTTCTAGTTCTCGGTTGGTTACTTCCACTTTCTCATTAGCCTATGGGTGGTAAGGGGTTGATTTTTTGTGCTTGATCTTGTGTTGTCTTAACAGATTTTCAATCATGTGAGATGTAAATTGATTGACTTGATCAGTGAACAACTCTCTAGGGTATCCAAACTTATAAAATACATTTTCCCTCAAGAATTTAGCCACCTTTTCTTCTTTTGCTACCTTGATAGCTTTGGCTTCAGCCCATTTTTGTTAAGTAGTCGATGCACCAAATGATGTACTTCTTCTATCTAGATGGAGGCTCAATGGACCTAATGAAATCCATGCCCCACTTGTCAAATGGCTCGAAAGTCACTTGAGGTTGTAGGGGCATTTCGTACCTGGGGGTAGTCTTTCCCATCCTTTTGCACCGATCAAACTGGTTGGTATAACTTCTTACATATTGGTGAAGAGTGGGCCAATAATATCCAGCTTGTAGTACCTTGAATGTTGTTCTTTTGGCTACAAAGTGACTTCCACAAGGCCCATCATGACAGGCCAGAAGGATGTCGAAGACTTCCTCCTCCTTGACATATCTTCTCAGAATTTGATCTGGACCTAGCTTGAAGAGATTGCCCCTAATCCAAGTGAATGGGGTGCTTTTTCTTATGATTCTGCTCTTTTTCTGGGAGGACAAATTTGGAGGGAAATATGCAGGTACCAAGTAGTTTTCTATGTCAGCAAACCATGGAGAGAGAACTAAAATGGTGAATAAATGTTCATCTGGTAGATGATCATCAACCATTCCTTCCTCCCCTGTAGGCAAAGTGAATATGGATAAAAAATCTGCAACTACATTCTCCTTGCAAGGCTTATCAATAATAGTTAAATCAAATTGTTGCAATAAAAGTAACCATCTAATAATCTGGGCATTTACATCAGGTTTGTTCATCAAGTATTTAATTGCAACATGGTCAATATGTACAAATTTCTAGTAACCAATAATGTAATGTCTAAATTTATTCAATGAATGCACAACAACTAGGAGCTCTTTTTCAATTACTATGTAGTTTAACTTGCCTTTCGAGAGATTTTTACTGATGAAGTAAATGGCATAAGGTAGCTTGTCATATATCTGGCCTAGAGCTGCTCCTATAGCTTTGTGAGAGGCATTGACATGAATATGAAAAGGAAGAGCCCAATTTGGGCCTCAGAGAATAGGTGCATTAGTCAACTTGTCCTTTAGGGTGTCTAGGGCTTCTTGGCAGCTTTCTGACCATAACAATTTGGAGTCTTTAACCAATAACCCAAATAAGGGAGAAGCTAACTTCCTGAAATATTTTATAAATATTCTATAGTATCTGGCTAAACCTAAAAATATTCTGACATCCCTCTACTTCTGTGGAGTCAGGACCCTTTTGATGATGGCTATCTTATTTTGGTCTACATGCAGTCCTTCCTGGGATATTGAGTGACCTAGAACAGTCCTTGCAGTCATCAAGAACTCACATTTTTCAGGACTAAGGGATAAGTTCATTTCAATGCATTTGTTTAACACCTTTCCCAGGTTAGAGAGAGCCTCCTGGAAATCACACCCATAGGGTGTGAAGTCATCCATATAAATTTCTATTGGATCATGGACTAGCTCTGCAAAGATAGTCAAGACTTCTCTCTAGAAAGTGGCAGGGGCATTACATAGACTAAAAGGAAGGACCCTATAAGTGAAATTACCCCAAGGACAGGTGAAGGTGGTTTTATCCTGGTCCTCTGGGCTGATCTGGATTTGATTGTACCCACTGAATCCATCCAAGAAAGAGAAGAACTTCTTTCATGCCAGACCATCTAACACTTGGTCAATGAAAGGTAGAGGAAAATGTTCCTTCTTTGTGGCTTTGTTTAGCTCTCGGTAATCGACACAAATATTCCACTTTCCATTTTTCTTTCAAACCAGCACCAGAGGAGACACCCACTCACTGTTCGAGATAGGGTAAATGAATTCTGAATCCAGCAGCCTCTACAACTCTTCTTTGACTATATCTTTGAGAGATGGATTCATTCTCCTTTGGAGTTGTTGGACTGGTTTTCAACCTTCCTTGATGTAAATATGGTGAGTACACACCGAGGGGTGCACTCCCTTCATTTTTTTGTAATTCCAAGCAAAGGCATCCAAATTCTCTCCTAGCATATTACATAATTCTTCTTCTTGGTGTACGAAGAGAGAGGGGTTGATTTTCAATGCTCTTTTAGGGCCGAATTCTATTGTCTTGACACGAGTAGGGTTTGATTCAACTAAGCATAGATCAATCCAATGGTTGTCCTTGGTCTCTGTCACTACTTCCTCCAGAGACATGGTGTTGGGAGTTTGATTTTGGAGGATGTGTTCAATCAAATCATCTCCATCAGGCTGTCCTCCTCCTATGGAAATTGGTATAGATTTGGGAGGAGTAGACTTCATATTCTTCCTCCTCTTCTAGCCATAAAGGTAATTCATGTTCTAGAGATGGTTGAGCAGGAGGGTACAAGACTAACTTCTTGGATAGATGCCCATTTTTTATAGTCATATTTCCAACCCTGCAACTTATGTAGGCATCGACAGTGGCTAACCAAGGCCTCCAAAGGATGAGAGGATAACCATTAAATTTAGTCTTAGGCTAGAGAACTAAGAAGTTCACAGGGTATTCCTAGGAATCAATGGGGAACATCACATCCTCAAGAATCCCCTCAGGGGCTACTGTGGATCGGTCTAAAAGTTTCAAGACTGTTGTGGTCTTCCTTAATGATCCTTGGAGATTCAGCTTGAGCATAGTGTCCTTATTCATTACATTGATGGAATCGCCAAGATCAATCAAGGTATGGGGGACAATGGTGCCATCGATGTGTACATATACTACAAGGCTCACAGGATCTAAATACTTTGGGCAAATTACCTGCCCCAACATTAAGTTAGACAACTGTCTAATGACATTAATGGTAGGGGTGTCTCTTTTTCGCCTCCTTGGATGTTTGAAAAACTTCTCTTTGATCAACTTGTTTTAAATGGGGACATCTTTGATAGCTTGGAGAAGGAGAATTTTAACACACAAATTTTTCAACTCACCCAGAAGTTCAGTTTCTTCTAGGGTGTGTTGGACTAGATGGGTTAACCTTTCAAGAAAGGGGGGTGGATTCATTCTAGGCACACTTTCCTCTCTTTCCTCCTCACTCTCCCTATGTGGAGATGGAGGTTGGTTATCCAGGAGAACTCTCCCAAATATAAGGTTAATTTCATGAATTTCCACAACATAGGCAGGGTAGGATGTTTCTCCACTGTAAACCTGTTGTGTCTGTCTGTTGTTTGGGTTTGGGTTTGGTTGGGTAGGAATATGAGTTTGTTTAGGTGGAGCAAGGTGTAGGAGCTATGGTTGAGATGGAGGTGAAGGCAATAAAGTTGGAGCTTGGTTGTATGGGGGCCTCCATCCCTGGGTTAGTGCAGTCCATTGAGGTTGTGGAGGATTATATGGCTGAAATGGTTGGTTGGTTGACTGGGAATGGTATTGAGGTGAAAAAGAACAGGGAAAAGGTGTAGACCAGGAAGGATGAGCTGGGGGGCACCAAGGGGGAATGGATGTGTTTTGATTAGGGTTATAAAATGAATAGGATGACCCTTGCAGGCCCTGCTGGTATGGTCGAGGTCCATGAGGCCTTCTTTGATTAATATAGCAGAGTTGTTCATTCACCCCTTCGGTTCCCTGAAACACAAATTTTAATCCGATCAGAGAAGAGAACTTGTCTATGGAGTGATTTTCCTCACAAACTGAGCATATTTCTATAAGGTTCAATGGACATTCATTCCTATGGTGCCTCATTGTGCATTTAGGGTAGAAGATGGCTACTGCTCTCTCTGCTTCCTCCTACTTCTGTTTGATTTTCATAGTGTCTATTTGCAGAGAAAGGGTTTGCAACATTTCACTCTTAAAGTATTCCAACATGTTCCCAATTTCACTTGTTATGGATGTGTTGGAAGAGGGTGGACTAGCCACTGCTTGGCTAGCCCTACCCTTATTTCTAGCTTCCCTAGGATGATTCTTAAAAATTGTCTTGATATCATCATAGGGTAACTAGTAGATGTTCCCTCCTGACAGTAGGTTGAGGGTTTCTAGAAGATCTTCCCTGATCCCCCTGAGAAGGACTAAATTAAGTGAATCAAGATCAAGTGTGCACCTGGCCCTTTTATAGCTTAGCTGGAATCTTTCTTCATAATCCTCTAAGGACTCATCTTGTCCCAAGGTCATTCTAAAATTTCCTCTTTGGTATCTTTGGACCTGGAGTAGTCCCTATACTTGTTGTTGAAAGCTTGTTGCATCTAAGCCCAAGTGGTGATACTATCCCCAAGTAAAACCATGAACCAGTGTAGGGATACATCCTTGAGAGTGGATGGGAATAATTTCAACTTCTGATCATCAGAGGTGTAATCATAAGTTCTGCATATGACAACAAATTCGAACAAAAAAGTATCTGGATCTTTTGAGGTCAGGCCATGGAAATGAAGAAGAGCAGAGGGGCTTATGTTTTTCATCTTGGCATCCTCATTAGTTTCTCTTATGGGGAAAGCACCCTCAATTCTTTCCCTATCTCCCCTTTCATTTCTATTTTCAGCTATTATGTCAGTTGGAATGGTGTCTTCTTCTTCCCCTATAGGCTCTTCAAAAATCTTTGGTTGTTCACCTAAGGGTTCCTCTAATTCACAACCACTGAAGAAGAGGGAAGGTTGGTTGTTTGAAGTGGTGGGGGTATTTGGTAGAAATTTTCCTAAGTTATCCCTATTCCTACAAGGCATGAAAGGAGTGTTCTTTTCCTTTTTGAGTTTTGAACTACTTGAAGAATTGAAAGGAAACAAAACTGAATTGCAACTAATTACTGAATGGAACTAATTGCAGAATGAAAGAGATAAGAAAAGGAAGAAAGAAAGTAGAAATCACATCTACTCAGACACCTCCCAGGAAACGACGCCAAATATTGATGGACACCAGTATTGCATCAAGAATGCTGCAACTCTTGAGGCTACCGACTTTACTTCATCAACCCGAGGTTCGTACAAACTTGGAGGTGACAGTGCTATATACACAAATAGATGTAATTGGTCTACTCATTTTCACTGCTGAGCTGGGGCAATAGACTGCTAGGGTTTCTCAAACTAGCCTTCTATTGACTAGAAGAAGTCTGATTACCAATTTGGAGAAGGGAAATTTATCCTAATTGGAAGAAAATAAATGTTGTCTATTGCATGAAGGAAAGACTGAAAGAAATGCTTGCAAACCAACATAAAATCCTTAATCTACTTGCTAATCTACTTTGCTTGCAGAAGAACCCTATTTTAACACATGTGAGGTTTTAACTAGTCTAAGCATGAAATTTGATCTAAAGAGTGCTAACTGTTGTGTGCAAGAACAAATGTAAAAGAACTCTTTTTCTTTTTATCTTTTTGCTTGAAAAATGCAAATGCTAATCTTGCTTGGTTTCTTGGCAGGAGAGACAGGTGTGAAGGAAAAGGAGGACAATGGTTCAAATGACTTGAAGGGAAAGTAAGGACCTAATCCAGGCTTTTAGTGATGAATTTTCTCCATTCAGGCTCAAAATAGGCTGCTACAGGTTTTCCTACAGGCTGTCTACAGGAAGTACTAGTTCACCTACGGGATCCCCTGTTTTACTACAGGAACAGGCCGAAAGCTTAGGTAGTGGTCTAGAAGGTGGGGTGGAGCTTGGAAAAGGTGAATAAGGAGGGAATAAGGCATGGGAGTGATAGGCACTTACTCAGAACTCAAGCCAAATCTTTAAGATGGTTGGATTTTCTCAACAGAGATGGCTAGTTTTCCTCATAAGAAAAGAATTCGAATTGAGACCTTAGTGACTTTTGGAAATCATGGGTGGATATGGCTTGGATGGGGCTGATGAGATGAGGTCTCCCTACAATTTAGAAACTCCTGCAATCAAAAAACATCATTCTTGGCATTCATGTATGAACTCATCAAAAACAAGAAAGGTATATTTGAGTAAAAGAAAACAGAGTTATCACCATTTACTTTTCTAAGATCATGCATGGAAATGCTTGGAACCAATATGAAAGTGAGATGAGATCAGTGAAAAAATTAAGAGATCATAAAATACCAATTGCAACTTATCTACAAAACTGCAAGATAATGACCTAATTAGCAAGAAAACCCTAAATGACACAAAAAGCTAGAATTATGTCTTTTTGGGCTGCATGAGAAGTATCCCTCAAACCATGATCTCTGAAAGGGAGGAATGAGGTGAAAACCACTTGTTTTCAGCCTTTTTGGAATATATTCTTATCACTACAATGCTATTATTAGAACTATTCACAAATGGAAGAAAACTAATCAAATCTAGCAATACTTGCAAATTAACAATACCAAAATCAGTTTAATAACTAACTATGAGATAACCTAAGCATACATATACAATAAGAGGAACCTATACTGATAGGGTTGGGCCCTAACCCAAGAGATTCACCCCTCTGAGTCAACTCAATGTTGTATCAAGGGAATGATTCTCATTTTCATTAAAGAAATTAGAAATACGTAAGAGTTCTTAGTTACAATGCTTCAACTCGAAAATTGCTCAGCTATCATGAACAACAAAATCTGAATTCTAATGAGGCCCTAGGCCCCTTGATTTATACAACTGAAGTTACCAACAACTTCCTTAAATTTAAGGAGGCTTGGATCCAATCTCAAGATCAACTGGTCTTCAACTGTCATTGGCTTGGCTGCCAACGAACTTCATGACTCGGCTGCTTGCAACTTCGAGCTAATGAGATTTGATTGAGGAATATTTGAGTAAGTGAGGAGTTAAGGAGGGAGATCTTATCTCCCAAAATCCCTCTTTCTTGTCTCCATTTGAGTTCCTGCACTTTAATTAGCCTAAATTTGCTCCAAAACCTGCAATCAATGCACATTAGATCACTAGACATGACATCTCATCTTTACTATCCTCTTTAAGCAAAACATAATTAAAACATGTAAAGAATGATGAGAAAAGTTGATTTTTGTAAGTTGGAGGTGCATTAAGGTCCATATAATTTACCCATTGATGAGCCTCATCACCTTCCAAGGCATACTCGAGTCGCAAATCGTAGAACGCCATATGTCAATACTGAAGTATGTATTGCAAATTCATATTTCACCTGTAACCCAAAACTCAAAACTTCGAAATCACTACAAGAAAAAAGGTCATTGGTGAGGGTCATGCCTGTGACGGACCTTTAAGGTCCGTCACCAATGTCGCATATGGTGACGGTATTTAAAAAAGCGTTGTTGTAAGTGTATATAGTGATGGTCCTTTAAGGTTTGTCACTAAAGCCATTTTCAATCACACTTTTGGTGAGGGTCGTTAAAGGCCCATCACTAATTCTCTCTTTGGTGACACTTTTGGTGAGGGTCGTTAAAGGACCATCACTAATTCTCTCTTTGGTGACACTTCTAGTGACTATATTTTATTGACTGTCACTAATGATATTTTTGGTTACTTTTGGTGACGGTCAATAAATGTTCGTCATCATTGATCATTCCAATGAGTTTTTGATGATGCTTCATGCCTATGATAGACCTTTAAGGTCCATCACCAATGTCGCATATGGTGACAATCTTTAAAAAATCATTGTTGTAAGTTTATATAGTGATGGTCCTTTAAGGTTTGTCACCAAAGCCATTTTCAATGACACTTTTGGTGAGGGTCGTTAATGGCTCGTCACTAATTCTCTCTTTGGTGACACTTTTGGTGAGGGTCATTAAAGGCCCATCACTAATTCTCTCTTTGGTGACAATTCTAATGATGATATTTTATTGACCCTCACCAATGATATTTTTGGTTACTTTTGGTGACGGTCAAAAAATGTTCGTCATCATTGATCATCCCAATGAGTTTTTGATGATGCTATGTACCTGTTACTATATTTTTTGTCAAAATATAATGATTTAAGGCCATTTTTGTGGAGTCTTTTTCATTATGTGTCCAAGGTCATAGTGGTTATAATAGTTAATCAATTTGTTAAGAAGTAATTAGTGTGTATCATTTCCCTCAAGTCATAAGAATATAGTCTTCCTATGAGTCAGCACATGATTAATCTCTATTAGGTTTATTATCTAGCAAATTTTCATTAAATAAAGTTCCATTAGTGTGCTTAGGAACTATATTATTTAATACATAATCAAGCTCTGTCAATTCTATTAATGAGAGAGACCTAGCACTCCTCAACACTCATGGCACACGTTAACATGCTTTCGAATAGTACACTAACATTCCTTGGCACCTCACATGTCTTGGAACATCTTTGTACTTGGAACATCTTTGTACCTAGAACATCATGCCATGAGTAGGACATCCAAGCACATGTTGGCATGCCATAGCATAGAATAACACTCCCCTATCATGTGTTGGCATTCCCTATAGTCCCTAGCATGCCCTGGAAATCCTTGGAATAATATTTCCTAGACAAACATTAGCACTTGGCATAGATTGGCATGTATTGGAACATATTATTAGTATGCCTAGCATGCCCCTTTTGAAAAAGATAAAGTCCCGACTTATTAACCCTCTTATGTGTTCATTTCCTTGCATTTTATCTTGGTTATTCCTTTTGTTTCCTTAAAACTCCTTGACACATATTAGCATACTCTCGCACCCTGCACATCCTAGCATGTCTTAGCACTTGGCATGCCTTGGCACTATTTGGCACATGTTAGCACACCCCGGAACTACCTACCACACTCTAGCACTTCTTGATATTCCCTGATATTCCCTAGCATGCCTTACCCCTCCTTAGCATGAAAACTAGCACTGATTGACACACCCCGACACACCCTCATATTCATTCACTTCCATGCATTTTGACCTAGTTCTCCCTTGCGTTGTCCTAGTACTCCCTAACACTCCTCAGCATGCATTAGCACTCTCTAGCACACCTTAGCACTCATAAGTGAATAATGAAACTTGTAACCAATGTTACCAAACTCGGAATAGACAATAAATCGACGAGGCAAAAGAGCTAAGAGTTTTAATTGGATTGGGGAAAAATTGTCAAAAATTCGGGAAAAATCGGGAAAAAATCATTGAATTCAATAAATAAAAATATACACATATATTGAATTAAAAAAAAAAAACATTTTTAATTGATATTCAGTAAATCCATGTCCAAACAATTAATAATATCAATAGATGTCCAAAATATCATGAATGAATAAGCATCTCATATATGTTATGAGTCCAAACATAATCCAAAGTACTAATTCATGACTCCTAACTAGTGACTACATAGAACTAGAAGCAACTGCTTCTAAAACTTTACAAAAAACTACATACTAATTAAAAAAAAAATAGTAACTAAGAGTCTAAGACTCTTAAGAGTGAGAACTAGAAGTGATTCCTCCCACTCCTTCGCTTGCTTGACTCTCAAAGTTCTTCAAGTCGTGTAGGCTTAAAAGAGGAGCCTCCTCTAATTGGACCCAATCTGCTGCATTTGTAGTTTTCAAATCTATCTCTTCAAGGTCTATTGGTGAATGATCCAAACCGATCATTATCATGGGACATTGAAATGTGAATTTAAGTTTTACTTTGAACTTTAAAGTTTAAAATTTAAATTGAAAATCAGACTATGAAACCTGCAAATTCATGCTCTCACCTAGTATTTTCTTCTTGCGAAGTCGTAGATTGTAATGGAAAAATACAAGGTCATTTAAGCACTTTTGTGTCAATCGGTTGTGCTTCTTAGAATGTATTCTCTCAAACATGCTCCAATTTCACTCACAACCTGAAGCACTGCATGTTTGGTTTAATATTCGAATGGTGAATCTCTTCAAATCTGGTGTATCACTACAAAAGTATTGCCACCAATGACCTAGAAAGTGGCAAGGGTTTGTGAGTAGACGTACTAAATACTAAATAGTAAAAGCTTAAAAATACAACAAAATTTAATAAAACATTTAACATACAAAATAAAATTTAAACAAATTTAATGAATTGATGAAGCCTTCAAGCCTCAAAGGGTACCTAGCAACATCTTACACCTTTCGCGTATAACACTGGTATAGGCAAATAATTTAGCTGGTGCTCTGTAATCCTATAGTTGGGAAAATACATGAATTTGAAATTCTGGATCAGGGAAGCACCTTTCCATGCATGTCATAAGTCCTCTGTGAACCTCCCCATCCTCATTAAATTTTCTCTTATCATAAAAATACTGTGGGTTTAAGAAGTACCTAGCAGCATGTAAGGGGGAATGCAATTTCCTATCCCAACGTGCATCAATAATGTCCCAAAGAGGCATATACTTTGCCTCCTCATCCCCATATCTTCTTTTGATGACCTCCTTTGCAAGATCCATCGCCTCATAAATGTAATCCATAGTGGGTTTGTCACCATCAACCATCCTGAAAGTTCAAGCTTTCAAATTTAAATAAATATGAAACATTGAAAATAAAAATAAGCTTGAAATGAAATTTAAAACATGAAAAAGTTAAAAGAATTGAAGTACCAGAGAACTCTTACAAGGGACTCCATCGTAGTAATAATCTCTTAGGCATCTTTCCAAAAACCATCATTAAACACAAGTGAAACAACTTCAATGCCTTCAAGGGTCTTGGAATGTTTAGATACCATCCACTCAGGTCCCAAGAACATCCTCTTCATATTTATCTTTTTCTCAACCACAAATTACAAAGATATGAAATTTGTTGCAAATCTAGTCACTGCAGATTGAACAATTTCTTTACCTTCAATGTATTTTATCATGGTGTTTAGGACAATAGTGTGGTTGTATAGGTATTTGGTTATGGATTTTTCCATCTCCACAACCTCATGTGTCCAATGAAGCTTACCATTGTCCTCAAGAATTAAATCTATTCAATGGGCAACACAATAGGTCCAAAAAATAGTGGGGTGCCTAATCTCAAAAAGTCTACTAGCAACCATATAATTAGTTGCATTGTTGGTGACAATTTGTACAACATGTTCTTCTACCACTTCTTGAACGACTTCCTCTATCATTTCACAAATAAGTTTTGTAGTCTTAACCTTATCTCAGGCATCCAATGATTTGAGAAACATTGTACCTACTGGACAAGATACAAGGAGATTTATTAAAGTTCTATTCCTCTGATCTATCCATCCATCACTCATGATGGTGCACCCTGTTTCTACCCATGATGAACGAAACTCAGATAGCACAAGCATGACATATTCAACACTTTCTAATAGCAAATTTTTCATAATGCTCTCTGATGAAGGGGATTTGAACCTTGGACCTGCAACAACAACTGCATCAATCATAGCTTGCCAATAAGGACTTATGGCACAGTGGAAAGGTATGTCAGAATAGTACCAAAAGTTAGCAATGGTCTTCCTAATTGCCTCACTATGGATATTTTTTTTCCAACCAGTGGTATCTAAGGTAGGTTGGGAACTGGGTTTTTTGCAGGGAGAAAAAAAGGTGTTTATGTTTCCACCTCTAATGTTGAATGCAGGAGGATTCATTTGGAATTGAGTTTGACTTGGACTTGGAGGCATGTGTGGGAAACTTTGGAACTACATTGAGGATTCAACAGAGGGAGATGACAATGGGGTAGTGGAAGAAAAATTGTCAACTCCAGGAGTTCCTATTTCTTTTTTCTGCTTTTCTTTCTTTGCATTATGCTGGATCAACATATCAATGGCCAAGGTTGCTTGGTGCTTGGAATTTTCATCAACGTTTTTGCAAAGACCTATATCATGGCTGGGTATTTGTGCAAGGTGGTACTTGAATCTATAAATGCCTCCACTACATTTCGCTTTGCAAAATTTACAAAGGAGCTTGGGGTCTCCAAGAATCTTGTCACAATAAGCCCAAGAAAAGTCCTTCTCCCTCGGCATTGTTGTTGTTTTGGACTTGTGTTTAAATTGTGGCTTCTATTTAGATTTGGAGTTGTGCCTTCTATTTAATTTGGCTCTTGTAAAAGACAATAAAAAATTAAAATTAAACATGCCATATATAACTTCGCAAAAAAGAGGGTTGGTTTTAAAGGATATGAGGTTTTGTTAAGGATCAAAGAGGAGTATGTCCAACAACACAAGCACATTTCGACCTAATATATCATTATGACCTTGAAACACAATTAGGTATATATGAGGAAATTCTACCTAATGGAAATATTATCAACATATATTGCATTGTAATCTTGAATTTTCAAGTTCATTTAGCATAAGACAACTGAACCAATACATCAATAACAGATTTTGGAAGAACAAAAATACCCAAAGTTGTGAATGCATGGTTAAAGCCATTGGAGTCGATAATACATCGACCAAGGAAGGAATGCTTGATGACTTGGCCGGTGGTTGGTATGAAACCATTTCTTAGTGCATTTTTTAAATCTATTTAAGCCCCATTTATAGGGTTAAAAAGTCATAACCAAAGGAATACGCCGAACATTCAATTTCTGAACATTGAAACTTGAAACTTGCCATTGAAAAAGACATTGAAACTTCAATATAGTAATATACCTATTATTTAAGCCAAGTGCCAATGTACCTCGATTGTTGAATAGTGAAGTGGCTAAGCCTGAAGGTAACACATGCTAAAGGTGACGCGCGACTGCCTGAGGGTCGATATGGAGTATGGATAAAGCACATGCTCATGACTGTCTAATATGGAGTCTCGACTTACGCTCACGTTGGTGGTTCCCCGATATGGAGTCTGGACTATGTAATAGTGAGTAGTGATTGATTATTGAAGGTCTTGACATATGAGTTGTGGGCTTGAGAAATGAGAAATAAATTTTGGAATGACCGACGTTTAGTTTTTAGCAATGCAGCATACCTAAACTTGAAAAACTCGTGCTCATCGAGTCAAGGCCGAAAATCAAATAAATCATAATCAATCGTAGGAATATTCTTTAATCGGAAAGTTGCAATTCAAACTTGCATTTACCACGAGTTAAACTTGGTCAACATGAGTTTGACTCGCGAAGATTTGGGTCGGATCGTTCAGAGAGCGAGCAGATTCCGACTCGTGATTAATCACGATTGATCAGTGAGTCCTGTTTCACTGCTTGTAACTGAAATCTGAACTGAAAATAGGAGATCTTACAATTGAACCTAATTGTGAATTTTCTAAACTGAAATTGGCCCATCGGCATCGTTTCTATTTGTGACTGGGCACGTCAATGTAAGAGATTCATTTTAAATCAGGTTCATGGAGAAAATATTTTATGGAAGATGTTTGTTTTATGTCGAGGAAGACATAGTAATATTTTTTATTAAATTTGAATAACAATAGTATCTACTTTGTATCTCCCATATCTCATTATTTTTATCTCCTATAACTCATACAGAAAGTGGGGTAATAGTGTACATGTAGCATCAAGCTCCACTCCTTTTAATCCAAAGTTTTACATGCAAACCTTTGTGTCACTTGCGTCGCAAAGCCTTTGCTATAGAGTGTGGAGTTAACACCTACCTCTGCATGACAAAAGCTACACATACCTTTTGACTTGGCTTTTTCATCTTTTTTCCATTATTTGTGTGGAGTCTGGGACAACAAGCTCCACATACTTTTTTTTCATACCTCTATGTGGGTGTAACTTTGCACATTTTCTTTTCTTCAACCAATATCAAAAGCATTTGTGAGCTTCTTTCAAGGAATGAATACATGATTCAATCATGGAAATTCGCAAAGTTTCTAAAGAAAAAAATAAGCATGGAGTTAACCTTTGCCATTTCAAATATGCTAAGATTCTATTGAGAGTTTTTTAGAGATAATTATTAACTGGCCTTCTACCTTTCCCTTTTTCTTAATATAAACTGCATCTCTTATTACATTTCTAATCAAGAGATTTACATCAAATATTGGATCAAAGGGCCAAGGACTTTTCATAAATGATTCCTTTTCCAATAGAAGAATAAATGGTCAACATGTCAGCTTGGCTCCAATTTCTAGGGAGTTAATAATTATTCTCAAAAATGACTACTCTTGTTTGAATCTAGAACTATGTTTAATTTTTGAAAATGGATTTTCCTCCAAATTGATCTTAGAAAGGTCCTTATTAAAGGCTTCTCGATATGTCCTCCACTAGAATGAATGGCTTGTATGTTGAAAAGTATAGCAGAGCTCCCTTCTGAAAAGCCTGATCATTCCATTGTCACTAAGAGCTCCTCCTTTTCCCCAAATTGGACCCAAAACAACATTGAGTACTTAATGATGATCCAACCTGAGAATTTTGATTGACAATGCAACTCAAGAGCTATTCAATTTAAAGTTCACTAATAGGATTCATCATTCTTTCATTGAATAAGTATATTGTTTTTGAATTTTTCATTTGTGCTTGTATTATGTGGTACTGACCTTGTTTCATGTGAAAGGTTTTTATTCTTGGACTATGACAATGCTAGTAATATTTAGGACTTTTGTAGTATTTGTACTCCAAGATCATTTTTTCAAGATGTATGTCCCGTGTGGAAAGAAATAATCATTTAGTTATTACCTCCTAAACTAAAGCATTGTTACTTTTATTAGGTGCCATGTAACGTCCTCTACAAATTGAGTACAAATGGGACGTAATATCCTATCCATCCCCGTAGGCTATAGTCCTCCATAAAGGGGAGAAAACCACAAAATACCCATTGTTGGGCAATTTTTGGGGAAACTGGGCTTAGAAAACCCAAATTTGGGGTTTGGAGTAAGGTTTCCTCAATCACTTAAGAATATGAAACCCCTCTGGAAAATCTATAAATAAAGAAGGATTTAATTCATTTTGGATCACCAAGTGTGGATTAATTCATTTGTTCTTGAGCATTAGGTCTGATAGTTTTTGACCCCTTCTATCTCTTGTTAATTTCGGTGGTGAAATATTCCACCCTAGTTGACATTCCCTTATTATCTCTCTATTTGGGCACTAGGGTCTCTGGCTGGTCAGCGAATTCTGTTGGATATTGGTCTCTTGTCTTTTTCTGGGCACAAGATTTCTGTTAAAGGTGAATGAATTTGGAGGATAGTGCAAGATAGCTTAGTTCTGTTTGGCATACACCTCTCTTGAAGGAAGCAAAAAATTTTATGAGTCCTTAATATCTTGTTTTGGGCAAAGCACTTACCTTAGGCAGTGGATTTGTTTTTGGCACCTGGAGTAGAAAAACTCTTTGCTTTATTTAGTTTTTGCATGCACAGTTAAAAGGAGCACTTCCCTAGTTATTAATTCTCAGCCTTAGCTAAGGAAGCATGTTTGCATATCTCATATCATATTCAGTAGAGGTAGACTTTAATTGTCTTGTCTATAGGTGCATTAGGATTAGGAGTTAAGAAAGTTGAGACATTGTTGTACAAGTTTCCAGATTCATTGTACCTTCTAGACTAAAGGAAAATTTAATGGTAGTGTTTGAAATTTTTAGTTATTTCCTGTTTCAAAGAGTAATAAATAGTGATGTGATTTGATTTTCAAATATGTGTACTTGCTGTTACTTTCTTCAGTGGAATGTGCTTCCCTATTTAGAACAAGGGGTTTTTCTATAGTATCTAGCCTCCAAAGCTTCTTTAATGCAAACTGAATATCAAATCATGCCCTCGTACTCCAAAGCATCAAAGGCATCACCCTAGAGAAGCTCCAAAGTAGACCAATGAGCTTTGATAGGCCAACTCCAACCCCATGTCACCATACAAGTGTTGACATCACTGCTACAAAAATTATTCTGAAGTGTTGCATCCTACACTAATTCCTAAGATGGATGCCCAAAGGGGTTCTAGAATGAGGCTCAACCTTCATTGTCACATTTAAGACTCTTCAAAGGGATCAGTCCCTTTAAACCATAGCAATTTTTACACTTTCACAATTTGGCTCTGTTCTTATCAATTTTATATTTTGTATTGAAATTTCAGTCCTATTTTACTTGTTTATTAACTTTAGGAAAAATTATAGGTCAGATCCAGCAAAATGTCAAAACATTTGTGGGTTAGGTTGGCATTTCTCCAAATACTATCACACATGTATATATAATCACACTTTTTCCTTTTTATATCTTGATTGGTTAAACAAAAAGGTTCGTTGCCTGTGTAATTTTGTCCCATACCTCCACATCAGCACTCATAGATAATAATCTTCTTAATTCTTCATTTGTGTGCATAGTAAGGTCCCTTTTGGTTGCTATTTTTGATGGAGCAACCTCTGTCAGTACACCTTTTACCATAGAGATGTTTTTGTTGGATAGAAATCTCTAGAGGAGTCTTACACCAGACATATAAATGGCTATTGTATATCACAATAATAAGCATTAACATATGAAGATGTGGTAGACCCTAAAATTTGTGCATTCAATCCATTACTTTTTCTTTCATTATAGATTTTGTTCTGCATAGTAGATGTGTTGTGGCACTTGAGTGTGTTTGCATAAAAAATTCTAAGGCCAAACCTGGATTCTCATGTGTCATGGAAATTCAACATATGCCTTGTTCACCTAAGAACTACTTGTAACTCATATTAGGGTACTCATGTATAATCTCAACTCATCCCACTTAACAAGTTACCAAGACAAGGATCATCACATGCCATAACACCTGACATGCCTTAGAATTCCTTGGCACTATGTGGCATGCGTTAACATCCCCTACATTCCTTGGCATGCTTTGACACTCCCTAGCACATTGTGGCACTTCCTGACATGCCTTGGTAGTTTAGCATACCTTGGCATTGCCTAGCATATAACCTTGTCACTCCCTCCTTAACACACCTAGAAATCATTGAAACTCCCGCTCACACACTCTTATTCATTCATTTCCATGCATTTATACCTTGAAATCACTGACACTTCTGTCACAAACTCTTAATCGTTCATTTGCATGCATTATTTTCACCTAGTGTTCCCTTGTTTTTCCTTATGTTTCCCTGACACCCCTTAACACTCCCTAGCTCACCCTAGCACCTGACACATCTTGGCCTACCACCTTAACACTCTAGCATTCCTTGGCACTACATAGTATAACTTGTCACTCTCTCCTTAGCACACCTAGAGATTGTTGACACTCTTGGTCACAAAGTCTTATTCATTCATTTCCATGCATTTTTACCTAGTGCTCCCTTGTGTTTCCCTAGCACTCCTTATCACTCCTTGACACGTGTCATTACACCCTAACACGTATGACATCTTGGCATGTTGCCCTAGCCTCTAGCATGCCTTAACACTGCCTAGCATACCTTGTCAATTTTTCCTTAGCACACCTAGAACTCAATGAAACTTCTAATCACAAACTCTTATTTGTTCATTTCCATTCATTTTGACATATTTCTCCCTTGTGTTTCCCTGGCACTCTCAGCTAACACTTCCTTGCATGCATTGGCACACCTTGGCTGCATGTCACCCTAGAACTCTTGCATTCCTTAGCATTGCCAAGCATGCCTTGTAACTCCTCCTTAACACACTTGGAACTCACTGACACCCCATGCCACACACTCTTATTCCTTCATTTCCATGCATTATGACCTAGTGCTCCCTTGTGTTTCCCTAGCACTCCCTAACACTCCTTGGCACACATTGGCACACCATGACACTTGTCACATCTTAGTAGGCTTTCCTAGCACTCTATTGTCTATTGGAACTATTTATCATACGTTTTCACTCCCTCCTTAGCACACCTATAACTTGTTAACACTCCCTATCACACACACACATTCATTCATTTACATGTAATTGAAATGAGTCCTCCCTTGTGTTTCATTGGCAATCCTAGTATGTGTTGGAGCCACATCCTAGAACCTAGCACACATTGGCATACCTTAGCACTTGGCATGTCTTGACATGCCTAACAGTCCTTGGAACTTTCTAACATGTTTTATCACTTCTTGAAATTCCTTGCACACCTTGGCACTCCCTAGTTTTCATGCCCTCATAAATAACCTTACTTTTTTTGTGACTTGGGAACCCAACCAAGTCATTGAAAAAATAGTGTTGTGCCTAGACCAAAGTCTCCCTTTGTCTCAAACTAATTTTTCCATCCTCTTATCACAATCATAGGATTTCCTCCTACAAGTCCTAATATGAAATTCTCCTAACACACTTCTTCCATGGGACACCTAGAATTCACTGACACTCCCTGGCATAATCTCTTATTCATTCATTTCCATGAACTTTGATCTAGCTCTCCCTTGTGATTCCCTGACACTCCCAAACACTCCTTGACATGCATTGACACTCTCTAGAATATGTCAGCATGCTTTTTAATTCCTTGGCACGCCATGGCACTTCTTAATTATCATGCCCTCATAAATACCCTTATATTCTTTTAGACTTAGGAACCCAAACAAGTCCTACCTCAACTAAAACAACTTTACCAAGTTACATTTACTACAACTAGACTATGCCTTGTTCCCCTAATGGACTATAAATCATCTTAAGCTTCTCATGTCCAATCTTAATTCGTCCCACTTAACAAGTTACCAAGTCAAGGCTCACATCCAACTGTGCCCATAAAACAACTAAGAAACATAGTTTACATCTTCACATGCCATAACATTTGTCACGTATAACAATACATTGGCACTACATGGCACACATTATCATCCCCTGCATTCCTTGGCATGATTTTCCACTCCCTAACAGACCCTACCACTCCCTAACATGCCCTAACACTCTAGCATGCCTTGGAACTACCTAGAATATACCCTTTTCACTCCCTCCTTAACACAATTAGAACTTGCTGACACTCCCTATCACACACTCTTATCGATTCATCTCCACGCAATTTGAAATAGTTCTCCCTTGTGTTCTTGTGGTATTCACTGACACACATTGGCATGCCCTAGGACTTCGCACATCTTAGCATGTCGCCCTGGCACTCTAGCATTCATTGGAACTACCTAGTATACCTTGTCACTCCCTCCTTAGCACACCTAGAATTCACTAACAATCCCTGTCACGCACTCTTATTCATTCATTTCCATGCATTTGAAACTAGTGCTCCCTTGTTTTTCCTTGACACTCCATAACTCTCGCTAGCATGCATTGGCACTCCTTAGCACCTAACACATCTTGTCATGTTTCCCTGGCCTCTAGAATGCCTTAGCATTGCCTAACATATCTTTTTGCTCCCTCCTTAGCACACCCTAAAATCACTGACGTTGTTATCACCTAGATTGAACCTCAGGCTGAAGGAAGGCAATGCCAGGGTAACCACAAACCACGCTTAGCTAAGTAGCTATCCCTACTAGGCCGGGAGAGGGCTCTCTCCGTAAGGATCTCAACCAATATGACTGGATCAAGAAAAGGATTTTAGTCTAGGTATAGTAGCACAAAGTTTTGATTTGATTTTGAAGGGGTTTTGCTAGATCAGGAGGAGATGGACAGTTTAGGGCCAAGGAATTAGGTCAAAATTGTAGGGTGTTCAATGGGGCAAGGTAGGTATAAGGTTTAGCACTTTAGGGCTTGATGGGTGAGATGTTTTAAGACTGGTGAGAGGCTAGGAAGAGCATGTGATTACCATGGATCCTTACCAAACTGTAGAAAACATATAATGGTGAATATTTTCCCAAAGCAGAGTAATGATGTAATGAATTTTGCCTATCAACTTGAAAACATTCACTTAGAAGCAATGAAATGATTAACGAAATACACAAAACATACTAATATATGATCGAAAGAGAAGAAACTATACTAAAATTCCATACCACATGGATCCTAGAAAAATAGCTACAATTCTTATTAATCTCCTGCTAAACTGCTACAAAATGATGTATAATCAAGGTATGAGCATCCAGCTGAGTCCAACCCTCTACAATGAGAAAGAAGAAGAAGATATAGGCATTGTTTCAACCTCTTCCCATCCTTAGGGGTCGAATCCCTAAGATGAGGAGCTAATCTAACCAACACTGAACAAGAAACATGAATATAGGCATCTTAACAACTTGCCTCTAAAAGTGAAAAACTGATTCATTTGAGCTCAAATTGACTTTTAATGTAATGAATCTACCCTCTACTACTAATTATCTATCATATTTACAAGCCAAGTCATAATCTACATTATTAAAACATCGTCTATGAGAGAAAAGCCACGAACACAATCAAAAGATAGAAAAATAGTCATCCTATGCAAAATTTGTCCTACGTGGAACGCCACTGGCCCAACGCGCAGCGCCATAGTTAGGTCCTTTTTGGAAGCCTTACCAGCATCCAAATTGAGCTCATGATAGCTCATTGGAAAGGTCTTCAAGTCAAATTTCCAAAACACTTGGAATCGCTTCACTTTAAGCTCATTTAACCCCTCAAAAGTTGATTCTTCCAAGACTGCTTCTGTGTGTCCAAAAAGTGGCAAAAGGGTCATTTTTAGGGTGTTTTTCGACCCTTTGGTGGACCAGTTCTACCCAAAAAACTTAGAAAATCTATAATGTGCATGTAATCATCACTCCGAATCCAAAAATACAAGCCTTTTGTCCATTGGATGCACCTAGGAAAAGCACAGCGCCAGTGGCGCTGCGCGTTGAGCTAGATTTTCTGTGTGTGCAATTTCCAAAATTTGCAAAAAGAAAAATCTCCTCCAAACCTGACCAAAATTGGTGAGCAGAACCACCATAAATCATCTTGATGATCCAAGGAAGCTTCAGCAAGTAACCTAAGCCTATCCTCCTCTTTTTTTCCCTTTAGAGTTCGCCTTAGCCTAGCTTTCATCTTTTTGACCCTCATGTTGCAAATTTTGTTTCGGGTCCTGTAATGGTAGGTTATGTGCCTGATCATCTGATTGTCCCTATTGGCCTTTTGTAATGGCTTCTCTAGGTGCAAATTGACTCTCTCAAGCCAAGTCTCTTGATCATCCTCAATTTCCTTTTCAGTAGGAGACAAAGTGACCGATGCCTCCTAGTCACTTTGTCATTTTATCTTGAGAAATTCTAGCTCCATGAAGACATGGTTGTCACTCAACTACTTGTTCTCTTGTTCCAAATATGTGATGACATACTTGGATCTCTCCAAATTGTCCATCAATGCTTGGACTTGAGCCTCCTTTTCCCATATGATGATGTCCTTTATTGTTTCTTCATCCTGAGCCTCTAAGTCAATTTTTTGAGTATAATGCTACTCAGGCTCATCATGCTCTGTCAAATCAAAATCTCTCTCTTCCTCCTCATCATCAAAAATTTCCTTTGGCATCTTTTCTTTCCCTTTGTGTAGCTACTACACCTATACCTGTTGTGTTGATGAAGAAAGCAAAGCCCCTTCCACATCCTGTGGAGCTAGAATTTTCCTATGAGTTGATGAAGAAGGAAAGGTCCCTTCCACATCCTATGGAGCAAACACTTGCCTATCAGCTGCAAACAATCTCCTTGTGCCCCTCTGATATGTCATTGTTGGGCAGCAGATCCCCCGTGTAACGGTTTTGGGGCTTAAAGCCCACAATTTTGGGTAATGGTATTGTAAAGGCTCCGTGAAGTGCGCGAAGCGCGAATTGTAATGAGTCAAGTCAAAGGGTTGTCTGCCTAAAATATTGTAATTTAATATAGAATGTGTCGGCCTACCCATGGTCCGCGGACCATGGGAATGTATAAATAGAGCGAGGCTCTAAGTGTAGAGGTAGCTTTATTCTGATCTAAAGTGTTATGGGTTCTTGAATGCGATATTCACTCTGAGTCTGTAAGTCCGGGTCGTGGTTGGTAGTAGTAAGAGTAGGCTCTGCAGCTGTGTGC
Organism: Pinus tabuliformis; assembly: GCA_031772625.1. Classification (NCBI taxonomy): domain Eukaryota; kingdom Viridiplantae; phylum Streptophyta; class Pinopsida; order Pinales; family Pinaceae; genus Pinus; species Pinus tabuliformis. The sequence continues at coordinate 473,948,907 of CM062808.1, forward strand.
GCAGAGGCCTGGTAGAGTCCACAGCTGTGTGTGTGGACCCTTGCAGCTATGTCCGCAAGGTAGGAAGTGGATTGTAACTGGAAAAAGCATTAATAAAGATAAGTTGGTTTTAGAACATCGCATATCTATTTCTATATTTCTGTTTATGCATCTGGTTACAGTTTATGGTTGCACGCATGTCTATTTATGTTGAATGGTAAATGAAAGTATTGAGCCCTCTTAATTTAGTTCAAGATCTATAATAATAATAAGCTCAGTAAAGGGTAAAGAACATTTGTGCCCTCCATTTAAGCTGCGCGCAGGTAATTGCACTAGACAGACAGCTGCGCAGAAGTAGCACAGCGCATAGAGTGGGACCGCGAGCCTTCCAAGACACATCAAGACATCGCAAGGCTGCGGAAACCTGGTTCCAACACCCTCCCATGCTACCTCGGGTGAGACCTCAGCCCACACTCCATGGACTGTTGCCGAAAGGGCCGGTAGTGTGGGATTTGTTTGGCTAAAACACTTCTAAACCTCGGTCAGGCCCCAATAAGCCAACAAATGGTTTCGTTGCTGAGACCAGGATCTGCCTAAGGGATGTCTGATGTCAGAACACTGGAACCCCACAAAGAAGGAAATTGAAGAGTGGTTGGATCAAAAGCTTCACGAGTTTGTGGTACAAGAAAACAAAACTCCGCAAATATCCGAGAAGAGGTGGCTGGATCGCTACGTATATACGGAAATCCACGAGATCTTCTTTGCGACCTTCTCTTCAGAGCTGTATGATTGGATCATGAGGTTAGTCGACAGCCAAGGAAGGTATAAGCTCGATCAACCGATAGTGTGGACTCCGAAGCTAGTACGTAGACTAGAGGCATCAAAAGATAAGATTGCGTGGGCCATGGACCATTGGCTCGACCGGATAATAGGAGGGTTTATCATTGAGTTCACAATAGACACAACCATGAGCTATAGCGAAGCAGAGCGGCATTTTCTCAAGGGACCACGAGGTAGGTACATCAAATCCCTGAATACCTAGATTAAGATGTTGTTATGTGAAAAGCGGGTTATGTGAATACATTAATGAGTGGAATGATGCAGTGCAGAAAAATCTACAAAGGGATCGAAGGGTTAGGGAACAGTCCTTTAGTTTCACCTTCGTGAGAAAGCAAGGAAGAGCGCGCTCGGGTTTCTCCAAGAAGTGCAATTAGTTTGATAAGGCAGTGCATCCCACATTTATCACCTCCACTTACACCATCACCCACTTCACCTACTTCACCTCCATCTTCGACCACCCCACCCCCACCAAACCTGCAGTTCAGCATGGCGAGCGCGACCAAGCTACCCGTATTCAGAGGAGTAGGGAATGAGGACCCAGATCAGTTTTGGTTCGTGGTAAGAGCAATGTGGGAAGCACACAAGGTTGCAGATGAAAACATTAAGAAGACCATGTTGGTGAGCGCACTGCAGGATTGCGCACTGACATGGTATATCAAGCACTCGAATGATCACCCAAATGAAGGAATAGCGGAGATCCAGAATGTGTTGAACAAAGAGTTTAACCGACCAAAGTCAGAGACATAGTCAATCATTGGGTTTAAGGAAATTATGATGCTTCCAGGTGAAACCCCCTGGGATCTGGATCAGAGGCTGAAAAGTATGATCCGAGAAGCCAATATGATGTTGACAGATGTGCAACACCGTGTGTGGTTTGTGGCATATTTGACACCACACCTGAGGACGGCGCTGTCACAATAGAAGCTTTCAACCCAGGTAGAAGCATTGGAAAAGGCGATGAGGTTGCATGAAACCCCAATACAGGATCCTAGGTTGGGAGTCCAATAGATCCATGTGCAACTACAAAACCTATGCTTGGAGATGGAGAGCTTGAAGTAGGATAGGGCGCCCCGGCCAGAAGCGCACGAAGAAGTGTGCTACATAAAATGTAAAGTCCAGGGCCACGATAAGGATCAATGCCTGGTATTCGCAAACTATTTGGTAGGAGGGGGACCAATGTCGTTGAGACCAGAGGCACAGGCAGGGTCAAGTGTGTCACTCGCACAGTGGTGCGTGATCTATCAGGTGGGAGGAAAGCACATGATGGACAACTGTCATTTGTTGCAGAAGTATACATAGACTCCCCAGCAGCTGTTTTGCAACTTTTGTAGATCGGTGGGCCATGATGAGCATACGTGTCGTAGCTATGAGTTAATGATAGAGCAGACCCCAGCATATAGAATGTAGATGAAAACACGAGGCCTTGACCCAGCCGCGGGGATGGCGCATGAGAGATTTCAAGGGTGAGGTCGAGGACGAGGAGGAATGGGGATAGGAAGGGGTTGCAAGCAGTTAATCTGTTACAATTGTGGAGGACCAGGGCACTATGCTCGTGATTGTACCAACCCAACAAGAATATCTTGTTCGTACTGTGAGTAGTTTGATCATGAAATGGTAGATTGTCCTATGTTGATCGCACAGATGCACGAGAAAGGGGTACTACAGCCTACTCCGACCCATAACATCCAAATGTTGAGGTCTGAACCTCACGAAGAAGACCCCAATGTGAACATGATGCTTAGAAGAGGTGCAACTACAGGGGAAGATAGCGGGAAGCAGTCCAAAGAAGATACATAGGTTTGCAAGGCTCCTACAATGGAACCTAAGTTTGACTTGGAATGTGCAAAGGAGACGTTTATGGAAGCTAAGAAGAGCTTCACAAAGGCCTTTACTTCAGGTAGTAAGGATCAACTAGAGCCAAGGAAGGATCCTTCTATGCTTACTACCTTTTTAGAAACATGCATGACGTTGTTGCATGACATTAAGGTAGTTAAAGGACTACAAGAGTTGATCACTAGGTGTGCAGGGTTGCGTGAACCGTGCGTAGTCCGGAAACTGGGAAAGCATGCATTGCACACCGGGAGGGAAATGAGATTAACGGTGCAGATTGGTGAGTATGAGATGGATCAGGTAATCCTGGACTTGGGTTTGGATGCGAATGTGTTACCAAAGCAGACGTGGGAACGCATGGGCAAGCCTGCGTTACAATGGTCTCCTATTCAATTACAGATGGCAAACCAACAAAAGATCTTGCCCATGGGAAGGTTGCAAGGGGTAACAGTGGACATCGAAGGCGCGAGCATGCAGACGGACTTTGAGGTAATAGAGATTGTTGATGACAACAACCCTTACCCTACGTTGCTAGAAATAGATTGGGCCACGGATATGAATGGAGTCATCAACCTGAAGAAGTGAAAGATGATATTTGAGAAAAAGTCTCTATGCATAATAGTTCCGCTGGATCCAGCCGAAGGAGCGTGCTACACTGAACCTATACGCGACGATGGAGGTGACGATGAGCTAGATTGTATCCACAAGATAACTGCGCAAGATCAGGAATGGGTGAACCCGATTGCAGATGGAAGAATCTCATGGGAATGATGTGACAACGCTGAATTGCAACATGATGATTAACTCACTGTGTTGTGTGACAACCCAAGCCCGAGATCTACCGACATACGATGGATTGACAGTGGTGGATGAATTCTTGAGCAAGTTTGAGAGCGTAGTACTGGAGCACCAGTGGTTCGATGCATTGAAGTGGGCACTGCGTGTGACACCTGCACGTTGGCAGGGAACACATCAAGGAACTTTTGAAAACTGGCGCGGCTGTAGGAGGATGATGCATCTACGGTTTGGGGAACCGGAACTATGAATAGCAGATAAATACGATGGATGCGATGACCCATGCACACACCTCACAAAATGGACCAAGGCCTATGGAGAAGAACCTCATCCTGAATGGGTACACCTATTCTACCATACCTTGGATTTCATACTGAGGAACTAGTACACTGAGACAGAACTCCAACATGGTATGGGCGAATGGGATGTCTTGCGCAGGGATTTTTGTTAACATTCACCTTTGAAGACCCATGGTCGGATACTGTTGACGACGTGCTGAAAGCCGTGAAAGCCACCATCTTCAAAATACCACAGGAACCACGGGAAGTAGTTCAACCAGTATGGTCAACCCAATTAAGTCATGCCCTAGAATGTTATAACGTACAGGTAGAGGAGGATGATGACGACCCCCGAAACATTAATATTCCAGAAACTGAAGGGAGCTGCGAAGTTCAAGGACCACCAATTGAGGACCCCGACATCACTACGCCACTGAAGACAAAGCAGGTAAACATTGGTATTGATGCTGAGCCGAAGTATGCGATGCTTGGGGATTATTGGGATGATGCTATGGTGGATAAGGTCGCCGAGTTACTCCGCAAATATCAGGATTTGTTCCCAACCAAAATCACGGATTTAAAGGGGATCATTGGCAATTTAGGGATGATGAAGATTACTCTGAAACCAGATGCGAAGCTAGTTAAGAAGCGACCTTACTAGTTGAATCCGAAGTATAAAGAAAAGGTCTGTGAAGAGTTGGACAAGATTCTTGCATCAGGAATAATCGAACCAGTGGAAGAATCCGACTGGGTGAGTCCTATGGTAGTAGAGGAGAAAAAATAGAAGGGCGAAATTCAAATTTGCGTGGACCTCAGGAAGCTCAATGACACATGTGTTCACGACCCATTCCCGATGTCGTTTACACATGAAGTAATGGAAAATGTTGGCGAACAGGAAGCTTACTCATTCACGGATGGTTTCTCAGGGTACCATCAGATCAAGATCGTGCCGGAAGATATGAGCAAGACAACCTTCGCAACCAAATGGGGTTGTTTTCAATACACTGTTATGCCTTTTGGACTAAATAACACGCCAGTGATATTTTCGCGCGTAGTGGTGACTGCGTTGAAGGAATTCATCCACAAGTTTTTGGATGTCTATTTCGATGATTGGACTATATTTGGGTTAGTTAAAAACCATATAGCGAGTTTACAGTTAATGCTAGATACTTGGCGATGACACCAGATTGCTCTAAATCTTATGAAGTGCACCTTCTTCATCCCCTTTCGAAATTTGCTTAGCTATGTGGTCTGCAAACAAGGCCTGATGGTGGATCCTATGAAGATTGCTATTATTCTCAATTTGGAAGCACCGCGAAGTGTCAAACAACTACGCGCCACATTGGGGCACACTGGTTATGATCGAAAGTTTATTAATAGCTATGCACAAATCATGGCGCCAATGGAACAGTTGTTGAAAAAAGACACTACATATTGTTGGAATGATGATTGTAAGAAAATTATGGAGGTTATCAAGGAAAAAATGGCATTCGTCCCCATTTTGGTCTTTCCAACATGGGGCATCAAATTTCATGTACATGTTGATGCGTTGTGTATTGCGTTGGGCGCTGTACTGACGCAGGAAGGTGTGGAAGGAATCGATCACCTGATCGCGTTTGCAAGTCGGCAGTTGTCCAAAGCCAAAAAGAACTATTCTACTACTGAGCGCGAAGGATTGGTGATGGTATACATGCTCCAGAAATACCGCCACTATCTACTTGGTGGGAACTTTAAGATGTATACCGATCATTCCACGTTGAAATACTTGGTGAACAAGCCTGTGTTGGGGGGGAACATATGTAGATGGTTGTTACTGTTTCAAGAGTATGACTTCGAGGTCATCATAAAGCTGGGATGCTTAAATGCAGGACTAGATCACCTATCACGAATTGAGAATGATGAGGAGCCAACAAATTTTGATGAAGGACTACCTGATGCACAGCTCTATGCAGTGTGTGTCGCAGACGGCCACTTTGAAGATATCATCCATTTCTTAACCACAGGGACCGTGCCATAGGGATATTCAGTCCAGCAGAAGAAATAATTGGTGGTACGCGCGACAGATTTTTCTGTCATCGCCGGGCACCTCTACAAAATGGGAACTGACAAGATATTACGAAGATATGTACCTAAATTTAAACGAGGACAGATCCTCACAAAAGCACACGGGGAGGCTGTAGGAGGACACTATGCGGGATGGGTGATGACACAAAAGATTCTTCACGTTGGACTATGGTGGCCAACCCTACATCAAGATTCGAAAGCATACTGTCGGGCCTGTGACGTATGTCAACAGACTGGGAAACCATCGTGAAAGGATGAGATGCCACTCAATCCACAGATGACGTTGCAACCATTCGAAAAATGGGTAATAGACTTTATGGGGCCGATCAAACCTCAAGGGAACATGGGTGCACACTACATCATCACCGTGACAGAGTACCTGACTCGATGGGCGGAAGCACAACTGGTTAAGGACTGCATGATTGCCACGACTGCAAAATTTTTGTTCGACAACGTGTTGACACAGTTTGGATGCCCAAAAATTCTAATGAGTGACTGCGGAACGCACTTCCTAAATGAAACTATCAGCACACTCACCGAAGAGTTCTAGGTGTATCATCAACAAAGTATGTCGTACCATCCACAAGCTAATGGGACAGTGGAAGCATTCAATAAGATTCTGGAGACTGCATTGACCAAAGTATGTAATGTGCAGCGAACGGACTAGGACTTGCGCATACCTATTGTATTATGGGCATCCAAACCACCTGCAAAAAATTGACGGGTCAAACACCTTTCAGGTTAGTCTATGGCACGGAAGCAGTCATGCCAATGGAATACATTGTACCCAGTCTACGGATCGCAGCAATGACAGGCATGGCAGACCGCGAAGCCTTGGAAGAGAGGCTCATGCAATTGGAAGAACTGGAGGAAGAACGGTTTCTGGTGGGATTCCATCAGCAGGTACAGAAACAGTGCGAGAAAGCTTGGCACGATCACCATATCAAGTTGCGCACATTCAAGGTAAACGATTTAGTATTTTTGTATGACAGCAAGTTCGAAAAATTCCCTGGAAAATTCTGAATGCATTGGTTGGGACCATATGTGGTAAAAGAGGTCACAGACGGAGGCGCGGTCTAGCTCGTCAAATTGAATGGAGAGCCCTTCCCAAGAAGAATAAATGGCAGTCGCCTGAAGCCCTACATGGGTGGGCTGGCTGTCTGACTAACCACCCAAAGCATAGTATCACTGCTCCAGACAGTTGAAAGAGAGTGCGGGACTATAAAAAGTCTGTGAGGGAGTTGCGCGACAACGGGGGTGTGTGCAGGGTCGGTATGTCATAGAGATCGCAGTCGCACAGAAGGGGCTGCACTGCTGCATGGATAAACAAGGAAATGACCGTTGCTGTCACTGTTCATGACAAGATGTCCGAGTTATGACGAAAAGGAGCAGGCGGTGGGAAATTAAGACACGGAGTCAGAACTAGATTTGAAACGATCTGCCACCAATATAGCATTAATGAGCTAGAAAAGGGGGGAATGGTTAAATTTGAACTTCAACAGGCCTATAAATCATAGCTGGGCATCCATCGAACAAACTGTGGCATCTTGAGAATTAAGTTATTGCGCTCTCCAATAGGTATGGACTCGTCGAACGTCGACGCTTTGAGCATAAACCTCGTATTTGCAACATTGCCAAAAGAGATGCAGGACCTTCTGGACAGTGTAATGTCGATGGCCAAGGATGTCATGCTGAGCCCAATGCCAATGGTGGGAGATGTACCAGAAATTCCCAAACAGGTAGCAGGATTGGTCCAGATGTCGCTGCAAACACCACGGTCTATTAAGCGATCTATGAAAGATAAGGGCAAGACGGTGAATCTTGAGACAAAAGATGGAAGTTCATCTTTGGGCCACGTGTCCACGACGAGACTTGAAGATTGGGACCTCGCGGACAACAAAAACTCTCTTGCAAAACACAAGCTTCAGCAGACATTGAGTATACTAACCCAGAGATCGCAAGCTTGCTGCTCTTGCACAAAAAGTTCATGCATTTGACATCTCAGCTAGAGCTAAAATCCTATGAGGGGTCGCTTTTTGTTAACCTAGTAGAGTAGAATGAGCATCATCAATTAAGTAAATTAGTAGGGGCAATGGAGCAGGAGCTTGAAGAAGCGTTGCAGGAGGCAATGATGTAGCAACATATTGTAGTGCTTCACTCATAGGGATGGTAGACTGTGAAGCCTTGGCAGCACAACTCACCACACTAACGGCGTGACTCGGGACAAGTCACGATGATTGTGTTAGGGGCCTGTTGGGCAGTGGATCCCCCGTGTAATGGTTTTGGGGCTTAAAGCCCACAATTTTGGGTAATGGTATTGTAAAGGCTCCACGAAGTGCACGAAGCACGAATTGTAATGATTCAATTCAAAGGGTTGTCCACCTAAAATATTGTAATTTAATATAGAATGTGTCGGCCTACCCATGGTCCGTGAACCATGGGAATGTATAAATAGAGTGAGGCTCTAAGTGTAGAGGTAGCTTTATTCTGATCTAAAGTGTTATGGGTTCTTGAATGTGATATTCGCTTTGAGTCTGTAAGTCCGGGTCGTGGTTGGTAGTAGTAAGAGTAGGCTCTACAGCTGTGTGCGCAGAGGCTTGGTAGAGTCCGCAGCTATGTGCGCGGACCCCTGCAGCTGTGTGCGCAGGGTAGGAAGTGGATTGTAACTAGAAAAATCATTAATAAAGATAAGTTGGTTTCAAAACATCACGTATCTATTTCTATATTTCTGTTTATGCATCTGGTTACAGTTTATGATTGTGCGCATGTCTGTTTATGTTGAATGGTAAATGAAAGTGTTGAGCCCTCTTAATTTAGTTCAAGATCTATAATAATAATAAGCTCAGTAAAGGGTAAAGAACATTTGCGCCCTCCATTTAAGCCGTGTGCAGGTAATTGCACTGGACAGACAGCTGCACGGAAGTAGCGCAACGCGTAGAGTGGGACCGCAAGCCTTCCAAGACCCATCAAGACATCCCAAGGGTGTGGAAACCTGGTTCCAACACCCTCCCATACTACCTCGGGTGAGACCTCAGCCCGCACTCCATGGACTGTTGCCGAAAGGGCCGGTAGAGCAGGATTTGTTTGGCTAAAACACTTCTAAACCTGGGTCAAGCCCCAATAAGCCAACAGTCATGTAGGTCCCATGCACCTCAATAGCTCTAGTCTCTTTAGCCTTCTCATATGTTTTCACCTGAGAACTGCTAGAACGTCCCCCTGATTCTTGAGACACTGGTGGAGGAATTTGAGGACCCTTGAAGATTTCATGAGCAATAAATGTCTCCCAAGAGATGTTGAGCAGGCTAATATGATGAAGCACAATCATCTTGATCAGGGAATAATGATAGAGATTGCTCATCTGCTGAGGGTATGGCTTTTTCTGCACAAAATGGGCCATCTTCTCAATATTATTGAACAAGAAATAAGGGAGGTTTAACATCCTCACCCTGCTAAAATGCATGAGAAGCCCAATGTGATAGGTGTAGAGCCTAGAAAATCTACCCGCACAAGTGAAATATTTCATGATGATTTTCATCATGGGGGCATACTTGTCTTCAAGGAATCTGAAAGGAAAAAGTCTTTTCACCTAATTTCTATACCTGCGTTTGATATAAGGCTCATAATAGTGTTCATCGAGGTCATATGCCTTGTACCACTTCTCCCCTACATTCAGAATCTTGGTTGCATCCACAATAATGGAAGGTGAAACTGTAAATGTCACCCCAGCAAGAGTCACCTTGTTGTCTTGAATATGGGCTACAAAAAGCTTGGTAAGCTCAGGATGGTGTTGAACTCTCTCTACTTGCTCATAGAACTCATAGCACCCTAGATGTCTGAAACAAGTGACAACAAATTGAGAGGCCTGCAACTCTCTGGGGTTTGATGGCTCTTCCCTGATAATTCTGCCTCCCTTGTGTGGTTTTCTCTTATGTCGAGGTTTATCTATCGAACTGTCATTGCCGGTGTTTTCCTCCTCCTCATAGTCTCTGTCTTCTCTGTCCATGTTTGCAAAGTTTGAGGTTGTGCACTCCTAGAAAAGGGATGAAGGGAGTGAGTGAGAGTGATTCATGAGTGGGGGAATGGGAAATGACCTTGTGAGTTATTTTGGTGGGCTAGAAAATGAAGGGGAGGGTATGAATCATGAAAATGAGGGAGAGGGGTTTGGGTCTTTTTGAAACATAAATTGTGGGATGAAGGATGAGGGGGTATTGAATGTTATGAAGTGATATATGGAAGGGGTTTAGGGTTTTAGTGATAGGTGGTGGGAGAAATAGAGGGTATTAGGGTTTTTAGAATGTAATTGAGGGAGAAACTAGGGTTTGAAATTTGTCATGGTAAATTCCTTCAAACATTTCAATTGCAACTTCAATGATGAGGTATAGGGAGGGAACTTACTCGTTTGAGAGATGAGAGGGTGCCTTGGGAAGTTTTTATGAAGTTTGAGGCCTTTCTGGTCTTTGCTGCTCAACGCGTAGCGCCATGCAACACCCTCCTGAACGTGCAACGCAGTGTTAATTTGCATTTTCGAAAACGCCCTACACGCGGCACCAGTCCCTAAACGCGCAGCTCCACCTCCACTACCTGAAATGCGTAGCGCCAAACTCCAGAAGTGCAGCGCCACTTCCACTGCCTGAAACGTGCAGCGCCAAACTCTAGAAGTGTAGCACCACTTCTCCTTGGCCCAAAACTCACTCAACCGCTCCTCTTTTCTTCACTTTTTGACTTCTTCTTTGCCAAATGAGAATGATGAACTTGAAAATGAAATGTGACACCTTATATAGGAATAGATTTTGATTTTTTACTAGAAAAACCCACTTTCTAATGTTTCTTGGCCTTTTTCAAATCTCTGTTTTTAATGCCTTCCCTTCTTTGTTCCTTTTCAGGTGGATGATGCTCAACTTGAACTATTTTTTGCAGTGTTTCTTTGTCTTTTAGCAAGGAGAGATGCATTGGTGCATCCGGGATCATTTATTACATAAAGTGACTTAAAATAACATAAGAAATACAAGTTAACTCAAAATACTTTGTTTTCACCTCAAAAACATGTTTTTTGAGGTGAAAATTACATTAGTTAAAAAGATAATTATATAGTGAATATGACTTACAAGCCATCATGCTAGATTTATTTATCATCCTCATACCCTTGCTGCCCTTTATTTACATCTCTAAATCATGCCCTTGACCTTGGAAATGAAAGCCTATGACCTAATGAAAATATGCCCTATGACCTAATGAAAACATGATTGCCAATTGACCATGAAACCATGACTGAAGACAACGTGAAGAAGGGTCAGCAAGTATACTTTATGAGGGAGAAATTAGATTTTTTGAAAAGAAGACAACCATCAGTGGATCAGTTTGACATGACCTAATGAAATGATGTAAAAATTTCAGTATGGGACCCCTAAAAGGAAAATGCAAAGAGAAAATTTGATCCCTAATGGAAGTATGCAAATACTGACACTAACATTGGCCTTATTGGGGATGGCAGCTCCTTGGAGGTGTCAAGAACACCGTAGACCAAGTGCCTAGCTGATTGGGCCAATACGGTCAAATAAACAGAAGACTAAAGCAAGGAAAACCCCTTTTTTTACAATTTTAAAGAAAAATGACTCAATACAAACTGAAAACTGACTCACAACCAACTCTAATCTTGACTATAAACCAAACCAACCAAACTCGACACAAAACATTCAAGATTTATAGCCTTTACTTTGGGCCCCAAGCTCAGATGACAGTGTACTTGAAATCTTGCAAGGAAAAGTAAACCGGTATATACAATGAAGGTGAAGTAACTTCAGGGAACAACCTCAAAAGTAGTAGTGTTTCAGGAGCCTACCATTCACTAGTCCTCTTGAGCACTCTTGACCATCCATTTCCTTTATAAAAAATGCATTCTGTCCTCGATATGCTAAGATCTTATACGGTCCTTTCCATAGATTTTCAAACATACCATGCTTCCATTTTTCTTCATTCCGTGCATCCCACTGCAGCACTACATCTTCCAGCTGAAACTTTTCTGCTTTGGTTTTGCAGTCATAAATTTTCTTTATCTTCTCCTGCAACTGGAAAGTGTTTTGGAAAACCTCTTCCCTTATTTGCTGAAGGTGAATCATTTGATTAATTCTGTGCTAAATATCATCCTCTTCGTTGCCAGCTTCCTGTAATAATCTCATGACCAAGACTGCAAGTGATGTGGGAAATACTGTATCAGTACCATAAACCAACTCAAAAGGTGACATACCTATTGATTTCTTGTTGCTCACTCTGTCGACCCACAAAGCATTAACAAGCTTTCGATGCCAATTCTTCTTGCTTGCCTCCAACATTTTTTTGATAATGTTCACCAAGGATTTATTTGATGACTCAACCAATCCATTGCCCTACGAGTAGTATGTCATGGAGTGACCCAATGTAATATTGTACTTGTTGCAAAACTCGACCATCCTTTTTGACTTAAATGCTGCCGCATTATCTGTTATAATCTTGTGAGGGCAACCAAAACGAGACAAGATATTAGATTCTAAAAACAGGATAATTAGCGTGTCCATGGCCTGCCTTGTCAGAATGGCCTCAATCCACTTGGTGAAGTAACCGGTAGCTATCAAAATCCATTTTTTTTGTGTTGATGATGTAGGATGGATTTCTCCTATGAATTCAAGTCCCCACTGCTGGAAAGGTGCATTTACTTCAACTGGCTTCAGAGGAAGAGGGAGCAACTTCCTTTTTCCTTGAAAAACTTGGCATTCATGGTAGCTCATAACCATCTTATATAAATCTGAAAACAAAGTTGGCCAATAATATCCTGCTCTAAACACTTTGTTAGCTATTGTTTTCCAAAAAAAATGACCACCACAATCACCTCTATGAAAATCATTCATTACCTATTGAGATTCATCTTCAACCAAACAATTAAGAAGAACTCCTCCCGGATCTTTCCAATAGAGAGCACTATTTAAAATGCAGAATTTTGTAGACTTTAGTTTTAGTCTACCTTTACTTCTTGACATTCTAGGAGGTGGCGAAGGACGCTGAAGAACATAAACTATATCGGAATACCAAGGCAATTTGAGAAAAATTTCTGATACTTGAATGAGTGAGCCAACATCTTCGTCATCTGACATTGTTGCAATGAGATTTATGTCTAGAGCATGCAAATTTGATTCAGCCATTAGTTTTGCCAAGCCTTTTCCTTTGATCAGTTTGGTAGGCTTAATCTTAAGATCATACTCCAACATTGCTGCTATCCACTTACCTCTTCTTCCCTCCAGATCAGTTTGCATGAGAACATCCTTGACAGTTGCGTTAGGAACATATGTTATGGTATGTGAATGCAAAATGTATACTCTGAAATCCTTCAATGCTTTAATAAGAGCCAGAGCTTGTTTTTCAATGATATTGTAACACAAAGCAGCGTCTTTAATAGTCCTACTGAAAAAAGCAATGGGTTGCTCCACCTGATACCTCTTTTGCATCAACACCGCAACCATAGTATGCTCATACGCAAATGAAAATATAATAAAATCATGAGTATAATCAGGACTGATCAAAACTGGGGCTATGGTCAAAGAAATCTTTTCCAAGTTGAACGATTTCATGGCATCCTTGGTCCATTTCACAGTGTTGCCCTTTTTCAACATATTAGTTAATTCACGTAAATGCTCAGCCAAATTTGGTATAAATCTGCATAACAAATTCATCTTACCATTGAAAGCTTGAATCTCTTTTTTGTTGCACGGAAAGTCTAGTTGCTGGATTGCTTCCACCCTTGAAGGATCAATGCGAGTACCATCTTTAGAAATTATATGACCAAGGAGTTTACCTTCGTCCATGGAAAAAAGACTCTTTTTCGAGTTTAGAGAAATCTCGAACTTCCTACAGTTCTGAAAGACAATCCTTAAGTGGTGCAAATGCTCATCATCAAAACTAGAAAATACCGTCAAATAATCTAAATAGACTACCAAGAAAACATCCTTCTCATTAGCAAAAGCTATGTCCATTGTACGCTGAAAAGTGGCTCTGGCATTCTTCAACCTGAATGGAATTTTGGCATACTGAAAAGTTCCCCATGGTGTTGTGAAGGCAGTTTTGTCTTGGTCTCTTTCATGCACCAAGATCTAATTATAGCCTGAGTAGCCATCCAGTAGTGACATCCATGATGCTCCAACTACTCTTTGCAGAATATGGTCCATCTTAGGAAGAGGGTAATTATCCTTTAAGGACACTTTGTTGAGGTTCCAGAAATCTATGCACAACCTTATTTCTCCAGTCTTCTTTCATACCAGGACCAAATTTGAAATCCAATCAGAAAATCTAATTGGAACAATAATGCCATCTTTAAACAATCTATTTACCTCTTTCTCGATGGATGGCAGCAGCTTTGGATTGATTCTTCTCAACTTCTATCTAAAAGGTTTTTGATCTGGCTTGATAGGAATAGTATGTTGAATGATATTCTTGTCATACACTTTCAAATCTGAATAATCCCACGCAAAAACAATAGAAAATTCAGAGAGTAACTTAACATACTTAGCCTTTGTTTCGGGAGACAATGTTTTTGATAACTTCACAAGCTTGATCTGATCAGCTGTTCCAAGATTTACATCTTCAACTCCTTTGTCCGTAGGAACCAAGGTCGGTTTTCTCGCCACATCATCCTGATCAAAGAGCTCCTCTAAAGGTATGATACCTCTAGGAATAATATTATCCTTTAGTTGTAAAACCTCCATCTGATTTACCTCAATATCTTGTTCATCAGAATCACAAACATCATCAATGAAAGCATTATTAAACTTTCCTTCATTCTGCAAAAAGGAATTAATTTCATTGTCATCCCAAAAAACTTGCCAATACCTCAAATTATCAGGAAAAACAAGCCTATGTTTGACATGAATTTCAAATTTGTTGCTAGAATTCATTGGCATCTTCAAATTGCTGGCCGCAGTGGCAAGTGAATCTACAATGATGTTTTGAGTCCGGGGTACCGCGGTCAAGGTGTATTTTGAAAACATCTTCAAAATATCTAGAACTACATTTTTGTAGGCTCTCATCCGCAGATGCTTTGCTTGATATTCTCCTTTTACTTGTTTAATCACTAGCTCTGAATCACCATAAACATAAATTCTTTTCGCGCCTAGTTTCTTCAAAATTTTCAGACATATAATCAACACCTCATACTCTGCTTAATTATTAGAGCAATCAAAAGCTAATTTGTAGGAACATACTCTAACATTACTTGTGACTCTGGAATGCTGCAAAGCAGGGCTTTGAATCTAAATTCCAATACCAACACCGTCTTTATCCACAGCACCATCGAAGTCCATGCTCCAAAGGCCGGCTTCATCTTTTAGATGCTGGAATTCTGTTTCTTTCTCAACCTTACCTTCGCTTATTACTTCATTTTTTTTCTCTTCACTGATCTTTTGCTATTGTGTAAGCTGCTCAGAAGAAATTTCTATTTTTTCTTTTTCCTGATTAAGAATTGCCCTAAAATTCTCAAAAAATTTTGGTACTTCATCTACCTCTACAAGCTGAATATCTACATCATTCAATCCACTATCAGAGTACAAAACAAAAGACTCTAAATCAATATGTACAACATTTATTGAATGATTCATAGGCTTCTCTTTACTAGTGATCATATACTTCATTTTCTTTTCCTGGTACAACTTCCTCAATTGACCGAAAACAAGGATGGTAGCATAAGAGAAGTCAATTTGTAAAGTGCCTTTGAGTTTAGCACTCCATGATCTTGTTGTTGGGAAAAGTATCCAATTCGGAATGCCCCTATCCCACTCTAAGGTGTGATAGTGCCTTAGCAACAAACGAGGTAAACTAATTGAGTATTCTTCTTTATGAAATGTAAATGAGGAAGAAGGATCTAACTAACCTGTGTCTTCCGCTAGTTTGTCGATCCAAATCACTCCTCTCTTCAGTAGCTCCCAGCTTCACCGAATTCCTGCAAGATCACAAGAGAGAGAAACTACACAAAGATACAAATATACATTCATAAAAAGCTCAAGATCAGATTAAGCTAAACATGTAAGCATAACAAAACATCATTGGTACACAGCATGTAGGAGAAACTCAAATAGTTTATTGATAGAATAAGAAAAGTCCAAGAGGAGATACAACCAAGTGAGTTCCGATCCAGCATCTACCTCCCAGCAAAGGAATCCCTTCCTCTCCTCCACCAAAGCATAAATCACCCAATGTACTAATCTCAATCTCAAACCAACAACAATTCTCTGCAAAGTAAAAAATTCCAGCCCCCTGAACCTCTGGGTGAGAGATCCATATATAGATGTAAGCAGAGAGGATGAGTCAGCTTATGTTTTGACTTGTGGCTTCTCTCTGTCAATTCTTGCTTCCACTTGGAGGTTGAGAACCTCTTACTCATCACTAGTCGAATTCATTGAGGCAAGTGTCATTGGAGAATATTCTGGAAGCTTCCAGGGTCTTTCCACCTCGTTGAATGAACTTGCCATTTTTCATTTCCCGCTCAGCGCACCCTAGTAGTGCTTCCACCTGCGTTGCAGTGCACCTAGCCAGTGTAGTCTCTGCATTTCAACGCAGGCAGCTAGTGGAGCCTCTGAATTGATCCTGAATTGACTATTTCTGAGTGGTTTTTGGTGGAGAACTTCTGGGAGAAGCTGTCATTGGTTGACCTTGTTCCTTTAGGAGCTGTAACAACATCTTTAGGGACTTTGGATCCCTTGAATTATGGACATTTCATGCTTATAGCTGTAAGGCACAAAAATGTCTATAACAGTTGCCCCCTAAAGTATGAGGCCGTTTATCGGGTGAAATGCTTTATTAGGAGGATCCGAAGTTCATTCAATGCTGGGAGGAGACCTGTAACAAGATACAATAAAATACATTATTTTTCATATTGTTTTCATGATCTAGCTAAGGCAGGCATTCCCATGCTCAGCTTCATAAATTCATTTTTAGTACATAGGACAAACAATTGTCTGATGATAGACTGATGATCCTGCTGAAATCATCATCCTTTGGTAGGATGATTGTCTGTGCTGCAATGCTATACATGTCAATGTCTTTATTTTTGCTGAATATATATCGCAGCCCGGATGGATGAAACTAGATCCGGGGTCTTCAAACTCATTCGATCTTCACTCTAAGTACAAGTCGATCCATGTGAGAAATGTTCTAAAGTCGAACATGGAAAGACATCGCTTGATTACCAGTCAATGAGGTAAACCGTTAACAAGCGCGAGAGGAATCACCGATAATGATAATAACCCTAAAGGTACTGCAGTACAATTCACATGGTGTGAATAAAGGACTTGGCATCGAACACCACGCAAAATCTTTCGGTCGAAGGTCATTGATGTATACCTGTCGCCGGAAGTGAGAAACTTGCCATTGAGGCATGCAAGCTTCAAAGTACTGAAGGGGGTGTCCCTAGATCAACTTCTTGGATAATGAGCTGATGTCGACAAGAAGCGATCCGTCAAAGGAGGGGCTTAATGTATCCCACATCAGTGACACGGAACGGAGCAAATGATTTTGATGGAGGTGAAAATGATCTGATGATATATGGTTCAGGGTGGCGGTCATGAAAGAATGAAGGATAATGTATGGTAGTGGATGGGACACGGTTAACTTCTCTGGATGACTTCTCTTGAACATATCGGCGACACTTGTGTGATGGATTGGTAGCATTTACCCCAAAGGTGGATGGTATGGCGAGACCATGGTGATGTGACCGGTGAATGAAACAACCCAACCCGACTCTCGCACGGAGTGGAAGTGTCATGTTCAAGAGCGACTTGCTACCAATAAAGTTCTTTGAGTTTCTTACCAATTTTTCCCCAATCATTGTTGACCAGTACCTCTTTATTTTTGTTAAGCTTGAGGAGGATAACATATGCTTATTCTATAATTTTCCCTTCGGGCAAACCCATCGCTATGTTTTAACGAGCCTAGCGATAGTGAAACTCGTTCTCGTCTAAAGACAAGTTTGTCGCTATTAATGTTTTTAACGAGTCTAACGACAAAGATAACTCGGTCCTTTTCATTTTTAGAGAGTCTGAAAAGGTACGTAAAGTCAACTCCGAAAGTCATTTTTCGTCATCTAATCCCTTAAGTCTGAAAAAGTATAAAACAATACAGAAGGGATGAATTTTTGATAGTTTTTACGAGCCGAACAAAACAAGCGCTCGATCTTTTTGTGCAATAATCCCTCAGGTCCAAAAAATATTAAAATCTAGAGGAGGGATAGCACTTCCGGTCACTTTAACGAGATGGAAGGCCAAAACTCAGCAATCTTTTCATATTTTACGAGTCAGATGAAAAGAGCTTAAAGAAGACTCGTCTTTTGAGGAATGAGTGATAAAATGGGTTAGCAGCTGATTCCAGGTAAGGGTTGGAATTTTCCAATCACGGCAGTGTCACAAGGATGGCTAGTGAAATCACTCTTCGCAGCTGTTCCTCAAAATGGGTAAAGAATCAAATGGAGGTGAATGATCGGCCAATGGAAAAGTGGAGGTGACGGTGCAAACACGACCAAGGCTTTAGTGGCTGATAATGTTACATTCACGGTGGTTATTTACCAGAGAGTAGTTCATTTTTTAACGAGCTTAAACGCGGAAAAACACTGCTCGGTCTTATGTTTATTTTTTAACGAGCATGAACTATGTGCTAAAACTGCTCGATTATCCAGTCATATGATAAGAATGTCTCATGTAAGATTACATTTTTTATGGATCTTGCGCCTTACAAATCTATGCCCCACATCCTTTCGTTATGCAAGTTCAGAAATGACTAATCCTACGAGTTTAAAGGGTTAGACCTACGGGTTTAAAGGGAGGACCTAAAAATTTACAAAATAAATAGCCGCCCCTTGCTTGCACTCCAAAAGGTTTGCATGCCCCCAGGTATAAAACAGAGTTTCAAGGTTACCTCTACTTCACTTCTGCCAAAGCAATTGTTTTACCGAGAGAGGCCTACCTCTTTTAGGTTACCCAAAGATTGTTCCGTTAATCTTTCAAACAAAACACTTCTTCGGCGATGTCTACCGAGATAAACAAAGGTGAGCGACGAGGCCTGCCAAATCACATAACTTTGACAAAAGAATCTTATTCTAGAACAACCCCTATCTCAATCACGGATGGGGTATGGACTAGTCATATTCTCTCGCGGAAACCTACCCTATACCCAAAGTTTTCCTGCCGAAGCAGACCAGGACGCATGCCCCCTGGGTTCTAGTCATATCCCTCCGAATTACTCGCGCTCATCGGGAGGATGGACCGTGGTTTGAGACATTTATTGCGTGAAGAGACCATTTAGGGAAGGTATATGACTATTTGCGATGCGTGATCCAGGAAATGAAAGCTGGTCCACGAGATTGACCACTCTTCCTTCGTGCGGAAAACACATTACTCTAAAGAGTGAGGAGACGATGGCTCCCATGCAATATATATAGTCTCGTCCAAGGACTAGGTTATAATCCAAGGGTCCTTGAACAACCATCACATTCATTTGAACGGTCTTCCCTTTCAATGTTATGGGCACATTGGGGAGGATCCCTAAAGGTCGACTGGTTCCTTTATCAAAGCCTGTCAGATTTCTCATTTCAGGCAAAAGCGCTGGCGAACCAAGCGATTTCCAAGCAATAGAGGAAAGGATACTCACAGATGCCCCCTCATCAATGATGGTGCCATCCATGACCATTCTGTATATTTGGACGATAATTCTGAATGGTATGCTTGCTGGCAAACGGGGTCTACCTAGTTGGTTCCAGTCGAAGGAGACAACTAGGTTGCTTGGTGGTGGGACTGAGTAAACGGTCGGGTATCGCTCTGTCGAACTTCCTTCCTGCGATAAAGGAATGGGGGGAGTGTCCCCGTGCTGGTCGAAGTCTGTGCTGATGAAGAGAATTTGGATGGTGTCATCTTTATCCTCTTCAGTGACTGTATCATTCGAAGATAAATCCTCTGAAGGCAAGACCGGGTCAACTACCGCCTCGACCTTTTGACTTTCGTCGGGTATGGATTCAGCTGGTTCATCTTCAATGACCGGCGCTTCAGCTGACCACTTGAGCGGGCTAGCTGGATTTTCAACTAACGAAGGACTCGGCAAGAGTTTTTTATATCCAGGAGGGAGTCGTAACGGTGAAACCGGACGATCATCCAAAACTCTTTTCGCTTCGTCTAAGAAGGGACAACGGTGGATGGCATGATTTCCTTCGCACAGTCTACAGGGGGATCTAGCTCTCCCTTTTTGTCCAAGGACTTCACTTTCGCTAGTTGACGGTATGCATTCAACATGGCTATCAGAGGTTGATGCCACCAGATTGTGCAAACGGGGAGACCAGTCCCTTAGTATCCGAGGGATGCAGGGACAATCTCTGTGGAAGTGGTCTCCCTTGCATATGACACATGGCGATTTAGGCCTGGTTAGTGTTGTGTGTGGATTTTTGTCAGACGACACTTGTTTGCCCCCAGTCGCTTTTGGCTCCTTCTTCTTCTTCTCTTTCTTCTTCTTTTCCTTCTTCTCCTTAGGAACTTGGTTTTTTGTCTTACCAGTTCTGTCAAGCAAAGAGGAAGGAGGAGAGGAAGAATTAGAGGAAGTAGAAGGCTGGTGGGTAACTCTGGACTGGTCTAACTGTTGATTCGACTGTTCAGGAATAGTGGTGTTCTGAACGAAATTGGTTGAGAAGAGCCAGACCGGCAAGCCAATTGTCAGTCCTTGAAGTGACAATGTGGCCATATGGGGCACACCAACATCTCCCCAAGAGGAGAAGGGACTAGGATTTCCACCAAGGGGAATTCCTTGGTTGGTGGGTTCCATTTTCTCAACGTAAAGATCAACGCAGGAAAAAGGGGTGATTGTTCCATTTAAAATAAATTTTAACGACACTTTAGACACAACTTGCTTTTTCAGTTTTAAAGAGTCGAGAAAAAGCTAAAGATGACTCTAGTCTCCTTCGATGTTTTAACGAGCCCGAAGTGACAAATGCTCGGATGGACTTTTTCCGTTATAGAGTCTGAAAAAGGCCAAAAGGAACTACTCTGGAGGTCTAGGTAGAGGCTGTGCCAAACTTTTCACAAAACTGCAGAATACTTTTTAAGGTACGGGCAGTCAATCTTCCCAAATGCTGTGTTCAGTGCATTGCGATCAGTAGGGCGGCCGACACGGCTTCCTAAGGATAAAGGTTTTATTCCTATAGGGGTCTCCCAATATATACTTGACGGTACGTGGGAGCACAATCCGTACTGGCGCTATCGTCTCTCAGGAGGAATCACACAACCATCAGCGAGATCGACAGTCACCAGGTTTTACGACGCCGGAACACGTCTCTAGCCTAGACCTCTATGTTGTGCGTTAAGTTGCAAAGCGTTGTTAAGTTCATTCAATTTATTTTAGGTTGATCTTTCTTAGAAGTTTTCCTTTTTGGATCACCACGAGATGTATGATACAATTCCTAAATGCAGTCTAAAGATGATAAGCAAGCTTTTATATCTTTTCAACAATGAAAATCCTAGCTACAAGGGGAAAAGGAAGACACAAACTTTTCTCAAAGAGCATAGAGCACACTGTAAATGCACTTTTCCTAAATCAAAGCATGCAAACTATCAAAATGCAAATGCACATATGCATGTATTTGTTTTCACTTTCTTAATATTGATGCCTAAAAAGAAAGTTGTTGTACAAATTTGAATTCGATTTCAAGTGAAAACATAAACAAGTTCCTTTTTCAAAATCAAAAAGACAATTACGACACTTTATGATTTACTTGTTTCGACACTAGAAATGCATAAATTCAAACCAAACGACAAAATTAAAAGCTCAATCAACTGTGAACAACAAACAAACTCACTCCTAAGATCAAAATGACACTTACGATAGGTCTAGATCTAAGGGCGACAGTATGACTAGTTTACTTTTGTAATGGGAAACTGCAAATGATATAACAAATACACAAATAACAAATACAGTTTCTTTATACAACTGAGGCGGAATTGAGGCAAAGAAAAGGGGTTTCAGATAGGTACACTGATTGATAACAGGCTGCAAAAAACAGAGATAAACTGAGCAAAAGGAAGCAGGGAACCACAGCTGCACAAGGCAAAAGCTGATCAGCGCACCCTCAGCACAGAGAAACTGAACTTTGGCGCAGGTATCCTTCACGGGACCTGCATTGAAATGCAGAACCTCTTCACAGAGTCTGCGCTGAAGTAGAAACGAGAGTTGTTTCTGGGTTCTGGGTCACGGTTTGCAGTTAAATCTACAGTTTTTGGCCGGATCAAAGCTATCAATTAGGTACAATTAGGAGGATGATTTAAAGGAGGACTAAGATCTATCACAAAGGGCTATTAGAGCACTTGTGGATCAGTTTGTTCAGATCATAAAAACGGGCCCAGTGAATGGACTAGAGTAACAGATCTCTACTTCGCATTTGAAAATGGAAAATGCATTTCGATTCGGCACTCCTGAGTTTATGAGAAGAACAACAATAGAAACACAAATAGACTAACAAGATACTCTCCCCAGCGGAGTCGCCAATTTGTTGTTGGGAAAAGTATCCAATACGGAATGCCCCTATCCCACTCTAAGGTGTGATAGTGCCTTAGCAACAAATGAGGTAAACTAATTGAGTATTCTTCTTTATGAAATGTAAATGAGGAAGAAGGATCTAACTAACCTGTGTCTTCCGCTAGTTTGTCGATCCAGATCACTCCTCTCTTCAGTAGCTCCCAACTTCTTGCTCCTTCACTGGCCCAGCCTCACCGAATTCCTGCAAGATCACAAGAGAGAGAAGCTACACAAAGATACAGATATACATTCATAAAAAGCTCAAGATCAGATTAAGCTAAACATGTAAGCATAACAAAACATCATTAGTACACAACATGTAGGAGAAACTCAAATAGTTTATTGATAGAATAAGAAAAGTCCAAGAGGAGATACAACCAAGTGAGTTTTGATCCAGCATCTACCTCCCAGCAAAGGAATCCCTTCCTCTCCTCCACCAAAGCATAAATCACCCAATGTACTAATCTCAATCTCAAACCAATAGCAATTCTCTGCAAAGTACAAAATTCCAGCCCCCTGAACCTCTGGGTGAGAGATCCATATATAGATGTAAGCAGAGAGGATGAGTCAGCTTATGTTTCGACTTGTGGCTTCTCTGTGTTAGTTCTTTCTTCCACTTGGAGGTTGAGAACCTCTTACTCATCACTAGTCGAATTCATTGAGGCAAGTGTCATTGGAGAAGATTCTGGAAGCTTCCAGGGTCTTTCCACCTCGTTGAATGAACTTGCCATTTGTCATTTCCCTCTCAGCGCACCCTGGTAGTGCTTCCACTTGCGTTGCAGTGCACCTAGCCAGTGTAGTCTATGCATTTCAACGCAGGCAGCTAGTGGAGCCTCTGAATTGATCCTGAATTGACTATTTCTGAGTGGTTTTTGGTGGAGAACTTCTGGGAGAAGTTGTCATTGGTTGACCTTGTTCCTTTAGGAGCTGTAACAACATCTTTAGGGACTTTGGATCCCTTGAATTATGGACATTTCATGCTTATAGCTGTAAGGCACAAAAATGTCTATAACAGATCTAGATAAGAGCATACCAAACCGAGGTGGTATATCAACAACCACCACATCCATCAAGACATTTTTGGTTGGGATTTGATCTAAAGAAACCACCAAATCTTTTATGAGACCAATGCAATGAACTCTACCAGAGTCAAATGAGTACAAATCATGATATTTCCAGGTGATATCTAGGCCCAATGTTTCCATAATGGCTTTGGGCATCAAATTATGGGAATCTCTGGAATATAACATGGCATTATGGAGAACATACTCATGCAGTCTAAGACTCAGATAAAAGGGAGGGACTTCGCTATTTTCAAGCTGACCTTCTATGGCTGGACTAAAAATGAGCTCAAGATGATCATCCTCGACATTCACCATGTCGGACAAAGGATCTATTTGCAATATTATAGATACATGGTGTTTATAATTACTATTCTTAACAAGCTCAGTCAAAGGAATGGACACTTTTAATTTAGCAATTTCACTTTCTAAATTAAAGGATGAAACTTTTTCTACCTCTTTGACACCAATGTCCTTCTTATATATTTGCTCTTTCGTTGCACTATCTTTTTGCTGATTGTTCTTCTCATTTGCAGCAACACTTGTTGATGGTACCTTACTGGGATTCGGATCAGCAAGCTCTTTGCCTTTCTTCTGAATGTTTGAGGAATCACTCTTTGAATGGGATTGACTGGTACATCTCTGCTCCTTAAAGAGTACTGCCTCTGTTGTGTAGTCAAAGCATTCATATAACCACGCTGATAATCATCAGATTCAGCCTCCAAAACCACATCATTAGCTAAGATCTAATCCTCATCCCTTTGAATGTCTAGAACTTTTGTGTATTCTTCATATTCGGTCAGAAATATGGGCATACCATCAGCAGTGAAAAAGTGATTTGTTTCAATTACCGGATCATCCTCCTCTTCTTCTTCCATTCCCTGAACATAATTCTGCTGTAAGGGAGTTCTGATCTGTTGTTGTTGTGCTAGTTTCTCTAGTGCTTTTTATTCTCTTTGTTTGATTTGGAATTGGGACTGCTTTTGTCCTCTAAAATTTGGATTCTGGATTTGTGGTTCAGGTCTATCTGTGATGGATAATTGGTCAACCATCCTTTCCACTGTTCGAATCAATGTATCCATCTTTGCATCCGAAGTAGATGCTTCTTCTTTCATGGTCACCCTTTTCTCAGATCTCATTCTTGCTCTTTTGGCCAACAAGTTTGCTTCTACGCTCATAGCATTCTTTTGCATGTCTTCTAGTGTTGTAGGATCACGTTCCCACAACTGATATGCCATATCAGCATCGAAGCCGTTTGGAAACTTGAGCAAAGCTAATCCCTCCGGTGGTTTATTGTTTGCAGGAATAGCATTGTATACTGCATTAAACCTCACACAATAGTCTTGCACACTCTCGCCAACATTCCTTTTGATGTTCTCATACTCAGAAAAAATCTAAAGTGGATTCTTCTTCACCTCCCATCGATCTAGGAACTTCCTATGGAGGATTGGTAAAGTGGTGATAGAGGCTTTTGGTAAGGCTCTAAACCATTTCCGAACTTCACCTCCAAAGCTTTGCACAAACAACCTCATCGTCACATCTTCAATTTCTACTTCATGGAGGTCAAAGAAATCATTCATTTTATCTACATGTTGCTGAGTTGTAATGGTTTGAGTGGCATCAAAGAAAGGTATTTTGGTTTGATAATCAGCGGGCATGGCACCAAGATTCTGAGGTAAAACAAGGGGTGCATACCATGCAGCCATAACTCGAGGTGGGAGAGGTGGATTTAAAGCAAGGATTGGGGTACTCAGTATATTCAAAGGGGAATTAACAATAACTGGAGTAGTATGAACAATATGTAAAGATGAAAGAAGTGGGTAATGGATTGTTTGAGTTGCAGTAGATGTAAAAGAGATACTTCGAAAATCAAAAGATGGCCTATTTTTCACCCAAGTGTCTACGTTTGAAGTAAGGTTATGTAACTGATCGAGAGCATGAATAAGCTGTGACCCTGATTTACTTTGGGTAAACAAGTCTTCAACAGGGTTATCAAGAGATATAGAAGAATCAATAACTATTTGATCAATCCAACTCAAAGACTTACTGTGAAATAGACTTTGCTCAAAATGAATATCAAACTCAATATCTTGCAAAGTGTCTAACCTTTCCGGGAGTGAATGAACACGAGGAATGAAAACTTCACTTGATTGTTCTTCTGCTACACTGAATTTCTCTGTAGCTTTCTTAGATTTCCACCCAATTTTGTGAGGATGACTGACATTGGTTGGAGGATTATATATTTCTTTACAACTTTTTGATTCAGCCTAGTAAATTCTAAAACTCATCATCCACAAGTTTAAGCATTCAAATGAAAGGTATTACCGAGGTTATTAATATTTCAGAGTTCCCCAGTATGGTCACCACTATGTTATCACCTGGATTGAAGCTCAGGTTGAAGGAAGGCAATGCCAGGGTAACCACAAACCATGCTTAGCCAAGTAGCTAGCCCTACTAGGCTGAGAGAGGGCTCTCTTCGTAAGGATCTTAGCCAAGATGACTGGATCAGGAAAAGGATTTTAGGCTAGGTATAGTAGCACAAAGTTTTGATTGGATTTTGAAGGGGTTTTGTTGGATCAGGAGGAGCTGGACAATTTAGGGCTAGGGAATTAGGTCAAAATTGCAGGGTGTTCAATGGGGTAAGGTAGATATAAGGTTTAACACTTTAGGGCTTGATGGATGAGATGTTTTAAGACTGGTGAGAGGCTAGGAAGAGCATGTGATTACCATGGATCCTTCCCAAACTGTAGAAAACATATAATGGTGAATATTTCCCCAAAGCAGAGCAGTGATGTAATGGATTCTGGCTATCAACTTGAAAACATTCACTTAGAAGCAATGAAATGATTAACTAAATACAAAAAACATACTAACATATGATCACAAGAGAAGAAACTATACTAAAACTCCATACCAAATGGATCCCAGAAAAATAGCTGCAATTCTTATTAATCTCCTGCTAAACTGCTACAAAATGATGTACAATCAAGGTATGAGCATTCAGCTGAGTCCAACCCTCTACAATGAGAAAGAAGAAGAAGATATAGGAATTTTTTCAACCTCTTCCCATCCTTAGGGGTCGAATCCCTAAGATGAGGAGCTAATCTAACCAACACTGAACAAGAAACAGGAATATAGGCATCTTAACAACTTGCCTCTAAAAGTGAAAAACTAATTCATTTGAGCTCAAATTGACTTTTAATGTAATGAATATGCCCTATACTACTAATTATATATCATATTTACAAGCCAAGTCATCATTTACATCAGTAAAACATCCTCCATGAGATAAAATCCACGAACACAGTCAAAACATAGAAAAATAGCCATCCTGTGCAAACTTTGCCCTACATGCAGCACCACTTTCAGGTCCTTTTTGGAAGCCTTCCTGGCATCCAAATTGAGCTCATGATAGCTCATTGGAAAGGTATTCAAGTCTACTTTCCAAAACACCTAGAATTTCTTCATTTTAAGCTAATTTGACCCCTCAAAAGTTGATTCTCCCAACACTACGTTTGTGTGTCCAAAAAGTGGCAAAAAAGTCATTTTTAGGGTGTTTTTTGACCTTTTGGTGGACCAATTCTGCCCCAAAAGCTTAGAAAATACATAGGATGCATGTAATCATCACTATGAATCCAAAAATGCAAGCCATTTGTCCATTGGATGCCCCTGGCGCTGCGCATTGAGCTAGATTTTCTGTGTGTGCAATTTCCAAAATTTGCAAAAAGCAAAATCTCCTCCAAACCTGACCAAAATTGGTGAGCAGCACCACCATCAAGCATCTTGATGAGCCAAGGAAGCTTCAGCAAGAAAAATAAGCCTATCCTCCTCTTTTTTTCCCTTTAGATCTTGCCTTAGCCTAGCTTTCATCTTTTTGATCTTCATGTTGCAAATTTTGTTTTGGGTCTTGTAATGGTAGGCTATGTGCCTGATCATCTGATTGTCCCTATTGGCCTTCTGCAATAGCTTCTATAGGTGAAAATTTACACTCTCAAGCCAAGTCTCTCTATCATCCTCAATTTCCTTTTCAATAGGAGACAAAGTGACTAGTGCCTCCTTGTCACTTTGTCATTTTACCTTGAGAAGTTCCAGCTCCATGAAGACCTGCTTGTCACTCAATTGCTTGTTCTCTTGTTCCAAATATGTGATGACATACTTGGCTCTCTCCAAATTGTCCATCAATGCTTGGAATTGAGCCTCCTTTTCCCGTATGATGATGTCCTTTATTGTTTCTTTATCTTGAGCCTCTAAGTCAATTGTTTGAGTATAATGTTGCTCAGGCTCATCATGCTCTGTCAAATCAAAATCTCTCTCTTCCTCCTCATCATCAAAACTTCCTTCGGCATCTTTTCTTTCCCTTTTTGCAGCTGCTGCACCTGTACCTGTTGTGTTGATGAAGAAAGCAAAGCCCCTTCCACATCCTGTGGAGCTAACATTTGCCTATGAGTTGATGAAGAAGGCAAGGTCCCTTCCACATCCTGTGGAGCAAACACTTACCTATCAGCTGCAAACAATCTCCTTGTGCCCCTATGATATGTCATGTAGGTCCCGGGCACCTCAATAGCTCTAGTCTCTTTGGCCTTCTCATCTGTTTTCACCTGAGCACTGCTAGAAGGTCCCCCTGATTCTTGACAGACTGGTGGAGGAATTTGAGGACCCCTGAAGATGTCATGAACAATAAATGTCTCCCAAGAGATGTTGAGGAGGCTAAGATGAGGAAGCGAAATCATCTTGATCAAGGAATAATGATAGAGACTGCTCATCTACTGAGGGTATGGCTTTTTCTGCACAAAATGGGCCATATTCTCAATATTCCTTAACAAGAAATAAGGGAGGTTTAACATCCTCACCCTGGTAAAATTCATGAGAAGCCTGATGTGATAGGTGTACAGCCTGGAAAATTTTCCCTCACAAGTGAAATATTTCATGATGATTTTCATCATAGGGGCATACTCGCCTTCAAGGAATCTGAAAGGAAAAAGTCTTTTCACCTCATTTCTATACCTGGGTTTGATATAAGGCTCATAATAGTGTTCATCCAAGTCCTTTTCCTTGTACCACTTCTCCCCTACATTCGGAATCCTGGTTACATCTGCAATAATGGAAGGTGAAACTGTAAGTGTCACCCCAACAAGAGTCACCTTGTTGTCCTGAAGATGGGCTACAAAAATCCTTGTGAGCTTAGGATGGTGTTGAACTCTCTCTACCTGCTCACAAAATTCATAGCACCCTAGATGTCTGAAACAAGTGACAACCAACTAAGAGGCCTGCAACTCTCTGAGGTTTGATGGATCTTCCTTGATAATTCTACCTCCCTTGTGTGGTTTTCTCTGATGTCGAGGTTTATCTGTCAAACTGTCATTGCCGGTGTTTTCCTCCTCCTCATAGTCTCTGTCTTCTCTGTCCATGTTTGCAAATTTTGAGGCTGTGCACTCCTAGAAAAGGGATGAAGGGAGTGAGTGAGAGTGATTTAGGAGTGGGGGAATGGGAAATGACCTTGTGAGGTATTTTGGTGGGCTAGAAAATGAAGGGGAGGGTATGAATCATGAAAATGAGGGAGAGGGGTTTGGGTCTTTTTGAAACATAACTTGTGGGATGAAGGATGAGGGGGTATTGAATGTTATGAAGTGATATAGGGAAGGGGTTTAGGGTTTTAGTGATAGGTGGTGGGAGAAATAGAGGGGATTAGGGTTTCTAGAATGTAATTGAGGGAGAAACTAGGGTTTGACATTTGTCATGGTAAATTCCTTCAAACATTTCAATTGCAACTTCAATGATGAGGTATAGGGAGGGCACTTACTCGTTTGAGAGATGAGAGGGTGCCTTGGGAATTTTTTATGAAGTTTGAGGCCTTTTTGGTCTTTACTGCTCAACGCACAGTGCCATGCTACAGGCGTGAGGGCACTTACTCGTTTGAGAGATGAGAGGGTGGCTTGGGAAGTTTTTATGAAGTTTGAGGCCTTTCTGGTCTTTGCTGCTCAACGTGCAGTGCCATGCTACATGCGTGCAATGCCCTCCTGAACGTGCAACACAGTGTTAATTTGCACTGTCGAAAACACCCTACGCACAGTGCTTAGCTTGTATGTGCAGCGCCAATCCCTAAACACACAATGCCACCTCCACTGCCTGAAACATGCAACGCCAAACTCCAGAAGTGCAACACCACTTCCACTGCCTGAAATGCGCAGCGCCAAATTCCAAAAGTGTAGCTCCACTTCTCCTTGGCCCAAAACTCACTCAACCGCTCCTATTTTCTTCACTTTTTGACTCCTTCTTTTCCAAATGAGAATGATGAACTTGAAAATGAAATGTGACACCTTATATAGGAGTAGATTTTGATTTTTTACCAATAAAACCCACTTTCTAATGTTTCTTGGCCTTTTTCAAATATCTTTTTTTAATGCCTTCCCTTCTTTGTTTCTTTTCAGGTGAATGATGCTCAACTTGAATTGTTTTTGCAGTGTTTCTTTGTCTTGTAGCAAGGAGAGATGCATTGGTGCATCTGGGATCATTTATTACATAAAGTGACTTAAAATTACATAAGAAATACAAATTAACTCAAAATACTCTGTTTTCACCTCAAAAACATGTTTTTTGAGGTGAAAATTACATTAGTTAAAAAGATAATTATATAGTGAATATGACTTACAAGCCATCATGCTGGATTTATTTATCATCCTCATACCCTTGCTGCCCTTTATTTACAGCTCTAAATCATGCCCTTGACCTTGGAAATGAAACCCTAAGACCTAATGAAAATATTCCCTATGACCTAATGAAAACATGATTGCCAATTGACCATGAAACCATGACTAAAGACAACCTGAAGAAGGGTCAGCAAGTATACTTTATGAGGGAGAAATTAGATTTTTTGAAGATATGACAACCATCAGTGGATCAGTTTGACATGACCTAATGAAATGATGTAAAAATTTCAGTATGGGACCCCTAAAATGAAAATGCAAAGAACAAATTTGATCCCTGATGGAAGTATGCAAATACTAACACTAACAGACACTTCTTGTCACAAACTCTTAATCATTCATTTGCATGCATTATTTTCACCTAGTGCTCCCTTGTGTTTCCCTAGCACTCCCTAACACCTCCTAGCACTATTTGGCACACCTTGGGACCTAGCACATATTGGTTGCATGTCGCTCTAGCACGCTAGAATGACTTAGTGCTGCTTAGCATACCATGTCACTCCCCTCTTACCACACCTGGAACTCATTGACACTCCATGTCACACACTCTTATTCATTCATTTCCATGCATTTTGACCTAGTGCTCCCTTGTGTTTCCCTAGCACTTGCTAACACTCATCACACATTGGCACACCTAACTGCAATGAGTTTCACTAACAGTCAATCCAAAAACCCTTCCAGAGTCTAGCTAGTTACTTGTTCTTCACTAAGATATTAGGGTTAAGTTTATTGTATAGTGTTCAGTGTGAAAATATTACTAGGTGTTTTTATCGCATTACTTGGAAGGTGGCTAAGCCACAAGCATGACAGTAAGGTTCCTAAATCTTGGATTGTAAAACTAACCAACAAATATATGACTATAAGATCTTTGGGAAATTATAGTTCTCTAAAGAGATTCATGGTAGTGATTTTTCCATTGCGCTAGACCTGAGAACTCGATTGTTAATTAGATGCAGAGAAGTGGTAGTTTGATGTCGTAAATGTCAAATGTATAGTTCAACAACATGATGGAGGCTTACCTCTGACATCATAATTTAGTTTGTTATCTTCATGGCACAAACCCCATGATGTCCAAGTGTGACACCCTCCTTGCAACAACACCCTTTGAGTAGTTACCTAGTGACTTCCTTGCCTTTGATTGCCCTCTCCTCATCTTGTTCACTCTTAGTTCCTTCTCCCTTACTCTCCTCTCACTGTGCTCTTTTGCTTCCTATTCTCCTTATCCCAATTTATATTCTCTTTCTACTTCTCACTCCATCCTTCTAGTTATTTAGGGCTTGGCTAACTAGATTTTCCCTTTCCTACCATTTGGCCTCCCATTTTCTCCCCATCTGTCATTTTCCCTCTTCCTAGGTCTGTTCTAGAATTGACAAGGTGTGAGGGAGGAGAAAAATCCATTCATGTGTGCTAATAGGTTGTAAAATATCTCCCCGCCCTCATTGACTGCATCAAGGCCTGTAAATATTATGCATGTGAGTGTCTGTGAGCCTCTTCTTAGGTCTTGGGTCGAATTATTTTTACTCTTTAAACTATATGAGTCGAGCTATATGCTCTTTCACCCCCTATTAATAGAGTTCCTTATACTTGTATCATGCCACTGGTATAAAGACATATGTATAGGTTATTATGGTATATGTTTAACTTCTGTTATTACCCTCACCTTGAAGTCATTGAGGTTCCATCTAACTCCCCCTATTTAATACAAGGTTCATTGAGTTAGAAAAATGTGCCATCAATAATTATAAGTGGTTACCTTAAGGAAGGACCATTGGTTGAAGCCTCATCAATGGAGATTGGGTCAATGGTTAGGGTTTTGATTCAGTTAGACACTATTCACTATTATATTTGTGGGCATAGAGTAATTATGATCTTCCCCATGTACACAAGGGTAACTGAGAAGTGTTTCCCATAATCATGCAAGTGGAACTTCAACATTTACATGAGGGTAACCACAAAATATTTATCATATTTATACAATTAAAGGTGATAGGAAAATATTTACATTATATACGTGAATGTACTAAGATCAGGACCATTAGCATCATATCTACATATTTACCACAAGACGAGGGTCATTACAACCCCTTAAAAATAGCCATAAGGCCTTCCTCTTTTGTAGCTCCTTGACCACAAGGTTTTAATTGAAAAACACAGTTCCTTTAAAGATTTGTAGGTTGAGGCAACCACTTCAAGCCCTTGAACTTAAAGATAATCATATATTTTCAATTTGTTACAATAATAAGTCCATTATGCACACTCCTCATGTTAAAGTTGGGTAGAGAGGGAGAATACTTGATTGATGCCAACCTTGTAAATGAAAAACTTTGCCTACTCATTGGTTGGACTCTCCACCACTAGTTGACACCACTAACACACACCAAAAGTCCAAGATACCCATAATATGTGCCCTACACCCAAGGGCTTAGACTGCACCTCCAGAAAATGTACCTTCAACTTTAGATGTCCCAAAACAGTAATATCCTAAACCTAGCCTATTTATTAGATTTTTGTAACTTTCTCCTTAACTAACATTTTTTTTAACTATTTAATCCACTTACCATATACTCTCTCTTGTTTGCACCCACCTCGTATACAAGAACACTTATGTTTTTAATACAACCAAGTTAAGAGGGAATGTTTTTTTCTTACACTTTGTTAACACCCAGGTTGTTCCCTTTGACTCCTGAGGGAATACGGCCGGGGTAACCACTAACCAAGCTTTGGATTACAGGTTCTAGCCAACTTGTAATCTGAGAGGGCTCTCTCTTTAAAATTTTTTAACTTTGTTCTTGAGGATCTTAGGCTAGTTACGTGGTGAGGGTTTGGTTTAAAATTTTGGTTGAGTGATGTCTTTCAATACCTAAGATGAGGTCTTTAGACAGTTTAGTCCATTGGGCAATGGAGTCTGTGGTTATAGGTTCTTTGAAATGTTGAGTGGGATTGTTTAAACTGCATGTCCATTTAGACATTCCATGAAACAAACTTGAAATTGTGATGATGAAATATGATTAGCCAGTGGAAGGCAATTAAGAGCTTTCCACTAAACTGGTGGTGTGAGAATGAGATATATTTCCCAGGAGCAGGCTTGAATTCCTGAACAATAATCAATGTGAAAATTATAGTCTGAAGGTGCAGCAATTAAGAATTACACTATCATAACTATAACTGAGGAAAAAATTCATAACAACATAGATTGAGTTCAGGGTATTCCATGAATAAATCTTGAAGCTATTCTTTTTCTTTGCTATCAAACTGTGAAACATAGAACATGAATGGATTATGAAAGAATGAAATACATAACGAAGAGGTTAAAGAAACTTATTGTGTCATGAAATATACAGGAATCCTGTAGCATTCAACAAACACACCACAACGCATCAAACAACACCGAACTTTAGAAATTCCATCAGCTCTTTGTATTAAACTTTGAACATTTACAGCATAGGATGTATTGAAGAGAAAATCAACAACCCCTGCAAGCTTATGCAAGGGGGAATATATACAATCGGTTTTACAAAAATATCTGAACCGCTGAGTCATTTGATTAATAAATACGTCCACCAACTTTCAGAAAAGCAGATAAAGAAGTTATTGCTACTCTAAATACAAAATAAATACTCTTTAGTTCTGTCAGAAGTCTTTTCGACCTTTGGAAGCCACTGAGTCGGTTGAGCATTTCTGCATTAATGCTGAATGATATGTCTTTATGGCGTTGTCGTGCTGTAGCTTTCTCGGCCCTGTCCATTGTGGGGGAAAGTATCCAACTCGGAATGACCCTAACCCACTCTAAGGGTGACAGTTCCTTAGCAACAGCTGAAAGCAAAGCTATCTAAAGTTTCTTCTTTATGACATGCAAGAGATAAAAAGGATAGATCCACTTACCGATGTCTTGCGCAAATGGTCGATCTTGTCTCCTTTGTTTGCCGCTTGCTCCCAGCTCCAAGTCTTTTCACGGGCCCAGCTACACGAGATCCTGCAAATAAGACAAGAAAAGGAAACTACAAGAAGCATGCATGTATAAATGATTCAAGGATTAGCATAAATCAAAGACGCAAGTAAGACAATACATCATTGAAACACATGCGAATAGAAGAACCTCAAATGCTTTATTAATATATGGAAGTAAG
Source organism: Pinus tabuliformis (assembly GCA_031772625.1). Taxonomy (NCBI): domain Eukaryota; kingdom Viridiplantae; phylum Streptophyta; class Pinopsida; order Pinales; family Pinaceae; genus Pinus; species Pinus tabuliformis. The sequence continues at coordinate 473,983,145 of CM062808.1, forward strand.
GTTCAGGCAGTGATACAACCATGCGAGGTCCAATCCAGCATCACCTTCCCGACGGAGAGAAATCTCTTCTTCACCTCCCTCAAGCAATCACCCAATGCTCACAACTGTAAACCAACAGCAATTCTTTGCGCTAAATTCTGGCCTCCAGATCCCATGGGATGAGATCCTTATATAGAGTTTTGGAGTGAAGGAAAGTCATGTTGATGTGTGACTTGCTGTGCTCTTCAACTCCGGTTGTTCTTCAGTCCTTCACTCGGAGTTTCTACCTTCCACTTGGAGTTCTAGAAGCTCTTAACTCATTATTAGGCGAATCTTTTGATCACATGCCTTTCTGGAAGCTTCCTGGGCACTGGCACTTTGAGAAAAAGATTCCTCCACATGTCCAGTTACGCCCAACGCAGGTAGCCTTTGTCCTACCTGCTTTGCAACACATGTAGCCTTTGTTGCACCTGCTATGCAACTCAAGTACCCTTTGGAGCAGCTGCTTTGATCCAAAATTGACCTGTTTTGAGTGTTTTTTCAGTGGAAGACTGATTTGCAGAGCTGTGGTTTGCTGACCTTGTTCCTCTAAGGGTAAGAACAACATGTTTGGGGACTTTGGATCCCTCAGATTATTGACATTTCATGGTCCATGCTGTGAGGCACAAAAATGTCTATAACAGTTGCCCCCTAAAGTATGAGGTCGTTTATCGGGTGAAATGCTTTATTAGGAGGATCCGAAGTTCATTCAATCGTCGGGAGGTGACCTGTAACAAAATACAATACAATACATCATTTTTCATACTTTTCTTTTCATGATCTAGCTGAGGCGGGCATTTCCCATGCTCAGCTTTATAAATACATTTGCTGTACATAAACAGACGATCGTCTGATAATAGACTGATAATTCTCTGCTTTTTTAATTATCATCCTTTTAGTAGGATGATCATCTGTTGCACATGTCTATGTTTTTATCTCCTGAATATATATCACAGCCCGGATGGATGAAACTAGATCCGGGGTCTTCAAACTTCCGATCTTCACACTAGGTACAAGTCAATCCATGTGAGAATTTCTTGAAGTCGAACATGGAAAGACATCGCTTGATTACCAGTCAATAATGTAAACTGTTAACAAGCGCGAGAGGAATCACCGATAATGATGATGACCCTCAAGGTACTGCAGCACAATTCACGTGGTGTGAATATAGGATCTGACGTCGAACACCACGCAAAGTCCCCCAGTCGAAGGTCATTAATGTATACCTATCGCCGGAAGTGAGAAACTTGCCATTGAGGCATGCAAGCTTCAAAGTACTGAGGGGGTGTTCCTAGATCAACTTCTTGGATAGTGAGCTGATGTCGACAAGAAGCGATCCGTCAAAGGAGGGCCTTAATGAATCCCACATCAGTGACACGGAACGAAGCTAGTGATGATGGTGAAAATGATCTGTGAAATATGATTCAGGGTGGCGGTCATGGAAGGATGAAAGATGATGTATGGTAGTGGATGGGACCCGGTTGACACTTTCTGAATGACATCTCTTGAACATATAACGACACTGATGTGATGGATCGGTAGCATTACCCCATGTATGGATGGTATGGCGAGACCATGGTGAAGGGACCGGTGAATGATAATAACCCAACCCGATATTTACGGAGGCAAAAGTGTCATGTTCAAGAGCGACCTGCTACCATTAAGCTTTGAGGTTCTTCCCAATTTTTCCCCAGTCATTTCTGACCAGTACCTCTTTAATTTTTGACAAGCTTGAGGAGGATAACATATGATTGATCTATAACCTGCCCTTCGGGCAAGCCCATCGCTATGTTTTTAATGAGCTTAGCGATAGGGAAACTCGTTTTTGTCTAAAGACAAGTTTGTCGCTATCTAATATTTTTAACGAGTCCAGCGACAAAGACAACTCGGTCCTTTTCATTTTTAGAGAGTCTGAAAAGTGTACATAAAGTAGACTCCAGAGGTCCTTTTTCGTCATCTAATCCCTTAAGTCCGAAAAAGTATAAAACAATACATAAGGGATGAATGTTCGATAGTTTTATCGAGCCGAACTAGACAAGCGCTCGATCCTTTTGTGCAATAATCCCTCAGGTCCAAAAAGATTAAAATCTAGAGGAGGGATAGCTCTTCCGGTCTTTTTAACGAGCTGGAAGGCCAAAACTCGGCAATCTTTTCATATTTTACGAGTCAGTTGAAAAGAGCTTTAAAGAAGACTCGTCTTTTGAGGAACGAGTGATGAACAGGGATAGCAGCTGATTCCAGGTACAGGTTGGAATTTTCCAATCACGGCAGTGTCACAAGGATGGCTAGGTGAAATCACTCTTCGCAGCTGTTCCTCAAAATGGGTAAACGATCATATGGAGGTGAACGATCGGCCAAATGAAAGTGGAGGTGGCAGGTGCACAAACACGACCAAGGCTTTTATGGCTGATGAATTTACGGTCTCAAATGGTTATTTACCGGTTCATTTTTTCTAAATGAGCTTGAACTCTGGGGGAAGCCTGCTCACGAGCTTATGTTTATTTTTTAACGAGCATGAAGTCCGCATTAAAACTACTCGGATCTTGCGTTTATTTTTTAACGAGCATGAACTTTATGCTAAAACTGCCCGATTGATAAGGTCTAATTCATATTTTACCATGACCAGCTTTTCCTTTTCAGAGATAGTACTGTTTTCATCAATTGCTGCAACAAACTTGTTAGAAGTGGATACCATGAAGAAAAAATACTAATATTTTACTTTGAACTACGTAAAAAGCAATTTAAAAGATGTTTTTACCTCTCATTTTACCATTTCATGTGCATTTGGTTTGTTGGAGCTTTGGAGGTGCCTTTTACCCTTGATTTTCACCAGCTGATTCCGGGAGATTCTGCGGACGATTTTCAGCGCCGTTTCCACCAGGTAGGAGCTAAACCCTAGCTCTATCATTTCATGGTCTTATTCCTCAGTTTCATGCTTGTTTTCCTGCCCCCATGAGCCCCTGGGGTTTCTCTAGGGCGCTCTGCCATCAACGCAGGTGCCCCATATCGAAACCTGCGTTGGGGGCTGCATTTTCAAGGGCATTTTATGCCCCAACGCTGGTAGACCCTTCTCCACTTGCGTTGGGCGCAGAAAACTTGTTGGTTGCATTGTTTTTCATGAGATTTTTGCCATTTTCTTCACTGAGTCAGGGATCTTACTCCTCCTCTTGTTTGTTTTGCAGAGTTTATTGGAGCAGAATGACTCTTACGTGGCGAGAACGAGAGCATGAAGAGGAGGACATGATTGCCCTCCATGATCCTGTTACCGTGAGTGTGTTGTGGAACTGTGGCTTGCTAAAATTCTTTCGTATATCTAGCATGAGGGCACAGATACATTTACTGTAGTACCTACTTGATGCTTGGGATCCTGTTAACCAAGTGTTCTAGATTAGGGGCAAGTCCATCCCTTTGACCATAGTGGACATTTACTTCTTGACTGGGTTGTCAAGGCGGGGTGCCCCCATTTCCTTATCTGGTTCGGCCCGAGGGAGTGATTCCGTGAAAGATTATGTCCGTCAGTATTGCAAGGAGGGATCCCAGCCGAGCAGAGACGGCAAGGTTTCTATCCGTGATGTCACTGACAGGTCCCTCAGGTCCATTCTGTACACGATTTGTAGGATGGCCGGTAGCGCATCCCCTCATGTTGCCAACAGGTCTTATGTGCAGCACGCTCTTGAGTGTCTCCAACCGAAAATTTTTAACTGGTGTGATGTAGTACTGGTTCAGATGAAAAACCAGTTGACCAAAGTCAAGGACGGGAAACTGAAGAATTTTGGCTTCGGTTCAGTTTTGACTGCCTTCGCTTTGGAGAAGATACCCTTGATGCAACCTCAGTATATCATTCTCGACTTGCCATCCCCTACTGAGCCACGCATGCAGAGGTGGGTTGACCACATGGCTAGACATGCAGGTCAATCTCAGATTACTTTTACTGATGCCTTCTTTAGGTGGTTCGAACGGCAGGATATGGCTTTTTCCGAGTATCCATATATTGGCATGGATTTCCGAGGTGATCCGGATTTGGTATTACCGGATGGCGAGCAGTGGGGTGATCTCGGTAAAATCTTGACCTTATCACTGTTTTACCGTTTTTATTTGTAATGTTCTTGTGCTTTTCTCTATCAAGACGCTAATCAAACTCATGTGTGCATGCAGATGTTGGTCCCATCCGTCCAGCAGTTCGTCCGAGAGTTCCCGCTGTTGCCCCTATAGGGGAGGCTCCTGGGAGAGCTATTCTCTGTGACCTTGACTTGGCTGAGACTCTTACAGCTGTGCAGGAATAGGTCGACGGTCTTACCTTCGGGATTCCGGATGTACGGATCGATGAGCTGCCTCTGCGATTGCAGCGACATACTGCTGGTGTTCCTAGACGATGGTCTCGTCTTCTGTGCATGATTGCACAGGCCGTGGCATGTTATCATGAGCATCACTAGGCTAGGGTGCCCCCCAGCCATTTTTGAGTTTTGGGGTCATTTGACCGATTTTGTCTTGGTTACAGAACATTGCATGTAAACCGTAAACAGTTATATATATTTTTGATTTTCGGGGTTTATTCCAGTTTTTATGTGATCCATGTATGAAACATTGATGATGCTTCTCTTTCTATCAACTTTGCAAATGTCTATCTAACACATAGTTTGCTAATGAGTCGGTTAATGTGTTTAAGTTTCTGGAAATGTGTTGATATTGGATAAAATCAAACTGTCTTTCCAAGGTTTTAACTCTTAGGAACTTGCGATAAATAGCTGGATTTCGGACAGAGTAGGTACCTTTGAGCTGTAGTACAACGAGCTGTGAGTCTAGCCTGACGACTAGCCGGCGTATGCCACGTGTGATGGCATCAGAGAGGAGTTCTATCAATGCGCTATACTCAGCGATATTTATTTGTTGATTGACCAATACATACCCCCCTGAAACTCACTGACTCGCCGCTTGGGTTAAAAATGGCCCATGCTGCAGAGGATAGGTTCCTCGAACTACAACTCACTCCGTCAGCATATCCAACCCACGGTTCCAATGGATTCGACATCTGCAATAAGTGTAAAAAGCGGATTACTTAAACTGGAAAACGCTTTAGCGAAAACAAAAATGTAACAAAAGCATACAGGTTACTATTAGGCATAGTAACGCTTAAGGTACAACCCGTTACGGGGTTGCACCAGTGGGATTCCGTCATAATCTACCAACTCGTAGGCACCTTTTGCTACCACATTTTTAACAATATAAGGGCCCATCCATAAGGAATTGAATTTTCCAGCTCCCAATTTATCGGATTCTTGGTCATAAAGCAAAACCAAATCACCTTCCGAGAAGACACGGGGTTTGACATTCTTGTCGAACTGCGCTTTAACTCGTTTCTTATGTGCTTCGTTGGCCAAGGCGACATCACGACGAGTTTCATCCAACTGGATTAACTCCAAGAAACGAGCTTCTTCTTCTGAGGTTCCGGGGAGGAGATCAATTGCGAGTTTAAGGGACGAAATTTCACACCGGATTGGTAGGATTACTTCTAGGCCATACACTAGTTGAAACGGTGTGAACCCAGTGGCATTCATTACCGATGTTCGGTAGGCCCACAAAGCCGAGTACAGGATCAAATTCCATCTTCTTTTGTGAACCCCAACCATCCTTTGCAGCATGCGCTTCAGGACCTTGTTGATTGCTTCAACTTGTCCGTTAGCTTGCGGATAGTACGGGGTAGAGCTGTCGTGAGACAATCCTAGTTTGGCAGTTAATTCAACCATCATGTGATTGCGAAAATGCGACCCATGATCTGTTACTATGGCCTGTGGTACACCGAATCTGGCGACTACATGATTAAAAAAGAATAGGGCTGTTGTTTCACTAGTGTTATCCAATGTAGGCATCGCCTCGGCCCATTTGGTAAAATAGTCAACTGCGACTATAATATACCCATGCCCCCCGGTCGAGGTGGGGTTACATTGCATGAAATCGATGCCCCACTTGGCGAACGGCCCCACAGCTATTATTGGCTGTAAAGGAGTGGGGGGTCTTCTGGTTTTGCTATCAAAAATCTGACATGCATGGCAACTTCTGACTGCGGTTATGCAATCTTTGAACATGGTTGGCCAGAAGTATCCTGCTCGTAAGATTCTTTGTGCTGTAGCATATCCAGATTGATGCCCCCCACAGGTGCCTGAATGACATTCATTCAGGGCTTTTTCGGCTTCCTCAAGGGTTAGACACCTTCTCAGAACCGTATCGACACCACGACGGTAAAGTGTATCACCGACGATCATGTAGTCTTTTGCTTGGTATCGAATGCGTTTTTGTTCTGAGTGTGAGGTGTTTGGCCGAAATTTTTGGGTTTGGAGATAAACTATTATATCTCCATACCACTCGTCACTTGTTGATATCAGAAACAAGCTCTCGTCCACGATTGATTCTTTGGACGTTTCATCGTTGTACGATGATGGGAGATCGCATAATAATTCTGCGAAAACTAAAGCTTTCTTTGATTTGGATTTAACAAATTCCAGATCAAACTCTTGAAGGATAGCTATCCACTTTGAATATTTGCCCCCAAGCAACTGTCACGACAGTATATAAGTCATGGGGTTGCAATCTGACAATACAGTGGTCTTCCTAAAGAGGACATAATGCTGAAATCTTTGTATTGCTTGAACAGCTGCCAATGCTAGCTTTTCAACATGAGAATATTTTCTTTCTGTATCACTTAAGTTTTTACTTAAATAATATATAGGGTGTTCTATTCCATCGACTTCTTGAACTAAAACCATTGCAATGGTCGTATCTGCTGCAGCCAGATACAGGTTAAAATCCCTACGATAGTCTGGGGCGTACATTAATGATGCCTTGATTAGCGCTTCTTTCAAAGCATCAAAGGAAGCTTGTGCAACCTGGTCCCAGACGAAAGGTACATCCTTTTTCAAGAGACGGGTATAACCTTTAGCAAGTTCTGCGTAATTTGGAATGAACCTCCTCAGAAATTTTGCTTTCCCTTGGAGTTTCTGAATCTGAAGCAAGTTTGAAGGTGGAGGCAAATTAATGATTGCCTGCACCTTGCAAGGGTCGAGACGAATCCCATCCTTGGAGACTATAAATCCAAGTAGACGACCAGAACCGATGCAAAACACACATTTGTGTGGATTGAGTCTTATTTTGTAGTGTCGGCAACGTAGAAATATTGCTCTTAAATGATGCGGGTGATCAGTCCGCTTTTGCGAATGAGCCGGAAGATCGTCGAGATAAGGTTGAACGATGTTCTTGATGTCATGGAAAGCATAATTCATTGCTCTCTGAAACGTCGCCCCTGCGTTCTTTAAACCAAAGGGTAATTTTCGATAAGTGAATGTGCCCCACGGACAGATAAATGCAGTCTTTGACTGGTCCTGTGGGCGGATATTAATATGATTATACCCGGAAAATCCGTCCATAAACGAAAAAATTTCACATCCGGGGCATTCATCAATTATCTGGTCGATGAAGGGTGTAGGGTAGTTGTCCTTTGGACAAGCTTGATTTACATCCCTATAATCGACACACACTCGTATTGTTCCTTGTTTCTTCATAACATGGACAATATTTGATACCCAATCGGTTAGAGGAACCGGGTAGATGAAACCAGCATGGAGGAGCTTTTCAACTTCCGCCTTAATGGCAGCGGCTTTCTTGGGGTGTACCTGTCGAAGCCATTGTCTTACTGGTTTGACATCAGGATACATCTTAATTTCATGTTCAACGATGCTCGAGTCAATGCCTGGCATTTCATCATATGACCAAGCAAAGACATCTCTAAATTCGCGGAAAAGAGCTTTATATATTTCTTGTTCTGAAGGGGAACAACCTTTGCCGACATAAATATTCTCTACAACGTCTGTTTTTGTCGAGATATCTATGGCTATAGTCTCTTCTATATTGGATAGGTTTCTCTCGGAGTCCACCGTATTTACAGTATTTGTTAGGAATTCAAATACTGAAGGGTGATACAGGTCGCCTTGAGTATCTTCCTGAGGAAGGGAACGATGGTGGTTATCATCCCATGGTGCCCCCCCAATCATCATGGATTGCAGGATTCCTTCGTCACTTGCATGCACTCGTGACCAAGGATCCAAAGGGGTTCCACATTCTCCTGACCTATCTACCCAAACGCTTGACGAGCGTTGATTGGGGCTCGCCTCCCATGCCTGAAATATTGATTGCTACAATATTTCAATCGGGCTTGGGTGCAAAACCATTGCCCGATCCATGATGACTTTGTCTTTTGCGACCTTCGTGGAAGATATCATGTTTCAGGTAGCTACCAATGGTACATTTACTATGTACGTATGATTTGGTAGCGAGAAAGTTCCCATCATCGTGGGGTCTTTCAACAGGCCTACTCCTATATCTTGAATTTGATGGTCGCTTTCATGGATCATGGGAATGCTTCCCGTAACTTGTGAACCATTCAGGAGGAAGTTCTGTTGGTCGATGACCGTAATCCCTCCTTTGAACGGGAATGCGATCTTCCTAAAATAAGTCGACACGACAGCTGCCATGGCATATATCCACGGTCTTCCCAGTAGGATGTTGTAATCCAGATTTCCATCTATGACTTCAACATCAATCTCTACTGTTTTTCCTCCTAGTTCAACTTTCAAGTTACTTAGGATACCGTAAGGGGTATATGTCCTACCGTCGAAAGCTTTTAGTGTTGTCGAAGATCTCGACAAGTTTGGTGACCCTAGTGTTTTCCAGCAGCTCATCGACATAATACATGTCGATGCCCCCTCGTCAATAATTGTTCTGTGAACAGTCTTGTTGAGGGTTTTTACCTGAATAAGGAAAGCTAATTGAGCTGGTAACTGAGGGTCATACCCTTTGTGATCAAAGGACACAAGATTGGAATCCTTAAGATCAACCCCCCTATTGCCGATAACAATGCCTGCCTTTGGGATGGACAATTTTGTAGTACTTCTAGGGTCGACATATCCGATGGCGATTGAGCCAAATCTTCTACTATGTTATAATGCTGCGCCGCTCTGGCACGAGGATTAAAAGTCGACTTGTGTACTACACCCTTAGGTGGCTTTATTGTTAATTCTGGCATTATGGGTGGGACAACTTCTGTCGAAGTTGTTGTCGAACTACTAGGTTGATCTTTACCTTTTTCGTTTGACAGTTGCGGATTCCCATAATCTGTGCTCCTTGTCGAAATCAAAGCATCATTTTGGTGCTTAGAGATCGATAACATCAGCACTTGCGACGGGGAAGCATTTCCACTATCAACCATATTTTTACCTGGGTTGGGAAACGGGTCAGCCAACACAACTGGGTTCTTTGGACTTTTAAAGAATCTCTTGAGCTCAGCTTTGTACGGACAATCTTGTGTCCTATGATCCTCGTCACATATAGAACATGGACCAGGTGACTTTTCTTTCTGTTTCCCTTTCCTAGGAGAGCTTGAAGAAGCTTTTTCAGGTGACGGATCATTCTGTTGCTTCTTCTTCCCTTTGTTTTGTTTCTTCTTGCTTCCTGGTTGATTGGTTTCTTTGCCTTTATCTGTCGATATGGCATTTACTTCCGAAGCAAGAATCTCGTCATGGGCATTTCGATCTGAAGTCTTACGGGCCTTCTGAGGTGAAGCCTTTCTCGACGTCGCGCTCGCAGTGCCAATCACGCCACCTCCGGCATGAGAGTCAATATTCGATTTAGGAGGGGGAGGAATTGAAAATTCAGGTCTCGGGGCGTCAGGTATTTTGTCGTAGAGCGTGCCAGACTGAGTATATACTAAGTCTAAATATTGAGCACGAGCGATGACTTGCTCCTCTGTTACGACCCCCCCCTTGGCCACATCTTCCGTTATAGCCGGAAGTAATGACTTTATAAACCACTCAGCTAATAGGTGATCAGGAACGTATGTCTTCACCATCCTACGTCGACGACGCCACTCATGTATATGATCCGATATGTGAGTAGCTGTCGTCTGTTTGAAGTTGGTCAGTATTTCAGTTCCTGTTTCATACCTGATAGGTAATTGAAAATGTGTTAAGAAATTCGTGGCTAAGGAGCTGAAATTGTCGAAGGAGGCTCTTGGAAATTCTATATACCATTTAGCCGCCGGACCTGTCAATGTCCTCTGGAAGAAGCGAAGTCTTATCGAATCATCGTTCAGAGTGTTCGATGAACACCACAGATGAAAGGTCATGACGTGATTCAACGGGTCTTTGCTCGGATTTCCATTGAATTTAGGAATGTCCGAGGGAAGTTTGTGAGGAATCGCGGGCCACCAAGGGGCGTAGGCGATAGGATCGTTTGTCAACCGATGTAGATCGGGTAACTCCAGAGTTGCCACGAATGGCAGCTGCTGACTCAAGTTAGGTGAAGCGTACCCAGGATACGATGGAATCGCCTGAGCAGTTGGTCTTTGCATACCAGCATAATGTAATTGATGATGATATGATTGATACGGTTGATGGACTACTCCACCATAGAGTGGTTGGTTTTGGCCGTATTGTAGGTACGGTTGTCCATTATTCGCAAAAATTTGCTGCTCGGTACCTTGGTACAGTTGCTGGAACTGCGGTTGTTGATACTGCACCAACCATGGTTGTGATACCATTGGTTGTTGTGCGATGCTTACCACTGGGCCAAGATGAGGGGTAAGGGTACCCGTTTGTGTTTGTGACGCCTCGCTAGCCGGCGATTGCGGTTGGGTTGCAGGGTCAACGGGTTATTGCATTACAACCTGAGAAAACTGAGGTTGACATGTAACAGGTATCGTTTGAACTTGCGACACAGTCACATTTGCTGTTGTCGTCGGGATGTTCGTCACAGGCATCTGTTGTTGCATAGAATACACAACTCTTGGTTGCTGGGGTAGCATAGGTATCCAACCACTGGTAGTTATTCCAGTATAACTTGGGTATGGTTGTGAACTCCCATATGGGTAACCTCCCGGAGGGGGTAGTGAGAAGGCATATTGCCCCCCATACGGCGGTGGTCCGGAGCCGAGAGGATTTATTACACCTCGAGGACCGGATTGCCCAAGCGGATTTCCGAAAGGATCAATCTGTTGAGTTCCAACATAGGAGTTACCGGGTATTATCCCGGGAGAACAAACAGGAACAGACCATTATTTCGTGACGGCCCCTGGAGGGACCCTCTCCATCTGTTGAGAGTTAGGGACAGATGGTACGCCGGCGAACATTGTCGGAATGACTGCAGGGAGTTCTGCTGTTGCTGTGTCGTTTGGCACAGTCCTAGATGTCGACGGTTGTTCAGACATTTTTAGTCTATCCAGTAGATTGCCTAGTGATTCTTCAGGAACTTCTCTGGGTGATAGGCTAGCTTCTGATGCAGTAGGAAGTAGAGTGATCCCTGCTCCAAAATGTGTTGGAGAAGTTGCTTGCGGATCTTCTACAATTTCTTCTATTGCAATCAGACCGGGTGGAAGAGGAAGACCGTCAGGTCCGTAGAATATTTCTGGTGCCGAAGAAGGGGTTGTTTCGACAGCGACAGTTGTTTGAGGAGCAAGACTCTCTGAACCGATCACTGATGGAATTGATCCAGTAGCACAAGTATTTGCTCTCAGACTAGGATCAGTATTACTATCCTTCTGGGGCTGTTGAACTTCTTCAATAGGGGTAGGGTTTCCAGAAATGTTTGGCGTAACCGGAACCTCAGATGTCGTCGGAACACTTGTTCTAACTTTGACAGGAGATTTGGAACCAGTTGAACGAGATCACTTTGCCCGGGTTGTTTTCGAATCCGGAGACAAAGAAGGTTTACTCGTACGCCTCTGCGAACGACGGTTCATCGATTGACTTTCTTCCACGGTTGCGGATTACTTGATCAACCAATTATGCACAGGGTAAAATGTGTTTTCGAATTGAATTAATTTTAGACACTTTTAAGACACAACTTGCTTTTTCATGTTTTAAGAGTCGAGAAAAAGCTAAAGATGACTCTAGTCTCCTTCGATGTATTAACGAGCCCGAAGTGACAAATGCTCAGATGGACTTTTTCAGTTATAGAGTTTGAAAAAGGCCAAAAGAAACTACTCTGGAGTTCTAGGCAAGGGTGTGCCAAACCTTTCGCGAAACCACAGAATACGTTTTATCGTACGAGTGGTCGATCTTCGTGAATGCTGTGTTCACTGCATCGCGATCAGTAGGGCGGCCGACACAGCTTCCTATGGATAAAGGCTTTGTTCCTATAGGGGTCCCCCAATATACGCGACGGTATGCGGGGGCACAAGTCCGTATTAGTGCTATCGTCCCTCAGGAGGAATCACCCACCTTCATAGAGATCGACAGTCACTATGTTTAACAATGCCGGTTCACGTCTCTACCTAGACCTCTACTGTGTTTCGTTATGTTCAAAGCGTTGTTAGATAAATTCAGTTCTTTTTAGGTTGATCTTGTTTAGCAGTTTGCCTTTAAGGATCACCACGTGATGTATGAGACAACTCCTAAATGCAGTCTAAGAATGATAAGCAAGATTTTTTCAATTCTTTCAACTTATGAAAACCTTAACTACTGAAGGAAAAGAAAGACATCATCTTTTCAAACAGATCATGGAGCACACACTAATGCACTTTCCCTAAATCGACATGCAAACTGTCAAAATGCACATGCACAATGCAAGTATTTCTTTTCTTCTTTCTTAATGTTGTGTATGACAAAAAGAAAGCTGTTGTACGATTTCGAATTCAATTTCAAGTGAAAGCACACGAGTATTGTCCAACAATCAAAAGAACACCTTAAGATTTACTCGTTTCTACACAAGAAATACTGAAATTCGAACCAGAAAACGAAAGCAAATGCTCAAGCAGCTATGAACAGCAATAAACTAGCTCTTAGGATCACAACGACACTTTCTCAAAGGTCTAGATCTAAGAGGTCACAGCAAGACTAGCTCACTTTCGGTATGGGAAACTGTGAATGAAAGCAAGAAATACAATAAGAAAAATCACGGTTTCTTCATACAACTGAGGCGGAATGAAGGCAAAGAGAAGTGGTTTCAGCTGGGTATACAGGTTGACAGCAGGCTGCAAAAACAATAGTGAAAACTGGGCAACATACAGTGGGGAATCCCAGTTGCACAAGGCAAAACTAGATCAGCGCAGGTACTGCACTGTCAAACAGGGATGCAGTGTAGGTAGCCCCTTCGGGACCTGCGTTGCAGTGCAGGTAGCCTTTGTTGCAGCTGCACTGAACGAGACAACTCTCCTCCTTCCCAGATTCCGGGTCACAGTTTGCTCAAAAATCAACGGTTTTTGGCCAAATCAGTTGTTATTAGTCAAGTATACTCTAGAGGATGATTAAAGGAAGATGAACACTATCACAAAGAGCTAAAAAGAGTCCTTGTGGATCAGCTCTTCAAATCATAAACATGCCCAGCACTGGGCTAGAGTAGCTGCCCTCTACTTTGCATTCGAAGAACTCGCATGCAGTTCGATTCGGTACTCTTTTGTTTAAGAAATGAATAGCAAGAAACACAAGCTACCAACAAGACACGCTCCCCAACGGAGTCGCCAGTCTATTGTGGGGGAAAGTATCCAACTCGGAATGACCCTAACCCACTCTAAGGGTGATAGTTCCTTAGCAACAGCTGAAAGAAAAGCTATCTAAAGTTTCTTCTTTATGACATGCAAGAGATAAAAAGGATAGATCCACTTACCGATGTCTTGCGCAAATGGTCGATCCTGTCTCCTTTGTTTGCCGCTTGCTCCCAGCTCCAAGTCTTTTAACGGGCCCAGCTACACGAGATCCTGCAAATAAGACAAGAAAAGGAAACTACAAGAAGCATGCATGTATAAATGATTCAAGGATTAGCATAAATCAAAGACGCAAGTAAGACAATACATCATTGAAACACATGCGAATAGAAGAACCTCAAATGCTTTATTAATATATGGAAGTAAGGTTTAGGCGGTGATACAACCATGCGAGGTCCAATCCAGCATCACCTTCCCGACGGAGAGAAATCTCTTCTTCACCTCCCTCAAGCAATCACCCAATGCTCACAACTGTAAACCAACAGCAATTCTTTGCGCTAAATTCCGGCCTCCAGATCCCATGGGATGAGATCCTTATATAGAGTTTTGGAGTGAAGGCAAGTCATGTTGATGTGTGACTTGCTGTGCTCTTCAACTCCGGTTGTACTTCAGTCCTTCACTCGGAGTTCCTACCTTCCACTTGGAGTTCTAGAAGCTCTTAACTCATTATTAGGCGAATCTTTTGATCACATGCCTTTCTGGAAGCTTCCTGGGCACTGGCACTTTGAGAAAAAGATTCCTCCACATGTCCAGTTACGCCCAACGCAGGTAGCCTTTGTCCTACCTGCTTTGCAACGTAGGTAGCCTTTGTTGCACCTGCTATGCAACGCAGGTACCCTTTGGAGCAGTTGCTTTGATCCAAAATTGACATGTTTTGAGTGTTTTTTCAGTGGAAGACTGATTTGCAGAGCTGTGGTTTGCTGACCTTGTTCCTCTAAGGGTAAGAACAACATGTTTGGGGACTTTGGATCCCTCAGATTATTGACATTTCATGCTCCATGCTGTGAGGCACAAAAATGTCTATAACACTGTCTTCTGTAGCTGTCAGTGTTGCTTTAGTGGCGAATTGGTTTGCTAAGTTGGCTCAATCCATTCTTCTCCAGTCATACTGAATGCATCAAATTTTCTGAACATGTTGACTTATATTTTGATTAACAAACTTGATGAAAGCCTCTTGTTACAGTAATAACTGTATCATGCTGGTCCACCACTCCTGTGTAGGCAATTGATGCCTCAAAATTGTGCCTAGTGTTTCATCTGCCTCAGTGTATTTGAAGTAAGTAGGAGGCACTTCAAACAGATGCCTGATTTCATTCATAATAAAAAACAAATTTTCTACTTTTTCATAAAGGCTCTGCCCAGATGCAGGCCCTGCTTCCTCTGGAGTGCTTGATCCTTCAGTGATCTGATTGGTGGCAAATGTGTTTACCCTTTTTGCATAGTTCTCATGTGATAGTAGCCTTCCTGCACTGTTCAATAAGCTGGGAAGGCCTCGGGTGTGCAATGCTGTGAACTTAACAGTGAATTTGTTTACTTCTGTTTTCATCTCCTGGCACCTTCTATCTAATGTCTGCACCATATTTCTCAATGTAAGGACCCTCTTTATCATCAGGATGGTTTCAGTTCTATTGGGGATTCCTATTGCTGCTAGCTAAGGACCTGTGTGGTTATTTAGGACATTGATCATTCTATTGGCTATCTCAGGCATAGTGCCTAGAGATGCCCTTGCTCTTTGGCTTTCCTTGTGTGCCCTGCCTATGAGCTCTATGTGCTCATGAATAGTCTCTATATACTGTCATTGATTTGTTATTGATTGGCCAATGTTGGCCCATAAAACTTTCTTGACCTCAGCCACCACCTTGTCAAGGGTGAGCTCTTTCTCCAGCTCCTTTATCTTCTCCTTAAGGGCCTTCACTTCTCTCCCCTTTTCAGCTACACTTTGCTTAGACTTGTCATATTTTTCATTAAGAGTAGCTAATTTCTCCTTGGCTTCATTCAGCTCTGCCATCTGGGCTTCTAGGACTTGAATCTCATTCATCAACTTCTGCATATCAAGGCTTGGAGCCTGCTCTGATGTTGGTGCTGGTGTTGATGGAGCTGTCTCCACTGTCTGCCCTGTGGGAGGAGTGACAATTTGAGGGGGATCCTCAAGGTTGATTACTTGTTGAGGGGGCTGAGATGTTTGGCCTCCTTCTTTCTGCTGTAGGGCTGCCTGTAATGCAGCCTCTGTCTCTACCAATTTTCCCTCTGTCTGTACCAGTTGCTTATGCAGTGATAGCAGCATGGCTGCTACATCCTGGTCCTTCCTTTGCTGGGCAATGTCTTCTGTTTGAGGGTGAAGGGTTGCTGGGAGCTTCACCATCTTTCTTAAGGCTGCAATATCTGCATCTCTTTCTTTTAGCAGCGCTTGTATAGCTTTGGGATCCTTTGGGTCATGCCCAAGCTCTATGATTATATCCTCCAAAGACCTGATCCTGTTGTCTTTGGCCTGAGAGGATGCCTTCTCCAACTCAAGTTGGGCAGTTGTATTGTTCAGGCTATTTTCCAACTTATGTGCCAAGAAGGTCTTGTCTGCAAGTGTCGAGTAGACCATCTCACCCGTTTGCTTGTGAAGTTCTATCTGGTCCATAGGGTGGATGTCTTTTGCAAGAACCTCAAGGTTGGTTCTTATATAGTCTACAACTGACTGTGGCTGCAGCATGGTGGGTATGAAATGACTCATGGTCATTTTCCCCTCTGTTATGTCATAAGCTGACATAAGCCTTTGCTAGTTGGTAGGGGCCATCTTAAGCAAGTGATTATAGAGCTAGAGCCTGCCTGGCTCATTTGTGTTCTTGATGTCAATGAATTGTTGTTTAATGCCTGATTTAGCTCTCCTTTGCTGACTTGAGGAGCTGACCTCTCCTCCAAGGGTTCTTTCTTGTTCCTGCTGAAAGGAACTGGCAGATGCCTCCATGCTTGGTGGGCCCATGCCCAAGGATTTCCCAATAGGAATTTCTTCTTTAGAAAGGGGATTTAGTCTCTGCCTTTTCTCCCCTTGATTTGTGGATGTGGTGAGGGGAGTTTCTTGCTCTCTATCCCTCTTCCTGCTTTTTTCCTCATTCTGTGGAGTCTGGAGCACTGAGGCCTCCATTGTCGTTTCTTGCCTAGGAGGCACAGTTTCTTGAGCCTGCTGCTCTTTGGATTTTGGGGCCTCAGCTATTTCTTCTTGCTTCTTTGGCTGCTCCTTTTGTTGTTCTGTTGTAGGAGGTGGTTGTTCCTGCTCCATCTCCTTTTCTTTACCCTTGCTTGACACCTGATGAACAGTTTTAGCTGCTTGCTGGTGGGATGTAGAGGATGAGATAGCTGCTCCAAGTTGCCTTTGATAGGAAGAGGAAACCTGCCCACAAGTTTCCAAGTCAGATTCTTTCTCAAGTTTCTTTGCCTCTCTTTGTAGTATTTCCTCTCTAATACTTGCCTCTTCTAGAGTGCCCTCTTTCCATCTTAACTGGTTTGCATATTTTTCAATATGAGGCAACCTGACATGATCATTACTATCCATCTTATATTTGACCCTTCTAAGACTAATGAAGTGATTGGGGTCATAGGGTGACCAGAGGAAACTAGTTTGCAATTGGAGACCCTCTAGGATGTTATCTGCTTCTTTCCATCCTTCTTCCCTTTTGTTATACAGGAAAGGCCCTAGCTGGTTTCTGATTTTAAGCTGTACCTTCTTGTTTTTGCTGTGGAAATGGACTTGGTCTGCATTTCCAAACTACCTGAAATACTCTAAGTCAAAGAGTCTCATAGGGACATATCTTGGCAGCCTATATGGGGCCAACTCACAGCCATATATTCTAATTACTGTATGGTTTTCGTAGAAGTACCAATCCCCAATGCTGTAGGCCTTTGAGAGCTGGAGTATCCTCTGCATCTCATCTGTCAATCTTGGAGGGGGGGTGCCCAATAACAATGTCATAGCTGGATGGATGAAGAGGTCTATGAACTCACAGTAGCTGTATGGTGAGTAAGAGGTGTGGTGAAAGACTGAAGTCCAAAATACCACATACCTTGGGTTTCCCTGAGCATCAAGCTTCTTGAGAGGAATAGGGAAGCCATCAGGTTGATAGAATAGAAACAAATGATAGATGTATGAGGTGTATCTGAACACCTTTTCCCTCTCTAGATTCATCAATTGTTCATGAATCTTGTTGGCAATGTATGCAACATAATCATAGTGCACAGCAGGAGGCATACCAGGGGAGAAGATAGACATCATTGCTAGTATGGTTTCATCAACATCCTCAACTGATTTGTAACCCAGGACATAACTGATCAAATCCACAAGCAACCTGCCCAACTCATTGAAATATACATTTCCTATAGGAGGGGTCCTCAGAGTTTCAGAGCCTGATTCAATGAATAGCTGATTTATCTTTAAGATTTGGGCACTAGACAGCTTGCCTCCTTTCTTTAGTAAGTCCCTCATGGAGAGAGGAGTCAATGGCTTTGTAGAGTGAAAGTTCAGCATCTGATTTATGGCCTCAGGAGTGATATGGAACAAAAATGAACCTGAGGGACTTAGAACAGCTCTTTGACATGGGTCATAGCTAGAACAACATCGATGGATCAAGTCTGGAAGGACATTGACTTGGGGGAGGTTATAAATGGGCAAATTGGAGTCCCAAATCCCTAGAATATCAGTTCCACTGAGGTGCTGGGCCTTCAGCTCATTGAGTACATGGATATTATATTTGGTGTTCATTGAGAGTGTCTCTGTCATCTGGTAATCCCTATCACCCAGGGCCTGCCATTCCAGCTCCCTGTGCGGGGCATTTAAAGGGGCAACATTCAAAGCCACCGGTGTTTCCATGGCTAATTAGGACTCTGGTTTGTACTAGAACTTGTGTTACTAGGCAGAGCAACGCAGAGGGGTATTTTTGCAAAAGTAAGGCAAATTTCAGGGGAAAACAGGGTAAATTGTGGTGAGAACAATTGAAATGCTCCCCAAGGGAGTTGAAAGAGCAAATGCCGGGACTAGTAAGACTGTTTTCACGATGAATTAGTGCAGCAAGGTTTAAGTCCACGAATGCGCGAACTAACTGTTAATTGATGGAAACTTGGCTCAATGCGGGTTTCTGTAGGTGAATTTCACCCTTATAACTGAAGATGAATGCTGGTCACTGGAGAATTGTTGGTAATTACCGTGATTTTCACTCTTTTTATGCTTGCTTGGTAAATTATATTCAAAACCAGGCGCGGAGGGGAAACTCGGATAAATACCTGGTAAAAATTTGGCAATGGTGATCAATGCAGGTGAATTTGCAGGCGCCCACGGTCTTTAAGTCGAATTCTGCAGGTTGGCGGCGAAATGGTCGTAATGTGCATGCAGGAGAGCAAAAACAGTTCTTATGGAAAAAGTGACAAAAACCATGAATTTTGGCGAAAATATGGACTTTTTGGGTTATTGGTGCTTTTTTTGGATGACATCAGCATGACGTCATCGGGTGGGGTCGGGTACGGAAGGGTGACATGGCAGCATGTGAGTGGTCCACGAAGACTGGTGAGGTGGCGGACAGGTCGGAGCAGTGGCAGGCCTGGCGCTGACGCGGTGCTGAGTTGACATGACGCGGGTGTGACGTAGCGGTGACGTGGGCAAGAGGTATAGGAAGGGCGGTAAGCGGTTCCATCGGACCGCTTATGGTACGGTGGTGGTATTGGCAGGTGGCCTCCCGATAAGATTTGGGAGCGACGCGTGGCAGAGGCCTGACGTCATCCTCTGACACTTTTCGGGAGGTAACGTCCGGTCATCGGGGGCCGCCCGATATTGATATGGGCCGTCGGATGGGAAAGCCCAGATCCGACGGTCGACGGGTCGATAAGATGGAAGTACGATACGGCAGCGGGCGGGGGATATTTTATTGTATTCCTTGAAATGCGCGCCCAGGCGGAACTTTAAGCTTTGGCGGTTTTGCGGGTTTTTTCAATGTTTTTTGTAAAAAATGCGCATTGCAAATAAACTTTGGACAAAGCGGAAAAATGGGTTTTTAGTGCTTATTGCAAATAGCGCGGGTTAGGGGTAATAGTGGGTTTTTACAAGGCTTTATGTAAGTAAAGTGGGTAAATCATTTCAAAGGTTTGTAAAGGGAAGAAGGGGTAGGGCTTAGGTTATTAAACCAACGTGGGGTCAGTTTAATCCCTGATTTTGAACAAAGCATCTTGTTTCAGACTTGGATTCTGTATGGTTGTCCAATATTTGGACATATGGCTATAATGCCAAGGGGGAGGGAATATACATATTGTTGGGGTTTTATACACCATGGTGTTATAGTAATAGGGAAAGGGAAACATAGGGAATTAAGTGTAGATAGAGTTAGTAGTTAGTATTGGAGGGGAATAGGAATGGGAAGTGATAGATACTAAGTTTTAAAGAAACAAACTTAGTTAGGAAGTAGATCAAAATGAAAAGAATTTTACACAAGAAATGTGGCTCTTAATGCAACAAGAATTAACAAAAGAGTTTGACTTCTTTCATGAACATAGGTGGTCTTGGGATGTTAGCAAGGAATGTGATGGGGGATGATTGGGAAGTTAGACATGCTTCATCTTGCTGCTACAATATTGCTGAAAAAGGAAGAGCTGCACTGACACCATGTTTTTCCTTTGCTTAGGCCAGTGAACAGTCATAAATCATGCTTCTGCAACCCCATCTACCTACCCACTCTATTGCCTAGCATTTTTTGTTACTTCAAGGAGGGTGCATTTGGACTTGCAAACCCTTATGTGCCTTTTCTTTTCCTTTGGCTTTTTCTTTTGGTTTTCTATCTAAGGCTAGCCTTATCACTTCCAAGGCCCCAGATTAAACAGTTGGGAACCTTCATTCTCTACCTAACTACTTTATCTGCCAAGATTGAACAGTTTGGACAGATTTCTTTCTCTAATCTACAACAAGAAATTGAAACATGGCATGACCCAGCTTAGACTGTTGGATCACCCATTCAAAAGTAGGACATCATCCACCATCTGTAGATATATGTGTTCCACAAGAATATGAGATCTTTGCATCACCAAAGTAGATCATATTGGCACTTCCCCTGCCAATCATGAAAAATGAAACCTATTGGTATAGGTAGCTAACACACTTAAATTTTTTCAATACAACCAAGTTAAGAGCACGTGTTTCCTTTTCAAATTCCAAAATTATAACATGTCTATCTGTATAAACTAACAACAAAATCATGGCATAAAAAAATAAGCTTAAAATTAAATTAAAATTAGATTATTATTATTATGATAAATACACCAAATATGGAAAAAATGTTTTCAAACACAATCATAAAAAAAGTGTTAGTTTATCAAATACAACTACAAACTTATTAAGCCAACCTAGATCCATCTTAGCCCGGATCTATCAAGCACTGAGAGGGATCCAATTTCGCGATGTGCAAACCTCTTTTTTGGCGCTTGATAGATACAAGTTAAGATGGATCTAGGCTGGCTATATAATACTATATAATATCTATATTTGTATCTATGTGTCTCTTTCTTATTCCCTCTCTCTATCTCACCCCCCAAACATACACACTCTCTCTCCCTCCCTCTTCCTCTCTGCCTCTCTCTCTTCCCTCTATCTCTCCTCTCTCCATATCTCCCTTGTCACTCCCTCTCTCTATTTACGTTTTTCCCTTTATGTCATTCTTCTCCCCCTCCAACTTCATCTCTCTCACCTCTCTCTTAGTCCTCTCTCCCTTTCTCTCTCACCTCCCTCTGTCCCCCCCCCATCACTCTCTCTCTCTCTCCCCCCTCCATCTCTATGCCTCCCTCTCTGTCTCTTTCCCTTCTCTCCCTATCTTTATCCCCACCTATTCTCTCTCTTCCCTCCTCTCTTCTCTCCCTCTCTCTCTATCCATCTATCCCTTGTCACTCCCTCTCTCTCTCCACCTCTATCTCCCTATGCCTTAGTTCTTTCCTCCCTCTCTCCCCTCCAACTCCATATCTCTCTCTTCCCCCCTCTCTTCTTCTCTCTCTCCCCCTCCAACTCCATATCTCTCTCCACCCCCTCTCTTATTCTCTCTCTCCCCTCTCTCTCTTCCTACCTCCTTCTCTATGTCTCCCCCCATCACTCTCTCACTCTTTCTTTCTCTCTCTCTCTCTCTCTCTCTCTCTCCCCACCCTCCATCTTTGTCACTATCTCCCTCCCCTCTCTTCCCTTCACTTTTCTTGCTATCATCACTTGGATCCTTAGTTAAGATAGATCTATGTTGGTTCTTACTAATATTTGTATTATATAAATTTCACATCTTTAAATACAAAAGTATTCTCATTTTTAATTTAATTAAAACCTTAATTTAATTTATATGGGAATAATTTTAGTAGTCTTGAGGATAGAGGGATTATATATATCTCAAAACTAATTACAACCCTTTTCCTATTAGCTTCAAATAAAAAATGTTATAAAATCAAATTAAATTAAAATATTTTTATTGTGAAATAAGTTATGGTTTTTGGGCATGTGGTATTGATATGCCATGGTATTGTAACAAAGCCTATTTACAAGTTAATACTATCCATGGGAAAGTGGGGGTGAATATCGATGGTTAAGAATCTTGTCATATTGTTATAAAATATTTAGATTGTGAAATAAGATATGATTTTTTGGCATGTGGTATTGATAAGCCATGGTATTAGCCCATGCTATTGTAACAAAGCCAATTCACAAGTTCATAATATCAATGACAAAGCGGGGGTGAATATCCATGATTAAGAATCCTATCATATTATTATAAAATATTTTGATTTTGAAATAAGTTATGTTTTTTGGGCATGTGATATTGATAAACCATAGTATTGGCCCATGGTTTTAGAGCATGTGGTATTTGTTAGCACCTGGATTGAACCTCATGCTGAAGGAAGGCAATGCCAGGGTAACCACAAACCACACTTAGCCAAGTAGCTAGCCCTACTAGGCCAAGAGAGGGCTCTCTCTGTAAGGATCTTAGCCAAATTGACTAGATCTAGAAGTTGATATTAGGCTAGGTATAGTAGCACAAGGTTTGATTTTATTTTGAAGGGTTTTGCTGGATCAGGAGGAGCCAAATAGTTAGGGCAAGGAAATTAGGTCAAAACTGTAGGGTGTTCGATGGGGCAAGGTAGGCACAATGATTAGAACCTTAGGGTTTGACAGATGAGGTGAAAATATAGGTGAGAAGCTAGGAAGAGCATGTAAACCTCATGGATTCTTCCTAAACTAAAGAAAACACAGACTGTGAAATGTATACCCAAAATAGATCATAAAAGTTATGGATTCTGCCTTTTAGACTTGTATACATTCACATAAAGAGTATGAAATGATGAAATGGAGTCAAAAATACATTTTAACACATGAAAACATAAGAAAAACTGAACTGAGCATCATACCACATGGATCCCAAAGAAATAGCTACAAATTTTCATTAATCTCCTATTGTAACTGATACAAAATGATGTCTATCAAAGCCTAAGCAATCCCACTGAATCCAACCATTACAATGACTAAGGAAAAGCATCATATAGACCCCAAACAACTCATCCTAAGCTCAGGGAATTGAATCTATGAGAGGAGGATTTGTTTCCAACAAAATCTGAACTGCTAACAAGAAAATAGGGTGGTCTGTAGAAATTCACCTGTAGAACAAATCGATATATGCAATGTCCTAAAGCATAATACTTGTTCTACTTCTACAAAACATTAAGCGGAAGCATAATCGGATTCATGAGCAACATCAAGTAGAAACATGCATAACTGATCAAGAGAAATAATCACATATAACACAAGATATATCCAGGGGAAAGCACTAGCATAAAACCCCAACCATGTATTATCAATGAAGTGGAAATCCTCTTCACAATACAAAAAGAATCAGCTCTCAAGCTATCCAGTTCTCAATGAACTATGAAGATATGAAGATATGTCTCATGAACCAACCAAGCCCTATATATAAAGGCTTTACCTATGGTCCAATCCCTATTTCCTTGCATAGTTTGCTTAGGAAATAATAGAAAAAGCATATGCAATTAATTCCAAACATACCAAGTTAACCAATGGTCCAACTACGCAATCCTTGAGGACACTCGTTCCTCAACCATGCAAAAACTACTTACTAGAAATAGTCAAGCATTTGATAGTACATTGTTCCACATCTGATCTCAACTGGGTCTCTGACAGAACTAACATGCAACAGTTATCCATGAGTGAATTCTCAGTTATCTAAAATAATAGTTGTCACATGCATGCAAGCATTAACAAACTATATTTTATTATTTTAACAACTTCTTAAAATAATCTAACTCGACTTGACTAGTTAGAATTAAGTCAACTGATTCTTTCATTATAGAACTCATACTTATTCCCTCAATCAGTGGAGGAAATTAAGGATAAATTCCTCAATCAGTGGGACAACTCATGTGCATGCTCACAAAGATTTCAAATTCGAATTTCCTTAACTAATTAACTCAATAGAATCAATTAATTAATATTTCCAACTACTGTTAAGACCAAAATTAATTTTACTTCCTATAGATAGACTAGGGACTACTATAAATAGGAAGGGACCCAGAAATGCTATTTTCAGAACTTTCTATTTTTAGGAGTTTCACCTCTCACCCAATGTGGCCAATGACCTCACTAGCCAAATTGCTATTTTTAGACATGCTATTTTAGCAGGTCTATTTTTAGCACATTCTAAATTTAACATTTCTTGTTGCACATTTTTCAACATGGTCAAAGTGACTCATCCCTAATCCAAACAAACTTATACATTACACCTCATAAATTTGTTTTACCTAATGAATCTACCGTAGTAAACTCTAGAAGCATCATAATTACATTTAACTTATCAATTAAAAGGGTAAAAAAATCATTTGCAATGGTAGAAGTGAAAACTGGGTCGAATTTGCAGAATTCTGGGCAAAGTGTCAAACACGCAGTGCCAAGTGCCAGCACGCAGCGCTAAGTGCAGGTGCACCCTTCAACTTCAGCTGCACTTGTCGAGGCTTTCCTGATGTCCAAATTGGGCCCCCAATAGCTTGTTGGAAAGCTATGCCTATCTACTTTCCAGAACAACTTGAATTTCTAAATTTGGATGTCATTTTCCCAGTCAAAAACCATATCTCCCAACACTGCTCAGCGCACAGCGCCCAGGGCAAAAAGAGGGCAGAAAGGTCATTTTTTGGGTGGTTTTTGACCTTTTGACCAACCAGTTCTCCTCCAAATCCTTAGAAAAAGTATAGGATGTATGTACTCATCACTAGAAACCCAAAATGTTGACATTTCTCTGATTAGATACCTCAAAAAGGAGTGCAGAGCCCAAGGTGTTGCGTGTTTGCCTTCCATGACTATGCAAAAACTAAACTGAAAAACACAACAACTTCCTTCAAGCTCAAAAATGGTCCAACATGCCTAAAAATGTGTTTTTATGACTGATCAAAGGTTAGAGGCATGTAGGGATGCCTCAGCAAGTATGTCAAGTCTCCTCTTCTCCTCTTGCTTGGTCAATTTGTCAATTTTCTCATGAGCTCTTTTGAGCTTACTCCTTGCCACTTGGTTTCTCCTTGCATAATACTTGGCCATCTTCCTTTGTAACTCAACATCTCTATTTTCTTTTTCCAAGAGGGTCTCCAAGTGTGTGTTCAATTTCTCAAGCCAAGACTCTCTATTCTCAGCTATGTCCTTGACCAATTTCTCATCTAGAGTGAGCTGCTCCTCCAATTCTGCCTCATTTTGTCTTTCAAGCTCTAAGGATTTTTTCAATCCTCTTGTTCTTGGCCTTTTTCTTTGTCCCTATTCATCATCCAACTCTCCATAATCTCCATAAGCCTCATCAAGCTGAAACTTGGCTTTCTCAACATCCCTCTTTGCCTTGATGTACTTGGTTCATCAACTCCTGCTTAACCTCTAGCTGCTTGTTCTCTTGCTCATAAAAGGAGATAACATATCGGGCTCTTTGTAAACTGAACTCAAGCTCCCTGATTTTGGCATTCTTTGCTCTCAAGGCATCTTGAGAAGATTTGTTTCCCTCCTCATCACTAGTGTCCACAAGGAGAAACTCCTTTTCAATGTCATGTTCTTCATGTTGATGTTTGACCTCTGCTTCCTCTACCATTTTCTCCTTTCCTTTAACTTGTAATGCTGATGATGAAGGCAAGGCCCCTCCCACTTTCCGTGGGGTAAACACCTACCTCTTTCCCCTCTGATAGGTGAAAGAAAATGGCTGCAAATTGTTCCTCTATGGTATACTACTCTGACCATTCTCAGTGTGTACATCATGTCCCTCATTGCCATCATGCTCATCATGTTCCTCATCATTTTCATCATCTCCATTAGGTGAATGAATGGCTACATGAAATGGTGATGTAGATGGTGTGGAGGTATCTGGTGAAGAATGATTTGTTGAGGATGAGTGATAAGTAATTTGTGGTGAATGAGAAGAAGTAGATGGATGAGTGGAGGATGATGGAGGAATGCGGGGAGTTGGCTGAGTAGGTGGTTCATTGAATATTTCATTAGCTATGAAGGTATCCCAAGCAATGCTTAGTTGATCTAAGTGATGGAGGACTATCATTTTGATAAGAGAATGATGGAAAATACTATGCATCTGATGAGCTGGATCCATTTTCTGAGCAATATATGTCATCTTTTTAATACTTCTGAAAAGGTAATATGGCAAACTGAGCATTCTTACCCTGGTAAAGTGCATGAGAAGCCTGATATGATATGAGTATAGTCTGGAAAACTTGCCCTCACATGTGAAATACCTCATGATGATCTTCATTAATGGCACATACTTGTCCAAAAGATAAGAGAAAGGGAAAATTCTTTTCTTATCATTTTTGAACCTTGTCTTAAGATATGGCTCATAAAAACTGTGATGCAGATTTCTTTGCTTGAACCATTTCTCTCCTACATTTGGAATTCCAGTGGCCTGTGATATGATGGCAGGAGATATAGTGAATGTGACCCCGACTAAAGTGACCTGGTTGTTTTGCGAATTGAGGATGAACTGCTTGGTTAACTGCTGATGAAAATTCACCCTTTCAACCCTTTGGCAAAACTCAAAACAACCCATGTACTTAAAACATGATACTGCAAGTGGTGATGCCATAAGTTTTATAGTATCAATGGGTTCAAATCTGATAATTCTCCCTCCTTTCTTGGTTGGCCTCCTTGGTTGTCTTTCCCCTTCTTCTGAATTACTGTCTTCTACCATGGTTTTTAGGTGAAAACTTGAGGGACTAATATATATGTCAAGGTGAGTGAAACAGTGAGGAGGTGGAGTGAAATACAGTTAGGATGATTGGAAGGTGACAAAGTCTATGAAGTGTTGTAACTCTGATCAAATAGGTGATTTTGGAAACATACAAGAGAGCTTTGCCAGGGTTTCAAAATTTAGGGTGCCAATTTGCTTAATTGATGGAGAAAAAGAGATATTGGGCCACTTACTTGTTGTATGCAGGTAATTGAAGCTTTTGTGGCTTGAGAAAATGAAGGAAAGTGATGTTTTGGCACTCCTAGGGTTTTTCAAGCTCCTCTAGCCAAACGTGCAGCACCAAGTGCCAGTGCACAGCGTCCTCAGCAAACGCGCCCTTCAGCGCACAACCGCGCAGAGCCGTTGAAATTTTCTCTGGCTCGGTCGGGAAAATGCACCCTTCACTGCACAAGTGCGCAACGACTCTACCTAGTGTGCAGTGTCCAAGTGAAATGCGCAACGCCTTCCTGATTTTTTCAAACCTTCACTCAATTTCCTCTTTGCCAAGGAGAGCTTAGGGTGCAAAAGAACAAATCAAGTTTGAAAGATGCTTTTGAAATCTTATATAGAGGATGAGTTTGATTTTTTCTTAGAAAACCCCACTTTATAATGTTTGTTTGGAACTTTTTATTTTGTTTTCAAATCTCTGTCTGATACTTCTCTTTCTTTGTCTCTTTTCAGGTGGATGATGCTTTGATTGAGCTGATCCTTCAATGATTCCTCTCTTGCAACAAGGAGAAGTCCCCTGGGCAGCTTATGGGAACAATTATTACATAAAATGACTTGAATTACATAAAAAATATGAACAAACTAAAATACTTTGTTTTCATCTCAAAAACATGTTTTTGAGATTAAAATTACATCAGTGAAATAAGAACTTTGTACAATAACCATGACTTGCTACCAATCACTCTTTGTTTATTGGTCTTCCTCATACCTTTGTTGCCCTTTGTTTACACTGGAACTATGCTTTTGACCTTGGAAATGAACCCTAAGACCTAATGGAAACATGACTGCCTTGACTCTAAAAATAACATAACTGAAACCATAACTGAATGTAACATAAAGATGGGTCAGCAAATGTACCTCATGAGGGAAAATTTGATTTTCTGAGAAGAAGACAACCATCAGTGGATCATTTTGGCATGACCTAGTGGAATGATCAAAAATTCAGTATGAGACACTTAAAATTAAAATGCAAAGAGAAGATTTGATCCCTGATGGAATTATGCATATAATGACACTAACAGTATTGATAAGCCATAGTATTGGCACATGGTATTATAACAAAACCAATATTTTACAAGTTAATAATATCCATGGTTAAGAATCTTGTCATATTGTTATAAAATATTTTGGTTGTGAAATAAGTTATGGTTTTTGGGCTTGAGGTATTGATAAGCCATGGTATTGGCTCATGTTATTGTAACAAAACCTATTCACAAATTAATAACAAAATAAAAATATAACAAATTGAATTTTATTATTTTTATTATTAATTGAGCCAACATTTAGATTTTTTCACTCATCCCCATACTTTTGACTTTTATTATTATTATTACTATTATTATTTAACTAAGCCCATATTTAGAATTGTTTACATACTTACATTACACCTACACATCTACTCTATACTCTATAAATATTTTATTTATTGTTTTTTAGGGAGGGAAATTTTAACATTTTTGAAAAAATTCAGCCTTAATTTTGATGTAACAAAGCCCTCCCAATTCCAATCTTCATTTACGTTCTAAAACAAGTAGTATATTTTCACTTTTCATAGGGTGGAGGGAAAACAAGTAGATATTTTCACTTTTCACAGGGCGGGAGGGAAAACGAGATTGAAGAGAGTTGTGAATTAAATTTTCACTTTTCATAAGGTAGAGGGAAAACGAGTAGCATATTTTCACTTTTCACGGGTGGGAGGGAAAACAGGATTGAAGAGAGTTGTGAATTAAGGTTTTACCAATAGCAGACTGATATCGAATCCCACCATTGGATCTTCAATCCATTAATGGCACCCAGGTATGTTTCATTTCTAACCTCACTGCATTTCCACCCCACTTTTAGTCTTCTTCCACACAAGGAGGAGTACACACACCTCAGATCTCTAACCCCACCATTGGATCTTCAATCCATTAATGGCGCCCAGGTATGTTGTTGGAAATAATAATGATAGGGGGGTGAATCAGTATTATCAGATCAATAATTTTATTTCCCAAACAATTTATATACGCTACTTCAACTAAGTGAACTAGCGTGTACATGCGACTGTAGTTAAAGCAACCAGCGTATATGCAGAGAACTTTTGATTTAGACAATTTATCATGTATTGAGCTTTAACCAATATATCAGAGACTTATTAGACAGTGCAGTAAAAGCAGAATAAAGCATCACACATAAGCAACACACATGAACACCAAGATATAAGGTGGAAACCCAGTGTGGGTAAAAACCACCTGCTACTGTCGTCTTTGTCTTCTTTTAATAATAAGAAAATCTGTTTACAATCTTGTATTGGTGCAGACTCATACCAGTATGTAGGCACCCACTTGCAGAAGGCTACAACCTTCTCTCATTCTCCAGCTATTACTGGAAGGGAGCTACAACCCCCTAGATCTTGTACTAGCCAATATGTTTACTAGTATGTAGGTTCCAACCTACAAAAAATTCCACTCTTCTACCAAGGACCACGTTTCACGAATTTTGAAACTAGATACTCCTGGAACACAACACCACAATCTAAAGGCCACATTTCATCCAACTTTCATACTGGACCCATCAACAGCATTATAACTTCAATACAACCATCAAATACATCTGCATCAACCAACCACTGAAACTCAATCATCACTTTCTGAATCAACCACAACTGAATCAATCAATCACTGACAACCCATCATCACTTAAGCAAATCACAATCAATCAATCTGATCATTCAAAACACTGTTACCAAAATACAGTCATCAGAACAGAACCCAGAACTCATCGACAGAAAATAGAGACTACTGAAACTTTAAACATCATGCTTCATAAGGTATACGCTACTTCCATGTGTCGTACCAGCGTGTATACGCACTTTTACCAAAGGGAACCAGCGTACAAATCTACAAATTCCAATTTATGATGTATATGCTACTTTGATATGTTGAATCAGAGTACACATGCTCTTTTACTAAAGCGAAACTGTGTACAGATCTATAAATGCTAACTTAAAACATCACAACTATTCCAAATTTCAGTCATACCCAGATTATCGCATTTACAGAATAAAAAAAAGCGTCAGTATTCATATCTAGACTGTTCAAGATCAAACCACATAATGAGAATACTTTTAAGCCTTTATGATCCTGGTTCATCAACCTTCATTAGCCATATAGGTGCCTTCTTAGATCAGATCAAGCAAGCCATCAAAATCTCATTAACCTACGTATATGATCCAACACCTCATAAGATATTCAAAATACTTGCTTACCTTGGCCTAATGATCTTCTCCTCCTTATATAGTTTAAGGCCTTTCTCAATACCATGGACCAAAACTACTTAGGCCCAATATCTTGGACCAAATACCTCAGACCAATTACCTTGGGTCAAATACCTTGGACCAAGAAATACCTTGGACCAAAAACATTGTTTTTCCAAGATATACACGCTTTTCTTTCTGCGAAAGTGTGTGTATACATATACACTCCTTTTGTTCAGTAAACGTGCGTGTATACATAGCTTGGACAAGGTGAACCTGCCTATACCTCTCTTTCCTCATCCTTTGTAGTCTGATATGTAATTCTTTGTTGTTGACATGTTGCACTATGATCTTTCATCTGAGTGAGTTGCCATCAAGGACAATACCTGTATCATAATGCCAACAATCTCCCCCTTTGGACTTGATGGCAACAACAACACCAAGTCACTCTCCCCCTTTGATATCAAGGACAAAGGGTGGAGCAAGATATTTTCTCCTTTTGACATACATTATGATGTTCATGCTCCCCCTGAGTACATGTTGAATTCTTTGATTGAGCTCCCCTTTTGTACATGCTGAGATGCACTAAAATTGTCCATGCTCCCCCTAAGCACAAGCAAAGTCTGCAAAAAAATATTTTCTAAAAGAATAACATGACTCTATAACTCAACTATGTGAGGATGACCTTCCTATCACCAATGACTCATACATACATCCATCTCCCAACCAAGTGGGGATATACCAAATTTGACTCATCCACCCAACCAAGTGGGGATATACCAATTGTTTATGACAAAAACAATAAATATTACATCATTTGTCCAAGAGGACTCATTCAAATGTATGAGAAGACATATCACACCATAGACTTTTGCATGACTTAAGCAACAAATGGTATAAATATCTGAAGCCATAGCTGGACTCAGCAGCCATAAGGCCAACAATGCTGAATGTATGTGAAGGCTAATGCTCCCCCTAAACCTATGCTACCAGAGCCTGCCCCACTATTTTTCTTGTCTGAAAAAAATATATGCTCCGTGACCCACAAGAAACCACGTGTGTACGTGACTATTCTTCTTGAAACACATATAAAATAACCTTTCTCTGAAAAATTGGATTTAACAGCAGGATGATGTAGCAACTACTGCCAGCTTTTGTCTGAGATATTCAAATGTCTCTTTGGGCAGTGATTTAGTGAATATATCAACAACCTATTCTTTGGAGGGAACATACTCCAATTTGACCTTTTGGTCAAGCACTTGTTCATGTAGAAAATGGTATTTGATGGGTCTGTGCTTAGTCTTGGACTGCATGATTGGATTCTTTGAAATACTGATGGCACTTGTATTATCACATAGATTTGAGATGGGTGGAGTACATGTGATCTGAATGTCTTGCAAGGTTTGCATCATCCAAATTAGTTGTGTGCAGCAAGATGTAGCAACCACATATTCTACTTCAGCTATAGATAAAGCAATTGAACTTTGTTTCTTGCTAAAGCAAGACACTAACCTGGAACCCATATAGAATGCACCACCACTAGTGCTTTTTTTGTCATCAACACTTCCTACCCAATCTGCATCTGTATATGCATGAAGAGTAAGATCTATATCTCTAGGATACCATAAACCAAAGTTCTGAGTTCCTTGAAGATATTTGAAAATCCTTTTGACTGCCTGAAGGTGTGATTCCTTTGGATTTGCTTGGAATCTTTCAACTATTCCTACTGCATGCATGATGTCAGGTTAGGTACCTGTTAGATAAAGTAGATTGCTAATCATGGATCTATAAGTTGGTTGATGTATTGTTTCTGATTCATCATTTGAGCTGAGACTGCATCCTGTTACCATTGGGGTACATACAGGTTTAGAATCTTCCATGCCGTACCTTTTCAAAATCTGTTTGAGATATTTGGTTTGTGAAAGAAAAATACCATCTTTATTTTGTTGAACTTGTAGACCAAGAAAATAGGTAATTCACTAAGCAAGGACATTTCAAATTATTTTTGCATTACTGAAGCAAAATTCTGACTCATGGATTCCTCATTTCTACCAAAAATGATATCATCAACATAAACAATAATAATTAGCAATTTATCAGTTTCAATCTTTGTATATAGATTGCTATCTTCAGAACCTTTTGTAAAACCTTGTTGGTGTATATATTTGTCAAGGTGGTAATACCAGGCCCTTGGAGCCTGTTTCAGACCATAGAGAGCCTTTTTGAGTCTGCATACAAGTTTTTCATCATTTTCAAGAATGAATCCTTCTGGTTGTTCAATGTAAACTTCTTCTTCTAAATCTCCATTAAGGAAAGTAGATTTTACATCCATTTGGTATACTTTGAATTTCTGAAAGCTAGAAAGAACAAGAAACATCCTTATGGCTTCAAGTCTAGCAATAGGTGCAAAAGTTTCTTCAAAATATATACCTTATTGTTGAGAATACCCTTTACAAACAAGTCTGGCCTTGTTTCTAATGACTTCTCCATTTTCATTCAGCTTTTTTTTGAATATCCATTTAGTTCCTATAATATTTTTATCATGAGGTCTAGGAACTAATTCACAATTATTATTCTTTTCAATTTGCTCAAGTTCTTCATTCATGGCCTTGACCCAACATTCATCTTTGCATGCTTCATTTACATTTTGAGGTTCGGTGGAGGATAATAATGCTAGATAGCTTGAGGTTTCTGTAATAGTTCTTCTTGTCTATACACTTGCCTCTTTTTCCCCTAAAATTTGAGTTTCTGGATGATTTTTCTAAACATACCTGGACGGAGTCTTTTCTTCTACCGTTATCTCTTCTTCTGGTGCTTCATTGGTTTCTTCTTCAATATCATTGTGATTTGATGTGGGAAAATAATCCCCATCTTCTTCATTGTTATAATCTTCTGTTTTTATCTGTTTTGGATTTTTGCATGCTTCATCAACTACAACATCAATACTTTCAACAATTTTCCCAAGTCTTTTATTATAACATTTATATCCTTTACTTAGGGAAGAGCAACTAAGAAGAATACGTTCATCTGCTTTGGGCTCAAACTTACCAAGTTTTTCATCAATCCTTTTGATATAACATTTGCTTCCAAAAACTTTAAAGTATTTTACAGTAGGAGTCTTACCATACCAAAGTTCATGTGGAGTTTGAGTGCTATTTACCCGAACATTTTCTTGGTTAAGAATAGTTATGGCAGTGAATGTAGCTTCACCCCAGAAGGTTGCAGGAGTTCCAGATTCATCTAGCATAACTTGAGCCATTTGTTGAACAGTTATGTTCATTCTTTCTACCCCTCCATTTTGCTGAGGAGTCCTGGCGGTGGAGAATTGCCTTTTTATTCCATGTTGTTCATAAAAGTCAAAGAATTCATCCAAGGTAAATTCCCCTCCTTGATCAAATCTGAGGCATTTGATTTTTCGATCTGATTCATTTTCAACCAAAGCTTTGAAGGCTTGGAACTTTTCAAATGCTTCATATTTATGCTTTATAAGACCTTTCCAACACATTCTAGAAAAATAATCAATGAACAAAATAAAGTATTCTTCTCCATGAGGTGACTTTTTCCTTGATGGTCCACATAAATCAGTATGGACAAGTTCAAGAGGTTTTCTAGCTTACCCTTCTTTTTCAATGAAGTGAGCTCTGGTTTTCTTACCGATTCGACATGGTTTGCATATTTTATTTTCAGGGATGATGATATCTGGAAGATCATGAACAACCTTGAATCTACATGCTTTTCTTATTTGAGAAAAGCTTAGATGTCCCAATCTTCTATGCCACAGCCAGTTTTCATCATTTTTTCTTAGATATCACCATTGTTGTCCTCCTTTGAGTATGTATAAGTTTTTTGGAGTTCTTGTACCTTTGATCACAGTCTCTCATGTATTAAGCTCACAAACAACACATCTGTTTGATCGAAACACCACTTCATTTCCTTGACCACACATTTGACTGACACTCAACAGGTTATGCTTTAAACCGTCTGTTATCACTCAGGCTTTCCAAAAAGTTGTAATAAGGGGAAAGGAGGCCGAGGTAACCACAAACCAATATTTTAGATACATATTCTAGGCAATCTACTCCCAGAGAGGGCTCTCTCTTTAAGTTTTAGCTTTGTTTTTTAAAGATGTTAGGCTAGTTGTGAAGTTTAGGAGTTTGTTTGAGTTTGGGTGGTGAGATTCAATAGCAGAGGGGTAGGACTAGCTAGTTTAGGCCATTGGGCTAATGGAGTCAAGGAAGATGGCTTAACTGGACTTGGTTTCTTAACAAAGGATGGTTTTACAGAGCAAGATGGTCAAACAGAGAACAAATAGAGACTTAGAGTAAATGGAATGGTTTCAAATGGGTGAAGAGCAGTTAAGAATCCTTCAACCTATTTGAAAAAGAGAATTGAATTGATTACTACTAAAGAGCAGTTAAGTATTTTTTAAGTAATAGTCAAAGTGAAAGAAATAGAAAACAAGGGCAGCCAAGGTTTCACTATTTATTCTATTTCAGATGAAAACATAAAGAATGATAACTTTTGAAGATAGAGTGCAATCAAGCATATTCCGAATTAATCATTTTTATTTATCATTCAGATATGAACATAGATGATATAAGAAAAAAAGAAAACTTTAAAACACAAGGTATAGATGACTTATTGATCTGGTGTGTGATTCAAGATATCTGTGAAAATTCCTTTGCTTCAATTCTTTATCCAGCAAGCCATACGAAAATTTGATCCAATCAGCACTTTATTCCAAAAAACCAATATTACAGCAATGTATATGAATCCACCCTCAATACTCCAATTGAGGGGGTATTTATACAAAATATTTTACACAAAATATCTCATAATAGAGTGAGATATATTCTAGTGATGACTAATCATATTTTACAAGAAAATAGAGACAACTAGTCTCGAAGATAGGAGAAAGGTGAACTGATGTTGTGTTGTTCCTTTTATTGTTGAGTGTGCTGGAGGCAGGCCCTAGAATTTGGCTTGCTGCTGTCTTGTATGGTAACTTCGTGCTGGCTGCCCTATTTTGACTGATACTCTTTATCTTCTCTAATACACTTCGACCTGCTTGACCCTCATTCATCTCTGTTTATCTTATCATGGTAAATAGCCCAAAATTTAGATTTTACCAAAGATAAATTTACAAAATTTCTAACATATCTTCCCACCATTTCTGCTTTGGAAATTTGTGCTTCTGAAGTTTCCTGAGAGTTTCATTAGTCTCTGTATATCTGAAGAAGTTAGGTTAGATGGTGAATAGGTGCTTTACCTCATGCTCAATGTAGAATAAGTTCTCTAAGCTATCATAGAGAACTTGGCCTGTGGGGAGTGCTTTCACTCCTGATGCACTTGATGATAAACTAGCTTGATTGCTAGCATACTTATTCAATTTATCTACATAATCAATGTGTTTCATTAATTTATCATTAATGACCAAAGGACTTGGTAGCCCTTTACTCTGCAAAACTGTGAACTTCTCCATAAAAGAATTGATTTCCACTTGCATATCTTGGCACCTTCTCTCTAAGTTTTGCATTAAAGTTCTCTTGGTTAGAACTCTTTTGATTTCCAAAATGGTGTCTGTCCTGTCTGAGATGCCAAGTTCTTCCAGCTGTTCTCTGTTTCTGTTATTCAAAAAATGTATAAGCCGATTGGCTTCCTCTGGCATTTTACCTAACTGTGCTCTTGTTTGCTGAATTGCTCCATGGGCTGTTTTTACTAAGTTGATCTGCTCATAGATCACTTGGATAGATGGCCATATTTCATTTATAGACTGAATGATATTAGCCCAAAGGATTTTCCTAATCTCTGCCAAGGGCTTATCAAAAGTGAGCTCTTGTTCTAATGTTTTCACTTTACTTTCTAAGGCTTTAATCTCCCTAGTTTTTTCCACAACACTTATCTTGGAGATATCATAATTTCTCTCTGCCTTAGCCAATTGCTCTTTCACCTGTTTCAACTCTGTAACTTGTAATCTCAATTCTTCCATGGCCTTTATCAATTCTTCTGTGCTCATATTAGTACTGCTGCCTGGTGTTGTTCCTGTTGTTGATGTACCTGTGATTACCTCTGCTATGGCTGCTGGGACATTTGGAGCTAATGTTGTTCCAAGTGTGGAGGGGACTGCAGTTGAGACTATGGGGATTACCTCAGGAGGCTGAGAGGTTGACTCTCCCTGATTTTCCTTAAGTGATTTTTCTAATTACTGTTCTGTATCATTCAATCTTTCATTAAGTTTCATGAGCAGGTCCATCATCTCCTCTTCAGATTTCTGTTGTATAACTTTTGCAGTCTGTGGATGCATTGAAGGAGGTAGCTTCAGTTGTTTCCTCAGGGTAGCAATGTCCTCTTCTTTCTTCTTGATCAGTGCTTTTATACCTTTAACATCTTTGGGATCATGTCCCAATCCAATAATGATTTCTTCTAGTGATTTTATTATGTTATCCTTGGCCAGAGAAGAGGCTTTCTCCAAATGTAATTGAGCTGTTGTATTGTCCAAGAAATTTTGTAATTTGTGGGCCAACATTTCTTTGTCGGCCAGTGTGGAATAGACCATTTCCCCAGTCTATTTGTGAATTTCAATTTGGTCCATAGGATGAATATCTTTAGCTAGGACCTCCAAGTTTGTTCTGATATAGTCTGCTGCTGACTGGGGTTGCTGTACCTTCAGCTTAAAGTAACTCATTAACATTTTTCCTTCTTTAATGTCATAGGTTGACATTAATCTCTGCTGGTTTGTGGGGGCCATTTTCAGATACTGACCGTAAATTTGAAGTCTCAGAGGATCATTTCTGTATTTTATCTCTGTGAATGTCCTCTTAATGTCTGAGGCTTGTTTGCTTTGTGGCCTAGTGGATGATACTTCTACACTGTGATGTGTTTCTAGCTCTTGCCTTTGTGAGCTAGTGGATGTTCCTCCCAGTGGGGGAGTTTGCTGACTAGTTGTTCTCTCAGCTCTCAAGATATCTGTAGTTTCTTCATTGATTTCCTCTTGTGAAAGATGATTTAGTCTTTGTCTCTTTGCTCCAGGTTGTTCTGCGGGTCCACTGATTGGTGTGGTGGTTTCTATGTCCCTCTTTTTGTTTCTTTCTTCATTTAGAGGAGTTTTCAATGCTGGAATTTCTGTTGCTTTAGTTTGGGCTAGAGGAATTTGTACTTGACTCTGTTCTATCCCAGGCTGATCTGTCATTGTAGGATGCTCTGTGGTCTCTACTTCTTTGCCTTTGGAAGTTCCTGTAACAGGTATGCTGGTTTCCTATGCAGGCTGTTGAGAAGTTCCAGCAGAGGATGTGCCAATTTCTGATCTTTGAGGCAACTTGAATGATACATGTCCAAAAGAATCCAGGTCAAGGGTTTTTTCAAGATCTTTCATAGCATTTTCCATCTTTTCATGCTCACTAATCTCTTCTATTAGGGTCTCTTCTACTCATTCATATTGATTTGCAAATTGTTCAATTTCTGGGATCCTATGATGTATATAAACTGATAGCCTGTTTTTTGTCCTTTTGTCACATATGAAACTATTTGGGTCATATGGCACCCACCAAAAACTCTTCTTCAATCTAAGGTGGTCTTCTAAAATCTTTTCAGCTTCTTGCCATGCATCCCTAGAATTGATGACAAAAGGGCCTAACTGGTTTTTGATTCTTAGCTGAGCCTTCTTCTTTGCATTACAAAAATGGACTAAGTCTGCATTGATGATCTATCTGAAATACTCTAGTGCAAATAATCTCATGGGCACATATTTAGGCAACTTGAAAGGGCAAAGTTCACACCCATACATTCTGATTTCTGTGTGATTTTGGTACAGGTACCAGTCACCTATCCTGTACTACTTGGAGAGTTGGAGAATCTTCTTCATGTCACCAGTGATTCTAGGAGGGGGAGCTCCTATCAACAGAGTGGATGCTGGATGTACAAATAAGTCAATGAATTCATTATAGGTATAAGGGGACTCATAGGTATTATGGAAGATTGAACTCCAAAAGATCACAAACCTTCGATTTCCTTTTGAGTCCAATTTCCTGATGGGGAAAGGAAAGCTGTCTGGCTGATGATATAACAAAAGATGGTATATAAAAGATGTGTATTTGAAAACTCCTTCCCTATCCAAATTCATGAATTGATCATGGATTTTGTTGGCAATGAAAGTGGCATAGTCATATCTGACAACAGGGGGTTGTCCTGGAGTAAACATTGACAATAGAACTAGGGTGATATCATCAACAAATTCACTGGATTTAAATCCCATGATCAGGGATATCATGTCAACAATGAGTTTTCCAGTTTCAGTGAAACAGGTCTGCAGATAGGGAGGTGGGCCTTGAGGCTGGTACTTTGGTTTCATGAACATCTGAGCAATGCGGGTTATCTCTGACTTGGGCAATTGAGAAGCTTTTTCAAGTAGATACCCCATGGAAAGAGGAGCAAGGGGCTGAGTGGAGTTGAACTGTATCATTTCATTAATGGACTTAGCAGTTATGGGAAAAAGAACAGTTTGGAATGGGGACATAACTGCTCTATGGACAGGGTCATAGTTGGCACAGCATTGATGAATGATGTCTGGGAAAACATGGACTGAGGGAAGGAAATACATGGGAAGGTTAGATTCCCATAATCCAAAAATATCAGACTTGTTTAGATAGCTATCCCTGACTTGGCAGAAGGCCTGAAGATGGTTCCTGTCACCAGATAAATCTTTTATTTGAAAATCTTTGTCAGCTAGGGGTAGATAATCTAAGTCTTTATGGGGTGCATTCATGGGCGCGACATTCAGGGCTATGGGGGTTTCCATGTTTGGTTCTTGTGTATTCAAACTGGAATTCAGGCTTTCTGTGGAAAAAATGGACCAAATAGTAGTTTTGGGGTCTTTTATGGTAATTACAGACTGTCTTTAACTTGAATCTTGGCTTTCTCAGGTAGAATTTTCAGTAAAAACCGAAATTACAGGTTTGCAGAGTAAATAAGTAAATACCTGGTTTAAGGAGGTAAACTGTGTAATTGCAGGTTGAATGACGGGCTGCGGATCGCGATGCTGGAGTTTCTTGACCGGGTGGGGGACTGAATGCTCGAATAGTCGACTGGATGTTATTTTTCATGGGAGTACAGTTTGTAGAGCATTACAATGAAAATGACATTTTATCGTTGTATTTAACGAAATTCAGGTTGGCGGGACTTTTTGGCATTTATTGGGTGGATGACATAAGCATGATGGGACGTTTTGTCATTACGCAAAGGGTGGTAAGTGGTTTTCATCACATCGCTTTTGGAGTCAAGTGGTATAGGGCGGAGGGCGAGCGAGCATGTTGGCAGCGCTACGGCGGAAAACCGCCTGGTGATCACAAGTTAAAGTGTGGTCACCAGGGCGGTCGCGATATCGCCGTCAACCATTGGATAAAAAGGCGATGATCATACGGCTGATGGGCGTTGGATATGGCGGGGATTTAATGCAGTGGACCCGGCATAATAAACAACGTTTTAATCGTATCGGGGTCATTTCTATTGGTCGGGGACAGTTATTAATTAACCCAAATGGTCAATTAATCCTATATGATGCAGCGAGGAGTTAAGGCTTTAACGAATTACGAATTAACTTGTTAATCCTTCATTAAACGACGATTAACGCTGTATTCAACCCGGGGCGGGAATTATATAAAATGTAGGGTTTTCTACATATAATTACATATTAGGGGAAGGGTAAATGTTTATCCGGGATTTATATAATAGGGGTTAAAATTTAATATGACTTGTGAAATAAAAAGCACCAAGTTAAATGTTTAAAATTTTACATCAAAACTTAGGCTAAAGTGGGAAAAGGGGTTTTTCAAGTGATATTATGCATTTACTAAGTAAAAGAGGTTTTTCACTTAGGAAAACTTTATGAAATGGAATGAATGATGGATGGATGATTTATGAGTACTTAGGCTTTTAGATCACTGGGCCGAGGGTTCGGTCCCTCCAGAAGTCAGAGAAATGGTCTGAGCCCCTTTGACTTTCAAAGACCTTAATACTTTAGAGGGAATTAGTGAAATCTTTAGGGAAAATGTGAATGGAAGTCAGTTATTTAATCTTGCCTTGCTTGAACTGCATCGAGTGTAATGTATGCCTGGCACTGGTGATAAAAGTAAAGATCGACACATTTAGAAGAATTTTTTTTATCAAAAGTATCTTTCTACAACACCATCTACCTACCCTACCTACTTTAGGCTGACATTTTTTCTACTTTATTTGGGTGCACTTAGACTGGCAAACCCTTATCAACTTTTCTTTTCTTTACATAGCA
Source organism: Pinus tabuliformis (assembly GCA_031772625.1). NCBI lineage: Eukaryota > Viridiplantae > Streptophyta > Pinopsida > Pinales > Pinaceae > Pinus > Pinus tabuliformis. Next base: position 474,023,695 of record CM062808.1, read on the forward strand.
AGCCTACCTAAGTCTGCACTTATTACATCCAAGGGCTCAGATTACACTGTTGAGCTCCTTTTTATTTACTCTACTTATCTACTCATCTGCCAAGATTACACTGTTTGGTCAGATATTTATTCTCTATCTCTAAGACATGAAATTGAAAGATGAATAAGCCAAGTTTAAACAGTTTGACTCTTCATCAATTTTGGCATAAGTTTAACAAGCTGCACACAATTGCTTATTACAGAAAATGAAATAGTAGTGGCATTTAGACTTACACACTTTCCTGGTCTTTCTTTATTTGGGGTTCATTTCTTTTACTTTTTTGGCCATTTTATTCTTTTTACCCTTTGATTTTTCTTTTAGGGTATACCCTATTTAAATTTTTTAATTTTTTTGATTTTTTGAAAATATGAAAAACCTTTGCAACAAGAAAAGGTATGAACATATTACAGAGCTCATCAAGTCAATCATGAAATATGACACCTATTGGTATAGGAGCACAACACTAGCTCCACTTGGGGATGGCTTTTCCTGGTGAAAAGTCAAGAACAGCAGGTCAGATGGCTTTCTGAATGAGTTTGACTGTGTTATGAAATCTCCTTCTATTGGTTGCTTTATTGTATGTATGACAGTAACACTTGTGAAGCTTAGGGCCTGCTCTTCAGGTTTCAACTTCAACAAGTTACTATCCAATCCAAACTATGACATTACCAAGGATATAGTATATACATGTTAGAGTAAGAATACATCAAAAAGTTGGATCAAAATAATGTTTCAGCATCCGACCATTAACTGGCCCTTCTTCTGTTTCTGTACCATCCAGGTTCTTCAGAAAGTAAGTATTGTTCCCTTGTAAGGCCTGGATAATAAAAGGTCCATTCCATAGGAAGTCAAACTTCCCATGTTTTCCCTTATCTTCCATTCCGGAATCCCAGCTTAAAACTTTGTCTCCAAGGTAGAAATCTTCTACCTTGGTTCTCTTATCAAAAATTTTCTTAAGTTTCTCTTGTACTACTTGGGATCTTTGATACACTTCTTCTCTAGTCTACTGCAAATGGATGGTTTGGTTAATTCTCCTTTGAATATCATTGGGCTCCACTTGAGCTTCTTGAAGTAGTTTCATCACTGAAACTCCTAAAGATGAAGGAAACACTGCCTCGATACCATAGACTAATTCATAAGGACTAGTTCCAATAGATTTCTTTGTAGTGAGTCTGTCTGCCCATAATGCATTAGTAAGTTTCTTGTGCCAATTTTTCTTGTTCTCTTCCAATAATTTCTTAATGATATTAATTAGGCTTTTATTGGAAGACTCAACTAGACCATTACCTTGAGGGTAATAGGTTGTGGAATGGCCTAAAGTGATATGGTATTTGTTACAAAAACTTATCATTTTCTTGGATTTGAAGGCAACAACATTATCAGTGATGATCTTTTCAGGACAGCCAAATCTAGACAGTATGTTGGTTTCTAAGAATCCTATAATGACTGTGTCATTGGCTTGTCTAGAAGGAATGGCTTCTATCCATTTGGTGAAATAATCTGTGGCAGTTAGAATCCATTTATGTTGGCCAGAAGAGGGAGGGTGGATTTCTCCAATGAAGTCCAGACCCCATTGTTGGAAGGGCTTTTCAGTGGAAATTGGTCTCAGGGGTAAGGGTAACAGTTTCCTCTTGCCTTCAAAAATTTGACATTTGTGGCAAGCAGTGACAAATTTCTTTACATCAGCGAACAAGGTTGGCCAGTAAAATCCAGCTCTGAGGATTTTGTCTGCAGTTGATTTCCAGTAAAGGTGTCCACCACAGTCCCCTGCATGAAATTCTTTGAGAACCTTGTCAGCTTCTTCTTTTACTAAACAATTTAATAGAATACCTTCATGATTTTTCCAAAAGAGAGCATTATCTAAAATACAAAATTTTGAAGCTTTCATCTTTAAAAACCTTTTCTTTGTTCTGGATAACCCTGGAGGAGCTTGCAGGTTTAATAATACATAAATTATATCAGCATACCACTGTGAATCTAAGAAGGCCTGGCTGATTTGTGGAGTCGCCATCTCCTGTTCATTATCCAGTTCATTAATATCAAGGGCTTGGCAATTTGTTTCAGTCATGAGTTTGGCCAATCCCTGTCCTTTTATAAGCTTTGTGGGTTTTATTTCAATGTCATACTCCAATATAGTAGCAATCCATTTACCTCTCTTGCCTTCAATTCCATCTTGGGTCAAGATGTCTTTGACAACAACATTTGGTACATAGGCTATTACATGGGAGTACAAAATGTAGACTCTAAAGTCTTTAATAGCTTTCACAAGTGAATAAGCTTGTTTTTCCATGATTTTGTACTTTAATGGTGCATCCCTAAGTGCTTTACTAAAAAAGGCTATGGGTTTCTCACATCCTTGATCATCTTTTTGTAGTAAAACAGTAACAATGGTGTGTTCTGATGCAAATGAAAATATTATGAAGTCTCTATCAAACTTTGGACTTGTCAGGACCGGTGTTCTAGTCAAAGCCATTTTAATTTCTTCAAATGCTTGTTTGGCTTCTACTGTCCATTTAACTTTTGCATCCTTTTTCAACATATCATTAAGCAATCTAATTAATTCAGCTAAGTTAGATATAAACCTTCTTAAAAAGTTAATCTTTCCTAGGAAAGCTTGAAGTTCTTTGACATTTCTGGGGTGGGGTATTTGCAGAATGGCTTCTACCCTAGCAGGATCAATTCTGATGCCATCTTTGGAGATGATATGGCCCAAGAGTTTGCCTTCTTCTAGACCAAACAGGGACTTTTTAGGATTTAGGGAAATGCCATATTGCCTGCATTTTAAAAACACTTGTTTTAGATGATCTAAATGTTGCTGATCTGATTTGGAAAAAACAGTCAGGTCATCTAGATATATAACCAAGAAATCATGAATTTCTTTTGCAAAAGCTATGTCCATTGCTCGTTGAAAAGTTGCCCCTGCATTCTTAAGTCCAAATGGCATTTTAACATACTTGAATGTTCCCCATGGTGTTGTAAAAGCAGTTTTTTCCTGGTCATCAGGATGAACCAGAATCTGGTTGTAGCCTGAGAACCCATCCAAAAGTGAAATCCTAGAGGCACCTACTACCCTTTGTAAAATGTGATCCATCTTAGGTAAAGGGTAATTGTCCTTTAAAGAAACCTTGTTTACATTCCTTAAGTCAACACATAATCTGATTTCTCTAGTTTTCTTCCTAGTAGGTACTAAATTAGACACCCACTCAGAAAACCTGATAGGAGCAATTATCCCTGATTCATACATTCGTTTGATTTCTTTTTCAATTAAGGGAAGCAGTACAGGATTAATTCTTCTAAGCTTTTGTTTGAATGGTTTTTGATTTTCTTTCAAAGGGATTGTATGTTGAATTATGGAGGTATCATAAGATTTTAGGTCTTCATAGCTCCAGGCAAAAACATCTTGAAATTCTTTCATTAATTCAACATATTTGAGTTTTTGTTAAGGGGGCAAAGATTTGGATAATTTTATCATTTTAGGATTTTCTTCAGTTCCCAAGTTATAGTCTTCAATGTCTGCTTTTAGAGGTTGCATCTTGGGTTTCTTTGGAATATCATTAAAATCAAAGAGATCTTCTAAAGGAGTTAATCCTTTAGGCAACTGATTATCTTTCAAATTAATAACTTCAGATTCTCCTTCAATAATTTCATTAATGTCCATTTCTTTACTGGTAAATTTTGTTGGGTGAAGCATTTGAGTTGCATTTTCTGTTGAAATGTTTGTTTCTATTTGATCTGTTTGATTAAACTCACTAACAGTATCTATATCTATATTAGTGCTAGAAAATAAATTGTTAATCTGAATATCATTGTCAAACACTTGCCAGTTCTTTACATTGTCAGGTATGGCTGGCCTGTGTCTAATCTCAGCTGTGAACTGATGATTGGGCTCAAATGGTAATTTACAAGTGCTGGCAAACATTGCCAAACTATGAGCATGCAAATTATGTTTTCTTGGGATTTTGGCAAGCTGAGTTTCTAGAAATGTATTGAGAATCTCAATCACTGTTCCTCTGTAAGATCTTAATCTGGGATCATTTGTGAGAAATTTCCCTTTTATCTGTTGAATGATTAAATCAGAATCTCCCAGGACTGATACCCTAATTTCCCCTAAACTTTTGACCAGTTTAAGACCTAGCAACAGAGCCTCATATTCAGCCATATTATTAGTGCATCTAAAGTTTAATCTATAGGCATGACCTTCAGCATGATCATTTTCAAGATTATGCACCCAAATTCCTGCTCCTGCTCCTAATTTATTAACTGAACCATCAAATTCTAAGTACCAAAGGATCTCATGTTCATAGTTAGTATCAGGAGTCTCAGGGATTTGTTTAATAGGAAGATCTGGTTCTTTAGTTTCATCTGGTTTCTCTTGAGTATCTGATGTATCATTGTTCTCAGAAATTTCTTGAATTTGAACACTAGACTTTTCATTTGTAATTTCTTCTTGTTCAACTGCTAAAACTTTTACTTCAGTTGGAGGATCAATTTCAGCATTGTAGAGAATGAAAGAATCCATGTCAGAGTGAATTGAGTAGATAGGGAAATTCTGAGGTTTCTCTTGGCTACTTACCACATACTTCATTAAAGTTTCTCTGTACAGTTTCTTAGGTTGACCAAATACTAAAATAGTAGCGTAGGACATGTCCAATTGTAGAGATCCTTGAAGCTTTGCACCCCAAGACCTAGATAATAACATGCCATACTTTGGTGGAATATCAGCTACTACTATGTCCATTAAGATGGTTTTGGCAGGGTATTGAACTAGTGATACACATAAATCTTTGATCAATCCTAGACATCTGACCTGGCTTGAATCAAAAGAAAATAGGTCTTTGTATGGCCTGGTAATGTCTAGGTCTAGTTTCTCCATTACAGATTTAGGCATTAAGTTATGAGAAGCACCAGAATCAAACATGGCATTATGAAGTATTTTATCATGTATGTTCAGACTTACATAGAAAGGAGGAACACCTCCATCTACTGATTTTCCATTTACCTTAGGGCCAAAAATCAATTCAGGCTGGTCATCAAAAACATTTACTGAATCTTCATTCACAGAAATTTGGAGTGATCTGCTGATTTGACCTTTGTAGACATCATGTTTAGCTAATTCTGACAATGGAACAACTATCTTTAATTTGCCTACCTCAGTCGTAAGATTAAAAGGTTTTTCAGTTTGAGTTCTTGTATTTCAGACAGTGGGATTCTCTTTTTCTGTATTATCTGTGTTTCTCTCCTTTTCAGGAGTGGGGTTATGGGCTGAAGTTGTTTCCAAATCAATTTCTGGAGGTTCTTCTACATTTCCTTTGGGAGGAATAGAAGTGGAAGATTGTCTATGATGTGGTTGATTATCGGATACATCTTCAATGATTGGGTTATTTGGGTTAGGGTTTGTTCTGGAAAGAATATGTACAGGAGTAGTATTGATCTTACCTTTGTTGGGCTGTTTGGTATCTTTCTGTTTGTTGGTTTCAGGAACATCTATTCTTCTGCTCCTCAGATTGTATTGCTTGTGGACTTCATAAATGGTTGTATCATATCCCTCCCTAAAGTCAAATGATTCACCTGACTGAGTATGGAATTGTTTAAGCATGTGAGCTTCTTGATCCTCTTGGGTCAAGAAAACTTGTTGTTCATTGTTGAGTCCCATCAAGTTAATTTGAGTGTCTTCTGTTGGTTCATCAGAAGTTGAGGCTTCAGCATAATTTTCCTAGAATGGGGGCCTAATGTTTTGGTCAGGCCCAGTCTTTCCAGTATTAGGGTTTTGATTCTTCTTGAAATTTGGATTTCTCCCAGTATTGCTTGGTTGACCATCCCAAGGGGATTTTCTCTCAATTGTTTCTACTCTATCACCAAGCCTATCCATTCCTTTAATAATAGCATCTAATTTCTATTCAAGGGCAGAAGGTTCCTCTTTGAAAGGTATCCTCCTTTCAGCTCTGGCTCTAGCTCATTTAGATATCAGGTTGGCTTCAACACTGACAGCTATACTTTGCATCTCTTCTAAGGTTCGAGGAGCTCTTTCCCTAAGTTGGTATGCCATATCAGAATCAAATCCATCAGGGAACTTGATTAAGGCCAAATCTGGAGGAGGTCTTAAATTTTGAGGAATAGCATTGTAAACATTATTGAACCTGGTACAGTAATCTTGGACAGTTTCTTGGGTGCCTCTTTTCAGGCTTTCATATTCTGATAAAATGTGGAGAGGATCTTTCTTCTTTTCCCATCTATTCAAGAATGTCTGGTAAAGAGCTTGTAGGTCATTGATACTGTTTGCAGGGAGGGCCCTAAACCATGTTCTAACTTCTCCAGTCAAACTTTGGACAAATACTCTCATTCTAACATCATCAGCATCAACCTCATATATTTCAAAATAATCGGTCATTTTCTTGGTATGCTATTGAGCTGTATAAGTGCCAGAGCCATCAAAAGGGGTAATCTTACTCTGATAGTCTTGGGGCATAGCACCCAAGTTAGCAGGTAAGTTCAGGGGAGTGTATCTGTTTGCCATGGTTGCAGGAGTAGATGTAACAACTGGTGTGGTTGGGATAACAATGGGAATATGGGTTGTGGATGGAGGAGTGGAAGGGGTAGCTTGAGGTTGGGAAGTCTGAGGTGTTGATGATGGACTTGGAGGAGTAGTAGTGATCACAGAAAGGTTTGGTGTTCCTTCAGAGGTAAGCTCTGATTGAATGGAGTTATGCAAATGTCTGTCAAGGTGTGAAGTAACAACTTCAAGTTGTAAATTTTCAATAAATACTGGATCATGAACTGTGTTGGCTAACCCAGATTCTGAAAAGGTTACAAATAAATGGGTTTCAAACCACTCATCAAAAGGTTCGTCCTCAAGGTAAATCCACTTCACAGGACAAGATCTTGATCTGTATAGAGGCCGAGAACTAGCAGAACTGTCCTGGCTCTCTTGCCTCCTAAGAATCCTAGGAATCAGATTAGGATTTTCAAACACAGGTGGTGGATTTGGATCAGGGTTAGATCTGGTGTAATGAGTCCTTTCTGAAGCCATGTTTCTAGGTATATTTTTTGGGTTTTTCTCTAAACAGGTTGGACAATACAACTTCAACAGTTTCTTTAAGAGGTTTCAGATGTGGGTTTTGAAATTTCTTAAGGACTTATTTGAAAATAGGGACTGATCGAGAATTTGAAACCAAATGTCTACTCTATAAGCTAGACCGAAGATAGACTGAAGCAGCATTCATTTACTTTTGCAATTGCAAAGCAAAAGAATTTCAAAGGCTACCTGGCTAACTTCAGGCCTCATCTATAGCTTAGAATGTAGACGATAGTAACAAACAAATAATTCAGGTCCCCAGTGGATTCGCCACTATTTTATCACTCAGGTTTTCCCAGAAGTTGTAAGAAGGGGAAAGGAGGTTGAGGTAACCACAAACCAATCTTTTAGATACAGATTCTAGCCAATCTGCATCCAGAGAGGGCTCTCTCTTTAAGTTTTAGCTTTGTTTTTTAAAGATATTAGGCTAGTTGTGAAGTTTAGGAGTTTGTTTAAGTTTTTGTGGTGAGATTCAATAGCAGAGGGGTAGGACTGGCTAGTTTAGGCCATTAGGCTAATGGAGTCAAGGAATATGGCTTAACTGGACTTGGTTTCTTAATAAAGGATGGTTTTACAGAGCAAGATGGTCAAACAAAGAACAAATAGAGACTTAGAGTAAATGGAATGGTTTCAAATGGGTGAAGAGTAGTTAAGAATCCTTCAACCTATTTGAAAAAGAGAATTGAATTGATTACTACTAAAGAGCAATTAAGTATTCTTTAAGTAATAGTCAAAGTGAAAGAAATAGAAAACAGGAGCAGTCAAGATTTCACTGTTTATTCTACTTCAGATGAAAACATAAAGAATGATAACTTTTGAAGACAGAGTGCAATCAAGCATATTCCGAATTACTCATTTTTATTTATCATTCAGATATGAACATAGATGATATAAGAAACAAAGAAAACTTTAAAACACAAGGTATAGATGACTTATTGATCCGGTGTTTGATTCAAGATATCTGTGAAAAGTCCTTTGCTTCAATTCTTTATCCAGCAAGCCACACGAAATTTTGATCCAATCAGCACTTTATTCCAAAAAACCAATATTACAACAATGTATATGAATCCACCCTCAATACTCCAATTGAGGGGGTATTTATACAAAATATCTCATAACAGAGTGAGATATATTCTAGTGATGACTAATCATATTTTACAAGAAAATAGAGACAACTAGTCTCGAAGATAGGAGAAAGGTGAACTGATGTTGTGTTGTTCCTTTTATTGCTGAGTGTGCTGGAGGCAGGCCCTAGAATTTGGCTTGCTGCTATCTTGTATGGTAACTTCGTGCTGGCTACCCTGTTTTGACTGATACTCTTTATCTGCTCTGATACACTTCGACCTGTTTGACCCTCATTCATCTCTGTTTATCTCATCATGGTAAATAGCCCAAAATTTACATTTTACCAAAGATAAATTTACAAAATTTCTAACATATCTTCCCACCATTTCTGCTCTGGCAATTTGTGCTTCTGAAGTTTCCTGAGAGTTTCATCAGTCTCTGTATATCTGAAGAAGTTAGGCTGGATGGTGAATAGGTGCTTTACCTCATGCTCAATGTAGAATAAGTTCTCTAAGCTGTCATAGAGAACTCGGCCTGTGGGAAGTGCTTTCACTCCTGATGCACTTGATGATGAGCTAGCTTGATTGCTAGCATACTTATTCAATTTATCTACATAATCAATGTGTTTCATTAATCTATCATTAATGACCAAAGGACTTGGTAGCCCTTTACTCTGCAAAACTGTGAACTTCTCCATAAAAGAATTGATTTCCACTTGCATATCTTGGCACCTTCTCTCTAAGTTCTGCATCAAAGTTCTCTTGGTTAGAACTCTTTTGATTTCCAAAATGGTGTCTATCCTGTCTGAGATGCCAAGTTCTTCCAGTTGTTCTTTGTTTCTGTTATTCAAAAAATGTATAAGCCGATTGGCTTCCTCTGGCATTTTACCTAACTGTGCTCTTGTTTGCTGAATTGCTCCATGGGTTGTTTTTACTAAGTCGATCTGCTCATAGATCACTTGGATAGATGGCCATATTTCATTTATAGACTGAATGATATTAGCCCAAAGGATTTTCCTGATCTTTGCCAAGGGCTTATCAAAAGTGAGCTCTTGTTCTAATGTTTTGACTTTACTTTCTAAGGCTTTAATCTCCCTAGTTTTTTCCACAACACTTATCTTGGAGATATCATAATTTCTCTCTGCCTTAGCCAATTGCTCTTTCACCTGTTTCAACTTTGTAACTTGTAATCTCAATTCTTCCATGGCCTTTATCAATTCTTCTGTGCTCATATTAGTACTACTGCCTGGTGTTGTTCCTGTTGTTGATGTACCTGTGATTACCTCTGCTGTGGCTGCTGGGACATTTGGAGCTAATGTTGTTCCAAGTGTGGAGGGGACTGTAGTTGAGACTATGGGGATTACCTCAGGAGGCTGAGAGGTCGACTCTCCCTACTTTTCCTTCAGTGATTTTTCTAATGCCTGCTCTGTATCATTCAATCTTTCATTAAGTTTCATGAGCAGGTCCATCATCTCCTCTTCAGATTTCTGTTGTATAACTTCTACACTCTGTGGATGCGTTGAAGGAGGTAGCTTCAGTTGTTTCCTCAGGGCAACAATGTCCTCTTCATTCTTCTTGATTAGTGCCTTTATACCTTTAGCATCTTTGGGATCATGTCCCAATCCAATAATGATTTCTTCTAGTGATTTGATTATGTTATCCTTGGCCAGAGACGAGGCTTTCTCCAAATGTAATTGAGTTGTTGTATTGTCTAAGGAATTTTGTAATTTGTGGGCCAGCATTGCTCTGTCGGCCAGTGTGGAATAGACCATTTCCCCAGCCTGTTTGTGAAGTTCAATTTGGTCCATAGGATGAATATTTTTTGCTAGAACCTGCAAGTTTGTTCTGATATATTCTGCTGCTGACTGGGGTTGTTGTACCTTCGTCTTAAAGTAACTCATTAACATTTTGCCTTCTTTAATGTCATAGGCTGACATTAATCTCTGCTGGTTTGTGGGGGCCATTTTCAAATACTGACCGTAAATTTGAAGTCTCACAGGATCATTTCTGGCTTTTATCTCTGTGAATGTCTTCTTAATGTCTGAGGCTTGTTTTCTTTGTGGCCTGGTGGATGATACTTCTACACTGTGCTGTGTTTCTAGCTCTTGCCTTTGTGAGCTAGTGGATGTTCCTCCCAGTGGGGGAGTTTGCTGACTAGTTGTTCTCTCAGCTCTCAAGCTATCTGTAGTTTCTTCAATGATTTCCTCTTCTAAAAGAGGATTCAGTCTTTGTCTCTTTGCTCCAGGTTGTTCTGTAGGTCCACTGATTGGTGTGGTGGTTTCTCTGTCCCTCTTTATGTTTCTTTCCTCATTTAGAGGAGTTTGTAATGCTGGAATTTCTGTTGCTTTAGTTTGGGCTGGAGGAATTTGTACTTGACTCTGTTCTATCCCAGGTTGATCTATCATTGTAGGCTACTTTGTGGTCTCTACTTCTTTGCCTTTGGAAGTTCCTGTAACAGGTATGCTGGTTTCCTATGCAGGCTACTAAGAAGTTCCGGTAGAGGATGTACCAATTTCTGATCTTTGAGGCAGCTTGAATGATACCTGTCCAAAAGAGTCCAGGTCAAGGGTTTTTTCAAGATCTTTCATAGCATTTTCCATCTTTTCCTGCTCACTAATCTCTTCTATTAGGGTCCCTTCTACCCATTCATCCTGATTTGCAAATTGTTCAATTTCTCGGATCCTATGATGTATATAAACTGATAGCCTGTTTTTTGTCCTTCTATCACATATGAAACTATTTGGGTCATATGGAACCCACCAAAAACTCTTCTTCAATCTAACGTGGTCTTCTAAAGTATTTTTAGCTTCTTGCCATGCATCCCTAGAATTGATGACAAAAGGGCCTCACTGGTTTTTGATTCTTAGCTGAGCCTTCCTCTTTGCATTACAAAAATGGACTAAGTCTGCATTGATGATCCATATGAAATACTCTAGTGCAAATAATCTCATGGGCACATATTTAGGCTACTTGAAAGGGAAAAGTTCACATCCATACATTCTGATTTCTGTGTGATTTTGGTACAGGTACCAGTCACCTATCCTGTATTGCTTGGAGAGTTGGAGAATCTTCTTCATGTCACCAGTGATTCTAGGAGGGGGAGCTCCTATCAACGGAGTGGATGTTGGATGCACAAATAAGTTAATGAATTCATTATAGGTATAAGGGAACTCATAGGTATTATGGAAGATTGAACTCCAAAAGATCACAGACCTTCGATTTCCTTTTGAGTCCAATTTTCTGATGGGGAAAGGAAAGCTGTCTGGCTGATGATATAACAAAAGATGGTATATAAAATATGTGTATTTGAAAACTCCTTCCCTATCCAAATTCATGAATTGATCATGGATTTTGTTGGCAATGAAAGTGGCATAGTCATATCTGACAGCAGGGGGCTGTCCTGGAGTAAACATTGACAATAGAACTAGGGTGATATCATCAAAAAATTCACTGGATTTAAATCCCATGATCAAGGATATCATGTCAACAATGAGTTTTCCAGTTTCAGTGAAACAGGTCTGCAGATAGGGAGGTGGGCCTTGAGGCTGGTACTTTGGTTTCATGAACATCTGAGAAATGCGAGTTATCTCTGACTTGGGTAATTGAGAAGCTTTTTCAAGTAGATACCCCATGGAAAGAGGAGCAAGGGGCTGAGTGGAGTTGAACTGTATCATTTCATTAATGGACTTAGCAATTACGGGAAAAAGAACAGTTTGTAATGGGGACATAACTGCTCTATGGACAGGGTCATAGTTGGCACAGCATTGATGAATGATGTCTAAGAAAACATGGACTGAGGGAAGGAAATACATGGGAAGGTTAGATTCCCATAATCCAAAAATATCAGACTTGTTTAGATAGCTATCCCTGACTTGGCAGAAGGCCTGAAGATGGTTCCTATCACCAGATAAATCTTTTATTTGAAAATATTTGTCGGCCAGGGGTAGATAATCTAAGTCTTTATGGGGTGCATTCATAGGCACGATATTTAGGGCCATAGGGGTTTCCATGTTTGGTTCTTGTGTATTCAAACTGGAATTCAGGCTTTCTGTGGAAAAAATGGACCAAATAGCAGTTTTGGGGTCTTTTATGGTAATTACAGACTGTCTTTAACTTGAATCTTGGCTTTCTCAGGTAGAATTTTAAGTAAAAACCGAAATTACAGGTTTGCAGAGTAAATTGGGTAAATACCTAGTTTAAGGAGGTAAACTGTGTAATTGTAGGTTGAATGATAGGCAGTAGAGTGCGATGCCGGAGTTTCTTGGCCAAGTGGTGGGTTGAATGCTCGAACAGTCGACTAGACGTTATTTTCATGGGAGTATAGTTTGCAGAGCATTACAATGAAAATGACATTTTATCGTTGTATTTAATGAAATTCAGGTTAACGGGACTTTTTGGAATTTATTGGCGGATGACGTAAGCGTGATGGGACGTTTTGTCGTTATGCGGAAGGTGGTAAGCACGTTGCATTGCACCACTTTTGGAGTCAAGTGGTATAGGGCGGAGGGCGAGCGAGCATGTTGGCAGCGCGACGTGTGGCAGCGGTACGACAGAAAACTACCTGGTGATCACGAGTTAAAGTGCGATCACTAGGGGGTCGCGATATCGCCATCAACCGTTGGATGAAAAGGCGATGATCGGATGGCTGACGGGTGTTGGATATGGTGGGGATTTAATGCAGCGGACCCGGCATAATAAACAACGTTTTAATCGTATTGGGGGTGTTTCTATTGGTCGGGGGACGGTTATTAATTAACCAAAATGGTCAATTAATCCCATACGATGCAGCGGGGAGTTAAGGCTTTAATGAATTACAGATTAACTTTTTAATCCTTCATTAAACAATGATTAAGGTTGTATTCAACTAGGGGCGGGAATTATATAAAATGTCGGGTTTTTTAAATATAATTACATATTAGGGGAAGGGTAAATGTTTATCTGGGATTTATGTAATAGGGGTTAAAAGTTAATATGACTTGTGAAATAAAAAGTGCCAAGTTAAATGTTTAAAAGTTTACATCAAAACTTAGGCTAAAGTGGGAAAAGGGGTTTTTCAAGTGATATTATGCATTTCCCAAGTAAAATAGGTTTTTCACTTAGGCAAACTTTATGAAATGGAATAAATTATGGATGGATGATTTATGAGTACTTAGGCTTTTAGATCATTGGGTCGAGGGTCTGGTCCCTCCAGAAGTCAGAGAAATGCTCTAAGCCCCTTTGACTTTCAGAGACCTTAATACTTTAGGGGGAATTAGCGAAATCTTAGGGAAAAATGTGAATGGAAGTCAGTTATTTAACCTTGCCTTGCTTGAACTGCATCAAGTGTAATGTATGCCTGGCACTGGTGATAAAAGTAAAGATCGACACATTTAGAAGCATTTTTCATCACAAGTATCATTCTGTAACACCATCTACCTACCCTACCTACTTTAGCCTGACATTTTTTCTTCTTTATTTGGGTGCACTTAGACTGGAAAACCCTTATCAACTTTTCTTTTCTTTACATAGCAAGCCTACCTAAATCTGCACTTATTACATCCAAGGGCTCAGATTACACTGTTGAGCTCCTTTTTATTTACTCTACCTATCTACTCATCTGCCAAGATTACACTGTTTGGTCAGATATTTATTCTCTATCTCTAAGACATGAAATTGAAAGATGAATAAGCCAAGTTTAAACAGTTTGACTCTTCATCAATTGTGGCATAAATTTAACAAGCTACACACAATTGCTTTTTACAGAAAATGAAATAGTAGTGGCATTTAGACTTGCACACTTTCCTGGTCTTTCTTTGTTTGAGGTTCATTTCTTTTACTTTTTTGACCATTTTATTCTTTTTACCATTTGATTTTTATTTTAGGGTATACCCTCTTTACATTTTTTAAATTTTTGGATTTTTTGAAAATATGGAAATCCTTTGCATAAGAAAAGGTATAAACATATTATAGAGCTCATCAAGTCAATCATGAATTATGACACCTATTGGTATAGGAGAATAACACCGTCTACATACATAACATTTCCATCTTTAACCTTTTCTTTCAAGAAAACATAGCCTTTACCTTTTATGATAGCAGGAGTTTCGTTTTCAAATGAGACATTCTTTTCCTTTTATAAGGCATTATATGGGTGAAGTTTTTATTTGTCACCTATCATGTGTTTTGAGCATCCACTGTCGATGTACCACTAATTTTCTTGTCCTTCTGCATACAAGGCTATAGCACATCTTTCTGTTTGATATTCTTTCCTTCTCCATATCTTGGGATTTAACGGAGTTTGCTCCTTTTGAGATGTTTGCCGAAATTTTCTCCTGCATTCAGATTCTTCATGACCAAATTTGTTACAGATCGAGCATTATATTTCAATTTCAAGAAGAGAAAAGTTATTATAGGAACTTTTCTTTACCCCTATTACATTATTTTGATTTCATGCTTCTCTAGTCATGATGGTTTTGTAAGCAACACATTGAGAAGCTTTGTGTCCAAAATTATGACATGAAAAGCATTGCCCATTAAAGAAGTTCCTGCGACTATCGAATCTATTGACCTGGTGATTGTAGTTTCTATTGATATTCATCTTTGGAGAAAATTGAGTATGATTTACCTAAGGTTGGTTGTGGCTTCTATTCATCCTTGGAGTAAATTGAGTTTGATTTACCTGGTGATATTCTTTATTCCTTTGCTATCATTTGTCGTACTGTTCACTGGTCTTTGTTGCATCAAGATAGCTTTTAGTGGAGGTTGACGGCTTCTGTGATTGAGATGCTTCTTCAGTATATCCAAGACCTATCTTTATCAGAGGAGAACGCTGTACTTTGATAATTTCATTTAAATTTTCTGATCCTTTAGCAAATCTAAGATTGAGAGATTTTGTTTTCTCAAGATCCTTTTTTAGACCCACAACTTCACATTCTAGTTTTTCATTGTGTTTTTATTTTTCAGCAAGTTGGTATGTCAAGGTATCTATAATCATATTCTTTTCTTCTAAACAGATTTTGAGTTTAGATATTTCTTCATGAAGTTCATCCTCTTCTAAAGCATCCCAAAAATTATCATCGTCATAAGCCATTAGAAGTCTATAGTCATTACTATTTTCATCTTCATCACTATTTGATAAACCATTGCTATCTTCATGAGTATAGTAACTCCTTTTATTTACAACTTGTTTTCTATTCCATTTTTCATATTCCTTCCCTTTTTCATATTTATCTTTATGAGGAAATTTGGCAGCATAATGATCGACTCTGCCACAGGCAAAGCATTTGAAGGGTAGCTTACCTCTAAATCTTCCAGAAACTCGTTGAAGCTTCTTGACAAAGTTTACCTCATCTTCTTCTTCTGAAATATGTCCTGATTCATTGTGTTCTTCCTTTCCTTTTGCTGAAGCTTTAAATGCAACTTCTCTCATATCTAATGGTCCTCCTTTTCTCATCTCAAAGGCAGTTAAGATTCTATGAAGTTGTGTCATAGTGATAGTCTGCAGATTCTGTTTTTCTTTTATGGTAGACACTTTTGATTCAAATTTAGCAGACAAGGATCTCAAAACTTTCTCAACTAAGGTAACTTCCTTTATTTCTTCACCCATATTCTTCATACAATTAACAAACTCATCTATGTGTAAGAAGTAACTAGCTATACTTTCATCATTGTGCATTTTAAGAGTTTCATATTGAATTCTGAGAGTTTGAAGCTTAGAAGGTTTTACCTGAGAGTCTCCTTCGTAGCTCAAAACGATTTTGTCCCATATTTCTTTGGCTGATTTGAGCTACATGACTTTGACAAACTCTGATTGTGACAGACTTCCCAATAAAGTATTGACAGTTTTGGCATTGGTTTCATATTGCTTTTTACTTGCCGTATCTGTAGGAATTGTTGTTGGAAATGTATATCCTCCTTCCACAATTTCCCAGAAATCCATTCCAAGTGATTGTAGATAGGTTGTGGTTCTTATTTTCCAATAAAAAAAATTTCTCCCATCAAAGATTGGTGGTCAGATGGATCCCATGCTTTCTTCATTACTCATGATGATGGAGCTCCCTTCAAGCGATCAAGCTTCTTCTGAAGGACCTGCTCTAATACCAATTGTTGGAAATAATACTGAGAGGGGGGTGAATCATTATTATCAGATCAATAATTTTATTTCCCAAACAATTTATATACGCTACTTCAACTAAGTGAACTAGCATGTACACGCAACTGTACTTAAAGCAACCAGTGTATATGCAAAGAACTTTTGATTTAGACAATTTATCATGTATCGGGATTTAACCAATATATCAGAGACTTATTATACAGTGCAGTAAAAGCAGAATAAAGCATCACACATAAGCAACACACATGAACACCAAGATATAAGGTGGACACCCAATGTGGGTAAAAACCACCTTCTGCTATCGTCTCTATCTTTTTTTAATAATAAGAAAATATGTTTACAATCTTGTACTGGTGCAGATTCATACCAGTACGAAGGCACCCACCTGCAGAAGGCTACAACTTTCTCTCGTTCTCCAGCTACTACTGGAAGGGAGCTAAAACCCCCTAGCTCTTGTAGTAGGCAATATGTTTACTAGTACATAGGTGCCAGCCTACAGAAAATTCCACTCTACTACTGGGGACCACATTTCATGAATTTTCAGACTAGATACTCCTGGAACACAACACCACAATCTAAAGGCCACATTTCATCCAATTTTCATATTGGACCCATCAAAAACATTATAACTGCAATACAACCATCAAATACATTTTCATCAACCAATAACTGAAACTCAATCATCACTTTCTGAATCAACCACAACTGAATCAATCAATCACTGACAACCCATCATCATTGAAGCAAATCACAATCAATCAATTTGATCATTCAGAACACTATTACCATAATACGGTCATCAGAACAGAACCCGGAACTCTGCAACAGCAAATAGAGACTATTGAAACTTTAAACATCATGCTTCATAAGGTACATGCTACTTCCATGTGTTGTACCAGCATGTATATGCACTTTTACTGAAGGGAACTAGTGTACATATCTACAGATTCCAATTTATGATGTATACACTACTTTGATATGCTAAACCAGTGTGCATACGCTCTTTTACTAAAGCGAACCTGCGTACAGATCTGTAAATGCTAACTAAAACATCACAACTATTCCAGACTTCAGTCATACCCAGATTATCACATTTACAGAATAAAAAAATGCGTCAGTATTCAAATCTAGACTGTTCAAGATCAAACCACATAATGAGAATACTTAGATCAGATCAAGAAAACCATCAAAAGCTCATTAACCTGCATATATGATGCAACACCTCATAAAATATTCAAAATACTTTCTTACCTTGGCCTAATGATCTTCTCCTCCTTATATATTTTAAGGCCTTTCTCAATACCATGGACCAAAAATGCTTAGGACCAATACCTTGGACCAAATACCTTGACCAATTACCTTGGGTCAAATACCTTGGACCAAAAACCTTGTTTTTCCAAGATATATGCGCTTTTATTTCTGTGAAAGTGTGTGTGTATGTATATGATCCTTTTGTTCAGTAAACCTGTGTGCGTACACAGCTTGGACAAGGTGAACCTGCATATACCTCTCTTTCTTCATTCTTTGTAGTTTGATCTGTAATTCTTTGCTGTTGACATGCTGCACTGTGATCTTTCATCTGAGTGAGTTGCCATCAAGGACAATACTTGTATCATAATGCCAACTCATGTTTCATTTCTAACTTGACTGCATTTCCATCCCACTTTAGTCTTATTCCACACACAAAGGAGTACACACCTTAGATCTTTGGCTCAAAATTCACTATTTTTTTCATCCTTGCTTTTAAGTTTACGAGTAGCATATTTTCACTTTTCACAGAACGAGATTGAAGAGAGTTGTGAATTAAGGTTTTACCAGTAGCAGACTGATATCGAACCCCACCATTGGATCTTCAATGCATTAATGGCGCCCAGGTATGTTTCATTTCTAACCTTGCTGCATTTCCACCCCACTTTTAATCTTCTTCCACACATGGAGGAGTACACACACCTCAGATCTCTAGTTCAAAATTCACTATTTTTTTCATCCTTGCTTTTAAGTTTATGCTTTAATCTCTATGCCTCACTTTTTTACTATTTGCAGGGATGGCATTGGCATTTGATGACTTTGGGAAGCCATTTGTTATAAAAAAGAAGTAGGGGCAGAAGACCCAAATGAGAGGCTTAGATGTTCAAAATTTCTAACATTGTGGTCACCCGGGCTAACCTCACTAGACTCCAATGGAATAAAAATGAAGCTCTAGAACCCCTGTGGTGATGTCATCATCAATAAGCTCCTATTTTTTTTATTCATTCTCTATTTTCTAGATTAGTGAAACTGCCCTTAAATTATGAAAATTAGTAGAATTTATTTTAAAACTTGTATGATTCATAACTAAAAATTACTTAAATTTTCTGTAAAGACTGAAATAAACCATTAAATTATGAAAATTAGTTACTTTACAACTTATATGATTCATAACTAAAAATTACTTAAATTTTCTGTAAAGACTGAAATAAGCCAATACTCTGCGATCTACTCACTCTTTCTCACAAACTCTTAGGCCCACCGAGCTAGATGCTCTACATATGTCATGCCTTCCTACTAAAGCTCTTAAAATTGGTGAATGCATTCAGATGTCGTTTGGATCATTGGACGTCTAATGTGCATTAAGGGAATTTCAACCCCTAGATTTGTATGTGCCATATTCCATCATGTTGGTTCCATTTATAGGTGCATGTCGGGTTTCGTTGTGGGTAGTTCTCCTATTTTATAGGAGCTAGATTTTTAGGGCCTGCATGTAAAACATAGCTACATGGTATTGGTCCATGCATGTAATAGACCCAATAACTTCTATGCACTTTGAGGATGTGGTACTTCAGTTTACCACCCAAATTTACACAAAAACTAAACCCAAATTCACACAAATTTACGAAGTAACTGAACTGAATAGTTTCTGTTATTAACTATTTACTATTAACAGGCATGAAACTATAGATTTATGCAACCTAAATACACACAATCATTCCATTAATCATGAATTCATCAATCACAAATGTGGCTAACACAAGCAGGGCAACTTAAAAATTAATTGAGCAATGAAATAAACCATAAAAAATTAGTAATAATTCAATACAATTCATATATACATTTAGGAATACTTATCTATCTGGAATTGTTCAAAAATAAGTTGTAGAAGAGGGAAGTAATATCACGACCATATAACCAAAGATCAATCACAGTTCAATTCCTATTTTACTCGATCACTTGCTTCATCATTGACATTAGCACTATTTCACTTGACCACAGGATCCACTTTTACTAAGAAATTTGTTTGACAATAGACCACACATAAGGGTATGCAGGCATATTGTCTTATTGTCCATAAGCATACCTAAAATATAATCTCTTCATGAGTATAATTGATGGCCTTTACTATATGGGAGCTAAGAAGTTGCTAAATGTATTACTGTCCATAAGCATACCTGAAATATAATCTCTTCATGAGTATAATTGATGGCCTTTACTATATTAGAGCTAAGAAGTTGCTAAATTGAAGATTAATTTTTGCAAAGGATAGTGTGTAATTTCACTGCCTTTTTTTTTTATATAAATCTTCCTCCCAGACCTGTCCCTAAAATATAATATCTTCATGAGTATAATTGATGGCCTTTATTATATTGGATCTAAGCAGTTGCTAAATTGAAGATTAATTTTTGCAAAGGATAGTGAGTAATTCCACTGCCTTTTTTTTTTATAAATCTTCCTCCCAAACCTGTAGTTGTTCCTGGATGATAGGTACAGACAAAACAACATGATGCACTTCTTGTCTTCACATTATTGTTTGTCAAGTCTATGATTTGAACAAGACATGATAGCTCTTTTGACGATACAAAAAAAAATACTTAATACTTGGTGAATAATCTGAAGAAGTGCCTTGGTGGTGTTGTGCACAAACTTATGGACAAGAAAAAGAAAGTGAAAGAGAGTTGTAAAATTGGTTAGAACATAGATTTTCTACTGATCACTAGATCCATAACTAATGATCCCATAGTGTTAGTAGATAATCGTTCCTTCAAATAATGATCCTCATATGTCTTGGGTTATTTTTGTTTTATTCCACCTTCCATTGTGCTGACCTGTAATGTGGAAGAAATTTTTTGATGAAGGCTGCTAAATTAACCCACCAACTTCATAGGGCTCCAATTGACATTCTTATGTCCAGCTTCTAATTTCTAGTCTTTAAGCTCTCTCGCAATGGAATATATATACATAGATGGGCCTTTCCAGAATATCTATATAAACAGTTGATCTTTCACTAGATAGACAACGGAGTTAGCAGCCTGAAGTTTTCTATCACATTTTTATTTTAAAAGAGAGTCCTCTAGTTCTTCTCTCAGGGTTCCTTGTTTCCCTTCATGTTCACTTCCATCATTTACTTTGGCTATAATTTTTCTCAGTTGGGCTATTTTTATGGTTTCAGTGTTGTAGTAATTGTTCTCAACATCTTCGTAATGTTTGCATTTCTTCGATATATGCTTCTCCAATTCACTTCCACTCCTCCACATATCATGCCTTTTCTATTTTTGCAACTAGCTTCTGGACATCATCTTTCCAGTTCTCATCCTAGAGTTTCTTCTCTCCCCTGAATCTCCTTTGTTGGATTTGCAACAAAGGAGGGAGACAAAAATCGGCTTAGTTAGATTTGCCTCACTGTAGGTTCTTCCTACTTTAATACCAATTGATGGGTGCTGGAAAATGAAAAACCTGAACAAATGCACAACAATCTACTGTAGGTAGATAAGAAATAAAATTTACTACCCATCTCAGTGGATGGTGTCAATCACAATCAATGTACTTCGCTAAACAGAGGCAAAACAATTCCACATGACGATTTTATCATTAAACTTGTATTATAACATTCAAGTAAATTAGTGAAATAATAGTGATGCTACTCAATTACATTCACTCTATAGTAGAAATTGATCCTCGTGCACGGGATTGTGAAAGGATAAATAAAAAGAAATACTATGTTTCTCACAGAACAATGGGTTGCACGGTTTCTTGTTTAGGCAAAGATTCAATGCTAGTTCTCTTTCTAGGAGTTTACCCTTCTTGCTACTCAGTCATTATTCCTTAACAATCTCTTTCATTTTCAGTGGAGTGATCTTCCTCAATTGCCCAATGATATGCCTCAATTGGTCCAAGGATCTTCTTGCCCAATGATTGTGCTCAATTGCAGTTGTGGAGAATACAAAAGCCCTCTATAGAAACATCATCAGACATGAGTACCAAATACACGACATTTCCATTCTCCAACAGAGCTTTGGAATCAATTGCCCCTTCCACTAGAGCTATAATTTGGCTCTGCTTCAGAGATATGTCGAGGGAATAACCAACATCCAACTTCTGCTTTCCTAGCCTTGTATTTGCCATGGCGATGGCCTTGTTGGACTGACCATGGTATCTCTGAGTGGTTTTCCACTAGTTGTACAAAGAGGGCTCTAGGATCTTGCTGGCTTCCAAGGACTAAACAAAATCTGCCACAATGGAATGCTGAGCAGGGCTAAATATGTCATACCAAATTAGATGAACATCCACAGTAGGACTACTGGTGAGTAGGGGACCATTGTGATAAGTTAAAACAAGGGTTTGTTATTCAACCAATACGGAGGAACACAGATCAATCAGAAGAAGCAAACATACAATAAACTTAAACCCTCCCATTCCCCAATCAGAGAAACCCTACAAACCCTAGTGTTGTTGGGTTTTTCCTGACAGACAAGAAACACCTAAAATTTTTTCTCCCTCCTTTGTTGGATTTGCCTCACTGCAGGTTCTTCCTGCTTTAATACTAATCGATGGGTGCTGGAAAATGAAAAACCTTCACAAATGCATACTAATATGCTATAGGTAGATAAGAAACAAAATTTACTACCCATCTCAGTGGATGGTGTCAATCACAATCAATGTACATCTCTAAACAGAAGCCAAACAATTCCACATGAGGATTTTATCACTGAACTTGTATTATAACATTCAAGTAAATCGGTGAAATAATAGTGATGCTACTCAATTACATTCACTTTGCAGCAGAAATTGATCCTCATGCATGGGATTAAGAAAGGATGAATAAAAAGAAATACTCTATTTCTCACACAACAATGGGTTTCATGGTTTCTTGTTTTGGCGCAGATGCTATGCTAGTTCTCTTTCCTGGAATTTACCCTTCTTGCTGCTCAGTGATTATTCCTTAACAATCTCCTTCATTTTCGGTGGAGTGATCTTCCTCAATTGTCCAGTGATATGCCTCAACTGCTCCAAGGATCTTCTTTCCCAATTATTGTGCTCAATTGCATTTGTGGAAGTCGTTGCCTTCTTCTCGAGAGAGTCTGTTTCTTCTCTTAATTTTTTTTCCTCAACGAATTCTTCCACTTTAGCCTAGTGATTTTTGGTCTATGTTAAAATTTCTTTCGTAGTGCTCTCTTGCTTTGCAATGAATGTCTTAATTATTGCTGGAGTTGATTTTTGTTTCATCATAGAGCAAGATGTTTCTAGAAACAACAAGATCCGTGATGCCATGCCATCGCACCTTTTAGGTTTTAACCCCGTACAGAAATTACCTACATACGAATTCTAAAACATAGAAAATAAACAATGCGAGAGCCTAACACATATACACAGAGTTTTTCCCCTGGATCCCAAAATCGGGACTACTAGCTTGATTTTTCATTATGTTCCTTTCAATGTTACAATACATATTTATACATGCTGAAGAATCCAATACCATGGACTGAAAACCATCGCGTGAAAAACCATGGACCAAAAACCATTGTGTCCAAAACCATGTGCGAAAACCATGCACAGAACCATAGGTAGGTCCGCCCAACTTAATATAGGGTCCAAAAAAAAAATTCTTGGGCGAACCTGTAGAGGGGGGCTACCTGCCCCCCTAAAACCCCCTAGACAGGGGGGTTGCTACCCCCGCTGTGCAATCAGTGCAACGAAGGGGGGCAGGGGGGGTTGCTACCCCCGCTGTGCAATCAGCGCAACGAAGGGGGGCGGGGGGGGGGGGGTTGCTACCCCTGCTGTGCAATTAGTGCAACGAAGGGGGGCAGGGGGGGTTGCTACCCCCGCTGTGCAATCAGCACAACGAAGGGGGGGCTCTGCCCCCCCTCTAACCCCCCGGTTAACTAGCTGGGCTAGTCGTGGAAATAATATAACACAACCCAACATTCTCCCACTTGTTGTTTTCTTTCCACAGGGGGCCATAGGAGAGCTTAGTCAATTTTCCAGCCCTATAACGCCCATTGTTTCTCTACACCAAGAGAAATTCTTAGAGCTCACAGATTTTGTCAACGCATCTGCAGTATTCTTCAAAGTTTCCACCTTTACCAACATCACCTTTTTGTCTTCTATCATATCCCTCACAAAGTGATACTGAGCATCAATGTGCTTTGCCTTTGAATGATAAGTAGGGTTATTTGCCAAGAAAATTGCACTTTGGCTGTCACAATCTATCCTTATAGCTCCCTGTACTAACCCCATACTTGAACACAATCTCTATAACCAAACTGCTTCCTTGATTACATGAGTGGCTGCCATGTATTCAGCATCTGTAGTTGATAATGCTATTACAGATTGTTTCTTACTCATACAACTGACTGCACCTCCAAATAGGTTAAACACATACCCACTTTAGATCTTCTCTGATCCAGATCTCCAAACCAGTCTGCATCAACAAAGCCAATAATATCCAACACTCTATCCAATCCTGGTCTTCCATGGTAGCACAAGCCATAATCACTAGTGCCACGCAAATACCTGAAAACCGGCTTCATTGTTGTCCAATGCTCCTTCCCTGGTTTTGGCATAAACCTGCTCAATACTCCCACTGCATGTGAAATGTCTGGTCTAATACAGAGCATCGTATACATTAGGCTACCAACTGCACTTGCATATAGGACACGGGACATGTCCTCTTCCTCTTCTTGTGTCTTTGGACACTATTCAGTAGATAACCTTACACCAATAGGAATAGGAACCTTCACCGTTTACTATCTTGCATATTAAACCTCTACAATATTGTCTCGACATACTTCCTCTGGTTTAACCAGAGCTTCCTCTTTGCCCGATCTCTTTTAATTTCCATCCCCAAAATATAGTTTGTAGCACTAAGATCTTTCATGTCGAATTTGGAGGACAATTAGGTCTTCAAATCCTGGATAATTTCTTTGTCATTTCCAACCAGCAACATATCATCCACATACAAGACTAGATAAATAACACGATCACCAATTAATTTAAAATACACATAGTGATATGCTTTACTTCTCGTGAAGCCAAGTCCCCATATAAATGTATCAAATTTCTGATACCACATCCTTGGTGACTGTTTTAACCCATAGAGAGACTTCTTTAACGTGCATACCAGTTCTTTCTTACCCTTCACCGCAAAGCCTTCAGATTGCTTCATGTAGATCTCCTCTTACAGATCCCCGTGAAGAAATGTTGTCTTCACATCCATCTGTTCTACCTAAAAATCAAAAGTTGTAGCAACAAATAAAAGTAATCTAATAGAAGCTATCTTGGCAATAGGAGAAAAAATATCACCAAAATCAATTCCCAGCACATGGGAATAACCTTTTGCTACGAACTGAGCTTTGTATTTCTCCACCTTTCCTTCTGCATTTGTCTTCTTCTTGAACACCCATTTGCTGCCAATGGGTTTCCTTCGAGCTGGTAACTCCACTAGATCCAAAGCCTCATTTTTTTTTAAAGATGCCATTTCATCAACCATGGACTCTTTCCAGAGTTTTCCATCCTCTGAATAGACTGCTTCCTTCACAGTTCTAGGATCATCATCAGTAACAGATAAAGCAAAATTTGAACAGAAAGCAGATGGACTATACATTTCTAGCTTCCTTCTTTCTTGAACTGGTCTTCTCACACCCATAGTTTGTGGCTCTTCATATTATGATTCCTCCTCTGCTGTAGAGCCTAATTCTTCCTCATTAAGCTCAAATTCTATCTTCTCAGTTTCCTTTGGTTAGACTTCATGTTAATAACATCTTTCACTCTCTCAACAACACATCTCGGTTGTACACAACCTTCCTTGTTACTGGGTTCCAAATCTTATAACCCTTTAAACCATCCTTATACCCAATAAAGATGCACTTTTCATATTTACTATCCAACTTGGTTCTTTTCTCCTTTCGAACATGTACATATGCATCACATCCAAATACCCTTAGATGTGAAAGAGATGGTTTCTTACCAGTCCATACCTCTTGTGGATTCTTATCCTCCAACGCTGATGAAGGTGATCTGTTGACCAGGTGTTGAAGCCCTGAAAATCGGGTCGACAACAAGGGGGATACCCACCCGGTCCAGACCTTGGTTGGCAGCTCCTTATCTGTTTGGTATAGCAGCTCCGACTGGGGATAATGGGACCAGTTTCCCAATCTAAGGGTGTGTGTGCAGAATTGGATGTTGCTGATCTAAATATACCTAAAGCTAATCTAATTCAAACTTTTAAACTAACTTTATGATATTGTAATCTAATGAAAAACAGCACATCTAATCTATGCTAACCCGGGATGTATTTCTTCTATTATGCGATCTAAAAAGATTTCATACAATAACTGGTAATAAAGATCATTCAGCTATCATAAGAAGGGAAATCAATTAAGATAAACCACTTTGCATAAAAAGTTAGGCAAAACAGTTGTGAACAGCATATCGCATAATAAGTTATTCATATATCAGACATAAATAAATGGCTCCACCGTACAAAAGTGCCAAATGGTAACTCACACATTCATGCAATAACATATAAACAACTACAAACTGTATATCACTTTAAGAATATAAGCAGAAATGGTCAAGCGATAAAAGTACCATTTATGACTGGTCCTACTCATAAGCTTCAAGCAAAAATGATTTATCTCTACTTGTTCTAACATCTACTAAGAGTACAAAAGTGCAACATCAGTAGCAGACATCAAATGCAAACATTAATAAACCTCGATCCATCCATTCATCAAAACCCCCTCCGAGGGTGCAAATGTGCATGTTCTGAGGACAAGTTTTTGACAAATTTCTGGACCCTTCTCCAAATGCATGAGAAGGGTTTAAATACTGCTAACTAAATAACTTAATTACATAAATTTAGGATACGGTTTAAATGACCGCCCTTCTTCTAAAGCAAAACTATTTCTAAAAACTAAATCTAATTCCTAATTATTTATGCATTTGCTCCTTAATGTTGCGAGCATTCAACATTCGCCTGGGAAGAGTCGGCTGGTTGCCTTCTGCTTTTGTTTGAGTTACGCAAATAGAAATGGCAAGCGCTGGCACCACTTTTTAGTACACTAGAAGATATTTTTGAGAATCATCTTCTGGTTGGGCAAATTTACTGCGTATATACTTGGCAACAACCCAAATTTCTCTCAAACTGCTTCTGCTTTTGCTATTTCGGTTTCCGGACTTGCGAATGACTAAGCAAGTTAGGGACTTTTCTTTCTGAACAATTTTCTTAGCGATGCACGATTAGCGCTAGGCGCTAATCGCGCATCGAAAACTGCCTCTGTTTTTTGATCCGGGCTTTTCTGGTGTGTTTTCCTCTTTTAGCGCTTTTTCCTTCACCGGGTAGAAGTTTCAGGATTTTTCGTAAACATGCTGCTTTTGTGAGCTTTCTGACCCTAAATGTTGAATCGCCTATTGACCTCAGCATCTGTCGAGTGACACTCTAGAATCTGTGGTTCTGTTGCATGCGGCATCCATTTATGAAGGCATCTCTTCTCTGTTCTCCGAGCATTGACGCTTTCCCCTTTTCCTTAGATGTTTCCTGCTCATTACTTCATATTGTTTCCTATTTTTCATTCCTGCAGTTCACGCGAAGGAAAAGAGTAATGATAATAAATACTAATACGAAAGCTCTAACCTCTATGAATGTATAAAATCATGACACCCATCGTGAACTGTCTTCGAAAAACACACAACTGTCCTTCACTGACACTTTGGCATATGTTCATTAATTTCCTTTAAGGCGCGCGCCTAATTTTGGTTTGTAGACAGCTTTTCTTGAATGTTGAGCCAAGGAAATTTGCGATGGACGATAGCAGCATCGCGTCATCGCATTACCTAGATGTGTCATCACAAATTTTTTCAGATCAGGCTATCGCAGATCGCGGATCGCGACGAGTCATTAAATCATTGTGTGCTGCTTATGCGATATTGCGATATGCGACATCGCATATCGGCCGTCGGAGATTTCTTAAGATCTTCATTTAAGAGTGCTTCTTAATGCATGCAATGCGATAGATTTCGCGTCGCTTTTTCTGCAGTTTTTTATTACGCTCGTAAAGAAATGTTTATCTTCTTCGCGCGATGCGACATATTTTTAAGGAGTATAATACAAAAAGTTTTATAAAATGTTTTTGAATTTTTTAGTAAGGGTCCCCATTTGCTTAGTGTTATTGCTAATACTAAACAAAGAGGGGGGTTGTTGGTGCCCACAACAATGGCGATTCACTTGGAAGAGCCAGTTATCTCTGCTTTTCTATTGAATTTTTTTTTTTTTTTTGTAAAAACTTTCAAAACAGAAAAATTTTCATAAATCTAAGCTTCGTTATGGACAGATAGAGTACATTATGCCTTATCCTATCAATGATATTTTGTTTCAACCTCTTTCTATTCTAATTGTTTGCTTCCTCATGCTTGTCCTTGTACTTATATCAGCCACTACTTGGTCTTTTTAAAGATAAAATAAAGTCTTCTCTGTGTGCTGGCTTTAAAATATGCTCATTTGTTGTAGGTAGAGCCTCTGCTGCCAGCAGGCGTCCATAGCCTCGACAGGGTTACCTGTTACCCAGCAATGATCCTTTATACTGCTTAAGGCTATCTACAACCTTCGAAGAAAAATCCACATCGACACTTTTTGCTTTTTTATTCTCAAAGAACAATGTCTTGGTTTGGTAGCCAAAATTATGACACAATCATTCACTTGATTTACACTTTTGCTGAACAAGCTGGCTCGTGATGAGACCCCTTGTCTTTTGATTGCAATAATCTTGAGTCGTTGCCCTTTTTTGGTGGACAGTGTTGGAAAAGTCAGCAGGTTATAATATCTGTGATCATGATAAGCCGACTCGTGATGAGACCTCTTATTCTTTGAGATATAGTGTTTCTCGGATTGTTCCTCTGAATGCTGCGATTTTCTTTAGCGGGGAGGAAGTCATTGTTTTTCCTTAAGAAAGCTCTGGATGACAATAATAGAGTTTGAAAACAACAGTTTTACAGAGAAGCCTTATTTTGCTATTGATACCTTTCATTGTGCTGATATAAAACAATTCCTTCGCTAAAGGTTGCTTTCATCAAATTTTTTGAAGTTGACACTAGTATCATATCTAGGCTAAAGTTTTTAACTGTATCTGTCAATAATAAAAATCAGATTTTCAAAATTTTTTGCTACTTATACAAGCGAAAGCTCAAAATCTAAAAGAGAATTGGTGTCTTTTCCGTGAATACCTGTAGTAACCATTTACAACTGGTTTTATTATGAAAAAGAAAAGAAAAACTAAAGCTATTCTACAAAATAGAAGAATAATCTTCTATGGAAAATATATTTTAAGGATATGTCCATTAACATGCAAAGAATCCCTTCTACCTGCTAAATCCTGCAACACAAACGTTGATGGACCTATGACTTCAACAATTTAAAAAGGACCAAGCAACATCTTTTGAAATTTCGTATGTTTGCCCTTTTCTTCATGAGCCTTATCCCATTTCAAAACTAAATCTCCCACCTGAAAAAAATTTCTAGTCATTATGCTTGAATCAAAAGAGGATTTTATTAGCGCTTAGTGATGAGCATGGGTTTTCTTAGCTTGTTCTCGTTGTTCTTCTAATTTAATTATTTCCATTTGTCTTAGTTGTATGGAGGAAGTAGATACTTCATTGATGTATTGTACTAAAGACAAAGAGGGGATGACTAAGCGAGTTGGAAGAACCACTTCCTTCCCATAAACTAAATTAAAGGGAGAAGTGCCGATTGAAGATTTCTTCGTTATTCTATCTGCTCATAAAGCATTTACCAAAACTTTGTGCCAATTCTTTTGGTTCTGGTCAACTGTTCTTTTAATAATCCTGATTAGGTTTTTATTTGTTGACTCAGCTAACCCATTACCTTGCGGATAATAGTTGGCTGAATATTTCAGTTTGAACCCTCTTTTAAGTGCAAACTCAATCATTGCATTTCCAGAAAAGTATGATGCATTATCAAACATTAAAGCCGTTGGCAATCCAAACCTAGTGATTATAAATTGATCTATGAATTCAATAATATTTTCAGAATTAGCTGTCTTGAGAGGAACTGCTTCTACCCATTTAGTAAAATAATTTGTTGCCTTGAGGATGTATCTATGCTGCTTAGAAGAGTGAGGAATGATCTCACCTATTATGTCCCACTGACTGAATGGTTGCTCGATGTTTACCGGCTGTAATGGCAGGGACGGCTTCTTTTGTCTTCCAGCAGTTGTTTGGCAGACTTGACATTTCCTTACGTAACTGTGTGAGTCTTTGAACAGCGTAGGCCAGTAATATCCTGCACGTAAGATCTTATGTGCAGTAGCATCTCCAGCATAGTGTCCGCCTGCTGGTCTGTCGTGGAGTTCCTGCAAAACTTTTTCAGCTTCAGTTTTCTCAAGACATCTAAGAAGAACAGAATCATAATTCTTTCTAAAAAGAACATCATTTATGAGCTGATATTGTTTAGCTTTCAATCTCAGAGCTCTTTTCTTAGTGTGATCTAGGTGTGATGGAGCATATCCATTCTTAATATAATAAATGATGTCAGCATATAATGATTCTGCATCATTTAGGCTTACCTCATACAGTTGTACCTGTTCAGATGAATTTTCAGAAATCTGCGATGCTCCGACCAACATTTTGCAGAAGCCTTGATCTCTTACAATGTTTGTTGGCTTGATATCAAGGTCGTATTCCTGTAAAGCAGTGATCCAATTTGCTCTTTTCTCACCCACATCCTTCTGTACTAGAAGATTTCTTACCGCTGGAAACGGTACTATGACCTTAGTATGGGTTTTAAGTAAGAAAGGTCTGAAATATTTGACCGCTTTGAAAACAGCATATGCCTGTTTCTCCACGTCTTAATAGTTGAGTTCAGCACCTTGTAAATTTGAGCTAAAAAATGTGATTGGAGTTTCCGCTTTTTCTTGATTTGCTTGAGTTAGAATCGCAGCATATGATTTCTCTGAGGCAAATGTGTATAAGATAAAAGATTCTGAAAAATTCGGGGTTGCTAAAGATGGAGCATTAATGATAGCTTGTTTGATCAGGTTGAATGCTTCATGTTCATCTTGACCCCATTTAAAATTTGAATTCTTTTTAATCATGGTTTGCAAAGGAGACACAATTCGTGAAAAATCTAGGACAAATCTCTTTACAAAATTGATTTGACCAAAGAAAGATTTCATGGCTTTTTTATTATGAGGTAGGGATATTTCAGAAATTTCTTTGATTCTCTTAGGCTCAATGTGAATACCAAATTTTAACACTATGAATCCTATAAGTTTTCCTTCACTTAATGCGAAAAAAGATTTCTTTGGGTTAAGTGAAATCCCATACCTTAAACATCATTGAAAGATCTGTTTTAAGTCTCTGAGATGGTCGCTTCGCTTCTTGGAGTACATTGTTATATCATCCAAATAAATTACTACGGATTTATTGACTAAACCCTTGAATGCGATGTCCATGGCTCTCTGAAATGTAGCACCGGCATTGATCAAACCAAATGGCATCTTCTGATATGCGTATGTGCCCCATTTAGTTCTGAATGTGGTTTTCAACTGATCATCGGGATGTACCAGCACTTGATTATATCCTGAAAATCCATCCAAGAAAGACATCAGTTCTGAGCCTGCTACTGCCTGTAATATCTGCTCCATAGGTGGGAGAGGAAAATTGTCTTTTTGACAGACTTTGTTGAGATTCCGAAAATTGATGCAGATTCTAATATCTCCGTTTTTCTTTCTAACCGGTACCATATTGGAGACCCATTTGGAATGTCTGACGGGGAAAATTATTCTGGCTTTTAATAACTTATTTAGCTCGGTTTTTATCTGATTTTCTAAATTGGGGTGGATCTTTCTCAGTTTCTGTTGGACAAGTTTTTCGTTGTCAATCATAGGAATAGTGTGCTGAATGATAGAAGTGTCGTACGTCTTCATCTCATCGTAATTCCAGGCAAAGACATTTTTATATTGTCTCAAAATACGAATATACGCTAGTTTTTCTTTAGGGGCTAAGCCGATGCCTAGATTAATGTTTTGTGGTTTATCATCGGTTCCTAGGTTTACTAATTCATAGTTCAGAGTTGAACTGTAGAGCTTTGAATTGGCAGACCTTTTAAACCGATTTTTCAAATCGTATAAGTCTTCTAACTTAACCACCGATTTAGGTATAGCATTATCAGTGCCATTTTGTTGTATTTGTCGATCGTGATGGTCTTCGTCAATTATCTGATTGGAGTAGGATCCTTCGGAAGTGAGGAAATTTACAATATCAGGATCGTTGTTGAATACTCTCCAATTTGTAATGTTGTCAGGGATGGATGGTCTAAAGATTAATTCTATTGAGAATCTATCTGGACTAAACTCTTCGGAGGGAATAAGCCTAGAGGCTACGTTAGCCAAAAGGTCTGCACTTGCGTTTTGGAGTCTCGGGATTGACGAAATATTGAATGCTATGAAATGCTCAGTCAGATCTTGTACTAAAGATTGATAGTGTTTTAAATGACTTGATAGGCAATGAATAGTATTACGTACCTGTTTGACGACAATCTCAGAGTCTCCGAAGACTTGAAGATACTTGACATTCAACCCGATTGCTTTGTATAGGCCTTGCACCAAGGCTTCATATTCTGTTGTATTGTTTGTGCAATCAAATTCGAGTCTGCACGTAAGCATGGTCTTATTTCCTTCTGGACTAATCAGAACACATCCTGCTCCTTCTCCTTCGTTAGATTTAGAGCCATCAAAATATAATTTCCAAAACAAAGATGCATTTACAGGTTTATCTACAAAATTAACACACTTTGAATTATCAGTTTGGGAAAAAATTTCGACTTGGGACAAAACTAAATTTTCTAAGTAAGGTGATGTATGAGCATTGAAATTGCCGAGAAAAGAATCTACCGAGTAATTTCCTATGATACTACTGTTATACGCTACTGCTTCATTTTCTCCCTCCAATTCCGTTACTATGTACTTCTGGTGTAACTCTCGTTCAACCTTTATTTGATTCGGTTTACCATTGTAGGGTAACCACATGTGTCACCAGTCGGTTGAAAAGTATCCATGGAGTTTCTCGGACCAATCCCTGCTAAGAATCAAGCCATATAATTCTAGGATATCAGCCACTAGAATGTCAATAACCTGACATACCTTTGGGTTGGATGACAATCTTATGGTTACTTGATTAAGTTCACCAATCACTTCGACTTGAGATCGATCAAGCTGAACTATGCGCACTGCGGATTTTTGTGGTTGAACATTTAACTTGGCACATATTGATCTGGGTAAAATATTCGTTGAAGCACCAGAATCTACCAAACAATTGTGCACATTTTTATTGAAAATTTCATAAGTGAGAAGGAAAGGGGGAGTGTGAGACCTTGATCTTCCTCCAATCAAGGCGATGTCATTTGGATCAATCTTATTGATCGTGTTGGTTGGAGGTCTTCCCATGTTGTGGGAAGCTACAGCTGTAGGCAAAGATGTGATAGGCACAACATGTAATTCTTTCATCATTATCTTTTGTTGATGTTTCAATTTGCTCAATTCGTAAAGGGTAATATTGGCCCTAGTCTTTTTCATGTCGTCAATAATATTGTATTCCATTTCATCCGACACTATTAGTGTTTTTGATGGAGTTGTTTGATCTGATTGGACCAGGCTAGGTTGAGTCGCTTTAGTGGTCATTTTTTTTGTTGTGACTTTATCTTTTGCTGCAGGGCTTGCGCCCTTCTGCTTAGGGGTATTTTGGGGAGGATCAAGTTGATTTTTGCTTCGTGTGCTAACCGGAAATGCTTCTTGATCTTCTTCTTGTGGGAGGATGAAACCCCACATTCCTTGTAATTCCACAACTTCTTCGTCATCAGTCTGCCCTTCAGTGGTACTCTCTTCTTCTTCCTCTTCTTTGGATTCGACATTTGAAATAGCATTGGGTGGTTTCACATCCATTGAAGGACCTCTTTTAAAAGCTCTGTAGGGCTTTTTTGAAGAAGTTTCTGCTACTTGTTTTTTTATGTCAATCATCTCATTGGACATGGTCTTTAATACTTTTTGCAATCCTTCCAAATCGAAAGGGTCTTTCGTTTGTTTCTTCTTGGAGTCTTCCTTGAAGGTGACTTTTTTAGACTTGCGTTCCTCTATCGCAGATCTCTTTTCCAGGGCTATTACGCGTTTCTCTACTGCTATTGCCTTTGTCAAGTTTTCAACTAAGGTTGTTTTATTTTCCCTATCCACGAAGATTGCTAAGTTTGATGGTAAGGCTGCAATATACCATTCACATCGTACTTCTTCGCTGGGTTGGGAAGCAGTGGGAATTTTGTTGAGGATCTTATTGAACCGTAAATTGAAATCTTTGATGGGTTCTCTAGCCTCGGCTTTAAGATTGGATAGGTCATTGATTAACGTTGCTGTTGATCTTTCATCACCAAATTTGGTAAGGAATTGACTTTGGAAAATGTCCCAACTTGTGATAGACCCGGAGGGTAATGAAAAGTACCATGACCCGGCTGTTCCTTGCATTGTATAGGGAAAAAGCCAAACAACAACATCTTCGTTAGTAACTCCGTTGAGATTGACAAAAAGCATGAAATTGTTTATGTGCTCTTTTGCTAGCATGCCTGCTTCTGGATTGAATTTGGGTAGCCATTTCTCAGGATGGGCTAGTATTTGACTCAAGGGTGGAGGCATTAAAACTGCCCCAGGATTGTTCCATTGAGACTGGGCCATCGTTGAGTTGCTAGTGAATGAAAGTGCAGAAGATGATCTGTGTGGCTGGGAAGATGAGGACACTATGATCGTAGATGGTTGAAGAGGGGTTGTGGGAGTTCCAGTAAGCAGATGGATGATGGTTTGGTATGAAGATGTGGGTGGCTAACTTCGCGGTGAGGGAGTTGAAATGGAGGATGTACATGAAAGAGTCTCACTGTCAGACTCTTGTGGTGTTTTCCTTGTTCTTTTCCTAGTGGGGAGAGGGAATTCAGTTGGCTGGATGCCAAATTTTTCACTCTTTAATCTGGTCAGGGGATGAGCAGGGTTGTACTGCGAAGTCACGCTGCTTTGAGATTTATCAGACCTCTGAGTAGAAATGGAAAATCCCTGGAGTTTGTGAATCAGAGTTTGAAATTCAGGGGGTTCAATGGTAGATTGGTCTGAAATATTAGGTTGTGTAGCAGCGGTTAGTACTCAAGCGACTTCTGACTCTGGATTTAAGCGTACTGGGGAAGTCGGGGGAGTTGATGAGGGCGATTTACTCTCAGAATGGTATTTAGATTTTGATTAGTGCAACATCAGTAGTAGACATCAAATGCAAACATTAATAAACCTCGATCCATCCATTCATCAAAACCCCCTTCGAGGGTGCAAAAGTGCATGTTCTGAGGACAAGTTTTTGACAAATTTCTGGACCCTTCTCCAAATGCATGAGAAGGGTTTAAATACTGCTAACTAAATAACTTAATTACATAAATTTAGGATACAATTTAAATGACTGCCCTTCTTCTAAAGCAAAACTATTTCTAAAAACTGAATCTAATTCCTAATTATTTCTGCATTTGCTCCTTAATGTTGCGAGCATTCAACATTCGCCTGGGAAGAGTCGGCTGGTTGACTTTTGCTTTTGTTTGAGTTACGCAAATAGAAATGGCAAGCGCTGGCACCACTTTTTAGTACATTAGAAGATATTTTTGAGAATCATCTTTTGGTTGGGCAAATTTACTGCGTATATACTTGGCAACAACCCAAATTTCTCTCAAACTACTTCTGCTTTTGCTATTTCGGTTTCCGGACTTGCGAATGACTAAGCAAGTTAGGGACTTTGCTTTCTGAACAATTTTCTTAGCGATCGCGCCTCGAAAACTGCCTCTGTTTTTTGATCCGGTCTTTTCTGGTGCGTTTTCCGCTTTTAGCGCTTTTTCCTTCACCGGGTAGAAGTTTCAGGATTTTTCGTAAACATGCTGCTTTTGTGAGCTTTCTGACCCTGAATGTTGAATCAGCTATTGACCTCAGCATCTGTCACGTGAAACTCTGGAATCTGTGGTTCTGTTGCATGTGGCATCCGTTTATGAAGGCATCTCTTCTCTGTTCTCCGAGCATTGACGCTTTCCCCTTTTCCTTAGATGTGTCCTGCTCATTGCTTCATATTGTTTCTTGTTTTTCATTCCTGTAGTTCACGCAAAGGAAAAGAGTAATGATAATAAATACTGATACGAAAGCTCTAACCTCTATGAATGTATAAAATCATGACACCCATCGTGAACTGTCTCTTTGAAAAACACACAACTGTCTTTCACTGACACTTTAGCATATGTTCACTAATTTCCTTTAAGGCGCGCGCCTAATTTTGGTTTGTAGACAGCTTTTCTTGAATGTTGAGCCGAGGAAATTTGTGATGGGCGATAGCAGCATTGCGTCATCGCATTACCTAGATGTGTCATCACAAATTTTTTCAGATCAGGCTATCGCAGATCGCGGATCGCGTTTATCGCAGATCGTGGATCACGATGAGTCGTTAAATCATTGTGTGCTGCTTATGTGATATTGTGATATGCGACGTCGCATATCGGCCATCGGAGATTTCTTAAGATCTTCATTTAAGGGCGCTTCTTAATGCATGCGATGCGATAAATTTCGCGTCGCTTTTTCCACAGTTTTTTATTACGCTCGTAAAGAAATGTTATCTTCTTCGTGCGATGCGACATATTTTTAAGGAGTATAATACAAAAAGTTTTATAAAATGTTTTTCAATTTTTTATTAAGGGTCCCCATTTGCTTAGTGTTATTGCTAATACTAAACAAAGAGGGGGGTTTTTGGTGGCCACAACACCAGGTAACATGCTATCCCCATTGCCTCTGCCTAGAATTCCTGTCCTAACCCAGCACCACTGAGCATGCTTCTTGCCCTTTCCATCAACGTCTTGTTCATTCTTTCTGCAACTCCATTTTGCTCATGTGTGTATGGAGTAGTATTCTATTGTCCTATACCACACTTCTTACAGAATTCTTCAAATTCCTTACTTCAAAACTCTCCACCGTTATCTATCCTCAACACCTTTATCTTCTTCTTTGTCTGGTTTTCCACCAAAGCCTTAAATTCTTCAAACCTGTCAAAGACTTCAGATTTCTTCTTAAGGAAATATATTCATGTATTCCTTGAGAAGTCATCTATAAATGATACATAGTACACAGACTTACCCAGTGATGGAACCTTCACAGGTCCAACCACATCACTGTGCACAAGTTATAATATATTTTTCGCCCTCTTACCACCAGAGGGGAAACTCACCTGATTCTGCTTCCCATATACACAATTTTCACAGAAATCAAAATCCAGAGAGCTATTACTCATACCTTCTACCATACCATTACCATGAAGTATTCGAAGGCCCTTATCTCCAATATGTGCAAGCCTTTGATGCCACATCATGGTCTTCTCTCCAGAGACCACTAGATTTTCTACTCCACTTCCAGGAACCACATAACTGTTGCACCCATCAACAACAGTGCTACCTTGCAGCTTGTACAGAGTTCTAATCTGAACTCCCCCCATCAATACCAGTGCTCCCTGAACCATCTTGCAGGTATCCTTCTTGAGCACTATTTTTACACCTGCATCATCCAACTTGCTTACGG
Organism: Pinus tabuliformis; assembly: GCA_031772625.1. Classification (NCBI taxonomy): domain Eukaryota; kingdom Viridiplantae; phylum Streptophyta; class Pinopsida; order Pinales; family Pinaceae; genus Pinus; species Pinus tabuliformis. The sequence goes on from CM062808.1 coordinate 474,060,835, forward strand.
AAATCAGATTTATGGCCAATGGAGGAATATGTAGAACACCCAGAAGTGTTCTAACCCTTCCACCTTGTAACTTCAACTTTACTTTTCCACGACCAACGATTCAAGCCTTTTTGTCATCCCCCAAGAAGACATCACCACCATCATATTTCTCATAGTCGCAGAACCACTCTCTATGGGGATTGAAGTGAAAGGATGAACTTGAGTCAATCAACCATGCCTCATGATCTACATGTGTACTTGAAGAAGCCAAGTACACATCCCCACCTTCATCTGAGGTGGTTTTCACCTCTACAGAAGGAGCATCATCAGATCCCTTTCCTTTGTCAGGGGCTTTATATTTACAGTCCCTTTTGTAGTGCCCTTCCTTTCTGCATTTCCAGTACACCACCTTTACAGGTTTTCCTGGAGATTTAGATCTCCCTCTAGATTTATATCTCCCACTCGATGACTTATTTTTGTTTCTGTTCTGGGACCTTCCTCGTACAGACAAGGCATCACCATTCTGGCTCTCCATATTTTTCTGTCTCATCTCCTTCGTCAGCAAGGATGAGACTGTTTCATCAAACTGCAACGTAGTTGCATTTCTACCTATTACAATAACCAAACTATCCCATGAATCTGGTAGAGAACACAACAAACTGATGCACTTATCCTCATCTGAAATTTTAATATCAACAAATAATAATTGACTTACTACAGTATTAAATGCATTCATATGCTCTGTCACCAAGTCTCCATCTTTCATCCTCAGGTTATACATCTTTTCCATAGGAACAGTTTATTCACTAGAGACTTAGATTAGTACAAAGTCCCTAACTTGTCCCACAAAGCCTTAGCCATAGCTTCCCCTAATACATTCAGCAATACTGAATCTGAGACACAAAATCGTATTGTGCTCTTTGCATTCTGATCCAACTTCTTCCATTCTTCATCGGACACTCTCGTTGGTTTAGTACCTGGATCTACCATGATCCACTGATCTTTATCCACCAATAGATCCTCCATCTTGAGTTTCCACAACTCAAAACTCTGACCATTAAAATTCTTGATCTCTATCTTTCCACTGCTCGTCATCTTCTTTCACCACCAGAATCAATCCCGCAGATCTCCCACTGAACAGGGTCTACCACAGGCCCGAGTGAAACCCCTTAGCAACAAAGGTGTCCCCTTGAAGCCAAAATAGCTCTGATACCAAATGTAGGTTTTAACCCCATACAGAAATTACCTGCATACGAATTCTAAAACACATAAAATAAACAATGTGAGAGCATAACACATAAAACACATATACACAGATATTTTCCCCTGGATCCCAATACCAAGACTACCAGCTTGATTTTTCTTTATGTTCCTTTCAATGTTACTGTTATCACCCCAAGAAACTCACCTAGGTTGTATATCAGTGATGCTCAGGAACATTACAAATTCAACAAAATGTTGGATAAAATGATGGATGAATGGAAGATATGCTGCACATTCAAGCCAGATAACCACTCCTACTATGATTAACCTCAGACAGGGTGAACACCCCCAAAATACAAGGCTTTTAACCACCAATTACTCACAGTTTAAATAAAATGTGAAAATGGAGAAGACTAACTACACCAGCAGATACACAGGACCCTGTGATGGCCAGCTGCAACCAGCTAAGAGGTCTGTCAATATATTATCTAATACACAGATAGGATGACAACTCTCTGGTATTAAAACAACAGAAACCTGTAAGCAAAATTCAATGAAACATGCTAAATTCTAACACAGAGGTGGGATGACAGCCCCTTTAATGCTAAACATTCACAGCACATGAATTAATGCAAAACAAGCACAACCTGGAACATAGAAGAAGTGAAAAGTGAGCAATTGACAACAAAAGAAGCTTGTATTAGTTGGAAATGAAGACCAGACGCTGCAGGTCTCATAGTATTTACAGTGTCCAGAAGTTGAAGCTTACAACAAACTAGCACTCATCTAACACTCATCAAACTAATTACATCGTTCTTCTGGGTATATATAGAATCTGTTTACAAAATGTCTATGCTAGTTATGTGTGGAGGTGTCTTAATGGATCACCAACGACATTTACAAACTGTTATGGGCCTCTTATACATTCTGACTGTCTTAATTATCAAATTTGACATTCTCTGGTACTTTGGTGTACTGCTTGAACAGGTGGAATGTTGACTTGATAAACTTCCATAACTGCTACATGAGTTCAACTGCTCGAGGCAGTACTTTCTCGTCCTTGACCATGTTGTTCCTTAACTGCGGTTGGTGGAGCCTTAACGCGCAGAGAGCGGGTGGCTCATTCCCTTCATTCTTCGGGTGAATAACACGAGCTACAAGCAAGAACAGGATGGCGGGAGCATGAGTAGAAGGCGAAAAAAAATTCTGGCCGTCGGATCATAAAACTCAATGGCCGAGATTGCACAGGAGAAACTATCGGGAGCAGGGGGGAACGACAGCCATTGGGTCTTCCCATAGAAAATCCAACGGTTATCGCACAGCAGAGAAACGCACATGTTAACGGGTGGGAGAAATGGTACGATGGCAGGAAGTGGTTTTCCCACACCACTTTTGACTGCAGGTGGTAATCGTACTGGGCAGTGCGATGCAATGAAATGAAAACACATGGCTGGGAGAACGGCGGGGAAAACCACTATCCCGGGGTTTATCGAACGTGCAGGTTGATGGAGCAGGGTTTGCGTACAATGTTGGATCGATTGGCGGGGTCATCGGACGGTGGAGAAATAAAGCACGGGTTCATCGTTGACATGACGGGTGATATGACAGGGCAGGTGGGGGCCCGGGGTCTATTAAAACTAAGGGTTATGAATATACGCGGTATTATAATTAAAACATAAGTTAATACAATTTACAAAGGTCTATCGGGGTTTTAATGCTAAACATAAAAAAGCCCGGGGATTAAAGGAAAAAGGGATAAACGGGGTTGAGGGAGAGTAGGGAAAAACAAAAAGGGGAAGGGGAAAATGCTCCGCCATGAGCTCCTTAGCAACCTAAACCAATATTTTCCTACTTGATCTTGCCCCTCAAGCACTGAATCTGTAGCATAGCTAACACTGGCTCCTTCTGGGGATGAGATCTTCCCTGTGAGGTCTCAAGAACTTGCAGACCATTGCCTTTCCAGCTGAACAGAAACAAATCAAAATTCCTAGTGTTCCATTGGGCATGGAGTCTACTCTGCCTGCATAAAACTGATAAAAACAAAATATTTACAAATTTTAAGGCCAAAGACCTTAAACAATATAAATTTTCAAAAACTGCCCATTAACTGGGCCATCAAAAACTGCTTCACCTCCCATACTCTTCAGTATGAAGGTGTTGTTCCCTTGAACCTGTGAAATGATGAAAGGCCCTGTCCAAAAAGCATCAAATTTCCCATGATTGCCTTTCTTTTCCTTCAGTGCATCCCATTTCAACACCAGATCACCAACCTGAAAATTACTTCTTTTTGCCTTCTTGTCAAAGGCTTCCTTGATGCTTCTCTGATGTGCTGCAGCTTTTTCAACCAGCTGTTCTCTAATCTAATGTAATTCTATCAAATCAGTGATTCTCCTTGCCATGTATTCTTCTTCATCCTGCTCTTCTTGAAGGAACTTTGCCACAAGGAGAGTTAGCTGGATTGGAAATACTGCCTCTGTGCCATACACCAGCGTGAATGGAGAACTGCCAGTGGATCTCTGGATGGTCACTCTGTCAGCCCACAGTGCATACTTGAGCTTTGAATCCCAATTCCTTTTATTGTCCTCTAATAGCTTTTTAATTATCCTTATTAGACTCTTGTTGGAGGATTCTACTAGACCATTTCCCTGTGGGTAATATGAGGTGGAATGAACAAGTTTAATGCCCATTGAATCACACATTTCCACCAATTCTTTCACCCTGAAGGCTATTGCATTGTCTGTGATTAACTTCTGTGGACAACCAAATCTTCTGAAGATATTTTCTATCAAAAGCTTTATGACCACATTATGATCTGCCTTCCTTGTAGGGACTGCTTTAGTCCACTTAGTAAAATAATCGGTGGCAACTAATATCCACCTATGCTGACCACTGGAATACAGATTGATTTGTCCAATAAAATCCAAGCCCCACTGCTCAAAAGGTCCTTTGGCAATTATTGGTTTTAAGGGCAGAGATTTTAGATGCCGCTTTCCTTCGAATCTTTGGCACCTGTCACAAGACTTAACAAAAACAAATACATCATAAAATAAAGTGGGCCAATAGTACCCAGCTCTGAGAATTTTATGGGCTGTAGTTTTCCAGTAATGATGCCCTCCACACATGCTGGAATGAAACTGTTGCATCACTTCTCTTGACTGTTCTCTGTCCAGACACCTTAGAAATATTCCAGATGGATCCCTCCTGTAGAGCAGGTTATTATTAATGCAATATTTTTTTGCCCTGAGTTTTAAAGTTCTTGCTTGACTTTGAGAAAATTCTGAAGGGATCTCTAGCTTCTGTAAGAAATTAATTATTGCATCATACCTATTACATGAAGCTAGATTCTCGACCACTAACTATTCTTTTACTGTTTTAACCATTTCCTCTTCTTCTTCCTGACCATTTTCTGCCATCATGCATAGGAAATCAATGTCTAAAGTTCTGCAATTTTCTTCAGCCAATAACTTGGCAAGCCCCTGACCTCTGACCAACTTGGTGGGCCTCAGCTCTATATTAAATTCTATCATTTTAGCAATCCATTTTTCCCTTCTTCCATCAGCATCAGGTTGTGTTAAGACATCTTTTATTGCAGCAGAAGGCACATATGCAATTGTTTTTGAATGCAATATATAAACTCTGAAAGCCTTTAAGGATTTAATAAGAGAATATGCCTATTTTTCTATAATATCATACCTTAGTTCAGAATCCCTCAAGTTCTTGCTAAAAAATGCCACCAGATGCTCTGAACCTTCTTCATCTTGCTGCAATAAAACAGATGCAATGGTTTCTTCAGAGGCAAAAGAAAATATATGGAACTCCTTGCTATAGTCTGGACTAATTAGTGTGGGAGCCTCCATAATAGCCTGTTTAATGGACTCAAAAGATTTTCTTGCTGATTCGGTCCATTTTACCTCTGACCCTTTTTCAACATGGAGGTCACATGCTTAACTAATTCAGTGAAATCTGGTATAAACCTCCTGACAAAATTTATTTTGCCCAAAAATGACTGTATATATTTCTTTGATCTTGGGATAGACAAATTCTGTATTGCCTTAACTCTTTCTGGGTCAATCCAAACACCTGCAGCAGACACAACATGTCCTAACAGCTTGCCTTCTTCTAAAGCAAATTGTGATTTTTTAGGATTGACTGATATTCCAAACCTCCTACACTTCAAGAACACATTTTTCAAATGCTGCAAATGATTTTGATGGCTGCTGGAGTAAACTGTTATATCATCAAGGTAAATAAGCACAAATTTGTCCTTTTCTCCCACAAATGCTATATCCATAGCTCTCTGAAAGGTGGCTCCAACATTCATCAATCCAAATGGCATTTTGGCATACATAAAAGTGCCCCAAGGAGTGGTAAATGCAGTCTTCTCTTGATCATCTGGATTCACAGCAATCTGATTAAAGCTTGAAAATCCATCTATGAAAGACATTACTTTGGCTCCTAAGACCTTCTGCAGCAAATGCTCCATTTTCGGCAGAGGATAGTTGTCTTTCTTTGAGCATTTGTTCAAATTTCTGAAATCAACACACAGTCTGATTTCTCCACTCTTCTTCCTCACAACTACCAAATTGGCCACCCATTTGGAATATCTGAGAGGCACTATAATCTTAGCAGCCATCAACTTTTTAATTTCTTTTTCAATTAAAGGAAGAAGCATGGGATTTATTGGTCTCAGCTTTTGTTTGAAAGGAATAACGTCTTTCTCCAGAGGGATTTTGTGCTGAATTATGCTCTTATCATATGTTTTCAGATCATTGTACTCTCAGGCAAACACATCAGCAAATTGCCTCATTAAATTGCAATACTCAGCACCTTGATCAGCGGACAAATGAGTGGACAGATTTACATATCTAGGCTGACCTGGACTTCCTATATCATGCTTACAGACTGCAGATTGGTCTTCTTTTTGGGCAGCCTTGTAAGGCACATCATTTTGGTCAAACAGTCTTTCAAGAGGAATTAGACCTTTGGGAATATGATTACTAGGAAGCTGGACTATGTTGTCTTTACCAATTTTATTTCTAAGCTGGGAATTGGGATTTTCTAACAAGGCATCATTCTCTTGGTCAATTTTCATCTCAGAAAATTCATCAATGACTTGCAAGAACCTATTCAACTCCTCATCATCATTAAAAACTTTCAATTGGTGGACATTATCAGGCAAGGATGGTCTGTACTTCATTTGGACTTCATAAACTAGTTTGGGAGGCAATGGAGGGATGAATAGACTAGCAGAAACAGCAAGGGAATCAGCAAGCTGATTTTGGGCTCTAGGAATGTATGAAATACAGAAATAATCAAACGAATCTCTGATTCTCCATACCTCATCTTTGTATGCTTTCATACTTCGGTGCTTTGCTTGAACATTTTTGTTTACTTGTTGAATGATCAAATCAGCATCTCCAAACACCTTTATGTTCTTGATTCCTCTGTCTTTCGCTGCATTTAGGCCCAATAGTAGAGCCTCATACTCTGCTATATTGTTTTTTACTTGGAAAACCAGCTTGAAAGATAGTTGAATGCTTTCTTTCTTTAGAGATACTAGCACCACCCCTGCTCCTGCAGTCTCCCTGGAACATGCTCCATCAAAGAACATCTCCCAAATCTGACTTCCTTTCTCTTCCTTGGCCTGAACTATTGGTTTTCTGAGCTGCAATGAGGCCTTCTGAGATTCTTCTATTTGGAGAATACACGCTCCAAAATCAGTGTCCACTGCATATATAGGATGATTTGCAGGATTCTTCTCATCACTGATAATATATGCCAACTGTGCTTCTCTATATAACCTCCTGCTTTCTCCTCCAAACACTGGGACAGTGGCATAAGATAGATCATTCTGTAATGTCCCACCTAGTCTCTTAATCCACCCTCTAGACAACAGCATGCCAAACTTAGGAGCGACATCTGCTACCACAATATCCATCATTATACTCTTCATGGGCAGCTGAGTTAAGGTAATAGCCAGATCCTTGATTAATCCCAGGCATTTCACCTTCCTTGAATCAAAGGAGAATAAATCGTGATAGGGTCTAGTGATATCAAGGCCTAACTCTTCCATGACAGCTTTAGGCATTAGATTGTGGCTGGCCCCTGTGTCTAGCAGGCAATTGTGGAGGATTTTGTCATGAATGGTCAATGAGATATAAAAAGATGGAGAATTATTATCAGCATATTCAATCATAGGACTGAGCACAATGGCAGGCTTGTCATCTTGCAAATTGATAGATTCAATGGTGGTCTGTTTAGTTTCTAGCTCAAGGGCTTCAAGGATAGGCTTCTTGAATAATGCACTTTTCACCAACTCAACCAGAGGCACAGATATTTTCAACTTCTGAACTTCTGACTCAAATCTGAAAGAAGAAAATGGCTTATCAGAACCTCTTACCTCTTGAACTGGAGCTTTGAGGATGACAGGATCAGCTGCTGGTCTTCTTTGCTTTATATTCTGTGGTTCTGTTTGGACAACAGCTCTTTGGGCAGGATTCTCTTTGACATTTTTTGCATTGGACCTCAGGTTATATCTTTGCTGCTGTGCATTTTGCAGAACAGCTCCTCTGTCCCACTCCTGACTATTTTGTTCTTGCAGCAATGATTCTTCATATGCGGCCAATGTCAAAAAGGCAGCACTACCTTTATCTTCCATGCAGTGAATTCCGTCCTCATCTTCTTCAAATTGTTCCTCCTCCATGACTACATTTTGGAAAGGAGCTTTAACTTTTTTATCATCCTTTTCTCTTCACTCCTTTGCATTATTTGTAACTGCTCATTTGCTCTTCTGAATGGATTCTGATTTCTTGGAGCAAATGTGTTTTGCTGCCTTGTTTTCCCTGAATTCTGCTCAACCTTTAGCTTAGAAATTTCAGCTGCCAATGACTCAATCATCTTAGTCATTTTATCTAATTTAGGCTCTGAAGATGATGCAGAAGAAGTAGATGCCTGATTTCTCTATCTTCTTTTGTCATCTTAACTCTTTAGTTTTTCTACTGCCATGATATTTGATTCTACTTCTAATGCTGCATCCTGCATGTCTGCCAAAGTAGCACATCTTCTTTCTCTCAACAACAAGCAGAAGTTAGAGTCAAAAGCATTGGCATAAGTGAGTTTGGCCGAGGTGGGGGTAGGCTTTACCTCAGCTGGTATCTTACTGTACATACGATTAAATCTTTTATTAAAATCAGGCAATGTTCCCCATACTCCCTCTTCAAGTTTCCAAACTTTGTATGGTAATATAGCAAGTCCTTTTTATCTCCCCATTGCTTCAAAAATGCATCATCTAATGCTTCAATATCAGTTATAGATCTCTGGGGTAATTCTCTAAACCACTTCCTAGCCTCTCCATCAAGGCTCTGGACAAAAACTCTCATCCACACATCATTCTCACTTATATCTAAATTATCAGCATAACTATAAAAAGCTTCAAGGTGTTCTTCTGCTGTTACTCCCTCTGTACCAGTGAATTTAGGCATATATTTTTGATATTCTCCCACAGGCATAGGATTTAAAGGAACAAACAAGACTAAAGGTCCATATCTAGGAGCAACAATTCTCTCTATCCTTGTAGGTGCTTGCTGTCCTGCCATGATTGGAATATTTGGAAGAATACTAACAGATGGAGGAGTAGGAAATAATGTGATGGATGGCAATGAATAAGGGATATTTTGGATTGAATGGGAAGCTTTCTTTGGACTGAGATTCAAAGGGGAACTAACTGAACAAGGGGCTAAATTAATCTCTGAAGGTATTTCTTTATTAACAGTGCTGACTTCTAAATCTTCAAACTGTAATTCTTCAGCAACAACTTTATCTTTCAGAGATGCATGAGGCTTCTTAGGCTTACTTGATCCTGATGCCCCTTTCTATGTAGCTTTCTTCAATTTAACCGTCTTTTCAAGTTCAGGCAATGGTTCAGCTGGAGATTTCTGAGGATTTCTTCGAATATGTCTCACAAACTGAGCCAGAACTTCAATGTGGAGTCGCCAAAGGATGGTCTTCCTCCATTAGAGTCACCAGACAGATGATTACAACCAGAATATGTGCTCAAACCTTGTCTGTCATCAAAGCTTGAAGCTATGTCGTCTCCCAGGGAAGTTGAGCTTCGATTCTCCTCTCCCTGGCAACGGCTCCAATTAATGTTATCACCCCAAGAAACTCACCTAGGTTGTATATCAGTGATGCTCGGGAACATTACAAATTCAAAAAAATGTTGGATAAAATGATGGATGAATGGAAGATATGCTGACATTCAAGCCAGATAACCACTCCTACTATGATTAACCTCAGACATGGGTGAACACCCCCAAACTACAAGGCTTTTAACCACCAATTACTCACAGTTTAAACAAATGTGAAAATGGAGAAGACTAACTACACCAGCAGATACACAGGACCCTGTGATGACCAGCTGCAACCAGCTAAGAGATCTGTAAATCTATTATCTGATACATAGACAGATTACAACTCTCTGCTATTAAAACAACAGAAACCTGTAAGCAAAATTCAATGATACATGCTAAATTCTAACACAGAGGTGGGATGACAGCCCCTCTAATGCTTAACATTCACAGCACATGAATTAATGCAAAACAAGCACAGCCTAGAACATAGAAGAAGTGAAAAGTGAGCAATTGACAGCAAAAGAAGATTGTATTAGTTGGAAATGAAGACCAGACGCTGTAGGTCTCACAGTATTCACAGTTTCCAGAAGTTGAAGCTTACAACAAACTAACACTCATCAAACTGATTACATCATTCTTCTAGGTATATATAGAATCTGTTTACAAAATGTCTGTGCTAGGTTATGCGTGGAGGTGTCTTAATGGATCACCAACCACATTTATAAACTGTTATGGGCCTCTGATACATTCTGATTGTCTTAATTATCAAATTTGACATTCTCTGGTACTTTGTTGTACTGCTTGAACAGGTGGAATGTTGACTAGATAAACTTCCATAACTACTGCTTGAGTTCAACTGCTCGAGGCAGTGCTTTCTCATCCTTGACCATGATGTTCCTTAACTGTGGTTGGTGGAGCCTTAACGTGCAGAGAGTGGGTAGATCATTCCCTTCATTATTCGGGTGAATAACACGGGCTACAAGCAAGAACAGGATGGCAGGAGCATGAGCAGAAGGCAAAAACAAATTATGGCCATCAGATCATAAAACTCAATGGCCGATATTGCACAGGAGAAACTATCGGGAGCAGGGGGTAACGACAGCCATTGGATCTGCCCATAGCAAATCCAACGGTTATCGCACAGCAGAGAAACGCACACGTTAACGGGCGGGAGAAATGGTACGATGGCGGGAAGTGGTTTTCCCGCACCACTTTTGACTGCAGGCGGTAATCGTACTGGGCAGTGCGATGCAATGAAATGAAAACACGTGGCTGGGAGAACGGCGGGGAAAACCACTATCCTGGGGTTTATCGAACGTGCAGGTTGACGGAGCGGGGTTTGCGTACAACGTTGGATCGACTGGCGGGGTCATCGGACGGTGGAGAAATAAAGCACGGGTTCATCGTTGACATGACGGGTGATATGATAGGGCAGGTGGGGGCCCAGGGTCTATTAAAACTAAGGGTTATGAATATGCGCGGTATTATAATCAAAACATAGGTTAATACAATTTACAAAGGGCTATCGGGGTTTTAATGTTAAACATAAAAATGCCCAGGGATTAAAGGAAAAAGGGATAAACAGGGTTGAGGGAGAGTAGGGAAAAACAAAAAGGGGAAGGGGAAAATGCTCCGCCATGAGCTCCTTAGCAACCTAAACCAGTATTTTCCTACCTGATCTTGCCCCTCAAGCACTAAATCTGTAGCATAGCTAACAGTTACAATACATATTTATACATGCCGAAGCATCCAATACCATGGATCGAAAACCATCGCGTCCAAAAGCATGGACCGAAACCATCGTGTCCAAAACAATGTGCAAAAACCATGCACAAAACCATAGGTAGGTCTGCCCAACCTAATATAGGGTCCAAAAAAATTTCCCCAAGGCATTGCCCCAGACCCTGTAGACAGGGGAAAGTCCCCTAGACAGGGGGGATGCCACTCCCCCTGTGACCCCCCCACTGTGCAATTGACACAATGAAAGGGGGCCTCCGCCCCCCTCTAACCCCCCGGTTAACTAGGTGAGCTAGTCATGGAAAGAATATAACACAACCCAACACACCCTGCTGTATTTCTGTTAATTTGGTATCTCTTTGTTTTTGTCTTATTTCTCCAGTAGTAACAATCTGTCATCTCAACTCCTCTTGTTTTTATTGTGGTTCTAGTGTAATGAGTGAATAAATTAAGTACACTGTATCTTGCCTTTCCTGCCAGCTATTTTTAGAAATTTCATGTTTAAAGTGGGAGTCGGTGAAGCTAAGAGTGATCTCCTGTGGGCTCATGTAAGTCTCACAACCACAAATTGATGATTAAACATCAACGAGATGCTGGAATTTAAACACGTTTTTGGTGATGCAATAACACTAATGGACTGGGGATGCTCTTGCATCACTCATTCCAATGTCCAGCAGATAGCATTTGTTTGAAAATATTTGTTGAAGTTACAATTTATTTATCATGTGGCACCATTTGGTGCAGTTATAACAGATTGAGTAGACAAGTAGATGAATAGATTCAATAGAGAAGTGGATCCAAGCTTGAGATTCCAATGGTAGTTTTCTTGATTTCAATGATAGGAATTAGATTTGCAACATGCCCTTGATGTTTTTAACTACTTTCAACTTTGCCATTTGACAACATGTTTATGCCCTTGTTTGAATGCTAGAATTTAGTTATTTTCCCAATAACTATTTGGAGTAGTTTATGTTCTATTTGCAACAATAATCTTTATTTATCAGGGTTCTTTGAATTTATAGGTTCATATTTAAAGACATATACATTTGAGTTCCCCTGAGTCTATTTCATTTTATTTCATTCTTTTATTCTATCAATCCTTGTGTTTGTTGGTGATTTACAATTTGGTGATATCAGTTTCTAGCTGCAACACCTTGTTGGATTTCTTAAAGATATTTCCTTGCCTTTATCTTACTATCTTTCCTATGAAGCATGATTATTTATTTGCATACGTAGGGTTGAAGTTTAAGAATTTGGTTCTGCATTTGAAGGACGATTTGCTTATATGATTTGGTTCTGTTTGGCAAGTATATCAACATTCAGAAGAAGAAGTAATGGGATTTCTTGATCCCTATGTAAATATAGTTTTCTTAGATTGTAACAAGGATGGTGATGGTGATCTTTTATTATTGTGTGATCGTTATGATTCAACATATCATACATATTGTGTTGGGCTTGGAAGGGCTATCCCTAAAGGAGATTGGTATTGTCAAGGCTATCAAACATCTATACCTGCACAGTCCATCACACATGATGAAGATGTTGAGGATTTTGTGCTTGATTTTGATAATGGGGATGAAGCTTAGGAATTAGAAGATTTTTGGAATATGCTCCAGTTGGGATGGTTGTAGAAAGAATAAACTTAGAGCTCAATTTATCACCACCTTCTTCTTCTTCTGCTCCTCTTGCATAGACAAGGCCAACACATGTAAGAACAATTCATAGAAGGATTTTGCAACGAAGCACTCCAAATCCATCTCCTAGATTGCTAGATGTAGCAAGGGCTTCAATTAGGCAAACTGAAGTATTTGGGACTACATTCCAAGTATCCATTGTATGGACAAAAACTCTCTCAAGTCAGCACATACTTCAGGAGCGTGTATAGGCTTTACATGACAATTGGTCTGTACCAGGAAAAGACTTTTAGAATTTTTCACCTAGCTCATCCCTTGACAAATTTGGGGCCAGAGATGGGATTGATGCAATTTTACAACCCACACCCAACAACAGGTTGCTTCTCTTTTGTGAATCAGCTCGAAGAAGTAATTTAGCCCGTGTTTTAGAGATGGAAAATTATATAGTTAAATCTGATGTTGATCAGGCGTGGGCAATGATGGAACATACTCTAACATCAAGAGAAGATAATATAGGTATAGCTAATTCTCATAAAGATGGAAGACATTGGTAGGGATCATCTTTTGGTCATAAAAAAATGATTTATAATAATTGATGGGCAATGCAAGGTCAAGTGTTGTGAGTGGAAGCATCTTAACTGCTCATGTACGATCAAGAACTAGCTATAGTCAAGATAGACACATTCCTGCAACTACTAACTATCTGGAAAATCCAAAAAGGATAACAAAGGAGATCTCATGTAGGGATGTTGGAAATAATAGGCTACCAGCACCTAGTGTTTCTAATGAGATATTGGGTATAAGATTATCTTAAAGAAGTAGCAGTTTACATCATGAACTAAATAATGGCACTTCATTTAGTAAACATCATGAAAATGGAGTCCGCAAAGTTGAAGGTGCAAAGGATAAGGTGATCTCTATGGTAAAATCTCACATGAAGTGCACACTCACAAGGGAACATAGGTAAAATCATTTTTATTTTTCCTTCTTTTATGGTTTGTCTCTATAGAGTTGATTTTACTGGGTGTACATTGTATGCATCTCAAAGTTTCTCTTTAGGAAATCCTATTTTTATTCTTTCCACGAAAAACTCTCTAGGGAATCCCAATGGATGTTTCCCCACATTCATGGATGGCATCCCTAGTAAACCCATTGGCATTGACTAGTGCACCTCACCCAAGAAATTTCGAACAGGGCACCTGCTAGCACAAAACTAGCCAAATACCCAGTAACATTAATGACATTCGGTTGGGCTAACCCCTTGGGCTCAATAAATCATAATCAACTACACTATTTGTCATATTAACATATTGATCCTATTTAACATTTTGTTAGAGTAACCATAACAATCCAAGTCTGTTCCTATTTTTATTTTGGTTTTTAATTCATTTTTTGGTGTGATGACAACTTTATATGACTCTATAGATGTTTATTTTTGTCAGAGTATATGTTGAAAAGTAGAAGCTCTCTTACATTCTACCTTGTCTGTTATGTAGTGATGAAGTTTAGTTTCATTAGTTGTGACCAAAGAACTCTGTCAGGCATGTATACAAGGATTCTTGTATCACTATTTATAAACTGAACAATGTCCTTAAACAAGAAAAGTAGATCCTTAATGCTACATGTTGGCATCTCAGGGAACTCCCAATCCTAATAAATGAGGTTAAATTTAAGTGTTTCCAGAATCCAAATCTTAGGTTTTGTGAATTCACTCATATATGGTCCTGGAAAAGCAAAGTGAAATTTAATTATTTCCAAATCTTAAGTTCTTTGAATTCACTCATATTTGGTGGTGGAAACTTTTGAGCAAACGGAAATAATTTCTTTTAGTTGCATTAAAATTTTCCAAAAGTAATACTAAATTTCTCCCTGACTAAAATTCTCCCTAAAATGGCTTTGGGATTGGAAATTTTGTAAATATTTTTAGGGAAACGACCCAAAATACATTTTCCATATTAGATTTTTATAACACTAGGTACTAAAACAGTTTTCTATTTTCTACTGCAAATGTCTAATAGAGTCTACCCAGAAACTAATCAGAAAATTAGGTAGATGTGCTAGACAAACTAAATAATTTTGAATGAATAATCACTTAACATAAATGATATATTAGGTTCCATAAATATATAACTTAGAAGCATGAACTAAAGAAGAAATCTCAACAAGATTGACATATTCTTAATTGAGTTGAATGAGGTCAGGAATAACTTTGACTGGAGGATGCTAAAAATGGCAGAATTTTGTTCTGGTTGGATAGATTTAGAACTAAAAATCAGCAATTTTCTTGCTTGCATAACTTGGGAAGATTTTTGTATCTCAAGTCTCAACCATATTGAATAATATGATTTATGCCTTGCAATGTTGAGATATGTTGTGATACCACTTGCTAGTAACCTAAACACTTTGGACGAAAAATTAGTTGTGAATTTTACTTGCAAAAGATATAAGTGAAAATATAGACTAATTGTCCCTTGTGTAGAATTTCCTTGAAATTCTACTACTGCTTGAATGAATAAATCTAAAACTAATTGTTGCACCAAGACAAAAAAATATCTCCACTAATTTGTAGTGGAATAGAACATAAATAAAACACAGTGACACTATAGCAAAAAAGAAACAAAATTTTCTAGGGAACCCAATTGGGAAAACCCTCTGCTAGCTGTATAAATTTAAAATACTATCCATATTAGTCTTTGAGACACCTTCTTCAAGACCAGGTTCATCAATTCTTATTGATTTCCATATTCATTTTCATAAGCATTAGGGTTGTTGTCCGTCAAATCAAAGTAGTTAGAAAGTGTCTCTTTCATTTCAGAAAGCAGATCAGGATCAACTTCATCCAAGAATCCCCTAGAAGGCTCATCAGTAGCAAGAAGAAAGGTCTTTTTTTATTTTATTTCATCACATGCATCCATCATAATCATTGATTTTTCTTCATTTCTTTCACAGTCATTTTCAATGTTAGATGCAAAAGGTAATTTAGTATGATATAATCCTTAGGTAACCAACCTCAGACATATTGTTGGTTAATTTATGTTGTTTGAAGTTTATTGAGTTTGAGTTTTATCATGGAACTACTAGAAGCGTACTAGCATGGGTGAGTTGATTATCTTGATAACAATGTTATGGTTTGATCTAATCCTTGAAAGGAACTTATAGTTGATGGTCAAAATTTCACATTCCTTTCATTTTTTTATCTTCACATATAACAAATATCTTTATGTTATAGCCTCTAGCTAGATATATACAGTAACTACCACTCAGAAGTTGGATGCCATCATTTAGACCTTGAGCTTAATCAACTTACCTTTATTTGAGTTGAAAATGTCATTAGATCTCATTATATCATCTATTGAAGAGCATGAATCCAATTTACCTTTGTTTCAGTTTAAAATGTAATTAGATCTTGCTATATCATCTTTTGTAGAGAATGAATCCAATTTCTCACAGTCCATTTGCTTGAGGTATAACAAAGTTACTTTAATTCATTAAACTTACTTTTCATATTCTATTTGTCGATTGTGATTCTGCAGGCCACATCCGCATTGGAAAAGGGGCATATTTAATGTAGTGTGGAAGGAGAGGGAAGCTTCAATTATGTCCTTTCAAACTTTCTAAGGTATGTAATAAAAATTTTAAAAAAATCTCCATAAAATGTTGTGCTTGTTGGAAATAATACTGAGAGGGGGGTGAATCAGTATTAGAAATTCAATAATTTTTCATTTCCATATTAGATTCATATACGCTACTTCAGTTAATGAATCTCGCATGTATACACAACTGTGTTTAAGGAAACTAGCGTATATCTTGCAAACTTATGATTCATTTAATTCATCATATTTTGATCTTTAATCAGTGCATCAGAACCATATAAATAGTAACCAGGTGTAGTAAAAATGGAATAGACAATCAGACACATGAACACAAGATATAAGTGGAAACCCAATGTGGGTGAAAACCACCTACTGCAATCGTCTCTATCTTCTTTTAATAAGAAAATTCGTTTTACAATTTTTGTATTGGTGCAGTCTTATACCAGTACGCAGGCTTCTACCTGCAGAAGGCTACAACCTTCTCTCGTTCTCCATCTTCTCTTGGAAGGGAGCTACAACCCCCTAGCTCTTGTACTAGCTGGTATGTTTACTAGTACGTAGGTGCCAGCCTACAAAAGGCTACAACCTTCTCTTTTCTTCCAGGGACTACGTTTCATAAATTTTTAGACTGGATCCATCAATAACATCATTCAATCCTCAAATATATCTGCATCAACCAATCTCCTTTGCACCAACCACAACTAAATCAATCAATCAATCTGATCTTTCAAAATGTTGTAACCAGAATACAGTAAACAGAACCCAAGCCAGAACCTAGAAAACTGCAACAGCAAACAAAAGCAACTAAAACATATTTTATGAGGTATACGCTACTTCCATCTGTCAAACCTGTGTGCATAGGCTATTTTCTCAAGGGGAACTTGTGTACAGATCTGCAAATCAAATTTAAGATGTATACATTGTTTTGATATGTCGAACCAACGTGTACACGTGCCTTTTCTAAAGTGAACCTGTGTACAGATCTATAAGTGATGATTTAAATATTACAACAATTCCAGAATTCAGCTATACGCAGATCATCATATTTATAGACTACAACATGCGCCAGTTATTCAGATAAATGATCAAACCACATAAAGATACTTCACTTCAAGCCTTAAGATCTTAACCCATCGTTAGATCTTATCCTTCATCAAGCTCTAAGGTTCATACTTGGTTCAGATCTAGATATGCACCAAAACCTAATAACCTGTATACTAGATCTTGCTCTTCATCAGATATTCAATACTTGAGTGCATTTGCCTAATGATCTTCTCCTCCTTTTATAGTCTTAGGCCTTACTCAATACCATGGACCAAAACCACTTAGGACCAATACCTTGGACCAAATACCTCGAACCATATATCTTGGACCAATACCATGGATCAAAATACCATGGACCAAAATACCATGGACCAAAATACCATGGACCAAATCCCTTGGACCAAAAATTAGTTTTCCAAGATATACGTGCCTTTCATTCTGTGAAAGTGCGTGCGTATGTATACTCTCCTTTTGGTTTGTTAACCCACGTGTATACACTACTTTGTCAAGGTGAACCTGCGTATAACTCTCTTTCCTCATTCTGTGAAGTTTGATCTATAACTCTGTGTTGTTAACCTACTGAACTGTGATCTGTCATCTGAGTGAGTTTCCATCAAGGACAACACCTATGTCATAGTGCCAAATCTGTGTCATAATGCCAACAATCTCCCCCTTTAGACTTGATGGCAACCCCAAGTCACTCTCCCCATTTGTCATCAAGGGAAAAGGGTTATGCTCCCCTTGAGTACATGCTGAACTCTCTGATATGTTGAAGTGTGCTGATTGAGCTCCATGATCGAGTCCATGCTCCCCCTGAATATAAGCAAGGTCTAGAAAAAGATGTTCTAAAAGAAGAACATGACTCTATACATACATCATAAATGACCTTCCTATCACCAATGACTCATACATACATCCATCTCCCAACCAAGTGGGGATATACCAAGTTTGACTCATCCACCCAACCAAGTGGGGATATACCAATTTTTTATACATGTCAAAACAAGAACATTACATCATCCATCCCATGCATAGTGGGGTAACAAAATAGGTTGTTTCATGACATTTACATTAAAAGATATACATGACATATATAACAGAGACCAAATATCTAAAACAAGACCATGATAGCAACTATCATCAATAGCATCTGTCAATCAGCATCCAGACCAACAACCATGTTCTCCCCCTGAATCTGTTCCACCTGAATAAAAAACAACTGTGTGAATCTATACCAAGATCTTCTAAGATAATGCCAACAATGCATTATTAGAAGTATATGCTCCCCTTGCACCTGTGCCAGATGATCACTGTCAGATCTGATCATTTCATATAGTAGAAGAGTTATCAAGGCATCATCATCAATCAGATATACATCAAGTTATCAACAACTTATGAGAGCCAACATATTTCCACATGTCATTCACAGTCTGTGACCATCATCAAGTAGAGCAGATAATTCACTTAACCATATCAGACCCCTTTCATCCTGAGTCTGGTCCACTGCTTTTCTTCAAACCAATATATACGCGACTGTATCCACAGAAACCAGCGTATGTATGCGACTATGCTTCATGAAACTCGCGTATAACCACTTTCTCAGAAATAGATAAGTTTTAACAGTAGGATGATGCATCAACTACTCCCAACTTCTGTCTGAGATATTCAAATGTCTCTCTGGGCAGTGGTTTAGTGAATATATCAGCAAAATATTCTTTGAAGGGAACATACTCCAATTTGACCTTTTGTTCAAGCACTTGTTCACATAGAAAAGATATTTGATGGGTATGTGCTTGGTCTTGGAATGCATGACTGGATTCTTTGAAATATTGATGGCACTTGTATTATCACATAGAATGGAGATGGGTGGAGTACATGTGATCTGAACGTCCTACAATGTTTGCATCATCAAAAGGAGTTGTGTGCAGCAAGATGCAGCAGCCACATATTCTGCTTCAGCTGTAGATAATGCAATTGAACTTTGTTTCTTGCTGAACCAAGACACTAATATGGAACCCATATAGAATGCACCACCACTAGTGCTTTTTCTATCATCAACGCTTCCTGCCCAATCTGCATCTATGTATGCATGAATTGTAAGATCTATATTTCTAGGATACCATAAACCAAAGTTCTATGTCCCTTGAAGATATTTGAAAATCCTTTTGACTACCTGAAGGTGTGATTCCTTTGGATTTGCTTGGAATCTTCCAACTATTCCTACCGCATGCATGATGTCTGGTCGGGTACCTGTTAGATAAAGTAGACTGCCAATCATGGATCTGTAGGTTGGTTAATGTACTGCTGCTGATTCATCATTTCAGCTGAGATTGCATCCTGTTACCATTGGGGTACACAGTGGTTTAGAATATTCCATGCCATATTTTTTCAAAATCTGTCTGAGATATTTGGTTTGTGACAGAAAAATACCATCTTTATTTTGTTGAACTTGTAGACCAAGAAAATATGTAAGCTCACCAAGCAGGGACATTTCAAATTCTTTCTGCATTACCGAAGCAAAATTCTGACTCATGGCTTCTCCATTGCTACCAAAAATGATATGATCAACATACACAACAAGTATTAACAATTTATTATTGTCAATCTTTGTATATAGATCACTATTAGCTAATCCTTTTAAGAAACCTTGTTGATGGAGATATTTGTCAAGACGATAATACCAGGCCCTTGGAGCTTGTTTTAGACCATAGATAGATTTTCTGAGACTGCATACAAGTTTTGCATCATTTCCAAGAATGAATCCATCTGGTTGCTCAATATAGACTTCTTCTTCTAAGTCTCCATTAAGAAAGGCAGATTTTACATCCATTTGGTATACTTTGAATTTCTAAAAACTAGAAAGAGCAAGGAACATTCTTATGGCTTCAAGTCTAGCAACAGGTGCAAAAGTTTCTTCAAAATATATACCTTCTTGTTGAGCATATCCTTTACAAACAAGTCTAACCTTGTTTCTAATAACTTCTCCATTTTCATTCAACTTGTTTTTTAATATCCATTTAGTTCCTATGATATTCTTATCATGAGGTCTAGGAAATAATTCCCAATTATTATTCTTTTCAATTTGCTCAAGTTCTTCATTCATGGCCTTGACCCAACATTCATCTTTGCATGCTTCATTTACATTTTGAGGTTCGGTGGAGGATATCAAGGCTAGATAGCTTGAAGCTTCTATAATAGTTCTTCTTGTCTTCACACTTGCCTCTTTCTATCCCAAAATTTGAGTCTCTGGATGATTTTTCTGAACATACCTGGATGGAGTCTTTTCTTCTACTGTTATCTCTTCTTCTGGTGCTTCATTGGTTTCTTCTTCAGAATTAGTCTAATTTGATGTGGGAGGATAATCCTCATCTTCTTCACAATCTTTGATTTTTATTTGCTTTGGATTTTTGCATGCTTCATCAACCACAACATCAATACTTTCAATAATTTTCCCAAGTCTTTTGTTATAACATTTATATCCTTTACTTCGGGAAGAGTAACCAAGGAGAATACCTTCATCTACTCTGGGTTCAAACTTACCAAGGTTTTCATCAATCCTTTTGATGTGACATTTGCTTCCAAAAACTTTGAAGTATTTTACAGTAGGAGTCTTACCATACCAAAGTTCATGTTGAGTTTGAGTGTTGTTTACCCAAACATTTGCTTGGTTGAGAATAGTGACGGCAGCAAATGCAGCTTCACCCCAGAAGGTTGTAGGAGTTCCAGACTCATCTAGCATAACACGAGCCATTTTTTGAACAGTTCTGTTCATCCTTTCTACCACTCCATTTTTCTGAGGAGTCCTTGCAGTGGAGAATTGCCTTTTTATTCCATGTTCTTCACAAAAGTCAAAGAATTCATCTAAGGTAAATTCCCCTCCTCGATCAGATCTGAGGAATTTGATTTTGCGGTCTGATTCATTTTCAACCAAAGCTTTGAAGGCTTTGAATTTTTCAAATTCTTCATCTTTATGCTTTAGAAGTCTTATCCAACACATTCTGGAAAAATCATCAATGAACAATATAAAGTATTCTTCTCCATGAGGAGATTTTTTTCTTGATGGTCCACATAAATTAGTATGAACAAGATCAAGGGGCTTACTAGTTGATCCTTCCTTTTCAGGGAAGTGCGATCTGGTTTGCTTACCAAATTGACATGATTTGCATATTGTATTTTTTGGGATGCTGGTATTACGAAGATCACGAATAGCTTGGAATCTACATGCTTTTCTTATTTGAGAGAATCTTAGATGTCCCAAGCTTCTGTGCCATAGCCAATGTTCATCATTTTTGCTTAGATAGCCTTGTTGTTGTCCTCCCTTGAGTATGTATAAGTTTTTTGGAGTTCTTATACCTTTGATCACAGTTTCTCCTGTATCAAGCTCACGAACAACACATCCATTTGATCGAAATACTACTTCATTTCCTTGATCACACATTTGACTGACACTTAACAGGTTATGCTTTAGACCATCAACATACATAACATTCCCAGCTTTAACTTTTTCTTTTAAGAGAACAGAGCCTTTACCTTTTATGACAACAGGAGTGTCATTTCCAAATGAGACCTTCTTTTCCTTTTCTATTTCATTATATGACTGAAGTTTTTCTTTGTCACTTGTCATGTGTTTTGAGCATCTACTGTCAATGTACCACTGATTTTCTTGTCCTTCTACATACAAGGCTATACCACATATTTTTGTTTGTGGTTCTTTCTTTCTCCCTATTTTGGGACTTAATGAAGTTTGCTCCTTCTGAGATGTTTGCCGAAATTTACTTTTGCATTCAGATTCTTCATGACTGAAGTTGTTGCCGATAGAGCATTCTATTTCAAGAAGAGAAATGTTGTTGTAGGTCCGTTTCATGATCCCTGTCATATTCCTTTGATTTTGTGCTTCTCTAGTCATGATGTTCTTGTAAGCAACACATTGAGCAGCTTTGTGTCCAAAGTTATGACATGAAAAACATTGGCCATTAAAGAATTTCCTGCAATTATCGAATCTACTGACCTGGTGATTGTAGTTTCTATTGATATTCATTCTTGAAACAGATTGAGTATGATTTACCTGAGGTTGGTTGTAGCTTATGTTCATCCTTGAAGTAAATTGAGTCTAATTTACCTGGTGAACTGCTTTATGCCTTTGCTGACAATTGTCAAACTGTTCACTGCTCTTTGCTGCATCAAGATAGCTTTAGTGGAGGTTTACGACTTTTGTTCTTGAGATGCTTCTTCAGTATATCCAAGACCTATCTTTATTAGAGGATAACGCTGCACTTTGATAATTTCATTTAAGGTTTCTGATCCTTTAGTAAATCTAATATTGAGAGCTTTCATTTTCTCAATATCCTTTCTTAGACCCACAATTTCACATTCTAGTTTTTCATTGTGTTTTTCTCTTTCAGCAAGTTGGAATGTCAAAGTATCTATAATCATATTCTTTTCTTCTAAATAGATTTTGAGTTTAGTGATTTCTTCATAAAGTTCCTCTTCATCTAAAGCATCCAAGAAATCATCATCTTCAAAAGCCATCAGAAGTCTATAGTCATTACTATTTTCATCTTCATCACTAATTGATAAACCATCTCTATCTTCATGCATATGGTAGCTCTTCTTACTTACATTTTGTTTTCTATTCCATTTTACTGATTCCTTACCTTTATCAAGCTTATCTTTATGAGGGCATTTGGTAACATAATGACCGACTCTTCCACAAGCAAAACATTTGAAAGGTTGTTTACCTCTGAATCTTCCGGAACCTCGTTGAAGGTTCTTGACAAAGTTTGCTTCTTCCTCTCCTTCTGAAATATGTCCTGAGTCATTGAGTTCTTCTCTTCCTGAAGCTTTAAATGCAGCTTCTCTCATATCTGATGGACCTTCTTTTCTCATTTTGAAAGCAGTTAAGATTCTATGCAACTATGTCATAGTAATACTCTGAAGATCCTGCTTTTCTTCTATCGCAGATACTTTTGATTCAAACTTAGTAGACAAGGATCTTAAAAAAATTTCAACTAAAGTAACTTCTTTTATCTCTTCACCCAAATTCTTCATGCAATTAACAATCTCATCTATACGTAAGAAGTAACTAGCTATACTTTCATCATTGTTCATTTTGAGAGTTTCATATTGAATTCTGAGAGTTTGCAGTTTTGCACGTTTTACCTGAGAGTCTCCTTCATAGCTTAGAACAATTTTGTCCCATATTTCTTTGGCGGATTTGAGCTGCATAACTTTGACAAATTCTGATTGTGACAAACTTCCCAATAATGTATTGACAACCTTGGCATTGGTTTCATATTTCCTCTTACATGCCGCATCTGTAGGAATTACTAATGGAAAATATATATCCTCCTTCCACGATTTCCCAGACATCTGTTCCAAGAGATTGAAGATAGGTTGTGGTTCTTACCTTCCAATAAACGAAGTTGCTTCCGTCGAAGATTGGTGGTCTGATGGATCCCTCTCTTTCATGGTTACTCATGATGATCGATCTTCATTCAAGCGATCAAGCTTCTTCTGAAGGACTTGCTCTGATACCAATTGTTGGAAATAATACTGAGAGGGGGGGTGAATCAGTATTAGCAATTCAATAATTTTTCATTTCCATAATCAGATTCATATACGCTACCTCAGTTAATGAATCTTGCATGTATACGCAACTATGTTTAAGGAAACTAGTGTATATCTTGAAAACTTATGATTCAGTTAATTCATCATATGTTGATCTTTAATCAGTGCATCAGAACCATATAAACAGTAACCAGGTGCAGTAAAAACAGAACAGAAAATCAGACACATGAACACAAGATATAAGGTGGAAACCCAATGTGGGTGAAAACCACTTGCTGCAATCGTCTCTATCTTCTTTTAATAAGAAACTTCTTTTTACAATTTTTGTATTGGTGCAGTCTTATACCAGTACGCAAGCTTCTACCTGTAGAAGGCTACAACCTTATCTCATTCTCCAGCTTCTCCTGGAAGGGAGCTACAACCCCCTAGCTCTTGTACTAGTTGGTATGTTTACTAGTACGTAGGTGCCGGCCTACAGAAGGCTACAACCTTCTCTTTTCTTCCAGGGACCACGTTTCATAAATTTTCAAACTAGATCCATCAATAACATCATTCAATCATCAAATATATCTGCATCAACCAATCTCCTTTGCACCAACCACAACTGAATCAATCAATCAAACAGATATTTCAGAATGCTGTAACCAGAATATAGTAACTAGAACCCAAGCCAAAACCCAGAACACTGTAACAGCAAACAGAAGCAGCTAAAACATATTTTATGAGGTATACGCTACTTCCATGTGTCAAACCTGCATGCATACGCTATTTTCTCAAGGCAAACCTGCGTACAGATCTGCAAATCAAATTTAAGATGTACACATGCCTTTTCTAAAGTGAACCTACGTACATATCTATAAATGATGATTTAAATATTACAACAATTCCAGACTTCAGTTATACCCAGATCATCATATTTACAGACTACAACATGTGCCAGTTATTCAGATAAATGATCAAACCACATAAAGATACTTCACTTCAAGCCTTAAGATCTTAACCCGTCATTGGATCTTATCCTTCATCAAGTACTAAGGTTCATCCTTGGTTCAGATCCAGATATGCACCAAAACCCAATAACCTGTATACTAGATCTTACTCTTCATCAGATATTCAATACTTGAGTGCATTTGCCTAATGATCTTCTCCTCCTTTTATAGTCTTAGGCCTTACTCAATACCATGGACCAAAACCACTTAGGACCAATACCTTGGACCATATATCTTGGACCAATACCATGGATCAAAATACCATAGACCAAAATACCATGGACCAAATCCCTTGGACCAAAACTTAGTTTTCCAAGATATACGCGCCTTTCATTCTGTGAAAGTGCATGCATACGTATACACTCCTTTTGGTCTGTTAACCCACGTGTATACGCTACTTTGTCAAGGTGAACCTGCGTATACCTCTCTTTCCTCATTCTGTGAAGTCTGATCTGTAACTCTGTGTTGTTAACCTGTTGAACTGTGATCTGTCATCTGAGTGAGTTGCCATCAAGGACAACACCTGTGTCATAGTGCCAAATCTATGTCATAATGCCAACAGTGCTTTAACTTTTTCTTTTGATAATGGATTATTTATGTGATCTCCCCTCTCTTACACACAACCAGAGTCCAGACATACATGGTTTTTTTGGATATGTGGATAATGGACAGATTTACGCTAGCCATTTATCTAGAAATTTACATTATAGAAGATCAAGCATTTACAGTTGAATATTTCCTTGCCACTAAATTAGAGTTGAAGAGTTGGACTCCTATTTTTCGGGCATATACCTCACTTTTAAATCAATTTATTGCTG
Source organism: Pinus tabuliformis (assembly GCA_031772625.1). Taxonomy (NCBI): domain Eukaryota; kingdom Viridiplantae; phylum Streptophyta; class Pinopsida; order Pinales; family Pinaceae; genus Pinus; species Pinus tabuliformis. The sequence continues at coordinate 474,086,528 of CM062808.1, forward strand.
ACTTTGTATAGTCCTTCCATGGGAGGGCAAAGAGTGATCACTACCATTGCTTAATCTTTCTGCAGACCAAGTAAAGATTCCAAATGTGTATAAATTAGTGGCTCCTTGGAGAATCCCAAGAGTGGCACTATTGTAGCAACAAGAAATTCGTTTATTTTGAGTTCTTCATTAGTGCATTGATAGTATATTGTTTATTCCATACAATACCTCAATAGTGTATGATCAAATTATAGTTAAGCTTGTCATAATATTTTGACTTACCCTCTTTTAGAGGGAAACTAGAGTGTGTCAAGCTTGCACATCACAATTGTATCATGTAAAGTTTACCTAGGACAAGTTTTGTGGATCTAAGCAGCAAGATACCTGTTGGAATTCAAGAGGAAACAATACTACAAAGTGGGAAAGAGGTTTCATAGTTAACCTGGCTTTCACATTATGGTTGGAGTCGGTTTGTTGGCAAGATGTTGGATACCCCAACTTACTTTTTATGATTGAGTGCAAGATTGAATACTTCGACATATTCCTCGCTCAATTGTAATTAAGTGATGGGTTTTCTCAGAAGTGCTTCACACCTATAAACTTTACTAGATTTGTTCTTGAGTCTTTGGAGGTGGTTAGCTTTTCAAAGCACAAACGTAGAAGAAGAGGACAAATAATATGCCCGAATAATTTGAAGATATCTACCTGTGAATAGGGTGTTCCCATTCATAAACCTAATGACTCGCTCTACTTATTTCTAGTGAACAACTTTGGGACTTGCCATGAATCGTGAGACAATTCCAACCCCATAACTATAAATTTCTTATTTAGATCTATACCCAATATATTAGAATCTGCACAAGGTGAAATCCATTCTTTTTTCGAAAGAACCTGCAGTCGAATTGTACCATTCTATTTAATCTTTTCTATATTTATTCGCACCCTTGCTCTGTGATATAAAGATGCAACATGCTACCTTGAATTTTCTATACTAACACTCCTAAAAAATAATAAAGTATGCCCAAATCTATCATTTCAAATGATCTATGTAGCTCACCTTTTGGTTTTTCAATTATCGAAGTTGTTACCTATATTCATGAGATCTTATACAACCAATACCATAGTGAAAATATATGTTATAGTTTTATCTGTGTTTCTCTGAAGGTGTTTCTCCTTCAGTAGAGCAGCAATACAATGCAATTTCCATTTAGGGGAGAAGTGTACCCAGTAGAAACCTTGGCTTGTTTGTAGATGGGTTGAATGCACATTAGTCTCTATCTGTTGTTTTGAAGGTGTTTCTCCTTCAACAATACTTCATCTCAGTAGATCCTTTTGGTCTGCACCTTTAGTAGATGCATGCAGCCTTGGGATACATGTTGTAGATTATAGTTTTCCTATGAGGTTGTAGCAGCGATGAAAGAAGTGCATCGATTTTAGGCATCTTGTGGTTATTGTATGAAAGTATGTTTGTTTAGTGTTTCCCAAACTTAGATACAACCATATTTAGTATTCTTTTATAGTTTGACTTAGATGCTCACTTTTCTTAATTTAGGTGTTTTTCTTAGTTCTATTTTATGCACAAATTTATCTTTAAGAAAAGTGCACAATAGAGAAGGGTTCTATATTTTGAGTAGGGGACACACTTCTAGGTAGGAGGTACTCTATTCTAGGAATATTTTTCCAAGCAAGTTAGGTGCTTTATCCAAGAATCCCAAGAGGCACTATTGTAGCAATAAGAAATTCATTTATTTTGAGTTCTTCATTAGTGCATTGATAGTATATTGTTTATTCCATGCAATACCTCAATAGTGTATGATAAAATTACAGTTAAGATTGTCATAATATTTTGACTTACCCTCTTTTAGAGGGAAACTAGAGCGTGTATCAAGCTTGCACGTCACCGACAATATCTGTTAGAGTTTTATCTGTGTTGCACTAAAGGTGTTTTTTCTTCAGCAGCACTATAATACATTGCAGTTTCCATTCGGCGGAGAAGTGTACCCAGTAGCAGCCTTGGTCTGTGTGCAAATGGGTTGAATTCAGAGTAAACTTTATCTATTGTTTTGAAGGTTTTTCTCCTTCAATAGTAATTCATCTCAGCAGATCCTTTCAATCTACACCTTCAACAGATGCACATGACCTTGGGGTACATGCTATAGATTCCAGTTTTGTTGTGAGGGTATAACAACGATGAAAGAATCACATCGATTTTAGGCATATTATTGTTGTTGTATGAAATCATGCTTGTCTAGTGTTTCCCAAACTTATATAGAGCCATATTTATTATACTTTTATAGTTTGACTTAGATGCTCACTTTTCTTAATTTAGGTGTTTTTCTTAGTGATGAGCCCCAAAAGTGTACAATTATTTGGGCTCATTCAACCTCCTAATTTGGCTTAGTCCACCATTCTCATTTGTTTATTGCATGCTTTTGATTATTTTTATGTTAATAGAGTGAATTTGGTTAGTCATTATGCCAACAAGTCTAATGGGTGCTTTGTGTAGCCTTTTTGGTCAACTTGGAGACAAATTTGAAGGTCTTAATGAGCACTTGGCAGCCAAATTCGTGGGAGAACAAGCTAGAGGATTTGTAGGAAGGTGTCCCCCTCATTTATGGGCCCTTACCTCGAATTCTCCACCATCAGCTCGGAGTTCAAGGGCCACCGAATCAATCAGCTCAAGGGCAGCCAAGCAAGTCGAGTTGGACTGCTGTTAACTCCAAGTCTTGGGCAGCCAAGTCCCTAACTTTTAGGAGGACTGTTGGGTCCTCAAATTGTATAAATAAGAAGGCTTGGGGCCTCATTTTGCTTAGCTAGTGGGTAGTCATTTTGTGTAGCTAGTTAGCCAATTTGGGGTTAGCTAGTTAGTCAATTTGGTTAGTCATGTTGTAGCTCGGTTTTTGCTCCTTGTAAGCCAGTTTTGGAATGTCATTAGATTCATGATTATTCAATAAAGACAGGTAGCTTTTGATCCAATTCTGATTTTTTAAGAGAGCAACAGACCTCCTCTGTGTTGTAATGTTAATTTCTCTTTGTTTCAGCACTTTAGTTCATTGCTTTACCATGAAATTCGAAATTACAGGTTTGCTGAGTTAGTTTTTATGAGATCGAATGAGTTTAGCTTATGGTTGAATTGATTTCGGTTGTTTAGTTAGACTAGCAGGTTGATAATACATTGGAGCTCCAAGGAAAAAGGTTGAGGAAGTCCCCACTGCCATCTCTGTTTGGAGATTGGAGTGCAGCCTATACCAACCACAAAAATACGAGTTCTTCACTTTATACATGCTGCAACATAGTCTCGTTTATGACAGATCTTTCCATGCACTTCACTCTTGCACCATACACCTTCATCACAGCTTCATGCACATTCCTCTACACGCTTTATATTGTTGTTCATTGAGTTCATAGCATAGGTAGCATAGGTTAATGAATTTTCATCTTGGTGACAGTCATAAGCCATTTGGTTTATTTACACTACTCTTCATCGTTCTATTACCTTCTTCTTCATCTTGATCACGCATGCAACCACATCCTTGACCTCTGCTCCGCTCTGTTATCTCCCAAACTCCCCCACTCCTCACGTAACTTCATTCTTTAGACATTTCGCTGTTATAACATTCCATCCATCAACCCACTTCATACACTCGTTCTCCATCCTACTTCTCCACTCCTGAGCCATCACCAGCTCTATCCCTACCTTACACATCTCCCCCTACCATTCCATCACTCCACCATCACTTCAAACACCCACGGTAGGTCATCCTGTAGCAATTTGTAGAGTTCCTGTAGAAACCCCTGCGTTTCCTGTAGGATCCCCTGCAGACATCCTGTAGGAGGCCACTCACTCGGTTGTTGAGCCTCTGAGCGTGAGGAACCTCTATGGACGGATGCTAAGGATCCTTGGGAACCTCTCCTAGCCTCCCCAACCTTTCCCAAGCTTCCCTTCCTTCCGCATCACATCTGCACAACCAAACCCTAATAAACACAAAATCACAATCACTCCATCCACTTAAAGAAAAAATACAAAAACACGTCTTTTAAGATGCAAGTAGCTTAGATTCATGCATTTTCACTCATTAGAAGTAATGGCATCATTGGTAGAAGTTTCATTCACATTCTTTGCATCATAGAGGTTAGACTAGTCAAATTAGGGTTTTCCTAGGGTTTCCATGCTTTGGTTTGCTTTTAGTTCATTTTCGCCAAGTAGATTAGTTTTCTCTGAGCTCGCTTTCGTCCATCATTTAGCAAGCTTCTTCTGAGAGCCTATAGAAGTTGGCTTGAGCCCTAGCGGTACTTGTGCCAGCTGACCAAGTGACAGTTGCGACAAGAGCTAGTACTTGTGCATATAGCACCGTCGCTTCCAAGTTTGTACGAACTACCGGGTTGATAAAATTAAGAGACAGGAAGCCCCAGGAGTTGTAGCATTATTGCTACAATACTGGAGCTCACCATCTTTTTGGCACCGTTGCCGGGGAAGCGGCAGAGTATTGGTGATTGTTGCTATTCTTCTATTTTCTACTACAACCTTCTGCTAAGTAGTTTATTTCATTTCCATTATGCAATTTCATTTATGCAAAAGTAGATTAGCATTTCTTGCTTTCATAGATTAGCATTTCAATTCCGCAATTTCATTTCTGCAAGCGTAGATTAGCATTTCAATTCCGCAATTTCATTTCTGCAAGCGTAGGGTAGCATTTCAATTCTGCAAGCATAGCCTAGCATTTCATTCTTGCAATTTGATTTGAGCAAAATAGATTAGTCCTTTCCTGCTTTCATTTCAATTCCGCATTTTCATTTTCGCAAGATAGTTAGTTGTAGTTCCATTTATTTCAGTTTTGCAAGTAGAAGTAGAAAAAAGCAAAAATCAACCAAAAATATTTCATTTCATGCTTTGTAGGAGTAGAGATAAGTTAGAAAAATGATTGCACAACACCCCCACTACTTCACACAGTCAACGTTCTTCTTCGATGGCTGTGATGAAAGAACCCCTGGGTGGACATCAAGACATATCTGAAGAACCTCTAGGGGAGAAGAAGAAGAAACATTCCTCTGAATCAAATGGCTACAAGCAGAAATGTTGGGAGCAGTCCCTTGTCCAAAGATGAATTTGCAAATCAGATCGAAGATTTCAAGAGTGATATGAGGCAGTTTCTTGCCATGCAACTGGATACCTTGCAGATCCAAAAGAAGCAAGAAGAAGCCAAGAGGGCTTTGGTCATTTTTTGTCCTAGGTGCCTTAAAACGCATCCTAGGAACGAATGTCCAATGCACTCCCTAGAAGTGTGTTTCATCTGTGAAGAATACCATCCTACAGATCAGTGCCCTTCCTTGCCCAGAATCAATGTTGCATATCAAAGAGCCAAGGGAGCCACTGAATCACTCCATTATATGAACCAAAGTTGGCTGCATGAACCTAGATCTTATCAGCAGGAACTGCAAGGGACACCTGAGACCTATTATGACCCCTGCCAAGCCACTTTCATGCCTTCTTGGGGTCCCCCTGCTCATCCTTCCTGGTTCACACCTCCTCCTTGTTCCTTCACAGATCCATATTATGCCCAACCAGTTGCTCATTCATTTCACTCTTATGCTCAGCCACAGCCCCAGTGGAATGCACCTTATCAGGAGTGGAGGCCCCAATACAACTCTCATCCCGCTCATTGTCCTCCACCACCTGCTCATCCACAACCATCGCCTCCTCCTCCACCAAGGCAACCCCAAATGCCTACCCAATCACAATGCCATCCATCTCCATCTCAATTTCACACCTCCACTCAGCTACCTGTACCATTTCCAAAGCCATGCAATGGAGTAGCTCAACCCAATTGCAAAGCTGAGGCACAACATGTGCAAATGACTCCTCTTGAGCTCAATGATGTTCACCAAAGCTCAGGAAGAGTGTTGCAAAACCAAGATCCTATTGAAGAACCAAAGGAAAAAGAAGGTTCCAAAGAAAAGATCAAAGAACCATGGGCTGCACTTAATGAAGAGAAGAGATCAGAATCAGAGATCGAGAGAGTTCCTTCATGGTTACCATCAGATCTTCCATGTATTCAAGAGAAAGATCAGCAAAAAGAGGAAGATGAGAAAGTCATGTTAGAAGGTGACATGAAGAATGATCCAGATCAGCCAAAGAACCAAGGATATCAAATCTATATTGAGATATTGTTTCGGAAGGTCACTAAGTTGCAGCAGTACTTTCTTCCTCAGTTTTGTTTGATCCCTTCAACGCCAGATCATTTGGTCTCTGAGATCTGGATACCTGTCAAAGCATGCATCTCGAGCCTTCACATCATTTTGTCTCTAATCTCGATGTGCACATGGCTCCATTGGAAGTATTCTTATACTTGAGAATGAATTTGTTTTTCAAGTAGGGTAGGGTAGAAAAAAAAGAAAAAGAAAAAAGAGAAAAAAGAAAAAGAGAAGAAAGGAAAAAAGGAAAACAGAAATCTAAGGTGAAAACCTCCTCGGAGGCGCCTTAGATTGGCTCATTGATTGAAAACCTCCTTGAGGCGGTCAATGGGTTGGGAAAAAAGAGAAAAGAGAATAAGATCCTTGGGTGAAAACCTCCCTTGGAGGCGCCCAGGGCAGGCAATCAGGGTGAAAACCTCCATGAGGCGCCCTAGTTGTTTTTCAAAAAAAAAAAAGAAGAGAAAAAATAACAAATAAAACTAATTTCCATTGGCTAATTGCAGGTTGCAAGAAGGACATTGTAGGTCAGGTGGATCACTCAAAACAAAGACAAAGAAGTTTTTGTGCCTTCTACAGGAAGTTTCGTATCTTCTATAGGAAGCTTACAAAAAAAGCCAAATTGATCTCCGAGGAGGACCTGAAGGCTTGGAATATGTCCATGAGGCCTACCCACATCCATGTTTCCATTCCTCACCCCTTTCCATCATTTTTTTCATGTCATTATGCTTCTTTCCTCAAAACTGTGTCTTCTACAGGAAGCTCTGTATTTCTACAGGAAACATCCTGTAGAACCTTTGGACGAGCCAAATCCAATTTCAAAAGTGAATCTAATGGTGGGAATCTGTTGATTAGGCCTAAAAGCACTTGTGTGTCCATCCCTTTCCTTTCTCCATCATTCGTCCCCCTCATTGTGCTTCTACAGGAACTTCCTGTAGAAATTGTGGGAAACTAGGCATGCATTTCAAAAAGTGGTTTGGCGAGCATGGTAGCTTCCTCAAGGGTTCAGAAGCCCTCATGCAATCTTCCAACTCCTCCTCCATCGTCTCCATACCTGCATCACAGCCAAAATTCATTTTGTCATACCATGCAAACACATGCAAAGTGCCTTGAAGCAAAAATCCATAGAGCAGAATTTGTTTTTGCCATAACTTGAGAACCATGCATCCATTTGACAAACCATCTTATGGGGGATTGTACAAGGTCGATGACAACATGCCTGAGCAGGTTTCATGCAATTCCGGTGCACGGTTTCCAAGAAATCAGCCTCCATCACCATCAGCCATTTTCGCATTTTCTCCCTATCCGTGCATCCGTTTTAAAACCTGTTTCATGGGGAGATGCACGTGGGCGATAGTAGCCTACCCAAGAAGTTTCAGTCGATTCCGATGCATGGTTTCCGAGAAATCGAGCTCTGAAATCTTCAGCCATTTTCCATTTTTCTCGAAATCCGTGCATCCATTGATCACTAATTTGCTATGGGAGATGCATAATGATGGTAGGAACATGCTCACCAAGTTTCAGATCAAACCGATCTACCGTTTGGGAGAAATGGCAAAAAGAAGTTCTGGTTGTGACCATGCAGCAGCAGCAGCTTGAGCGGGCAGAGTTGAACGTGGAAATGAACGCTTGCAGCTTAGATCCGTCCAGAGGGCACCTGCACAAGAAAAAAACAGCCATAAATCATCAGTCAAGCCACCATACATGCAGCAAATGAAGATCAACAAATGCATGCAGCAACACGCTTCACAATCAGCCGTTTAACTTGCAGGTACATGACTAAACTTGTTCCTCTGTTTGCATGAATCTAATCTAAAGCAATGCATGAATGAATGAGATGAGTGGGTTCAGCCAAGAAGGGAGCCACGTTCAATTGCACTCAGCAAGGCAAAAATCACGCATGCATGGATCAGCCATTCACGTGAAGTTCAAAAACAAAACACAGTCAGTTGGGGATATTCTAAACTCTAAGTGCAACTAATGGAATTGAATACAAGCAGAGAACAAATAAATAACAACAGCAGTTCATGACAATACTGCAGTTCTAGAAAGCCACGCACGCTTGGCCACTACACTCCTTCACCACAAATCACGCAAACATTAATCAACGCTCAGCTGAAACTCACAGATGGTTGCCAACTTGCACTTGCCTCATGTTTAACTCGGAGTATACATCCTCTGCTTCCACAATCGGCTTAATCTATCGTCCTCCGCTGAGTTTCCTACCTATTTTCAAATTTCTCTAGTGCAGCGGGCTCACTCAAAGGCCGAATCACGCTCTACAGGCATTTCTATAGGATGTCGTCTACAGGAAAGGCAGAAAACAGCCCTGCAGAAAGAAAACATGAGGAGCTTCTGTGGGTTGATGCTTCTATTGGCTGGCCACGGGATTTTTAGAAAAGTTCAAGCTCCAAACGAGGAGAAAGGAGGAATATGCTGAAGGCCACATTCTTGTTTCCATGCATTTCCTTTTGCATTTTCTTTATTCTCAATGCACTGCTATGGAAAAAAATCAGTTGGTATAGTTCCTTTCGAGACTATGTTTGCCTCAGTCCTTTTATGGTTTGGAATTGTATCCATTGGATTGTTCTTCAGATTAACTTCAATAGGGCTGCATCAGTCTTACTGTATATTTGGGTTCCTGTTCATTATCTTTGTGATCCTCATGGTTACATGTGCAGAAATCACTGTTATCTTGTGCTACATTGAAATGTGCAGTGAAGATTACAACCGGTGGTGGAGATCTTATTTGACTGCAGGCTCCTCCGCATTCTACTTGTTTCTCTATGCCACATTCTATTTATTCACCAAGCTGGAGATGACAAAACTTGTTTCTAGAATTTCATATTTTGGCTACATGCCCATGATGTCATACTCATTTGTTGTTCTGACCGGTATAATAGATTTCTATGCATGACTTTGGTTTGTGCGGACAATGTACTTATCAATGAAGATTGACTGAGGCCCTGCATGCAGCTACCATTTTTCAGAGGGGCCGTTTAAATTTCAAGATTTGGACATAATCTGATCATGGTTCAGCCTTCTACAAGAATATACTTGCACACTCATACCAAGGCTGAGGGCACTAAGAAAAGCAGCAGAAATGGAGGATGTCTTGGCAAATGATTCTGCATATCTAAAGGAGACTGAAAATTTTGAAGCTTCTGAGACAAAGGATGTATTAACAAACAGCATTGCAAAGCAAGCAGATTTTCAGAGAAGAGGAAAAAGCAGTTTCAAATTTGAATGATGCAGTGTCCGAGTCCAATCCATCTGGTGAAACTATCAGTGTACCTGTGAATGTAAGCCTTCAACAAGCCACTAAAACAGAACAAGTTGAGACAATACCGCAGGCAAAATCAGAGAAAATTCGTTCTACAGGAAGCTAGCAGACTGTTTCTACAGGAAGCCAGCGAAGAGTTTCTACAGGAAAGTTTGAAAAGCGGGAAGCCAAAGGAGAAATTGGCCGAGATGCTAGCCAAGGAAGTCACCAGGGCCATCAAAGATAAGGGGAGAGATTTGGTTGCTCAGAGGATGAGCAACACTTTCAGTAGGGGGGTGATGATGAGCCCCAAAAATGTACAATTATTTGGGCTCATTCAACCTCCTAATTTGGCTTAGTCCACCATTCTCATTTGTTTATTGCATGCTTTTGATTATTTTTATGTTAATAGAGTGAATTTGGTTAGTCATTATGCCAACAAGTCTAATGGGTGCTTTGTGTAGCCTTTTTGGTCAACTTGGAGACAAATTTGAAGGTCTTAATGAGCACTTGGCAGCCAAATTCGTGGGAGAACAAGCTAGAGGATTTGTAGGAAGGTGTCCCCCTCATTTATGGGCCCTTACCTCGAATTCTCCACCATCAGCTCAGAGTTCAAGGGCCACCGAATCAATCAGCTCAAGGGCAGCCAAGCAAGTTAAGTTGGACTGCTGTTAACTCCAAGTCTTGGGCAGCCAAGTCCCTAACTTTTAGGAGGACTGTTGGGTCCTCAAATTGTATAAATAAGAAGGCTTGGGGCCTCATTTTGGTTAGCTAGTGGGTAGTCATTTTGTGTAGCTAGTTAGTCAATTTGGGGTTAGCTAGTTAGTCAATTTGGTTAGTCATGTTGTAGCTCGGTTTTTGCTCCTTGTAAGCCAGTTTTGGCATGTCATTAGATTCATGATTATTCAATAAAGACAGGCAGCTTTTGATCCAATTCTGAGTTTTTAAGAGAGCAACAGACCTCCTCTGTGTTGTAATGTTAATTTCTCTTTGTTTCAGCACTTTAGTTCATTGTTTTACCATGAAATTCGAAATTACAGGTTTGCTGAGTTAGTTTTTATGAGATCGAATGAGTTTAGCTTATGGTTGAATTGCTTTCGGTTGTTTAGTTAGACTAGCAGGTTGATAATACATTGGAGCTCCAAGGAAAAAGGTTGAGGAAGTCTCCACTGCCATCTCTATTTGGAGATTGGAGTGCAGCCTATACCAACCACAAAAATACGCAGTTCTTCACTTTATACATGCTGCAACATAGTCTCGTTTATGATAGATCTTTCCATGCACTTCACTCTTGCACCATACACCTTCATCATAGCTTCATGCACATTCCTCTACACGCTTTATATTGCTGTTCATTGAGTTCATAGCACAGGTAGCATAGGTTAATGAATTTTCATCTTGGTGACAGTCATAAGCCATTTGGTTTATTTACACTCCTCTTCATCGTTCTATTACCTTCTTCTTCGTCTTGATCACGCATGCAACCACATCCTTGACCTCTGCTCCGCTCTGTTATCTCCCAAACTCCCCCACTCCTCACGTAACTTCATTCTTTAGACATTTCGCTGTTATAACCTTCCATCCATCAACCCACTTCATACACTCGTTCTTCATCCTACTTCTCCACTCCTGAGCCATCACCAGCCCTATCCCTACCTTACACATCTGCCCCTACCATTCCATCACTCCACCATCACTTCAAACACCCACGGTAGGTCATCCTGTAGCAATTTGTAGACTTCCTGTAGAAACCCCTGCGTTTCCTGTAGGATCCCCTGCAGACATCCTGTAGGAGGCCACTCACTTGGTTGCTGAGCCTCTGAGCGTGAGGAACCTCTATGGACGGATGCTAAGGATCCTTGGGAACCTCTCCTAGCCTCCCCAACCTTTCCCAAGCTTCCCTTCCTTCCGCATCACATCTGCACAACCAAACCCTAATAAACACAAAATCACAATCACTCCATCCACTTAAAGAAAAAATACAAAAACACGTCTTTTAAGATGCAAGTAGCTTAGATTCATGCATTTTCACTCATTAGAAGTAATGGCATCATTGGTAGAAGTTTCATTCACATTCTTTGCATCATAGAGGTTAGACTAGTCAAATTAGGGTTTTCCTAGGGTTTCCATGCTTTGGTTTGCTTTCAGTTCATTTTCGCCAAGTAGATTAGTTTTCTCTGAGCTCGCTTTCATCCATCATTTAGCAAGCTTCTTCTGAGAGCCTATAGAAGTTGGCTTGAGCCCTAGTGGACTTGTGCCAGCTGACCAAGTGACAATTGCGACAAGAGCTAGTACTTGTGCATATAGCACTGTCGCTTCTAAGTTTGTACGAACTACCGGGTTGATAAAATTAAGAGACAGGAAGCCCCAGGAGTTGTAGCATTATTGCTACAATACTGGAGCTCACCACTTAGTACTGTTTTATGTACAAATTTGTCTTTAAGAAAAGTGCACAGTAGAGAAGGATTCTATATTTTGAGCAGGGGACACTCTTCTAGGTAGGAGGTACTCTATTCTAGGGATCTTCTGTCATGCATGTTAGGTGCTTTATCCTAGATAGAGTTCCAAGTCCGTGCCTCCTTGACAAAGTCCCTACCAGACAAGACACCGATGGATAGAGTTCCAAGTCCCTAAATTTTCCAAAAACCCACCTGAGCCTAGATATCTAGCCTAAAATCCTTTACATTCCAGTCATCTCTTGGTTGTGATTTCATAGAGAGAGCCCTCTCTGGTTTGGTAGGGCTAGCTACCAAACTAAAAGCTTGTTCTATGGTTACCTCCGTCGATCTCCTCATCAGCCTGGGACATTATGGAGGATAACAGAGGGCATGACAACTAAGGAGTGCCAAGGTGTTCTAGTGAATGTAAGGCTCCCAAGTCATGGAAAAATGCAATGCTAGTTGTGAGGTCATGACTGCCAAGGTGTGTTAGGGAATGCTAGGGCATGCTAAGATGTGCCAGATAGTACGAAGACATGTCAAACAAGCTAAGATGTGCCAAGTGCTAAGGCATGCCAAGGTGTACAAGGGTTCCAAGTCCCTGCATCCTCTTCTTCCATATGCTATTGATCTGAAAATCACTCGCGAATGATCTCAGTTAATTAATGAAGGTATTATAGACTCATGTGCTGGGGTGTGTCTATGTTATTTTAAGCAACAGATCGATAAGATTGCGAAATACATAGACACTTGAAACAATAAGAGAAACATAGTAAGCAAATACAAAAACACAACAAATTTAATAAGGAGTTCACCCAATCCTCCTGGGATACGTCTCCTGGTCCAACTTCAGTGGTGGCCTTTTCTATTGTGTCTTAAAGCAGAGATTTTACAATAAGGAGCTCAATTTGAGTCTCACATAATAGATGATGATCAGTAGGGTGGTACTTCGATCCCCCAAGGCTTTAGAGTACAAAGACTCCCCCTTACTGAATCTCGATCTCAACTGTTCTCGATGGTATCAGCCCAATTTGGTACTCAATACCAGACAGGTATACACAGAAGAGTTGCTTGAACCTCTCAAGCCTTCTCTGGAGTTCATAGACTCTCGGACTCTCTCTGTCTCTGTCTGCTTGATGCTGCCTTTGCTCTGTAGGTCAGCTCTACTTTTCTATTCTTTGTGATTCACTTCTTTCTCTACTTCTGTTCCCCTCTGCTCTTTGTCTGTTCATGGCTTAAAGCCAATCTGTTCCCTGACTGTTCGTTTCCTCTTCCCGACTCTCTGGTTCACCTGCCTCTATCCGCTGGAATTCCCCTGCTCTGTGTCATCATCGCTATGGAATGTTGCACAGAGAGGTGGCCACTTGTCGCCTTACGGACTGAGTGTCAGTTTTCTTTGAACGGTCATTATTTCCGTTATTCCAAGATTTTCCCATGAAACTGATTCTTCTGCCAGCTCAGTGGTCATGTTGGACCTCAACTCTTTATGTACCTCAGTTTATCTCCCCCTTAAATCTGGTCATCCATCGAGTTGATCCTTCGCCATTGATCTAGAGCCTCTAGATCCTACGGTCTCTGCTTATATCATGTTGGTAAGTTGCTCGACCGTTACTCACGCGATGTAAGCGGTTTTCTCTCTCATCCACTGGACACGTGTTGCCCAGTGTATGGCATCACGTTGAACTCGGCCAAACCTGCTTACCGCTCGAAGTGCACGTGATACCCTGCCGATTTTGGGCGAGGGACCCGCCTTCTGACCCTTTTTGCACGGTTTCCCTATTTTCCTCGTGACCGAGCACTCAGGGCTTTCCTTCTCTGAGGGTTTTGCCCTACGATATGTGATTAGCGTATCAAAAACTACCTCTGTTTCTGGATCCGGGCTTCCCATTTGCCAATTTACGTCCATGAGTGTTATCAGGAAAACTAGTGTCTATGCAGAACTGCTAGTCCCACTAAGGCTAGTAGCTACCTTAGAAACAAACAAACTAAAACCACTCTAGTTTTCATTTATGAGAAATAGATGAGAGAAGAATAAAGGAGACCAACCTCAATCTTGCGCTTGGTTCCTTGTTTGATTCCTCTCCCTTCTGATAGTCCTTTGCTACTTGCTTTCCTGTATACCCAGCTTCAAAGATCACCTGTAGAATCAAAGCAGCATAACGCTATACGAGAACATAGATCTATTATCATAAGCAATATAGGATCAAATATATATTAACCACACAAATGCATATAACATCAATCACACAAGAATGTGGAGGAAAACTTGAATAGCTTTATTGATAATCAAGAAAGAGCAAAGAGGATTACAACCAATTGTTCTGACCCAGCATCATCCTCTCAGCAAGTAAGCCCTTCTTCACCTCATGAAAAGCTTAGATCACCCAACACTATGATATTGCACTAAGAAACCAGCAGCACTTCCTTACAAGATACAAAATTCCAGCCCTTGGATCTCTGGGATGAGGGATCCATATATAGATGTTTGCAAGGGGGGTGAGTCAGCTTTTGAGATTTGATTAGTGTCTTCTCTCTGATAGTTCTTGATTCCACTTGGAGATTGATGATCTCTTACTCATCCCTGGTCGAATTCAGAGAGGCAAGTGTCACAGGAGAGGTTTCTGGAAGATTCCATGCTCCTCCACCTTGCGGATTGACTCTGCCGTTTGTCCCTTCTCGCCCATAGCACCCCATAGAAGGGTTTTTTGACATGCATCGCACCTACTATGTGTATTCAGGTGGGATGCAAGGCACCTTGCCTATGGAGCAGGTGAAATGGCCCAGTTTTGACCAGTTTTGAGTAGCTTTTCATGGAGAACTTCTGGGAGAAGATGTAATCAGTTGACCTTGTTCTTTTAGGGGTCAGAACAACACTTTTAAGGACTTAAGAGCCCTTTGTTTATTGACATTTATGATTGGGGTTGTAGTTCCCAAAAATGTCTATAATAGTTGCCCCCTAAAGCATGAGGTCGTTAATTGTCAATGTCGGGTGAAATGATTTATCATGAGGATCTGAAGTTCTTTCAAGCTGGAAGAAGACCTGTAATAAGATACAATACAATACATTATCTTCATAATATTTTCATGATCTAGCTGAGGTAGGCATTCCCATGCTAAGCTTTATAAATTCATTTTTCATGTACATGAGACAGACAATCGTCTGAGTGTAGACTGATGATTCTGGTAGAGCCATCATCCCTTAGATTGGATGATTATCTGTTCAGCAATGAAGTACATTTGATGTCTTTATTTTCCTGAATATATATCGCAGCCCGGATGGATGAAACTAGATCCGGGGTCTTCAATCTCATTCGATCTTCACTCTAAGTACAAGTCAATCCATGTGAGAGATGTTCTGGGGTCGAACATGGAAAGACATCGCCTGATTACCAGCTAATGATGTAAGTTGTTAACAGGCGTGAGAGGAATCACCGATAATGATGATGACCCTCAAGGTACTACAGTACAATTCACGTGGTGTGAATAAAGGACTTGGCGTCAAACACCACGCAAAATATTTTGGTCGAAGGCCATTGATGTAAACTTGTCGCTGGAAGTGAGAAACTTGCCATTGAGGCATGCAAGCTTCAAAGTACTGAAAGGGTTGTTCCTAGATCGACTTCTTGGATAATGAGCTGATGTCGACAAGAAGCGATCCGTCATAGGAGGGCCTTAGTGAATCCCTCATCAATGACATGGAACGGAGCAAATGATTTTAATGGAGGTGAAAACGATCTGGTGATATAAGGTTCAGGGTGGCGGTCATGAAAGAATGGAGCGTAAATGTATTGCAGTGGGTGAGACATAGGTGAATTCTTGGAGCGACTTCTCTTGAACATATCGGCGACACTAAAATGATGGATTGGTAGCATTACCCCAAATGTGGATGGTGTGACAGAACCATGGTGATGTGACCAGTGAATGGAACAACCCAACCCGACTTGGATGCAGAGTGAAAGTGTCATGTTCAAGAGCGACTTGCTACCGACAAAGTTTCTTCAAGTTTTCTTCCCAATTTTTCCCCAATCATTGCTGACTAGTACCTCTTTATTTTTTTCAAGCTTGAGGAGGATAACATATGCTTGTTCTATAATTTGCCCTTCGGGCAAACCCATCACTATGTTTTAATGAGCCTAGCGATAGTGAAACTCGATCTTGTCTGTTATGGACAAGTTTGTCGCTATTAGGTTTTAACGAGTTTAACGACAAAGATAACTCGGTCCTTTTCAATTTTAGAGAGTCTGAAAAGGGATGTAAAGGAAACTCCAAAAATCCTTTTTTGTCATCTAATCCCTTAAGTCCGAAAAAGTTTAAAATAATACAGAAGGGATGAATTTTCGGTACTTTTAACGAGCCGAACAAAACAAGCCCTCGATCTTTTTGTGTAATAATCCCTCAGGTCCAAAAAGATTAAAATCTAAAGGAGGGATAGCACTTCTCGTCACTTTAACGAGCTGGAGAGGCCAATGGCTCGGAAATATTTTCATATTTTACGAGTCAGTTGAAAAGAGCTTAAAGGAGACTCATCTTTGAGGAACGAGTGATAAATTCGGGTAGCAGCTGATTCTAGGTAAGGTTTGGAATTTTCCAATCACGGTAGTGTTACAGGGATGGCTAACAGGATCACTCTTCGCAGCTGTTCCTCAAAAGGGGTAAAAAATCAAATGGAGGTGAATGATCGGCCAATACAGAGTGGAGGTGATGATGAGAACACGACCAAGGCTTTAAAGGTTGAAGTACTACATTCACGATGGTTATTTACCGGAAATTGGTTCATTTTTTATTTTAAAATGAGCTTAAACACTGGTGAAACATTTGCTCATTGCTTATGTTTATTTTTTAATGAGCTTGAAGTCCGCATTAAAACTGCTCGATCCAGTCGTATAATAAGAATGTCTCATCTAAAAACGGCATTATTTCAAAGCTTTGCCCCACATCCTTTCTTTATGCAAGTTAGGAAACGATGAATCCTACGAGTTTAAAGGGTTATAGGACCTACAAATTTAAAAAATTAATGGTCGCTCTTCGCTTGCATGCCAAAAGGTTTGCATGCCCCCAGGTATAACGAAATAGAGTTTCGAGGTTACCCCTCAATTTGCAGACAAAACATTTATTTTGACGGGAAAGGCATACCTTTTTCAGGTTACCAAAGATTTTTATATCTATACCACAAACAAAACACTTCTTCGGCGATGTCTACCAAAATAGACAAAGGTGAGTGGTGCAAACGCCTCCACTCAGATAACTTTGACGAGGGAATCTTATTCTAGCCTAATCCCATTTTCCTAAATGGATGGGTGTGTCAGACTAGTCATATATCCTTCGCGGAAACCTACCCTATACCTGAAGTTTCCCTGCCAAAGCAGACTAGGGTGCATGCCCCCTAGGTTTCAGTCATATCCTCCGAATCACTCACGCTCATCAGGAGGACGGACGGGGGATTGATGAGACATTCCTTGCGTGAAAAGACCATTCAGGGTTGGTATATGACTATTTTCTATGTGTGAACTAGGAAATGAAAGCTGGTCTACGAGCTTGACCACTCTTCCTTTGTGCGGAAAACACATTACTCTAAAGAGTGAGGAGACAATGGCTCCCATGAAATAAATATAGTCTCGTCCAAGGAGTAGATTATAATCCAGGGGTCCTTGGACTACCATTACATTCATGTGAATGGTTTTCCCTCTCAATGTTATGGGCACATTGGGAAGGATCCCTAACAGTTGACTGGTTCCTTTATCAAAGCCTATTAGATTTCTCATTTCAGGCAAAAGTGATGGCGAACCAAGCACTTTCCAAGCAGTTGAGGAAAGGATACTCACAGAAGCCCCTTCATCTATGATGGTACCGGCCATGACCATTCTATATATTTGAGAAATGATTCAAAATGGTACACTAGCCGGTAAACGGGGTCTGCCTAGTAGATTCCAGTCAAAGGAAACAACCAGGTTGCTTGGAGGTGAGACCAAATAGACGGCCAGATAAAACTCTGACGAACTTCCTTCCTACGGTAAAGGAACGGGTAGACTTCCCCCATGTTCATCGGAGTCTGTGCTTACGAAGAGAATTTGGATGGTGTCATCCTTATTCTCTTCGGTGACTGTATCATTTGAAGATGGATCCTATGAAGGAAAGACCGGGTCAACTGCTGCCTCGACCTTTTGACTTTCGTCTGGTGTGGATTCAGATGGTTTATCTTCAATGATAGACGCTTCGGCTGACCACAAGGGCGTGGCAGTCGAATTTTCAACTAGTGACGGACTCGGCAAGAGTTTCTTATATCCAGGAGGAAGTCGTAACGGTGAAACCAGACGGTCATCCAAAACTCTTTTAGCCTCATATAAGAAGGGACAATGGTGGACAGCGTGATCGCCTTCACACAGTTTACAAGGAAATTTACATTTTCCTTTTTGTTCAGGGGCTTCACTTTCACTAGTTGACGGTGTGCTTTCAACATGATCATCAGAGGTTGACGACACCGGATTGTGCAAACGAGGAGACCAGTCCCTTAAGATCCGAGGGATGCAAGGACAATCTCGATGATAGTGGTCTCCTTTGCAAATGACACATGGCGATTTAGGCCTGGTCGGTGCAGTGTGTGTATTTTCACTAGACGATGTTCGGTTGCCCCTTTTCGCCTTTGGCTCCTTCTTCTTCTTTTCTTTCTTCTTCTTTTCCTTCTTCTTCTAAGTTACTTGATTTTGGGCTTTACCAGCTTCATCAAGCGAAGAGGAAGGAGGAGAGGAAGAATTGGATGAAGTAGAGGGTTGGGGGGTAACTCTGGTATCGTTTAGTTGCTGACTTGATTGTTTAGGAATCGCGATGTTCTGAATGACAGAGGTTGAGAAGAGCCATATGGGCAAGCCGATTATCAATCCTGGAAGCAACAATGTGGCCATATGGGGTGCACCAACATTTCCCCAAGAGGAGAAGGGACTAGGATTTCCTCCAAGGGGAACTCCTTGGTTGGTGGACTCCATTTTCTTCAACCTAAGACCAACGTAGGAAAGGTGATAATTATTCCGTTTAAAATAAATTTTAGATGCTTTGACACAACTTGTTTTTTCAATTTTTAAGAGTCGAGAAAAAACAAAAGACGACTCTAGTCGCCTTCGATTTTTAATGAGCCTGAAGTGACAAGTGCTCAGATGGACCTTTTCCGTTAAGGAGTCTGAAAAGGAATGAAAGGGACTGCTCTGGAAATCTAGACAGAGGGATTACCAAACCAATCGCAAAACTGCAGAATACTTTTTACGATATGACAATCAATCTTCGCGAATGCTGTGTTCAGTGCATTGCGATCGATAGGGCAGCAGACACGACTTCCTATGGATAAAGGATTAAGCCTATTGTGGTCTCCCAAAATATACTCGACAGTACGTGGGAGCACAAGTCTGTACTGGCACTTATCGTCTCAAAGTGGAGGAATCACCCAACCAATAGTGAAAACAACAGTTACCAGGATTTACGACACCAGAATACGACTCTAGCCTAGACTTCTATATGTTGTGCATTAGCTTCCAAAGCGTTTTTAGATTCATTAAATTTATTTTATAGTTGATCTTGCTCAAGAAATTTTCCTTTCAGGTTCACCGCGTGATGTAGATGTACAATTCCTAAAATGCAATCTAAGATGATAAACAGTCGTTTAATCTTCTTTTTGCAAATGAAAATTCTAGCTACTAAGGAAAGAGAGATGGCGTTCTTTCAACAAAGAGCAAAGAGCACACACTATATGCACTGTCCTAAATCAAACCAAAAAACAGTCTAAATGCAAATGCACATGCATGTATTTGTTTTCAGCCTTCTTAATATGTAAATGATAAAAAGAAAGCTAAGCACAAATTTGAATTATTTTTCAAAGCGACAATTACTAACAAGTTTCTTTTCAAGACAAAATGAGGACAATGACAACACTTTGCGATTTGGAATTGAAAACTTGCTTTCGACACTAGAAAAACTACTAATTCAGATCAAATACAAGAGTAACAGTGTAATCGACTATCAAGAACAATCAGATTCTCTTCTATGACTGAAAACGACACTTGCGACACTTTCAAATCAAGAAACGACAGTACAATTACGCTACTTCTTTGTAAAGGAGAACTGAAAATGACTCAAAAAATACATAAAAACATTTACAGTTCTTTGCACAATGGAGGCGGAATAACAGCAAGGAAAGGGGTTTCAACAGAGGTGTACTGACTACAGGCAGCAAAACTCCTGAATAGAGCTGAAAAGAATGAACACAGAAACCAAAATTTAGGAACAAGGCCTTGTTTGATCAGCACACTTGTAACACAGTGAAACTGAAATGCAACGCACCTACTACACTCGGGAATTGTGATGCATTTGAAGTTCACAGAACAGACAGTGCGCTGGACCAGGGACGAGACTTTGATTGGGTTCCGGGTCACAGTTTGCATTTCAGTTCAGGGATTTAGTCCGAGAAAGTGGTAATCAGTAAATCAATCACAGGGGTAGACCTAAAGAGGTTACTAGAGCCACCACGAGGGCAATTAGAGAGCTTGTAAATCAATTGTTTAATTCATAAAAAAACCCCGAAGATAGACTGAAGCAGCGTTCATCTACTTTGCACTTGTATAGCAAATGCAGTTCGAAGGCTAGATAGCTTGACTTCAGGCTCCGTCTGTAAGTTTATAAAGTAAACAAATGTAGATGAACAAACAATCTACTCGCTCCCCAGTGGAGTTGCCATTTTGTTATCGGGAAAACTAGTGTCTATGTAGAACTACTAGTCCCACTAAGGCTGGTAGCTACCTTAGAAACAAACAAACAAACTAAAACCACTCTAGTTTTCCTTTATGAGAAATAGATGAGAGAAGAATAAAGGAGACCAACCTCAGTCTTGCGCTTGGTTCCTTGTTTGATTCCTCTCCCTTCTGATAGTCCTTTGCTACTTGCTTTCTTGTATACCCAGCTTCAAAGAGCACCTGTAGAATCAAAGCAGCATAACACTATACGAGAACATAGATCTATTATCATAAGCAATATAGGATCAGATATATATTAACCACACAAATGCATATAACATCAATCACACAAGAATGTGGAGGAAAACTTGAATAACTTTATTGATAATCAAGAAAGAGCAAAGAGGATTACAACCAATTGTTCTGACCCAGCATCATCCTCTCAGCAAGTAAGCCCTTCTTCACCTCATGAAAAGCTTAGATCACCCAACACTATGATATTGCACCAAGAAACCAGCAGCACTTCCTTACAAGATACAAAATTCCAGCCCTTGGATCTCTGGGATGAGGGATCCATATATAGATGTTTGCAAGGGGGGTGAGTCAACTTTTGAGATTTGATTAGTGTCTTCTCTCTGATAGTTCTTGATTCCACTTGGAGATTGATGATCTCTTACTAATCCTTGGTCGAATTCAGAGAGGCAAGTGTCACAGGAGAGGTTTCTGGAAGATTCCATGCTCCTCCACCTTGCGGATTGACTCTGCCATTTGTCCCTTCTTGCCCATCGCACCCCATAGAAGGGCTTTTTTACATGCATCGCACCTACTGTGTGTATCCAGGTGGGATGCAACGCACCTTGCCTATGGAGTAGGTGAAATGGCCCAGTTTTAACCAATTTTGAGTAGTTTTTCATGGAGAACTTCTGGGAGAAGATGTAATCAGTTGACCTTGTTCTTTTAGGGGTCGGAACAACACTTTTAGGGACTTAAGAGCCCTTGGTTTATTGAAATTTATGATTGGGGTTGCAGTTCCCAAAAATTTCTATAACAATGAGTGGTCTCCATGGGCCAACAGTCAGTGCGCTTTGACCAAGGGTCCTCGTTGTTCCGTGCTGGCCACAGTTGCCATTGTCCAAAGGTCACTTCTGATAAGCTTTTTTATTCATAAGATTTGACCTGACATAATTTGAAACAGTCAAGAAAAATGTTTAAGGATCCAATTCAGATCACGGCCTTCCCACTGAAAAAGCTTTTTGGACCACCCAAAAGTTGGATTTCAAGCATCGACTAAGTGAGGGTATAGTTGTCTAACTTGTCCAATCCCTATCCATTTTGCACTACTTGGCTTTGAACCCTTGAGTCCAATCCTAAGGTATTCAACATCCCCCCTGCACGTCGTCCTCACCTTCCTATCCAGAACGGTGTCTTCCTGCAATTTGTTGAGATATTTAGGTAACAAATCATCAATAGAAGGCAATTAACTTTGCTCTTCGGGGTCTTAAATTAATGAAGGTTCAAACAGTCTCAAGCTATCTGCATTAACGACTGAGTAGATGTGCATGTAAGTTGGTAAATCAAAGCGAAAATCATTCTCACCAATTTTCTCAAGTATCTTGAAAGGTCCATACCTTATTGGCTTAAGATTTTTACCTTCACCTTGCATTCTGTCCTTGCTGATATACAGCCAGACTTGATCACCAACTTGAAAACTATGCTCCATCTGATGCTTGTCATGCCTTGCCTTGTACTTGGCTTGGCTCTTTTCCAACTGTTCCTATACTACCTGGTGAATCTCTTGGATTTGTTCAATGAACTTGGTTGCCTTGTCCACATCACTGTGTCCATCAACTACTATGTCTTTGCCAAAGACAAAATCCAAGGGAGACCTTGGTGTGAAACCAAAATAAGTCTCGAAAGGAGATCTCTGTGTAGAAGAATGTTTTTCTTGGTTGTAAGCATGCTGCACATAACACAAATGTTCATCCCAATGCTTGGGATGCTTATTGCAATAGCCTTTGAGCAACTGGATCATTGTCCTGTTGACTACTTCTGTCTGGCCATCTATTTGTGGATGAAAGGTTGTGCTTTTCTTTAGTCTGGTGTCCATCAGTTCCCACAGACTTGACCAAAACTCCCCAACAAATCGGGTGTCTCAATCAAATACAACGGAAGTGGGTAATCCAAAATGAACCCATACATGCTGAAAGAACAACTTTGAAGTTTTTTCAGCTGTAATTTGTTTGTTACAAGGTATCAAAATACACATTTTGCTGAATCTATCCACAGCAACATATAAATAGTCATGATATTTCCTAGATTTAGGCAGTCCTCCAACAAATTCCATGGAAATACTTTCTCAATGATGAGAAGGGACTGGTAGTGGAGTGTACAAGCCTAGTTTTCTATTGCTGGGCTTGCTTTTAGCACACATGGTACATCCCCTTACATATCTAGAAACTGTCTCATTCATTTTTTGCCAATAACAAAATCTTTGCAACTGTGCCACTATTTTACTTACCCCAAAGTGACCTGATATTAGAGAAGTGTGTGCTTCCCAAATTATCTTTACTCTTTCAGTTTGTGGAATGCATAGCTTCCCACAATGATACAAGAGTCGGTCCTTAACATGATAATCCAATTCCTCTACTCGTTTGCCTTGACTTAAAGTTGCATATACATCTTTAAAATCTATATCTTGAGAATATTGTTCAATGTAGCTCTCATGCAATACTGAATTATGCTTAAGTATAATGGATGCATTTATAATAGGTCTAGATAACATATTTGCAACTTTATTGTGTATGCCCTTTTTATATTTGATGACTAAATGAAACTATTGTAGAAAACCCATCCACCTATAGTGTCTTGATTGCTGCAATTTAGATTGGGAGTGTAGATATTAAAGTGGTTTATGATCAGTATGTATAACTGTCTCTTTTCCCATTAAGTAATGTTTCCACTTTTTCACACTCTGTACTAATGCATACAATTCTTTATCATATGTTGGATAGTTAACCACTGTAGAATTAAATGTCTCAGAATGATAACATATGGGTTTACCATGTTGTATCAACACTGCTCCCATGGCATAGTCACTGGCATCTGTTTGGATCTCAAATGGTCTTTGAAGATCTGGCAGTGCTAGTATTGGTGTTGTACTAATCTTTTCTTTCAAGGTGTCGAAGGCTTTCTGTTGTTTTCCTCCCCACTGAAACACCTTGTTCAATCCTGTCAAAGCATGTAAGGGAGCCACAATTGAGGAAAAGTTAGAAATGAACTTTCTCCAATATTGTGCTACTTCTGTGAAGCTTCTAACTTCTGTAGCAGATTTGGGTTTAGGCCAGTTTACAATGACTGCAACTTTAAAGGGATCTATCTTCAATCCACCACCCCCTACTATATGTCCCAAATAATTCAAATATGTTTTGCCAAATTCACATTTTGAGAGTTTAACATAAAGTTTTTCTCTTTTCAAAACATCTAGTGTCTGCTTAACATGCTTTAAATGTTCTTCCACGTTTTGCTAAATATAAGAATTTCATCCAAATATACAATAACAAAATCATCAAGAAAAGGTCTGATTACATCATTCATTATTCTCATGAAAGTAGAAAGGGCATTAGTTAAACCAAAATGCATAACCAGCCACTCATACAATCCTTGCTTTGTTTTGAAAGCAGTCTTCCATGCATCTTGTTCTGTAACTCTGACCTGATGATATCCACTATGCAATTCTAACTTGGAAAAATAAACAGCTTCCTTTAACTGATCTAATAGATCATCTATGCGAGGAAGGGGATAACGATTTTTTATCGTTATCTTATTCAGTGCCCAGTAATCAATGCACATTCTCCACGAGCCATCTTTCTTTCTCACCAAAACGATTGGCGACCCACATGGCAATGTGCTAGGCCTGATGAACCCTTTTTTGAGCAACTCCTGCACCTGCTTCTTGATTTCTGCATTCTCTAAAGTGGACAACCTGTACATTCCGATGTTAGGCAATGGAGCATCTTGTTGCAAATTAATATCATGCACTATTTCCTTTTTGGGTGGCAGACCTTTAGGTTCTTGAAACAAGATATCATACTCTGAAACAAATTTTTCTAAATCAGCTTGCTCTTTAGCATCATAGCCCTCAAATACATTGGTTTTATCATGTTTCTTTTCCCTTACAACCATCAGTAAAAAAAATTTGCATGAATTTACAATTCGTTTCATTTGCCCTGAGTTTATGAGAGCATAATTATTGTTGAGCTTATGAGCTCTTACAAAGTATTCGATTCCATATTTAATGAGTAGATACTTGTTCTCAGCTCTATAGAAAATAGCTTTTCTATCATACAAGTAAGGACTTCCTAAAACAATTCCACATATAGCTAGAGGAATTATATCTAACTCAACCTCATCTACAAATGTTGACCCAAAAGAAAACTTAAGTTTACATTGTCTAGTCACTTGTAGTTGTGCCTTATCACTTAATCAACCTAATGGGTATGGTTTCTTGTGAGGTGTAGTTAGTAATCCCAACTTCTTTACAATTTCTTCAGAAATTAAATTTACTTGTGAACCACTATCAAACAAAGTATCAATCTTTTGATGTTTGGAAATAACTCGAATATGGAAAAGCTCATGTCTTTTTCTCTCATTTTCTTCATTATTAACAGATTGTGCAGAATTACTAGTAGATGCTTCAGAATTTTTACCTTTTATACCTGTGGCTACAATGGTTGTTTCAGCTCCTGAGTTCGACCCCAAATTTTTCTAAATAGCTACAACAGTCTTCTTCTTCTTGCCGTCAAACTTCTTAGGCCTCAAATCCGGATGCAGAATCCAACAGTGCTTATCATCATGCCCATCCTTGTTATAGTGAGTGCATGAAGACTTGGTCTTTTGTGTAGTATTGGCCTTCCTTTCTTTCCATTTCTGTTTTCTTTTCTCCTTATTCTTGCTTGCAATGAGTTTGGATGATCCCCTAACTTCTGGGTTCCCATTCTTTCCTCTAGCTTCTAGATGCGTAGCTTGAACAAATACCTCATCTATACTAGTGGGATTAAACATGAGGATAGTGTGCCTCATGTAGCTGTGTAGACCCCCTATGTATTTCAACAGAGTCTCAGGTGAGTCTAATGAAATTCCTAGAATCAAAGCTCTCTTCCTAAATTCTTGGGTGTAACCCTATACACTTTTCCCTTTCAATTGGCGAAGAGTTTGCGAGCTCATCATGGCTTGCTGCATGTAAGCTAGTGGATAGAATTGTTTTTTGATTGTAGAAACAAATTCACTCCAGACAGAAAGAATCTTACCATGTTTCTTCATGTCAGCTTGGGTCCTACCTTCCCACCATACCAAGGTAGTGCCTCCGAGGCGTAGGCTGGCCAGCTGAATCTTACTCTTGTCTGAGTCGATACTCTGCACTCTACAATACACATCAATTTGTTTGATCCAATTATCCAGCTTCTCTGTGTTCAACTCTCCGTCATATATGGGTAAATCAAATTTAACATCTAATTTAATCAAAGATGTCTTCTTTTTATGTTCAGGGCTATTAGGAGGTGTGAGAAAGCTTTCTTCTTTCCCTTTGCCTTTTGAGTGGTCATGGAGGAGAGATTCTTCTTCTCCTTTATCTTGTTTGGAGCCTGATGAATCTTCATCTTTATGTTTCCTAAAGTCCTTATACATTTCCTCTACCATGGACCTCATGGCCAGGAAACTATCTATAAATTGAGGGTCTAGCCCTAAGGGACTTTCCTCTGACATTTTCTTTTGATGATAGACTCTTCCAATTTTTGGGTTAGTCTCAACCAACTCTCCTTCTCCTAATTTAAGCTTTGATCTAGTTAGCATTCAACAGCAAAATCCAGCACAAGCTTGTCTAACCTTAAACAACCTAATGCTCTGATACCACTTGATCTAAAAATCACTCGCGAATGATCTTAGTTAATTAATGAAGGTATTACAGACTCATGTGCTGGGGTGTGTCTATGTTATTTTAAGCAATGGATCGATAAGACTGTGAAATACACAGACACTTGAAACAGTAAGAGAAACACAGTAAGCAAATACAAAAACACAACAAATTTATTAAGGAGTTCACCCAATCCTCATGGGCTACGTCTCCTGGTCTAGCTTCAGTGGTGGCCTTTTCTATTGTGTCTTAAATCAGAGATTTTACAATAAGGAGCTAAATTTAAGTCTCACTTAACAGATGATGATCAATAGGGTGGTACTTGGATCCCCCAAGCCTCTATAGTACACAGACTCCCCCTTACTAAATCTCGACCTCAACTGGTCTCGATGGTATGAGCCCAATTTGGTACTCAATACCGGACAGGTATACGCAGAGGAGTTGCTTGAACCTCTCAAGCCTTCTCTGGAGTTCACAGACTCTTGAACTCTCTCTGTCTCTATCTGCTTGACGTTGCCTTTGCTCTGCAGGCTAGCTCAACTTTTTTGTTCTCTACGATTTGCTTCTTTCTTTACTTCTGTTCCCCTCTGCTCTTTGTCTATTCGTGGCTTAAAGCCAATCCGTTCCCTGACTGTTCATTTCCTCTTCCCGACTCTCTGGTTCACCTGCCTTTGTCCGCTGGAATTCCCCTGCTTTGCGTCATCATCGCTATGTAACGCTACACAAAGAGGTGGCCACTTGTCACCTTATGGACTAAGTGTCAGTTTTCTTTGAATGGTCGTTATTTCCGTTATTCTAGGATTTGCCCGCGAAACTGATTCTTCTGCCAGCTCAGTGGTCATGTCGGACCTCAACTCTTTATGTACCTCAGTCTATTTCCCCCTTAAATCCGGTCATCCATCGGGTTGATCCTTCGCCGTTGATCTGGAGCCTCCAGATCCTACAGTCTCCGTTTATATCGCGCAGGTAAGTTGCTTGTCCATTACTCACATGATGTAAGCGGTTTTCTCTGTCATCCGTTGGACATGTGTCGCCCAGTGTATGGCATTGCGCTGAACTCGGCCAAACCCTCTTACCGCTCGAAGTGCACACGATATCCTACCGGTTTTGGGCACGGGACTCGCCTTTTGACGCTTTCCGCACGGTTTCCCTGTTTTCCTCATGACCAAGCGCTCAGGGATTTCCTTCTCTGAGGGTTTTGCCCTGCGATACACAATTAGCGTATCAGAAACTGCCTATGTTTCGGGATCCGGGCTTCCCATTTTCCAATTTGCATCCATGCATGGTATCCATGGGCCAACGGTTAGCGCGCTTTGATCGAGGGTCCTCGTTGTTCCATGCTAGCCACAATTGCCATTGTCGAGAGGTCAATTCTGATAAGCTTTGTTATTCGTAAGATTTGATCTGACATAATTTGAAACAGTCATGAAAAATGTTTAAGGATCCAATTTGGATCAACTATCCACTTATGACGTTTCCTTTGCAATATTTGGTGCGTTTGATAGTTATAGGTCATTTATAGGTTATAAATATCTTCAAAGTTTGACTTCTAATTGAGTATTCAACTGAACATATTGATTCTCTTATACATAACTATTTTTCCCTCCACCCAATTTTCATAACTTCAATAACCATTAGGTAGGGACCTATAGCTTCAATTTTGCTTTGCTTGTTTAGTAAAATATTTCCGAGACTTTAATTTATTGAAAGTTGTAGAATTTACAATTAATGAAGTTTCAAGGTCTAATTTTTAAAAATATAATTCTTTTAAGGGTGCTAGCTAAACAGAAGAGCACTTGCTTTATAAGAAGGAGGTTGGTGGTTCAATTCCATCGTGCCTTGACATCCATATGGAATGGTGACGATCAATTTTGGTGGTAGAGGCTCTTTTGACCATCACCAATGAGCTTTGGTGACATGTTTCAACCCTCACCAAAAATATGAAATGGTGACGGTCAATGAATGCCACCATATATACGCATCAATAGTGACGACCCTCAAAGGTTTGTAACCATAAATCGTTGTTGTTGATATGAAATGGTGACAGTCGTTGTCCGTCATTATAGTCATTATTCGTGACGGACCTTGAATCTCACCACAACACCTATACTTCTAGCAATGCAGCTTTTGGTGACGGTCAATGAACATCACCATATATATGCACCAATAGTGACGGTCATTAAAGATCCATCACAATAAGTCATTATTGTTCATATGAAATGGTGACGGTCACTATCTGTCATTATAATCAATATTCGTGACAGACCTTGAATGCCACCATAACACCTATACTTTTGACGACGCCACCTTTGGTGACGTTCAGTTTTTGGTGACCGAGGCTATGGTTCGTCACCATTGCTCATATGCAATGGTGATGGTCGCTATCCATCATTATAAATCATTATTGGTGACGAACTTTGAATTTCACTACAACACTTATACTTTTGGCGACACCAACTTCGGTGATGGTCAGTTTTTGGTGACGGAGGCTATGGTCCATCACCATTGCTCATATGAAATGGTGACGGTCGCTATCCATCATTGTAAATCATTATTGGTGATAGACTTTGTATGTCACTATAACACCTATACTTTTTGTGACGCCACCTTTGGTGACGTTCAGTTTTTGGTGACGAATGCTCTTTTGACCATCACCAATGAGCTTATGGTGACATTTTCTGCCCCTCACCAATGTCCTTTTTTCTTGTAGTGAATCTACTAGTATACTATTCTCATCTCTGATACCATGTAGAAAATCCTATAGATTCATAAGCTCATGCAATGTACTAAAGCACAAGACAAGAATCTACTTCTACTTTCAACCAACGGAAGCCAATAGATTGATGAAAACAATATGAACAAGAAGAAGATAAATCAATGGCACATAACGTAAAATGTATATGGGGAAAGCCACTGCTCTAAACCCCACTATCTGTATTGCATATATCAAAAATATGAGTGAAGATACAAAGCTTGTTCTCACTAGAACAATTCTGCACAAGTATGCTCAACTCTCTCAACTCACAAGCTAGCTCAAGCTAAATCCTTAGCCTATTCAGCAGCTCTCCAAGCCCCTAATATCTTGCGTAATTCCTAGGAATAATAGCCTATATTTAAATGGAATTCATGCTTCCAAAACTATGCAATCCAAACATAGGATCAATCTCTGATGCATGCATGATATTTACACTTCAATAAATAATACCATTGATAGTACATTGTCCCTACACTCTAGTCTCAACTGGGTCTTTCTCAGAATCAACATGCATGAGTTTCTCATGAGGGAATCTTCAGTTAACTGGAGTAGCACTAGTGGATGCACTAGTGCACCAACTGACTGTTAGTCCTCTATTAGTTCCTCAAACAATTTGGAACTAATTTAACTGAACTTAACTCAGTAAACTGAGTGATCTAATTTCCAACTCAATTTAAACTCATACTGGACCCTTAAAATTTAGGGAGAACATATACATGACTACAGAAAGACTTCCAACTCGAAATTCCTAAGCTAATTAAGTTAATTAAACTTAATTAACTATTTACAAGTTGCTATGAGAATAGAATTCGTTTTTAATTCTTAGTTTACTTCAAGGACAAATTAAACTAGAATTTCTTGTTGCAATTTCTCAACATATTATGCTATGACAAGGGAATTTGTCAGTCCACCACTCATATTATTCCTCCATCATCATACCTGGTGTCATTCTATCAATCACATTATTATGATCCTCGTGCCTTTGTTAATGAATCCTCAGTGCCTCAACTATGGTGGGCCCTCTTCTATCGACTTCAGTTAATTTATTCCATGACAGTGGTTTAGAGGGTGATGTACCTTAGTTCCAACCTTCATCATTGTTTGGTTCCTTATATCAAGCAAAGGGAATCATCATTTCCCTTTGACTTGGTAGTTTATTGTGTGCTTGACTCTAGCTCATTATCACACGATCGAGAATCATACACTTGATGGTCCACTGATCCAACATATTGTACCAGATTTTCTCGAGTATGTGTGAGATTTTATAGATCTCATGAGGGGGTGGCCCTTCAAGTAGCCCCCTACATTCCCAAATGAAAACAAATTATGATCCATCCTTAGATGTAGTTCCATAGATTTGACTGGCTCAGTTTTCGCCACTTGCAGAGTCCACAACATGCATGTCTCCTTGTTAATTTTAGATAACAATGGTATGTTCTATGCTTTAGCACAATTTACTTCAATGTTTCTTATCAGCCCAATGAAAATTTCCAATTATCTTCAGTAGCAATCACATTAACTTATACACATTGATAGTAAGTTCAGATAGAACATAAAAACATATGCAGAAGACAAAAAATACAAGAGGACACAAGATATGGTGGATGTTAGGAACAAACCCCAAAGTGGGGAAACCCTTTGATCAAATATTCTTATTATTCTTCAATAGTTCAGCACAAAGAGAGAGTACAAATATCAAAAATACATGCCCAAAAAATATTTGTCAAATCAACGGTCAAATCGGCAGTCAATGCAACCCTAACCAGAAAATCAATGGTAGTGAAAGTTTCCCCAAAACGTCCTCCAATCATCTCGTTCAACAGCAGAAGAATGTGACCTACAAAGAGGGTCAAAGTCAACTCAAAACAAGCTCAGTCAACCCAGTCAATTTCTGTTGTAATTATGCGGTCAAATCAAAAAGTCAATGCAACAGTCAACACGGTCAAATAGTCCCCAATCACCTCGAAATTTGTGCCAAAGAATGCGGCTTGAAAATATCAAAATGCATCCCCCAAAATAGAATTCATCGCAAGGTCAAACTATCCAATTCAACGTTGGTCAATGCTGCCCTTATCTCTGAAATTTTCGGCCTCTAAAACCAGTCCAGAAATCTACCTTCCTTCCATACATGCAAAGAAGAGAGCCTCCAAGTTGTATGAACCAATCAAGAGAGGAGATAGAAGATAATGTGATGAGATGAGTGATGTCTGAATGAGAGAAGGGTCACTCCTATTTATACAATTCGTGGAGGGTGAGGAGACACATCCATTGGGCTTCATGAGCCTACATTTGATTGAGGCCGACCTTGACAATTTGTCCACGAGAAAGAATAAATTCAAAATTCCATTTTTGCTTGTCATAATGAGATAATTTTTATATCAAAATTGTGCCTCTCGGAAAGAGGAATCCAATGCAATAATCATCTCCATCATATGAGTTATCCTAAGGTGGAAGTTGTACCTAGTTGTCAATTTTAACACTCCTTCAAATAGTCCATTCAAATCTTCAGAGCACTTTCCTATTCAGCAAAGCATATTTGGTTGTGATCTCCCCCCTCCTCTCTATTTGGGAGGGCGCGGGGTGTGGTGCATTATGTCTCATGTACTCAACTCAACAAATGTTATTATATCCAATCCTGACCTCTATTTTCTAGGCACATTATGTATATGTGACTCATTGTATCATTGTATCACTTTCTGGCCCATTAATTCTAGCATATCATGTATCATGTATTATGTTTCTCAGACCCACATTGTTGGGAACATCATTATTATTTGTACTGAATTATATTGGCGAGTATGGGTATGCCTCCCCTGCCTCATTTGAGATTATGTACTTACCAATAAAAGGAGACTTCTATCAGATAAGTAGGTATCACCCCCTCCATTCTCAGTCCTTCCTTACCTTGCTTCAACTCTCTCTCTCTCTCTATGGCTCCACTTTGGTGTCTCGTGAAAGTGCAACCTACAACTTATTTTGGTCATACGATTTTCTCTTGACATTGTTACATTGGGGGGCAATCCATTATCACCCAAAAATGTTCACCTAGCCATTTCTTACTAGGTGGATCAAAATACACCATGTAGGATTAATTTTACCATGATAAAACCCACTTTCACCATAGGAAATAATTTAGTGAACCATTTTCGTAAATTATTTCTCATTAAAATCCAAAAACCCCATGAGAATAATTTAAAAAATCATTATTTATTTAATATCCACTAGAAATAATTATTAAATCATTATTTGATAATTATTTCCTATCACTTTTGACTTAATCACCTTGGAATAATTAAATAAATCATTATTTATTTATTAGTCCTTATTTAATCCCTATCTTCCTTTTAAGATATTTGTTAAATCATTATTTAATAGTTATTTCAAAGTCACATTTTTCTTAATTCTCACAAAGTGATTAATAAATCATTTTTATTTGTTAATTACTTCAACCACTTTCCAAATAAAGATATTTGACCATTTTGAATATCTTTTTCCTCTCAAAAAATATTATAAAATATCCACAACGACTATATTTTGATTTAGTCAATATTATTTTATTATTTTCTAATTCTCAATATATTCCAATATTTTATTATAAATAGAGGGGTTTCTCTCCATATTTCACCATGATCATTTTCATCGTCCTCATTATCATCTTATAGCATTTGAGCTCCCACTTGAGTTCAAACATGTTTTTTGCCCATTGCATATCACATATTGAGAGAGAGAAGTAAGTTGTTGAAGCACACGATCAAGAAGGAACCATCCCATGGAGGGGGATTTGTATAGCCAAGTTTATAATTTCTCCTCACCAAGTGTATCATTTTTATTAATAAAAAATTTTATTCCTATTATTCATTGGGTTGCTACACTTTTATTTATGTTGTTATATGTTTCTATTTGCATATTATCTTTTGATGTAGGGTTTTTCTAACATTTTGTTACAGATCTAAAGCATAAACATAACCATCTTTTGTTGTTAGGGTTATAATTCACCTATAACTTAAGTAAGTGATTTTCACTCACTTGTAGAAATACTTTACACTAACAGAACATATTCCAACCTTATTTTCTGCTCCAAGCCTTTCTCTTGAAAAAAATGATACTTCATTGGAATGTGTTTAGTCTTTGAATGCATAACTGGGCTTTTTGAAATACTAATAGCACTTGTATTGTCACAAAGAAAAGGCACAAGTTGTGGAAAATGAACTTGTATATCTTGCAGTGTTTTAATCAGCTAGAGTAGTTGAGTACAACAATTTTTTGTTGCAACATGTTCTGCTTTAGTAGTTAATAAGGCTATAGAGATTTATTTCTTACTGAACCAAGAAACTAATTGTGGGTCCAAGTAAAATGATCCTCCACTAGTACTTTTGTGATCATCAACATTACTTGCCCAATTTGCATCATTATAAGCATGGAGTGAAAAAATTGTGTTCTTAGGATGTCATAGGCCAATATCTTGTGTGCCCTATAAATACTTGAATATTTTACTAAAAACTTTGAGATGTGCCTCTTTAGTATTTTCTTGGAATCGTCCAACTATGCCAACTGCATGCATGATGTTTGGTATAGTACATGTAAGATAAAGTAAGTTTCCAATCATAGACTTGTATTCATATTGATTAACTATAGGAGAGTCATCATCTTAGTTGAGATTGCACCCTATTACCACAGGTGTGCATACAAGTTTACAGTCTCCTAATACATATTTCTTCATGATTTTAGTTTCAGTAAGGTAGATACCATCCTTAGTTAGATGTGCCTGAAAGCCAAGAAATAATGTTAGCTCGCCAAGTAAAGACATTTCAAATTCTCGTTGCATGGTTGAAGCAAATCCTCAGCTCATAGATTCAACATTGCTCCCAAATATGATGTCATCAACATAAACCACTACTACCAATAGTTTGTCTTTGTCTGTTTTGATATATAGATTACTATTTCTTGAACCTTTGTTGAACCCTTTTTGCTCAATATATTTTTCAAGACGATAATACCATGCTCGAGGAGCTTGTTTTAATCCATATAAATCCTTCTTAAGTTTGCAAACAATATTCTTGTCATTTCCAAGTATGAACCTTCACATTGTTCAATATAGACCTCTTCCTCTAAATCACCATTTAGAAATGAAAATTTAACATTTGTTTGATAAACTTTAAAATTTCAAAAACTCGCAAATGTTAGAAACATTTTAATGGCTTCAAGTCGAGCTACGGGTGAAAATGTTTCCTCAAAATCTATTCCTTCCTATTGAGCATAACCTTTGTAAACAAGTCATGCTTTGTTTCTAACTACTTTTCCATTTTCACATTAGAGAACTTTTGAGGTCTAAAATGGACCTCCTAAGAAAAATGTACAACCAAAATAAACTTTATAAGAAACAATAGGATTCAAGATGATGATGTCAACCATGGGGGATGATTCACCATTTTTGGGGTAAAAAAATAAAAAGATTAAAAAATAATAAAATAATAAAATTGTTTTTTCAACTTGTATTTTCAACTTATCTCCCTAAGGTTTTACTCAAATTTTGAGCGGGAGTACTCCCTGGATGCAAATTTTAATTCCTCATCCAAGGAGTACCCATGTTGCATACTTTCGATGGACCCTGCTACAGGAAAAATGAGAAATGCATGAAAAACGTGATTGCAATCATGTTTTTCATGTATTTCTCATTTTCATGTAACAGGGTCCATCGAAATTATGCAACATGGGTACTCCTTGAATGAGGAATTAAAATTTGCATCTAGGGAGTACTCCCACTCAAAATTTGAGTAAAACCTTGGGGAAATAAGTTGAAAATACGAGTTGAAAAAGTAGTCTTTTCTTTTTCCCTCTAAAATTTGATGATGTAATCTAATATTATTTTATTCTTTCCACTATTATTTTATAATTTCCTTAGGAGACCCATTTTATACCTCAAAATTCCCCTAATGATTTATTTCGTTTTTAAACACCCATGTGGTCCCACTTGCATTTTTATTATAAGGCCTCTAAACCAATTTCCATGTATGATTCTTTTCTATTTGATTAAGTTCGTCATTCATTGCCTTAATCCAACATTCATTCTTGCTTGCTTGATTCACATTTTGAGGACCACTCAACAACTCTGTGGACCACATTTAAGAATCTTTCACTCTGGATCCATCTATCTCAAATACACATCAAACCAAAACCTGTAGACCACCACCCACATTAACGGTAAACTGAATACCAAATTACCAAACACTGATCAATTTGAACCACTGTATACCAATGCACTAAATCACTGAATACCAATTATACCTCTGCAACCAATCACTAATCAAACCAATGTTGTCATACCAATATATCAATCATAGATCAACCAAATCAAGAACCAAACCCTTACCAACAATTAACATAACAATAATTAAGACATCCTTGATGAACAATAACAAACAACACAAGACTCATTCACTATCATAGCCAGAGCGTCACTTCAAACCCTAATCAATTTAGAATGTATATGCGACAATCATTAAGATTATTTGTGTATGTATGCTACTAATGTACATGAAACTAGCATATAGATCTCAAATCATTATCAACCAAATCAACCTCTCTGCTAAAATTTCCCAGCAACAGACATAAATTTTAAATCCAACCAAACAAGTGAGCCACACTAACATTAAGTCATTTCATTCTCTGTAATAATATCAGAATGTATATGTGATTGTTATGAAGACAACCTATGTATATACGTGCTTCGCATCCAAAAGAACGACATACTAATATGAAATCAATGTTTATCAAACCCAGGTAGTAAACCATTCATCACAGTGACTTCATTAAGCTCTATCAATCATCAAGCAATAGAATAAAATACCATATTCATCTATAAGTGACAATATTAATCAAACCAAAACTATTTAGAATATATACGCAACCTTTCAGAAGAAAATCCGTGTATGCACGCAAGATTCAAGAAAGGAGATAATGTACATACCTCAAAACAATTAGTCAGTCAACCATATCTCAAAGGAGAAATAAGCATAAAAATATCTACTAAAAATAACTTCTACATAATCCCTGCATAAGCACATTCATATTGATCTACAATCATGAAACATTAATAGATCACTTCATTTTCCCTCCAATATACATGCAATACATTCATTATTTTCTCAAACAACTTCAGATCTCTTATAGTTGATCCTCTTCCTTGCTACCTGGTGCACACATGTTCCAAATTAGATCATACATGAATAACTTATCGAATACACACTCCACTCCTTGATCTCCTTCTCCTTTTATATTCATTTATCATGCCAATACCACAGGAAAATCCCTTGGGTTTGTTGTTAGTAATTGTTTGATGGGATAAAATATTTGTTGTCATCACCAAATTGTGGGATATTACCATGGGAAAAACTCGTGGTTTTCTATTTTCCATGGGTAGGGTTGCGTACACGACTCTTGTTCATAAGTCTTGCGTATGTAAGTGGATTTTCTTTATAGGGGTCGCATATACTTTTCAAACTTTACATTTTTTAGGCATCTTGTGACTAAGCTATCAATACTTTTTCTTATCCTCTACAATGTTTGTACCATCATTCATGTCATCTGTAACAATTCTATAATCATCAAGGAAAACACATCATATTATAACCAGGTTGACATCAAGGACATATGTGACATGCAGGTTGCCATCAAGGACAACATATTAGCCATAGTGCCAGCAAAACCAATATATACAGACTATTGACCTATATTGGCACATCAAAAATCTATTGGGAAAGGTCTTATTTGAATGTAATCAAAGCATAGATGATTAGATCATCCATATGGGGGAATTTCACTTGCTTTATCAAATCATGGATGAGTGCATGCAATGCATGGAGGTAGTCACCCTTCATAATAGGGATCAACCACCACCAAGTAAACCTAGGCATCCTACTCCAATGAGTTAGTCTCTTCATATTCTCATGGTAAGTTGCATCCTACATCATTTTTTTCAATTTATATGGAATCTAGTTTATGTGTCTCTTGTTTTCAATTACTCTCGTTTCCATGGCTTTTAGGCCAAAACTTTGTAATGCAAACACTTGTTATGTCTAGCACAACATGCTCCTTTTGGAAAACTCATGCTTGAGCCCCTGTTGTAGCCTCTGGTTTGGTTTCCAGATTAACATACCAAGCCTAATTAAGGTGTCTATCCAAAGTATATACAATAAATATTTTCTTCATTAATATAATAAATTTAGCTTACAAAAACAAAAAGTATCTGCAAATTTTGAAATAAAATTATTTTTATTTTCTTATAATTTTTTTTTTGAATTTAAGAAAAAATAAAAGAAAAAAACATGAGCCATTTCAACATCGTTTTTCTTGAATAATCATGATGAGTCAATGCAGATTCATCAATAGCAACCAATGATGTCTATCCTCATACATATTTGACAACTAAGTTATGATAGTGTTTTCCATATTTAGAAAGAGGGAAAATGTTTAAATTGAAATCGAATAGTATCTGGTGTCATGTATGGGATTAAGGCTAGATGTTACTTGAAAACTCATAACTCCAATATTGTAACCTCAATGACTAATATGATATATTGTCTTTCTCAAAAATACTATCTAAGTTGAAACTACTTTAAAAGCCTAAAGTAAGACCAAAAACATCCTCTAATCAACTAAAAGCTTATCTTCATCGGACCTAAGAAGATAAAATAACAACCCAAAACTTAAATGCATCTTGCAAGAGTGAAAACCATTCGTGGCTCCTTAAATTCGTCAAAGACCCTGTGGAGCCTAAAAACATGAAAGGTGTTTATTTGATTCCATGTTCCTGTGGGACACCCTACATTGGAGAAATTGGTTGTTCCATAAATCAGAGGATTGAAGAGCACACGGCTAACCTAAGAAATTGTAGGACTCACTCCTCTACTTTAGATGAACATGCTGATAAGACAAAGCACCACATATGTTTAGAGAATTCCCATGTCCTTGCCAAGATCGATCATTTCCTTCACCGTAAATCGAGGGAAGCCATTGAAATCGAGAAAAGGTCTAATACGCTAAATAGGGATGATGGATGGAAGATTAGCAGTTCTTAGATCTCATCCCTTTGTTCCTAGAGCTTTTCATTTTCCTCTTGCTCCGAGTTTCCATTTTTGGTTCTGTTTGTGTCTTTCTTTTGGTCTTTTCATATTTCTTATTTTAATTCTTTGATTGTCTTTTTGGTCTTTTCTTATTTCATATTTCATTATGATCTTTTATTTTATGTCATTTTGACTTTTATTCCTTTATTCTTGTTAATTATTTATTCATAATAACTTCTTCTTCTTTATATTTCCAATTAAAATTAAAATTTATCTTTCTATAAATTTTTATAATATGTATTTTTTATTCTATATTCTTCTTCCTCTATATATATATATATATATATATATATATATATATATATAATTTGATATATAATTTTTTTTATAACATTATTTTCATAATTTCTTTTCTTTTGGATTTAATAAATT
This sequence comes from Pinus tabuliformis, assembly GCA_031772625.1. Classification (NCBI taxonomy): domain Eukaryota; kingdom Viridiplantae; phylum Streptophyta; class Pinopsida; order Pinales; family Pinaceae; genus Pinus; species Pinus tabuliformis. Next base: position 474,125,267 of record CM062808.1, read on the forward strand.
TTATTAAATAAAATATAATAATTTCTTATTATATTTGTTAGATTGCTTATTAGTTTGCCTTTGACCAAAAATTTATGTCACTTACCCATAGTTTAACATTAAGAATTCAATTTTTATTATTTATTATTATTATTTAAATTCATTTATTTGTAATGTGATTGGTTGAGGTCTTATTATGGGTTGTTTAGTAACTTCCATTTCTATTAGTTACTAATTTTTTGTTTTTAGTTTCATTTCATTTTTATTAAACTTTCTGATTTTTTTCCTTTTTCTATTATCCATTTTCTTGACTTTTAACATTACTATATATATATATATATATATATATATATATATATATATATATATATATATATATATATATATATAAAAGTTAATCATATTTCTTAATTTTTGGCAATGGCTTCAACAATATAATATTTTATTAGTTGTTTTATTTTTATGATGAAATCTTTGTCTTTATTGCTTTTAGCTTAATTAAGTTTTATTTAAGCTATGCAGGTACTAGCTACTATGTTGCTCTTGTTATATTAGAAATGTTTATTTATATTTTATAATATCTTCAACTTTAATTTAAAGAAAAATCTAACTAGTTAGTTTATTCATTTACTATTTGACAAAAAATAAAATAATTATAAAATAATTTCTTATTATATTAACATTGTTTATATTTTATAATCTATGAAATGTTATTTTTTAAGAAATTTCTATTTAGATAGTTTTTTTATTTATTATTGGACCAAAAATAATAATAATTATAGTAATTTTGACTTGATATATTACCATTTGGAGTTTACTTGCATCTCTACTATAATTATGTAATTTGTTGATTTCACTATTCATCTTTTTCTTGATGATGAACCTCAGCGGGGATTGGAAACGGGTTGATGGTGAACCTCAATAGGGGTTGGAAATAGGTCGATTGGAAACGGGTTGATGGTGAACCTCAGTAGGGGTTGGAAATGGGTCCTAAAAGGCTGACATGCTTTATCCGGAAGAGTTTTGCTTTAATCATGAATCACATAAGCCTCCATTAGATAATGATGAATGTGTCAAGAGATAACCAACAATCACTATCCTTACTATCAATTAACAATTAAATTATGGTAAATTTTACAAAACCAAAAGAAATTTGCCATTTAAAAAAAAAATATATATATTGAAAATTAAAACTATATCATATTTTTTTAATGACAGTTCTACGTTCTTAACTTTTTTTCAACAATATAATTTTGTTGAAATCACTATTTTTCATTATTTGAAATACATTTTTAAATATATAAACAAATTCAAAACCTCAAAAACTTTAAAACTTAAACAATTTATAAAAATTTAACCACTCAAATCTACCATTCCAACTATGTTTTATAAAAAGCAAAAACACAAACCGTCAAACAAAAAAACAAACTGTCAATTTATTTTAAAGAAAATAAAGTGACCATGAACTGTATTAGTTATAAGATAAAAACACAGTTTAAAGAAAATAAAGTGATCATTAACTGTATTCAGCTTATTTTATTGGTAATGAAATAAATACACATTACAGTAACACGCGGAGAGTGGGAGCCAATTATAAAAGATAAAACCTATTTTAAAAAACTTTGGTACAAATATGATGACAATATCCCACCTGTCAGTGCATCATTTTTTTCATTAAACAATAAATCATTTTTCGATAATGTATAATCTAACGCTGAACAGCTCAATCTAACTGATATTAAAAAAAATAAAAGTGAATATACATTCTGATGTATGCTATCCAATAAGCTTAAAAATAAGATTTAAATAGGGCCCACATAATTTGTTACGTAAATCATACATTACAGGACATAATGTGTTACGTAAATCAAAATAATTGGTTACGTTTCAAATCTTCCGAGCTCTTCAATCAATATTATTTTAATATTAAAATATTTTTACAAAATATTTGAATATTTCAAATATTCTAAACTCTTTAATCAATTTGTATTAAAATATTTGAATATGCCACTCCACCTCACTTATTGTGGGGCTCTCCACTTCGTGACACTCCAAAGTGGGGCTCTCCACTTCGTGACACTCCAAAATTTGTATCAGTATTATTCCAAACAATATTAGTGTATTGTTATTAGAGTATTTATCAGTGAATATTTTTTACTTGATGTTAAATACTTGTGGAATTGAGATTTTTGTGATTCATATTAAATTTTGAAAAAATATTTTAGGGTAAATCACATTATAATGCTTTTGTCTGATACTAAATATTTATTAAAAAGATTTCTTTTCTCAATTTTGAGTTTTAAAAAATTATAAAAATAAAATATATAAATTTTAATTTTTTAAATAGATATTTTTCTAAATAAAAAGTAATATACAGTAAGTTTGTTTTCCGGGTTAATCACATTTTGATTTTGAAATATATTGTTATTTTTGTGGGCAAGACAGGGTATTACACATTTGATCAATGTATTTACGTCAAATTAAAATCAAGTTGACTAAAAATTAAACAATAATTTTTTAGGTTAACCTTATAAAAAAAACCATTTTTATTTTTATTTTTTTTAATTCAATTTTTTTAGAAAGTGATTGGTTAATCAAACTGAATTTTTATTGTGTTATGATTTCTTTTTGGCCACCATTAGCAGTGGTCCATCAGTGCATAAATGTCGGCCAACATACATTTACAGTGGTCCGTCAGTGCATAAATAACCACTTACCGAATGCAGGCAACATGAGGAACGAGACAGAAAAAATGCATAATATTATGCATGTGACTGAGCTTTGAAACGAACCAGCACTGTCAAAATCATAATCATTGGATGATACTGATATTACCATTGTTTCATAATTCTTTTTTAATATATTATATGTTGATGTAGTGATACTATTTTGTTTTTTTTTAATTATTATTATTATTATTTAAGAATAAATAGACATCATTTATTGTATTATCATTTCTTGTGTGTATACGTCTTTTTGTTGGGTGAATTATATTAATTTCAAAAATTGGGGTTTACAGAGTAAGTTATAAAGAGTCAAGTTAGTCTCTTACTAGGGAGACTAGACCATATCCAAAAATATACTCTTTTTGAGGAGGATAGAGACAGTTGAAAGATACAAGATTTACTAAACTAGAACTAAAACATTGGCCTAAGTGGCCTTGTATATAAACAACTATAAACAAAAGGTCAAAAACCATACACATTCCGCAACTATGTTGAGGGATCTGAATCTCCCAAGTATCTCTCTCTGGTTTTTTAGACATAAACATTCAAAAACTATAGACAAGAATACTGAAGAAAACAACTACTCATCTGAGGAGGCTATCTGGAGGGTTGCCTGCTCTTCTGGGGTCATCATCTTCTTTCCTTTGTTCTGCGGCTTTACTCCTGGGCCTGGGAGTTCTCGTCCCTGCTGAAACAGTTTCCACTTTAGCTCGGACAGAGTTTGCTCAATGCGACCCAAAGCAAGGTTGTTCCTGTATGTTTGGATCTGGATGGTTGCCAATTCCTTCATTATTTCCCCGTTGATATGTTCTGGTTCTTTGTTTCGCTCCTGTCGGTTCTCCACTTCTCCTTCCATGTGCTCCTGATGGAGGGTCATAGCGCGAGCGACTATGTGTTTCATGATCCAGTATAGTTGCAAAGTTTTGGTATACAGAGATTGTCTGCCATTTGTAGTGCCTGGGTCTTGTATCATTTCTTCCCACTCATGCAAGGGAAGGTTTCTACCTTGAAGATTTTGTCTTAAGTCACGTTCCCAGCTCCAAATCTGTTCCCGGATTTCTTGCGCATTTTCTTTCATGTAGGCATCCACTAGTTTCTTTACCTGTTCACCTGTTGATTTTCTGCCTTTTTTCTGGCCCGTGCTGCTTGTTTCGGCTTCCTGCTTGACATTCCTTTTGCTTCTCCTGGGTGCCATGTTTTTGCTGGGCAGTTTCCTGATGCTCTGATCCTTCAGGTAGACTTGCTGGGTTACTGTTGACCCTTCACTATGTGTTAGACCTATCACAGTATAAACACAGTGGTCAGTTTTATCCATTGGGAACGTGTGATTTGAGGGGGTAGCACTACCATCCCTCTTCATGGGTCCTTTCGAGTTATGTCTAACTCTAGAATACAAATCCAAAGCCTCTCTAGAGCTTTCCTGTCCCAAGTTTTCTTTGATGAGGGTTACTCTATGATAGTTGGTGTAGTTTTTCTGGGCCGCACGGACCATCTTGAGTTCCAGACCCCTCCCATCTCTCCTAGGTTTTCCTAACCCCCTTCCTGTTTTAATTTCCTCTGATTCAGGGTTCCCTCTCACTTTTTCCCCAATTCTCTAGTTCTTATGGAAGGCATCTACTTCCTCGCTCAGGTGTTCCAGGTTCGCCTTACCGAGGGCATAATCTCAGGGTTTGGCATTCTAGGGGCTTCCCATCTGTTACAGGGGTCAAGGAATATTGGGTCCTTCTTTTCCTGTGAGCCCTTCTCCTTACTACTGTATTCTTCCTTCCCAGCCATGGAGTCATGGGGCTTTCCCCTGACCCAGACTATCTTAACTTTATAACTGAAACTGGGGTGATGCAGACTATTCCTATCTAACTGCATGCCTACATTTTGCTTCATGCAAGAACTTTTTTCCAAGTGAGGGGGAGAAGTTTTCACATACCCGTCAGTCTGGAACCGCTGTTCTATCTTCTGCAGCTGTCTTTGGCCTTCGACGCGTTCTCTCTCGCCACCTTCCTTCTCCCGCGTCCGCATGCAACATGCATGGTATCCCTCATACTTTGTTCTTTTAACATTCCTCTGTCTTAACCTTTCCTCCAGCTGTCTCCATTTCCGACGATCCGTGGCACGCTTTCCGGCCCACTTTCCTTGGGATGCTACCCAAATGTCTTGTCCTCCGTGCTTCATTTATGACTATCTTCTCCCGGCTGCTCTTGTCATCCCTTTGCTGACTCCGCATTGCCATCTGGCTCTCCTCTGCTATCCCTTCTCAGTCCTGCTGTCCTATTCTCCTTGTGCCCACCTCCTTCCATTTCATGTCCCATGCTTCTCAGGTCTGTCCTTTCTCTTTCCTCTTCTGTCATCCCTGTCCTCTCGGTCCTTTCTTCCATTCTGTTCTGTTCCATGGATGATCTATTCTGATCTGCCTGCACATGCCTTCGTCTTTCTTCCCTCCTCTCGACGTCATTCGGATTCTCTTGCTGCCTCTGATCTGCCTCGACTGCCTATTTTATCTGGTTCATTTCCTCATTCCTGTTGAGCTTTGTTTCTCCCGCGTCTAACTAGTGCTCTCTGTTTCGGCATCCCCAGTTCGCGAGGAGATCCGCTGGGGCATTTCCTTTCCTCTTCACATGGGATGCGATAATATATGCCAGTCGTTGAAGTTGCTTTTCAATTTCTGTAATTACCCATGTCGTCCGCCAACTTTTGCTTAGTTTTTCCGCATTTACTCCTTGCTGTAGTTGTTTTATAGTGTCTATGACCAGCTTAGAATCCCCTTCTATCTGCAATCTTTGGTATCCTTCTCGTATCGCTATCTCCAGTCCTCTGTTTAGTGCATGATATTCTGCTTCATTGTTGGTGGCCATGCCGCAGTCCATTGCATATACTCTTATGATCCTTCCTTCTTCGTCTCTGAATATCCCTCCTATACCCGCCTCCCCTGGGTTGCCTTTGGCTGCCCCGTCAAAGTTTAGTTTTGTGAATCCTTTGGGGGGGTTCCTGTAACTTTCTTCTGCTCTTACCTGTTCTGCGTCTTGTATCTTCCTTTTGTTGCTTGTATTTTTTACTTTAATTTCCAGTCGGTTCATGATGCTGGTTTCCATACCTTCCGTCTTCCAGTCTTCCTCTGTCCAATTTCCCAGAATTATTGTTTCCCTTATATTCCCCATAATTTGGTTCCAGATTTCCCCTGTATCATTTTTCTCTATTCTGAATATTACCCTGTTTCGGGCTTTCCAGAGATTCCACAGGAAGAATCCGATTGACAGGTTCCAAGCATGGTTGAGGATGACGTTTCGGTACGGTTTGCTACTCCATGTTTCAATTGTTGTTTTAATGCTTTCTAACTTTCTTTCTATAATCCCAAAGATTTGTTGGTGCTTTTGCCACAGGATGTTACTTACGTTACAGGAGTTGGCAACATGCTCCATGGTTTCCTCTTGCCGTTGGCACAGCACACAGTAGGAGGGCCCATGCATCCCTTTCCGTCTTAGCTGATCCCAAGTCAGAGCTCTCCCATGTAGCACTGTCTAGGTAAAAAACGCCACTTTTGGCCAGGTTTTTAGTTACCAAATTCTTTTCCATTTTTTCATGTCTGCATTGCCCGCTCCTCCTGTTTTCAGGTGGTAGCCTTCTGATATTGTGAACATGCCTTTAATTCGTTTGCCCCATCTTATTATGTCTGGTCCTTCTTTGATAGCTATTTTCCTAGTTTCCAGTTCTTTGTGATATGTAGTCCATTGATCAGTTTCTGGGGCTTCAGGCCAATCATTCTTCATCTTCCATTGTCTCCAATGACGGTTTTGGTCCCCTACCCAATAGTTTCTTACTGCATCCTCCACTATTTGGGTTGTATACTATTGTGCCTTTAATTCGTTTGCCCCATCTTATTATGTCTGGACCTTCTTTGATAGCTATTTTCCTAGTTTCCAATTCTTTGTGATATGTAGTCCATTGATCAGTTTCTGGGGCTTCAGGCCAATCATTCTTCATCTTCCATTGTCTCCAATAACGGTTTTGGTCCCCTACCCAATAGTTTCTTATTGCATCCTCCACTATTTGGGTTGTATACTATTGTACTTCATGTAGCTGGTGTTCTTGACTCAGGGTACCTCTCTGTTGCCACCCTTCCTGCCAAAAATCTGCTTTATTTCCCTCTCGAATTTCCCAGAAACTGTTGTCTCTTATCAGAGCTCTATTCATGTTGGCTAGGTTCCAAATCACTGAGCCTTTCTTTTCTGTCAAGGTTCGGAGTTTACCCTCCGGAAACTTTGCTATTTCATATTTTTATTCCCGCAGTTGTTTCCAAAGGTCATTCCCTCCTTGAATCCATCTCCACCATAATTTCACCCCCATGACTTGGTTCAATATGTTTGGGTCTCTGAGTCCCAGACCACCCTCTGAAACTGACTTGCTTAACCATGTCCATGAAAGCAGGGCCCATTTTTTTGTTTTGTTTGCCCCTTGCCATAGAAAATTTTTAAATATTTGCACCATTTTCTGACATATGGTCTTCGAGATTTCTTGACTTGCCATCTAGTAGATTGGCATAGCTTGGAGGACTGATTTTAGGAGTATGAGATGGCTCGGTGTGTTGAGCATTCTAAACGTCCAATTTTCCATTCTTTTTTGAATTTTCCTTATCAGGTCATGCCAGTTCACTACTCTGTACTGTTGATCACTCAGTTGTATTCCTAAGTATTTTGTTGGGAATTTCCCAATTTGGAACCCCAAAGTTCTTGCCAGAAAGGCTTGGCTCACTCTTGGTGTGTTGAAGAAGAAGATTTCAGTTTTCTCTTTATTCACCTCTATTCCTGAAGCTTTGTTGAATTCTGTTAGGATCTCCCCGAGTTTTTTTGCTTCCTTGAGGTTTTCTTGGCTGTACATCATCACATCGTCCACAAATTGTTGATGTGTGATAGTTAAATCTTCTCCCCATAGGCTGAGCCCTTTGAATTCTCCTCTGCTTACTTTAGCATTAATTAAGTGACCTAGGCCATCCACTACTAGGATGAACAGGAACGGAGAGAGAGGGTCTCCCTATCGTAGGCCTCGGGTAGGCTTGAAGGTTTCAGTCGGGGTTCCATTTAGAAGGATTGACATACTAGGAGTGGATATCATGGACATTATCCATGCAATCCATCTATCATCAAATCCATAGGCTTGCAGGACTTCTTGAAGATATTGCCAACTGAGTTTATCATATGCCTTCGCTAAATCAAGTTTGATCATCATTCCTTTATTTCCAGTTTTCTTTAGGGTATGGATCACCTCTTGCGCAACTACTATCCCATCCACTATCTGTCTACCTTTCACAAAGCTTGTTTGTTCTTTTGCTATCAATTCTGGGAGCAGAGGTTGTAATCTTTTTACCATTATGGTAGCCATGATTTTATAGATTACATTGCATAGAGCTATAGGTCTAAAGTTATGGGGTTCTTCAACTTGGTCTACTTTTGGTATTAAGGCCAGGAAGGTAGCATTCCATGCTGGGTGCATTTGTTTGTGGCTTCTTGATTCTTCTACTGCATTAACAATATCTTTTTTCATGAACTGCCATGTTGCTTGAAAAAACTCCGCTGTGAATCCATCCGGGCCAGGAGCTTTGTTTTTCGCCATTGTCTTGATTACTTCCTCAACCTCCTTTTCCGTAATCACTCTTAGCAGCGCAAGGTTCTGGTCCCTGCTTACTTTTTTTGGAATGAGTTGTTTTATCTTGGCTATCTCTTCATGTCGGTTGCTTTGTGGCTCTGTCAATATGCCCTTGAAATGTTGGATTAGGAGATTTTCCATTTCCTCTTTTTGGATAACTCTGTTACCTTGTTTGTTTTTGAGGGAGAAGATTCGGTTTTGCTGCCTGTGTTGCAGCATTGCCCGATGGAAAAAAATTTTGTTCTTTCCCCCTCTTTTAGCCACTGAACTCTTGACTTTTGGCGCCACATAATTTCCTCCTGTTTTCTTCTTTCCTCTAGTCTGATTAGCACTTCCCCTTCTTCCTTTGCTCTCTCCTCCGTTCTTCCTTCTTCTATGATTTTTTGTTGTATCCTTTGCATTTCTATTTGGAGTTGTTCCTTGTCTTTATGGATGTTACCGAATTCCTCTTTATTCCATATCTTAATCTCACTTTTCAGCTCCTTGAGTCTCAATTGGAGTGTGTTGATCCGAATTGGATCCATAAAAGATTGTCAAAAAACCATGTCTATATCAGGCTGGGAAAAAACATTAAATAATTCCAAAATAGCGATCAAAAACACCCTGAACCAGTGGCAGTGGCAACCAACGTGGAACGACGAGGACCTCGGTCAAAGCGCGCTGACCGAGGCCCATGGAGACTGCGCAGGAGGTCAAAGTAGCCCCTGGGAGCCCCAGATCGGGAAAATAAGGAGGTTTTTGATTGCTGGGCAAACAAGGCCGAAATGGGGGAAGCCCGAGTACTCAGACGCATGGTGAACCGGAGAACCATGGGCGGAAAATGCAAAAAGCGATAAATGTACAAAGGCAGGACCCGCACTCTGGAAACCAGCGATATTGATTAGGGCGCCCTCAAATGGTAAGAGGTTTTGGACAAGAGCAGAGCGATTCCATACATCGATCGACGCGTGGCATGAGAAGGTGAGAGAAAACCGTCGTTGATCGAGCGCTATCGGTTGAGTAAGTCAAACGTGCGGGACGTGTGTACGACGTTGGATCTGGGGGACCTAGATTGGATGGCTGAGATTGCGCCCGATGGAGGAAGCAGGATCGACGGAGGATTAGGCTGCATTTGTAAAGATTTGAGATTCGTTTGACGGCCATGGTGGAGGAAAGAATGCATCCACGACATAATTGAAGAAATGAACCGACGAAGCAGGCTAGCGCCGTTTAGAGGAGGACACGTGGCCACTCCTTGAGCGTTCATGATGACGCCGAACAGGGAACTCCAAGCGCAACTGCAGAAGGTGAATCGACAGAGGTGGAAGAGGAACCAAACAGGCATGGGAACGAATGGCTAAAAGCCATGGACAGAGATAGAATACACAGTTTTTGTCTGAGGGACAGAAGAAGAAGAGAGAGAGACCAGAATCCTGAGAGGAGGATGGAATACACAGAGAAAGAAGATAGTGAAGCAAAAGCAGAAAGAGACAGAGGGCCGAGCTGACCAGCGGCAGCATCGAGCACCAGAGAGCTTGAGAGATTCAAGCCATCCCATAGAGGAATCTGTCCGGACTGAGCACCACATTTGGCTCTTTCCACTGTAGACCAGAAGGTCACAGAGCTGGTAGGAAGAAGAAGAGTCTGTGTACTCTAGTGGCTTGGGGAATCCAAGAACCACCCTGCCAAGCAAACCTGCTTCAGGAGAACTCACATTGAGTCCCTGCATTGTAATTCTCTGCTTAAAGACACAATAAAACAAGGCCACCACTGAAAGCTGGATCGGAGATGTAGCCCTGGAGAATAGGGTGAAATCCTTATTAAAATTCTTGTGTCTTTGTGTTTTCTTACTGTATTTCTCTGCTGTCTTTCCATTTAAATGTCTGTATATTGGCAATCTGATCGATCCGTTGCTTAAATAACACATAACACACACCAACACATGAGTCTGTAATACCTTTTTGTAATAAATCTTCAAATGATGTCACTCATAGGGTGATTATTAGATCAAGTGGTATCAGAGCGTTAGGTTGTAAGGTTAGACAAGCTTGTGTTGGTTTAGCTGTGAATGCTCACTAGATCAAAGTTCAAATTAGGAGAAGGAGAGTTGGTGGAAACTAATCCTGAAATTGGGAGAGTCTATTCTCAGAAGACAATGTCAGAGGAAGGTTCTATGGGGCCAGACCCTCAATTCATAGAAAGTTTCTTAGCTATAAATTCTATGGTAGAAGAAATGTATAGGGACTTTAGAAAGCACAAGGAGGAAGATTCATTAGGTTCTAAACAAGATAAAGAAGAAGATGAGTCTCATTCCCATGACCACTCAAAAGGAAAGGGGAAAGAGGAAAGCTTTCTCACACCTCCTAATAGCCCTGTGCATAATAAGAAAGCATCTTTGATTAAACTAGATGTTAAATTTGATTTGCCTATATATGATGGAGAGCTAAATGCTGAAAAGTTGGACAATTGGATTAGACAAATTGATGTGTATTACAGGGTACAGAACATAGACTCAGACAAGAGTAAGATTTAGCTAGCAAGCCTACGCCTAGGAGGCACTACCTTATTTTGGTGGGAAGGCAGAACCCAAGCTGATATGAAAAGACATGGTAAGACCATCTCTGTTTGGAGTGAATTTGTTGCTGCAATAAAAAAGCAGTTCTATCCATTGGCCTACATGCAACAAGCCATGATGAGTTGGAAAACTCTTCGGCAGTTAAAAGGACAAAGTGTGTAAGGGTATACTCAAGAGTTCAGAAAGAGAGCATTGGTGTTGGGTATCTCATTAGACTCACTAGAGACTCTTTTGAAGTACATTGGTGGTCTACACAGCTACATGAGGCATACCATTCTCATGTTTAATCCCACTAGTATAGATGAGGTATCTATACAAGCTACTCATCTAGAAGCTAGAGGAAAGAATGGAAATCCAGAAGTCGGGGGACCATCCCAACCCACTGTAAGCAAGAGCAAGGAGAAAAGAAAGCAGAAGTGGAAAGCAAGGAAGGCTAACACTGCACAAAAAGGCAAGGCTTCATGCACTCACTGTAAAAAGGAGGGGCATGATGATGAGCACTGTTGGATTCTGTATCCAGAGCTGAGACCTAAGAAGTCCGAGGGCAAGAAGAAGAATACTGTTGCAGCTATTCAGAAAGATTTGGGGTCAGAATCAGGAGATGAAACAATCATTGCAACCACAGGCATAAAAGGTAAGAATTCTGAAGCATATATTAGTAATTCTTCTTAATTCATCATTAATGAAGAAAATGAGAGAAAAAGGCATGAGCTTTTCCATATTCGAGTTATTTCCAAAAATCAAAAGATTGATACCTTGTTTGATAGTGGCTCACAAGTAAATCTAATTTCTGAAGCAATTGTAAAGAAATTGGGATTAGCAACTACACCTCATAAGAAACCATACCGATTAGGATGGTTGAATGATAAAGCACAACTACAAGTGACTAGATAGTGCAAACTCAAGTTTTCTTTTGGGTCAACATTTGTAGATGAGGTTGAGTTAGATATAATTCCTTTGGATATATGTGGAATTGTTTTGGGAAGCCCTTACTTGTATGATAGAAAGGCTATTTTCTATAGAGCTGAGAACAAGTATCTACTTGTTAAAGATGGAATCGAATACTTTGTAAGAGCTCATAAGCTCAAGAATAATTATACTCTCATAAACTCAGGACATATGAAAAGAATGATAAATTCATGCAAACAGTTCTTACTGATGGTTGTAAAGGAAAAGAAACCTGATAAAACCAATGTATTTGAGGGCTGTAATGCTGATCAGCAAGCTGATATAGAAAATATTGTTTCATAGTATGATGTCTTGTTTCAAGAACATAAAGGTCTGCCACCCAAAAAGGGAATAGTACATGATATTATTTTGTAGCAAGATGTTCCATTGCCTAACATTGGGATGCACAAGTTGTCTGCTTTAGAGAATGATGAAATGAAGAAGCAGGTGTAGGAGTTGCTCAAGAAAGAGTTCATCAGGCCTAGCACATCACCATGTGGGTCGCCAATCGTTTTGGTGAGAAAGAAATATGGCTCATGGAGAATGTGCATTGACTACCGAGCACTGAATAAGATAACAATAAAAAATCGTTATCCCCTTCCTCGCATAGATGATCTTTTAGATCAATTAAAAGAAGATGTTTATTTCACCAAGCTGGATCTGCACAGTGGATACCATCAGGTCAGAGTTGCAAAGCAAGATGCATGGAAGACTGATTTTGAAACAAAGCAGGGATTGTATGAATGGCTGGTTATGCCTTTTGGCTTAACTAATGCTCCTGCTACTTTCATGAGATTAATGAATGATTTACTCAGACCTTTTCTTGATGAATTTGTTATTGTGTATCTAGATGACATTCTGATTTTTAGTAAAACGTGGGAAGAACATTTAAAGCATGTTAAGCAGACATTAGATGTTTTGAAAAGAGAAAAAAATTATGTTAAACTCTCAAAATGTGAATTTGGCAAAACATCTCTAAACTACTTGGGTCATATAGTAGGGGGAGGTGAATTGAAAATAGATCCCTCTAAAGTGGCAGTCATTGTAAACTGGACTAAACCCAAGTCTACTACAGAAGTGAGAAGCTTCTTAGGAGCAGCACAATATTGGAGGAAGTTCATTTCTAACTTTTCCTCAATTGCAGCTCCCTTACATGCTTTGACAGGATTGAACAAGGTGTTTCAGTGTGGAGGGAAACATCAGAAAGCCTTCGACACCTTGAAAGAAAAGATTAGTATAGCACCTGTACTAGCACTGCAATATCTGCAAAGACCATTTGAGATCCAAACTAATGCCAGTGACTATGCCATGGGAGCAGTGTTGACACAACATGATAAACCCATATGTTATCATTCTGAGACTTTTAATCCTGTAGTAGTTTACTATCTTACATATGATAAAGAATTGTATGCATTAGTTTAGAGTGTGAAAAAGTGGAAACATTACTTAATGGGCAAAGAGACAGTAATACATACTGATCATCAACCACTTCAATACCTACACTCCCAAACTAAGTTGCAGCAATCAAGACATTATAGATGGATGGGTTTTCTACAATAGTTTCACTTAGTCATCAGATATAAAAATGGCATACATAACAAGGTTGCAGACATGTTATCTAGACCCATTATAAATGCATCTACCATACTTAAGCATAATTCTATGCTACATGAAAGCTACATAGAACAATATGCTCAGGATATGGACTTTAAAGATGTATATGCAACATTGAGTCAAGGAAATGTAGAAATTTTGAATAATATGACACTTATTCATAGATATTATCCTGATTATACACTATTGCAAAATACATGCATAATACATAAGCTCCTCTACGTTGATCATCAATTTAACAGCATTAAAAACAATGAAACATCAATCGCATGCGCACATTAACACAATATGTAACCTGGGGAAAGCATACAGCTGAAAACCCCACACTATCTGTATATTATAATGATTGAGAACATGTAACAATACATATTACAATACTCCTCACAAGTACTCAGTACTATCTCCACCTGTTACACACAAAACTAGCTCAGATCCGAACAAGTCACAGGTTCAAATCTCCTCCACTGCTTGCCTACCTCCACTGCACAATCCTGCATGAGAATAATGAGAATGGCTGATCCAAACTCGTATTTCACTTGGCTGAACCACACAATCCTCATTGGCAATACTCAATCCATTGATTGTGCAAATCTCATGCACAGCTATAGTCACAACTGACAGCTGTCTTGCCCTTTCACTCACCTCTAACACTTGTCTCCACTGAATTGTCCATGCACTGATTTAACTGATGTATTCTTTAGTTGCTTTATCAGTTAATAATTAGTGAATTAATTAATAATTAATTCACATCACTCATCACTAGTGTATTCTGCAGTTAGACTAAATACAACTAGTTCAACCAAGTCAAACTGAACACAACTCCATCAACTCCACATCCAACTCCACCAAACTCAACCACATGAGTTCTAACTGAAGTCATGCATGCAATAGCTCAACTGACTCACAAGAAAAGCGTATTTCCTTCTGACAGCTTCATGTGCCACATCTGTAGCTCAAACTGAAGTGCTCCAAGAGGATAAGATAATGTTTAGAGTCCAAATATTATTATGAGATAATAATATTCGACTGTTTCTATTTTTAGCCTAGAAGTCTAAAAATAGAATCCGCCCATATATCTAAAAATAGAAGTCCATCTATTTTTACCAACATGACCAATCATCCACAAATAACATACTGCAACTCATAGAGCATGATCCATATGTCTAAAAATAGACATAGTCTAAAAATAGACTTTGCGCCATAATTTGCTTGCGGGCCCACTTAGTGAAGGCGACTCCTTTCCACTACGCTCCATCATCTTGTTGCATTTTCAACACTCCCTCTCAACAATATATGGATTATCAGCAACCACTATCCTGCCTTGGTGGTATTCGAATTTGCTCCTGGTGAGCGCCTTCGTTAAGATATCAACATCCTGATCCTCCGTTGGAATGTATGAAAGTAACATGACTCTTCGCTGCACAAAATCTCTGATATGATGGTACCTGATGTCAATATGCTTGGATCTATCATGAAATACAGGATTATCCAAGAGTTTAATGCAACTCTGGTTATCACAATAAATCATTGTAGGCTCCAAGTGAGAACCGAATAACCCAACCAAGATCTTCCTCATCCATATAGCCTCGCATGCAGCCAAACTTGCTGCCATATACTCGGCCTCTGCTGAACTGAGTGCCACGGATCTCTGCTTCCTGCTGTACCAAGAAACTGCTGTCAACCTGATACTGAAGACCCCTCCTGATGTGCTCTTTCTGTCCGTTGAGCTCCCTGCCTAATCTGCATCTGTGAAGCCACATAGCTTCACCTCATCCTCCTGTCTAGTGATGATGTGTCCAAGGAAAACCTTTCCCTTACTGAAGACTACATCATAGCCTCTGTCTTCCAGCATCGCGATCGACACCAAGTTTCTCTTTAGTCCTGGTACATACTTGACATCGATCAAGGTAAGGTGAGCCCCATGCTCCCTCTGAAAAATAACCATGCCTACACCTGAGACAATATACTTCTCATCATTACCCATCGCTATGAGTATCTGGAGATCTTTCTCCTCCAAAGTACTGAACAAACTTTTGTCACCGGTCATGTGGAAAGAAGCTCCACTATCAAGAAACCAACCACTTCCCACCATGGATGAAACCATGCATGCGAAGAGTGTGAAATCCAACTCAAACTATGAAGCAAGTGCCTCACCTTCAGATCCTTCCCCGGATCCCTTCTTAGATTTCCTCCGTGGACAATTTGCAGCATAATGGCCCACCTCATGACAACGAAAGCATCACACTTTCGATTTGTCAACGTTCTTCCCATCATTGGAAGAACTGGATTCAAAAAGAGAACCCTTCTCCTTCCCCTTCTTTTCTTTGGCAGCCAAAGCGCAATTTTCTTCATCAGATGCCTTTGATGAAGATCCATCCCTAGTATTCTGCATGATCTCCTCTTGCACAAGATCCAACCAAAGTCTCTCCCATCCTGGAAATTTCTCCCAACCATTGACAAAGTCCTCATAGGAATGCCAACTCTTCGGAAGACCAAGGAGAGCCAAGCTCACCAAGTCCTCATCATCAACAGTCATCCCCACACTTCCCAGCTCATCCCTGCATTGGGTGAACTTCGTGAGATACTTGGGTATACTGTCACCTTTCTCACATTTTATGTTTCTGAGTTTATCCTTGAGCGCCAGCTTCCTCTAATCGCTCTTTCTTTGGAATAGATATGTCAACGCTTTCCACATCAAGTATGGAGAAGCCTTTCCATGAAGGCTAGACACAATGTGATCCTTCACACCCTCCAACAGAATCCTTCGACACTTTGCTGTCTTCTTTTGCCAAACCTCAGCTTCGGCAGCATCAATAGGCTTAGGGAAATCATTCTCTATGAACTCCTTCAACCCATTGTCATCTAACACCGCCTCCATCCTATCCTTCCATGCAATATAGTTCGAGCTGCCCTCAAGAGCATACTCCAATCGCAATCCGTTGAAAGACATTGCAACGTTGACACCAAGAAAACACTACTGCAAATTCGAATTCCACCATCTCAAAACTCAACCGATTCTGATCTAAAATTCGTGAGAACAAAGTATTTCTCGTACAGAGATTGACTGTATGGGCATTCACTGGATATCTCACCTTCCAAAAGAAGGATGAATCCAGAGGCTACCTAACCCGATTACAGACTCTGCCTGAAAAAATAAAATGTAATCACTTTCTGAATAATAGATCTGATGATCAACAGCTCTGATACCATGTAGAAATTTTGAATAATATGACACTTATTCATAGAGATTATCCTGATTATACACTATTGCGGAATACATGCATAATACATAAGCTCCTCTACGTTGATCATCAATTTAGCAGCATTAAAAACAATGAAACATCAATCACATGCGCACATTAACACAGTATGTAACCTGGGGAAAACATACAGCTGAAAACCCCACACTATCTATATATTATAATGATTTAGAACATGTAACAATACATAGTACAATACTCCTTACAAGTACTCAGTGCTATCTCCACCTATTACACACAAAACTAGCTCAGATCCGAACGAGTCACAGGTTCAAATCTCCTCCGTTGCTTGCCTGCCTCCACTACGCAATCCTGCATGAGAATAATGAGAATGGCTGATCCAAACTCGTATTTCACTTGGCTGAACCACGCAATCCTCATTGGCAATACTCAATCCATTGATTGTGCAAATCTCATGCACAACTATAGTCACAACTGACAGCTGTCTTGCCCTTTCACTCACCTCTAACACCTGTCTCCACTGAACTATCCATGCACTGAGTTAACTGATGTATTCTTTAGTTGCTTTATGAGTTAATAATTAGTGAATTAATTAATAATTAATTCACATCACTCATCACTAGTGTATTCTGCAGTTAGACTAAAGACAACCAGTTCAACCAAGTCAAACTGAACACAACTCCATCAACTCCACATCCAACTCCACCAAACTCAACCACATGAGTTCTAACTGAAGTCATGCATGCAATAGCTCAACTGACTCACAAGAAAAGTGTATTTCCTTCTGACAGCTGCATGTGCCACATCTGTAGCTCAAACTGAAGTGCTCCAAGAGGATAAGATAATGTTTAGAGTCCAAATATTATTATGAGATAATAATATTCGGCTGTTTCTATTTTTAGCCTGGCAGTATAAAAATAAAATCCGCCCATATATCTAAAAATAGAAGTCCATCTATTTTTACCAACATGACCAATCATCCACAAATAACATACTGCAACTCATAGAGCATGATCCATATGTCTAAAAATAGACATAGTCTAAAAATAGACTTTGCGCCATAATTTTCCCGCGGGCCCACTTAGTGAAGGCGACTCCTTTCCACTAAGCTCCATCATCTTGTTGCATTTTCAACAGGAAAAAGAGTAGAAGAATTGGACTATCATGTGAAGGACCGACTCTTATACCATTGTGGGAAACTCTGCATTCCACAAACTGAGAGGATAAAGATAATTAGGGAAGCACACACTTCTCTGATATCAGGTCACTTTGGGGTAAGTAAAACAGTTGCACAGCTGCAAAGGTTCTACTATTGGCCGAAAATGAATGAGACAGTTTCTAGATATGTAAGAGGGTGTGCCATGTGTGCCAAAAGCAAGCCCAGCAATAGAAAACTAGGCTTGTACACTCCATTGCCAGTTCCTTCTCACCCTTGGGAAAGTGTTTCCATGGATTTTGTTGGAGGATTGCCTAAATCTAGGAAAGGTCATGATTATCTATATGTTGTTGTGGATAGGTTCAGCAAAATGTGTATTTTGATACCTTGTAGTAAACAGATTATAGCTGAACAAACTGCAAAATTGTTCTTTGAACATGTATGGGTTCATTTTGGATTACCCACTTCCATTATATCTAATCGAGACACCCGATTTGTGGGGAAGTTTTGGTCGAGTCTGTGGGAACTGATGGACACCAAATTAAAGAAAAGCACAAGTTTTCATCCAAAAACATATGGCCAGACAGAAGTAGTTAACAGGACAATGATCCAGTTACTGAGAGGATATTGTAGCAAACATCCTAAGCTTTGGGATGAACACTTGTGTTATGTGCAGCATGCTTACAACAGAGCCAAACACTCTTCTACACAGAGATCTCCTCTTGAGACCTGTTTCGGTTTCACACCAAGGTCTACTTTGGATTTTGTCTTTGGTAAATATACCATGGTTGATGGACCAGTGATGTGGACAAGGAAACTAGGTTCATTGAACAGATCCAGGAGATCCACTAGGCAGTACAAGAAAAAATGGAAAAGAGCCAGGCCAAGTACAAGGCTAGGCATGATAAGCATCGGATGGAGCATAGTTTTCAAGTTGGAGACCAAGTTTGGATGTATATCAACAAGGATAGGATGCAAGGTGAAGGTAAAAAGCTAAAACCTATCAGGTATGGACCCTTCAGGATACTTGAGCAGATTGGTGAAAATGCTTTTCGCCTTGATCTACCAGCTTACATGCACATCTACTCAGTCGTAAATGAAGATTGCTTGAGATTGTTTGAACCTTAAATGATTGAGGACCCTGAAGAGTAGAGTCAATTGCCTTCTGTTGATGACCTGCTACCTGAATATCTTAATAAATTGTAGGAAGACACACTACTGGACAGGAAGGTAAGGACAACGTGCAGGGGAGATGTGGAATACCTCAGGATTGGGCTCAGAGGTTCAAAGTCGAGCAGTGCGAAGTGGATTGAGATTGGACAAGTGAAGAAACAACATCCTCACTTAGTCGATGCTTGAAAATCAACTTTTGGTGGTACAAAAGCTTTTTCAGTGGGAAGGTCGTGATCTGAATTGGATCCATAAAATACTGTCAAAAAACTATGACTGTATCAAGTCGGGACAAAACATTAAAGAATTCCAAAACAGCGATAAAAAACAACCTGAACTAGTGGCTGTGGCAACTAGCGTGGAACGAAGAGGACCTCGGTCAAAGCGCGCTGACCGAGGCCCATGGAGAGGTCAAAGTAGCCCCTAGGAGCCCCAAATTGGGAAAATAAGGAGGTTTTTGATCGCTGGGCAAACAGGGCCGAAATGGGGGAAGCCCGAGCACTCAGACACATGGCGAACCGGAGAACCACGGGCGGAAAAGGAAAAAAATGCTAAACATACAAAGGCAGAACCCGCACTCTAGAAACCAATGGTATTGATTGGGGCACCCTCAAACGGTAAGAGGTTTTGGACGAGAGCGGAGTGATTCCATACAACGATCGACGCATGGCAAGCGGAGGTGAGAGAAAACCATCGTTGATCGCGCGCTATCGGTCGAGCAAGTCTACCGTGTGGGACGTGCGTATGACGTTGGATCTAGGGACCCAGATCGGACGGCTGAGATTGCGCCCGATGGAGGAAGCGGGATCGACAGAGGATTAAGCCGCGTTTGTAAAGATTTGAGGTCTGTTTGATCGCCACGGTGGAGGAAAGAACGCATCCACGATGTAATTGAAGAAACGAACTGACGAAGTAGGCTGGCGCCATTTAGAGGAGGACACGTGGCCACTCCCTGAGCATTCATGATGACGCCAAACAGGGAACTCCAAGCGCAGCTGCAGAAGGTGAATCGACAAAGGCGGAAGAGGAACTGAACAGGCATGGAAACGAATGGCTAAAAGCCATGGACAGAGACAGAATACACAGTTTTTGTCCGAGGGACAGAAGAAGAAGACAGAGAGACCAGAATCTTGAGAGGATGATGGAATACACAAAGAAAGAAGACAGTGAAGCTAAAGCAGAAAGAGACATATGGCCGAGCTGACCAGCGACAACATCGAGCACCAGAGAGCTTGAGAGATTCAAGCCATCCCATAGAGGAATATGTCCGGACTGAGCACCACATTTGGCTCTTTCCATTGTAGAACAGAAGGTCACAGAGCTGGTAGGAAGAAGAAGATTATGTGTACTCCAGTGGCTTGGGGAATCCAAGAACCACCCTGCCAAGCAAACCTACTTCAGGAGAACTCACATTGAGTCCCTGCATTATAATTCTCTGCTTAAAGACACAATAAAACAAGGCCACCACTGAAAGCTGGAACAGAGACGTAGCCTTGGAGAATATGGTGAACTCCTTATTAAAATTCTTGTGTCTTTGTGTTTTCTTACTGTATTTCTCTACTATCTTTCCATTTAAATGTTTGTGTATTGGTAATCTGATCAATCCGTTTCTTAAATAACATAGAACAAACACCAACACATGAGTCTGTCATACCTTTGTGTAATAAATCTTCAACTGATGTCACTCATAGGGTGATTATCAGATCATGTGTGCATCTTATTCTTGCCTTGTATTACTCCTTCGCTTTTCTGCCACCAGGTTTCCAGCTTTTCAACTAGAGTTGGGTCTCTTAGCCAAAAGGCTTCAAACCTGAAAGGTTTGTGTTGATTTTGATTGTTCATGGCAATTTCTAGTTTTATTGGCCAGTGATCCGATCCTTGGCAAGGTAGGATCGTTGCTTCATAAAATATATCTTTCCCTAGGAAGTGTTCTGTGGCTAAGAATCTATCCAGTCTGGAAGCTATCTGTCTACTACCTCCTCGTCTATTATTCCATGTATATTTACCATTAATAGTATTGATATCAATCAATTAGAGGGCTGTTTGGGTTTCCCTGAATCTCACCATATCTGCATCTTCCCATTGCAGTCCTCCTTTCTTTTCCGCTGTGGTTGTTATCATATTAAAATCTCCTGCTACCACCCAAATTTTCTCTGTATGTAGGTTTCCCATTCAACACAGCTATGTTAGAAAGGCCTCTCTCTCAATCGGTATGTGGGGTCCATAGACCGCTGATACCAAGAACCACTCTTTATGTCCTACCATTCTGAATCTCCCTGATAGAATCCTTCGCATTCCTATCCAAAGGTCTACCATTACTTCTGCTGGGTTCCATAATATTGCTATTCCCCCTGCACTCCCTTTTGCATCTATTGTCATACTTTCATAATAAGGCTTAATTTTCTGTAGTATTTCCTCCATTTTTGCTCCCGTTATTTTTGTTTCTTGCAGCAACATTATCTGAGGTTTTTCTTTTTTAATCCTCTCAGCCAGGTATCTTTGCTTGCCCTTACTGTTAAGCCCTCTTATATTCCAAGATGTAATAATCATTGAGACTGTTGGTTTGTTTGGTGGAAGACCGCTGAAAGCGGTACAACTCTTCCTGTGTTAACTAGCATTTCACCCATTATTTGAATGGATTCTTGTAGGTTCTTCCTTCCTCTTTTTTCCCCCCTTTCCCTTTTTGTGGATGCTCCTAGTTATTATCTTGCATTCCTAGCTGTTCATTCATCCCTGTTTTCCCACTCTCTTGCTTTTCTTTGTATTTTTGGAATATATCTTTGTATAGTTTTTTATCTTCCTCTGGGATAAACCTTTCATCCAGATTCTTCCACTTGTCCAGTAAATTTTTTAGAATTTCCTCTTTTGTTGTTGCTTCATCCCCTTTATTTGTGTCTACTTCCATCACTTCATACTCCTGGTGCAGTTCCTTTTCTTGGGTCCCCTGTTCTTCTGTCTCTTTTTTATTTTTCTGCTTATTTTCCTTTGTATCCATTTTTTCCCCTCCTCCTTCCTGGTCTGTCCCTTCTTGGTAGTCCATCTTTCTGGTCTCTTCCTCCCCTTCTTCTGTTTGTAATGCTTCATACCTATTCTTTTTTGACTTGTAGTTGGCTGCTCTTTCCTACCTTTCTGCTGGGGTTCTTTGATGGGTCGCTTCTTGTGTTTTACTTCTTGAAACCCCTCATCATCTTCATTAGTTTTCCTCTGTTGTTTAGTCTTTCTTTCTTCTTCCTCTGCATTTAAAGGGCATTCCTTGAAGAGGTGCCCATATTCATGGCATTTTTTGCATCTAAATGGTATGTGTTCATAGTCCAGAGCCTGCTGCCAGACCTCCTCATGGTACTCAAGTTCGACAACACCTAGTATGGGGTTTGCTATATTCATGTATACACATATTCTTGCATACGAGATGTATCTCCCTCTTTTTTTTTTATTCTGATACCTTGAAGAAATTGGCTATGGTGTTCCCTATTCCTTCAAGAATCTCTAGATCCCAAAAATCCATAGGTAGTCCAAACAGTCTAACCCATACCAGTGCTATTAGGAATTTTTCCTGGTCTGGGTTATAGCATTCCTACTAGTACCTCATAAATAACCCTGCATTATTATGGAAATATGTTCCATTTTTAAGCACTTTCTCTTTATCTTGTAGGTTTGAGAAGATTACCATGAAAAAGCTGTGAGCTCCCAGCTTCAGTTCGATGTGGCCGCGTGGCTACCATTTCTGCTGAATCCATATTGTCAGTTCTTTTTCTGAAGGCCAGACTCCGATGAACTTGCAAATCAGTGCATGATATTTCATATAGCTTCTATACCTCTCCAGTTTGTTCATCGGAATGACGAACCTCGATTTCTCCGCTGTGCAGGGTAGACACCTTCCTTTGCTTCATGTTTGCCAGCGTGCTCCTAGAATAGGTCCTAGTGGCCTTTGAGTAGCTTCCTCCTTGCTGTTACTGGTTCCTTCTCCCACTGTCGCATCCCTGTAGGAGGGGATCTCTCCCCTCCTAGTCTCCTCTGTCATTTTGAAATGTTTGTCCACTTTTGATCGTCTGTTCACTAGTTTTTCGAGGTGTTCCGCGCCGTCTACCTCATGGCCGTATGGTTATTAGGGTTTCAGAGCTCCAAGAATCCCTCATTGTTTTAATATTTATTAATGATTAATTAATTGTATTGAAATATTTGAATATCTGGCCACAATGTTGATGAATTTTTCAAGTTAAAAATTAGGAACATGATTTTGATTATAGAAGTGCTCCTTGAATGTTTTCATATGAATGATTATTCTTGTATCTATCCTAAGCCTGCAAATTGGTCTAAATGGCATGTGTATGAAGGAATAGATCAGTATTTGTTAGACACATGAATACTTATGTTAAAATGCCTTGGTTATCAGTATGATATTTACCCATAATATCAGAGAGTGATGTGTTTCCCTTGTGGTGTGCCACATGGCACCTTGTCTTAGCATTTTCTTGGGTCCAAGAGGGCCTAACTCACGTGACACATGGCACTCTCTTATGAGGCCACATGAATGGTACATCGTCATTTGGCATCACTGTTATAGGCTATTTTGTCTCATCTGATCAATCAACCTCATAATGGGATCATTCACATCTTATTCCCCCATTACATCATCATTGCACAAAGCCCTATGCATGACTCTCTCATTCCCCAGAATTTCTACCCTAAACTGCATCATATGAGCTAGTTTTAGGACCAATGCACCATGGCCTCTTGCTATACAATGTTCACCTACATGTTGCTCCATTATGGTCTGTGTTGATCACCTACAAGTTGCTCTCCTTACAACTGCGTTGGTTCTATAAATTTGGGAAAAAGAGAGAGAATCTTGAAGCCTCCATTTCCAGAAGCTTCCAGGATCTATTATAACCATTTACCTCAGATAAAACATTTGAATCTTATCTTATCCTACCATGGATTTTTCATCCCTTATCCTTAGACCTCATCCCCCTGTTGGGTGTGGAGCATGATTGTTCAGAGGTCTTTGTTTCAACCAGATGTATACCCTAGGAAGTTTGTACACCCCTCCACGCGGGGGAGTGTGGGGGGGACTTGTCCCCCCCCGCGGGGGTTCGGGGGGGCTGATCCCCCCCGGCTGGGGGGTCCGGGGGCCAGCGGTCCCCCAACGGGGGTTTGGGGGGGCAACGCCCCCAAAGCTAAAAACAGATGTAAAATTTCCTTGTAAAAGTATAGTAATTTCTAGTCAATTTGGGCTGTTCATTAGGCGGATGATCTGACCGTAGAAATTATGTTTAGTTTAGGGTTTTTTTCCCTAGAAGGCAACCCCTCTCTTTGTATGAGGGCATTGTATTTGAGGCTATGTAATAGATGTGTATTCTCCAAGCGAGAAAACACCTCCCATCAAGAGTGGATCTCAATCCCAAGATTGGTAAAAGGATAAGACCTCCCAAATTACCCCACTTCTCCATATATTTACAACCTTCCATATGCAAGAGGTTGGATTTTGGAGAGTGATTCTACCTTAAGTTGTTGTTGTGAGAGTGATACTTACATGCATTTAGGGTGATTGGAGGTACACTTTGTGACAAAGAAAGGAAAATTCAACAACATGGAGGAGCTCTTCTACAAGATTGACACCTATTTATGGTTGTAACTCACTCCATTTATATCAATACAAAGAGTTTTTTTTTTCCTATATATGATGTCATTATTTCATATATTTCAATACCATGTCAATATGTTGAATAAAGTAGATAGATGATGCTACATATATCTCGTAGTTTATTTTCTTGTGTTGTCTTATTGTGCAGGTTCTAATTTTGGCAACTAGATCTAGGATTGGAGCATTCATGCCAAAGAAGGAGTGAAACATACGATAGATTCCAATTAGGTTTCTTCCCCTCATCTACTTACTTTAAGGAAAACATTGGGTCCTTTGTCATTTTTTTGTTCTAGGTTAACCACCAAACCTAGGGGAGATATTTATGTCAGCAGTCATAAATCCTGCATAACAAATTGGTGACTCTGCTGGGGAGCGGTCTATTCCCTTGGTGGTTTCTTTGTCCACTATGTTTGATTTGCCTCTATCATAGACCTTTCTTACTTTAACCAACCAAGAACAGACCTAGGGAAGTGATTGCATTGAGTCTTGTTTGCAATTTTTGTGTCAGAATCCTCTTTCCCAAGACCAATGCACCCTTTGGTCTACTGATAGAGCGTTTCACCCCACCTGGGCCTTCTTTGTGCCTACGTTGCACCCCACCTGGGCCCTCTCTGTGCCTCTGTTGAAAAGAACTGGTGCTGACCTTCCCTGAATCTTGAGTGCCTTGTGGTCTCTTTGAAGCCTCCATTTTGTTTTCATTTGTGTTTGAATTCCTTTGTTAAGGATCGGTTTCAATTTTTCTTTGCTCTTATCATTAGGTCTCTTGCAAACTAATTTTGTTTGGTCATTGGTCGCTTGGATGAATTGTTGTTTTAGTCCTCATTCTAAATAGTTCATTTGAATCAGTGATTAAACATTTATATCTTAGTTTTCATTTGAAAATTAAGTGGAATCGAAAAGAAATATCTTATGCATCATCCATTGCATATAGGGCTTTGATTTTGATTGGAAAAGTGAAGTTATAGAGATCAATTATTGCATCACTTTTTTGTTGCATTGTTGATTGATTTCTTCTTCCCCTAATTAGTTAGGCCTTTCATTATTAAAAGGAAAATGAAAAGAGTTATTTTTGTCATATTAGTTGCATTGTAGGTGTGTTTAGGTGACATCGATTTTTGAGCCTTGAAACTAAAACATAATTCAAGTTCAACTTTAAAATTTACTGAATCAACCTGAGGAGCATTTGTAACATTAACGCAAACACATAGAGGTCTAGGCTAGAGATGTGTTCTGGCATCGTTAAATGTAGGAGTTGTCATTGTTTTCCAGCGTTGCATCCTGGGGGTGAAATCTCGTTCCACGTACGTGAGTGTATGGGATTTTTCTCCACGTACCTTTGGGTATATTTGTGGCGCTCCACGCACGTAAAGTATATGGGAATGCTCTCATCGAACAGTTATGCATTAGAAAACACTACAATGGACTGCACTCCCACGTACCGTCGAGTATATTTTGGGAGTCCCCTATATGTTTCTATGCATCCATAGGTAACTGATTCAGTCGCCTTGTATATTGTGATACACCAAACACAACATTCGGGGAGATTGCCTGTACGCATGTTAAGTCCTTAGTTCGCCAAGGTGTATATTGTAGTTCATAGTTTCTTAGTAAAACTTTATGCCTAGTTACCCCTTTGTTTTGTTTGTGTCCTTAACTTCTAAAATCAATTTATTTTATGTGGAACAACATCCTCCCTATGGAAGAACTCCTTAGTGGATCTTAGGTTGAGACTAATGGAAACAGTTCCAGAGTCTACCAATCAAGGGAACCCCTATGACAGGAATCCTGGTCCTTTTCATTCTTTTGGAAACATTGGTGCTCCTTATATGGCAACGTTGTCCCTTCCCAGATTTACCATTGGTTTGCTAGTTTGGTTAGTTTTGACCCCTATGGTTCTGAATGTCCAAACTGCTTCTCAACTGAGGTCTCCTTCACTTGAACAACATCAACCTCATGTTGATCCTAAAGTTGACCCTTTTCCTTCTTCACCTATTATTTCTTCATCCTTTTCTTCCTCTTCGCCTGGTGAAAGTCTAGGTTCTAGTAACCAGGAAGCTAAGAAGAAGAAGAAAATGATGAAGAGTGTTTTCTCAAAATCAGGCCCTGGAAGGCTGCAGACCAGGAAGACTTCAAGTAACTATTTCAGACCTACTTTAGGCTGAGGCTTAGCCTCCTCAGCCTGAGAGGGCTCTCTCAAAGGGTTAATTATTTAGATTAAAGATATGAATAGATGGCTAACTCTATGGTTTGTAATTGTATATGTTTATAGGTTGAAAGATGAAGGTTGGCTACCATTGGGCTATGGAGTCAAAGTATGTTTCAGTACCACAACAAGATCAGCTTAACATGAAGTCAGGGCATTCAACATTTGAATATTCAGAAAATACACTCATATGGAACCACACAGTTTATAGATGCATACAGGAAATCAGAGCACATTCAGTGAATTCTGAGTGATTATACATCCATACCACTGTAAACAAAACTAAGGAAAGGACAACACACATTCTGAATATAAGAAATCCTTCATGAATCCTGAGTAGTGAAGCCAAAGCATTCTACCTAGCATGGAAGTCAAGGCATTATAGAGTTCGAGTGTAGAAATGACAATACAAAACAGTGAAACATAGTAAGTTTATCTATGAAGGAAGTCAGAGCATCAGTGATGCGTTCTGAGTATCATAAGTAAACACCACTGCAATGTAAGTATTGGAAGATGCCATCATAACAAGAACATACAAGAACTCTTCATGAATCTTGAGTTGTCTAAGTAGAAATCTGCATTAGGTTAAAAATATACACAGTCTACACATAGAGCAGCAGCTTAGCCAAAAAGTCTCCAACCCCCTTGCTAATTCGACCTCTTTCTCTATATAAAGCATTTACAATTAGGATTCCATCATTGCTCATCAAGAGAATTCGAATTTTCCATCAGTGACACCTATTCTAACCATAAAACAAACCATTAATTAGAACTAGCTGTTAACTAGGAGTGCTAGTAACCTAATACAACTAGCAGTGTAACTCCTTATTGTGATTACAACAACCTTATATAAACATTTAAAATATTATTTGAAACCTAAAACTCCATGAAGTCGAATTCTATGGTGCTCATAACCTTCCAGCTGGCCCTTGATGACTCATCCTTTTGCTGTTCCTAGAAACTAGGAGACTGTCCCTTGCTCTGTTCTGACTGAAAAATAGGTCTTGGGACAGAGCTCATAACTTCTCATAAAAAATGTATTTGGAAAAACTGAAGGCGGCTTTTGTGAACCAATCCATTCTGAACAAAAAACTCTTTTGGTTTTTTGAAATACTACTCCAGCTGCCCAGAATCGATCCTTGAAGAAGATGTGTAAAACAGGAAATGAAAAACTGCACCTACAGCAGTTTCATAGCACAACTTTGGTCATTAATTTCTCTCAGATCGTAATGGATTTTAGGAAACGGAAGGAGGTTTTTGTAAAAAAATCCGTGCTTAACAAAAACCTCTCTTGGTTTGTTGAAACACCTTTCGTACCGCCCATAATGTGTCTTTGAAAAACCTGTGTCAAACAGAGAAATATGCCTGTGAAAAAGTTGCACCTACAGCAGTTTCGTAGCGCAAGTTTTAGTCACCCATTTCTCCAAGATCATAATGGATTTGAAGAAATTGGAAGAGGTTTTTGTACTTTAGTATCTTAGGAATGAAAACCTCTTTCAATTTTCAGAGATGAGTTTTCAACTGCTCAGAAACTCTTCTAGAAGTTGACTGGTAAAAACAAGAAGACAAAGTTCCTCCCTTTTTGGTTTTTGGTCTCCACAAGGATCTTCGAAATCAATTATCCTTGTTGTTTTTCATAAAATTGCATTGGATTATCATGTTTTACATACACTTCAGACCTTTTCCATATATACATGTGAAGACAAAACCCTTTAATGCTGCCTGATGCATCATGAACAAAACTAGCTATGAATAATGACCATTTTATAACACACAGCTTTAGAGTTCATATATGTCCTTCCTCTACTTGTTCTGCCTTTGCTGGATGCTCATACTTTGTTAGTGATTTGCCCTTTGTCACTCACAATTGATCAACTGAATTATAACATGCAGCTACAGCAGTTTCGTAGCGCGCTACGAAACTGCTGTGTAATTTCAAAAACACAGTTTCAACCATAATTTTGCCATTTTGAGCCTTTTACTATTTAAGCATTTTTTCAACAGCTCCAAGACCTTTCAAAACTGAATGGGAATGTTTGATTCTTCAATAAAGATTATACCAAGCAAAACCATCATAACCTTACTTGAAGTGAGATTTCTTTATGGAGATTCTTTTTGCTGGCTCAACTGTATCTTTAAGTCTTCAATTTGTTTCTTCATTACTTTGATCCCAGATCTGAGGTTTGTCAAGTGCTTCTTATGCATGAAAGGAGCATGAGAATAACCAAGACCAAATCTTTCTTACCTTACCTTTTTCCTTTGAAATATTTTCAGTGATAACAAAGAGGAAGAAGCAAAATAAGCAGGGGGGAGCCAAGAAACGATTGCTACAGATGTATCTAGTATGGAAAAGTCTTCCAATCAGCCTCGTAAAGTTAAATCCCCTTGCGTGTTATGTAAGGGTGACCACCTTTTTAGAGATTGTCCTGGTATTCCCAAGGTATTAGAAGTGTGGTCCATAGGCTCACATTAGCCTTTGTCATCAACTTCTTGAGATCTTGCTAATGACAAACCCTCAACTAGTGATAGGAAGGTCCATGGGAAAAAGGTAAAGTCAAATTTACCTATAATTTATGTGAAGAGAACCATCCTATTCACCTTTGTCCTTATATGGATGAAGCCTCAAAGGTTTTGGAAAAACTTACAGCTTCTTAGCCATGACTTCCAGCTGGTTACCGGAATCTTTATCCCAATCCTCCACTAGTTGATGAAGTGATTGATCAAAATCCATCTGTAATCAATCTCGCTCTCCCTTAACGTGAATCCCATGAGTTTGTTCCCAACCAACCATTGGTTGAGAAAATGGTTGACTCAATTCCACCTTTATTTGATCGTACCTTTCCCATAGAGAGTGAACTTCATACAACTCAGGTTCTTCTTGTTTCTTCATATTCCAATGAATTGGGAGGAAATCCTCTCGTTCCAATAACACAGGAGGACAATCCTCTCGTTCCCTCGGCACAGGGGGGAAACCCTCCCATTATTATGGCACAAGGGGGTAGTTATCTCATTCCTACGGTCCCCCTTCCAAGTAGTATGGTCACTTCCTTTGATTGGAGTCGACTGACAGGATATCGTCTTCCTCCTTACGTTCCATTCCATATCATGGTACAGTCGTATAATGTGGTCATACCTAGCACAATTATAAATCAAGGCACATCTGTTAGTATTATGTCCTCAACTTCTTGGCAAGATTTAGGTTCTCCACAGCTTGTGCCCGTTACCTAGAATCTGTTGGCTTTTAAGAGAGGAACCAATCAACAATTAGGGATCCTTCCTAAGTTTCCTATTACTTTGGGAGGAAAGACTGTCTATATCGATATGATGGTAATCCAACACCCTTTGGATTTTAATTTACTCCTTGGGTGTGACTATGTTTATGTCATGGGAGCTCTTTTCTCTTCACTCTTTCATGTGATGTGTTTCCCACATGAAATAAGAATCGTGACTATTGACCAAATTTCATTCATTGGTCCTAATTTGGCTCCCAATCAACCAGCTTCCCTAAATGTTCCTTATATGAAAGTGGTATCTTCCCCACCACTAGTTAATTATGTGGCCACCTGTTCCATGCCTACGTCTATTGATGATCTAGTAGGTGATGTAGTGCATCATGTACTAGGGGCATTGGAGTCTGATCTTTCCATTAGATCTGTAGAAATTTTTGAATAATATGACACATATTCACAAAGATTATCCTGATTACACACTTATAAGCGGAACATGCATAATACATAACCTCCTCTACGTTGATCATCAATTTACAGAAGCAAAAACATTCACAGGCGTACATAGAAGCATCAATCGCACATATCAACACATTATTTTCCCGGGGAAAGCATCTCGCCAAAAACCCCAACTATCTATATATTATAGTGATTGAATCATGTAACAATGCATAGTACAATACTCCTCACAAGTACTCAGTACTATCTCCACATGCTATACACAATACAGCTCAGATCTGATCTCCAAATCTCCCCCGCTGCTTGCCTGCCTCCACAGCTTAATACCTGCTCAAGAATGAATGAGAATGGTTTACCAAACTCGTATTTGACCTGCAAATAATCACTCACACTGTTTTGGACGTGACCACAGGCTACAAATCTTGGTATTGGCCAATTCATTTGCATACTCAATCCCTCTGATTGTGCAAATTATCATGCACAACTATAGTCACAACTGATAGCAATCTGATCCTCTAACACCTATCCCTGCTAAACTGAACATGCACTGACATGCAACTAAGTTAACTAATGTATTATATAGTTGCATTATGAGTTAATAACTTTTGAATTAATTAATAACTAATTCACCCAACTCATCTCTAGTCTATTGATCAGTTAGACTAAATACAACTAGTTTAACAAAGTTAAACTGAGCACAACTCCATCAATTGCACCTCCAGTCCACTAAACTCAACTCACTTGAGTTCTAACTGAAGTCCTACATGAAAATATTAGTCATCCCATAGGTAACCACGTATTTCCTTCTGGGATCTACATGTACCACATCCGTAGCTCATCCTGAAGTGCTCCAAGAGAATAAGATCAAGTTTATAGTCCAAATATTATTATGAGACAATAATATTTGACTTTTCTATTTTTGACAGCCAGTCTAAAAATAGACTTTGATCACTCATACTGTGATCACTCATACTGTGATCACCCATATTGTGATCACCCATACTGTGATCACCCATACTGTGGTCACTCCTGCTGTGATCATCCCTGCTGGGATCCAAAAATAGAACTTGCGCCATAATTTGCCTGCGGGCCCACTTAGTGAAAGCGACTCTTTTCACTAAGCTCCATCATCTTGTTGCATTCTCAACAAGCATTTATTGTTGCGCACTTTTCAACACTCCCTCTCAACAAGAAAGGATTCCTCTCAAACCCGATCCTGTAACTCTGGAATGTTCTCCATGCAACACATCTGGCCGGTCCACTTGCTCTGTCATCAAAGTCTCTGACTGCTATTGCCTCTATCGACTGAAAACTCTGCATCTCTATGCTCTTCAGTATCTGACTGCTCTAGCCTCTGTCACTTTGATCTTTGACTGCATCTGTGCTGCTGCTAGTTCTATATCCTAGCATTGCATCCGCACTGCACCTCCCAACTGACCTCCTTGTTGGGCTAGAAACACCCTCTGATGCTGAAGCTCTACCTGCTGCTGACAAGTGCTCCCTCTCTGACATCTGCGCTACTGCAACATCTCCATGCATCTCGCACCATTGCACACCTCTCTATGCCACCTAGCACTGTGCAAAACACTTGTGCCTCTTGCATTGCTGCAGCTTGCTAGCTATGCAATGTCATGGGATTCCCTGCACTGTCACTCTCTCTGCTGCTCCATCCGCATCTGTCTCTACCCAATCAGTCAGTTCTTGCTACTACACATCTGGGCTCCCGTAGCAAGGTCTCATCCAAGAGGTTGGGTACCTCAAGGATCCTGCCCCTCCTCCTTGGGACGATCAATCCACATCACCCCACCTCCTACCTGGAGGTATGGCTGCATGCGATCCCTCAGCCCACCTGGCTCGAAGTTTCCCCCTACTGGAGGTATCTGGATGAGTATATGTGTCTACTCGATCTCCTCTCAGCTTCCCCTGTTGTGGCTGCTCCACAACCTCCTGAAGCTGCTGCACCAATCGTGGCTCCTCCATAATCGTCTGAGACTTATTCTGGCTCTGCATGTTAAGAGGTAATATATGCTCCCTCTCAACCACCAAGTCTCCATTAGTTGCCTTGCTGCTCAAGGCTTTGCATGCATATTGAACCTCAAGAGCATACATGTTCCTGACCCGTGAACCAATCTCATGACAACGAAAGCATCTCACCTTCAACTTGTCAACCTTCTTCCCATCACTAGAAGTACTGGATTCAGAAAGAGAAACCTTCCCCTTCCCCTTCTTCGCCTTACTCGCTAAGGCACAGTTCTCCTCATCATGCATAGATGAAGAACTGTCTCTGGTGCTCTGTCTAATCTCCTCCTGCATCGAATCCGACCATAGTCGTTCCCAATTTGGAAGTTTCTCCTTTCCATTCACTGAGTCCTGGTAGCTATGCCAACTCTTAGGAAGGTCAAGGAGTGCTAGACTCACCTTCCTCATCCGACAGTCACCCCCACACTTCCCAGCTCATCCCGGCATTGGGTGAACTTCGTGAGATACTGGGGCATACTGTCTCCATTCTCAAACTTAATGTTTCTGAGTTTCACTCTTGCTTTGGAATTAAATCCGAATTCCACCAGCTCAAAACTCAACTGCTTCCGATCTAAAATTCGTGAGAACAAAGTATTTCTTGTACATACATCGACTATATGGCATTCACCGGATATCTCACCTTCTAAAAGAAGGATGAATCCAGAGGCTACCTGGCCCGATCACAGACTCTGCCTAAAGAAATAAAATGTAAACACTTCCTGAATAATAGATCTGATGATCAATCCTCGCTTGATATCCTGTAAAAATCTCTTCTACAAATTAAGAAGCTCCGATACCATGTAGAAACTTTTTCTACAAATCATCTAGCTCTGATACCATGTAGAAATTTTGAATAATATGACACATATTCACAAAGATTATCCTGATTATACACTTATAAGCGGAACATGCATAATACATAACCTCCTCTACGTTGATCATCAATTTACAGAAGCAGAAACATTCACAGGCGTACATAGAAGCATCAATCACACATATCAACACAGTATTTTCCCGGGGAAAGCATCTCGCTAAAAACCCCAACTATCTGTATATTATAGTGATTGAATCATGTAACAATACATAGTACAATACTCCTCACAAGTACTCAGTACTATCTCCACATGCTACACACAATACAGCTCAGATCTGATCTCCAAATCTCCCCCGCTGCTTGCCTGCCTCCACAGCTCAATACCTGCTCAAGAACTGATGAGAATGGTTTACCAAACTCATATTTCACCTGCAAAGAATCACTCACACTGTGTTGGACGTGAGCAAAGGCTACAATTCTTGGTATTGGCCAATTAATTTGCATACTCAATCCCTCTGATTGTGCAAATCATCATGCACAACTATAGTCACAACTGATAGCAATCTGATCCTCTAACACCTGTCCCTGCTGAACTGAACATGCACTGACATGCAACTGAGTTAACTGATGTATTCTATAGTTGCATTATGAGTTAATAACTTGTGAATTAATTAATAACTAATTCACCCAACTCATCTCTAGTCTATTGATCAGTTAGACTAAATACAACTAGTTTAACAAAGTTAAACTGAACACAACTCCATCAACTGCACCTCCAGTCCACTAAACTCAACTCACTTGAGTTCTAACTGAAGTCCTGCATGAAAATATTAGTCATCCCATAGGTAGCCACGTATTTCCTTCTTGGATCTACATGTACCACATCCGTAGCTCATCCTGAAGCGCTCCAAGAGAATAAGATCAAGTTTATAGTCCAAATATTATTATGAGACAATAATATTTGACTTTTCTATTTTTGATAGCTAGTCTAAAAGTAGACTTTGATCACTCATACTGTGATCACTCATACTGTGATCACCCATACTGTGATCACCCATACTGTGGTCACTCCTGTTGTGATCATCCCTGCTGGGATCCAAAAATAGAACTTGCGCCATAATTTGCCTGCGGGCCCACTTAGTGAAGGCGAATCTTTTCACTAAGCTCCATCATCTTGTTGCATTCTTAACAAGCATTTCTTGTTACACACTTTTCAACAAGATCCCTTGATATCTATCCCTTCTAGAGCATTGTTCTCCCATCTGATGAGAACCTCTTGGAAGCCATGGTCTCTCAGAGGCCATGATCAAGGCTCAGAGCATAGTTTCTTTTCTTGTGTCAAGCTCAATAAAAAATGAAATAAGGTCCTCAGAGCAGAGTTCCTTTTCTTGTGTCAAACTCCTTAAAAAATGAAACAAGGTCCTTTGATCAAAGTTCATTTTCTTGTGTCAAGCTCATTAAAAAATGAAAGAAGGTGTCATGAGGATAGTTCTTTTATTATCTCAACCTCGTTAAAAAATGAAATAAGTTCCCATGCGCATAGTTCTTTTCATGTGTCAAGTTCATTAAAAAATGAAATGGATCCGATTTTCAATTAGATTCTTTGATTAGATCTCATAAATTCCCAGTCAAGTCTTTCACTTGATCTCATAAATGAACCTTCATTCCATCCACCTATTAGTACCCAATAGTCTACTTAGGTGCATGAAATGAAGCTTGGGGGGTATGTACTTCGAATTGAATTATTATGTTGGGGGCATGCAAACTTATTTCAAGCATAGTTTTCCTTTGTTTCATGCTTGTGTAAAAATGAAACCACTCTCAAGCATAGTTTTTATCATGTTTCAAGCTTGTGAAAAACTAAAACCATCTTCAAGTATTCTCAAGCATAGTTTCCCATGTTTCAAGATTCTGTAAAAATGAAACCATTCCCATTTTATCCCTCGTGATTTCGGTTTTTATCATCCTATTTTTTCCAGATGAGCCTTGGTTTTTTTTCATTCCATCATCACCATCTTCTTGGCTGATCATATGCTTTCACTTGGTTTTTACCCTTTCCTGAGGAACAACTATGATGAGTGGTCTTGTTAGCCTACCTCTTGACCTTTGCGTATTTTTAGAAGCTCCATCATGATCAAAACTATTTTCTACCCTTTATACCACTTGTTCCTCCAGGAGGAGTTCTCTTTTAGCTCTTTTCAGACTCCCAAATATGAAAAGATTTTCGAGCACTTGTCTTTTCGAACTTGTAAAAGTAAATGAAAAGACACATAATCAATATAATTTTAACCCTTTTCTGGACTAAGATAGACTAATTACAAAAAGGGAAAACCTTAGTCAAACATGGCTAAGAGGTTCTCTTGAGTATTGTCTTCTACCTTTTCGGACTTGAGAGACTATCTACGAAAATCGACATCTGAGTTTTCTTTTTCAACTCTTTTTCAAACTCTCTAAACATGAAAAAGAAGTCGACTTTTACCTTCGTTGGACTCGTTAAAACATCAAACAACGATGGACTTGTCTAACATGACAAGTCTGAACCACTCCTTCTCAGGTTTTGTTAAATATACTCATAGGAATTCATCTGAAGGATGGACTTATAGATCAAGCATATGTTATCCTCCTCAAGCTTGTTAAAAAATAAAGAGGTACTAACTAGTATGGTTGGGGAAATTGGGAAAATAGGGTACTCCATTTGTTAAAGGCAACGAGTCGCTCTTGAAAATGACACTCTTCCACTTCATCTTCATGGTTTTTGGGTTGGATAATCTGCTTGTCTTTTGGTTCATCATACCTTCACAGAACCTCCATTTCGGTGTTGGGTCAATGCTTCTAACTCCATTCAATTTCGTCGGTATGTTCAAGAGAAGTCATTATGTTGATATCTGTTACAATACTCTTAAGCCTTCATTCC
Source organism: Pinus tabuliformis (assembly GCA_031772625.1). NCBI lineage: Eukaryota > Viridiplantae > Streptophyta > Pinopsida > Pinales > Pinaceae > Pinus > Pinus tabuliformis. The sequence goes on from CM062808.1 coordinate 474,161,549, forward strand.
ATGTTCACCTTTCCTGATCTAGTTCCATACTAGCATCATTCTAATCATTCTGTCTCAATCATCATACCCATTTCGTGTCGTTGATGGGGAATACATCAAGGCCCTCCTGCGACGGGTTGCTTCCTGTTGACATCAGTACATAATAAAGGAATTTGACTTAAAAACACCCATCGGTACCTTAGTTCTTGCATACATCAATGGATAGTTTCCTCACTCTTGGTGACAGGCTTAGATTAATGGCCTTTGACCGAAAGATTTTGTGTGGTGTTCGACATCAACTCATTTACTCACACCATACAGTTTTTACTTGAGTACCTTGAGAGCCATTAACATCATCGGTGGTTTCTCTCGTGTTTGTTAAAATCTTACATAATTGGCTGGTAATCAGATGGTGTCTACCATGTTCGACCTTAGCTGATTGATTCACATGGTTAGACTCATACATTAGTTGGTCATGTGCACGAGATAAGAAGACCCCAAATATAGTTTTGGCCATCCAGGTAGCGATTTCAAGATTATATAGAGATCACAATGTATGATGGATATGATCATACTGATAGTTATCCATTCATGGGTCTGCTATCATTCATCAATGGACATGTCTTTTCATCATTGTACATGTAATGTTAGCTTATGTGCTGAGTATGGGTATGCCTCCCTTAGAAAAAAAGAGATATCATGATGTAAATGTATTGTAACAGAAGACAACCTTGCTAGTTGTTCTTGATCCTGACTTCTCACAAGGTAAATCACTTCAGTCATCAGTCATCATCTCTAACTTTGTGCTTTAGGGGGGCACTCTATTATTGGTTATTTTATCTCATATGATCAATCAACCTCCTAATGGGATCATTCACATCCTATTCCCCCTTTACATCATCATTGCATAAATCCCTATGCATGAATCTCTCATTCCCCACAGTTTCTACCCTAAACTTCATCATTTGAGCCAGTTTTAGGACCAACACACCCTGGCCTCTTGTTGGACAACATTCACCTACAGGTTTCTCCACTATGGCCTGTGTTGATCACCTACAAGTTGCTCTCCTTGCACCCACATTGGTTCTAGAAATTCGAGAAAAAGAGAGAGAATCCCGAAGCCTCCATTTTCATAAGCTTCCAGGATCTGTTGTAACCATTTACCTCAGATAAAACATTTGAATCCTATCCTATCCTACCTTGGATTTTCCATCCCTTATCCTTATATCTCATCATCCCATCAAGAATGGATCTCAATCCCAAGATTGGTAAAAGGATAAGAAATCCCAACTTACCTCACTCCTCTATATATTTACAGCCTTCCATCTGGAAGATGTTGGCTTTTAGGGAGTGATTCTACCCTTATGCTGCTTTCATGAGAGTGATTCTTTGATGTATTTAGGGTGATTGGAGGTACACTTTGTGACAAATAAAGGATAAGTCAACAACTTGGAGGATATCTTCTACAAGATTGACACCTAGTTATGGTTGTAACCCACTCCATTTATATAAATACAAAGAGTTCCTTTGTTTTCCTATATATGATGTCATTATTTCATATATATCAATACCATGTCAATCTGTTGAATAAAATTGAGAGATGATGCTACATAGATCTCATAGTTTCTTGGCTTGTGTTGTCTGGTTGTGCAGGTTCTAATTTTGGCAGTTGGAGCTAGGATTGGAGAATTCAAGACAAAGAAGGAGTGAAACATATGACAACTTCCAAGTAGGTTTCTTCCCCTCATCTACTTACTTTAAGGAAAACATTGGGTCCTTTGTCATTTTGTTGTTCTAGGTAAGCCACCAAACCTAGGGGAGATATTTCTATTCGCAGTCATAAATCCTGCATAACAATCACCACGAAGTTTATCCCCCGATGGTATCCCATGGTGTTGGGTACCAAGTTCCCAAGATATTATTTCCGGGAAGATGTGTCATAGTGGGCCAACATACATGTCATGATGGTGCAAGGAGTAGCCTCGTCACATGTCCACACCACCCCAAATATTTGCAAGAAGGCTAGGTCACATTTGTGGTTGAATGTATCCTAAAAGGGGAAAGGGCCAAGATGACAAGGTAGGGTGGAGCTCGAGTGCACAACCATAGAAAATTACTAGACAATATGTGGAGGTGGGGTCCCAAAAGGGTCCTCGTAACCCTGACTCCTCCACCCCAACAAGTTTCATTGTGGATTGGGTCCAATCCTATTGGGATTATAGTCTTCAGGTGAGGGACTTGTGAACCATGGCAATGGGCATGAATGTGTCGACAACTGGAGTGGAGTTTCCACGCAGGTGGTGACATAACCATGACTTGGGTAGCCACGTGGGTACCATGTGGCGACTACGTGAGTTCCACATGGTAGGTTAGATGATGTTGTTAGAAACTAGATCACTACTGGGGGGGTAAATCAGTAGTGAAGGAATTTATAATTTTTTTCTTCAATTAATTAAACCTTTAAAAAATACATAATTTGAAGCACATAAGTAGAGATCAGAGCATCAATCATAAACATAAAACCATGAAAACATTCAACATAAGGAACACAAGTATTTCTTGCGGAAAATGCCCTCCAGGTGAAAAACCACCCTTGTTGATATTGTGTTTCTCAATATATATTATTATGTTAAGCAAATTCATTACATAGAGGTTCATTTGGCTACTATTAGTAGGAAGTCTCTTTCTCACATGACTCTATAGACACCCATCCACTGGAAGCCACCATGACCAACGAGCCTCTCCCAAAAACCATTAAACTCTCCAACCACCATTTGATTGAGATATATGCTCCCTATATTGATTTTTCTAGAGTCACCCAACTCCACTCCTCTATGTGGTTCTTGTTTCAAAATGTTTCAAACCAGAACCATAGAATTGCCCAACAAGAACATCATAACAACAATCTATACAAAGCACACAAACAAAAACTCCAATACAATACCACAAACTGGAACCCAACCTCAATCAATACATCAATCATTGTAAATAATAATTTGATAAATACATCAGAAAAACCCTCTCTATAATAGATAAATTCCTCACAAAATAAATGTTGATCTCAACAACAAACTGCAGAAAACACACATGGCTACAAATCATCGAGAAGATCTGCATCAAATATCTAATAGTTCATCTCCTCACTCTTTGCAAAAACTGTTGGCTAAAACATGATTTTGCTACTTGCTGCAACACCTGCAAACTTCTTTAGAAAATCTACATCACAACCCTCACAGCTTGCACACAATCCTCCTCTCTCACACTCACCCAACACACAACACATCCAACCATACTATCATTGGTATTTCCACAATATATAGATGAACTGAGGTGATTAACTCAATAATTACCAAGAACTACTGATCTCAAAAAAACTATGTTCATACGCTTTATTTGATATGGATTCAACTCCTTGACTAGATCTTGCCACTAACTCCACTTCATGAAGGATATTTCCAATGTTAATCACTTTCTAGAAACTCCATGGCCTTTTCTGACCTTTACATAAAAAAATTTGAACAGGGCAAGAAAGAAAAACCATAAATTAACCTAAGATGCGTGAGGAATGCAGAGGAAAAACACATTGAAAGGGTAACACTCCCTTTGTTTTGAAAACCTGAGTTATAATGCTATTCTCTAAGCCACAACCCAAGTTACCCACACAAGTTTTCTTAGGGAGACCTAAGTTACCCTGTTTTCATCCTTGTTCTTGCATCTGATCAAATCCAAACTTCTAGGACATGTTTATCTACTTCTTGAAGCATCTCCTAACACTGTAGAACCTCTTAAAACCCATGAGAAGCCTCTGATAACCATGAAAAAAGCCTCCAAACATGTGCAAGTATCAGGTCACCTCCATCTAGTAGGGCAACTCTTCCATAGCCTTTCCAACTTCTCCAACACCTGTAGGGCCTCCTACAACATCTTCAAAATCTTTCAAACTTCCTCCAACATCTGTAGATTATTTTCCAACTCATATGCATCATCAAGAACACACAAGACACCCTTGCATAATTTCATCATCATGAAGACATAGTATTCGAAACTCCTCAACATAATAAACATCTCTAATACGGATAGTGGCATCAAACAACCTGTTCAAACACTTACAACACCTATAGCAACATCATCAACACATCATCAACATCTACAACTAACTCCAAAACATTTCTACTCAACCTATATTTCCCACACTAGATCATAACCATGTTGACATCAATGCCAACCAATAGCCAACAAGCAGATCAAATCACTACAACAACTAATGAGCACTATACCTCTTCCCATGCCAACAACACTCATCACAAACATAGAGAGGACTACCACCATCAAGTTGACCTAAATCATATGATGAACAACACCAAGACCATGTTGACATCAATTCCAACACTGCAATGCCAAAAAAACCCCCCTTTGGCCTTGATGTCAACCTCAACGTGATCTCCAACATCTGAGGTTGATCTCCATATGCTCTCCAACTCTGAAGTTGATCTCCACAATCCAAATTCTCTCCCCCTTTGACATGAAAGGCAAAGGGTAATTCCAACACTGAAGAATAATGTTAATAACATGTTGGATGAGAGAAGTACTCACCCTATCATACTCAACACCATGCCAATACAAAACTGATACAAAACAATACTCCCCCAGTAATACTCAACACCATGCCAATACAAAACTGGTAACCTGTGCAGGCAATAGGCAGGTGCTACCCCCTGGAGTTGATAAGTCAACTTGGCAGGCCCGCCAATCCAATGGCCCAGATTAATTCCGAGGGGTAACCGATGGATCTAACGTCCCACTCTCCTACCCATGAGTGGATGGTGGGTACCACCTGCCATGACAGTCAGTCTGTTGGCGTCAATTCAATTGAGCAAGAAATTCGAATTAAAACAGTGATATCTCCACCCTCCTCCTGCTCCCGTCCGCCTATCGCTTGTCACCACCCAATCCCCTTCTACCACGCATCCTCCCATGACGTCATCCCACTTCAGCCTACCATTCTCCCCTCTCCACCTATAAAAACCCTTCCCACCTCAAATTTTTGAAAGTTTCGTATTATTTCCTAGTGAAAACACCTCTCGCCTTTCATCTTTTCTACAAATGTCGTCTAACCACTCAGTTGGTATGGAACCTCCCTCCAATGTCGTTTTCATTTATTTATATGGAAACCAGGTAACACATCATTCCCCTTTCACCTGCAATTTATTTGAATATTCATTGGAACATGAATAAGGCAGTGGGCCTAAACCCTCTAAATCCCTTGAGGTTAAACCCTCATCCAGTGTCGAGCATCTCATGGACTGAGGCACAAATTTATGACCCCTCTAGTGCCTACTACCTCACGACCTTCGATTCAACTTGTGTGGTAGCCACGTCAAGGGGGAAGACCCATTTTGGGTGGTTGACTCAGGCACGTACTAGAAAATCGCACCCTTAGTACACCATTTCCCCGAGTTTGTTTCCTAGCTAACAACTGCTTACATAGATGAGAATAATTTTTTTGTCTCCTTAATCGGGGTCAAAATCCTCGAGGTGACCCCATAGATAATTTAGAAAGCCCTAATTTACCCAAGCTCCTCTGAACCCCAGCAGTTCACATAAACCACATTGGTCTACCATTACACTACCCTTCCAGCTTATGAGCAGCAATCCTTTCTGCAAATGGTTCTGGCCCCTAGCCTAAAGCCTCTACTTATTGCTGACAGTTTCCCTATAACTCTCTTTGTAGAAAATATTTAGCCCATTCTATCCATAATTGGTCATTTGTTGGGGGATGATAATGCCAATATAGCTACTAAAGCCTTTCTAGGGTTTCTAAGGCAAATGTTGTAGCCTGGCCATTTGTTCGACATCCCTACTTACCTAGTCGAGGCCATAAGATTACAACTGCACCATTTCCCCACCACCTCCTATTTCATATATTATTCCTTGTTGTTATTCTTTTTTGTGTACACTCATGTGGATGAATTTGAGTGCCTAGGTCTCAGTTTGGTGGCTTCCAATAAACAAAGGAAGTTTGTTTTCGACTGGGATGTTGTTGCTAGGAAGAGACAAGATCATGAGGGTTATTCCCAATTTATATCCTCCTACCATTGCTTATAATATCATTCATGGTGTTTCCCCTCCGAGATTTATCCCTCATAAAAAATCAATCCTCCAAATCAACAAGGATGCCAGGGTGGGGGATTGGTACCTATTTGAGGATTTTACTGAAATTAGGGTCTATGGGTGTGAGCTTCACTCTGGAATTAATCATACATAGCCTTAATGTAGACCAAGTTCACTTTTTCCCTACTAATAAGGGATATATGTTTAAATTGGGCAAGCTTGTGGGACCTTTTATTGTCAATTCTAGGCAAGCCCACAGGGCAGTTGAGGAATTACTAAAATAGATGAATTTTAAGATGTCTGGAATTATGATCCTCATGATGTCATTTCCAAGAGAAGAGAGAGCATAAAGGCTTCGACTTATGAACATGAGGATAGGCTTGAGATTGAATGGAAAGCTAACTTTGATTCGTGGCCTATTAATACAGAGATGGAGATCAAGGCTCAGGAACCAAAGGATAAGGCACATAAAATGACCATTGTGATGAGCCCCATAAATGGGTAATTATATGGGCTCATTTTTCCTCCTAACATAGTTTAATCAACCATTCTCTTAGCTTATTGCATGTTTTTTTATTATATTTATGCTGATGGAGTGAGTTGGGTTGGTCATTATGCCATGGAGTCTAATATGTGTTTAATGCAGATTTTTGTTCAATTTTGGAGATAAAGTCAAAGATTTAATGGACAATTGGCAGCAATAATTCGAAGTAGACAAGGGAGAGGATTTATAGGAGGCTATCCCCCTCATTTATGACTCCCAAATTTGAATTCTCCATCATGCAGCTCAGAGCACAAACAACCACATCAATGCACTAGGAGGCAGCCGAGCATGTGGAGAATAACTTCTGTTTATCTCAAGTTTTGGGAGCCAAGCATCCCTGATTTTAAGGAAGTTCTTGGGAGCTTCAATTTTATAAGTAGAGAGGCCTAGGGCCTCATTAGGAAGTTAGTCAAATTTTCGAATTTTTGTTGCAGCTTTGCTCTACTCAACTTCGAGCTCACTTTTGTTGACAGTTTCATGTAATCCTATTATTATTTTGATAATAAAGATGAAGTCCTTTTCGAGCTAGCACTGAGTTACCTCAGAGAGCTGAAGCTCTTGGGTTAAGGCCCAATCCAAGCAGCCAAACTCCTCTTGTTTGTATTTCTATGCTTTGTTTCAGTTTATGAATTAGTTGTTGTTAGATAAATCTCTTTCTTGGTTAAGAATAGGTTGCTTTTGGTGATTTAAAAGGTTGTTTCCATTTGATTTTTCTATAGCAGGTTGAATAGTGATAGAAAGAAGATACAGAAAGGCCATCAATAGAGCCTTGGCCTCCTTTCCTCCCTTTGGGACCATGAACTGAGGCCAAGACCCTCTTGCTGCCACAAAAACACAGATTTGCCTTCTCCATAGGATTTTGAGTGTTGCAGTTTGTTAGAAGGTTAATGCTTTGGTTTAGATATATTTCACCATGCTCATTTCTATCTTGCAATAAGTTTCCTTCCATGTTTTCTCTCATTATATCATTTTTCAGCATTTCTTTCCATAGTTCATAATCTAGATTAGCTTGATGCGAAATTTTGTTTTGATGTACTTAGTTTCCTTGCTTGCTTAATCTCATTGTTTTATTTTCAATTCTCTGGAAGCAAATCTCTTCTCACAACAAGTTATCCAATCAGCCATCACATTCTCTCTTTGATCTATGCCTCACAGGTCGTCCATAGTTCATCTCAAATCTGCCCTAGTTTTCTGCACTTTTCCATAGACTTTTGTCTCTTTCTGTGAACAAATCCGACCATATTTTTCTCTCCTAATCATTCTTGGCAGACCCTAGACACCTTAACACATCATCCTAGCCTTCAAATACCCTTTCCACCCGCTTTCCTACCTTCAAAACCTCCAAAACGTCTCTCGGCATCCTCCTGTAGACCTCCTGTAGATCCCCTGCAACCTCCTGTAGATTTTCCTGTAGGCTTCTTTCTGAAGTCTGATTGCTGGAAAAACCTCCAGAAGGCCACCTAAGACCTCCTAGGACCCATCCACACCATCCTACATCTTCTCAATTCCCAAAACCGCCCTCCGTCGCCACCTAATTGCTGCCACATTCACAATTAAATAAATTACATGCATGACAATTTCCCATAAAAATCCAAAAAGATGTTTTTTTACTCATTTACTTCTAGAAATAGCTTGAGTAGATGTTGTTTACTTCTTGAATAGGTAATGGCATTCATTTCATGGTTTTTCATCTCTCTTTCTGCAAAAGTAGGATTAGTTGGTTAGGTAGGGTTTGTTAGGTTTACTTTACATTTCAGTCTTCTTTTCCTTTCTGCAAGTAGAGTAGCCTCTGTAGAGTAAGCTTTCCTTTCTTTCATCACATATAGAGCTTCTTCTGGAATCCATAGAAGTTGGCTTGAGCTCCTAGTGATCTTGCGCTAGATGACCAAGTGACAGCCTGCAATAAGAACTAGTACTTGTGCATACAACACCGTCGCTTCCAAGTTTGTTACGAACTACCGGGTTGATAAAAGTAAAGTAGGAAGTCTAGAAGTTGCAGCATTATTGCTGCAATACTGGTGCTCACCATGTTTTTGGCGCCATTGCTGGGGAAGTGTAAGAGTATTTTGTGATTACTGCTTTCTTCTATTTCTCTATCGCAACATTCTGCTAAGTAGTTTATTTCAGCAAAAGTAGAGTAGTTGTTTCCTTCAACTTCTGCATTTCCTTGCTTTCAGTTTTGCACTTCACTTGCTTTCATTTTCAATTCTGCAATTTCCATTTCAGCAAAAGTAGATTAGTCATTTCCTTGCTTTCAGTTCTGCATTTCATTTGCTTTCCTTTTCAGTTCTGCAATTTCATTTCAGTAAGTTCATTTTAGTTAGTTGCAATTTGTTTGTTCAATCGATTTCAGTTTTTCAGGTACAAGCAGTGAAAAAACAAAAAACCAACAAAAAAGATTTCCTTTCATGCCTCATAGGAACATAGATAATTTAGGAAAATTCTTGCCCAACACCCCCAATATATCGCATAGCCAACCTTCTCTCTTCTTCGGTGGCAGTGATAAAAAAGAACCTTTAGGTGAACAACCAGAGATATTTGAAGAACCTATAGGGGAAGAAGAAGAAGAAGACATCCCTCCTGAGACAATGGCTGAAAAAAAAATGCTAGGGGGAATGGAGAAAGAGTAGAGGGTACCTTTCCCATCCAGGAAACCAATGGGGACACCAAAATGAAGAATATAAGTCCCTTAGCCCTACCTCACTTCCATGGTTTGACTACAGAAGATCCTGGCACTTTCTTGTTTGAGTTTGTTGTCATCTATCGAACCTATGACTATGTAGAAGATGAGCAAAAGTTGAAACTATTCCCTTCTACTCTCAAGGATGCAACATTGCGCTGGTTTATGGGGTTACCTGGCAATAGCATCACAACTTGGGCTCAAATGAAGCTTGCCTTTAACAACAAATACCGAGACTACTGTAGGTCAAAAGATACCAAGGAAGAAATCTTCCGAATGACCATGGGAAGTGATGAATCCTTGGAAGATTATGAAGAGAGGTTCCAACTCAGTTACAAAAGGGCCAGGTGTACCCTTGACCCTGAATCTCTGAAGTTGGTCTTGCTCAAGGGAATTCTGGAAGACCTTCTAGACACCCTCCATTTACTGGCCGAGGGAGACATCTACCCACTACCTTATGAGGACATAAAGACTGTCTTTAGAAATCATTCTAGAGCAGCAAGAAAGAGAGGTAGGGGGAGTCAAAGCATAGCCAGTACCTCCTCATCTGATTCATCCATCAAAGGTGAACTTGGAAACATGCTGGAAGACTTTAAGAGTGAGATGCTACAGACTCTTTCCATGCAAATGGATACCTTGCATATCAAAAGGAAACAAGAGGAAGCAGAGAGGGCTTTGGCCATTTTTTGTCCTACGTGCACTAGGCGGCATCCTAGGAATGAATGCCCATTGAACCCTATAGAGGTTTGTTCAGTTTGTGAAGAAGATCATCCTACAGACAAGTGCCCTTCCTTTCTTGGACTTAAAGCTATATACCAAGGAGCTGAAGGAGCCACTGAACCACTCTATTTCATGAACCAGAGGAGATTGCATGGACCTAGACCATACCAACAGGGGATGAAAGGGACATCCCAGGCATACTACAACCCTAACCAAGTCACTCCCATACCTTCTTGGGGCCCTCTTGCTCATCATTCCTGGTCCACGCCTCCTCCTTGGTCCTATCCATCTCAGTATCATGCCCAACTAGCTGCTCATTCATTTCAATCCTATGCTCATCCACAACCTCAGTGAAATGCAACTCATTAGGGGTGGAGGCCCTAGTACAACTCTCCTCCTACTCTTTTGCCTCCACCACCTACTCAACCACAACCATTGCCTCCTGCTCCACCAAGGCAACCCCAAATGCCTGCCCAGCCGAACCCGAACCCAAACAACAGATAGACTCAACAAGTATATAGTGGGGAACCATCATGCCCAACTTATGCTGTGGAGATTCAGGAGATTGACCTGCAATCTGGGAAGGTTCCCAAAATATCTAGCCTCCCCCTAAGGAGGTTAAAGATAAAGAGGAAAGTGAACCTAAAGCAATTCCACCCTTTCCTGAGAGACTATCTGGGACAACACAGCCTGCCCCAGAAGAAACTAAACTTCTGGGAGAATTGAAATAGTTATGTGTGAAGATACCACTTCTCCAAGCCATAAAAGATGTACCTATCTACAATATGTTGATCAAAGAGAAGTGCTTTAGGCATCCAGGAAGGCGCAAGAGAGATGCCCCAACCATCAATGTCATAGGACAACTGTCCGACCTGATGTTGGGGTAGGTAATCTGTCCGAAATATCTAGACCCTAGAAGCCCAGTAGTTGATTTCTACATCAATGGCACCATGATCCCACACACCTTGATTGATCTGGGAGCTATCATTAATGTGATGACAAAGGACACCATGCTCAAACTTAACCTCCAGGGCTCCTTGAGAAAGACCACGATAGTATTGCAGCTAGCAGACCGCTCCACTGTGACCCCTGAGGGGATTGTGGAAGATTTGATGGCCTCCATTGATTCTTGGAAGTACCCTGCTGATTTCTTGGTTCTCCAGCCAAAAGAAAAGCTCATTGGGTATCCTCTCATCCTAGGGAGACCTTGGTTGGCTACTGCCAATGCCTACGTCAGTTGTCGAGATGGGAACATGACCATCAAGAACGAGCATATGTCCAAGCAGTTAGTCCTATACCCTCCTACCCAACCCTTGCTAGAACATGATCTCCCTCTCTGGTTGGAGGAGGAGGATGAGGATGAAGTCTATTCTGCACCACTTTGTGCATTAGAAACCGCCATGGGGGGGAACCGCAAGATGAGGATGATATCATTGAAAATTTAATTTAGAATCCACCCTCTAGTACCTTGCCATTAGAGTACATAGTGAAAGAAACCCAAAAAAATCCCTTAACTGATATTTGTATGGCCGACTCGACCTCTCTCCGTGTTAAGAATATAAAATTCAGCCCAGAAAGAACCTTAAAAATCAATTCATCCCTATCCACTTCCCAAGAGAAGGAGTTGTGCAACTTATTGAGAAAACATTTAGATGCCTTTGCCTGGAGTTATAAAGAGATGAAGGGAGTTCACCCTTCAGTATGTACTCATCATATATACATTAAGGAAGATTGCAAATTAGTCAGGCAACCTCAAAGGAGGATGAATCTAGCCCTTAAAGACATTGTTAAGGAAGAATTGCAAAAATTACTTAATGCAAGATCCATCTACCCCATCTCTGATAGTGAATGGGTCTCTCCTTTGGTGCTGGTGCCAAAGAAAAATGGTAAGTGGAGAATCTGTGTCGATTATCGAGAATTGAACAAAGCCACTAAAAAGAACCATTTTCCTTTGCCTTTCATAGATCAAGTGTTAGATGGTCTGGCGGGGAATTTTTTTTTCTCCTTCCTAGATGGGTTTAGCGGGTACAATCAGATTCAAATCAGCCCGGAGGACCAAGATAAGACCACTTTCACTTGTCCTTAGGGTACCTTTGCATATCAGGTCCTTCTTTTCGGTTTGTGCAACGCTCCAGCCACTTTCCAGAGAGCAGTATTGAGTATATTTTCTGAACTGGTTCATGATGCAGTGGGAATATATATGGATGATTTTACTCCTTATGGTTCTAACTTTCAGAAAGCTTTATCTAACCTAGGAAAAGTCTTGGACAAGTGTATTGAAATGAACTTGTCCCTCAGTCCGAAAAAATGTGAATTTTTTATGACTGAAGGGACCGTGCTAGGTCATGCAATATCTCAACAAGGATTGCAGGTGGACCCCAACAAAGTTACCATCATCCAACGGGTCCCACCTCCTCAAAAGGCGAGAGATGTCAGAAGTTTCCTAGGCTTAGTTGGATATTACAAAAGATTCATTAAAGATTTCAGCAAATTAGCCTCTCCATTGTTTGATCTTTTAGGAAAATATGTCGAGTTCATATGGACTAAAAATTTTCAAGAAGCCCTAGATACCTTGAAAAGCAAACTTGTGACTGCCCCAATTTTGAGAGGCCCAAACTGGGCCCTGCCTTTCCACATTCACACAGATGCCTCAAACAAAGCAATAGGAGCAGCCTTAGGACAAATTGATGAAAAGTTACCTTATGCCATATACTTTATAAGTAAAATTTTGTCAAAGGTAAAGTTAAACTACATAGTAACCGAGAAGGAACTCCTAGCTATAGTGCATTCCTTAAACAAATTCAGACATTACATCACAGGATATCAAACCTTTGTACACACTGATCATGCTGGAATTAGATATTTAATGAAAAAACCAGATGTAAATGCTCGCATTATTAGATGGTTGCTTTTACTGCAGCAGTTTGATTTGACCATTGTTGATAAGCTTGGTAAAGAAAATATTGTTGTTGACTTTTTGTCTAGAGCAGATGAAGAAGGAATGGTGGATGATCAAATGCCAGATGAACACCTGTTTGCTATCACAGTACTCTCTCCATGGTTTGCTGATATAGCAAACTACTTGGTTTCAACACAGTTTCCACCACACCTGTCCTCAAAGGAGAAGAGCAAGATCGTGAGGAAAAGTGCCTCTTTCACCTGGATTGGGGGCATTCTCTTCAAACCTGGCCCAGATCAGATCTTGAGAAGATGTGTCAGGGAGGAGGAATTTTTTGACATTCTCCTGACCTGTCATGACGGGCCTTGTGGAGGTCATTTTGCAGCAAAGAGGACTGCCTTCAAAATATTTCAAGTAGGCTACTATTGGCCCACTCTTCATCAATATGTGAGGAGGTATACCAGCCAATGTGATTGGTGTCAGAGGATGGGGAAACCTACTCCAAAGGATGAGATGCCCATGCAACCTCAAGTGACCTTTGAGCCATTTGAGAAGTGGGGCATGGACTTTGTGGGTCCTATCAACCCTCCTTCAAAACAGAAGAAATACATCATTGTGTGCAATGATTATCTGACAAAATGGGTAGAAACAAAAGCAATAAAAGCAACAACAGAGGAGAAAGTAGCTGAGTTTTTAAGCTGATCACAGATCAAGGCAGTTAGTTCACTTCCAATTTGATTGAAGACCTTCTCACATATCATAAAATCAAGCATAGGACTTCCACCCCTGACCATCCGCAAGCCAATGGGCAAGTGGAAGTCACTAACAGAGCTTTGGAAGGACTTCTGACCAAGGTAGTGAGTAGCAGCAGAAAATATTGGGCGGATAGACTAGTTGAGGCCACTTGGGCCTACAGCACAACATGGAAGACCACCACAGCGTTCACACCCTATGAACTAGTCTACGGGAAGAAGGCTTTGATGTCAATAGAAAATGAATACAATACACTAATAATGGCAGCTCAGCTGGACCTAGACCTCAGCCATGCACAGAGGGAAAGACTACTACAACTCAATGGATTGGATGAACAAAGATTGCAGGCCCTTCTCCACACAAAGGTAGTTCAACTTCAGAGGAAGATATGGCATGACAAAAATATCAAGGAGAAGCAATTCCAAGAGGGAGATTGGGCACTGCTCTATGGCTCAAGGTTTAAAGAATTCAAAGGCAAGCTGAGGACAAGATGGTTGGGACCCTACACTGTGGAAAAATGCAATGACAATGGTTCAGTTCTGATCAGAACCATTGATGAGGAAGCCATCCCCATGCTTGTCAATGGACATAGGTTGAAAATTTACAAGAAGCCCCTCTCCAAGTGAGAGTTCATTGAAGATCTGAATAAGACAGTGATGGTAGTGGAGCAAGTCTTCGCCTCCACTTCACCCACTCATTGAAGAAGCAGAAAAAATAAAATAATAAGGACTCAAGTGAAAACCTCCATGAGGCGCTTGAGTCCCATCATTGGGTTGAAAACCTCTTTTGAGGCGGCCTAGTGATGACAAAAACAAAAAAAAGAGAGAATAAGATCCCTAGGTGAAAACCTCCCTTGGAGGCACCTAGGGCAGGCAATGAGGGTGAAAACCTCCTTGAGGTACCCTAGTTGTCTTTCAAAAAAAAAAGGGGAAAAAGAAGAAAAAACAGAGAAAAGAAGGAAAAATAAAATTGACTTTTAATGTGCATTGCAGGTTACAGAAGGACCACAGGGAGCGAGGGAAGATGCCACAGAGCCTATTTCATCTCCTCCACACTCTTTTCCATCATGTTTGACCTTTTCTTTCACCCCACTATGTTTTTCTTTCCGGGAACTGTGTATCCTACAGGAGGCCTTGTGTGTTCTACTGGAGGCTCCTGTAGAAATCACAGAGAGCCAGAAATGGTTCCAAAGAGCAGATTGAGGGGCGGGGAGATTTGATGAAAAGAATGCATACCCTCCTACAGCTATCCACCCTCCTTGCCATCCATCTCACACCTGCACCACCTCATCATCATCAATTTCTTTCCTTCCTGTCAAAAAACATAGAAACTAGTTTTTTTAGAAAAAAAAACCAAAAAATAAAGGAAGCAACACCTCCAAATCTTACCTGCAGCTTACCAAGTACCTCTCCATCTCCATCAACATCTCTGGTGTCATCCTCACAACTCCCAGCATAAAAATCAGCTAAATTTTTTTAAGGGAGAAGCAGCTACAGCGTCTCCTGTAGGAATTCCTGTAGCAGCTGATCCCCTTAAAATCAAGCCACAGCAGCAAAAGAAGTAAAACCATGGGATTGAAGGGGACATTTGAAGCTAGATCTAGCCAGAGGATACCTACACAAAGCAAACAAGCCACACATTAGGAAGCAGAGAGCATGCAGCAAAGAAGATACAGGCATGCAACAACTGAAATACAAGCATGCAGCAACAAAAGGAACCAAAATGCCTCACAACACGTATATTCGACTCCCAGGTAAGTGACTAACCCTCTCCTCTGTTGCATCTGTGTAATTGGAAAATATGCATAAGTGAATGAGATGGTTAGGGTTGAATGAGAAAAGGTGGCCAGTTAACTGGCCACCCTTATCTAGTTGACTGTGCTCATCCAGAGATGCCACCACACGTGTGCCTAGTCAACTCATAAAAAAATCTAAAGGACAGGTAGTGGAGGGTGTGCAAACTCTGATGCAATGGTGGGAAGTGATTGTGGGAAAGAGCCATGATGACAAGGAAGTGGGGACCAATGGTCCAAATATGGCAACGTACATTTTTTCCAGCTCACCCCATCACCGGAAATATCTAAAAGAAGAAATAAGTATTCCTCCTCGAAACTCCTTCACCACCTTTTCTTTCATTCCATCCTCGTCCACTTAGCTACAACAATCTCTCTGTCACCACCATAGCCTCGAAACCATCATTCTCCATTGCTTTCATCCATCCTCTTACTATCGGCGTTCTACAGGAGCAGTAACAGGTTCTACAGGAGCACCTACAGCCAGTTCTACAGGAGGGGTAGTAAGCAGTTTTTAAGGAGAAAACACAGGATTTTTGCTCGATTTCTGGCTTGAAGAGGTAGGTTCTGTGCATACCCACCTTGATTATCAATATGTGTAAGGAATGATATAATTTTAAGGAGGAATTGAGTCCATAGAAGAAGAGGAATTCCATAAAAAAATTCTGCCTGTTTTCTTAAAAAAAACACAGTTTTTCTCTGTTTTCCTATTTCTTCAAAATTCTTGTCTCCATCTCTACCTTGGGTGTTCAAAAGGGGTATAAGCACAATGATAGGGGGATTCATGAGGAAGGAGCCCACAAATTCAGCCAGGCTCCATGAACATCCCGAAGTAGTAGCCATTTTCACCAGAGCAAATTGGATGCCATTTTTTGAGAAATTTCGAGGGTTTGATGAAGAAGTGGCTCAAGAGTTTTCCCTTTCTTTAGTCCCTCACTCAAGGACCCATGCCATTGTTACTTTTAGAGGTCTCTCCATGGAAATCACCCTAGAATTTATCAGTAGGGTTACCACCCTTCCTCTTGGATTACCTTGGAGCAAAGATGAAAAGCCAATTGGACAATTTGCCAAGAAAAACTTCTTCCAACCCAATGAACATCCTATAGAAGACAAAAATGGCATTAGAAGGAAAAGCATACCTTACCCTTGGGATGAGGTCAGTTACCAAATTATCAAATATATTTCCTGTGAAGGGAGGTATAACATAGTTTATGGCTACCATTTTAGACTTCTCCATGAGCTGAGATATGGCATGGACACTCCAACACCCCAAAAACTCAGCATCCCCTATTTTCTCCTACAGTCCCTCATAGACTCCAGCATTAAGATGAAGGCAAGAGGTCAAGATCAGTTGGCTCACCATGGGTTAATTAAATTTTTAGTGGAAGAAGCCCTCCATACCTTCACAATCCCCATAGCATGGGAAATCTTCAAAAACATGACAGAAGAAGATGATATAAAGGCCCTCACATATGATCTCAGTCCTTCTGATAGTGAGGAGGAAGAGCAGCAAGGGGGAGAAGGGGAGGAAACTGAGGAACAAGAAGGGGAGAAGGAGGAAACCAAAGAAACAAAGGAAGAAACCAAAAAAGAACAAAAGGAAACAAAACCAGCAAAGACAGAGAAAAGGACAGAAGTATCTCTTGAGACCCTAGAGAGAGAGGCAGTAGCTACCCTCACTGCCCTCAGCACCCCAATTAAACCAAAACAAAAGAGGAAGGGGCAGACATCAATGTATTTGAGGGCTTGAAAAAGCATAAGGATAAAAATAGGAAAACCACAACCATCTTCAACAGTGCCCATTATAATTGAAGATTCACCCACTATCAAAGGGGAAGAATCTCCCTCTAAAATCCCCATCACATATGAAAGAGGAACTCCCAGATCTTCCACCTGGAAGGAAAGAGTGCAACTACAGGACTCAAAAACAGTTCTATAGGAGGCACATATTGTTCTATAAGAGACCCTGACAAAGCTACAGGAGACCGAAAAACTTGAGAAAAGGGTAGAAGAATAGCCAAAGGGGAAGGAGGAAGCTACAGAGCCACAAGAACCTGGCCCCCAGCCTAGTTTGGGCTCTTACTACAATCTTCTTGAGGGGGGAAGAATCATTCCACAGAAATTTGCAATCCCACTTTTCTTTGAGTTGGAGAAAGAAAGAATAAGGAGCCATAGATGGATGCAAATCACCAAATCCAAGGGGGTAGAGGATATTGGCCACATGGAGAACAAGCTTAGAGAAATGGGTAGGGAGTTAAGTGCTGTAAGACATAGAGAGGCAATCACAAGAACTCACTTGGAAACAGAAAATGAGTTGCTAAGAAGACAACTGCAAGAAAAAGAGACACAATTGGCATGCATGGCCAACTGGTCTATGGAGGCACTACAGTGTAGAACACCAGCAAAATCATATGGATTATACCTCAAGGACCAATGGCTATAGTTTCAGATCAAGACTTTGGCACAGAGAGGCATAATGCCTTTTTAGGATTACGAACAGTTCATGGAACTATGTGACCAAAGCTCTTCATAAGACAAGGAAAAAATAGCAGAGTTTTATTTTCATAACATGGCCCTCATAGACATGAATGTGTGGGACTCCAATGCTAGGCTAGGGGACCTGCAACTAATGCCCATGGCATCATGGATGAATCATGAGGCATTAAGGGCAGTAGAGATAAGGAAGCTGATGATAAAGGAGCAGAATGAGCCCTTAATGATCAAAGCTGAGCCATCAGACCCCATGGCTCTCATCAACACACACCATCTGCTTGCAAATAATCCACAAATTGCCCCTAAGTATATCAATGATCAGGCTTAGGCCATTGCACATTTTGAGGATATGGAAAGATTACTTGGGGATGATTGTATTCATGCTTGTATGAGGAGGTGGAACACACTACCACACAGTTTACAGACCAGGGAGTATTGCTCCCCAACAAGGATGAAAGAAGCATTAAGGAGAGTGCCACTGTACAAGCACTCTATGCAGAATTTGAAGGTCAATTAGATTGGCCTCAAATTGAGTCCCCCACTGCTGTTAGGCTTGCTAGAAGGCAGAAAAGAGTAAGAAGAGAAATAACAATGGGAAGAGGTGGACAGAAAGGCAGGATTCCATGAGAAAGAAGAGGACCTCGCATCATAAGCATGGGATGTCAGGGAGGCAATTAGGGCCATCAAAGATGAGGAGATGGACTAAGTTGCTCAAAGGATAAGCAACACCTTTAGTAGGGGGTGATGATGAGCCCCATAAATGGGTAATTATATGGGCTCATTTTTCCTCCTAACATAGTTTAATCAACCATTCTCTTATCTTATTGCATATTTTTTTATTATATTTATGCTTATGGAGTGAGTTGGGTTGGTCATTATGCCATGGAGTCTAATATGTGTTTAATGCAGATTTTTGTTCAATTTTGGAGATAAATTCAAAGATTTAATGGACAATTGGCAGAAATAATTCAAAGTAGACAAGGGAGAGGATTTATAGGAGGTTATCCCCCTCATTTATGACTCCCCACTTCGAATTCTGCATCATGCAGCTCGGAGCACAAACAACCACATCAATGCACTAGGAGGTAGCTGAGAAAGTGGAGAATAACTTTTGTTTATCTCAAGTTTTGGGAGCCAAGCCTCCCTGAATTTAAGGAAGCTGTTGGGAGCTTTATTTGTTTAAGTAGAGAGGCCTAGGGCCTCATTAGGAAGTTAGTCAAATTTTCAAATTTTTGTTGCATCTTTGCTCTGCTCAACTTCGAACTCACTTTTGTTGACAATTTCATGTAATCCTATTATTATTTTGATAATAAAGATGAATTCCTTTTCGAGCTAACACTGAGTTACCTCAGAGAGCTGAAGCTCTTGGGTTAGGGCCAAATCCAAGCAACCAACCTCCTCTTGTTTGTATTTCTATGCTTTTTTTTCAGTTTATGAATTAGTTGTTGTTAGATAAATCTCTTTCTTGGTTAAGAATAGGTTGCTTTTGGTGATTTAAAAGGTTGTTTCCATTTGATTTTTCTATAGCAGGTTGAACAGTGATAGAAAGAAGATACAAAAATGCCATCAACAGAGCCTTGGCCTCCTTTTCTCCCTTTGGGACCATTAACTGAGGCCAAGACCCTCTTGTTGCCACAAAAACACAAATTTGCCTTCTCCATAGGATTTCTAGTGTTTCAGTTTGTTAGAAGGTTAATGCTTTTCTTTAGATCTATTTCACCATGCTCATTTATGTCTTGCAATAAGTTTCCTTCCATGATTTCTCTCATTATAGCATTTTTCAGCATTTCTTTCCATAGTTCATAATCTAGATTAGCTTGATGCGAAATTCTGTTTTGATGTACTTAGTTTCCTTGCTTGCTTAATCTCATTGTTTGATTTTCAGTTCTCTGGCAGCAAATCTCTTCTCACAACAAGTTAGCCAATCAACCATCACAATCTCTCTTTGATCTATGCCTCACAGGTCGCCCATAGTTCATCTCAAATCTGCCCTAGTTTTCTACACTTTTCCATAGACTTTCGTCTCTTTCCGTGAACAAATCCGACCATCTTTCTCTCTCCTAATCATTCTTGGTAGACCCTAGACACCTTAACACATAATCCTAGCCTTCAGCTACCCTTTCCACTCACTTTCCTACCTTCAAAACCTCCAAAATTGCTCTCAGCATCCTCCTGTAGACCTCCTGCAGCCTCCTATAGATTTTCCCATAGGCTTCTTTTTGAAGTCTGATTACTGGAAAAGCCTCCAAAAGGCCACCTGAGACCTCCTAGGACCCATCCACACCATCCTACATCTTCTCAGGTCCCAAAACCACCCTCCGTCGCCACCTAATCACTGCCACATTCACAATCAAATAAATTACATGCATGACAATTTCCCATAAAAATACATAAAAATCCAAAAAGATGTTTTTTTACTCATTTACTTCTAGAAATAGCTTGAGTAGATGTTGTTTGCTTCCTGAATAGGTAATGGTTGTTATGGAACCAGCTCAAGAAAGGATAGAAAAGATAGATCAACGACTTAGAATTCAGCCTCTTCGAGGGGGAAACCTCCTTTACATTACATAAATGAACAATTCTTCGATGATTCAAATGAAAAAACCTCCTTTCTATATATAGGAGTCTAAGGAGTCACAATATAATCCAGCCGACCTAACAATAATAATATAAAGCCACAAAATTAACAATAGAGGGATTCTATGGGGCACAGTAATAACAATATGGGGGAAATAGGGGCACAACAATATTAATAAGGGGTATAACTACAATAGTGATGGGGTAATCACTAGTACTATAGGGACCCAACATGCCCCTCTCCTTCAAAAAAGTGTTGTCCTCAATGCTTGAGTAGTTCTAGATACTTCTGCATAAAATTCTCATCCTCCCATGTGGAATCTTCAGCAGATAAGTTCTTCCACTTGATAAGATACTCTGAAATTGATCGATTTCGTATCTATCGAGTTCTTGTTTCTGTGACTGCTTCCGGTTCCAATATAATTTTTCCTTCCTCGTCAAGTTCTGGAAATATTGTTTGAACTGGGAGCTTCTCACCTATAACCTTCTTTAAACATGAAACATGGAAAACTGTGTGCAATCGAGAAGCTGCAGGAAGCTCCAATTTGTATGCCATAGTACCAATATTTTGCAAAACCTTGTACGGACCATAATACTTTGGTGATAATTTATTATCCTTCTTAGCTTACTTGAGGGACATTTTCTTATATGGTTGTAGCCGTAGGAATACCCAATCACCTACATCAAAACTTCTTTCACTGCGATGTTGATATGCCTGTTGTTTCATTCTATTCTGTGCCAACACGAGGTTATCCTTTAATAGTTGGAGGACTTGTTGTTGATGTTCGATGTGATGTTCCACTGCTTAAACCTTAGAATTTTCTCTTAAATATGATGTGATGGATGGTGGTTGATACCCATAAAGTGCCATAAATGGGGTCATTTTTGTTGCTGTATGGAAGGAAGTGTTATACCACCATTCAGCTAGAGGCAACCATTTGACCCATTGTGTCTGTTTATCAGATACAAAGCAACAAAGATATCCTTCCAAACATTTGTTTACTATCTCAGTTTGCCCATCAGATTGAGGATGATAAGATGAGCTATGAGCTAACTGAGTACCAAGACAAGAAAATAATTTTGTCCAAAAATTTCTAGTGAAAATGGGATCTCTGTCACTTACAATAATCTTTGGGTTTCCATGTAGCTTTTGAATTGTTTCCATAAATGCAGTAGAAACTGTACTGGCTTTAAATGGATGTGATAATGCACAAAAGTGTGCATACTTGGTAATTCTGTCAACTACCACCATGATGACACTCTTTCCCTCAGACTTGGGTAAACCTGTGATAAAATCCATTGAAACCTCCTCCCAACGTTGGCTTGGAATGGATAAAGGTTGTAATAGAGCCGATATCTTAATTGTTTCAACTTTATTTTGTTGGCAAACCAAACATTCTGCCACAAACTTTTGAATATCTGATTTAAGGCCATCCCAAAAAAATTCCTTCTTAACCCTGTGGTAAGTTTTTAAAAATCCTGAGTGCCCTCCTAAGGGAGAAGTGTGCAATTCCATATGAATCTTTTGTTTTAGCTGGGAATTCTTACAGATGTATAAGAAATATTTGTACCATAACGAATCATTTTGCCAGCTAAATGTATCAGACATACTGGAATCTTGTTGTAACTTTCGAATAAGTGCCCACACTTCTTCGTCATTCTTCCATTCCTCCCTTGCTTCGTTTATCCAATCTAGTTGGATAATAGAAATGGCGCACAATAATTGATCCAGGTGGATGTTGGTGGCCACCCACCAACCCATTTGGACCCCCACAACTGTCTCTTTCAGTCTTTTCAGCTTCCTAAATTGTAGCACAGTTTACTATTTTTAGCAGTTTTTCGGGTCCTGAACTTCCGGAGCCGTTTTGAGGCCTTAAACGACGTTTTTTTTGGGATTCTAGGGAAACATGGGTCCATGGACTAATGTTGCCTCCCAAAGTAGTAGTACTCGGATAGATCTTTCTAACGAGCTATCGTACGCGTCAAACGGAGATCGTATGCCAAAGTTACGACCCCGGGAAATTGATGTACCAATTTACCCAAACGGGGCCCACAATTTGGCGTTTCATCTTCTAGGGTTAGGTTTCGGGATGTGAAGGGTTTTTCATTGTTTCTCAACAATAAATAGGCCTTCGAGCCTCATTGTAACACAGTTTTTGGAATAGTTCAGAGGCATGTAGCCGCCACATCTCTTCTCGGAGATAAGCTACCATCGCCCTAGCTGGTTTCTTCCCATTTCGGTTTGTAAGCATATTTCAGTATTTTACAGTAATGAAATGAAGTATTATTTCCGCTGCATCTCATTATTTATGGTTATCTCATCTCTGTATTTATGGTTATTTCTGCAATCTATTGCGTTCCTGCTTAAATCCGGATCAGTGGTATCGGAGCGGTCTGCTTTTTCTCTGTTTTTCTTTGCATGTCCCCAACGAGGTCGGGATATAAGGAGTTAGGGCTTGAACTGGTCGAACCTTTGCAAGACCAGCCTCGAAAATCCCGACGGCCTCCCATGGCGGATGAGAAGAAAGACGAGGGGGCAGGAGATCCTATCAAAATCTTGCTCGAAGAAGCGCTTGAGTGGCAAAGGAATGCGATGATGGATAGCTTTGCGCAGATCCTTCAGCGGCTACCCAGAGGCGACGCATCGGCTTCCAACAGCGACTCTGGAAACGCCACACCATTTAAGGTACAAGTTAATTTTGAAATCCCCATCTTCGAGGGACAAATAGACGCAGATGCCGTAGATAAATGGTTAAATCTGCTAGATGGGTATTTTTCTGTTCATGAATTTTCAAGTCGGGAAAAGATTGTTTTTGCTCTTCTCAAAGCAGCCCCCCACGTCAAGGACTGGTGGGAAACCTACTGTGAGCAGAAGGATGAAAGTACAGGCTCACTATTTTCAGCCACACACACTTGGAATGACTTCCGGGATGCCATCGAGGAGCAGTACTACCCTGTCGGAAGCTATGAGGACAAATACATCAAATGGACCACACTGCGGCCGGGACGAGACCAAGATGTGCCAGAGTCCACAAACATTTTTCATACCCTTCGCACACAGTTGGGTATCAAAGATTATAAGCTGCATCTGGTACTCAAATACCGTGGCTGCCTGCACAGATACATCCAGGAAGAGATGGGGTTCTTAAACATCTCCTCACTCTGCACAACATACCGATACGCTGTCAAAATCGAGCAAAAGTTCAAACAGAAGAAGCGAGACTTTGGATCTACAAATCCAAAGCCCAAAGGACAAAGCCAAGGCGGGGTGACCCAAGACAACCCGTCGAAGCCGCAAGAAAAGAACAACACCACAAAGCCGAAGAAGGACACAGGAAAGTGGTGTGAGTTCCACAAGAGTCCCACTCATAACACAAGTGAGTGTCGGACCAAGAAATCGCTGGTGGCCGAGTTGAAGGCTTCTGAATCAGATGCATGTTCCGATCCTGAGACAGAACCCAACAAGGGGAATGGCAAAGGGAAGCAGATCATTGATGCGGATCCCAACGCCACTGTTGCCACTGCCAAGATCCAGAAAGATGAGCCCGAAAATCCAGAGGAAGGGGAGCGTCTTTTCCACTCACAGATGTGGGTGAAGGGTTCGCCGCTACAATTCATTGTCGACATTGGCAGCCAAAAGAACCTCGTTTCAGCAGAGGTCGTGAAGCGGTTGGGCCTACCGACTACACCACACCCACAGCCATACAGTATCGGGTGGCTTCACGAAGGACGAGATCTAAAAGTTCGCCAGCAGTGCCGCCTTCCGTACAGCATCAAGCCCTTCACAGATGAGGATACCGGAGGTAGCCCCACCTACCGCCACATCTTTGATCACTACCAAAAAAAGGCAGCAAGCTCATATCACAGACCAGGAAATTCATCTGTCTGGTTCACTCCCAAAGTAAGGGAAGATCGTTGCTACATCCATGACCCCTGCAAAGGGTTCCTCCAAGCAGCAGCTGAAAAGGGATATGGTCATGAAAAAACACAGGAACAACTTCTCCTCACCCACATGGGTACCACACAAGTTTTAGGTGGGCAACAAAGTCTGGTTGCATCGACAGAAAGAACGCCTTACCAGAACCCATCAGAAGCTCAGATCACTCCGACATGGTCATTACAGCAATACCAAGGCTATGGGGAACAATGCTTTGGAGCACATCATTCCTTCATTCCTTCACCTGCACCAAATGTTCAATGTGGACCATCGTCGATCATGCTTCCCACCATCACTGGACACATTAAAGATTGCAGGACAAGTTCAGCAGATGGAGGAACTCAACGCAATGGGGACCATTGCTTCCTAAGGGGGAGGAATGATCCAGGTGGATGTTGGTGGCCACCCACCAACCCATTTGGACCCCCACAACTGTCTCTTTCAGTCTTTTCAGCTTCCTAAATTGTAGCACAGTTTACTATTTTTAGCAGTTTTTTCGGGTCCTGGACTTCCGGAGCCGTTTTGAGGCCTTAAACGACGTTTTTTTGGGATTCTGGGACAACATGGGTCCATGGACCCATGTTGCCTCCCAAAGTGGTAGTACTCGGATAGATCTTTCTAACGAGCTATCGTACGCGTCAAACGGAGATCGTATGCCAAAGTTACGACCCCGGGAAATTGATGTACCAATTTACCCAAACGGGGCCCACAATTTGGCATTTCATCTTCTAGGGTTAGGTTTCGGGATGTGAAGGGTTTTTCATTGTTTCTCAACAATAAATAGGCCTTCGAGCCTCATTGTAACACAGTTTTTGGAACAGTTCAGAGGCATGTAGCCGCCACATCTCTTCTCGGAGATAAGCTACCATCGCCCTAGCTGGTTTCTTCCCATTTCGGTTTGTAAGCATATTTCAGTATTTTACAGTAATGAAATGAAGTATTATTTCCGCTGCATCTCAGTATTTATGGTTATCTCATCTCTGTATTTATGGTTATCTCTGTAATCTATTGCGTTCCTGCTTAAATCCGGATCAATAATGCTTCCACATCCTCATCCTTTCTTGAGAGTGCATCTGCCACCACATTTTGCTTCCCTTTTTTGTAGATGATTTCAAAGTCATAACCCAACATCTTTGTGACCCACTTTTGTTGCTCTTAAGAGGATAATCTTTGTTCTAAAAAGTATTTAAGGCTATCAGGATCTGTTTTTACCTTGAAGTGTCTTCCCATTAGGTAGGGTCGCCATTTCTTAAGTGCATGGAGTATTGCCAACATTTCCTTCTCATAAATAGCTTTGCTTAAAAACTTTCCCTTGATTGGACGACTTTCAAAAGCAATGGGTCTTTCATCTTGCATTAGAACAACACCAATTCCATTTCTTGAAGCATCACATTCCACAATAAATGTTTTTGTGAAGTTCGGTGTAGCTATGACCGGTGCTTGGCACATTGCCTCTTTAAGATGTTCAAAGGCCTTTGTTGCTTTCGGAGTCCATGAAAATGCATCTTTCTTCAATAATGTTGTTAGAGGTGCTGCTATTCTCCCATAATTATTAACAAACTTGCGATAATACCCTGTCAACCCAAGAAATCCTCGTAGATGCTTTATGGATGTGGGGATTTTCCATTCCTTAATGGCTTTAATTTTGCTAGGGTCTACCTTAACTCCTTCATGAGATACAATATGACCCAGATATTCCACCTCCTGGACTCCAAAGAAACATTTGGATCTTTTTGCATATAATTGTTTCTCCTCCAATAGTTGTAGCACCCTGTCAACATGTTCAACATGATCCTTCCAAGACTTGTTGTAGATTAGTATATCATCAAAAAATACTAACACAAATTTTCTAAGGAATGGTTTGAAAATTGAATTCATCAAACCTTGAAATGTTGAAGGTGCATTGGTAAGGCCAAAAGGCATGACCAAAAATTCATAATGACCCTCATGAGTTCTAAATGCTGTTTTCGGAATGTCTTCAGTCTTCATTCTGATTTGATGATATCCTGAACGAAGATCCAACTTGGTGAAGTAAATTGATCCATGCAATTCATCCAGTAATTCATCAATGACAGGAATGGGGAACTTATCTTTAATAGTGAGCTTGTTGAGCTCCCTATAATCTGGACACATGCGCCATGATCCATCCTTCTTGTGCACCAATACTACTGGAGCAGAGAAAGAACTTTGACTCGGTTGAATTATACCAGCCTCTAGCATTTCTGCAACCATACGTTCAATTTCACTCTTTTGGACATAGGGATATCTGTATGACCTGATGTTTGGAGGAACACTTCCTGGAATCAGATGAATAGCATGATCATGATCACGCATAGGTGGGAGACCTTTGGGAGTCTCAAATACCTTGGAATGATTGTCCAAGACTTTTTGGAGATCTGGAGAAATAGATGATTCCGATGTGGAAACATCTAGCGAACATAATTGTGCAATTACACCTCTTTTCTCCTTTTTTAGAAGCTTTGTCATACCATTAGAGCTGATTATCTTTCCTAGTTTCCCTACAATACCCCTTAATTCAACTTCCTTTCCTTCCGTAGAAAATTTGATGAAAAGTTCTTGAAAATTAAAAGCTATTGTACCCAAGGATTGTAGCCATTGGACTCCTAGTACAACATCAGCACCTCCCATTGGAATGGAAAGCATTGGGCTAGTCAATACATATTCTCCCATGGATAGCTTGATATTATGGCACTTTCCAGAGAAATTTATTGTTCCTCCATTTGCAATCATCACTTGACACTTTGGTGCTGGATATAGGAAGCAATTCAATTCTTTTGCTACCTTACAATGAATAAAATTGTGGGTGCTTCTTGAATCAATCAACACTATTACCTTTTTCTTCTTGATTTGTCCTTCTATCTTGATGGTTTGAGGAGTGGTAATTCCCGCCAATGCATTACAAGATATGGTTGGATTTATTTGTTCTTCATCTAGGCTTTGTTTCTGGAGTATATCCTCTTCTTTTGACCTTTCTTGCTCCTTTTCTTCTTCCTCTTCACAATCTATGTAGAATAATTTCTTCTCAGCACACTTATGACCTTTAGTGTATTTGCTATCACAACTGTAACAAAGCCCTTTTGCTCTTTTTTCTTCCAATTGTTGTGGTGTCAACCTTATAGGTTGTGGAAGACTAGGGGCAACAACACTTCCATCTTTATAGTTGTGAGTGGTATGCTTCCTGGTTGCCATAATTTTGCTTTCCATTTTTCTTGCTAACCTGAATGCCTTCTCTAATGAATCAGGTTCCCAAAGGCGAACATCATGTTGGATATTATCCTTTAAAGACCCTATGAACACATCAATCCTATGCTCCTCTGGAATATCTTTTACCCTTATGTTCAATTTTTGGAACTCCTCAATGTGCTCCATTATTGAACCCTTTTGTTTGAGACTTATCAATTGGCTAAAAAATGTGTTGCTTTTTGTATCCTCATAATGTGCTATCAATTCTTCCGTAAAAATTGCCCAAGTGATAAATTGTTTACGAGAGCAAAGCCATTGATACCATACAAATTGATTTGGTTCCAAATATAAAGTTGCCATACATACCTTTTGTGTGTTTTTCACATTATTGAGATCGAAGAATTGCTCCATCTGTAATATCAATGTGGTGGGATCCTTGCCATCAAACTTCCTCATATCGATTTTTGGAATATGGTGAGTCTTCGATCCAACATTAGAGTCTATGGAATCATGATTAACATTTCTTTTGTTCTCATCATGAGTTTCCTTTAGTACCCTTTCACCCTTAGTGACCATTTCTTGTAGCAACTTATTCATATTTATCTTCAATTATTCCATCTTATCATCCATGCCATCAATTTTAGCTTCTACGCCTTTCTTTAAACAATCCATATTAGATTCTACACCTTTCTTTAAACCATCCATCTTAGATTCTATTGCTTTTTGTGAAAGTGACACTTGTTGCACTTGTTCTTGTAATTTTGGTATATCATATAGCATTTCTTCTTCTTCTTCATGAGTCATGCTAGAGCTTTCAGGTTCCTTACTAGGTGTTTGCATTTTCTTTCCTTGGGGCATCAGTTACCGATAATAATGCTCTATTATGCCCTTTGAATTCCTTCAAAATAAATTTTCAAACCAAGCTTAAGCAAAAATTTAAGAAAATCTACACACCTTTTTTCACTTTGTAGGAGCTCGATATTGCCTCTGATGTATCTCTGTACTTTCCGATCATCTAGTTCTGAGTTTGTGGCCTGAAGTAGCTCTTTGTGTCCTCTTTCCAATGCCACAAGTCTGACCTGAATTGGATTCTCCAAGGAAGGGTTATGCGGAATCTCCCACAGTGACTTGATTATAGACTAGTTCAGTAGAGCGAACTTGTACGACGTGCCACGAGTCACTGTTTCGACCTTTGGATCTTAAAAATGCATACAAGAAACTAAAGTCCGTCCTCTTTCTATACCTTCTTACGAAATGTCAATCCAATCCCCAGAGATAAAGTTATGACGATTTTTCCTAGGTCACCTTTTTGGAATGTAATTCAGGAGTCTGCAAAAATACCAACTTCCTCAGATCATATCTCCCCAAATATAGCGCAAAAAGCTCTGAAATTCGGATTTGAGGTTTAGCGCAATTTCTTCTCAAATGGGTTTTTTTTACAAATTCTGAAACATCGTAGAAACAAATTTATAGCGAAAATTCCACGATGACCTGTTTGGAGCAGCAAAACCCTAGAATCCAAAGCTCTGATACCAAATGTTATGGAACAAGCTCAAGAAAAGATAGAAAAGATATATCAACGACTTAGAATTCAGCCTCTTCGAGGGGGCAACCTCCTTTACATTACATAAATGAACAATTCTTCGATGATTCAAATGAAAAAACCTCCTTTCTATATATAGGAGTCTAAGGAGTCACAATATAATCGAGCCAGCCTAACAATAATAATATAAAGCCACAAAAATAACAATAGAGGGATTCTATGGGGCACAGTAATAACAATATGGGGGCAATACGGGCAAAAAAATATTAATAAGGGGTATAACTACAATAGTAATGGGGTAATCACTAGTATTATAGGGACCCAACAATGGCATTCATTTCATGGTTTTTCATCTCTCTTTCTGCAAAAGTAGGATTGGTTGGTTAGGTAGGGTTTGCTAGGTTTACTTTACATTTCAGTCTTCTTTTCCTTTCTACAAGTAGAGTAGCCTCTGTAGAGTAATCTTTCCTTTCTTTCATCACATATAGAGCTTCTTCTGGAATCCATAGAAGTTGGCTTGAGCTCCTACTGATCTTGTGCTAGCTGACTAAGTGACAGCCTGCAGTAAGAAGTAGTACTTGTGCATGCAGCACCATCGCTTCCAAGTTTGTTACAAACTACCGGGTTGATAAAATTAAAGTAGAAAGCCCAAGAGTTGCAACATTATTGCTGCAATACTAGTTCTCACCACATTGACCAAATTGAATATGTCGAGATGGAAGATCTACACCCGAGTAAAATGGGAAAAACCTAGGAGATAGAGGAAGAAGAAATTGGGACCAGGTTGGTAGAGAAATGACTAGATCAACTAGGATTCCAGGTGACCTTGGAAGGCCCATTATAGACTACTGCTTCATCCTCCTTAGAGGTAGCTATTTTAAGTTCCAAAGGAAATGCAACTGTTACTGAGACAAGCTAGCATATTGGAAAGGCCATTGAAGGAATAAACAAGAAGGGAAGGGAAGAAATGCAACAACAAATGGCATCTCACTCAGTCCCTTATCACAACAGACTCGTGGCTTCCATGGACTTAGAGAGAAATCAAATGAAGTTCTCCCTGCAACACCCACTAGCACAGTCATTACCTTCGGGCTCTCAGTTCAAGGCCCTAGACGTTTCATTAGACTTGAACAATGTCCCTCTGCTGGATAAGATTAACTTCCACAGGAAAATGGGGGAAATGTTGTATAGTGAGCTCAATAGAAATCCAATGACCATCAACAAGGTTGAGAAGCTATTAGAGAAGGTTGCAACAAGGTTGAAATAGGAGAGAGTTAACTACAGAGATCTACACACACAGAATGAGAGATTCAAAGAGTTGATTATGAAGTTGGGGGTAAATCTAGAAGACAAAGTTGCATTTGAATCCCTCCTCCAAAGTTCACAAGCAGAAATACAGGAGTTAAGGCACAAACTGAAGATGTTAGGTAGTGAACATGTGCAATCTAAGGAACTTGCACATGTGGAAGAAGAGAAAGAAATCCTGGCCAAAGAACTAATAGAAAGAAACAATGAGATAGTAGCCCTCAAGAAGCAAGCAGTGGAACTTTAGCAGAGGATAGACATGCACATTGTGCAGTGCTTGTGCCTGAAAATCCCCAAAATCCCACAGAGCAGCTCACCAAGACCCTCACCAAACTCCAACTTTTGGAAGGGGAGCTTAAGAAAGTGCAAAAGCATTTGGACACTTCCCAGATAAACCTAGCACAAAAATAAAAATAGCTTATGACAACCATGACCAACGCAAACCTAATTGGTAAGAACCTACAGGCAGAAAACCAGGATATTGCTAAGCTGAAAGGAAACATGTCTCTCCTGCATGCCAAGAAAATTTTCTGGGATGAAATCATAGAAGAAATGAAAAGAAACTGGAGTACATAACTCAGATGGATGAACAAATTATTTTGATCAAGAATTATGATTTTTCATCCTAGCTGCCAAAGATGATGGGGAAAATAACTCCCAGATTGCCAAGAATTTCTTTCGATTTGTGAATGAAAGGCCACTCAATGAGTTGATGCCAATTGATGTAGTAGATAGAGTGATTGTTATCATGGAGATATCTAAAGTTGTCCAGAAGGAGGAAAAATTCAAAGCTGAGGAATGCCTAGGGGTGGTGCAAAAAGATGTGGATTATTTCCATGTTGATTTTGATGAAAGAGTCAAGGTGGGGTTGCCTAGCTACTAGGATCTTGTGGGAATGAAAATCCCATGGCTAAAATATAACCAGATGTTAGTGGAGGCCAAGAGCAAGGCATATTGCTATCATGAGAAGACTTCCATCCTTAAAGGTAAAAAAATGGTTAACTATCTCATAAAGGAATTCCAATTGCTAGGGTTGGTAAATACCTTGTTCTACCCTAGGTTGGACTATACAGGGGTCATGAATCTCAAGATCGCATATCAATGATTATTTCATGCTCCTCGACCAGCTCCAACACTATGGCAAAGGTGTGAGCAATTTTTCAATCCTCATGCTCTTCTGATCATCAACCCAATGACACTTCCCCCAGAACCTGGTTATCATGACTAAGGATATTGTTGATCGTGTCAATCATGACACTGTAATTTTCTGTTTTATGTAAATATTTTATTTCAAAAGAAACAATTTCAGTTAGTTAGAGTTCGGTGAGTACAACTATGCCACTGAGCACACTGGTATTTTGTTATAATGATTCACTAACAAATCAAGAAATAATATTTTGTAATGGGTTCTCCCTTTGAGGCCCTATAAAAACAATTTAGGATATAGAACCAAAGGTTCAGAATTTTGGTTTTCCAAGAGAGAAGCTCTGCAGTTTTTCAATGAAATGTATCCTTTGTGGAATATTAATAAATGATTTTGGCGATTCTAGCTCATATAAATGTGTAGTATGTATTTCTCCTTGTGTTTTTTCCATATTTTTTTCACTCTTCTTCTCAAATTACATGTAATAGCAGCTTCTGGATATGTTTTTCATAGAGTTATGGATTCATCTAGGTCTAATGTTTATTAAATATGCCTATAACTAATATGAATTGTTATCCTTAAAATGTGTTCCATGTATCTTAGCACTTCATTTAAACCTACTTCTCATATGTTTCACGTTGAATTTCAATGAACAAGATTCTTAAGTTTAAGCCCTATGTGTTGGTTTTCTTTCCTCTTTATTTCTTCCATCTGATATACTACAAATGACCTATAAAATTGCATATGTATATGATGTTGGCTACTAGAGCCATATATTAATGCTTCTGTGAGTTATATTTGGCATTCAATCTTATATTTCTCCTCTTAAGGAAGGTTTTGAATCAATTTCATCTCGAATATGATAAATATTGAGTGTAATATAAAATATCAACAGATCCTTGAAGCACTCATCAAGATGTCCTAGGAACTGGTCTCCTTTCAACCCAGAGGTTATCTCTAGGAGCTACAACATCTTCTGGCACCATTGTTAGGGACAAATCAGAAAAATTTTCCCTGGGTACGACATTCACACACCCTTTAGTAAGGTGAGAAATAAGGGGTGTGGGTTGTAGATCTCTCACCTGGGTGACTCCACTTTTTAATTTTTATTTTGTTTTGAGCATCCTGGCTTTCAAAAGGCCACACACTCGCTCTGACACTTTCCAACAGAGAACTCCTCCTGTGTTTGACCTTGAAAAGGTAAATGTGAATTATTCCAATCACAAATGCATTATTTGGGACGCATTGTCTCAAAAGAGGGAGTAGTATTTAATCCATAGAAGGTTAAGGCCATCATGGAATGTCCAACCCATAAGAATGTGGCTAAATTTAGGTATTTCATGGGATTGGATAGCTATTACATGAGGTTCATTAAGAACTTCTCCAAGATTGGCCACCCAATTACTACATTGCAAAAGAAAGGGAAGAAGTTTGAATGGAAAAATAACTGTGTACCAAGCTTCGATCAACATAAGTAGTTGTTAATCAATGCAATAGTACTAAAAATAGTATACCCTGAGAAGGATTTTTTTGTTTGCATAGACTCCCTACAAAGATGGGCTTGGTGGAGTCTTGATGCATGAAGGCCAAGTGATTTGTTATGAATCTTGAAAATTAAATGAGCATGAGCAAAAATATGTAACTCGTGACTTGGAATTGGTTGTAATCATCCATGCATTGAAAATGTTGAGACACTACCTTTTGGTTAGAAAATTTACTCTAATTATTGATCATGAAGAGCTAAAATATTTGTTTAATCAACCTAAATTAAATGTGAGGCAAGCTAGATGGTTGGCCACACTCAATGAGTTTGATTTCAAGATCAAATACATCAAAGGAAAAGAGAATAGAGTGACTTATGCACTAAAAAGGAGAGTGAAAATAAACCATATAGAAATCATAAGTTCTTATGAACTGGTCGTGAAGAAAGGATAAAAAATTCAATGCAGCAAGATGAAAAATATCAGTAGTTAAAGGAAAAATTACTACAATATTCTTTGGGTGATCAAGACAAGGAATATTGCCTCAATCAGGTTGTAGTCTATAGTGAGTTGTTTCTTGCACATTTTCAAGGTTGGTGTCTCAATTAGGTTATAGCCTACTGCAAGTAGCAGCGTACATGTAAGACCCCACCCCACATTTACCCACTTAACCTGCTCACCGGGGTAAACATGAGATGAGAGTTACTATGTGTGACTCGATTTCCAAGATGCACTTATGGAAGATGAGCTCCACCTGTCCAGAACTAACTACAAACACCCAGTGTCACATGATCAAACTGTTATTAGCCTAACTTGACCCAACACTATTTCCTTTTAGTTTCATTTCCTTAAATTTAACACAACTTTCTATTTTTGGTAGTTTTTCGGGTCCTAATCTTCCAAGGTCATTTTGAGGGGCTAAACGACATTTTTCAAGGAAAACGGGGAGACTAGAAAAGTGCCATAAATCTATGCCAAAGTTACAAAATAGGGATGTTGGCAGTCGAAATTATTCATTTATAAAAACACTTTGTATACATAGTACCCGTAGGTCATGAATGCATAGTTTGTTCACTGTTTTCAATAGTTCATCAGATATTCATCAAGAAGGCTTGTTTCCCTCTTGCACTAACTGCAATAAAACACATATTATCACATGCATTCATATAAATCAACAATGAGCCACCAAACCATGAATTAGATCGAAATCAAGAGAATGTCATATAATAAGAAATATACCATGTATGTAACCAACATTTAAGCACAATGAAGCCATGACAAATCAATCATAAAAATGAACATAATAATCAACACATGTGCTCATTGATCACAATAAGGAAGTATTTCATATTAACACATCCAAGTTCCAACCAAGTCAGGGACTTCCATGTACCACCTAGCCATAGATTGGGCTGATCCAAATCTCTCTTTCAGCCAATCACCCCCGTGCCATATTCCAAGTATGAATGTGGGATTATATGAGTTAAATGAAAATATAACCAACCAAGGCTTCCAAAGGCTAATCCACCTCAGCCCTCAGCCACAATGATTTCACCTAAACTGATACAAAAATCACTAATACCAAAACAAGTTTGGATGCCCCCTGTTACACAGTAATTTGTCACCATCCCTGTTACTCCTCTTGTCGTACCTTGGAGGACTCATCCCGGGAGTTATAAGAAGTGACAAAGTCTAAAAACACTTACATTATGTTCCCCTGAGTATGTACTCCATGTTCCCTGAAGACACCTTCTGCAGATTATCCCTGAAAAGTGATCTTTTTCCATTGGCGCAAGTCCACATTATCTTACCCGCGCCAATCATGGAAATCCTCAAAAGAGGGCGCGACCATTGGCGCTCTGTCTTAGAGCAACAGTCGCGCCAACCAAGTTTAGTCATGCTTTTTGCCTTAACGCACGTCCGACTGTTGTTTCCTTCATTACATGGAGCTTTTCTGAGGATAAAAAATCAGCTTTATGTCGAGCTCTATCATATCTCCATCTTTAATGGCTTTTGGGGATAATGTTAATCCACAAAAGGTGTCCCGGTTCATCGTATCCTCCTCCTTTCTTCATCTATATAAGCTTGTCATTATGCATTGGACAAGCTAGTGATAGTAGTGATAATCGTGAGTCATGGAGTGTTAGGTGTTGAGTTCTTGAGTTCTTGGAGGAATGCTAGTGAGTGCTAGAGAGGTTATGCTGCCGGAGAGGAGATGCATTGCAAGACAAATATAGTTACTCGCCCAGCCAGGAGGAGGGTCAACGTAAGAAAAATGGTTGTAACTTTTCCTGTTTATTATTAATTGATGAGCGACTGCTATTATAGTTCCAATCTCATTGTCTATTATGGTGATGTGTTGATTTATTTCCTTTCTGACTGAAATATAGTTGTGCCTTGGTAGTTTTCACGTTGGTATCTGTCTCTTCCTTTGCATGTGCAGGTGTTCGTTTATGATCTGTTGGAGCGAGGGAGTGGGGATATCAACTCTGCTTCAATCATAGCGTTGGACTCCAGGTTGGTCTTCTTGATTCAACTTTGATGCATAACTAGGAACTTGCGTAGCAGCGTGGTTTGATTGTGGCTAGTTCTGTTATAGGCTAGTGGGATCGCCTCTGTCCGCAGAGGGGATTTACCTGACCAACAATTTGGCGACTCCGCTGGGGATCCCCTCTCTAGCACTCACTAGCATTCCTCCAAGAACTCAAGAACTCAACACCTAACACTCCATGACTAACGATTATCATTACTATCACTAGCTTGTCCAATGCATAATGACAAGCTTATATAGATGAAGAAAGGAGGAGGATACGATGAACTGGGACACCTTTTGTGGATTAACATTATCCCCAAAAGCCATTAAAGATGGAGATATGATAGAGCTCGACATAAAGCTGATTTTTTATCCTCAGAAAAGCTCCATGTAATGAAGGAAACAACAG
Source organism: Pinus tabuliformis (assembly GCA_031772625.1). Taxonomy (NCBI): domain Eukaryota; kingdom Viridiplantae; phylum Streptophyta; class Pinopsida; order Pinales; family Pinaceae; genus Pinus; species Pinus tabuliformis. The sequence continues at coordinate 474,197,653 of CM062808.1, forward strand.
TCGGACGTGCGTTAAGGCAAAAAGCATGACTAAACTTGGTTGGCGCGATTGTTGCTCTAAGACAGAGCGCCAATGGTCGTGCCCTCTTTTGAGGATTTCCATGATTGGCGCGGGTAAGATACTGTGGACTTGCGCCAATGGAAAAAGATCACTTTTCAGGGATAATCTGCAGAAGGTGTCTTCAGGGAACATGGAGTACATACTCAGGGGAACATAATGTAAGTGTTTTTAAACTTTGTCACTTCTTATAACTCCCGGGATGAGTCCTCCAAGGTACGACAAGAGGAGTAACAGGGATGGTGACAAATTACTGTGTAACAGATGCCCCCTAAAGCATGAAGTCCGAGAGGTGGAGAGGGGTGAAATGCTTTACAAGAACACACAAGAACACATAAGAGCACATATAGTTACTGCCGCCGAGGATGTGTATTAAGAGACATGACTGATAGTTCAATTACATGATGTATGTGGTATGGTCGCAGCCATCCATAAGAGAGTACATAAATAATCTAGATCCATAGTATGGACGCAGCCATCTGGTTAGGATCAATGAATTGACTCAGGTATGGTCGCAGCCATCCAGTGAATGAGTCAAGTATCAAGAATCACGCCTGGATTACAACAGACACAATCCAGGGTCTTGCACTCCATCTTGACCCGAACAAGAGTACAAGTTCAAGCATGTGAATATATGAGCTGAAGGCGAACATGCATGAACATCGTCTGATTACCAGTCAATAGTGGAAACTGTTAACAGACGCGAGAGGCACCACCAATAATGAAAATGGCCCTCAAGGTACTATAGGTACAATCTACGGCGTGTGAATCAATGATCTGAAGTCGAACACCCGTAGAATCATTCGATCGGAGGCCAATGATGAAAACCTCACGTCGAACACGAAGAACCTACCATTGAGGCATGCAGGCTCCAAGGCACCGGAAAGGAGTCTCTAGATCAACTTCCTGGATAATGAGTTGAAGTCAACAGGAAGTGACCTTGATCGAAGGTGGGCCATAATGTTTCCCACATCATCGACACGAGACAGAGAGATAATGTTGTGAATCAAGATTGTGCGAACTATCAGAGGGAGGTTGTTTCTTTGCAGAGGTCAACTTCTCTTGAACATATCGGCGGCACATTAACGGAATTGGTAGTATTTGACATCAATGTATCAAAGGTCATGATGACGAGGCAATGAGTGGATGAGAGGTCAAATAGGGTACCCAAGTCCATGGAAGCAAGTGAAATATATGAGATGAAATATCCCCACCTCGGACACGAAAGCAAAACTGCCATGTTCAAGAGCGACATACTGCCGTTACGGTAATAATTATGGTTCAAAATTTTTCTTTTCCCTCCGCCATTTCTGGCAAGTACCCCAGTTATTTTTGACAAGCTTGATGGGGATAGCATATGCTTGTGTTGTGACAAAATCTGATGTCATTAAGTTTTAACGAGTCTGACAAAGGAAGAACTCGGCATCTTTTCATGTTTAGAGAGTTTGAAAAGACAGCAGAAAAGGAATCTCCAGGAATGACCTTTTTCGTAAAGTTGTGTCTCTCGGGCCCGAAAAAGTATAAAATAATACCCGAAAGAACTGCCCGGTCATTACGATCGAGGAGTACTTTTCATAATTAGTGATTTCAACCCGAAAAATTAAAAAAGCGGTCAAAACCACGTCGTTTCGTAACCATTAACGAGTTTGAAACGACAAAAACCCGGTAATCTTTTTATGTTTTAACGGTTGTCAAAAAGATCTTAAAATGACCGCCCCTTATTACCATTTAACGAGTCAAGAGGAGCGACTCGGCAATCTTTTCCTCTTTAAATGGTCAGAAAAGAGCTGAAAGCGGACCTCCATTTTTATTTTCTTTAACAAGTCAAAAAAGGAAAAATACTCGGCAATCTTTTCATATTTTACGAGTCAGAAAAGTGCGTAAAGGCGACTCGTCCTGAAGGAACGAGTGGTGTAAAGGATAGCAACTGGTTCCGGTAATGGTGGAACTTACTCGAAACGTGTAAAGGTTAAGAGGCTGGCTAATAAAACCACTCATCGCTGCGGTTCCTCAGGAAAGGAAAAACAACCAAGTGAAAGCATATGATCGGCCAAAAAGATGGTGGCGATGGAATGAAACAACCAAGGCTCATCTAGCAAAATTTAGCGAATGAAAGGCAATCACGGGATGTAAATGGGTTCATTTTTACACAAGCTTGAACCATGGAGAACTTTGCTTGTTAAAAAAATTTTCCTTTTTTTTTTTTGCATGCCCCCAGCATGATCATACAAATCGAGAGGTACATGCCCCTCAAGCTTCATGGCATTCACGGAGTGGATGGAATGAAGGTTTACTTGGAAAGACTTGATTTTGAAGGAGGATGCATGCCCCCCGGGCTTCAGTCACGCGCCCGGGTGAGCTGCCGTCATCAGAATGACGGGGTGGGTGCTGGGGCATTTCCTGTGGAAATAAGGCCATTTAGGAATGGTAGATGACTATATGTGAAGTGCGAACCGGGGAAGGAAATTTGGTCTACGACTTTGATCGTTCTTCCTTCATGCGGAAAACACATCACTCTGAAGAGTGAGGACACAATAGCATGTATGCGATAAATATAGTCTCGTCCAAGGAGTAAATTGTAATCTAACGGACCTTGGACTACCATGACACCCATTTGAATAGTCTTCCCTTATAATGTAATAGGTAACTTGGGAAGAATTCCTAAAGGTCGAGTGGTTTCTCGATGGAAACTTGTAAGGTTTCTCATCTCAGGCAGAAGCAGTTGGGAACCAAGTGCTTCCCAAGCTGTTGAAGAAAGGATACTCACAGGAGATCCCTCATCAATAATTGTACCGGCCATAACCATGCGGTAGACTTGGACTATAATTCGAAATGGTATGGAGGCTGGTAACCGAGGATTAACTAGCTGTTCCCAATTGAAGGAAACAACTAGGTTGCTTAGAGGTGGGACTGGATAGACAACTGGATATGATTCTGATGGACTTTCTTCCTGGTGCGAAGGAATGAGAGGGATGCTCACTTGATCATCTACGTTAATAAATAGAATTTGGGCGGTGGGATCTTCATTCTTTGCAGTGATAACATCATCTGAGGAGGTAACTTCTGAAGGCAAAACCGGGTCACTTGTAATCCGAACCGTTTGACTTTTTTCTGGTTTGGATTCAGATGTAAGATCGTTTAAGGCTGGAATTTCTGAAAGCAAAACCGGGTCACTTGTAATCTGGACCTCTTGACTTTGGTCTGGTTTGGATTCAGGTGTAAGATCATCTAAAGATGGAACCTCTGTAGGCAAAACCGGGTCACTTGTAATCTGGACCTTTTGAAAGACCGGGTCAACTGTAATCTGGAACTGTGGACTTTCGTTTGGTTTGGACTCAGATGGTTCATGTTTGATGGTAGAGTGGTGTGTAGATGATGAATATAAATCAACACTCGTTCTGACTAGGGACTGGTCTGGAACAGGCGGAGCACAGGTAGGTTCAGGAAGAGAGGTCTGGACCAAAGAGGAATCATGTTTAATCACATGGTGAGTGGAGAGATGATCTGCTGCTGCAAAAAGACGTTGATATCCAGCGGGTATTTTGGGTAAGGGATCTGACAGACTTGCCAAAAGACGAGAGGCTTCATCCATAAGTGGACAAAGGCGAAGGAGATGATTACCTTCACAAAGTCGACAAGGGAAACGAACCTTCCCTTTTCTCTTACCAACTGACAAGGTATCGTCGATTGGCGACGACAAGGAGCGAGTCGGGTCACGGGACCATATATCGAGGATCCTGGGAATACCAGGACAATCAGAAAGAAAGTGGTCCCCCTTGCATAATCGACAAGGAGACTTAACCTTCCGCGGAGGAGCAGAAGGTGGTTCCACTTCAGATATTTTCGTGGTAGATGCGACCTTTCCCTTAGGAGACTTCTTCTTGTTGGTCTTCTTCTTCTTTTTCTTAGCCACCTGGTTAGTGAAATCCACGGTTTCACCAGGCGAAATAGAAGATGAGGACGCAGCAATGGGCGAAGAAGGAAAGGGGTCCACCTTAGAATCAACATGGTGTTGTTCGGGTGGAGGAGGTGGTGGCGGAACAGGAGTCACCACACGGGTAAACCAATGGTCAACCCATGCAAAGACAATGTTGCGATATACTGAACACCGACATTTCCAACAGAAGGAAATGGACGAGGGTTCCCATCAGGAGGAACACCTTGGCCGATGGGCGCCGGGAAGGCTGCCATTGAACGAGAAATAATCCTACTCAAGCTAACGCAAACAAAATCTAATTGGGTAGATGTTATCGTGGCCAATAAATTTTAAGACACTGAACTTAACCTTTTCATTTTTTAAGAGTCAAGAAAAGGATAAAAGATGACTCTAGTCCCCTTCGAATATTTAACGAGCACGAACTGACAAGACGCTCACAGGCACCTTTTCGTTTAAGGAGTCTGAAAAGGATCAAAAGTGACTGCTCTGGAAGTCTAGGTAGAAGGTGTGCCAAACTTTTCGCAAAACCACAGAATACTTTTTAGGGTACGGGTGGTCAATCTTCGTGAATGCTGTGTTCACTACATTGCGAATCGTAGGGCGGGTGACACGGCTTCCTATGGATAAAGGCTTTATTCCTATAGGGGTCTCCCAATATATACTCGACGGTACGTGGGAGCACAGTCCATATTGGCACCTATCGTTTCACCGTGGAGGAATGACGAGTCTTTTGGATGAAGAGATTCTGGGTTCGATCCCCAGTGGAGTCGCCAAATTGTTGGTCTGGTAAATCCCCTCTGCGGACAGAGGCGATCCCACTAGCCTATAACAGAACTAGCCACAATCAAACCACGCTGCTACGAAAGTTCCTAGTTATGCATCAAAGGTGAATCAAGAAGACCAACCTGGAGTCCAACGCTATGATTGAAGCAGAGTTGATATCCCCGCTCCCTCGCTCCAATAGATCATAAACAAACACCTGCACATGCAAAGGAAGAGACAGATACCAACATGAAAACTACCAAGGCACAACTATATTTCAGTCAGAAAGGAAATAAATCAACACATCACCATAATAGACAATGAGATTGGAACTATAATAGCAATCGCTCATCAATTAATAATAAACAGGAAAAGTTACAACCATTGTTCTGACGTTGAACCTCCTCTTGGCTGGGCGAGTAACTATATGTGTCTTGCAATGCATCTCCTCTTCAGCAGCATAACCTCTCTAGCACTCACTAGAATTCCTCCAAGAACTCAAGAACTCAACACCTAACACTCCATGACTAACGATTATCACTACTATCACTAGCTTGTCCAATGCATAATGATAAGCTTATATAGATGAAGAAAGGAGGAGGATACGATGAACCGGGACACCTTTTGTGGATTAACATTATCCCCAAAAGCCATTAAAGATGGAGATATGATAGAGCTCGACATAAAGCTGATTTTTTATCCTCAGAAAAGCTCTATGTAATGAAGGAAACAACAGTCGGGCGTGCGTTAAGGCAAAAAGCATGACTAAACTTGGTTGGCGCGACTGTTGCTCTAAGACAGAGCGCCAATGGTCGCGCCCTCTTTTGAGGATTTCCATGATTGGCGCGGGTAAGATACTGTGGACTTGCGCCAATGGAAAAAGATCACTTTTCAGGGATAATCTGCAGAAGGTGTCTTCAGGGAACATGGAGTACATACTCAGGGGAACATAATGTAAGTGTTTTTAGACTTTGTCACTTCTTATAACTCCCGGGATGAGTCCTCCAAGGTACGACAAGAGGAGTAACAGGGATGGTGACAAATTACTGTGTAATAGATGCCCCCTAAAGCATGAAGTCCGAGAGGTGGAGAGGGGTGAAATGCTTTACAAGAACACACAAGAACACATAAGAGCACATATAGTTACTGCCGCCGAGGATCTGTATTAAGAGACATGACTGATAGTTCAATTACATGATGTACGTGGTATGGTAGCAACCATCCATAAGAGAGTACATAAATAATCTAGATCCATAGTATGGACGCAGCCGTCTGGTTAGGATCAATGAATTGACTCAGGTATGGTCGCAACCATCCAGTGAATGAGTCAAGTATCAAGAATCACGCCTGGATTACAACAGACACAATCCAGGGTCTTGCGCTCCATCTTGACCCGAACAAGAGTACAAGTTCAAGCATGTGAATATATGAGCTGAAGTCGAACATGCATGAACATCGTCTGATTACCAGTCAATAGTGGAAACTGTTAACAGACGCGAGAGGCACCACCAATAATGACAATGGCCCTCAAGGTACTATAGGTACAATCTACGGTGTGTGAATCAATGATATGAAGTCGAACACCCGTAGAATCATTCGATCGGAGGCCAATGATGAAAACCTCACGTCGAACACGAAGAACCTGCCATTGAGGCATGCAGGCTCCAAGGCACCGGAAAGGAGTCTCTAGATCAACTTCCTGGATAATGAGTTGAAGTCGACAGGAAGTGACCTTGATCGAAGGTGGGCCATAATGTTTCCCACATCATCGACATGATACAGAGAGATACTGTTGTGAATCAATATTGTGCGAACTATTAGAGGGATGTTGTTTCTTTGCAGAGGTCAACTTCTCTTGAACATATCGGCGACACATTAATGGAATTGGCAGTATTTGACATCAATGTATCAAAGGTCATGATGACGAGGCAATGAGTGGATGAGAGGTCAAATAGGGTACCCAAGTCCATGGAAGCAAGTGAAAGATATGAGATGAAATATCCCCACCTCGGACACGAAAGCAAAAGTGCCATGTTCAAGAGCGACATACTGCCGTTATGGTAATAATTATGGTTCAAAAATTTTCTTTTCCCCCCCGCCATTTCTGGCAAGTACCCCAGTTATTTTTAACAAGCTTGATGGGGATAGCATATGCTTGTGTTGTGACAAAATCCGATGTCATTAAGTTTTAACGAGTCTGACAAAGGAAGAACTCGGCGTCTTTTCATGTTTAGAGAGTTTGAAAAGACAGCAGAAAAGTAAACTCCAGGAATGACCTTTTTCGTAAAGTTGTGCCTCTCGGGCCCGAAAAAGTATAAAATAATACCCAAAAGAACCACCCGGTCATTACGATCGAGGAGTACTTTTCATAATTAGTGATTTCTACCCGAAAAAGTAAAAAAGCGGTCAAAACCACGTCGTTTCGTAACCATTAACGAGTTTGAAACGACAAAAACCCGGTAATCTTTTTATGTTTTAACGGTCGTCAAAAAGAACTTAAAATGACCGCCCCTTATTACCATTTAACGAGTCAAGAGGAGCGACTCGGCAATCTTTTCCTCTTTAAATGGTCAGAAAAGAGCTGAAAGCGGACCTCCATTTTTATTCTCTTTAACGAGTCAAAAAAGGAAAAATACTCGGCAATCTTTTCATATTTTATGAGTCAGAAAAGAGCGTAAAGGTGACTCGTCCTGAAGGAACGAGTGGTGTAAAGGATAGCAACTGGTTCCGGTAATGGTGGAACTTACTCGAAACGTGTAAAGGTTAAGAGGTTGGCTAATAAAACCACTCATCGCTGCGGTTCCTCAGGAAAGGAAAAACAACCAAGTGAAAGCATATGATCGGCCAAAAAGATGGTGGCGATGGAATGAAAGAACCAAGGCTCATCTAGTAGAATTTAGCGAATGAAAGGCAATCACGGGATGTAAATGGGTTCATTTTTACACAAGCTTGAACCATGGAGAACTTTGCTTGTTAAAAAATTTTTCTTTTTTTTTTTTTTGCATGCCCCGAGCATGATCATACAAATCGAGGTACATGCCCCCCCAAGCTTCATGGCATTCACGGAGTGGATGGAATGAAGGTTTACTTGGAAAGACTCGATTTTGAAGGAGGATGCATGCCCCCCGGGCTTCAGTCATGCGCCCGGGTGAGCTGCCGTCATCAGAATGACGGGGTGGGTGCTAGGGCATTTCCTGTGGAAATAAGACCATTTAGGAATGGTAGATGACTATATGTGAAGTGCGAACCGGGGAAGGAAAGTTGGTCTATGACTTTGATCGTTCTTCCTTCATGCGGAAAACACATCACTCTGAAGAGTGAGGACACAATAGCACGTATGCGATAAATATAGTCTCGTCCAAGAAGTAAATTGTAATATAACGGACCTTGGACTACCATGACACCCATTTGAATAGTCTTCCCTTCTAATGTAATAGGTACATTGGGAAGAATTCCTAAAGGTCGAGTGGTTTCTCGATGGAAACCTATAAGGTTTCTCATCTCAGGCATAAGCAGTGGGGAACCAAGTGCTTCCCAAGCTGTTGAAGAAAGGATACTCACAGGAGATCCCTCATCAATAATTGTACCGGCCATAACCATGCGGTAGACTTGGACTATAATTCGAAATGGTATGGAGGCTGGTAACCAAGGATTAACTAGCTGATCCCAATTGAAGGAAACAACTAGGTTGCTTGGAGGTGCGACTGGATAGACAGCCGGATATGATTCTGATGGACTTTCTTCCTGGTGCGAAGGAATGAGAGGGATGCTCACTTGATCATCTACGTTAATAAATAGAATTTGGGCGGTGGGATCTTCGTTCTTTGCAGTGATAACATCATCTGAGGAGGTAACTTCTGAAGGCAAAACCGGGTCACTTGTAATCCGGAACGTTTGACTTTTGTCTAGTTTGGATTCAGATGTAAGATCGTTTAAGGCTGGAATTTCTGAAAGCAAAACCGGGTCACTTGTAATCTGGACCTCTTGACTTTGGTCTGGTTTGGTTTCAGGTGTAAGATCATCTAAAGATGGAACCTCTGTAGGCAAAACCGGGTCACTTGTAATCTGGACCTTTTGAAAGACCGGGTCAACTGTAATCTGGAACTGTGGACTTTCATTTGGTTTGGACTCAGATGGTTCATCTTTGATGGTAGAGTGGTGTGTAGATGATGAATATAAATCAACACTCGTTCCGACCAGGGACTGGTCTGGAACGGGCGGAGCACAGGTAGGTTCAGGAAGAGAGGTCTGGACCAAAGAGGAATCATGTTTAATCACTTGGTGAGTGGAGAGATGATCTGCTGCTGCAAAAAGACGCTGATATCCAGCGGGTAGTTTGGGTAAGGGAGCTGACAGACTTGCCAAAAGATGAGAGGCTTCATCCATAAGTGGACAAAGGCGAAGGAGATGATTACCTTCACAAAGTCGACAAGGGAAACGAACCTTCCCTTTTCTCTTACCAACTGACAAGGTATCGTAGATTACCCATGCCGCAGAAGAAGAAGTCTCCTAAGGGAAAGGTCGCATCTACCACAAAAATATCTGAAGTGGAACCACCTTCTGCTCCTCCGCGGAAGGTTAAGTCTCCTTGTCGATTATGCAAGGGGGACCACTTTCTTTCTGATTGTCCTGGTATTCCCAGGATCCTCGATATATGGTCCCGTGACCTGACTCGCTCCTTGTCGTCGCCAATCGACGATACCTTGTCAGTTGGTAAGAGAAAAGGGAAGGTTCGTTTCCCTTGTCGAATTTGTGAAGGTAATCATCTCCTTCACCTTTGTCCACTTATGGATGAAGCCTCTCGTCTTTTGGCAAGTCTGTCAGCTCCCTTACCCAAACTACCCGCTGGATATCAGCGTCTTTTTGCAGCAGCAGATCATCTCTCCACTCACCAAGTGATTAAACATGATTCCTCTTTGGTCCATACCTCTCTTCCTGAACCTACCTGTGCTCCGCCTATTCCAGACCAGTCCCTGGTCGGAACGAGTGTTGATTTATATTCATCATCTACACACCACTCTACCATCAAAGATGAACCATCTGAGTCCAAACCAAACGAAAGTCCACAGTTCCAGATTACAGTTGACCCGGTCTTTCAAAAGGTCCAGATTACAAGTGACCTGGTTTTGCCTACAGAGGTTCCATCTTTAGATGATCTTACACCTGAATCCAAACCAGACCAAAGTCAAGAGGTCCAGATTACAAGTGACCCGGTTTTGCTTTCAGAAATTCTAGCCTTAAACGATCTTACATCTGAATCCAAACCAGACAAAAGTCAAACGGTCCGGATTACAAGTGACCCGGTTTTGCCTTCAGAAGTTACCTCCTCAGATGATGTTATCACTGCAAAGAATGAAGATCCCACCGCCCAAATTCTATTTATTAACGTAGATGATCAAGTGAGCATCCCTCTCATTCCTTCGCACCAGGAAGAAAGTCCATCAGAATCATATCCGGCTGTCTATCCAGTCCCACCTCCAAGCAACCTAGTTGTTTCCTTCAATTGGGATCAGCTAGTTAATCCTCGGTTACCAGCCTCCATACCATTTCGAATTATAGTCCAAGTCTACCGCATGGTTATGGCCGGTACAATTATTGATGAGGGATCTCCTGTGAGTATCCTTTCTTCAACAGCTTGGGAAGCACTTGGTTCCCCACTGCTTCTGCCTAAGATGAGAAACCTTACAGGTTTCCATCGAGAAACCACTCGACCTTTAGGAATTCTTCCCAATGTACCTATTACATTAGAAGGGAAGACTATTCAAATGGGTGTCATGGTAGTCCAAGGTCCGTTAGATTACAATTTACTCCTTGGACGAGACTATATTTATTGCATACGTGCTATTGTGTCCTCACTCTTCAAAGTGATGTGTTTTCCGCATGAAGGAAGAACGATCAAAGTCGTAGACCAACTTTCCTTCCCCGGTTCACACTTCACATATAGTCATCTACCATTCCTAAATGGTCTTATTTCCACAGGAAATGCCCCAGCACCCACCCCGTCATTTTGATGACGACAGCTCACCCGGGCACGTGACTGAAGCCCGGGGGGCATGCATCCTCCTTCAAAATCGAGTGTTTCCAAGTAAACCTTCATTCCATCCACTCCGTGAATGCCATGAAGCTTGAGGGGCATGTACCTCTCGATTTGTATGATCATGCTGGGGGCATGCAAAAAAAAAAAAAAGAAAAATTTTTAACAATCAAAGTTCTCCATGGTTCAAGCTTGTGTAAAAATGAACCCATTTACATCCCGTGATTGCCTTTCATTCGCTAAATTCTGCTAGATGAGCCTTGGTTGTTTCATTCCATCGCCACCATCTTTTTGGCCGATCATATGCTTTCACTTGGTTGTTTTTCCTTTCCCGAGGAACCGCAGCGATGAGTGGTTTTATTAGCCAGCCTCTTAACCTTTACACGTTTCGAGTAAGTTCCACCATTACCGGAACCAGTTGCTATCCTTTACACCACTCGTTCCTTCAGGATGAGTCGCCTTTACGCTCTTTTCTGACTCGTAAAATATGAAAAGATTTCTGAGTATTTTTCCTTTTTTGACTCGTTAAAGAGAATAAAAATGGAGGTCCGCTTTCAGTTCTTTTCTGACCATTTAAAGAGGAAAAGATTGCCGAGTCGCTCCTCTTGACTCGTTAAATGGTAATAAGGGGCGGTCATTTTAAGTTCTTTTTGACGACCGTTAAAACATAAAAAGATTACCGGGTTTTTGTCGTTTCAAACTCGTTAATGGTTACGAAACGACGTGGTTTTGACCGCTTTTTTACTTTTTCGGGTCGAAATCACTAATTATGAAAAGTACTCCTCGATCGTAATGACCGGGCGGTTCTTTCAGGTATTATTTTATACTTTTTTGGGCCCGAGAGACACAACTTTATGAAAAAGGTCATTCCTGGAGTTTCCTTTTCTACTGTCTTTTCAAATTCTCTAAACATGAAAAGACATCGAGTTCTTCCTTTGTCAGACTCGTTAAAACTTAATGACATCGGATTTTATCACAACACAAACATATGCTATCCCCATCAAGCTTGTTAAAAATAACTGGGGTACTTGCCAGAAATGGCGGGGGGAAAAGAAAATTTTTGAACCATAATTATTACCGTAACGGCAGTATGTCGCTCTTGAACATGGCACTTTTGCTTTCGTGTCCGAGGTGGGGATATTTCATCTCATATCTTTCACTTGCTTCCATGGACTTGGGTACCCTATTTGACCTCTCATCCACTCATTGCCTCGTCATCATGACCTTTGATACATTGATGTCAAATACTGCCAATTCCGTTAATGTGCCGCCGATATGTTCAAGAGAAGTTGACCTCTGCAAAGAAACAACCTCCCTCTGATAGTTCGCACAATCTTGATTCACAACATTATCTCTCTGTCTCGTGTCGATGATGTGGGAAAAATTATGGCCCACCTTCGATCAAGGTCACTTCCTGTCGACTTCAACTCATTATCCAGGAAGTTGATCTAGAGACTCCTTTCCGGTGCCTTGGAGCCTGCATGCCTCAATGGCAGGTTCTTCGTGTTCGACGTGAGGTTTTCATCATTGGCCTCCGATCGAATGATTCTACGGGTGTTCGACTTCAGATCATTGATTCACACGCCGTAGATTGTACCTATAGTACCTTGAGGGCCATTGTCATTATTGGTGGTGCCTCTCGCGTCTGTTAACAGTTTCCACTATTGACTGGTAATCAGACGATGTTCATGCATGTTCGACTTCAGCTCATATATTCACATGCTTGAACTTGTACTCTTGTTCGAGTCGAGATGGAGTGCAAGACCCTGGATTGTGTCTGTTGTAATCCAGGCGTGATTCTTGATACTTGACTCATTCACTGGATGGCTGCGACCATACCTGAGTCAATTCATTGATCCTAACCAGACGGCTGCGTCCATACTATGGATCTAGATTATTTATGTACTCTCTTATGGATGGCTGCGACCATACCACGTACATCATGTAATTGAACTATCAGTCATGTCTCTTAATACACATCCTCGGCGGCAGTAACTATATGTGCTCTTATGTGTTCTTGTGTGTTCTTGTAAAGCATTTCACCCCTCTCCACCTCTCGGACTTCATGCTTTAGGGGGCATCTGTTACACAGTAATTTGTCACCATCCCTGTTACTCCTCTTGTCGTACCTTGGAGGACTCATCCCGGGAGTTATAAGAAGTGACAAAGTCTAAAAAAACTTACATTATGTTCCCCTGAGTATGTACTCCATGTTCCCTGGAGACACCTTCTGCAGATTATCCCTAAAAAGTGATCTTTTTCCATTGGCGCAAGTCCACAGTATCTTACCCGCGCCAATCATGGAAATCCTCAAAAGAGGGCGCGACCATTGGCGCTCTGTCTTAGAGCAACAGTCGCGCCAACCAAGTTTAGTCATGCTTTTTGCCTTAACGCACGTCCGACTGTTGTTTCCTTCATTACATAGAGCTTTTCTGAGGATAAAAAATCAGCTTTATGTCGAGCTCTATCATATCTCCATCTTTAATGGCTTTTGGGGATAATGTTAATCCACAAAAGGTGTCCCAGTTCATCGTATCCTCCTCCTTTCTTCATCTATATAAGCTTGTCATTATGCATTGGACAAGCTAGTGATAGTAGTGATAATCGTTAGTCATGGAGTGTTAGGTGTTGAGTTCTTGAGTTCTTGGAGGAATGCTAGTGAGTGCTAGAGAGGTTATGCTGCCGGAGAGGAGATGCATTGCAAGACACATATAGTTACTCGCCCAGCCAGGAGGAGGTTCAACGTCAGAACAATGGTTGTAACTTTTCCTATTTATTATTAATTGATGAGCGACTGCTATTATAGTTCCAATCTCATTGTCTATTATGGTGATGTGTTGATTTATTTCCTTTCTGACTGAAATATAGTTGTGCCTTGGTAGTTTTCATGTTGGTATCTGTCTCTTCCTTTGCATGTGCAGGTGTTCGTTTATGATCTGTTGGAGCGAGGGAGCGGGGATATCAACTCTGCTTCAATCATATCATTGGACTCCAGGTTGGTCTTCTTGATTCACCTTTGATGCATAACTAGGAACTTGCGTAGCAGCGTGGTTTGATTGTGGCTAGTTCTGTTATAGGCTAGTGGGATCGCCTCTGTCCGCAGAGGGGATTTACCTGACCAACACCCCCAACTTTCTTCACCATACCCAAATGAATTTTCTTGTCTCCACCCACCCATCAAGATTTCCAGGAGAAAGCCCATATCCACCCTCGACCCTTGGAAATTTTCTTGAGACCACCTCACTAGGATCCAAATTCTATTGGTCATCCAAATCTTAAACCAAAACAAGGAACCCACTACAACATGGCTATCTAGGAAATGACAAGGAAAGGTTGAAACCACTATTAATCTAGGAAAATCCCATGCCAATGACAACAAAACAACTAAATAATCAAATGAAAATGCCATGCATCCAAATATCACCAATGGAATCACACATGCAACTTGTTACCTATAGTTTCCACTTGTTGTAGCTACTCTTCCAACCTTCTTCTTTGTTTCCCACAAATATCCTTGCTTGCTCGTTTGCTTGCTTGCTTCTCTCCAAGTCAAAGTGAATGCTAGAATTCTCCAAGGATTCCCTAAGTGTGTAAGAGTGTATTAGTGTGTAAAGAGTGTGGAAGAAGAGAGTTAGAATGATTTCTGCCCTCTTTTATTTATTTTCATTTTCCTTTTCTTCAATTTCCTTCATTTTCCCTTGCATGCATATTTGTATCTCTTCACCTTCCTTTTCTCCTATTTTCCTTTATTTCCTTAATTAATTGTCATGTATTGCCTCTTTTCCTTTGCCAATTTCCATAGCCATTAATAAACCACAAGTGATGCTCACCATAATGTTTTCCCACCATTCATCTTGGAATATGTGTCCCATGACATTGGTCTTATTTTATTTACATGGAAAATCAACCTAGGGTTGTTTCATTGCATATGTTAGGGGTAGGTGCCTCCAATAAGTGGGTTCCTGTTTAATTGAAGAAGAAGAAGAAGAATTTGTGGTTTTCTCTCATATGGATTTCCACATAAAATCTTGTGTCTCCTTGTGTTATGTGATGGCTTCTTGATGTATTGTTGTGATAATGGATTCTTTATGCATTTTTCCTCTTATTGTTATGTTGTAAATAGATATGATACATTGTAACAATTTTGATAATGACAAAACTAAAATTTTGATTGAAGTCTAAACAAAAATGAAAATAACCATACAAATAAAAAAAATTGATTAATACAAAATTACAATTTATCATTGAATGAACTCAATTTATTCATTGTTATAAATAGAACTTATGGAAAATCAATATTCTATTTTGAAAAGAAATGTTATAGGGATATAAAAGCTCACAATTCATTTACTGGTGATATTGTTGTTTGATGTACAGGGTGGGCATAGAGTTACCAACTGTGGAAGTAAGAGACAAAGATTTGAATGTGGATGCTCAATATCAAGTTGGTAGAAGAGCTCTTACAACACTTTGGAATGTTACCATAGATATTTTGGATGTGAGTGGACTGATTTGTTCATTTTCTTTGCATATACTAAAATTAGTAGATGTTATTTTCCTAGGCATGTGTTACATACCATTTTGTCACACCTGCTCAATAAGTCTGAAAACTAGATCATTCAACATCCTTGAACACTTTGTCATAATCCCTTTGCAAAGCCCTAAGAATCACTCCTCCAAAAAGTTGGAGTTTCTGAATCTATCTGCTCAAAAACCATTTTTTTATCCCCAACGCACTCTGCATTCTTGTCCATCGACGTTGGATGCAAGTTGCATAACTGAGAATCTGTGTTGATCAATGCAGGTTGCTCCATTCTACAGGTGTGTTGATTCTAGAATTTCAGGAAAATTAAAAAATATTTTGGAATCTTCTCCTTCGAGAAGCTTCTAAGGTTGTTTTAACCATTTACCATGGATAGAGATCTTGAATTCCTATCTGATCCCACTCTAGTGATGTTATCTCTTATCCCTTGAGCTTATTCTCCCTCATAAATGGATCTCAAGCCTAGATTGGTAAATCCTAAACTGCCATGTTTACCCTATAAATTTATTGTCTCCCATGGAGTCTAGGTTGGCTTTTGGAGATTACTAGGTAGGATTTTGGAGATTGCTAAAGCCCTTGATCCGGATTTAAACAGGAACACAACAAATTATAGATATAACCATAAATACACAGATGCAGCAAAATAACACTTCCTTTGATTAATATCAAATAATGAAATATGCTTACAAACAGTATGGAAATGAGACTAGCTCGACGATGGTAGCTTATCTCTGAGAAGAGATGTGGTGGCTACATGCCTTTGAACTGCGTTACAATGAGGCTCAAGGGCCTTTTTATTATTGAAAAATAAGAGCAGACCGTAAACAACTAAAACCCTAACCCGAGGAGATGTAACACCAAGATTTTATGGTCCCCAATGAGGTTTGTTGGTCAACCAACTTCCCAGAGTCGTGACTTGGTCATATTATCTCCGTTTGGCGCGCATGATACCTCATTGGAAAGATCTATCCAAGAACTACGAAAAAAATAACTTAATAAAACTTGATGGTGGTATATTGCCAAAAAACGTCGTTTAGGGCCTCAAAATAGATCCAAAAGTTTAGGACCCGAAAAACTGCTAAAAATAGTAAAATGTGCTACAATTAAGTAAACTGAAAAACTGAGAGAAACAATGGTGGTGGTCCAAGTGGAATTGGTAGGTGGACACCAATATCCACCTATATCATTCCTCCCCCCTTAGGAAGCAATGATCCCCATTGTGTTGAGTGCCTCCATGAGATGGGGAAACTTCTGCTAAACTTGGTCCCTAGTGAGTTGTTATGCATTCTCTAATGTGTCTAGTAATGGTGGGAAGCATGGTCGAGGGCAGTCCATGTTAGGATATTCCGACACATAGGATATAGTTAAGTTCAACTTGGTCTAGTATAGAGTTAGGTAAAGTGTGTTTCTTTACCGTTGTACATTTTGTAACTTACAATCCGACGGTCACGATATGTAGTGATCCGACGGTTCACTCTCACCTCGGTATTACCGACACTTGATCCGTGGCTTGACACCCGATTGGTCCATGAGTTCTATTTAAAGCGCATGGAGGGTCATTGTTCGGGTAACCCGTGCATGAGAGAAGCTTATGTAAATTTTCATTCTTTGATTAATAAATTTCCTGTAGTACCCACGTTGGGACAGGCCGTGGACTGTTTCCCTCCTTGCACTCTGAGGGTTTTAACCACGTCAAAAATACTGGTGTATTGATTTGAGATCTGGTTGTGAGCAGTGTCCTTTTGGTATTCTTTCTGTGGAACTTACCCTGTAAATTCCTACATGGTATCAGAGCTATTTGAGGGCCGCGTCCGTTGGTGATCCAAATCTGAAGCCGGTAGAACTGCATGCGACTGTCGTTTCCTAGATCTATTGTTTCTGACTGCTTTCGGGCCGAGAGGACTGCTCTGTTGCGTTCGGAGCATCTGTTCCAGTGAGGAACCCCTTTCGTTTCATGCGAAAAGGTTTCCGGTAGCCCTAGCTGCGTCATTTTTCAGATCGTGAGGTATACAGTGTTTTTTTTGCAGTTTACTGTTAATTTCTCTCTGCTTATTTCGGTCTCAGTTTATTTAGCCTTTTTTTTTAACCGGATCTATACCTTTCATTTCTGCGTATGCTCTTTGCCCTGCGACTCTGTGCGATCTGGGCAAATCAGAAATAGAAAGGAAGGATTTTTCTCATGCGTATGCTCTTTTCCCTGCACCTTAGTGTGATCTCGGAAAATCAGAAACATTGAGAAAAATATTTAGTTTTTCGGCTAAAGCTAACCTTAAGATTTTTTTTTTAAAAAAATTTCTAGTTTTTTGGCTAAAGCTAACTTCGAGCCGCAAGGTTCGTTTTTCTTTGCATATTCGTGTTGGGTTTTGTGTTTTGTGTTTTGTAGGGAAAAAGAGCTTTCTCAAGGCAAGAACGCAAACCGAGGCCCCCCCCCCCCCCCCCCCCTCTCTCTCTCAAATTTTTTGTAAAGATCAATTGGTTCAAAGCTATTTTTAGAGAGTAGAGGTCTTGGGTTCAAGTCTCCATTTTGTGGGGGCGGATTTTTTCATTCCCGCACATTCGCGCACTTTGCCGGCAACGTCAACCAGTTTTTTTTCAAAAAGCCATAACTTCTTCATCCGGAAGCCTTTTTCAGAGCCGTTTTTTTTAAAACCGCCTATTTTTTCGAGATCTATCCGTTGGTACACTTACTTTTAGCATCTTCAGCTTCAGTTTTTTTAAAAAAAATGGAAATTCCATGCCAAGTCATTCTTGACAGCACTAACTACTTCCAATGGGTAGAATACATGGAAGATTTACTTAGAAGTAAAGGTCTCTTCAGAATAGCCACAAACCAAGAGAAGAAACCAACAGATGAAGACAAGGCGGCAAAATGGGAAAATAGACAAGATCAAGCACGTGGTTTGATAGGGATGTCTATTTCTCCTGATCTTAGATTCCACATTGCAGGACTTGAGACTCCTCATGAAGCATTAGAAAAACTTGCTAAAGTTTTTGGGATTAAAAATGAAATTAGATCCCATCAACTTGAAAATGAGCTGCTTACTTTGGATCCTAATAATTTTTCTTGCATTGAAGATTTCTTGTCCAAATTCAAGACCCTTAGATATCTCTTGGAAGGTGTTAAAGTTAAGAAAGATGATGGTAACCTTATTTATTCCATCCTTACTAAGTTAGGACCAGCCTACTCTGTATTTGTTTCCACTTTCCATTCTACAAGGGAAGCTTTCATTTGTCAAGGACAAGACTACAAGGCCCCTTCCTTTGACTCCTTTTGTGATTCCTTAATAAGAGAACAAGAAAAACTCTTACACCTTGGTCTTCTTAATCTTGGAAACTCTTCCACGAAAGCGTTAGCCGCCCAGCAGCACCCAAATTCAAAGAATCCTAAGAAGTCATATCCTCAAAAGAATGGTCCTAAACCATCTCAGCCTCAAAATGAAAGATCATTTCAGCAAAATGATAAGACCAATAAAAACAAATGGAAGAAGACTGATAGACATTGTAACTTTTGTAATCGAGATGGCCACTTAGAATCTAAATGCTTTAAGAAGATGGAAGCCTTGGAAGCCGCAATGAAGAAACATAACATCCATCTGGAGCCTACTTCAACTTCAACTTCCGGAACAACACTTTCTGCATGTCATCGTCAATCATCTCAGTCTGGTTATGCATTAAATGTATCTTCTTCTTCTTCTCATTCTCATGAGTGGCTCATTGATTCTGGAGCCTCTTGTCACATGGCCAAAAACCAAGCCATGTTTTCTTCTTTAAATGATTGTAACACCAAAAATATATATATTGGTGATGATAGATCTCTTAATGTTGTAGGGACTGGAACTGTTCATCTAGACAATGGTCAGTTCAATGATGTATTATGTGTTCCAAACTTATCCTGCAACCTTCTATCTGTCTATCAGATAACTCATTCAGGTGAAGGTAAAATTGTTGAATTTTCACCTCATGATGTTGTAATCAAGGATCTAAAAGATCCTAAACAGATTCTAGCTACTGGTCTTGCTGATGATTCCAAAAGGTTGTATAAGTTTCACAACTTTGGGTCATCCCATCTTCCCTCAGTATTTGTTGCTCATAATGATGAAGTGAGCAAACTTTGGCATGAGCGGTTTGGTCACTTAAACTATCGCTCCCTTCAGCATCTATGTAAAGAAAATATGGTGACAGGTCTTCCTATGGTATCTTGCAAAGATGGTGTTTGTTCCGGATGTGTACTCGGAAAACATCATCGGGACAGTTTTGACAAACGTGCCTCTTGGCACGCCTCAGCCCCTTTACAGCTTGTGCACAGTGATTTATGTGGTCCTCTTCCTGTTGCTTCATTCTCTGGCTTCAAGTACTTCTTAACTTTCATTGATGATTTCTCCAGACGCACTTGGGTATACTTCTTAAAACTCAAGAGCGAAGTATTTACAACTTTTTTGGCCTTCAAAGCATTTGTTGAAAAACAATCTGGACATCAAATTCTTAAGCTAAGAACTGATAATGGTGGAGAATATGTTAAAAACGCATTCATCAACTTTTGCACCGAAAATGGAATTCAAATGCAACATACTGTTCCATACACTCCACAACAAAATGGTGTAGCTGAAAGGAAAAATCGCACCTTAAAGGAAATGGCTAATTGTATGCTGCAATCTAAAGGACTCAGTCTTAGTTTTTGGGCCGAAGCAATTAATTGTGCAAATTATATAATCAATCGCACTCCTACTAAGGTTCTAGAGAATATCACTCCAGAAGAAGCTTGGAGTTCCATTAAACCAGATGTAAGTCACTTTCGTGTGTTTGGAAGTGAAGCATGGGCCCATATTCCAGATGAAAAGCATAAAGCTTTAGAACCTAAGAGTGAGAAATGTACTTTTGTTGGATATTCTGAAGATGTAAAAGGTTATAGACTTATTCCATTTAAGTCCAAAAATGTTATCATTAGAAGAGATGTAAAATTTGATGAAAATAAATCGGCCTGCGAGCCTAGTCCGGCGGATGTGCCACCTCTTCCTATCTCTTCTATCTTTGAAAACATTTCTTCTTCTGATGATGAAAGCGAGGATGATAATCCTCCCCCACCTTCTCAGGATCCTCAACTTCCAAGATGGGTCCGTGCTACTCGGGATGCAGCAGGTGATCTTGCCGGTGATCCTACAGATCAGCGACGTACACGTTCTCAGTTTGAAAGAGCCTCTTCTTTACTGGCTCAAGCTCCAGTAAATCATGATCCTGACACTTTTGCAGAAGCTTCAGGCCATCCACATTGGGAAGCAGCTATGAATGAAGAATATCATTCATTGATGACAAATGATACATGGGATCTTGTTCCTCTACCAAAGGGACGCAAACTTGTTAGATGCAAATGGGTTTACAGAACCAAGTATGGACCAGATGGGAAAGTTGATAAACATAAAGCTCGTCTAGTTGCTAAGGGCTTTTCACAGGTTGAAGGCATTGACTACACTGAAACCTTCTCTCCAGTTGCCAAAATGAACTCTATCCGCCTTGTTCTTTCCCTTGCTGCCTCTTTAAAATGGGAAGTCCATCAAATGGATGTTAAATCTGCCTTCTTGCATGGGGACTTGCAGGAAGAAATCTATATGGAACAACCCATTGGCTTCATACAAACAGACTCCAGCCTCGTTTGTCGACTTAAGAAATCCCTTTATGGCCTCAAGCAAGCTCCTCGGGCTTGGTATGCCAAAATGGATAGCTTTCTTTTAGAATCTGGCTTTTCTAGGTGTCATTCTGACAATACTGTCTACACCAAGAAAGTGGGCAACTCTCTTATCATCCTTGTTCTTTATGTTGATGATCTTATTCTTACTGGTAGTGATCCCAACCTTATAAACCATGTGAAGTCCAGCCTTAAAAAGAAATTTGAAATGACAGACTTAGGACACTTACACTATTTTCTCGGTCTTCAAGTCTTGCAATCCCAAGAGGGTATTTTCCTTTCCCAGTCCAAGTATGCTTGTGATATTCTTCGTCATTTTCACATGGAAGACTGTAAGCCAGCCCCTTCTCCCTTTCAGTCTGGAGTCAAACTTTCAGTCTCTTGTACTTCTCCTGAAGTTGATGCTACCTTATACCGTCAACTTGTCGGAAAACTCTTGTATTTAACCCATACTCGTCCTGATCTTTCCTTTGCTGTTGGCCTTGTTGCTCGTTTTATGCAAAACCCCCGTGAAAGTCATTGGAAAGCAGCTAAAAGAATACTTCGTTATGTTCAAGGTACAGTACAGTTTGGGATTCATTACAGTGCCAAAGCAGCTCCTCTGTTAGTTGGTTTCACTGATTCTGATTGGGATGGTGACCTTGATGATCGGAAGTCTACTGCCGGTTATGTCTTCACTCTTGGTTCAGGACCTATTACATGGGCTTGTAAGAAACAGGCTGCCATTTCTCTTTCGTCAGCAGAAGCAGAGTATCGTGGTGCCGTGGAAGCTAGTAAGGAAGCCTTGTGGCTTTGTCAGATCCTATCAGAGTTTGGCTTTGAGCAGTAGCATCCAACCACACTTTGGTGTGATAATCAAAGTGCCATTAAGCTATGCAAAGATCCAGTCCAGCATCAGCGCAGCAAACACATTGAACTACACATGCACTTCATCAGAAAGCTCATTCATGACCATGTTCTTGAAGTGCAATATTGTCCAACAGATGATCAGGTTGCAGACATCTTCACAAAGGCTCTCACAGAGGCGAAGTTCACTAAACTTCGATATATGCTTGGAGTTCAGGAAGTTGTCACTAAGGGGGGATAGGCTCTAGTGCCTCCTTCCTTCTCCTATTGTGTCATATTTGTAAATCCTTCAATCCTATCCCAAGTTGTTCTTAAGGGGGGATGTTAGGATATTCCGACACATAGGATATAGTTAAGTTCAACTTGGTCTAGTATAGAGTTAGGTCAGAGTTAGGTAAAGTGTGTTTCTTTACCGTTGTACATTTTGTAACTTACAATCCGACGGTCACGATATGTAGTGATCCGACGGTTCACTCTCACCTCGGTATTACCGACACTTGATCCGTGGCTTGACACCCGATTGGTCCATGAGTTCTATTTAAAGCGCATGGAGGGTCATTGTTCGGGTAATCCGTGCATGAGAGAAGCTTATGTAAATTTTCATTCTTTGATTAATAAATTGCCTGTAGTACCCACGTTGGGACAGGCCGTGGACTGTTTCCCTCCTTGCACTCTGAGGGTTTTAACCACGTCAAAAATACTGGTGTATTGATTTGAGATCTGGTTGTGAGCGGTGCCCTTTTGGTATTCTTTCTGTGGAACTTACCCTGTAAATTCCTACAGTCCACATTGAACACTCAGTGCAAGCCAAGGAATGGGGGAATTTTGTGCTCCAAAGCATTGTTTCCAACATCTTTTTTAATGGTTTAAAGACCATATCGAAGTGGTTTAAGCTTTCGATGGGCTTTGGTAAGGCATTCTTTTTGCAAATGCAACCAAACTTTGTCGCCCACCTGAAAATTATGTGACACCTGATGTTGATCATGTCACTGCTTGTACTTGGCTTTTTCCATAATGGAGCAAAGATTTATCGGCCCGTTGGGTAGAGGTGCTCCGGGAGTCATATCGAATGAATGCTTGACTTGACAGTGTAACGGTACCCCTGTCAGTGAGGGGAAGATGTCCCTGTATCCTCTCAAGATCGTATCCACCTTCTTCTGCTGCATGGAGGAACCCTTCCTAGGGGCCATGGATGTGGCTACAATCTTACCCTTACTTTGAGAGTGAATGATAAAGAAAATAAATTTCCTAGTCTAGGAGATGATCTTACTGCCTTTCTTAGCATAGTTCAAAGAAATGGCAGTCGGTGGGGCTACCTTTGGTATCCTGTACAATGTATTACACAAAGAAATAATAATAGCGCGAGGCCTTGACTCATACACAGCTTGTCACTTCCACAAGTATGGTTGGCCTAATAATACATCAAAAACATCAAGAGGTGCAACATCACACAATACCTCATCTGTGAAGGGCTTGATGCTATAGGGAAGGCGACATTGTTGGCGAACTTGGAGATCTCGTCCTTGGTGAAGCCACCCGATGTTGTATGGTTGCGGGTGTGGTATGGTTGGTAGTCCCAGCCGCTTCATGACCTTTGCTGAAATGAGGTTCTTTTGGCTCCCACTGTCAACAATGAATTGCAGCTGTGAACCGTTCACCCACATGTATGAGTGAAAAAGACACTCCTCCTCCTCTATATCTTCCAGCTCATTCTTCTGGATCTTGGTAGTGGAAATAGTGGTCCTAGGCTCCGCACCAATGATCTGCTTTCCTTTGTCATTCCTCTTGTTGGGCTCTGACTCAAGGTCGGAACATGCATCTGATTCTGAAGCCTTCAACTCGGGCACCAACAACTTCTTAGTCCAACACTCGTGTTGTGAGTGGGGCTCTTATGGAACTCACACCATAAATTAGGTATGTGGAATACCTATTCATGACCATAAATTTTGAAAATAATTTGAGCATCAAGTAATAGGTCATGTCTTTCATGATCCCATAGCTATCTATATGGATAAGTTTTTCATTGTAGAGTCCCAATCAATTTCTAGTTCCTCCCCTGTTTTTCATGATTCCATAGCTCTTTGTCATGAAGATCAAGCTGACAATCAGTTTCTAGTGCCCTTACAAGCTCTAGTTCTGATTCTTCTTAAAGACAGTGAAGGAGCCAAGGTATTGGATCAAATTTTTTATTGGCTATATTGGATATCTTACATTGCGTAAAGTCAAGCATTTGGTGTTAGAATGGGATTATATATACATAAATAAGCTTACCGGGTAAGCATATTTTAAGCATTCATATTTTCAGTGTGCAGTAGTGATTTCAGTTGTTAGTTTGCAGTACAAAGTTCAGTTTGTAGTTTCAGTTCAGATTTCAGTACACAGATTAGATTTCTGTTTAAATTTTAGAACAAATGACTAAGGTTTTCAGTCGCAGATGTTTTTTATGACAGAGCAAGTTGCAGATTCGGGATCAGGCTACTAGTCTACGGTGTTCTTGGCACCTCCAAGGAGACTACCATCCCCAGTTGGAGCCTATGTTAGGGTCCTATAATTTTATAGGGTCGTTTAGCTAATGATTATTATATTTCAGATGTTGTAAATAATACCATGTTGTAAATTATTTCCAAAAAAGGTCAAAACCTTGAGAAAATAAAAAAATATTCTTGCAAGTCGAAATGCAGCATTAGAGAATAATTAAGTGTGTTTAGATTAAATTAATCACATCATTTAAATGTGATTAAATAAATTTTAATAAGGCCTTGCTACCATAGCTTTGATTTTATTGTAAAATTGATCACGACAAAAGGATATTTGTCACCTATGGTTAAAAGAGCGGCATTTATCTGCTGAGGGATCCTCCTACCTTTCAGATCGATGGCACACATTCATTTTCGACCCCCCTCTCCATCCTAGATTTACCACCAGGGGGGGTGTTCAAAAAGGTGGTATTCCCCACTGGGTCCCATGACCACGTGGCCCGCTCTCTACATTTCGCACCCCCCAGCGTAAACCACTAACCACTCCCTACCCCCTTCGAAACCGCTTCCCCTCACTTCGTTACTGTTATCCCTACCTAATCACCTTCTCACCAACTATGTACCTCCATATTATCCCTCACCTCCATGTCACCTCTCGCCTCCACGTCATATGTTTGTTTCATGGACAAGTAAAACTATGTTTTTTCCCTATACAGAACAATATTTTCAAACATGGTTTACAAACAACTGAGAATTTATTTTCAAATACTGAAATAGGTTTTTGTTTCTAACATCCTCTTTTAAAAAAACCTCTCTCATTTTTCTAACATATGTTATGGTTTGAGATATTCACTCTCATCATTTTAGCCTATTTTTTTCCAACTACGCTTTGTCCTCTTTTAGTCACCTTTTTTCAGAGCATATTGTGGATAATCAAAACTTAATTTTGGTAACCTGAAGGAGGTTTTTGTTTCTAAGATTCTAAGATACAAAAACCTCTCTCAATTTTCAAAAATATAGCTTGGATTGATATCTTTAAAGTTATGTCTCGACCTTATTTTTCAGAATTTCGGGAGGAAAAACCTCAAAGATAGTTAGTGACTTGGAGGCCACCTCATCAAATAAGAGTTGCTATCAAATTCAAATTGCTCTTCTTTTTCACTAGCAATCCACAACGATAGTTCCAAGTAGATTCATTAGTTTTGAATGTCCTATATTTTAGTTCTATTTGTGTAAGACAGTTTGAGATATTTGTAAACAAATCTTGATATTTTTTCAAGATGTTTTAGTTTAGAATTTGTATAAATACTTCATAGTTTGAAGTGACAGATGTTTATTGTTGAATATAATTTCCTCTGCAAATTGTAATTTTATAGTTGTTGGAAGCATCAATAATACAAGGACATTCTTCACAGGATTCATGTGGTGTACGAATTGGTGATGTTTTCCTTCTGTTCATGTGTTTAATCATTGTCTCCTTTCTCTGTCATTTCTGAAAAGCTTAATTACATAACAGAAACTGTGATGAATAAGACATGTTATACAGAACACCCTATTATGGCTGTTAGTCATTTATGTGTTTTTTGCTGAAGTCAAATTAAGGAATCCTTCATTTCTCCTTAGCTTCTACTGAATCTTACATTTCTTCTGTTTCATAATCCATTTTAAATTCTGAAAGATCCAACTAGTGCAACATAGCTTGCCCTGTGAAACTCCTTCAAAGTTTGATGCAGATCCAGTTAATCTTTAGACTCCATAACCCAATGGAATTATAACAATTTAATCAACCAAGCAATCAAAACAAAACAATCAGTACAATAATAACTAGCCTAAAATTCACATTAAACATAGCTAAATTTTACAGAGAGATCCCTCTTTGAAGCTGGCAGGGCTAGATCCTAGCTTCCAAAGTGGTTTTGATGTTTTCCTATGTGTTTACTCCCTCAACCTCAAAAATACAGAATGATAGCATATTCCTTTTAAACCTGGAAAGTATCAACCCTTAGAGTAATAATTTCATAGTAGGTAATTTGGGCATTGTCCATTTCTTTATTTAACACATAAATTTTGGGTTCGAATGGTGGTAATGTTGAACCATAATAACAAGAGAATTTGGGTGAAATTTGGAGTTATGGCCAAACTATCATCGATTAACAAGGCTGGAGGACGAGGAAACATCCTTGTCAACTTTCCATAAAGCGTGGTGTCATACCATGGACAATGCTAACGTTGTGTTGTTAAGGAAAGGGACCATTGCAGTAGTCACAAGAGAAAGGGAAAATTTAGCAGGCCCCTTTGGTGGTGTGTGTCAAGAAAGACCCATCGTTTAACACTAAAGTTTCCATAGCATAACCCATTAGTTGGAGGAGTTGGGACCAGACCTTAGTCAAGCCTCCAAGTCATTAGACATTTAACATTTGGGTGAGAGCCTCAACTGCTCCAAACTAAGTTGCATAGGTCAATAGTTCAAGCCAACTAGTGAATCTCATGGATAGAGTATTTATACCATGACTATCTCACTTATTTCCTATCGTTAAACGTGGTATAAAATCTAAACTTTTTAAAGTAGCCAAGGCTCGCTGTAGTCCTCCTTGTCCATGAAAACTATACACTTAGTCAAGGATACTTGGCATGGACTTAGGTCAAAACCTAGCTTGGGAATTCAAGAAAGGTATTAGGGATTTTATTCGAGAGGAGGAAGTGAGTGAATTAGCTATTGGACACATTAACCTAGGAGATAAATAGCATGTCGCTTAGGGAGGCAGATATTTTTTTTTTATTATTGTCTAAGGTGGAATGTTGCATCAAAAACTTGAATTAATTGGGTGAGCAT
This sequence comes from Pinus tabuliformis, assembly GCA_031772625.1. Classification (NCBI taxonomy): domain Eukaryota; kingdom Viridiplantae; phylum Streptophyta; class Pinopsida; order Pinales; family Pinaceae; genus Pinus; species Pinus tabuliformis. The sequence continues at coordinate 474,224,822 of CM062808.1, forward strand.
TAGGCTATATTGTTGGGTTTCATTTATTTAAGTCAAAATTTGGAAGTAAATTGAAATAGGGATCCAATGTTGCCTTTGCTATGTTAAAGTGGTATCAGATCTCATAAGCTATTTGGGCTTTAAGACATAAAATAATAATTACAACCAATAAGAGAAAGAAGAATCTTGAGAAAAACACAAGGGGGGACAAAACTCAGAGGTAAAGAGTAGAAGAGTTCTGAACAAAAAGATATAAACAAGCAGAAGAAAAAAGATAAAGAAGAAAGAGCAGAAGAAGTTGCTCCCGGAGGAGACCAAGGAAGTATTGAATGATAGATAGGATAGTTGATGGCAGAATAATAGAGAAGGGTGTTAAAGCTTGATGAAAAAATCTTAGAACGAAGCACTGAGGAAGAGATTCCAACATGGGAGAGAGATAGAAGAAAAACAATAAATCCCAACCAAGTGAAGATATCTGAGGTACATAGATCTCAGAAGTAGAATGACTTTAACAGGTAATTGGTCATAGGATTTGTAGCAAATAGCAACAGAAGAAAAAGGAATATGGAAAAGGACTTGTAGCAAAAAAGCTACATAAATAACATGATATTCTATTCGAGGTTGGAAAGGAGAGGGGGACAAGGGGAGTCCTCAAGGAGGAGAGAATGAGATGAGTTCACAAAAGGTGAGAAAGATGCAACAGCCAGATGTTGGCATTATGGAAAATGTGTTGTCCTTGATGGAAACCTACTTGAAAAATGTATACTTGAAGACAACATTTTGATAATATGATGATTTTGGAACTCATGTAGATTGGTACAAATGCTATGGACAGAGAAATGATAGTTTAGTGACAGATGGATGACAAAAGTGAAGTTTGAGAAAGTATACGCAGTTCCTGTGAAGGAGGGTCGTGTACATATGCAGGTCTTATGAGAAAAAGTCACGTATTTTCCCAGGGTCATTACCATGGTATTTTCCCATAGTAATTAGAGAAGTAACATTCATTTGATCCCGTCAACAAATACTGATGACTTTACCAAAGGATTTACCTAAGGTATTGGCTAAGGAAAAAGTTATATAAGGAGAAGGAGATCAAGGTGTTAGGTGTGCAAGTAATGGGTTATTTATGTGTGATTTGATCAGGAACAAGTGTCCACCAAGGATTAAGGAGAAGACTCAGATATGAAATATCTAAAGATATGTTGACATATATGCTTGAATGATTTACTTGTTGCAAATGCCAAAGTAGCTAATAATTATGAATCTGTGATTATATTTATGTTGTGATCTAAATGAATTATTCAGAAGTCTGTAGTTACGACAACAAGGTTTTCGGAATGGTAATTATGTTTGCAGAGAAATTTTTCAGATATGTACGTAGGTTTGTTTCTAAATAGTCACATACATACGTAGATCTATTTCTAGGTAGTCGCGTATATATTCTAAGATATGTTTTTTAGTATGTTTAGATCTGTATGTTGGTGTTTCACATAATAAGAACATATATATGTTGGTTAACTTAATAAGAGTCATGTATATATTATGAGTTAAATATGGTCAGGGTTTGCAGTGCTGCTTGATGATGATAGTTGATGAGTGATGTTGTATACGTTGTTGTACGTCAATGATGTCTTGATTTGATGGTTTATACATGTTATAGATTGGTTTGATTTGGTTGCAATAGTTGGTTGAGATTTAGTTCAGTAATTGGTTTTTTGATGTTACAGTGATTCAATTGGTTCAGTGATTATATTTATTCAGTTTGGTATTGAGCATAATGATGGGTGTGGGTCTAGTTTGAAAATATGATGAAAGGTGGCCTACAAGTTTTGATGTTTGTTTGAGACAGGTGGATCTAGTGTGAAGCATTATGAAACATGGTCTACGAATGGTGTTGAGTGTTGGAGCCTTCAGTAAGGGAGTCAGAGCTTCCTTCTAGTGGTAGTTGGTAAATCTCTTTAGGGGGTAGGTGCTTCCTTCTAGTAGGAGCTGGTACACGAGATTAGGGGGTGCTCCCTTCTAGTGGGTGTTGGAAAATGAGTGGAGGTTGTAGCTTCCTGCAGGTGGGTGCCTGTGCACTGGTAAGAGTCTATGCTAGTACATGATGTAATGAAGTTTTCTTAATAATAAAAGAATAAGAAAGAGACGAAGATAGTGGTGGTTTTCTCCCATATTGGGTTTCCACCTAAAACCTTGGTGCTCTATGTGTGTTTCTTATGTGTTGTAATTTATTTTCTCTTTACTACATATTATATGTTTGATGAAATTAATAATGCATTGGTTAAAGATAAACATCTGATGGAATTAATGTCAAATTAAGTTATCTAGATATACATTGTTTACATTCACTAGAGTCACGTACATACGATGGTTGCATTAAGAATAGTAGCATACAGAATTCATAATATGAAGTGAAAAATTAAAGTGAGTTAAAAATACTGATTCACACCCCCCCCCCCCTCTCTATATTTTTCCTAACAATTGGTATCAGATCCAGGTTGCTCCAGCATAAGCTTAACCACTTGAGAGTGGATTACAGACAATGGGAAAGAAGAAAAAGAAGAAGGAAGCTCAAAGGAAGAAGTAAGTTCAAGAACATTGTGGCAGTGAAAGTGATATATTAGATGAAGTGACGGTTACTGATGTTAGAAAATATTCAACTATAGGAACTCCCCACTTTCTTTTAATCAAGAATGAAGAAGATAATAGTGATGAATAATTATCAGGTACTAGTTTTTGTTTTAATTGTAGACGTGATTACCATTGTACAAGTGATTGTACATTCCCTTTCTCATGTAGTGATGATGATAATGATTCTACTGAAATTTCTCTTATGGGTAGAAGTTAAAGTAACCATTCTGCAGAGAAATCAGATTCAAAACTAATGGCCCTAGAGGTAGAAATTAAAAGGCTTAAGGATGAAAATAGAGAGAAGAAAAAGGTATTGCAATAGTTTGATGTAAAGGAGTGTGCCTACAAAGAATATATTGTCACGTTAAAAACCCAACTGAAATAAGGAAGGAAAATTGGAGAAGGAATGAGGAAGAAGTATAAGGAAAAAGAAGATTAGTGTCAAATACTGGAGGATGAACTCAGAAAGAAAAGCTCCCAACTACAAGAGGCAATGAAAACTGAAAAAAGATGCAACAATCAAGAAACTTAAGGAAATAATAATTTACTATGAAGGACTTGAAGTTGAAATCATCTCGCTCAAATCTGATCTTGAAAAATCGAACAAGCGATATGAGGAGATACTTCAAGTATTTGAAGAACTGGAAAATGGGATTAACAAGGAGATCATTGAGTTGAGAACTCAATTGGAAAATACTAGAGGTGAAAAAGAGGTTGAGGTAAGTATTCTAGAAGGTAAGCTAGCAGAAAAGGATAAGAAATTGAGATTTCAAGATAGTACCAAGATTTTGGATAACATTCTTAGTAGTCAAATGTCTCCCTCCATTAAATCTGGTCTTGGCTTTCATGAAACTATTAAAGGAGAATCTAGTTCATAGGCTTATGCAAGAAACTTGAAGGATAGAAATGCAAAATCTTAAATTCTTGATAAAGAGATAATATTTCAACCAGACCAACAACCAAGGAAAGTGAATTTTCAAAAGAAATCATTTTCTCCTAACTATAGAAGTATCAATTGATTCTCTCCTCTGGACAATGATGTTTAATATTTTATTTGTCATAACTTTGGACACTTTGCATCTAATTGTAGAAGTAGATTCATAGGAATATCATCATCTCCTAGGTACTCAGGTTTCTTTAAGGGACATTGTTTTTCTTGCAACATATTTGGTCACAAAGCTATTGATTGAAATAGAAGGAATATGAAACAAAAATCTTATGATTCCTCTGCTCCCTTTTCTAGTCATGTAAGATGTTATACTTGTAACAAGTTTGAGCATGTAGAAAAACAATGCAGGAACAAGTCAATAGATTCTCATAGACAACAAGTTGATTTCCTCCAAGGCAAGCAACCAGATAAAAATATTGTTCTCAAAAGACCCCAAAAAGATGGATCTACCAACTTCTCATATTAAGAAATAGGAAGAAGAACAAGTTAAGTGTGGCCTTTCTTTGTGCTCATTTGAAGATGAAGATGAATGGTTACATAGATAGTGAATGCTCTCATCACATGTTCGGAGATAAGAACAAGTTTGAGTCTCTCAAGAAAAAAAAATATGGTAAAGTTATTCTTGGAAATAGTGCACCAACAACATTTCTAGGAAAAGGTAGAGCCAAACTTGATAAGTATACAAAAGTAGCCGATGCATTATTAGTTCAAGGGCTAAAGCAGAACATTCTAAGTGTAATACAAATAGCCTATAAGGGACACAAAATTGTGTTCACATCGACTAAATGAAAAGTTATAGAACAAGACACTGGAAAGGTTATAGCAAGAGGATTCAGAAATGCGGACAAATTATATGTGTTAATAAAGAAGAATTCAAGTAGAAATAAGAAGTATAGTTCCTCTTCCTCTTATTCAAAGTAAAAGAAAATAGTCCCCACTGCAGTCTATCCTACTAAATGCATACTTCTAACAATGACTTTAGAAGTGATGAGAGGCATATAACCTCATGAAGTACATGTGATGATTATCAGGTCCACGAGATCGCTAGTGTATGATATAAGGGGGGGCTATGCTTTGATGATGATTTCCTATGATGCTTTGATATTATTTACTGGAATTGCATCTGATGAAGTTACAGTGAACGAGAACAAACTTAACATGTTTAGAGAGAGTTGTGGATATAAAAATCAGAAATTAACATTCTTTACACAGATCTTATGAAATACAATCACGCATATACATGGTTTTTGAGTTATATAGTCACGTATATTTCTCTGTGATAAAAAATAAGTGGCACGGATTCAGGGGGGAGATTTTCATGTGTTTTTATCAGTTGGTTATTGGAATTTTGGTATTGACATTGGTTTACTACAGACTGTTAATAATGCCCATATGTTGCTTAGGAATGATGTTGGTACATGATGAGTCTATGGTTACTGCGAAATCATATGATATTGCTACTAGTTGAAATGGTTATTTGGTGCACTTGTTGATTGATGAATGGATATAATATCATAATTGAGGGTAACTAATTGGCACAGGTTCAGGGGGAGCATCTGTTTTGCTTCTAATAGTGCATTGTTGGCATTATGGTTTCTTAAGCACTCCTTATTGCATGTTGGTGTTTAGGATGCATTCATGTCTTACTCACTGATTGTTGGCATTGATGAAAAGATGTATATTTTGTTGTTATTATATGCTTGGATTACATGTCGAGAAGTTATGGATGATTTCTATATGTTGCTTGAGTTGCATTTTGGTGAAGATTGTGATGGTGTCTTATTCTTATCTAGATAAGGAAGATATGTATGATCATTGAAGATGTTGCTTGATGATACTAGATGTTCTCGTTGTTTTCTCACATGTTGTTGATACATGTATATGTTACCTATGATGTATATGATACCTATGATGATGTATATGTTGATTGTGGATTGTGGCTCTTCCTATATGTGGAGAGATCATAATTGACCTTGATGACATGAAGTCAAGGGGATGTGTTGTTGACATAGCTTGATTGCACAGTTTTATGCTACAGTTGATTAGTGATACCTGGAAACATTGCATACTTGGAAACATGTTGATGATATTGGAGAGATTGTTTCCTACATTGTCTTACCTTACATGTTGATGCTGAGGATGTTCACTATGACATTTATGTTGCTAAAATCATATGTTTATATTGCAGATTCCTATATGGTGCATGGTGGTTGTTGATGACTAGCATGGTCTTGCTACCTCATTGTTGAGGTTCCTATTTGTGTTTATAAGTGTCATATATGCCTCTTGATGTAACAGTCATGAAAATACCCATGTTGTAAATCATTGTAAAATTCAGTCATGTGTGGGCTATTAGGATCAAATCATGTTATGTATGTAATACCATTATTTGGGACATTTATGTAAAATTTGAAGTCCAATATGTTTGGTATATGATGTAATCATGAGTCATTGGTGATATAAAAGTTCATATTTGTTTGATTCATAAGCCTTGTACTTTGAAAAAACTTACATATGCTCAAGGGGAGCATGGTCAATATGCAGCTTTCATGATTCAATTCAGCAGATCAGAACTACAATGATCAACACTACAAGGGAAGTACTTCATTAAGCCTTGATCATTCCTTTGCCCTTAATGTCAAAGGCGGAGAGAAGCTTGGTTTTTGGAGTGAAGACTTGGTATTTTGGAGGGAAGACTTGGTATTTGCAGGTGTGTTTGCAGGTGGTGTCCAAACACCAAAGTGGTTTCCATCAAGTCCAAAGGGGGAGATTGTTGGAATTATGGCTAATGTGTTGTCCTTGATGGAAACATACTTGACAAAGATATACTTGATGTCAACATTGTGATAATATTATGATTATGGAACTCATGCAGATTGGTACAGATGTTATGGACAAAGAAATGCCAGTTCAGTGAAAGATGGATGACAAAAGTGAAGTTTGAGAAAGTATACATGGTTCCTATGAAGGAGGGTCATGTACATATGCAGATATTATGAGAAAAAGTCACGTACATAATTCGAACCATGGAAATATGGATCCCAAGGATCATTACCATGGTATTTTCCCATAGTAATTATGGCAGCAACGTTCATTTGATCCCTTCAACAAATACTAAAAACTTTACTAAAGGATTTACCTAAGGTATAGGTTAAGGAAAAATCTATATAAGGAGATCGAGATCAAGGTGTTAGGCGTGAAAGTAATGGGTTATTTATGTGTGATATGATCTAGAGCAATTGTTCACCAGGGAGCAAGGAGATGACTCAAACCTGAAAGATCTGAAGATATGTTGACATATATGCTTGACTGATTTACTTGTTGCAAATGTCAAAGTAGTTATTAATGATGAATCTATGATTATAGTGATGTTGTGATCTAAATGAATTATTCAGAAGTTTGTACTTATGACAGTAAGGTTTTTGGAATGGGAATTATGTTTGCAACGAAAATTTTCAAATCTTTATGCAGGTTTGTTTTTGAATAGCCAAGTACATACACAGATCTGTTTCTAGGTAGTTGTGTATATATTCTGAGATATGTTTTTCAGTATGTTGAGATCTGTACACGGGTGTTTCACATAATAAGCATGTATATACATTGGTTTGCTTAATAACAGTTGCATATATATCTGGGTTAAGTATGGTCAAGGTTTTCAGTGCTTCTTGATGATGGTAGTTGATGAGTTCTATTGTATATGCTATTTTCTGTCAATGATGTCTTAATCTGATGGTTTATATCTATTATAAATTGGTTTGATCTAGTTGCAATAGTTGTTTGAGATTAGGTTCAGTGATTGATTTGTTGATGTTACAGTGATTCAATTGGTTCAATGATTGTATTCAGTATTCAAATTGGTATTGAGCATAATGATGGGTGTGGGTCCAGTTTGAAAATATGATGAAAGTTGGCCTACAAGTTTTGATGTTTGTTTGAGATAGGTGGATCTAGTGTGAAACATTCTAAAACGTGGCCCACAAAGGGTGCTAAGGGTTGGAGCCTTTAGTAAGGGAGTCGAGGCTTCCTTCTAGTGGTAGCTGGTAAATTTTTTCAGGGGGTAGGTTCTCTCTTCCAGTAGGAGCCGGTAAATGATATCATGGGGTTGGAGCTCATTTCTAGTGGGTGCTGGAGAATGAGTGGAGGTTGAAGCCTCTTGCAGGTGGGTGCCTGCATGCTAGTAAGAGTCTATGCCATTACAAGATGTAATGAAGTTTTCTTAATAATAAAGGAACAAAACATAGACGACGACAATCATGGTTTTCTCCCACATTGGGTTTCCACCTAAAATCTCGGTGTTCTATGTGTGTTGTGATTTATTTTCTCTTTACTACATACTATATGTGTGATGAAATTAATAATGCACTAGTTAAAGATAAACATCTGATTGAATTTATGTCAAATTAATTTATCTGGATATACGTTGTTTGCATTCACTAGAGTCGCATACATACACTAATTGCATTAAGAACAATATCTTACATAATTCAAAATATAAAGTGAGTTAAAAATATTGATTCACCCCCCCAGGCAATATTTTTCCTGACACCTGAGAGGAGCAAGGAGTGCTCAAGAGGTTCTAGAGGAGTGAACCATACAAAAACCAATACCCAGGGTGAGGTGAGGTGTTCAGGTAATAAGTGAGGTGAGGCTTGTTACAGGGCTAAGTTGCATCTCACAATGGGAAAGGAGAAGTTCATGCGGAGGGAGAAAAAAATGACCATTGTTGGTTAGGAGGAAGGTTCAAGCATAAGCCACAATAAGAAAAAAAAAGGATGCCAAAGTAAATGGCATGGGGAGAAGGATGATTTAGGAGGAATTTTACCTTGAAATGGCTTATTTAAAGGAGAGGTTCAACATAATGCTACAACTGCTAGAAGAGAGGGAAGAAGAATACAAAGAAGGTTGGGTGTTAAGGAAGAAGAAGGTGAAATGGCCTATGCTACAAAAGAGGATGAGGCATAGCTTAAGTGCTTCATTAGAGGAGAATAAACTCAAGGAAACTAAGATTGAAGGATAGGTTGTTCTCTTTTGTGAACGAGAACAAGGATCAATCCTAGGTGAGGATGATGATGGTGATAAAATAATGATGTGTTTAGCTAAACACAAGGAAAGGATGTCAATAACATCAGACGAGGAAGAATATATTAGTGTATTCTTAGTTAATTATTTGTGTGAGTCTGCATTTCTAGGTACCAAATACAATGAAGCTAAACAAGTGCCAAAGATTATGGAGGAAGCAGAAACTAAAAGAGAGTTGAGTTATACTAATGAAGAACAACAAGAGGTAGAAAACTCAGAAGATGGACAATCTCAAGGAATTGTCACAGAAAAAGTGGATATAGAGCTATCCCATGAAGACAATGTGGAAGAAGGCCATGAAGGAGTTTAAATTGGAACTCTCCAAGTTAGTGAGAGGAAGAGTAAACTCAAAGGCATAAATGGTTGGTTGTGTTTTCTCTTACTAAATGTTTGTTGGATCATTCATGGAAATATTTTTTCATGGATTGAAGGCTTATGGAAATTGGGAAAAGAGAGGAAACCACATATTTTGCATATTTTTGGATTGGATCAATGTGAATATGGTAGAGGAGGATCTAATGAGAAGAACTCGACACAACATATTTTGGCTAATTCAAGGGAGGCCAAAATAAGTCAAGAACAAGGATATAATCGAGAAATTTTCATTAAGAATGAGGAGACTACATTATCTCATACAATCAGGAAAAGAAGAAGACTAGATTATGAAGATAGTTATGAAGAAGGGTACATAGATGTACCTCAAGGAAGAGCAGGCCGAAGCATAGTCTAGAGAAATAATGAGAAGGTTTATGTAGAGAATGAAGATGTTTTGTGGAACAATGACAAGAGTGTCATTCAGGAAGTTGCAAGAGATGAGAAAAGGGTTAAAGGGGGAACTCATTTGCCTAATGAGATAGAAAGCCACAAATTTTCAATGGATAGTCAGAGAGGAGGATGAGAGGTAGTGGAAATTAAGAATGAAATCAAGGGATGTTCAGAAGAAATTATTTTTTGTAATATGTTTGTTGTGTGTCCAAGTGTAACTAGAATTGGGAATCTCGGAAATGGCAATGAAAAACATTTCCATAAATCCAATAGAATATTAGGCTTTTAAATTATGTACCTTGGAGATTAATGAAGGAAGGAGGGAAAGAATTCTTATAACTCTTGCATAGAGCATTGTCGAGAAAAAGGTGGGCTGCATAGAATGTAAAGTTGTTGCATGAAAACAAATTTTTTCATCATGGCCAAGAAGAAGTGAAGACCAAAGGATTGCTTGGGAAGGTGGAGAATTTGGAAATGTAATTGAAGATAACCTGAATGCAATAAGAAGTGGGAAAGGTTCAAGGACCAAAGGAAAAATTCTTACAGTGACAGGGAAACATGTAAATAATTGGTTGCATGCTTACACACCAAGCAAGGAGGTGACTATCTTTAAATATAGAAGAGTTCCACTTAACCCAGTGGACATATGGGAAATGGAAGTAGCTGAGGAGTTATGTATTATAACTTCTACAAATTAGAAAGTTGAGAAATTGGAGATTGATGCAAAATACCATCTGAGATGGAGGCAACAAATGATAAGAATGGTGGAGGCACAAAGCATAATATATAGAGAATGTATGGAGCAGGATTTCAAATGCCTTAAAACCTTAAGGAACCTTGGTATAAGTGGAAGTTGTCTTATGAGGAGGAAAAATTCCCAATTCAAAGAAGCAGCAATCGACAGCCATAAAAGTGAGAAGGGTAGAGTTAAAGACAAATATTCCCAAGTGGAGATGGATCAACCACAATAAGAGGTGTATGGTTAACAAAGAACATTGGAGCAAGAGGATTGTACGTAGGCAAAGGCATACATGAGATCCTAGAATATTGAGGCAACAATATAGCCAGGCATGTGGACTGCAACAACATTTCATTTGAGATCTAGGAGGCTTCAATAATTGAAGACATATGACCAAGAGGTCATATATTTTTTTCACTTGGGGAGTATGCCGCGGGAGCATTAACCACTAGGAATTCATTTTCCTTAGACTCAATAAATGGCCATGTAAATCCCCTAGGGATAGCATATCTCCCTCATATTTGTAAAATATTAATGTTGAGACAAGTGTCATGATTCCAGGTTTATAGATTGTCGGTTTGGTTAATGAGTTGGGCCAATTGGGCCTTTCCAATTGTAATCAGTCATAGTTGAGTTGTTAGGTAGTTAGAGTATGGACAAGTGTAGGTATTTTAGTCCAACTTATGTGTCCTTATGGGACAAATGCAATTTTGTTGTTATGATGGATTATAACATAGGCTAGATATGGCCTCAAGAGGCTTGTTGGCAGGAAACCTCTCTTAGGTTGTTAGGAAATGTCTCAGGTAAATGTATATGTACATATATGTGTTTTATAGAGAGTTGTAGGTGTGGTTGTTGGTCAGGAGGATATAGGAGGATTGGAAGCTTGAATAGAGCTCGAGATTTGGAGTAGTGTTTGAACAGGGCTATGAGGCCTTAGGCAATAAGCCATCAAACACCTCCCCTATAAATATGTTTTTTGAATTAATAGAAATATGGACCATTTAGTCTTCATTTGTGGTTTATTATTTTTCCTGCATAACTATATTGAAATCCCGTATGTGGTGGAGGTGAACTCTGTGAATTCTATGAGAATGTTTAAATCCTTGCATTTATTTGATGATGGAATGATTGCCTTAGTGTGAGTTAGCCACAAGAGGGAGTCATGAGAGTGGATTCCTTTTAAACCTGGTTGTCTCAACCCTTAGAGTAATACTGCAACAGTGGGTAATTTGGAATTGTCCATTTGTTTGTTTAATGAAAAACTTTCGGCTTCTAATGACGATAGTGTTGAACCATCATAGCCAGGGAAGTTGGGTGAAATTTGGAGTTAGGGCCAAATTCCCACTGATTAACAAGGTTGGAGGATGAGGACACATCCATGTAACCTTGTTGTAAAGTGTAGTGTTGGATTATAGGAAGTGCTAACATTGTCTTGTTAAGAAAAGGACCTATTGCAGCATTTGCGGGAGAAAGGGAAAAGTTAGCAGGCCCTTTTGGTGGTGTGTGTCAAGATGACCTGTCGATTTGTACATACCGACCATGTTGCAATTAAATACTTTATGAATAAACCTGATTTAAATGCCCAAATTATTAGATGGTTACTTTTATTGCAACAATTTGATTTAACTAATATTGATAAGCATGACAAGGAGAATGTTGTTGCAGATTTTTTTATCCAATTTGACTTTGTCTGTAGGGGAGGAAGGAATGGTTGATGATCAGTTACCAAATTAAAATTTATTCGCCATTTCAGTTCTCTCTCCATGGTTTGTTGACATAGAAAACTACTTTGTGTCTGCACAACTTCCTCCAAATGTGTCCTCCAAGGAAAAGAGAAGAATCATAAGAAATAACACCCTATTCAATTGGATTGGGTGCAATTTCTTCAAGCTAGGTCCAGATCAAATTATAATAAGATGTGTTAGGGAGGAGGAAGTCTTCGACATCCTTCTGGCTTGTCATGATGGGCCTTGTGGAGGTCACTTTGCAGCTAAAATAACAGCATTCAAGGTACTATGACCTGGTTATTACTGGCCCACTCTTCACCAAGGTGTGAGGAGGTATATCAACCAATGTGATCAGTGCCAAAGGATGGAGAAACCTACCCTAAGGGATGAGATGCCTCTGCAACCTCAAGTGACTTTCGAGACATTTGACAAGTGGGGCATGGATTTCATTGGGCCCATTGAACCTGTTATCACTCAGATTTATCCTTAGAAGTTATTAAAAGAAGGAAAGGATCCAAGGTAACTACAACCCAACTTTTAGACTCGGGTGCTAGCCTACCTAAGTCCAGAGAGGGCTCTCTCTTTATGATTTAGCTATGTTTGAAAATATTTTAGGCCAGTATTAATGTTCAGTGAGGTTGTTTTGTTTGAGAGTGGTGGAGTTCTAAAACAAATGGGCAAACTAGGCTTTTAGGAAATTGGGCTATGGAGTCAATCAGGGATAATTCACTGGATTAAGTCAAATTGTTGGCGTATGAGTTCAATAGGTAGGATAGCAGAATAAAAACAAACTTTGGGGCTTGAATGGGTGATAGTTATGCTCAAAACTAGAGGGAAATCAAGAATCCTCAAGTTAGGATTAGAAAGAGGAAAGGAAGATAGGTCAACTAGTAGAGGGTAATTAAGAATCCTATACCAGGGACTTATTAGAGAAAAACTATGGGGATAGAGGAGCAGTCAAGAATTCCTTTATCGAGATAGTTTAAAAGAAAACATAAAAATGGTAAATTGTTGATAGTAGAGAGTAATAAAGCTAATTCTAATACATTTTGACTATTTTACCATTTAGATTTAATATGCATGAAACATTGAAACATATAGAGAGCACATAAAATCACAAGCATAGAATACTTATTTGTAACTATACTGCACTGGAATCTAATGAAATGTCCTCAACTTTCATTCCTTTTCTAGCAAAATCCAAATTTGAGTACAAAAGATTTCTCAGCTTGATAGCATAGATTTACAGAGATGTTATAGAATCCACCTACAATACTTCGAATGGAGAAGTATTTATATAAAAATTACATCAGAAATATCTCATAACCACATGATATTTATTTTAGGGAATACAAAATATCTTTTACAAAAAGATAGAGACAGATGGAAAACTGATTGATGTTGTCCCTTTATTTGTGAATGAGCTGGAGGTTGAAACTCGGATTTGCCTCTTGATGTTGCTTTAGTAATTGTGTTCTGTATCTTTGCTTACTTTAAGCTACTGATACTCTTTACATGTGTTCTAATACTCTTTACCTGTGATACCAGAACTTTACCTCAGTAAATATTTTCTATTTACCTCAGAGTTACCATAGTAAATTATAGGATATCGGTCATATTGGTCCACCATTCTTCATTTGGTATCTTCATCCTGATCAATTTCCTGTATACTTTGTCAGCTTTAGTGTACTTAGCAAAATTGGGCTGAAAAGTAAACAAGTGTTTCACTTCATGCTCAATGTAGAAAAGATTTTCCAAACCATCATACAACACTTTTCCTGTAGGTAGTGCTTTCACTGTGGAAGAGCTGGCTTGATTTCTGGCTTGTTTGTGCAGTTTTTCAATGTAGACCTCATGAATCATCAGCTTGTCATTTATGACCTGGTGGTCTTGGAAGGCCTTTTTCTCTTTGAATGTCATATTTTGACATAAAATCATTTATGTCTTCCTTAATACTTTGACATCTTTTTTCCAGGTTAAGCATTAAGTTCTTTTTAGTAAGAACTTTCTTAATTTCAAGGATAGTAGTAGTTCGATCCTCGATATCCCATTGTTCCAGCTGGTGCTTTCTTTTGCTATTTAAGAAGTTGATCAATTGGGTTTCCTCTTCAGGTTTCTCTCCTAATTCTTCCCTGGTCTTCTATATAGCCTCTGTAGCTAGTTTAACTAACTGAGTCTGTTAAAAAATGATCTAAATAGAAGACCAAATATCATTGATGGAATCAATGATATTGGTCCATAAAATCTCTCTAATATCCCTTAAAGGCTTTTCCAATGTTAAGTTCTTCTCTAATGTCTTGATTCTTTCAGTCATTCTTCTATTTTTTCTCTCTTCTTCAGTGTAATTAATCTGTGATAGCTCATAATTGTTTTCCAAACTCGTAACCATTTCTTTTGGTTTTTTTATTTCAGTAGCTTGGATTTTCATTTCCTCCATGGACTTTATTAAGTCCTCTGTTTGCTTTGCTGAAGTTGTTACTGCTTCTGATGTACCTGCTATTGTTGTTACTGGCAGATCTGTTGCTAGGGGAATGTTGGGTGCCAAAGATGTTGCAATAGTAGATGGCACTACTGTAGAAATTATGGGTATTACATTCTGAGGAATGGTGGTCAACTCGCCCTGTTTGGACTGCAAATCTTTTTCTAGTTCTTGCTCTGTTTCTTTCAACTACTCATTCAACTTAAGGATCAAGTCCATAAGTTATTCTTCGTTTTGTTTCTCAATTACTTCTACAGTTTGTGGATGTACGAGGGGAGGGAGTTTGAGTTGTTTCCTGAGTGCAGCAATGTCATCATTCTTTTTCTTTATCAATATTTCAGCTGCTTTAACATCTTTGGGATCATGTCCCAACTCAATCACCAGGTCTTCTAATGATTTTATCCTGGTATCCTTAGCCTGAGAAGAGGCTCTTTCCAATTGTAACTATGCTGTAGTATTACTCAGAGAATTCTCCAACTGATGTGCAGTGATGGCTTTACTAGTCAATGTGGAATAGACCATCTCACTCGTTTGCTTATGGAGCTCAATCTGATCAATTGGGTGGATATCTCTGGCAATAACTTCAAAATTTATTTTCAAATAATCAGCCATGGACTTTGGCTGTTGTACTATGGGCTTTAAAAAGCTCATTTGCATCTTTCCCTCTTTGATGTCAAAGGTTGACATCAACCTTGTCTGATTTGTAGGAGCCATTTTCAAATAATGGGCATAGGTTTGAGCTTTGAGCTTCTCATTCCTAGCCTTAATCTCTTTATATTTTTCTTTCAAATCCTGGCTCTGCTCTGAAGCTGTCCTTAGTGATGACACTTCTACACTTTGTTGCCTGCTTAGTGCCTGTGTTTGGGAGGTAGATGGTGTCTCCCCTACTAGTGTTGTCTGCACTGTGTCACTTCTTGTCTCTTCATATTCCTGCTCGGACAAAGGATTCAATCTCTGCCTCTTTACATATACCTGGTCCAATGGCACTGTAGAGGGGCTAGCCTCATTTCTACTTCTTTTTTGAATTCGCTCCTCATTAAGAGGGGTCTGCAATACTGGAGGGTTGCCCATGTTTGTATCAGTTTGGGTCAACTCCTTAGAAATGCTCTGTGACCCTAAATACTTTTCCTATCCTGAAGTCTCTGGTTGTCCTAATGTTTGTGCACTATGCTCCTGTGCTAGTCTCTGTGAAGATTCTCCAGGCACCTGTACAAAGGGATCCAGATCAAGTCTTCTTTCCAAATCTTTCAAAACATTTTCTACTTCAACTTGTGTACTATCTTGTTCTATAAGTGTTCCCTCCACCCATTCATTTTTATTTGCATACTGTTCTATCTCTGGAATTCTATGATGGATGTAGGGGGATAGTTTATGCTTCTACCTTCTATCACAGATGAAGCTATGAGGATCATAAGGCCAGATGAAACTCTTTTTCAATCTCAATCTCTCAAGGATTTCTTCTGCCTCTTTCCCTACTTTTCTGTTGTTGCAAATGAATGGGCTCAGGTGATCCTTTATCCTTAATTGGGCTTTCTTCTTAGCCTTCATAAAGTCGATTTCATCTGAATTGATCATTTGCCTGTAGTACTCTAGGGCAAATAATCACACGGGGAGGTATTTGGGAAATTTAAAGGGAGGCAGCGCACATGCATAAATATTGATCTCGGTATGGTTCTGATACAAGTACCAGTCCCCAACCTTGTATTGCTTGGATAATTGAAGAATTCTCTTAATATCATCACTGATTCTGGGAGGGGGACTTCCTATCAACATGGTAGTTACTGGATGCACAAATTTATCAATAAAATATGTATAAGGATGGGGAGAAGAAGGCGAATTGTGAAAAATGGAAGTCCAGAAGATGACTGACCTAGGGTTCCCTCTGGTGTCAAGCTTTTGCACAGAGAAAGGGAATTTATCAGTTTGGTAGTAGAGGAAAAGATGATACAGGACTGAAGAATATTTAAATACTCTCTCGTTCTCTAATCTCATGAATTGGTCATGCATCTTATCTGCAATAAATGTAGCATAGTCAAATTTGGCTACAGGAGGTTGACTAGGGGTGAAAATAGACATGTAGGCTAAGGTCATCTCATCTACATACTCACTAGTAGTAAAACCCAAAATGCAAGCAATCATGGTGATGATATCCTTGCCCAGATTAGTAAAGAAGCTTGACATATAAGGAGGGGGTTCTTTTGGCTTGTATTTTTCTTCCATGAAAGTCTGACAAATTTGGTTGATTTCGGAACTGGACAGCCTTGAATATTTTTCAAGTAAATCGGCAATGGAAAGGGGAGTGAGGTCCTAGCCAGGCTATAATTGCAACATTTCATTTATTTACTCAGCTATAATGGTGAAAAGGACTTTCTGGTCAGGGGACATTATAGCTCTCATATTGGGTTCGTAGTTTGCATGGCATTGGTGGACAATATCTGGGAAAATATGGACAGTGGGGAATTGATATCTAGGAAGGTTTGACTCCCAATGACCTATTTTATCAACATTATTTAGATAATTGTCCCGATACTTGTAGTATAGCTTCAAGGGGGTTTCTTCAAAAGTAAGGTCCTTGATTTGAAAATCTTTATCAACCAAGGGAGGGTGGTCCAAATCCCTGTGGGGAGTAGTGATTGGCGTGACACTTAGGGTGACAGGAGCTTCCATCCTTGGTTCTTATGTATTCAAGGAAAAAAAGTTGGGGTTTTCAAGGATTTTAGATAAAACAAGTGCTTGGGGAAGCCTTGGGGCTGAGAAATATCTTAATTGTACTGGATTACTTGAGTTTAGAGTAATTTAGTGGAGGTTTCAGTACAAAAACAAGGTTTATAAGAAGGAAATGTGGTAAATACCTGGTTATGGTTGACTGAAGGGACAAATGGTTGTGGTGAATGCTTTGCTGGGTGCGCACAGTAGTCTGTAGTGGCTTGGAGTTCAGCAACTGATGGTGGTTGGCAGTTGGGAGTAAGTTGCTGGTCTGGATGTACTCTGTGCGTGCATGGAATAGAAGTTTCTTTTCTCGGAAAAAAGGAAAAACAATGAACATTTTTGTTTTTATGCACAAATTCAATGACTTTTGGTGGGTGAATGGGAAAACGTTAGTTGGCGTCAACTAACTGATGGGACACTTTGTCATTTAGTGGAGGCGGTAAGCAGGATTGATCGCACCGCTTTTGGGAGGTTGGTGGTTTTGGCAGAGGGTCGTGCGATGCCACACATTGAATGACACGTAGCATCGGCGAAAAGTCAAAACAGCTTATATCGGGTGGTTAACGCTCGACCAAAAGGCCCGCGTGATATGAGCAAGAGTCGTTGGATGTGGGAAGGCAGATCGAACGACAGTCGGCAACGGAAAGTGTTAGGGAGTTAATGGAGGGGGCCCGATGGCATAATCAACATAATTAAATGAATTTAATTATATCGGGGATGATTGTATTGGTGGAGAAGCTTTTAATTAATCCAAGTGACTAATTAATCCCTTTTTAACATGTTGGGGGTTTTTGCTCTTAATTAATCGCAATTCGATTAATTAATCCAACTTAATTAACTTCATTATGGTTTATTTTTCAAACCATCGGGACGGGATATTTATTTATTTTGGGATTTTTATTAATAATACGGGAAAGGGTAATTTGTTTCAGGATTTAAATAAATAATAAGAATTAAAAGTTAATATGACCATGGGAAAAGAAAATGTGCTAAGTAAATGTTTCCGAAAATGCATTCATCATTTAACATTATGACTTAGGCTAGAATGTGTTTGGGGGGTTTTTATAAAGAACCATTTATTTTTCCTAAGTAAAAGAGTGATTTTACCGTGGGAAAAGGATTTGAAGGCAATGAATGAATTATGGAGGGGTGAATTTTGATGAAGGGGCTTTAGCACTTGGGCCTTACAAGTTATTGGGCCGAGGGTTCAGTCCCTCCAGAAGTCAGAGAAATGCTCTAAGCCCCTTTAACTTTCAAGTTGTTGGTGCCTTTAGTACTTATCAAAAATTAGTAAAATTTAAGGAAAAATGAGTGAGGAGGTTAATTAGTTTGACTTTTGTCTATGATGTAAATGTCTTCATTGTCATCTATATCTTTAAGTACTTTTGATGATGAAAGTATATGACCTGATATCTGGATAATCATTCATCATACATAATTCTGCAACCATTCATCTATTTATCCTACCTACTTATCCTACCATTTTTTCTTCTTTTATTAGGGTGCACTTAAACTGGAAAACCCTTATCAAAACCTTTTCTTTTCTTTTACAATGGAAATCTGTCTAAGTCTATCCTTATTACATCCAAGGGCTCAGATTAAACTGTTGAGCTCCTTTTATTCACTCTACCTATCTACTTATTTGCCAAGATTAAACAGTTTGGTCAGATTTTATTCTCTATCTCTAAGCATGAAATTCAAAACATGGAATAACCAAGATTAAACTATTTGGTTACCATGGATTATGGCATAAGTAACAAGTTGCACACAATCATTTATACAAAAAGTGAAATAGTAGTGGCATTTTGACTTGCACACTTTCATGGTATTTTTATTTTTCTTGGGGTTCATTTTTTATTTTTTTCTAACCTTTTCATTCTTTTTGTCCTTTTATTCTTTTTCTAGGACATACCCTCTTTACATTTTTAATTTTTGATTTTGAATATGGAAAACATTTGCAACAAGCAAAGGTATGTACATATTTCAGAGCTAAACCAAGTCAATCATGATATATGACACCTATTGGTATAGGAACATAACAGAATCTCCATCCAAACAGAAGCGGTACATGTTTGTGTGCATTGACTACTTAACAAAATGCACTAAAGCCAAAGCCATCAAAGTAGCAATAGAAGAAAAAGTGGTTGAATTCTTAAGGGAGAATGTGTTTTATAAGTTTGGGTACCCTAGAGAATTGGTCATTGATCAAGACAGTCAATTTACATCTCACATGATTGAAAGTCCGTTAAGCCAGCACAAGATCAAGCACAAAACATCCACCCCTTACCACCCACAAGCTAATGGGCAAGTGGAAGTAACCAACATAAAATTGGAAGGCATTCTGACCAAGGTGATTAGCATCAACAAAAAGGTTTGGGAAGATAGATTAGTTGAGGCCACCTGGGCCTACAATACCACCTGGAAGACCACCACTGGCTTCACTCCTTATGAGCTGGCCTATGGGAAGAAAGCCCTGCTATCCATTGAATTTGAATACAACACCTTAAGGATGGTAGCACAACTGGATCTAGATATCACAAGGGCACAACAAGAAATATTGCTCTAGCTGAATGGGTTAGATGAATTTAGGATGCAGGTCCTCTTGCACACAGAGGTGACTCAAGTTCAAAGGAAAATCTATAAGAATATAAAAGGAAAACAGTTCCAAGAAGGTGATTGGGCTTTGTTGTATGCTTCCCAGTATAAAGATTTTAAAGGCAAGTTAAGGACTAGATGGTTAGGGCCTTATGTAATAGAAAAGTGTCATGATAATGGTGTTGTGCAGATAAGAACCATTGATGCAGAGGCTATCCCTTTGCTTGGAAATGGGCACAGATTAAAAATCTACAAAAACCCCTTATCAAAGCAGGAATTCATCAATAACATCAGCAAGGCAATGATGGTGGTAGAGAAAGTCTCAGCTTCCACCCCACCAAGTCCTTGAAGAAAAAAGAAAAAAAAAATAAAGAGACTCAGGTGAAAACCTCCATGAGGCACCTGAGTCCCACTGTTGGGTTGAAAACCTCTTGAGGTGGCCCAAGAGTGTTTATATATATATATATATATATACATAATGAGAATAAAAGGTCTCTGGGTGAAAACCTATTTTGAGGTACCCAGGGCAGGCAACTAGGATGAAAACTTCATTGGGGGTAGACTAGTTGCTTTTCAAAAAAAAAGAAGAGAAAAAAGATACAAAAGATGACAATTCTGTTTTGCAGGTCTACAAGAGGAGGATAAGCACAACATGAGGAGGACAACATGACCTACAAAAGCCATGTTTTAATTCACCCATCTCATATCCTCCATTATCCCCCTAGTCTTCCATCTATAAACCACTCCAGCTCATTTCAAACAAATTCTGTGTTTTCTATAGGATTCCCTGTAATACTATAGGAGTTTCCTGTAGAAATGACAGGAGACCTTGAAAACCAAAAAAACGAGAAGTCCAATAGCAAGGTGATGACACAAGCTTGTGTCTGAATGAAAAAACCATTTACCTCATGTTGGGAATGGGTCCCATGGGGTAAATTTTGGGGTTAAAAACCCAAGTTTGGGGCAGAAAGCTCGAATTTTGTATAAATAAATGTAAAGTATCCACATTTTGTGATTGCGGAGTGCGAAGATATCAAGAGTCAAAAAGGGTTTATGCCCTTAGTTTAGATAGGTTTTTTCGGCTTGATGAGATCCGCCCTTGGTCCGTGGACCATGGGATTGTATAAAAAGGAGGTCTTAGAGGATTCTAAGCTAGTTTTAAGAAAAGTTAAGTAGAGTTGATGGAGATAGAGTCATTGATGAGTCTGTAAGGAGCTAAGAGTGAGAGTCTTAGCATAGGAAGAAGGCTCTGCAGCTGAGTGCGCAAAGGCCTAGGGTAGAAGTCCGCAGCTGAGTGCGTGGACCCCTACAGCTGTGTGCGCAGGGTAGTCAAAGTTTGTACTGAAAATCTGGATCATCAATAAAGAAGAGTATTCTAAAATTACTGTGTATTTTACTTCTGTCAATTGCATGCGATTATGTTATGTTAAGCACTGGGTTTATGTTTTACTACTAAATTGATGCGCGAATCTATATGTTTTCCTCTGTTATATGAACACAAGTAGAGATATATGTTTACGCAAAGATAATCTAAATTGCATGATAGAATTGGCGAACACTTAAGATAATTCAGAGAACTATACAACAAAGTAGTTATAGAGGCGCGTAAGTGCCGAGATCGCTTGTTAGGGCTACGCAAAGGACAATCATAGACCTCCGCGGAGGTTCTAAAAGACTAATAGAGAAGTACATCAATAAGCCTGGTTGAAGGGAAAGTACCCCTAGAGTCCTTTGGGCTGAGACTCTACCAGACTGAAAATTGCTTATACAAAGAAACACACACACACAGCCATCTTTTTTACTTTTAAGCAAATTCTAATGTTTAGGGTACATACCTAAGGTCCTACGTCCGAGAAGACCGTTAGGGTGCAAACCCTTCTTGGAGTTCCCTTCTTCTTTCTCTGACCTGCAAGACAAACAAATCAAAGAACACAACAGTACATGTATAGAAGTTTATGTATAAATCATCTTTATGCTATGAAGTTAGTTATAAATAATCTTTAAGTAACTACTTTCATAAGAATTCAACACAAGAATCTCATAAGCATAAAGAAAGATTATTCGGGAACAAAGACGTGTTTCTTTATATATAAAGGCAAATAAAGTACATATATCGGAAAGATATCACTTGAACACCTTCAGCAGGCTCCAAGCAAGCTTCCTCCCGGATTCGTTCCAGCCTCCAGCCTCCAGCAAGAGCTCCTTCCAAGTCTTACTCAATGATGATGTCAAGGATGAATGATCACCAATACACATGGAAACAAGGGTTTCCTATGCAAAAATGGGGAAAGTGCAGGATGCACCAAGGACTTCAGACCTGGTCTAAGGGAAAAATCTCAGCATAATAATCTTGCTCTCCTTTCTCTCTCCCCTTGGCCTTCCCTTTGATGTCTTTTTATACCCTCTCCAAAGTAGTTTTTTAGTTAGGAGTTGGTTGGGAACAGTTGGGCCACGGGCACTAACAGGTGATCCAGCAGGTAAACCCGCGATCACCGCCCGAAAAAGAGGAAATTATATTTTTTTAAGTGTTTTAAAAGATACACGCGGGTTGGGTATGACAGACCCGCGTGTACACGCGTTTAACACAGGGCAAAGTCGCGTACAGGGAATAAAACACTGTTTTTTAAATTTTTGGACCAGGTCTGGAAGGAGGGGTTGCCCTAGGCCATAAGTGCAGCATCACAAACCATAAGAGTGAGATTTGGAGCTATAACAAAGCCCTAAAGGCTTATTGATCTATGTGAAGGGAAAGTTAAGGTATAAAACCGACATCACAACCATCTCAGGGTGCAGAAACTTGGTTCCTGCATCCCCCCATAGTGCTTCAAGTGAGACTTCAGTCCGCACTCCGTGGATTGATGCCGAAAGGGCCAGTAGTGTAGGGATTTGTTTGGTTAACTAACGCTGAACCTAGTTCAAGGTCCATCAAGCCAACAAATGGTTCCGTTGTCAGGACGGTGGAAGCATTTAATAAAATATTGGAGAGTGTGCTCACGAAGGTTTGCAATGCTCAAAGAAACGACTGGGATGTTCATGTACCCGTGGTGCTATGGGCTTATAGAATGACTTGCAAGAAGTTGACTGGACAAACACTGTTCAGACTGGTTTATGGCGTGGAAGCTATGATGCCGATGGAGTACATTGTACCTAGTCTACACATAGTGGCATTCACAGGAATGGTGGATCACAGAGCCTTGTAGGAGAGGCTCGTGTAGCTAAAAGAGCTTGAAGAAGATAGATTTCTAGCTGGATTCCATTAACAAGTTCAAAAGGAGCGCGAAAAGGCCTAGCACGATTGGCACATCAAACTACGCACATTCAAGGTAAATGATCTAGTTTTGTTATACAATATCAAGTTTGATAAATTTCCAGGGAAATTTAGGATGCATTGGATGGGGCCCTATGTCATCAAGGATATTACTGATGGTGGAGCAGTTTAGTTCGTAAAATTGAATGGAGAACCATTCCCAGGATAGGTGAATGGAAGCCAATTGAATGTCTACTACCCAATATTGTGACATTTTGATAGGTCGATGTACCAACAACTAACACATTGCATTAGTGTTGGTTGACCTTGAGGTATCCTTGATACAGTTAGCCTGAAATTTGACCTAGACTTGATGGACTATAGTCCCCAACCATGGAGTGAGAGTCCTTGAACCCTCTATCTCGATGAGCTAATGGATAATGTAGGATGATATGCTAATATCGAGGACAAGTTTGACATGGCATGTAGGTTACTTGGGGCTTTTTGCACAATTCGGTGATGGGGAGCACTATTTGCCATCATTATAAACCATAGGAATATAGATGTTGTATGGGTGTTAATGTGAGGATAATTTTTCCCCTGGACAAGGATGCCTTTGTTTGGGGCCTTGGACATCATCTAAGGAGAAACATCATTATCATCCCAGGGCCTACGAGTGGTTTTGGTTGGTTTAGTAATAATACAGACTATGCACATGGTACAAAACCACCTCCTAGTGCCTCTAAGGTGAATGGTTAGCCTAGTGGTGCTCATCGCCAACATCAAGGTTTCTTGTTGGTGGCTAGTGTCCTACTTACTAATGTCTACTACCCAATATTGTGACAATTTAATAGGTCGATGTACCAACAACTAATACATTTCATTAGTGTTGGTTGACCTTGAGGTGTCCTTGATACAGTTAGCCTGAAATTTGACCTAGACTTGATGGACTATAGTCCCCAACCATGGAGTGAGAGTCCTTGAACCCTCTATCTTGATGAGCTAATGGATAATGTAGGATGATATGCTAATATCGAGGACAAGTTTGACATGGCATCTAGGTTAGTTGGGGCTTTTTTCACAATTAGGTGATGGGGAGCACTATTTGCCATCATTATAAACCATAGGTATATAGATGTTGTATGGGTGTTAATGTGAGGATAATTTTGCCCATGGACAAGGATGGCTTTGTTTGGGGCCTTGGACATCATCTAAGGAGAAACACCATTATCATCCCAGGGCCTACGAGTGGTTTTGGTTGGTTTATTAATAATACAAACTATGCACATGGTACAAAACCACCTCCTAGTGCCTCTAAGGTGAATGGTTGGCCTAGTGGTGCTCATCACCAACATCAAGGTTTCTTGTTGGTGGCTAGTGTCCTACTTACTAATGTCTACTACCCAATATTGTGACATTTTGATAGGTCGATGTACCAACAACTAATACATTGCATTAGTGTTGGTTGACCTTGAGGTGTCCTTGATACAGTTAGCCTGAAATTTGACCTAGACTTGATGGACTATAGTCCCCAACCATGGAGTGAGAGTCCTTGAACCCTCTATCTTGATGAGCTAATGGATAATGTTGGATGATATGCTAATATCGAGGACAATTTTGACATGGAATCTAGGTTAGTTGGGGCTTTTTGCACAATTAGGTGATGGGAAGCACTATTTGCCATCATTATAAACCATAGGTATAGAGATGTAGGGGTGTTAATGTGAGGATAATTTTTCCCCTAGACGAGGATGGCTTTGTTTGGGGCCTTGGACATCATCTAAGGAGAAACACCATTATCATCCCAGGGCCTATGAGTGGTTTTGGTTGGTTCAGTAATAATACAGACTATGCACATGGTACAAAACCACCTCCCAGTGCCTCTAAGGTGAATGGTTGGCGTAGTGGTGCTCATCGCCAACATCAAGGTTTCTTGTTGGTGGCTAGTGTCCTACTTACTAATGTCTATTACCCAATATTGTGACATTTTGATAGGTATATGTACCAACAACTAATACATTGCATTAGTGTAGGTTGACCTTATCAAGGTGTCCTTGTACAGTTAGCCCGAAATTTGACCTAGACATGATGGACTATAGTCCCCAGCCATGGAATGAGAGTCCTTGATCCCTCTATCTCGATGAGCTAATGGATAATGTAAGATGATATGCTAATATTGAGGACAAGTTTGACAAGGCATCTAGGTTAGTTGGGGCTTTTTGCACAATTAGGGGATGGGGAGGACTATTTGCCATCATTATAAACCATAGGTATATAGATGTTGTATGGGTGTTAATGTGAGGATAATTTTGCCCCACAAGGATGGATTTGTTTGAGGCCTTGGACATCATCTAAGGAGAAACACCATTATCATCCCAAGGCGTACGAGGGGTTTTGGTTGGTTCAGTAATAAACCCAACATGAGTTCCTAAGAATAGTAAATCCTCCTTACTACTGCTGCATGGTGATCCAGGAAACAAGATCTGGGTTTTTATTGCTTTTTGGAGGGAAATCATTCCTCCACTCAAGGATTTTTCCTCCTATACACTTGTACAAACAATAGGCTTGAGTAGCATAATAGGATTAGAAGAAAATCATAGGAAAACATGTGAATAATACAAGAGGTTTAGGTTCATTTTTTGTAACTTTGTCATGTGCAAAGTTACAAATAACATGTATGTTAACCGAAGTGATATTTGATTTTAGCTCTTAGTTTAACTTTCTTCTAAGGTTTTTAAGTTTCCTTGTGTTAAGTCCCATTGACCTAGGTGGTCAATATCCCTCTTGTATCATTTATGTTCACACATTTGTTTATGAGCAATTTTTTCTTACAACTTACCTTAACATTTGTTGATGATAGTTGTAGCACTCTTACATTAGTTATATAGAATTTTTACTTTGAATTTAGTTCATTTCCAATACTATTTTTAATTTTTTGTTCATTATGTGTTATTCATTGTTACTTACACTCTACTCTATTTCGCAATTACACTCTACTCTATTTTGCAACTACAAGAAACACTACAACCTTGCATTTTGGTAGATTAACCCTACCACAAGTTGTTTTAATGCATTGGATATGTGCACTTTCCAATTTTCCAACTTCTCATTAGCGTGATTGCCATCGAATATCACATTTAGCATATTCACCTTCACATTGGACTATTTCTTGTAGAAAAATAAGGACACCTATAGCAGTTTGCAACCCGACTTCTAAGCTTGCCCAAATTCACACGAAACACATAATAATCCGTGATTCAACAATTTGGGAAACTTTTGAACAAACAGATAATCAGTGATCTATGTGCTTTGAGGAGCGGATGGACACATTATCTATAATATGGTCGGGGAGTATCCTGTAGCATTAACAGGCGAGGCGCATTTGTCAACAACCCTTTCGGACGGCCAAGACAGTTTTATAAGCTCTACATTTACTGCCATTTTTTTATGTGAGGCCGATCTTCCATAGTTTTTGCCTAAAACAGGTATGTGTTTAGGCTTTCTGTTTGTTTTATTAAAAAATAGCTCTTTGAAAAAATTATTATCATATCTTGTTGCCTGTTCAGATTGTTGGGTCTACCTTTAGATTTTATCTTTTTTATTGTACAAACTTTAAACACATATCCAACCCAATTCCTTGTAAGCTCTACTAAGCATAGGATGATAATACGTTGCATTTTATTGGATTGGATTCCAGCTTAGTTATTTCCTCTGCTTTTGGGCATATGTAAAGTTAAGTGCATTTTAATGGAATTTGATTGCTTGTTTCTTTGTGTTAAGATATTTGCAAATTTCCTTGCTGACACTCTGACATCAATGTAAGTTCATCCATATGGAACCAATAGGATGCTCATCAAACTGAGTTGAACATGGTCAACCCTTGACCCAATACAACTCCCAAAAACTTTGATAACTGCTTGCTGCACTAGTTGTAACTACTTTATGAGATATGGCATCAACATTCAATCCTCTTCCTTCACACAGTTACCAATCCATGACTTCGAGGTGAAGCTCCACCATTTTCACACTTTCAAGTCAATACCTTTGCTGCTAGCTATGGCCTGTGGTCTAGCCTAGCAGCAAGTCTGGCCTCTGATCTTCAGTCAACAAATAATATCAATGCAATAGTATAAGTCGTACAGGAACTTGACTCAATCTGAGTGTAATGATTTGAACTTTGGTCTAGGACAGATTTCATTAATATAATATGACTTTAGGTCACCAACCTTATAAACAGTCCTCAGGAATAGTTTCAATCACAATGCTATAATCATCATGTTGCCACTGAAATACTAATACGTGCTAGGTCTCCTTACTTGAACAACACCTAAAACACATCCTTAAGGATTGTTTGTTGAGTCTCTTTCTTATTATGGATTAGCGGTTCATTTAGGCTCCCTTTGATTGCGTCTTAGCTGTGAATAAAAGACTGCAACTAGGGCTCTTTTGGAGCTTCCTTTGACAGCATATGGAAGCCTCCTTACTGTGATGAAGAACCTTCTTTTGGGACAGTGAAGGAGCCTCTCTTCACTGTGATTTAATCGATGTGAGTGCACCTTTTCCAAGCCCCAAAATTGTCACTCAGCATTGACTTCATGTGGATTTGTTAGAGGTTTGTTGTCTACATTTCCTTTTAAAAATCTAGTGCATGAATGATTGTCAACATGTTCATGGAGAAGAGAACATATTTGCATTTGATGTGGTCCAGAGAGATTTTTTATTTGGTCAAGCCTGTATTCTTCATCAATGATTTTCTTGACATCGTTTTCATTCTCAGCACTGTAGTTGTATATGTCATTAAGGGTTTCATTACAGGTTTATTCAATCTTCTGGAGCTGTCCAACTTTGTTATTATCAACAATAGATCTATCTATAGGTGGAAATCGATTTGTATGACTTAAAGCTTCAATAATTGTATGTTTATAACATACCCTTTGTTTTTCTACCAAGGAATATCCATCACATATGTCAATAACTTTGTCTTCCAGATGAGTATTGACAGTAAAAGGATGAGACTTCCTTATCCCATCTGGCTTGAGGAATAAATTCGGATCGTAGGCATAAAAAATAGCAGGGCTGTCTGATTCCATGATATAGGATCTTTTAGGATTGAACTATAAACTCTTTTAGGATTGAACTAGCAAATCTTCCCACAATCGTATTTAGGGAGGGCTAACCAAATCCATTTGAGTAGTGAATTTCCTTTAAAGCAGTCAAGGTAGTGATTGCACCATGATTCAAATAGTTGAAAGACATTTATTTATCATAAGATGTGAATGGAAATGCCTTAGAAATCACTGAAATAATAATAGTATTCATGCTATCATAAAGGTGAATCCAATTTACCTCATTGGCCGAGAAAATAATTGTTCTTTTGATAGCTAAGTTGAGCCATCTTCACCCAAGCTTGTAAGGGCATAGTCTATGGATTCCTATCATAACTAATTCTAGGTGCCCATGTAGTAGTTGCATGAATAGTTAAAGAATTCCTCTCCCTCTTTGATCTGTTCCCTATTGAAAGTCCATGAAATAGCGATGCTGATCATTTAATTGCTGCAAGGTGGAAGAAACAAAATACCAAACCCAGGTAGTGGAATTACTTTCCTACCATTCTCATTTTTTTCTTGGAGGCCTTTGAGAGATGACATGGTTCCTTTATTGAGACTACCGAATGCAAAAGAGGTAGACTCTTCTTGACATCATTAACAACATGTGCTATCTATTTTCTAGACTGTAAGTTATCATAGACGTTCTCCTGTCTCCCCTCTACCTCCTGGCCAAAAGGTTTTCTTGCTTCTCATAAAGAGACATACACATATAACTAGATATATAGATAGTTTGAACAGAAACTACCTTAATGTATTTTGTAAAGTTTAAAGTGAGTTTTCCCATATCTAGCCTTTAGTTTTTACTAGAGATGCATGAAGCATTATATAAACACAATGCAATGTTTTGGGAAGTCCATTCAAATGTGGAACATTGCTATGGAAGCCAAGTTAAGCATTGATTTTAGATCTTGCATGCACATTTCATGGATTGTTGTAGTAGTGACATAAAAATAGACTAGGTCAGTTATATCATATATGTCAAAGATAGTTTAACTCAAAACACCTAGGTCTCCTTACTTGAACAACACCTAAAACACATCCTTTAGGATTGTGTATTGAGTCTCTTTTTTATTGTGGATTAGGGGTTCATTTAGGCTCCCTTTGATTGCATCTTAGCTGTGAATAAAAGACTGCAACTAGGGCTCTTTTGGAGATTCCTTTGATAGCGTATGGAAGCATCCTTGCTGTGATGAAGAACCTTCTTTTGGGACAGCGAAGGAGCCTCTCTTCACTGTGATTTAATCCCTGTGAGTGCACCTCTTCTAGGCCCCAAAATTGTCCCTCAGCATTGACTTCATGTGGATTTGTTAGAGGTTTGTTTTATATATTTCCTTTTAAAAATCTAGTGCATGAATGATTGTCTACATGTTCATGGAGAAGAGAACATATTTGCATTTGATGTGGTCCAGAGAGAAATTTTTTATTTGTTCAAGCCTATATTCTTCATCAATGATTTTCTTGACATCATTTTCATTCTCAGCACTGTAGTTGTATATGTCATCGAGGGTTTCATTACAGGTTTAATCAATCTTCTGGGGTTGTCCAACTTTGTTATTGTCAACAATAGAGCTATCTATAGGTGGAAATGGATTTGTATGACTTAAAGCTTCAATAATTGTGTGTTTATAACATACCCTTTGTTTGTCTACCAAGGAATATCCATCACATATGTCAATAACTTTGTCTTCCAGATGAGTATTGACAGTAAAAGGATGAGACTTCCATATCCCATTTGGCTTGAGGAATAAATTCAGATCATAGGCATAAAAAATAGCAGAACTGTCGGATTCCATGATATAGGATCTTTTCGGATTGAACTATAAAATTAATTGTTTCTTCACTCATATAATCATAATGGTCACTTTTTTGCTTTGCAGGATTTCAAAAAGTATATTGACCTTAAACTCTAGGAAACCATGATTACTTCCCTTTATTTCTTACACAATCATGATCAACATCAAAGTGCAACATGGGGGTTCATTACTCCTACTCAAACTCACAATGGAATGTTGAGATGCCAAGTGTATTACCATGAAAGTATATAGCTCCCTTACTTTCAGTGTCTGTGAAAATAGGATTAGTTTTGAACTGTATTTCTTTGACGTCAAAAGTGTATTCAGGATTTAAATTATCAGAAAGGAAAGCGTGATCTTTATCATCCTTTTCATATGGTTGATCTTTTGGTGTAGAAACATGGTTTCTACCTACCTAGAACTGCATATGGGTTGTATCAATGGTGGAAATATTCAAAAAATCTTCATTTCCTCTGTTTATCACTTTGCCATGCAGGAAAAAAAAGTACAGGAATATGGGTTAGTCTGAATCGTAATTGTAAAGTTGCTGAGTCTCAATTGTGATTATGTGATCTTGGAAGGTTTTGAGAGTATATAAACTCTTCTCAATGTATGTCCTTTCCTTGCAAGACTTGGAGAGGGGGATATAGAGTCTTCTTATTGGAATGAAGAGGTTGTTTGACTTTGTATAGTTTCTTATTATCTAATCATACGAAGAAAAAATAGAGTTACAAGAATACAAGTTTAAATGTCAGGCCTTCTTCTACTTATGTTTTGGAGACCACATCTCACCTAATCGTTCTAAACAACAAAACACAATAGCCAAACTCATTCCTATACCTCTTTAATTTTTCTCCTTTCCAAATAGGCTGAATGATCCTAAATTCAGTGGCAAAGTACCAACCTTCTCTTCATGCAATCTCGAAACAACTCTGAGGGCCAACCGACCTTCATTGGATGAACGGAAAGGTATTAGCACACCTATTTAGGGTGCATCTTTATGTGCATTTGTGTCTTCTTCAGCACAAGTGTACAACACAGAGATGATTCAGTTTTGTGCTTGTGCTGAGGTGAGAAATGGCATTTTATGAACAATGTTGCTCAGTGTTCCTTGAACACATTTTATATTGTTATAATCCTTGTGCAATTCAGTACTAGTTTGGAGAATTGATGGCTATTTCATATTTGTACAGGTCATGCTCGAAGGAGATTTTGCTTTGAAAAGAGTTGAATATCCATATACAGATTTATTGTATCCATTTCCATTTGGAATCAATAAACCATTAAAAAGTTTTTTCACCGCCTTTGGAAGTAATAAAGACCCTATTGATATTCATTTTTATCTCTAGTATATCAGCATTATTTATGGAGGAACAGAAAAAGGGACTGATGTAGTATGGTCCGACATGTGCCAACATTTGCTTAATTATAATTTATCGTTTATATTCCCAGAATGACAGTTTGCAACTTGGTAAAACCCTGAAGTTGGATCTCTGAACTAATTAGGCTGGTGAATTAGGGTCACTGAATTATTTTTGTTGTCTTTGGAAGCAATTAGCAATCTATTTATTTCGATATTTATCTCTATTATATGAACATCGTATATAAAAAGACAGAAAAATAGGACCCGTCTAATATGTTTGTGGCAGTTTTAAGTTATAATTTAGTTTTCAGCATGGCACTACTGCTGTGTGCAGTTCAATGCTAGTTTGGAGAATTGATGGCTTGGACTTCCTTGATTGGATATGCTATGCCAATAGAAATTTGGCATGTTCTGTGATGATTAAGGCTAGATGTAAGAATTATTAATTAACCCTATTTCATGCCAAGCAAATCTTCCCACAATCGTATTTAGGGAGGGCTAACCAAATCCATTTGAGTAGTGAATTTCCTTTAAAGCAGTCAAGGTAGTGATTGTACCGTGATTCAAATAGTTGAAAGACATTTATTTATCATAAGATGTGAATGGAAATGCCTCAGAAATCACTAAAATAATACTAGTATTCATGATATCATAAAGGTGAATCCAATTTACCTCATTGGCCGAGAAAATAATTGTTCTTCTGACAACTAATTTGAGCCATCTTCACCCAAGCTTGTAAGGGCACAATCTATGGATTCCTATCATAGCTAATTCTAGGTGCTCATGCAATAGTTGCATGAATAGTTAAAGAATTCCTCTTCCTCTTTGATCTGCTCCCTATTGAAAGTCCATGAAACAACGATGTTGATCATTTAATTGCTGCAAGGTGGAAGAAACAAAATACCAAACCCAGGTAGTGGAATTACTTCCTTGCCATTCTCATTTTTTTCTTGGAGGCCTTTGAAAGATGACATGGTTCCTTTATTGAGACTACTGAATGTAGAAGAGGTAGACTCTTCTTGACATCATTAACAACATGTGCTATCTATTTTCTAGACTGTAAGTTATCATAGACATTCTCCTGTCTCCCCTCTACCTCTTGGCCAAAAGGTTTTCTTACTTCTCATAAAGAGACATACACATATAACTAGATAGACAGATAGCTCGAACAGAAACTGCCTTAATTTATTTTGTAAAGTTTAAAGCGAGTTTTCCCATATCTAGCCTTTAGTTTTCACTAGAGATGCATGAAGCATTATATAAACACAATGCAATGTTTTGGGAAGTCCATTCAAATGTGGAACATTACTATGGAAGCCAAGTTAAGCATTGATTTTAGATCTTGCATGCACATTTCATGGATTGTTGTAGTAGTGACATAAAAATAGACTAGGTCAGTTATATCATATATGTCAAAGATAGTTTAACTCAAAGAATGAAACTACCATTTAAGCTATAAACCTAACTAAATGGTCCAAACCTGAAACTGTGACCCTTCCTTGCAAATTGTATGTGCTACCAATTAATCATAGTTAAATGGTTTTAGATTCAATACGAGAGTAATCTTATGGAGGAGCTATTGGGTTTGGAAAGTCACCACAAAACAAAGGCCAGTGGGTTAATCTCCTAAAACAAGGTGTTAAAATAGTCTGCTGAGATGTACATTTTGCATCAGGATATCCCCTAGACTGATATCTTTTTATGAGGAAGCAAAAACATGGAAAATGTTTGGTTAGGTAGGAATACAGCTTGTCAATTTGGTCTAGCTTGAGTGATTAAAAGAGAAGGTTGTTAGGCTCTCCACCATTTCATGGATTGATATAGAGATGAGACAAAGGAGGCTCTCTCTTGAGAATATATGAAATACACCAATCTTATCTATGCATTCATAAGCAACATCTGACAAACACATTTGGCATCTAGCCTTTAGTTTTCACTAGAGATGCATGAAGCATTATATAAACACAATGCAATGTTTTGGGAAGTCCATTCAAATGTGGAACATTACTATGGAAGCCAAGTTAAGCATTGATTTTAGACCTTGCATGCACATTTCATGGATTTTTGTAGTAGTGACATAAAAATAGACTAGGTCAGTTATATCATATATGTCAAAGATAGTTTAACTCAAAGAATGAAACTGCCATTTAAGCTATAAACCTTACTAAATGGTCCAAACCTGAAACTGTGACCCTTCCTTGCAAATTGTATGTGCTACCAATTAATCATAGTTAAATGGTTTTAGATTCAATACGAGAGTAATCTTATGGAGGAGCTATTGGGTTTGGAAAGTCACCATAGAACAAAGGCTAGTGGGTTAATCTCCTAAAACAAGGTGTTAAAATAGTTTGCTGAGATGTACATTTTGCATCAGGATATCCCCTACACTGATATCTTTTTATGAGGAAGTAAAAACATGGAAAATGTTTGGTTAGTTTGGAATATAGCTTGTCAATGTGGTCTAGCTTGAGTGATTAAAAGAGAAGGTTGTTAGGCTCTCCACCATTTCATGGATTGATATGGAGATGAGACAAAAGAGGCTCTCTCTTGAGAATATATGAAATACACCAATCTTATTTATGAATTCATAAGCAACATCTGACAAACACATTTGGCATCTAGCCTTTAGTTTTCACTAGAGATGCATGAAGCATTATATAAACACAATGCAATGTTTTGGGAAGTCCATTCAAATGTGGAAGCCAAGTTAAGCATTGATTTTAGACCTTGCATGCAAATTTAATTGATTGTTTTAGTAGTGACATAAAAATAGACTAGGTCAGTTATATCATATATGTCAAAGATAGTTTAACTCAAAGAATGAAACTACCATTTAAGCTATAAACCTAACTAAATGGTCCAAAGCTGAAACTGTGACCCTTCCTTGCAAATTGTATGTGCTACCAATTAATCATAGTTAAATGGTATTAGATTCAATACAAGAGTAATCTTATAGAGGAGATATTGGGTTTGGAAAGTCACCATAGAACAAAGGCCAGTGGGTTAATCTCCTAAAATAAGGTGTTAAATAGTCTGCTGAGATGTACATTTTGCATTAGGATATCCCCTAGACTGTTATCTTTTTATGAGGAAGCAAAAACATGGAAAATGTTTGGTTAGGTAGGAATACAGCTTGTCAATTTGGTCTAGCTTGAGTGATTAAAAGAGAAGGTTGTTAAGCTCTCCATCATTTCATGGATTGATATAGAGATGAGACAAAAGAGGCTCTCTCTTGAGACTTGACTAGGTTATTCATAATAGTTGTGGTGTTGGTGCCTTAACTTAGCCAGAAAATTCCAAAACTCTATTGATGAACAAAATTTATTACTGAATCTACCTCAGAGTCTCCCATAGTCACTAAATATGACATGCATGGTATTACCAAGGAGGCCCTATACTTTTGAACAATGAAACTTTACATTGGTATGGTCAACCTACATGGGGAGAAATGAAACTTTTTTAATAAGATGCTAGCAAAACTTGGACACTGCTGTGTGGGATTATTGCTTGGTACCTGTAGGTTGCACAATGACCTCTGTTGGTTGAGCCAGCAGGAATTGATTTCTTCAAGTGGATCTTCCTGGTACAAATGTTCCTTTCCTTGTAAGACCTTCATAGGGGTTTATAGATTCTTGTCAATAGAATGCATATTTGTCTGTATAGTTGTTTATTACATAATCATCTAAAGGAAAACTGATTACATAAATATGGGTTAGGCTGCCTCATAATTGTATAGCTGCTGAGGCTTGATTGTGATTACGTGATCTTGGAATATTTTAAGAGTATATAAAATCTTCATGTATTATGATTTCTCTAGCAATATTCTCAAGGAAACTGTTCCAAAAATAACAAAAAAATATCTTTTGTCATTAAACAGAGATGGTTTTCCTTTAGAAACAAAGAGATATTGTCTTTACAATACCTTCTTTTGTTTGTGGCATGTAAGGAGATCTTGAGAGTAATCTAGAATAGGAAAACTAGTTGTTCAACTTGTGATAAAGGTGAGTAACTACTTGGACACTAACTTTTGAGCCTGCCACATTCTTCTAAGAACATTGGATCCAGAAATATCGAAGGCTTCAACTACATTGATTATGTCATAGAAGTTGGAAGAACCAGAGATGTCATGGATGTGTAACTGTTAACATTATGAAGATGATATCACGTGTGTCTTTCAAGGTACATTACCAATCATAGTGCAAACAAATTTTTTTTACCACTAATATAGTTCATCGGTGTTAATTTAGGTATGTTCTATGCTTAGAGCAATTTATTTCAATTTTCACAGTTAACTCAATATCTTTTCCAGATTAGCAATCAAATCAGCATTAAAGTAAACTACAGATAGAATATAAACATAAATTGCAGAAGAAAAGCCAAGACAAGAGGACACAAGATGTGGTGCTAGCTAGAGACAAACCCCAATGTGAGGAAATCCTTGATCAATTCTTCTTATATGTGCTTCAATAGTTCAGCAGAGAGAGAGAGAGAGAGAGAGAGAGATAGTACGTTTACAACAAAAGTCAACATTTTGACTTATCTAGATAAGTGCATAGATCATCTCTAATAAGATGATACATGATATCAGTTGAAGACATGTTGCTTCAACTGATTCTCCAAGGTGACTCCTTCACCTATTGTTGTGCTGCATTTCGTCATCATGCTGCACCTCACCATGCTGCACCATGTTGTACCCATCATCACTGTGCTACATCTCATCATGCTTCATTAATCATGACTGTACCCATCACTGTACTGCATTATGTGCCATTTCTGCACCATGTTTCCATACTAACCTATGTGCTCACTGCATCTTGATTGCTTGTTGTCCCTAGCTTGCTTGTTGTCCTTAGCATGCTTGTTGTTGCATGCTAGCTGTTGTAGGGTCGTTAATATGCCATGATTATTGTCACTTGTGAACGTTTATTCCACCCATTTCCACCATTCTTCATCATGACATTTATTATAATTTATCATTTAAATCCATTTTATAAATAATTTATGCTCTCATGGATGAATATTATTTATTCTCCTTTATTTATAATAAATTGATTATTATGTATTATTTTATCAATGATAGTTCTAATAAGTTGGTTGTAACATTATCTACCATTTTTAGCCTCCAAAGTAACTTCCAGATTGAAGATTTGATTTCTAAATCAGCCAACTCAGAAATTCGCTGGTTTAAGGAGTGACAGTTTTGCGGTTAAGATTATGAGCAAATGAAGACGAATTTGGAAAATCCGGAACATGGGTTTTGTCCAGAACGGGCCCAATTATCTTCATAAAGAACAGTTTGCCCAAATTCGGCTTGTACAGGGAGAAACGCAGGGTTCTTTGAGCACGATTTTCTGAGATTTGCTGTTGCGGCCGCCCTCCAAATCTTAACTGCAAAGCCAAAATTCGCCTTGATCTGGTTGATCAATTGGTTAGGATCCATCCAATTCTGTAAAACAAATCATTTTTTAATTATCCATGCTCTGATATTTCTCTATTTAAATGAAACCCAAGATCAGAGACGGGGGGGGGAAGAACGACTGTTTTTATAATTCTAAGTTTCAGAACCAATGGTGATCATGGAGTCTAGCTGAGATCTGATTTTGTATACTTCTGTAATGCAATCAATATAAAGGATTTGGTGTTCAATTCGTCCCTGCATCTGAAGTAAGTTACGGCAGTGCCATTGGAAGCTACGGGCCCGGCTCCAACGGACACTTGCCGTTGTATTGTATCGTACGGTGATTTGCGTGGTTTGCTATCTTTATTGTTCAGTAATCTGATGCACGAATGCTATGTGATCATTAATTCATTATTGTTTCTTTCCGAATTCCTTGTGGCGATTCTGCATTATATTATTAAGTCTTTTCCAGAATTGATTGCATGGTATCCATCTGAATCGGGTATTTCTATTACAGAGCTTTTGTATTAAACGTTACCATCACAAGATTTATTTGAAGTTATGATTATTGGAATCCGGAAGTAATGTTGTATTTGGAAACGTAGTTCTCATCTCAGATTACTATCTTAGTGTGTTGAATGTATATATGATTGTTGTTCTATTAGTGTGCTTTGTATATATGATAACTGCTGTTCCATAATTCATTTGTGAATATCGCCTCATAAAGTAAATTGCTTTTGAAGATTGTTATTTCATTGCAAAATGTGAGTTTGGTTCAAGTTTACTTTTGACTCGCGGGATTTAGTTCTTTTGATTGCTGTTCATTTGCTGCTGTTCTATTTCCATTTCGCCATTCCGTTTTACTTTCTGCTGATTTGTTTACTTGCCTTTATTGCTTTGGTGTGAGAGAAGGTCTAAAGCTGTAGTGAGTTGGCAAGTCGCTGCTTAGCTCCCAGATCTTTAGTCCATGCTCTAATTTCCATTCCATTTACTTGCATTTATTGTTTTAGTGTGGGAGGAGGATCAAGGTTGTCGTGAGACACAGCAGACGCTATTATGCTCCCAGATCCATGATCCATACTCTAATTCCTTTTCCTTCATCAATTTCTAGAGGACTGAGTCATTGCTACCATATCCTCGATTGATGGTTGTTTGAATGAATGATTTAGTTTCTTGCTGTTCCAATTAGATTTCTTTTTCAAGCGTTCATCTATTTTTGGGTTTTAAGCACTATATTGCACAACATTGCTCTTAAGAAAATAGCCGCCTCAGACAGAGTACACTCTTGAAATAAAAAGTCGTCCCTGGGTTGATAATTAATGTGAGGTAATTAGGAGTTCACAAGACACCTTTTTATCGCTCCACATTTTGGCGCCGTTGCCGGGGAGAGTGTAGCCATTTCTAAAGAGTAGTGTGAATCTGATGAGTGCCTGCTAGGGAAGAGTTGGATCTTAAAAACGGAAGGTAAGAACCTGCGTACGGAGCATGTAAAAGCCCTGCTCCACCGTCCGCTTTCCAGCAGGACTCTTAAAGAACCTAGGGTAGAAATAGATGTTTGAATTTTTGTGAATGATTAGGAAAAAAGATAGGAATTTAAAAAAAAATGAATCACATGATCTCACACAAGTGGTGATGTAAGCACCACCCATTTCACTGACCGATTGACAGGAACATTTGAAGAAGGAGCCTCGAAGAAACACATGAAGAACGTCTTAAACTATGGTAAGAAATGGCTCACGTTTCTACTTTTGAATTTCCTATCAAAGATCTAGGAGGAGTAACACAAATGCACATAATTCCCCCATCTTTACCAAATTTTCATGGTTTAGCAAATGAAGATCCACATACATTTTTGTTTGAGTTTGAAATACTTTGTAGAGGATATGATTATTGTACTAATGATCAAAGATTGAAAGTGTTTCCTCTTACTCTAAAAGGAGAAGCTCTCCGATGGTTCATGAGCCTAGGTGGGAATTGCATCCAATCATGGGAGGACATGAAGAACATATTCTTGAAAAAGTACCAAGACTATTGCAAAGCCAATGAAGATATTTTCGATATGATACAAGGGGAAGATGAAAGTTTGGAGGATTATGTAGATCGATTTCATTATAACCTTCAAAAATCAAAATATAAGCATTTGGAAAAAGAGATCTTAAAAACACACCTTCTTAAAGGAATCAAAGATGAATTTTTAGAACTTTTAAATCTGATAGGAAAAGGTGATGTTTTTCAGTTATCATATGATGATGTTTGTGAGTTGTGCATAAGGTATTCAAGAGGAATCTCCAAGGCTGGTAAGAATCCTAGAGATGTTTTTTCTTTGTTTTCCAAATCTGCTACAAGAACAGGAGACATAAGAGCTTAAATCAATGTGTTGTTTGAACATTTTAAAGTTGATTTTATTAGCTCTCTAAATGAAAAATTGGATGTTTTGCAGGTTCATAAAAATGAATAATGTGATGAAATGTTTTGTTCTCATGACCGAAAGGAGCATCTTATAGATATTCACTCTTCCTTACCTAGGATGGAAGTAGCATATCAAAGAGGTAAGAAAGCTGCAACAAGGCCTATAGGTATGGTTCAAAACACTCTTTCTTCATTGTCATACTTGCATAATCCATTATGGAATGCTAATGTGTTAGGGCAGCCATGTCAATTTCAATATAACCACCTATCTTGTTTACAAGTTGGGCATGGTTCATCTTATGATGGCATGACTACTCTCCCTCATCTTGTAGCACAAGCACATTCTCCATATTCTCCACCAGCTCTTTCACAACACCTTGCTTGCCCATTCACACAACCCAATCAGCCACATCATCAAAATGCTCCTGCTCAACTAATTTCACACCCCCACCATAATAAACCAGTACAACATGCTTACAATGTTGAGCTGGAAAATTTACCCACCCTTCTCACCCATTCTATCTCACATGTGTCATTAGAGAAAACCTACAATGAGATTCTGAATGTTTCAAATTCAAAAATTGTAGAAGCTATGGAAGAAAATGAGGTTTCTTGTAGGTTGCATCAACAAGCCATTTTAAAAGCTCAAGAACTTCATGATATGATGGCTATGCAAAGTAAAGGATACATTGAAGATTGGTTTCACTCCATCATTTGTTTGCAACATCACTCCATGCTTCAACAATTTTTGATATCATTTTTTCAAGGAAGCCACCTTCTCATACCCTAATATCCATTAACATGCATTTTTCAAATTTGGGTATGTGCATACGTGAAGCCGTATTTCGAAAATGGCTTCACTGGAAGTATTCATACACGTAGTCATATTCATTTTTCAAATCAAAATAGGTTAGTGTAGAAAATAAAATAAAACAAAATAAAGACATAAATAAGTGCATTTTGCTCTTTTGTAAAACTAGGGTTTTTGTTGCAACATGCTATGCAAATTAACATCGGTGATAATTCTTTTTATAATTTGTGTATGTAGATGAATCATAATGGAAATAATAAGTGCTACAAACACTCATTTTCATTTTTATCACCAATTTGAAAAAATGCTTGAATTTCATTTTTTTGGCTTGCGGGCTTGATGAGATTTCTGAAAAAACAGTCGGGACAGTCATGTTTTGAGGGACCAAAAATGAATATTTTTAAAACCTGTTTCTATCCTAGGTAGCCCTTGATGTCTACTTTCTAACCCAATTTGAATTACCCAATTTGGATTTGAAACGAAAAAGTTAGAAACAAAACATTGACCGGTTATCTAGCGGGCAGCTCAGGAACAGAGTTGGGACAGTCAATTTTTGGAGGCCTAAATGACCATATTTTTAAAACCTGTTTCTACCTTAGGTAGCCCTTAATGTCTACTTTCCAATACAATTTGAATCACTCAATTTGGATTTGAAACGAAAAAGTTA
Organism: Pinus tabuliformis; assembly: GCA_031772625.1. Lineage (NCBI taxonomy): Eukaryota > Viridiplantae > Streptophyta > Pinopsida > Pinales > Pinaceae > Pinus > Pinus tabuliformis. The sequence continues at coordinate 474,265,276 of CM062808.1, forward strand.
GAGCCAAAACATTGACCGGATGTCTAGCGGGCAGCTCAGGAACAGAGTTGGGACAGTCAGTTTTTGGAGGCCTAAATGAATGAATTTTTAAAACCTGTTTCTATGGTAGATTCCCCTATGAATCTAGTTTACAATGCAATTGGAATCACTCATTTTCGATATCGTATGGGGAAGTTATGATCAAAATACTGACTGTCTATCGTAAATCAGCACCCTTAAAACTATGTCTTTCCGGCTGTTCCTTACAATATTTGACCCATCAATTCTTCTTGTCTTCAATACCTGCTTTTATTGGAGATCAATAAATTAATCTATTTTAATTTCCAATTTGAATCATTTGAATCCGACATCAAACGAAAAAGTTATGCTTGAAATATCAACTGTTGGTATAAGCCGGGTAATCGGAAATGAGTCTATTATGCAGGTTGTTCTAAACAAATTTGACATATCATATCATTGAGTTTTTAAAACCTATTTCTATTGGAGATACACCTTTGAATTAGCTCTCATTTGGCTTTGGAATCACTCAATTTGGACGAAAAACAAAGAAGTTGTGATTAAAGCACTGTTGGTTAGTATGGTCGACCACTGCTCTCCCGCAGGTAACAAATAAATTTTACTTTGTTATTTTCTCTATGGATTTGTTATACAGAGTAACTACTTGTTGTTTTTTGCATAATTCTTGGATTAGGGGAGCCCGCGCACCTCTCTTTCTCCACGATTGAATGTTTTATTGCAGGTAGACACTCGTTTTTTTGCAGGTCCTGGGAAAATAAAGAAGGTCAACTTATGGACGAGTGATTTTTCAAAGAAATTTTTATAGAACAAAGGAATTTTATCCAAATCATTACCCAACGGATTCATAATAGAACAAATGAAGAATTGATTTCAATTTCAAGATTCATGTCTTGTCACTGCTGCCAAAACATTTTTCAAATAGATCATTTTTTTGACATAACATCATAGCTGTTGCAACTCAATTTATCTATTTACATACTGCTTTTTGTTGTTTCTTTTCTAATTTCTCTTATATTTTGTGTTTCAGGTGTTGCTTCATTCGAAGTGCAACTCATCCTCAGCATCACTGCAGTGAACAGCTAATTCATTCTTTGCGTGTTTGCATTTTATGGTTGTGTATTTTGCTGTTCCTTTTCTGAAGGGACAGCATTTGTGTGCATTTTTGTCGTTCCTGCTGTTCATTTTTCAAAGGAACATCATTTTCGTTTTTTATTTTCTAAAGGAGTAACATTTTTTTTGATCAACCATTCATTTTGTTATTCCTTTTTCACAGTTCATTTTGCTGTTCCTTTTCGAAATGGAACAGCTGTTGTTCCTTTCCGAAATGGAACAGCACTTTTGCACTTTCACATTTTGCTGTGCCTTTTCGAAATGGAACAACACTTTTTGCACTTTCACATTTTGCTGTTCCTTTTTCAAAAGGAACAGCAGTTTGAGTTTTTTTGCTGTTCCTTTTTCAAAAGGAACAGCAGTTTGAGTTTTTTTGCTGTTCCTTTTTCAAAAGGAATAGCAGTTTGAGTTTTTGTTGTTCCTTTTTCAAAAGGAACAGCAGTTTGAGTTTTTGCTGTTCCTTTTTCAAAAGGAACGTGTTTTTGCTGTTCCTTTTTCAAAATGAACAGCAGTTTGAGTTTTTGTTGTTCCTTTTTCAAAAGGAACAGCAATTTGAGTTTTTTTGCTGTTCCTTTTTCAAAAGGAACAGCAGTTTGAGTTTTTGTTGTTCCTTTTTTTAAAAAGGAACAACAGTTTGAGTTTTTTGCTGTTCCTTTTTCAAAAGGAACAACAGTGCGTGTTTTTGCTGTTCCTTTTTCAAAAGGAACAGCAGTGCGTGCTTTCGCTGTTCCTTTTTCAAAAGGAACAGCAGTTTGAGTTTTTTGCTGTTCCTTTTTCAAAATGAACAACAGTTTGAGTTTTTTTGTTGTTCCTTTTTCAAAAGGAACCGCAGTTTGAGTTTTTTGCTGTTCCTTTTTCAAAAAGAACAGCAGTTTGAGTTTTTGTTGTTCATTTTTCAAAAGAAACAGCAGTTCGAGTTTTTGCTTGCATGGATTCTTCTCTTTCAAAAGGAACGACATTTGCATTTTCGCGTTTTCTGTGTGTATTTTTGTTTTTTGGTGTGCATTTTCTTTGGAACACCACCTTTTGAGTGTTTTTGCTGTTCATTCAAAAGAGCAACACTTTGAGAATATTTTTGAGGGCAACCCTTTCTTTTCTCTTGTGGGATTATTCATAGTTCAGCTCAACTACATTCTCCTGATTCTCTTTCATGGCATGAAGTACACTACTTTTATGAGGACAGGAATTATGGATTCTTTTGAAGCAAAGTTAATATTATTCATGTTATGATCTTTAAAAGGACAGCTCCTTGATGATAGATTCTTTTTAAAAAGGGACACAATTATTTATATATTCCTTTACTGCATTGTTCTCTGTTGTACATGATACTGATTGATCATCTTAATACCATGTTGGTTCCACCTTTCCTGGTTATAATCTTCTCTGTCTGTAATAAATGAGATTATGGGTGTATTTTTTTCTATTGACATCTTCAACTTCTTCCGCCATCCCTGCTCTTAAGGAGTACTGAGCCTCCCTCTTTTTATCATAAAAATGTGTAATAATAACAAAATTTTGTTCGCAGATGGAGGATCAGGGGGTCTCATTACGAGCCAGCCTACCATGTTCATAAGGCTGTAACAAAGTGACATTCCCATTATGGCCACCACACCAGGGTTATGATCCATTGGATAGCCAAATTATCCTTGGAACAGGAGGTCTCATCACGAGCCGGCCTGCTCACTTTTGCTACCTCCTAGTGAATGGCAGTGTGGTTATCTGGTTACCACGCCAGCACACTGATCTCTTCTGTAGAACAACACTAAAACTCTCCATTTATAAATTGAGGATCCTGGCTCATATGGGTTAAAAAGCAACCCCGCCGAGGCTATGGATGCCTGCTGACAGCAGTGGCTCTGCTTATGGTATTGAAGTTATATCTTATCGTCAATTATTATTATAATACCCTTTTTCTTATTTTCTTTTTATCAGAGAAGTTATTTCCTTTACTTTTTCCCTGTTTGAACCTTTATGCATGAGAAATTGTTTTATGATCAATCGCATCATTTTCAGCTAGAATACCGTCAACAAAGCATCTTTTTAGCATATTGTTGTCCTTTTTCGTTTTGTATAAACTATCATCAATCCACAACGTCCTATCTCTTATTCATAACTATCTTTACACACTTTGCTCTCAATATAACCATAATTTTCACCGTCCTATCATTGATAAGTGTACTCTGCTCCCTTACTGATATATTGTTCATTCCATTGCCTTGCCGTCAGCACCACCCCTTTCATATGCTTTATGGTTATGGAACCCATTTTCCAATTAGAGGGGGGAATGTATGCATTATGGGATTGCATGCGATATGATTACTGCACTTTGCCATACCTTGTTGATTTGAGTTTTTCTAATTGCAATTTTGCATGCATCTTATATGTTGATATTCAAAGCTAACACTATGGATTCAAGCACATTGTATGCAAAATAGTGTTTTGTTTACAGGAGGACAACAAGTATGGGCAAAATTCTATTCACCGCATGACCGCACTATTGCAACTAACAGACGCGGCTCGAGCAACTTGCGAACATGAACAACTCTTCAGACATGATGTGCTTTCCTGGATTCCACCTTTTGCATCACTTTTAGCACCAACTCCGCCTACATCAGCTTCAACAACTGCCAGTCCATATATGTCATTCCACATTTTTGGAGGTAAAACTTGAGGTAAAATTGCATAGTTTTCTAATTTATTATAAATTTAGGAGAATCTAATGACAATCCATTTTGAGCATTATTTGTCATCTTTCATCCCACATCTTTACCACTTTCCCTTTTTCAACAGCATATCATTTTCGAGTATGGGGGAGTGTTCCTTTCATTCATTTCTTTCTTATCGCCACGCCATTCATATTATTTATCCTCCAGTGCTATTCTTATTCACTCTCACCACCTCTCTTATTCCATGTTGTTTTACACCAAGCGTAGAATTCAACAGCTGGTAGCAACCACCTCTATTTGTTTTCTAGCATCGCATGAGGACATGCTAATTTTTCAGAGGGGGAGGAATTGCTATGCATGATGGATGTTTTCTATTTTCTTTCTCCTTTAAGGCATACAATTTCATTTTTACACAGTGCGGAAATTGATTTCCCATATTTTCAAAAACTATGAACTCAATTCTTGTGATCTCTAGGAAACACAAACATACTATTAAAATACACATACCTAGATAAATTCAAGATAAATTGGTTCATAAAATTTCGGAAATCATGCACTCTCACCTACAGCCATTTTGTTTATATCTCATGATCCATGCATCAAAACGATCTGATTTTTGGATCATAGAAGCCTTCATGTATTGAAAATTTACTTGCAACATTTCAACAAAATCTGGTTTGTAGTTTTGAGAAAATGCTTAATGAAGTTTGCTGTTACTTATATCATATTTTGCTGCAACTTCATACATATAGTTGAATGTCAATGTAAAAATTGTTATGCCTTCATCAAGATTGCTAAAATTGAATATTTATTAATTAAGGAAGCATTCAGTTATTCTCAAACTTTTATTGCTTGGTTAACACATGGTTTTTGTCTTTGGGTTGCATGAGGACATGCAATACATTCAGTTTTCGTTGCATGAGGACATGCAACATATTGAGTGTGGGGGTGTGTAGGGTCGTTAATATGCCATGATTATTGTCACTTGTGAACGTTTATTCCACCCATTTCCACCATTCTTCATCATGACATTTATTATAATTTATCATTTAAATCCATTTTATAAATAATTTATGCTCTCATGGATGAATATTATTTATTCTCCTTTATTTCTAATAAATTGATTATTATGTATTATTTTATCAATGATAGTTCTAATAAGTTGGTTGTAACATTATCTACCATTTTTAGCCTCCAAAGTAACTTCCAGATTGAAGATTTGATTTCTAAATCAGCCAACTCAGAAATTCGCTGGTTTAAGGAGTGACAGTTTTGCGGTTAAGATTCTGAGCAAATGAAGACGAATTTGGAAAATCCGGAACATGGGTTTTGTCCAGAACGGGCCCAATTATCTTCATAAAGAACAGTTTGCCCAAATTCGGCTTGTACAGGGAGAAACGCAGGGTTCTTTGAGCACGATTTTCTGAGATTTGTTGTTGCGGCCGCCCTCCAAATCTTAACTGCAAAGCCAAAATTCGCCTTGATCTGGTTGATCAATTGGTTAGGATCCATCCAATTCTGTAAAACAAATCATTTTGTAATTATCCATGCTCTGATATTTCTCTATTTAAATGAAACCCAAGATCAGAGACGGGGGGGGAAGAACGACTGTTTTTATAATTCTAAGTTTCAGAACCAATGGCGATCATGGAGTCTAGCTGAGATCTGATTTTGTATACTTCTGTAATGCAATCAATATAAAGGATTTGGTGTTCAATTCGTCCCTGCATCTGAAGTAAGTTACGGCGGTGCCATTGGAAGCTACGGGCCCGGCTCCAACGGACACTTGCCGTTGTATTGTATTGTACGGTGATTTGCGTGGTTTGCTATCTTTATTGTTCAGTAATCTGATGCACGAATGCTATGTGATCATTAATTCATTAATGTTTCTTTCCGAATTCCTTGTGGCGATTCTGCATTATATTATTAAGTCTTTTCCAGAATTGATTGCATGGTATCCATCTGAATCGGGTATTTCTATTACAGAGCTTTTGTATTAAACGTTACCATCACAAGATTTATTTGAAGTTATGATTATTGGAATCTGGAAGTAATGTTGTATTTGGAAACGTAGTTCTCATCTCAGATTACTATCTTAGTGTGTTGAATGTATATATGATTGTTGTTCTATTAGTGTGCTTTGTATATATGATAACTGCTGCTCCATAATTCATTTGTGAATATCGCCTCATAAAGTAAATTGCTTTTGAAGATTGTTATTTCATTGCAAAATGTGAGTTTGGTTCAAGTTTACTTTTGACTCGCGGGATTTAGTTCTTTTGATTGCTGTTCATTTGCTGCTGTTCTATTTCCATTTCGCCATTCCGTTTTACTTTCTGCTGATTTGTTTACTTGCCTTTATTGCTTTGGTGTGAGAGAAGGTCTAAAGCTGTAGTGAGTTGGCAAGTCGCTGCTTAGCTCCCAGATCTTTAGTCCATGCTCTAATTTCCATTCCATTTACTTGCATTTACTGTTTTAGTGTGGGAGGAGGATCAAGGTTGTCGTGAGACACAGCAGACGCTATTATGCTCCCAGATCCATGATCCATACTCTAATTCCTTTTCCTTCATCAATTTCTAGAGGACTGAGTCATTGCTACCATATCCTCGATTGATGGTTGTTTGAATGAATGATTTAGTTTCTTGTTGTTCCAATTAGATTTCTTTTTCAAGTGTTCATCTATTTTTGGGTTTTAAACACTATATTGCACAACATTGCTCTTAAGAAAATAGCCGCCTCAGACAGAGTACACTCTTGAAATAAAAAGTCGTCCCTGGGTTGATAATTAATGTGAGGTAATTAGGAGTTCACAAGACACCTTTTTATCGCTCCACAGCTGTCCCTTGCAAGCTAGTTGTAACATTGTATGCTTGGTGTATTTGTTGCTAAGTACCATACAATTTTCCCAATGTTAGTTAGTTGTCCCTTGCATGTTGCTCTCCTTTGGAGACAGATGCTCTGGATGTTCCGGTAGTTCCTGACAGTTCCAGCAGTTCCTGGCAGTTCTGACTGTTCCTGGAAGTTCTGGCAATTCCAATTGTTCCCAGTAGTTCTAGAAATTCTGGTTGTTCTCGACAGTTCCGGACAGTTCCTGGTAGTTCCGACAGTTTTGGCAATTTCGACTGTTCCCGGCAGTTCCGACAATTCTAGCTATTCCTGGCAGTTCCGATAATTCTAGCTTTTCCTGGCTGTTTCGGCAGTTCCAGCTGTTCCCAACAATTTTGACTATTCATGACAGTTCCATTAGTTTCGGCTATTCCCATTAGTTTCGACAGTTTCGAATTTTTTGGCTATTCTCGGCAATTCTGGTAGTATTGTCAGCTCCGACAATTCTGGCTATTCCCGGCAGTTCCTCCAATTCCAACCTTTCTGGCTTTTTCGGCTTTTCCCGACAGTTCCGGCAATTCCAGCTTTTCCCGGCAGTTCCGACAGTTCTGGCAGTTCGGGCTTCTGTCCTTTGCGTCAGCTTCCCGGTTGTTCTGGCAGTTCCAGTTATTCTCGACAGTTTCGACTATTCCCGGTAGTTCCGACAATTCCAGCAATTCCGGCTATTCCCGATAGTTATGGCTTTTTTGGCTATTCCCGGCAGTTCCAGTAGTTCCCAGCAGTTCTGGCTTCTACCCTCTGGATTAGGGCAGCATTATCCCTTAGGATCTCTCCTCCTACTAAAACCCAAAGACAAGTAGAGAGGAAGAGATCCCAAGTGTGTTAAAATGACTTGAAGGCCACCTCTATTTATACTAAAACGTTGAGCACAAGTGGGGTTTATTTGGTTGCTGGCCGACCTTGACGAATTGTCCCATAACACAAATAAATTCATATCTCCATGAATACTTATCAGAATCGGATGATCTTTAGATCAATCCTACAACTCTTGAAGAGAGGGATCTAAGAAAAATATCAGTTCTCGATAGTTACGACAATTCTCGACAGTTCTGGTAGTTCCGACAATTCTGGCTGTTCCCGACAGTTCCGACAATTTCGGTTGTTCCCGACAGTTCCGGAAATTCTGGCTTCTGCCCTCTGCGTTAACTTTCCCGCATGTTCCAACAGTTCCTGGCAGTTTCAACAATTTCAGCTATTCCCAACAATTGCGGCAATTCCAGCTATTCCCGGCAGTTTCGGCAGTTCCGGCTTTTCCCGACAGTTCCGGCTTCTGCCGTCTGTGTCAGCTTCTCGGCTGTTCTGGCAGTTCCTGCCAATGATCAAATTTGAACACATCACAACCCTTCAAAGGGCCTCTGGCACGATGTAGAAGTAGGAAGAAAATTTTACTATTCAAAAAAAATTTAAAATTTGAATTTTTCCATTTAAGAAGGGTTGTTAAATTGTCAACCTGTCCAATTTATTTTTTTTAATTTCATTTTTTTCTAAAATCCAGATTTTGGGAATTCCAAATTCCAAACTATCAGTGCACTATGGGTCTATCACAAATTACAAGGTTGAACTTGTGAATTCCTTTCTCAACTGATGTTAAATCCCATTTCAGAAACAACAATTTCCAAATTCGGAGTTTCTCCCATTTCAAAAACAACAATTTCCTTTTGAATTGATTTTTCCAATTGTAACTTGTGCATATGATGCAAGTTAGCGGTTGTGCCTGCAGGCTGTCCGTAAAGCAAGGTTTGATGATGATTGGAGAGGATCGTAGATTCATCATTCAACAAATGCCTGTCAAGCAAGGTTTAAGCATGATTTATGCTTGGAGAGGAGCGCATTCGAGAGACTTCATAAGTTCATAGCATACTGGATTTCACAGAACTTCACATTATGCTTCAATATATACATCTGGGTCCTATTGTTTATGCGATGTGAAGGAGCAAGACTGAATACAAATAGATGTGTAAGTTACTCATTTTTCTTTGATATCTATATTTTTCACTTACCTCTAAGAATATGCAATTCAAACATCAAGACAAAAATTAAATTTAATGCCTTAATAGCATGAATGAATCAAATAGTAATAAGAATAAATTCCACTGTCTCACCAATACAGTTTACAGTTCAATTGAATCAAATAGTAATAAGAATAAATTACATTGTCTCACCAATACAATTTACAGTTCAATTGAATCAAATAGTAATAAGAATAAATTAAATTCCATTGTCTCACCAATATAGTTTATAGTTCAATTGAGCTCTCATAATTAGAAAGACCATCCAAATCAAAATCCTAACCAAAGCACCTTCAACTAATCCATTGTTAGGCCTAAGTCATTAAGTCCCAACTATTTAATATCCAATGAATAAAAAATTAACGAAATATATGAGTAGCATAAGTCATAATTCATAATGTCCCAACAACCTAAATTATAAAAGGAAAGAAGTCAAAGTCCTCCCAAGTTATCAGGATAAGCAGGAATTGTTGAATAGTAAAGTTCACTCCCACTGCTACAAATTAAAGCATTAAATTCAAGAGGTAGTATATTGCCAGAGTTCAACATCCCCAGAGTTTCATCAACTATTAATGTAGCTGATAGTACAAGACCAAAAAATCTTATTGTTGTTGCATCTGAACACACAGCTTTGATTATCTCCTAAATTATTTCCAACATATGGGGATATACATTGCCACTGTAATCATAGCAGTCCACAGCTATAACAAAAAGCTTCTTCTTATTTCTCAGTGTAGGATACTTGTTTGAGACAATCAGGTTATTCACTGGAGGCCTTGGCTTAGGTTCAGTTTCTTCAATGTTAAAAGATAGAGACGCCCTTTTCAGTTTATCCAAAATAAGTTCTGGGTTGCCCTTTGGTGCCCAGAAGTTTGTCAACTTCGGTAGAATTATCCAGAGAGCCATTGATGGAATATTTCTCACCATCAATAGAAAGCCGAAGAGACATGTCCTTCAGGGAATCATCCATCGATTCCTCCCCCATAGTAGTATCCATTATAATGATAGTCTGCCACTGAGGATGCCTCATCCTGCATACAGTTACCCGAGACAAATTTTTTTGCAATGTTCAGGCCATGAGAAAAGGTGAATGTTTCTCAACCCATTATAGCGGCATTCATTCCATGGGTTTTTAGCTCTAGCAATACATTTTCTATGGCCTTCTAATCATGGGGTTCGACTAATAGTCCATTGTTCAAAGTTTGCAAAAATTCAAAAACAGAGAATTTTTTAGAGCTTTGCTTTTTTTGCCACATGCTTAAACATCAGATTTGAAACTGAAAAATTTTCCTGGAAACTTAGTTTACCCGTCAAAATTATTGCCAGAACCTAATTAAGACAAGGTGGAAACTCATAATATTGGTGGAAACTCAAACTAATTCTTTTTTGGATGTTCTTACACCAACCTCTACTTAATATGACAGTAATTCAAGGAAAAAGACAGAAAACATAACATTTGGCGAACATAAATGTTATGAACACAGTTGGCTTGTCACTTGTCAGTTACAATGTGTATGAATTGTATGATAAATACTGGACTTGCAGCTGTGTTGGAAGGGGTTATTGTTCTTGATAAACTGAGGAATATCTTGTAGCTTGCAACATTGTAAAGACATCAGCAACCAATAGTATGTTGTCTTGGAACTCACAGCATTAGTTCCAACCAAACAGTTACTGATTCACCATGTGTTAAAAAAAAAGAAATTTGAAAATAATTTACTGTTGTCAATTGAATTTCATTTTTTTTGTTCTTTTCATTATAGAAGGGCGACCTCAATGTGCGCCATTCTAAATAAAATTAATACCTTCCCTTCAAATTTGATCACTGGTTCCCGTTGTTCCCGACAGTTCAGACGATTCCTGGCAGTTCCCACTATTCCCAGCAGTTCTGGCTTTTCCGGAAGTTTCGACAGTTCCCGGTAATTCCGACTATTCTCGACAGTTCTGGAAATTCTGGCAATTCTGGCTATTCCCAATAGTTCTGATTTTTTCAGCGTTTCCAACTATTCCCGGCAGTTCCGGCAGTTAGCCAGTTCTGACTTTTCCTAGCAGTTCCGGCAGTCAGCCAGTTCTGACTTTTCCTAGCAGTTCCGACTTCTACCCTCTGCGTCAACTTCCCAGCTGTTCCGACAGTTCCGGCTATTCCCGACAGTTCCGACTATTCCTGGCAGTTTCGTCAATTCCAGCTATTCCCGACAGTTCCGGCTTTTCTAGCTATTCCTGGTAGTTCCGGCAGTTCCGGCTTCTACCCTCTTGATTAGGGAAGCATTATCCCTTAGGATCTCTCCTCCTACTAAAACCAAAAGACAAGTGGAGAGGAAGAGATCCCAAGTGTGTTAAAATGACTTGAAGGCCACCTCTATTTATACTAAAACGTTGAGCACAAGTGGGGTTTATTTGGTTGTTGGCTAACCTTGATGAATTTTCCCATAACACAAATAAATTCATATCTCCATGACTACTTATCGGAATCGAATGATCTTTAGATCAATCCTACACCTCTCAATGAGAGGGATCCAAGAAAAATATCAGCTTCCATTAATAAGGTGACCCACATGGGTACTGTGATGTGTGGTTTGATGGTAAGCCTACATGGGCGAAGCCCAGGAGACTGCAGTTCAAATCTCATTGAGTACACTAACCTATTATGGTGGCGGCTCGAGGAGCAGATTCCCCACCCCTGCCTTGGCGGCACGAGAGTCTAGTTCTTGTTAAAATCATAGGATCTTAGTATATCTTCTTGCAGGTAGTTGGATGTACTCCAAGTGTTATAGGGGTAGCTACGAGGATTGATCCTGGGTCTCCTATAGATTAGTACTGCCAGTTACCGATTCACCATGTAGTTAAAAAAACAAAAAAAGATGACCCACATGGAGTTTGGCCCTAGTTGCCAATTTTAACAATCGGGCATGGATATCAATCAGGCCTAGTTAGCCTTACTTTATTGGTAAGGAGATGAGGCTTCATGTTTTCCACCCTGTTTTCCCCAAAGAAATTTATTCTAGCAGGAAAAATTATTCATTACTTTCCCCTCTTACAAGCAAACACTCGACAAAAAAAGGATTTCACACCTAGGAGTTTTTTGTAGGATAAAGGGAAAGGTGAGTGGGTATCCTGCAGTAGCTGCATTGGTCTTATTAGCATTACGCCACTTTTCATATGGGTCTTCACAACAGAGAATCACCATTACACTTTGTTGATTTGTTTTAAAAATAAACATAACACGCAATAGATTTCTTTTGGGATGCAATGTTGTTGTTGGTAGTATGATTGTATTTGTGCCACATGTAAAGCTAATATGCGTTAAATTTCTTTCACCTTGCAATATTTTTATTGGAAATGTGCTTGTGTTTGGGCTAGAAACTATGCTAGATTTCTTTTGCTTTGCAATATTGTTGTTGTCAATTTGGTTGTTTATGATAAAAGGAAATCTAGCAAGTGTTAGATTTCCATCACCTTGGCAATGTTATTGGAAATGTTGTGCTTGTGTTTGGGCTAGAAGTTGTGCTAGATTTCTTTTGCTATGCAATATTGTTGTTGTCAATTTAGTTGTTTATTATAGAAGGAAATCTAACACGTGTTAGATCTCCTTCACCTTGGTAATGTGCTTTTGTTTGTGTTAGAAGGAAATATAGCATGCACTAGATTTCTTCTGGCATGAAATGTTGTTATTGGTAGTATGCTTGTATTTATGCTACATGTAAAGCCAGCATGCGTTACATTTATTTTACCTTGCGACGTTGTTATTAGAAATGTGATTGAGTTTGTGATAGAAGTTGTTGGATTTTGTTGGCTTTTGTTTGTCCTACAAAGTTATTGTTGGCAATGTGCTTTTGTTTGTGCTAGAAGTAAATCAAGCGTATGCTAGATATCTTCTACACTACAATGTTATTTTTGGCAATGTGATTGTATTTGTGCTACAATAAACTCTAGAAAGTGTAATATTTTTTTTACTTTGAAATGTTTTTGTAAGTAATATGCTTCTATTTACGTTAGAAGAAAATTTAGCATGTGGTGGATTTCCTTCACCTTAGAATATTGTTATTGGCAATGTGTTTGTGTTTGTGCTAGAAGGAAATCTAGCATGTGCTAGATTTATTTGACCATGTAATGTTGCTTCTAGCAATATGCTTAGGTTTGTAGTAGAAGGAATGATATTGATTGTTAGCTTTCATTTGAGGAAACAATGTTTCATTACATACAATATGACTACCATACTATTTTTATTTTTGCATCTATATTACTTTTTCGTAAGTTGTGTGTTTTTGCGAAAATATAAAGTCACACTTTACATGGTTCATTCTTTTAATTACAAGTTACGATTTAATTGTTGTTACAGAATTGATACAAGCTAAAATGGAAAATATAATTTTGGCAAAAGGGGACTATGTTGATCTCCTTATTAATGATCAAGTCATTGGGCTAGGAAGGGTTGAATCTGCAGAGTCTGGAACTTATTATGTTAGAGAAAGGGTTAATGTTGGTTATGTTGCAATTTTGATAATTAATGTCGTTCAACCACATTTGATTGATGACGATGTTAATGAAGGGGACATACATCCATGGAAGATTGTGGATCTGAGACACCACATAGGTAAATCAAAATATTGAAGCATGTGTTATATATTATTGATACTATAATAAATGTTTTTTGTTTTAGTAAATACTAACATTATTTACATTCATTTATAGGTACAAATGTTTCTTCTACATTTTCTATTGGAGAAAAGGTAAATCTTTTGCAACATGGAGTGAAGGTGGGAAGGGCTCCATATTCAATACAAAGCTTGGGCATAAAGTGCATGGAAAGATGGTAAAGAAAGGATGCATAGTGGTTAAAATTGAAAAGGTGTTAAAACATAATGCTCCTCTACCACATCCAACAGGATTTGAGCATACACTTGGGGGTGCATTATAATCTTATGAAATTTGGCCAGAATCAGATTTGGAGCCTCACTGTCATGATCATGCCATAAATATTCCCCAAGATAGGGTTAAATTCATATGTGCAGAGGTTTATCTTACACATGAATGCATGGGAACAAGCATGTGCATTGCCAAAGGAATGCTAGTTAATGTCCGCGAGGATGACATTGTTGAGGGTGAAACACTAGGTGAAATGGATTTTGGTGTTTTTCTAGAAGAGATAGATGGAAATTGTGAGATATGCAGAATTGGTGATAAGTCTATACACTATTTGGTTAGATGGCCAATAAATAAGTTGGTGGACAACAAAGGTGTGATATTAAGGGTCAAGGAAAAGTTCAAGGAACCACCCAAAGAAATGGTGATATGGGATGTTATAGAGGACACAAATCCCTTAAACAAATGGGATGGGTACCTTTGTAATGAAAAAGATAGAAACTCAATTGATATGCATGTAACAAGGCCATATAAAAGGATTAAACGAGTTATGGCTACAAAAAAAATTGCAAAATGTCAAACAAAAATAGATGAAGAGAAAGAAATTCGACTTTTGGCAATAGATGTATGTTGTAGAAAAGATTGTCTTCAACATGTGGATAGGAAGGCCATTGCAGGTGCTAGAAGGGGTATGAGACAAATAAATACAAATGGTATTAGAGAATTTGTCTTGAATTCACTCATGTCAAACACAGTCATGTCAAAGGGCCATGGCCTACCACCTATTGCTAGAAATGTAAAGGACATGAGATTTAATGGGAATATTATTTGTAAGAAAGCATGGTATAAGATACATAAAATTCCTCAAAGCACATTCTATAACTACCAACATTATTTCCAGCATGGACAAATCAAAGTTATTCATGGTAACACCAACACATGCAAAGCACGAGTTCACACAGTGGAAGCCATAGAAATATTGCGCAAAATTGTAATGGATAATTCATATTTTTCACCAAACCAAACACGTCAAGTTGAAGAAGATGGAACATCTGCTCCTTTAAGACTGCTTCCTTCGACTTACACACTAAATTCTTTGTTAAAAGAGATCAATGCGGCTCTTCAAAAGCTCAATTACCCATCAATATCACAGCCAACAATGAGCAAGATCTGGAATACTAAGTTTCGAGATGTGTCATTTTCAAAGAACACAAACTTCAGTAAATGCAGTGAATGTATTGTGTTGAAAGCACAAATGAAGTCAACAACTACAAAAGAGCAGGAAGAAAAGGCACGAGGTAGGTTGATGAAACATAACAAGATTGTTATGTGTGGAAGATATTGCTACTATGCCCATAGAATTATGTCAGAGCGGTTTCCAAAGGAGTATTTGAGCATTATGCATGATAAAATGGACAAAACAAAGACTTCAATCCCAAGGCTACGTGTCAAATAAAAATCTATTGTAGGAACAAATTTAGGTTTTTCATTGACAGGTATGCTTACACATGGGCATAAGGTAGGAGGTTTTGGTCATTTCTCCTTACCATTTGTCCATATGGGATCACAATTTACTATTTCATCCCTTGCAAAGTGCTTAAGGGACCTTGAAGACCCACAAATGGATATGTATGTTGATCTACTTTATGAAAGTGGAATTTCAAGAAACCCACTTACAAATGCATTACTTGACACCTCTATTTACTCAAAATGTCAAGGTTACAAGGATGATTTTATATCTCATGGAAGTTCAAAAAGTCAAGATGTTGATTTTAAACCTCTTCCTCCACATTTGTTGTTACAGTTGGACAATGCAGCAAGTGATAATAAGAATCACTATCTTTTCATGTTTCTATCACTTTTAACTGCACTTGGTGTCTTCATCACTATTGAGGTTGGGTTCTTGCATGTGGGGCACACCCATGAAGACATAGATGGAACCTATGGAAGAATGTCTTCCAACCTAAAAAGTAAAGATATTTATTCTTTACCTGAAATTATGGATACATATCGCATAGTTGAAGAAAATCGAGTGCTTCCACCTACACTTGTTGACAAGGTCTAGGACTTCAAAAGTTTCCTTAATGGATACATTAAGGAGGGAAAAAATGCACTAGTTGGACATCTTAATGTCCAATACTTCCAATTTCTTATACTCAATGATGTTCTAGTACTAAGGTACAAAGAATCAATTAGAGATATTGAGTGGTCAAAACCAGTTGAGTTATGGAATATAGATGATGAAGGTCGACCTATAATTCCCATAGGGAAGCCATCTTTCTTAGCTTCCAAACATAATGATGTCTATTTAAAAGAACTAAAGGAAGGGATAACATCATACATAAAAATGTGGAAAGACACTATTGGGAATGAGGATTCACCAATTGTTATAGAGGAATGGAAAAACAAAGTAGTGTATTGGGAAAAAGTTCTTGATACATTAGATGGCATATATAATGATCATAGAATAATAGATGGAAATGATTCATCTTCTGAGGATTTCTGGCCCAAGACAAGGCACATTGTTGATGTTGATCGTAATGCACTCCAAGTAATCTCAAGTATTATGGATGGAGATTTTTATAACGCGATAGATGAACCAATATATGTTGGACCCAAATGAAACAAGCCAAAGCCAACATTCAATCCGATGATTGATGTTGAGAAAGGAAAGATGTTGCTAGTTAGATCAAGAAATGAGGATGCAGGTGAGATGATTTGGACGGCAAAATCCATCTCAGATATCTTTAGGGATAATGAAAGTGAGAATCTTCATGTAAAGGTTGACTGGTGGAAGCCTATGCCAGGGAAATACAATGGAAAATTTTTAGAGCAATATTGGGTACCAAATCCTGATGACAAAGAACTTGGCTCTATTCCAATTAATACCATAGTGTGGGCATGGATGCCAAAGAAAGAACATTGCAAGAAGACCAAGATAAATAAATATGGTGTAGAAGCCATTCTTGATCTACTTGAGCGAATATCTTAAGAGTAGGTTTATATGATACATGAATGTAATTTTTTTTTAAGGATCTATTAATATACATTTAGACACACTTTTCCATATTTGTTGTATAAATATTCTCTTCATATTTTTTTTGAAGTAGTTTTATATTATTTAATATTTCAATGTAATCATGTGTTATACAAATTACATAACAATGCCATAAAATATTTAAGTTTTCAAAGCTTTATTTGACCAACATGACTTCTCACCATATCAAATATGCATAATCAAATTCAATAATGCACCTAAAAACATCTTCTAAACTTGGTATATTAAAACAACAGTGGAGTACCTAATTAGTATTCTATTTAATATAAACCGTTTAAACACTTAATGAATAAATGCTAGACACTTGATATAATGTTTGAGGTGAGTTTTCCTTAATTTTCCTTATTATAATTGATATAAAGCAAATTCGCTATTTTGTTGCACTCTAATTTATAAAAAAAATATTTTGATCATTGAACAACACAACTAGAATTATAAAATATTTCCTCTTATAGATTTTGAAGTGGTGCCAACATTATACTAGTATAACTAATTTGTACTCAACTTAGGAAAAGTAGTTAGTGTCAATTTTAAATGGTCAATAATAGTAAGAAAAACAATATTAATATATTGTTAAATAACTTTATAGGTAAGATTTTTTTTACACAATCTAGTATTCACGAGTCAACTTTAATACATAAATATAAATGTTAATGATAACAAAAAAAGTGTAAGGAATCTAAGTTTTAGATGAATGTTAATATGTTCTTTTCAATATAATATCCTTAAACATTACATGGATAAAAACTAAACATTTGTAATAATATCTTAGTCATTTTTCTCTCTTTCTTGTTGTATTTGAAAATAATCAAATTGTACTACTTTGTTACTATTCTAATTCATCATTGATTTTGATCATTCAAATGATTAGTGATTGAGACGAGAGGCTCATTTTACAACCCAATATGGGGGGATGTATAAGTTTGTTTGTCTGTCTGTGCCCCTTTAAAATAAAAATTATGTTCTAAATAGAAAAATATAAAAAAAGAATATTTTGTAAAGTAATTAGAAGTAAAAAAAATGTGTGAATTAGATGTTTAAATCTTATACTTTTCAAAAGTAACTATTTTATTAAAATGATATTATTAAAAGTTATTTCGAATTATTATTGTTATGCTCAAAAAGCATTAAAAGAAGTGTTTCAAGATCATCATAATTTTGTTTAGTTAAACAATCAAGAAGGTTGGTAGTGTCATAAATATTTTGAAATTTAATTCCAATAGAGTATAAACTGCATGATCTATGAGAGTTTTTTAATCTTCAACCATAATATAACTAGTGTTGGAAAGGTGATAGACTTTTAAATTGTGCCAACACTGCCTTAGTAATAATTGTGACTTAACACATACATGATATTTACTATATTAGATTATAATTAAATGGGTTAATAATAGTAACATATGCATCATTATTTTCATAAAATAACCTTAACAAACTTATCTTTTACTATAAACCATAAAAAAATATTAAAATAGATAATGTAAGGAATCCAAGATTAAAATGTGAAAGATTTGCTTTAGCAAGTTTAGATAAATGTGTTTTATAAAGTTTATCATGATAATTTTTACACAAAAATGGTGAATATCTACATTAAAATTAGTGAACTAAGTGACTTTCTAATTCCTCATTTTGAAAAAACTTAATCTAGTTAAAGTCCTAAATTCTAGATCCACTGAATACTTCCATATTTAATGAAATTTGTGTTTCTAGATGACTACATGATGGAAGCACAGTCTTAGCACTCCAAGTAGGTGAAAAGAGGCGCGGGACTATAAACTACACTACCCGGGATGGGGAGTTGCATGATTGTGGAACTGCACAGAATCAAGGAATGTCACAATATCAGTAGACACGCGCATGGAGCTACGTTGTCCAAGAAGGGACCGCACAGGGAAGTCAGAAAGTGACCGTTATGGTCATTGTTCATGACTTGACAGTCGGAAAACTTCCAAATGGAGTGGGGGGGTGGCATTTAAGTCAGAAGTTAAGGGCAAGATCTGTGAAAATCTACCACCAATCCAGCATTTATGAATGTGTTATGGGGGGAACAGTCGGATTTGAATTTGAAAATGCTTATAAATTCCCATAAAGCCAACACCTCACCACACCATATCCAATACCTCTCATCACCATGTCGCCCCTGTATCCATCAGAGAAATCAGTTCAAAAAGAATTACAAAATAAAAGAGAAAAATAAAATAAAAAAGGGAGATAAAAAGGAAAGAGGAGGCATACCAAAAGCAACATCCCTCTCCTACCATTCCATAACCCCCTTCTCCACTCATTTCATCACCCAAAAGAAATCAATTCAAAAAGAATTACAAAATAAAAGAGAAAAATAAAATAAAAAAGGGAGATAAAAAGGAAAGAGGAGGCATACCAAAAGCAACATCCCTCTCCTACCATTCCATAACCCCCTTCTCCACTCATTTCATCACCCAAAAGAAATCAGTTCAAAAAGAATTACAAAATAAAAGAGAAAAATAAAATAAAAAAGGGAAATAAAAAGGAAAGAGGAGGCATACCAAAAGCAACATCCCTCTCCTACCATTCCATAACCCCCTTCTCCACTCATTTCATCACCCAAAAGAAACCACAAAGATTGCAACCATCTTCAACACAGGGACTACAAGGATGAGGAAGCTCCTCTAGAGCCCAGCAATAGCAGGAAGATCACCAGCAACAAGGTCCAACACCTGCACATCATCAAAAAGGAACAAAGCATCAAAAGAGGAAATATACAGTGAAAATATGCAGATTGAAAAGCACAACAAAGTGGCACCACTCTCCAGCATGCATCATCAATGAAGAAAAGGACCCACAGGTATGTCATGTTACCAATGCTCTCTCATAAGTATGATATTATCAAAACTGTAGGAATAATGCGGGAGTTGATTTTATAAGTGAAGGTGGCCAGTAAACTTGGCCACCTTCGGCTAGTTAACTTGGCCACCCTTGGTTAGACAATGAGAAGAAAAGAGTTAGACCACTACACACGTGGAAAAGGTAAAATCAAAGGAAAAAGAGAATGAATCCAAAAATGGTTAAGTTACAAAGGATAAGAGTGGGAGATGATTACGAGGTAAGGTGAAATGGTGGACTGATAGTGGGACCAATGGTCCAAATGAAGGTGCTCATACTCGGCCAGCCAGCACACCACCCCACACGATCATCCATAAATAGAAATAAAACATTGATTCCCATACGAAGAAAGCAAAAGCAACTTCTAGGATTCATCGAACGAAGAGGTTGCTCTCGGCATTCCTAAAATAGCACCTACAAGAAACAGGCAACATCTACAGCAAGCAGGAAACCTACAGGATACAGAGAGATCAACCTACAGAGCTATCAGTGGACACTAAGGGAATTAAAATCAAGGGTTATCCTCACCATAACATAGCAAAGTGAGGTAGGTTCCATACCTTCCATATTTTCCATTTAAAAAAAAGAAGAAATCCTCAATTCGGTTAGGAATTTGCAGTGCATCTCAGGATAGAAAAATTGTATTGCATGTCAATAAAAGTTAAATTCCAAAACTTCCTCACCATGGAAAATTTTAGGGGCGAATATTTGCCCTTAGGCGAAGTGAAGGGGTTTTAAATTTTTAGTGGGCGAATATTTTGTATCATAGTACATTTTTACAAATCGCCTCAAATAGCCCACCTTATTTTAAGGGAGAGGGTAAAAAAGGTAAATTTAGCCCTTGAAATTAGGAGTTACAACGGCTTCATTTTCAAGAATAAGTTTTATTTAAGTGAATCCTATGGGCCAAATACCATATTTATAAAAGAGGTATGGTAAATTAATAAAAATATAAATAAATGAGAGGTATGGTAAATAAATAAAACATTTTTTATATTTACTCCATAAGTCACCTTATATACATCCAAGGGTGTAAACAAATAAAAATATAAATAAAGTGGAGTTATGGTAAATAAATAAAACCTTTTTTATACTTACTCAAAAGGTATGGTAAATAAATAAAAATATAAATAAACTAGACGTATGGTAAATAAATAAAACCTCTTTTTATATTTAGTCCATAACCCTCTTTCCATTTATGAAGCCTCAAAAAAGAAGTTTTATTTAAGTAAATCCTATGGGTCAAATACCATATTTGTAAAAGAGATATGGTAAATTAATAAAAATATAAATAAACGAGAGGTATGGTAAACAAATAAGACATTTTTTTTTATATTTACTCCATAAGTCACCTTATATTTACGAATACTCAAAAAATGCGTTATATTTAGGTGAAACCTATGGGCAAAATGCTATGGGCCAAATACCATGGGCTAGATTATTATTAATACCATGCAAAAAAACATTATTAACCCTAATATTAGTATTAATAAAAATAAAAATGGCACATGGTATTGACCCATGGTATTCACGTGGAATGTAGTCTATTTAAATGGGGGAATTAAACCAGCATAGATCCATCTTTACTCTGGATCTAAGAGGGATCAAATATCGTGATATGCAAACTAGCATAGAGTGAAAAAATATTTGATCCCTCTCGGGGCTTGGTGGATCAAGAGTAAAAATGGAAGTTGTAATTTAATGTATGTTAAACATTTTAACTTGGTTAAAACAAAAAATAAAATAAAAATCAATTATTAATTTTATTAATTTTGTAAATTAAAAATAGTAATTTTTAAGCTCCAGGTTTATGATAACCCATGGTATTGATCCATGCTAATACCATGGTATTCATGTGAACATAGACTATTTAAAGGGGAAATTATATCATCTTAGATCCATCTTAATTCTGGGTCTACCAAGTGCTCAGAGGGATAAATAGATTTCATCCCTTAAGAGTGGTAGATGTGGAGTTAATATGGATATAGGTTAGTTTTTATGATAATGAAGTTATTAAATAGACTTAGGAAATTATATTGTAAAAACATCTTAAGGTGAATGGTTAAAGCTACATTCAGTCACATCACAAAATTTAGTAAAAAATACCAATATCTCAATTAATATTGGTTTTTAACTTTTTCTAATTTAACAAAAAAAATTCAAAACAATGAAACCTTATCACTCTTTCCGCATCACCCTCGCAGAATATTTCTCACCATTTTTCAAACATTCTCAATATGATATCTTCATGAAAAAGTTTAGGTACTAATGTTGGATTAGTTGTTTGAAAAATAAGCTGGTTTGTACAACATTTCATCTTATGTGCTACTCTTAGTTTGTCCTAATGATCTATAGGGGTTGGAGCCACTGCACCATATTTTCCTAAAAGGTGGAGATTGTTCACCACAAAGGACATTAATCTGTATGTTACAACGCTGTTAAAAAATGTGAGACCTATGAGGGTAGTGAATTATGCTAATAAGCAATTTAGATTGGGAGATATGTAATTAAATTTTAATATTTAAATGAAGATTTCCAATTTAAAATGATTATAAATCTACATTTATATATTCATATATTGATTGGAAGGATTCTCACAATAGTCACTTCTTTCAATTAGATCCCCTTCAAGCCTTTGTGATGCCTAATAATTTCTTATATAATATAGTTGGGGCTTGCTACTTGTTGGCGTGTTGGGGTAAACAAACTTGATGTGTTTTTTTTATCTCGCAGTTGGAGTCTATGGAATAAGAAAGAAATTTGGTAACTTGAAAAAAGTGGTAGCTTGAAAAAAGTTGTAGAGAAAAGGTTAATCTCTCCTACCTTGATAGAACTTGTTGTCAATATCAACACCTACAAGAACTTTCTTGTGGAATATTATCAAAACTAATAGAAGGATATGAAAGAGTGTATTGTAAGAACCTTGACAAACACGACCACTGAAACTTGGAACATTGTTTGTAGGAAGAGAAAATTATGTTTCTTTTTTCCAAACATGTATGTTAGTATATTACAGTTTAATGAATACGTTTTCTTATTATCATATATGGTTTCATACTTTAACAAAACATTCACCAAGACTTCACAATGTTTTATTATTCAGTAAAAGATTTTCCAAGATCTTACAAGATTTTATAATTCAGTGAAAGATTCTCCATCATTGTACAAGATAATATAATCTACTGAGAGATTCGCCAAAAAAATTATATGTACATATTATATTATTGATAAAATTGCCTCACATTTTTCCTATGTATCATGGGGATTAGCCCATTTATTATACATATAAATTTAGGGTGGTTCTTAAAATTTTCCCTCTTCCTCACCTACCAGAAGTTTTGAACTGTATCCACACAAACCTCACAAATTACTAGGAAAAGATGATTATAGGTTTCAATAAGAGAGAACCCACCAACACAGCAAGAATCCACCAACATCCTCCTGTGGTGGAAATTCTTACAAGGCATCAATGGATGGGGTTCTTTGAGATGATTAGAGGATATGATGATGTTGTGGCCAGATAATTTTCCCTCTAACTCATACCCCTCACTAGGGCCAGTGCCACTACTATGGTGAAGAGTTTATCAATAGAAATTACCCCTGAGGTTATAAGCAGAATTACTACACTCCCCTAGGGTTACCATGGAGAAAAGAAGACAAGACTAACAACACCCTTGCAAAGAAAAGATTCTTTTTGGAAGGAGAAGAGCCAATAGAGGATAAAAATGGGGTTAGAAGGAAGAGCATTCCATACCCTTGGAATGAAGTCAATTACCACCTCATAAAATATATTTCATGTGAAGGGATATACAATGTAGTGTATGGATACCACTTCAAACTCCTCCAAGAACTGAGATTTGGAGAGAACATACCTCCTCATAACAGACTGAGTATACCCTATTTTCTTCTACAATCCATGATAGACATGAGCATCAAGGTACAAGAGGGAAAACATCAGTAGCTAGCCCATCATGGGTTGATTAAACTCATCCTTGAAGATGCTCTACAAAACTTAAGATTCCCTATTGCATGGACAACATTTGCAGACATGCAGGCAGAAGGAGGAATTCAAGCTATTGAGTATGACAAAATCCCTATTGCTAGTGAGGGAGAAGAAGGAACAAAGGATTTCAAGGAAGAAGAAATAGAGGATGAAAATGAAGAAGAAATAGAGGAAGAAAATGAAGAAGAAACAGAGGAGGAAAATAAAGAAGAGACAGAGGAAGAAACAAAAGAAGAAATAGATGAGAAGAGTGAAGAAATAGAGGATGAAAAAGAAGAGGAAGGACGAGACAAAGAAGAGGATGAAAAATAAAATGGAAAAGAGGAAAAAGGGTAGAAGGATGAACAAAAGAATGTATCTCAAGGTAGAGAAGAAGAAGAATCACCAAGGGTGTCTCTAGAGCCTACAGAGAAAGAGGCAGCAACTGCTCTAACTTCCCTAAGTAGACCTGTCAAATCAAAAGGGAAAGAGGCAAAGACAAACCCCATTGTACTTCAGGACAAGAAAGAGCACTAGGATTAGACAAGGGAGGCCTCAAACCCCTACCAAAACTCCAATTGTCATTGAGGATTCACCAAAACAACAAGAGAAGGCAGTCCTTCTAAAGAAAAATGAAGGAGAAGGAACATCAAAACAAGCTTCTCCCAAGTCTCCAATCACCTATGTTAGGAGGTTTGTCACAAGGTCAGCCTCATCAAAGGGAAAATGTCTCCTACAGGAGACACAATTAGACCTATAGGAAGCAAAGACCATCCTATAGGAAACTCTGTCAAACCTACAGGAAACACACAAAAGAGAACAAGAAGGAATTACTCAACAAGAAAAAAAAGGAAGAGGGCCAAAAACTGTAGGAACCTAGCCCACAGCCAAACCTCAGCTCCTACTACAGGTTCATTGAAGGAGGTAGGGTTATACCACAAAAGTTTGAAATTCTTCTATTCTTTGAACTTGAAAAAGAGAGGGAAAGGACACACAGGTGGATGCAAATTGCTAAATCAAAAGGGGTAGAGGATGTAGGCCACATGGAGGAGAAATTGCAGGAGATGGGCAGAGAACTGAGAAGCATTGATGAAATCTCGGTTAGAGGCTAAGAACACATGGCTAAGGAAGCAACTACAAGAAAGGGAAAGCCAATTGGCAACTATGCCCAGTTTTTCCATGGAGGCAATCCAGTGTAGGATGCCAGCAAAGTCATATGCTTTATACCTCAAGGAACAACAGATACAATTCCAGATAAAGACCCTAGCACAAAGAGGAACTATGCCCTTCGAAGACTACAGACAATTCATTGATCTCTATGATCAAAGCACCTTGGAGGATAGAGCAAGGATATCTGAGTTTTACCTATACAATTTAGTTTTGACAAATTTAAATGTGTGGAACCCAAATCCAAAGCTAGGGGACTTGCAATTGATGGCCTTGGCATCTTGGATGGATAACAAGGAGGCAAGAGCTACAGAGATGAAAAAGTTATTGGAAAAAGAAGAGGCAGAATGCCTTATGATCAGAGCAGAAAAATCTAACTCAATGGTTGTCATCAACACCCACAACCTCATTGCAAATGATCCCAAGCTTGCACCAAGGTATCTTGATGTACAAGAACATGCAGTCACACACTTTGAAGACATGCTAATATTTCTAGGAGATGACAATCAGCAAGCCTGCCAAAGAATATGGAACACCTTACCTTACAGCCTAAAAATCAGAGAATATCATTCTCCTGACAGAATGAGAGAGCCACTAAATAGAACCCCAATGTATAAGCAGGCATTAAAAAGACTCAAAGTCAATTGGATTGGCTTGAAGCTAAGTCCACCATTTCTTTTAGGAATGTTGGAAGGAAGGAAAGAAGAAGAAGAAAGAAAGTAGTGGGAGGAGATAGAGAATAATGCAGGGTTTTATTCACAAGAGGAAGAGACTACAACAGAAGCATGGAATGTCAGTGAAGCCACCAGAGCAATGAAGGACATGGACATAGATTGAGTTGCTCAGAGGATGAGCAACACTTTCAGTAGGGGGTCATGATGAGGCTCATCATTGGATAAAATATATAGACCTTAATACACCTCCAAGCTTACTAAAATCAACTCTTCTCATAATTCTTTACATGTTTTAATTATATTTTTCTTAATGAGATGAGTAAAAGTAAGATGTCATGTCTAGTGGTCTAATGTGCATTGGTTGCAGGTTTTTGGGAGCAAAGTATGGCTAATTAGGGTGCAGTAAATCGAATGCGAAAAGAAGGAGAGATTATAGGAGCTGGGTCTCCCTCATTAAATTCTCACTCACTCGAAGATCCCTCAATCAAATTACACCATCTCAGAGTTGTAGGCAGTCAATTCATGAGGACCATTGGTAGCCAAGCCAGTGATAGTTAAGAACCAGTTAATCCCAAGATTGGGAGCCAAGCCTCCCTATATTTAAGGAAGTTGTTGACAACTTCAGTTGTATAAATAAAGAGGCCTAGAGCCTCATTAGGATTTGGATTTTTTATGTAAAATAGCTAAGAATTTTTCGAGTTGAAGGATTGTGACCAAACACAATTATGTATTTTTTGATATGTTAATGAAAATGAGCAGCATTCCCTTGATCCAGCACTGAGTTGAATCAGAGGGCTAAAGCTCTTGGGTTAGGGCCCAACCTTAGTAGCAGAGGTTCCTCTTACTGTACTTGTATGCTTAGTATCTCATAGATTAGTTGTTAAATTGATTTTGGTGTTGTTAAATTACAAGTATTGGTAGATTTGATTAGTTTTCTTCCATTTGTGCATAGCTTTAATAGTAACATCATAGAGATAAGAAAATATTCAAAAAAGGTTGATAACAGGTGGCTCTTACCTCATTCCTCCCTTTAGGGACCATGGCTTGAGGAACAACTCCCATTCAGCCCAAAAAGACAAAATTATGGTTTCTTATGAAATTTAGAGTTCTTCTACTAATTAGGTCATCCTCTTTCAGTTTTAGAAGATAGGTTGCAGTTTTCATTTCTGATATCTTAAGTTTTGTATTAGATTTCATGTTTCTTTCATAATAGGTTTCAAGCATTTCCATGCATGAACTTGGCAAATAAATGATGCAAATTCTATTTTCTCATATTTTTGTAAACCCTTCTTGTTTTGAGATGATTTATGGATAAATGCCATCAATGATGTATATGTTGCAGGAGTTTCTACATTGCAAGAAGACCTTATGTCATCAGCCTCAGCCAAACCATATCCACCCATGATCACCAAGGGCCACTAAGTTCTCAATTCGAAGTATCGTTTTACAAAGACAACTTGCCATGCTTATTGAGCAAATCCAACCATCATAAAGCTTTGGTTTGAGTTCTGAGTGAGTTCCAACCACTCCCTTGCCTTATTTCTTCCATTCCTCACCTTCCCTAAGCTCCATACCACTTTCCAAATCACTCCTTATGCTTTTGGCTTGTTCCTGTAGGAAAATAGGGGATCCTGTAGGTGAAATAGGACGTCCTGTAGACATCCTATAAGAAAACCTGTAGTGGCCTGTTTTGAGCCTGATTTGTGAAAAAAACATCATGAAAGCTAGGAGAAGACCCCTACTTTCCTCCCAATCCATCTGACCCATTTCACTCATCTCCCACCACACTCATCTCTCCTGCCATGCAATCAAGAAGTATTAAAAATCATGTTTTTACAAAAAGATAAAAAGAAAAGGGTTGTTATGTTTATTCATGTGCATAGCAGTTAAGTGCTTGTTTAGATCAGATTCCATGCTTAGCGTAGTTAAGATTTCACATGTGTTAAATTAGAAATATTTTGAAATCAAGGTATATTAAAAAATAGCTAGATGAGTTGTGTGTTTAATTCATCTATTTCAGTCTTTCATTACTGCAGTAGGTAGCATTTCAATCCTCTCAATTAGGGTAAAATTATCCTTTCTCAATTGGTAATCAAACTTCTTCTAAATCAATAGAAGGCTGGTTTGAGAAACCCTAGTGGTCTATCATCCCATCTCAGCAGTGACAAAGAGTGGACCCATTACATCTATTTGTGTATACAACACTGTCACCTCCAAGTTTGTATGAACCCTGGGTTGATGAAGTAAAGTTGGTAGCCCCAAGAGTTGCAACATTCTTCCTACAATATTGGTGCTCATCGAATCCTACCTTCAATCAACAGTATGGTCCAAGTCCTCCATAAGTGCCACTTTATCAAACTTCCCAATCTACTGGGCAATATATACCTTAGATAATTTTTCCAGGTATTGTTGTACATATCTAGCAGCATATTCAGGGAATTCCTCAAATAGTTGTCCAACAACCTATTCAAGGAATTCCTCAAACACCTTTTCAACAAACGATTCAACGACATGTTCAGAGTTCGCCACATTCCCCTATTCAAACAATTGTTTCACAATCAGTTCCAAGTTATCCTTAGCCACCTATTCCAGGAGTATCACAAACGACCATTCTAGTAACCCCTCAAATATATGTTCCTCAGACTACTCAGGAAATCCCGCACCCTTTTTTTTATCAAATTGTTCCTACGGTCCAGTCTATACCACCGATTCCTTTCAGGCAACCCATTGTCAGAACAGGGAAAACACCTTTTCAAGGTCAAGCTTTCCAAAGCCCACCTTTTCAAGGTCAAGCCTACCAGGTTCCACCTTTCCAAGGATAAGTTTTTTAAAGACCGCCTTTTCAAGGTCAAACTTTCCAAAACCCACCTTTTCAAGGTCAATCCATTCAAAATCAACCTGTTCAAAGTCAATTTGTTCAAGGCCAACCTTTGCAAGTGCAACCTGTACAGGGGAAATATTACTTAGGTCAAATTGGTTAAGCTCAACCTTTCTAGAGTTAACCATACCTCAATCATACTTATCAAGTCCATGTTCAACCTCAACCTGATATGGTTCACCCTGGTGGAATTCCAATTCCAACTGCTTAGGCTATTCCAGGATATCCTGGATATCTACCTCTAGGGGTTGGTCTTAACCCTCAAGGTTATCAAACTTTACCACAAGATCCTAGCCAACAGTTACCATTTATTGCAACGATAGATCTACCAGATTTATCCCTATTAAATAATGATCCTATTTATTATTATCCTTTTTGGTCAGCGATTCCTACCAAATTACCAAGTGAAATACCTAAATTCGAAGGGAAATCAAGAGATGATCCATCCAATCATGTGATGACATATCATCTTTGGTGTGCGTTGAATTATTTAATCGATGATTCCATCTATCTACACCTTTTCACATGAACTTTAACCAATTCGATAGCTAAATGGTACATTGAGCTACCTCGTTCCTCTTTCCATAACTTTAACTCTCTGGAAAAAAACATTTTTAACCCATTTTCAAGTACCAATCTGTTATGATACGGGTACTGAACTATTGACTTCTTTAAAATAATTGAAGTCGACTCACATCTCTAATCATATCCATGAATGGAGACATAGACGTCACTTAGTCAAAATTTTCATTCTAAATCAAATTTTAGACGAATGGTTTACAAAGTCTCTTCTTCCCGTTATCATGGAAGATGTTGCCAAGGGAGGTGTCGTCACAAAAGAGAAATTAATTGCTCGTGCCCAGTACTTAGACTTGGTCTACACTTAATCTGGCACTTTGGATGAAAAAATTTCAATTTACCTCATCCTACAGGTGAACCCATTATTACATCTCTTACAGGATCAAGATCTAATGTCATTGATGGAATTATAGGTTATGTTAGCCAACATTCTAAGGGGAAAAAGAAAAATTCTAAAAATTCTCAAACTTTGGCCATACAAGATACACCATCTAAAAGCCTTCCTCTAGAAACTATTTCCGAGATCAACGTTGTAGAATCATCTATTGGAAAGATGAAATCAACCAAAAATACAAAGAAGGGGAAAGGTAATTTGAAATAAAATTTTGCTTCAAAGGAGAAACTTGCTAAAACTAAGCCTAGTGATGAAAAATGAAAACCTCACTATCCCTGCCTTATTTGCAATGAGGATCACTATATGAAGGAATGCCCACATCAGGCAGAGGTTTCTAAATTCATTAAAGGTTATCCAAATCCTATTGTTTTGAAGGATCCATTTCATTCTCAA
Source organism: Pinus tabuliformis (assembly GCA_031772625.1). Lineage (NCBI taxonomy): Eukaryota > Viridiplantae > Streptophyta > Pinopsida > Pinales > Pinaceae > Pinus > Pinus tabuliformis. The sequence goes on from CM062808.1 coordinate 474,294,815, forward strand.
GACAACAAAATGGTTTCTCATAACACATCTTCCTCTTCCACATCACAAGATATCCTGATGATGTCTTCACAAGATTTTTTGGTAGCTACGAGATCCAAATATTACGGGTCCAAGAATCCTGTCGAAAATGGAAATGAAGCTAGTTCGTTTGGCCAACCTTCCAATTTAATTCCTCCTTCTCCTTCTGAATTATTATAGATCGAGAATCCAAATCTTGATATGATGATCTGACCACCTCCCAAAGGTGTGCTTCAGAAATCAGCTTTCAACCCGCATGCTAGAGCTGCACAAAATTACAACATTGCTGAAGACCTGGTTATGTCTCCTTCTGCAATGTCAGCTTTGGAAGTATTACAAACATGATCGACACAATGAAATATTTTATTGTCAACCATAGGATCTATTGATCCACAATATTCTAACTTAATTATATTTTATCTTGAGAGTCATATCTCGAGACTCCCTCATCAACTGGCAATCAAAATTGCAGTTTTTGTTAAAACTATACAGTATTTCGTATAGTTGTTGATGAAGGAGCTTCTACATGAATTATTTCGATTTATTGTTGGAAAGATTTAGGTTCTCCAACAATTAATAAATCGCCTACCACTCTGAAATCCTTTGATGGAATAGGTTTTCATCCATATGGGATTCTAAACAATTTTCCCATAGAGCTAGAGGGAAAAATGGTTGCAATCGAAGTTGAAGTTGTGGATGCTCAACTAGATTACAATATTTTTCTTGGTCAAAATTCTACCTATGTTATGTCAGCAGTGGTCTCATCATTGTTTTGAATGATACAATTTCCTCATAAGGGAAAAATTGTCAAAGTAGACCAGTTGTCTTACTACACTTTAGACCCTAACTCTGCGGGTAACATACCTTTTCTTGGAAAAATGAATTCTCCTTATGAATATATTGGTGTTGGTTTACTGAAAGACTCATCATTTATGGTGTTATCTCAAAATAAGGCCCTGATAGGCTGCTGGTCAGGTTGACTCTAAGTAACTATTTCAAACCTACTTTAGGCTGAGGCTTAGCCTCTTCAACCTGAGAGGGCTCTCTCTTGATGGATTAATGATTTTGATTAAAGATAAGATGGCTAACTCTTATAGAACAACTGTGAAAAGTATGAATGGTGGAAACACATTAAACAACTATCCATTAGTCTTATGGAGTCAACAACACCTCAATATAACAATGAACTCAACCTTACATGGAAGTCAGGGCATTCAACATTTAAACTTTCAGAACATAAACTCATATGGGACCACACAGTTTATAAATGTATACAGGAAGTCAGAGCACATTCAGTGAATTCTGAGTGATTATACATCCATACCACTGTAAGAACTAAGAAAAGGACAACATCACATATTCTGAACATAAAAAATCCTTCATGAATCCTGAGAAGTAAAGTCAAGCATGTATTACTGAAAATGAGTCTTACATAGGCCAAATATAAGCTTTTGCATAAAATTTCCAGCCCTGATTACATTGTTGTTTCAGCTATATATAGAGCTCTTATTCTAACTGATCGAGATTCCTCCTCCAGCATGAGGGGAATTCGAAAACTACTTCTATTACTGACAACTCTTAAACTCTAACTATTTAATAAATACAACGAAGTGTTGACTGGAGTTTTTTAGAGATCTAAATCAACTATGACTCTAAGTCCATTTTACATGCATGATGGCTTTAATTAGGATGATTCCTTTCTATGACATCTGGTTCTCTTTCAGTTTGGCTAAGATGGGTGTTTAATGCTCCATGTTAACCTTGGATGCCGTATCTTCTTCACTGTCCAGAAAAATTAGGAGACTATCCTTGCTTCTCGGCTTTATGATCTTCAAATCTTCATAAGTCGGTTTTTTAATTGTTGTCCCTCAAAATATGACGGTGGCCACGTTTTGATGTGTTGTCCGCTGTTATGAAACCTGATTTGATGATGTGTCATCCACTGTTTCGAAAACAAAAAGGAGAACGTATTCAAGCTGTCTGATACATGCTTCAATTTCCTCATGATATGACAAAATGCCACCTTTTTGAGTCAAACTATTTATTTCCACTTGTGCTAGTCTGATTGGCTGTTGTAACTTCAGGTGTTCTCGTTGTACACAACTGCCCTTCAAAATTTTCCCGCTTCAACTTCAAAACTGCTTGATTTATGTTGAAATCATCACTTTCAGCAGTTTCGTAGCGCGCTACGAAACTGCTGAGTTATTTAAAACAGCTTTTTTTTAACCTGAGACCTTTATTAACCAAGTGCTTGATTGCCAAAAACTTCTTTAGACTTTCCAAAGGCCGAATAGGGATTTAGATTTCTTCAGAAAGATAAGATCAAGCAAACTTATCAAAATTTTGAAATAGAATCTTACTTGAAATGAAAACTCATTTAGCAGGTCCTTTAAGTTGGCTTAACTGTGCCTTCAAATCTTCAATTTGTTTCTTCATAACCTTATTCCCAGCTCTCAGTTGCATATTGATCCTTCTGATGTACTTGGCTTCTTTGATTGCTGGTACTGTCCAGGTGTGAAATTGTGAATGGCCATCAACCACTGAATTCAACTGGGCTTCTACAGTTGCATTCCCTTTCCATAGAGTTTTATAATAGTTTGCTTGTATGACTACATGTCTTCTAGCAGCTTTCTTCAATTTGGCAATCTCATGCTTAGCTGATTCTAATTGGCTCTTTAGGTCTGCTATATTATCTTCTTTAGATGTGATGACTGTTTTGCCTGTGTTTTTCTTTTGCCAACGTTGTGTCCCTTCCCCTATTTCCTCTGTTCTTGACAGTGCTTCCTGTACTTGCTGGAATCTCCTTGTCATAGGTCTTCTAGGTTTAAAAACAAACTCTTCAGCTGGCTCATCAAATTTAAGCCTTTTTGAGGCCTTGGCTTTCTTGGTGCTTTCTTGTTCTGACTGTATCAACTCAATTTGAACTGGTAGAGAATTCTCAAAGTCAATAGCCTGTAATAAGGCATTTAAACTTCCCTTGGACACTGGACTTTCTTTGACTGCTACAGCTTTACCTTTTTCTTTATTCATCTGGCTTCTTGTTCTTATCCTTGAGGCTACTTCAGATGTGCTTGTTTCAAGTACAGTCTTTTTACCATGAGCTTTTTCCTTAGTTGATTGCTGAGGTTGATCTTGGATGATGAGTGGCTTTACTTGTTTTCTTACTTGTGAATTTGGAACTCTTTTAGCTCTTGCTTCTGTTTGGAGCTCAACTATTGTAGAATCTCTAGCAGGTAGAGGAGTGAGGCCAGTTTGGCTTTTGAAGCCAGCCATAAAAATGAACGAATTCGAATCTCTCTCTACCTTTTGGAGCCCATCTAAAACTAGTAGTTTGATCAAACCATGATGAAACAAAGAGGTTTCACAATCCTCTTTCCTCAGTTGTACCTTATCACACATCTTACTCAAACTACGGAAAAGATAAAAAGGTAGGTCTATGGATACCTTCCCGGTGAAATGCAAAAGGAGTTTAAAATGGTAAGAGTAAACCTTGTTATACCTTCCTTCACAAGTCAGATATTTCTATATGCAGGTGAGTAAATGAGCATAATATTCTTTGACATAACTCCTGGGCACTGCCTTACTTAAATCTTCATTTACAAATTCATCCTTCAAAAACTCCTTGCAAGGATTCATTTCAAACTTGAAATTTTTAAACCATTGCTCTTGTCCTCGTGGGATCTCTGTCACAGTAGATATCACTTCTGGTGAAACGTGCAATTCTATCATGGCTACCTTTGAATTCAAGCCTGTGAAGTTAAGTGCAAATTCTTTAGTTACCTGTGCGTGCCCTCCTTGTAACTTTTTGCAAAAATTCCAGCACCCGGCCTTTTTAAATGCTTTCTCCACCTCTTTATTTCTCAGCGTTATATCTAAGCCTTCAGGCTCAGTCCTTAGACATTTTCCGGATCTGTGCTCCTTTTTCTCCATTGATTCTTCCAAATCTTCGCAAACAATAACTACCAGCTCTGGTTGGAATTGTGATTCAGCTTCTATTTGAATTCAGCCTCGCTTGATTATCTTTGCAGTTGAATTTTAAATTTTTCCGTTTAAAATCTTTCAAGTTGTAATCTTGCAGATTTGTCATTTCATGCAAGACTTACGACCATCATTAAGTTTTATGCACGGTGGTCTTTCTTGGAAATGATGATTCATGCGTATCAATAGATCTAGTGGTGGTGATAGTGGCAATGAGTGGTGAAATGTGATAAGAGGGGTACATGAGCTGACATGAGAAGACACAGCCTATGACTCACCTAACGGATTTGACATTTTGGGAAAGATTCGCTGCGGAATGTACGAATCCATGATTTCGCAGCGCTGTCAGTTTTAAATTTGAATGATGTGCTGCGAAACTGCCTAATCAGGATTGCGCTGCGAAATTACAAAAAGGCACGGTGACTAACATAAGATAACAAGTGGCTATAAAACAATGGTAGATGGAGGAGAACCAATGGGAGCTGAGAATAACTTGACTCAAAAACTCTTCAAAACTTCAGATTCTAAGGCAAGAAAATTAAAACAAAAAATAAACTAGCACTGACCTTTGTCATCGGGCTAGGATTAAAAGTTACATATATCAATTTTAGTTCTAAGTGATAACATATGGGAATCTTTGCAATGACTCCACCGAATTTTCTTTCTAATTTTTCTGAGGTAAATATGATTACATCAAGCACTACACAATCTCAGGATCTGTGGATAGTACCTTTAGAGTCTGAGTTATCCTCCTATGGTAGTGAGATGCCTTTGATCCCTTTTGAATTGGCTTATCAGGCAGTACAATAATTTTTTGACCCATCGTCTACAGATATTGATCAAGTGGATATGATCAATGAAGATTATTCTCCTTTGCCTTGGTTAGAACCAGTTTCATTCTCTGATCCTTTCAATCATACGTTTCCAACTAATGAAAGTATCATGGAGGTCATGACTTTAGATGAAATTCCATGGAACGATCACCATCATCGTTCATCATTTCTACCTAGCCCTGACAAAATTGAGAATGATTTTTCAAATATGTTTTCACCTGAGATAGTAAATAGTCTAGAATCACCCATTTTAATATTTCAATCTGAATTCGAAAGAAATTTTGGGAATATATTTGCTACCATTTCCATTGACATCTCAATTAAACAGGGATTGTTGAAAATATTCACATAGGTGCCTCGTGCTCAATCGAATAAATATGAACATATAAGGCCCTATTTCAAGAATTCTGCAACATTTTTGCCTGGTCCTATGAGGAAATGTCAGGAATTGATCCAAGCATATTAATAAATGAAACCAAGACTTACCTGGATGCCAAGCCTATCAGACAATGATTAAGTCTAGTGCATCCAAGAAAATATGTTGGGATTAAAGCTGAGATCGAGAAACTACTCAAAGCAGGTTTCATCTACCCAGTTCCCTTAACTGATTGGGTATCCAATATCGTGCCTGTTAACAAGAAACATGGAACCATTAGAGTATGTGTCGACTATAGGGATATCAATAAGTCTTGTCCGAAAGACAATTATCCTACTCCATATATCGATCAAATCATCGACGAATGTGTCGGAAATGAAATATTTTTACTCATGGATGCTTTTTTTACTACAATCAAATCAACATAATCCCATCTGATCAACATAAAACCACATTCATTTTCCCATGGGGGACTTTTTCCTATCAAAAACTCCCATTCAATCTAAAGAATGCATGTGAAACTTTTCAACGGGATATTTCTTATGCATTTCATGATATCAATCATATTGTGCAACCGTATTTGGATGACTTTATAGCTCATTCATTGAGATGGGAAGACCATCCAATGCATTTGAGAGAAATTTTCCTCAAATGTCGCTATTACAATATTCGATTGAATCCACATAAGTGTGTTTTCTGTGTGCAATCTGGTAGATTGCGAGGGTTTCTTGTTTCAAAGGAAGGCATTCATGTCGATCCATTGAAGGTTGAGGTTATCTTAAATTTACCTCCTCCTTCCAATCTACGCCAACTCCAAAGTTTGCAAGGGAAAGTAAACTTTCTAAGTCGATTGATCCAGAACTATGTCGAGTTGACTAAGGGTTTTACTCAACTTTTGAAAAAGGGCATCCCATTTATTTGGGATGAACTGGCTCAAAAATCCTTTGATGCACTTAAATATGCGTTGACCCATACACAACTATTGTATCCTCCCGATTATCACCGAGATTAATTTTTATACTAACAGTGTTCGATGCCACCATTGGTATGGTCTTAGTTCAAGACGACAAGTCAAATGAAGAGCATCTGATGTATTACTTAAGTTGTAATTTAACCAAAACTGAAGTAAAATATGCACATGCGGAGAAATTGGCCTTGATAGCTGTTCAAGTTATCCAATGTTTCCGTCACTACATTTTATTGCAAAAAACTACTGTAATTTATGATTGCAACCCCATGATTTACATTCTTACTAGACAATTGTTGGGAGGGGAGGTATTCCAAATGGATAGTCATCCTACATGAATTCCATTTGGAATTCATTAAATCCAAATCTAAGAAATCATTAGTATTTTTTGAGTTATTGTGTGACTTTCCCCATACTGAAACTGAAAACGTGCCAGAAGATTCTCTTCCAGATTAGTCTCTCTTTCTAATCAATATTTCTGATCCCTGGTATGGAGATATAATCATTTATCTCCATACCCAAACATTTCGGCCATAAATGAGTCAAATTGATCGTCATCGAATCCAGTACCAATCCCAGCAACAAAATTTTGTTAGCGACACACTTTATCGTCGTGGTGTCGATTCTATTTTCTGACGATGTTTAAATCATGCAGAAGCTAAAAAGGCATTGAATGAATGACATTCTGGAGCTTGTGGTGGTCATATGTTGGGGTTTTCCACTGCTCAAAATATCTTGCGCGCAGGGTATTTCTGGCCATCTATGTTTAAATATTGTATAACTGCGGTCCGTAAATTCCATAATTGTCAAATTTATGATCAAAAAATGTGTGCACATCCAACTCCTCTTCACCCAATCATTGTTTTTAGTCCTTTCGCTAAATGGGGCATTGACTTTCTTACATGTAAAACTCACTTATTTTACAAAATGAGCCGAGGCGATGCCTACATACAAGGATGACATCCATTTTCATGTTCAATCATGTAATTGCTCTGTTCATAGTACCAGGGGCTATCGCCACGGACCATGGTAGCCATTTTGAAAAACATATGTTGACCAATATTACCACCAAGCTAAGCCTGCATCATAACAGTTCTACCCCGTATTACCCACAGGAAAATGGCCAAGTGGAAGTTGTTAACAAGTTTTTAACCACCATGATTAAACAGATTATCAGGACTCATAAATGATAATGGCATCTAATGCTACATCCATCCTTGTGGGCATACCGCACTACAACAAAAACTTCAACTAGTTTTACTCCTTTCCAACTTGTCTACGACATGGAAGCAGTTTTGTTGATTGAATGTGAGATACCGTCTTTGAAACTGGCAATTGAATTATTACCATCTACTTCTGTACTTATCACATCTCGATGAGACTCATTGTGATGTTGCATTAGCTAGCAAGGCCCAAAAGAAACAAGTTAAAGCACAGTATGATCAGAATGTAAAACCTCGTTCGTATGCAAAAGGTGATTTAGTCTTGGTCTGTGATCAAGAGAATGATAAGTTAGGTGCTAGAAAATTTGAGCCTATGTGGCATGGCCCTTATATTGTAAAATGTGCACTGGAAAAAGGGGCCTATGAACTAGTGGATTATGACGGAATTCCTTTGGGCCTAGAAATGGTCTTTCCCTAAAGAAATACTATGCTTAGATTGTTTGGTGAAACATTTGTATATTACTGTACCATAAATTTTCATATGACAACTTTTAGTGCTTTTGTGATTTTTTGCTACTTCTCCTGCTTATCTTGTGTTACACCTTATTTGCAGATGTCGACATTCCCCTAGACTTGCATTGGCTTCATTCATGGCACTATTCGTAGTACTCATAATTTTTCTTCTGCAGCTTGAGTCATATATTCACCCACAGACGAGTTAGTTTCTATTCATGGGATATGCCTCGGTCGAACAATGAACAATATTGCAGAATATAGTGCAGTGATTGAGCTATTATATTATTCCATTGCATTTGGCATTCATCGATTGATCATTAGGTTAGATTCACAACTCATGGTATTACATTTGAATGGTGTTTATTCAGTTAGAAGTGCTTCCATGTTAAGGATGTTTTTGCGGGTTCGTCTCTTGGAATGAGAATTTTATTATATTGAGTATCAACATATTCTAAGAAATTTAAACACATTAACATATGCATTAACTAATTATGTGTGAAATTGGCACTTGTAAAACATTTGTAAATAAATAAATGCAATATTCACTCATATATTTTACAAGATGATCAGAAATAGAAGTAGTAGGATTTTCATTAAATAAAAGTCTGTAAATAAGTGTGGCTTTTACAAAAAAATTCATCAAATGACATGAGGTCCCGTGGCCTTTATTTTCCTAACATGTCGACACATCATCATAAATAAAAAATATAGCCCTTAGACTAGTCACTATGCATGATGGTGATCATGGTAGCATACAATAGCACGTGCTACTCGTCGTACCAAACAACTAATAGGACCAGGAACTCCTACAGTATGCCTCTGGTAGTGGAGAGGAAGATCATCTATAGCGACATCTGGAATGTCCAGAGTCAACCTCTCAAGGTTGTGCTCTATCTCTGTCAATGTATCTTTTGCATCTGGGTTTTGTACTATGGGGGAAACTGGCTACTCATCACGCTAGTCATATCTACATAATCGAGCTGGTCTCACTGGGGCCACATCTGCATGATCATTTTGGATAATTAGTTGGATGCCAAAAATAAAATAAAAAATGAAAATATTAAAATCAACCAAAATGTGAAGTTTTTCCTATAGCACCCCACTTCATCCCAAGAGGTAGTGGCATGTTCGGATCTCCTATGTAGTCCATCCCTACATACAGAAATTCCTTGATCATGATGATATGGCTTTCCAGCCACTCGAAGAAGTCAGGAGTAAACCTGATAGTTGGTCCTTCGTGACCTCCATGGTGTGCCATAAGTGTACCCCATTTTAGCATGCAAGGGTCATGAGGCCCTCCTCTCTCTATAGATACCTGTGGAGCAAGAAGAGGAATCTGCTCCAAAGAAAATGAAATAACGAAGCCACCATACCTGAAGTTTTTGAGTCTACTCATTATGACCCTAGTTAGTTTCCCCTTCAAGTTAGCAACTACAACCTCACACCAGTTAAATATGGTACCATTAAAACAATCCACAGAAGTTTGCATCTGAGCCTTAGTGAGAAAATGTAAAGCTTCACTACCACACAACTGTGAAACAGTAAACCCGATGGCTTTCAAAGGAATATGAGATATCATCTTGATATCAATTCGACCATCTTTGAGAGCAGCCCCATCAGTGTAATATTGTATCAAATAGGTAGCTTTGGTCTCACCACCGCGCCTATGGCCATACGAGCTGATTTCCTCGCCATGACATGGAAGTCCACTGAGGAATTAAATTTCATCAACATAGATGACAAGTTTGTTGTCTTCGACTATAAAACATTCTTCCTGAACATTCCACTTACCTACCATCCATTCAAGTAAGTCTAGTTGGGCCCTCATGCCCGAAATGATGAAAAAATTGTATAATCCACAATCTGTCAAGGTTTGTATGGTTGTTGGGTAATTGAGAGCAAGTATATCTTGTTCTTCATGCTCACACTCTCTCCATTCCATGTTTATGGTTCAAAAGGCTGCAATTAAACATTAAAGATCATTCGAAACAATCATAGAGAGATTTAGCAAAAATTTGAGGGTGTTTTCATTTGTTTTTTCTTTCCCTTGGCGCTGTGCACAACTAGCTTTAATGGACAGTATGCATGTGCACAGTTTCTTTCCTTGAAAATGTGCACATAGCATTAAAAAAATATTTTGGTGTGCGCAGGCCTGATGAAGGGTACCTGCGCACATCGAGGGTGAAAGACATTTTAGAAAACCCTTCCCAAAAATCCAAAATCGGTAGTGAAAAGCTGAAAATTTGACATGAAAATGAAGAGCCCAGATAAGCCATTTACCTGGTGAAAGCGGCTTGCGATTTCATCCAATGGTTTTCCTGGAATCAGCTTTAGAAGTTTCTGGTAAAAAATGGCTTCTATCTCACTCAAAATGGTAAAAATGCAAATGGTGAAAGATTTTTACTTTTTTGGAATTTTATAAGTTTTTAGGGCTAATTAAATATTATTTTAAACCTATTAACTTTTTTAAGTCCGATTTTAAAAATGTTTTCATTTTATTGTTGAGCAGAGATAATTATTTTGAATTTAAGTGTGCAGGTTACGGGATAATTACGGAAACAGATCATTTTGGTACTGAGTACTGTTTATCACTTTTTCAAACTCATTAAAACTTGTGAAGAAGGAAAACCATGGAATTCTCTTTACACCGTTTTCAGACTCCTTAAAAATGAAAAGATAGTCAAGTACTTGATTGTTCGAACTCGGAAAAGTAAATGAACAACTGTCCTTTCAGTATAAGTTGACCCCTTTTACGGAATGAACAAGACTATTTACGAAAACGGTATATGCTAACCAATCATGGCCAATAGATTTCTCTCTTGCATTATTTTATCCTTTTTCAGGCTTGAGGGAATAAATTTATGAAAAAGAACATTGTGGAGTTTACTTACGTTTTTCTTCTGACTCCCTAAAACTGAAAAACATCAAGCTTTACTTTCTCTGGGCTCATTAAAATTTTACGTAAAAGAACTAAATGAGTTTCCTTTTCATGTCTTTTCAAACTCTTTAAACATGAAAATGACATCGAGTTATCCATCGTAAAAATTAAACAGTATAGGACTCATTAAGCATGATGAAACTGAACCACACCTTCTTAGGGTTCGTTAAAAATACTTTGGAGGACTTGTCTGAAAGATGAGCTTATAGGACAAGCATATGTTATCCTCCTCAAGCTTGTAAGAAATAAAGAGGTACTTGCCAGTAATGGTGGGGGGAAAAGTGAGAAAGAATCTTTGTTTTTCATTTGTAAAAGGCAATATGTCGCTCTTGAACATGACACTCTGTCACTTTTGTGTCCGGGTTGGGAAATCCATTTGTTACTCAGCTAACCATACCTCATTGAAATTATTCAGTTGGGTTGGGTTTTTATTTTTTGAGTCAAATGTTGCCAAGTCATCATGTTGTGCCTCTGATATGTTCAAGAGAAGTTCAACCTTAGTCAAAATTACTTTGCTAGTCCTCACCTTCAGTTGCATCAACCATCCCTGAGACAATCCTGAATTACTCTAAATTGTTGTTCTTCAAAACTTGACATGAGTTTTTTGTCATAGGCCCTTCTACAATGGATGCTTCCTATCAACTTCATCTCATTATCTAGGAAGATGATCTAGAAACCTTCAGTACCTTGAGGCCTGCATGCCTTAATGGTAGCTTTCTCGCTTTCAATGATGGGTTCTCATCATTGGCCTTTGATCAAATGATTCTATGAGTGTTCGACATCAAATCATCTATTCACACTTCATAGATTATAATGGAAGTACCTTGAGAGCCATTGTCATTATTGGTAGTTTCTCTCGCGCTTGTTAACAATTCACATCATTGACCGCTAATCAAGTGGTTTCTACCATGTTCAATTTTGAGACATTCACTTGCATGGCTAGATTCGTACTACGGATCGAGAGATGGAGATCAAGACCCTGGATCTAGTTTCATCCATCTAGGCTGCATGGAGTTATTAAATATTCATGATTGTAAACATAAATCCATTCATGGCTACATCCATACTATGTCATCTTTTGACATGGATCTTCAGATGTATTTTCATACTATGCTTTGAGACATTTATGTTCTGAATATGGGAATGCCTACCTCAGTGATGATATTATATATTCCATTGTAACATTTGTTTGATTTTTTTAGGTCTTCGATTGTAGTCTCTAACCCAAACATTCACATGATAAAGCACTTCAGTCATCAAAATATGTCTTCTGACTTTGTGCTTTAGGGGGAAATCTGTTACACATAATTTTGTCACATTAGGTAAATGACCATCGGTTTGGATCTCTTACTATCCGCACATGTATTTCAGAGCACTACCCTGCAAACTTTGAAACTAATGTTGAGATTGCAACAAGATGATGGAGCTTAGTGAAAAGAGTCGCCTTCACTAAGTGGGCCCGCAGGCTATTTTTGGCGCAAGTCTATTTTTAGACTATGTCTATTTTTAGACATATGGATCATGTCTATGGATTGCAGGTTGCTGTTTATGGATGATTGATCAAGTTGGGAAAAAATAGATGGACTTCTATTTTTGATGAAAGTGTGAGTGATCAAAGTCTATTTTTAGCCTGGCTGTCAAAAATAGAAAAGTCAAATATTATTATCTCACAATAATATTTGGACTATAAACTTAATCTTATTCTCTTGGAGCACTTCAGTTTGAGCTACAGAGGTGGCACATGCAGCTGTCAGAAGGAAATACACTTTTCTTATGAGTCAGTTGAGTTTTTGCATGCATGAATTCAGTTAGAACTCAATCAGTTGAGTTTGGTGGAGTTGATTGTGGAGTTGATGGAGTTGTGTTCAGTTTAGCTTTGTTAAACTGGTTGTATTTAGTCTAACTGGCAAATAGACTAGATATGAGTTGGGTGAATTAGTTATTAATTAATTCACAAGTTATTAACTCATAATACAACTAATGAATAGATCAATTAACTCAGTTGCATGTCAGTGCATGTTCAGTTCAACAGGGACAGGTGGTAGAGAATCAGATTGCTATCAGTTGTGACTATAGTTGTGCACGAGATCTTGCACAATCAAGGGATTGAGTATGCCAATGAGTTTGCTCACGTATTTGCCCACATTATAGCTTGTGCTCATGTCCAAAAAAGTGTGAGTGACTATTTTGCAGGTGAAAAACGAGTTTGGTGAGCCATTCTCATCAGTTCTTGAGCAGGTATTGAGCAGTGGAGGCAGGCAAGCAGTGGAAGAGATTTGGAGATCAAATCTGAGCTGTATTGTGTGTAACAGAGGTGGAGATACTTGTGAGAAGTATTATGTTGTGTAATGTTACATGACTCAATCATTAATATACAGATAGTTGGGGTTTTTAGCGAGATGCTTTCCCCAGGATACAGACTGTGTTAATGTGTGAATGCTCTTGATGTTTTATTGTTATTGATGATGCTATATTGATGATCAACGTAGAGGATCTTATGTATTGTGTATGTATTCCGCAATAGTACATGATCAGGATAATCTCTGTTGAATATGTGTTAAATTATTCAAAATTTCTACATGGTATCAGAGCTGCTTGATTTGTAGAAGAGATTTTTACAGGATATCAAGCGAGGATTGATCATCAGATCTACTATTCAGGAAGTGTTTACATTCTATTTCTTCAGGCAGAGTCTGTAATCGGGCCAGGTAGCCTCTGGATTCATCCTTCCTTTGGAAGGTGAGATATCCGGTGAATGCCCATACAGTCAATCTCTGTACGAGAAATATTGTGTTCTCACGAATCTTAGATCCGAGGCAGTTGAGTTGGAGCTGGTGGAAATAGAATTTGCAGCAGTGTTGTTGAAATGTCTTTCAACGGATTGCAAATGTTATTCCAAAGCAAGAGCGACCTGGCGCTCAAGGATAAACTCAGAAACAATAAAGGTGAGAATGGATCTTCATCAAAGGTATCTGATGAAGAGAATTTTGCTTTGGCTGCCAAAGCAAAGAAGGGGAAGAATAAGAAAGCTTCTCAGTCTGGTGCGAAAGGCAAGAAGCAGGATATGTCCAAGGTGAAGTGTTTTTCACTGTCACCAGCACGGACGCTATGCCACAAATTGTTCGCAGAAGAAGAAGAACAAGCAAGCTGCTGGTCCTGCAGGGAGAGAGGCCTTAGCTTCTCAGTTTGAGCTTGATTTTTCATTGATCGCATGCTTGGTTTCAAGTGTGATGGGATCAATGTGGTTCTTGGACAGTGGTGCGTCTTTTCACATGACGGGAGATAGAGATTTGTTCTCTGATCTGGAGGACAAAGATCTTGGAGTGCACATCAAGATGGGCGATGATGGTAGATACAGTGCGACCGGTATCGGTACCATTTCCTTTGAGAGGGAGTCTGGTAAACCCTTTGTATTGAAGGAAGTCATGCATGTTCCAGGATTGAAGAAGAATCTCATCTCAGTGGCGATGTTAGAAGACAAGGGGTATGATGTTGTTTTCAGCGAGGGAAAGGCCTTCCTGCGCAGCAAGACAACTGGTGAGACCCGGAAGATAGGGGTTCGAGTGAGGAACCTTTATCAGTTGCATGTAGATGGATGCGCAGCAATGGCAGGCAAGGCAGAAGGATTGGTGAGCCGGGATGATGGCGAGTTGTGGCATAGGAGATTGGGTCACCTTCACCATGGAGCCTTGAAGATACTGCAGCAGATCACTACAGGGCTTCCTAAAGGCACCCTTGCGCAGTCAGATCAGTGTAAGGGGTGTACTTTGGGGAAGTTTGTGAAAGCCACCTTTCACGAGAAGGATAGTCGCGCCACGACGATCCTTGAGAGAATTCACATAGACGTGTGTGGACCTTTCTCAGTTGCTTCAACAGCAAAACATAGGTATTATGTGATTTTTGTTGATGATTTCTCTCGTAAGTGCTGGATCTTCTTCATGCAGAAGAAGAGCGAGACATATTCAAAGTTCTATGAATTCAAAGCACTGGTCGAGAAGGAGTCGGGGAAGAAGGTGAAGGCTCTTAGGAGCGATAATGGTGGTGAATACATCTCAGACGAGTTCAAGGATTTCTGCAAGACAGAAGGGATTCATAGAGAGCTCATTACTCCCCATAACCCACAGCAAAACGGGGTAGCTGAGCGGAAGAACAGAACGATTGTGGGTGTTGCACGGGAAATGTTGCATGAGCAGGGCCTACCCCTTCACTTGTGGGTGGAAGCATGCAATACAACAGTTTATGTGCAGAACCGTTTTCCTCATAGGATACTTGGCATGAGTACACCTGAGGAGACTTATTCTAGTAAGAAGCCTGATCTTTCTCATTTGAGGATTTTTGGTGCTAACGTTTACATGCATGTGACGAAGGATGCCAGGAAGAAGTTGGAGTTGACCGCAGAGGTTGGGATATTTGTGGGGTACACTGATACGCCCCACAACTATCGTGTGTATTTGCCAGACAGTGGTAAAACTCTTGTGCGAAGGGATATAAAATTTCAGGAGGAGAAAGCCATGAAGTGTTCGCTTGAGAGGGAGCTACACTTGCATGCAAATGAGGAGCTATTAGTTCCTAAGGATGAGCTTCAGGACGTGGATCAGCCACAGGACGAGGTTCATGGAGTGGAAGAGACCACTCATGTAGCGCCAACCATCAGAGGGCGAAAGCGCTTGACAGAAGCTGAGCGACTGGCTCAAGATGCAGAGAAAGTTGTAGGACCACCTACAGCCCAACGCAGGCAGAGACAGTCACCTGATCGGTACACTAGATACATGGCTCTTATGAGCAAGTGTGTTGTGACTGAGCCATCCTCTTTCGAGGAAGCTGTGGAGGATCCCGCATGGGTAGACGCCATGGTGGAAGAGTATGATTCTATTGTTAGAAACAGTACATGGGAGATTGTTCCTAGACCAGAAGGGAAATCAGTGGTGGGTTCGAGATGGATCTACAAAGTTAAGCTGGCAGCTGACGGGAGTGTGGAGAAGTACAAGGCAAGATTTGTTGCCCAAGGCTTTTCACAGATTGAGGGGATCGATTATGAGGAGACCTTTGCACCTGTCGCAAGGTATTCTTCCATACAGACGATTCTTGCTCTCTCAGATCAGATGGGATGTCACATTCATCAGATGGATGTGAAGACTGTGTTCCTCAACGGAGTCATTGAGGAGGAGGTGTACATTAAGCAACCCGAAGGCTTTGAAGTCTTCAGCAGCGAGTCGCATGTGTGCAGGCTCAAGAGAGCATTGTATGGGTTGAAGCAAGCACCACGTGCTTGGTACACATGGATAGACAGCTATTTCACAGGACTTGGATTCTCCAAGAGCGAGGCGAATCCGAACCTATACCAGATTGTGGTGGAGGGTAAGTTGCTTATCATTGTACTGTATGTTGATGATTTGATTCTAACGGGTGATGAGCTGTTGATACTGTCATGCAAGAAGGATCTTGCTACAGAGTTTGAGATGAAGGATTTGGGCCTCCTTCACTATTTCCTGGGATTGGAAATATGGCAGCGCAGTGGTGGACTGTTTGTTTCTCAGGGCAAGTATGCTCGGGAGATACTGGAGAAGTTCAACATGCATGGCTGCAAGCCTGTTGATACTCCTCTTCCTGGAGGTTGGAGGAAGGAGGATGCCACTTCGGGAGAAGAAGTGGATGCCACTGTTTATCGACAGTTGGTGGGGTCGCTGATGTATTTGGTCAATACACGACCTCATATATGCTATGCAGTTAACCAACTTTCACAAGCTATGGTTAAGCCTACCAAGCTCTTCTGGAAGGCGGGCAAGCATGTATTGCGCTACTTGAGAGGCACATCGGGATATGGTTTGTGGTACAGATAGGAGGATGAGGTGAAGCTATGTGGCTTCACGGATGCAGATTGGGCAGGGAGCCCAACGGAAAAAAAGAGCACATCAGGAGGGCTCTTCAGTATCAGATTGACAACAGTTTCTTGGTACAGCAGGAAGCAGAGATCCGTGGCACTCAGTTCAGCGGAGGCCGAGTATATGGCAGCAAGTTTAGATGCATGCGAGGCTATATGGATGAGGAAGATCCTGGTTGGTTTGTTCGGTTCTCATTTGGATCCTACTGTGATTTACTGTGATAACCAGAGTTGCATTAAACTCTCGGCTAATCCTGTATTTCATGATAGATCTAAACATATTGACATCAGGTACCATCATATCAGAGATTATGTGCAGCGGAGGATCATGTTACTTTCGTACATTCCAACGGAGGATCAGGATGCTGATATTCTGACGAAGGCTCTCACCAGGAGCAAATTCGAGTACCACCGAGGCAGGATAGGGGTTGCTAATAATCCATATCTTGTCGAGAGGGAGTGTTGATATTGCAACAAGATGATGGGGCTTAGTGAAAAGAGTCGCCTTCACTAAGTGGGCCCGCAGGCTATTTTTGGCACAAGTCTATTTTTAGACTATGTCTATTTTTAGACATATGGATCATGTCTATGGATTGTAGGTTGTTGTTTATGGATGATTGATCAAGTTGGGAAAAAATAGATGGACTTCTATTTTTGATGAAAGTGTGAGTGATCACAGTGTGAGTGATCAAAGTCTATTTTTAGACTGGTTGTCAAAAATAGAAAAGTCAAATATTATTATCTCACAATAATATTTGGACTATAAACTTAATCTTATTCTCTTGGAGCACTTCAGTTTGAGCTACAGAGGTGGCACATGCAGCTGTCAGAAGGAAATACGCTTTTCTTATGAGTCAGTTGAGTTGTTGCATGCATGACTTCAGTTAGAACTCAATCAGTTGAGTTTGGTGGAGTTGATTGCGGAGTTGATGGAGTTGTGTTCAGTTTAGCTTTGTTAAACTGGTTGTATTTAGTCTAACTGGAAAATAGACTAGAGATGAGTTGGGTGAATTAGTTATTAATTAATTCACAAGTTATTAACTCATAATACAACTAATGAATAGATCAGTTAACTCAGTTGCATGTCAGTGCATGTTCAGTTCAACAGGGACAGGTGGTAGAGAATCAGATTGCTATCAGTTGTGACTATAGTTGTGCACGAGATCTTGCACAATCAAGGGATTGAGTATGCCAATGAGTTTGCTCATGTATTTGCCCACATTATAGCTTGTGCTCACGTCCAACAAAGTATGAGTGACTATTTTGCAGGTGAAAAACGAGTTTGGTGAGCCATTCTCATCAGTTCTTGAGCAGGTATTGAGCAGTGGAGGCAGGCAAGCAGTGGAAGAGATTTGGAGATCAGATCTGAGTTGTATGGTGTGTAACAAAGGTGGAGATACTTGTGAGAAGTATTATGATGTGTAATGTTACATGACTCAATCATTAATATACAGATAGTTGGGGTTTTTAGCGAGATGCTTTCCCCGAGATACATACTGTGTTAATGTGTGAATGCTCTTGATGTTTTATTGTTATTGATGCTGCTATATTGATGATCAACATAGAGGAGCTTATGTATTGTGTATGTATTCCGCAATAGTACATGATCAGGATAATCTCTGTTGAATATGTGTTAAATTATTCAAAATTTCTACAACTAAATCACCCCAAAGAAGGTGGAATTTCTAGATCCTATGGTACAAAACCCTGATTTTGGCTATGTTCATAGTTTCCTAGTCACTTCATGTGCATATGCAGGGAAGACCATTATTATCTACACAGAAGTATGCACTGTCTTCCACTATGAACTACGAACATGACTTGAAGTACGTTAAAATAAAAATTAAAGTCTAGAAGCATTGTTGGTAGCATCTATCCCAACCAACAAGCTTCGAATGAGTGCCTATTAAGTGTCGATCCCTCTCATCATGGATTAAATCCCCTTCATTTGTGGAACCTCTATCCCACTATTAGTGGATCTCATCCCTTAGAGAATGGATCCATAACTTCTCATCCTTGGCCTATAAATCCATTACATGTTTGAGGTTTGAGGGCATACTATTGGAAGTAGGTTTATGTTGTTGAGGTTAGGTTGGAAGGCTTGTCTTGCAAGGGAGAGGGTTGGAGATTGCACAAATGGCTTGCCACATCAAGGCTACATGGTTGTAAGACTTTTCTCTAGTTTTATGAATATAAGAAATTGTTCTTTCTCAGTTACATCTCTATTGATTTGATTTGTAGGATTTCTTGATCACCTACATGAGTTTTGGTTGAATAATTGATCAATTTGCATGTATAATTGGTTAATGAGTTCATTATCTCTTTGATTATATGTTGTATGTTTTGATCTCTTGTTTGTCTCTGTCTTAGCAGATCTCTTTCAGAAAATTGTGGAGAAGCTATTGGGAGTGACAGGAGGACATTTGGAGCATCAAAGAGTGAGTGATTGAAAGACTTGAGGGACTTCATCAATCAGTTTGTTAAACTGGTAAGAGGCCTCTTTCATTCTATTTCTTTCAAACGATCAAAACTTAGAGAAAGGTAGAAATTGTTGTGTGTGCTTTTACTAGGGGTCTTAGAAGTCTAGGGAGATCGCTCTTGTCTACAAGAGGGATTTGTCCTCATAACAATGGAATTCTTTCCATGATTAGAAAAGTGTGTTTCCTTTTGTTGTTTTTCAGTGCCAATTAGAGTACAAAAAGTATAGATTTAGCTAAATGGGCTCAATTAGCAACTCGCAAGGACTTCAGCAGTTGGGGTGTTAAAAATATTTTTCCATTTTCCCAAGCTCTTTCTGACATAAATCTATGGAGACTCACCTAAGGAAACTCTATTCGGGGCAAGGTTACTTAGGAAAAGTATTTTCCGAGGATGTTAATTGTTTATTGTTTTAGACATCCTAAAAAATGTTACAACATTTTTTCATTTCACCCCATATATGTAAATATAATCGGGTAAGTGTCAGCGTAAGATCCACAACTAGACAACAAAAATTTATTTTGAACACATGAATAATTAATGTGAAATTAATTGGTGGTTGATTGAAGGAATGGGAAACATATATCCAAATCTTGAGGGGGAGGGCCTGCTGAGGGGGAGGGTCTCAAGGTTCAAGTAGGGTCTTGAGCTTGTTTAATGTCTCATTCCAAAAAATCAAGAAGGGACATTCTTTTCCAACTATTAGTTGATTTCTTATTGTAATTTCATTTCAAAAATCATTTCCAAAATACTAGAACCTATATTAAGCTCATTCATTTTAGATGAGAAATTTGGATTTCTATAGAATAGGAGCATGCATGATGCAGTTGCACTGGCTCATGAAGTCTTAAACTCTACCAATAAATTGAATCCAATTGTTTTTATCCTCAAGTTAGATATATATAAATCCTATCATGAAGTTGAATGTACTTTTGTTTGACTTGTTCTCATTTAGATGGGTTTGGGAATTCTAGTTGTAAATTGGATAATGGGTTGTATACAATTCATTTCATTTGTTGTCCTTATAAATGGGGCTCCCTATAGATTTGTTTTGGGCATCTTGTGGGCTCCATCAAGGCTATCCTCTCTCCCTTTTGTTATTTCTCATTATTATTGAAGCTATAAGAATACTCATTTTAGAATCTAGGTCTTTGGGTCTTCTAAAAGAAATCAAAATTTTTGAGTCAATTCAAGTCTCAGATCTTCTATTCATTGATGATGTTCTATGTTGCGTACAAGGTAGATGGAGAGACCTAGTCTCTCTTAAAAGATAAATCAATTTTTTCTTCTTTGTCACTGGAATGGAGATTAATGTCCAAAAATATTGTCTGATTTTTTTTGGAACCTCTGTAGCCATTAGGACTCAAATGGTAACTCTTTTTTCCTTACACTACTACAAATTAAATCAATTTTTGATGACCTCTGGTTTCTCTTTCAACCCCCTGTCATCGTTCTCATGACAAATCAAGGTTCTTGTAAATGTCACATGGTGTGCAGTCAAAATTTTAACATTACACGTTTTCATCAAAATTTTGATGTTAACTGTCATAAGAAAATTTCTCATACAAGATAGCAACATTCATCGAAATCCCTCCACATACCCATCATAAATTTAATGAAAAATGTGTATGTCTAGAGACACATTGCCCAACACAATCGATGAAAAAAACATTATATGTCATTGGAACCGTTGTCACAAGATTGACGCCTATGTCAAGATTTTCTTGACAAATTTGTTGTATTGGTGACATCTTGTGCCATCGAAACCGTCATTGCAATACCAGCTCCTATGGCTATATTTTTGAAACAAATTTTCCATACTAGCAACATCATGTGACCTTCTTTGCAAGACCGACACCTATGAATGGATTTGTACGATGAATTTTCCATAGTGGCAACATCCTTTGTCGTGAGAACGTGCATCGAAATATTGACGGTGACACCAATTAAAAAAAAACAATTGAATCCCAACCCTGTGCTCACATTTTCGTTTGGAGTTCCATGAATGTGATTCGACAGTGCTCTGTTAATTCTCCCATCCAATGGTATGTGGGGCCTCACCCTTCCCCCACTGATGTCACATGGGGGA
Source organism: Pinus tabuliformis (assembly GCA_031772625.1). Lineage (NCBI taxonomy): Eukaryota > Viridiplantae > Streptophyta > Pinopsida > Pinales > Pinaceae > Pinus > Pinus tabuliformis. Next base: position 474,316,052 of record CM062808.1, read on the forward strand.
AGGCCCCATGACATTATTCATCGTCAATCTCTCAAGACCCATCCAATGGCCCTTATCCTTGTGGGACCTCCCCTATCCCTTGGTGATGCCACAGGGAGGGAGGCCCCACTGATCTCTCACCTGTTAATCTCCCGCAAGCCATTTGATGATTGTGATTAAAGTGGGGTCCCCCCCCTATTGATGTCACCGGGGAGAGGCCCTACTACACTCCTGACCATTGATATTGGAAGGAGATCTTTGTCGTCCATTTTATGCCTAGGTTTCTGCCCTCGGTTACAATGACCGGTTATATGACTTCACGACTTGGGCCTTAGGGATAAACCTTTAATTCAACTCATATGAGCCTCGACCCCTGGCCATAATGCTAGTCACTTATGTAATTCTCTTGATGCTAAACCCAATGCTCATTAACATTTAATTGTAGTACATACATACATATACATAAACATATACAAACTTCTTGGCACAGGGCTATGGCTATGTAGACATTAATTCCTAGAGTTGAAAATTGATTTTGGAGCCTCCTTTTACCATGATTTGTAGTTTGAGTTGGGTTCATGGATATTTTTTCAAGATAGGCAATATATGTTTCCAATTATCATGTATAAAAAAAAATATCAAAAATATTGGGACATATATTTTCTCATTATTTGGATGTGTTTCATGCTTGTGTGTGGGATGAAACTTCTCGGCACAGGGCTATGGCTATGTAGACATTAATTCCTATAATTGAAAATTGATTTTGGAGCCTCCTTTGACCATGATTTGTAGTTTGAGTTGGGTTCATGGATATTTTTTCAAGACGGGGAATATATGTTTCCAATTCTCATGTATGAAAAAAATATCAAAAATATTGGGACATCTATTTTCTCATTATTTGGATGTGTTTCTAAATCCTTCCTTATCCATGCCTTGGGTACAAGAACATATGAATATCCCATTGAAGCTTGGATGGAATTTGTTTGTAGCAATGTAGATTTGCAGAAGCATTAGGGAGTCTATTTTTTACTTGGAAGTGTAAGGTTTTCAGTTCCACCTTCACTTGTCAACAACAAAATGATGTAAATACCAACATAATTTTGGAGATAACTCACAATATCCTTCGTTTGGTTTATAATAAAATATAAGGGAATATTTTTGTAACTTTAGTATAATCATATGTAGTTTGATGCCATGCAAAAAATATATGACTTTTGTCAAAATTGTGATTGGAACATTCATTACAACTCATTGATGGGATCACAATATAAGAGGCATACTATCAATGGCTACACAGGGTGCCCTTTTGATACAAAGATTTTGTGAATGTTGGGTTTGGATGATTTTACTAACATGAAATGTTTCTGATTCTTAAGAAAAGTATTATAAGAATATTTTAGGTTTTCTTGCAATTAATGAGAATATTGCTAATAGAAATAATCATTGGGCTACTTCAAGAAATGATAGTTCTTTAGATTGTGAGGTGGATGGCCATAGAGATCAAACAAGAATTTCACAAAAAATGATATTATGATGGTGACCACTCCATCAACACCTAGTGTGCAAGTTCAATGCTAAATGCTACAAATGAACTGGATGGATCTACATTAACAGTTAAGGTGGTAGTCTTCACTAGTTTAGTTTATGTAATAGTTGATTTTCTAGATCATTATCAACCTATGTTGTGGTGATCAAATATATGTTTGTGAATGTATGAGAAAGCCCCAAATATTTAGCTTCATCTTCAAGAAATTTGCAAATATTATGTAGATAGCCTCATAATAGATATTTTTCAAAGTTCATTAGTTTTTTCCAATAGATTGAACATGAGTCAGTGATGAACAACATGGGAGGGAATTTTTTTATAATTATGCCTCACCTAAAATGAGAAGGGAAGAGGAGAGGATAATAATGGCTATGAATTGCATGTAAAGCAAATGAGCAGGATGGACCCTTATCAACAACCTTCAAATAGAATTACTTGTGACAATACAATATCTATTGTATGGTCTGAATGCATTAGAAGGGTAGAGAGAAATATTTGATGGTAAAAAAAAAAAAGTGGCATATTCTTAGCATGAAAGATAGTGATTTTAGTTCCATTGACGAGGAATTCACACCTACGAGAAGAGAAACAATAATCTCACATACAATCACTCAACCATTAACTAGATTTTATTATTTAGTAGACTAAACTTGAGTGTTGAGGAGATCAAATTAAAACATGTTGAAGATAGTAGAGAAGTAATTAATGACCCTACCTATTTTGATGACTCACCCCATAGGAAACCTTTAGATAGTAAAGGGATTCCACGATACAATGAGCATGCTTATATCATGAAGTCAAGTTATTTTGAAGAACATAACTAGTTTTATTAAAAAATTCCACTATCTCTACCTCCCAAGTGCCTACCTGTTGTTGTTTCTATGGTATCTGAAGCCTAGTTTCAATCTATCCTTTTGAATGAAAAGATCCTTCTAGGAAAGTTTTCAACATTAGGAAACACATTGTCTAAATCTATCACCAATGAGGATGATAATAGTAGTCTAAGGATGACATGGAAACCAAGTTCAACTTCAAATGATTCTAAAAGGAATTTTATTGAATTCCATATGAAAAATTGAAAATCTCAAAGGAACCTGTATCTGCCTAAGGATAGAAGAAGTAGGAAATAGAGGTCAAGGGTTGATGAGATTTCCATTTTTGTTTTGGGGGTTTGGAATTTATTGGAAAGGTAGATTGCATGACAGGGCCTTCTATGGAGGAAATTATTACTGTGACAAGGCTTCAATTTTTTTAAATATAGCCATTGAGTGTCTGCTACTAGTATTTAGGGCACTTTATTTTCTTATGTTGTTTACACCATCCATAGTAATTGGGACAGTTGTAGAAGAAGCAAACTTTATGGATTCACTCCCTTTCGTTGGGTCTCCTTTTTTGAACAGTTGAGCATGCAACCTTTCAATTAAGTGGGGATAATGGATAGGAACTCACCCACATATATTTCTACTAGACATATGCAGTGAACCTACCAAGCTACATTTCAAGGCCATGGTGCATAATATTTTGGAGACAAGGAACATTGTGAGTAAGGCTTTAAATTTTCCAGTTGAACAAATCTTTGAAGGATTTTTAGATAAACCAATGACATTTGGTAGCATTGTACAAGTTCATTAGGAAGTATTAAATGATAAACTATCTCCATATCAGAAGCTTGTCACTGTAGTGGTTAAGGTGTGTCATCCTCATGTAAGAGAACTAATCCAAAGGGATTTCACAATAATAAAATATTTTGTAAAGGCTTCAACATTGATGCCTAGTATGAAGCATTTGCAACTTGACTAGAGTGTGCACCACTTTGCAAGTTTCATAAATAAGCAGGGTAATTTTGTTGGATTATGAAAACATGATAGGAGACATCAATATGCTAAGGCTTTATGGAGCAGTTGAGATGGGGTGTTGGAAGCCAAATTAGACCTATTTCTTCTATTGATAGAAATATTGTATAGCTAGTCCTATAATTGATTTAAATCATCTTGGGATGGAAACTAGGGAACAATGTAACATACTTAACTACAAAGAAAGTGTGTAGTCCATCCTCATGGGGAATATTTTCAAAGCTTGTCAAAAGGTTGTCTTGGGAAGTGAAGAATTATTTCTATCTAAAGGAATTATTTCATTTCTTACCATTTACAATGAAAGACAAATATGTCAAGGAGTTCAAGCAAGCTCACCAAAGGGATAATTACAATGCACTTGTAAATGTAGTTCATCACAGTAATATGGGTAGAAAAACTACAAAACTATGTGGGCATCAATGACCTAGTTGTTAGGGATGTTTGGGAAGGTTTTTGAGCATACATATAACTACATGGAATGCTTTGGCATAGGACCCACCTGCTCATAACATCCCGATGCATCGAATTAAACATGTTAACAAGGCTGACATGGTATAACCTCTTGGTGGACCCCACATGGTTGATTTTTTTTGAATGTTGAATCATCCAGTGGTGGATCTTGACTTTGTTAGTTAACAAACTTCATTGCAAATAAAAATTAGCTAAGTGTGGAGTGCACTCAAATATATTATATATCCATGGGGTTAAAACTTTGTCTCTCTCCTGACTCTCCTCCTACTCTTGTTTCATTCCCTTAGTATCTACACCTTGAGCCTTCTCTCACAACCTTCTTTCGCTCCTCCTATAATAACTCTGACAACTGATGTATATGCATGTAATGCCTCTTGGCCCACTCTCTCCTCTACCTATGTATTCTGACTCAACTCAACTCATGTGTTCAATTTTCCTCACCATGTTTTTGTTATGCCACTTTGTGTTCTTCTACTGCAATGCACACTAATCCTGTGAGTATATACGCGTGGATCTCTCCTTAATTTTGATCACACATGCAATATACAAATTGTTATAATAACATAGTTCCATATACAATATAAAAGGTGCACAACCTACTCAGAACACTTAATAAGGTATTCTTTATTAACAAATAAGCCAAATATATTTACAATAGACCCTCTCTGGCCTGATTACAACAATGGAGCCTTCTTTGGCCTTGTGACCCTAATTGGCCTTCAACTCCTCTCAATATTCTATTACACATATTTCTATATCTTTTTTTTTTTTTAAATTCAATATATGAATAAGTACATAAATGAGTTCCTTCCATATCCATGAAAAGTGGATATAAAATCTAATTTTGGCTACAAAATCCAAACTCTCTCAAATTTCTCAAACAAATTAACAAAACTATAAAATTTCTAGATTACATGGCAAAATAAAAGTTCTCCTAATCTAACCAAATCCAGACTTTGAAGAACCAACTCCTCTAGTAAAAAGTATTGGCCTTCTAAGTCAATTGGGTTTTATGATGCTCCTACATCACTTACATTTGAAATTCTAAAACTATGCAAATTTTTATGTATTCAAGTAAAATTAAAGGCTAAGAGCTAAGATGTTGAATTTACATACATGGCGGAGCACTACCACAAAGGTTGAGGTGGACGGGTACAGGTGACAAAGAATGTAAGCAAGTTGGAGTGAAAAATACCATGTGAAAGTTGCACATTATGGATTGTGATGGTATTCCCGTAGATTCCTCAGAGAATTAAGTTGAAAATGTAAAATTGAACCTTAGGAGGTTGAAAAACAGAAACCCAAATATTGAGTAATAAAGATCGTGGTCTATAGTTCTTCACATACACAAAGGAGAATGGGGGTTTGGGTTCAAACAAGTAGACTGAGGGAATGCGAGGGAAGAATATTTGACAGGGTGATAAGTGACACCACATAGAATGGATAGAGAAGTAGCAATAGAGACATTAAACATTTAAGCCAGAGAAAGATGGAGCAGATGGTAGAGACTTTTGGTTTCATCTTCCAAGGTTGGTGTAACTCTTCATATCCATGTTTCAACTATTTACAATTCGTTTGCAAACACACAACCATGAAGGATTGTGCATCCAACAATATATATCAAAAGGATATTTTCCTACCATTGGGTGGAATAAAAAAGAAATCAACAACTATGAAAGATGAAGAATGTGAGGCTCTTGACAAAAGGCACTAGGAACAATACAACTATGCCTAGAAATGTCGATGGATTTCAACATTTCAAAATGAAATACAACCAAGGATATGATGAAGGAGATGGCTAATTGTATGAAGAACTTTTATCCTCCAAGAAGGTATTCCTTATCAAGCATTAATTTAATATGAATATGTTAGAAGGTTGGTCTATTGTTGATCATTTAAATGAGTTTAACATAGTCACTTGTTAAGTTAGATTATATAGGAGTAAAATTTGATGTTGATGTTAGGGCTCTTATGGTTTTGTGCTCATTACTAGAAAGATGGAATGGCTTGGCCATGGATATGAGTAACTCTATCATTAGTTCAATAATTTTAAAATTGATGATGTTGTTGGTGTTATCCTTAGTAAGGAAAAGTGATGCAAAATGACAAGTGAGACATCAAGTAACATGTTGATTGGAGAATAAGGGAAGATAAAGGGAAAAAGAAGAACCCAGGGAATCATAGGAAGTCTAAGAAGCGTAGATATGAATCCAGAGGGAAGTTGGAGTCTTGGCATTGCAAGAAGAAATGACACTTGTAGAAATTGTTTTAGTCTTAGAAAAGAAAACAATGAGATGGAGAACAAGAGAATAATCAAGAAGCTAATTTAGCAGGTGAGGTGTTGCAAGATGCTTAAATCCTTTCATTAGATAATATTATTGATTCTTGGGTGTTATACTTAGGGGACTCATATGATGCAATAACATCAACCCATAGGAATTCATTTTCCTTAGACTCAAGAAATAGCCATGTAAATTCTTAAGGGATAGCATATTTCCCTCATATTTGTAAAATATTAATGTTGAGACAAGTGTCTTGATTCCAGGTTTATGGGTTGTTAGTTGGGTTGATGATTTTGGTCAATTGGGCCTTTCCAATTGTAATAAATCATAGTCGAGTTGTTAGGGAGTTAGAGTAGGGAAAAGTGTAAGTAGTTTAGTCCATCTTATGTGTCCTTATCGAACAACTACAATTTTGTTATTATGGTGGATTCTAGAATAGCCAAAGTATGTCCATTCAAGTGGCTTGCATGCAGGAAACCTCTCTCAGGTTGTTAGGAAATATCTCATGTAAATGTATATGTACATATATGTGTTCTATAGAGAGTAGTGGGTGTGGTTGTTGGTCCAGAGGAAATAGGAGGATAGGTAGCTCAAATAGATCTTGAGATTTGGCATAGTGCTTGAACAAGGCCGCGAGGGCTCAAGCAATAAGTCATCAAATACCTCCCCTATAAATATGGTTTTTTTGAACTAATAAAAATTTGGAATATTTAGTCTTTATACGATGGTTTATTCTTTTTCCTGTGTAACTATATTGAAATCACATATGTGGTGGATATGAAATCTATGATTTCTGTGAGAATTTTTAAATCCTTGCATTTATTTAATGATGGAATGATTTCCCTAGTGCAAGTTAGCCATAGGAGGGAGTCAGGAGAGTGGATTCCTTTTAAAACTGGCAAGTCTCGACCCTTAGAGTAATACTGTGGTAACAGGTAATTTGGACATTGTCCATTTCTTTGTTTAACACAAAAATTTGGGGTTCAAATGGTGGTAGTGTTGAACCATCATAACAAAGGAAGTTGGGTGAAATTTGGAGTTATGGAAAAATTACTGTCGATTAAAAAGGTTAGAGGTATAGGAAACATCCTTGTCAACTTGTCGTAAAGCGCGGTGTCAGACCGCAGGTAATGCTAGCATTGTGTTGTTAAGGAAAGGGCCCATTGTAGCAGTCACAGGAGGAAGGGAAAATTTAGCAAGCCCCTTTGGTGGAATTTGTCAAGAAATACCCATCGATTAACACTACAGTTTCCATCGTAGAACCCATTAGTTGGAGTATTTGGGACCAAACCTTAGTCAAGCCTTGAAGCCATCAGAAATTTAACATTGGGTGAGAACCTCGACTACTCCTGACTAAGCTGCATAGATCAGTTGTTCGGGCCAGCTAGTGAATCTCATGGACAATGTATTTAGACCCTGACTATCCAACTTATTGTCTACCATCAAACCTGGTATGAAATATCAGCCGTTAGTTTTTGCAAAGTAGCCAAGGCTCGTTACGGTCCTCCCTATCCATGGAAACTATACACTTGGTCAAGGATACTTGGCATGGACACTAGTCAAACCCTAGCTTGGGAATTCAAGAAAGGTGTTAGAGATTTTATTCGAGAGGAGGAAGTGAGAATATTAGCTGTTGGACACATTATCATTGGGTTGTGTTATATTCTTTCCACGTAGTTAACAGGGGGTTTGAAGGGCACCCGTAACCCCACTTTATAGGGTTTCGGGCAGCGCCTCCGAAAATTTTGGTTTTGGACCCTATATTAGGTTGGGCGGGCCCACCTATGGTTTTGTGCATGATTTTTGCACATGTTTTTTGGACGCGATGGTTTTCGGTCCCTGGTATTGGACACGATGGTTTTCGGTCCATGGTATTGGACGCGATGGTTTTCGGTCCATGGTATTGGATGCTTCGGCATGTATAAATATGTATTGTAACATTGAAAGGAACATAATGAAAAATCAAGTTGGTAGTCCCAGTTTTGGGATCCAGGGGAAAATCTCTGTGTATATGTGTTTTATGTGTTATGATATTGCATTGTTTATTTTGTGTGTTTTAGAATTCGTATGCAGGTAATTTCTGTACGGGGTTAAAACCTACATTTGGTATCAGAGCTATTTTGGCTTCAAGGGGACGCCTTTGTTGCTGAGGGGTTTCGCTCGGGCCTGTAGTAGACCCTGTTCAGTGGGAGATCTGCAAGATCGATTCTGGTGGTGAAAGAAGATGACAAGCAGTGGAAAGATAGAGATCGAGAAATTTAATGGTTAGAGTTTTGAGTTGTGGAAACTCAAGATGGAGGATATGTTGGTGGATAAAGACCAGTGGATCGTGGTAGATCCGAGTACTAAACCAACAGGAGTGTCTGATGAAGAATGGAAGAAGTTGGATCGGAAGGCAAAGAGCACAATATGATTGTGTGTTTCAGATTCAGTATTGCTAAATGTATCAGGGGAAGCTACGACGAAGGCTTTGTGGGACAAGTTAGGGAATTTATACCAGTCTAAGTCTCTAGTGAATAAACTATTCCTGCAGAAATAGTTGTATAACTTGAGGATGAAAGATGGAGACTCGGTGACAGAGCATCTGAATGCATTTAATATTGTGGTAAGTCAGTTAGCATCTGTTGATATTAAAATTTCAGATGAAGATAAGTGCATCAATTTGTTGTGTTATCTACCAGATTCGTGGGATGGTCTGGCTATTACAATAGGTAGCAATGAAACTACCTTGCATTTTGATGAAATAGTCTCATCCTTGCTGACGGAGGAGATGAGAGGGAAAAATATGGAGAGCCAAAATGGTGATGCCTTGTCTGTACGAGGGCGGACCCAGAACAGAAACAAAAATAAGTCATTGAGTGGGAGATCTGAATCTAAAGGGAGATCTAAATCTCCAGGAAAACATGTAAAGGTGGTGTGTTGGAAATGTGGAAAGGAAGGGCACTACAAAAGGGACTGTAAATCTAAAGCTCCTGAGAAAGGAAAGGGATCTGATGAGGCTTCTTCTACAGAGGCGAAAACCACCTCAGATGAAGGTGGGGATGTGTACTTGGCTTCTTCAAGTACACATGTAGATCATGAGGCATGGTTGATTGACTCGGGTGCATCCTTTCACTTCAATCCCCATAGAGTGGTTCTGCAAGTATGAGAAATATGATGGTGGGGATGTTTTCTTGGGGGATGATAGGAAGGCTAGAATCATTGTTCGCAGAAAAGTAAAGTTGAAGTTGCAAGGTGGAAGGGTTAGAATGCTCCCAGGTGTTCTACATATTCCAACATTAGCTAGAAATATGATTTCTGTTAGCAAGCTGGATGATGCAAGTGTAAAAATAGTGTTCGAGAAGGATACCTGCAAGATGGTTTGGGGAGCACTGGTATTGATGCAGAGAGTTTGGATTGGAACTCTGTACAAGCTGCAAGGTAGCACTGTTATTGATGGGTGCAATAGTTCTGTGGTTCCTGAAAGTGGAGCAGAAAATCTAGTGGTCTCTAGAGAGGAGACCATGTTGTGGCATCAAAGGCTTGGACATATTCAAGAAAAGGTCCTTCAGATACTTTATGGTAAAGGTATGGTAGAAGGTATGAGTAATAGCTCTCTAGATTTTGATTTCTGTGAAAATTGTGTATATGGGAAGCAGAATCGAGTGAGTTTCCCCTCTGGTAGTAAGAAGGTGAAACAAATATTAGAACTTGTGCACAGTGATGTGTTTGGACCTGTGAAGGTTCCATCACTGGGTAAGTCTGTGTACTATGTATAATTTATAGATGACTTCTCAAGGAATACATGGATATATTTCCTTAAGAAGAAATTTGAAGTCTTTGACAGGTTTAAAGAATTTAAGGCTCTGGTGGAAAACCAGACAGAGAAGAAGATAAAGGTGTTGAGGACAGATAACGGTGGAGAGTTTTGCAGTAAGGAATTTGAAGAATTCTGTAAGAATTTTGGTATAGCACGGCAGAAGACTACTCCATATACCCCTCAAGAAAATGGAGTTGCAGAAAGAATGAATAAGATGTTGATGAAAAGGGCAAGAAGCATGCTCAGTGGTGCCGGGTTAGGAAAAGATTTTGGGCAAAGGCGGTGGATACTGCATGTTACCTGGTCAATAGGTCACCTTCATTAGCGTTGGAGGATAAGACTCCACAAGAGGTATGGACTGGTAAGAAACCCTCTCTTTCACATCTGAGGGTATTTGGATGTGATGCATATGTACATGTTCCAAAGGAGAAATGAACCAAGTTGGATAGTAAATCTGAAAAGTGCATCTTTATTAGGTATAAAGATGGTTTAAAGGGTTATAAGCTTTGGAACCCAGTCACACGAAAGGTTGTGTACAGCCGAGATGTGGTGTCCAGAGAGGTGAAATATGTTATTAAACATGAAGTCCAATGAAAGGAACCTGAGAAGATAGAGTTTGAGCTAAAGGAGGAAGAATCAGACTCTACAGCATAGGAGGAATTAGAAGATGAAGAGCCACAAACTCCGGCTATGAGAAGATCAGTTCGAGAAAGAAGGCAGCCTAAAAGGCATAGTCCATCTGCTTTCTATTCAAATTTTGCTTTATCTATTACTGACAATAATCCCAGAACTGTGAAGGAAGCAGTAGATTGAGAGGATGGAAAACTCTAGAAAGAGGCCATGGTTGATGAAATGGCATCTTTGCACAAAAATGAGGCTTGGGATTTGGTGGAGTTGCTACTAGAAGGAAACCCATTGGTAGCAAATGGGTGTTCAAAAAGAAGACAAATGCAGAAGGAAAAATGGAGAAATGCAAAGCTCGGTTGGTAGCAAAAGGTTATTCCCAGGTGCTGGGAATTGATTTTGGTGATATTTTTTCTCCTGTTGCCAAGGTAACTTCTATTATATTACTTTTATCTGTTGTTGCTACTTTTGATTTTGAGGTAGAACAGATGGATGTGAAGACAACATTTCTTCACGGGGATCTGGAAAAGGAAATCTACATGAAGCAACCTGAAGGCTTTGCAGTGAAGGGTAAGAAAGAACTAGTATGCAAGTTAAAGAAGTCTCTATATGGGTTAAAACAATCACCAAGGATGTGGTATCAGAAATTTGATACATTTATACGGGAACTTGGCTTCACCAGAAGCAAAGCAGATCACTGTGTGTATTTTAAATTAATTGGTGACCATTTTATTTATCTGGTCTTGTATGGGGATGATATGTTTCTGGTTGGAAATGACAAAGAAATTATCCAGGATTTGAAGACCCAATTGTCCTCCAAAATCGACATGAAAGATCTTGGTGCTGAAAAATATATTTTGGGCATGGAAATTAAAAGAGATCGGGCAAAGAGGAAGCTCTGGTTAAACTAGAGGAAGTATGTCGAGACAATAATGCAGAGGTTTAATATGCAGGATAGTAAACGGGTGAAGGTTCCTATTCCTGTAGGTGTGAGTTTATCTGCTGAACAATGTCCCAAGACACAAGAAGAGGAAGAGGACATGTCCCATGTTCCATATGTAAGTGTAGTCAGTAGCCTAATGTATGCAATGGTCTGTACTAGACCAGACATTGCACATGCATTGGGAGTATTGAGCAGGTTTATGTCAAAACCAGGAAAGGAGCATTGGACAACAATGAAGCGGGTTTTTAGGTATTTGCATGGCACTAGTGATTATGGTCTGTGCTACCAAAGAAGACCAGGATTGGACAGAGTGTTGGATATTCGTGGCTTTGTTGATGCAGACTAGGTTGGAGATCTGGATCAGAGAAGATCTATAAGTGGGTATGTGTTTAACCTATTTGGAGGTGCAATCAGTTGGATGAGTAAGAAACAATCTGTAGTGGCACTATCAACTACAGAGGCAGAATACATGGTAGCCACTCATGCAAGCAAGGAAGTAGTTTGGTTGCAGAGATTGTGTTCAAGTATGGGGTAAGTACAGGAAGCTATAAGGATAGACTGTGACAGCCAAAGTGAAATTTTCTTGGCAAAGAACCCTGCATATCATTCAAAGACAAAGCACATTGATGTTTAGTATCACTTTGTGAGGGATATGATAGAAGACAAAAAGGTGTTGCTAGTAAAGGTGGACAATTTGAAGAATACTGTAGATGCATTGACAAAATCTGTGAGATCTGAGAAGTTCTCTTGGTGTAGAGAGACAATGGGCATTTCAGGGCTAGGAAAATGACTAAGCTCTCTTGTGGCCCCCTGTGGAAAGAAAACAACAAGTGGGAGAATGTTGGGTTGTGTTATATTCTTTCCACGTAGTTAATAGGGGGTTTGAAGGGCACCTGTAACCCCACTTTATGGGGTCTAGGGCAGCGCCCCGGAAAATTTTGGTTTTGGACCCTATGTTAGGTTGGGCAGACCCACCTATGGTTTTGTGCATGTTTTTCGCACATGTTTTTTGGACGTGATGGTTTTCGGTCCATGGTATTGGATGCTTCAGCATGTATAAATATGTATTGTAACATTGAAAGGAACATAATGAAAAATCAAGCTAGTAGTCCCGATTTTGGGATCCAAGGGAAAGTCTCAGTGTATATGTGTTTTATGTGTTATGATCTCGCATTGTTTATTTTCTGTGTTTTAGAATTTGTATGCAGGTAATTTCTTTATGGGGTTAAAACCTACAATTATCCTGAGAGACAAAGCACCAAACTCATAACTGTCCCACCACTGAGGGAGGAAAATATTTTTTTCATTTTATATTGTGCAAGGTGGAATGTTGCATCAAAAATTTGAATTAATTGGGTGAGCATTGGTTTGTATTGTTTGGGTTTCATTTATTTAAGTTGGAGTTGGGAAGTAAATTGAAAGAGGGATCCACCATGGCCTTCATTGTGTCAAAGTGGTATCAAAGCTCAGAAGCTCTTTGGTATTTAATACATAAAAGAAGAATTGCAACCAGTAAGAGAAAGAAGAATCTGGTGCAGGATACACAAGAGGGACCAAAACACAGAGGCTGAGATTGGAAGAGTTCATAACAAAAAGACATAAATAGGTAGAAGACAAAAGATAAAAAGGAAAGAGAAAAATAAGTCGCTACTATGGGGTAAAATGCACGATGTATGGAGAATGAAAACTACCCTCAAAGGCCTTCCTGGGGCCTTCGACAGACTGTAAGATTATCTACAGATGCTACCAAGTTATACACATGTTCATATACAAATATCAATTAACAAAGTATGGAAAGAGGATTACCTCAAGTCTCCTTCTAGATTTTTTTGGAGATCACAATGCAGCCAAGAGGAACTCCCTCAAAGCCGGCTCCAAATCAATTCCTGCACAAAGGAAAGGTAAAAACAATCACTGCATACAACCTTGAAAACCAATATATGAATACACAATGAACATATATTTGCATACAACTAAACTACTCATATAAACAAGTATCGAATGAACAACTTAATGAACAATGTTACCGACACCATGGAGTAGGGAACACAACTGCAGTTCTGTATTAATAATGGAAGAGTGATTACAACCATCTGTTGTATCAGTCTTCCTTTGCCCCTTCCGCTTCTCTCTCTCTCTCTCTCTCTCTCTCTTCTAGCTCACTTCTTCAGATATGTGACAGTTCACAACAACTTAGTAGGCTATCCTTTCAAATTCTCTGACCCCTTTCACAATGACCCTCTCATTGCTTATATAGCAATCAAGTTAGGGTTGCCAAGTTCCTCATAGAGTTCACTAGGGAAAAAGCAATGAACTTGCCCTGCCTTTCAGATCTTTCCCATTTGCCTCTTTTTATCAGATTAGAATTTCTCCAAATAGGTTTTTTTTGGATGTTTCCTTGCTTTTCTTGAGTAAATTTAGGGACAAATATCTAGATATTTGTGAGTCAATTCATTGGTTTGACCCTTGGAACTTCCCTTAGTTTCACTAACGTTGCCCCCTAACTAGCAACATGCTTTAGTAGGGTAACTGACGCACCTCCAGGCCTGGGAACAAGCTTTATAAAGCAGGTTGTTAGTGTACAAACAGTGTTAGTGTGGAATCAAGGCCTGTAATAGTGGTCTTTGCTTCAGTCATCATGCCTTTCACCTCTGAGTTGATGAGGAGGTCATTTTGTTGTATAACAAATTCCCCCTAAAGTATGAGATCAGAGGCAGAGACGATGGCCGAAATATAAAACTGCTAAAATCATGTCCTGAGTCGGGCATTCCCATGCTTAGTAGCTATGTCAGAGTAACTTTCTCAAAAGAGATATGACGATACTGGCTGCCAATAAGCACAATGTAGATCCAGTGTCATAATAAAATCATCCTGAAACAACTGTCTCCAAAAAACAATATCCGCAGCTTGGGAGAGGAAACAAGGCTGAATGATGTAAGCCTCTACACAAGGTCTTGATTTCTGCTTCACCAAACAGCATAGATCGATAAATGCGAATATGTTCGTTGACATCAAACATGCACGAAATCATTTGATTACCAGGCAATAATGGAGACCATTAACAGATGCGAGGAAGACCACCGATAATGGTGATGGTCTCCAAGATGCACAATGCAATCTAACAAGTGTGAAAGATTTCTTTGTCGTCAAACACTTCTAGAATCTGTTAGTTTTAGTCTTTGTAGCCTTCCTCCAGTGATCAAACATGCTCTTACAAAATGATTTTAAAGTGTCGAGGTCAAATTTTGTCATTTCAGTGAGTCTTCAAACAAAATTTGGTCACTAGGTACTAGGTCTAGGGTTTGCTTGTACTCCTTCCAAAGTTCTCCAAATGTCAGTCCATGTCACCATTCAGATGAGTGTTCCATCATTCAGAGGTTTTCATTATCATGTCAAGTTCCACTGGGTCATTTTACACCTTGTTCATGTTTTTGTTGCACCTAGGCAAGGTTCATTTCCCTCTCCTAGGGTTTTGAAGGAAATTTCTCTTGGATGGTCAAATCACCAGCAAAGATTGTGTCCTGATGTTCATACACCTTCCCCTATCCTTAAAGTACCTTATCAAACACTTCCCATCACTGAGATCCCCCAAATTCCTCATTTTCGCACAAACCCTAGTTTCTTGCTACAACCTGGCAATTTTCTAGGTTGGACCTGTGTTTTGCCTTTTTGGACCCCTTCCCCTCACTCAATCTTTGAAATTCCACTTTCTCCTGCTTCTTAACATCCCTCCCTACTTCCAAGAATTTTCCCAAGAATTTAGAAGCCACTTATCCCCTTCATTTCACTTCATTTCGACAAATCTCTTGTGCCACACATCGGGATAGGTTTTACTCCAATGATGTTTTTGAGCAATAAAAGATTAATTTAGGAAAAATGAGAGAGGTTTTTGTCCAACAAATGCGAAGGAAGAAAAACCTCCTTCACTTTTTACACAAGTGTCATGGCTCAAGAGAAATGTCAAAAATACAATCGCCTCGGGAGAATTGATGCACCTCTGAAGTGACCCTGGGAAAATCAATTTTTCTTCTAGCTTGGTCAGCAGAATGACTTGATTGATGAGTTAAATAATAACTAGACAAAAATATATTTCCAAATATCTATCATGAGCTCAATTTGGAGTTGAGGAAGGCATTCAAAAGTTGACTGTAACAGCACTCTGCCTTTAGGCAGCCTCATTTGGCACATTTTGACCAGTCTTGGGAGATTTGATTTTTTATAGGGAAAATGAATTCCAAATTAAAAAATTCTGATTGGGTTGGAAATTATACTCAAATACCTTTCCAACGCGCTATCCTGCACCCAATTTGGACACCAGGAAGGCCTCCAAAAGGCTCCTGCAAAAAGGAGCGACACACTGGGAGAATTTTTCTAGTGTAAATTTACACTAGCGCGGCGCACATGGAAGGCGCGGCACATAGAGCTGCCAAGGCTAATTTTGCTCAGAATTTGCAACCAATTGCCTTCAATCCCTTGAATTTTCTAGGTGGGGTCAATCTCTCAGTGTTTCATCCATTTTTATGTTAGTATGATGATAGTTCATGGTGGCTTATGGTTGCACAAAAACTCTTAAACCCTACCACCTAAAAACACCAAAGCCATTGTTGCTAGGGTTGCAAAATTGTGGTCTTGATGCCAATGCTCATCTTTCACCTCTCATATTTTCTCTCCTCTCCATTTTTCCCTATCCTCCCTTTCTCATTTTTCCTATTATCCCTACCCTAAAACACTACCAAACCCTATTATCTTTCCCCTCCTCTTATTTGTCAAATATACACCCCAAAACCCTACCATATCAAATCCCCATGTTAGCACCTAAATCTGCCCTAGGTTGAAGGAAGGAAAAATTCAGGGTAACCACAAACCATGCTCATTCTAGTAGCTAGCCCTACCAGAGCAGGAGAGGGATCTCTCCGAGTCACGCTCAGTGAATAGATAATCGAAAACGGTCTGTTACAATGAAATATTTACCTTAGGCTAGTAAGTGAATAGGGATTCGGGAAACAATTTTCATGAATGACTGAGCTTCTGGGATGGTATGGGACCAATAGTCAGCAAAGAATAGAGAATTTAATACAAAGGCACAGATTATTCCGTGAGGCAAGGTAGGCAGAAAATGTAACAATTTAGTTTTAGGTACCGCAACATGAATAGATTGTTGAAGAAAGTGAAAAGGGCATAGTGACATGAATCCTTTTCAACAGAAGAATAACATTGAACATGAAATTTTCCCACAGGCAGAGCAATAAAATTGAATTCTACCTAATCTCACTCAGAAAATTTCACTGGAAATGAACATGAATTGAATTATGAAACATAACGAAATACATATGAAAACATAAGAGACACATTTTCTAAAATCACAACCACAAGAATCTCATGAAATAGAGCCGCTGCCTTTCATTATTTCTCTGTCAAAAATACACAGTGAAGAAACAAAGTTTCTTTCCCACAGTCTGTCAGAAACAAAGCCGCTGCCTTTCATTAATTCTCTGTCAAAAATACACAGTGAAGAAACAAAGTTTCTTTCCCACAGTCTCCTAGAAACAGAGCCGTTGCCTTTCATTAATTCTCTCTCGAAGAAACAAAGTTTCTTTCCCACAGTCTCCCAGAAGCTACAAGCCAACCAACCCTTTGCAAATAACTTGCATACAATATATAGAATGTGTAAGGAAGAGATAGAATTCCCAAGGGTTGGGGAGTTACTCAAATCATTGCAAAATGGAGATGGAGAGCCAACCATCAGCTACAGGTGCAGCGCTACAAACATGAAATTTGGCTTGGGTGACCGTTTGCCTTCCTTCGCCACTTGGATAGAATCCAATCTGGAGAAAAAATACTTTAAATTCCTCCTTTGGTGCC
This sequence comes from Pinus tabuliformis, assembly GCA_031772625.1. Classification (NCBI taxonomy): domain Eukaryota; kingdom Viridiplantae; phylum Streptophyta; class Pinopsida; order Pinales; family Pinaceae; genus Pinus; species Pinus tabuliformis. The sequence goes on from CM062808.1 coordinate 474,333,411, forward strand.
AAAAAACCGAAGTGTAGATGAGCAGGCCCACTTGGAGAAGTCGCGAACCGAAATTTCGCGAAACGGAAGCAAATTGGGCAATCTTTCCTCTGTGCGCCGCGCTACTTTGGGGCCTATTTTGGGGCACTTGTAGGTGTCCAAAATGTGCCCAAGTAGGCTTGTTGGAAAGCCTGTCCTGTCGAATTTCTAACCCAACTGGAATTTTTGAATTTGGTGCTCATTTTCCCCTCCAAATCTTCATTCTCCCAATACTGCCTTCTGTGTGTCAAAAAAGTGGCAGAGAGGCCATTTTTGGGTGTTTTTTGACCTTTTGGAGACTCATACCTTGCCAAAATTTCTTGTTTGGACACCAGTAGTCATGATTTTCCATGATGAATTTAAAGATGCAAACCATTCCTCATTTGGAGCTCTAGAATTTTAGCGCGGCGCCAGTGGCGCAGCACATAGGGAGAAAATCCGTGTTTTTTCCCAAAAAATTACCATGTGACCAAAAATTCCCCACATTTCTTGAAATTTGGGTTGGAGGTTCCCTATGGGGTGTTATGATGGGCCAAGGAAGCCTCAGCCAAGAGTTGAAGCCGATCTTTCTCTTTTGCCTCTTTTTCCTTTCTTGTTGCTTTCCTCGATTTCGCTTTCAAACTCCTTATCTCGGCCTTTGCACTCATGTTTCGTGCCCTGTAATGATAAGCCATCCTCCTCAGTATGGTTTTGTATCTGTTGGCCTTCTCCAGCAGTCTCTCCAGGTGGATGTTGACTCTCTCGAGATTGGCCTCCCGGTCCTCATTGATTTCTTGCTCCAATGGCGTGAGCTCAACTCCTCTCCTTTGTGCAGCTTGGCGATGTTCACGAATGTTTTGTAGCTCCATGATCGTTCGCTGATCCTCAAGCTGCTTGTTTCTCTACTCCAGGTACTTCATGTTGCACTTGGACCTCTCCAAGTCAAGGGACAAGTCCTCAATCTCTGACTGCTGCACCTGGATGACCTCTATAAGCTCCGCATTTGTAGGTTTTGTATCTGTCTCATCATCCTGAAGGAGAACGAATTCTGTCTCTCGTTCACCTGATGGCTCACCTGAAAGCCCCTCATCATGCACTGGCTCCTTACCTCTGCCCTGCTCTTGTGATGCTGATGTCGGAAGCGAGGCCCCTTCCACCCCGAGTGGAGATAACACTCGCTTTGCTGCTACAAACAAAGGTCTACTGCCTTTCTAATAGGTGATGTATACTAGCATAGTAGCAGTCTCATGTCGCTCATACTGATGAGATGGGCCACCTATCTCATGCTCTGCCTTTGATACTACCTGTGGAGCGCTGAAGAAGTCAAGGGAGATGAAGTCCTCCCAAGAAATACCCTGCAATCCCAACCGATGGTCCACCAAAATCCAGATAAGAGCAAAGTGATAAACACTGTTGAGCTGTTGTCGAGGGGTCTTGTGCTGCATGAAATTTTTCGTCCTCTCTATGTTCCCGCAAATGAAAAGTGGGAGGTTCATCATCCGCACCCTGGTAAAGTGCATGAGAAACCTGATGTGATAGGCATAAAGGCGAGAAAACCTCCCCTTGAAATTGAAGTATTTCATGATCAATTTCATGAGCGTAGCATACTCATCTCTCAAAAATCTGAATGGAAAAACTCTCGTGAGCTGGCTCAAACAACTAGCCTTAATGTAAGGCTCATAATGATGCCTCTCCACCTTCTTCTTCTTATGCCACTGTTCTCCAATATTCGGTATGCCTGTTGCCACTGATATGGTTTCAGGTGTCAATGTGAAAGTGACCCCAACCAAGATAGACTGTCCTCCATGTAGGTGAAGTGCAAAAAGATGGGCCAACTCATGATGAACTCTGACATTTGCCACCCTCTGACAAAATTCAAAACATGCTAAGTGTTGGAAGCATGACATAGCAAGAGGGCATGCCTGCAACTCGGTGAGGGTGTTTGGCTCATCTCTAACATGTTTTCCACTCCGGTGATGTCTCCTGGGGGCCTGTTCTCCTGAAACTGTATCACTGTGGGTCTCCTCCTCATATTCTGATGAAACCTCAGATGCCATAACTGTTGTTTTGTAAACTGAATTTAGGCTGTCCTTTGATTTAAAATGAAGCTGATAGTTGCTTTGACAATCTGCCACCAAGGGGAAAATTAAAAAAGGGAGTATTAGGAGGGGGATAATATAATGGGAATAGGGGTTTATAGGAGAATTTTGTTTAGGGATATACAAGGGGGTTTTGGGGTATTTTGATAGGGTAGTGTTTGTGTTGTTGGCAAGGTAGGGTTTGGGTTTTTTGAGCAATAGTAGGAGGGGGAAAGGGAGTATGATTTTGGTAGTGTTAGGGTAGTGATTATGGGGAAAATGGCATAGGGGAGTGAGTAATAGGGGAAGGGTAGGAAAAACACCTTGGCAGCAATATCACTGTAGCACAACCCTAGCATCATGGTTTTCTTGATGTCTTCTTTTGTTTGCTTTATAAAAAAAATTTGCATTTGATTATAGGCATAAAACCATCGTATTTCTACCAAATTTGATGCACAAGTGGATGTAGGTTGCCTACTGTCATGCGGAAAGAGTCGTTAGTGCGGACACAACCGACCTCCCTAGAAGCCTAAGACTTTCTAGTGACAAACAAGACAAATAAGAGCAATCCTTCTCTAAATATGCCTTTACAATATGAGAAATCAAGTGTTTAGATCCTACCTGTAACCCAACGCTGTTGTAGTAGTCCAGCATCGTTGATCCGGATGAGCTCCTCCTTCACTTCGAAACCTGCATTCACTAACAATCAAACGATTAAATAGCACCTGAATATCACATAAAATAAAACATATTTAACATATAGACCAAGGAGTATATGAAACAACTCATAAATAACAAATTGTTGAGAAGAATGGACTAATTTGTATTAAAAGGTAACAAAAGGAACCATTACAACCTGAGCCTTGGTGTTGTGCAAGTCCCTCCCAGGGTCCACAAGAGTTCTCATTTACTCTGATCAGCTCACCCACTTCCAAATGAAACAAGCAAAGATGGTAAGCTCTCCTCACAAGCTTCTACAAGGAAGTCCTAATTCCAGCAGCATCTACCCTTAGGAATGTTCAGCTTTCAACCTCCCCTCCCTTTGGCCCAATGCCTGTATTTATAGTGCTCTAGAGGAAGTTATTCAGGTCCACCATCAATGGGATAAGCCCCTCTTTGGATGGGATAGCTCCCCTCTTGATGGGATAAGTTCCTCTTTGGTAGGGATACATGAACCATCTGAAGGCGCTTCATACACGTCAAACAAGCTTCTAGAAGACTCTAGAAATGACCACAAGTAACTTTTTTAAGATGAAACTCGCGCCTTTTGACCTTTACAGGGGTACGCACCCACCTCTTTACATACAGAGCGTACAAGTACGCAGGCATTGTGAACTTGGATTGCGTACACGCAGGTAAGGCTAAGAGAAACTGCGTACCAGAGATAATTGACTTTAAATGACTTTTCTCTCTTTCTTGAAGTTTGACATGAAGAGCAGAGGCATGAGACTTGCCAAGGAGGATAGTATGACAGTTGATGGAGCCATACTAACTGCAAATAGTCATGGTGACAAATTTTAGTGTAACAGATTGCCCCCTAAAGTGCGAAGCCTGAAGTAGATTAGGGTTTCATATTTTCTAGGAAGGGTGAAGTACTTTATCATTTCAAGGATTATCTTGTGGAGAGCCCAGTCGGAACCTGCAAGTATTCAACACAAAATACATATATAAGATCATATCATTGCTGAGGTAGGCATTCCCATACTCAGATTGAAAACTTTAACTAATTGACTATCTACTGCTCTGATACAGGAATGATTCTGCAGTACATCATAATCATAGACTTTTGTAGACACAGTATGGATGCAGCCATCTGTTTATGATTAGTCTACTTTTACAATGAATACAAAACTCCTCGCAGCCTGGATGGTGGAAACTAGATCCAGGGTCTTCATTTCTACTTCCCGAACAGGTACGATTCTATCCATGCAAATAAATGAGTTGATGTCGAACATGGTAGAAACCACTTGATTACCAGTCGATGATGTAAACTGTTAACAAGTGTGAGAGAGACCACCAGTGATGTCAATGGTTCTCAAAGTACCCAGTACAATCCATGATATGTGAATGAATGAGTTGATGTCGAACATTTCACAGAATCCTTCGATCGAAAGTCAATGATGTAAACCGTCGTCAAAGGCGAGAAACCTGCCATTGATGCATGCAGACTTCAAGGTACTGGCGATTTCTAGGTCATCTTTCTAGATAATGTGCTAATGTCGATAGAAAGCGACCCGTTGCAGGCAAGCCCACAACACGAAATCATAGATCAAGTTGAAGAAATGTAGTTGTAAGGACTGACTCAGGGATGGTCAAGATGGATGACGGGTATTTTGCAGATGAATGGTTTATTTGCAGAGACCTCTTGAACACATAACGACACAACATGTTATCACAAAATCAGGTACTGAGGGCTGCCAATCAGCAAGATTTTATGTAACTATTTCAGACCAGGCTTTAGACTAAGGCTTAGCCTCCTTAGTCAGAGAGGGCTCTCTCACAGATTATTAATATGGACTACTGACAAGGAAAGATGGCTAACTCTTCAAAAAACACATGAAAATAAGCTGGCTGGACAAATATCAGATTGATTCCCATTGGGCTTATGGAGTCTCACACATCTCAGCAAACAAAAACACCATCTTTTCATAGAAATCAGGGCTCTTTACATCTACTGTTCAAACACAACTTTCATAAAACACAGTTTGCCATAGCATACAGGAAGTCAGAGCATGATACATGAGTTCTGAGTGATTATGCAATAACAGGACTGTAAAAGAACGCTAAGAAAATAAATCACCATACATTTGAACAATAAGATCTATTGAGAATCCTGAGGAAAAACAACAGTTATTTGCATTACTGAAATCTGCTTTACATAAACCAAAATAGACTTGTTCTCTATCAAAACATCCAACCCCAATTACATCCAAGTCTGATCCATATATAGGAATACATGCTTAACCACCTCGAGCTTCCTCCTCCAGCATGAGGGGAGCATCGAAGGCTGCTATTAACTATCCCTATCTACTGTGTAACTAATTCATTAATTACATAATTGCTGAACTGTAACTACAAAGGGTCCTAATTTATTCAAAACTCAAAATCTGTCCTCCTCGTATCATGCTTCCTTCCTGACTCTTGACACATGTCTTCTTTCTGTTTTGGTCGAGATATCTTGGAGGAGAATACACTGAACAAGCTGGCTTTGGATACTAGCTGCGTAGATGGCTCATTAATCAATCAAGATAAGTGCCCTGTTTTCACGGTCCTTGTCTCCCATCATTCTTCACTACTTAAAGAACATGTTCCCCTCTCTTTAATTCTTCAAAAACAACGCATATCACCATACTCCCCAATGAGCTGGAAGCCTTGTGGACTGAACAGGTGTACAAACCAAAATCTCCGGTAACCTTAACCAGAACCCTAACAATTCGGTCATAAAGTACCTTTAACGAAGCTTTAGCTAAAAACAAAATATTTCACCTTTCCCAAAATGTACATCTGTCATTCTCTGAATAGCTAGGAGAGTCTTTTATGGTCTCCCTTATGTTCTTGAGGCATTTCCTTCAAAAATTTGCTGACCTCATCATTAAACTCTTTGTTTTTCTTATAAAACAACACCTACAGCAGTTTCGTAGCGTGCTACGAAACTGCTGTTTTTGCTAAAACAGAGTACATTTGCACTAAAGCGTATTTTGTTTGAACTTATGACTTTTCAAACTTCTTCTACAGGTGTCAAAGACTTAGGTAATCTCAAAATAGTGGAACTTAAACAAAATTGACCAAAACTAAGAATATCACCTTTTCCTCAAATCAGTGAGCTAGTTGACCTAGCTGTGTCTTCAAATTTGCAATCTCCTTCTTCAAAGCTTTGTTTTTAGCTCTCAGGGTCATGTTCATTTTCCTGATATGTTTAGCTTGTTTGAGGGCTGGAACCGTCCAGGTATATACATCAGCCACTGAATCTACATGACTCACTAGGCTTCTGCTACCCTTTAACACAACTTTTCTATAGTTGGCATACCTAACTGCATGCTCCTTAATCACATTCTTTGCTTTGATAATTTCCTCTTTGGCTGCTCCCACTTGATTCTTTATGGCAATCACATTTCCTCCTTGGGTGATGATAACCTTTCTGTTCTTGTCTTTATGTTTGACTGCCTCCACTGTTTTGGTCAATACTTCAATTACCTCTATTCTGGGTGACTTTACAGCTTTCTCTCCTTTATGCACTTTCTCCTTTACAACTTCTTCTCCTTTATGCTTTGAAATCTTTTTCACGGAGAAACACCAGCAGCCTCAACTCAAAAAGCAAGTTCAAATTTTAGAACGCAGGCTCGCTTGAAATGCAGCTCCCTTGAAGAAGAAACTCGGGTTCATTTCAATTCAAATATCTTAACATATAAGCTGGCCACTTCATGTAATGTTAACAGAACATCATGACACAACTATGCATGACAAAAACATTTGAATGGACTTAATGCACATGACTATGAACCTATTGGTGGAATGATGGCTCGTAAGTGCTTGGAAGGTACACTAACTGACAACAACCGACCGGACACAATGACTCATCCCCGGACATGACATTTTAAGGATCTGCGCTGCAAAATCCCCGAATCCGCGATTTCTTAGCGCAGACAGTTATAACTTAGCGACATGTGCTGCGAAATAGCTGGTGCTACGAAAAGGCTAAAACATTATTGCGCTTCAAAATCAACCAATCAAACTGCGCTGCGAAACTGCGAAAAGGACAAATGATATATACGAGATAAGACATGTCTTAATCAATCATGATGGAGGATGACTAACGGTTTTGAAAATGATTCTCATCAATATCATTGAAAAACATGACCCCTAAGTGGTAAACATAGGATAACAACCATTTGACATCCATTTTTAACAATGAAACTTTGGACTCGACTTATATACATGTGACTGCAGTTCTAAGTGATAACACAACAGATGGCTTGGTGACATTTGACCCAAAGTTAATACCCGGCTGAAGACTTTCAATGTGGTTTGATCAACTGTGAGGCAAAGGATTTCCCAACCCAGGTGAATGCAAAGTGTCGTGTTCAAGAGTGGTGATAAGGCTTCTTCTGAGACAAAGGATAACAAATAGGCTCATTTTTCTCTCTTTTCCCCCACCATTTCTGGCAAGTACCTCTTTATTTTTTACAAGCTTGAGGAGGATAACATATGCTTGATTATAAGCTCATCCTTCGGATGAGTCCAACTTAGTTTTGATTCGAACCCTAAGAAGGAGTGGTCCGTTCCTGTTTGTAATCGAACAGGTCCTTTACTGTGAAGTTTTAACGAGTCCAGTATAGGAGAAACTCGGCGTTTTTCAATTTTAGAGTCTGAAAAAACTTAAGAAGACTCCAGGGTTGAACTTTTTCGTAAATTTTTTTCTCCCAAGCCTGAAAAAGTATAAAATAATACTTGAGAGAACTGCTTGATCTTGCGACCAAGGAGTACTTTCATGATTAATGCCTTTGACCTGAAAAGTAAAAAGCGATCAGAGGCATGTCGTTCTATTTCCAGTATCGAATTTGAAACGACAAAAATCCGACAATCTTTTCTTGTTTTTACGGTCAGAAAAGGGCTATAAGGGGACCGTCTTTTAATTCCGTTTTAACGAGTGTAAAAGAAACGCTCGGAAATATTTTCATGTTTTAGGAGTCAGAAAAGGGCTTAAAATATGACTCTGAGGTTTCACTTTTTCGTAAGTTTTAACGAGTTCGAAAAAATGATAAAAATATACTCATAGTTTTCATTTTTTCGTAAGTTTTAATGAGTTTGAAAAAATGATAAAAATATACTCATATGGCCGGCTTTCAATTTAATTTATGAGTAGGAAAAGACGGAAAGAACTCGACATTTTCATTTGTTTTACGAGAATGAAAAGTAGCAAAATAATCTCGGGATTTTCATGAGTTTAACGAGTCTTGAAAATAACCGAAATTGACTCGAGATAGGTTTCATTTTTACAAAAGCTTGAAACAGAGAAAAACTATGCTTTAAAGTAGTTTCATTTTTACGCAATCTTGAAACAGAGAGGAAACTGTGCTTGATGCCCCCTAACTTCATTTCATTCAACCATCTGGATGAAATGAAGGTTGAGTTACGAGATCATTTGAAAGACTCGACCTAAACTGTAAGAAAATTATGCCAAAAACTGAAATAACTAACCTAAATATACAACTTAACATTTATGAGATCTAGTCAAACTCTCGACTCAATTAGAAGAGGATTTGTTTCATTTTTTAATGAGCTTGACACAGGAAAAGAACTATGCTCGGATTCGGTTTCATGTTTACGCAAGCTTGAAACGAAAAACTATGCTTGTTATAAGTTCGCATGCCCCCAGCACAATGACGCAAAACGAGGTACATGCCCCCCAAGCTTCATTGCATTCAATGAGGTGGATGGAATGAAGCTTTACTTTCAAGATCTTGGAAAGACTTGTGGGAGTTGTTTCATTTTTTAGTGAGGTTGACACAGGAAAAGAACTATCCTCAAAACCCTTGTTTCATTTTTTAAACGAGCTTGACACAAGATAAGGAACTATGCTCGTAACTACTCTCTACAATCTACCTAACAAAAAACTCTACTCTAAAAACCTTGATTCATCTTTTAACGAGCTTGACACAAGACAAGGAACTATGCTCTAAAATCCTTGATTCGTTTTTTAACGAGGTTGACTCAGTAACAGGAACTGTCCTCGCAAAATCCTACTTTTTACAATCTACCTACATATCCTAAAATCTACCTGATTCATTTTTTAATGAGGTTGACTCAGTAAAAGAACTATCCTCATGCTAGCCTGGTTCATTTTTTAACGAGGTTGATACAGAAAAAAACTATCCTCGTACACACTGATTCATTTTTTAACGAGGTTGACATAGTAAAAGGAACTTTCCTCACACTCACTGATTCATTTTTTAATGAGGTTGACACAGTAAAAGGAACTTTCCTCGAACAACTGATTCATTTTTTAATGAGGTTGACACAGTAAAAGGAACTTTCCTCGGACAACTGATTCATTTTTTAATGAGGTTGACACAGTAAAAGGAACTTTCCTCACAATTGCCTATTTCATTTTTTAACGAGGTTGATACAGGAAAAAACTCTCCTCGTAACTCCTTGTTTCATTTTTTAATGAGCTTGACACAAGACAAGGAACTATGCTCATGACTTCCAGTTTCATTTTTTAACGAGGTTGAGACTAGAAGAAACTATCCTCACACTAGCCTGTTTCATTTTTTAACGAGGTTGGTACAGGAAAAAATTATCCTCGTACCACTGATCATGGCTTCCAACTGGAGGAAAGACATGTCAATGGACACACCTTGATCATGGCTTCCAAGAGGTCTTCATCAGAAGGAAGAATAGTTCTCTGGAAGGAACACATGTCAAGGGACTCAAAAGGGATAAGAACATCGTGTTCAAGTAATCCCATAGAGTTTTCCATGTCAATTACCGGATCTAAATCAACAGTGAGAGGCTCACTTACATCGGTAACTAAAAACATGGGACCAGTTGCCACATAATTAACCCGTGGCAGGGTAGATACCACTTTAGAATTAGGAACATTTAGGGCTGTCATATTATTGGTAGTTGAGACAAGAATAGGGAACGAAAGCTGGTCTACAGTCACAATACTACCATTGTGAGGGAAAGACATCAAGCGAAAGAGTGTCGATACGACAACTTTCATTGCATAAACATAGTCTCGACCAAGGAGTAAATTGAAGTCCAAGGGACCTCGAACTACCATAAGATCAATACAGACAGTTTTACCTTCCAAGGTAATGGAAAAATTAGGAAGGATCCCTAAAGGTTCACTAATGGTTCTGTTAAAAGCTTTCAGATTCTGCGTAATAGGCGCAAGCTGAGGGGAACCCAAAGCTTTCCAAACAGTTGAGGATAAAATACTAACAGAAGCACCTTCATCTACCTCAGTATGATGTATGTCCCTACCACCAGCCTTGACAATGATTTGGAAAGGGATGGAGGAAGGAAGACGAGGTTCTGTCAGTCTATTCCAATCAAAGGAAAAGACCTCAGTACTTGGAGGGGGTTCTGTAGAAACAGGTGAAATGCCCCCTGGCATAGAAGAATTTGATGTAACAAGAAGAACCTGAGCGGTATGAAGTTCACTCTCTAAATGGAAAGTGGGATCGACCAAATGTGAAATTGAATCGACCACTTGATCAACTAACGGATCATCAACCTGAGTGACATGAGTTTCACTCTTCAATGGAAGAGTGTGATCGACTGTACTTGAATTTAGATCAATCACTCCGTCAGTTGACGGTAGGTTGGGAGAAAGTTTACGGTAACCAGGTGGAAATTCTTGCTGTGGAACAGTAAGGTTTTCCAACAATGTTGAGGCTTCATCCATGTGAGGGCAAACGTGAGTTTGATGACTCTCGTTGCATAACTTACAAGGAAACCTAACTTTACCCTTTTTCCCAGGAACCTGACTATCACTGGTTGATGGATCAATGGAAAGTTGATGAGATTTTTATGACCATACTTCCAAGACCTTTGGAATACCAGGACAATTGACAAGGAAGTGGTCACCCTTAAAAAGCCTGCAAGGGTATTTGGGTTTACGATGCATGTTGGAGTTTTCCTCAACACCACTAACACTTACAGTCGTGGTTGGTTGGTTGACTTCTTTCTTATCTTGCTTCTTCTTCTTCTTCTTCTTCTTCCCTTTCTTCTTCTTCTTAGCCTCCTGGTTACTAGCATCAAGGCTTTTACCAGGCGAAGAGGAAGAAATGGAGGAAGAAAAATTAGGCGAAGAAGGTAAAGGGTCAACAGAAGGTTGGTGATGTTGAGATGGTGAACTCTGTTGAGGTGAAGCATCCGGTTGAGATGGAACGATTGGAGTACTTTGGGACAACGAAGTTGAAAATAACCATATCGGTAATCATATTGTAAATCCAGGTAATGACAAAGTAGCCATATAAGGAGGACCAGCATTTCCAAAGTAAGGAAAAGTATTAGGATTCTTGTTAGGAGGGGTTCCTAGGTTGGTAAATTCCGGAACGTTTTCCATTATATTCAACTTCAGTGAATTTTATTAACAATTTTTAAAACTAAAATTAACAATTAACAATTCACACCTAACAATTAGAATTCACAATTCACACCTATGGTCTCTAAAAGTAAAAACAAACAAATTAACACGCACTATCAAATCTAGGAGTCAAACCACACACAAACAGTAGCCTTCCGGACCGAAAACACTAGTTGGTGATGAAATCCAACATCGCAGAATTCAGTACAAAAGTGGCGGGTGGAACAGTTACCTTGGAAACCTGCTTAATGAATAGACTAGACCAAGTTCCTCCACTTTAACCGTCTCGAGTGAAGTGAACCCCCCAGAAAATCCAAGTGAGTCTAGCCGACGTCTGCTCCATGTACAGTGGGATCTTCCCTCCACCGTCACCTCGGGTAGAATCCTAAAGATAATGGTCACTAAGGTTACCAACAACAACAAATATACCTGGGGGAACAGTCTACGACCCGATAGCACGCAAGGGCAGAGTAACAAGCTCAATCCCCTTGCCGGCTCCTTGACAATAATCCAAGGTTTACCGACAAGTGACCCTAGGCTCCTCGACAATAATCCGAGGTTTACCGTTTGTAGTACGTGCATATCTGGCGTCTTTCCCAATGAAGGAGGATTGATCCCCTCACTGGTTCGGACACGTTCTCGTGCTTCTCCTTTAAGAGGAGCTTTCCCAGAGCATAAATGAAACAGTTGGATTTATCCTACCACAAGATGAGCTACTTGTTTGGTTTTACTGTCTTGGAGAGTTAATTACTCTCCTACTCCAAGACACTAGCCTAAGCTATGTTGGTGTTTCAGAGCCCTAGAAATGTAAAAATTACTAGATGAATTTTAATTAAGCGTTGTGTTATTAAGGCTGTTATTACTCAAATGGGTAAATGGATACGAAACCAATGGTGTTATGACCCGACTCAACTGAATGCAATCGAATATGATAATGTAATATTTTTCAATTCGATGAATCCTAACTAAAGTAAGGAGAGAGTTTCCATTCACTTCCAACAATGCAAAAAATTGATCACTAAGAGAAAATATAACAAATTCTCTAATGCACTAATTTCATCAAGAAAAACTAATGCAAATCAATTCCAAACCATTTTTTTATTTTTTTTATTTTTGTGTAAACTCAAATCAAAGAAAACTGATCTAAATCTACGATTGATTTTTCAGAATGTAAACTATGCAATGGTAATCTAAGCACAATTCACTTGAAAAGTATGCAAATGTAATCTATGCACATTTTTCATTCATATTCTGAAAATGAGAATTCTAATTATGCAAATGTGATCTATGCAAGAGAATTCTCAAACACAAGACGATTCTAATGTAATCTAAGAACCAATCAAGTGCAAGTCGAGAAAATTGGGTGAGAGTTCCAAAGATCAAAAAATAAAAAAACTCAAAGGCGATTAACACTCATACATAATTTAGCCCCCCCCGGCGAATGAGGGGGAATTTTTTTTGCAAAAACAAAAGCAAAAAGATGGAAAATTGTGAAAGGACTGAGAGAAACCTCCAAGTAATGATCAAAGGAAAACAAATCAAGAATTTCTCAAAAAGAGACTCAAAACACCCAATTGATGAAAGCTTAAAGTAGGAATGCCAATGAAATTAACCAAGATGAAAGCTTCTGACAGGTGAACAGTGGATCTGGGCAGCAAAAACAAATTAAAAACAAAATCTAAGAGGCAAAAAGGGAGAAAATTGAAATTTTCTTAATTTTGACAGGGTACGCAGGTGACCTGTTTGCACAGGTGTGGGTATGCTCTGTGCACAAAGCTGCAGTGCGTACAGGTACGCACTGTGCTCAACGCAGAGGCTGCGTACTTCTAGCAAAACAAAGAAAAACTAAAATCTAATTTAACCCTAAGCTAGCCCACCCAAAAACACAGTCAGACAGCCAAAAACCAGAAAACAAATGAATTTTCTCAGATCAAAATTTCATACAAAGGAAAAAACATTCACATCAATGGAGTCCCCAGCGGAGTCGCCATTTTGTCATGCAGAAAGAGTCGTTAGTGCGGACACAACCGACCTCCCTAGAAGCCTAAGACTTTCTAGTGACAAACAAGACAAATAAGAGCAATCCTTCTCTAAATATGCCTTTACAATATGAGAAATCAAGTGTTTAGATCCTACCTGTAACCCAATGTTGTTGTAGTAGTCCAGCTTCATTGATCCGGATGAGCTCCTCCTTCACTTCGAAACCTGCATTCATTAAGAATCAAACGATTCAATAGCACCTGAATATCACATAAAATAAAACATATTTAACATATAGACCAAGGAGTACATGAAACAACTCATAAATAACAAATTGTTGAGAAGAATGGACTAATTTGTATTAAAAGGTAACAAAAGGAACCATTACAACCTGAGCCTTGGTGTTGTGCAAGTCCCTCCCAGGGTCCACAAGAGTTCTCCTTTACTCTGATCAGCTCACCCACTTCCAAATGAAACAAGAAAAGATGGTAATCTCTCCTCACAAGCTTCTACAAGGAAGTCCTAATTCCAGCAGCATCTACCCTTAGGAATGTTCAGCTTTCAACCTCCCCTCCCTTTGGCCCAATGCCTGTATTTATAGTGCTCTAGAGGAAGTTATTCAGGTCCACCATCAATGGGATAAGCCCCTCTTTGGATGGGATAGCTCCCCTCTTGATGGGATAAGTTCCTCTTTGGTAGGGATACATGAACCATCTGGAGGCGCTTCATACACGTCAAACAAGCTTCTAGAAGACTCTAGAAATGACCACAAGTAACTTTTTTAAGATGAAAATCGCGCCTTTTGACCTTTACAGGGGTACGCACCCACCTCTTTACATACAGAGCGTACAAGTACGCAAGCATTGTGAACTTGGATTGCGTACACGCAGGTAAGGCTAAGAGAAACTGCGTACCAGAGATAATTGACTTTAAATGACTTTTCTCTCTTTCTTGAAGTTTGACATGAAGAGCAGAGGCATGAGACTTTCCAAGGAGGATAGTATGACAGTTGATGGAGCCATACTAACTGCAAATAGTCATGGTGACAAATTTTAGTGTAACACCTACCTTGCAAATAGCAGAGCTCCACAAAAATTTGGAGTGATTTGGCAGTGTTTTCGGCCCTTGGTCTGTGTGTGCCACGCGCAAAACCCAGTGCGCCATGCATGTGGTAATTTTCAACGATGGGCAGGCTCTGTGTGCGTCGTGCCTGGTGAGTGCTCCGTGCTCCTGTCGGTGTGCGCTGCACGCTCTGAGATCACCCAAAGTTGCTCCAAATCACTCTAATTATTCAACTCACGACCTTGCACCCTTCTTCCAATGCCTTGCTTGCACAATGAGATTTTTTTATGGTGATATTTGTGTATATAGGCTTGGAGGTCATTTTTAAATTAACTTTTTCAAAAACCTACCTTTCTAATGTCTTGTTTCAACACTTTTTTCACTGACTTTAATACACCCCGATTTTCACTTTTTCTTTGAATTTTTGGGCTCAAATGATGAAATTTTCGACACTTTTCGTAGGGATTGCATGACAGATCACTTTGGCCACGAAAACCATGATTGCACCTGAAGAAATCGATTGTCGACCCCTTGTTTGAAAATTTTGTCACTAATAGCACTATTGGACTTTTCTTCAAAACAGAGTTTTGAAGAACCATCGATTTTTATCAATAAGATGATGGAAAGCTGTGGATCATTACTTTGCAAGAGCATCATTCTAGCCTGCATGGCTTTACTGGACATATTTCGAGACCAAACTGACCAATTTCCAGACCTAATGACCAAAAATGACCTTTGTCCGTTGAAGGACGAGACTTTTACTGTTATGGAGTTTTTGATTATTTGACACACAGACTTAAGCCAGCAGGAACCAGACAAGAGGGAAATAACTAGCATGACCTTCTCCGTCAGATTATGGCATGCCCTTGGTGGAATGCAGCTGAGTGAATGGAGCGAGACACCTAAAATTAAAATGCATAAAGAGTTTTGATCTCTGACGGAGGGCTGACCAGACTGACTCTAACATTGGCTCCAATGGGGGATGGTAGCTCCTTGGAGGTGCCAAGAACAACAGATCTCTGGAGGAGCTAGACAATGTCTTTCATCCATTGGGCTACAGAGTCATCATTTCGACTACAACATAGGAATCTGACTTATTTATGAAACTGAAATGACCAAGGAATTGACTCAAACTTGACATTGAAATAACTCAAAAACTAACTTGACAGACTGAAACCAAACTGAAATAAAAATGGTATTTACAATGACAGTGGAAGCAGCATTAATAAATCAGCAGTGGTACCGCTTGAGCAACCGACCATTGATCGGCCCTCCTGGACAATCTTCCCTGTTCATTTCGTTCAGAAGAAAGGCATTCTGACCCCTATATGTTGCAATTTTGAAAGGACCTTTCCAAAGATTTTCGAACTTTCCGTGCTTTCCTTTCTCTTCATTCCTTGCATCCCACTTTAGCACCACATCATCCAACTAAAATTTATCTGTCTTTGCTTTTCTGTCATAGATTTTCTTTATTTTCTCCTGCAATTTGGATGTGTTCTTGAAAAATTCCTCTCTTGTCTGCTGCAAGTGGATCATTTGATTCAACCTTCTCTGCATGGGATCTTCTTCATTGCTGGCCTCCTAAAGAAGTTTGACTACCGGGGTAGCAAGAGAGGTGAGAAATACTGTGTCAACTCCATAAACAAGCTCAAACGGTGACATACCAATGGATTTTTTCTGACTGATCCGATCTGCCCAAAGCGCATGGACCAACCTCTTATTCCAGCTCTTTTTATTTATTTCCAGCAGCTTCTTGATAATGTTGACCAATGATTTGTTTGAAGATTCCGCCAATCCATTGACTTGTGGATGATAGGCAGTTGAGTGACCCAAAATGATGTGATATCTATGACAAAATTCTACCATCCTCTTTGATTTGAAAGCTGCTGCATTATCGGTGATTAACTTATTTGGACAACCAAAGCGAGAAAAGATGTTATTTTCGAGAAATGAAATGATTACCGTATCTGTAGCTTGTCTGGTGGGAGCTTCCTCAATCCATTTTGTGAAATAGTCTGTCGCTGTAAGGATCCATCTATGCTGTCTGGAAGAAGCAGGATGAATTTCCCCAATGAAATCCAACCCCCACTGCTGGAAAGGAGCACTCACCTCAATAGGTTTAAGTGGAAAAGGCTGTAATTTCTGTTTTCCTTCGAAAATCTGACATTTATGATAGCGCTTGACCATCTTGTACACATCAGCAAATAGTGTAGGCCAATAATACCCTGCTCTCAAAATTTTGTTCGTTGTTGACTTCCAAAAAAGGTGACCACCACACTCTCCTCCGTGGAAGCCCTCCATGACTTTCTTTACCTCCTCTTCCACCAAACAATTTAACAAAATGCCACCAGGATCTTTCCAATACAGTGTAGAATTCAAAATGCAAAACTTGGCAGCCTTCAATTTGAGTGTTCTCGCTTTGTTTCTAGTTATGCTGGGCGGTGGTGACATATTTTTCAGCACTTATATTATATCTGAATACCATGGGGACAAAGCAAACATATTCCAGATACCTGAACTGACATTCCTTCCTCATTCTCATCGGACATGGCAACGATCAGATTTATGTCTAAAGCATGCAAGTTTGATTCGGCCATTAACTTTGCCAATCCCTGTCCTTTGACCAGCTTTGTGGGCTTTATTTCCACATCATATTCCAGTAGGGCTGTGATCCATTTTCCTCTTCTTCCTTCTGGATCGGTTTGCACTAAAACATCTTTTACAACAGCATTAAGAACATAGACCACAATGTGAGAATGTAGGATATATACCTGGAAATCCTTAAATGCCTTCACCAATGCCAGGGCTTGCTTCTCAATGATGTTGTACTTTAAAGCTGCATCTCTTATAGCCCTGCTGAAGAATTCAATGGGTCTTTCGTGATCACCTCTTTTCTGCAATAATACAACTGCCATAGTGTGCTCAGAAGCAAATGAAAACAGTATGAAATCCTGAGTGTAGTCCGGGCTGACTAGAATTGGAGTTGAGGAAAGGGCCAATTTGACCAAGTTGAAAGATTTTACAGCCTCCTCTATCCATTTCACTTGGCTGTCCTTCCTGAGCATGTTGGTCATCTCTCTTAAGTGTTTAGCAAGATTAGGCACAAAGCGACGCAGAAAATTCATCTTACCATTGAACGATTGTATCTCCTTTTATTCCGGGGGAGATCAATTTGCTGAATTGCTTGCACATGTGCTGGGTCAATACGAATGCCATCCTTTGAAATGATGTGCCCAAGTAATTTTCCTTCCTCCATGGTGAATAAGCTCTTCTTAGGATTCAGCGATAAACCATATTTTCTGCACTTTTGAAAGACAATTTTTAGGTGATGCATGTGCTCTTCATCAGATTTGGAAAACACCGTCAAATCATCCAGGTACACCACCAAAAACACATCCTTCTCATTCACAAAAGCCAAGTCCATTGCACGCTGAAATGTGGCACCTGCATTCTTTAAAGCAAAAGGCATTTTAGCATAATGAAAGGTCCCCCATGGAGTGGTGAATGTTGTCTTGTCTCGGTCATCCTCATGGACAGAAATTTGGTTATATTCGGAATAACCATCAAGCAGTGACATACGAGATGCCCCAACTACTTGCTGAAGGACATGGTCCATTTTGGGCAGTGGATAGTTGTCCTTAAATGAGACTTTATTTAGATTTCTGAAATCAATGCACAAGCAGATCTCACCTGTCTTCTTTCGTATGGGCACCAAGTTAGAGATCCAATCTGAAAATATGATGGGTAGAATGATACCTGACTTGTACAACCTGTTTACCTCTTTTTCAATAGATGGCAACAACTTTGGATTTATCCTTCTCAGCTTCTGTCTAAATGGCTTTTGATTGGGCTTGATGGGTATTATGTGCTGAATAATATTGGTATCATAGGTCTTTAAATCAGAATAGTCCCAAGTGAACACATCTGCAAATGAAGCCATCAAACTGATATATTTGTCCTTGATCTTTGGCGGCAATGCTTTAGACAATTTTACCAACTTAGGATTGGCAGTTGTTCCAATGTTGACCTCTTCTACACCCTTCTCTATTGGCTGTAATGTTGGCTTGTGGGCTACATCATCCTGATTAAAAAGTTCTTCTAGAGGTATCAAGCCTTTAGGAATGATGTTATTCTTCAGCTGCAACACGTCCATTTCATTGATCTACACTTCATCTGTACCATTCCCTTTGCCATCATCATTTTCTACATCAATTGAGGTTTCTTTGAACTTGCCTTTGTTTAGCAGAAAATCCTTAATCTCCTCATCATCTTGAAACACTTTCCAATATCGCTGATTGTCTGGAATGGTTGGCCGATGCTTGACATGGATTTCAAATTTATTGCTGGAGTTCATGGGGATCTTCAAACTGCTTGATGCCTTGGAAAGAGCATTAGTAATACTATTTTGTATACGAGGCACACATGTCAAGGTGTATTCTGAAAATAACTTTAAGATGTCTAAAACTGCATTACGATAGGCCCGCATCCTAAGATGTTTTGCTTGATACTCACCTATGACCTGCTTTATTACCAATTCGGAGTCGCCATATACTGAAATCCTTTTTGCATTCAGCTTTCTAAGAATCTTTAGACCAGCAATGAAAGCTTCATACTCAGCTTCATTGTTTGAACACTCAAAGGCCAGCTTGTAAGAGGAAACCCTCACGCTGCTAGGCACTTTGTTTGGGGCGGAGAAAGGACTGCGTACCCAAATTCCAATTCCAGCGCCATCATTTCCCACTGCTCCATCAAAATCCATGGTCCACAAGCCTTCTTCCTCCTCTTGTAAGTGCTGGAAATATATTTGTTGTGTCTTGTCTGCTTGTTGTCCATTACTTTCAGCTGATTGCTCAACATCTTTCTGCTTTTCTTGTCCTTCTTTCTTCAAAATTTCTTTGAAATTTTCTGTTATTTCTGGAATATCATCTGCTTCTACTATCGGACTATCTATATCATTTAAACTATCTGAAAACAAAAAAAAAAACTCTAAATCTGTATGTACATAGTTAATAGGATGATTTATAGGTTTCTCCTTGCTTGTGATCATATATTTCATTTTTTGTTCCCGATATAATTTCCTCATTTGTCCAAACACTGGGATCGTTGCATAGGAGAAATCCAACTGTAGTGTCCCTTTTAATTTCGCTACCCAAGACCTGGAAAGAAGCATGCCAAACCTTGGAGGAATATCTGCTACCACCACATCCATCAAAACATTTTCATGGGAAGCTGATCCAAACTCACAACCAAGTCTTTGATGAGTCCTATACATCTTACTCTATTGGAATCGAATGAATAGAGATCATGATATTGTCGAGTGATGTCCAAACCAAGTTTATCCATGATAGCCTTGGGCATGAGATTATGAGAAGCTCTGGAATCGAACATGGCATTGTGTAACACAAAATCATGCAGTCGTAAACTGATATAGAAGGGTGGCACATCGCTATCAAGAGACTCACCATTCGATGCTGGTCCGAAAATCATTTCAGGTTGATCATCTTCTACATTTACCATGTCGGACATTGGGTCCAAATTCAACATCTTAGATATTTGTCCTCTAGAACTGTTGTTCTTCATTATTTAAGTTAAGAGGATGGATACCTTTAACTTAGAAATCTCATTCTCTAAGCTAAAAGAAAGAGTATTTTCTACCTCTTTGACTGGGATCTCTTTCTTTTCTTTTTCCTTTGATGTAGCTTGTTGCTGTGATTGTTCTGCTGATTTTGATTTGCTGCTCTCTGGACCAACCGCCTCTTTTCCTTTTCTTTGTGTAGATGATGAATCATTCTTTACTGTTTCAACCTCCTTCTTTTTCTGAATTGGTTTGGCCGGCACATCTCTGTTTCTAAGTGAATATCGCTGCTGCTGTGCGGACAGAGCATTCATATACCCCCTTTGATACTCCTTTGATTCCTCTTCTAAAACAGTGTCACTAGCCAGAATGAAATCCGTGTCTTGGTGTGCAACTGAACTCACCGCACACTCTTCTTCTTCGGTAATGTAAGTAGGCAGCTCATATCGAGTAAATAGGTGGTTTTATTTGCCTCTTACATTCCCGTCCTCATCTGACTCTGGTCCATGCACAAAATTCTGCTGCAAAGGTGTTTGTACCGGATGTTGTGCTGTCTGTTCTTGGGTTTTCTGATCTCTCTGTCTTATTCTATATTGTGGCTACTGCTAGCCACGGAAGTTAGGATTCCTAACTTGTGGCTCAGGCTTGTCGAGCTTCACGCTTTCAAGCATCTGCTCTACCTTTTTGAGTAGTTGATCCTTTGAAGAAGACTCTTCTTTCACAATGATTTTCTTTTCTGCTTTCGCTCTAGCTCTTTTGGACAACAGATTTGCTTCAACGCTGACCGCAATTTTCTGCATGTCTTCTATTGTGGCCGGTTCTCTCTCTCTTAATTGGTAGGCCATGTCAGCATCAAAACCATCTGGAAACTTCATCATAGCTAGTCCCATAGGTGGCTTTAGATGATCTGGAATTTCGTTATAGACTTCATTAAATCTAACACAATAATCTTGGATCGACTCACCAACGTTTCGTTTGATTTGTTCATATTCGGCCAGAATTAGAAGGGGATTATTTTTCACTTCCCACCGGTTTAAAAATTGTCTTTGTAGTTCAGCCAAGGTAGTGATACTTGCTGCCGACAGACCTCTGAACCATTTCTTCACATCACCTGCAAATGTCTATACAAAGAGTCTCATTGCCACATTCTCTGCATCGATCTCATGGAGTTCATAGAAGTCTTCCATTTTTTCTACATGTTGTTGAGCAGTAATGCTGTTAGGAGTGCCATCAAAAAATGTGATTTTACTTTGATAATTTGTTGGCATATCATCTAGAACTTGGGGCAGAACAAGGGGTGCGAAACGGGAAGCCATCATTCTCGATGGATTTGGCCTTGGAGGTGTTGGAGGAGTGTGAATAGTTTGTAAGGGGATTGCAATAGGAGTTTGGGGCTATGTTGCAATATAATTATCAATTAACATATTAGCTCTTTCTGTTTCAAGGTCTACAAGAAATTTCAGATTGGGGACAGTATAATCAATAGCCCTTTCGGATTTAGACTCAAACAATGATATCTCAAACCGTTCGTCAAACTCAAGCTCTTCAAGATACTCAAAAATGTCAGGACATGAATGGGATTTGAACACGGGAGTTATGGTGCTTTCTTGACGAAGGAGTCCTGGGATCAAATTGGGGTTTTCGTAGATATGAGGAGGATCTAGGTCTGGATTGGCTCTGGTATATCGTCTCGAAGCCAGCGTGTTATTGAGAAAAGTCACAGGACACCACCAACTTACTTAGCCTTTCCAATCCTAAGCTCATCATCCGAAAGCTTATAATTATTATGAAACAAGGGGATTTGATTTCAGTTTGTCCCCAGTGGAGTCACCACTATGTTAGCACCTAAATCTGCCCTAGGCTGAAGGAAGGCAAAATTTAGGGTAACCACAAACCACGCTCAGTCTGGTAGCTAGCCCTACCAGAGCAGGAGAGGGCTCTCTCCGAGTCACGTTCAGTGAATAGATAATCAAAAATAGTCTGAGATGACTTACAATGAAATATTTACCTTAGGCTAGTAAGTGAATAGGGATTCGGGAAACAATTTTCATGAATGACCGAGCTTCTGGGATGGTATGGGACCAACGGTCAGCAAAGAACAGAGAATTTAATACAAAGGCACAGATTATTTCGTGAGGCAAGGTAGGTGGAAAATGTAACAATTTAGTTTGAGGTACCACAGCATGAATAGATTGTTGAAGAAAGTGAAAAGGGCATGGTGACATGAATCCTTTTCAACAGAAGAATAACACTGAACATGAAATTTTCCCACGGGCAGAACAATAAAATTGAATTCTACCTAATCTCACTCAGCAAATTTCACTGGAAATGAACATGAATTGAATTATGAAACATAATGAAATACATATGAAAACATAAGAGACACATTTTCTACACTCACAACCACAAGAATCTCATGAAACAGAGCCGCTACCTTTCATTAATTCTCTGTCAAAAATACATAGTGAAGAAACAAAGTTTCTTTCCCACAGTCTCCCAGAAGTTACAAGCCAACCAACCCTTTGCAAATAACTTGCATACAATATATAGAATGTATAAGGAAGATATAGAATTCCCAAGGGTTGGGGAGTTACTCGAATCATTGCAAAATGGAGATGGAGAGCCAACCATCAGCTACAGGTGTAGCGCTACAAACATGACATTTGGCTTGGGTGACCATTTGCCTTCCTTCGCCACTTGGATAGAAGCCAATATGGAGAAAAAATACTTTAAATTCTTCCCTTGGTGCCAAAAAACCGAAGTGTAGATGAGCGGGCCCACTTGGAGAAGTCGCGAACCGAAATTTCGCGAAACGGAAGCAAATTGGGCAATTTTTCCTCTGTGCACCGTGCCATTTTCTCTGTGCGCCGTGCTACTTTGGGGCCTGTTTTGGGGCACTTGCAAGTGTCCAAAATGTTCCCAAGTAGGCTTGTTGGAAAGCCTGTCCTGTCTAGTTTCTAACCCCACTGGAATTTTTGAATTTGGTGCTCATTTTCCCCTCCAAATCTTCATTCTCCCAAGACTACTTTCTATGTGTCAAAAAAGTGACAGAGAGGCCATTTTTGGGTGTTTTTTGACCTTTTGGAGACTCATACCTTGCCAAAATTTCTTTTCTGGACACCAGTAGTCGTGATTTTCCATGCTGAATCCAAAAATTCAAACCATTCCTCATTTGGAGCTCTAGAATTTTAGCGTCGCGCGCACAGGGAGAAAATCTCTGTTTTTTGCCCAAAAAAATACCATGTGACCAAAAATTCCCCAAATTTCTTGAAATTTGGGCTGGAGGTTCCCTATGGGGTGTTATGATGGGCCAAGGAAGCCTTAGCCAAGATTCAAAGCCGATCTTGTTCTTTTGCCTCTTTTTCCTTTCTTGTTGCTTTCCTCGATTTCGCTTTCAAACTCCTTATCCGGGCCTTTGCACTCATGTTTCGTGCCCTGTAATGATAAACCATCCTCCTCAGTATGGTTTTGTCTCTGTTGGCCTTCTCCAACAGTCTCTCTAAGTGGATGTTGACTCTCTCGAGATTGGCCTCCTGGTCCTCATTGATTTCTTGCTCCAATGGTGTGAGCTCAACTCCTCTCCTTTGTGCAGCTTGGCGATGTTCACGAATGTTTTGTAGCTCCATGATCGTTCGCTGATCCTCAAGCTGCTTGTTTCTCTACTCCAGGTACTTCATGTTCCACTTGGCCCTCTCCAAGTCAAGGGACAAGTCCTCAATCTCTGACTGCTGCTCCTGGATGACCTCTCTAAGCTCTGCATTTGTAGGTTTTGTATCTGTCTCATCATCCTGAAGGAGAACGAATTTTGTCTCTCGTTCACCTGATGGCTCACCTGAAGGCCCCTCATCATGCACTGGCTCCTTACCTCTGCCATACTCCTGTGATGCTGATGTCGGAAGCAAGGCCCCTTCCACCCCAGGTGGAGATAACACTCGCTTTGCTGCTGCAAACAAAGGTCTACTGCCTTTCTAATAGGTGATGTATACTGGCATTGTAGTAGTCTCATGTCGCTTATACTGATGAGATGGGCCACCTATCTCATGTTATGCCTCTGATACTACCTGTGGAGCGCTGAAGAAGTCACGAGAGATGAAGTCCTCCTAAGCAATACCCTGCAATCCCAACTGATGGTCCACCAAAATCCGGATAAGAGCAAAGTGATAAACAATGTTGAGCTGCTGTCGAGGGGTCTTGTGCTGCATGAAATTTTTCATCCTCTCTATGTTCCCGCAAATGAAAAATGGGAGGTTCATCATCCACACCCTGGTAAAGTGCATGAGCAACCTGATGTGATAGGCATAAAGGCGAGAAAACCTCCCCTCACAACTGAAGTATTTCATGATCAATTTCATGAGCGGAGCATACTCATCTCTCAAAAATCTGAATGGAAAAACTCTTGTGAGCTGGCTCAAACAGCTGGCCTTAATGTAAGGCTCATAATGATGCCTCTCCACCTTCTTCTTCTTATGCCACTGTTCTCCAATGTTCGGTATGCCTGTTGCCACTGATATGGTTTCGGGTGTCAATGTGAAAGTGACCCCAGCCAAGATAGACTGTCCTCCATGTAGGTGAAGTGCAAAAAGACGGGCCAACTCATGATGAACTCTGACATTTGCCACCCTCTGAAAAAATTCGAAACATGCTAAGTGCTGGAAGCATGACATAGCAAGAGGGCATGCCTGCAACTCGGTGAGGGTGTTTGGCTCATCTCTAACATGTTTTCCACTCCGGTGATGTCTCCTGGGGGCCTGTTCTCCTGAAGCTGTATCACTGTGGGTCTCCTCCTCATATTCTGATGAAACCTCGGATGCCATAACTGCTGTTTTGTAAACTGAATTTAGGTTGCCCTTTGATTTAAATGAAGTTGATAGTTGCTTTGACAATCTGCCACCAAGGGGACAATTAAAAAAGGGAGTATTAGGAGGGGGATAATATAATGGGAATAGGGGTTTATAGGAGAATTTTGTTTAGGGATATACAGGGGGTTTTAGGGTATTTTGATAGGGTAGTGTTTGTGTTGTTGGCAAGGTAGGGTTTGGGTTTTCTGAGTAATAGGAGGAGGGGGAAAGGGAGTATGATTTTGGTAGTGTTACGGTAGTGATTATGGTGAAAATGGCATAGGGAAGTGAGTAATAGGGGAAGGGTAGGAAAAACACCTTGGCAACAATATCACTGTAGTACAACCCTATCATCATGGTTTTCTTGATGTCTTCTTTTGTTTGCTTTATAATTTTTTTTTGCATTTGATTATAGGCATAAAACCATCGTATTTCTACCAAATTTGATGCACAAGTGGATGTAGGTTGCCTACCTTGCAAATAGGAGAGCTCCACAAAATTTTGGAGTGATTTGGCAGTGTTTTCGGCCCTTGGTCTGTGTGTGTCGCGCGCAAAACCTAGTGCGTCGCGCCTGTGTTAATTTTCAACTATGGGCAGCCTCTGTATGCACTGTGACCAGTGAGTGCGCTGCGCTCCTGTCAGTGTGCGCCACGCACTCTGAGATCACCCAAAGTTGCTCCAAATCGCTCTAATTCTTCAACTCACGAACTTGGACCCTTCTTCCAACACCTTGCTTGCACAATGAGCTTGTTTTATGGTGATATTTGTGTATATAGGCTTGGAGGTCATTTTTAAATTAACTTTTTCAAAAACCTACCTTTCTAATGTCTTGTTTCAAAACTTTTTTCACTGACTTTAATACACCCTGATTTTCACTTTTTCTTTGAATTTTTGGGCTCAAATGATGAAATTTTCGACACTTTTCACATGGATTGCATGACAGAGAAATTTGGCTACGAAAACCATGACTACACCTGAAGAAATCGATTGTCGACCTCTTGTTTGAAAATTTTGTCACTAATAGCACTATTGGACTTTTCTTCAAAACAGAGTTTTGAAGAACTGTCGATTTTTATCAATAAGATGATGGAAAGCTGCGGATCATTACTTTACAAGAGCATCATTATGACGTGCATGGCTTTATTGGACATATTTCAAGACCAAACTCACCAATTTCCAGACCTAATGACCAAAAATGACATTTGTCCGTTGAAGGACCAGACTTTGACTGTTATGGATTTTTTGATTATTTGACACAAAGACTTAAGCCAGCAGGAACCAGACAAGAGGGAAATAACTAGCATGACCTTCTCCGTCAGATAATGGCATGCCCCTAACGGAATGAAGATGAGTGAATCGAGCGGGACACCTAAAATTAAAATGCAAAAGAGTTTTAATCTCTAACGGAGGGCTGACCAGAACGACTCTAACACCCCAAACCCTCCTATATATCCCAAAACAAAAATTCTCCCCATAACCCCTATTCCCATCATATTATTTCCCTCCTAACACTCCCTTTTTTCATTATTCCACTTGGTGGCATATATCACAAACAACACCTAGCTTCACACCATCATCAAAGGGCAGCCTAAATACAGTACACACAGCAGTCATGGCATCACAACATTCATCAAAGTATGAGATGGAGACACAAAGTGACTCATCCTCGGAAGCGCAGGCTCCCAGGAGACATCACAAGAGTGGCAAACATGTTGGGGATGAGCCCACTACCCTCACTGAATTACAAGCATGCCCTCTTGCCATGTCATGTTTCCAGCACCTAGCATGTTTTGAATTTTGTCAAAGGGTGGCTAATGTTAGAGTTCATCATGAGTTGGCCCGTCTTTTTGTGCTTCACCTACATGGAGGTCAGTCTATCTTGGCTGGGGTCACCTTCACATTGACACCCGAAACTATCTCAGTGGCAAAAGGCATACCAAGTTTTGGAGAACAGTGGCATAAGAAGAAGAACTTGTCACTCAATGTGGAGAGGGCCAAATGGATCATCAAGTATTTGGAGCAGAGAAACAAGCAGCTTGAGGACCAGCATGAGATCATGGAGCTGCAAAACATCCATGAGAATCGACAAGCTGCCCAACAAAGGAGGATCGAGCTCACTACCTTGGAGCAAGAGATCAACAATGACCGTGAGTCCTGGCTAGAGCAGATCAACATCCACCTGGAGAGGCTGCTGGACAAGGCCGACAAGGACCTTGCCTTACTGAGACACATGGCTTTCCATTACAGGGCACGAAACATGAGTGCAAAGGCTCGAATAAAGAGTTTGAAGGCGAAATTGAGCAAAGCAACAAGAGAGGCAAAAGAGCAAGATCGGCTTCGAATCTTGGCTGAGGCTTCTTTGCATAGCATATCACCCCATAGAGAACCTCCAGCCCAAATTTCAAGGAATTTGGGGAAATTTTGGTCACATGACAAATTTTTGGGAAAAACACAGGTTTTTTCTCCCTGTGGCGCGGCGCTAAAAATTGGGAGTTCCAAATGAAGAATGGTTTGCATTTTTGGATTCAGCATGGAAAATCACGACTACTAGTTCTTGGACAAGAAATTTGGGCAATATCTGAGTCTCCAAGAGGTCAAAAACACCCAAGAAATGGCCTCTTTGCCCCTTTTTTGACACACAGGAAGCAGTCTTGGGAGAATGAAGATTTGGAGGGGCAAATGAGCACCAAATTCAGAAATTCCAGTTGGGTTAGAAAGTAGACAGGACAGGATTTCCAACAAGCACACTTGGGCACATTTTGGACACCTTCAAGTGCCTCAAATCAGGCTCCAAAGTAGCACGGCGCACAGAGAAAATGGCGCAGCGCACACAGGAAAAATTGCCAAATTTGCTTCCGTTTCGCGAAATTTCGATTCGCGACTTCTCCAAGTGGGCCCACTCATCTACATTTTAGTTTTTTGGCACCTAAGGTGGCATTTAAAGTATTTTCTCTCCAGATTGGCTTCTATCCAAGTGGCGAAGGAAGGAAAACGGTCACCCAAGCCATTTGTCATGTTTGTAATGCTGCACCTGTAGCTGATGGTTGGCTCTTCACCTCCATTTTGTAATGATTCGAGTAACTCCCCAACCCTTGGGTGTTCTATCTCTTCATGGAAAATTCTATATATTGTATGCAAGCTATTTGCAAAGGGTTGGTTGGCTTGTAACTTCTGGGAGACTGTGGGAAAGAAACTCTACTTCTTCACTGTATATTTTTGACAGAGAATTAATGAAAGGTAGCGGCTCCATTTCATGAGATTCATGTGGTTGTCAGTGTAGAAAATGTGTCTCTTATGTTTTCATATGTATTTCGTTATGTTTCATAATTCATTCATGTTCATTTCCAGTGAATTTTTTTGAGTTAGATAAGGTAGAATTCAATTTTATTGCTCTTCCTGTGGGAAAATTTCATGTTCAGTGTTCTTCTTCTGTTGAAAAGGATTCATGTTCCTATACCCTTTTCACTCCCCTAAACAATCTCTCCATTCCGCGTTATTTCAAACTAAATTGCTACACTTTCCGCCTGCCTTGACTCACGAAGTAATCAGTGCCTTTGTGTTAAATTCTTTGTTCTTTGCTGACCGTTGGTCCCATACCATCCCAGAAGCTCAGTCATTCATAAAAATTGTTTCTTGTATCCCTATTCACTTACTAGCCTAAGATCAATATTTCACTGTAAGTCATCTCAGACTGTTTTTTGCTTATCTATTCACTGAGCGTGACTCGGAAAGAGCCCTCTCCTATTCTGGTAGGGCTAGCTACCAGACTGAGAGTGGTTTGTGGCTATCCTGAATTTTGCCTTCCTTCAGCCTAAGGCAGACTTAGGTGCTAACATAGTGGCGACTCCGCTGGGGATGAAAATGGTTTGCTTGAAGATTGTTTTTCCCCAGTACATCTATCAAGCTCAGATCTGATGGTTGATGGTGAAAAATGATCAAACATAAGAAGACGGCTGAAATCATTCACCTGGCGACTCCATTCACTGAAGAATCCAGCAATCGGTGCTTCATGGTGACTCCACTGCAGAGAGGTCAATAGCTTTGATATTTTCAAGATGGATCGGGTTGCAAGAAGATACGCTCCCATAAGCCGAGATCACATTCCGAGCTTTCCAAATAAGATTCCAAAAGTAGATTGGTCAAGGAATTTGCCTACATTTAAAGATGATGGTAAGAAGGACGATGTTTTACATCTAGTTCGATTTCACATGAATATTCGCAAGTTGAAGGTTGATTTTCCTAAAGATTGCTTAATGAAGATATTCATGACCACTCTAGAAGGTGAAGCCCAATCTTGGTATGAAAGTTTTCTGCCTGCTTGTATTTACTGTTTAAAGGATTTTCATGCCATGTTCATTGAAAGATATAAAGACTCTTATCCATCATTAAATCTAGTTCATGACTGTTGCAAACATGCTTCTACTTTTATTGAAAGCCTTGAAAAATACTATGAGGATGATAATTTTATGGATGATGAGATCATGGAAGCCCTGGATGAAAATCCCTTTCAGCAGCGTAAAGACGATCATGAAAATTTACAGCATGATCAAGATTGTAGTACGGTGGAAGAGGAAATAATTTTGCATCTTTACAATCAACAGGAATTACATGAAATGGATCAGCAGTATGAGGAATATTTATATACACCTTCACTTGAAATTAATGAAGACAATCACTATTTGAGCGAAAGGAAACAAAAGGTCTGATCTCCTTTGTCTGAAGACGAGATAGGTCAACTCTTGCACGGTTATGTTCCGGCTCAAGCTAAAGCATATTTGCAGTGCACACATGGTCAAGAAAGTGTTGGTGAAACTTCTTCCTCTTTTGAAAAGGATGGCAGTCCGGTGAACAGCTTTATAGATCAGCAGGTTGAAGAATTCCATATGGTTGAAAGTGATGAAAGAAAAAGTGTCGTTTCAGATCTGTCCATAGAAGAAGACAGCATGCAGGGAAGTCCAATTCTACTTTCAGAATGTGATAACGTTAAGTCAACCCTTTCAGATCCATATTCGGATTATGGTGACCAAGAAAAACTTTTACTAAGTCCCATGAAAGAGAATTCTGCTGTTAAAATCACTTGTAATGAAGAAAACATAGTTTTGAATCCAAATGTTCTTATATCATCATAACAAAGCCTTCATAAAGAGGTAGTCTAGTTAGCTCATGAACAGCAAGATGAGAATTTTGTTCAAAGTAAGTGAAAAAGATCCAGATGAATTGTTGGTAGATGATAGAAATGTCATGTTTGGGTTTCAAGAATCATTCAAAGTTTCTTTTCTCATGATTGATGAACGCAAAGACAATCTGGCTTTCCTATCATATGAAGGTGACCTACAATACATTCAGGCTATCGAAGAGCAGAACATTCAGGATTGTCTTTCAGACTCTTCCTCATATGTTTCATGTTTTGAAGTGTTCTTTGAAGAGGAAATCCGCTCATCTGCTTGTTCAGATTTTTTTGAAGACCAGGATCATACTCTTATTTATGAAGAAAGACCAGAATCATGAGAAAAAGATACCTTGTTTTTTCAGCAGGAGGAAAGACTTCATGTTTTTCAGGATCCAATGGCAGATTTGTTGCAGTCAGTAGTGAAGGTGATTATTGCAGTATTCAATGATGAAGGGGATCATGGTCAATTATGTTTTTGGAGGCCCAGTTACCAGTATCTATTGTTGACCAGAAGATCTGATTCGGAGAATCAACCAAGGAGGCATCTACTTGATTGGTTACATTGGAAGACACATTACACATGATTGTACATATTGCATTAGTACACAGGTGGCTATCATCATGATTTGAAACCCTCGAATCTTGATGGACTGCTGCCATTGAATAAGTTTTGTCAGTTCTTGTTTTAGTTAAGTCAGTCATGAGTCATTTCCTTTTGCATTGAGTCGGTTTTTTTAGTCATGTTGGTTTCATAATTAAGTTGGGGTAAGTCAAGTTTCAGTCAATAAATGAGTCGAAGTCTTGTTTTGTTTGTTGAAATAATGACTCCATAGCCCAATGGATGAAGGCACTGTCTAACTCTTCCAGAGATCTGCAGTTCTTGGCACCTCCAAGGAGCTACCATCCCCCATTGGAGCCAATGTTAGTGTCAGTCTTTGCTACCTTCCTCCAGTGATCAAACATGCTCTTACAAAGTGATTTTAAAGTGTCGAGGTTGAATTTTGTCATTGCAGTGAGTCTTCAAGCAAAATTTGGTCACTGGGTACTATGTCTAGGGTTTGCTTGTTGTTATAGCTCCAAATCTCACTCTTATGGTTTGTGATTCTGCACTCATGGCCTAGGGCAACCCCTGCTTCCAGACCTGGTCCAAAAATTTAAAAAATAGTGTTTTATCCCTTATACGCGACATTGCCCTGAGTTAAACGCGTGTATACGTGGGATGGCATATACCCAACCCGCATATATGTATTAAAACACTTAAAAAAATATAAAACTCCTTAATTTTGGGCAGAGATCGCGGGTTTTACCTGTTGATCACTTGTTAGTGCCCGTGGCCCAACTGTTCCCAACCAACTCCCAACTAAAAAACTACTTTGGGAGAGGTATAAAAAGACCCCAATGGGAAGGCCTAATGGAGGAGAGAAGATAGAGAAAGGTTATTATGCTGAGATTTTTCCCCTGACCAGGTCTGAAGACCCTTGTGCCTTCTGCACTTCCCCCGTTTGTACAGGAAACCCTTGTTTCCTTGTGTGTTGATGTTCATCCACTACTTGTGACATCATGGAGTAAGTCATGGAAGGAGTTTGTTAAAGGCTTGAGGCTGGACAAATCCAGAAGGAAGCTTTGCTTGGAGCCTGCGAAAGGTGACTCAGGTGAAATTATTCCTTTTCTATACTTTATTTGTCTATAATAAAAGAAACACATGTCTTGGTTCCTGATATAAATCTTCTTTATGTTTATGATATTCATGTTAGAATTTATACGTGAATGGTTGTTTAAAGTTCATAACTAACTACCTTTCTTTATAACATGAATATGGTTTCTTTGTAAGGTTTTGTCCATATACTGCTGTGTTCTTTGGAATTGGTTGTTTTGCGGGACAAAGGAGAAAAAGGAACTTGAAGAAGGGTTTGGACCCTAAAGGACATTCTAAAACGTAGGACCGAAGGTACGCCCCCTTATCATAGAATTTGCTTATAATAGCATAATGGCTGTGTGAATGTGTGTTTCTCTGTATAGACAACTTTCAGTCTGCTAGGGTTTCAACCCAAAAGCCCTAGGGGAACATTTCCCTCAACACTTGTACTCCTTCCAAAGTTGTCCAAATGTCAATCCATGTCACCATTCAGATGAGTGTGCCATCATTCAGAGGTTTTCATTATCATGTCAAGTTCCACTGGGTCATTTTACACCTTGTTCATGCTTCAGTTGCGCCTAGGCAAGGTTCATTTCCCTCTCCTAGGGTTTTGAAGGAAATTTCTCTTGGATGGTGAAATCACCGAAAAATATTGTATCCTGATGTTCATAAACCTTCCCCTATCCTTAAAGTACCTTATCAAACACTTCCCATCACTGAGATCCCCCAAATTCCTTATTTTCGCATAAACCCTAGTTTCTTGTTACAACTTGGCAATTTTCTAGGTTGGACCTGTGTTTTGCATTTTTGGACCCCTTCCCCTCACTCAATATTTTAAATTCCACTTTCCCCTGCTTCTTAACATCCCTCCCTACTTCCAAGAATTTTCCCAAGAATTTAGAAGCCACTTATCCCCATCATTTCGCTTCATTTCGACAAATCTCTTGTGCCACACATCGGGATAGGTTTTACTTCAATGATGTTTATGAGCAATAAAAGATGAATTTGGGAAAACTGAGAGAGGTTTTTGTACAAAAAATTCCAAGGAAGAAAAACCTCCTTCACGTTTTACACAGGTGTCATGGCTCAAGAGAAATGTCAAAACTACAATCGCCTTAGGAGAATTGATGCACCTCTGAAGTGGCCTTGGGAAAATCAATTTTTCTCCTAGCTTGGTTTGCCAAATGACTTGATTAATGAGTCAAATGATAACTAGACACAAAGATATTTCCAAAGAGCTATCATGAGCTCAATTTGGAGTTGAGGAAGGCATTCAAAAGTTGACTGTAATAGAACTCTGCCTTTAGGCAGCCTCATTTGGCATATTTTGACCAGTCTTGGGAGATTTGAGATTTTACAGCGAAAATGAACTCCAAATTGAAAAATTATGGTTGTGTTGGAAAGTAGACTCAAATATATTTCCAACGAGCTATCCTGCACCCAATTTAAACACTGATAAGGCCTCCAAACGGCTCTTGCAAAACTGCATAATGCACATAGAGAGCGTGGCGCACTGGGAGAAATTTTCTAGTGTAAATTTACACTGGCGCAGCACACATGGAAGGTGCGGCGCATAGAGCTGCCAAGGCTGATTTTTCTCAGAATTTGCAACCAATTTCCTTCAATCCCTTGAATTTTCCAGGTGGGGTCAATCTCTCAGTGTTTCATCCATTTTTATGTTAGTATGATGATAGTTCATGGCGGGTTATGGTTGCACAAAAACTCTTAAACCCTACCACATAAAAACACCAAAGCCATTGTTGCTAGGGCTGCAAAATTGTGGTGTTGATGCCAAGGCTCCTCTTTTACCTCTCATATTTTCCCTCCTCTCCATTTTTCCCTATCCTCCCTTTCTCATTTTTCCTATTATCCCTACCCTAAAACACTACCAAACCCTATTCTCTTTCCCCTCCTCTTATTTGTCAAATATACACCCCAAAACCCTACCTTATCAAATCCCCAAACCCTCCTATATATCCCAAAACAAAACTTCTCCCCATAACCCCTATTCGTATCATATTATTCCCCTCCTAACACTCCCTTTTTTCATTATTCCCCTTGGTGGAAGATATCACAAACAACACCTAGCTTCACACCATCATCAAAGGGCAGCCTAAATACAGTACACACAGTAGTCATGTCATCACAACATTCATCAGAGTATGAGATGGAGACACAAAGTGACTCATCCTCAGAAGAGCAGGCTCCCGGGAGACATCACAAGAGTGGCAAACATGTTAGGGATGAGCCCACTACCCTCACTAAATTACAAGCATGCCCTCTTACCATGTGATGTTTCCAGCACCTAGCATGTTTTGAATTTTGTCAAAGGGTGGCTAATGTTAGAGTTCATCATGAGTTGGCCCGTCTTTTTGTGCTTCACCTACATGGAGGTCAGTCTATCTTAGCCAGGGTCACCTTCACATTGACACCTGAAACTATCTCAGTGGCAAAAGGCATACCAAATGTTGGAGAACGGTGGCATAAGAAGAAGAACTTGTCACTCAATATGGAGAGGGCCAAATGGATCATCAAGTATTTGGACCAGAGAAACAAGTAGCTTGAGGACCAGCATGAGATCATGGAGCTGCAAAACATCCGTGAGAATTGACAAGCTGCCCAACAAAGGAGGATCGAGCTCACTACCTTGGAGCAAGAGATTAACAATGACCGTGAGTCCTGGCTAGAGCGGATCAAAATCCACCTGGAGAGGCTACTGGACAAGGCTGATAAGGACCTTGCCTTACTGAGACACATGGCTTTCCATTATAGGGCACGAAACATGAGTGCAAAGGCCCGAATAAAGAGTTTTAAGGCGAAATTGAGCAAAGCAAAAAGAGAGGCAAAAGAGGCAAAAGAGCAAGATCGGCTTCGAATCTTGGCTAAGGCTTCTTTGGCACATCATAGCACCCCATAGAGAACCTCCAGCCCAAATTTCAAGGAATTTGGGGAAATTTTGGTCACATGACAAATTTTTGGGCAAAACATAAGTTTTTTCTCCCTGTGTGGCGCAACGCTAAAAATTGGGAGCTCCAAATGAAGAATGGTTTGCATTTTTGGATTCAACATGGAAAATCACGACTATTGGTGCTTGGACAATAAATTTGGGCAAGATATGAGTCTCCAGGAGGTCAAAAACACCCAAAAAATTGCCTCTTTGCCCCTTTTTTGACACATAGGAAGCAATCTTGGGAGAATGAATATTTGGAGGGGCAAATGATCACCAAATTCAGAAATTCCAATTGGGTTAGAAAGTAGACAGGACGGGCTTTCCAACAAGCACACTTGGGAACATTTTGGACACCTACAAGTTCCTCAAATCAGGCTCCAAAGTAGCACGGTGCACAGAGAAAATGGCGTGGCACACACAAGAAAAATTGCCAAATTTGCTTCCGTTTTGTGAAATTCCGATTCGCGACTTCTCCAAGTGGGACCTCTCATCTACATTTCGGTTTTTTGGCACCTGAGGTGGAATTTAAAGTATTTTCTCTCCAGATTGGCTTCTATCCAAGTGGCGAAGGAAGGCAAATGGTCACCCAAGCCATTTGTCATGTTAGTAACGCGGCACCTGTAGCTGATGGTTGGCTCTTCACCTCCATTTTTTAATGATTCGAGTAACTCCCCAACCCTTGGGCGTTCTATCTCTTCATGGAAAATTCTATATATTGTATGAAATCTATTTACAAAGGGTTGGTTGGCTTGTAACTTCTGGGAGACTATGGGAAAGAAACTCTGCTTCTTCACTGTATATTTTTGGCAGAGAAGTAATGAAAGGCAGCGGCTTTGTTTCATGAGATTCATGTGGTTGTGAGTGTAGCAAATGTGTCTCTTTTCATATGTATTTTGTTATGTTTCTTAATTCAATTCATGTTCATTTCCAGTGAAATTTTCTGAGTTAGATAAGGTAGAATTCAATTTTATTGCTCTGCCTGTGGGAAAATTTCATGTTCAGTGTTCTTCTTCTGTTGAAAAGGATTCATGTTCCTATGCCCTTTTCACTCTCCTAAACAATCTCTCCATTCCACGTTATTTCAAAATAAATTGCTACACTTTCCGCCTGCCTTGCCTCATGAAGTAATCTGTGCCTTTGTGTTAAATTCTCTATTCTTTGCTAACTGTTGGTCCCATACCATCCCAGAAGCTCAGTCATTCATAAAAATTGTTTCTTGTATCCCTATTCACTTACTAGCCTAAGATCAATATTTCAATGTAAGTCATCTCAGACCGTTTTTTTCTTATCTATTCATTGAGCGTGACTTGGAAAGAGCCCTCTCCTGTTCTAGTAGGGCTAGCTACCAGACTAAGCGTGGTTTGTGGTTACCCTGAATTTTGCCTTCCTTTAGCCTAGGTCCGATTTAGGTGTTAACAAAATCGCTTAACCAGGAGCCAATAATGAGAACCCATGATCAAAGGCAACCTGCCGCTAATGTCTGCAAGTACCAAGGCACTGAATGTGTTTCTGGGTTATCTTCCTAGATAGAGTGTCGAAGTCGATAGGAAGAAGCCTGTCGAAAGGTAGGCAATAATGTGTCCTACATCAATCGACATGAAACAAAACAAGAATGATTTTTTCTTTTGAGGAATCTTTTGAGAATTTGGGTCTAAACAATGGAGGGCATGATGAAAGGATATGTTTTATTGGTTGATGGAGGAAACGAATGGTTAACCCTTGAAAAATAGAATGCACGACAATGGTTTTAACTAGACAAAACTAGACTCATGAACACTAGAGAGTGATAGGATACAGAGATGCAATTACATCAGGGTATATAGGCTAAAACTCATAGGATGATAGGGTTCATATTGAGAGGCCGTCAAGAGGAAGGTTTATCTGAGGCAGTGCCATGTTCAAGGGAACGACTGCTGCCAGAACACGCTTTCTAATACGAAATACAATTGTAATGTCCATTTTCCTCGTCTGATTAATTTTATGAGTCCAAACAGTAAGCTCATCGATCTTTTCATATTTAAAGAGTTTGAAAGGACCGCAAAAAGAGCGAATCTTTGCCCTATTTGATTTGTTTAATGAGTCCAGATAGGCAGACTCGTCAATTTTTTCATGTTTTAAGAGTCTGAAAAGTATCGTAAAAATAACGACTCTATATCTTGTCTGTGTAATTTAAAGAGTCTAGACTAGACAACTCAGTGGTCTTTTCATATTTAGAGATTCTGAAAAGATCGTAAAGAGAGACTCCATGGTGGTCCCTTTGTCATAGTTGTTAACCGGGTGTGACAAAAGGTTAATAATATACCTGGATCGGAAACTTTTCCGTAAGTTAATCTATTGAACCCGGATAAAGAGAAACCTATTTTCAATAGATGTCGACCTCATTTTGTTACGAGTACGAGGCGATAGACTAAACTCATTTTTGCAGTGAATTTTTAATGAGTCACACGACAAAAAACTCAATACATTCATCAAAATTTTTAATGTGTCAAATGAAGAAAACTCAGGGTATATTTTTCAGTTTAGTGAGCGAGAAAAAGAGGGAAAAGAACTTCTCATTCCTTCTTCATAGATTTAACGAGCTCGAAGGAGGAGAAAAATTCTGGGATTTTTTTATTTAAGAGTGAGAAATGGTCCCAAAAAAGAAAATGCTCTAGTTGTTGCCTTATATTTTAACGAGCCCGGTAACAAAAACTCAGGATTTTCAGTTTAACAAGCGAGAAAAGTACCCAAAATGAATTCTCGGGTCATCTTTATAAATTTTAATGAGCTTAAAGACAGCTCAAGATTTTTTCAGTTTAAAGAGTGAGAAAAAAGCGCCTAAAAAGAATTCTCCCTTGGTCTTTTTCGGTTTAATGAGCTGCGAAAAGATAAAAAAGGAGTTTCTTAGAGCATCGTTGTATAGATTTAATGTTGGCATTATGGCTAAAGTATTGTCCTTGATGGCAACCCATACAGGTGACAGATCACAGTACTTCAGGTCAATAGCAGAGATTGATGATCAGCTCTCAAATATTGAAGAAAATAAGGGGTACGCAGGTACACCGTGCAGAAGGTGCGTACACGCAGGTCTGTCTTACATAAAGTGCGTACATACCCGCAATTATCCCGTTCATGAGGTGCGTACCCCCAGTTCACTCACTTCAAGGCAGAGAAGCGCGCTCACGTGGGGTTTCTTATGTTTGGCCCGTGGTATTTAGCCCGCCATTCTTGATTCTATGGTTTTGGCCCGTGGTATTGTTTTATATTATTATTATTATTATTGAGCCCCATGTTTTTGGGCCCCTAGTATTGGGTATCTATGGTATTGATCTATGATTTGAGGAAGAGCTTGCCTATATAAAGCAAAGAAGATCATTTGGCTAGACACTTGTGAAAATTAGAAGATCTGAAGAGAAGCTAGATCTGAAATTCTAGTGATGGGTTTGTGAGAGATAGTTCAAGGAGAAACATGAGAATAACAAGTCGGATCTACTAATGGGTTGATATCTCCTCGGCGCATGTTCAGATCTGTAGATCTGACAATCTGGGTTATTCTTGAAGTCATAAGATTATCTATACCCGCAGGTACGCAAGTACAGTGAAAGAAAAGTGCGGAGATACACAGGCGCAGAAGTGCTGCAGATGCGGAGGTACGCAGGCAGTTCATTGGACATAGAGCGCAGGTACGCAGGAATTCTGTGAGACATAGTGCGTGGGTACGCAAGAACTCAGTTGGAAACAGTGCGTACTTCTACGCAGGTGTTATATGGGTGAAGCTGTGTACTTCTCATGAAATCTATTTAGCTACCCCTGTTTATTGTTGTGTTCTGGGTTTTGAAAAGATGTTTGGTTTCTGATATTATGTTCTGATAACAGCAGTGATTGATTGAATGATTATGATTAGCTTCAATATGGATAGATGAATGGATCAGGTTCATAATGACTTATCCTTATATGATCTGGTGGACTAGATCTGGTTGATAACTCTCATTGTATATGTATTGATCTAGTGATTGGGTGATTCAGAAGGTTGCTTGATTATGAGCTTCAATGTTGTTGTTGGGTCCAGTATGAAAATTGGATGAAATGTGGCCTTTCAGATTATGTGTTGTGCTTCAGTGTATCCACTCTGAAAATTGATGAAACGTGGTACCTGGAGGAAAGAAGATAGTAGGTCAGCATCTACGTACTAGTATCTAAGCTAGTACAAGAGCTAAAGGAAATCTTTGGAGCATTGCAGTAGGTAGCAGCCTGCGTACTAGTAAATGGATCGGGTAGTACAAGAGCAAAGGGGGTTGTAGCTCCCGTACTGGTATAAGACTGCACCAGTACAAACATTGTAAAAGGATTTTCTTATTAAGAAGAAGATTGAGATGACTTGCAGCAGGTGGTTTTCTCCCGCATTGGGTTTCCACCTTATATCATGGTGTTCATGTGTGTGCCTTATGTGTGATGATCTATTCTATGTTACTGCATCTGTTAACTGATAATATGGTTGATAATATTCTAATGCACTCATTGAAGATCAATTAACTTAATCATAAGAAGTTGTGGAAGTAGCATATATGAATCAGAGTTTGGAAATGAAAAAGATTTATTAATGTGATAATACTGATTCACCCCCCCCCTCTCAGTATTATTTCCAACATTTAACAAGCGCAACAATGAAAACTTGGAGATGTTTCTATTTTTTAAAGAGCAATAAAATATCACAAAAAGTTCTCTATCGTCTTTGTAGTAATTTAACAAGCCAAAGAAGGAGACTCGAAGTTTTTTGGATTAACGAGCAAGAAAACTACCATAAAAAGAATGCTCAATCTTCTTCATAGTAGTTTAACAAGCCTGAAGAAGGAGACTCGAGGATTTTTCAGATTAACGAGCAAGAAAAATACTATAAAAAGAATGCTCGACTTTCCTTGATCTCATGCTCAACAATAGAAGGGTCTATGCCATTCATTTACTCATAAGACCAAGGGAAAACATCATGGAAGTCCCTAAAGGGGTGGGTGAAGTGCACAATTTCCTCAGGATTGTGATTGGCTCCAATCTGTATGTTTTCCACGATGCCTGTCATGACAGAAATATCGATGAGCAATGTTTTTGAAATATTGCCTCTGCTTCATTCCGCCTCCAAAGGTTGGAGGATCATATAGGGTGAGGAAACGATTTCTGGTATGTCAGGGGACAGGATTTGAAGAGGCATCATGTCTGAATCAGATATCGTAACATGATGGAGCCAATCCTCCCAATGTTGCTATCCAAAACTCATGATTTCTCGAACAACTTCGTCCATAGGTAGGAGTTGATTGAAGAGATCTAAAGGAGG
The DNA here is from genome assembly GCA_031772625.1 of Pinus tabuliformis. Classification (NCBI taxonomy): domain Eukaryota; kingdom Viridiplantae; phylum Streptophyta; class Pinopsida; order Pinales; family Pinaceae; genus Pinus; species Pinus tabuliformis. The sequence continues at coordinate 474,373,099 of CM062808.1, forward strand.
AGAAATTATGGGAAGGGTGGTGGTACCGTCGGCAGTAACCAACATGACCGAAGATATGGATGTGGATTGAATGGTTTGGTAGGCCAATTTAGCTGGTGATAGCAGCATTCGTTCTCCGAATGTATTAATGTCTGAAGGAGCCAGCAGGATCCATGGATCGGTGAGTTCATGAGGAATAAATGAAAGAATGTTGACCATTTGTGGAACCTTGGACAGTTGAAGAGGAAAACATCCCATGAGGGAAGAAGCCTTCAGTAGACCGGTACTAAACTAACATAGCAGTCAGTTCCACCTCCTACTAGGGGTACAAAGCCACTTGGTAAAATAATCAAGGGTGCAGAAAGATAACTGATCTACTGTAATAACCTTTCCATCCAATGGAAATAGGATGATGTGAAAGAAAATAGATACAATGACCGTCATGGCATATGTCCAACTGCGACCCAATAAGAGATTATAGTCGAGTTTTTTGTCTTCGACTTCTATGTCTACCATTACGGTTTTCCCATACAAAGTGAAGGGAAAACTGGCTAGGTATCCTTTTGGGATAAAGGTGTGGCCGTCGAAAGATTTAAGGTAGTTCAACAGTGGGGATAGGGTTGGAGAACCTAGGGTGAGCCAACATGAAGCCGACATGACGCAGGTAGAAGCACCTTTGTCGATGACAATTCTATGTATACATTTACCTTTCGAAGTGATATGCATTTGGAATGAAAGATGGTGAGAAAGGGGAGGTTTACACTTGTCCATGTGGAAAATAGCAAGCATGGAATCCGTTGGGTCAAGACCCCCAATAGCCAAAAGCAAAGCTTTCCATTGCATTGGCCATGTTTGTAATACTTCGAGCGCCGACATAGTCGATGGTGCTTGCACCAAATCTTCTACAATGTTGTAGTGTTGGGTGGCACGTGTAGATGTATTGTGCGTTGTGCATTGAAGTGCCCCTTTTTGGGGTCGAATTACAAGGTGTTGAACATTAGAAAAGGTATTTAATTGCTACTCATTTCGTTATATTTTCCTTTAATTCATAACTTCTTTACATTATGAAATGGGCATATGATGAAGGATTAAGATAAAGTTCAATAGATTTGTAAGTAACGTAAAATCACTAATTATTACCTTTTTCTACGCAGAATCACTAATTATTACCTTTTTCTACATAGAAAATGAAGAAAATGGAAGATCACCATTTCAAAGGAAAAGACAAGGCAAAACCAACTATTGTCCCTTTGACAGGGAACCGCATCTAGACAAGGCAATCCAGATCGGAGTGCATAAGCCAAGAAAAGGAAGAAGAAATACCAAATCAGCGCAAGAAGACGAGGAGATAACTGAAGGATAATGATATGGCGAATCCCTCAGGATCCTTTGATCCCGAGGGATCGCTACCTTAAGAATATATGTATCATTGATATTTCCGCCTAGCCACTATAAAAAGGGACAACGTTGCTAGCCCTGGGGGATTATTGTTGTTTTATAGAATTTACTGTTGTAAACTAAACTTTGATCATCGACTCTCTCTAAAGAGTGATTACTGTAACTCCGTTTTCATGATTAATATATAAACTTTGTTGTTGTTCCATCTTTGATTCTGGAGTAACCGCAGCAGTGCATCCCTGGAGACTAAGGGCCCAACTGTACTGGATCACTTGCTTTTTGTACCATTATTTTCCAATTCCAAGTCATGTGTGGTTTGATTTCTTTTACTTGCTTCATTCATTAATATACTGTTCCTTATCATTTCGTGTACTGGCTCTGTTATATTTCAGTCATATTTGAATAGTAAGGTTATCTTCTGCAACTATAATGTTATGCTATTTATTCTAAAATCGTATCACATTGTTGTTGCCTTACAGATTGGCATTACTGTGTAACATTGTTGTTCCTTTACAGATTAACATTACTATTCATTTACAGAGTAACGGTGCTATGCATTTACTAATCGGTATTATTGTCTATTTAGCTACAATTTACCTTTAAGTGTGATTGTCGTTCATTTAGATTGTCGTTCCATTGTAACTGCAATTGTTGATTCTTCATAACCCTGATTAATACTTGTTATGCCGAAACCCAGACTACTGCTTCCATCATTATAGATTCGTCATGTGCTAACATTTGATTTAGTTTGCTGTGCATTTACATTTGATTCAAGTTGTTGTTCAATATTTCGTAAGATTTATGTTAGTTTGGTGTTCCATTTTCGGTTTGTTATTCAAATCATTTATGAGTTAAAGGTTGTTGCTTAATTCCTTTATATTACTATTGCTGCTTAATTCATTTCTGTAAGTTAAAGTTTTGTTGATCAATCTTTTCAAATAGATTAGTTGTTATTCCCTTTCCTGTTAATTGAATTATCATTTTGAGTAATTTCCTTGGTGTGAACAGAACGATCTGCAACTGTAGTGAACATTGACTATTGTTGTCTGGTTCCCAGATTGGAGATCTTCTCTTTGATTTCTTTTCAATTGCATCAGTTTACAAAGGGAAGAGTTATCATTACTGCACCCTTGACTGATGAAGTGTTGTAGTTTTTTAAATGAATGATTTAGTTGGAAAGCATTTCAATTTCTTGCCATTACATTTAGAGTTTGTTTCTAGTATTTATTTACTTTTAGCACTATACTGCTAGCATTACTCTTGACAAGTGACTGCCTCAGACTAAGTACACTCTTTGAGATAACAAATCATACCTGGATTGATAGTTAATGTAGAGTAAATAGAGGTGAAAGAGACCCTTTTTACTGCTCGACATTTTGGCGCTGTTGCCGGGGACATTTTTTTTTTGGCAACATTTTGGCGACATTTTTTTTTTATGATGGTTCTTTCTAAATCCCCATAATTCTCTTTGATCATCATTACTGAATAAGAAAAAGGGCATTTTTTTTCTCTATTGAGATGTTCAGACTTCTTCCATCATCCCTACTCTTAAGGAGTGTTGAGCCACCCTCTATATATAAATAGGAAAAGTGCTATATAAAGAAGAAAAAAAGAGAGAAAAAATGTATATCTATATGATTACTAATATGATTTGCCAGATGAAGGATAGGGGGTCTCATCAAGATCCAGCCTACCATGATCATAAGGAAAAAAGTGAAGTGGCATTCCCACTATGACCACCACACCAGGGATATGATCCAAGAGGCACATCAGAAAAATACAAAAGTCCTTGGAACAGGAGGTCTCATCACGAGCCGGCCTGTGCACCTTTCACTCCTTCCTGGTGAATGGCATTGTGATTCATCTGGTTACCAAGCCAGCACAATGGCCTCCATTCTGACATTGCACAGCACTTTCCTAGGCATACACAAAGGATTATGGTTCCAAGGGTGAAATAAACAACTCTGTCAAGGTTATGGACACATGTGGGAAATAAAGCTCTATTGATGGTATTGAAGTCATATTTCTTATACACCAATAGTCATTATAAAACAATTCTTATTATATATTTATTTTGATTTCAAATGAGATTATGTATATAACCCTTTTGAACCTTTGATGCATGAAAATCATTTACAAATCAATCATGACAGTAAAAGTCGATAATGACCGCATAAGAACTTTTATTCACGTCAGCTATCCTATCCTCCACTTCTCGCATCATATCACAGAATTTCCATATTTATTAGTGATTCTATCACACCCCTCAATTTCAGTAATCCGCTCAATTTTGTAAACATGTCATATATCTATACGTTGTGTTATCACTCAGTTTGTTCCCCAAAAGTTGTAGAAAAGGGAATACGGCTGAGGTAACCATAGACCAATATTTTAGATGCAGGTTCTAGCCAATCTGCATCCTAAGAGGGCTCTCTCTTTATGATTTAGCTTTGTTTGAGGTATTTTAGGCTAGTTATGAAGTACAAGGGTTTGTTTGGTTTTTGGATGGTGATATTCAATAGAACAGGGGTGAAAATCTGAGAAGTTCAGTCCATTGGGCTAATGGAGTCTGTGAGGATAAACTGCTGGATATGTTTTCTTTGACAGAGGGGGTACTACAGAGCAAGGTAATCAATCATGGAACAATTTATAAGCTGGAATCAGATGGGATGGAGTCTATGGGTGAAGGGCAATTAAGAATCCTTCATCATGCAGACAGAGGGAAAGTGGATGATTATTGCCAAGGAGTAGTTAATAATTCTTTAGCTAATATTCAAGGTGTAAGAACCAGGGAAAACAGGAGCATTTAAGAATTCCTGCCTATGCTAATTCTGAAGAAAACATTAAAAATAACAGAGATTGAACGCAGAGTGCAGTTAAGCAAGTTCTGAGTTATTCTTTTTCCTTGTTATTGAGATTATGAACATAGATGATATATAAATCGCAAAAACTGTAAAACATGAGTTAAAAAGACTTATTGATCCATGAAGTAATTCGAGAATTCTGTAACATGATCCTCTGCTATCAATTCCACATCCAGACAGTTCAGCGGCAATGGATTCCAACAGCTTTTGTATTTAGAAGTTTTTCAGAGTTACAGCGCAGTCTGAGAAATGTATCACCAACCCCTAATACTTCGCTTGGGGAGGTATTTGTACAAAAATGTTTGCAAAATATCTCAAAGAGATAATATCTAGTAATAACTTATTTTACCTACTCAAAAGAAGAAATAAATGATCTTGGAAACAGAGAGAAATAAATGAAGAAATAAATGCTGTTGTGCTAGCTGCTCAGTTGGTGAGATGCATTGACTGTAAGCTCGGTGAGTCAGCTGGTGGTTGTTTCCACTGATATTCCGCGTTGCTGCCTCAACTTTCTCAGGCGTATTTAATTTTGATTTGATAGACTGCAGCCCTGCGTGACTCTCATCCGCTTCTATTCTCCGCTTTATGGTATCTGGTAGCAAGACTTTTAATTCACCAAGGATATAAAAGATACCAGAAACATGTTCATAGAATTTGCAACATGCTTTTCCACCACTGCTCTTCTGGTAACTGATGTCTTTGAAGATTTATCAAAGTCTCATCAGCATCTGTGTACTTGTAGAAGTTAGGCTGGACTGTAAAAAGATGTTTCACTTCATGCTCAATATAGAATAGATTTTCCAAGTTGCTATAAAGAGTTTGGCCAGATGGAAGGACCGTCTCTGCTGAAGTACTTGATGATGCATTTAGTTGGTTAGCAGCATGTCTATTCAACCTACGTGTGTATTGAACTTGTTTCAGCAGGCGTTCATTTCTTCCCACTAAGCTTCGCAAGCCCCTTTCATGTAAAACTGCAAATCTCTCTATAAAAGAGTCTACCTCCACTTGCATTTCCTGGCACTTCCTCTCCAAGTTTTGCATCAGGGTTCTCATGGTCAGAACTCTTTTGATTGTTAGGATTGTGCCTGTACTGTCTCTGATGTCCAGTGTTGCTAGTTCTTCCCTGGTCTTAGTGTTCAAAAAATTGATTAGCCCGTTGGCCTGTTCGGGCTTATGTCCCAATAAATTTCTGGCTTTTTGACTTTCCACCTGGGCTGCTGCTATCAAGTCAATCTGCTCATATATTACCTGAATAGATTTCCATATATTACAAATGGATTGATTGATGTTAGCCCAAAAAATGCCTTTGATTTCTCCCAGAGGCTTATCTAAAGAGATGTCCTTTTCCAATGATTTTACTTTGTTCTCTAATGCTTTCACCTCTCTTGTCTTTTCTGCCAATTTTAGATTTGTCATAACTTACCTCTAATTTTGAAAATTTCTTTTTTGCTTCTTTCAATTCTGATACTTGGAGTTTTAATTCCTCCATAGCCTTTATCAGCTCCTCAGTGATCATGGTAGTGTTGCTACTTGTTGCTGTTGTTGTTGCTGAAGTACCTGGTGCTGTTGATGCTGGGCCAGTGGGAGGCACTACTGTTGTAGCTGTGGAAGGAGCAGTTGTAACTCTTGGAGCTATTTGAGATGGTTGGGAGGTCGACTCTCCCTGCTTTTCCTGTAATGCTTTCTCCAATTCCTACTCTGTCTCACTTAGTCTTTGATTCATTCTCATTAGCAAGTCCATCATGTCCTCCTCTGCTTTTTCCTGCACAACCTCTGTAGTTTGTGGATGCATAGTAATAGGCAGCTTCAATTGTTTCCTGAGGGCAACAATGTCCTCTTCCTTCTTCTTCATCAATGCTTTTATTCCTTTGGCATCCTTGGGATCATGTCCCAGCTCAATGATAATCTCTTCCAAGGACTTTATCCTGTTGTCCTTGGCTAAAGAAGATGCCTTTTCCAAATCTAGTTGGGCAGATGTGTTGTTCAATGAGTTCTGCAATTTGTGAGCTAACATTGCCTTATCTGCCAATGTAGAGTAGACCATCTCTCCAATTTGCTTGTGCAGCTCAATTTGGTCCATAGGGTGAATGTCTTTGGCAAGGACCTCCAGATTTGTTCTTATGTAGTCAGCTGCTGACTGTGGCTGCTGCACTTTAGGCTTAAAGTGGCTCAAGATCATTTTTCCTTCTTTAATGTCATATGCAGACATTAACCTTTGCTGTTTGGTGGGGGTCATCTTGAGAAACTGATCATAAAGCTGCAGTCTGATTGGCTCATTCTGGGCCTTGATGTCCGTGAATGTTCTTTTGATATCAGAACCTTGCTTGCTTTGTGGCCTTGTGGAGGAAACTTCCACACTATGTTGTTTCTCCAATTCCTGCCTATGAGAGTTGGTGGATGTTTCTACCACTGGGGAAGTATGTGGGTTGGTTTCCCTCTCGTCTCTTGGAATTTCTATGATTTCCTCAATAATTTCCTCTTCAGGTAGAGGATTTATTCTTTGCCTTTTTTCCCCTGGTTGCTCTGCTGGTCCACTGACAGGTGTAGCCTCTTCTCGGTCCCTTTTCCTACCCTTTTCCTCATTTAGAGGAGTCTGTAATGCTGGTGTTTCTGGTGCTTTGGTCTGGACAGGAGGAACTTGCCCTTGGCCTTGTTCCTTTGATGATGCTGGCTGATCTGTCATTATGTGCTGCTCTGAGTCCAGCACTTCCTTGCCCTTTGATGACCCTGCAGTTGGTGTAGTGCTTTCTTGGGCAGGTTGCTATGAAGTTGCAGCAGTTTATGTGCCCACTCCGGTTTTCTGAGGCAATTTGAAAGACACCTGTCCAAAAGAGTCCAGGTCAAGAATCTTTTCAATATTTTTCATTGCTTGTTCCATCTTTTCTTCCTCAGTGAGTTCTTCTATCAATGTGCCCTCTACCCATTCATCTTGATTAGAAAACTGCTCTATTTCAGGGATCCTACAATGATTATAGGTTGATAGCCTATTTTTTACCTTTCTTTCACAGATGAATCCATTTGGGTCATAGGGTACCCACCAAAAGCTCCTTTTTAATTTGAGTTGTTCACCCAATATCTTGTCAGCATCTTGCCATGCTTCTTTTTTGTTAATGATGAAGGGGCCTAACTGGTTTCTTAATTTCAACTGAGCTTTTTTCTTGGCACCATAAAAGTGAGTCAAATCTGAGTTGATAAATTGCCTGAAATATTCAAGAGAAAACAGTCTCATAGGCACATATTTTGGCAGTTTGTAAGGGCACAACTCACAACCATATATCCTGATCTCAGTGTGATTCTGGTAGAAGTACCAGTCACCTATTTTGTAGCTTTTGGAGAGCTGTAAAATTTTCTGCATGTCACCAGAGAGTCTGGGAGGAGGAGTTCTCATCAGTAGAGAGGAGACTGGATGTATAAAAAAATCAATGAATTCACAGTAAGTGTAAGGAGAGTTATGGACTTCATGGAAGACTAAGGTCCAAAAGATCACAAAACTCCTTTCTCCTTTAGAACCCAATTTTCTGATAGGAAACTGAAAAACTAAAAACTGTCTGTTTGATAGTATAAGAACAGATGATATATATAAAAGGTATACTTGAAGACTCCTTCTCTTTCTAGACTCATGAAGTGGTCATGGATCTTGTTGGCATTGAAAGTAGAAAAGTCAAATTTTACAGCAGGAGGATGTCCTAGAATAAACGCAGACATCAAAGCTAAAATTGTCTCATCAACATATTCACTTGTCTTAAATCCCAGGACATAGGATATCATATCAATAATGAATCTGCCAGTTTCATTGAACCAGACATGGTGAAAAGGAGGTGGCTCTCTGGGCTGGCAATCTGGTCTCATAAATAACTTGGCAATCTGGCCTATTTCTGCAGTGGATAGTTTAGAGCCTTGCTCCAACAAATATCCCATGGAAAGAGGAGCCAGAAGCTGAGTAGGTTTGAAGTGCAACATCTAATTTATGGACTCAGGAGTTATATGAAAAACAACAGTTCCAGTTGGAGTCATAACTGCTCTTTTGATCAGTTCATAATTGGCACAACACAGGCGGATTATATCTAGGAATACATTTACTGAGGGAAGATAGTATCTGGGCAGATTGGATTCCCATATCCCATAGAGATCAGTTTTGCTTAGGTGACTGTTTCTAATTTCACAGAATGTTTGGAGGTGGTTTTTGTCACCAGTTAAGCCATGTATTTGAAAATCCCTATTAGCCAAGGGCAACCACTCTAACTCTTTGTGAGGTGCATTGAGGGGAGCAACATTGAGGGCCACAGGAGCCTCCATTGTTCAATTGTTTGTAATTTTCAATTGGGAATTTGGGTTTTTTCAGCAAAAATAGGAAAAAAAATAGTTATGGGGCTTTTCTTTGGGAATTGCAGACCACAGTGGATTTGAACTTAGCTTGCTGGGTAAATTTACAGAAAAGACGAAGTCTGCAGGGTTTTCGATGAAAATGGGAAAAAGAGCAATGGTTATGGTACGTATGTTTAAAGGCAGCACGGTGAATTGAACTCAAATTTGGGTCCTTTGGGCAATTTGCAGATAAAACTGAAATTCACAAGGTTCAAGAACAAAATTTAAGGTAAATACCTGTTTTTATCAGCGCACTGTGTGAATTGCAGGTTGCGGGACGAGCTGGAAGACCATACTATGGACTCTGTTTGGCTTGGTGGAAAACTGTATGGCCGAGCGTTGTTTTGAGACGTAAATCGCGTGCATCAGTCTCGTGGAGAAAATAGGTGAAAATGAGTGAAAATGACATTTTCACGTCTTTTTTAACAAAAAATTGACTTTGGCGGGCTTTTGGCGCATTTTGGTCGGATGACGTCAGCATGACGTTGTGGTTTGTCATGTAGGGGGGTGACGTGGTGCTAACGCGGCAGTGACGCAAGTGGATGTTGTGGTCATTACGTCAGCTGGCGAGGTCAGTGGGGGGGTAAGCGGTTTTGGCCCCGCACCGCTTTTGGACAAAGGTGGTATCGGAGGGGAGGGCAGCGAGCACTGCGGGAGGCCGCCACCTGTCCCAAGGTATGGCGGGAAAACCACCATTCCCCGGGCGCTAAACATTGGCGTGAAAGGGCACCGTGATATGGATCTGGGTTATCCGATCTGCAGGCCATGATCCGACGGTCAACGCTTAATGGACATGGCGGAGGGCTGTGACGTGAGGGCCCACGTATTAAATCATTGTTTTTAAATGTTTTAGGGCTTGATACGATTGGCTATCGGGCGGGTTTGGCTATTTATTTAACCAAAGGTTAAATAAATCCCAATGCTTCATACACGGAGGGTTGTTAATGGCCCCATATGAACCATTAACTCCTGAAAATAGAATAATATGGTTGATATTACAAGCAGAGCGGGATATTAAATTTTTTGGGGTTTTTCATATATTTTATATAATACGGGCATGGGGAAAATATAAGGGTTTATATAATAAATTTAAAGGTTAATATGGGAGATATGTTTTTTGAACCAAAAGCGCTAAGTTTATAGAGTGAAAAACTTAGGTTTAGGGAAATGAAAAGGATTTTTTACACAAGAAATGTGGCTTCCTTTGCCTAAGTAAAAACAGAGTTTCACTTAGTCTTGTTCATGAAATGGAGTGTTTTTAGGAGCACTAAGCAGATCTCAATATCCTTGGGAGGAGGTTAGTAAGTGATTTTGGGAGAAATGTGAGGGGAAGTTAGACATGCATCATTTGATCTGTCACCACATAGTTGCCATGGTATTTATGATAGCAATAGGATGAATCACTTCTTGAAAGACAAAATTACTCATAAGCCTGCTTCTAGAACATCAAAACTGCCTACCCAGCCTACTATATCTAACATTTTTTCTTCCTTTTTCCTTGGGTGCATTTAAACTAGCAAACCCTTACTCTCTTCTTTTCTTTTAACTGCCATCCTATCTAAGTCTGTCCTTATTTCTTCCAAGGGCTCAGATTTAACTGTTGAGCACCTTTGCTTCTCTACCTAACTACTTATCTGCCAAGCTTGAACTTTTTGGATAGATTTTATTCTCTACCTCTAAAACATGAAATTTAAACATGGACTGGCCAAGATTAAGTTGTTTGGCCTGTTAGCGCTTGGAATTCACCTAGGCTGAGATAGACAAACTCTCAAGGCTACATCAAACCATTTCACCTCGTAGCTAGCCCTACGAGGTATGAGAAGGCTCTCTCGGGTCAGATTCGGTAGATCTTTCAATATGATAAGCTGACCAATTAGGAATAAAGATTTTAGGCTAGTAAATTGATAAGGGAGGTTGATTTAAAGATTTTTGGGGTTTTTGGTGGCAATTGGAGGGAGTGCAATTTAGGGTGCGGGGATTGGGCTCAGTTTTTGCAGGGGGATCTTTGGGGCAAGGTAGGAGTGAGTGCTGATGCCTTAATCTGAGATGGATGATCAGGAATGATAGAGGAGGAGCTAAAGAGGGCAAACAACAACTTTGAATCCTCTTTAGATAGTGGAAAACATAGATATTGAACAAAATTAAAAGCTGAGCATGGCATGCATGAATTCAAACTTTATCACTTCATCTGTTCAATTAGCAGCAAAGAAAGAGATGGAACACATAAACACACTTACAATAACATGTAAAGAACACACCATCAACACAACAATCCACAAGAATCCACAATGATGTCTGCAAAACCCTGGCCTTCCTTTTCCTTAAATTGCAGTAATAGATGTACAATATACAATAATGCTTCTCCCACAAGAGTCCAACCATGAAAATGAGAAAGAGAAGGCATAATATGGACCATCTAACTCCTTTCCCCACCTCTAGGGGTCGAGCTCAGCGTCCTAGGGGCAGTTTGAACTGATTCTAAACTAAGCACTAGATAATAGGTAGTCAAACAACTTGCCTCTATTACTTAGCTAACTCATCCATGCATTAATTATTCACTTTTTACATCAAGGAAGCTTCTAGAAGGGTAAAGAGAGATAAAATCTATCAAAGTGCCATGAAAATATTACATTTATCCATCATCTACAAGTAAAAATGGTCAACCATAGTCAAAACAGTGTTTTCTGGCCTGAAAAGTCAAAACTGCCAAATTCAGCTCGAGTGGTCGCGCCCCCTGCTCGAGTGGCCGCGCCCCTTTGCAGCAACTTTTGAGTGGGTTCCACTGGTTCAAATCAGGTGCAAGATGGCTCATTGGAAAGCTTGGCCTGTCTACTTTCCATCCCAAGTATAATTTCTGGATTTGGAGTTGATTTGACCCCTCAAACGTCAATTCTCCCAAGGTCACTTTCTGCAACTCAAAAAGTGGGCAGGAAGTCAAAATTTTGATGTATTTTGAGCTTTTGGAGGCCCAAATCTCAAAATCAAGTTGACCCCAAGTATAGGTAATTCTAATTTTTGCATGCCCTTTCCAAAAATGCCAAGTTTTCAAAATTCCGAGCAGTCCTCCAAAATGGTCTCACCCGGGGTGAGACCATTCCAATGGCCAAAACCTGTAAATTTCCCAAAAAATTCACAAATGACAAAATTTTCTCCAATTTTCTTGAAATTTGGGCTGGGGGTCCCCAATCAAGTACCATGCTCAGTCAAAGAGGCTTTGGCCAAAGTTTGGAGTGGATCGGGCGTTTTCCTTCGTTTTTGTGCTTTGGCCAACCGTCCTTGGAGCACCTTCGTTCTCGCCGGTATTTTTGACATTTCTCTCAAACCATGACACCTGTGTAAAAAGTGAAGGAGGTTTTTCTTTCTTGGCATGTTGTGGACAAAAACCTCTCTCAGTTTTTCAAAATTCATCTTTGATTGCTCAGAAAGAGCTTTTGAGTGAAACTTGTCCCGATGTGTGAAACAAGGGATTTTGTCGAAATGGAGCGAAATGAAGGGGATAGAGGGATTCTAAATTCTTGGGGAAATTTTTGGGAGTGGGGAGGGATGTTAGGAAGTAGGGGAAAGTGGAATCTCAGAGATTGAGTGAGGGGAAGGGGTCGAAAAGGACAAAACACAGGCCAAACCTAGAAAATTGCCAGATTGTAGCTAGAAACTAGGGTTTGTGCAAAAATGAGGAATTTGGCGGATCTAAGGGATGGAAAGTGTTTAATAAGGTACTTTAAGGATAGGGGAAGGTTTATGAACATCAGGATACAAGTTTTATCAGTGATTTGACCATCCAAGAGAAATTGGCTTTCAAAACCCTAGGAGAGGGAAATGAGCTTGCCAAGGCACAACTGAAGCATGAGCAAGGTGTGAAATGACTCATTAGACACTGAAATAATAATGAAAACCCTATGAATAATGATAAACTCAGCTGAACAGTGACATGGACTGACATTTGGGCAAACCCTAGACCTAATGCCTAGTGACCAAATTTTGGCTTGAAGACTCACTGAAATGACAAAATTTGACCTTGACACTCTGAGACCACTTTGTAAGAGCACATTTGATCACTGGAGGAAGGCTGGAAAGACTGACACTAACATTGGCTCCAATGGGGATGGTAGCTCCTTGGAGGTGCCAAGAACCTCAGACCTCTGGGAGAGCAGACCAGTGCCTTATAGTCATTGGGCAATGGAGTCATTATTTCGGCAAACAACACAAGACTTTGACTCATTTATTGACTGAAAACTTGATTGAAAACTGACTGAAACTTGACTCAAACCGACTCGATGACAAACTGAAATAACTGGAAAAAACTCACTCCATAGACCAAACACAAATGACTCATGACTGACTTAACTAAAACAAGAACTTACAAAGCTTATGGAAGGCCAGCAGTCCATCAAGATTTGAAATCATGATGACAACCACCTGTGTTTCTTACAAGACAATATACATCAAACTATATCAAAATGCCAATGCAACCAATCAAGCAGATGCCTTCTTGATTGATTCTTCTTATCAGATCTTCTGGTCAACAGTACAAACCTATAACTGAGCATCCAAAAACATAGCTGACCATGATCTCCTTCATCACTGAACACTGCAATAAACACTATCACTGCTGGCTACAACAAACTTGCTAGAGGATCATGAAAAACATGAAGATTTGCCACTGCCACCTCCTGCTGAAAGAACAAGGTGTCCTTTGTTTCAAATTCTGATCTGCCTTCATCATGTGCTTCGGTGAAAATATGCTCATGGGCTTCAAAAATCTCTGAACAAATGGATGAGCAGATCTCTTCTTGGAAAAACATTTCAGCACATGAAACATATGAAGATTCTGAATGGAAATCCTGAATGCTATAATCTTCTATGGTGTGAATGTGTTGTAGGTCATCTTCATATGATATCACAACCAAATTATCAAGTTCCTTATTACATTCTTCAATCATAAGGAAAGAAACTTCAGCTGATTCTTGAAGTGAAAAAATGACATTTCTATCATCTACCATAAATTCATCCAAAGGAACTGTTTCACTTACTTGAATGAAGATGTCATCTTGCTTTTCATGAACATCTGAATCCAAAACTCTGTCTATGATCTCAATAGTAGAGCTTTCTTTGATGGGTTGCATGCTGCTATCTTCTGTGGGCAGATCTGAAACAAAACCCTCTCTTTCATCATTTTCAGCCATATGACCATCTTTAGCCGGCTGATCTTGATTCTGCTGCAACATTTCCTGATCATCTTGATGGATATCCACTAGGTTCTCTTCATGTTGCTGAAATGGATTCTCATACAGAACCTCCATGATCTCTTCATCCATGAAATTATCATCTTCATAAAACTTTTCAAGGCTTTCAATAAAACTATAAGCATGCTTGCAACAGTCTTGAACTAAACTCAATGATGGATAAGAGTCCTTATATCTTTCAATGAACATAGCATGAAAATTTTTTAAGCAGTAAATACAAGCAGGTGACAAACTTTCATACCATGATTGGGCTTTACCCTCCAGAGTGGCCAGGAATATCTTCATCAAGCAATCTTCAGGAAAATCGACCTTTAACTTGCGAATATGCATGTGAAATCTAACTAGATGTAAAGCAGCATCCTTCTTACCATCATCATTAAATATAGGAAAATTCCTTGACCAATCTACCTTCGGAATTTTATTTGGAAAACCGGGGATGTGATCTCGACTCAAGGGAGCATATCTTCTTGCAATCCGATCCATCTTGAAAATCTCAAAGCTACTGATCTCTCTGCAGTGAAGTCACCATGAAGCATTGATCTCTAGATTTTTCAGTGAAGGAGTCGCCAGTGAATGATTTCAGCCTTTCAAGTGTCTGATCGTTGTCCACTATCAACAATCAGATCTAAACTTGATACATGTACTGGGGTAAAAAGCAATAGAAGTGTTGTTTTCACAAGCTCACGGAGATTGACTGAAGCAGCGTTTATCTACTAACGCTGATGTAAAACAAGAGCGTTTTCGAAGGCTACCTGGCGTAACTTCAGGCTCCGTCTAAGACTTATGAAACAAACACATCAACACACAAACAAGTTTGTTCTCCCCAGTATGGTCGCCACTATGTTAGCGCTTGGAATTCACCTAGGCTGAGATAGACAAACTCTCAAGGCTACATCAAACCATTTCACCTCGTAGCTAGCCCTACGAGGTATGAGAAGGCTCTCTCGGGTCAGATTCGGTAGATCTTTCAATATGATAAGCTGACCAATTAGGAATAAAGATTTTAGGCTAGTAAATTGATAAGGGAGGTTGATTTAAAGATTTTTGGGGTTTTTGGTGGCAATTGGAGGGAGTGTAATTCAAGGAGCGGGGATTGGGCTCAGTTTTTGCAGGGGGATCTTTGGGGCAAGGTAGGAGTGAGTGATGATGCCTTAATCTGAGATGGATGATCAGGAATGATAGAGGAGGAGCTAAAGAGGGCAAACAACAACTTTGAATCCTCTTTAGACAGTGGAAAACATAGATATTGAACAAAATTAAAAGCTGAGCATGGCATGCATGAATTCAAACTTTATCACTTCATCTGTTCAATTAGCAGCAAAGAAAGAGATGGAACACATAAACACACTTACAATAACATTTAAAGAACACACCATCAACACAACAATCCACAAGAATCCACAATGATGTCTGCAAAACCCTGGCCTTCCTTTTCCTTAAATTGCAGTAATAGATGTACAATATACAATAATGCTTCTCCCACAAGAGTCCAACCATGAAAATGAGCAAGAGAAGGCATAATATAGACCATCTAACTCCTTTCCCCACCTCTAGGGGTCGAGCTTAGATTCCTAGGGGCAGTTTGAACTGATTCTAAACTAAGCACTAGATAATAGGTAGTCAAACAACTTGCCTCTATTACTTAGCTAACTCATCCATGCATTAATTATTCACTTTTTACATCAAGGAAGCTTCTAGAAGGGTAAAGAGAGATAAAATCTATCAAAGTGCCATGAAAATATTACATTTATCCATCATCTACAAGTAAAAATGGTCAACCATAGTCAAAACAGTGTTTTCTGGCCTGAAAAGTCAAAACTGCCAAATTCAGCTCGAGTGGTCGCGCCCACTGCTCGAGTGGTCGCGCCCCTTTGCAGCAACTTTTGAGTGGGTTCCACTGGTCCAAATCAGGTGCAAGATGGCGCATTGGAAAGCTTGGTCTGTCTACGTTCCATCCAAAGTAGAATTTCTAGATTTGGAGTTGATTTGACCCCTCAAAAGTCAATTCTCCCAAGGTCACTTTCTGTAACTCAAAAAGTGGGCAGGAAGTCAAAATTTTGATGTATTTTGAGCTTTTGGAGGCCCAAATCTCAAAATCAAGTTGACCCCAAGTATAGGTAATTCTAGTTTTTGCATGCCCTTTCCAAAAATGCCAAGTTTTCAAAATTCCGAGCAGTCCTCCAAAATGGTCTCACCCGGGGTGAGACCATTCCAATGGCCAAAACCTGTAAATTTCCCAAAAAATTCACAAATGACAAAATTTTCTCCAAATTTCTTGAAATTTGGGCTGGGGGTCCCCAATCAAGTACCATGCTCAGTAAAAGAGGCTTTGGCCAAAGTTTGGAGTGGATCGGGCGTTTTCCTTCATTTTTGTGCTTTGGCCAACCGTCCTTGGAGCACCTTCGTTCTCGCCGGTATTTTTGACATTTCTCTCCAACCACGACACCTGTGTAAAAAGTGAAGGAGGTTTTTCTTCCTTGGCATGTTTTGGACAAAAACCTCTCTCAGTTTTGCAAAATTCATCTTTGATTTCTCAGAAACAGCTTTTGAGTGAAACTTGTCCCGATGTGTGAAACAAGGGATTTTGTCGAAATGGAGCGAAATGAAGGGGATAGAGGGCTTCTAAATTCTTGGGGAAATTTTTGGGAGTGGGGAGGGATGTTAGGAAGCAGGGGAAAGTGGAATCTCAGAGATTGAGCAAGGGGAAGGGGTCGAAAAGGACAAAACACAGGCCAAACCTAGAAAATTGCCAGATTGTAGCTAGAAACTAGGGTTTGTGCAAAAATGAGGAATTTGGCGGATCTAAGGGATGGGAAGTGTTTAATAAGGTAATTTAAGGATAGGGGAAGGTGTATGAACATCAGGATACAATTTTTATCGGTGATTTGACCATCCAAGAGAAATTGGCTTTCAAAACCCTAGGAGAGGGAAATGAGCTTGCCAAGGCACAACTGAAGCATGAGCAAGGTGTGAAATGACTCATTAGACACTGAAATAATAATGAAAACCCTATGAATAATGATAAACTCAGCTGAACAGTGACATGGACTGACATTTGGGCAAACCCTAGACCTAATGCCTAGTGATCAAATTTTGGCTTGAAGACTCACTGAAATGACAAAATTTGACCTTGACACTCTGAGACCACTTTGTAAGAGCACATTTGATCACTGGAGGAAGGCTGGAAAGACTGACACTAACATGGCCATCCATCAATTGTGACAACAGTCAACTAGTTGCACATGATGAAACTCTTTGCAAAAACAGAATAGTAGTGGCATTTTGGACTAGCACACTTTCCTGGTCTTCTTTATTTTGGGGTTCATTTCCTTTCTTTTTTGAACAT
Organism: Pinus tabuliformis; assembly: GCA_031772625.1. Lineage (NCBI taxonomy): Eukaryota > Viridiplantae > Streptophyta > Pinopsida > Pinales > Pinaceae > Pinus > Pinus tabuliformis. The sequence goes on from CM062808.1 coordinate 474,390,294, forward strand.
TTCATTCTTTTTGCCCTTTGATATTTCTTTTAGGGCATACCCTCTTTTCATTTTTAATTTTTTGGTTTTTTCAAAATATGGAACCTTTGCAGCATGGAAAGTATGAACATATTTGGCATTTTACCAGTCAATCATGAAATATGACACCTATTGGTATAGGAGCATAACACTGGCTCCACTTGGGGATGGCTTTTCTTGCTGAAAAGCCAAGAACAGTAGGTCAGATGGCCTTATATTCAATTCTGGCTGCATTCGGCAATTTTTCCTTTGCTGTAAATAAACAACACTGTACCTGAGCAACATATATACATTTCTCTTGAGCTCATTCAAGCAATTGCAACTTTGTTTTTGGATAGTGTGTTTGACTGTTTGTTCTTATATTTACAGCTCCCAAATCTTCTTCTTTCAATTTCTGGTAAACTAACAAAAGGTGACACAAAAAGGTAGCACAGTTCCTCGATTTTTTCTCAAAATTTTGCTACATATTCTTTCCTATTTTATTGTTGTAATAAACTATAGAAATTAAACATTTTTATGTACAAGTCAGAGTCCTGACATCTCAAAAAACTGGATCAAAATAATGCTTCAGCATCCGACCATTGACTAGCCCATCTTCTGCTTCTGTACCATCCAGGCTCCTCAAAAAGTAGGTGTTGTTTCCTTGTGCAACCTGAATAGTAAAAGGTCCTTTCCAAAGGAAGTCAAACTTCCCATGTTTTCCCTTATCTTCCCTTCTGGAATCCCATTTCAGTACTTTGTCTCCTATGAAGAAATCCTCTGCCTTTTTCCTTTTGTCAAATATATTCTTAAGTTTTTCTTGTAGAATTTGAGATCTTTGATACACCTCTTCTCTAGTCTACTGTAAATGAATAGTCTGATTGATTCTTCTCTGAATGTCATTGGGTTTTGCCTGCACTTCTTGCAGAAATTTTATCACAGGGACTCCCAAATGTGAAGGGAATACAACCTCCATGCCATAAACCAATTCATAGGGGCTTGTTCCAATGGATCTCTTTGAAGTCAATCTGTCTGCCCAAAGTGCATTGATAAGCTTCTTATGCCAGTTTTTCTTGTTTTCCTCCAATACTTTCTTAATGATATTGATCAGGCTTTTATTGGATGATTCAACTAGACCATTACCTTGAGGATAATAGGTTGTGGAGTGGCCTAGGGTAATGTGGTACTTGTGACAAAAATTAATCATTCTTTTGGATTTAAAAGCAGCACATTGTCTGTTATAATTTTTTCAGGACAACCAAACCTAGACAGAATGTTGGTTTCTAGGAATTGCATGATTACTGAATCATTAGCTTGTCTACAAGGGATGGCTTCTATCCACTTGGTGAAGTAGTTTGTGGTAGTCAGAATCCATTTGTGCTAGCCAGAAGAGGGAGGGTGAAGTTCCCTAATGAAATCTAAACCCCATTGTTGGATTGGTCTTTCAGTGGAAATTGGTCTAAGGGGTAGAGGTAGAAGTTTTCTCTTGCCTTCAAAGATTTGACATTTATGGCAAGTAGTAACAAAACGTTTTACATCAGAAAATAGGGTGGGCCAATAAAATCCAACCCTTAGGATTTTATCAGCAGTTGATTTCCAGTACAAATGTCCACCACAGTCCCCTGCATGAAATTCTTTCAGCACTTTGTCAGTTTCATCCTTTGTTAAGCAACTCAGTAAAATACCTTCATGATTTTTCCAAAATAAAACATTATCTAAAACACAGAATTTTGAAGCTTTCATTTTCAGAAATCTCTTTTTAGTTCTGGATAACCCTGGAGGAGCCTGCAGGTTTAATAATACATAACATATATCAGCATACCAAGGTGATTGCAAAAATGCTTGATTGATCTGTGGAGTCGCCATCTCCTGTTCATTATCCAGTTCATTGATGTCAAGGGCTTGAAAGTTGGTTTCAGTCCTAAGTTTAGCTAATCCTTTTCCTTTTATCAACTTTGTTGGTTTAATTTCAATGTCATATTCCAGAATGTTAGCTGTCCACTTGCCACGTTTGCCTTCAATTCCTTCCTGTGTTAGGATATCTTTTAAAACACTGTTTGGCACATAAGCTATCACATGAGAGTATAAGATATAAACTCTGAAGTCCTTAATAGCTTTTACAAGTGCATAGGTCTGTTTTTCCATGATTTGATACTTAAGTGGTGCATCTCTAAGTGCTTTGCTAAAAAAATCTATGGGTTTTCCACACCCCCGATCATCTTTCTGTAGCAAAACAATAGCAATGGTATGTTCTGATGCAAACAAGAATATTATGAAATCTCTATCAAATTTCGGGCTTGTAAGGACTGGTGTTTTGGTTAAAGCTATTTTGATTTCTTCAAATGCTTGTTTAGCTTCAACTGTCCATTTAACCTTGGAATCTTTCTTCAACATGTTATTCAGCAGTCTGATTAATTCAGCCAACTTGGGTATGAATCTTCTTAGAAAGTTGATTTTCCCTAGGAAAGCTTGGAGTTCTTTGATATTTCTAGGGTGAGGAACTTGCAGAATGGCTTGTATTCTATCTGGATCTATTCTAATGCCTTCTTTGGAGATGATGTGACCTAACAGTTTGCCCTCTTGTAGGCCAAATAATGATTTCTTTGGGTTTAGTGATATACCATATTTTCTGCAGATTAAAAACACTTGTCTGAGATGATCTAGGTGTTCCTGATCTGATTTGGAAAATGCAGTAAGGTCATCTAGATATATGACCAGGAAATCATGAATTTCTTTAGCAAAAGCTATGTCCATGGCCCGTTGAAAAGTTGCCCCTGCATTCTTGAGTCCAAAAGGCATTTTTACATACTTGAAAGTTCCCCAAGGTGTTGTAAAAGCAGTCTTATCTTGATCATCAGGGTGAACTAGGATCTGGTTAAAGCCTGAGAATCCATCTAGCAGTGAAATTCTAGAGGCTCCCACTACCCTTTGTAAAATGTGGTCCATCTTGGGTAAGGGGTAGTGATCTTTTAAAGAGACTTTATTCAGATTTCTCAAATCAACACATAGTATTATTTCTCTCGTTTTTTTCCTAGTGGGCACTAGATTGGATATCCATTCTGAAAATCTAATGGGTGCAATTATCCCAGCTTCATACATTCTCTTGACTTCTTTCTCAATGAGAGGAAGGAGTACAGGATTGACCCTTCTAAGTTTTTTGCTTGAAAGGTTTTTGATTTTCTTTTAGGGGCATTGTATGTTGGATGACAGAAGTGTCATAGGACTTGAGATCTTCATAGCTCCATGCGAAGACATCTTGAAATTCTTTGAACAGTTCAATATATTTCAGCTTTTGGTCAGGAGGCAAAGCTTTAGATAGTTTTATCATTTTAGGATTTTGCTGAGTCCCTATGTTGCAGTCCTCAATTTCTGCATTTAAAGGCTTCATTTTGGGTTTCCTTGGGATGTCATTTGAATCAAAAATGTCTTCTAGAGGAGTTAATCCTATGGGTAAAAAATTATCCTTTAAATAAATCACTTCAGACTCTCCTTCAACAGTTTCATCAAAGTCTATTCCTTTCAGCTCTTGCAACTCTTTGCTGGTAAATTTCGTTGGATGTAATATTTGAGTTGTTGTTTCAGCTAAAATTTGAGTTTCAATTTTGTTTATTTGATCATCTTTTCAAATGGTGCTTGTGTCTATATTTGTGCTAGAGAATTCTTCTTTTAAGGTCAGGAAATTATTGATCTGAGTGTCATTGTCAAATACTTGCCAGTTTTTTACATTGTCAGGTACAGTTGGCCTGTGTTTGATCTCAGCTGTAAAATGATGATTAGGCTCAAATGACAGTTTACAAGTGCTGACAAATGTTGCTAAACTGTGAGCATGCAAATTGTGTTTCCTTGGAATTTTGGCAAGCTACATTTCTAGAAAGGTATTGAGTATTTCAATTGTTGCTCCTCTATAAGATCTTAATCTCAGATAATTTGTGAAGAAGTTTCCTTTCATATGTTGAATCACTAAATCAGAATCTCCCAAAATTGATATCCTAACTGCCCCTAGACTTTTGATCAATTTGAGTCCTAGCAGGAGGGCTTCATATTCAACCATGTTATTTGTACATCTAAAATTCAGCCTGTATGCATGTCCTTCAGCATGATCATTTTGCATATTATGTACCCAAATCCCTGCCCCTGCTCCTAGTTTATTGACTGATCCATCAAATTCTAAATACCATAGGGTTTCATGTTTGTAGTCAGTATTAGGAGTTTTTAAAATTTGCTTAGTAGGCAGATTTGGATTTTCAGTTTCATGTGGTTTCCCTTGTGTGTCTGTTATATCAATCATTTCAGATATTTCTTGGGTTTGAGCACTAGATTCTTCATTTATGCTTTTTTCTTGTTCTAGTGCTAAAACCTTGTCATTAGTTGGAGGGTAAATTTCAGCATTGTATAGGATGAAAGAGTCCATATCAGAATGCATGGAATAGATGGGAAAGTTTTGGGGTTTCTCCTGGATGCTGACCACATATTTCATCAAGGTTTCTCGGTGCAATCTCTTTGGTTTACCAAATACTGAAATGGTAGCATAGGACATGTCCAACTGTAGAGACCCCTGGAGTTTTTCTCCCCAAGATCTAGATAGTAACATGCCATACTTTGGTGGGATATCAACTACCACTACATCCATTAAAATTGTCTTGGCAGGGTATTGAACTATGATACACATAAATCTTTGATTAAACCTAGACATCTAACCTGGCTAGAATTGAAAGAGAATAAGTCTTTTTATGGCCTGGTGATATCTAGGTCCAATTTTTCCATCACAGATTTGGGCATTAAATTATGGGAAGCTCTAGAATCAAACATTGCATTGTGAAGTACTTTGTCATGAATATTCAGACTTAGTACATAGAATGGAGGAACTCCTCCATCTATTGATTTTCCATTTACTTCAGGGCCAAAAATTAATTATGGCTAGTCATCTAGGACATTTATTGCATCTCTGTTTTCTGAAATTTGAACTGATCTGCTGATTTGTTCTCTATAGACATCATGTTTAGCCAATTCTGGCAGTGGAATGCCTATCTTTAATTTGCCTATTTTGGTTTCAAGGTTGAAAGGTTTTTCTATTTGGACTTTTGCATTTCGGGCAGCAAGATTTTCTTTTTTAGCAGCATTTTCTGTGTTATTTTCCTTTTTGGGAGTGCTGTTATGAGCTGAATCTGTTTCCAAGTCCATTTCTGGAAGCTCTTCCACAGTTGCTTTGAGGGAAATGGGATCTGAAGGCTGTTTATTAGGTTGCTGATTATCTGAAACATCTTCAATTGTTGGACTGTTTGGGTTAGGAGCTATTTTAGGAGGAGTTCGTACAAGAGGGTTCTTAGCCTTGGTTTTGGTTGGTTGCTTGGTTTCTTTCTGTTTATTGTTTTCAAGGACATCTATCTTTCTGCTTCTCAGGTTATATTTCTTGTGAACCTCATAGACAGTTGTATCATATCCTTCTCTAAAATCGAATGATTCACCTGATTGGGTTTTGAATTGATTAAAAGTGTGAGCTTCTTGGTCTTCTTGGGTCAAGAAAATTTGTTGTTCACTATTAAGCCCCATTAAGTTAATTTGAGAGTCTTCTGTTGGTTCACTAGAAGTTGAAGCTTCAGCATAGTTTTCTTGGAATGGAGGTCTAATGTTTTGGTTAGGGCCAGCCTTTCCAGCATTGGGATTTAGATTTTTCCTAAAGTTTGGATTTCTGCTGGTGTTACTTGGTTGACCATCCCAAGATGATTTCCTCTCAATTGTTTGCACTCTATCACCAACTCTATCCATTCCTTTAATGATAGCATCTAATTTTTGTTCAAATGCAGAAGGTTCTTCTTTGATGGGTATTCTCCTTTCAGCTCTAGCCCGAGCTCGTTTAGAAATCAGATTGGCCTCAACACTGACAGCTATACTTTGCATGTCTTCTAGGTTGCGAGGAGCTCTTTCCCTAAGCTGATATGCCATGTCAGAATCAAATCCATCAGGGAATTTGATCAAGGCCAAGTTTGGTGGAGGTCTGAGATTTTGCGGGATAGCATTGTATACATTGTTAAATCTGGTGCAATAATCTTGAACAGTTTCTTGTGGGCCTCTTTTCAAGTTCTCATATTCTAATAAAATTTGTAAAGGGTCTTTCTTCTTTTCCCATCTGTTTAGGAAGGTTTGATAAGAGCTTCTGGATCAGCAATATGGTTTGCAGGGAGTGCTCTAAACCATGTTCTGACCTCTCCAGTTAAAATTTGTACAAACACTTTCATTCTTACATCATCATCATCAATCTCATAGTTCTCAAAATAATCTATCATTTTCTTGGTATGTTGTTGAGCTATATAAGTGCCAGTACCATCAAAATAGGTGATTTTTCTTTGATAATCCTGAGGCATGGCCCCTGGATTTGCAGGCGATTGCAGGGGAGCATATCGGTTTTCCATATTTGCAGAGATAAATGGGACAACAAGAAGAAATGTGACAGCTGGAAAAGTAAGAACAATAGTGGAAATATGTGTTGTGGATGGAGGAGTGGAAAGGATGCTTTGTGGTGTGGATAAAGAACTCGGAGAAGTAGTAGTAATGGTAGAAAAGACTGATGCTTTTGCAGGAGTAAGCTCAAATTGGGTAAAGTTCCGCTGGCTTCTAAGATTCTTAGGGATAAAATTAGGATTTTCAAAGATAGGTGGAGAATTTGGATTTGGATTTGATCTAGTGTAACGGATTTTCTTCTTTGGAGCCAGCTTTTGAATATATTTTTTGGTTTTTTTTTGAAATATTTTGAAGGATAAAATTTTTGACAGTATCTTTCTAGGAAGTTTAAAATATGGGAGTTTAGAATTTTCCTAAAGATCTATCGAAAGAAGGAAATTGATCAAGTCTTTGAGACAGCTGTTCAAAGCCTAAAACTAAGTTGGAGATAGACTGAAGCAGCTTTTATTTACTCCTGTAATTGCATAGCAAAAACAGTTTCAAAGGCTACCTAGCTAACTTCAGGCTCCATCTGTAGCTTCAGAAAATAGACAACAGTAACAAACAATTATTCAGGTCCCCAGTGGATTCGCCAATGATGTTATCACTTAGGTTGTTCCTCGAAAGTTGTAGAAAAGGGAATACGACCGAGGTAACCACAGACCAATATTTTAGATGCAGGTTCTAGCCAATCTGCATCTAGAGAGGGCTCTCTCTTTATGATTTAGCTTTTTTGGAGGTATATTAGGCTAGTTATGAAGTACAAGGGTTTGTTTGGTTTTTGGATGGTGATATTCAATAGAACAGGGGTGCAAATCTGAGAAGTTAATTCTATTTGGCTAATGGAGTCTGTGAGGATAAACTGCTGGATATGTTTTCTTTGACAGAGGGGGTACTACAGAGAAAGGTAATCAATCATGGAACAATTTATAAGCTAGAATCAGATGGGATGGAGTCTGTGGATGAAAGGAAATTGAGAATCCTTCATCATGCAGACAGAGGGAAAGTGGATGAGTATTGCCAAGGAGCAGTTAAGAATTATTTAGCTAATATTCAAGGTGTAAGAACCAGGGAAAAAAGGAGTAGTTAAGAATTCCTTCCTATGCTAATTCTGAAGAAAACATTAAAAATAACAGAGATTGAATGCAGAGTGCAGTTAAGCAAGTTCTGAGTTATTCTTTTTCCCTGTTATTGAGATTATGAACATAGATGATATATAAAACGTAGAAACTGTAAAACATGAGTTAAAAAGACTTATTGATCCATGAAGTAATTCGAGAATTCTGTAACATGATCCTCTGCTAACAATTCCACATCCAGGAAGTTCAGTGGCAATGGATTCCAACAACGTTTGTATTCAGATGTTTTTCAGAGTTACAACGCAGTTTGAGAAATGTATCACCAACCCCTAATACTTTGATTGGGGAGGTATTTGTAAAAAAATGTTTACAAAATATCTCAAAGAGATAACATCTAGTAATAACTTCTTTTACCTACTCAAAAGGAGAAATAAATGATCTTGGAAACAAAGAGAAATAAATGAAGAAGTAAATGCTGTTGTGCTGGCTGCTCAGTTGGTGATATGCGTTCACTATAAGCTTGGTGAGTCATGTGGTGGCTGTTTCCACTAATATTCCACGCTGCTGCCTCAGGTTTCTCAGGCGTATTTAATTTTGATTTGATAGACTGCAGCCCCACGTGACTCTCATCTGCTTCTATTCTCTACTTTATGGTATCTGGTACCAAGACTTTTAATTCACCAAGGATATAAAGGATACCAGAAACATGTTCATATAATTTGCAACATGCTTTGCCACCACTGCTCTTCTGGTAATTGATGTCTTTGCAGCTTTATCAAAGTCTCATCAACATCTGTGTACCTGTAGAAGTTAGGCTGGACTGTAAAAAGATGTTTCACTTCATGCTCAATATAGAATAGATTTTCCAAGTTGCTGTAAAGAGTTTGGCCAGATGGAAGGGTCGTCTCTGCTGAAGTACTTGATGATGCATTTAGTTGGTCAGCAGCATGTCTATTCAACCTGTGCGTGTACTCAACTTGTCTCAGCAGGCGTTCATTTCTTCCCACTAGGCTTGGCAAGCCCCTTTCATGTAAAACTGCAAATCTCTCTATAAAAGAGTCTACCTCCACTTGCATGTCCTGGCACTTCCTCTCCAAGTTTTGCATCAGGGTTCTCATGGTCAAAACTCTTTTGATTGTTAGGATGGTTCCTGTCCTGTCTCTGATGTCCAGTGTTGCTAGTTCTTCCCTGGTCTTAGTGTTCAAAAAATTGATTAGCCTGTTGGCCTATTCGGGCTTATGTCCCAATAAATTTATGGCCTTTTCAATTTCCACCTGGGCTGCTGCTATCAAGTCAATCTGCTCATATATTACCTGAATAGATTTCCATATATTACAAATGGATTGATTGATGTTAGCCCACAAAATGCCTTTGATTTCTCCCAGAGGCTTATCTAAAGAGAGGTCCTTTTCCAATGCTTTTACTTTGTTCTCTAATGCTTTCACCTCTCTTGTCTTTTCTGCCACTGTTATTTTAGATTTGTCATAACTTACCTCTAATTTTGTAAATTTCTCTTTGGCTTCTTTCAATTCTGATACTTGGAGTTTTAATTCCTCCATAGCCTTTATCAGCTCCTCAGTGGTCATGGTAGTGCTGCTGCCTGCTACTGTTGCTGTTGCTGAAGTACTTGGTGTTGTTGATGTTGGGCCAGTGGGAGGCACTGTTGTTGTAACTGTGGGAGGAGCAGTTGTAACTGTTGGAGCTATTTGAGATGGTTGGGAGGTCAGCACTCCCTGCTTTTCCTGTAATGATTTCTCTAATTCCTGCTCTGTCTCACTTAGTCTTTGATTCATTCTCATTAGCAAGTCCATCATGTCATCCTCTGCTTTTTCCTTAAAAACCTCTATAGTTTGTGGATGCATAGAAATAGGCAGCTTCAATTGTTTCCTAAGGGTAGCAATGTCCTCTTCCTTCTTCTTCATCAACGTTTTTATTCCTTTGGCATCCTTGGGATCATGTCCCAGCTCAATGATAATCTCTTCCAAGGACTTTATCTTGTTGTCCTTGGCTAAAGAAGATGCCTTTTCCAAATCTAGTTGGGAAGAGGTGTTGTTCAATGAGTTCTACAATTTGTGAGCTAACATTGCCTTATCTGCCAACGTAGAGTATGCCATCTCTCCAGTTTTCTTGTGCAGCTCAATTTGGTCCATAGGGTGAATGTCTTTGGCAAGGACCTCCAGATTTGTTCTTATGTAGTCAGCTGCTGACTGTGGCTGCTGCACTTTAGGCTTAAAGTGGCTCAAGATCATTTTTCCTTCTTTAGTGTCATATGTAGACATTAACCTTTGCTGTTTGGTGGGGGTCATCTTGAGAAACTGATCATAAAGCTGCAGTCTGATTGGCTAATTTTGGGCCTTGATGTTCGTGAATGTTCTTTTGATATTAGAACCTTGCTTGCTTTGTGGCCTTGTGGAGGAAACTTCCACACTATGTTGTTTCTCTAATTCCTTCCTATGAGGGCTGGTGGATGTTTCTACCACTGGGGATGTTTGTGCGCTGGTTGCCCTCTCGCCTCTTGGACTTTCTATGATTTCCTCAATAATTTCCTCTTCAGGTAGAAGATTTATTCTTTGCCTTTTTCCCCTGGTTGCTCTGCTGGTCCACTGACAGATGTAGCCTCTTCTCGATCCCTTTTCCTGCCCTTTTCCTCATTTAGAGGAGTCTGTAATGCTGGTGTTTCTGGTGCTTTAGTCTTAGCAGGAGGAACATGCCCTTGGCCTTGTTCCTCTGATGATGCTGGTTGATCTGTCATTATGTGCTACTCTGAGTCCAGCACTTCTTTGCACTTTGATGACCCTGCAGCTGGTGTAGTGCTTTCTTGGGTAGGTTGCTGTGAAGTTGCAGCAATTGATGTGCCCACTCTGGTTTGCTGAGGCAATTTGAAAGACACCTGTCCAAAAGAGTCCAGGTCAAGAGTCTTTTCAAGATTTTTCATTGCTTGTTCCATCTTTTCTTCCTCGGTGAGTTCTTCTATCAATGTGCCCTCTACCCATTCATCTTGATTAGCAAACTGCTCTATTTCAAGGATCCTACAATGATTATAGGATGATAGCCTATTTTTTACCTTTCTTTCACATATGAATCCATTTGCGTCATAGGGTACCCACCAAAAGCTCCTTTTTAATTTGAGTTGTTCACCCAATATCTTGTCAGCATCTTGCCATGCTTCTTTTTTGTTAATGATGAAGGGCCTAATTGGTTTCTTAATTTCAGCTGATATTTTTTCTTGGCACCATAAAAGTGAGTCAAATCTGAGTTGATAAATTGCCTGAAATATTCAAGAGCAAACAGTCTCATAGGCACATATTTTGGCAGTTTGTAAGGGCACAGCTCACGGCCATATATCCTGATCTTAGTGTGATTCTGGTAGAAGTACCAGTCACCTATTTTCTAGCTTTTGGAGAGCTGTAAAATTTTCTGCATGTCACCAGAGAGTCTGGGAGGAGGAGTTCTCATCAGTAGAGAGGAGACTGGATGTATAAAGAAATCAATGAATTCACAGTAAGTGTAAGGAGAGTTATGGAATTCATGGAAGACTGAGCTCCAAAAGATCACAAACCTCCTTTCTCCTTTAGAATCCAATTTTCTGATGGGAAACTGAAAACTGCATGTTTGATAGTATAAGAACAGATGATATATATAAGAGGTATACTTGAAGACTCCTTCTCTTTCTAGACTCATGAATTGGTCATGGATCTTGTTGGCAATGAAAGTAGCAAAGTCAAATTTGACAGCAGGAGGATGTCCTGGAATAAACGCGGATGTCAAAGCTAAAATTGTCTCATCAACATATTCACTTGTCTAAATCCCAGGACATAGGATATCATATCAATAATGAATCTTCCAGTTTCATTGAACCAGACATGGTGAAAAGGAGGTGGCTCTTTGGGCTGGCAATCTGGTCTCATAAATAACTTGGAAATCTGGCCTATTTCTATAGTGGATAGTTTAGAGCCTTGCTCCAACAAATATCCCATGGAAAGAGGAGCCAGAAGCTGAGTAGGTTTGAAGTGCAACATCTCATTTATGGACTCAAGAGTTATATGAAAAAGAATAGTTCCAGTTGGAGTCATAACTGCTCTTTTGATAGGTTCATAATTGGCACAGCACAGGCGGATTATATCTGGGAATACATTTACTAAGGGGAGATAGTATCTGGGCAAATTGGATTCCCATATCCCATAGAGATCAGTTTTGCTTAGGTGACTGTTTCTAATTTCAGAGAATTCTTGGAGGTGGTTTTTGTCACCAGTTAAGTCCTGTATTTGAAAATCCCTATCAGCCAAGGGCAACCACTCTAACTCTTTGTGAGGTGCATTGAGGGGAGCAACATTGAGGGCCACATGAGCCTCCATTATTCAACTTTCTATAATTTTCAATTGGGAATTTGTGTTTTTTCAAGAAAAAATAGGCAAAGCAACAGTTCTGGGGCTTTTCTCCGGGAATTGCAGACCACATTGGATTTGAACTTAGCTTGCTGTGTTAATTTACAGAAAAGACGAAGTCTGCAGGGTTTTCGGTGAAAATGGGAAAAAGAGTAGTGGTTATGGTGCGTATGTTTGAAGGCAGCATGGTGAATTGAACTCAAATTTGGGTCCTTTGGGCAATTTGCAGAGAAAACTGAAATTCACAGGGTTTGAAAATGGAATTTAAGGTAAATACCTATTTTTATCAACGCATTGTGCGAATTACAGGTTGCGGGATGAGCTGGAAGACTAGACTGTGGACTCTGTTTGGCTTGGTGGCAGACTGTATGGCCGAGCATTGTTTTGGGACGTAAATCGCGTGCACCAGTCTCGTGGAGAAAATAGGTGAAAATGACGTTTTCACGTCTTTTTTAACAAAAAATTGACTTTGGCAGGCTTTTGGCGCGTTTCGGTCGGATGAGATCAGCATGACGTGGTGCTTTGTCGTGTAGCGGGGTGACATGGTGCTGATGCAGCTGTGACGCAAGCGGATGACGTGGTCATTACGGCAGCGGGGGGGGGGTAAGTGGTTTTGGCCCCACACCGCTTTTGGACAAAGGTGATATCAGAGGGGAGGGCAGCAAGCACTGCGGGAGGCCGCCACCTATCCCAAGGTACGACGGGAAAACCACCATTCCCCGGGCGCTAAACATTGGTGTGAGAGGGCACTGTGATATGGATCTGGGCCGTCCGATTTGCGGGCCATGATCCGATGGTCAGCGCTTAATGGACATGGCGGAGGGCCATGACGTGAGGGCCCACGTATTAAATCATTGTTTTTAAATGTTTTGGGGCTTTATATGATTGGCTATCGGGCGGGTTTCGCTATTTATTTAACCAAAGGTTAAATAAATCCCAATGCTTCGTACGCAGAGGGTTTTTAATGGCCCCGGATGAACCATTAACTCCCGAAAATAGAATAATATGGTTGATATTACAACCGGGGCGGGATATTAAATTTCTTGGGGTTTTTCATATATTTTATATAATACGGGCATGGGGAAAATATAAGGGTTTATATAATAAAGTTAAAGGTTAATATGGGAGATATGTTTTTTGAACCAAAAGCGCTAAGTTTATAGAGTGAAAAACTTAGGTTTAGGGAAATGAAAAGGATTTTTTACACAAGAAATGTGGCTTCCTTTGCCTAAGTAAAAACAGAGTTTCACTTAGTCTTTTTCATGAAATGGAGTGTTTTTAGGAGCACTGAGCAGATCTCAATATCCTTGGGGGGAGGTTAGTAAGTGATTTGGGAGAAATGTGAGGGGAAGTTAGACATGCATCATTTGATCTGTCACCACATAGTTGCCATGGTATTTAGGATAGCAATAGGATGAATCACCTCTTGAAAGACAAAATTACTCATAAGCCTGCTTCTGCAACATCAAAACTGCCTACCCAGCCTACTGTATCTAACATTTTTTCTTCCTTTTTCCTTGGGTGCATTTAAACTAGAAAACCCTTACTCTCTTCTTTTCTTTTAACTGCCATCCTATCTAAGTCTGTCCTTATTTCTTCCAAGGGCTCAAATTTAACCGTTGAGCACCTTTGCTTCTCTACCTAACTACTTATCTGCCAAGCTTGAACTGTTTGGACAAATTTTATTCTCTACCTCTAAAACACGAAATTTATACATGGACTGGCCAAGATTAAGCTGTTTGGCCATCCATCAATTGTGACAACAGTCAACTAGCTGCACATGATGAAACTCTTTGCAAAAATAGAATAGTAGTGGCATTTTGGACTAGTACACTTTCCTGGTCTTCTTTATTTTGGGGTTCATTTCCTTTCTTTTTTCCCTTTGATCTTTCTTTTAGGGCATACCTTCTTTTCATTTTTTCATTTTTTGGTTTTTTTCAAAATATGGAACCTTTGCAGCATGGAAAGTATGAACATATTTGGCATTTTACCAGTCAGTCATGAAATATGACACCTATTGGTATAGAATCATAACACGTTGTTCCTTTATTTTTCTATACGATTGCAGTTTAGCATGCTGCTCCTTCATTTGACGGCTGAGGATGGCCTATCACATTACAGGGGGGCGCGTATGATCTCCATAATTCACTGGCATACGTGTCAGCTCATTATTCGGAGGAATTATGACTTGGGAATAGCAAGCCTAACAGTATTTTGTTTCCCAATAAGCATGGCTTGCTGTTCTGACACCATTTCCATGTTTTTCTATGCAAAAATTAGCAGTAAGTTAGAAATTTGAACAACTTGTTGTTCCATTATCTTCTCTGTGTTTTCTTAACTGTGAGCTAAGAATTTGAACAGCCTATTGTTCCATCGTCGTCTCTGAGTTTTTACAGTGTGCTAAGTGTGAATAAGATGGGAGGAAGATCAATTCGTAGTGAGCCATAGGTGTTAATGGTCTCTGATGTTGCACGAGAAATCCTAGCAAGGGCAGGATAGATAGCTTACCTTAACCGTCTACAACAATCCAACGAGACGGTGGCAATCGAGTTTCTGCAGAACTTGCAAGAAAATCATTCCATGGTGAGAGGGAGACAGATAGAAGTCACAGATGACATAATTGCTGAAGTTTTGAGACTGCTAGCCGCTGGACTTGTGTGGACTTTAAAAAAGGTGAGACTGCGAGACGCCATAACCATTTTCCAGGATGAAGGGTAGAACCTTACTGTGAAAGGGAAAGGAATCCTGCCAGCAACCCTGGGAGAGCCATGGGTAGAATTGGGAAGAATTATCCAAAGCTAAATCACTTGCGATGGTAGAAAAGATGTGGTAAGACCACGCCATCTCAAAATTTTAGCCGTGTTAAAACAAAAATGTGCTGTGAATTTTCCTGCGTTTTTAAATTTTGTATTACATGATGTTGCCCAAAACATGAGGAAATCTCGCCATTTAGAGTCAGCAGTAAGCCACCATGGGTTAATTTGACTTATATTCAATTACAGTGTTGCCCAACAGCAGAGCAGTTGGGAATAATTGATTTTCTTGATAGATGGGGGACTAGCTTTGCCAGCCCCAAAACGAAAACATATTGCTAGCACATTGAGCAGACCACTGAAATGAAGACAATCTGTTAGATTGGCAAGGAGAAGAGGAATGATGGGAACTTCCAAGGGAAACATTAGCTAGCCTGTGGAAATACAGGATTTAGAAGACGAACAACCCCCACAATTGGAAGGTGGGGAGAATGAAGAAGAATTGAATGAAAATGACGAAGAAGAACCGAAGGAGGAGACTAAGCAATCTGGTCAGGAAGAAGGGGAAGGCACAGAGCAGCGCAGTGAAAGTCCACTACAAAACCCTCTACAAGAAGATGAATTGGCCTAGATTTTAGCCAATATGGGTGAGTATGTCCAACCTCACAGCCCACTCAACCCCCATACCAAAGAAGGGCCACAGGAGCACTCCACTCATGATAAAAGTGGATCCAAGGAAATGTGTGACGAGGAGGAAGAAAAAGAGAATCACTCCGCTCATGACAAGAGTGTATATGGGGAGAAGAGTGATGAGGAGGAGGAAGAGGAACAATCTGTTCCTAGTCAGAATACACCTGAAGAATTGCATGATGAATAAGAGGTAGAAGAAGAAGCTACCCAAGAGATAGCAGAACAAAATAGGGTTTCTACCCATGAAAAACCTGATTAGCAGAACACTGAAGAAGTGTTCCAAGAAGGAAACATGGAAATTGGCCGAGACAAAGGTACAAAGCCTCAGGAACAAAGCCCGGGCCTGAGAAAATAAATGGGTGTTACTTCTAAGAAAATAGAAGAGATTAAAAGATTGCAGAAGGAACAACAGAGATTGCTTAATGTAATTAAGCAACTTCGACAACAAATAAGAGTCTTGAAATTGGGGAAGAACTTAAAAGGAACCTCTGGGGAAATTCGTGCAACCACCCAGGAAAAACCCCATAAGAAAAAGAGGATTCAAGTCCAACCTGTTATTATGAATCGCGAGGAACAACATTTGGCAGTTGCAAATGCAGAAACATAAACAGACAATGCACCAGCCTGTGATAAGAAAATCCAGACAGAGTCACTGTCCTCTAGTGAGAAGGAAACTCAGACCATAAAGACGAGATGTCGCAATAAGGAGATTCAAGTAGATCTCCAGCCCAAATTGTTGGCATTATGACACAGGTGTTGTCCTTGATGGCAACTCACTCTGATGACAGATCACAGTTCAGGATCTCATAATAAAAGAAAAAAGAGATATACGCTGTTTCCACTTAACCATGTCGCGTATACACGCAAGATTGCCGATCAAAAGTCGTGTATGCATATGAACACACTTTCATGCATGGAAAAGCACGTACATGTGGGAAAACTTATTTTTATTCCATGGTATTTGGTCCTTGGTATTTGGACCTATGGTTTTGGACCATGGTATTGAGTAAGGCCTAAGACTATAAAAGGGGAAGGAGATCATTAGGCAAAGGCATTCACTCAAGGATTGAATATCTTATGAAGAGCAAGATCTAGAATATTGGTCATTGGGTTATGATGCATATCTGGATCTGAACCAAGGAGGAACCTGAGTGCTAGAAGAAGGATAAGTTCTATTGATGGGTCAAGATCTTAAGGCTTGAATTGTAGTATCTGTGTGATTTTGATCTGTTATATTTGGCGCATGAATTGATCTATAAATTTGATAACCTGGGTACAACTGATGTCTGAATAATTGAAAAGGGTAAATATCTTTTATAAATTTGTATGCAGGTTTGGCACAACAAAGGCACATATACATGCTGATTCGATAATTCAAAATAGCGTATACACTGGTTTTCCTTAATACAGAAGCGTATGCACGCAGGTTCTTCATCTTGAAGTAGCGCACATCTCATAAAATATGTTTTAGCTACTTTTGTTTATTTCTGCAGTATTCTGGGTTCAGGATTGGTGTCTAGTTACTGTTACTGTATTATGGTTACAGCATTCAGAGAAGTGATTGATTGATTCAGTTTTGGTTGGTGCAAAGGGGATTAGTTGATGCAGATATATTTGATGTTTGATTGATGTTACTTATGGATCCAGTTTGAAAATTTATGAAACGTGGTCCCTAGAAGAAAAGAGAAGGTTGTAGCCTTCTATAGGTCAGCACCTACGTACTAGTACATCAGCTAGTACAAAAGCTAAGGAGGTTGTAGCTCCCTTATAGGAGAAGCTGGAGAATGAGAGAAGGTTGTAGCCTTCTACAGGTAGAAGCCTGCGTACTGGTATAAGACTGCACCAATACTTAAATATTGTAAAAAGAAGTTTCTTATTAATAAGAAGATAGAGAAGCATTGCAGCAGGTGGTTTTCACCCACATTGGTTTTCCCCCTTATATCTTGTGTTCATATGTGTGATGATTTGTTCTGTTTACTGCACCTGTTTATTGTCCTTATGGTTAATGAAGTTCAGATGCACTGATTAAAGATCAAATATATTAATTAAATCTTAAGTTCACTGAATATACGCTAGTTTCTATAGACACAGTTGTGTGTATACGCTGGTTTCCATATCTGAAGTAGCATATATCTAAGTTTGAAAATATTTGACTTGATAATACTGATTCACCCCTCCCCTCTCAGTATTATTTCCAACAATTGGTATCAGAGCTGGTCCTTCAGAAGAAGCTTGATCGCTTGAAGGAAGATCTATCATCATGAGCAACTTCGTCTATTGGAAGGTAAGAACCACAACCTATCTTCAATCTCTTGGTGTAGAAGTTTGGGATATCGTGGAAGGAGGATACACATTCCAATCAGAAAATCCTACAGATACAGCTGGTAAAAAACAGTATGAAACAAATGTAAAGGCTGTCAATACTCTATTGGGGAGTCTATCTCAATTAGAATTCTTCAAGGTTATGCAGCTCAAAACCGCCAAAGAAATATGGGACAAGATCATTCTAAGCTATGAAGGAGATGATCAGGGAAAATGTGCAAAACTACAATCTCTCAGAATTCAATATGAAACTCTCAGAATGCACAATGATGAAAGTGTGGCTAATTATTTCTTACGTATAGATGAGATTGTTAATCACATGAAAAACTTGGGTGAAGAAATAAAAGAAGTTACTTTAGTTGAAAAAGTTCTAAGATCTTTGTCTTCTAAGTTTGAATCAAAAGTTTCTACCATAGAAGAAAAGCAGAATCTTCAGAGTATTACTATGTCACAGCTGCACGGAATCCTAACTACTTTCGAAATGAGAAAAGGGGGACCATCAGACATGAGAGAATCCGCATTCACAGCTTCAAGAAAAGGAGAATACAATAAGTCAGGGCATACATCAGAAGAAGAGGAAGAATCAAACTTTGTCAAGAACCTTCAATAGGGTTCTGGAAGATTCAAAGGTAAGCTACCTTTCAAATGTTTTTCTTGTGGGAGAGTCGGTCACTATGTAGCCAAATGTCCTCATAAAGATAAACTTGATAAAGGTAAGGAACTAGTTAAATGGAACAGAAAACAGAATGTAAGTAGGAAGAGCTATTATACGCATGAAGACAGTGATGGAATTTCAAATAGTGATGAAGATGAACATGCTAATGATTATAGACTTTTGATGGCTTTTGAAGATGATGATTTATTGGATGCTATAGATGAAGATGATCTCTATGAAGAAGTTTCTAAACTTAAAATGTGTTTAGAAGAAAAGAATATGATCATAGATACTCTGACATTCCAACTTGCTGAAAGGGAAAAACACAATGAAAAGTTAGAATGTGAAATTGTGGGACCTAGAAAAGATATTGAGAAAACAAAACCTCTTAATCTTAGATTTGCTAAAGGATCTGAAACTTTAGATGAGATTATCAAAGTGCAGTGTTCTCTTCTAATCAAGACAGGGCTTAGATATACTGAAGAAGCATCTCAAGCATAGAAGCCATCCACCTCCAAAAGTTATCTTGATGCGGCAAGGAGAAGTGAACAGGTTGACAATCGTCAGCAAAGGCATAAAGCAACATCACTAAGTAAATCGGGGTCAATCTACTTCAAGGATGAATAGAAGCTACAACCAACCACAGGTAAATCATTCTCAATTTGCCTCAAGAATTAATGTCAATGGAAACTACAATCACCTGGACGGTAGATTTGATAATCGCAGGAATTTCTCTAATGGCCAATGTTTTTCATGTCATAAATTTGGACACAAAGCTGCTCAATGTGTTGCCTACAAGATCATCATGACTCGAGAAGTACAAAATCAAAGGAGCATGACTGGGATCATGAAGAGGACCTACAATAACTTTTCTGCTCTTGAAAATGAATTATAATTCTCTACTTGTAACAACTTCGGTCATGAAGATTTTGAATGCAGGAGTAAGTTTTGGCAAACATCTCAGAAGGAGCAACCTTCATTGGGTCCCAAAACATGGAGAAAGAAATAACCGCAACCAGAAAGATGTGGTATAGCCTTATATGTGGAAGGATAGGAAAATCAATGGTACATCGACAGTGGATGTTCGAAACATATGACAGGTGATAAAGAAAAACTTCAGTCATATAGTGCCTTAGAAAAGGAAAGGAAGGTCTCATTCGGAAATGACACACCTGCACTCATAAAAGGTAAAGGTTCTGTTCTTTTGAAAGAAAAAGTCAAAGCTAGAAATGTTATGTATGTTGATGGCTTAAAGAATAATCTATTGAGTGTTAGCCAAATGTGTGATCAAGGAAATGAGGTAATATTTTGATCAAATGGATGTATTGTTCGTGAGCTTGATACAAGAGAAACAATGATCAAAGGCATAAGAACTACAAATAATTTATACATACTCAAGGGAGGACAACAACAATGCTATCTAAGCAAGAATGATGAACATTGCTTATGGCATAGAAGACTGGGGCATTTAAGCTTCTCTCAGATAAGGAAAGCATGCAAATATCAGGCGGTTCATGATCTCCCTAACATCAGAATTCCAGACAATACAATATGCAAATCATGTCAGTTTGGCAAGCAAACCATAACTAATTTCCCTGAGAAGGAAGGATCAACTAGTAAGCCACTTGAACTTGTCCATACTGATTTATGTGGTCCATTGAGGAAAAGGTCACCTCGAGGAGAAGAATACTTTATATTGTTCATTGACGACTTTTCCAGGATGTGCTGGATAGGACTCCTGAAGCATAAAGACGAAGCTTTCGAAAAATTCAAAGCTTTCAAAGCTTTGGTTGAAAATGAATCAGATTGCAGAATCAAATGCCTCAGGTCTGATCGAGGAGGGGAATTTACCTCGGATGAATTTTTCAACTTTTGTGAAGAACATGGAATAAGAAGGGAATTCTCTACTGCAAGGACCCCTCAGCAAAATGGAGTAGTAGAAAGGATGAACATAACGGTTCAACAAATGGCTCGTGCTATGCTTGATGAATCTCAAACTCCTGCACCCTTTTGGAGTGAAGCTGCATTTGTTGTCGTTACTATTCTCAACAAAACAAACATTCGGGTGAACAACACTCAATCTCCTCATGAACTTTGGTATGGTAAGACTCCTACGGTAAAATACTTCAAGGTTTTTGGAAGAAAATGTTACATCAAAAGGACTGATGAAAATCTTGCCAAGTTTGAACCTAGAGGAGATGAAGGCATTCTCCTTGGTTACTCTTCCCGAAGTAAAGCATATAAGTGTTACAATAAAAGACTTGGAAAAATTGATGAAAGTATTGATGTGGTGGTTGATGAAGAAGGCAACAATTCAAAACAGATAAAAACCAAAGATTTTGAAGACGAAGAGGACTATCCTTCAACATCAGACCAGACTAATGCTGAAGAAGAAACATATGAGGCACTAGAAGAATAGATAAGAATAGAAGAAAAGACTCCATCCAAATATGTTCAAAAGAACTATCCAGAGACTCAAATTTTGGGGCAGAAAGAGGCAGGCGTTCAAACAAGAAGAACTATAACAGAAGCTTCAAGCTATCTAGCATTACTCTCCTCCACTGAACCATGAAATGTAAGTGAAGCATGAAAAGATGAATGCTGGGTCAAGGCCATGAATATATAACTTGAGCAGATTGAAAATAATAACACTTGGGAATTGATTCCTAGACCTAATGATAAGAATGTCATAGGGACCAAATGGATATTCAAAAACAAGCTGAATGAAAATGGAGATGTTATTAGAAACAAGGCGAGACTTGTTTGTAAGGGGTATGCTCAACAAGAAGGTATAGACTTTGAAGAAACTTTTGCACTGGTTGCTAGACTTGAAGCCATAAGAATATACCTTGCTCTTTCTAGCTTTCAGAAGTTCAAAGTGTATCAAATGGATGTGAAATCTGCCTTTTTAAATGGAGACTTAGAAGAAGAAGTGTATATTGAGCAACCAAATGGATTCATCCTTGCAAATGATCCAAAACTTGTATGCAGACTTAAGAAGGCACTCTATGGTCTTAAATAGGCTCCAAGGGCTTGGTATTATCGTCTGGAAAAACACCTACATCAACAAGGTTTTTCAAAAGGATCAGCAGCTAGCAATCTATATATAAAAATTGATAATGATAAATTGCTAATACTTGTTGTGTTTGTTGATGATATCATCTTTGGTAACAATGAAGAAGCCATGAGTCAAAACTTTGCCTTGGTGATGCAGAAAGAATTTGAAATGTCCCTACTTGGTGAGCTAACATATTTTCTTGGTTTACAAGTCCAACAAAACAAAGACGGTATCTTTCTATCACAAACCAAGTACCTCAAGCAGATCTTAAAGAAATATGGCATGGAAGATTCAAAACCAATATGTACCCCTATGGTAACATGATGTAGCCTTAGCGCAAATGATGATTCAACAGCAGTACATCAACCAACCTATAGATCCATGATTGGTAGTCTACTCTATCTGACAGGTACCCGACAAGACATCATGCATGTAGTGGGAATAGTTGGAAGATTCTAGGAAAATCCAAAAGAAGCACACCTTCAGGCGGTTAAAAGGATTTTCAAATATCTTCAAGGAACACAAAACTATGGCTTATGGTATCCTAGAAGTATAGATCTCACACTTCATGCATACACATATGCAGATTGGGCAGGAAGCGTTGATGATAGAAAAAGCACTAGTGGTGGTGCATTCTTTATGGGTTCTAGATTAGTATCTTGGTTCAACAAGAAACAAAGTTCAATTGCATTATCTACAGCTGAAGCAGAATATGTGGCTGCTGCATCTTGATGCACACAACTCCTTTGGATGATGCAAACTTTGCAAGACTTTCAAATCATTTGTACTCCACCTATCTCCATTTTATGTGATAATACAAGTGCAATCAGTATTTCAAAGAATCTAATCATGCATTCAAAGACCAAGCACACACCTATCAAATATCGTTTTCTCCAGGAACAAGTGCTTGAACAAAAGGTCAAATTGGAGTATGTTCCCTCCAAGGAACAAGTTGCTGATATATTCACCAAACCACTGCCCAGGGAGACATTTGAATACCTCAAACAGAAGTTGGGAGTAATTGATGCATCATATTGTTGTTGAAAATTATCTGTTTCAGAGAAAAGTGGTTGTACATGAGTTTCATGAGGAGCATCCGCATACATATGCCAATTTCTATGGATACAGTCACGTATATGTTGATTTGAAGAAAACAGTGGGTCAAACTTAGGATGAAAAGAGTCTGACAGAGACCATCTGGCATAGGTTCAGGGGGAGCATATACTTCTAATAGAGCATTGTTGGCATTATCTTAGAAGATCTTGGTTCAATTTCACAATTGTTTTAGTTTCAGGTGGAACAGGTGTTGAGGTAGAACATGGTTGCTGGTCTGAATGATGATTGATAGGTGATACTGATGATATTTGTTGATGACTATCATATTCTTGTTGTAGATATTTTGTCTCTATATCATGTGTATCTTTTATCATCAAGGTCATGTAACGACCTATTTTGTTCCCCCACTATGCCTGGGATGGATGATGTAATGTTCTTGTTTTATCATGTGTAAACTTTTGGTGTATCCCCACTTGGTTGAGTGGATTGGTCAATATTGGTATATCCCCACTTGGTCGGGAGATGGATGTATGTATGAGTCTTTCGTGATAGGAAGGTCATTCATAGAGTCATGTTCTTTCCTGTAGAACATCTTTTTGCAGACCTTGCCTATAGTCAGGGGGAGCATGGACAGCACAGCAGAGCAAAAGATTTCAGCATGTACTCAGGGGGAGCATCACCCTTTGCCCTTGATGACAAAGGGGGAGAGTGACTTGGAGTGACTTGGGGTTGCCATCAAGTCCAAAGGGGGAGATTGTTGGCATTATGACACAGGTTTGGCACTATGACACAGGTGTTGTCCTTGATGGCAACTCACTTAGATGACAGATCACAGTTTAGGCTCTTAGAATAAAAGAAAAAGAGATATATGTAGTTTCCACTTAACCAAGTCGCATATACATGCGAGATCGCCGATCAAAAGTCGCATATGCATATGCACGCACTTTCATGCATGGAAAAGCATGTACATGTGGGAAAACTTATTTTTAGTCCATGGTATTTGGTCCTTGGTATTTGGACCTATGGTTTTGGACCACGGTATTGAGTAAGGCCTAAGACTATAAAAGAGGAAGGAGAGCATTGGGCAAAGGAATTTACTCAAGGATTGAATATCTTATGAAGAGCAAGATCTAGAACACTGGTCATTGGGTTATGGTGCATAGCTGGATCTGAACCAAGGAGGAACCTGAGCGCTAGAAGAACGATAAGTCCTATTGATGGGTCAAGATCTTAAGGCTTGAATTGTAGTATCTTTGTGTGATTTTGACCTGTTATATTTGGTGCATGACTTGATCTATAAATCTGATAATATGGGTATAACTGATGTCTGAATAATTGAAAAGGGTAAATTATCTTTTATAGATCTGTACGCAGGTTCAGCACAAAAAAGGCGCATATACACGATGGTTCGGTAATTCAAAGCAGCATATACACTGGTTTTCCTTAATACAGAAGCGTACATCTCATAAAATATGTTTTAGCTACTTCTGTTTATTGCTGCAGTATTTTGGGTTCAGGATTGGTGTCTGTTACTGTTATTGTATTCTGGTTACAGCATTCAGAGAAGTGATTGATTGATTCAGTTTTGGTTGGTGCAAAGTGGATTAGTTGATGCATATATATTTGATGTTTGATTGATGTTACTTATGGATCCAGTCTGAAAATTTATGAAACATCTTTCCTGGAAGAAAAGAGAAGGTTGTAGCCTTTTGTAGGTCAACACTTACGTAATAGTACATCAACCAGTACAAGAGCTAAGGGGGTTGTAGCTCCCTTCCAGGAGAAGCTAGAGAACGAGAGAAGGTTGTAGCCTTCTATAGGTAGAAGCCTGCAAATTGGTATAAGACGGCACCAGTACAGAAATATTGTAAAAAGAAGTTTCTTATTAACAAGAAGATACAGAAGCATTGCAGTAGGTGGTTTTTACCCACATTGGGTTTCCACCTTATATCTTGTGTTCATATGTGTGATGATCTGTTCTGTTTACTGCACCTGTTTACTGTCCTTATGGTTAATAAAGTTTAGATGCACTGATTAAAGATCAAATAGATTAATTAAATATTAGGTTTACTGAATATACACTAGTTGCTATAGACACAATTGCGTGTGTATGTTGGTTTCCATATCTGAAGTAGCATATATCTAAGTTTGAAAATATTTGACTTGATAATACTGATTCACCCCCCCCCCTCCCTCTCAGTATTATTTCCAACACAAAATTGTCATGTTGGATAATGACCCGAGGATAGTAACTCTGCGAAAAGATTTGGCACAAGCCCAACAAACAATAGAGAAAATCACAGAGGAAACTGTTCCTCGCGAAAAATACCAGAAGTTACAACAGCAGCTGAAGAACATCAATGCATCGGAAAACCAGGTCTTTGAAGGATGGTGAAAGGCATAAGAAAGAGTCAAAAAGGTAACCCATAGACTAGACACAATTATAAAATCAAATGGATACCTTATGTTCTCTATATACTGATGTTCTAGCATGTAGGGCACCCACCAGAAACTATGCTTTGTTTTTTATGGAATTTACAATTGAAAATTAAAGATGTCAAGGCAGGAGTGCCTATAGAGATAAAAACCATTGATGACTTCATAAACTGTTGTAAGCATTACGGGGTGAAAGTTCAGCCACTGTTATGTGAATTTTATTTGCACAATCTTGTGTTAGATGGAGAAATAGAACATAACCCTAGCCCTTTTGTGGGTGATGTCCAACTTCAGGCATTTATTTCCTTTGGTGTTAATCAGATAAAGTGGCTTAAAGCCTACAATGTCTTTCAAAGACAGGAGAATGGATTAGATCTATGGGTGAGGGGTGAACCTAGAGACCCATTGCAATTATGGAATAAACATAGGAGCCTAATGAGAACTCAGGGTGTGTTCTAGACATTGGGCCCTATTCACAAAACAATCATCCAGCAAGGGGTACTTCTTTACCATCAAATACCTTGCCATAGCAGCAGCCAAATTCTGATACCAGACTTCTAATCGGAATATCCAAAACAGAGAACCATTCAATTATGAGAATTTTAAGCTAGCTGCTGACCGCTTGGGTATCTATGGTGACCTCATTTTGAGAGAAGGATCGTCTTGGTTAGGCTACAGGTTCCGAAGTCCAGTCATTTGGTATCCTGCACCAGGATATAGAGCCTTATATGGGTTGCCTGAAGGTTAGACAGGGCATATTTTTTAATTCTTGGCTAGGAATCATGGTTGTAGACCATCGACGAAGGACCCTTCTCCAGCCTATTCCCTAACTGCCTTGCATGTCAATTACAATGTTTTCATGAGGGCATGAAAAAGGATAAGCAGGGGGGTGTGTTGAACATTCGAAAAGGTATGTAATTGCTACTCATTTCTTTATCTTTTCCTTTAATTCATAACTTCTTTACATTATGAAATGGGCATATGATGAAGGATTAAGATAAAGTTCAAGAGATTTGTAACGTAAAATGACTAATTATTACCTTTTTCTATACAGAAAATGAAGAAAATGGAAGATCGCCATTTCAAAGGAAAAGACAAGGTGAAACCAACTACTGTCCGTTTGACAAGGAACCGCATCCAGACGAGGCAATCCAGATCGGAGCGCATAAGCCAGGAAAAGGAAGAAGAAATACCAAATCGATGCAAGAAGACGAGGAGATAACTGAAGGATAATGATATGGCGAATCCCTCAGGATCCTTTGATCTTAAGGGATCGCTACCTTAAGAAGATCTGTATCATTGATATTTCCAGTTGGCCGCTATAAAAAGGGACAACATTGCTAGCCTAGGGGATTATTGTTGTTTTATAGAATTTACTGTTGTAAACTAAACTTTGACCATTGACTCTAAAATGATTATTGTAACTCCGTTTTCATGATTAATATATAAACTTTGTTGTTGTTCTGTCTTTGATTCTGGAGTAACCGCAGCAGTGTGTCCCTGGAGGCTAAGGGCCTAGCCCTAGTGGATCACTTGCTTTTTGTACCATTATTTTCCAATTCCAAGTCATGTGTGGTTTGATTTCTTTTACTTGCTTCATTCAGTAATATGTTGTTCCTTATCATTTCATGTACTGGCTCTGTTATATTTCATTCATATTTGAATAGTAAGGTTATCTTCTACAACTGGAATGTTATGCTATTTATTCTAAAATCGTATCACATTGTTGTTCCTTTACATATTGGCATTACTGTGTAGCATTGTTGTTCCTTTATAGATTAACATTACTATTCATTTACAGAGTAACAGTGCTATGCATTTACTAATTGGTATTATTGTCTATTTAGCTACGGCTTACCTCTAAGTGTGATTTCCATTCATTTAGATTGCCATTCCATTGTAACCGCAATCATTGATTCTTCATAACCGTGATTAATACTTGTTATGCCGAAACACAGACTACTGCTTCCATCATTATATATTCGTCGTGTGCTAACATTTGATTTAGTTTGTTGTGTGTTTACATTTGATTCAAGTTTCTATTCAATATTTCATAAGATTTATGTTAGTTTGTTGTTCCATTTTTGGTTTGCTGTTCAAATCATTTATGAGTTAAAGGTTGCTGCTTAATTCCTTTAGATTACTATTGCTGCTTAATTCATTTCTGTAAGTTAAAGCTTTGCTGATCAATATTTTCAAATAGATTAGTTGTTGTTCCCTTTCCTGTTAATTTAATTATCATTTCGAGTATTTGCCTTGGTGTGAATAGAATGATCTGCAACTGTAGTGAACATTGACTATTGTTGTCTGGTTCCGAGATTGGAGATCTTCTCTTTGATTTCTTTTTAATTGCATTAATTTACAAAGGAAAGAGTTATCATTACTACACCCTTGACCGATGAAGTGATGTGGTTTCTTAAATGAATGATTTAGTTAGAAAGAATTTCAATTTCTTGCCATTACATTTAGAGTTTGTTTCTAGTATTTATTTACTTTTAGCACTATCTACTAGCATTACTCTTGACAAGTGACTGCCTCAGACTGAGTACACTCTTTGAGATAACAAATCGTACTTGGATTGATAATTAATGTAGGGTAAATAGAGGTGAAAAAGACCCTTTTTACTACTCAACACAAGGTCCTCAACCGACCTTTCGATAGGCAGATCGTTGGGCGGTAGTGGGTTTTGACCTGAGGATGGTTCTGCTGGAGGAGCGGCAGGAGCTCCATAAGATTTGTCTCTTATGGCAAGTTCTACCATTTCAAATGTGTAAACGGTAGAAGATCCTTCACCAACCGAAGGATGTTGTAAACCATCGTTGACCCCTTGTCGGGGTTGTGGTTGGTTTGCAATAAGATTTTGCTTCTATTGAGTGGGAAAAGGATTTCTAAGGACAGTGGGGGCCTTACCAGAATCCCTTTTGGCAAGATATTCTGTGCATTCCTGAAGCCACTGACAATGTCAGGTCATGTGGTCTTTAACATAGACTTTGCATGGATATCTGGTGGGTTTATCCTTTTCCTCGTCAGTAGGCGCAGTGACATTCTGTTTTAGGTTGGGCTGCTTTGTTGACTGCTCTTCAGAAGGAACAGTCTTTTTCTTATTCTTCTTGTTATTGCCACCGGATTTTTGCATAGATTGCACAGAGTTTATCGTAGTGGCAAGAAGAGCAGTCGTATTGGTATAGGGGTCCACTGCCATCTTGGCAATGTGACCACTGAGTTGTTTTACAACAGCCCCAGAGGTTGCACCGACAATCCCATCGGCGTGCACTTCGGGGTGTTGAGTGGTGGAAGCATTGAAGTTACCAAGAGAATTGGGGATTATGTCGTAAAGAGTGCCATACTATGAATATATCAGATCTAAGTGTTGGGCACGATGTATGGATTGGTCTTCTGTGACTGCACCACCTAGAGCGACATCTCTAGCGATTTGTAGGAGTAAGGACTTGTAGAACTAGTCTATTAAGAGAAAGTTTGGGATGGTAGCTTTGACTAACCTCTGCCTACGTCTCCATTCATGAATATGATAGGAGATGTGGGTGGTATCCTGATGAAATGAAGTGAGGAGCTCTGTCCCAGTATCATAGTGGATGGGTAGCTGGAAGTGCTTTAGGAATTCCATTGCTAAAGCGTCAAAGGTGTTTACTGACGCACATGGTAACTCAATATACCATTTCGTTGCGTTGCCAGTGAGGGTGCGAGGAAAAAGACGTAACCGGACACTATCATCCACCATAGAGTTTGAAACACACCAGAGATGGTAGGTGGTGATATGGGTGCCCAGATCCTCCCACTGTTTTCCATCGAACTTTGGGATGTCCGTTGGTATCTTATGCAGGATCAGCAACCATTGTAAGTTGTGATAGATGGGGTTGTTTGTCAGCTTGTATAAGTCGGGTATATCCAATGTTGCCAAAAAAGGTAGAGAGTTAGGTGCCCCCAACTCAGACCATGGTGATGATGGATGACTTGAGGAGCTTTGCACTCCTCCCATTGTTTGGTTCCCCATATTATACATGGGTTGCGTGGTGTAGTAGTTGCTTTGAGGTATGGTGTTGTAGAGTCGATTTCCATGAGGATTTTGATACTGGGGTATGAAATTGCCCCTAGTATAAGTGATGCCCCCTTGACTCATTTGAATATGTGAGTAGGGTGCCCCCATGGATTGGTTGGGAACCCCTTGAGGATTCCCACCCGACATAGAACTAACCATTTATCCTTTATTGACATAGGGACTGCTCATGTCAATTAGCGAATGACCATGCATGCCTAAGAATAGAGGGGGAACTATTATGTTCCCTACCGGCATGTGCATATTGGGAAACCCCCCAGGTATATGAATCTGGGGGTTTGAACTGTACATTGGCAGCTGACCATATTGTTGGTAAACGGGAACCACGCCCATAGTGCTGCATTGAGTGTTATAGGGAGCACTGTATGTGGCACTTGTCGAAGGTATGTAGTTTGGCACCATAGGGGTGGAACCTGGCATCTACTGGGTTCCACTTGTAGAGGGTGTCATGTGAGTGGTTGTACCTGGGACAAACGGGATAGCGGGATTCACCATTACCGGTGTTGTGGTGACTATCAACTAGGGGAGTGGTGAAGGACCAAAAGTGTCCCTAAAGTTCCACAACCCGTGAGTCGTCGACTGGACAGATGGAAATGTTCCAACAACCGAAGTAGTAAGTACAGGTACCACGGGAGCCAAGACTTCCAACAAATTCGTGAGCAGAGGGTTAAATGGAGGAAGAAATCCTTCGGTAAACTTGAATCTTCGGTTGTCCAAACAGATCTCGTGTAAGATCTAGGAGACTGATCCCCCGAAGATGGGGAATCTGATTCAATGGAACTCGGTGGATCTTCCACAATGAGTGGAGGAAGTCCTAACAATCGTCTAGAGTGATGACAAGGGCTAGATGTAGCCACAGTGACCGTTAATTTTTATCAATAAATTTTATCGTGATATTTGTTAAAGTCTCAAATGATAACACTCATGTACCTAAAAAATATAAAAAATGCACTAAATGGATCAATCAACGAACAGAGGGAAATTACCTCGTCTGATAAGCACCGATCACCGGAGATGAAACCTAGTATCTCAATGAATAACAGAGAAGGATGGCCAGATGTACGACTACGATTACTCTAGAGCTTTGTACAAACCTCAGATTGAGGGGTCAAGTATCGTCATGAAGATGAGTACCCTCCCAAAAATTGAAGACAAAGTAGATCCATCAGTGTTAGGTACTAGGACAGCCTGTCCCAGTCACCTTGTGTAAGTCCCTATAAGTGTGGCCACTAGAGATACCTCATATCACAAACACCACTAGGGGGACATAGTCGTAGACAGCACGCTGTGTGGGTAGGATACCTGAGTCCCCGACTCAGTTCTGAAATACCCGAAGGGACCCCCAATACATAGAATATCGAAATGATTTGTAAGAGAAGGCGGGCTACCTTCAATTACAGTTCGATGTTGTTTCGTATTTCGCTCCACTTTTACTGGAGTGGTCCTGGTAGTATGAGTGCAGAAGGAATTTTTCGCTCGTTAACGACACTAGTTTTGGTTTTCGACCTTGGGCAGTTCACTCACATGCTTATCCCAAGATCCTAGCCTAGCTAATGTTTGTTTGCTCAAAAGAGTTACTGATTGATTTTATGTAAATTTTATGTGTACTTGATTATTTTCTTCAGTAGGGGAGTTGACGTATGAAATATGGTGAGACTCTTGACTCAATAAATCATGCAAAAAAAATGAAAAAAAAAATCAATTTGATGTTGTTATGCTCATATACCAATAGGTGTCATATTTCATGATTGACTGGATTAGCTCTGCAATATGTACGTACCTTTTCTTGCTGTAAAGGTTTTCCATATTCTTAAAGAATAAAAAAAAAATTAAAAAATAAAAAGAGGGTATGCCCTAAAAGAAAAATCAAAGGGTAAAAAATATATGGTCAAAAGAAAAAGAAAAGAAATGAACCCCAAATGAAAAAGACCAGGAAAGTGTGCAAGTTCAAAATGCCACTACTATTCTATTTTTGCAAATAATCTAATTGTGTGCAGTTTGTTAACTCTTGCCACAGTTGATGAATGGCCAAACAACTCAATCTTGGCTGGTTCATGT
Source organism: Pinus tabuliformis (assembly GCA_031772625.1). Lineage (NCBI taxonomy): Eukaryota > Viridiplantae > Streptophyta > Pinopsida > Pinales > Pinaceae > Pinus > Pinus tabuliformis. The sequence goes on from CM062808.1 coordinate 474,421,296, forward strand.
CTGAATTTACTTATTTTAGTGATAGAGAATAGAAATCTGTCCAAACTGTTCAATCTTGGCAGATAAATAGTTAGGTAGAGAAGCAAAGGAGCTCAACAGTTTAATCTGAGCCCTTGAAAGAAATAAGGGCAGAATTATATAGGATTCCCATGAAAAGAAAAGAAAACTTGTAATGGTATGCTAGTCTAAATGCACCCAAAGAAAGAGAAGGAAAAAATGTTAGGCAAACTAGGCTGGGTAGGCAGTTTTGGTGTTGCAGAAGCATGCTTATGATTAATTTTGTCTCTCAAGATGTTCATCTTATTGTTATCATAAGTACCATGGCAACTGTTTGGTTACAAATCAAGTGAGGCATGACTGACTTCCCTTCAACACTTCTCCCCAATCACTTACTAACCTCCCCCAATGATATTGAGATCTGCTTGATGTCCTCTAAATCACTTATCGCATTCCATTTCACAGATTACCTAAGTGAAACTCTGTTTTTACTTAGGAAAAGAAGCCACATTTCTTGTGTAAAACCCTTTTCATTCCCTTAGCATAAGTTTCTTAACATTAGACTTCGCGCTTGCTTTCAATCATATTCATATTAACATTAACTGTTGGTAAGGTAAATCCCCTCTGCGGACAGAGGCGATCCCACTAGCCTATCATAGAACTAGCCAGAAACAAACCACGCTGCTACGCAAGTTCCTAGTTATGCATCAAAGGTGAATCAAGAAGATTAACCTGGAGTCCAACGCTATGATTGAAGCAGAGTTGATATCCTCGCTCCCTTGCTCCAACAGATCATATACGAACACCTGCACATGCAAAGGAAGAGACAGATACCAACATAAAAACTACCAAGGCACAACTATATTTCAGTCAGAAAGGAAATAAATCAACATATCACCATGATAGATAATGAGATTGGAACTATAATAGCAGTCGCTCATCAATTAAAAAACAGGAAAAGTTACAACCATTGTTCTGACGTTGACCCTTCTCCTGGCTGGGCGAATAACTATATGTGTCTTGACATGCATCTCCTCTCTGGCAGCATAACCTCTCTAGCACTCACTAGCATTCCTCCAAGAACTCAACATCTAACACTCCATGACTAATAATCATCACTACTATCACTCAATCACCAAATCACTAGCATAACACTAACACCAACACTCTAGCTTGTCCAATGCATAATGACAAGCTTATATAGATGGAGAAGGGAGGAGGATGCGATGAACCGGGACACCTTTCGCGAATTAGCAAAAGCCATAAAGATGGATAAAGCTCGACAAAAGACTGATTTTTTATCCTCAGAAAAGATCCATGTACTGAAGGAAACAACAGTCGGACGTGCATTAAGGCAAAAAGCACGACTAAATTTGGTTGGCGCGACTGTTGCTCTAAGACAGAGCGCCAATGGTCGCACCCTCTTTTGAGGATCTCCACCATTGGCGCGGGTAGAATACTGTGGACTTGCGCCAATGGAAAAAGAGCACTTTTTAGGGATGATCTGCAGAAGGTGTCTTCAGGGAACATGGAGTACATACTCAGGGGAACATAATGCAAGTGTTTTTAGCCTTTGTCACTTCTTATAACTCCCGGGATGTGTCCTCCAAGGTACGACAAGAGGAGTAACAGGGATGGTGACAAATTACTGTGTAACATTAACACTATTATAAAAATCCCTTATAAACCTTTCCCTTCCCCATATTATGTATATAAAATAAAACCCCATGTATTAATATTCCCTGCCCCGGTTTAAATATAAACCATATTATTGTGAAAATGGGGATTAAAGGTTTATAAGAAACCTTGTAATAACCCTTTTTGTGCAACCATGGTATTAATTAACCTTTGGTTAATTAATAGCCATACCCACAGCCCCGAAACCATTAAAACATTTGATTTAATATATCGGGCCCACTCATTGACCGTTTGCCATGTCCCAATGCCGTCAACCGTCAGATCTGAGCCTCGTTCATCGAATGGCTGACGCACATATCGTGACCCATTTTCCATTCGACCGTTAACTCCCGGGGAACCGGTGGTATTCCCGCCGTACCGGGGCACGCGTCGATCTCCCGCCTTGCTCGTTACCTCCCCACCTAAAACCGCTCCACTCCAAAAGCTGTGCAGGATGACACCACTTACCGCCCTCCTGTTGACCCCCCGCTGATGTCATCACCACGTCAACCCTTCCGTACCCTCCGCTACGCGACAAGCTATCCCATCATGCTAACGTCATCTGACCAAAAAAGGCCAAAAAGTCCCGCCAAAGCCAAAATTTTGTTAAAAACACAAGAAAAGCTCATTTTCGTCATTTTTCTCTACGAGCAGTCTTCCATGCAAATTACATCCAATTGATTGCGTGAGCCTACAGTTCGCCACCCTGCCAGAGAAACCACAGCGACGCACTCTACCATCAGTCATTTCAACCTGCAATTACACAATTCATCTCCTTAAGCCAGGTATTTATCCATTTGAGCAGTTACCCTGTAATTTCAATTTTCCTCTGTGAATTTTACCCAAAGAGCCGAATTCAAGCTGAAAACAGTCCACAGTTGCCATACAGAGACACACCCACAGCTGTTTTGCCCATTTTTCCACAAAAACCTAACCTCCAATTTGAACACACAAGAACAAAACATGCAGGCCCCCACAACTCTGAAGGTCGCGCCCCTCAATGCACCTCATAAAGACCTAGATTGGTTACCCTTGGCTGACAAAGATTTTCAAATTAAGGAGTTATCTGGTGACATGAACCATCTCGAGGCATTTTTCCGAATTAGGAATAGTCATTTGAGCAACTCTGATACCTATGGGATATGGAAATCTAATCTTCCCAGGTATTACCTTCCCTCAGTCAACATGTTCCCAGATATTATTCACCAATTCTGTGCCAACTATGACCCTGTCAGTAAGGCAGTCATGACCTCATCCCAAACTGTTCTCTTTTACATAACTGTTGAATCTATCAATGAGATGTTACACTTCCATCCCACTCAGCCCCTTATTCCTCTTTCCATGGGGTATCTGCTTGAAAAATCTTCTCAATTGTCCAGCTCAGAGATAACCTAGATTGCTCAATTATTCATGAAACCAGATTGCCAGCCCATATACCCACCTCCTTATGTGCATTCCCGGTTCACTAAAACTGGCAGGCTTATTCTTGACATGATATCCTTTATCTTGGGATTCAAAACCAATGAATATGTTGATGAGACCATCTTAGTTATGTTGTCAATGTTTACTATTGGACAGCCCCCTGCTGTCAACTTTGAATATGCCTCTTTCATTGCCAACAAGATCCATACTCAATTTATGAATTTGGAGAGGGAAGGAGTCTTCAAGTACACCTCATTCATATACAACCTTTTGCTATATTATCAGCCAGACAACTTTTCATTTCCCATCAGGAAATTAGATTCAAAAGGAAATCAGAGGTCTGTGATCTTTTGGAGCTCAGTCTTCCATAAGACTTATGCCTCCCCTTATACTTACAGTGAATTCATTGACTTGTTTGTACACCCTGCTTCCACTCTGTTGATAGGAGCTCCTCCTCCTAGAATTTCTAGTGATATGAAGAAAATTTTACAGCTTTCCAAAAGCTACAGAATAGGTGACTGGTACCTCTACCAGAATCACACTGAAATCAGAATATATGGATGTGAATTATGCCCATTCAAGTTGCCTAGGTATGTGCCTATGAGGCTATTTGCATTAGAATATTTCAGGCAGCTCATCTGTTCAGACTTAACCCACTTTTGTAATGTAAAGAAAAAGGCTCAGCTGAGAATAAAAAACCAGTTAGGCCCTTTTATCATCCATAAGAGGGAGGCATGGCAAGATGCTGATAAGATATTAGGGGAAGACCTTAAATTGAAGAAAAGTTTTGAGTGGGTGCCATATGACCCAAATAGCTTTATAAGTGACAGAAGAGTAAGAAACAGGTTGTCAGTTTATATTCACCATAACATCCCTGAGATTGAACAATTTGTTAATCAAGATGAGTGGGTAGAGGGTACATTAATAGAAGAAATTATTGAACAAGAAAAGATGGAACAAGTTATCAAAGATCTTGAAAAAACCCTTGACCTGGACTCTTTTGGACAGGTATCTTTAAAGCTGCCTCAACAAACCGGAGTGGGTACATCCTCTGCTGGAACTTCACAGTAGCCTGTACAAGAAACCAACACACCAGTTACAGGGTCTTCTAAGGGCAAGGAAGTGGCAGACACGGAGCAGCAAGCAATGACTGACCAACAAGGGAAAATTCCTCCGGTCCAAACCAAAGCAGCAGAGATTCCTGCATTATAGACTCCTCTAAATGAGGAAAAAGGCAAGAAAAGAGATAGAGAAGAAGCCACACCTATCAGTGGATCTGCTGAGCAACCATGTGAAAACAGGCAAAGACTAGATCCTTAGTCAGAAGAGGAAATCATTGAGGAAACCACTAACAGTCTAAGAGGTGACCGGGTAACCAGCCAGCAGACTTCCCCAGTGATAGAGACATCAACTAGCTCACATAGGCAAGAGCTAGAAAGACAACATAGTGTTGAAGTGTCATCTACTAGGCCACCAGGCAAACAGCCCTCTGACATCAAAAGGACATTCACTGAGATAAAGGCCAAGAACGATCCACTAAGGCTTCAAATTTACAACTAGTATCTTAAGATGGCCCCCACAAAACAGCAAATATTAATGTCAGCATATGACATAAAAGAAGGAAAGATGATCATGAGTCATTTTAATCCCAAGGTACAGCAACCGCACTCAGCAGCTAATTACATCTGGACAAATTTGGAAGTCTTAGCTAAGGATATTCATCCCATAGACCAGATTGAGCTGCATAAATAGACTGGAGAGATGGTAAACTGCACACTAGCTGATAAAGCTATGTTAGCTCATAAATTGCAAAACTCCTTGAATAATACCTCTGCTCAGTTAGATTTGGAGAAAGCTTCTTCTCAAGCAAAAGATAACAGGATCAAATCCTTGGAAGAAATTATCATTGAATTGGGACATGATCCCAAAGATGCCAAAGGCATAAAGGCACTGATGAAGAAGAAAGAAGAGGACATTGCTGCCCTCAGAAAATAGCTGAAACTGCCTCCTTCTATGCACCCTCAGACTGCAAAAATTATAGAGCAGAAATCACAAGAGGATATGATGGAGCTGTTCATGAAACTTAATGAAAGATTAACTGATACAAAGCAGGAACTGGAAAAAGCGCTAAAGGAAAAGCAGGGAGAGTCGACCTCCCAGCCACCTGAAGACAACCCTACAGTCACAACTGCAGTCCCCTCAACAGCTGGACCAGCATTGGCCCCAAATGTCCTAGCAGCTGCAGCAATAGTAATTACAGGTACAGAAACAACAGCAACAACACCAGGTAGCAGTACAGGAATGAGCACAGAAGAATTGACCAAAGCCATGGAAGAAATGAAACTCCAAGTGTCAGAGCTCAAGCAAGTAAAGCAAAAATTGGAAAAATTAGAACAAAGTTATGATAAATCCAAAATGAATGTGGCAGAGAAAACAAGGGAGGTCAAAACATTGGAGAACAGGGTGAGAGCATTAGAAAAGGATCTCTCTCACTCTCTAGATAAACCTCTAGCAGAAATCAAAGGAATGTTGTGGACCAACATCAATCAGTCCCTTGGTAATGTGTGGAGACCTATCCAAGTCATCTATGAGGAGATTGACCTAGTAGGAAGGGCCCAAGTGGAGATTCAAAAGGCAAGGGCTTTGTTGGGATAGATGCCTGAACAAGCTAACCGACTGATTCATTTTTTGAACACCAAGACCAGTGAAGAACTGGAGGCACTAGAAATCAGAGATAGAACAACCACCATTTTGGATATCAAGAAGGTTCTAACCATGAGAACTCTGATGCAAAATTTGGAAAGGAGATTCCAGGACATGCAGGTGGAGATTGATTCTTTCACAGAAAATTTTATAGTCCTGCATAAAAAAGGTTTTCCAAGTCCTTTGGGGAGTAATAATCATCTGATGAAACATGTAGATTACACGCACATGTTGAATAAATATGTTGCTGATCAAGTTAATACATCATCAAGTACTTCAGAAGAGAAGGAACTTCCTTCTGGCCAAGCCCTATACGACAGCCTGGAAAATTTATTCTACATTGAGCACGAGGTAGATCACCTATTCACCATCCCACCTAATTTCTATAGATACACAGAGACTGACGAAATTTTGAGGAAGCTTCAGAGACATAAATTACTAGGACCGCAGTGGTGGAAAAGTATGATAGAGATTCTATAAATGTATCTTTGATATCTTTGGTCAATTGAAAATTTTTGGGACCATCTCCTATAATGCAGAGACCAGAAATGAATCAGAGTCATGCGGGTCAAAGTGTATCACATCAGAGTGGAAGAATAGCCGACGCAGGGCGGAACAACCACCACAGAGTATCAGTGGAAGACGGCCATAAACCGACTCATAGCACCTACCTCCGATACATCTCATAAAGAGGGAACAACCAGCACAACATCAATTTAATGCATCAATTTATTGTTCCCCTGTTTTCGAGACTGTCTGTCTCTATCTTTGTAAAACACATTAATTGTCATTAGATATTATCTTCTTCAGACATTTTTGTAAGATGTTTTGATATTTTTGTATAAATACCCCCCCAGACGAAGTATTTGGGGTTGGTTGATGCGTGTTCATAGTCTCTAACTGTAATACTGAAGTTTTCTGGAATAAAGAGCTGTTGGAACCATTTTTGTCTGGCTACTGAATGAGAAAACGATGTTGAGGACTATGTTACAGAATTCTTGAATCATCCTATGGATCAATAAGTCCCTTCTAACTCGTGTTTTACGGTTTCTATGTTTATTATATCATCTATATTTCATGATCTCAATAGCAGAGAAAAAGAATAATTCAGAATTTGTTTAACTGCACTCTGTCTTCAATCTTTGTTATTTTCAATGTTTTCTTCAGAATTAGAATAAACAGTGAATTCTTAATTGGTCCTGTTTCCCCTTATTCTTTCATCTTGAATATTTGCTAAGGAATTCTTAACTGCTCCTTAGCATTACTCATCCATTTTCCCTCTGCCAAATATGATGAAGGATTCTTAACTGACCTTCACCCAATTGACTCCATTCCATCTGATTCTAGCTTATAAATTGTTCCATAATTGAGTACCTTTCTCTTTGATACCTCCTCTGATCAGAAACCTAATCCAACAAACTATCCTTCTTTGACTCCATCATGCCCAATGGACTGAAACTTTTCAGTTTTACCTCACTATTCTATTAAATATCCATCCTTCCAACCAAATTCAAAACAAAACCCTTGCACTTCATAGCTAGCCTAATACATCTCAAAACAAAGCTAAATTATAAAGAGAGAGCCCTCTCTGGATACAGAATGGCTAGAATCTGTATCTAAAAGGTTGGTTTGTGGTTACCTCGGCCATATTCCCTTTCTTACAACTTTAGGGAACAACCTGAGTAATAACATCATTGGCGACTCCAATGGGGACCTAAATAATTATTTGCTACTGTTGTTTATTTCATAAGCTACAGATGGAGCCTGAAGTTAGCCAGGTAGCCTTTGAAACTGCTTTTGTTTTCCAATTGCAGGAGTAAATAAATGCTGCTTCAGTCTATCTCCAATCTAGTTTGTGTTTTGAACGCTTGTCTCAAATACTTGATCAGTTCTTTGTTTCAATAGATCTTTAGGAACATTCAAATTTCCTACATTTAAAAAATTCCTATAAGATACTATTAAAGTTGTATTGTTAAATTGTTGTAAGAAAACCAAAAACATACTCAAAAGTTGGCTCCAAAGAAAAATATCAATTACACTAGATCTAATCCTGATCCAAATCCCCCACCTGTGTTTGAAAATCCTAATCATATTCCTAGGATTCTTACAAACCAAGAGAGCCAAGAGAATTTTGCTAATTCATACCCTGACAAACATTAGTAGAACCTTATCCAATCTGAGCTTACACCTGGAAAAACACCAATCCTTTCTATCATTACTGTAGCTTCTCCAAGTTCTTCATCACCACCGCAAACCATCCTTCCCACTCCTCCATCCGCAGCATTCATTTCCACTGTTGTTCCTGTTCTTCCAGCTATCCCACTTCTTCCAGTTGTTCCATTTATCCATGCAATCATGGCAAACCGTTATGATCCCCTGCAATTACCTGCAAATCCAGGGGCTATGCCTCAAGATTATCAACGTAAAATCACCTATTTTGATGGTACTGGCAATTACACAGCTCAACAACATACCAAGAAAAAGATTGACTATTTTGAAAACTATGAGATTGACGTTGATGATGTCAGAATGAAAGTCTTTGTTCAAAGTTTAACTGGAGATGTTAGAACATGGTTTAGAGCACTACATGCAAACACTATCGCTGACCCAGAAGCCCTTTATCAGACCTTCTTGAACATATGGGAAAAGAAGAAATATCCTCTCCACATTTTAACAAAATATGAAAACTTGAAGAGAGGCCCACAAGGAACTGTTCAAGATTACTGTACCAGATTTAATAATGTATACAATTCTATTCCTCAGAATCTTAGACCTCCTCCCGATTTGGCCTTGATCATATTCCATGATGCATTTGACTCTGATATGGCATACCAGCTTAGAGAAATAGCTCCCCGAAGCTTAGAAGAGATGCAGAGTATAGCTGTCAAAGTTGAGGCCAACCTGATTTCTAAACGAGCTCAAGCTAGAGCTGAAAGGAGGACACCTTTTAAACAGGAACCTTATATATTTGAATAGAAATTAGATGTTATTATCAAAGGAATGGATAGACTTGGAGATAGAGTAGAAACAATTGAGAGGAAATCCTCTTGGGATGGTCAACCAAGCAACACTGGGAGAAATCCAAATTTCAGAAAAAACCAGAACCCTAAGACTAGAAAGGCTGCTCCAAACCAAAATATTAGGCCCCCATTCCAAGAAAATTATGCTGAAGCTTCAACTTCTAGTGAGCCAACAGAGGATACTCAAATTAACTTAATGGGTCTCAATAGTGAACAACAAATTTTCTTGACCCAAGAAGACCAAGAGGCTCATACCCTTAAACAATTCCAAACTAAATCAGGTGAATCATTTGATTTCAGGGAGAGATACGATACAACCATCTATGAAGTTCACAAGAAGTAAAATCTATGGAGTAGAAGGATAGAAGTCCCTAAGATCAATAAGCAGAAAGATCCCAAACAGCCTAAAAAAGCTAAGATGAATAACCCTTCTGTACAAACCCTTCCTAAAATAGGTCCCAACCCAAACAATCCAATAGTTGAAGATGTATCAGACGATCAATCACCTAACACACAACCTTCCACTTCCACTCCTCCCAAGGGAGGTGTGGAAGAACCTCTAGAAATTGAGTTGGAAGCAACTTCGGCCCATAACAAAACTGTTGTAAAAGAAAAAGACACAGAAAATACAGCAGAAAAAGAAAATCTCACGGTCCCAAAAGTAAAAATTCAAACAGAAAAATATTTCAACCTTCAGACTGAAATAGCCAAATTAAAGATAGCCATTCCATTGTCAGAATTTCCTAAGCATGATGTCTACAGAGATCAAATTAGCAGGTCACTCCAAATTTCAGAAAACAAAGATTTAGTAGATGTCCTTGATGACCAGCCTGAATTAATTTTTGGCCCTGAGGTAAATGGAAAATCAGTAGATGGAGGGGTTCCTCCTTTCTATGTAAGTTTGAACATTCATGATAAAATACTTCATAATGCCATGCTTGATTCCGGTGCTTCCCATAACTTAATACCTAAATCTGTAATGGAGAAGTTGGACCTAGATATTACCAGACCATACAAAGACTCGTTCTCTTTTGATTCAAGCCAGGTCAGATGTCTAGGATTGATCAAAGATTTATGTGTATCATTAGTTCAATACCCTGCCAAGACCATTTTGATGGACGTAGTGGTGGCTGATATTCCACCAAAATATGGCATGTTGTTGTCTAGATCTTGGGGTGAAAAGCTCCAAGGATCTTTATAGTTGGACATGTCCTATGCTACCATTTCAGTATTCGGTCAGCCAAAGAGATTGTATCGAGAAACTCTAATGAAATATGTGGTAAGTAGCTAGGAGAAACCCCAGAATTTTCCCATTTAATCCATGCACTCTGATATGGACTCCTTCATTCTATACAATGATGAAAATAACCCTTCAACTGATGTCAAGGTTTTATCGATTGGACAAGAAGAAATTATAGACCAAAACTCTAGTGTTCAAATTCAATAACTTTCTATGAACAAGCATATATCAGACACCCAAGAGAAACAAGATGAAACACAAAAGCCAAATTTCCCTAGTAAACAAATTTCTAAGATCTCTAATACTAACTATGAACATGAGATCCTTTGGTACTTGGAATTTGATGGTTCAGTTAATAAACTAGGAGCAGGAGTAGGAATTTGGGTACACAATTTAGAAAATGATCATGCTGAAGGTCATGCATACAGGTTGAATTTTTGATGCACTAATAATATGGCTGAGTATGAAGCTCTGCTGCTAGGACTTAAATTGATCAAAAGTTTAGGGGCAGTCAGAATATCAGTTTTGGGAGACTCTGATTTAGTCATTCAATAGATAAAGGGAAACTTCCTCACAAATGATCCCAAGTTAATATCTTACAGAGGGGCAACAATTGAAATACTCAATACATTTCTTGAGACATAGCTTGGCAAAATTCCAAGAAAGCATAATTTACATGCTCACAGTTTGGCAACATTTGCCAGCACTTGCAAGTTTCCATTTGAACCCAATCATCAGTTTACAGCTGAAATTAAACACAGACCAACCATACCTGACAACGTAAAGAATTGGCAAGTGTTTGACAATGATACTCAGATTAACAATTTCTTGACCCTAGAGAAAGCATTTTCCAGCACCAATATAGACACGGACACTGTCTGCGAAATTGATCAAATAGACAAAATTGAAACAGACATTTCAGCAGAAACTGCAACCCAAATACTTCATCCAACAAAATTTACCAAGGAAAAGTTGCAAGAGCTTAAAGAAATAAACATTGATGAGACTGTTGGAGGAGAATCTAAAGTTCTTGATTTAAAAGATAATTATTTGCCCCAAGGATTAACTCCTTTGGAAGACCTTTTCGATTCTAATGGTATCCCAAGGAAACCCAAAATGCAGCCTCTAAAAGTAGACATTGAAGATGTTAACATAGGAACTGAAAAAAAATCCTAAAATGATAAAATTATCCAAAACCCTGCCTCCTGACCAAAAGCTTAAATATGTTGAACTATTCAAGGAATTCCAAGATGTTTTTGCATGGAGCTATGAAGATCTCAAATCTTATGACACCTCGGTGATTCAACATAAAATACCCCTTAAAGAAAATCAGAAGCCATTGAAGCAAAAACTCAGAAGGGTCAACCCTGTACTACTCCCTTCAATTGAAAAAGAAGTCAAAATAATGTATGAAGCTGGGATAATTACACCTATTAGGTTTTCAGAATGGGTGTCTAATTTAGTGCCCACTAGGAAGAAAATAGGAGAAATCAAATTGTGTGTTCACTTAAGGAATTTAAATAAAGTTTCTTTGAAAGATCACTACCCCTTACCCAAGATGGACCACATTTTACAAAGGGTAGTAGGTGCCTCTAGAATTTCACTGTTGGATGGATTTTCAGGCTTCAACCAGATTTTAGTTCATCCTGATGATCAGGAAAAGACTGCCTTTACAACCCCATGGGGAACTTTCAAATATGTGAAAATTCCATTCGGACTCAAGAATGCAGGGGAAACTTTCCAACGAGCAATGGACATAGCTTTTGAAAAAGAAATTCATGATTTTCTAGTCATATACTTAGATGATCTCACTGTGTTTTCCAAATCAGATCAACAACATTTAGATCATTTGAGACAAGTTTTTTTTAAATGCAGACAATATGGTATTTCTTTAAATCCTAAGAAGTCCTTGTTTGGTCTGGAGGAGGGCAAATTGTTAGGTCATATAATCTCCAAAGATGGCATTAAAATTGATCCTGACAGAATAGAAGCCATTTTACAAATACCCCACCCCAGAAATATCAAAGAACTTCAAGCTTTCCTAGGAAAAATTAAATTTTTAAGAAGATTCATTCCTAATTTGGCTGAATTGCTCAGATTGTTGAACAATATGTTGAAGAAAGATTCCAAGGTTAAATGGACAGTAGAAGCTAAACAAGCATTTGAAGAAATCAAAATGGCTTTGACCAAGACACCAGTCCTTACAAGCCCAAAGTTTGATAGAGACTTCATAATATTATCATTTGCATCAGAACACACTATTGCTACTGTTTTACTACAGAAAGATGATCAAGGATGTGAAAAACCCATAGCCTTATTTAGTAAAGAACTTAGAGATGCACCACTGAAATACCCAATCATGGAAAAACAGGCTTATGAACTTGTGAAAGCCATCAAAGATTTCAGAGTCTACATATTATACTCCCATATAATAGCCTATGTGCCAAATGCTATTGTCAAAGATATCCTGACCCAAGATGGGATTGAAGGCAAGAGAGGTAAATGGATTGCTACTATATTAGAGTATGATATTAAAATAAAACCTACAAAACTTATAAAAGGACAGGGATTGGCTAAACTCATGACTGAAACCAATTTCCAAGCCCTGGACATCAATGAACTGAATAATGAACAGGAGATGGTGACTCCACAAATCAGCTAGGCCTTCCTAGAATCATCTTGGTATGTTGATATATGTTATGTATTATTAAACCTGCAGACTCCTCCAGGGTTATCCAGAATAAAGAAAAGGTTTATAAAAATGAAAGATTCAAAGTTTTGTATTTTATATGGTGCTCTTTTTTGGAAAAATCATGAAGGTATTCTATTAAATTGTCTAATAAAAGATGAAGCTGATAAGGTGCTCAAAGAATTTCATGCAGGGTATTGTGGTGGACATCTTTACTGGAAATCAACTGCTAAAAAAATCCTAAGGGATGGATTTTACTAGCCCACCTTGTTTGCTGATGTCAAAAAGTTTGTCACTACTTGCCTAAAAGCCAAATTTTTGAAGGAAAAAGGAAACTTCTGCCTCTACCCCTTAGACCAACTTCCACTGAAAGACCATTTCAACAATGGGGTTTAGACTTCATTGGGGAAATCCATCCTCCCTCTTCTAGCCAACATAAATGGATCCTAACTGCCACAGACTATTTCACCAAGTGGATAGAAGCCATCCCTTGCAGACAAGCCAATGATTCAATGATCATTCAATTCTTAGAAACCAACATCTTGTCTAGATTTGGTTGTCCTAAAAAGATCATAACTAACAACGTTGCTGCTTTCAAATCCAAGAAAATGATAATTTTTTGTCACAAATACCACATCACCCTAGGCCATTCCACAGCCTATTACCCTCAAGGTAATGGTCTAGCTGAATCTTCCAATAAAAGCCTGATCGATATTATTAAGAAATTGCTGGAGGAAAACAAGAAAAACTGGCACAAGAAACTTACCAATGCACTTTGGGAAGATAGATTAACTACCAAGAGATCCATTGGGACCAGTCCCTATGAATTAGTTTATGGTATGGAGGCTGTATTTCCTTCATCATTAGGAGTCCCGGTAATGAAATTACTGCAAGAAGCTTAGGTGGAACCCAATGACATTCAAAGAAGAATCAATCAGACCATCCATTTGCAGCAGACTAGGGAAGAAGTATATCAAAGATCCCAAGTATTACAAGAAAAACTCAAGAAAATCTTTGATAAGGGAATTAAGGCAGAAGATTTTTACTTAGGGGACAAAGTTTTAAAATGGGATTCCAGAAGAGAAGATAAAGGAAAACATGGGAAGTTTGACTTCCTATGGAAGGGAACTTTTATTATTCAGGCTTCACAAGGCAACAATACTTACTTTCTAAAAAGCCTGGATGATTCAGAAGCAGAAGAAGGGCCAGTGAATTGTCGGATGCTGAAACACTATTTTGATCATGTTTGTTGATATATGCTAACTTTAACTTGTACATAAGGAATTTCAGTTTCTTCAGCTTTTACAGCAATAAGAATAGGAAGGAACGGGCAGAAAGTTTTGAGAAACAGTGAAGGAAGTTTACTATTTTTGTTTTAAGCTCAAAAGAAATGTATATATGTTGCATGGTCCTTTATACAGTTCTGTTTACTTACAGCAAAGGAAGATTTAAGAGTGCAGCAATAATTGCACATAAGACCATTTGACCTACTGTTCTTGACTTTTCACCAGGAAAAGCCATCCCCAAGTGGAGCCAGTGTTATGCTCTTATGCTAATAGGTGTCATATTTCATGATTGACTGGATTAGCTCTGCAATATGTACATACCTTTTCTTGCTGTAAAGGTTTTCCATATTCTTAAAGAATCAAAAACAAAATTAAAAAATAAAAAGAGGGTATGCCCTAAAAGAAAAATCAAAGGGTAAAAAAATAGACGGTCAAAAGAAAAAGAAAAAAAATGAACCCCAAATGAAAAAGACCAGGAAAATGTCCAAGTTCAAAATGCCACTACTATTCTATTTTTGAAAATAATCTAATTGTGTGCAATTTGTTAACTCTTGCCACAGTTGATGAATGGCCAAACAACTCAATCTTGGCTGGTTCATGTCTGAATTTACTTGTTTTAGTGATAGTGAATAGAAATCCGTCCAAACTGTTCAATCTTGGCAGATAAATAGTTAGGTAGAGAAGCAAAGGAGATCAACAGTTTAATCTGAGCCCTTGAAAGAAATAAGGGCAGAATTAAATAGGATTCCCATGAAAAGAAAAGAAAACTTGTAAGGGTATGCTAGTCTAAATGCACCCAAAGAAAGAGAAGGAAAAAATGTTAGGCAAACTAGGCTGGGTAGGCAGTTTTGGTGTTGCAGAAGCATGCTTATGATTAATTTTGTCTCTCAAGATGTTCATCTTATTGTTATCATAAGTACCATGGCAACTGTTTGGTTACAAATCAAGTGAGGCATGACTGACTTCCCTTCAACACTTCTCCCCAATCACTTACTAACCTCCCCCCAAGGATATTGAGATTTGCTTGATGTCCTCTAAATCACTTATTGCATTCCATTTCACAGATTACCTAAGTGAAACTCTGTTTTTATTTAGGAGAAGAAGCCACATTTCTTGTGTAAAACCCTTTTCATTTCCTTAGCCTAAGTTTCTTAACATTAGACTTAGCGCTTGCTTTCAATCATATTCATATTAACATTAACATTATTATAAAAATCCCTTATAAACCTTTCCCTTCCACATATTATGTATATAAAATAAAACCCCATGTATTAATATTCCCTGCCCTGGTTTAAATATAAACCATATTATTGTGAAAATGGGGATTAAAGGTTTATTAGAAACCTTGTAATAACCCTTTGTGCACAACCATGGGATTAATTAACCTTTGATTAATTAATAGCCATACCCGCAGCCCCGAAACCATTAAAACATTTGATTTAATATATCGGGCCCGCTCATTGACCGTCCGCCATGTCCCAATGTCGTCAACTGTCAGATCTGGGCCCCGTTCATCCAACGACCGATGCACATATCGCGACCCCTTTTTCAATCGACTGTTAACTCCTAGGGAACCGGCAGTATTCCTGCCGTACCGGGGACACGTGTCGCACTCCTGCCTTGCTCGCTGCCTCCCCGCCCAAAACCGCTCCACTCCAAAAGTTGTGCGGGGTGAAACCACTTACCGCCCTCCCGCTGACCCCCCGCTAAAGTCATCACCACGTCACCACGACGTCAACCCTTCCGTACCCTCCGCTACGCGACAAGCTATCCCATCATGCTGACGTCACTGACCAAAAAACGCCAAAAAGTCCTGCCAAAGCCAAAATTTTGTTAAAAACACAAGAAAAGCTCAATTTCATCATTTTTCTCTGTGAGCAATCTTCCATGAAAATTATGTCCGGTTTATTGCACTAGCCTACAGTCCGCCACCCTACCAAAGAAACCACAGCGACGCGCTCTACCATCAGTCATTTCAACTTGCAATTGCACAATTCGTCTCCTTAAGTCAGGTATTTATCCATTTGGCCAGTTACCCTATAATTTCGATTTTCCTCTGTGAATTTTACCCAAAGAGCCGAATTCAAGCTGAAAACAGTCCACAGTTGCCATACAGAGACACACCCACAACTATTTTGCCCATCTTTCCACAAAAACCTGACCTCCAGTTTGAACACACAAGAACCAAACATGGAGGCCCCCACAGCTCTAAATGTTGCGCCCCTCAATGTGCCTCATAAAGACCTGGATTGGTTACCCTTTTCTGATAGAGATTTTCAAATTAAGGAGTTATCTGGTGACATGAACCATCTCGAGGCATTTTGCTAAATTAGGAATAGTCATCTGAGCAACTCTGATACCTATGGGATATGGAAATCTAATCTTCCCAGGTATTACCTTCCCTCAGTCAATGTGTTCCCAGATATTATTCACCAATGCTGTGCCAACTATGACCCTGTCAGTAAGGTAGTCATGACCTCATCCCAAACTTCTCTCTTTTACATAACTACTAAATCTATCAATGAGATGTTACACTTCCATCCCACTCAGCCCCTTATTCCTCTTTCCATGGGGTATCTGCTTGGAAAAGCTTCTCAATTGTCCAGCTTAGAGATAACTCGGATTGCTCAATTATTCATGAAACCAGATTGCCAACCCCAATACCCACCTCCCTATGTGCATTCCTGGTTCACTAAAACTGGTAGGCTTATTCTTGACATGATATCCTTTATCTTGGGATTCAAAACCAGTGAATATGTTGATTATACCATCTTCGTTATGTTGTGAATGTTTACTACTAGACAGCCCCCTACTGTCAAATTTGACTATGCCTCTTTCATTGCCAACAAGATCCATGCTCAATTTATGAATTTGGAGAGGGATGGAGTCTTCAAGTACACCTCATTCATATACCACCTTTTGCTATATTATCAGCCAGACAGCTTTTCATTTCCCATCAGGAAATTAGAGTCAAAATGAAATCAGAGGTCTGTGATCTTTTGGAGCTGAGTCTTCCATAAGACTTATGCCTCCCCTTATACTTACAGTGAATTCATTGACTTGTTTGTACACCCTGCTTCAAATCTGTTGATAGGAGCTCCTCCTCCTAGAATTTCTAGTGATATGAAGAAAAATTTACAGCTTTCCAAAAGCTACAGAATAGGTGACTGGTACCTCTACCAGAATCACACTGAAATCAGAATATATGGATGTGAATTATGCCCATTCAAGTTGCCTAGGTATGTGCTATGAGGCTATTTGCATTAGAATATTTCAAGCAGCTCATCTGCTCAGACTTAACCCACTTTTGTAATGTAAAGAAAAAGGCTCAGCTGAGAATAAAAAAACCAGTTAGGCCCTTTTATCATCCATAAGAGGGAGGCATGGCAAGATGCTGATAAGATATTAGTGGAAGACTTTAAATTGAGGAAGAGTTTTGAGTGGGTGCCATATGACCCAAATAGCTTTATGATTGACAGAAGAGTAAGAAACAGGCTGTCAGTTTAAATTCACCATAGCATCCCTGAGATTGAACAATTTGCTAATCAGGATGAGTGGGTAGAGGGTACATTAATAGAAGAAATTACTGAACAAGAAAAGATGGAATAAGCTATCAAAGATCTTGAAAAAACCCTTGACCTAGACTCTTTTGGATAGGTATCTTTAAAGCTGCCTTAGCAAATCGGAGTGGGTACATCCTCTCCTGGAACTTCACAGCAGCTTGTACAAGAAACCAGCACACCAGTTACAGGGTCTTCTAAGGGAAAGGAAGTGGCAGACACGGAGCAGCAAGCAATGACTGATCAGCAAGGGAAAATTCCTCCGGTCCAAACCAAAGCAGCAGAGATTCCTGCATTACAGACTCCTCTAAATGAGGAAAAAGGCAAGAAAAGAGACAGAGAAGAAGCCACACCTATCAGTGGACCTGCTGAGCAACCAGGTGCAAAGAGGCAAAGACTAAATCCTCTGTCAGAAGAGGAAATCATTGAGGAAACCACTGACAGTCTAATATGTGAGAGGGTAACCAGACAACAGACTTCCCCAGTGATAGAGACATCAACTAGCTCACATAGGCAAGAGCTAGAAAGGCAGCATATTGTTGGAAATAATACTGAGAGGGGGGGGGGGGGGGGGGGGTGAATCAGTATTATCAGATCAGTAAAAACTTTCCAATTTCATACTCAGAAACATATACGCTACTTCAATTAAGTGAACCCACGTGTACACGCTACTGTGTCTAATGAAACTCGCGTATATCCAGAGATCTTATAATTCAGTTAGCTTAATCTTCAGTAAATGCATCAGAACATTATTAAGCATATTAACAGTAAACAGGTGCAGAATAACAGAACAAAACATCACACATGAGCCACACACATGAACACCATGATATAAGGTGGAAACCCAGTGTGGGTGAAAACCACCTGCTGCAATTCGTCTCTTTCTTCTTTAATAAGAACTTCTTTTACAATGTACTGGTGCAGTCCTTTACTAGTACGCAGGCTACAACCTGCAGAGGGCTACAACCCTCTCTCGTTTTCCAACTAATTTTGGAAGGGAGCTACAACCCCCTCAGCTCTTGTACTAGCCGATCCATTTACTAGTACGTAGGTGCTGACCGTACAACCTGCTTTCCTTTAGGGACCACGTTTCATTAATTTTCAGACTGGATCCAAGAGTACAAAACAAACATTACCGCAATACAATCATCAACTTATACTTGCATCATAATTCATTAAACAACCCAATACTGAATCACTGAAACCTTGTCATCAAGAACACAGAACCCAAACCAGAGTCCAGAACTCTGCAACAACCACCAGAATCAGCAGCAACCTGAAATATCAAATCTTATTATGCATACGCTACTTCACTGTACCAAAACCGCGTGTATACGCGCTTTCACCAAAGGAAACCCGCGTGCAGATCTAGAAATAGTTTCTTATGCCTTCGCTGTCAGATCCGACCCTTGCCAAGCGTCCCGAATAGATAAACAGTAATACCAGATCTTCTCACTTCGTCAGACACACCTTACTTGCCCCTTTGCCTAATGATCTTCTCCTTATATAGCCTTAGGTACTTCACAATACCACGGTCCAAAACCATAGTAACACAATACCATCAACCTCAAAACTAGGGATCGACATGCCCGTCGAGACACCATGGTCCGAAACCATAGGCACAACTTCCAAGGACTAACCGCCACAGACCAAAGGTACTTTTTCACATACACGCTCTTTTACTGAAGCCAACCTGCGTGTACACGCGACTTGGTATGTAGTGAACCTGCGTATACGCGACATGGTATATAGTGAACCTGCTTGTATACGCGACTTGGGCTTAACGAACCTACGTGTATGAACTTTCTTGGCATGCTGTACTAAGATCTGTCCTCTGATTAAGTTGCCATCACCTCTACCAACCTCTGAGCACCTGTACCAACCTCTGAGTGAGTTTCCATCAAGGACAACACTTGAATCATAATGCCGACAATCTCCCCCTTTGGACTTGATGGCAACCACCACACTAAGTCACTCTCCCCCTTTGACATCAAGGGCAAAGGGCGGACCAAGATGTTCTCTTCTTTGGTATACCTCCTGCTATCCATACTGCTGTCCATACTCCCCCTGAGTACATGCTGAAGTTTCTGATTTGGCTCCCCCTTTGTATATGCCAAGTTGTATCAATCCATCCATGCTCCCCCTGAGCAGATGCAGGTTCTAATACCAGCAATAACTATTTATCATAAGCCTACAAAACCGTTCCTTAAACAATAAGATGTATCATTTAGTTTCATCATCAACTTCTAACCATAATGCCAACAATGAATTATTTGAAGTATATGCTCCCCCTGAGTGTGAGCCAACCATGACTGAACCACTTCCTGAGTCTTTTCTGCTCCCCCTGAGCCTGCGCCAACCATGACTGAACCTGGGTCTGTTCTGCTGCCCTTTCTTCATATACGTGACTTTGCAGCCTGTAACTCGCGTATATACGCGACTTGTCTTCGTTATATCAGCGTATGCAAGATGGAATACTGAATTTCATCACTTTCAGATTCCCCTGTGTCTGTTATGTCCGCTGTTTGAATTATGCCACACCTTTCTGTCTCTGTCTTCTTCAATTCCTGCAACTGTGATGATGTATGGTCCTTTTGTCTTGAATTTTGAAATATGCTCCTGCATTCCCTTGCTTTATGCCCATAGTTGTTGCATGTATAACACCTTACATTTTTCATGTTCCTTCTATCACAATCAATTGCTTTGTGTCCATATGCATTGCAGGCAAAGCAATATCCTCTGAAATACCTGGGATGCGATGATCTTTCTTGAACCATTCTACTTCTACATCTGGCTGCAACATGTCCAAGATTATGACATACATAACATTCAACATTATTCAGTGGAGGAAATAATCGTCTATCACGTCCATAGTTAGGAGTAAAGGATCTTCCTTGAGGAATTTCTTTCCTTGGTTGTTCCTTGTTGAGCATTTCAAATTTCTCATTAGAGTTTCTTGCCTCACCTTGTGAAGTAGATTCACCTTCAACATATTCATGAAAACCAAGACCAGTCTTGATAGCAGGAGACCTTTGACTATTAAGAATATCTTCCAAGACTTTAGTACTATCTTGAAATCGTAAAATTTTACCTTTCAAGATATTTACCTCAACTTGATGTTGTTCTTCCTTTTTTCAGATATTGATTCCTTAGGTCTTCTTCAGCTTTTCTTCCTTCTTCCACTTGTTGCTTTAGTTTGGTCACTTCATGTTCTTGATCTTCAAGATCTTCTATGTTCTGTTCTCTTGATTTTTTAAGATCTTCTTTTAGAGAGAGGATCTTTGATTCAAGTCTCTGAATAGTTGTACTCTGATCCTTTACTATATCCTGCAATTTCTCCCTTACCCTGATTTCTGTCTCCAATTGTTCTTTTAATTTGGCAACTTCTTCAGTTTCTGCATTCTTCTCTTCATGTGCCATGAGACTTTTAATATCTTCGCTATTATTGGATGAAGCATTCTTCTTCTTATGTGCCATGAGACTTCTAATATCTTCACTATCATTGAATGAACTTTTAATATGGGTATAATAGCTTCTACCATCTTCTTCAGATATCTTTCCTTTGTTATGAGGACATCTAGCAGCATAGTGACCAACCCTACCACATAGAAAACATTTGAAAGGTAGCTTATCTTTGAACCGTCCAGTTCCCCGTTCAAGATTCTTGACAAAATTTACCTCATATTCTTCCTCTGACACTTCGAATGCGGCCTCTGGTGGTACCTCTTGTCGCATTTCAAAAGCAGTTAAGATCCCGTGAAGCTGTGACATGGTGATTTTCTGCACATTCTCCTTTTCTTCTATGGCAGATACTTTAGAATCAAATTTAGTAGACAGAGATCTCAAAACCTTTTCAACTAAGACAACTTCCTCAAATTCTTCACCCAGATCCCTCATACAATTCACAATCTCATCCATACGCAGGAAATAATTAGCTATGCTTTCATTACTACGCATCTTAAGAGTTTCATACCGGATTCTGAGAGTTTGAAGCTTTGCTCTTTTTACCTGATCATCTCCTTCGTAGCTTGTAACGATTTTGTCCCATATTTCCTTAGCTGATTTGAAATGCATGATCTTCATAAATTTTGATTGAGTCAAACTACTCAATAGGACAGTAACAGCTTTGGCATTGAGCTCATATTGCTTTTTCTCTGCTGGATCTGTAGGAGTTGCTGATGGGAATTTGTATCCTCCTTCTACGATTCCCCAAACTTCTGCTCCAAGTGATTGTAGATATGCAGTGGTTCTTATCTTCCAGTGAGTAAAATTGTTCCCGTCAAAGACTGGTGGCCTGATGTGTGCCTCTCTTTCTAGATTAGCCATTCTGATGGATCTTTTCCTTCAAGCGATCAAGCTTCCTCTGAAGGACCGGCTCTGATACCAATTGTTGGAAATAATACTGAGAGGGGGGGGGGGGGTGAATCAGTATTATCAGATCAGTAAAAACTTTCCAATTTCATACTCAGAAACATATACGCTACTTCAATTAAGTGAACCCGCGTGTACACGCTACTGTGTCTAATGAAACTCACGTATATCCAGAGATCTTATAATTCAGTTAGCTTAATATTCAGTAAATGCATCAGAACATTATTAAGCATATTAACAGTAAACAGGTGCAGAATAACATAACAGAACATCACACATGAGCCACACACATGAACACCATGATATAAGGTGGAAACCCAATGTGGGTGAAAACCACCTGCTGCAATTCGTCTCTTTCTTCTTTAATAAGAACTTATTTTACAATGAACTGGTGCAGTCCTTTACCAGTACGCAGGCTACAACCTGCAGAGGGCTACAACCCTCTCTCGTTTTCCAACTACTTTTGGAAGGGAGCTACAACCCCCTCAGCTCTTGTACTAGCCGATCCATTTACTAGTACGTAGGTGCTGACCCTACAACCTGCTTTCCTTCAGGGACCATGTTTCATTAATTTTCAGACTGGATCCAAGGGTACAAAACAAACATTACCTCAATACAATCATCAACTTATACTTGCATCATAATTCATTAAACAACCCAATACTGAATCACTGAAACCCTGTCATCAAGAACACAGAACCCAAACCAGAGTCCAGAACTCTGCAACAACCACCAGAATCAGCAGCAACCTGAAATATCAAATCTTATTATGCATACGCTACTTCACTGTACCAAAACCGCGTGTATACGCGCTTTCACCAAAGGAAACCCGCGTGCAGATCTAGAAATAGTTTCTTATGCCTTCGCTGTCAGATCCGACCCTTGCCAAGCATCCCGAACAGATAAACAGTAATACCAGATATTCTCACTTCGTCAGACACACCTTACTTGCCCCTTTTCCTAATGATCTTCTCCTTATATAGCCTTAGGTACTTCACAATACCACGGTCCAAAACCATAGTAACACAATACCATCAACCTCAAAACTAGGGATCGACACGCCCGTCGAGACACCATGGTCCGAAACCATAGGCACAACTTCCAAGGACTAACCGCCACGGACCAAAGGTACTTTTTCACATACACGCTCTTTTACTGAAGCCAACCTGCGTGTACACGCGACTTGGTATATAGTGAACCTGCATATACGCGACATGGTATATAGTGAACCTGCTTGTATACGCGACTTGGGCTTAACGAACCTGCGTGTATGAACTTTCTTGGCATGCTGTACTAAGATCTGTCCTCTGATTAAGTTGCCATCACCTGTACCAACCTCTGAGCACCTGTACCAACCTCTAAGTGAGTTGCCATCAAGGACAACACTTGAATCATAATGCCGACACATAGTGTTGAAGTGTCATCTACCAGGCCACCAGACAAACAACCCTCTGACATCAAAAGGACATTCACTAAGATAAAGGCCAAGAATGATCCACTAAGGCTTCAAATTTACAACCAGTATCTTAAGATGGCCCCCACAAAACAACAAATATTAATGTCAACATATGACATAAAAGAAGGAAAGATGATCACGAGTCATTTTAAGCCCAAGGTGCAGCAACCGCAATCAACAGCTAATTACATCAGGACAAATTTGGAGGTCTTAGCTAAGGATATTCATCCCATAGACCAGATTGAGCTGCATAAACAGACTGGAGAGATGGTATACTCCACACTAGCTGATAAAGCTATGTTAGCTCATAAATTGCAAAACTCCTTGAATAATACCTCTACTCAGTTAGATTTGGAGAAAGCTTCTTCTCAAGCAAAAGATAACAGGATCAAATCCTTGGAAGAAATTATCATTGAACTGGGACATGATCCCAAAGATGCCAAAGGCATAAAGGCACTGATGAAGAAGAAAGAAGAGGACATTGCTACCCTCAGAAAACAATTGAAACTGCCTCCTTCTATGCACCCTCAGATTGAAAAAATTATAGAGCAGAAATCACAAGAGGATATGATGGAGCTGCTCATGAAACTTAATGAAAGATTAATTGATACAGACCAGGAACTCGAAAAAGTGCTAAAGGAACAACAGGGAGATTTGATCTCCCAACCATCTGAAAACAGCCCTACAATCACAACTGCAGTCCCCTCAACAACTGGACCAGCATTGGCCCCAAATGTCCTAGCAGTTGCAGCAACAGTAATTACAGGTACAGAAACAACCGCAACAGCACCAGGCAGCAGTATAGGAATGAGCATAGAAGAATTGACCAAAGCCATGGAAGAAATGAAACTCCAAGTGTCAGAGCTCAAGCAAGTAAAGCAAAAATTGGAAAAATTAGAACAGAGTTATGATAAATCCAAAATGAATGTGGCAGAGAAAACAAGGGAGGTCAAAACATTGGAGAACAGGGTGAGAGCATTAGAAAAGGATCTCTCTCACTCATTGGATAAACCTCTAGCAGAAATCAAAGGAATGTTGTGGACCAACATCAATCAGTCCCTTGGTAATGTGTGGAGACCTATCCAAGTCATCTATGAGCAGATTGACCTAGTAGGAAGGGCCCAAGCGGAGATTCAAAAGGCAAGGGCTTTGTTGGGACAGATGCCTGAATAAGCTAACCGGCTGATTCATTTTTTGAACACCAAAACTAGTGAAGAACTGGAGGCACTAGAAATAAAAGACAAAACAACCACCATTTTGGATATCAAGAGAGTTCTAACCATGAGAACTCTGATGCAAAATTTGGAAAGGAGATGCCAGGACATGCAGGTGGAGATTGATTCTTTCACAGAAAAGTTTACAGTCCTGCATAAAAAAGGTTTGCCAAGTCTTTTGGGGAGTAATAATCGTCTGATGAAACATGTAGATTACACACACAAGTTGAATAAATATGTTGCTGATCAAGTTAATACATCATCAAGTACTTTAGGAGAGAAGGCATTTCCATCTGGCTAAGCCCTATACGACAGCCTGGAAAATTTATTCTACATTGAGCATGAGGTAGAGCACATGTTCACCATCCCACCTAATTTCTACAGATACATAGAGACTGACGAAACTTTGAGGAAGCTTCAGAGACATAAATTACCATGACTGCAGTGGTGGAAAAGTATGTTAGAGATTCTATAAACGTATCTTTGATATCTTTAGTCAATTGAAAATTTTTGGGACCATCTACTATAATGCAGAGAACAGAAATGAATTAGAGTCATGCGGGTCAAAGTGTATCACATCAGAGTGGAAGAATAGCCGATGCAGGGCGGAACAGCCAGCACAGAGTATCAGTGGAAGACGGCCATAAGCCGACTCACAGCACCTACCTCCGGTACATCTCATAAAGAGGGAACAGCCAGCACAACATCAATTTAATGCATCAATTTATTGTTCCCCTGTTTTCGAGACTGTCTCTCTCTATCTTTGTAAAACACATTAATTGTCATCAGATATTATCTTCTTCAGATATTTTTGTAACATGTTTTGATATTTTTGTATAAATACCCCCCCAAACAAAGTATTTCGGGTTGGTTGATGCGTGTTGATAGTCTCTGACTGTAATACTAAAGTTTTCTGGAATAAAGTGCTGTTGGAACCATTTTTGTCTGGCTACTGAATGAGCAATCGATGTTGAGGACTGTGTTACAGAATTCTTGAATCATCTTATGGATCAATAAGTCCCTTCTACCTCGTGTTTTACGGTTTCTATGTTTATTATATCATCTATATTTCATGATCTCAATAGCAGAGAAAAAGAATAATTCAGACTTTGTTTAACTGCACTCTGTCTTCAATCTTTGTTATTTCCAATGTTTTCTTCAAAATTAGAATAACCAGCGAATTATTAATTGTTCCTCTTTCCCCTGATTCTTTCATCTTGAATATTTGCTAAGGAATTCTTAACTGCTCCTTAGCATTAATCATCCTTTTTCCCTCTGTCAACTATGATGAAGGATTCTTAACTACCCTTCACCCAATTGACTCCATTCCATCTGATTCCAGCTTATAAATTGTTCCATACTTGAGTACCTTGCTCTGTGATACCTCCTCTGATCAGAAACCTAATCCAGCAAACTATCCTTCTTTGACTCCATCATGCCCAATGGACTGAAACTTTTCAGTTTTACCTCACTGTTCTATTAAATCTCCATCCTTCCAACCAAATTCAAAACAAAACCCTTGCACTTCATATCTAGCCTAATACATCTCAAAACAAAGCTAAATTATAAAGAGAGAGCCCTCTCTAGATACAAATTGGCTAGAATCTGTATCTAAAAGATTGGTCTGTGGTTACCTTGGCCATATTCCCTTTCTTACAACTTTAGGGAACAACCTGAGTGATAACATCATTGGCGACTCCACTGGGGACCTGAATAATTATTTGCTACTGTTGTTTATTTCATAAGCTACAGATGGAGCCTGAAGTTAGCCAGGTAGCCTTTGAAACTGCTTTTGTTTTCTAATTGCAGGAGTAAACAAATGTTGCTTCAGTCTATCTCCAGTCTAGTTTGTGTTTTGAACGCTTGTCTCAAATACTTGATCAGTTCTTTGTTTCAATAGATATTTAGGAACATTCAAATTTCCTACATTTAAAAAATTCCTAAAAGATACTATTAAAGGTGTATTGTTAAATTGTTGTAAGAAAACCAAAAACATACTCAAAAGTTGGCTCCAAAGAAAAAGATCAATTACACCAGATCTAATCCTGATCCAAATCCCCCACCTGTGTTTGAAAATCCTAATCATATTCCTAGGATTCTTACAAACCAAGAGAGCCAAGAGCCTTCTGCTAATTCATACCTTGACAAACATCAGCAGAACCTTATCCAATCTGAGCTTACTCCTGGAAAAATACCAATCCTTTCTGTCATTACTGCAGCTTCTCCAAGTTCTTCATCACCACCGCAAACCATCCTTCCCACTCCTCCATCCGCAACATTCATTTCCAATGTTGTTCCTGTTCTTCCAGCTGTCCCACTTCTTCCAATTGTTCCACTTATCCCTGCAATCATGGAAAATCGTTATGCTCCCCTGCAATTACCTACAAATCCAAGGGCTATGCCTCAAGATTATCAAAGTAAAATCACCTATTTTGATGGTACTGGCACTTACACAGCTCAACAGCATACCAAGAAAATGACTAACTATTTTGAAAACTATGAGATTGACGCTGATGATGTCCAAATGAAAGTCTTTGTTCAAAGTTTAATTGGAGATGTTAGAACATGGTTTACAGCACTCCCTGCAAACACTATCGCTGACCCAGAAGCCCTTTATTAGACCTTCTTGAATAGATGGGAAAAGAAGAAAGATCCTCTCCACATTTTATCAGAATATGAAAACTTGAAGAGAGGCCCATAAGAAACTGTTCAAGATTACTGTACCAGATTTAATAATGTATACAATGCTATTCCTCATAATCTTAGACCCCCTCCTGATTTGGCCTTGATCAAATTCCCTGATGCATTTGACTCTGATATGGCATACCAGCTTAGAGAAAGAGCTCCCCGAAGCTTAGAAGAGATGCAGAGTATAGCTGTTAGTGTTGAGGCCAACCTGATTTCTAAACGATCTTGAGCTAGAGCTGAAAGGAGGACACCTTTTAAAGAGGAACCTTCTGCATTTGAACATAAATTAGATGCTATTATCAAAGGAATGGATAGAATTGGAGATAGAGTAGAAACAATTGAGAGTAAATCCTCTTGGGATGGTCAACCAAGCAACACTGGGAGAAATCCAAATTTTAGTAAAAACTAAAACCCTAACACTGGAAAGGCTGCTCCAAACCAAAATATTAGGCCCCCATTCCAAGAAAATTATGCTGAAGCTTCAACTTCTAGCGAGCCAACAGAGGATACTCAAATTAACTTAATGGGTCTCAATAGTGAACAACAAATTTTCTTGACCCAAGAAGACCAAGAGGCTCATACCCTTAAATAATTCCAAACTCAATCAGGTGAATCATTTGATTTCAGGGAGGGATACGATACAACCATCTATGAAGTACACAAGTAGTACAATATAAGGAGTAGAAGGATAGAAGCCCCTGAGATCAATAAGAAGAAAGATCCCAAACAACCTAAAAAAGCTAAGATGAATAACCCTTCTATACAAACCCTTCTTAAAATAGGTCCCAACCCAAACAATCCAATAGTTGAAGATGTATCAGACGATCAATCACCTAACAGACAACCTTCCACTTCCACTCCTCCCAAGGGAAGTGTGGAAGAACCTCCAGAAATTGAGTTGGAAGCAACTTCAGCCCATAACAAAACTGTTGTAAAAGAAAAAGACACAGAAATTACAACAAAAAAAGAAAATCTCACAGTCCCAAACGTAAAAATTCAAACAGAAAAATCTTTCAACCTTCAGACCAAAATAGCCAAATTAAATATAGCCATTCCATTGTCAGAATTGGCTAAGCATGATGTCTACAGAGATCAAATTAGCAGGTCACTCCAAATTTCAGAAAACAAAGATTCAGTAAATGTCCTTGATGACCAGCCTGAATTAATTTTTGGCCCTGAGGTAAATGGAAAATCAGTAGATGGAGGGGTTCCTCCTTTCTATGTAAGTTTGAACATTCATGATAAAATACTTCACAATGCCATGTTTGATTCCGGTGCTTCTCATAACTTAACGCCTAAATCTGTAATGGAGAAGTTGGACCTAGATATTACCAGACCATACAAAGACTTGTTTTCTTTTGATTCAAGCTAGGTCAGATGTCTAGGATTGATCAAAGATTTATGTGTATCATTAGTTCAATACCCTGCCAAGACCATTTTGATGGACGTAGTGGTGGCTAATATTCCACCAAAATATGGCATGTTGTTGTCTAGATCTTGGGGTGCAAAGCTCCAAGGATCTTTATAGTTGGACATGTCCTATGCTACCATTTCAGTATTCGGTCAGCCAAAGAGATTGTATTGAGAAACTCTAATGAAATATGTGGTAAGTAGCCAGGAGAAACCCCAGATTTTTCCCATTTACTCCATGCACTCTGATATGGACTCCTTCATTCTATACAATGTTGAAAATAACTCTTTAACTGATGTCAAGGTTTTATCGATTGGACAAGAAGAAATTATACACCAAAACTCTAGTGTTCAAATTCAATAACTTTCTATGAACAAGCATATATCAGACACCCAAGAGAAACAAGTTGAAACGCAAAAGCCAGATTTCCTTAGTAAACAAATTTCTGAGATCCCTAATACTAACCATGAACATGTGATCCTTCGGTACTTGGAATTTGATGGTTAAGTTAATAAACTAGGAGCAGGAGTAGGAATTTGGGTACACAATTTAGAAAATGATAATGCTGAAGGTCATGCATACAGGTTGAATTTTAAATGCACTAATAATATGGCTAAGTATGAAGCTCTGCTGCCAGGACTTAAATTGATCAAAAGTTTAGGGGCAGTCGGAATATCAGTTTTGGGAGACTTTGATTTAGTCATTCAACAGATAAAGGGAAACTTCCTCACAAATGATCCCAGGTTAAGATCTTACAAAGGAGCAGCAATTGAAATACTCAATACATTTCTTGAGACACAACTTGCGAAAATTCCAAGAAAGCATAATTTACATGCTCACAGTTTCGCAACATTTTCCAGCACTTGCAAGTTGCCATTTGAACCCAATCATCAGTTTACAGCTGAAATTAAACACAGGCCAACCATACCTGACAACGTAAAGAACTGGCAAGTGTTTGACAATGATACTCAGATTAACAATTTCTTGACCCTAGAGAAAGCATTTTCCAGCACCAATATAGACATGGACACTATCTACGAAATTGATCAAATAGACAAAATTGAAACAGATATTTCAGCAGAAACTGCAACCCGAATACTTCATCCAACGAAATTTACCAAGGAAAGGTTGCAAGAGCTTAAAGAAATAGACATTGATGAGACTGTCGGAGGAGAATCTAAAGTTATTGATTTAAAAGATAATTATTTGCCTCAAGGATTAACTCCTTTGGAAGACCTTTTCGATTCTAAGGATATCCCAAGGAAACCCAAAATGCAGCCTCTAAACACAGACATTGAAGATGTTAACATAGGAACTGAAGAAAATCCTAAAATGATAAAATTATCCTAAACCCTGCCTCCTAACCAAAAGCTTAAATATGTTGAACTGTTCAAGGAATTCCAGGATGTTTTTGCATGGAGCTATGAAGATCTCAAATCTTATGACACCTCGGTGATTCAACATACAATACCCCTTAAAGAAAATCATAAGTCATTCAAGCAAAAACTCAGAAGGGTCAACCCTGTACTAGTCCCTTCAATTGAAAAAGAAGTCAAAAGAATGTATGAAGTTCGGATAATTGCACCTATCAGGTTTTCAGAATGGGTGTTTAATTTAGTGCCCACTAGGAAGAAAATAGGAGAAATCAGATTGTGTGTTGACTTAAGGAATTTAAATAAAGTTTCTTTGAAAGATCACTACCCCTTACCCAAGATGGACCACATTTTACAAAGGGTAGTAGGTGCCTCTAGAATTTCACTGTTGGATGGGTTTTCAGGCTTCAACCAGATTTTAGTTCATCCTGATGACCAGGAAAAGACTGTCTTTACAACCCCATGGGGAACTTTCAAATATGTGAAAATGCCATTCGGACTCAAGAATGCAGGGGAAACTTTCCAACGAGAAACGGACATAGATTTTGCAAAAGAAATTCATGATTTTCTAGTAATATACATAGATGATCTCACTGTGTTTTCCAAATCAGATCAACAACATTTAGATCATTTGAGACAAGTTTTTTTTAAATGTAGACATTATGGTATTTCTTTAAATCCTAAGAAGTCCTTGTTTGGTCTGGAGGAGGGAAAATTGTTAGGTCATATAATCTCCAAAGATGGCATCAAAATTGATCCTGAAAGAATAGAAGCCATTTTATAAATACCCCACCCCATAAATATCAAAGAACTTCAAGCTTTCCTAGGAAAAATTAACTTTTTAAGAAGATTCATTACTAATTTGGCTGAATTGATCAGATTGCTGAACAATATGTTGAAGAAAGATTCCAAGGTTAAATGGACAGTAGAAGCTAAACAAGCATTTGAAGAAATCAAAATGGCTTTGACCAAGACTCAAGTCCTTACAAGCCCAAAGTTTGATAGAGACTTCATAATATTTTCATTTGCATCAAAACACACTATTGCTGCTATTTTACTACAAAAAGATAATCAAGGATGTGAAAATCTCATAGCCTTCTTTAGTAAAGCACTTATAGATGCACCATTGAAACACCCAATCATGGAAAAACAGGCTCATGCACTTGTGAAAGCCATCAAAGATTTCAGAGTCTACATATTATACTCCCATATAATAGCCTATGTGCCAAATGTTGTTATCAAAGATATCCTGACCCAAGAGGGGATTGAAGGCAAGAGAGGTAAATGGATTGCTACTATATTAGAGTATGATATTGAAATAAAACCTACAAAACTTATACAAGTACAGGGATTGGCTAAACTCATGATTGAAACCAATTGCCAAGCCCTGGACATCAATGAACTGGATAATGAATAGGAGATGGCGACTCCACAAATTAGCCAGGCCTTCCTAGAATCATCTTGGTATGCTGATATATGTTATGTATTATTAAACCTGCAGGCTCCTCTAGGGTTATCCAGAACAAAGAAAAGGTTTATAAAAATGAAAGCTTCAAAGTTTTGTATTTTAGATGGTGCTCTTTTTTGGAAAAATCATGAAGGTATTCTATTAAATTGTCTAATAAAAGATGAAGCTGATAAGGTGCTCAAATAATTTCATGTAGGGGACTGTGGTGGACATCTTTACTGTAAATCAACTGCTGAAAAAATCCTATGGGCTGGATTTTATTGGCCCACCTTGTTTGCTGATTTTAAAAAGTTTGTCACTGCCTCCCATAAATGCCAAATTTTTGAAGGAAAAAGGAAACTTCTGCCTCTACCCCTTAGACCAATTTCCACTGAAAGACCATTTCAACAATGGGGTTTAGACTTCATTGGGGAAATCCATCCTCCCTCTTCTGGCCAACATAAATGGATCCTAATTGCCACAGAATATTTCACCAAGTGGATAGAAGCCATCCCTTGCAGACAAGCTAATGATTCAGTGATCATTCAATTCTTAGAAACCAACATATTGTCTAGATTTGGCTGTACTGAAAAGATCATAACTGACAAAGCTGCTCCTTTCAAATCTAATAAAATGATAAGTTTTTTTCACAAATACCGCATCACCCTAGGCCATTCCACAGCCTATTACCCTCAAGGTAATGGTCTAGCTGAGTCTTCCAATAAAAGCCTGATTAATGTTATTAAGAAATTGCTGGAGGAAAACAAGAAAAACTGGCACAAGAAACTTACCAATGCACTTTGGGCAGACAGATTAACTACCAAGAGATCCATTGGGACCAGTCCCTATGAATTAGTTTATGGTATGGACGTTGTATTTCCTTCATTATTAGGAGTCTCGGTAATGAAATTACTGCAAGAAACTCAGGTGGAACCCAATGACATTCAAAGAAGAATCAATCAGACCATCCATTTGCAGTATACTAGGGAAGAGGTGTATCAAAGATCCCAAGTATTACAAGAAAAACTCAAGAAAATATTTGATAAGAGGACTAAGGCAGAATATTTTTACTTAGGGGAAAAAATTTTAAAATGGGATTCCAGAAGAGAAGATAAAAGAAAACATGGGACGTTTGACTTCCTATGGAAGGGACCTTTTATTATTCAAGCTTCACAAGGTAACAATACTTACTTTCTAAAAATCCTGGATGATTCAGAAGCAAAAGAAGGGCCAGTGAATTGTCGGATGCTGAAACACTATTTTGATCTTGTTTGTTGATATATGCTAACTTTAACTTGTACATAAGGAATTTCAGTTTCTGCAGCTTTTACAGCAATAAGAATAGGAAGGAATGGGCAGAAAGTTTTGAGAAACAGTGAAGGAAGTTTACTATTTTTGTTTTCAGCTCAAAAGAAATGTATATATGTTGCATGGTCCTTTGTACAGTTTTGTTTACTTACAGCAAAGGAAGATTTAAGAGTGCAGCAAGAATTGTACATAAGGCCATCTGACCTGTTGTTCTTAACTTTTCACCAAGAAAAGCCATCCCCAATTGGAGCCAGTGTTATGCTCCTATACCAATAGGTGTCATATTTCATGATTGACTGGATTAGCTCTGCAATATGTACATACCTTTTCTTGCTGTAAAGGTTTTCCATATTCTTAAAGAATAAAAAAAAAAAAAAAAATTAAAAGAGGGTATGCCCTAAAAGAAAAATCAAAGGGTAAAAAAATAGATGGTCAAAAGAAAAAGAAAAGAAATGAACCCCAAATGAAAAAGACTAGGAAAGTGTGCAAGTTCAAAATGCCACTACTATTCTATTTTTGCAAATAATCTAATTGTGTGCAGTTTTTTAACTCTTCCCACAGTTGATGAATGGCTAAACAACTCAATCTTGGCTGGTTCATGTTTGAATTTACTTGTTTTAGTGATAGAGAATAGAAATCCGTCCAAACTGTTCAATCTTGGCAGATAAATAGTTAGGTAGAGAAGCAAAGGAGCTCAACAGTTTAATCTGGCCCTTGAAAGAAATAAAGGCAGAATTAGATAGGATTCCCATGAAAAGAAAAGAAAACTTGTAAGGGTATGCTATTCTAAATGCACCCAAAGAAAGAGAAGGAAAAAATGTTAGGAAAGCTAGGCTGGGTAGGCAGTTTTGGTGTTGCAGAAGGATGCTTATGATTAATTTTGTCTCTCAAGATGTTCATCTTATTGTTATCATAAGTACCATGGCAACTGTTTGGTTACAAATTAAGTGAGGCATGACTGACTTCCCTTTAACACTTCTCCCCAATCACTTATCGCATTCCATTTCACAGATTACCTAAGTGAAACTCTGTTTTTACTTAGGAAAAGAAGCCACATTTCTTGTGTAAAACCCTTTTCATTCCCTTAGTGTAAGTTTCTTAACATTAGACTTAGCGCTTTCTTTCAATCATATTCATATTAAAATTAACATTATTATAAAAATCCCTTATAAACCTTTCCCTTCCCCGTATTATGTATATAAAATAAAACCCCATGTATTAATATTCCCCGCCCTGGTTTAAATATAAACCATATTATTGTGAAAATGGGGATTAAAGGTTTATAAGAAACCTTGTAATAACCCTTTCTGCGCAACCATGGGATTAATTAACCTTTGGTTAATTAATAGCCATACCTGTAGCCCCGAAACCATTAAAACATTTGATTTAATATATCGGGCCTGCTCATTGACCGTCTGCCATGTCCCAATGCCGTTAACCGTTAGATCTGGGCCCCGTTCATCCAACGGCCGATGCACATATCGCGACCCCTTTTTCATTCGACCGTTAACTCCTAGGGAACCGGTGGTATTCCTGCCGTACCGGGGACACACGTCGCTCTCCCGCCTTCCTCGCTGCCTCCCCACCCAAAACCGCTCCACTTCAAAAGCTGTGCGGGGTGAAACCACTTACCTCCCTCCCACTAATTCCCCGCTGACGTCATCACCATGTTGATGAGCCCCAATTTTTGGTAACAAATTGGGCTCATTTGGCCTACTTACCTTGCTCAACCCTTCATCTTTTATCACTTATGCATTCATTTCTTGGTATATTCGTGTTATTTGTAGGAAGAAGGGCAGGCATTATATCTATGTGGCTAATACATGATGATTTCAGGTTTTTTGGCATTAAAGGGAGCAAAGACCACGCAGAAGGGGACAAGGAGACAGCAAAGGTGGCATTGCAGGTTTATAGGGAGGTTGTCTACAACCTTAAATAACCTCCCTCGTGATCTACACCATAACTCCGAGCTCCAACAGCTCTCCCTACCGAGCTTAAAGGCAGCCAACAGGTTCTACAGGAACAACAGTTTACAGCAGTTTAAATTTTAGTTGGACAGCCGAGCTCCATTAATTGAGGAAGCCAGCTTGATCCTCATCTTGTATAAATATTAAGGCCGTAGCCTTTGATAGGAGCTTTTTGAACTTTTGAACTACTGTTGCAATTTCTAAGCACGAGCTACAGCTCGGTTTTTGCTCTTTGTAATCCAGTTTTGGCATGTCATTAGACTCATGATTATTCAATAAAGACAGGCAGCTTTTGATTCAATTCTGAGTTTTTAAGGGAGCTATAGCTCTCAGGTTAGGGCCCAACCTGAGAGCAATAGACCTCCTCTTCTTTTTATTGTTACTTGTCTTTCTTTTCAGCACTTTATTCCTCTGTTTTGACATGCATTTAGAATTTACAGTCTGCTGATTTGATTTCTTTTATGTGATTGGGTAGGATTAGTTTATGGTTCAAGTGCTTTTAGTTGTTTAGATTAGAGTAGGAGGATCAACATTCATTAGAGCTCCAAGAAAAGGCTGACAGTGCACTCACTGCCATCTCTGTTTAGATATTGGGGGTGTAGACCATACCAGCCACCAAAAACACGCAGTCTTACACTTTCATTCAAGCTGCAACACAGTCATTTCAATTGTAGATCCATCCATGCATTCTGATCTTGAGCAGTATTTCTTCATTCCAACTCCATGCACGATTTCTCTCTGAAGTTTACCTTGCTGTTCGTTGATTTAATAACACAGTTAGGATAGGTTGATGAATTCTTGGGTTTGTGCAGATTTGTTTCCTTTACACAGCGTGCATCACTCTATTATCTTCTTCTTCTTCTCAACCGCATCTAAAGCCACATACCCAACTTCTGTTCAGATCGTTTGCCTTCCAACACTTCCACTGTTCACGTAGCTCCATCTTTTTGGACTTTTCATTGCCTCCACCCTTCCATTCTCCAACCAGCTGCACCCACTCTTTCCTCATATCATATCTCTGTCCTTGAACCATCATAGGTTCCCTCTCCATCCTACCTATCCACCCATACAACTCCTCCACTCTTCCATCACCCAACACTCCAACCACAGAACATCTTGTAGAAGTTAGCAGCCTTCCTGTAGAAATCCCAAGCTTCCTGTAGGATCCCTTGCAGACATTCTGTAGAAACCTGTGACCTCGGTTGCCGAGCACCTGAACGTTGTGGACTTCTATGGAATGATGTTTTGGATCCTCTGGAACCTCTCCTAGCCCTCCTGACCTTTCCCAAGCTTTCTTTCCTTCGAACTACCCCTGCACAATCAAACGCTAATAAGAAACAAAATCATAATAACTCCAAACCACTTAAGAAAAAATACAAAAACAATGTTCTTTTCAGTAGAAGTAGCTTAGTTTCATGCATCTCATATCACTAGAAGTAATGGCATCATTTCTAGAAGTTTGCACACCCACCATTGCATCATAGAGATTAGACTAGTCAGATTAGGGTTTACTAGGGTTTCCCTGTTTTGTTGGCTTTCAGTTCATTATTGCAAAGTAGGTTAATCTCCTTTGAGGTAGTCTTCTTCCATCATTTAGAAAGCTTCTTCTGAGAGCATATAGAAGTTGGCTTGAGCCCTAGCGGACTTGTGCCAGCTGACCAAGTGACAATTGCGACAAGAGCTAGTACTTGTGCATACAGCACCGTCGCTTCCAAGTTTGTTACGAACTACCGGGTTGATAAAATTAGAGATAGGAAGCTCCAGGAGTTGTAGCATTATTGCTACAATACTGGAGCCCACCATATTTTTGGCGCCGTTGCCGGGGAAGCGTCAGAGTATTAGTAATTATTGCTTTTCTTCTATTTTCTTACTCTTGCCTTCTGCTAAGTAGTTTATTTCATTTCCATTCTGCAAAAGTAGCATAGACATTTCCTGCTTTCATAGATTAGCATTTCCTGCTTTCATAGATTAGCATTTCCTGCTTTCATAGATTAGCATTTCATTTCTACAAGCGTAGATTAGTGTTTCAATTCTGCAAGCGTAGACTAGCATTTCCATTCCTCCAATTTCATTTGAGCAAAGTAGATTAGTTCTTTCCTGCCTTCAGTTTAATTCTGCATCTTTATAGTTAGTTGTAGATCAATATGTTTCAGTTTTGCAGGTACCACAGAAAAACAAAAGCAATCAAAAAATTCTTTCCATTTCATGCCTCGTATGAATCGAAATAAAATAGGCAAATTCTTACCAAACACCCCCACCACATCACTGAGTCACCCTTCTCTCTTCTTCGGTGACAGTGATCCAGAAGAACCTATAGGTGAACCTCCTGAGATATACGAAGATCCTATAGCAGAAGAAGAATTAGAGACCATCCCATCTGAATTTATGGCTGACAATAGAAGAGAAGATGAGAGAATAGAAGGTGTCTTCCCCATCCGAGAGACCAATGGAGAGATGAAAATGAAGAACATTAGCCCCTCCGCCTTACCTCACTTCCATGGACTGACTACTGAAGATCCTGATACCTTCCTGTTTGAGTTTGTTGTCCTTTGTAGAACCTATTACTATACTGAAGATGAGCAGAAGCTGAAACTCTTCCCTTCCACTCTTAAGGATGCAGCATTACGCTGGTTCATGGGCTTACCTGGGAATAGTATCACCACTTGGGCTCAGATGCAGCAAGCTTTCAATACCAAGTACAGGGATTACTGTAGGTCCAAGGAAACCAAGGGAGAAATCTTTCGGATGACCATGGGAAATGATGAGTCCTTAGAGGATTATGAGGAGAGGTTCCAACTTAGCTATAAGCGGGCCAGGTGCACACTTGACCCTGAATCCCTCAAGTTGGTCCTGCTCCGAGGAGTCCCTGAAGACCTCTTAGATACCCTTCACATGTTAGCTGGGGGGGGAATTTACCAACTGCCTTATGAGGACATCAAGACTGTGTTTAGAAACCACTCCAGGGCAGCTCGGAAACGAGGTAGAGGAAACCTCCTCTCAACTGGTGTCCCTTTCTCCAAACATGAGTTTGCAAATCAATTGGAAGATCTTAAGAGTGAGGTGAGACAGACCATTGCCATGCAGCTGGACACATTCAGGATCTAGCAAAAGAAGGAAGAAGCTGAGAGAGCCTTGGCTATCTTCTGCCCTAGATGTACCAGGAGACACCCTAAGAACGAATGTCCATTGCATTCGGTTGAAGTGTGTTTCGTTTGTGAGGAGGACCATCCCACAAACCAATGTCCAACCTTACTTGGATTTAAAGCCCTGTACCAAGGGACAGAAGCTCCCACTAAACCTCTCTATTACCTCAACCAAAGGAGGCCACAAGGACCTAGAACTTACCAGCAGGGGATGCAAGGGGCACCTCAAGCTTATTACAGCCCCAACCAATTGACTCCTATGCCTTCCTGGGGTCCCCCTGCTCATCCTTCCTGGTCTATGCCTCCTCCATGGTCTTATCCACCTCAGTACCCTACTCAACCCACTACTCATTCTTATCACTCACAGGCCCAGCCACAGCCTCAGTGGAATGCACCTCAGTCGGGGTGGAGGCCACAATACAACACTCCTCCTGCCATTTTGCCTCCACCACCAGTTCAACCTCAACCATTACCTCCTACTCCTCCAAGGCAACCTCAAATACCTGCTCAACCGAACCCGAACCCCAACAATAGACAGGCCCAACAGGTATACACTGGGGAAACATCATTCCCTACTTATGTTGTGGAGATCTAGGAGATCAATCTTCGATCTGGCAAGACTCTTCC
Source organism: Pinus tabuliformis (assembly GCA_031772625.1). NCBI lineage: Eukaryota > Viridiplantae > Streptophyta > Pinopsida > Pinales > Pinaceae > Pinus > Pinus tabuliformis. The sequence goes on from CM062808.1 coordinate 474,459,895, forward strand.
AGATCGCCAACCTCCTCCCCCAGAGGATGAGGAAGATAAACAGGAAAGTGAACCAAAGGCTAGTCCACCCTTTCCTGAGAGACTAACAGCCACCACACAACCCAACCCAGAGGAGGATGAGCTTCTGGGTGAGCTCAAGCAATTGTGTGTAAAAATACCACTTCTCCAAGCCATCAAGGATGTGCCAATATACAACAAACTGGTTAAGGTAAAGTGTTTCAAACAACCAGGCAGGCAAAAGAGAGATGCTTCAACCATCAATGTCTTAGGACAACTGTCTGACCTTATGTTAGGACAAGTCATCTGCCCAAAGTATCTAGATCTTGGGAGTCCTGTAGTAGATGTCCACATCAATGGCATCATCATACCTCACACTTTGATTGATTTGGGGGCTGCCATTAATGTGATGACCAGGGACACCATGCTCAAGCTCAATCTTCAGGGTTCCTTGAGGAAGACCTCGACATTTCTGCAACTTGCAGATCGCTCCACTGTGACTCCCGAAGGGATTGTGGAGGATGTCTTGGTCTCTGTCGACTCTTGGGAATACCTTGCAGATTTCTTGGTTTTGCAACCCAAGGCAAAGCTTACTGGATATCCTCTTATTTTTGGAAGGCCTTGGTTAGCCACTGCAGATGCTTACATAAGTTGTCGTGCAGGAAATATGACCATAAAAAATGGTCCTATGTCCAAGCAGCTAGTCCTATATCCTCCTGCCCAACCTTCCTTAGAGCATGACTTACCACTTTGGTTGGAGGAAGGAGATGAGGATGAAGTGTACTCAACACCGTTGTGCACCCTAGATACCACCAGAAGAGACCCCCCAACCGAAGATGACTTGATTGAGACCTTGATCCAAAATCCACCTTCCAGTGCACTATCCTTAGAGAAATTGGTGGAGGATGCCCGAGCCAGCACCCTAGTGGATCTTTGTACGACCAACCCTGTCACTCCCAGAGTCAAGAATGTGGAGTTCGGCCCTGAGAGAACGTTAAAGATCAGCTCCTCCCTATCTCCTTCCCAGGAAAAGGAGCTGTGTAACCTGTTGGCCAGTCACCTAGATGCTTTTGCTTGGAGCTATAAGGAGATGAAAGGAGTCCATCCCTCGGTCTGTACCCATCACATATACATCAAAGAGGGTTGTAAACCGGTTAGGCAACCTCAGAGGAGAATGAATCCAGCCCTTAAGGACATTGGCAAGGAAGAACTGCAAAAACTGTTGGATGCCGGATTCATTTACCCCATCTCAGATAGTGAATGGGTGTCCCCTCTGGTGTTGGTTCCCATGAAGAATGAGAAGTGGAGAATCTGTGTGGACTACCGAGAACTGAACAAAGCTACCAAGAAAGACCATTTCCCTCTACCTTTCATAGATCAAGTGTTGGATGGACTGGCAGGGAAGAAGTTCTTCTCTTTCCTGGATGGGTTTAGTGGGTACAACCAGATTCAAATCAGCCCGGAAGACCAAGATAAGACCACCTTCACTTGTCCTTGGGGTACCTTTGCCTACCGAGTTCTTCCCTTTGGGCTATGCAATGATCCTGCTACCTTCCAGAGAGCTGTCTTGAGCATCTTCTCGGAGCTGGTCCATGATGCAGTGGAAATCTATATGGATGACTTCACTCCTTATGGGGCCAATTTCCAAGAAGCATTGTCCAATCTGGGAAAAGTCCTAACCAAATGCATTGAGATGAACCTGTCCCTTAGTCCTGAAAAATGTGAATTCCTTATGACTGAAGGGACCGTGTTAGGCCATACCATTTCTTGCCAGGGGTTACAGGTGGATCCTAACAAAATTGTTGTCATCAAGAAGGTTCCACCTCCTCAAAAGGTAAGGGATGTTCGGAGTTTCTTAGGATTAGCAGGGTATTACAGGAGATTCATTAATGACTTCAGCAAGCTAGCCTCACCATTGTTTGGCCTGTTGGCAAAAGATGTGGAATTTAAGTGGACTGATGATTGTCAGAGGGCTTTGAATGAATTAAAGGACAAGTTGGTGTCAGCCACAATCCTGAGAGGTCCAAACTGGGCCCTACCTTTCCACATCCACACTGATGCCTCGAACAAAGCCATAGGTGCAGCTTTAGGACAAATCGAACAAAAACTTCCATATGCCATTTGCTTTGTTAGTAAAAACTTGTCCAAAGCTGAGCTGAATGATCCAGGTGGATATTGGTGGCCACCTGCCAAGTCCACCTGGACCCCCACCATTGTCTTTCTCAGCATTTTCAGTTTCCTTAATTGTAGCACAACTTACTATTTTTAGCAGTTTTTCGGGTCCTGAACTTCCGGAGTCGTTTTGAGGCCCTAAACGACGTTTTTTTTGGAATTATGGGGCGACCGAGCCCAATGTTGCCTCCCAAAGTGGTAGTACTCGGATAGATCTTTCTAACGAGCTATCGTACGCGTCAAACGGAGATCGTATGCCAAAGTTACGACCCCGGGAAATTGATGTACCAATTTACCCAAACGGGGCCCACAATTTGGCGTTTCATCTTCTAGGGTTAGGTTTCGGTATGTGAAGGGTTTTCCATTGTTTCTCAACAATAAATAGGCCTTCGAGCCTCATTGTAATACAGTTCGGAACAGTTCAGAGGCATGTAGCCGCACATCTCTTCTCAGAGATAGCTACCATCGCCCTAGCTGGTTTATTTCCATTTCTGGTTGTATTCAGTATTTTCCATTAATGAAATGAATCATTATTTCCGCTGCATATATGTGTTTATGGTTATTGCATCTCTGTATTTATGGTTATCTCTGTAATCTATTGCGTTCCTGTTTAAATCTGGATCACTGAATTACACTGTAACTGAGAAAGAGTTTTTGGCTGTGGTCCATGCACTGAACAAGTTTCGACACTATATCACTAGCTATCAAACATTTGTACATACAGACCATGCTGCCATTAGATATTTAATGAATAAACCAGATGTGAATGCTCGTATTATTAGATGGTTACTTTTGTTGTAGCAGTTTGATTTGACCATTGTTGACAAACCAGGTAAAGAAAATGTTGTTGCTGACTTTTTATCTAGATTGGATTTGTCTGTAGATGAGGATGGAACGGTGGATGACCAGATGCTTGATGAACATCTGTTTGCTATCTCAGCACTCTCTCCATGGTTTGCTGATATAGCAAACTACCTTGTTTCAGCACAGTTCCCTCCGCACCTATCTTCAAGAGAGAAGAGGAGAATCATCAGAAAAAGTGCCTCATTTACTTGGATCGGGGGCAATCTGTTCAAGCTTGGCCCCGATCAGATCTTAAGGCATTGTGTAAGGGAGGAGGGAATCTTTGATATCCTCCTCACCTGTCATGATGGGCCTTGTGGAGGACATTTTGCAGTAAAGAGGACTGCCTTCAAGATCCTGCAGGCAAGTTACTATTGGCCCACACTTCATCAAGATGTCAGAAGATATATCAGCCAATGTGACCAATGCCAAAGAATGGGGAAACCGACTCAAAGGGATGAGATGCCTCTCCAACCTCAAGTGACTCTTGAACCATTTGAGAAGTGGGGCATGGACTTTGTGGGTCCAATCAACCCTCCTTCGAGGCAAAGGTCTTACATCATTGTGTGTACTGACTACCTGACAAAGTGGGCAGAGACTAAAGCAATCAAAGCAGCAACAGAAGAAAAGGTGGCCGAGTTCTTAAGAGAAAACATCTTCTACAAGTTTAGCTACCCAAGAGAGCTGGTCACCGATCAAGGGAGCCAGTTCACATCCAACTTAGTTGAAGATCTACTAGCTCATCACAAGATCAAGCATAGGACTTCCACCCCCTATCACCCTCAAGCAAATGGGCAGGTGGAAGTAACTAATAGAGCATTAGAAGGGATCTTGACTAAGGTGGTGAGCAGCAGCAGAAAGGACTGGGCAGATCGCCTGGTTGAGGCCACATGGGCTTACAACACCACCTGGAAGACCACCACCGGCTTCACACCTTATGAGTTGGTCTATGGGAAGAAAGCTTTGCTGTCCATTGAGTTTGAATACAACACTTTGAGGATGGAAGCTCAGCTGGATCTAGATCTCAGCCATTCACAACAAGAAAGATCATTGCAGCTGAATGGACTGGATGAGCACCGAATGCAGGCCCTCCTTCACTCAGAAGTGGTTCAACTTCAGAGAAAGGTGTGGCATGACCAACATCTCCATGACAAGCAATTCCAGCCTGGAGATTGGGCTTTGTTGTATGACTCCAGATACAAAGATTTCAAGGGGAAACTGAGAACCAGATGGCTAGGACCATATACAGTGGAAAAATGTCATGAAAATGGATCTGTTCTTATTCAGACCATTGATGAGGAAGCCATCCTCATGCTTGTCAATGGGCATAGATTGAAGATCTACAGGAAGCCTCTCTCAAGACAAGAGTTCATCAAAACTATGGAGAAATCAGTATTGGTCATAGAGAAGGGTTCTGCCTCTCCTTTGGGCATACCCTGAAAGGTTCAAATAATAATAATAATAATAATAATAATAATAATAATAATAATAAAGATCCTTGGGTGAAAACCTCTCTGAGGCACCCAAGGCAGGTGGTAGGGGTGAAAACCTCATTGAGGCGCCCCTATTGTCTTTCAAAAAGAAAAAAGAAAAAAAGAGAGATTGGAAAAAGATCCATGAGTGAAAACCTCTTTGAGGCGCTTAAGGCAGATGGAAAAGGTGAAAACCTCAATGAGGCACCCCTGTTATCTTTCAAAAAAAAAAAAAAACAAAAGAAAAAAACAAGGTCAGCAGATTCATAATGTAAATTGCATGCAGGTTGCAGGTGTTCTATGGAGGAGAGGAAGCCTCTCAACTCAGAGCTCAGGATCCTTATCATGCTGTCAGGAGACCTCACCAGCACCTCCTCCAAGAATACTCATTTTCTCCAAGGTATGTGCAATTTTATTACAGCTTGAGTCTTCTACAAGAAGACGCAGATTTTCTACAGGAAGATGCAGATTTTCTATAGGAAGGTGCGGACTCTCTACAGGAAACGCAACCTTTCTACAGGAAGCTCTGTATTTCTACAGGAAACTTCCTGTAGAAGCCCAGGACGGTCCAGAATCCATGTTATGAGAAGATCTAACGACTAAGGATCGGTTTTTACACATGCAAGCTATCGTTATCTCCCTTGCACATTGTTGTCACCTCGTCCTGCCATCCTTGTCGACATGCAACGAAGTTACCTGCACCAGCAAAGCAGATCGATGAGTTCTCAGAAAAAGCAAGTTTTAAATGAAAAAACTCTGAGATCTCATACCATATCCGTCCTATTCATTCAGAAGCCCTGGGAGCATGATCGGGAGGCCAGATCCTTCGTCGTGCAGTATGCACCCAAGGAGGAAGAACTGTTACAAGACATCCCGCGGGAGTCCTGTAACAGTTAAGCCCGCTAGAGTGTATACTATTCACAGCACTGGCCATATACAATGAACGCGGATGCATGCAACCAAGCATCAACTCCATCGTCGGCAGCCTGTAAACGTGAACCTCCAGGCCTGTGCAAATCCACCAGCAGCATGTAGATCCATTCATCATCGTCCAAAACCCGAGAAATCGTGTTGCAACCGCGCAGGTAAGTGTCTCGACCCTTCCTTCCGTCAGATCGCATGAATTTTACTTTGAATTGTTTGCAAAGTGTAAAGTGAAAGGGTTGAGCGGTTGTATGGCCAATTGACTGGCCACGTCGACCGGTTAATGGTCCAGTCAGATGTTTGGGTGGCGACCGTGACAAAAGGAATGATCAGCACACACGTGAGAACAATCCCCGTCAGAAAAAGCGGATTTAGCAGAAGAAACGGCGGCGGATCTACTGGAGGGATGATGTGGTAGTAAGTGAACGCGCAGTCAAATGATGGAACGACATCATTCAACGGTCCGGCGGGGAGAACTCACCCCCGTGCCACGGATTCCGCCGATTCAAATCTAATCGGCTAGATCGGCCGCATGCATTTATCATTCGCCATTCGAACCTCGAGTGCACATTCAGATCTCTCTGCAGTTCGAAACTCCAAGCCTTTGGCTATCAAAACGGCTATGAAGCACCACCGAGAGCGCAGACCAACTGCAGTCTTCCCCAGGAATCATGCACTGCTCCTACATGAAAGCAGTTTCTACAGGAAGGCAGGTTCCTCAAGTAAAAAGGTGGCAGATAAAAAAGGTAACCTTGAACTCTCCATGCAATTGGCTTTTAAAGGTGGCAAGATCGTCATCTACAGTTTGGTTGTAGGAAATGGTCGAAATTGTTGTCTGCTATGCATAGACTGTCGTTCTACACGATGTCAGTGAATTAAACTGTGTTAAGGTCCTCAGGGATAAAGTTGTGAATTATTTGCACAACAGAAGCGTAATTCCATGCTCTGTCTCCATAAGCTAAACTTCTTCCGCATTCGCCACCTTTAGCAACAGCTTTTATCATGCCGGGTGGGTTTATTAGACGGGAACCCACTGATTCATCAAAATTAAGAGAAAACCCGGAGGTGGTAGAGCTCTTCACACGGGCATAATGGATATCCTTTTGTGACAAGTTGCAGAGTCATGACGGCGAAGTGGCAGAAGAATTTTTACAAGCCTTGAGGCCGAAATCCAAAACATTGGCCACCGTGAACTTCAGGGGCCTAAGCCTCAAGCTCACCCCGCAGTATATCAGTCGAATTACTGAACTTCCAATGGGTTTGCCATGGGATAAGGAAGAAAGGAAGTTGAGCCAGCAGGCAAAGAAAGAATTCTTTCCACCTGAGGAGGAATTCACGGAGGACAAAAATGGGGTGCGAAGAACCAGCTTGCTGCCACCATGGAATGAAGTTAGCCTGCAAATCATGAAGTATATAACCTGTGAAGGTCGTTTTAGCATCGTGTACGCATATCACTTCAGGTTGCTCACTGAATTGAGACACCAGATTGATCTTCCTGTAGAAAATGAATTGAGCATTCCTTATTTCCTGCTACAGTCTCTAATTGAGTGTGCCACAAAATTAAAAGAAGGCATGCCAGATCAGGTAGCCCACCATGGGTTAATCAAACTTCTTGTGGAGGATGCGCTTCATTCATATAAGGTTCCCCTCTCATGGGAATCATTCAGAAATTTGACAAGAGATGGAGACATAAGGATGTTGACTGAAGAAACGGGTTCCTCCAGCAGTGAGGAAAAAGAAGCAGTGGCCACGGAAAAGAAAGAAACAGGCCAGAAGACCCCGACCACAGTGCAAAAGAAAGAACAAAGGAGGAAGCACGAGAAAAAGGATGCTGAGGAAAAAGGTGACACACCCATTTTGTCAGCAAGAGAGAAAAGGTTGCAGAGCAGAACGGACAAAGTTGAGAAGGTCCACATCAGCCCAAGTACCTCATCAGCACCCGCAACCAAACCAAAAAGCAAAACCCATGCAGCAAAGCAAGCCAAGGTGGCGACACCTGTGTCTACAGGAAAGCAGAAACAGGCTTCTACAAGAAGCCCGAAAACAGAAAAAGGGTCTTCTACAGGAAGACCGAAAATCGTTGAAAAAGGGGCTTCTACAGGAAGCCTGAAAATTACCAAAACAGGGGCTTCTACAGGAAGCCCGAAATTGGCTAAAACAGGGTCTTCTACAGGAAGCCCTGAAAAGGTGAAACCCAAGGAGAAGAAGGCGAACATTCTAGCAAGGGAGGCAGCAGTTGTACTAGTTGGCCTCAGCACGCCACCTAAGCCAAAAGAAAAGAGAAAGAGGGAGACCCCTCTATACTTTAAAGCTCGAAGAAGTGTTAGGATAAAGACGGGCAAGCCACAGCCTTCGTCCAGCAGCCCGATTTTCATTGAAGATACCCCTGCTTCTCCCAAGGAAAAGTCCCCCTCAAGGATAACAGTCACCTATGAGAAGGGGAGTCCAAAGAAAAATACGTGGCAAGAAAGGTTAGACCTGTTGACTGAAAAAGCTCGGCTACAGGAGGCTGAAAATGTTCTACAGGACACTTTGGCCCGGCTACAGGAAACAGAGAAGAGGGAAGGAGAAGGACCCTCATCACCACCAAGGGAGGGTGAGATAGAGCCACCTAAAGAGGCAGAAAAAGAACATATACCAGAGCCCAGCCCTCAGCCTAGTCTGAGTTCATACTACACCTTTTTAGAGGCGGGCAAAATCATACCGCAGAAATTTACTGTACCCCTGTTTTTTGCATTAGAGGAAGAAAGAGTCCGTACCCACACATGGATGCAAATCGCCAAGTCAAAGGGTGTGGCAGACATAGGTCCCTTACAAGAGCAACTCAAGGAGGTCAGGAGTTAATTCGCCATGGCTAAACATGTGGCTAATTTCCAAAGAGTGTACCTACAGGAAGAAAACCAGAAGCTAAGATTGCAGCTACAGGAGCTGAGGGCAGGGGCAGGTACATCCTCCAAAGACACCACAGAAGAAAAACAAGGCAGAAAGGAGCTGACCACCGGTCTTGAGGAGCCAATGACACTTCTACAGGAAGTAGAACAACAAGCACAAATTGAAGTGCAAGCTCTAAAAGAACAACTGCAGCAAAAGGAATCACAATTGGCCTGCATGGCCAGTTGGGCCATGGAGGCAATAAAGTGCAGACAACCTGCAAAATCCTATGGTTTTTACTTGAAAGATCAATGGCTGCAGTTCCAAATAAATACCTTGGCACAGAGAGGTATTTCTCAGATCCAAAACCCACAGCAATTTTCTGAATTGTGCAGTACTAGTTCGTCAGAAGACAAAGCCAAATTAGCAGAGTTCTACCTCCACAATTTGGCTTTGCCTAATGAAGTCTCCTGGGATCCCAATACTGCCTTGGGTGATATGCAATTGATGGCGTTCGCTTCATGGTTGAACCATGAGGATCAAAGAGCAGCTGAAGCAAAATCGGTCATGAACCGAGAATTGAACGAGCCACTGTTCATTCGAGCAGAACCAGAGGATCTGGTTGCACTCATTTCAGCACACCAACAGTTGTCTACTGATCCCACAACTTCCTTGAGATTTATGGACCAACAGGCCCAAGCCATAGCTCATTTTGAAGACATGGAAAGACTGTTAGGAGAAAATGTTGCCCAAGCATGCACACGCAGATGGAATACCTTGGCACACAGTTTGAAAATCCGAGAGTACCATACCCCAACTTGGATGAGGGAAGATTTGGTAAGGGTAGACCTTTACAAGAAATCCATGCAAAGCCTCCAGGCCAGCTGGATTGGCCTTAAACTCAACCCACCACTACTGCTAGGATTGACTGTAGGCAACACAGAGGAGGATGACAGTGAACAATGGGAAGAGGTGAACAGGAAAGCTGGGTTTCATATCAGCAAGGAGGACACTACCACAGAGGCTTGGGATGTAAGGGAAGCAGTAAAAGCAATGAAGGATGAAGATTTGGACTAAGTTGCTCAAGGATGAGCAAATATTTTAGCTGGGGGGTGATGATGAGCCCCAATTTTTGGTAACAAATTGGGATCATTTGGCCTACTTACCTTGCTCAACCCTTCATCTTTTATCACTTATGCATTCATTTCTTGGTATATTCGTGTTATTTGTAGGAAGAAGGGCAGGCATTATATCTATGTGGCTAATACATGATGATTTCAGGTTTTTTGGCATTAAAGGGAGCAAAGACCACGCAGAAGGGGACAAGGAGACAGCAAAGGTGGCATTGCAGGTTTATAGGGATGTTGTCTACAACCTTAAATAACCTCCCTCGTGATCTCCACCCTAACTCCGAGCTCCAACAGCTCTCCCCACCGAGCTTAAAGGCAGCCAACAGGTTCTACAGGAACAACAGTTTACAGCAGTTTAACTTTTAGTTGGACAGCCGAGCTCCATTAATTGAGGAAGCCAGCTTGATCCTCATCTTGTATAAATATTAAGGTTGTAGCATTGATAGGAGCTTTTTGAACTTTTGAACTACTGTTGCAATTTCTAAGCACGAGCTACAGCTCGGTTTTTGCTCTTTGTAAGCCCGTTTTGGCATGTCATTAGACTCATGATTATTCAATAAAGACAGACAACTTTTGATTCAATTCTGAGTTTTTAAGGGAGCTATAGCTCTCAGGTTAGGGCCCAACCTGAGAGCAATAGACCTCCTCTTCTTTGTATTGTTACTTGTCTTTCTTTTCAACACTTTATTCCTTTGTTTTGGCATGCACTTAGAATTTACAGTCTGTTGATTTGATTTCTTTTATGTGATTGAGTAGGATTAGTTTATGGTTCAAGTGCTTTTAGTTGTTTAGATTAGAGTAGGAGGATCAGCATTCATTAGAGCTCCAAGAAAAGGCTGACAGTGCACTCACTGCCATCTCTGTTTAGAGATTGGGGGTGTAGACCGTACCGGCCACCAAAAACACGCAGTCTTACACTTTCATTCAAGCTGCAACACAGTCATTTCAATCGTAGATCCATCCATGCATTCTGATCTTGAGCAGTATTTCTTCATTCCAACTCCATGCACGATTTCTCTCTGAAGTTTACCTTGTTGTTCGTTGATTTAATAACACAGTTAGGATAGGTTGATGAATTCTTGGGTTTGTGCAGATTTGTTTCCTTTACACGGTGTGCATCACTCTGTTATCTTCTTCTTCTTCTCAACCGCGTCTAAAGCCACCTACCCAACCTCTGTTCAGATCGTTTTCCTTCCAACACTTCCACTGTTCACGTAGTTCCATCTTTTTGGACTTTTCATTGCCTCCACCCTTCCATTCTCCAACCAGCTGCACCCACTCTTTCCTCATATCATATCTCTGTCCCTGAACCATCATAGGCTCCCTCTCCATCCTACCTATCCACCCATACAACTCCTCCACTCTTCCATCACCCAACACTCCAACCACAGAACATCCTGTAGAAGTTAGCAGCCTTCCTGTAGAAATCCCAAGCTTCCTGTAGGATCCCCTGCAGACATCCTGTAGAAACCTGTGACCTCGGTTTCCGAGCACCTGGACGTTGTGGACTTCTATGGAATGATGTTTTGGATCCTCTGGAACCTCTCCTAGCCCTCCTGACCTTTCCCAAGCTTTCTTTCCTTCGAACTACCCCTGCACAGTCAAACCCTAATAAGAAACAAAATCATAATAACTCCAAACCACTTAAGAAAAAATACAAAAACAATGTTCTTTTTAGTAGAAGTAGCTTAGTTTCATGCATCTCATATCACTAGAAGTAATGGCATCATTTCTATAAGTTTGCACACCCACCATTGCATCATAGAGATTAGACTAGTCAGATTAGGGTTTACTAGGGTTTCCCTATTTTGTTGGCTTTCAGTTCATTATTGCAAAGTAGGTTAATCTCCTTCGAGGTAGTCTTCGTCCATCATTTATAAAGCTTCTTCTGAGAGCATATAGAAGTTGGCTTGAGCCCTAGCGGACTTGTGCCAGCTAACCAAGTGACAGCTGCGACAAGAGCTAGTACTTGTGCATACAACATCGTCGCTTCCAAGTTTGTTACGAACTACCGGGTTGATAAAATTAGAGATAGGAAGCTCCAGGAGTTGTAGCATTATTGCTACAATACTAGAGCCCACCACATGTCACCGCCACATCAACCCTTACGTACCCTCTGCTACGCAACAAGCTATCCCATCATGCTGACGTCATCTGACCAAAAAACGCCAAAAAGTCCCGCCAAAGCCAAAATTTTGTTAAAAACACAAGAAAAGCTCATTTTTGTCATTTTTCTCTGCGAGCAGTCTTCCATTCAAATTACGTCCGGTTGATTGTGTGAGCCTACAGTCTGCCACCCTGCCAGAGAAACCACAGTGACGCGCTCTACCATCAGTCATTTCAACCTACAATTGTACAATTCGTCTCCTTAAACCAGGTATTTATCCATTTGACCAGTTACCCTGTAATTTCGATTTTCCTCTGTGAATTTTACCCAAAGAACCAAATTCAAGCTGAAAATAGTCCACAGTTGTTATATAGAGACACACCCACAGCTGTTTTGCCCATTTTTCCACAAAAACCCGACCTCCAGTTTGAACACAAAAGAACCAAACATGGAGGCCCCCGCAGCTTTGAACGTCGCGCCCCTTAATGCGCCTCATAAAGACCTGGATTGGTTACCCTTAGCTGATAGATATTTTCAAATTAAGGAGTTATCTGGTGACATGAACTATCTCGAGGCATTTTGCCGAATTAGGAATAGTCATATGAGCAACTCTGATACCTATGGGATATGGAATTCTAATCTTCCCAGGTATTACCTTCCCTCAGTCAATGTGTTCCCAGATATTATTCACAAATGTTGTGCCAACTATGACCGTGTCAGGAAGGCAGTCATGACCTCATCCCAAACTGTTCTCTTTTACATAACTGTTGAATCTATCAATGAGATGTTATACTTCCATCCCACTCAGCCCCTTATTCCTCTTTCCATGGGGTATCTACTTGAAAAAGCTTCTCAATTTTCCAGCTCAGAGATAACCCGGATTGCTCAATTATTCATGAAACAAGATTGCCAGCCCCAATACTCACCTCCCTATGTGCATTCCTGGTTCACTAAAACTGGCAAGCTTATTCTTGACATGATATCCTTTATCTTGGGATTCAAAACCAGTGAATATGTTGATGAGACCATCTTAGTTATGTTGTCAATGTTTACTACTGGACAGCCCCCTGCTGTCAAATTTGACTATGCCTCTTTCATTGCCAACAAGATCCATGCTCAATTTATGAATTTGGAGAGGGAAGGAGTCTTCAAGTACACCTCATTCATATACCACCTTTTGTTATATTATCAGCCAGACAACTTTTCATTTTCCATCAGGAAATTAGATTCAAAAGGAAATCATAGGTCTGTGATCTTTTGGAGCTCAGTCTTCCATAAGACTTATGTCTCCCCTTATACTTATAGTGAATTCATTGACTTGTTTGTACACCCTGCTTCGACTCTGTTGAGAGGAGCCCCTCCTCCTAGAATTTCTGGTGATATGAAGAAAATTTTACGTCTTTCCAAAAGCTACAGAATAGGTGACTGGTACCTCTACCAGAATCACATTGAAATCAGAATATATGGATGTGAATTATGCCCATTCAAGTTGCCTAGGTATGTGCCTATGAGGCTATTTGCATTAGAATATTTCATGCAGCTCATCTGCTCAGACTTAACCCACTTTTGTAATGTAAAGAAAAAGGCTCAGTTGAGAATAAAAAACCAATTAAGCCCTTTTATCATCAATAAGAGGGAGGCATGGCAAGATGTTGATAAGATATTAGGGAAAGACTTTAAATTGAAGAAGAGTTTTGTGTGGGTGCCATATGACCCAAATAGCTTTATAAGTGACAGAAGAGTAAGAAACGGGTTGTCAGTTTATATTCACCATAGCATCCCTGAGATTGAATAATTTGCTAATCAGGATGAGTGGGTAGAGGTTACATTAATAGAAGAAATGACTGAACAAGAATAGATGGAACAAGCTATCAAAGATCTTGAAAAAACCCTTGACCTGGACTCTTTTGGACAAGTATCTTTAAAGCTGCCTTAGCAAACTGAAGTGGGTACATCCTCTGCTGGAACTTCATAGTAGCATGTACAAGAAACCAGCACACCAGTTACAGGGTCTTCTAAGGGCAAGGAAGTGGTAGACACAGAGCAGCAAGCAATGACTGATCATCAAGGGAAAATTCCTCCGGTCCAAACCAAAGCAGCAGAGATTCCTGCATTACAGACTCCTCTAAATGAGGAAAAAGGCAAGAAAAGAGACAGAGAAGAAGCCACACCTATCAGTGGACCTGCTGAGAAACCTAGTGTAAAGAGGCAAAGACTAGTCCTCTGTCAGAAGAGGAAATCATTGAGGAAACCACTGACAGCCTAAGAGGTGAGAGGGTAACCAGCCAGCAGACTTCCCCAGTGATAGAGACATCAACTAGCTCACATAGGCAAGAGCTAGAAAGGCAGCATAGTGTTGAAGTGTCATCTACCAGGCCACCAGGCAAACAACCCTCTGACATCAAAAGGACATTCACTGAGATAAAGGCCAAGAACGATCCACTAAGGCTTCAAATTTACAACCAGTATCTTAAGATGGCCCCCACAAAACAACAAAGATTAATGTCAGCATATGACATAAAAGAAGGAAAGATGATCATGAGTCATTTTAAGCCCAAGGTGCAACAACCGCAATCAGCAGCTGATTACATCAGGACAAATTTGGATGTCTTAGCTAAGGATATTCATCCCATAGACCAGATTGAGCTGCATAAACAGACTGGAGAGATGGTATACTCCACACTAGCTGATAAAGCTATGTTAGCTCATAAATTGCAAAACTCCTTGAATAATACCTCTGCTCAGTTAGATTTGGAGAAAGCTTCTTCTCAAGAAAAAGATAACAGGATCAAATCCTTGGAAGAAATTATCATTGAACTGGGACATGATCCCAAAGATGCCAAAGGCAGAAAGGCACTGATGAAGAAGAAAGAAGAGGACATTTCTGCCCTCAGAAAATAGCTGAAACTGCCTCCTTCTATGCACCCTCAGACTGTCGAAATTATAGAGCAGAAATCACAAGAGGATATGATGGAGCTGCTCATGAAACTTAATGAAAGATTAACTGATACAGAGCAGGAACTGGAAAAAGTGCTAAAGGAAAAGCAGGGAGAGTCGACCTCCCAGCCACCTGAAGACAGCCCTACAGTCACAACTGCAGTCCCCTCAACAACTAGACCAGCATTGGCCGCAAATTTCCTAGAAGCTGCAGCAACAGTAATTACAGATACAGAAACAACAACAACTGCACCAGGTAGCAGTACATGAATGAGCGCAGAAGAATTGACCAAAGCCATGGAAGAAATGAAACTCTAAGTGTCAGAGCTCAAGCAAGTAAAGCAAAAATTGGCAAAATTAGAACAGAGTTATGATAAATCCAAAATGAATGTGGCAGAGAAAACAAGGGAGGTCAAAACATTGGAGAACAGGGTGAGAGCATTAGAAAAGGATCTCTCTCACTCTCTGGATAAACCTCTAGCAGAAATCAAAGGAATGTTGTGGACCAACATCAATCAGTCCCTTGGTAATGTGTGGAGACCTATCCAAGTCATCTATGAGTAAATTGACCTAGTAGGAAAGGCCCAAGTGGAGATTCAAAAGGCAAGGGCTTTGTTGGGACAGATGCCTGAACAAGCTAACCGGTTGATTAATTTTTTGAACACCAAGACCAGTGAAGAACTGGAGGCACTAGAAATCAGAGACAGAACAGCCACCATTTTGGATATCAAGAGAGTTCTAACCATGAGAACTCTGATGCAAAATTTGGAAAGGAGATGCCAGGACATGCAGGTGGAGATTGATTCTTTCACAGAAAAGTTTACAGTCCTACATAAAAAAGGTTTGCCAAGTCCTTTGGGGAGTAAAAATCGTCTGATGAAACATGTAGATTACACACACAAGTTGAATAAATATGATGCTGATCAAGTTAATACATCATCAAGTACTTCAGGAGAGAAGGCACTTCCATTTGGCCAAGCCCTATACGATAGCCTGGAAAATTTATTCTACATTGAGCACGAGGTAGAGCATCTGTTCACCATCCCACCTAATTTCTACAGATACATAGAGACTGAAGAAACTTCGAGGAAGCTTCAGAGACATAAATTACTAGGACCGCAGTGGTGGCAAAGTATGTTAGAGATTCTATAAACGTATCTTTGATATCTTTGGTCAATTGAAAATTTTTGGGACCGTCTACTATAATACGGAGAATAGAAATGAATCAGAGTCATGCGGGTCAAAGTGTATCACATCAGAGTGGAAGAATAGCTGATGCAGGGCGGAATAGGCAGCATAGAGTATCAGTGGAAGATGGCCATAAACCAAATCACAGCACCTACCTCCGGTACATCTCATAAAGAGGGAATAGCCAACACAACATCAATTTAATGCATCAATTTATTGTTCCCCTGTTTTCGAGACTGTCTGTCTCTATCTTTGTAAAACGCATTAATTTTAATCAGATATTATCTTCTTCAGATATTTTTGTAAGATGTTTTGATATTTTTGTATAAATACCCCCCCAGACGAAGTATTTGGGGTTGGTTGATGCGTGTTCATAGTGTCTGACTGTAATACTGAAGTTTTC
This sequence comes from Pinus tabuliformis, assembly GCA_031772625.1. NCBI lineage: Eukaryota > Viridiplantae > Streptophyta > Pinopsida > Pinales > Pinaceae > Pinus > Pinus tabuliformis. Next base: position 474,475,939 of record CM062808.1, read on the forward strand.
TGTAATAAAGAGCTGTTGGAACCATTTTTGTCTCGCTACTGAATGAGAAATTGATGCTGAGGACTATGTTACAAAATTCTTGAATCATCTTATGGATCAATAAGTCCCTTCTAACTCGTGTTTTATAGTTTCTATGTTTATTATATCATCTATATTTCATGATCTCAATAGTAGAGAAAAAGAATAATTCAGAATTTGTTTAACTACAAACTGTCTTTAATCTTTGTTATTTTCAATGTTTTCTTCAAAATTAGAATAAACAGTGAATTCTTAATTGCTCCTCTTTCCCCTGATTCTTTCATCTTGAATATTTGCTAAGGAATTTTTAACTGCTCCTTAGCAGTAATCATCCCTTTTCCCTCTGTCAAATATGATGAAGGATTCTTAACTTCCCTTCACCCAATTGACTCCATTCCATCTGATTCCAGCTTATAAATTGTTCCATACTTGAGTACCTTGCTCTGTGATACCTCCTCTGATCAGAAACCTAATCCAACAAACTATCCTTCTTTGACTCCATCATGCCCAATGGACTGAAACTTTTCAGTTTTACCTCACTATTCTATTAAATCTCCATCCTTCCAACCAAATTCAAAACAAAACCCTTGCACTTCATAGCTAGCCTAATACATCTCAAAACAAAGCTAAATTATAAAGAGAGAGCCCTCTCTGGATACAGATTGGCTAGAATCTATATCTAAAAGATTGGTATGTGGTTACCTCGGTCGTATTCCCTTTCTTACAACTTTAGGGAACAACCTGAGTGATAACAAATGCAAATAGGTTGTATTCTACATATTCATAGTTTCTTCCATGCATCTATAGTCTTTCAACACATGCATAACCAAAAGATTCTTTTCCAATGTTTCATAACAACTTCTTGAAACCAAAATGAAGCAACTTACAACTAGTTAAACAGAAGGATGAATACAAGTTGTCATTCTTTCTTTTAGAAAAAATGTTTTTAAGAGAGAAAAACCAAAACTTTTTTCCTAAAAATAAATTTCTAGGACACCAATTTTGTTGACATAATATAGTTACAGATCTTATTTCAGCTCATGAAAATATTTTCTATCCCTTTTGGTCCACAGACACTACTGAAAATCAAGGTAATGGGAGACTAACACTCTATAACAATGGCTATAGAGAGTTAGTAGGCCCACTAATGCTCCTTGTGAACAAGCACAGTGCTTTATAAAGCTCTGTGTAACCTGCTATCCTACGTTAGCGTGGGAAATCTATCAAAAAGAGGGTTTCCAAGATCATCTTCTGATATGAATGTATACAAGCAAGATGCAGCAAGATATTTGGTGGGTCATAAAAGGATTGCAGAAGAATAGGGAGCTCTTAGAAGGAGGAGAGAACCGAGAAGAGTCTGGGTAAACGGGGAACTAGATGTATAGTCCCCAGTGGAGTCACCAATTCTGCTATGGGGTAAAATGCATGGTGTATGGAGAATGAAAACTACCCTCAAAGGCCTTCCTGGGGCCTTCGACAGACTGTAAGATTATCTGCAGATGCTACCAAGCTATACACATGTTCATATACAAATATCAATTAGCAAAGTATGGAAAGAGGATTACCTCAAGTCTCCTTCTAGATTTTTTTGGATATCACAATGCAGCCAAGTGGTGTTGGAAATAATATTGAGAGGGGGGGGTGAATCAGTATTAGAAATTTAACAATTTTTCATTTCCATAAACAGATTGATATATGCTACTTCTGTTAATCCAACCTGCATATATACACAATTGTGTTTAGAGAAAACCACGTATATCTTACAGACTTATAATTTAGTTAGCTGATCTTAATCTATATATCAGAACGATAAAATAGTAATCAAGTGCAGTAAACAGTACAGGCAATCACACACATGAACACAATATGTAAGGTGGAAACCCAATGTGGGTGAAAACCACCTACTAAAATTCATCTCTATCTTCTTTTAATTAGAAACTTCTTTTTACAATATTTCTATACTGGTGCGGTCTTATACCATTATGCAGGCTTCTACGTGCAAAAGGCTACAACCTTCTCTTGTTCTCTAGCTTCTCCTGGAAGGGAGCTACAACCCCCTTAGCTCTTGTACTAGCTGATGTCCTAGTACGTAGGTGCTGGCCTATAGAAGGCTACAACCTTCTCTTTTCTTCCAGGGACCACGTTTCATAAATTTTCAGACTGGATCCATCAATAACATCAATCAAACATCAAATATATTGGCATCAACCAATCTCCTTTACACCAACCAAAACTGAATCAAACAATCACTTCTCTGAACGTTGTAACCAGAATACAGTAACAGTAACTAGAAACCAATCCTGAACCCAGAACACTGCAGCAATAAACAAAAGTAGCTAAAACATATTTTATGAGACATACGCTACTTCAATATGTAGAAACTGCATGCATATGTTGTTATATTAAGGCAAACCTGCGTATATGCCATTTTGAATTACCGAACCAGCGTGTATATGCGCCTTTTCTATGCTGAACCTGCGTACAGATCTATAAAATATAATTTACCCTTTTCAACTATTCAGACATCAATTATACCCAGATCATCAGATTTATAGATCAAGTCATGCACCAAATATAACAGATCAAAATCACACAAAGATACTTCTCTTCAAGCCTTAAGATCTTGACCCATCAATAGAACTTATCCTTCTTCTAGCGCTCAGGTTCCTCCTTGATTCAGATCCAGCTATGCACCATAACCCAATGACCAGTATTCTAGATCTTGCTCTTCATAAGATATTCAATCCTTGAGTGCCCTTGCCTAATGATATCCTTCCCCTTTTATAGTCTTAGGCCTTACTCAATACTATGGTCCAAAACCACTTAGAGCCAATACCTGGGTCCAAATACCTGGGTTCAACTCTTCAGACGAGATACCATGGTCCAAAACCATAGGTCCAAATACCAAGGACCAAAAACCAAGATTTCCAAACTATATGCGCTTTTCAATGGGAACCTGCGTATACCTCCTTTTCATTTATTTTGAGAGCATATGAGCCTAAACTATCATCTGAGTGATTTTCCGAGTGAGTTGCCATCAAGGACAATACCTATGCCATAGTGCCAATCCTGTGTCATAATGCCAACAATCTCCCCCTTTGGAATTGATGGCAACCCCAAGTCACTCAAAGTCATTCTCACCCTTTTTCATCAAGGGAAAAGGGTTATGCTCCCCCTGAGTACATGCTGAAATCTCTGCTCTACTGTGTTGTCCATGCTCCCCCTAACTGTAGGCAAGGTCTGCAAAAAAATATTCTACAAGAAAGAACATGACTCTATACATCATAAACGACCTTCCTATCACCAAAGACTCATACATACATCCATCTCCCAACCAAGTAGGGATATACCAAAATTGACTCATCCACCCAACCACGTGGGGATATACCCAAAAAAAAATTATACATGATAAAACAAGAATATTACATCATCCATCTCAGGCATAGTGGGGAAACAAAATAGGTCGTTACATGACCTTGATAAAGCAATACATGACATGGAGACCAATACTATGATAGTCATCAGCAACTATCATCAGCAGCATCTGTCAATCACCATCCAGATCGGCAACCATGATCTCCCTCTGCACTTGTTCCACCTGAATCAAAAACAACTGTGAAATTGTACCAAGATCTTCTAAGGTAATGCGAACAATTAACTATTAGAAGTATATGCTCCCCCTGAACTTGTGCCAGATGATCAGACCCACATCAGACTCTTTTCATCCTGAGTCTGGCCCATTGATATTCTTCAAACTAACATATACGCTACTGTATCCATAGAAACCGGCATATGTACGCAGATATGCTTCATGAAACTCGTGTAAAACCACTGTTCTATGAAACAGATGAGTGTCAATAGCAAGATGATGCATCAACTACTCCCATATTTTGTCTGAGGTATTCAAATGTCTCCCTGGGTAGTGTTTTGGTGAATATATCAACAACCTATTCCTTGGAGGGAACATACTCCAATTTGACTTTTTGTTCAAGCACGTGTTCCCAGAGAAAATGATATTTGATAGGTATGTGCTTGGTCTTTAAATGCATGACTGGATTCTTTGAAATACTGATTGCACTTGTATTATCACATAAAATGGAGACAGGTGGAGTACAAGTGATTTGGATGTCTTGCAATGTTTGCATCATCCAAAGGAGTTGTGTGCAGCAAGATGCAACAACCACATATTCTGCTTCAGTTGTAGATAATGCAATTGAACTTTGTTTCTTGCTGAACCAAGATACTAATCTGGAACCCATAAATAATGCACCACCACTAGTGCTTTTTCTGTCATCCACGCTTCCTGCCCAATCTGTATCTGTATATGCATGAAGTGTGAGAATATGTATCTCTAGGATATCATACGCCATAGTTTTGTGTTCCTTGAAGATATTTGAAAATCCTTTTAACTACCTGAAGGTGTGCTTCTTTTGGAATTGCCTAGAATCTTCCAACTATTCCCACTGTTGCATGATGTTTGGTCAGGTACCTGTCAGATAGAGCAGACTACCAATGATGGATCTATAGGTTTGTTGATGTACTGCTACTGATTCATCATTTGCACTGAGGTTGCATCCTATTACAATAGGGGTACATACTGGTTTCGAATCTTCCATGCCATATTTCTTCAAGATCTGCTTGAGTTACTCAGTTTGTGATAGAAAGATATCGTCTTTGTTTTGTTGGACTTGTAAACCAAGAAAATATGTGAGCTCACCTAGCAGGGGCATTTCAAATTCTTTCTGCATCACCAAGGCAAAGTTTTGACTCATGGTTTCTTCATTGCTACCAAATATGATATCATTAATTTATCATTGTCAATTTTTACATATAGATTGCTATCTGCTGATCTTTTTGAAAAACCTTGTTGATGGAGGTATTTGTCCAGACAATAATACCAAGCCCTTGGAGCTTGTTTAAGACCATAGAGAGACTTTTGAGTCTGCATACAAGTTTTGGATCATTTCCAAGGATAAATCCATCTAGTTGCTCAATATACACTTCTTCTTCTAAGTCTCCATTTAGAAAGGCAGATTTCACATCCATTTGATGTACTTTGAACTTCTGAAAGCTAGAAAGAGCAAGGAAAATTCTTATGGCTTCAAGTCTAGAAACCAGTGAAAAAGTTTCTTCAAAGTCTATACCTTCTTATTGAGCATACCCTTTACAAACAATGCTGGCCTTGTTTCTAATAAAATCTCCATTTTCATTCAGCTTTTTTTGAATATCCATTTGGTCCCTATGACATTATTATCATTAGGTCTAGGAACCAATTCCCAAGTGTTATTCTTTCCAATCTGCTCAAGTTCCTCATTCATGGCCTTGACCCAGCATTCATCTTTGCATGCTTCACTTATGTTGCGTGGTTCGACGGAGGAGAGCAATGCTAGATAGCTTGAAGCTTCTGTAATAGATCTTCTTGTTTGTACACCTGCCTCTTTTTGCCCCAAAATTTGAGCCTCTGGATGGCTCTTCTGGACATATCTGGATGGAGTCTTTTCTTCTACCCTTATCTGTTCCTCTGGTGCCTCATAATTTTCTTCTTCAGCATTAATCTGATTTGATGTTGAAGGATAGTCCTCATCATCTTCAAAATCTTCGGTTTTTATTTTCTTTGGATTGTTGCCTGCTTCATCGACCACCACATCAATACTTTCAACAATTTTTCCAAGTCTTTTATTGTAACACTTATATCCTTTACTTCGGGAAGAGTAACGAAGGAGAATGCCTTCATCTACTCTAGGTTCAAACTTGCCAAGCTTTTCATCAGTGCTTTTGATGTAACATTTGCTTCCAAAAACTTTGAAATATTTTACAGTAGCAGTCTTACCATACCAAATTTCATGAGGAGTTTGACTGTTGTTTACCCAAATGTTTGTTTTGTTGAGAATAGTAACGACATAAAATGCAGCTTCACCCCAGAAGGTTGCAGGAGTCAGACTCATCAAGCATAACACGAGCCATTTGTTGAACCGTTCCGTTCGTCCTTTCCACCACTCCATTTTTCTAAGGAGTCCTTGCAGTAGAGAATTCCCTTCCTATTCAATGTTCTTCACAAAATTCGAAAAATTCATCCAAGGTAAATTCCCCTCCTTGATCGGTGGTATGTGCACCATAAAACCTCATTTGCTCAAATATATTTAATAAATGCCTCTAGAGCTCATTTGAACATACAATCTTGGAGCTCTAGCATTCTTGAAGAGATCAAGGAACCTTTGGTGGGGTCATCGTCTCTTTTCCGAGTGAGTTTTTCTTTTATTGCCTTTTGCCGCCTTTCTGTCGCTTTTTGTTGTTTTGCATGTGTGAGTGTTGTTTTGCTTTTTTCTCTTGATGGTTGTTGGCATTTCAAATTGTCTTAGCTTGTAGAGGTGTTGCTTCAATTTATCACTTTCCTTTCACAAATGTCGCATCGGTTTTCTTGTTTTTTCACTAATGGTTGTCATTGCGATGACTCTACTAACATACTTGATTTTCCTTTTGTTTGATCAGTTTCTGCACTTGATCCACATTGATTCATTCACACTTAGTCATTTTTTAGATCAATCTCAAATCATCATTCACTTCTTCTCATTTTTCACACTTCTGTGGGGAAAACCTGCACATTCCCTGACTATTTTGCCTTGCCTAACTTGGAACTACGTAATCCTAAGGTTCAAACCACAAGCTTGGACTCTGGAACTAAACAATGCATAGTACAGGCTTGCTCCAAATGCAATTTGTGTAGTTCCAAGGCTCAGTCTGTCACCTTAGCCACTGGGACTACACAATGTGCAGTCTCTCCCAGTCTTTGCCCAGGCTGGGATTGCGCATTGCACAGTCCCAAGCCTCAAGCTTCATCCTTGGCTATTGGGACTATGTAGTGCATAGTTCCCACAGGTAGCTAGTCCCTCTTGCCAATGAAAATTGTGTAATCCTTTATGGGCCTCTAAATTAGACATAAATTAAGGCACATGCCTCTAATTTAAAACATAAATTAAGGCCTATTACCATCCTTCAACACATTGAACCTCTCTTTTTGCATTAGATAATTTATTTTTAACTCTAATATATTCATTAGGAAGGTTTATGAATAATTGAATATTTGTGCCTAATATTATTTATTTTTATGGAATATTATGAGAATATTGGGCAGATTATGAAGAGTTGGAGGAGGAGACAATTTAGGGACTTTTTCCCTACTATTGGAGGATCAATAATAAATAATAAGTCAACAAGATAGTATGGAATTATGGCACAAATTGTGGAACTCCAATGATTGAGAAAATCTAGGAATGTGTTCCACTAATCAAGGGAGTATATCCACCAATCAAGGGAGCATATTCACTAATCAAAGGATTTCGGTGGGGGAGTCTTCCTCCATCCGTGAGGAATGATTCTTAATCATTTTTTATAAGTACGAAGTCGAATTTTCCTCTAGGGAATGATTGAGAAAATCTAGGAATGCGTTCCCTACCATTTAATGCAAATTCCTAGTATTGGGGACTAGATCCACTAATCAAGGGATTTTGGTGGGGAAAGCTTCCTCCATTCATAGGGAATGATTCCTAATAATTTTATATAAGTACCAAGTCGAATTTTCCTCTAGGGATATTTTTTCATTAGTGTTATTGTGGAGAGAGCTTGTATTTTTACAGCTCCATTGTATTTTCTTGCAGGGATGTAATTCTATTGATGAAAATATGAAGATTGGTGTCATGTTCAGCTTATAAATCTTGTTCTCCTCTATAGGTCTATGATTTTCCTTGGCCTTGGCCATCCCAGAAACCTCAGAGCTCTTTTGTATCATTTTATTTCCTTCTTTTCATTGCTTATTCACATGCATCCCTAGTTTTTTATTTCTTTCTACTTCTGCAGTTAGTATTAATGATTTCTTGTTTTAGTATTGAGTTAAATTGTTGATGCAAGTTATTTTGCAGAATCAAAAGCATCATTTCATCCTTGGAAAATATTTGAAAGTTCAAAGTAATAATTGAGTTGCTTGGATTAGTCTTCTTATTCCCAAATCTAGATTGTTGGACCTCCTTTTTAGCGAAGAACATTAAATTTATGCTATTTTTAAGAGCATCATAACGAGCTTCAATAGAATTGATTCCACTTGAATTAGACCACAAAGGAATTATATTTCATAAAAAAAATTACCCCATTGCATTTGCACTTGATTTGGTTAGGCATTTCTTAGATTTACTAGCTCACTAGTTCTCAAATTTCTAGATTTTCGACTAGTAATGTTTTATTTTTTATTTTTTTTACATGGGTTAACATAGGTCTTTTTGAGTAATTCCACTTGGAATAGGGACCTAAGACATCCTAGTTAATAAAAAAAATTGTCCCATCCAATTTGGATTTGATTTTCTTGGTCATTAAACCTTCACCAATTTCATCATTTCACAAGGAAACTTCTCCAAGATTTTTGAGCGAATCCATCCATATCCTGACTTTGGTTTTGAGTTCTAAGTGATCCTAAGAATTTTCCCACTCCATTCCACCCATCACACATCTTTTCTAGGCGTCCCATAACCTCCAAAGTCTCACATTTTTCTCTCGTCTGTATCCTGTAGGTTGTTAGATGATCCAAAATAAATATTATCATAGGTTATTAAGTTAGAATAAAATAATTATTAATTTAAGATATTAAATTAATAATTATTAATCTAGAATATTTAATTATTAAATGGAGACATTTAGAATTAGTATATTGTTGTAAAAGGATATGACTCTACAAATGTGTCGTATCTTAGGCTCTAATTTAGGAGAATTGTTAGTAGGTTGTTTGAATAGCTTCTATTGTAAGTGGACACTTGTTATTTAATAAGTGATCCATAATTAGAGGTAGTTAGGAAATTGAGCTTATAAATAGCTCATTGCAAGAGTGTTTTGTTTTTTGGGTGTAAAATATTTCCAAATTCCCAATGTAATTGTTTTTCTTATTAATAAAATTACGTGTCTGAGAACACTTCTGCCATTATTGTGGTATCAGAGCTCCAGTAATGCCACAGCTGATGTGAGGAGGAGATTCCAGCTCTACAAGTTTTTGGAAAACTCCATTGAATTGATCAGCAAATGATTGGTATGGAAATTGTCCAGTTTTGTGTTCAACATAATTTATTTTTTTTATTGATTTTAGACTTTTAATCTGAAAATCAATTTTTGTATTATTATAAAAAAAATTGTGTCTTATTTGCTCTGCTTCAACAATTTCTCTGTGTCTTAATCATTGTTCTATTTATTCATTGCATGGCCTTGCCTTGCCCCAATGTTGCTGAGTGCTAAATCAATCCAACATCTCAACCCCAGACATATTAATTCTCGTTTTTGGTAGGATAAATCATATCAGTGAAGATCCCACACGGTCCTGCCCCACCAGCGCTGCCGTCAAGCTTGACATATCCATCTTCTCCCTAGCTACTACCCTATGAATTCTTTCCAATAAGGACCCCATCGCTATCATAACCAACTATTAAAATGGCGTGCTTCTCTTCGATTCCACATCTCCGGTGAATGACGACCCGTCACAGTATTTAACTAGAATGCGGTTCCATTTTTTTTAAACAGAAGGGCATTGTTGTGTCTGCGGGATAAATATTTATGCGTCCGCTAGTAATCGTATCTGGGTGTATTTTCAAGGTTATTATAAAGGAAATGCTGTTAAGAAAATCAATGAATTTGTTCCTGCTTATGATTTCATGAACTCAAACACAAAGAACTTCAATGTGACTGTCGGGTATAATTCAACATTTAATAATGGGACTGGAAATGCGCCATATGCACTGCTGCGGATACCATGGTCTATGAATCTGGTTTCGAAAGCATTTCTTCATCTACTGAAAAGAGCATATACAGAGTAAAATGAAGCTTTGGGCTTCAGCAGCCGAATTCAATTTAATGTTTTTTTTGGTTTGATACCTGCAAATCTGAACAGTTGTCATCGCCATTTATTTAGCCGACGGGTGCTCCTTCTCCTTCACCTGAAGTCGAGTCCAAAAAAGGCCCTGCAGAATTGTTGATTGTGGGGAGCTGGTCCGTCGTGGTTGCTGAGACAGAGGCTTTAATTGTTTCAATTGAGTGATCGTCTGAGAAAAAATTATGTTTCATCTGAAAAGCGGCTTTAATTATCACAGTTTTATTCCAGCTATCTTGATCATTCATGGAAGTCCCGAGAGTCAATTTTCCAAGTATTCCTATTAAAATCTATTGCTCTCAGAATTGATTTAAATGCCTTTATAGGACGCAAACCTGTCTGCAACATATTTAATTTTTGATTTTGAAGTCATGAGTGAAAACAATAAAGGAGGTTTTAATATTCATTAAAAATTTGTATCTTGGAAATAGGAATTTTTTTGTTTGTAACTGGGAGAAATAAGGAAGTTTCTATTAATTTGTAATATTTTTGGAGAAATAAGGTGTGAAAGGTGTAAGGCTTATTTGTAAATATTAGGGATAGTAAATTTTGTAAATTTATGGAGTAATAAGGAGATTTTATTTGTAATTTGTTTTTGGAGAGATAAGTGTGGCATTGTAACTCAAAGTAATTTTACTTTGAGGGGTTGGGTAATTTTTTTACCAGGATTTGCAAGAGCATTGTAAAAGTCAAATTTTGAAAGTTACCTTGTAAATTTTTGAGAAATTGACTAGAGCCAAGTGCAAATCTCAGTGATTTTTTCTCTTGTTTCAATGACTATACGAGGGTCAAGGCCAAGCCCCGATAGATCATTTTTTTTTCATAGTGTGTTGCATGTTGTGTTGCCCATCTTCATATTTTTTTTTAGCTTGATTCTTGGTGTGAAGCTTCAACACTACAATGTCAAAATTGATTAATTTGTTTTCTGATTCCAACAAACTTGAAGGCACAAAATCTTACAAAACATGGCAACGCCTCTTCGAAAGAACTCTCATTTATAATGAACTGTGGCATGATATATGTGATGGTGATATTAAGCCAAATAAACCCACAGATGCAGTTGCACTAGAAAAATGGGAAGTTAAGAATGCCAAAGCATTAGCTCTCATTAAATCTTCTGTTAATGATGAAATGTATGTCCATATAGCAAATGTTACAGATGCATGGTCGACTTTGAAAATTTTTAAAGACTTATTTGATACTTAGCCTGAATCAAAGAAATTTGATCTACAATTAAAATTGTTGCAACAAAAATTGACTGAAGGAGGTGATGTTCTTGAATATATCTACAGACTTAAGAATATTAAGCAGGAAATCATTAATCTTGGTTTTCAAGCAGTATATGACAGTTTTATGGTCATAATTTTAATTGCTAGACTACCTTCTTCCTACACACATTTTTTGGAAACTCTAAAATTAACTGGAAAGTTATAGAAGCTAAAGTTTGATGAATTCTGCGAAATTTTGACCCAACATGATAAAACCTTTGGGAATAAAAATAAATTTGGTGAAGATGTCTTTTTCACATAGGCCAGCACTAGTAAATCATCAACTGACAGTTCTAGAAACAGAGCAGAGGGAATTTCAATCAGAATCAAGCAACACATAATGAACAAAGTCGAGGTCGAAGCCAAAGCAGAGGAAACAACTTTAATAGTGGAAACAATTCAGGCAGGAGTAATTTTCAAGGCAGAGGAAACAGTCAAGGAAGAGGCTATTTTCAAGGAAGAGGAAATAATAATCAAAGTAGAGTAACATCTCCAAACAAAAGTCAAAGCAGAGGCACAGGACAGTCTCTAGGAAGAGGAAGAGACTTAAGTCAAATTATGTGTCGAAGGTGTAACAAAGTTGGACATTATGCTGAAGATTGTCAAACTTCTATTGACAAAATCCCCAAGTTTCATCAGCACTCAACACAATTTGCAAATGATCAAGATGATGATATTTCAAAATATGTCTTTACTTCTTCGTTGGAATTATAAATTTCATCCCATCTTAAAAGTGATTATGAAGATGCTTGGATCTTGGATTCAGGGGCAACTCAACACATGACTTGTTGACGTGCCTTTTTTTGGAATTTTCAAGATTGCCAACTTAATTCCATTTTTCTTGCAGATGATACAAAACATACTCCTTATGGAAAAGGAGAAGGTAAAGTTTTTCTCCTTGGAATTGGAGAAAAAAATGATTTCAAATGTATGGTATATACGAACCTTTAAGAAAAAATTATTATCTTTAGTCATAATTCGACAAGCAGGACATCGGGTAATTATGGAAGATGGCCTAGTTAAGATTAATTAAGTCAAACAGAGCTTGCAAACAGTGATGACAGGTTATCTATATGGAAAATTGTTAAGAATGAAAGGGACAGTTATTCCAAGGCATTCTGACTTTGTAGGGGCAATGACTATAGGAATTTCACCTATAATATTATGGCATGTAAGATATGGAAATTTAAATTTTGATAGTCTTTCTCAACTGCAAAAACAAGGGATTGTTAAGGGACTTCCAACTTTCAAAAAGGAAAATGAAAAATGTGAAGCTTGCATTTATGGAAAACAAAGTCGATAAAGTTTTCCAACAAGTTCATGGCACGCAAACAGGCTGCTACAACTAGTTCACAATGATGTTTGTGGACCACTACAAACTTCATTTGGTGGTTGCAAATATTCTTACTATTCATTGATGATTTCACTATAATGACTTGGGTTTATTTCTTAAAGCAAAAGTCAGAAGCATTTGAAAAGTTTAAAAATTTTCGCCAACTTGTTGAAAATGAAGTCAAAGAAAAGATAGGTACTCTCAGGACAGATAATGGGGGAGAATTCACTTCAAATGAATTCAAAACTTATTGCAGTGATCATGGCATAAGAAGACATATTACAAATGTTTACACTCCACAGAAAAATGGAGTATTAGAAAGAATGAATCACACTTTGTCAGGAATGGCGAGATCTATGTTAACTTTCAAAAGGTTAAGTCCAACATATTGGGCAGAAGCAATTCATACATTTGTCTACTTAAGAAACAGATCTCCAACTGCTTCTTTAGACGGAATCACACCTTATGAAGATTGGTTTGGTTTCAAACCTTGAGTTAAACATCTTAGAGTTTTTGGATCAGTATGTCATGCCTTAGCTCCAAAAGAAAAAATAACTAAGTTTGAATCAAGAAGTTTGAAATGCACAATAATTAGATATTCTGATGAGAAGAAAGGGTACCGACTTTTGACCAATGGAAAATTTATTGTGAGCAGGGATGTCATTTTTTATGAAACAAAGAGTAAGAGTGCTGAAGAAATCGAAAGTCTTCTTCAAAAGTTAGAAACTAAAGGCAGTCAAAGAAAAGGAAATATGCAAAGTCAACCAAACTCACCAAATTGGTATGAACTTAATTTTCCTTCATCTGAAGATGATTCATCCAATCCATCTACTTCAACAACACCATCTAGATCTTCTAGCAGTTCATCTGCATCTCCAAGCAGCAGTAGTTCTTCTGACAATGATTCTCCAAAATCTTCATCTGATCGACAAACATCAGTTTACATTAATCCTCTTTACAATGATGGTGACTTTTCAGAATCTCAAACAAGTGAGCATCAACTACCAAAATGGGCAGTTCAACTTTTGAAAGATGTAAAACCTGATGAGCATAATAAAACAAGAACAAGGAAGTCACACAAAAGTGAAGGAAATTTTGCCTTGATAGCAAATGATTTTACTGAACCTTCCACATACAACGAAGCAGTAAAACATAAAGAATGGCAACAGGCTATGATTGAAGAATATCGAGCAGTAATTGATAACAACACTTGGAAACTTGTTGATTGTCCTCAAAATGTTAAACCCATAGGATGCAAATGGGTTTATAGAATTAAGTACAACCAAAAGGGAGAACTTGAAAAGTATAAAGCAAGACTTGTGGCTAAAGGTTTTGCGCAGCAGGAAGGCATTGATTATGAGGAAACTTTTGCTCCTACAACTAAATGGAACACCATCTGATTAACACTTGCATTGGCCGCTCAAAAAGGGTGGAAAGTTCATCAAATGGATGTAAAAAGTGCTTTTCTCAATGGGGATTTACAGGAAGAAGTGTATATGACACAACCACCAGGTTTTGAAATTGAAGGGAAGGAACATAAAGTCTGCAAATTGATTAAGGCTTTATATGGGTTAAAACAAGCTCCCCGAGCTTGGTATACAAAAATGGATGAATACCTTAGAAAAGTTGGTTTTCAATGAAGTGAATCTGATTATACTTTGTATGTGCAACAACAGGGTAAATATCTGGTGATTCTTGTTATGTATGTAGATGATTTGATCATTACTAGAAACAATGATGATCTTATTACACAGGTGAAAACAGAGTTACATGTAGGTTTTAAGATGACATATTTGGGATTACTTCACTACTATCTTGGAGTTGAAGTCTTCCAGCATCCACATCATATTTTCATTTCTCAGAATAAGTATGCAGAAGAGGTTCTTCAGTGATTTGGAATGCAGGATTGCAAGCTCGTTCTTACCCCCATGGAGAAAAACTTGAAACTTTCAAAATTTGAAGGGGGGGAAATGGTGGACAATACTACTTATAGAGAGTTGATCAGCAGCTTGATTTATTTAACAAATACTCACCCTGATCTATCTTATGCAGTCAGTATTATTTCACATTTTATGCAGGAACCATGAGATAGCCATTGGAATGCCACCAAAAGAGTTCTTTGACATATCCAAGGAACAAAAGATTTTGGACTTCTTTACACAAAGACTAAAAACTTTGTACTTGGTGGATATTCAGATGCTGACTTTGCTGGAAGTATTGATGATCGAGCATCAACATCAGGTTATTTAATGAACATGGGGTCAGCAACAATGTCTTGGAGTTGTAAGAAACAAGCTACAGTGGCCACTTGTTTAGCAGAAGCAGAGTACATTTCATCATGGGAAGCAACATTTGAAATTGTCTGGTTGCGCAGAATTTTGTAGGACTTGGGCATTTCTCAAGCAGAAGCTACATCATTATTCATTGACAGCTAGCCATCAAACTTGCCAAGAACTCAGTTTTTCATTCAAAGACAAAGCATGTGGACACCAAGTATCATCATATCAGATCTCTCATTGCCAAAGATGTCCTCAAGCCATTTTATTATCCTTCAGAAGATCAGATCTCTGACTTTTTCATGAAACCTCTTGGCAGAATAAAATTTACTAAGTTCAGGGATGAACTTGGTATCTGTTGTAATGTATATTTGGATCAAAGGGGGGAATGTTAGATGATCCAAAATAAATATTATCATAGGTTATTAAGTTAGAATAAAATCATTATTAATTTAAGATATTAAATTAATAATTATTAATCTAGAATATTTAATGATTAAATGGAGACATTTAGAATTAGTATATTGTTGTAAAAAGATATGACTCTACAAATGTGTCATATCTTAGGCTCTAATTTAGGAGAATATTTAGTAAGTTGTTTGAATAGCTTTTATTGTAAGTGGACACTTGTTATTTAATAAGTGATCCATAATTAGAGGTAGTTAGGACATTGAGCTTATAAATAGCTCATTGCAAGAGTGTTTTGTTGTTCGGGTGTAAAATCTTGCCAAATTCCTGATGTAATTTCTTTTCTTATTAATAAAATTATGTGTCTGAGGAAACTTCTACCATTATAGGTTTCCTGTAATTCCTACAGGATCATCTTGTAGGTTTCTAGTACATCCTACAGGTTTTCCTCAAACAGCTTGTTTTGAGGCCGAATTGATGGAAAACTTATAGGAAGTCACCAAAAGCCTCCCAAGGGTCTCCCACACCATCCAACCATCTCCTAACACTTCCATCCAACCTCCAACATCCTTAATTCACCTTCCACATCACCAAAAGACATTAGTTTGTATACTTGATTTTGCATGAAAAGGCAAACAAATTTATTTTAGTCCCTTTACTTGCACATTAGTGATGTTTGATGCTTCTTACTTCCATTATTAGATAGTAGCATTTGGTTCATGATAATTTAGCATGATTGCAAAGCATAGTTTCTTGGAAGTTAATTAGGACATGGTGTGATTTAGCATTGAATTTCTGTCTCTTTCCTTGTACTTTCTTTCTTGCAATAGGTTAAGGTTTCATTTCAAACATTTCATTTTTTGCAATTAGTTTAGGATTTGACTTCAGTACATGCACTTCATTACATCATGACAACAAAGGAAGGACACATTGTATGCCACACATATAGTTCTGACACCTCTTAATTTTGCACGAACCCCAGGTTGATAATTAAAGTTCGTAGCCTTGGGAGTTGCAGCACTCTTGTTGCAATACCGAGGCACATCACTTTTTGGCCCCGTTTCTAGGGAGGTGTCAAAGTATGCATTGTTTTCTTCCCTATTTGATTCATTTCTTTTTAATTTAAAAAAATAAAAAAAAAAATAAAAAAAATCATTAGGCATATTTAATTTCAAAAGTGGAAAATTGCATTGCATTATAGTTTTCATTCAACCATAAAAACAAAAACAAAATTCTCCAACACCAACCCACCCCCCCCCCCATTTGATCACATGGTGCAGTAAGAGCCATATCACCATTCACTTTTGCAGGTAGAAGAAGAAAATGGCAAAGAATGTAGAATAAATTGATGGTGATGATGACAATGAGGAAGATCCTATCGGATTTCCCATTCAAGATATTGATGGAAGTGTGCACATGAAGAACATCCCTCCATATTTTCTTCCAAAATTTCATGGTCTAAGGTCAGAGGATCCAGAAACCTTTCTCTTTGAATTTGAGATTGTTTGTAGATCTTATGGTTACTTATTAAAAACTCAAAAATTGAGATTGTTTCTGGCAACATTGAAGGATAGAGCTCTTAAATGGTTCATGATTTTAGGGACTAATTCAATAAGATCATGGAATGATATGCAAAATATATTCCTAGAAAGATATAAAGAGCATGATCTTAAAGAAGAAATCTTTAGAATGAATCAAAGAGAAGATGAGAGCCTTGAGGATATAATAGAGAGGTTCATGTATAATGTTAAGAGGGGAAAACTATATCATTTAGGATATGATACACTAAAAACCCTTTTACTTAGAACTATTAGGGATGGGTGGATTGATCTCCTTAATCTCATAAGTAGAGGTGATGTATATCAATTACCATTTGACGAAATTTGTGAAACATGCAAACACATATCAAGAGGAAAAGCAAGAGTAGGTAAATCAACATCAAGATCGGTAAGTCAAGCTAAACTTGGAAATTTGTTTGATGACTTTAAAACATAAATTCTTAGCAATCTAATAAAACAAGCAGAAATGTTAAGAATACAAAATGAGAAAAAAGAATATGTTTGTGTTGTCCATGCAGAATCACATGATGTTAAATGTTGCTCCTCATTACCAAGGTTGAAGGAAGTTCACCAAGAGGACAATGGAGCAATTCAATTGCCAATGCAGCAATGTTATGTAGATCCAAGAGGACCATGCTAGCCTATTCAGCCTGATATGATGCAAGAACCTAATTCACAATTTCAAGATTATGCACATCCACCTCAAAGTAATTGGAACACACCGTTTCCTTGGAAACATTGGCCATCTCAACCCCAAAACCAATCTTGGCAACAAGGTTGGCAAGGAACTTATGGGAGCCATCCACAATATCCTCAATATTTTCCTCAATATCCTCCATGCCAAACTCCATGTTATCCTTACCGTTCACCTCCACCACAACCACAACCCCATCCACATCCATCTCAAATATACACTCCCACTCAACTACCTGTACCACCATTTCCAAATCCACACATTAAAGTAGCTCAACCCACTTACAATGCTGAGGTACAACACTTCCAAACAACTCCTATTGAAATCAATGGTATTCACCATAGCTCGAGAAGAGTATTCCAAAAAAAGAGATTAGATTGATATCATTGAAGGACCACATCCAGAAGAAGAATATTCAAAAGAGAAGATCAAAGAACCATGGGCTGCATTTGATGAAGAGTAGACAACAAAATCGGAGAGTGGGAAAGATCCCTCATGGTTACCATCAAATCCTCCATGTATTCAAGAGATCAATCAGCAAAAAGAGGAAGACTTGAAGGTCATGATAGAAGAAGACATACAAGATGATCTAAATCAACAAGTGGACCAGAGGCATCACAACTATATTGAAATATGGTTCCAAATAGTCACTAACTTGCAACATCACTCTCTTTACGCTTGATCCTTTCAAAGTAAAATCATTTGGTCTCTGAAATCTAGGTACATGTCAAAGCATACATTTCAAGCCTCCACATCATTTTATCTGTCATCTTGATGTGCACATGGCTCCATTAGAAGTATTCTTATACTTGAAAGTGATTTTGTTTTTTAATTAGGGTAGGGTAAAAGAAAAAAAGAAAAAAATGGAAAAATAAGAGGAAAAAATAAAAATATAAGGTGAAAACCTCCTTAGAGGCACCTCAGATTGGCTCATTGATTGAAAACCTCCATAAGGCGGTCAATGGGTTGGAAAAAAAAAAAAAGACAGAAAAAAAAAAGAAGATCCTAGGTGAAAGCCTCCTTTGAGGCGCCTAGGGAGACCTACTAGTTTAAAACCTCATTGAGGTGACTAGTAGGCCTAGAAGAAAAACAGAGAAAAAATAAAAGAATCCTTGCTCCATGCATGCATGTACTCTGCAACATTTGCAAGAAAGAAGAAAAAAGTTGGTACCAAAAGGAAAATTGGTCAAGCCTAGTCAAAAGAAGTCAAATTTTGACTTTCTCTTCCTTGCTCAAATTCCAACAAGGCCAAGGCCATGCCAATCCATCACCCTCATCTATTTCCACCATCCACCCATCATTCTCAAGCTTCTACTATTCAATTTACTTGTTGTGCGAAAAAACTACAGGATGCTCTGTTTTACTACAGGATACAAAAATACATAGAGTAGAAATTTGTTTTTCCCATAACTTGAAAACCATGTATCCATTTTCCAAGTTGTTTCAAGGAGAGATGCATATGGATGATGGTAACATGCTCAAGCCATTTCAGAAAATTCTAGTGAATGGTTTCCAAGAAATTGGTCTCCATCACCTTTAGCCATTTTTTGCATTTTATTAATATCCACGCATCCATTTAAAAATATGTCTCATGGGGAGATGCATATGGATGATGGTAACATGTATAAGAAATTTCAAAGAATTCCAATGCACAGTTTCCAATAAATCTACCTCCATCACCTTCAGCCATTTTCAGTTTTTCTCGAGATCCATGCATCCATTGACCAAACATTTTCTATGGGGAGGTGCATAATGATGATGGCAATATGCTCAAAACGTTTCAGCTCAATCCAATCTATCGTTTGGGAGATATGGACAAAACAAATCGTTGTCCTATAAACCTATAGGATACAGAACAACACCTACAGGATTGGTGAGAAGTTTTAAAGGAGATCCAGAGGTCAAAGAAGCTCCTCCATAGCTTAGCAGCAACATCAAGATCATCAGCGTCACCATCCAACACCTACACATCAACATCAACTTAGCAGCATCATGCATGTCTCTCCAACAACCATCAGGTAGGTACAGGTATGCAATATTCTTGACCTCTTCTCTTGAGCATATTATAGTTAGAAATTTGTTGTCAATGCATGAGAGATGAGGTTTTATAAGCTAAGGATTGGTCAGTAGTCTCAGCCGCCTTCAACTAGTTAATTGCAACTCACTCCTTCACTCATGCAATGTTGAAAAGTCAAATTATGAAGGGTGATCATTTGAAGGAATGAGGACAGCAGTTAAAAGAATATTTTTTTGTAAAGCCAAGGCCACCACAACACTCCAAGCCCTCCATCCACTTCATATTCACTATCTATTCATCATTCATCCATCCCATTTCATTCTTGAAAAAAAAACAAAGAGAGCATCCTCTCCATTTTCATGAAATTTCCATTTGCAGGTCAGCAAGAAGGATGGTCAAAGAGCAAAGGAGGGTCATAAAGAGACCCCTGTGACTCACATATTTATTTTACCACTCATCACCATTCATTCATCCACCATTTATGTCATTTTTTCCACTCCTTTACTTCAGTTTAGAAAGGGACCGTGTTTTCTACAGGATGATCCTGTAGGAATTACAGTGACCTAAAAATCCTACAGGAGGTAGTATTAAGGCAAATAAATGGTGGAAAAGGGTAGCAGAATGTTGATAAGGGTGTGGAAGACCTTGTCAAACTAGAAAAAAATAAAAAAATAAATAAAAATAAAAAATTCAAGAACCATGTTGAATAAGGGGAAGAAGGAAAACTAATGGTCTCAAGAAACAAGGATTTTTCTTTCCACAAATATGTTTTTTTGTCCTTGCAGATCTTACCGCCAAGATTCTTAATGCACAAGAGAGAGGTCACCAGAGCCACGGATTAGGCACAATGAGGTCACTAAGTTTCTTAGAGGATGGGCAACTCTTTCAGCAGGGGGTATGATGGCCCTATAAATTAGACATAAATTAAGGCTCATGCCTCTAATTTAAAACATAAATTAAGGCCTATGACCATCCTTCAGCACATTAAACCTCTCTTTTTTCATTAGATAATTTATTTTTAACTTTAATATATTCATTAGGAAGGTTTATGAATAATTGAATATTTATTCTTAATATTATTTATTTTTCTGCAATATTATGAGAATATTGGGCAGATTATGAAGAGTTGGAGGAGGAGATAATTTAGGGACTTGTTCCCTACTATTGGAGGATCAATAATAAACAATAATTCAACAATATATTATGGAATTATGGCACAAATTGTGGAACTCCAATAATTGAGAAAACCTAGGAATGTGTTCCACTAATCAAGGGAGTAGATCCAACATCAAGGGAGCATATCCACTAATCAAGGGATTTCGGTGGGGAAATCTTCCTCCATCCATGGGAAATGATTATTAATCATTTTTTATAAGTACCAAGTCGAATTTTCCTCTAGAGAATGATTGAGAAATCTAGGAATGTGTTCCCTACCATTTAATGCAAATTCCCAGTATTGGGGACTAGATCCACTAATCAAGGGATTTTGGTGGGGAAAGATTCCTCCATTCATGGGGAATGATTAAAAATCATTTTTTATAAGTACCAAGTCGAATTTTCCTCTAGGGAGATTTTTTCATTAGTGTTATTGTGGAGAGAGCTTGTATTTTTGCAGCTCCATTGTATTTTCTTGTAGGGATGTAATTCTATTGATGAAAATATGAAGATTGGTGTCATGCTCAGCTTATAAATCTTGTTCTCCTCCATAGGTCTATGATTTTCCTTGGGCTTGGCCATCCCAAGAACCTCAAAGTCCTTTTGTATCATTTTCTTTCCTTCTTTTCATTGCTTATTCACATGCATCTCTAGTTTTTATTTCTTTCTACTTCTGCAGTTGGTATTAATGATTTCTTGTTTTAGGATTGAGTTAAATGGTTGATGCAAGTTATTTTGCAGGATCACAAGCATTATTTAATCCTTGGAAAATATTTGGAAGTTCATATTAATAATTGAGTTTCTTGGATTAGTCTTCTTATTCCCAAATCTAGATTGTTGGACCTCCTTTTTAGCAAAAAACAATAAATTTATGCTATTTTTTAGAGCATCCTAACAAGCTTCAATCAAATTGATTCCACTTTAATTAGATCACAAAAACATTCTAGTTCATAAAATAAATTACCCCATTGCATTTTCACTTGATTTGGTTAGGCATTTCTTAGATTTACGAGCTCACTAGTTCTCAAATTTCTAGATTTTTGACTAGTAGTGTTTATTTTTATTTTTTTTTGCATGGGTTAAAATAGTTCTTTTTAAGTAATTCCAATTGAAATAGGGACCTAATACATCTTAGCTAATAAAAAAAAAATTCCCATCCAATTTGGATTTGATTTTCTTGGTCATTAAACCTTCACCAATTTCATCATTTCACAGGGAAACTTCTCCAAGCTTTTTGAGCGAATCCATCCATCTCCCGACTTTGGTTTTGAGTTCAGAGTGATCGTAGGAATTCCCTCACTCCATTCCACCCATAAAAAACCTTTCCTAGGCCTCCAATCACCTCCAACACCTCACATTTTTCTCTCGGCTGTATCCTATAGGTTTCCTGTAATTCCTACAGGATCATCCTGTAGGTTTTCCTGAAACGGCCTGTTTTGAGGCCAAATTGATGGAAAACCTATAGGAAGTCACCAAAATCCTACCAAGGTTTTCCCACACCATCCATCTCCTAACACTTCCATCCAACGTCCAACATCCTTAATTCACCTTCCACATCACCAAAAGACATTAGTTTGCATACTTGATTTTGCATGAAATGACAAACATATTTATTTTAGTCCCTTTACTTGCACATTAGTGATGTTTGATGCTTCTTACTTCCATTATTATATAGTAGCATTTGGTTCATGATAATTTAGCATGATTGCAAAGCATAGTTTCTTGGCAGTTAATTAGGACATGGTGTGATTTAGCATTGAATTTCCATCTCTTTCCTTGTACTTTATTTCTTGCAATAGGTTAAGGTTCCATTTGAAACATTTCATTTTATGCAATTAGTTTAGGATTTTACTTCAGTACATGCACTCCATTACATCATGAAAACAAAGGAATGACACATTGTATGCCACACATATAGTGCCGACACCTCTTAAGTTTGTACACACCCTAGGTTGATAATTAAAGTCGGTAGCCTTGGGAGTTGCAACACTCTTGTTGCAATACCGAGGCACATCAATCCTTCCCATCAAATGTTCATTTTTCTTCTTGATCATTATTTGAAGGTAGATTTGTTAAAGCTAATGTTTTCTTGCCATGAGTTTCCTTTTTGTCCCATAGGTACCACACTTGTGAAGCACTTTCTCCCAACATTCATTTTTACCATGACACCAAAGCGAGCTGCTTCAACAAGGACCACTGAAAGAATTACTGGGGAAGCAGTTGAGAAAACACTAGTAGACTCTTCAGTATATGTGGACACTCAATTGTTTATAGAAAAGGAGTCAACACTAACATGGCAGCAAATTAATGAAGCTCTTTCAGCAAAGATCCTTGGGGAAAATCTAGAGGACAAATCTGGAAGTAGCACCAGCAGAAAACAACAATCCCATGCAGGATAAGGGAAAAATAAAGGTTTTTGATAGTCTAGAGGGAGAACAAAGATGTAAAGTGAAAGCGGGTGCAATCCTTATGCAAGAAGATTTGGCATCGGAAGTAAAGAGGAAGCAGAGGATACAAAGAGAAGAGTGGAGGAAGAGAGAACATAGAGCTTGCAGGAAACAAAACTAAGGGCACAGAAAACAGAACAAGGACTGGGGAAATAACAGGAATAGAGAAGGAGAGAACAAGAGGAGAAACAAAAGCACAAAGAAGAAGAAAGGCAAGGCACAATGGCAGAAGAAGCAGCATCGATTCATGTTGAAGAGAAAGAATAGAACCATCCAGCAACAAAAGGAGAGGGTGAATATATGTAGGATCTAGAGCTTACTTAGTAGATTGAAGACTTGATTGAAGTTGTGGACATGGAGTTGGAACTGGAACCGCAGGATAAAGATGTTGACCTAATGCCCAGTGCACCACAGGTACCATTCAGTCTCCACCACATCCAGTCATAGAGTTAGCCCGATTGAGGAAAGGGACATAGTTCCTCTTGACGATGATCCGGTAATGGATGTGTACAATCTGTCATATAATGAACTTTAGAAGAGGATTGTACAAGCATGGAGAGAGAATTTTCCAGATGGTCATGCATCACCTACATTCATTAGAGAAAGAGTGTAGAGAAAGAGTGATAGTGGAAGACACCAACAGGAATCCAAAATACCATTGCCGAAGTGAAATTGGCCTTCACGAGTGCGACAAGATCAAACACTCACTATTTGATGGCCAAGAGTAAGAAATTGATACAGAATCTAGAGGTTTCCCGGCAAGAGATAGAACAACTCCACAAAGCAACACAAAATGCAGCTATCGCATAGGTCTGCTTTGGGGAAATGAGAGCAGTGATACCTGGTGAAGTATCAACACTTGGAGAGACCACATGGGACGTCTATGAGGAGCTCATGACCATACATAAGGCAGTTGTCCACTTTCATATCTTGTAGTTGCAAAGCAAGGAATTTGTTAAGACTCTTAGGAATGTACAAACTTCCATGACCATCATGTAAGAATGGACAATGTGATACAAAGGGGCACCACTTACTTTGGTAAAGAAGATGAAATCATAGACAAAGCTAGAGAAAGAAATAGTTTGAATGTTGATTCATAACAACAAGAATCTCGCCTCATTCATTGGAAACATTCAGGCCTCATATGTATGGTTGTACAACAATTTGGATTTAACGGTGAGAACCCACAAGATCCCATCAATCATCTCACTCACCGAATATAAACACAAACACTAAGTCAAGAAGGAGATTGAAGAGTACTTGGAGAAGATAATATAGGTTTCCACCAAAGAGTATTTAGAGTTGAACAAATAAGACATGCAAAACTACATCGGTGGTCCTATCCAAATCAGAACCATGTTGCTCCTGCTCGAGAAAGAAGTTAAGACTGGTTCCAAATCATTGTACCCGGATGCTATGGAGGCTAGAGTCCACTTCTAGCCTGACACCATCATGTAATTTGAGGATGTCATCACACAGTACCAAGCTTGGCATTGATACGTGACCGAGAAGCATCAAGTGGAATTTGTCGAGCTAGAGTGTTCCCAAACTCAAGCATCATAGTGTCTTGTCTTGTTAGGCTATCAAGTTGTCTCTACCTTATTTTTTCCTATATGGGTATGAGTGTAAAATGTAATATTATTTGTAATTATGTTGTAAGTGAAATTCCAAGTTCCAATATTGGAATATGAAGAGTCATCTTGTAATGTAATGTGTCATTTTGTAAAGAAGTTGAAAAGTCATGAGGGTAGTCCAAAGGTCACAAAGGGGAGTTGAAGAGTCACCCCCTCTTGTTATAAATAGAACCTCATAACCCACGTAAATGGCTTTTGGGAGCCAAGATTTTGGCTAGGCTTAGGCTTAGAAAGAGCTTGGGAGTATTGTGAAGAACCTTGGCTTCTCCATAGCGTAGAGCGTGTATACTTCTTTGGAGGAGCAGGTGTTCTTGACTGTAATGTTTGAATATTGGAGCTAGTGGTCATCAATGGTGTATGCATGATTGGAACTCTCACTTATAATAATAAAGTCAGATCCAACATGCTTTCATGCATATGTTGTAAATATATTGGGACTACTCTTGGTATATTTTCAATGTATGTTATTTAACTTACACCAATGTTTATGAACTATTTCATTTGCATTTGTATGAATATTGTTGAATGTGTGTTGTTGTATTAACTCATCACTTTAACTTGTGGCCTATTCTGCATCTTAGCTTGTGATGTCATTATGCTCGTGTGTTCCTTTCAAGCTGCGTACTATTACAGGCTTCCAAGGGGTGCACTACCTCTTCCCTTCATGTGTTGGAACCTTTTAAGCATCACACTTGACTCTCCACAGGGTCACAACCTTGCTCTCACCCAAAGTTATCATACTTCCCTCTACGTGTTTTCGCAGTCAAGGAATAACATTACCACCCACTACTAAGACTCCTACTCCAAACGGTGTGAGGTCTAGTTGGGACTTCATATCGGGGAGATTCATTGAACGTTGGCAGGTCCAGCACCATCAACACGCAGTGACAAAAACCCTCCAAAAATTTTGCGTATGTCAATTTTGGAGCCTACATCAATTTTCATTTCAAGCCCCATTGAGTTGTCATGTTGTTTGATTTTCTATTCATGTGTTTTCTCCTAGTGTCACATCCTCCTAAGTCAATGTTTCCTAAGCATCATCACTTAACCATTAGAAGCACTTGAGTTAGTTATCCCATGGTTAGGTGAACTCATGATCTTTCTTGACTTAGAAACTTGCCTTCTCGCCAAGAACAAACTCGAAAAACACTCAAAATCATAGAAAAATCAAACAAAAGAAATAAAATCACTCAGAAAAGAAAAAGTGCACTCCAAGTTTGTGAATACATGCACTCAACTTGAATGCACTCCTTTGAGTTGAAGAAGTGTGCCCTCCTTGAGCACACTCCTTCATGTTGAGCAAGTGTGCCCCCATGAGTGCACTTTTTCGTGTCAAAAACATGTGCCCTTCCTGGATGCATGCATGAGCCATCTTGTTGCATGTGGGTGCACTCCTAGAAAATAGGAGCCCACTTATATTCTCTGAACTAACCCATTCATGTGATGACAAGTGGAAATCATGCATGAATTAGTTTTGCATGTAAACTTCTTTAAATCAACTCAGTTAATCATTCTTTTGTATAGTAATTCCATTTGAGTTGGGCACACAATTATGGATCAAGAAACTCTTCATCAACCAGTGCTGCAAGTAAGTTTTGCATGTCAAATCTCTTCATTGTATTTCATGATTTCATTGTTGTTCTTGCTTTTCTTGTTGTTTGTTATTTGTTTTTCAGTTTGGTTGCTCGCTTTTATGCTTAATCTTGAAGCTGCAAGTGTTAATCTGTTGTCACATGTAGAAACTCTTCACCTTCTTCAACCTTTAATATTCCACCATGAATGTGACAGCAACTATATAACCTTGCAAATATTTCTTCTCCTCATCCTATCATCAAATCATGTTGTTCTTGAGCTTCTAATAGGTAGAGCGCACTTCTTGAGCTCGAAGCCTGATCAGTATCGAAAATAGCACTCTGAAAGACCAAGTTTTCCTCTTGAGAACACTTCTTCACCATGAAGAAATGTGCCCTCGATTGATCCCATGAGTGCATCATGAAGACACGAAGCATCTTCCTTCAACCCTTCGTAGTGTGACAGTGCACCCTCCTTTCCTTTGAGCACATGAGTGCATGGTGAAGGCCCAAAGTATTGTCAAGCCATTACTTCATCCCTTCAGAGTGTGATAGTGTGTCCTCTTTCTCTCCTTGAGCGCATGGTGAAGGTTTGAATACCCAAAAACTCACCCCATCTACCCTTCAGAGTGTGATAATGCTCCCTTGATGAATTTCTCCACTTTATTGAGTGCATGACCGCACTGCAAAGCCCTGAATGACCATGTACATCTCTTTGTGCTTTGAAAGTGCACCCTCCTAGTTTTCATGCCTATTTTCTCATGCATGCAAGTTATTTTGGGCTATTATTCATAGATTTTCATGTCCAATCACAGGTGATGGATATTTGTACATGATTTACAAGTATTTCTACATAAGTAGGTTTCTTTAAGCTAATATTGTCATTATAAGTGTGTTTCCCCAAATAGGTGTTCGTGCTACAAGTATTGTCACCCTGTCGTCATCTGTTGGAGCCATGCTACTTCACAAATTGGCCTCCAAAGAACTATCAAAAGAAAGCATTGATGAACCTATCGAAGTTACAAAGCCAAACATTCCCATATATGTAGACACCCTATGATTTATTGATAAGAATATAGAGGTCACATGGAGCAAGATATACAACACATCCATGCAGGAAAGTTTTGCTAAAGACTTAGAATATTTTTATACATACATCAACATCAAGAATTCCATGATACATAGGATCACATGCAGATTCCTGTTCATGCCATGTGTGGAGGTTATTGAATGGATCATTACACATATGGATGACTCTCACCTTGTGCTTCACAATAAGAGTGGCAAACAACTCGCCACTTATTATGGTGAAGACATGAAGGCATATTATAAGATGCTCAATGTTGGGTTGTGTTATATTCTTTCCACAACTAACCTACGTAGTGAACTAGGCGGTTAGAGGGGGGGCGGAGCCCCCCTTTCATTACATCGATTGCGCAGTGGGGGGGTCACAAGGGGGGCGGGTAGCCCCCCTCTACGAGGTCCATGGTTTTGAACGCGATGGTTTTCGGTCCATGGTATTGGATGCTTCGGCATGTATACATATGTATTGTAACATTGAAAGGAACATAATGAAAAATCAAGCTGGTAGTTCCGGTTTTGGGATCCAGGGGAAAATCCCTGTGTATATGTGTTTTATGTGTTATATTCTCGCATTTTTTATTTTCTATGTTTTAGAATTCATATGTAGGTAATTTTTGTACAGGGTTAAAACCTACATTTGGTATCGAAGTTGTTTTTGGCTTCAAGGAGATGCCTTTGTCACTGAGGGGTTTTGCTCGAGCCTGTGGTAGACCCTGTTCAGTGGGAGATCTACGAGATCGATTCTGGTGGTGAAATAAGATGGCGAGTAAGATAGAGATTGAGAAATTTAATGGTCAGGGTTTTGAGTTGTGGAAACTCAAGATGGAGGATCTATTGGTGGATAAAGAGCAGTGGATCGCGATAGATCTAGGTACTAAACCAACGGGAGTGTCCGATGAAGAATGGAAGAAGTTGGATCAGAAGGCAAAGAGAAAAATACGATTATGTGTCTCAGATTCAGTATTGCTAAATGTATCAGGGGAAGCTATGGTGAAGGCTTTGTGGGACAAGTTAGGGACTTTGTACCAATCTAAGTCTCTGGTGCATAAACTTTTCCTGTGAAATTTTTTTTATAACCTGAGGATGAAAGATGGAGACTCGGCGACAGAGCATCTGAACACATTTAATACTGTGGTAAGAAGGTTAGAATCTATTGATATTAAAATTTCAGATGAAGATAAGTGCATCAATTTTTTGTGCTCTCTACCAGATTCATGGGATAGTCTGGTTATTGCAATAGGTAGCAATGCAACTATCTTTCAGTTTGATGAAATAGTCTCAGCCTTGCTGATGGAGGAGATGAGACGGAAAAATATGGAGAGCTAGAATGATGATGACTTGTCTGTATGAGGACGGTCCCAGAACAAAAACAAAAATAAGTCATCGAGTGGGAGATCTAAATCTAGAGGGAGATCTAAATCTCCAGGAAAACCTGTAAAGGTGGTGTGCTGGAAATGTGGAAAGGAAGGGAACTACAGAAGGGACTGTAAACCTAAAGCTCCTGACAAAGGAAAGGGATTTGATGAGGCTCCTTCTATAGAGGCGAAAACCACCTCAGATGAAGGTGGGGATGTGTACTTGGCTTCTTCAAGTACACATGTAGATCATGAGGCATGGTTGATTGACTCAGGTGCATCCTTTCACTTCACTCCCCATAGAGAGCAGTTCTGTGAGTATGAGAAATACGATGGTGGTGATGTCTTCTTAGGGGATGATAGGAAGGCTAGAATCATTGGTCGTGGAAAAGTAAAGTTGAAGAGAAAGGTGGAAGGGTTAGAACACTTCCGAGTGTTCTGCATAGTCTTGCATGAGCCAGAAATCTGATTTCTGTAAGCAAGCTGGATGATGCAGGTGTAAAAACAGTGTTCGATAAGGATACCTACAAGATGGTTCGAGGAGCAGTGGTATTGATGCAGGGAATTCGAACTGGAACTCTGTACAAGCTGCAAGGTAGCACTGTTGTTGATGGGTGCAACAGTTCTGTTGTTCCTGAAAGTGGAGCAGAAAATCTAGTGGTCCCTGGAGAGAAGACCATGTTGTGGAATCAAAGGCTTGGAAATATAGGAGAGAAGGACCTTCGAATACTTCATGGTAAAGGTATGGTAGAAGGTATGAGTAATAGCTCTCTAGATTTTGATTTCTATGAAAATTGTGTATATGGGAAGCAGAATCGGGTAAGTTTCCTCTCTGGTGGTAAGAGGGCGAAACAAATATTAGAGCTTGTGCACAGTGATGTGTTTGGACTTGTGAAGGTTCCATCACTGGTTAATTCTGTGTACTATGTATCATTTATAGATGATTTCTCAAGGAATACATGGATATATTTCCTTAAGAAGAAATCTGAAGTCTTTGACAGGTTTAAATAATTTAAGGCTCTGGTGGAAAACTGGACAAAGAAGAAGATATAGGTGTTGAGGACCGATAACGGTGGAGAGTTTTGCAGTAAGGAATTTGAAGAACTATGTAAGAAGTGTGGTATAGCACGGCAGAAGACTACTCCATATACACCTCAGCAAAATGGAGTTGTAGAAAGAATGAACAAGACGTTCATGGAAAGGGCAAGAAGCATGCTCAGTGCTGTCGGGTTAGGATAGGAATTCTGGGCAGAGGCAGTGGAGACATCATGTTACCTGGTCAATAGATCACCTTCATCAACATTGGAGGATAAGACTCCACAAGAGGTATGGACTGGTAAGAAACCCTCTCTTTCACATCTGAGGGTATTTGGATGTGATGCATATGTACATGTTCCAAAGGAGAAATGAAAAAGTTGGATAGTAAATATGAAAAGTGCATATTTATTGGGTATAAGGATGGTTTAAAGGGTTATAAGCTTTGGAACCCAGCAACAAGATAGGTTGTGTACAGCCGAGATGTGGTGTTCAGAGAGGTGAAAGATGTTATTAAACATGAAGTCCAACCAAAGGAACCTGAGAAGATAGAATTTGAGCTAAAGGATGAAGAATCAGACTCTACAACAGAGGAGGAATTAGAAGATGAAGAGCCACAAACTCTAAGTGTAAGAAGATCAGTTTGAGAAAGAAGGCAGCCAGAAAGGTATAGTCCATCTACTTTCTGTTCAAATTTTGCTTTATATATTACTAGTGATGATCCCAGAACTGTGAAGGAAGCAGTAGATTCAGAGGATGGAAAAATCTAGAAAGAGGCCATGGTTCATGAAATGGCATCTTTGCACAAAAATGAGGCTTGGGATGTGGTGGAGTTGCTAGCTGGAAGGAAACCCATTGGCAGCAAATGGGTGTTCAAGAAGAAGACAAATGCAGAAGGAAAGGTGGAGAAATACAAAGCTCGGTTGGTAGCAAAAGGTTATTCCCAGGTGCTAGGAATTGATTTTGAGGATATTTTTTCTCCTGTTGCCAAGGTAACTTCTATTAGATTACTTTTATCTATTGCTGCTGCTTTTGATTTTGAGGTAGAATAGATGGATGTGAAGACAACATTTCTTCACGGGGATCTGGAAGAGGATATCTACATGAAGCAACCTGAAGGCTTTGCAGTGAAGGGTAAGTAAGAACTAGTATGCAAGTTAAATAAGTCTTTGTATGGGTTAAAACAGTCACCAAGGATGTGCTATAAAAAATTTGATACATTTATACGGGGACTTGGCTTCACCAAAAGCACATCAGATCACTGTGTGTATTTTAAATTAATTGGTGACCGTGTTATTTATCTGGTCTTTTATGTGGATGATATGTTGCTGGTTGGAAATGACAAAGAAAATATATAGGATTTGAATACCCAATTGTCCTCAAAATTCGACATGAAAGATCTTGGTGCTGCAAACTATATTTTGGGCATGAAAATAAAAGAGATCAGGCAAAGAGGAAGCTGTGTTTAAACCAGAGGAAGTATGTCGAGACAATATTGCAGAGGAATAATATGCAGGATAGTAAACCGATGAAGGTTCCTATTCCTGTAGGTGTAAAGTTATCTGCTGAACAGTGTCCTAAGACACAAGAAGAGGAAGAGGATATGTCTCATGTTCCATATGCAAGTGCAATCAGTAGCCTGATGTATGGAATGGTCTGTACTACACTAGACATTGCACATGCAGTGGGAGTATTGAGCAGGTTTATGTCAAAACCAGGGAAGGAGCATTCAACAACAGTGAAGTGGGTTTTCAGGTATTTGCGTGGCACTAGAGATTATGGTTTGTGCTACCAAGGAAGACCAGGATGGAACAGAGTTTTGGATATCCATGGCTTTGTTGATGTAGATTGGGCTGGAGATTTGGATCAGAGAAGATCTACAAGTGGGTATGTGTTTAACCTATTTGGAGGTGCGGTCAGTTGGATGAGTAAGAAACAATCTGTAGTTGCACTATCAACTACAGAGGCAAAATACATGGCAGCTACTCATGCAAGCAAGGAAGCAGTTTGGTTGCAGAGATTGTGTTCAAGTATGGGGTTAGTACAGGGAGCTATAAGGATAGACTGTGATAGCCAAAGTGTAATTTTCTTGGCAAAGAACTCTGCTTATCATTCAAAGACAAAGCACATTGATGTTTAGTATCACTTTGTGAGTGATATGATAGAAGACAAAAAGGTGTTGCTGGTAAAGGTGGACATTTTGAAGAATATTGCAAATGCATTGACAAAATCTGTGAGCTCTAAGAAGTTCTCCTGGTGTAGAGAAACAATGGGTATTTCAAGGCTAAAAAAATGACAAATCTCTCTTGTGGCCCCCTGTGGAAAGAAAACAACAAGTGGGAGAATGTTGGGTAGTGTTATATTCTTTCCACGACTAACCTACGTAGTGAAACGGTTCGTTAGCTTCGCCCCCCTCCTTCGTTGCACTGATTGCGCAGCGGGGGGGTGGTAGCCCCCCATGTCCGGGGGGTTTGAGGGGGGCAGGTAGCCCCCCTCTACGGGGTCCGGGGCAGCGCCCCTGGAAAATTTTTTTTGGACCCTATATTAGGTTGGGCAAACCTACCTATGGTTTTCGGTCCATGGTTTTGGATGCGATGGTTTTTGGTCCATGGTATTGGATGCTTCAGCATGTATAAATATGTATTGTAACATTCAAAGGAACATAATGAAAAATCAAGTTGGTAGTCCCGGTTTTGGGATCCAGGGGAAAATCTCTATGTATATGTGTTTTATGTGTTATGCTCTCGCATTGTTTATTTTCTGTGTTTTAGAATTCGTATGTAGGTGATTTCTGTACGAGGTTAAAAGATATTGGTGGCCACCCACCAATTGCACTTGGACCCCCACCATTGTTTGTTTCAGTTTTTCAGTTTCCTTAATTGTAGCACAGTTTACTATTTTTAGCAATTTTTCGGATCCTAAACTTCCGGAGCCGTTTTGAGGCCCTAAAAAATGCTTTTTTGGCAATCTACCGCCAACAATTTTTTGGTAAAATCGTATTTTCTATCGTAGTCCTCAGAGAGATCTTTCCAACAATGTATCATGCATGTCAAACGGAGATAATATGACCAAGTCACGACCCCGAGAAGTTTGTTGTCCAACTAACCCCAACGATCCCATAAACTCTTGGTGTTACATCTCCTCAGGTTAGGGTTTTGGTTGTTTAGGGTTTCCTCTTATTGTTCAATAATAAAAAGGCCCTTAAACCTCATCGTAAGGTAGTTCAAAGGCATGTAGCCACCACATCTCTTCTCAGGGATAAGCTACCATTGCTCGAGCCAGTTTATTTCCATTTCTGTTACTAGGCCTATTTTAGTATTTTATATTAATGAAATGAAGTATTATTTCTACCGCATCTATGTATTTATGGTTATATCTATAATTTTTTGTGTTCCTCTTTAAATCTAGATTCTATCAAAAGGGTCTTCTCTTTCTCTATTTTTCTTTGCATGTCCCCAACGAGGTCGGGATATAATGAGTTAGGGCTTGAACTAGTCAAACCTTTGTAAGACCAACCTCGCAAATCCCAGCGGCCTCCCATGGCAGATGAAAAGAAAGACGAGCAGGCAGGAGATCCTATCAAAATCTTTCTCGAAGAGGCCCTCGAGCAACAAAGGAATGCGATGATGGACAACTTTGCCCAGATCCTTTAGCAACTACCCAGAGGCGACACATCTACTTCCAGTAGCTACTCTGGAAGCACCACACCCTTTAAGGTACAAGTTAACTTTGACATTCCCACATTTGAGGGTCAGATAGATGCAAATGTTGTAGATAAATGGTTAAATCTGCTAGAAGGGTATTTTTCTATTCATGATTTTTCAGGATGGGAAAATATTACTTTCGCTCTTCTTAAAGCCGCACCCCACGTAAAGGACTGGTGGGAAACCTATGGCAAGCAGAAGGATGAAAGTACAACCTCACTGTTTTCATCCGCACCCACTTGGAATTTAATTCGGGATGCCATCAAGGAGTAGTACTACCATGTTGGAAGCTATGAAGATAAATACATAAATTGGACCACGATGTGGCAGGGAATGGACCAAGACGTGCTGGAGTTTACCAATATTTTTCATACCCTTCGCACAAATTTGGGTATCAAGGACATTGAGCAACATTTGGTACTCAAATACTGTGGCTGCCTAAACAGG
Source organism: Pinus tabuliformis (assembly GCA_031772625.1). Lineage (NCBI taxonomy): Eukaryota > Viridiplantae > Streptophyta > Pinopsida > Pinales > Pinaceae > Pinus > Pinus tabuliformis. Next base: position 474,509,841 of record CM062808.1, read on the forward strand.
TACATATAGGATGAGATGGAGTTCCCAAACATCTCCTCGCTTAGCACAGTGTACCGATACGCTATCAAGATCGAGCAGAAGTTTAAACAGAAGAAGTGAGAATTTGGATCTGCGAATCCAAAGCAAGGGAAAAGTGCCCCAAAACCGCAAAACAAAAGACAAAGCCAAGGCGGGGTGGCCAAGGACAGCCTGCCAAATCCACAAGAAAAGAACAACACCGCAATGTCAAAGAAGGACACGAGAAAGTGGTGTGAGTTCCATAAGAGCTCCACTCACAATACGAGTATCGGGCCAAGCAGGTCACTGATGGCTAAGCTAAAGGCTTTGGAATCATATGCATGTTCCAACTCTGAGTTAGAACTCAACAAGGGGAATGTCAAAGGGAATCAAATTATTGATGCGGAGCCCAACGCCACCATTGCCACCACAATGATCCAGAATGAGTAACCCAAAGATCTAGAGGAGGAGGAGTGCCTCTTCCACTCCCAAATGTGGGTAAAGGTTTCCCTGATATAGTTCATTGTCAACAGTGGGAGCCAAAAGAACCTCATTTTGACAAAGGTCATGAAGAAGCTAGGCTTACCAACCACAACACATCCCCAACCGTACACCATCAGGTGGCTTCACCAAGGACGGGATCTTCGCGTGAGCCAGTAGTGTCACCTTTCATACAACATCAAGCCCTTCATGGATGAGGTATTATGTGACATTTCTCCCCTTGATGTTTGTGATGTATTATTAGGAAAACCATACTTGTTGAAGTGACATGTTGTGTATGAATCAAGGCCTCGTGCTGTTAGTGTTACTTTGGGAAATAAGTTGTATAGGATGCCGGAGGTAGCACCACCTATCGCCATCTCTTTGGTTACTGCAAAACAATGTAGTAAGCTCATTTCCAAAACCAGGAAATTTGTTTTCCTAATGATACGCCCTCAGGGAAAGAAGAAGAAGGTGGCCACGACCTCCAGACAAGGCCCCTCCACATGACAACTACAAACGGACAAGGTCGTGGAGGAGTACGAGGATATCTTCACCTCCCCCGCAGGGGTTCCTCTGCGCTGCCAGTTCAAGCACTCCATTGATCTAACCCCAGGTGTGTAGTTTCTCAACGAACCAATCTATCGGCACTCCATTCTGGAGAATGACGAAATCAAGAGGCAAATTTAGGAGATGTTGCAGAAATGTCACATCTGACCGAGTTCATCACCCTGTGGGAGCCTGATCGTGTTGGTACAGAAGAAGGATGGGACTTGGAGACTCTGTATTGACTATCGAGCGCTGAACAAGATCATTGTCCGGAATTGGTACTTGATCCCATAGATTGATGACCTTCTGGACCAACTAAAGGAGGCAAAATATTTTAGCAAGATCAACATGAAGTCAAGATATTACCGGGTACTAATCAAACCCTCTGATGTGTGGAAGAATGCCTTCAAAGCCAAGGAGGGCCTTTTCGAATGGTTGGTTATGCCTTTCAGGTTGACGAATGCTCCTGCGACCTTCATGAGGCTGATGGATGACATATTGCGGCCATTCACCAACTAATTTGTAGTGGTATACATGGATGACATCTTGATCTTTAGCCAGAGTTGGGAAGAGCACCTCCACCACATCCGACAGGTTCTCCAAACACTGCGGCAACACAAGCTATGTGCCAATTTGGAGAAATGCACTTTTGGCATGACCAAAGTTTAGTATCTTGGATACATTATTCATGAACGAGGTGTGCGTGTGGATCTAGTCAAGATCCAAATCATTCGGGATTGGCCATCAACAACAACTCTGACAGAGCTCTGTAGCTTTATGGGTCTTGCCAATCTCTACCGCAAGTTCGTGTTGGGATTTTCTCATATCACTTGGCCCTTGAGTCAAGTCACCAAGGGAGGAGTGAAAGAAAAATTCTTTTGGTCTGAATCTCAATAGAAGGGATTCACAGAGTTGAAACATCTCCTCTGCTCGGCACCGGTGCTCTCATGACCAAACTTGCAACAACCATTTGAGATCGAGATAGATGACTCTGACTATGCTATTGGGGCAGTCCTTACTCAACACGGGCATCTAGTGGCATATCACAGTGAGATATTTTCAGACACATTTTGGAAGTATCCCACTTATGACAAAGAGATGTATTCCATAGTGCAAGCCTCTTGATAATGGAAGAATTACATTTTGGGGAAGGAAACAGTCATCCACACAAACCAACGGCCCCTGCAGTTCATACAGATGTAAGGGAAGTTGCAGAATGATCGCCATCATAAGTGGTCCACATACCTGCAACGGTTCCATTTGAGTATCAAGTATAAGAAGGTTGGCACCAATAAAGTTGAAAATTGCCTCAGTCAACCACTGATCATGGAATTAACCACCATGCTCAACTCTTGTGGGCACGAGACTTCTAATTCACCACTTCTCTACAAAAGCAACCCAGAATTCAGCCACACATACCAGACACTCTTGGAGGGTCAGCATGTTCCATATTTTACCTCCAAGATGCCCTATTATGCCATCTGGGTCACCTTTGTGTTCCTTCAAGCGAGCGTGCCAAGATGATTTGGGAAGCACACTACAATCAAGCTACTGGGAATTTCGAGGTCGAGAAAACAGTGGCAGTGCTACAAAAGTATTTCTATTGGCCGACTATTCGATAGGATGTTGGGAAGTATATCAGATCCTGCACTGCCTGCGCCATTGCCAAACCAACCATCAAGAAGCAAGGCCTCTATACTGCATTGCCTACCCCTAGTAGACCTTGGGAATCCATATCCATGGATTACATATCGGGCATTCCTTCTACTAAGCATGGAAATGATTATGTTTTTGTGGTTGTCAACAGGTTCTTGAAGATGGCCATTACGATGGCCTGCAAGAAGAATATCATGGCAAAAGCCACTACTAAACTTTTCTTTGAACGAGTGTGGGTACACTTTGGGATCCTGAAGTCTATCATCTCAAATCGAGACAACAGGTTCCTCAGTACATTTTGGTCTAGTCTCTAGTTGATGCTGGACACCAAAGTCACTAAGTCCACAACCTTCTATCCCAAACTGATGGTCAGGAAGAGGTTGTCAACATGATGATCGTACACATTCTGCACATGTACAACTAAAGCATCCTCGCACATGGGATGAGAGTCTCCCCTATGTTCAACATAGCTATAACTGGGCTCTCCATAGCTCGACTGGCCATAACCCTTTTCAGGTGGGTTTGGGATTCCAGCCACTATGTCCCATTGATGTTGCCATGCCATTTGCAGCTACTCAGGCAGATTCGACTCATGTCCAGTCCGAAACAGATAAGGCAAACAACTTCATTGAGCACATCCAACATATTTGCCAGTAGGTCCACGACATTCTGGAGAGATCAAATGCCAAGTACAAGCAGCGACATGATCAACATCAGGTGCCACACAAGTTTTAGGTGGGCAAAAAAGTCTGGTTGCATTTGTAAAAGGAACGCCTTACCAGAGCCTATCGGAAACTAAGACCACTCCAATATGGTCCTTACACCATTACCAAGGCTGTGGGAGACAATGCATTTGAGCTCAGTATTCCCCCATTCCTTGGCCTACACCCAGTGTTTAATGTGGACCACCTTAGGCCATACTTTCCACCATTACTAGACACATCCAACATTGTAGAACAACTCACACCATCAGAGTTAAATCCAGATTGCATGGAACAAGATACAACTGATTGGATCATGGACACACAGATCAAGAACACTCGCGAGCAGAAGATCCAACTGTATCAAGTTGTTAAAGCAGTCCAACTCCTTCACTAGGGCAAGTGGCTCACCAGGGACCAAGTTCAGCAAAAGTTTCCTCTTCTCATGAAGGAACTCAATGCAATGGGGACCATTACTTCCTAATGGGGGAGGAATGATCCAGGTGGATATTGGTGGCCACCCACCAATTCCACTTGGACCCCCACCATTGTTTCTTTCAGTTTTTTGGTTTCCTTAATTGTAGCACAATTTACTATTTTTAGCATTTTTTTGGGTCCTAAACTTCCGAAGCCATTTTGAGGCCCTAAACGACGTTTTTGGCAATCTACCATGAATGATTTATTGAATAAATCATATTTTTCTTCGTAGTCCTCTGAGAGATCTTTCCAATGGCGTATCATGTGCATCAAACGGAGATAATATGACCAAGTCACGACCTCGGGAAGTTGGCTGTCCAACTAACCCCAACAGGGCCCATAAGCTCTTGGTGTTACATCTCCTCGGGTTAGGGTTTTGGTTGTTTAGGGTTTGCTCTTATTGTTCAATAAACAAAAGGCCCTTGAGCCTCATTGTAAGGAAATTAAAGGCATGTATCCGCCACATCTCTTCTCAGGGATAAGCTACCATCGCCCGAGCTAGTTTATTTCCATTTCTGTTACTAAGCATATTTCAATATTTTACATTAATGAAATGAAGTATTATTTATGCTACATCTCTATATTTATGGTTATATCTGTAATTTGTTGCGTTCCTATATAAATCTAGATCAGTGGTATCAGAGGGGTCTTCTCTTTCTCTATTTTTCTTTGCATGTCCCCAACGAGGTTGGGATAGAAGGAGTTAGGGCTTGAGCTGGTCGAACCTTTGCAATACCAGCTTCACAAATCCTGACAACCTCCCATGGCGGATGAAAAGAAATACGAGGGAGCATAAGATCCTATCAAAATCTTGCTCGAAGAGGCCCTCGAGTGAGAAAGGAATGTGAAATATAGATAACTTTGCCCAGATCCTTCAGCGGCTACCCAGGGGTGACACATCTACTTCTAGCAGCTACTTTGGAAGCGCCACACCCTTTAAGGTACAAGTTAACTTTGACATTCCCACATTTGAGGGTCAGATAGATGCAGACATTGTAGATAAATGGTTAAATCTTCTAGAAGGGTATTTTTTCATTCGTGATTATTCCGGACGGGAAAATGTTACTTTCGCTCTTCTCAAAGTCGCCCCCCACATCAAGGACTAGTGGGAAACCTACTGCAAGCTGAAGAATGAAAGTACGGCCTCACTGTTTTCAGCTGAGCCCACTTGGAATTCATTCTGGGATGCAATCAAGGAGTAGTACTAACCTGTCGGAAGCTATGAGGATAAATACATAAAGTGGGCCACGTTGCAGCTGGAAGGGGACCAAGACGTGCCGAAGTGTAGGTTTTAACCCCATACAAAAATTACCTGCATACGAATTCTAAAACAAAAAAAATAAACAATGCGAGAGCATAACTCATAAAACACATATACACAGAGATTTTCCCCTAGATCCCAAAACTGGGACTACCAGATTGATTTTTCATTACGTTCCTTTCAATGTTACAATACATATTTATACATGTCGAAGCATCCAATACCATGGACCAAAAACCATCATGTCCAAAACCATGGACCGAAAACCATCGCATCTAAAACCATGTGCGAAAATCATGCACAAAACCATAGGTAGGTTCGCCCAACCTAATATTAGGTACAAAAAACAAAATTTTCTAGGGTGCTGCCTCAGACCCTATAGCAGGGGTTACCTGCACCCATCAAACTCCCTGTGACCCCCCAGCTACGCATTCGGCGCAACGAAGGGGGGGCTCCACCCCCCTTCTAACTCCCCGGTTAACTACGTGGGCTAGTTGTGGAAAGAATATAACACAACCCTACATTCTCCCACTTGTTGTTTTCTTTCCACAAGGGGGCACAAGAGAGATTAGTCATTTATCCATCCTTGCAACGCCCATTGTTTCTCTACACCAAGAGAACATCTCAGAGCTCACATATTTTGTCAATGCATCTGTAGTATTCTTCAAAGTGTCCACCTTTACTAGCAACACCTTTTTGTCTTCTATCATAACCCTCACAAAGTGATAATGAACTTCAATGTGCTCTGTCTTTGAATGATGTGCAAGGTTCTTTGCTAAGAAAATTGTACTTTGGCTGTCTCAGTCTATCCTTATAACTCTTTGTACTAACCCCATACTTGAACACAATCTCTACAACCAAACTGCTTCCTTGCTTGCAAGAGTGGCTGCCATGTATTCTGCCTCTATAGTTGATAGCATGGAAAATTTTAGGGGCGAATGTTCGCCCTTAGGTGAAATTAAGGGATTTTAAATTTTTAGTGGGCGAATATTTTGTATCATAGTACATTTTTACAAATCGCCTCAAATAGCCCACCTTATTTTAAGGGAGAGGGTAAAAAAAGTAAATCTAGCCCTTGAAATTAGGAGTTACAACCTTCCATTCACCCTAATTTTCAAGAATAGGTTTTATTTAAGTGAATCCTATGGGTCAAATACCATATTTATAAAAGAGGTATGGTAAAGTAATAAAAATATAAATAAATGAGAGGTATGGTAAATAAATAAAACATTTTTTATATTTACTCCATAAGTCACCTTATATACATGCAAGGGTGTAAACAAATAAAAATATAAATTAATAAAAATATAAATAAACTAGGGGTATGGTAAACAAATAAAACATTTTTTTATATTTACTCCATAAGTCACCTTATATTTACGAACACTCAAAAAATGCTTTATATTTAGGTGAAACCTGTGGGAAAAATACTATGGGCCAAATACCATGGGCTAGATTATTATTAATACCATGCAAAAAAACATTATTAACCCTAATATTAATATTAATAAAAATAAAAATGGCACATGGTATTGACCCATGGTATTCACGTGGAATGTAGCCTATTTAAATGGGGGAATTAAACCAGCATAGATCCATCTTTACTCTAGATCTACTAAGCCCCGAGAGGTATCAAATATCGTGATATGCAAACTAGCATAGAGTGAAAAAATATTTGATCCTCTCAGGGTTTGGTGGATCAAGAGTAAAAATGGGTGTTGTAATTTAATGTATGTTAAGCATTTTAACTTGGTTAAAATAAAAAATAAATTATTAATTTTATTAATTTGTATAAATTACTAATAGTAATTTTTAAGCTTCAGGTTTATGATAACCCATGGTATTGACCCATGGTAATACCATGGTATTCATGTGAGCATAGACTATTTAAAAGGGAAATTCTATCATCTTAGATCCATCTTAATTCTGGGTCTACCAAGTGCTCAGAGGGATAAATAGATTCCATCCCCCTAAGAGTGGTAGATGTGGAGTTAAGATGGATATAGGTTGGTTTTTATGATAATGAAGATATTAAATAGACTTAGGAAATTATATTATAAAAACATCTTAAGGGGAATGGTTAAAGCTACAGTTAGTCACTTCACAAAATTTAGTAAAAAATACCAATATCTCCATTAATATTGGTTTTTAACTTTTTCTGATTTAACAAAAAAAATTCAAAACAATGAAACCTTATCACTCTTTTCACATCACCCTCGCCGAAGATTTCTCACCATTTTTGAAACATTATCAATATGATATCTTCATGAAAAAGTTTAGGTACTGATGTTGAATTAGTTGTTTGAAAAATAAGTTGGTTTGTACAACCTTTCATCTTATATGCTATTCTTAGTTTGTCCTAATGATATGTAGGGGTTGGAGCCACTGCACCATATTTTCCTAAAAGGTGGATATTGTTTACCAAAAAGGAAATTAATCTACATGTTACAACGTTGTTAAAAAATGTGAGACCTATGAGGGTAGTGAATTATGCTAATAATCAATTTAGATTGGGAGAGACGTAATTAAATTTTATTGTTTAATTGAAGATTTCCAATTAAAATAATAATAAATCTACATTTATATATTCATATATTGATTGGAAGGATTCTCACAATAGTCACTTCTTTCTATTAGATCCCCTTCAAGCCTTTGGGATACCTAATACTTTCTTATATAATATAGTTGGGGCTTGCTACTTGTTGGCGTGTTGGGGTAAACAAACTTGATGTGTTTTTTTTTTATCTCGCAGTTGGAGTCTATGGAATAAGAAAGAAATTTGATAACTTGAAAAAAGTGGTAGCTTGACAAAAGTTGTAGAGAAAAGATTGATCTCTCCTACCTTGACAGAACTCGTTGTAATTATCAACACCTACAAGAACTTTTTTGTGGAATATTATCAAAACTAATAGAAGGATATGAAAGAGTGTATTATAAGAACCTTGACGAACAGGGCCACTGAAACTTGGAACATTGTTTGTAGGAAGAGAAAACTATGTTTCTTTTTCCAAACATGTATGTTAGTATATTACAGTTTAATGAATATGTTTTCTTATTATCATATATGGTTTCATACTTTAACAAAACATTCGCCAAGACTTCACAATGTTTTATTATTCAGTAAAAGATTTTCCAAGATCTTACAAAATTTTATAATTTAGTGAAAGATTCTCCATCATTGTACAAGATAATATAATCTGGTGAGAGATTCGCCAAAAAAATTATATATACATATTATATTATTGATAAAATTGCCTCCCATTTTTCCTATGTATCATGGGGATTAGCCCATTTATTATACATATAAATTTAGGGTGGTTCTTAAAATTTTCCCTGGTTGATAGTGCCACTACAGATTGTTTCTTACTCATCCAACTGATTGCACCTCCAAATAGCTTAAACACATACCCCCTTGTAGATCTTCTTTGATCCAAATCTCTAGCCCAGTCTGCATCAAAAAAGCCACAAATATCAAACACTCTATCCAATCCTGGTCTTCCTTGGTAGCAAAAACCATAATCACTAGTGCCACACAAATACTTGAAAACCAGCTTCACTGCTGCTCAGTGCTCCTTCCCTGCTTTTGACATAAACCTACTCAATACTCCCACTGCATGTGCAATGTCTGGTCTAGTACAGACCATTGCATACATCAGGCTACCGACTGCACTTACATATGGAACACGGGACATGTCCTCTTCCTCTTGTTGTGTATGAGGACATTGTTCAGTATATAACCTCACACCTACAGGAATAGGAACCTTCACCAGTTTACTATGTTGCATATTAAACCTCTGCAGTATTGTCTCGACATACTTCTTCTGGTTCAACCAGAGCTTCCTCTTTTCCCGGTCTCTTTTTAATTTCCATGCCCAAAATATAGTTTGCAACACCAAGATATTTCATGTCGAATTTGGAGGACAATTGGGTCTTCAAATCCTCGATAATTTCTTTGTCAGTTCCAACTAGCAAGATATCACCCACATACAAGACCAGATAAATAACACGATCACCAATTAATTTAAAATATGCATAATGATCTACTTTGCTTTTGGTGAAGCCAAGTCCCCATATAAATGTATCAAATTTCTGATACCACATCCTTGGTGACTATTTTAACCTATACAGAGACTTCTTTAACTTGCATACCAGTTCTTTCTTACCCTTCACCGCAAAACCTTCAGGTTTCTTCATGTAGATCTCCCCTTCCAAATCCCTGTGAAGAAATGTTGTCTTCACATCCATATGTTCTTCCTCAAAATAAAAAGCAATAGCAACAGATAAAAGTAATCTAATAGAAGTTACCTTGGCAACAGGAGAAAAAATATCACCAAAATCAATTCCCGACACCTAGCAATAACCTTTTGCTACCAACCAAGACTTGTATTTCTCCACCTTTCCTTCTATATTTGTCTTCTTCTTGAACACTCATTTACTGCCAATGGGTTTCCTTCCAGATGGAAACTCCACCAGGTCCCAAGCCTCATTTTTATGCAAATATGCCATTTCATCAACCATGGCCTCTTTCCAGAGTTTTCCATCCTCTGAATCTACTGCTTCCTTCACAGTTCTAGGATCATTATTAGTAATAGATAGAACAAAATTTGAACAGAAAGTAGATGGACCATACCTTTCTGGCTGCCTTCTTTCTCGAACTGACCTTCTCACACCCGGAGTTTATGGCTCTTCATCTTCTGATTCCTCTTCTGCTGTAGAGTCTGATTCTTCCTCCTTAAGCTCAAACTCTATCTTCTCAAGTCCCTTTGGTTGGACTTCATGTTTAATAAGATCTTTCACCTCTCTGAACACCACATCTCGGTTGTACACAACCTTCCTTGTTACTAGATTCCAAAGCTTATAACTCTTTAAACCATCCTTATACCTAATAAAGATGCACTTTTCATATTTACTATCCAACTTAGTTCTTTTCTCATTTGGAACATGTACATATGCATCACATCTAAATACCTTCAGATGTGAAAGAGAGGGTTTCTTAATAGTCCATACCTCTTGTGGAGTCTTATCCTCCAATGCTAATGAAGGTAATCTGTTGACCAGGTAACATGCTGTCTCCATCACTTCTGCCTAGAATTCCCATCCTAACTTGGCACCACTAAGCATGCTTCTTGCCCTTTCCATCAATGTCTTGTTCACTCTTTCTGCAATTCCATTTTTCTTAGGTGTGTATGCAGTAGTCTTCTGTCTTGCTATACCACACTTCTTATAGAATTATTCAAATTCCTTACTGCAAAACTCTCCACCGTTATTTGTCCTCAATACCTTTATCTTCTTCTTTGTCTGGTTTTCCACCAGAGCCTTAAATTCTTTAAACCTATTAGAGACTTCAGATTTCTTCTTAAGGAAATATATCCATGTATTCCTTGAGAAGTCATCTATAAATGATACATAGTACATAGACTTACCCAGTGATGGAACCTTCACAGGTCCAAACAAATCACTATGCACAAGTTATAATATATGTTTTGCCCTCTTACCACCGGAGGGGAAACTCACCTGATTATTCTTCCCATATACAAAATTTTCACAGAAATCAAAATCCAGAGAGCTATTACTCATACCTTCTACAATACCTTTACCATGAAGTATTTGAAGGCTCTTCTCTCCAATATGTCCAAGCCTTTGATGCCATAGCATGGTATTCTCTCCAGAGACCACTAGATTTTCTGCTCCACTGTTAGGAACCACAGAACGTTTGCACCCATCAACAATAGTGCTACCTTGCAGCTTGTACAGAGTTCCAATTCGAACTCCCCACATCAATACCAGTGCCCCACGAACCATCTTTCATGTATCCTTATCGAGCACTGTTTTTACACCTGCATCATCCAACTTACTTATAGAAATCATATTTCTGGCTAATGCAGGAATATGCAGAACACCCGGAAGTGTTCTAACCCTTCCACCTTGCAACTTCAACTTTACTTTTCCACGACCAACAATTCTAGCCTTCCTATCATCCCCAAAGAAGACATTACCACCATCATATTTCTCATACTCGCAAAACCACTCTCTTTGGGGAGTGAAGTGATAGGATGCATTTGAATCAATCAACCATGCCTCATGATCTACATGTGTACTTGAAGAAGCCAAGTACACATCCCACCTTCATCTGTGGTGGTTTTTGCCTCTACAGAAGGAGCATCATCGAACCCCTTTCCTTTATCAGGAGCTTTAGATTTACAGTCCCTTTTGTAGTGCCTTTCCTTTCCACATTTCTAGCACACCACATTTACAGGTTTTCCTAGAGATTTAGATCTCCCTCTAGATTTAGATCTCCCACATGATGACTTATTTTTGTTTCTGTTCTGGGACTATCCTCATAAAGACAAGGCATCACCATTCTGTCTCTCCATATTTTTCTGTCTCATCTCCTCCGTCAGCAAGGATGAGACTATTTCATCAAACTGCAAGGCAGTTGTATTGCTACCTATTGCAATAACCAGACTATCCCACGAATCTGGTAGAGATCACGACAAACTGGTGCACTTATCTTCATCTGAAATTTTAATATCAATAGATAATAACTGACTTACCATAGTATTAAATGCATCTAGATGCTTTGTCACCGAGTCTCCATCCTTCATCCTCAGGTTATACAGCTTTTTCCGTAGGTGTTATAGCTCCAAATCTCACTCTTGATATTTGTGATATTGCACTTATGGCCTAGGGAAACCCATCCTTCCAAACCTGGTCAGAATACTTAAAAAACGATGTTTTACACCCTATATGCGATATTGCCCTAAGCTAAACGCATGTGTATGTGGGTCTATATGTCTTAAAACACTTAAAAAAATTAAATCTCCTTAATTTCGGGTGGAGATCATGGGTTTTAACTGTTGATTACCTATTAGTGCCCATGGCCCAATTGTTCCCAACGAATTCCCAACTAAAAAACTACTTTGGGAGAAGTATAAAAATGCTTCAATGCGAAGGCCTAAAGGAGGAGAGAATAGACAGAAAATTACTCTGCTGAGATTATCCCTAATCAGGTTTGGAGATCCTTGTGCTTCCAACACTCCCCCCATTACAAAAAACCCTTGTTTCCTTGAGCTTTGATGTTATTTCACTAGTTGAGATACATTTGTATGAGTCATGGAAGGAGCCTTTTGACGACTTGGGATTGGACAGATCCGGAGGACAGTTCTGCTTGGAGCCAACAAGAGGAAGATTCAAGTGATATCATTCCTTGCTTTGTTTTAGTTATCTGCAATAAAGAAACATTTGTCTTTTCCCCAAAAATAATCTTCTTCATGCATATGATGTTAATGTTATGGTTTATGTATGAATAATTGTTTTAATTATATAAGTAACTACCTTTCAATATGTTATGAAGTTTATTTCTATATGATACTTGGTCCATATATTGCTATGCTTCTTTGAATTGGTTGTTTTGCAGGTCTAAGGATCGAAATGAACTCCAAGATGGTTTGGACCCTGGTTGGATCTACCCGAACGAAGGACCCCCAGGTGCACCTCTCTTCGCGTATTTTTCTTATTTAAGTATCATGGCTGTGTGGAATGCTTGTTTTTTTACTGTAGATAACCCCTGCTCTGCTAGGGTGTTGACCCAAAACCATAGGGGATTTAATCCCTCAATAATAGGAATAGCTTATTCACCAGAGACTTAGATTGGTACAAATTCCCTAACTTGTCTCACAAAGCCTTCGTCGTAGCTTCCCCTGATACATTCAGCGATACTGAATCTGAGACACATAATCGTATTGTGCTCTTTGTCGTCCAATCTAACTTCTTCCATTCTTCATCGGACACTCCTGTTGGTTTAGTTCCTAGATCTACCGTGATCCAATGATCTTTATCCACCAACAGATCCTCCATCTTGAGTTTCCATAACTCAAAACCTTGACCATTAAATTTCTCGATCTCTATCTTTCCACTGCTCGCCATCCTCTTTCACCACCAAAATCGATCCTACAGATCTCCCACTGAATAAGTTCTACCACAGGCCCGAGTGAAACCCCTCAGTAAAAAAGGCGTCCCCTTGAAGCCAAAACATCTCTGATATGAAATGTAGGTTTTAACCCTGTACAAAAATTACCTGCATACAAATTCTAAAACACAAAAAATAAACAATGCTAGAACATAACACATAAAACACATATACACATAGATTTTCCCCTGGATCGCAAAACCGCGACCACCAGATTGGTTTTTCATTATGTTCCTTTCAACGTTACAATACACATTTATACATGCAGAAGCATCCAATACCATGGGCCGAAAACCATCGCGTCCAAAACCATGTGCAAAAATCATGCACAAAACCATAGGTAGGCCTACCCAACCTGATATAGGGTCCAAAAAACAAGATTTTCTGGGGCACTGCCTTGGACCCCATAGAGCGGGGTTACCTGCACCCCTCAAACCCCCTATGACCCCCCTGCTATGCAATCAGTGCAACGAAGGGTGGGCTCCACCCCCCTTCTAACCCCCCGGTTAACTACATGAGCTAGTTGTGGAAAGAATATAACACAACCCAACAGTTTACAAATATTTTTCATACCATTTGCACAAAGTTGGGTATCAAGGATATTGAGCATCATTTGTTACTCAAATACCGCAATTTCCTACACAGGTACATCCAGGATGAGATGGAGTTCCACGAGATCTCCTCGCTCAGCACGATGTACCGATACGCTATCAAGATCAAGTAGAAGTTTAAATAGAAGAAGCAAGAATTTGGATCTGTGAATCCAAAGCAAGGGAAAGGTGCCCCCAAAACGTGAAACAAATGACAAAGCCAAGGTAGGGTGACCCAAGACAACCCACCAAAGTCGCAAGCAAAGAAAAACAACGTGAAGCCGAAGAAGGACATGGGAAAGCGGTGTGAGTTCCATAAGAAATCCACTCACAATACAAGTGAGTGTCGGGCCAAGCAGTCACTGGTGACCGAGCTAAAGGCTAAGGAATAAAATGCCTATTCCGACTCCAAGTCAAAACCCAACAAGAGGAATTTCAAAGGGAAACGGATTATCGATGCGGAGCCAAACGCCACCATTGCCACCATGAATATCCAGAAGGAGGAACCCGAAGATTCAAAGGAGGAGGAGCACCTCTTCCACTCATAGATGTGGGTAAAGGTTTCCCCGCTGTAGTTCATTGTCAACAATGGGAGCTAAAATAACCTCTTTTCAGTAGAGGTCGTGAAGCGGCTATGCTTACCGATTACAGCACATTCCCAATCGTACACCATCAGGTGGCTTCACCAAGGACGAGATCTTCGTGTGAGCCAGTAGTTTCACCTTCCATACAACATCAAGCCCTTCATGGATGAGGTATTATGTGACGTTACTCCCCTTGATGTTTGTGATGTATTATTAGGTCACCCATACTTGTGCAAACGACATGTTGTGTATGAATCAAGGCCTCGTGCTGTTATTGTTACTTTGGGAAATAAGTTGTACAGGATACTGGAGGTACCACTGCTTACCGCCATCTCTTTGGTTACTGCAAAACAATGCAGTAAGCTCATTTCCAAAACTGGGAAATTTTTTTTCCTAATGATATGCCCTCAGGGAAAGAAGAAGGTGGTGGCCATGACCTCCAGACATGGTCTCTCTACATGACAACTACAGATGGACAAGGTCATGGAGGAGTACAAGAACATCTTCACCTCCCCCATAGGGGTTCCTCTGCACTGCCAGGTCAAGCACTCCATCGATCTGACCCTGGGTGCACCGCTACCAATGGACCAATATATCGGCACTTTGTTCTAGAGAATGATGAAATCAAGAGGCAGATTTAGGAGCTTCTGCAAAAAGGTCACATCTGATCGAGTTCATCGCCCTGTGGGAGCCTGATCATGTTGGTACAGAAGAAGGATGGGACTTGGAGACTCTGTATTGACTATTGGGCGCTGAACAAGATCATTGTCTGGAATAGGTACCCGATCCCACAGATTGATGACCTTTTGGACCAACTAAAGGGGGAAAAATATTTCAGCAAGATCGACTTGAAGTCAGGATATCACCAGGTACCAATCGAATCCTCTGATGTGTGGAAGACTACCTTCAAAGCCAAGGAGGGCCTTTTCGAATGGTTGGTTATGCCTTTCAAGTTGACGAATTCTCTTGCAACCTTCATGAGGCTGATGGATGAAATCTCGCATCCATTCACCAACTCATTTGTAGTGGTATACTTGGATGAAATCCTGATCTTCAGCCAGATTTGGGAAGAGCACCTCCACCACATCTGACAGGTTCTCCAAACACAACGACAACACAAGCTATGTGCAAATTTGGAGAAATGCACTTTTGGCATTACCCAAGTTCACTATCTTGGTTACATTATTAATGAATAGGGGGTGCATTTGGATCCAGCCAAGATCCAAGTCATTTAGGATTGACCATCTCCAACCACTCTGGCAGTCCTCCGTAGCTTTCTGGGTCTTCCCAATTTCTACCGCAGGTTCGTGTTGGGATTTTCTCATATCACTTGGCCCTTGAGTCAAGTCACCAAGGGAGGAGCAAAAGAAAAAATCTTTTGGTCTGAATCTCAACAGAAGGCATTCACATAGTTGAAACATCACCTCTATGTTGCACCAGTTCTCACATTACCAGACTTGCAACAACCATTTGAGATCAAGACAGATGCCTCTGATTATGCTATTGGGGTAGTCTGTACTCAACACAAGCATCTAGTGGCATATCATAACGAGACACTTTCAGAAATAGTTAATAAGTATCCCACTTATGAAAAAAAGATGTATTCCATTATGGATGCCTACCACTAATGGAAGCATTACATTTTGGGGAAGGAAATAGTCATCCACACAAACCACTGGCCCCTGCAGTTCATACAAACGCAAGGGAAGTTGCAGAATGATCACCATCATAAGTGGTCCTCATACCTACAAAAATTCCATTTGAATATCAAGTATAAGAAGGGCAGCACCAATAATGTTACATATTTTTTCAGTTGACCACTAATCATGGTGTTAACCACCGTGCTCAACTCTTATGGGCACGAGACTTCTAATTGGCCACTTCTCTACAAAAGTGACCTAGAATTGGGCCACACATACCAGACACTCTTGGAGGGTCAACATGTTCCAAATTTTCACCTCCAGGATGCCCTATTATGCCACTTGGGACACATTTGTGTTCCTTCAAGTGAGCGTGCGAAGATGATTTGGGAAGCACACTACAGTCGAGCTTCTGGGAATTTCGAGGTTGAGAAAATGGTGGCAGTACCGCAAAAGTATTTCTATTTGCAAAATATTTGATAAGATGTCAAGAAGTACATCAAATCCTGCACTACCTGCACCATTTCCAAACCGACCATAAAGAAGCAAGGCCTCTATACACTACTACCTACCCCTAGTCAACCTTGGGAATGCATCTCCATGGATTACATGTTGGGCCTTCCTTCTACCAAGAATGGAAATGACTATGTTTTTGTGTTCGTCGACAGATTCTTGAAGATGGCCATTATGGCGACCTGCAAGAAGAATATCACAACAAAAGCCACTACTAAACTCTTCTTTAAATGAGTGTGTGTACACTTTGGGATCCCAAAGTCTATCGTCTCAAATCGAGACAACAGGTTCTTCGTAAATTTTGGTCTAGTCTCTGGTCGATGCTGGACACCAAACTCACTAAGTCCACAGCCTTCCCTCCCCAACTGATGGCCAGAGAGAGGTTGTCAACAGGATGCTCGTACACATTCTACGCATGTACAACTCAAAGCATACACGCACATGGGATGAGAGCCTCCCCTGTGTTTAGCACAACTATAACCGGTCTCTCGACAGCTCGACTGGTCGTAACCCTTTTTCAGGTGGGCTTGAGATTCCAGCCACTATGTCCCATTGATGTGGCCATGTCATTTTCAGCTACTCATGAAAATTTGGCTCATGTCCAGTCTGAAATAGATAAGGCAAAAAACTTCATTGAGCACATCCAACATATCTACCAATAGGTCCATGACATTATGGAGAAATCAAATTCCAAGTACAAGCAGCGACATGATCAACATCGGGTGCCACACAAGTTTCAAGTGGGCGACAAAGTCTGGTTGCATTTGCAAAAGGAACGCCTTACCGGAGCCTATCAGAAACTCAGACCACTCTGATATGGTCCTTACACCATTACCAAGGTTGCGGAAGACAATGCAGTTGAGCTCAGCATTCCCCCATTCTTTGGCCTGCACCCAGTGTTCAATGTGGACCACCTTCGGCCATACTTTCCACCATTACTAGACACATCTGACATTGCAGAACAACTCACACCAACATAGTTAAATCCAAATTGCATGGAAAAAAATGCAACTGATCGGATCATGGACACACAGATCAAGCACACTCACAAGTAGAAGATCCAACTATATCAAGTTGTCAAAGCAAGCCAACTCCTTCACTAGGGCAAGTGGCTCACTAAGGACCAAGTTCAACAGAAGTTTCCTCATCTCATGGAGGAACTCAACACAATGGGGACCATTGCTTCCTAAGAGGGGAGGAATGATCCAGGTGGATATTGGTGGCCACCCACTAATTCCACTTGGACCCCCACCATTATTTCTTTCAGTTTTTCATTTTCCTTAATTGTAGCACAGATTACTATTTTTAGCAGTTTTTCGGGTCCTAAACTTTCGGAGCCATTTTGAGGCCCTAAATGATGTTGTTTTGGCAATCTACCACCAACAATTTTCTCATAAAATTGGCTTTTACGTCATATTCCTCAGAGATATCTTTCCAACAGGGTATCATACGCATCAAATGGAGATAATATGACCAAGTCACGACCCCGGGAAGTTGGTTGTCCAACTAACCCCAACGGGGCCCATAAACGCTTGGTGTTACATCTCCTCGGGTTAGGGTTTGCTCTTATTGTTCAATAATAAAAAGGCCCTTGAGCCTCATTGTAAGGCAGTTCAGAGGCATGTAGCTGCCACATCTCTTCTCAGGGATAAGCTACCATTGCCCAAGCTAGTTTATTTCCATTTATGTTACTAGGCATATTTCAGTATTTTACATTAATGAATTGTAGTATTATTTCTGCTGCATCTCTGTATTTATGGTTATATTTGTCATTTGTTGCGTTCCTATTTAAATCCGGATCAGAAAACCCCTTGGCCTGTTTTTATGTTGAGGATTAGATTATATGAGTTAAAGAGCCACAAGGTGACAAGAGAAAAGATACAAGAGTTGGACCGCCTACATTTTTCCACTAAATACTTTCATGGATATGATCCCAAGCAAGTGGTGAGACAACATTGTGAAAGGATCAGTCACAATACATGGTACTCATCGATGTCCACAACAAAATATGAGAAGATAAAGAACTGGTACAACACAAACATGAAGGCACATCCAGGGATGGAGACCAGTTCACCCCACAATCCACCAACTCAAGATATGCAGGTGAAGGAGGATGAGGACCTAAACACTCAAGTAAGGAAAGTAGCTCCTAAGAGAAGGTTTAGGTATGACTCGACGGGCTAGAGAAACAAGAAATGGAAATTTGATCCTTTAAACATAGGAGCTATTCAAGCTGAGCATGAGAGAAGAAAAGTAGAAGAAGAAGAGGAGAAGAGGAAGCAAGATGAGTTACTTCAGAAGTAACAAGAATAAGAAGAAGAGAAGTTGACTCAGGAGATGGAAGAAGAAGCGTTGGAGGAAGAAGATACCATCCAACCCATGGATGATGTAATAGGCATTCTAGAGTAACCTCCCATTATAGGTGGTCATCTTCCATTCGAGGAAATGAGGATCACAACTTCGCCAGCTGATAGAGTCATGGATGTATGCAGTGTAATGCTTGATAAGCTTAAAAAGAGGATCATGTAACAAAGGCATAGATACTTTCCTAATGATCCTCAAAATCCAGTCTTAGTTTCTACTGAGAAGGTGATAACATCCAACACCATAAGGAATCCCAAAGCTATTATGGCAGAAAATGTTGCATTTACTACAATGACATAGGATAATTATGAGTACTTGTTGAATGAGAATGCCAGGCTACGAAGAGAACTTGCTATGGTGAAGTAACAACAAGAACATCCTCACCAAGAACATCTTGTAGAAGAGAATCAACGGTTGTCATCACAAAGCTTCAGCACCATTGAGTGGCAGTCAGCCATGTAGGAGGAATTGGGGCCAATGGAGGACACCATGGCACAATGAGATGATCCTTTTACAACAAATGGTGTCTCCTCTTGTTGGCATTCAAAACAAGGCACAAGAAGTGGTGAAACTCCTAAAGGTAGAAAATAGAGTAGTCGATCATCTTCAAGAGTGGACTTCCAAGTATCCAGATGCTCTGCAACATTTGGAGAAAAAGGACAAGATTTCCACAGAAATGGAGAGAGTTCAGTTAAGACTCCACCACCAAAATTACATGAGCCTTGGAGAAAAATTGATTATTCCTATTTCTACATATAATTAAATGCATAATGATCTTGAGTCTCTAATACAGAAGCATGGGATGCCTTCGATAGGTACAATGGAAGAAATCATAGGCAGGGAGATCATCTTCCCAAATATCCAACAACACATTGAGAAGATCAAGAAGGAAATAGAAAGGGGAGGCTTGGACGTACCCAAAGAAATTATTCTATAGTATGCCATTGCACTAGTCAAAGCTCATATGATGCTCTAATGGTTGTGGAATAATGTACAGTCTGATCCAGATTTAAACAGGAACGCAACAAATTACAGAGATAACCATAAATACAGAGATGAGATAACCATAAATACTGAGATGCAACGGAAATAATACTTCATTTCATTACTGTAAAATACTGAAATGTGCTTACAAACAGAAATGGAAAGAAACCAGCTAGGGCGATGGTAGCTTATCTCTGAGAAGAGATGTGGCGGCTACATGCCTCTGAACTGTTTCGAACTGTGTTACAATGAGGCTCGAAGGCCTATTTATTGTTGAGAAACAATGGAAAACCATTCACATCCCGAAACCTAACCCTAGAAGATGAAACGCCAAATTGTGGGCCCCGTTTGGGTAAATTGGTACATCAATTTCCCGGGGTCGTAACTTTGGCATACGATCTCCGTTTGACGCGTACGATAGCTCGTTAGAAAGATCTATCTGAGTACTACCACTTTGGGAGGCAACATGGACACATGTTGCCCCAGATTCCCAAAAAACGTCGTTTAGGGCCTCAAAACGGCTCTGGAAGTTCAGGACCCAAAAAACTGCTAAAAATAGTAAACTGTGCTACAATTTAGGAAACTGAAAATGCTGAAAGAGACATGTGGGGGTCCAAATGGGATAGGTGGGTGGCCACCAACATCCACCTGGATCATTCCTCCCCCCTTAGGAAGCAATGGTCCCCATTGCGTTGAGTTCCTCCCTGAGATGAGGAAGCTTCTAGTGAGTTGGGTCTCTGGTGAGCTGTTCTGCACTCTCTGATGTGACCAGAAATGGTGGGAAGCATGGTCGACGACAGTCCACATTGAACACTCGGTTCAAGCCAAGGAATGGAGGAATGTTGTGCTTCGAAGCATTGTTTCCCATAGCCTTGGTACTGGTGTAAGGACCATGTCGGAGTTGCCTGAGTTTCTGATGGGTTCTGGTAAGGCGTTCTCTCTGCAGATGTAACCAAACTTTGTCGCCCACCTGAAAATTGTGTGGTACCCCTGTGGGTGAGGAGAAGTTGTTCTTGTGTTCTGTCATGACCGTATCCCTTTGCTGTTGCTGCTGCGTGGAGGAACCCTTTGCAGGGGTCATGGATGTAGCAACGATCTTCCTCTTACATTGAGAGTGAACCAGCCAGATAAATTTCCTGGTCTGGGAGATGAGCTTGCTGCCTTTCTTAGCAGTGATCAAAGATGTGGCAGTAGGTGGGGCTACCTCCGGTATCCTGTATAATGAATTATTTAAAGAAATAATGACAGCACGAGGCCTTGACTCATACACAGAATGTTGCCTCCACAAGTATGGTTGGCCTAATAATACATCACAAACATCCAGAGGTGTAACATCACACAATACCTCGTCTGTGAAGGGCTTGATGCTGTAGGGAAGGCGGCATTGCTGGCAAACTTTCAGATCTCGTCCTTCGTGAAGCCACCCGATACTATACGGCTGTGGGTGTGGTGTAGTCGGTAGACCCAACTGCTTCACAACCTTTGCTGAAATGAGGTTCTTTTGGCTACCACTGTCGACAATGAATTGTAGCGGCGAACCCTTCACCCACATCTGTGAGTGGAAAAGACGCTCCCCTTCTTCTGGATTTTCGGGCTCATCTTTCTGGATCTTGGCGGTGGCAACTGTGGCGATGGGATCCGCATCAATGATCTGCTTCCCTTTGCCATTCCCCTTTTCAGGTTCTGGCTCAGGGTCAGAACATGCATCTGATTCGGAAGCCTTCAACTCGGCCACCAGCGACTGCTTGGTCCGACACTCACTTGTGTTATGAGTGGGACTCTTGTGGAACTCACACCACTTTCCTGTGTCCTTCTTCGGCTTCATGGTGTTGTTCTTTTCTTTCGGCTTCGATGGGTTGTCTTGGGTCACCCCGCCTTGGCTTTGTCCCTTGGACTTCGGATTTGCAGATCCAAAGTCTCGCTTCTTCTGTTTGAACTTTTGCTCGATTTTGACAGCATATCGGTATGCTGTACCGAGTGAGGAGATGTTCAAGAACACCATCTCTTCCTGGATGTATCTGTGTAGGCAGCCGCGGTATTTGAGTACCAGATGTCGCTCAGAATCTTTGATACCCAACTGTGTGCGAAGGGTATGAAAAATGTTTGTGAACTCCGGCACATCTTGGTCTCGTCCCTGCCGCAGTGTGGTCCATTTGATGTATTTGTCCTCATAGCTTCCAACAGGGTAGTACTACTCCTTGATGGCATCCTGGAAGTCATTCCAAGTGGGTGCGGCTGAAAATAGTGAGGCTGTACTTTCATCCTTCTGGTCGCAGTAGGTTTCCCACCAGTCCTTGACGTGGGGGGCTGCTTTGAGAAGAGCGGAAACAATCTTTTCCCGACTTGAAAATTCGTGAACAGAAAAATACCCATCTAGCAGATTTAACCATTTATCTACAACATCTGCGTCTATTTTACCCTCGAAGATGGGGATTTCAAAATTAACTTGTAACTTAAATGGCATGGTGTTTCCAGAGTCGCTGTTGGAAGCCGATGCGTCGCCTCTGGGTAGCCGCTGAAGGATCTGCGCAAAGCTATCCATCATCGCGTTCCTTTGCCGCTCGAGGGCTTCTTCGAGCAAGATTCTGATAGGATCTCCTGCCCCCTCGTCTTTCTTCTCATCCGCCATGGGAGGCCGTCGGGATTTTCGAGGCTGGTCTTGCAAAGGTTCGACCAGTTCAAGCCCTAACTCCTTATATCCCGACCTCGTTGGGGACATGCAAAGAAAAACAGAGAAAAAGTAGACCGCTCTGATACCACTGATCCAGATTTAAACAGGAACGCAACAAATTACAGAGATAACCATAAATACAGAGATGAGATAACCATAAATACTGAGATGCAGCGGAAATAATACTTCATTTCATTACTGTAAAATACTGAAATGTGCTTACAAACAAAAATGGAAAGAAACCATCTAGGGCGATGGTAGCTTATCTCTGAGAAGAGATGTGGCGGCTACATGCCTCTGAACTGTTTCGAACTGTGTTACAATGAGGCTCGAAGGGCTATTTATTGTTGAGAAACAATGGAAAACCCTTCACATCCCGAAACCTAACCCTAGAAGATGAAACGCCAAATTGTGGGCCCCGTTTGGGTAAATTGGTACATCAATTTCCCGGGGTCATAACTTTGGCATATGATCTCCGTTTGACGCGTACGATAGCTCGTTAGAAAGATCTATCCGAGTACTACCACTTTGGGAGGCAACATGGGTCCATGGACCCATGTTGCTCCAGATTCCCAAAAAAACGTCGTTTAGGGCCTCAAAATGGCTCCGGAAGTTCAGGACCCAAAAAACTGCTAAAAATAGTAAACTGTGCTACAATTTAGGAAACTGAAAATGCTGAAAGAGACATGTGGGGGTCCAAATGGGATAGGTGGGTGGCCACCAACATCCACCTGGATCACAGTCAAACTCCAAGAATATATTGACGGAGGAGGTAGTGGAGGTTAAGATGTGATACACTTGGGACTTGCCAATTTGGGTCAAAGACATCTCCACGAAGTTCAGAGCTTTGCACACTTACATTACAAAGGAGCTCCATGCAGAAGAAAATAACTTATCCATTTGATGATTCTTTGTCCCATTATCAATTTTGTCTTATATAGCAATTGTCTCATTTGTAATTTGTCTTATGTAATAAATGGTATGTAATGAAGTCCAAGGGACATATGTGGAATGTGAATAGCCACAAATTGGAATGTAATGAGTCATGTATAGAATATAAATAATCATAGAAGTCAAAGAGTCATGAGGAAGCTCAAAGGTCATTGTTACTTGTTATAAATAGCTCCTCATAGCTCAAACAAGGGGTTGGGATTCTATATTTTAGAGGTCTTGCCTTGGATTATCTTGTAATGCATAGGAGATAAATCATTCTTTGGAGGAGGAAGTTGTGCCTTCATGTTCCACTATTGGATACAGTGTTTCATCTATGTAACAATGTACTTGGGATCTTGCACTCTTAATCAGAAGTTCAATGAGTTGACAGTTCTTCATACATGTATCGTAGATATAGTTGGACTATTTTGGTTATGTTTATGGTATATGTTTCTTTAATTATATACTAAGTTAATGAACTAATTCGTTGCTTAGCTATGGCTATTATTGAATAAGTATTGTTATGATCTAATGATTGTTGTTTAATAGATTAATCTGCAAGTATTCAACAAGCCTTTCTCTTCCTTCCCAGGTCCCCCTTTAGAATAGTACTATTACATTTCTAACTGGTGGATCGTTTCCCTCACCATTCGTGGAAGTCTCCCTCATACACCTTACATTGGGTGTCTCATAGAGCTCACATTCTAGCTGCCCCAAAGAGGTGTTGTGTTCTCTTGTGTCTGGTCATAACCAAGGCATACCTTTAAAACCTTTCCAACAGTGGCCGAGCCATATGAATGGATGGGACTCCTACAACAAACAATGTGAGATTTAATTAGGAATTCACATCGAGGAGATCCCCTTACAATGTTGGAGTCATCCAACATCGTCAACATCTTTGGCACTAGAAGGAGGGCCAGATGACAAGTTGAGCCTGTGAAGTCTGTTCAAATATTCATCCCATAGCATAATCTCAAGGTCTTTTTCTAAAGCTTTAAACCTTTCAATCTGCACGAACTTTTTACATAACTTGTCACGTCTCAAATCCGATGGAAAGGGAACAATAACGGTCCTTGATTAAGTAATTGAATTTGTTCAGTGTTATTTTTTAAGTGGCATTTATTCTGAAGAAATCCTCGTGTGGTTGTTTACCCTTACATTGGATGGTCGTGTGAAGAAATGGTGTTATTCTATACCCACTGCTTCTATCTCATCTTTCAAGCACTTGGTTAATGAACTTCATCGTGTTTTTTAAAAATATGAATATGAATATGTTCTCAATGAAATCAATCAACTTAGAATGGAACCAAATGAATCTCTTGAACATTTCGTTGATCGATTCCTTCATATTTATTATGAATTGCTAGACGAGGATGTGGACTGGAAATTCTTGGATGAGAAGTTTTGTTTCGTAGTTCGGATGTCAAGGAAATATTTTGAATCTAATTCTTTATATCCTCCTGATTCGAAATAATTTCAGCATCCTAAGGAAGAACCAGACCTGCCTTTTGTTCCATGTCCTCCTCCTTTTGGTGTTCTATGTTATGAACCTCAATCGATCATTAAATCGGAAGATCGATTCACCGATGAAGAAATGGTTTTTATCTCACATATTTCTCTTGATGGTGATTCATCTGATCTTATCAATCAACCATATTCTAGTCTTGATATTCCGCCAGTCAATCTTTCACCCGTTAACCAAGTTGAACCCTTGGATGATCATTACCTTGAGGATTTCTTGTTCTTTAAATTATACGGTGATGGTTGTTCAAGTAATATGGATGAATATTTGTTCTTACATGAATATTTAGGTTTGTGGTAATTTCAAATGGAGTCTGATGCGATTATCGAAAATTTTCTTTTACGTATATCTCCTTTTGATCAATAAGATGACAAGCTTATCATTGAAGATTTCTACAGTAATCTTGAAAATCTATCTTCTGTTGAGCCTCATTATTTGAATAATGAAACTTGTTTTGATAAGCAACTAACCGTGTTTTCCTAGATTGATTATCAATCTTGTTAGGATTCAAAGATAATTCAGGTGATTAGGACACTTCAACCTATGCTGATGGTTATGTCAGGTTCCTGTCACCATGACGATATTTGTGATTTCAGTCAGTTTATCATTCTTTTGCACAATTTTATCATTCATGTCATCACATGGGATTTTAACTCTCTCTTGAGTGATTCTTATATTCTTCATGTAAAATTTTTGAACTGCCAGGGGAGGAAATTTAATTTGACTATTGAACTTCCACCGTTACATCCCATCTTAAGAAAATCTCTAATTTGTAATGGAGAAACAGAGAAGGATCTTAATGAATCTTTTTCATCATCCATCAAAGAATCTCACGTGCACGACAACTTGGATTGTGGTCAACCTAATAAAATTGCTTATGATGTGGATTTGTCGTTGTTCAGTATTTCTTGTGTAATTTTTCCTAAAGGTTGCTTCCATGATCCTATTGTGGGCTCATTAGAAGATTCTTTTCAGAATGGACCCATGTCTCGTGGCCTGCACTTGCATGTGCTTCATCAAGTATTATTTGGCCACAGGTCTAGTGATTGTTGTTGTAACTTGTTGTGGAGTTTTTTAATTTGGTAGAGCATATGAGTGTAATACACCATTGTGGTTTCACTTCCTGTTTTCTTCAGTCAATGCAGATGTTTGCATGATTTCTCTTGGTCACTACACTTCTTTTTGTTTTAATTCTACACAATCATATCTTATATTTTAAAGGTCAGGAGAAAATTCTATGGCTGCATTGGAATTTCCACTTTACATGACCTGACCCTGTTTTGTTTAGGTTAGGTTAGGATAGGTTGCATGTAGTTAGATGCACTTCATTCTTGTTGTGAGTTTTCATATTTCATATTTTGATTGATTATTTTGGTTTTATCTCTCTTTGAATAAAGTTGGTTTGAGCTTTGAGATGACGTGGCTAATATTTTGTGAATGGAAATTTGTAGTAACACGAAACCATTGGCTTATCTGTTACCCTCTTCAATGATTTGATTTATCTCTTTCGAGACAATGATTTCTCAATGGAAAATATGATCCTTTAGTGGGGAAGTTGTAAGTAAACCATGAAGCTCGCATCTATTTAGGATTCACATTCCTACACATGGTCCTATTTATGAATAATGTGCTCTTGCTTGTCTAGCTGGGTAGAGTAAGATAAGGGGAAAAAATTAGCGAACAAAGCATTAGAGGTCTAAATGTGCTCTTGCTTGTCTAGTTGGGTAGAGTAAGATAAGGGGAAAAAAATTAGCGAACAAAGCATTAGAGGTCTAAAACCTGTCTCTGAAGGTGAAACCTCCTCTTCTATCAATAAGTTGGGATCCCTCATCTGCCCATGAAAAATAATAAGTTCCTATGCAAAGTCCTATGAAAAAGAAAGAAAAAAAATATAGGGTGAAAGAAGAGAAAGGCTTCTTGCGTAGGGAGGTGAAGCAAGCGACTTCACTGGGGTACTATCTAGGCTCGCTGGCAGTGAAGCAATGTTTGTGTCCCTGAAGCGACTCTATCGGGGTACTGTCCAGGCCTACTGGCAGTAGAGCAATGCCAAAGATGTAAAACTCACACTCTGATTGTTTTTTAATTCGTCGTACTATATTACCCTTACTTACATCGATAGGATAATGATATGAATCGTTATATGTTGTGTTATATCAAGTAATGTAACAAGGTGATATTATATCTTTAACTGGGTAAGAATGGGGAGATAAGTTAACCTACTGACTGAATCAATACTTCTTGGAGAAATGAGACTTTGTGTGTACAATGAAAACATTTCAGAGAAGTTAGTTGCTCCCAGTGTGTCTCCAAGTGTTGTCGCTATGACAACGACCCTCCAAAAAAATTTCCTATGTCAATTTTGGAGCCTACATCAACTGTCATCTCAAGATCCCTTGAGTTGTCATGTTGTTTGATTTTTTATTCATGTTTTTTCTCCTAGTTTCACATCCTCCTAAGTCAATGTTTCCTGAGCGTTGTCACTTAACCATTAGAAGCACTTGATTTAGTTAGCCTATGGTTAGGTGAACTAATGATCTTTCTTGACTTAGAAACTTTCCTTCTCGCCATGCAAACACTCGAAAAATACTCAAAAGCTCAGAAAAAACAAACAAAGGCGATAAAATCATTTAGAAAAGCAAAAGTGCACTCCAAGTTAGTGAAGACATGCACTCAACTTTGTTGGGTTGTGTTATATTCTTTCCACGACTAACCTACGTAGTTAAACGAGGGGTTAGAGGGGGGCGGTAGCCCCCCTTCGTTGCGGTGATTGTGCAGCGGGGGGGTGACAGCCCCCCCTGTCTGGGGGGTTTGAGGGGGGCGGGTAGCCCCCCTCTACGGGGTCCGGGGCAGCGCCCCGGGAAAATTTTTTTTTGGACCCTATATTAGGTTGGGCGAACCTACCTATGGTTTTGTGCATGATTTTGGCACATGGTATTGGACGCGATGGTTTTTCGGTCCATGGTATTGGATGCTTCGGCATGTATAAATATGTATTGTAACATTGAAAGGAACATAATGAAAAATCAAGCTGGTAGTCCCGGTTTTGGGATCCAGGGAAAAATCTCTGTGCATATGTGTTTTATGGGTTATGCTCTTGCATTGTTTATTTTCTTTGTTTAAGAATTCGTATGCAGGTAATTTCTGTACAGGGTTAAAACCTACATTTGGTATCGGAGTTGTTTTGGCTTCAAGGGGACGCCTTTGTTGCTGAGGGGTTTCGCTCGGGCCTGTGGTAGACCCTGTTCAGTGGGAGATCTGCGAGATCGATTCTGGTGGAGAAAGAAGATGGCGAGCAGTGGAAAGATCGAGATTGAGAAGTTCAATGGTCAGAGTTTTGAGTTGTGGAAACTCAAGATGGAGGATCTGTTGGTCGATAAAGATCAGTGGATCGCGGTAGATCCGGGTACTAAACCATCGGGAGTGACCGATGAAGAATGGAAGAAGTTGGATCGGAAGGCAAAGATCACAATACGATTGTGTGTCTCAGATTCAGTATTGTTGAATGTATCAGGGGAATCTACGGCGAAGGCTTTGTGGGTCAAGTTAGGGACTTTGTACCAATCTAAGTCTCTGGTGAATAAATTGTTCCTGCGAAAAAAGCTGTATAACCTGAGGATGAAAGATGGAGACTCGGTGACAGAGCATCTAAATGCGTTTAATATTGTGGTAAGTCAGTTATTATCTGTTGATATTAAAATTTCAAATGAAGATAAGTGCATCAGTCTATTGTGTTCTCTACCAGATTCGTGGGATAGTCTGGTTATTGCAATAGGTAGCAATGCAACTGCTTTGCAGTTTGATGAAATAGTCTCAGCCTTGCTGACGGAGGAGATGAGACGGAAGAATATGGACAACCAGAATGGTGATGCCTTGTCTGTACGAGGACGGTCCCAGAACAGAAACAAAAATAAGTCATCGAGTGGGAGATCTAAATCTAGAGGGAGATCTAAATCTCCAGGAAAACCTACAAAGGTGGTGTGCTGGAAATGCGGAAAGGAAGGACACTTCATAAGGGATTGTAAATCTAAAGCTCCTGATAAAGGAAAGGGATCTGATGATGCTCCTTCTGCAGAGGCGAAAACCACCTTAGATGAAGGTGGGGATGTGTACTTGGCTTCTTCAAGTACACATGTAGATCATGAGGCATGGTTGATTGACTCAGGTGCATCCTTTCACTTCACTCCCCATAGAGAGTGGTTCTGCGAGTATGAGAAATACGATGGTGGTGATGTCTTCTTAGGAGATGATAGGAAGGCTAGAATCATTGGTCGAGGAAAAGTAAAGTTGAAGTTGCAAGGTGGAAGGGTTAGAACACTTCCGGGTGTTCTACATATTCCTGCATTGGCCAGAAATCTGATTTCTGTAAGCAAGTTGGATGATGCAGGTGTAAAGACGGTGTTCGAGAAAGATACCTGCAAGATGGTTCGAGGAGCACTGATATTGATGCGGGGAGTTTGGACTGGAACTCTGTACAAACTGCAAGGTAGCATTGTTGTTGATGGGTGCAATAGTTCTATGGTTCCTGAAAATGGAATAGAAAATCTAGTGGTCTCTGGAGAGAAGACCATGTTGTGGCATCAAAGGCTTGGACATATTGGAGAGAAGGGCCTTCGAATACTTCATGGTAAAGGTATGGTAGAAGGTATGAATGATAGCTCTCTGGATTTCGATTTCTGTGAAAATTGTGTGCATGGGAAGCAGAATCGAGTGAGTTTCCCCTCTGGTGGTAAGAGGACGAAACATATATTAGAGCTTGTGCATAGTGATGTGTTTGGACCTGTGAAGGTTCCATCACTGGGTAAGTCTGTGTACTATGTATCATTCATAGATGACTTCTCAAGGAATACATGGATATATTTCCTTAAGAAGAAATCTGAAGTCTTTGACAGGTTTAAAGAATTTAAGGCTCTGGTGGAAAATCAGACAGAGAAAAAGATAAAGGTGTTGAGGACAGATAATGGTGGAGAATTTTGCAGCAAGGAATTTGAAGAATTTTGTAAGAAGTGTGGTATAGCACGGCAGAAGACTACTCCATATACACCTCAGCAAAATGGAGTTGCAGAAAGAATGAACAAGACGTTGATGGAAAGGGCAAGAAGCATGCTCAGTGGTGCCAGGTTAGGACAGGAATTCTGGGTAGAGGCGATGGATACTGCACGTTACCTGATCAACAGATCACCCTCATCAGCGTTGGAGGATAAGACTCCACAAGAAGTATGGACTGGTAAGAAACCCTCTCTTTCACATCTGAGGGTATTTGGATGTGATGCATATGTACATGTTCCAAAGGAGAAACGAACCAAGTTGGATAGTAAATCTGAAAAGTGCATCTTTATTGGGTATAAGGATGGTTTAAAGGGTTATAAGCTTTGGAACCCAGTCACACGGAAGGTTGTGTACAGCCGAGATGTGGTGTTCAGAGAGGTAAAAGATGTTATTCAATCTGAAGTCCAACCAAAGGAACCTGAGAAGATAGAGTTTGAGCCAAAGGAGGAAGAATCAGACTCTACAGCAGAGGAGGAATCAGAAGATGAAGAGCCACAAACTCCGGCTGTGAGAAGATCAGGTCGAGAAAGAAGGCAGCCAGAAAGGTATAGTCCATCTGCTTTCAGTTCAAATTTTGCTTTGTCTGTTACTGATGATGATCCCAGAACTGTGAAGGAAGCAGTGGATTCAGAGGATGGAAAACTCTGGAAAGAGGCCATGGTTGATGAAATGGCATCTTTGCACAAAAATGAGGCTTGGGATCTGGTAGAGTTGTCGGCTGGAAGGAAACCCATTGGCAGCAAATGGGTGTTCAAGAAGAAGACTAATGCAGAAGGAAAGGTGGAGAAATACAAAGCTCGGTTGGTAGCAAAAGGTTATTCCCAGGTGCCGGGAATTGATTTTGGTGATATTTTTTCTCCTGTTGCCAAGGTAGCTTCTATTAGATTACTTTTATCTATTGCTGCTGCTTTTGATTTTGAGGTAGAACAGATGGATGTGAAGACAGCATTTCTTCACGGGGATTTGGAAGAGGAAATCTACATGAGGAAACCTGAAGGCTTTGCAGTGAAGGGTAAGAAAGAACTGGTATGCAAGTTAAAGAAGTCTCTGTATGGGTTAAAACAGTCACCAAGGATGTGGTATCAGAAATTTGATACATTTATACGGGGACTTGGCTTCACCAGAAGCAAAGCAGATCATTGTGTGTATTTTAAATTAATTGGTGACCGTGTTATTTATCTGGTCTTGTATGTGGATGATATGTTGCTGGTTGGAAATGACAAAGAAATTATCCAGGATTTGAAGACCCAATTGTCCTCCAAATTTGACATGAAAGATCTTGGTACTGCAAACTATATTTTGGGCATGGAAATTAAAAGAGATCGGGCAAAGAGGAAGCTCTGGTTAAACCAGAGGAAGTATGTCGAGACAATATTGCAGAGGTTTAATATGCAGGATAGTAAACGGGTGAAGGTTCCTATTCCTGTAGGTGTGAGGTTATCTACTGAACAGTGTCCCAAGACACAAGAAGAGGAAGAAGACATGTCCCGTGTTCCATATGCAAGTGCAGTCGGTAGCCTGATGTATGCAATGGTCTGTACTAGACCAGACATTGCACATGCAGTGGGAGTATTGAGCAGGTTTATGTCAAAACCTGGGAAGGAGCACTGGATAGCAGTGAAGCGGGTTTTCAGGTATTTGCGTGGCACTAGTGATTATGGTTTGTGCTACCAAGGAAGACCAGGATTGGACAGAGTGTTGGATATTCATGGTTTTGTTGATGCAGACTGGGCTGGAGATCTGGATCAGAGAAGATCTACAAGTGGGTATGTGTTTAACCTATTTGGAGGTGCAGTCAGTTGGATGAGTAAGAAACAACCTGTAGTGGCACTATCAACTACAGAGGCAGAATACATGGCAGCCACTAATGCAAGCAAGGAAGCAGTTTGGTTGCAAAGATTGTGTTCAAGTATGGGGTTAGTACAGGGAGCTATAAGAATAGACTGTGACAGCCAAAGTGCAATTTTCTTGGCAAAGAACCCTGCTTATCATTCAAAGACAAAGCACATTGATGTTCAGTATCACTTTGTGAGGGATATGATAGAAGACAAAAAGGTGTTGCTGGTAAAGGTGGACACTTTGAAGAATACTGCAGATGCGTTGACAAAATCTGTGAGCTCTGAGAAGTTCTCTTGGTGTAGAGAAACAATGGGTGTTTCAGGGCTGGAAAAATGACTAAGCTCTCCTGTGGCCCCCTGTGGAAAGAAAACAACAAGTGGGAGATTGTTGGGTTGTGTTATATTCTTTCCACGACTAACCTACGTAGTTAAACGGGGGGTTAGAGGGGGTGGTAGCCCCCCTTCGTTGCGCCGATTGCGCAGCAGGGGCGTCACAGGGGAGGCGGGTAGCCCCCCTCTACGGGGTCCGAGGCAGCGCCCCGAGAAAAAAAAATTTTGGACCCTATATTAGGTTGGGCGAACCTACCTATGGTTTTGTGCATGATTTTGGCACATGGTATTGGACGCGATGGTTTTTCGGTCCATGGTATTGGATGCTTCGGCATGTATAAATATGTATTGTAACATTGAAAGGAACATAATGAAAAATCAAGCTGGTAGTCCCGGTTTTGGGATCCAGGGAAAAATCTCTGTGCATATGTGTTTTATGGGTTATGCTCTCGCATTGTTTATTTTCTTTGTTTAAGAATTCGTATGCAGGTAATTTCTGTACAGGGTTAAAACCTACATTGAGTGCACTCCTTCAGGCTAAAGAAGTATGCCCTCCTTGGGAACACTCCATGTTGAGCAAGAGCACCCCCATGAGTGCACTTGTTCATGCCGAAGACATGCACTTTTCCTGGATGCATGCATGAGCCAACTTGTTGCATGTGAGCGCACTCTTAGAATATAGGAACCCACTTAAATTCTCTTAACTAACCCATTCATGCAATGACAAGTGGCGATCATGCATTAATCAATTTTTCATGTAAACTTCTTTAAATCAATTCATTTAATAATTATTTTGCATAATCATTCCATCTAATTTGGGTGCATAACTGTGGATCAAGAAACTCTTCATCAACCAATGATGCAAGTAAGTTTTACATGTCGAATCTCTTCATTGCCTTTCATTATTTCATTGTCGTTCTTTCTTTTCTTGTTATCGATTCTTCATTTTTCAGTTTATTTGTTGGCGTTTATGCTTAATCTTCATGTTGCAAGTGTTAATTTGCTGTCACATGCAGAAACTCTTCACCTTCTTCAACCTTTCATATTCCACCATGAATGTGACAACAACTATATAACCTTGTATATATTTCTTCTCCTCATCCTATCATCAAATCCTATTGTTCCCGAGCTTCCAACAGGTAGAGAGCACTTCTTGAGCTCGAAGCCCAATTAGTCTCGAAAACTATGCCCTGAAATACCAAGTTTTCCTCTTGAGCGCAGTTATTCACCATTAAGAATTGCACCCTTCCTTGAGCACATGAGCGCATCAGGAAGACACAAAGCATCTTCCTTCGACCCTTCAGAGTGCAACAGTGTGCCCTCCTTGCCTTTGAGTGCATGAGTGCATGGTGAAGGCTCGAAGACTTGTCAACCCATTCCTTTATCCCTTCGAAGTGCGACAATGCACCCTCTTTCTCTACTTGAGTGCATGAGTGCATGGTGAGGGCCCAAAGACCCAACAACTCACCCCTTTGACCCTTTTGAGTGTGATAGTGCACCCTTAATGATTTTCTCCACTTTCTTGAGTGCATGAGCGCATTGCAAAGCCCTGAATGACCCTGTACATCTCTTCTTGCTTTGAAAGTGCGCCCTCCTAGTTTGCATGCCTATTTTCTCATGCATGCAAGTTATTTTGGGTTGTCATTCATATATTTTCATGTCCAATCACATGTTATGTCTCTTTTTATGTGATTTACAAGTATTGTTGCATAAGTAGGTTTCTTTAAGCTAATATTGTCATTATGAGTGTGTTTCCCCAAACAGGTGTTCATGCTACTAGTATTGTCACCCTGTTTTCATTTGTTGGAGCCATGCTTCCTTGCAAAGTGGCATCCAAATAACTCTCAGAAGAAAGCACTGATGAACCTGTCAAAGTTACAAAGCCAAACATTCCCATATTTGCAGACACCTAGGTCACATGGAGCAATATATACAACACATTCATGCAGGAACTTTGTTGAGGACTTAGAAGATGTGCATGCATACATCAACATCAAGAAGTATAGGATACACACGATCACATTCAGATTCATGGTCATGCAATGTGTGGAGGTGATTGAATGGATCATTACACATATGGATGACTCTCACCTTATGTTTCGTAGTGAGAGTGGAAGACAACTCGTCACTTATTATGGTGAAGACATGCAGACATATTATAATATTATCAAGGCCATTGAATATGCAAACATGGAGGCACATCCAAGGATGAAGACTAGCCCACCCTGTTGAGCCTTGCAATAGGTATGTATTTACTCTTGATTATTATCTTATTCCTTCTTTCTTATCCATATTGTTCCATGATATAATAACAAATTGATAGGATTTTGATAAGGAATGAATAAAACTGCTCTTGATACGATTTGACCAACCAAACTAACTCTCATTACTTCTTATGTAGAAACACAGCAGAAGGAACAATTGTTGTTACCAAGTCAGAACAAAAAAAGCTAATCGAGGAAAATGAGACGTGTCAGGTGTGGTTGAACCAAGGACAAGTCAAGGAGATCAATGCGAGATAGAAGAATTGTCTGAAGATAGCATTTAATTGTTAATCCCTCGGGATCATAGAAGAATTGTCTGAAGATAGCATTTAATTGTGAATCCCTCAGGATCTCCTGATCCTGAGGGATCACATTTATCTTTTCCTTTTGACTATAAAAGAGAAGACTGAAGAGGGATATCTTGTCTTTTACTTGATTTTAATTGTAATTTACAGAAGGGTGATTCTGAGGAACAAGATCGTGTTGTAATGATAAGTGACTTTGATGATTAATATACAAATTGCATTGTTGTTCATTCAGATATTCTGAAATCGTTAAGCAGTGTTCGCTGGTGGCTAGGGCCCAGTCTCTAGTGGAACTTACTATTGTTCCTTGTTTTATGCATTTTGTGTTTCCTACAAGTTATTCTGCTTTATAGCTTTTCAGTTGATGTATTTTCATTGAATCGGATTTCTGGTATTCATTTCATTAATGCGCAGTCATAGTTGGTTTTATTTAAATTCATGTCGTGGATTGAATTAGTTATCAGTTAAAGAATCATTTCGAGTTAATTATAGAATAGAGCGTGATTGTTTAACTACTTTCCTTTTATCCAATAGTTTAAGTCTAGCTGAAAGAGCTCAGTTAATACTATGCTACTCTCGGTTGATTGTCATTTGAATTTGGTTGATTAAGATTGAATTACGGTATTTAGATGAGTTATTTCCTTTAGAGTTACAAGCTTGAGATTTATGATTGCATCCGTTTACTCTTGTATTGAATTTCATAGCTTAGTTTAAAGCATTACTCTCTGGATTTATAGCTTGCACATATTGTGTACACTCTTGGAATAAAAATACTTACCCAAGTTGATAATTAATGTAAGGCAATTAGGATTTTTCAAAGACACCTTTTAGCACCCAAAATTTTGGTGCCATTGCCGGGGAGAGTGTTGTCATTTTACAAAGAGTGATGTCTATCTGCTGAGAGAGAATTGGGTATTAAAAATGGGAGGTAAGAACTTGCATACTGAGCGAGTAAAATGCTAGCTCCTCTGCCTGCTTTCCAGTAGAATTGTGTAGGAATTTAAGATAGAAATGAATGTTTGTATTTTTGTATGAATGACTAAGAAGAAAAGACCAGAAAAAGATATAATTCCTCCCCCAAACCTGAAAAATCCAAGGGACCGATGACCCTTGGATGATCAACCTTCATTGACGAAATCATAAAAAAAGTTGAGTCTCAGTCATCAGTAGGACCCCGAACTATTGCTACCAGACACCCTATTGTTTCCCTTCAGGCCACAAGATCACCATCTGTAGCTAATGCTAAGATTCACAGTAACACTGAAGGGTCTGAATAGAGCTTTCAAGATATTGAAAATTCACAACCACGTGCTTCACAAGAAGGGAATTCTTGCAACCTCCGTGAAGGAGAAGGAGAAACAGGTAATCCTTAAATTAAATCATCAGAACCTAGATCTCCTAAAGTAGTGATTGAACAGAAGACACCTAGTGTTTCGAATCAAGGTAGTGTTGTTAGAATAATTCCAGCCTCTTCTGGACATCCTAGGAACAACTCTCCAACTCCAAAGATCCCTGAAGAATATTGGCATATTTTTTACCAAATGGTTAATAATTAGCGACAACCTTAGACATCTACATTACAATACCCTATTATAGACATAGTTGTCAATGCCCCCATGAAAGCTATTCCATTACAGAATATTCCTACCTTTCATGGGTTAACTTCAGAAGACCCTGATGCATTCCTTTTCGAATTCGATGTCCTATGTAGGGGTTATGATTACACCACTGACCCCGGAAGTTGAAACTATTCCCCTCTACTCTAAAGGGAGCAGCCCTGTGTTGGTTTATGGGACTTGGTGGAGGTACCATCAATGATTGGGAACAGATGAAAACATCCTTCCTTAAAAAATACCAAGATTATTGCCGAACTAGAGAACTAAAAGATGAAATCTTTCAAATGGTAGCTAAGCCTAACGAGACTCTGGAAGAATATGTGGAGCATTTCCAATATAATCTGCAAAGATCTCCTTATGCAAATCTACCTGATAATGTTCTAAAAACCACAATGATTAAAGGTATGAAAGACCAATGGGTAGAAACACTGAATATAATGGGTAAGGGTGATATTTATCAAGAATATTATGACAATATTATAGACTTGTGCATCAGGTGCTCCAGGGGCAGTACAAGGTTGAAACTAGCCGGACGCGATGCGATCACTAGAGACAACAAAGCCTCAAGAGGAAGCATTACAAGAGTTGAAATCGACAATCTATTGGAGGATTTCAAGACTGATATCCTGGGGACCCTGACAACACAATTGGATATCATGCAAGCTAAACAAAAGAAAGCTGAAGCATAATAGAACCTGGCTATTTTCTATCCCCATTGCAGAAAAAAAACACAGCCATAAAGAATGCCTACTAGATATGATACAGGCATGTGCCATATGTACCAAGGAGCATGCCACAAAAAGTTTCCCATCACTCCCAAGATTAAAAGCAGTCTTCAAGGAAGCAGAAGAAGAAGTGGAACCAGTATATCTATTGAACCAGCATCATCAATGGCAAGCACGTCAGATAGGTATGCCTACTGATCCATCTTCATTCTTTCCTCCCTCGCAATATAATTCTCAGCAATATTCAGGGGCAGCATGGCAAAACCAGCCACCTTTTTCTACTTGGCCACCACAAACATTTTCTATGTCGTCATGGCCCAACCAGTCAAATCCAAACAATAATTGGTCAAATCCCTCTTAGTCTCCACCATTCTGGCAGAACAATCCCTATCCATCCCAATGGTCCCCTTCCACCTCACAAAATCAGAACTGGCAATAAAACTAGCAAAGATCCACAAACCAGCCTATGGGGACAATTCCTCTTTCTCAACCTACTTTACTAGCACCTTATACATTGCAGCAGAATCCTCAATCTAATGTACGACCATAATTCCCAACCCAATCCAACTGAAATGCCAACAACAGACCAATCCAGTCAGTACAAAGCATTGAAGGTCTAGACCCTGAAGCAGATTTGAGAGAGTGTAATGAACTCAAGCTAATATATGGACGCATAAAAGCTCCAAACAAGGATAAAAATCTACAACCTGTAAAACTACACCCAAATAAGTTGTTGACTATAAACGATCGACAAGGGGAAGATACAGTCAGGCAGGAAATTCTCGAACAGATCATAACTACTTCCCCACCATTCCCAGAAAGATTGATGATACCATGCCTAATTGAACATCTTGACTTTGATCTTCTGGGTGAACTCAAGAATATCTGTATAAAAATACCCCTCCCTAGGCTATTCAAGACATTCCAATATATGCCAAAACTATTAAATAATTGTGTATAAAGAAGTCTGTGAGGCAAAAATAAATAACCCCAACTGGCCATGTTGTCGCGACTTTGTCTGATTTATTACTAGGCAAAGAGATACATGTAAAATATGAAGACCTGGGAAACCTTGTCACAGTACAGATAAATGGCTACTCTTTTCCCAATGCTTTAGTTGATTTAGGGGTAGCCATTAACATTCTCACAACAACAACTTGCGAAATACTTGGCATCACAACCTTGGAACCAACAACTACCTTGCTGGAACTTACTGAACGCTCAGTCATTAGGCCAGAAGGAACATTACCGGATGTGATGGTTTCTGTAGACACTTGGGAATATCTAGCAGATTTTTTGATTATTAACCCTAGGAACCGGCTTGATGGACATCCTTTAATTTTAGAAGGCCTTGGTTAGCAACTGTTGATGCTTATATCAGCTGCCAAATAGGAAGTATGACCATAACCAGAGGGAATGATGTGAAGAATCTAGCCTTATACCCTCTTGATCAACTAAACCTAACCATTGTAAAAACTAGGAAGAAACATGTAACATATTTAACAGAAAATATTCAATCACCATTGATTGTGGAAAATTCCCTTGAATTTAAAAACCAAACAGAAGACGATGTCATTAATAATTTTATCGATCATCCTACTACAGTATCTAGTTTGAAATGTCACATGATTAAAGCAGTCCTTAACAATGAAATTTAAGAAGATTCATTGAGAGATATCAATGACCAACCAATACCAACAACCACTGTCTATAATAGAAAATCTATTGAAATTGAGCCAGGGAAGATCCTGAATATTAACAGTAATCTAAGTGATGACCAACAACAGAAACTTATTCAAGTCCTTAGGAAATATAAAGGAGCTTTTGCTTGGGATTACCCATACATGAAAGGGATTGACCCTCAGCTATGTATGCACCACATTTACACTGAAAAAGATGCAAGACCCATTCGACAACCTCAACGTAGATTAAATCCTCACCTAAAGGATATTGTTAAAGAAGAACTTCAAAAACTATTAGATGTGAATTTTATCTATCCTATATCTGACAGTAAATGGGTTTCTCCATTAGTAGTGGTCCCCAAAAAGAATGGGAAGTGGTGAATATGCGTTGACTACAAAGAACTCAACAAAGCAACACAAAAAGACCATTTTCCCCTTCCATTCATCGATCAGGTCCTAGATACGCCAGTAGGGAAGAAATTCTTCTCTTTCCTGGATGGCTTCAGTGGCTACAACCAAATTCAAATTGCCCCTGAAGACCAGGATAAAACTACTTTTACCTACCTGTGGGGAACACTTTCTTACAGGGTATCACCTTTTGAATTGTGCAACGCACCTGCCACATTCCAAAGAGCCATACTCAGTATTTTTGTAGACTTAATAAATGAAGGATTGGAGGTATACATGGACGATTTCACACCCTATGGAGATGACTTTGAACAGGCATTACAGACATTGGAGAAAGTCCTGGAACATTGTATCGCTACTAGGCTATGCTTAAGCCACAAGAAGTGCCATATGATGATGACAGAGGGCTTGATCCTGGGTCATTTCATTTCAGCAACTAGAATTCAGGTAGATCCAGAAAAGATACAGGTAATCCTCTTATTAGCTACTCCCTGCACTCAAACAAAGGTACATAGTTTTCTGGGATTTGCAGGATATTATCGTAGATTTAGAAAGAACTTCTCACAAATTGATGCACCATTATATGCCTTAACAGTAAATGTTGATTTTATATGGACTGACAAATGTGACATTGCCTTTACAGAGTTGAACAACTACTATCAACAACACCAGTATTACGAGGGTCGAATTGGGATATACCATTCCAGATTTCATCAGACAAGTCAGATTTAGCTGTTGGAGCAGTTCTTGGCCAAGAAGACGATAAGAAACCCTACGCTATATATTACATTAGCAAAAACTTAACTCCTGCTGAGTTGAACTATATAGTAACAGAGAAAGAGTTTTTAGCTGTTATTTATGCTATTTACAAATTCAAACACTATATAACTGGATACTCTGTAGTTCTGTATACTGATCACTCTGCTATCAAATATTTAGCTAATAAACCCATCACGAATGGAAGAGTGACACATTGGTTACTACTTTTGCAGGAATTTGACATAACTATAAAGGATCGACTAGGGAGGGAAAACCTTGTGGCAGATTTCCTCTCTCGAGTGCCAAGAACAAACGATGCAATGGCGGTAGAAGACCAATTTCCGAATGAACACTTGTTTGTTGTGGCCATAAAAACACCATGGTACGCAGATGTGGAAAATTATTTAGCAGTAGGAAAATTTCCCAAACATATGACACCCGAAGAAAGGAAATTAATACTGCAACGCAACACTCGGTTCTCCTGGATCGGAGGATACCTTTTTCACACAGGGACTGATGTGCACATCCGCAGGTGTATCAAGGAAGATGAAATTTACGATATCTTAAAAGCCTGCCACGATTGACCTTGCAGTGGAAATTTTGGAGACCGCAGAACTGGACATAAAATTTTGCAAATGGGCTACTATTGGCCCATGATTTTTAAAGATGCTAAGAAATTTGTCCAGGCATGCAATAGTTGCCAAAGGAGGGGCTGCCCTAACCAATCTAATGAGATTCCCCTACATCCTCAACTAGTGATAGAACCCTTTGAGCGATGGGCATTAGATTTCGTCGGGCCAATCAACCCACCGTCCAATCAAAAATCATACATACTAGTTGCAACAGAATATGTGACTAAATGGGTGGAGGCAGTAGCATTACCAAGAGGGACAGAGGAAACAATGATTAATTTTCTTTTCGAAATTTTTTTGCGATATGACTTACCCAAAGAAGTAATTACTAATGGGGGGCCACAATTTGTAGGCCACAAGATTATTGCTACACTGAAGAATCATCACATTATTCACATAATTACCTCTCTGTATCACCTGCAAGCAAACAGGCAGGTGGAGAGTACCAACAAAGTAACTGAAGCTATTCTAACGAAGATAGTCTCATCGCACAAACGGGACTGGATGACTCAACTGCCAGAGGCCTTATGGGCATATCACACGACTTGGAGGAACACAACGGGATACTCTCCATATCAACTGGTATTTGGTAAGGAACCCATTTTTCCCATAAAATTTGAGATACAGACACTAAGGATAACCCATGAAGTGGGACTGGATTTAAATGAAACCCATATTAACAAACTACAACAAATAAATGAATTAGATGAAATTCGGTTATTGGCTCTACAACATACTGCACTCATTCAACAACAAAGAGCCAAGTGGCATGATTCCCTGATTAAGAAGAAGACATTTCATGAGGGCGACTGGGCTCTTCTTTACGATTCTAGGTTTCAAGACTTCCCTGGTAAACTGCAGACTAGATGGTTAGGCCCCTATGAAATAAAGGAAGTACATGACAATGGCACTCTTACATTGGCCACCATTGATGGGTCTGGTTTTTCCTTCAAAGAAAATGGGCATTGGGTACGCCTCTACCAAAAACCACTTACAAGAGAATCCTTTTACCAACAGATACGCGAAGACTCCACCATGCAAATCCTAGCTATGGAAGGAAATCCTTCAGCAGCTTCATTATTGTAAAAAGTTATTCCTTTTTTTTAAACTGTAAATATTATTGTTGATCTGATTTTCTACGTTTTTTTTTGTTTTTTGTTGTTCCCTCTTTAGAACGGCATGTTTGATTTTTGTTGTTCCCTCTTTGGAACAACACTTTTGATTTTTGTTGTTCAGAATGACACTTTTGATTTTTGTTGTTCCCCCTTCGGAACAACACGTTTGATTTTTGTTGTTCCCTC
This sequence comes from Pinus tabuliformis, assembly GCA_031772625.1. Taxonomy (NCBI): domain Eukaryota; kingdom Viridiplantae; phylum Streptophyta; class Pinopsida; order Pinales; family Pinaceae; genus Pinus; species Pinus tabuliformis. The sequence goes on from CM062808.1 coordinate 474,551,638, forward strand.
TTCGGAACAACACTTTTGATTTTTGTTGTTCCCTCTTTGGAACAACATTTTTTATTTTTGTTGTTCCCTCTTCAAAACAACACTTTTGATTTTTGTTGTTCCCTCTTCGGAACAACACTTTTGATTTTTGTTGTTCCCTCTTCAGAACAACACTTTTGATTTTTTTTGTTCCCTTTTCGAAACAACACTTTTTTGTTTTGTTGTTCCCATTTCGGAATAACACTTTTGATTTTTGTTGTTCCCTCTTCGGAACAATACTTTTGATTTTTGTTGATCCCTCTTTGGAACAACATTTTTGGTTTTGTTGTTCCCACTTCGGAACAACACTTTTTATTTTTGTTGTTCCTTCTTCGGAACAGCACGTTTGATTTTTGTTGTTCCCACTTCAGAACAACACATTTGATTTTTTTTGTTCCCACTTCGGAACAACACTTTTGGTTCTGCTGTTCCCACTTCGGAACATCACTTTTGATTTTTGATGTTCCTTATTCAGAACAACACGATTGATTATTATTGTTCCCTCTTTGGAACAACACTTTTTATTTTTGATGTTCCCTCTTCGGAACAGCACATTTTATTTTTGTTGTTCCCTCTTCGGAACATCATGTTTGATTTTTGTTATTCCCTCTTCAGAATAGCAGTTTTGACTTTTGTTGTTCCCACTTCGAAACAACATGTTTGATTTTTTTTGTTCCCTCTTCGGAATAGCATGTTTGATTTTTGTTGTTCCCTCTTCGGAACAACACTTCTGATTTTTTTTGTTCCCACTTCGGAACAACACTTTTGATTTTTGTTGTTCCCACTTTGGAACAACCCTTTTGGTTTTGTTGTTCCCACTTTAGAACAACACTTTTGATTTTTGTTGTTCCCTCTTCAGAACAACACTTTTGATTTTTGTTGTTCCCTCTTCGTAACAACACTTTTGATTTTTGTTGTTCCCACTTTGGAAATCGCTATTGAATTTCTACAACATCTACAAAATAGGCAATCCCTGGTGAGAGGTAGAAGAATTACAGTATCAGAAGCTGTAATAGCTGAAGTATCTGGGCTGCCAGCAGAAGGAACTACATGGCCAAAAAAACACATAATGTTACAAGACGCGGTAGACATTTTTAGAGATGCAAGCGAGGAATTAACCAAGAAAGGCAAGGGCATATAACCATTTTCTCTGGCAGAACCATGGCATGAGTTGGAAAATGTTGTCCAGAGGTACATTACCTGTGATGGATGACAAGACGTGGTAAGACCACGACAACTCAAACTTTTAGTTGTTTTGAAACTAAAGATCACTATTAATCTACCATCTTTCTTGAATTTATTGCTGCGTGATACCGCTGATAGAATAAGGCAGACTAGGCACCCGAAAACCGTAGTTAGCCACCATGGATTGATTAGAATAATTGTTACCCACAACCTCGTTCAACAAAACTTAACTTGGGATGGTCTCATAGCACCCCTGGAGATTAGTCAAAGCCCTGTAATCCAAAATCCTGAAATTTTGGCGATAAGCCAGCAGGGCCCTATTCCGAAAAGGAAAAGGACTACCCACTCAAACATTGAACCCCATAAGTGCAAGCAGCCTACAAGGTTACATCTAGTCCAGAGAATGTCTATAGATAGTGCCGAACAATCTGTAGAACCATCCAGACCAATTAGTATACAGGACTCTGAGTTAGAACCAGAGGAAGAACTTGAACAAGGGGAAGGATGTCATCCAGAATCAGAACCCGGGGAAGAGGCCAATTTAGGACAAGAACTCGAGGGAATACTGGACTCAGAACAATAAAGGGCACAACACCTTGATGATGAACTGGGAAATGAAGAAGAACCTCCTCAAACATCAACCATGAGTCCCCAAAATGATATTCTGCAGGATTTTGAGATAGGGATGGCTCAGGTCCTAGAAAATATAAATGCATACATGCAGCCTGGAGGATCACTTGATCCTAACCTAATGGAAGCTCAATCCTCAGAAGACTCTGGGCATATAGAAATTCTGCCCTCTGACCAGGAAAAAGAAGCATACATAGAAGTTATTCATGAATCAGACAACCAGTCTGGTGACACAGTTCTATTGGAACAAAACCATGATAAAAAAAGGAATCTTTAGATGCAGAAGCTATTGACAAGCCTATTAGTGCAGAATATGCTCCTCAGAATAGGCAAGTAGCCAGAGCAAAACTAAAGAAGCTGAGACACAAATATCAAAAGCTTCAAAAGACTGTTAAAAGGCTACGCAAGAAGCTTAAAAGAATTGCAAACAGCAAAGCCCATAACACTACTCTTGAGGTAGTCTCTGTGGCTACGCAAATGGAAATATGTAAGAGTAGGTCAACAGAGACCCAAACCAAACTCATTCCTACTCGAACAATAGTCGCCCAGGAAAATTTACATGCAGATTTAGTGGATGCAGTCGTTCAGATGGAGGGTTGGTCCTCCCACAATAAGGAAGTACAGACCGAGGAAATATCCTCTTGTAGCACAGGCACTCAAACAGAAGAACAAGCCAAGGATATCCTGTCAAAAAAAGACCCTATTCTCTTAAAGCTACAGGAAGAACTGATGCAAGCCCAGCTTGCTCTAGAATAATGTGAACAAGAGATAGTCCCTCTGAAAAAATATCAAGAGTTTCAGAAACAGTTTAGGGAATTAACCATAACTAAAAATGGGACTTTTGACAGAATTAGGTAGGAAGAAGAAAAGATGAAGAAGGTAAAGACCAAGCTGGACAGAATTAGGAATCAAATAGACACCATTTTATCGCTATATTTAGATGTCTTGACATGTAGGTCTCCGACCACAAATTATGCCCAGTTCTTATTAGAACGGTACTTATTGTTAAAGGTTAAAGTCGTAAGAGCTGGAAAGCCAATCGAGTTAAAGACAACTGAAGATTTTATAAGTTGCTGCAAGGAACATGGGGCAAAAGTCCAAAGGCTTCTTTGTGAATTTTATCTGCATAATTTCATATTAGAAGGAGAAGTTGATAAGAACCCTAGCCCTTTTGTTGGAGATATTCAATTCTAGGCTTTTATCTCTTTTGCAGTTAATCAACTTAAGTGGTTTAAGGTGTATAATTCATTCCAAAGACAAGAACACGGGTTGGATCTCTAGGTAAGAAGTGAGCCTACTCACCCTTTGCAACTGTTTGCTAGACATAAAAGGTTGATGACACAAGAAGGCGTGATTCAAATTTTAGGGCCCATACATAAGGAAATTGTATAGAAAGGAACAACATATTTCCTCTCTATCCAAGAAAGATCCCTGACTGCATCCAAAATGAGATGGATGATCTCAACTAATAGTGTTAAGGAAAGAGAACCATTTAATTATGGGAACTTCAAAGCTGTTGCAAGCCGATTAATCACATATAGCAATCTTATTTTGAGGGAAGGGCCTTATTGGTTGGGATGTCGATTTAGATGTCCCATTATTTGGTATCCTCCTGAAGGGTATCGGTTTGACTATGAGTTACCTGAAGGACATGAACATACAACCTTTGCAAATTTGGCACAAAAACACGGTTTCAGGCTTGATAAAGAAACCTTTTTTCCAGCCTACTCCTTAACTACATTACATAGGAACTATTTATTTGTCATGAGGACATGAAAAATGGTAAGCAAGGGAGTATGTTGAGCCTTGCAATATGTATGTATTTACTCTTGATTATTATCTTTTTCCTCCTTTATTGTCCATCTTGTGCCATGATATAATAACAAATTGATAGGATTTTGATAAGGAATGAATAAAATTGCTCTTGATACGATTTGATCGACCAAGCTAACTCTCATTACTTTTTATGTAGAAAAACAACAGAAGGAACAATTTTAGTTCCCAAGTCAAAGCAACGAAATCTAATCGAGGAAAATGATACGCGTCGGGTGTTGTTGAACCAAGGAACAAGTCAAGGAGATCAGCGTGAGATAGAAAAATTTTCTGAAGATAGCATTTGGTTGTGAATCCCTCAGGATCTCTTGATCCTGAGGGATCACATTTATCTTTTCCTTTTGACTATAAAAGAGAAGACTGAAGAGGGATCTCTCGTCTTTTACTTGATTGTAATTGTAATTTACAGAATGATGATTATGAGGAACAAGACCATGTTGTAATGGTAAGCGACTTTGATGATTAATATACAAATTGCGTTGTTGTTCATTCGGATATTCTGAAATCGTTAAGCAGTGTTCGCTGGTGGCTAGGGCCCGGTGTCTGGTGGAACTTACTGTTGTTCATTGTTTTATGCATTTTCCATTTCCTGCAAGTTATTTTGATTTATAGCTATCAGTTGATTTATTTTCGTTGAATTGGATTTCTGGTATTCATTTCATTAATACACAGTCATAGTTGGTTTTATTTAAATTCATATCGTGGATTGAATTAGTTATCAGTTAAAGAATCATTTTGGATTAATTAAATAATAGAGTGTGACTGATTAACTACTTTCCTTCTATCCAATAGTTTAAGTCCAGCTAAAAGATCCCAGTTAATACTACGGTGCTCTCAGTTGATTGTCATTTGAATTTGGTTGATTAAGATTGAATTACGGTATTTAGATGAGTTATTTCCTTTAGAGTTACAAGCTTGAGATTTATGATTGCATCTGTTTACTCTTGTATTGAATTTCATAGCTTAGTTTAAAGCATTACTCTCTGGATTTATAGCTTGCACATATTGTGTACACTCTTGGAATAAAAAGACTTACCCAGGTTGATAATTAATGTGAGGCAATTAGGAGTTTTCAAAGACACCTTTTAGCACCCAACACACCCCACAATCCACAAGCTCAAGACTTGTAGGTTTAGGAGGAGGAGGATGTAACCCCTCAAGTAAGGAAAGTAGCTCCTAAAAAAAGGATCAGGTATTACTCGACAGACGAGAGAAACAAGAAATGGAAATTCGATCCTTTAAACACAGGAGCTATTCAAGTAGAGAAGGAGAGAAGAGAAGTAGAAGAAGAAGAAGAGAAGATGAAGTAGGATGATTTTCTCCTGAAGAAAGATGAAGAAGAATAAGAAAGGAGAAGGATAAAAGAAGAACAATAAAGGCAATCCCAGGAGGATAAAGCAATGTAGATACTAGAAGAAGAGCAGTTGACTCAGGAGGTGGAAGAAGAAGCATTGGAGGAAGAAGATACCATCCAACACATGGATGATGAACCAGGCACTCTAGAGGAAACTCCCCTTATAGGTGGTCATCTTCCATTTGGGGAAATGGGGATCACACCTCCGCAAGTTGACATATTCATGGATGTATGCAGTGTAATGTTTTATTAGCTTAAGAAGAGGATCATGCAATAGAGGCATAAATAACTTCCAAATGATCCTCAAAATCTAGTCTCATTTTATACTGAGAAGGTGATAACCTCCAACATTAGAAATAATCCCAAAGCTATTATGGCCTCAAATGTTGCATTCGCTACAATGACACATAATAATTCTAAGTACTTGTTGAATGAGAATTCCATGCTGAGAAGATAACTTGTTGCGGTGAAGCAACAGGCGGAACAACTTGCAGCAGAGAATCAACCATTGTCATCACAAAGCTTCAGCACTGTTGAGAGGTAGTCAACCATGTAGGGGGAATTGGGGCCAATGGAGGACATCATGGCGCGGATGAGATGATCCTTTTACAACAAGTGGTGTCTCCTCTTGTTGGCTTTCAGAAGAAGGCATAGGAAGTGGTGAAACTCCTGAAGGTAGAAATTAGAGCAGTCGATAATATTTAGGAGTGGAATGCCAAGTATGCATATGCTCCGCAAAATTTTAAGAAAAAGGACAAGATTTCCACAGAGATGGATAGAGTTCAATTGAGACTCCACCACCAAAATTATATGTGCCTTGGAGATTAATCGATTAGTACTATTTCTAAATATAATCGACTACATAATGCTTTTGAGTCTCTAACAAAGAAGCCTGGGATACCTTTGATAGGTACACTGGAAGAAATCAGAGGCAGGGATATCATCTTCCCGGAGATCCAGCAACACATTGAGCAGATCAAGCAAGCAATAGAACAGGAAGGTTTGGAGGTAACCAAAGAAATTATTCTATAGTATGCCTTGCACCAATCAAAGTTCATATAAAGCTCTCATGGTTATGGAATAATGTATAGTCAAACTCCAAGAACATATTGATGGAGGCACTAGAGGTTAACATGCACTACATTGGGGATTTTCCAGTTTGGGTCAAAGACATCTCCACAGAGTTCAGAGCTTGGCACACTTACATTACAAAGGAGATCCATGTAGAAGAAAATGACTTATCCATTTGATGATTCTTTGTCCCATTATCAATTTTGTCTTATATAGTCGTCGTCTCATTTATAATTTTTCTTATGTAATAAATGATATGTAATGAAGTCCAAGGCACACATGTGGAATGTGAATAGCCACACATTGGAATGTAATGAGTCATGTATAGAATATGAATAGTCATAAAAGTCAAAGAGCCATGAGGAAGCTCAAAGGTCATTGTTACTTGTTATAAATAGCTCCTCATAGCTCAAACAAGGGGTTGGGATTCTAGAGGTCTTTCCTTGGCTTCTCTTGTAATACATAGGAGATAGATCATTCTTTGGAGGAGCAAGTTGTGGCTTTGCGTTCCACTATTGGATACAGTGTTTCATATATGTAATAATGTACTTGGGATCTTTCACTTTTAATCAGAAGCTCAATGAGTTGCCACTTCTTCATACATGTATCACAAGTATAGTTGGACTATTCTAGTTATGTTTATGGTATATGTTTCTTTAATTACATACTAAGTTAATGAACTAATTTGTTTCTTACCTATGGATATTATTGAATGAGTGTTGTTATGCTTTAATGATTATTGTTTATTATATGTAGTAATCTGCAGGTATTCAACAAGCCTTTCTCTTTCTTCCCGGGTCCCCCTTTAGGATAGTACTATTAATTTTCTAATTGTTGGCTCATTTCCCTCACTAGTTGTGGAAGTATCCCTCGTACACCTTACATTGGGTGTCTCACAAAGGTCACATTCTTGCTTCCCCAAAGAGATGTTGCATTCTCTTGTGATTGGTCATAACCAAGGCATATATTTAAAACCTTTCTAGCAGTGGCCGGGCCGTATGACCAAAAGGGACTCCTACACCAAACAGTGTGAGTTCTAATTGGGACTTCACATCAGGGAGATCCCTTACAATGTTGGCAGCATCCAACATCGTCAACAAATAGATAAGATAGTTGATGGCAGAATAATAGAGAAGGGTGTTCAAGCTTGATGAGAAAATCTTAGAACAAAGCATAGAGGACGAGATTCTAGTAAGGGAGAGAGCTGGAATAAAAGGAAGAAATCCCAAAAAAGTGAAGAGATTTGAGCCTATACATAGATCTCATAAGTATAAGGACTTTAACAAGTAATTGGTCATAGGATTTATAGAAAGTGACAACAAAAGGAAAAGGACTATGGAAAAGGACTTGCAGTAGAAATGTTTCATAAAGAAAGTGATATTATAGCTGAGGTTGGAAAGGAGAGGGGCCAAGGGAAGTCCTCAAGGAGAAGAGAATCATATGATTTCACAAAAGGTGATAAAGGTACAACAACCAAATAGGAGCAAGGATTTCTCAAGAGGTTCTAGGGGAGTGAACCGAATAAACACCAATACCCACGGTGAGGTGAGGTGTTCATGTAACACATGAGGTGAGGCTTGTTACAGGGCTAGGTTGTAGCTCACAATGAGAAAGGAGAAGATCATGTAGATGGAGAAGAAAATGACCATTATTGGTCAGGAGGAAGGTCCAAGAGCAAGCCATACTAAGAAAAAAAAGGATGCCAAAGTAAATGGCATGGGGAGAAGGATGATTTAGCCAGGAGTTTTACCTTGAAATGGATTATTTAAAGGAGAGAGTCAACATAATGATGCAAATGTTAGAAGATGGGAAGAAGACTACAAAGAAGGTTGGGTGTTAAGGAAGAAGAAGTTGAAATGGCCTCTGCTACAAAAGCAAATTAAGTGCTTCATTAGAGGAGAATGAACTTAGGGAAACTGAGTGTGAAGGAGAGGTTGTTCACTTTTGTGAACCAAAACAAGGATCAATCCTAGGAGAGGATGATGATGGTAATGAGATGATGATGTGCTTAGCTCAACACAAGGAAAGGATTTCAATAACGTTATATGAGGAAGAAGAAATTAATGTATTCCTAGTTAATGTTTTGTGTGAGTCTGTAGTTGTACGTACCAAATACAATGAATTTGAACAAGTGCCATAGATTATGGAGGAAGCATAAACTAAAAGAGAGATGAGTTATGTTGATGAAGAACAATAAGAGGTAGCAGACTCATAAGATGGATAGTCTCAAGGAACTATCATAGAAGAAGGGGATACAAAGTTATCTCATGAAGACAATGTGGAAGAAGGCCATGAAGGAGTTCAGGTTGAAACTCTCCAAGTTAGTGAGAGGAAGAGTATACTTAGAGTCATAATTGATTGGTTTTGTTTTCTCTAATTAAATGTTTGTTGGATAATTTATGAAAATATTTTGTCATGGATTGAAGGCCTATGGAAATTGGGAAAAGATAGGAAACCACATTTTTTGCATATTTGTGCATTAGATCAATGCGAAGATGGTAGAGGAGGAGCTAACAAGAATAACTCAACACAACATATTTTGGCTAATTCAAGGGAGGTCAAAAGAAGTCAAGAACGGGGATACAATCAAGAACACGTCATTAAAAAGGAGACCTCATTGTCTCATACAATCAAGAAAATAAGAAGACTGAATATTGAAGATAGTTATGAAGTAAGGTACATAGAAGTACCTCAAGGAAGAGTAAACCAAAGCATAGTCTGGAGCAACAATGAGAAGTTTTATGAAAAGAAAGAAATTTTTATGTGGAACAATGACAAGAGTGTCATTCAGAAAGTTGCAAGAGATGAGAAAAGGGTTCAAGGAGGAACTAACTTGCCTAATGAGACTGTTGGAAACATTATTAAATACTAAGAGGGGGGGAGGTGAATTAGTATTTAGGATAATTTTAAACTTTTATGCTAATTTATATTCAACATTCAAACTTGGCATTCACTATATGAGAAACCATTAACAAATCATAACAACAACCATATGAATCAACACAAGCACACACATCATGAGCAACAAACACATGAGACACAAAGGTTTAACATGGAAACCCTTCCAGGAGAAAAACCACCAAATCTTGTTTGCTATTTGATGTAAATATGAGCTCCTACTCTTTTACATCAATTTTATTTGTGATCCACCACTCAAAGGAAGCACCAACTCCCTTTGATTGTTTGTTAGCACCCACTAGCAGGAAGCACCAACTCCATTCTTCTGTGGACACCTGATTAGCCTACCATGAAGCACCAACTTCATGGATTTATGCAAGCACCCACTTGCAGGAGGCACCAACCCCCAAGTTCTCCTTAGATACCCACTAGATCGAAGTACCAACTCCCTAGTTTGCAAGCTCCAACCCACACTCAATAAGGAACTAATGTTCATTGTCCTTGGCACTCATTTTTCCTTGTTTCAACTCTTTGTTCTTCTTTGCACCCTCTTATTTACTCAACCCACACAACATTCTAGTTTTTTCTCACTCTACTACAGCAACGCACATATACACAGCTATGAGCCCTCTGATCTCAACAACATACACTCAACTCTCAGCTTCATTTATCCCAAAGGATCTCTTGGCCTCTCAAGGGAGTAGATGCACACGCTTGGCCTCCATTTCTACACTGGCACACTTGTTACAGGAAAATTTGGGCACATCAACCCCAGCTTCCAGATCCATATTATTAGGGTCCATCAACCCCTAATTTAGCTGTTTTCATTCCCTAATGAAGTTAACCTACATCATGCTTGCCTCCTGTTAGAGTCCCACCCTAACCCCCTTATTTATGTCATGGGATCACGTCATAGTCAAGAGTCAATAAAGCCCATATTAATATTTGTAAGTGGTTAACCCGCAATTAATGACGGGACCACAGTTAGTTGCAAATGGGTGGTAGTATTAGAGATATGGTATTAATAAAACACACGGTATTGGCCCGTGGTATTGCATGTATGAGTCATATATAAAGGATAGAGACTCCCTGCGAGGAGTATGGTGTCTTGTTTTGTAATCGAGCTCTGCTCTATTGGAGGTTGCCCCCTCGAAGAGGCCTGTGAACATGTTGTGGCCAGCAACAACCCCCCTCGTTTAAACTAGTATCGACCACGATGCTAGAATGAATGGGGACCCTTAGTTAATTTTCAGAAAAAACAAAGATTTCTTTCGAAGTTGCGAGCATAAGCTTAGGAAAGGTCTCTTGGACAACTTAAGCCTAAACCTGTGTCCATAAAAGCAAATCTTAAAGGTCGCATCACTAAAATTAAAGAAACGCCTTCGTTTCCCCTCTAAAAGCCAATATGCACATCACCTCGGTGTTAGTGAACAACATCGCATCGCAATACACTAGCATCCATAAAGAAAAGCTTACAAGTCCGCCGATCTGCGATGTTGCGATCGCGCGATCGCATATCGCAGAAATGAGGCAGGGTACGTTGGCAAACATTTGAATCGTGGCGATCTGCGATATTGCGATCTGCGATGTTGCGATCACTACCATTTGCGATCGCGCGACATGCAAGGATACGTTGGCAAGTCTTAAAAGCACCTTAGTACGACTCCTTTGAGCACGCCACCCAAAGAAAATCCACTTACTATAACCTGACTTGGAAATTATGCGCTTTTAATGTTAGTAATGAATTAGTTGTCAGTTATTAAGTGGCATAAAGACGCGTGCCTTAATGCGGATTTGCTTCACGTAAGGTGGCGTATCTGATTTATCTCTTGCATTTAAAACTCTCCCATCACCTTTCTGATCAATCTTTCCATTTTACTCATAACTTGCAGGAGCAAAGTGCGAAGGCAAAATCAACCAGAAACGATAAGCGAGATGGGGAAGAAGAACAAAGCTCAGAGCTCAGAGACAAGGGAAAAGACCAAGGAGATGGCGCCCCTCTACACAGATACCGCATGCAATAAAGATGCAGGCATTTCCACATGGGAAGGCATGTATAGGCTGTTAGAAGAAGAGAACCCTAGAATAATCAAGGCAACTGCTGCTGTCGCAGATGCATCACGTCCTTCAGAAGCATCCCTGGAAGACCTAGCGTGCTCTTTCCTCCACAGAATAGTGGCAAGGCCGAAGATCCTACCTTATACAGACATGATCAAGTGGATTTTAGATGATGCAGAGTTGCATCATAGGCAGTTCAAAGTCAAAGGACATGGGCTCGTGGGATCGTTTGCGACTCAAGACCTGAAGCTCATGTATCACCTTCCTGAACCACAAACGACCTACAATGCAAATTTTGTTAGGAAGTTCGCAGCAGAGAATCTGGACCTATCAGACACTACCAAGGAATGGTCAAAAAGAGATGAACCACTGAAAAAAGATAAGAACGGTATGTATAGCACTGGTTCTCTTACCTCTCCATATTGTTTTGTTGCAGCCATGCTCTGTAGGCTATTTGGTAAGCCCGATATCAATAAATTTCCATCTGAATGGCTACCGTTAATTGATGCCGCGACTAATTCTGAGATAGTGGATTGGGCCAAAATCCTTTCTAACACTCTATACACGGCAGTTCTCCACTACCGTTCTAAGAGATCCTTCTCCCAAAGGTTCTATCCTCCTTTCTATTTGTCTGCCTATATAATGGATTATGTCTGTCTTGTATCAAAATTCCCTACTATGGGCTGGAAATGGACTACCCAGGACCCATTTCCCATTCATGTCTATCATAAAGTCTTGTGGGACTCCCAGTTTACCCCCCATTTTTACCAGATTTACCATGGGCTCATACTGCCCATGCATAGAATGATATATGATAAATATCCCCCAAGGTGCTCTCCCGAGGCACAAAACGATATCACCTCCATAGCAAGATGGTTTGGAGAAGAATGGTTTACCTACATTCGAGTTTTTGGAAGCACTGCACCTCCGCATGTCCTACCCTTGTATATCCCAGATAAATTGTTAGCCCGAGAAATCGCTTATCAGACTTGTTCTGAAGGCGGTTTAACTAAGGACCTAAAGAACAAAAAGAAAGTCATTTGGCCTCAATTCCCAGTCACATGTGGGGCCTTCTCTTTGTTCGATGTGGGACACGCTTTTGGCGAGGTGGAGAATGTCACGTGTCTTCAACTATTTAAGTTCTCACCAAGACCATTCGACCCTAATAAAGTGGCCCAGGAATTTACAATCAGCGTCAAGATAAGTGTGTTCTCTAGGAGGAAGGATCTGTTTGATGACCTCTTCCAGAACAGTCCCCAGACGACCTCCGGAAATTCACGTTGTATAGAGAAAGAAGGCTGGCTAACATTCCACTGGAAAGACTGCGAGTGGCTGCCAGAGAACCAACTCCGATCGTCAGCCTCAGTGAACATTCAAGCGCTTCCAGATCTAATTCCATTGCCATAAAAGAAACGTCTGAAAATCCTGAAGAGTCTGTGCACAAAGAAGAGAAGAACAAAGAAACAATCAAAGACACGGCTCAGTCAAGTTCGATGGCTCAGCAGCAAGTTGCCGCCTCGCCACCAAGAGAAGTTCCCCCTCCCATCACCAAAGCACCTCTGGTTACAGCAGAATTAGATAAAGAATGGGAGACCTTCAATGAACTAATAAATCTTGAAGATCAAGCCCGGAAGACACCTGTGAGCAATACACAGGTGATGCAAGAGGTCGTCTCGACCATAGTCGATAGTGCCGCAGAGACGGAGCATCTTCCTATCGCTCCATCCTCAGAACTTCTACTCGGCGTAGAATAAATTCCTCCACTGGACGTATTCTACAGTCCATAGCACAAGGCAGTTGTAAGGAGACAAAGAAAGAAAAGGAAGCTTGAGGACGCACTGTCTCAAAATGTTGAACACCTAGATGTCTTGTGGAAAGACCCGAATAACAATCCAACAGACAATCTCATGAAATTGTCTCAGATTGCTGGAGCATATGCTTCTGCAACTATCGACAAGGCCTCTAAAGTTCAGCAACTTCTAAAAAAGAACGTGAAAATCAAATACAACTGCTACAACAACAGTTGCGACAAGCTAATGAAAACGCTGAAGCTTCCAAGCAGCTCGAAAAGCTACAAGAAGACTTTCGCCAGATGCAGGTGAACCATCAAAGAAGTATTGAAGAAAGGGAGAAACAGCTGCAGACGGTGCAAGAAATACATAAAGACGAGCCTAAGCTGATAGAGTTTATTTCAAAGTCCATCGGCTTGAACGACCAACTGTTATAGCAACAGGAAGATATGGTGCGCAGAATATCACAGTGGAGGGATTTTTGTGAACTAAGCGACAAGATCACCAGCCAGGTGGTGGAATTGCGGAACGACTATGACCAAGCCAACAGAAGAGTAACAGAATATCTGGCTTGGCAAAATGACGAGGAAGGGAAAAGAGTAGGGGCACCCAAGATTAATGAGAATCATAAGGAACTGCTCTTCAATAAGTGGGACGAACAAATCACACAGGCGGAACAGGCAGCAGAGTCAGCGGCGACACAGGCAAACATACTTATCGACTGTGTAAATGAAAATTTACACAGGGCCAATTTGATTTCAGAGTCCACCCCGGGGTACTTACCGAGCGCGTTACAGCTGGAGGCAGAATGGAAGCAGAAGGCACAGGCAAACGGGAAGACAATTCAGACATTGGCTAAACTAAACTGGGAAAGTTACTGGACTTACTTAGTTAAGCCCCACAGCCAATGCATGACAGTAAGGTGCATCATGAACGCGGCCGAGAAAGTAGCGCTAGCTCTTATGGATGTCGTTTTCACAGCCCAGTTAAACACAGAAGTTGGCCAACCGACTCTTCTCAAGCCCATGCTTGAAAACTGCAATTTCATAGACCAAATTAAGAAGTAATTTCATTTAGAAAGTTGTTTTTTCTTGTTTTTTGTTTTACTGAATTAGAAAAAGGGCAGTCATTTGAGAACCGTGTCCTAAATTTTGTAATAATACTATTATTAGGATTAGATAGTAGTATTTCAACCCTTCTCATTGCATTGGAGAAGGGTCCAGAAATTTGTCAAAAACTTGTCCTTGGAACATGCACTTCTGCACCCTCAGAGGAGGTTTTGATGAATGGAAGGATCGAGATTTATTTATGTTTGTGTCTTAATGTCTGCTACTGATGTTGCACTTCTGTACTCTTGGTAGATGTTAGAAGCAAGTAGAGATAGATCGTTATTGCTTGAAGTCTATGAGTAAGAATTAGTCATAAATGGTACTTTTATCTCTTGATTAATTCCTGTTTGCATTCTTAGAGTGATATACAGCTGATATCGTTTGCATGTTAATGTATGAACACACGGGTTATCATTTGGCACTTCTGTACGGTGGACTTATTTATTTATGCTTGATATGCGAATGATTTGATTATGCGATGTGCTTTTCACAACTATTTTGTCTAACTTCTTAGGCAGAGTAGTTCATCTTAAATGGTTTATATTCTTATGATAGCTGAATAATCTTTATTACCAGTTATCGTATGAAATCTTTCTAGGTTAGATAATGGAAAAGATGTATCCCGGGTTTATGTAGATCTTGTGTGTTATTTCCATCAAATTACAGTAGCTTAGAGTCACTTTGCAAGTTAGATTTACATTATTTGTAGAATGCCTTCAGAACTAACATAAATCAAACTTTACACACACACACATCCCATGCATCGGGAAGCTGGTCCCGTTATCCCCAGTTGGACCCGCTACTCCAAACAGGTAAGGAGCCGCCAACCAGGTTCCGGACTGGGTGGGTATCCCCTTTGTTGTTGACCCGACTTCGGGGCCCTCAACAGAACATTTCTCTCTGAATAATAAAATCATTGCTATTCTGTGCTCTGGGTATATTTTCTTCGCATATTCTGTGTTCTCGGTATCTTTTCTTCGCAAATTATATGTTTGGGTATTAATTTGCAGGTTAAGAGCATAACAAGTGGTATCAGAGCACTTTCCAGGGCTTGGTGGGATCTCCAAATTTTAGCAAAATTTTTTTTGGCTAGAGACGTGTTCCGGTGTCTTTAAACCACAAGATCTGTCGTTAAGCGCATAAACCTGCGGATTTGGGGAGGCATGCACACAGGAAATACAAGAGGTGGTCACATCTGTTGGACTCCCTTGTAACCCATGTGGGTACCCCTTCGAGTAGTAGCGCATTAGACAGAACCGCGCACGGACTGTCTTCCACGTACCCTCTGGGTATATAGGAAGCCCCCTAGCTCCCTTGAAACCTCGCCATAGATAAACCTTCGGCCGTCTTGTGGCTACAGTACACCGAAAACAGCACTCAGAGAGATTACTCGCCCGTACGATAGGGTAGTCGGGTTGTACGGCTAAGGGTACGGTCGATCCTCCTTAGTTAGATCCCTGAAACATTGGGTCGAGTACTACTGTCAGACCCTTATGTATATTGCGATCTGTAGCACCTGACACTCCTCAAGACCATAGTTCCCTTTCTATCGGGGGATCACACATCACCTATTCTAGATCAGCAAGTGCAGCAGCAGCCGACATCAGTCCCGCAACTCCATCAGATCAGCAGCAACATTTGTTCCACCATTCAGATCTCTCAGATCCACCAGATCGGAGTAGTTGTGAATGGTTCCTATCCCTGGATATAATTTTCGCAGGACTTTTGGTGGCATTGACATTCGGAGGATTTGACGACTGCAGTATTGATCAGGAAGGAGTAAAACTGAGGCCTTATTGGTGACCTAACCCATCAGAATCAGGACGACGAGCTGAGCAAGGTGGTACCATTCAATTTCTTAGTAAAAAAATTTTAGGCGGTCCCAATTTTTCATCAGGTTGGTGTATGGTAGAAACTCGCGCTCAAGCGATGGCCAATGAAAGGATCGACAAAATTGAAGACCATGTGAACTCCCTCCAAACTGCGGTGAAGAATATCGAACTTGAGCTTAAAGGAATAAGTCACCAGATACATGATGCACTCCCAAAGGGCAAGGAGCCAGCCCACGAGGAGGCGTATAATGGCCATGAATACCATGAGGGTGAGTCTAGCCACTCTCATCACGTCCGGCACACCCATCCACCACCCAGTCAGCGACCTCCCAAGTTGGATATGCATAAATTTGACGGTTCTCACACGTTCGCATGGCTAGCACAAATGGAGCAGTATTTCCAATTGAATCATATCATAGATGAGGGGACTAAGCTTATGGTGGGCACCATGTACTTGGACAATGAACGATGGCAATGGAAGGAATGGCATCAGCGTTGCAATGGACATTTTCAGAATTGGGCCCAATTTTCCAAAACTCTTCGCAGTCGCTTTGAACAGGAAGACTCTTTTTTATGGCGTCTCACTAAGCTCCGACAGATGGGTACAGTGGAGGAATATATTACTGCTTTTTAAGCCTTAGCCTTCCGCGCTAGGGGTCTCACAGATGAGTTCTACATGGAATGCTTTATCAGCGGTCTTAAAGAAGCCATCAAAGCTCAGGTTCTACTCCACCACCCTCCCACATGGACAGAGGCTTTCCAGGTAGCCCGTAAGGTGGAACGTGCATTAACAGCCCAATCCAGCCGCCCCAACTTCCCCGCTAAAGGTCGTCCCTCACAGGCTCCCAATACGACTCAGACACTTAAGATTCAAAAGGTGTCACCTGTGGAAATGGCCGAAAGAGGGAAGCAAGGACTATGTTACTACTGTGATGAAAAATATTCCCCAGGTCATAAATGCAAAGAGCACAAGTTTTTTCAAATAGATGCCACTGACTACAACTCCACCGAGGAAGATCCACCACTTGAGGAACCGGAGGCGATCGAGGAAGATAACCAAAAGGAGATTGTATCTGATGAACCAATTATTTCGCTAAATGCATTGGCAGGAATTTCTTCCCCTCAAACTCTCAAAATCAGGGGTTTTCTTAAACATCGCCCAGTAGTAGTCTTGATTAATAGTGGAAGTACCCATAATTGCATCCATCAAAAGATCGTTGAAGCAGCACATTGTTTCGTCCGGGCAGTTTCTAACTTCCAAGTCCAGATTGCAGATGGGGGCACAATGAAATGTGAAGGTGGCTATGAAAATGTCAAAATTCAAATGGGGGATTATCAATTGAAAACCCACATGTTTGCAATACACATGGGGGGTTGCGACATTGTCCTAGGCGCGGAATGGCTCCGTACTCTTGGGCCAATCACAATGGATTTCCAAGAGTTATATATGAGTTTTAAGCATAACAACTCCACACATACCCTCCGTGGACTACAGGCGGGAGCCCCCTCTATCATCAGCTCACATAGGATGGAAAAATTGTTAAAAAAGGGCCATCATGGAGTGGTAGCTCAATTTAATGCCATCCAGGTAGTAGATACCATGTCTCTGCCAATTCATCCTGAGATGCAACAGATTTTAAATAAACATCGGACGGTCTTTGACAAGCCTCATGAGCTTCCACCCTCGCGAGGGGAACATGATCATAGCATCACATTGGTTCCAGGGGCCCAACCCCCAAATGTGCGGCCATACAGATATCCGTTCACCCAAAAGAATGAAATAGAAAAAATCATCAAGGAATTGTTGGAAGCAGGTGTCATTCATCCCAGCATTAGTCCTTATTCATCCCCAGTAGTCATGGTCCTCAAGAAAGATGGGGAGTGGCGGATGTGTCCCGACTTCAGGGCCCTCAATAAGTTAATAGTCAAAGATAAATTTCCCATCCCGGTGGTTGACGATTTGCTGGACGAACTCAATGGGGCTCAATTCTTCACTAAGTTGGATCTTCACTCAGGCTACCACCAAATTCGCATGAAGGAAGTTGACATTCCCAGGACAGCTTTCAGAACTCATGAAGGCCATTATGAGTTCCTGGTCATGCCATTTGGTCTCTGTAATGCCCCCTCTACTTTTCAGAGCCTTATGAATCACCTCCTCAAACCATATCTCAGAAAATTTGTCCTTGTCTTCTTCGATGACATCCTCATCTATAGTGGCACTTGGGCGGCACATCTTCAGCATGTAGATCTACTCTTGCAACTGCTCCGCACACATAAATTATTTGTCAAGATGTCTAAGTGTTCGTTTGGCATGGAAGAAGTTGAGTATTTGGGCCACATTGTGGGGCGTGAAGGTGTCAAGGTGGACCCCAAAAAGATCCAGGCAATGCAAGAATGGCCTCAACCTAAGACCTTGAAAAGCTTAAGAGGATTTTTGGGTCTCACAGGCTATTATCGTAAATTTGTCCACAACTATGGCCGCATAGCGAAGCCCCTAACGCAACTCCTAAAGAAAAATTCCTTCTTCTGGAACGAGGAAGCACAACAGGCATTTACCGCTCTCAAAACCGCCATGTGTTCCACTCCCGTCTTAGCACTACTGGACTTCACCAAATCATTTGTCATTAAATGTGATGCTTCGGGAACAGGTATTGGAGCGGTCTTAATGCAGGAAGGGTGACCATTGGCCTTCACTAGCCAACGACTAAGTGGGAGGAATCTGGGCCAATCTACCTACGAGAAGGAAATGATGGCCATCTTACATGCAGTCGAGACCTGGCGACCTTACTTGTTGGGGCAACGTTTCCAAATCCGCACAGATCATCACAGTCTTAAATATTTTTTGGAGCAACGCATATCTTCCCCACAACAAAATAAATGGTTAGACAAAATGCTGGGATATGATTATGAGATCATTTACAAGAAATGGAAAGACAACATGGTAGCAGATGCATTGTCACGCCAATTTGAGGAGGAAAGTACTCTGCTCGCAATTTCCCTCCCCATTCTAGACTGGATTGAAGAGGCTCGCAGGGAATGGTTTTCACATCCCGGGCTCTCCCAACTCATTTCTCAATTACAGGTAGATCCTAATTCCAGCAAGGGCTACTCGTGGCAGAATGATATTCTTCGCTACAAGGACAGAGTCGTAATATCACCAACATCCACCCTCAAAAGTCGCATTTTGGCAGAATTGCACTCATCTCCCATTGTAGGACATTCGGGCTTTCAGAAGACGTATGCTCGCACGAGAAGATCATTTTTTTGGGCCGGCATGAAACAGGACATCCTTACTTTCGTAGCAGAATGTGACGTCTGTCAACGCCACAAAGGGGAAACCGTCAACACACCAGGCACATTACAACCATTGCCCATTCCGGCGTCAATTTGGACGGAGGTCTCCATGGATTTCATTACAGGTCTTCCAAAGTCTGGGAACAAGTCAGTCATCATGGTGGTTGTGGACCGACTGTCGAAGTATGCTCATTTCTGCGCCCTGCCCCAACCATTTACACCAACTTTGGTTGCTCAAACTTTCATGGACCAGATCTTCAAATTGCATGGCATGCCCACTTCTATTGTGTCCAACCGCGACCCAATCTTCACCAGTAATTTTTGGCAGGAGCTCTTCAGAATACAAGGCACTCAACTCAAACTCAGTACTTCATATCATCCGCAAACAGATGGTCAAACCAAAGCCGTCAACAAATGTCTAGAAACCTACCTTAGGTGTTTCACTTCAGAAAAGCAACACCTTTGGGTACAGTGGTTACCTCTGGCGGAATGGTGGTATAACACCAACTATCATGCCACCACCAAAATGACTCCATATGAAGCAGTCTATGGACAACTTCCGCCTTCCCCTACTTCTTATCTCACGGGGTGCTCCAAAGTACAATCCGTGGATCAACTCCTACAACACCGCGCAACAATGCTTGCCCATCTGCGCGAGAATCTTCATCAAGCTCAGAACCGTATGAAGCAACAGGCTGACCAACATCACTCAGAGCACCAATTTCAAGAACGGGATCAGGTCTTTTTGAGGCTGCAACCATATAAGCAAACATCACTCAAAGACAAGGGTTGTCAAAAGCTCTCTCCAAAATTCTACGGACCATACCAAGTACTTCAGCGCATTGGAGAAGTGTCTTACAAGTTGGCTTTTCCACCTACAGCAAAAATCCACCCAGTTTTCCATGTATCGTCCCTCAAGAAAGTGATTGGGAACAATTGCCGAGTTCAAACCAGTCTACCTGAATTGGACGAAGAAGGGTCAATCTGGCTTCAACCTGAACAAGTTCTAGACACACGAGACAAGCACCTGTGCGGCCGCATGATTAAGGAGGTCCTAGTCAAATGGAAAGACACCTCTCTGGAAGATGCAACTTGGGAACCAACAACTATTCTTCAGCAGTTTCCGCAGCTTCGGCCTTGAGGACAAGGCTAGTCTTAAGGGGGAGGGCATGTTAGGGTCCCACCCTAACCCCCTTATTTATGTCATGGGATCACGTCATAGTCAAGATTCAATAAAGCCCATATTAATATTTGTAAGTGGTTAACCCACAATTAATTACGGGACCACAGTTAGTTGCAAATGGGCGGTAGTATTAGATAGATGGTATTAATAAAACCCACGGTATTGGCCCGTGGTATTGCATGTATGAGTCATATATAAAGGATAGAGACTCCCTGCGAAGAGTATGGTGTCTTGTTTTGTAATCGAGCTCTGCTCTATTGGAGGTTGCCCCCTCAAAGAGGCCTGTGAACATTTCTCTCTGAATAATAAAATCATTGCTATTATGTGCTCTGGGTATATTTTCTTCGCATATTCTGTGTTCTCGGTATCTTTTCTTCGCAAATTCTATGTTTGGGTATTACTTTGCAGGTTAAGAGCATAACACCTCCTAAGAGTTTCATGACACCATTCATCCAAAAAAGTTCCCCTAGAGAGATCATCACAGATCGTCCTTTACCAGGTTGCAATGCATTGTAGGAACTACACTGTCTGGGTGCTATGCATCGCACCTAGCCTTTGTTTCACCTGCGCTGAGTGAGATTCATCGAATTTTTGAAATGAATCCATTGGATTCCTCATCCAATGGATCCTTCTAGAAGTTTCTAGATGAATGGAGCTCGCTTTTGGATGAGGAAGAGGATGAATGAACCTTAATCCATTATCCCTTCCTCCATGGAACCACTTCCCAATTTTGGCAAAGCATTCATGAGGGCCATTAATGGCTTAACCTCCTCCATTCAGCTATAAATGGACCAAGCATTCAAAGGCTAGTCTAGGTTGGAACTTCTTGAGTTAAGGAAATGTTGTTTGAGTGAGACTTGCAAGAGAGTAATGTTATCATGTCAAATTGTTGCTTCATGAGGAGAGAAGGATTTGAAACTGGAAGGAAGATGTTGAATCGAACATGGCTTCAAGGGTTGTAATCTTTCCTTTATCAATAAAGAGTTCTATGCTTTTTCCCATTCATGTGTTTATATGATGTATATTGTACTTTCGATTCTATAATATGTTTAGTTAACAGATTGATATGTATGCTTTGATGGTTTTCTGTCTCGGCTTGTGTGCAGGTACCTTCCAAGCGAGTTAAGTACGGAAGGGAGCGGCGAAAGCAGTCAAAGTGAAGAGGGATCAAGCAAGAGATATAGGTTGATTCTTTTTTTCCTCTTTCTTTTATCTGTTAGCTATAGGAAAAGCAATGGAATTACTTTAGTTGTTGTTCTAGACTATCTACTAGGTCTAGGGGTTAGTCGTTTGAAGAAACACTAAATTTGCCCATAACAAAATGGCGACTCCGCTAGAGAGCATTTTAACCCTTTTAGTAACTTATCCACCTCCTTAGCTAGCTAGCCCTACTTTGATTGGATTGATTAATGTTTCTTTAATGTTTTCTTTGTCATTATCAATCTATGGTCAAAGTTAGAATATAGTTGATCGATTATTTTGACGATAGAAAAGTGTCATACAATCGTCATTTTCTTCGAAAATTGAAGTGTCGTAAAATCTTCCTTCATAAATTATCGATTGATTTATTTGTGCATTTGATTTGCTTTTTCATTTAAAGTGTCGAAAATCTTCATTTCTTTAAAATCTAAAGTGTCATACAGTCTTCCTTTCCCTTTAAAAGAAATTGTCACAAATCGTCATTTTTATGAAAAGAGATTTTTGATCGATTATGCATATTTCCTTTTTGTTCATCATAACATTAAGGGATTTGAAAATAAAAACATGCATTGTGCATATTAAAGTTTGTGAATGCTTGAAAGGAAAGGTTTATGGAATTGCATCTAGTTTGTGCTCTTTGCTGATTGTTCAAAAAGTACTTGTATGCTCTATCCCTCATAGCTAGGATTTTCATTGCTGAAATTAAATGGAAAGAGTGCTTCTCATTCTAGTTGCATTCTTAGGAATTTCGGAAAACATCACGTGGTGAACCTTGAAAGGAAAATTCTAAAGAAGATCAACTTAAAATTTATCTAAATTAATCTAATAATGCATTGGAACTTAATGGAAAACATCTAGAGGTCTAGGTTAGAGACGTATTCTGGTGTCTTAAAACCTAGTGGCTATCATTTTCATTGAGGTTGGGTGATTCCTCCTCTCTGATTCGATAAGTACTAGTACGGATTTGTGCTCCCTGTACTGTCAAGTATATAGTTGGAGACTCCAATAGGTTTAAATCCTTTATCCCTAGGAAGCCGAGTCTGCCACCTTACCAATGACAATGCACCGAACACAACATTCGGTAAGACTGGCTGTGGTACGGTAAATCCTTATTAATTTGTCTTTCATTTACCACCAAGGTGTATATTGTAGTTTTGTGATTAGTTTGGTAAACCCTCTTGTGTAGAATCTCTAGAGTAGTCACTTTCTGTTATGAAACCAACTCACAAAAAGATAGAAAAGATAGATCAACACCTTAGAATTCATCCTCTTCGAGGGGGCAACCTCCTTTACATTACATAAATGAAAAATTCTTGGATGATTCAAATGACAAAACCTCCTTTCTATATAGGAGTCTAAGGTTTCACAATATAACCAAGCGGACCTAACAATAATAATATAAAGGCACAATAATAACAATAGAGGGATTCTATGGGGCACAGTAATAACAATATGGGGACAATAGGGGCACAACAATATTAATAAGGGATACAACTACAATATTAATGGGGGCATCACTAGTATTATAGGGACCTAACATGCCCCTCTCCTTCAAAAAAGTGTTGTCTTCAACACTTGAGTATTTCTGGATGCTTCTGTATAAAATTCGCATCCTCCCATGTGGAATCTTCAGCGGATAAGTTCTTCCACTTGATGAGATACTATGAAATGGATCGATTTCGTAGTTGTCGAGTTCTTGTTTCTATGACTGCTTCTGGTTCCAATATAATTTTTCCTTCCTCGTCAAGTTTTGGAAATATTGTTTGAACTAGGATCTTGTTTCCTATAACCTTCTTTAAACATGAAACATGGAAAACTGGATGCACTCGAGAAGCTACAGGAAGCTCCAATTTGTATTCCATAGTACCAATCTTTTGCAACACCTTGTACAAACCATAATACTTTGGTGACAATATGTTGTCCTTCTTAGCTTGCTTGAGGGAAATTTTTTTATATGGTTGTAGCTGTAGGAATACCCAATCACCTACATCAAAACGTCGTTCACTGCGATGTTGATATGCCTGTTGTTTCATTCTATTCTATGCCAACACAAGGTTATCCTTTAAGAGTTGGAGAACTTGTTGTTGATGCTCGATGTGATGTTCCACTGCTTGAACCTTAGAATTTTCTCTTAAATATGATGTGATGGATGGCGGCTGATATCCATAAAGTGCCATAAATGGGGTAATTTTTGTTGCAGTATGGAAGGAAGTGTTATACCACCATTCAGCTAGAGGCAACCATTTGACCCATTTTGTCTGTTTATCAGATACAAAGCAACGAAGATATCCTTCCAAAAATTTGTTTACTATAGCTGTTTGCCCATTAGATTGAGGATGATAAGATGAGCTATGAGCTAACTGAGTACCAAGACAAGAAAATAATTATGTCCAAAAATTTCCTGTAAAAATGGGATCTCTATCACTTACAATAATCTTTGGGTTTCCATGTAGCTTTTGAATTGTTTCCATAAATGCCGTAGAAACTGTACTGGCTTTAAATGGATGTGATAATGCACAAAAGTGTGCATACTTGGTAAGTCTGTCAACTACCACCATGATGACACTCTTTCCCTCAAACTTGGGTAAACCTGTGATAAAATCCATTGAAACCTCCTCCCAACGTTGGCTTGGAATGGATAAAGGTTGTAATAGACCTGGTGTCTTAATTGTTTTAGCTTTATTTTGTTGGCATACCAAACATTCTGCCACAAACTTTTGAATATCCGATTTAAGGCCATCCCAAAAAAATTCCTTCTTAACCCTGTGGTAAGTTTTTAAAAATCATGAGTGCCCTCCTAAGGGAGAAGCGTGCAATTCCAGAAGAATATTTTGTTTGAGTTGGGAATTCTTACAGAGTTATAAGTGATCTTTGTACCATAACGAATCATTTTTCCAGTTAAATATATCAGATGTACTGGAATCTTGTTATAACTTTTGAATAAGTTCCCACAATTCTTCATCATTCTTCCATTCCTCCCTTGCTTCATTTATCCAATCGGTTTGGATAATAGAAATGGCGCACAACAATGCTTCCACATCCTCATCCTTTCTTGAGAGTGCATATGCCACAACATTTTGCTTCCCTTTTTTGTATATGATTTCAAAGTCATAACCCAACATCTTTGTGACCCATTTTTGTTGTTCTTCAGAGGATAATCTTTGTTATAAAAAGTATTTAAGGCTATCATGATCCGTTTTTATCTTGAAGTGTCTTCCCATTAGGTAGGGTCACCATTTCTTAAGTGCATGTAGTATTGCCAACATTTCCTTCTCATAAATAACTTTGTGTAAATACTTTCCCTTGATTGTACGACTTGCGAAAGAAATGGGTCTATCATCTTGCATTAAAATAGCACCAATTCCATTTCCAGAAGCATCACATTCCACTGTAGGAATTTACAGGGTAAGTTCCTCAAAAAGAACACCAAAAGGACACTGCTCACAACCAGATCACAGATCAATACACCAGTATTTTTGACGTGGTTAAAACCCTCAAAGAGGGAAACAGTCCACGGCCTGCGCCAACGTGGCTACTACAGGCAATTTATTAATCAAAGAATGAAAATTTACATAAGCTTCTCTCATGCACGGATTACCCAAACAATGACCCTCCATGCTCTTTAAATAGAACTCATGGACCAATCGGGTGTCAAGCCACGGATCAAGTGTCGGTAATAACGAGGAGAGAGTGAATCGTTGGATCACTACATATCGTGACCGTCGGATTGTAAGTTACAAAATGTACAACGGTAAAGAAACACACTTTACCTAACTCTATACTAGACCAAGTTGAACTTAACTATTTCCTATGTGTCGAAATATCCTAACATCCCCCCTTAAGAACAACTTTGGATAGGATTGAAGGATTTACAAATATGACACAATAGGAGAAGGAAGGAGGCACTAGAGCCTATCCCCCCTTAGTGACAACTTCCTGAACTCCAAGCATATATCGAAGTTTAGTGAACTTCGCCTCTGTGAGAGCCTTTGTGAAGATGTCTGCAACCTGATCATCTGTTGAATAATATTGCACTTCAAGAACATGGTCATGAATGAGCTTTCTGATGAAGTGCATGTGTAGTTCAATGTGTTTGCTGCGCTGATGCTGGACTGGATCTTTGCATAGCTGAATGGCATTTTGATTATCACACCAAAGTGTGGTTGGATGCTGCTGCTCAAAGCCAAACTCTGATAGGATCTGACGAAGCCACAAGGCTTCCTTACTAGCTTCCACGGCACCACGATACTCTGCTTCTGCTGACGAAAGAGAAATGGCAGCCTGTTTCTTACAAGCCCATGTAATAGGTCCTGAACCAAGAGTGAAGACATAACCGGCAGTAGACTTCCGATCATCAGGGTCACCAGCCCAATCAGAATCAGTGAAACCAACTAATAGAGGAGCTGCTTTGGCACTGTAATGAATCCCAAACTGTACTGTACCTCGAACATAACGAAGTATTCTTTTGGATGCTTTCCAATGAATTTCACGGGGGTTTTTCATAAAAAGAGCAACAAGGCCAACAACAAAGGAAAGGTCAGGACGAGTATGGGTTAAATACAAGAGTTTTCCTACAAGTTGACGATATAAGGTAGCATCAACTTCAGGAGAAGTACAAGAGACTGAAAGTTTGACTCCAGACTGAAAGGGAGAAGGGGTTGGCTTACAGTCTTCCATGTGAAAATGACGAAGAATATCACAAGCATACTTGGACTGGGAAAGGGAAATACCCTCCTTGGATTGCAAGACTTGAAGACCGAGAAAATAATGTAAGTGTCCTAAGTCTGTCATTTCAAATTTCTTTTTAAGGCTGGACTTCACATGGTTTATAAGGTTGGAATCACTACCAGTAAGAATAAGATCATCAACATAAAGAACAAGGATGATAAGAGAGTTGCCCACTTTCTTGGTGTAGACAGTATTGTCAGAATAACACCTAGAAAAGCCAGATTCTAAAAGAAAGCTATCCATTTTGGCATACCAAGCCCGAGGAGCTTGCTTGAGACCATAAAGAGATTTCTTAAGTCGACATACAAGGCTGGAGTCTATTTGGATGAAGCCAATGGGTTGTTCCATATAGATTTCTTCATGCAATTCCCCATGCAAGAAGGCAGATTTAACATCCATCTGATGGACTTCCCATTTTAAAGAGGCAGCAAGGGAAAGAACAAGGCGGATAGAGTTCATTTTGGCAACAGGGGAGAAGGTTTCAGTGTAGTCAATGCCTTCAACATGTGAAAAGCCCTTAGCAATAGGACGAGCTTTATGTTTATCAACTTTCCCATCTGGTCCATACTTGGTTCTGTAAACCCATTTACATCTAACAAGTTTGCGTCCCTTTGGTAGAGGAAAAATATCCCATGTATCATTCGCCAACAATGAATGATATTCTTCATTCATAGCTGCTTCCCAATGTGGATGGCCTGAAGCTTCTGCAAAAGTGTCAGGATCATGATTTACTGGAGCTTGAGCCAGTAAAGAAGAGGCTTTTTCAAACTGAGAACGTGTACGTCGCTGATCTGTAGAATCACCGGCAAGATCACCTGCTGCATCCCGAGTAGCACGGACCCATCGTGGAAGTTGAGGATCCTGAGAAGGTGGGGGAGGATTTTCATCCTCACTTTCATCATCTGAAGAAGAAATGTTTTCAAAAGTAGAAGAGATAGGAAGAGGTGGCACATCCGCCGGACTAGGCTCATAGGCCGATTTATTTTCATCAAATTTTACATCTCTTCTAATGATAACATTTTTGGACTTAAATGGAATAAGTCTATAACCTTTTACATCTTCAGAATATCCAACAAAAGTACATTTCTCACTCTTAGGTTCTAAAGCTTTATGCTTTTCATCTGGAATATGGGCCCATGCTTCACTTCCAAAAACACGAAAGTGACTTACATCTGGTTTAATGGAACTCCAAGCTTCTTCTGGAGTGATATTCTTTAGAACCTTAGTAGGAGTGCGATTTATTATATAATTTGCACAATTAATTTCTTCGGCCCAAAAACTAAGACTGAGTCCTTTAGATTGCAGCATACAATTAGCCATTTCCTTTAAGTTGCGATTTTTCCTTTCAGCTACACCATTTTGTTGTGGAGTGTATGGAACAGTATGTTGCATTTGAATTCCATTTTCGGTGCAAAAGTTGATGAATGTGTTTTTAACATATTCTCCACCATTATCAGTTCTTAGCTTAAGAATTTGATGTCCAGATTGTTTTTCAACAAAGGCTTTAAAGGCAAAAAATGTGTTAAATACTTCGCTCTTGAGCTTTAAGAAGTATACCCAAGTGTGTCTGGAGAAATCATCAATAAAAGTTAAGAAATACTTGCAGCCAGAGAATGAAGCAACAGGAAGTGGACCACATAAATCGCTGTGCACAAGCTGTAAAGGGGCTGAGGCGTGCCAAGAGGCACTTTTTTCAAAACTGTACCGATGATGTTTTCCTAGTACACATCCGAAACAAACACCATCTCTGCAAGATACCATAGGAAGACCTGTCACCATATTTTCTTTACATAGATGTTGAAGGGAGCGATAGTTTAAGTGACCAAATCGCTCATGCCAAAGTTTGCTCACTTCATCATTATGAGCAACAAATACTGAGGGAAGATTTGATGACCCAAAGTTGTGAAACTTATACAACCTTGTGGAATCATCAGCAATGCCAGTAGCTAGAATCTGTTTAGGATCTCTTAGATCCTTGATTACAACATCATGAGGTGAAAATTCAACAATTTTACCTTCACCTGAATGAGTTATCTGATATACAGATAGAAGGTTGCAGGATAAGGTTGGAACACATAGTACATCATTAAACTGACCATTGTCTAGATGAACAGTTCTAGTCCCTACAACATTAAGAGATCTATCATCACCAACATATATATTTTTGGTGTTACAATCATTTAAAGAAGAAAACATGGCTTTGTTTTTGGCCATGTGATAAGAGGCTCCAGAATCAATGAGCCACTCATGAGAATGAGAAGAAGAAGATACATTTAATGCATAACCAGACTGAGATGATTGACAACGACATGTAGAAAGTGCCATTCCTGAAGATGAAGTTGAAGTTGAAGTTGAAGAATGCTCCACATGGATGTTATGTTTCTTCATTGTGGCTTCCAAGGCTTCCATCTTCTTAAAGCATTTAGATTCTAAGTGGCCATCTCGATTACAAAAGTTACAATGTCTATCAGTCTTCTTCCATTTGTTTTTATTGGTCTTATCATTTTGCTGAAATGATCTTTCATTTTGAGGCTGAGTTTGCTTAGGACCCTTGTTTGGTTTAGGACCATTCTTTTTAGGATATAACTTCTTAGGATTCTTTGAATTTGGTTGCTGCTGGGCGGCTAACGCTTTCTTGGAAGAGTTTCCAAGATTAAGAAGACCAAGGTGTAAGAGTTTTTCTTGTTCTCTTATTAAAGAATCACAAAAAGAGTCAAAGGAAGGGGCCTTGTAGTCTTTTCCTTGACAAATGAAAGCTTCCCTTGTAGAATGGAAGGTGGAAACAAATACAGAGTAGGCTGGTCCCAACTTAGTAAGGATGGAATAAATAAGGTTACTATCTTCTTTCTTAACCTTAACACCTTCCAAGAGATATCTAAGGGTCTTGAATTTGAACAAGAAATCTTCAATGCAAGAAAAATTATTAGGATCCAATGTAAGCAACTCATTTTCAAGTTGATGGGCTCTAATTTCATTTTTAATCCCAAAAAATTTAGATATTTGTTCCAATGCTTCATGAGGAGTCTCAAGTTCTGCAATATGGAATCTAAGATCAGGAGAAATAGACATCCCTATCAAACCACGTGCTTGATCTTGTTTATTTTCCCATTTTGCATCCTTGTCTTCATCTTTTGGTTTCTTCTCTTGGCCTGTGGCTATTCTGTAGAGACCTTTACTTCTAAGTAAATCTTCCATGTAGGCTATCCATTGGAAGTAGTTAGTGCTGTCAAGAATGACTTGGCATGGACTTTCCATTTTTTTTTTTTAAACTGAAGCTGAATATGCTAAAAGTAAGTGTTCCAATGGATAGATCTCGAAAAATTAGGCTGTTTTAAAAAAACGGCTCTGAAAAAGGCTTCCAGATGAAGAAGTTATGGCTTTTTGAAAAAAAAATTGTTGAAGTTGCCGACAAAGTGCGCGAATGTGCAGGAATGAAAAAAATCCGCCCCCACAAAATGGAGACTTGAACCCAAGACCTCTGCTCTCTTAAAATAGCTTTGAACCAATTGATCTATACAAAAAATTTGAGAGAGAGAGAGAGAGAGAGAGGGGGGGGGGCCTTGGTTTGCGTGCTTGCCTTGAGAAAGCTCTTTTTTCCCTACAAAACACAAAACACAAAACCCAACATGGACATGCAAAGAAAACGAACCTTATGGCTCAAAGTTAGCTTTAGCCAAAAAACTAGATATTTTCAAAAAATGAATCTTGCGGCTCAAAGTTAGCTTTGGCTGGAAACTAAATATTTTTCTCAATGTTTCTGATTTTCTGAGATCACCCTAAGGCGCAGGGAAAAGAGCATACGCATGAGAAAAATCCTTCCTTTCTGTTTCTGATTTGCCCAGATCGCACAGAGTCGCAGGGCAAAGAGCATACGCAGAAATGAAAGGTATACATCCGGTTAGAAAAAAAAGCTAAATAAACTGAAACCAAAATAAGCAGAGAGAAAATAACAGTAAACTGCAAATAAAGACTATATACCTCCAGATCTTAAAAATGACGCAGCTAGGGCTACCGGAAACCTTTTCGCGTGAAACGAAAGGGGTTCCTCACTGGAAAAGATGCTCCGAACACAACAGAGCAGTCCTCTCGGCCCAAAAGCAGTCAGAAACAGCAGATCTAGGAAACGGCAGCCGCATGCAGTTCTACCGGCTTCAGATTTGGATCACCAACGGACGCGGCCCTCAAATAGCTCTGATACCATGTAGGAATTTACAGGGTAAGTTCCTCAGAAAGAACACCAAAAGGACACTGCTCACAACCAGATCATAGATCAATACACCAGTATTTTTGACGTGGTTAAAACCCTCAAAGAGGGAAACAGTCCACGGCCTGCGCCAACGTGGCTACTACAGGCAATTTATTAATCAAAGAATGAAAATTTACATAAGCTTCTCTCATGCACGGATTACCCGAACAATGACCCTCCATGCGCTTTAAATAGAACTCATGGACCAATCGGGTGTCAAGCCACGGATCAAGTGTCGGTAATACCGAGGAGAGAGTGAACCGTCGGATCACTACATATCGTGACCGTCAGATTGTAAGTTACAAAATGTACAGCGGTAAAGAAACACACTTTACCTAACTCTATACTAGACCAAGTTGAACTTAACTATTTCCTATGTGTCGGAATATCCTAACATCCACAATAAAGGTTTTTGTGAAGTCTAGTGTAGCTAAGATCGGTGCTTGGCACATTGCCTCTTTAAGATATTTGAAGGCCTTTGTTTCTTCTGGAGTCCATGAAAATGCATCTTTCTTCAACAATGTTGTTAGAGGTGCTGCTATTTTCCCATAATTCTTAACAAACTTGCAATAATACCCTGTCAACCCGAGAAATCCTCGCAAATTCTTTATGGATGTGGGTATTTCCCATTCCTTAATGGCTTTAATTTTGCTAGGGGCTACCTTTACTCCTTCATGAGATACAATATGACCTAGATATTCCACCCCTTGTACTCCAAAGAAACATTTGGATCTTTTTGCATATAATTGTTTCTCCTCCAATAGTTGTAGCACCCTATCAATGTGTTCAACATGATCCTTCCAAGACTTGTTGTAGATTAGTATATCATCAAAAAATACTAACACAAATTTTCTAAGGAAGGGTTTGAAAATGGAATTCACCAAACCTTGAAATGTAGAAGGTGAATTGGTAAGGCCAAAAGGCATAACCAAAAACTCATAGTGACCCTCATGAGTTCTAAATGTTGTTTTCGGAATGTCTTGAGTCTTCATTCTGATTTGATGATATCCTAAACGAATATCTAACTTGGTGAAGTAAATTGATCCATGCAATTCATCCAATAATTCATCAATGATAGGAATGGGAAACTTATCTTTAATAGTGAGCTTTTTGAGCTCCCTATAATCCGAACACATGCGCCATGATCCATCCTTCTTGTGCACCAATACTACTGGAGCAGAGAAAGAACTTTGGCTAGGTTGAATTATACCAGCCTCAAGCATTTCTGCAACCATACGTTCAATTTCACTCTTTTGGGCATAGGGATATCTGTATGGCCTGATGTTTGGAGGAACACTTCCTGGAATCAAATGAATAGCATGATCATAATCACGAATAGGTGGGAGACCTTCGGGAGTCTCAAATACCTTGGAATGATTGTCCAAGATTTTTTGGAGATCTGGAGAAATAGATGATTTCGATGTGGAACCATCTAGCGAACATAATTGTGCAATTACACCTCATTGTTCCTTTTTTAGAAGCTTTGTCATACCGTTAGAGTTTATTATCTTTCCTGGTTTCCGTGAAATACCCCTTAATTCAATTTCCTTTCCTTCCGCATAAAATTTCATGAAAAGTTCTTGAAAGTTAAAAGCTATTGTACCCAAGGATTGTAGCCATTGGACTCCTAGTACAACATCAGTACCTCCCATTGGAATGAAAGCATTGGGCTTTTCAATACATATTCTCCCATTGATAGCATGATATTATGACACTTTCCAGAGAAATTTATCATTCCTCCATTTGCAACCATCACTTGACACTCTGGTGCTGGATATAGGAAGCAATTCAATTATTTTTCTATCTTACAGTGAATAAAATTGTGGGTACTTCCTGAATCAATCAACACTACTACCTTTTTCTTCTTGATTTGTACTTCTATCTTGATGGTTTAAGGAGTGGTAATTCCAGCCAATGCATTACAAGATATGGTCAGATTCATTTCTTCTTTATCTAGGCTTTGTTCCTGGAGTATATCCTCTTCTTTTGACCTTTCTTGCTCCTTTTCTTCTTCTTCTTCACAATCTATGTAGAATATTTTTTTCTCAGCACACTTATGACCTTTAGTGTATTTGCTATCACAATTGTAACAAAGCCCTTTTGCTCTTTTTTCTTCCAATTGTTGTGGTGTCAACCTTATAGGTTGTGGAAGGCTAGGGGCAACAACACTTCCATCTTTATAGTTGTGAGTGGTATGCTTCCTAGTTGCCATAATTTTGTTTTCCATTTTTCTTGCTAACTTGAATGCCTTCTCTAATGAATCAGGTTCCCAAAGGTGAACATCATGTTGGATATTATCCTTTAAAGTCCCTATGAACACATCAATCCTATGCTCCTCTGGAATATTTTTTACCCTTATGTTAAATTTTTGGAACTCCTCAATGTGCTCCATTATTGAACCCTTTTGTTTGAGACTTATCAATTGGCTAAAAAAAGTGATGTTTTTTGTATCCTCATAATGTGCTGCCAATTCTTCCGTAAAAATTGCCCAAGTGATAATTTGTTTATGAGAGCAAATCCATTGGTACCATACAAACTGATTTGGTTCCAAATATAAAGTTGCAATACGTACCTTTTGTGTGTTTTGCACATTATTGAGATCGAAAAATTGCTCCATCTGCAATATCCATGTTGCGGGATCCTTGCCATCAAACTTCCTCATATCGAATTTTCAAATATGGTGGGTATTTGATCCAACATTAGAGTCTATGGAATCATGATTAACATTTATTTTGTTCTCATTATGAGTTTCCTTTACTACCCTTTCACCATTAGTGACCATTTCTTGTATCAACTTATTCAAATTTATCTTCAATTCTTAGATCTTATCATCCATGCCATCCATTTTAGCTTCTAAGCCTTTCTTTAAACAATCCACCTTAGCTTCTACATCTTTCTTTAAACCATCCATATTAGCTTCTACATCTTTCTTTAAACCATCCATCTTAGATTCTGTTACTTTTTGTGCAAGTGACTCTTGTTGCACTTGGCCTTGTAATTTTGATATATCATGTTGCATTTCTTCCTCTTCTTCATGAGTCATGCTATAGCTTTCAGGTTGCTTACTAGGTGTTTGCATTTTCTTTCCTCGGGGCATCAATTACTGATAATAATTCTTTACTATGCCCTTTGAATTCCTTCAAACTAATTTTTCAAACCAAGCTTATGCAAAAATTTAAAAAAAAACTACACACCTTTTTTCACTTTGTAGGATCTTGATATTGAATCTGATGTATCTCTGTAATTTCAAATCATCCAATTCTAAAATTGTGATTTGTAGTAGCCCTCTGCGTCCTCTTTCCACTGCCACCAGTCTGATCCAAAATTGATTCTCCAAGGAAGAGTTATAAACAATCTCCCAAGATGACCTGATGATAGACCTTTCCAGAAGAGCGAACTTGTATGAAGTTCCATGTGTCACTGTTTCAACCTTTGGCTCTGAAAAATATATACAAGAAACTATAGTCCATCCTCTTTCTAAACCTTCTTACAAAATTTCAATCTGATGCTCAGAGAGAAAGTTATGACATTTTTCCCCAAGTCACCTGTTTGGAATGTAATTTAGGAGTCTGCAAAAAGACCAACTTCCTCAGATCATATCTCCACAAGTATAGCACGAAAAGCTCTAAACTTTAGACCCAAGGTTTAGGGCGATTTCGTCTCAAATGGGTTTTTTTTCGCTTCTTAAACATCGTAGAAAAAAATTTATAGCGAAAATTCCACGATGACCTATTTGGAGTAGTGAAACCCTAAAATCCAAAGCTGTGATACCAAATGTTATGAAACCAACTCACAAAAAGGTAGAAAAGATAGATCAACGCCTTAGAATTCAGCCTCTTCGAGAGGGAAACCTCCTTTACATTACATAAATGAACAATTCTTGTATGATTCAAATGACAAAACCTCCTTTCTGTATATAGGAGTCTAAGGGGTCACAATATCACCAAGCCGACCTAACAATAATAATATAAAGGCACAACAATAACAATAGAGGGATTCTATGGGGCAAAGTAATAACAATATAGGGACAATAGGGGCACAACAATATTAATAAGGGATACAACTACAATATTAATGGGGGTATCACTAATATTATAGGGACCTAACACTTTCGCTCCTTTTCGACTCCTTAAAAGAAAAGGTTCATCTAAGCACTTGTCCTTTCAGGCTCATTAAACATCGAAAGTGACTAAAGTCATCTTTTTCTTTTTCTCGACTCTTTAAAAATGAAAAAGCAAAGTTGTGTTCTAGTGTCGTAAAAGTTAATTGACCGCGGATAACATCCTCCACACTCACTCTTTAGTTGATCTTAGGTTGAAACATATGGTGACAAATCCGGAGTTCGATGAGCCCCAAATTTTGGTAACATTTTGGGCTCATTTGGCCTACTTACCTTGCTCAACCCTTCATTTTTTTATCACTTATGCATCATTTCTTAGTATATTCATGTTACTTGTAGGAAGGAGGGTAGTCATTATGCCTATGTGGCTAATACATGTTTATTTCAGGTTTTTTTGACATTAAATGGAGCAAAACCACGCAGATGAAGGCAAGGAGACAGCCAAGGTGGCATTGCGGTTTTGTAGGAAGGTTGTCCACAACCTTGAATGACCTTCCTTGTGATCTCCACCCCAACTCCGAGCTCCAACAGTTATCACCACCGAGCTAGAAGGCAGCCAACGGATTCTAAAGGAACAACAGTTTACTTTTAGTTGGACAGCCAAGCCCCACTAATTTAGGAGGCCATCTTGGCCCTCATAATGTATAAATCTTGAGGCTGTAGCCTTCGATATGGATTTTTGAACCTTTGTTGCGGATTTTGAATCACGAGCTATAGCTCTGTTTTTCTCTTTGTAAGCCATTTTTGGCATGTTGTCAAACTTATGATTATGATCTTTTAATAAAAGGCAGGCAGATTTGAGTTCAATTCTGAGTTCTTAGAGGATCTATAGCTCTTAGGTTTGGGCCCAACTTGAGAGCAATAGGCCTCCTTTCTTTGTCTTGTTACTTGTCTTTTCTTCAGCATCATATTTCTTGTCCTTTACATGCACTTGGAAAACACAGTTTGTTGATTCGAATTTCTTGATGTGATTAAGTAGGTTAGTTTTATGGATAAAGTGCTTTCAGTAGTTTAGATTAGAGTAGGAGGATTAGAATTCATCAGAGTTCCAAGAAAAGGTTGATTGTACACTCACTTCCATCTCTGTTTAGAGATTGGCAGTGTAGACCGTGTCAACCACCAAAAACGCAGTTTTACATGTTCATGCAAGCTTTAACGCAATAATTTCAGTTGTAGAAGTGTCCATGCACTTAGATTTTGTGGAGTAGCTCTTTGTTTCAGCACCATGCACGATTTCTCTCTAAACTACATTGTTGTCCTTTGGTTTTCAATAAAACAGTTAGAATAGGTTGATGAATTCTCGGTTTTGTGCAAGACAGAGGTGATTTGTTCCATTTACACTGCGCAGCACCACTCTATCATTCCCTTATCCTTCTCAGCCATGCCTAAGCCATCTCCTTACCTCCCAGCTAGATCATTTGCCCACCAACTCTTCTATTATCCACGTTGTTTTATCTTTTCAGCCTTCCATTGCCTCTACCCTTCTATCGACCAACCAGCTTTACACACCCCCTCTCCATCTCATCTCTCTATCCATAAGCCATCACAAGCTCCCCTCTCATCCTACTTATCCACCCATACAGCTCATCCACTCCTCCATCACCCAAAACTCTGATTGCAGAACATCCTGTAGAAGTTAGCAGACTTCCTGTAGAAATCTCGAGCTTCCTGTAGGATCCCCTGCAGACATCCTGTAGAAGCTTGCAAACACGATTGCCAGGCATCTGAACGTTGTGAACTTCTATGGAATGATGTTAGGGATCCCCTGGAACCTCTTAGAGTTCTCCTGACCTTTTCCAAGCCTTCCTCCCCTTGAACTACCCCTGCACAGTCAAGACCCAGTAAGAAGCACAGTCATAATAACTCCAACCACTTGAGCAAAAATACAAAAACATGTTCTCTTCAGATGAAAGTAGTTTAGACTCATGCATCTCATCTCACTAGAAGTAATGGCATCATTTTTAGAAGTTGCATCCCCACCATTGCATCGTAAGGATTAAGATGGTCAAATTAGGGTTTACTAGGGTTTCCATGTTTTGTTGGCTTCCATTTCATTCTTGCAAAGTAGGTTAATTTCCTTTGAGATAGCTTTCGTTCATCACTTAAAAAGCTTCTTCTGAGAACATATAGAAGTTGGCTTGAGCCCTAGCGGACTTGTGCCAGCTGACTAAGTGACAGCTGCGACAAGAGCTAGTACTTGTGCATACAGCATCGTCGCTTCCAAGTTTGTTACGAACTACCGGGTTGATAAAATTAGAGAAGGAAGCCCCAGGAGTTGTAGCATTATTGCTACAATACTGGAGCCCACCATCTTTTTGGCGCCGTTGCCGGGGAAGCGTCAGATTATCAGTAATTTTTTCTTTTCTTCTATTTTCCTACTCTCGCCTTCTGTCAAGTAGTTTATTTCATTTCCATTTTGAAAAAGTAGCATAGACATTTCCTGCTTTCATAGATTAGCATTTCAATTCCACAATTTCAATTTTGCAAGCATAGATTAGCATTTCCATTCCTGCAATTCCATTTGAGCAAAGTAGACTAGTTCTTTCCTGCTTTCATTTCAATTCTGCATTTTCATTTCAACAAGATAGTTAGTTGTAGATCAATCTGTTTCAGTTTTTGCAGGTACCAAAGAAAAAAAACAAAAGCAATCAAAAAATTCTTTCCATTTCATGCCTCGTAGGAATCGAGATAGAACAGGCAAATTCTTACCCAACACCCCCACCACATCACTGGGTCACCCTTCTCTCTTCTTCGGTGACAGTGATCCAGAAGAACCTATAGGTGAACCTCCTGAGATATACAAAGATCCTATAGCAGAAGAAGAATTAGAGACCATCCCATCTGAAAATATGGCTGAGAATAGAGGAGAAGATGAGAGAATAGAAGGTGCCTTCCCCATCCGAGAAACCAACGGAGACATGAAAATGAAGAACATTAGCCCCTCCGCTTTACCTCACTTCCATGGACTGACTACTGAAGATCTTGATACCTTCCTGTTTGAGTTTGTTGTCCTTTGTCGAACCTATGACTATACTGAAGATGAGCAGAAGCTGAAACTCTTCCCTTCAACTCTTAAGGATGCAGCATTACGCTGGTTCATGGGCTTACCTAGGAATAGTATCACCACTTGGGCTCAGATGCAGCAAGCTTTCAATACCAAGTACCGGGACTACTGTAGGTCCAAGGAAACCAAGGGAGAAATATTTCGGATGACCATGGGAAATGATGAGTCCTTAGAGGATTATGAGGAAAGGTTCCAACTTAGCTATAAACGGGCCAGGTGCACACTTGACCCTGAATCCCTCAAGTTGGTCCTGCTCCGAGGAGTCCCTGAATACCTCTTAGATACCCTTCACATGTTAGCTGGAGGAGATATTTACCAACTGCCTTATGAGGACATCAAGACCGTGTTTAGGAACCACTCTAGGGCAGCCCGGAAACGAGGTAGAGGAAACCTCCTCTCAGCTAGTATTCCTTTCTCCAAACACGAGTTTGCAAATCAATTAGAAGATCTCAAGAGTGAGGTGAGACAGACCATTGTCATGCAACTTGACACATTCAAGATCCAGCAGAAGAAGGAAGAAGCTGAGAGGGCCTTGGTTATCTTCTGCCCTAGATGTACAAGGAGACACCCTAAGAACGAATGCCCATTGCATTCGGTTGAAGTGTGTTTCGTTTGTGAGGAGGACCATCCCACAAATCAATGTCCAACCTTACCTGGGCTTAAACCCATGTACCAAGGGACAGAATCCCCCACTGAAACTCTCTATTTCCTGAACCAAAGGAGGCCACAAGGACCTAGACCTTACCAGCAGGGGATGCAAGGGGCACCCCAAGCTTATTACAGCCCCAACCAATCTACTCCTATGCCTTCCTGGGGTCCCCCTGCTCATCCTTCCTGGTCTATGCCTCCTCTATGGTCTTATCCACCTCAGTACCCTACTCAACCCACTACTCATTCATATCACTCACATGCCCAGCCATAGCCTCAGTGGAATACACCTCAGTCAGGGTGGAGGCCCCAATACAACACTCCTCCCACCATCTTGCCTCCACCACCAGTTCAACCTCAACCATTACCTCCCGCTCCTCCAAGGCAACCTCAAATGCCTGCTC
Source organism: Pinus tabuliformis (assembly GCA_031772625.1). NCBI lineage: Eukaryota > Viridiplantae > Streptophyta > Pinopsida > Pinales > Pinaceae > Pinus > Pinus tabuliformis. The sequence goes on from CM062808.1 coordinate 474,590,303, forward strand.
AACCGAACCCGAACCCCAACAATGGACAGGCCCAGCAAGTATACACTGGGGAAACATCATGCCCTACCTATGCTGTGGATATCCAGGAGATCAATCTTCGATCTGGAAAGACTCTTCCGGATCGCCAACCTCCTCCCCCAGAGGACGAGGAAGACAAACAGGAAAGTGAACCAAAGGCTATTCCACTCTTTCCTGAGAGACTAACAGCCACCACACAACCCAACCCAGAGGAGGATGAGCTTCTGGGAGAGCTCAAGCTGTTGTGTGTGAAAATTCCACTTCTCCAAGCCATCAAGGACGTGCCAATATATAACAAACTGGTTAAGGAAAAGTGTTTCAAACACCCAGGCAGGCGAAAGAGAGATGCTTCAACCATCAATGTCAGAGGACAACTGTCTGACCTTATGTTAGGACAAGTCATCTGCCCAAAGTATCTAGATCCTGGGAGTCCTGTAGTAGATGTCCACATCAATGGCACCATCATACCTCACACCTTGATCGATTTGGGGGCTGCCATTAATATTATGACCAGGGATACCATGCTCAAACTCAACCTTCAGGGTTCCTTGAGGAAGACCTCGACAGTCCTGCAACTAGCAGATCGCTCCACCGTGACTCCCGAAGGGATTGTGGAGGATGTCTTGGTCTCTGTTGACTCTTGGGAATACCCTACAGATTTCTTGGTTCTGCAACCAAAGGCAAAGCTTACTGGATACCCTCTCATTTTGGGAAGGCCTTGGTTAGCCACTGCAGATGCTTACATAAGTTGTCGTGCAGGAAACATGACCATCAAAAATGGTCTTATGTCCAAGCAGGTAGTCCTATACCCTCCTGCCCAACCCTCCTTAGAGCATGACTTACCACTTTTGTTGGAGGAAGGAGAAGAGGATGAGGTGTACTCAGCACCTTTGTGCACCCTAGACACCACTAGAAGAGACCCCCCAACCGAGGATGACTTGATTGAGACCTTGATCCAGAATCCGCCTCCCAGTGCACTATCCTTAGAGAAATTGGTGGAGGATGCCCAAGCCAGCACCTTAGTGGACCTTTGTGCCACCAACCCTATCACTCCCAGAGTCAAGAATGTGGAGTTCGGCCCTGAGAGAACATTAAAGATCAGCTCCTCCCTATCTCCTTCCCAGGAAAAGGAGCTGTGTAGCCTGTTGGCCAGTCATCTAGATGCTTTTGCTTGGAGCTATAAGGAGATGAAAGGAGTCCATCCTTCGGTCTGTACCCATCACATATACATCAAAGAGGATTGTAAACCGGTTAGGCAACCTCAGAGGAGAATGAATCCAGCCCTTAAGGACATTGTCAAGGAAGAATTGCAAAAACTGTTGGATGCCAGATTCATTTACCCCATCTCAGATAGTGAATGGGTGTCCCCTCTGGTGTTGGTTCCCAAGAAAAATGGGAAGTGGAGAATCTGTGTGGACTACCGAGAACTGAACAAGGCTACCAAGAAAGACCATTTCCCTCTACCTTTCATAGATCAAGTGTTGGATGGACTAGCAGGAAAGAAGTTCTTCTCTTTCCTAGATGGGTTTAGCGGGTACAACCAAATCCAAATCAACCCGGAAGACCAAGATAAGACCACATTCACTTGTCCTTGGGGTACCTTTGCCTACCGAGTTCTTCCCTTTGGGCTATGCAATGCTCCTGCTACCTTCCAGAGAGCTGTCTTGAGCATCTTCTCGGAGCTGGTCCATGATGCGGTGGAAATCTATATGGATGACTTCACTCCTTATGGGTCCAACTTCCAGGAAGCATTGTCCAATCTGGGAAAAGTCCTAACCAAATGCATTGAGATGAACCTGTCCCTTAGTCCTGAAAAATGTGAATTCTCGATGACTGAAGGGACCGTGCTAGGCCATACCATTTCTTGCCAAGGGTTACAAGTGGATCCTAACAAAATTGCTCTCATCAAGAGGGTTCCACCTCCCCAAAAGGTAAGGGATGTTCAGAGTTTCTTAGGATTAGCAGGGTATTACAGGAGATTCATTAAAGACTTCAGCAAGCTAGCCTCACCATTGTTTGGCCTGTTGGCAAAAGATGTGGAGTTTAAATGGACTGACGATTGTCAGAGGGCTCTGAATGAATTAAAGGACAAGTTAGTGTCTGCCCCAATATTGAGAGGTCCAAACTGGGCCCTACCTTTCCACATCCACACTGATGCCTCAAACAAAGCCATAGGGGCAGCTTTAGGACAAGTTGAACAAAAACTTCCATATGCAATTTACTTTGTTAGCAAAAACTTATCCAAAGCTGAACTGAATTACACTGTAACCGAGAAAGAATTCTTGGATGTGGTCCATGCACTGAACAAGTTCCGACATTATATCACTGGCTATCAAACCTTTGTACATACGGATCATGCTGCAATTAGATATTTAATGAATAAACCAGATGTGAATGCTCGTATTATTTAGATGGTTACTTTTGTTGCAGCAGTTTGATTTGACCATTGTTGACAAACCAGGTAAAGAAAATGTTGTTGCTGACTTTTTATCTAGATTGGATTTGTCTGCAGATGAGGATGGAACAGTGGATGACCAGATGCCCGATGAACATCTGTTTGCTATCTCAGTACTCTCTCCATGGTTTGCTGATATAGCAAACTACCTTGTCTCAACACAGTTCCCCCCGCACCTATCTTCAAGAGAGAAGAGCAGAATCATCAGAAAAAGTGCTTCATTTACATGGATCGGGGGCAACCTATTCAAGCTTGGCCCTGATCAGATCTTAAGGCATTGTGTAAGGGAGGAGGAATTCTTTGACATCCTCCTCACCTGTCATGATGGGCCTTGTGGAGGACATTTTGCAGCAAAGAGGACTGCCTTCAAAATCCTGCAGGCAAGCTACTATTGGCCCACACTTCATCAAGATGTCAGAAGGTATATCAGCCAATGTGACCGATGCCAAAGAATGGGGAAGCCGACTCAAAGGGATGAGATGCCTCTCCAACCTTAAGTGACTCTTGAGCCATTTGAGAAGTGGGGTATGGACTTTGTGGGTCCAATCAACCCTCCTTCGAGGCAAAGGTCTTACATCATTGTGTGCACCGACTACCTGACAAAGTGGGCAGAGACTAAAGCAATCAAAGCAGCAACAGAAGAAAAGGTGGCTGAGTTCTTAAGAGAGAACATCTTCTACAAATTTTGCTACCCAAGAGAGCTGGTCACCGATCAAGGGAGCCAGTTCACATCCAACTTAATTGAAGACCTACTAACTCATCACAAAATCAAGCATAGGACTTCCACCCCCTATCATCCTCGGGCAAATGGGCAAGTGGAAGTCACCAACAGAGCATTGGAAGGGATTTTGACTAAGGTGGTGAGCAGCAGTAGGAAAGATTGGGCAGATCGCCTGGTTGAGGCCACATGGGCTTACAACACCATCTGGAAGACCACCACCGGCTTCACACCTTATGAGCTGGTCTATGGGAAGAAAGCTTTGCTGTCCATTGAATTTGAATACAACACTTTGAGGATGGCAGCTCAGCTGGACCTAGATCTCAGCCATGCACAAAAAGAAAGGTTATTGCAGCTGAATGGACTGGACGAGCACCGAATGCAGGCCCTCCTTCACTCAGAAGTGGTTCAACTTCAGAGAAAGGTGTGGCATGACCAACACCTCAATGACAAGCAATTCCAGCTAGGAGATTGGGCATTTTTGTATGACTCCAAGCACAAAGATTTCAAGAGGAAGCTGAGAACCAGATGGTTGGGACCATATGCAGTGGAAAAAATGTCATGATAATGGATCTATTCTTATTCGTACCGTTGATGAAGAAGCCATCCCCATGCTTGTCAATGGGCATCGACTGAAGATCTACAGGAAACCTCTCTCAAGACAAGAGTTCATCAAAACTATGGAGAAATCAGTGTTGGTCATAGAGAAGGGTTCTGCCTCTGCTTTGGGCATACCCTGAAAGATCTAAAAAAAAAAAGTAATAAAGATCCTTGGGTGAAAACCTTTCTGAGGCTCCCAAGGCAGGTGGTAGGGGTGAAAACCTCATTGAGGCGCCCCTATTGTCTTTCAAAAAAAAAAAAAAAGAGAGATTTGAAAAAAGATCCTTGAGTGAAAACCTCTCTGAGGCGCTTAAGGCAGATGGCAAGGGTGAAAACCTCATTGAGGCGCCCCTGCTATCTTTCAAAAAAAAAAAAAAAACAATATGCAAAAGAAGACAGGGACAGCAAGGTTATAATGTGGAAATGTATGCAGGTTGCAGGTGTTCTATGAAGGAGAGGAGGTCTCTCAACTCAAATTCAAGGATCCTTATCATGCTGCCAGGAGACCTCACCAGCACCGCCTCCAAGAATACTCATCTTCTCCAAGGTATGGGCACGATTTCATCACAGCTTAAGTCTTCTACAGGAAGATGCAGACTTTCTACAGGAAGGTGCAAACTTTCTATAGGAAGTTCTGTATTTCTACAGGAAACTTCCTGTAGAAGTTCGGGACGGCCCAGAATTCATTGTATGAGGAGATCTAACGACCAAGGATCGGTTTGGACACATGCAAGCTACTATTTTCACCCTTACACACTGTTGTCACCTCTTTCTACCACCCCTGTCGACATGCAATGAAGATACCTGCACAATCAAGGCAGATCATTGAGATTCAAGAGTAAGCAATTTTTTTAATGAAAAAATGCTGAGATGCCGTGCCATACCTATCCCAGCTATCTAAGAGCCCTGTGAGCATGATCGTGGGGCCACTGTCTTCACCGTGCAGCATGCACCCGAGGAGGAAAAACTGCTACAGGACATCCTGCCGGAGTCCCGTAGCAGTTTAGCCAACTAGAGTGCACACCAATCCACCGCCTACAACATGCAAAGATCACGCGGGCGCATGCAGCTGAAGCATCAAATTCATCGTCATCGGCTTGTGAATATGAAACTCCGGGCCTGTGCAAATCCACCAGCAGCAAATAAATCCACTCATCGTCGTCCAAGAGCCTGAAAAATCGTGTTGCGACCGCACAAGTAAGTGCCTCGACCCTTTCTTCCGTCGAATCGCATGAATTTTACTTTGAAAATGTTTGCGAAGTGTAAAGTGAATGGGTTGAGTGATCGTATGGCCATTCGACTGGCCACGTCGACCAGTCAGTGGTCTAGTCAGATGTTTGAACGGTGGTCGTGGAAAAAAGGAACGGGCAGTGCACATGTGGGAGCCATCCAGTCGGGAAAAACGAGTTTTAACAGAAGTGACGGCGGCAGATCTGCGGGGAATGATGCGGCAGTAAGGGAAATCGCAGACGAATGATGGAGTGACGTCGTCCAATGGTATGGCAGGGACAGCTCACCCCCGCGCCACGGATTCCGCCGAATTCAAATCTAATCGGCTAGATTGCCACCCCACGCATTTATCATTCACCGTTTGAAAGTCGAGTGATCACCCGGATCCCTCTGCAGCTCGACATTCCAAGTCTTTGGCTGTTCGAACGCTTGTTAAGTAGCACAGAGAGCGCAGACCCGCTGCAGTATCCTCCGGAATTCGCGCGTTGCTTCTACAGGAAAGTTGTTTCTACAGGAAATTGGGTTCCTCACATCAAAGGTGGCGAATTCAAAAGGTAAGCCTGAACCTTCCATGCAATAGGTTTTGAGGGTGGCAGAATCGACATCTACAATCTGGTCGTAAGAAAATTTTGCAAATATTGTCTATTGTTGCATGAATTGTCGTCCTACAGGATGGAGTTATATTTAAGCCGTGTTAAGGTCGTCGAGAGATCAGTTTTGTGAATTGTATACATGGCAAAGGCGTAATTCTACGCTCTATCCCAATTAGCCAATTTTCTTCCGCAACCGCCACCTCCAGCTAACGCAGCAGTTTTTCACCATGCCGGGTGGGTTCATCAGAAGGGAACCAACTGACTCCTCAAAGCTAAGAGAAAATATTGAGGTGGTGGAGCTCTTCACGCGAGTGCAATGGATATCATTCTGTGACAAATTGCAGGGCTATGACGATGAGGTGGTAGAGGAGTTTTTGCAAGCTCTGAGGCCGAAATCCAAAACATTGGCCACCGTTAACTTCAGGGGTTTGAGTCTCAGACTCACCCCACAATTCATCAGCCGAGTTACTGAGCTCCCAATGGGATTACCATGGGATAAAGAAGAAAGAAAATTGGGCCAACAGGCTAAGAAAGAATTCTTTCCACCAGAGGAGGAATTCTCAGAAGATAAAAATGGGGTTCGTAGAACCAATTTACTGCCACCGTGGAGTGAAGTTAGCCTGCAGATTATGAAGTACATCACCTGTGAAGGCCGTTTTAGCATTGTATATGGGTACCATTTTCGGTTACTCACGGAATTAAGGCACCAGATGGATCTACCTGTAGAAAACAAACTCAGTCTCCCCTACTTTCTACTACAGTCTGTGATTGAGTGTGCCACCAAGTTGAAAGAAGGCACACCAGACCAGGTAACCCACCATGGACTCATCAAACTCCTCGTGGAGGATGCGCTCCACACGTACAAGGTTCCTCTCTCATGGGAAGCCTTCAGAAATTTGACCAAGGATGGTGATATAAAGATGCTGACCGAAGAGCTCGGTTCATCTAGCAGTGAGGAGAAAGATTCAGTGCCTGCAGGGAAGAAAGACAAAGGCAAGAAGGCCACGACCACGGAGCAGAAGAAAGAGCAAAAGAAGAAACAAGAGAAAAAGGGTGCCAAAGAAAAGGATGAAACACCCATTTTGCCGGCAAGAGAGAAAAGATTGCAAAGTAGAGTGGACAAGGCTGAGAAGGTCCACATCAGCAAAAGTGCCTCGACAGTAACCACAACCAAGTCAAAAAGTAAAACTCATGCAGCAGAACAAACCAAAGCGGTGACACCTGTTTCTACAGGAAAACCGAAACTGGCTTCTACAGGAAGCCCGAAATTAACTGAAAAAGGGTCTTCTACAGGAAGCCCGAAATTAACTAAAACAGGGTCTTCTACAGGAAGCCCTGAAAAAGTGAAACCCAAGGAGAAGAAAGTTGACATTCTTGCAAGGGAGGCAGCAGCTGTGCTAGCCGCCCTCAGCACACCCCCTAAGCCAAAGGAGAAGAGAAAGAGGGAGACCCCTCTATATTTTAAAGCTAGAAGAAGTGTGAGAATAAAGACGGGTAAGCCACAACCTCCGTCCAGCAGCCCAATCATTATCGAAGATGCCCCTGCTTCACCCAAGGAGAGGTCCCCCTCGAGGATATCAGTCACCTATGAGAGGGGGAGCCTGAAGAAAACTACTTGGAAAGAAAGGTTAGACCAATTGACTACAAAAGCTCGGCTACAGGATGCTGAGGATGCTCTACAAGAAACCTTAGCCAGGCTTAAAGAAACTGAGAGAATGGAAGGAGAAGCACCCTCATCACCACCGAGGGAGGGCAAAGTAGAGCCACCAAAAGAAATGGAGAAAGAGCATATACCAGAGCCCAACCCTCAACCAAGTCTGAGTTCATATTACAACTTTTTAGAGGCTGGCAAAATTATACCTCAGAAATTTACTGTGCCATTGTTTTTTTCATTGGAGGAAGAAAGAGTCCGTACACACACGTGGACGAAAATAGCCAAGTCAAAGGGTGTGGCGGACATAGGTCCCTTGCAGGAGCAGCTCAAGTTGGATAGAAGTGAATTGTCCATGGCTAAACACGTGGAAAATTGCCAACGAGTGTTCCTACAGGAGGAAAACCAAAAGCTGAGATTGCAGCTACAGGAGCTGAGGACAGGGACAGCTACACCCTCCAATGACACCACAACAGAACAGAAAGGCAAAAAGGAACTGCACACCGGTCTTGGGGAGCCAACCACACATCTACAGGAAGCAGAACAGCAAGCACAAATTGAGGTGCAAGCTCTCAGAGAACAGCTACAGCAGAAAGAGGCACAATTGGCCTGCATGGCCAGTTGGGCCATGGATGCTATACAATGCAGGCAGCCCGCAAAATCTTATGGCCTGTACGTGAGAGACCAATTGCTGCAATTTCAAATCAATACCTTGGCGCAAAGAGGTATCTCTCAGCTCCAAGACCCGCAGCAATTCACTGAAGTATGCAGCACCAGCTCATCAGAGGATAAGGCCAAATTAGCGGAGTTCTACCTCCATAATTTGGCCTTGCCTAACATAGTTTCATGGGATCCCAATACGGCCTTGGGAGATATGAAATTAATGGCATTTTCCTCATGGCTGAACCATGAGGACAAAAGAGCAGCAGAAGCCAAAGCGGTCATGAACCGGGAGCTGAATGAGCCATTGCTCATCCGACCAAAACCAGGGGTCCAGTTGCACTAATCTCGGCACACCAACATTTGTCCACTGACCCTCAAGCTTCATTGAGATATATGGATCAACAGGCCCAAGCCAATGCTCATTTTGAGGACATGGAGAGACTGTTAGGAGACAACGTTGTCCAAGCATGCACCCGCAGATGGAATACATTGGCCCACAGTCTGAAAATCCGAGAATACCATACCCCAACTCGGATGAGGGAAGCTCTGGTACGGGTGGCCCTCTATAAGAAATCCATGCAAAACCTCCAGGCCAGCTGGATTGGCCTTAAGCTAAGCCCACCACTGCTGCTAGGATTGATGGAAGGCAGCACAGAGAAAGATGATAATGAACAGTGGGAAGAGGTGAACAGAAGGGCTGGGTTTCATATCAGCAAGGAGGACACTACTACAGAGGCTTGGGATGTAAGGGTGGCAATAAAGGCAATGAAGGATGAAGAGTTGGACTAGTTGCTCAAGGATGAGAAAATATTTTAGCTGGGGGGTGATGATGAGCCCCAAATTTTGGTAACATTTTGGGCTCATTTGGCCTACTTACCTTGCTCAACCCTTCATTTTTTTATCACGTATGCATCATTTCTTAGTATATTCATGTTATTTGTAGGAAGGAGGGCAGTCATTATGCCTATGTGGCTAATACATGCTTATTTCAGGTTTTTTTGACATTAAATGGAGCAAAACCGCGCAGATGAAGGCAAGGAGACAGCCAAGGTGGCATTTCGGTTTTGTAGGAAGTTTGTCCACAGCCTTGAATGACCTTCCTCGTGATCTCCACCCCAACTCCGAGCTGCAACAATTATTACCACCGAGCTAGAAGGCAACCAACGGATTCTAAAGGAATAGAAGTTTACTTTTAGTTGGACAGCCAAGCCCCACTAATTTAGTAGGCCAGCTTGGCCCTCATAATGTATAAATCTTGAGGCTGTAGCCTTCGATAGGGATTTTTGAACCTTTGTTGCAGATTTTGAATCACGAGCTATAGCTCTGTTTTGCTCTTTGTAAGCCATTTTTGGCATGTTGTCAGACTTATGATTATGATCTTTTAATATAAGGACGCAGAATTGAGTTCAATTCTGAGTTCTTAGAGGAGCTATAGCTCTCAGGTTTGGGCCCAGTCTGAGAGCAATAGGCCTCCTTTCTTTGTATTGTTACTTGTCTTTTCTTCAGCATCATATTTCTTGTCCTTTACATGCACTTGGAAAACACAGTTTGCTGATTCGAATTTCTTGATGCGATTAAGTAGGTTAGTTTTATGGATAAATTGCTTTCAGTAGTTTATATTAGAGTAGGAGGATTAGAATTCATCAGAGTTCCAAGAAAAGGTTGATTGTACACTCACTTCCACCTCTGTTTAGAGATTGGGAGTGTAGACCGTGCCAACCACCAAAAACGCAGTTTTATATGTTCATGCAAGCTTTAACGCAATAATTTCAGTTGTAGAAGTGTCCATGCACTTAGATTTTGTGGAGTAGCTCTTTGTTTCAGCACCATGCACGATTTCTCTCTAAACTACATTGTTGTTCTTTGGTTTTTAATAAAAGAGTTAGAATAGGTTGATGAATTCTCGGTTTTGTGCAAGACAGAAGTGATTTGTTCCATTTACACTGCGCAGCACCACTCTATCATTCCCTTATCCTTCTTAGTCGTGCCTAAGCCATCTCCTTACCTCCCAGCTAGATCATTTGCCCACCAACTCTTCTATTATCCACGTTGTTTTATCTTTTCGGCCTTCAATTTCCTCTACCCTTCTATCGACCAACCAGCTTTACACACCCCCTCTCCATCTCATCTCTCTGTCCATAAGCCATCACAAGCTCCCCTCTCATCCTATCTATCCACCCATACAGCTCATCCACTCCTCCATCACCCAAAACTCTGATTGCAGAACATCCTGTAGAAGTTAGCAGACTTCCTGTAGAAATCCCGAGCTTCTTGTAGGATCCCCTGCAGACATCCTGTAGAAGCTTGCAAACATGGTTGCCAGGCATCTGAACGTTGTGAAATTCTGTGGAATGATGTTAGGGATCCCATGGAACCTCTCAGAGTCCTCCTGACCTTTTCCAAGCCTTCCTCCCCTTGAACTACCCCTGCACAGTCAAGACCCAGTAAGAAGCACAGTCATAATAACTCCAACCACTTGAGAAAAAATACAAAAACATGTTCTCTTCAGATGAAAGTAGTTTAGACTCATGCATCTCATCTCACTAGAAGTAATGGCATCATTTTTAGAAGTTGCATCCCCACCATTGCATCATAAGGATTAAGCTGGTCAAATTAGGGTTAACTAGGGTTTCCATGTTTTGTTGGCTTCCAGTTCATTCTTGCAAAGTAGGTTAATTTCCTTTGAGATAGCTTTCATTCATCACTTAAAAAGCTTCTTCTGAGAACATATAGAAGTTGGCTTGAGCCCTAGCGGACTTGTGCCAGCTGACCAAGTGACAGCTGCGACAAGAGCTAGTACTTGTGCATACAGCACCGTCGCTTCCAAGTTTGTTACGAACTACTGGGTTGATAAAATTAGAGAATGAAGCCCTAGGAGTTGTAGCATTATTGCTACAATACTGGAGCTCACCATCTTTTTGGCGTCGTTGCCGAGGAAGCGTCAGTGTATTAGTAATTGTTGCTTTTCTTCTATTTTCCTACTCTCGCCTTCTGCCAAGTAGTTTATTTCATTTCCATTCTGCAAAAGTAGCATAGACATTTCCTGCTTTCATAGATTAGCATTTCAATTCCGCAATTTCAATTTTGCAAGCATAGATTAGCATTTCCATTCCTGCAATTCCATTTGAGCAAAGTAGACTAGTTCTTTCCTGCTTTCATTTCAATTCTGCATTTTCATTTCAGCAAGATAGTTAGTTGTAGATCAATCTGTTTCAGTTTTTGCAGGTACCAAAGAAAAAAAACAAAAGCAATCAAAAAAGTCTTTCCATTTCATGCCTCATAGGAATCGAGATAGAACAGGCAAATTCTTACCCAACACCCCCACCACATCACTGAGTCACCCTTCTCTCTTCTTCGGTGACAGTGATCCAGAAGAACCTATAGGTGAACCTCCTGAGATATACGAAGATCCTATAACAGAAGAAGAATTAGAGACCATCCCATCTGAAGCTATGGCTGACAATAGAGGAGAAGATGAGAGAATAGAAGGTGCCTTCCCCATCCGAGAAACCAATGGAGACATGAAAATGAAGAAAATTAGCCCCTCCGCTTTACCTCACTTCCATGGACTGACTACTGAAGATCCTGATACCTTCCTGTTTGAGTTTGTTGTCCTTTGTCGAACCTATGACTATACTGAAGATGAGCAGAAGCTGAAACTCTTCCCTTCAACTCTTAAGGATGCAGCATTACGCTGGTTCATGGGCTTACCTAGGAATAGTATCACCACTTGGGCTCAGATGTAGCAAGCTTTCAATACCAAGTACCGGGACTACTATAGGTCCAAGGAAACCAAGGGAGAAATCTTTCGGATGACCATGGGAAATGATGAGTCCTTAGAGGATTATGAGGAAAGGTTCCAACTTAGCTATAAACGGGCCAGGTGCACACTTGACCCTGAATCCCTCAAGTTGGTCCTGCTCCGAGGAGTCCCTCAAGACCTCTTAGATACCCTTCACATGTTAGCTGGAGGAGATATTTACCAACTGCCTTATGAGGACATCAAGACCGTCTTTAGGAACCACTCTAGGGCAGCCCCGAAACGAGGTAGAGGAAACCTCCTCTCAGCTGGTATTCCTTTCTCCAAACATGAGTTTGCAAATCAATTAGAAGATCTCAAGAGTGAGGTGAGACAGACCATTGCCATGCAACTTGACACATTCAGGATCCAGCAGAAGAAGGAAGAAGCTGAGAGGGCCTTAGCTATCTTCTGCCCTAGATGTACAAGGAGACACCCTAAGAATGAATGCCCATTGCATTCGGTTGAAGTGTGTTTCGTTTGTGAGGAGGACCATCCCACAAATCAATGTCCAACCTTACCTAGGCTTAAAGCCATGTACCAAGGGACAGAAGCCCCCACTGAACCTCTCTATTTCCTGAACCAAAGGAGGCCACAAGGACCTAGACCTTACCAGCAGGGGATGCAAGGGGCACCCCAAGCTTATTACAGCCCCAACCAATCTACTCCTATGCCTTCCTGGGGTCCCCCTGCTCATCCTTCCTAGTCTATGCCTCCTCTATGGTCTTATCCACCTCAGTACCCTACTCAACCACTACTCATTCATATCACTCACATGCCCAGCCATAGCCTCAGTGGAATGCACCTCAGTCGGGGTGGAGGCCCCAGTACAACACTCCTACCGCCATCTTTCCTCCACCACCAGTTCAACCTCAACCATTACCTCCTGCTCCTCCAAGGCAACCTCAAATGCCTGCTCAACCGAACCCGAACCCCAACAATAGACAGGCCCAGCAGGTATACACTGGGGAAACATCATGCCCTACCTATGCTGTGGAGATCCAGGAGATCAATCTTCGATCTGGAAAGACTCTTCCGGATCGCCAACCTCCTCCCCCAGAGGACGAGGAAGACAAACAGGAAAGTGAACCAAAGGCTATTCCACCCTTTCCTGAGAGACTAACAGCCACCACACAACCCAACCCAGAGGAGGATGAGCTTGTGGGAGAGCTCAAGCAGTTGTGTGTGAAAATTCCACTTCTCCAAGCCATCAAGGACGTGCCAATATACAACAAACTGGTTAAGGAAAAGTGTTTCAAACACCCAGGCAGGCAAAAGAGAGATGCTTCAACCATTAATGTCAAAGGACAACTGTCTGACCTTATGTTAGGACAAGTCATCTGCCCAAATTATCTAGATCCTGGGAGTCCTATAGTAGATGTCCACATCAATGGCACCATCATACCTCACACCTTGATCGATCTAGGGGCTGCCATTAATGTGATGACCAGGGATGCCATGCTCAAACTCAACCTTCAGGGTTCCTTGAGGAAAACCTCGACAGTCCTGCAACTAGCAGATCGCTCCACCGTGACTCCCGAAGGGATTGTGGAGGATGTCTTGGTCTCTGTTGACTCTTGGGAATACCCTGCAGATTTCTTGGTTCTGCAACCAAAGGCAAAGCTTACTGGATACCCTCTCATTTTGGGAAGGCCTTGGTTAGCCACTGCAGATGCTTACATAAGTTGCTGTGCAGGAAACATGACCATAAAAAATGGTCCTATGTCCATGCAGCTAGTCCTATACCCTCCTGCCCAACCCTCCTTAGAGCATGACTTACCGTGACTTTGGTTGGAGGAAGGAGAAGAGGATGAGGTGTACTCAACACCTTTGTGCACCCTAGACACCACTAGAAGAGACCCCCCAACCGAGGATGACTTGATTGAGACCTTGATCCAGAATCCGCCTCCTAGTGCACTATCCTTAGAGAAATTGGTGGAGGATGCCCAAGCCAACACCTTAGTGGACCTTTGTGCCACCAACCCTGTCACTCCCAGAGTCAAGAATGTGGAGTTCGGCCCTGAGAGACTGTTAAAGATCAGCTCCTCCCTATCTCCTTCCCAGGAAAAGGAGCTGTGTAGCCTGTTGGCCAGTCATCTAGATGCTTTTGCTTGGATCTATAAGGAGATGAAAGGAGTCCATCCTTCGGTCTGTACCGATCACATATACATCAAAGAGGATTGTAAACCGGTTAGGCAACCTCAGAGGAGAATGAATCCGGCCCTTAAGGACATTGTCAAGGAAGAATTGAAAAAACTGTTGGATGCCGGATTCATTTACCCCATCTCATATAGTGAATGGGTGTCCCCTCTGGTGTTGGTTCCCAAGAAAAATGGGAAGTGGAGAATCTGTGTGGACTACCGAGAACTGAACAAGGCTACCAAGAAAGACCATTTCCCTCTACCTTTCATAGATCAAGTGTTGGATGGACTGGCAGGAAAGAAGTTCTTCTCTTTCCTAGATGGGTTTAGAGGGTACAACCAAATCCAAATCAACCCGGAAGACCAAGATAAGACAAGTTAGTGTCTGCCCCAATCTTGAGAGGTCCAAACTGGGCCCTACCTTTCCACATCCACACTGATGCCTCAAACAAAGCCATAGGGGCAGCTTTAGGGCAAGTTGAACAAAAACTTCCATATGTTATTTACTTTGTTAGCAAAAACTTATCCAAAGCTGAACTGAATTACACTGTAACCGAGAAAGAATTCTTGGCTGTGGTCCATGCACTGAACAAGTTCCGACATTATATCACTGGCTATCAAACCTTTGTACATACGGATCATGCTGCAATTAGATATTTAATGAATAAACCAGATGTGAATGCTCGTATTATTAGATGGTTACTTTTGTTGCAGCAGTTTGATTTGACCATTGTTGACAAACCAGGTAAAGAAAATGTTGTTGCTGACTTTTTATCTAGATTGGATTTGTCTGCAGATGAGGATGGAACAGTGGATGACCAGATTCCCGATGAACATCTGTTTGCTATCTCAGTACTCTCTCCATGGTTTGCTGATATAGCAAACTACCTTGTCTCAGCACAGTTCCCTCTGCACCTATCTTCAAGAGAGAAGAGCAGAATCATCAGAAAAAGTGCCTCATTTACTTGGATCGGGGCAACCTGTTCAAGCTTGGCCTTGATCAGATCTTAAGGCGTTGTGTAAGGGAGGAGGAAGTCTTTGACATCCTCCTCACCTGTCATGATGGGCCTTGTGGAGGACATTTTGCAGCAAAGAGGACTACCTTCAATATCCTGCAGGCAGGCTACTATTGGCCCACACTTCATCAAGATGTCAGAAGGTATATCAGCCAATGTGACCGATGCCAAAGAATGGGGAAGCCGACTCAAAGGGATGAGATGCCTCTCCAACCTCAAGTGACTCTTGAGCCATTTGAGAAGTGGTGTATGGACTTTGTGGGTCCAATCAACCCTCCTTCGAGGCAAAGGTCTTACATCATTGTGTGCACCGACTACCTGACAAAGTGGGCAGAGACTAAAGTAGTCAAAGCAGCAACAGAAGAAAAGGTGGCTGAGTTCTTAAGAGAGAACATCTTCTACAAATTTGGCTACCCAAGAGAGATGGTCACTGATCAAGGGAGCCAGTTCACATCCAACTTAATTGAAGACCTACTAGCTCATCACAAAATCAAGCATAGGACTTCCACCCCCTATCATCCTTAGGCAAATGGGCAAGTGGAAGTCACCAACAGAGCATTGGAAGGGATTTTGACTAAGGTGGTGAGCAGCAGTAGGAAAGATTGGGCAGATCGCCTGGTTGAGGCCACATGGGCTTACAACACCATCTGGAAGACAACCACTGGCTTCACACCTTATGAGCTGGTATATGGGAAGAAAGCTTTGTTGTCCATTGAATTTGAATACAACACTTTGAGGATGGCAGCTCAGCTGGACCTAGATCTCAGCCATGCACAACAAGAAAGGTTATTGCAGCTGAATGGACTGGACGGGCACCGAATGCAGGCCCTCCTTCACTCAGAAGTGGTTCAACTTCAGAGAAAGGTGTGGCATGACCAACACCTCAATGACAAGCAATTCCAGCCAGGAGATTTGGCATTGTTGTATGACTCCAGGCACAAAGATTTCAAGGGGAAGCTGAGAACCAGATGGCTGGGACCATATGCAGTGGAAAAATGTCATGACAATGGATCTGTTCTTATTCGAACCGTTGATGAGGAAGCCATCCCCATGCTTGTCAATGGGCATCGACTGAAGATCTACAGGAAACCTCTCTCAAGACAAGAGTTCATCAAAACTATGGAGAAATCAGTGTTGGTCATAGAGAAGGGTTCTGCCTCTGCTTTGGGCATACCCTGAAAGATCTAAAAAAAAAAAAAAGTAATAAAGATCCTTGGGTTAAAACCTTTCTGAGGCTCCCAATGCAGGTGGTAGGGGTGAAAACCTCATTGAGGCGCCCCTATTGTCTTTCAAAAAAAAAAAAAAAAGAGAGATTTGAAAAATGATCCTTGAGTGAAAACCTCTCTGAGGCGCTTAAGTCAGATGGCAAGGGTGAAAACCTCATTGAGGCGCCCCTGCTATCTTTCAAAAAAAAAAAAAAAAACAATATGCAAAAGAAGACACGGAAAGCAAGTTTATAATGTGGAAATGCATGCAGGTTGCAGGTGTTCTATGAAGGAGAGGAGGTCTCTCAACTCAAAGTCAAGGATCCTTATCATGCTGCCAGGAGACCTCACCAGCACCTCCTCCAAGAATACTCATCTTCTCCAAGGTATGGGCACGATTTCATCACAGCTTAAGTCTTCTACAGGAAGATGCAGACTTTCTACAGGAAGGTGCAAACTTTCTACAGGAAGTTCTGTATTTCTACAGGAAACTTCCTGTAGAAGTTCGGGACGGCCCAGAATTCATTGTATGAGGAGATCTAATGACCAAGGATCGGTTTGGACGCATGCAAGCTACTATTTTCACCCTTACACACTGCTGTCACCTCTTTCTACCACCCCTGTCGACATGCAATGAAGATACCTGCACAATCAAGGCAGATCATTGAGATTCAAGAGTAAGAAATTTTTTTAATGAAAAAATGCTGAGATGTCGTGCCATACCCATCCCAGCTATCTAAGAGCCCTGTGAGCATGATCGTGGGGCCACCGTCTTCACCGTGCAGCATGCACCCGAGGAGGAAAAACTGCTACAGGATATCCTGCCGGAGTCCCGTAGCAGTTTAGCCAACTAGAGTGCACACCAATCCACCGCCTACAACATGCAAAGATCACGCGGGAGCATGCAGCTGAAGCATCAAATTCATCGTCAGCGGCTTGTGAATATGAACCTCCGGGCCTGTGCAAATCCACCAGCAGCAAATAAATCCACGCATCGTCGTCCAAGAGCCTGAAAAATCGTGTTGCGGACACACAGGTAAGTGACTCGACCCTTTCTTCTGTCGAATCGCATGAATTTTACTTTGAAAATGTTTGCGAAGTGTAAAGTGAATGGGTTGAGCGGTCGTATGGCCATTCGACTGGCCACGTCGACCAGTCAGTGATCTAGTCGGATGTTTGAACGGTGGTCGTGGAAAAAAGGAACGGGCAGTGCACATGTGGGAGCCATCCAGTCGGGAAAAACGAGTTTTAACGGAAGTGATGGCGACAGATCTGCGGGGAATGATGCGGCAGTAAGGGAACTCACAGACGAATGATGGAGTGACGTCGTCCAACGGTCCGGCAGGGACAGCTCACCCCCGCGCCACGGATTCCGCCGAATTCAAATCTAATCGGCTAGATTGCCACCCCACGCATTTATCATTCACCGTTTGAAAGTCGAGTGATCACCCGGATCCCTCTGCAGCTCGACACTCCAAGTCTTTGGCCGTTCGAACGCTTGTTAAGCAGCACAGAGAGCGCAGACCCACTGCAATATCCTCCAGAATTCGCGTGCTGCTTCTACAGGAAAGTTGTTTCTACAGGAAATTGGGTTCCTCACGTCAAAGGTGGCGGATTCAAAAGGTAAGCCTGAACCTTCCATGCAATTGGTTTTGAGGGTGGCAGAATCGACGTCTACAGTCTGGTCTTAAGAAAATTTTTCAAATATTGTCTGTTGTTGCATGAATTGTCATCCTACAGGATGGAGTTATAGTTAAGCTGTGTTAAGGTCGTCGAGAGATAAGTTTTGTGAATTGTATGCATGGCAGAGGCGTAATTCTACGCTCTGTCCCAGTTAGCCAATTTTCTTCCGCAACCGCCACCTCCAGCTAACGCAGCAGTTTTTCACCATGCCGGGTGGGTTCATCAGAAGGGAACCAACTGACTCCTCAAAGCTAAGAGAAAATCCTGAGGTGGTGGAGCTCTTCACGCGAGCGCAATGGATATCATTCTGCGACAAATTGCAGGGCTATGACGACGAGGTGGCAGAGGAGTTTTGCAAGCTTTGAGGCCGAAATCCAAAACATTGGCCACCGTTAACTTCAGGGGTTTGAGTCTCAGACTCACCCCACAATTCATCAGCCGAGTTACTGAGCTCCCAATGGGATTACCATGGGATAAAGAAGAAAGAAAATTGGGCCAACAGGCTAAGAAAGAATTCTTTCCACCAGAGGAGGAATTCTCAGAAGATAAAAATGGGGTTCGTAGAACCAGTTTACTGCCACCTTGGAGTGAAGTTAGCCTGCAGATTATGAAGTACATCACCTGCGAAGGCCGTTTTAGCATTGTATATGGGTACCATTTTCGGTTACTCACGAAATTAAGGCACCAGATGGATCTACCTGTAGAAAACAAACTCAGTCTCCCCTACTTTCTACTACAGTCTCTGATTGAGTGTGCCACCAAGTTGAAAGAAGGCACACCAAACCAGGTAGCCCACCATGGACTCATCAAACTCCTCGTGGAGGATGCGCTCCACACATAAAATATTCCTCTCTCATGGGAAGCCTTCAGAAATTTGACCAATGATGGTGATATAAAGATGCTGACCGAAGAGCTCGGTTCATCTAGCAGTGAGAAAGATTCAGTGTCCGCGGGGAAGAAAGACAAAGGCCAGAAGACCACGACCACAGAGCAGAAGAAAGAGCAAAAGAAGAAACAAGAGAAAAAGGGTGCCAAAGAGAAGGATGACACACCCATTTTGACGGCAAGAGAGAAAAGATTGCAAAGCAGAGTGGACAAGGCTGAGAAGGTCCACATCAGCAAAAGTGCCTCGACAGCAACCGCAACCAAGTCAAAAAGTAAAACTCATGCAGCAGAACAAACCAAAGCGATGACACCTGTTTCTACAGGAAAATCGAAACCGGCTTCTACAGGAAGCCCGAAATTAACTGAAAAGGGGTCTTCTACAGGAAGCCCGAAATTAACTAAAACAGGGTCTTCTACAGGAAGCCCTAAAAAAGTGAAACCCAAGGAGAAGAAAGCTGACATTCTTGCAAGGGAGGCAGCAGCTGTGTTGGGCGCCCTCAGCACACCCCCTAAGCCAAAGTAGAAGAGAAAGAGGGAGACCCCTCTATATTTTAAAGCTAGAAGAAGTGTGAGAATAAAGACGGGTAAGCCACAGCCTCCGTCCACCAGCCCAATCATTATCGAAGATTCCCCTACTTCACCCAAGGAGAGGTCCCCCTCGAGGATATCAGTCACCTATGAGAGGGGGAGCCCGAAGAAAACTACTTGGAAAGAAAGGTTAGACCAATTGACTACAAAAGCTCGGCTACAGGATGCTGAGGATGCTCTATAGGAAACCTTAGCCAGGCTTAAAGAAACTGAGAGAATGGAAGGAGAAGCACCCTCATCACCACCGAGGGAGGGCGAAGTAGAGCCACCAAAAGAAATGGAGAAAGAGCATATACCAGAGCCCAGCCCTCAGCCAAGTCTAAGTTCATATTACAACTTTTTAGAGGCTGGAAAAATTATACCTCAGAAATTTACTGTGCCACTGTTTTTTGCATTGGAGGAAGAAAGAGTCTGTACACACACGTGGATGAAAATAGCCAAGTCAAAGGGTGTGGCGGACATAGTTCCCTTGCAGGAGCAGCTCAAGGAGGCTAGAAGTGAATTGTCCCTGGCTTAACACGTGGCAAATTGCCAACGAGTGTTCCTACAGGAGGAAAACCAAAAGCTGAGATTGCAGCTACAGGAGCTGAGGACAGGGACAGATACACCCTCCAATGACACCACAGAAGAACAACAAGGCAAAAAGGAACTGCACACCGGTCTTGGGGAGCCAACCACACATCTACAGGAAGCAAAACAACAAGCACAAATTGAGGTGCAAGCTCTCAGAGAACAACGACAGCAGAAAGAGGCACAATTGGCCTACATGGCCAGTTGGGCCATGCATGCTATACAATGAAGGCAGCCCGCCAAATCCTATGGCCTGTACTTGAAAGACCAATGGCTGCAATTTCAAATCAATACCTTGGCGCAAAGAGGTATCTCTCAACTCCAAGACCCGCGACAATTCACTGAAGTATGCAGCACCAGCTCATCAGAGGATAAGGCCAAATTAGCGGAGTTGTACCTCCATAATTTGGCCCTGCCTAATATAGTTTCATGGGATCCCAATACGGCCTTGGGAGATATGCAATTAATGGCATTTGCCTCATGGCTGAACCATGAGGACAAAAGAGCAGCAGAAGCCAAAGCGGTCATGAACCGGGAGCTGAATGAGCCATTGCTCATCAGACCAGAACCAGGGGATCCAGTTGCACTAATCTCGGCACACCAACATTTGTCCACTGGCCCTCAAGCTTCATTGAGATATATGGATCAACAGGCCCAAGCCATAGCTCATTTTGAGGACATGGAGAGACTGTTAGGAGACAACGTTGTCCAAACATGCACCCGCAGATGGAATACATTGGCCCACAGTCTGAAAATCCGAGAATACCATACCCCAACTCGGATGAGGGAAGCTCTGGTACGAGTGGCCCTCTATAAGAAATCCATGCAAAACCTCCAGGCCAGCTGGATTGGCCTTAAGCTAAGCCCACCACTGCTGCTAGGATTGATGGAAGGCAGCACAGAGAAAGATGATAATGAACAGTGGGAAGAGGTGAACAGAAGGGCTGGGTTTCATATCAGCAAGGAGGACACTACTACAGAGGCTTGGGATGTAAGGGTGGTAGTAAAGGCAATGAAGGATGAAGAGTTGGAGTAGTTGCTCAAGGATGAGCAAATATTTTAGCTGGGGGGTGATGATGAGCCCCAAATTTTGGTAACATTTTGGGCTCATTTGGCCTACTTACCTTGCTCAACCCTTCATTTTTTTATCACTTATGCATCATTTCTTAGTATATTCATGTTATTTGTAGGAAGGAGGGCAGTCATTATGCCTATGTGGCTAATACATGTTTATTTCAGGTTTTTTTGACATTAAATGGAGCAAAACCACGCAGATGAAGGCAAGGAGACAGCCAAGGTGGCATTGCGGTTTTGTAGGAAGGTTTTCCATAGCCTTGAATGACCTTCCTCGTGATCTCCACCCCAACTCCGAGATCCAACAGTTATTACCACCGAGCTAGAAGGCAGCCAACGGATTCTAAAGGAACAACAGTTTACTTTTAGTTGGACAGCCAAGCCCCACTAATTTAGGAGGCCAACTTGGCCCTCATAATGTATAAATCTTGAGGCTGTAGCCTTCAATAGGGATTTTTGAACCTTTGTTGCAAATTTTGAATCACGAGCTATAGCTCTGTTTTGCTCTTTGTAAGCCATTTTTGGCATGTTGTCAGACTTATGATTATGATCTTTTAATAAAAGGCAGGCCGATTTGAGTTCAATTCTGAGTTCTTAGAGGAGCTATAGCTCTCAGGTTTGGGCCCAACCTGAGAGCAATAGGCCTCCTTCCTTTGTATTGTTACTTGTCTTTTCTTCAGCATCATATTTCTTGTCCTTTACATGCACTTGGAAAACACAGTTTGCTGATTCGAATTTCTTGATGTGATTAGGTAGGTTAGTTTTATGGATAAAGTGCTTTCAGTAGTTTAGATTAGAGTAGGAGGATTAGAATTCATCAGAGTTCCAAGAAAAGGTTGATTGTACACTCACTTCCACCTCTGTTTAGAGATTGGGAGTGTAGACTGTGCCAACCACCAAAAACGCAGTTTTACATGTTCATGCAAGCTTTAACGCAATAATTTCAGTTGTAGAAGTGTCCATGCACTTATATTTTGTGGAGTAGCTCTTTGTTTCAGCACCATGCACGATTTCTCTCTAAAACTTACATTGTTGTTCTTTGGTTTTTAATAAAAGAGTTAGAATAGGTTGATGAATTCTCGGTTTTGTGCAAGACAGAGGTGATTTGTTCCATTTACACTGCGCAGCACCACTCTATCATTCCCTTATCCTTCTCAGTCGTGCCTAAGCCATCTCCTTACCTCCCAGCTAGATCATTTGCCCACCAACTCTTCTATTATCCACGTTGTTTTATCTTTTTGACCTTCCATTGCCTCTACCCTTCTATCGACCAACCAGCTTTACACATCCCCTCTCCATCTCATCTCTCTGTCCATAAGCCATCACAAGCTCCCCTCTCATCCTACCTATCCACCCATACAGCTCATCCACTCCTCCATCACCCAAAACTCCGATTGCAGAACATCCTGTAGAAGTTAGCAGACTTCCTGTAGAAATCCCGAGCTTCTTGTAGGATCCCCTGCAGACATCCTGTAGAAGCTTGCAAACACGGTTTCCAAGCATATGAACATTGTGAACTTCTGTGGAATGATGTTAGGAATCCCCTGGAACCTCTCAGAGTCCTCCTGACCTTTTCCAAGCCTTCCTCCCCTTGAACTACCCCTGCACAGTCAAGACCCAATAAGAAGCACAGTCATAATAACTCTAACCACTTGAGCAAAAATACAAAAACATGTTCTCTTCAGATGAAAGTAGTTTAGACTCATGCATCTCATCTCACTAGAAGTAATGGCATCATTTTTAGAAGTTGCATCCCCACCATTGCATCGTAAGGATTAAGCTGGTCAAATTAGGGTTTACTAGGGTTTCCATGTTTTGTTGGCTTCCAGTTCATTCTTGCAAAGTAGGTTAATTTCCTTTGAGATAGCTTTCGTTCATCACTTAAAAAGCTTCTTCTGAGAACATATAGAAGTTGGCTTGAGCCCTAGCGGACTTGTGCCAGCTGACCAAGTGAGAGCTGCGACAAGATCTAGTACTTGTGCATACAGCACCGTCGCTTCCAAGTTTGTTACGAACTACCGGGTTGATAAAATTAGAGAAGGAAGCCCCAAGAGTTGTAGCATTATTGCTACAATACTAGAGCCCACCAGAGTCCACCAATCAAGGAATTCCTTTTGATGGGAATCCTAGTCCTTTTCCTCCATTTGGAAATACTAGTGCTCCATATATGGCTACATTGTCCCTTCCAAGATTTACCATTGGCTCAAAATGTCGTGATTTCTCCACAATCGAGTACACATCCAATTGGACAAAATCAACCTCCAGTTGATCCTAAAGTTGACCCTTTGCCTTCTTCCTCGTTTGTTTCTTCCTCTTCGCCTGGTGAAACTATTGGTAATAGTAACCAAGTGGCTAAGAAGAAGAAGAAAGGGAAGAAGGAGAAGAAGAAGCAAATTCAGCAAAGGGGCAACCAAGCAACCATTGCTTTGAATGCAACATTAGATGAGAAACCATCCATCAAGCCTCACAAAGTTCGATATCCATGCAAACTTTGTGCGGGAGACTATCTTCTTCAAAATTTTCTTGATATTCCTCAGATCTTAGAAGAATGGTCTTCCCATTCACATCATCCTATGTCATCAACTTCTGGAAATCATGTTGGTAACACACCATCAACTAGCAGTAATAAAGATCATGGAAAGAAGGGAAACGTTAAGTTTCCCTGTAGGTTATGTGAAGGGAATCACCCCATTCACCTTTGTCCCTATCTGGATGAAGCCAAAAGAGTGTTGGATAATCATCTTGCTTCACCGCAGTGATTTCCATCTGGTTACAGGAAACTTTCCCTAAATCCTTCACTAGTTGAAGAATTGACTGACCAAAATCAACCGTCGGTCAAACCCACTCTCTCTGTAAGTGAATCCTATGAGTCTATACCTGACCCAAATCAACAAGTTGAGGTAACAGTTGACCTGATTTCATCTTCAGTTAATCGTACCTTTCCCGAAGAGAGTGAAAATGATACACTCAAGTTATTTTTGTTTCTTTAGATTCAAATGAGCTTGGGGGAAATCCTCCTATTCCATCAAGACAGGAGGAAAATCCTCCAATTCGTGTAACTCAAGGAGTTAATCCTCTCGTTTCTACGGTATCCCCTCCAAGTATTCTGGTCACTTCCTTTGATTGGAATCAACTGGCAAGATTCTGCCTTCCTTCCTATGTGCCTTTCCCGATCATAGTACCAGTTTGTAATATGATTGTATCTGGCACCATTATAGATGAAGGTGCATCAGTGAGCATCCTTTCCTCAACTTCTTGGAAAGCGCTTGGTTCGCCACTGCTTGTTCCTATTACACAAAATATGTTGGATTTTAATAGAGGAATGAGTCAACCATTAGGGATCCTCCCTCGGTTATCCATTACTTTGGGAGGAAAAACAATTTATCTGAACGTGATGGTAGTCCCAGGCCCTTTAGATTACAATTTACTTCTTGGGCGTGACTATGTTTATGACATGGGAGCTATTGTTTCAACACTCTTTTGAGTGATTTGTTTCCCACATGAAAGCAGAATTGTCACCATTGACCAGCTTTCATTTCCTAGTCCAAATATGGCTTCCAATCAACTATCTTCCCTAAATGGTCCATTTATACCAATGGTATCATCCCTGCCATGGGTTAATTATGTGGAAACCTGTTCCATACCTACATCAACTAATGATCAATTCAGTGATGTTTTACATCATGTACTGGGGGCATTGGAACCAGATCTCTCCTTCACGACCTCTTATGAGTTGTGATTGAAACAAGGGTCTATGAGGATGGTTCTTGGTCTTGTTTCAACCTCGTTAAAAAATAAAACCAAGGATATGAGCATAGTTCCTTGTCTTGTGTCAAGCTCATTAAAAAATGAAACAAGGAATATGAGCATAGTTCCTAGTCTTGTGTCAAGCTCATTAAAAAATGAAACAAGGAATCTGATGATAGTTCATTGTCTTGTGTCAACCTCGTTAAAAAATGAAACAAGGGTCTTGGAGGATAGTAGGATAGTTCCTTGTCTTGTGTCATCCTCGTTAAAAAATGAAACCAAGGAATACGAGGATAGTTCCTAGTCTTGTGTCAACCTTGTTAAAAAATGAATGCAAGGATACGAGGATGGTTCTTTTACTGTGTCAACCTCGTTAAAAAATGAAACAGGTCCATGAGCATAGTTCCTTGTCTTGTTTCAAGCTCGTTAAAAAATGAACCAAGGAATCATAGCAGAGTTCCTTGTCTTGTGTCAAGCTCTTTAAAAAATGAAACAAGGTCCCCTGCAGCAAAGTTTCAAGTCAAGTCTTTGAGTAGATCTCGTAAAATCCTAGTCGAGTCTTTCATTTGATCTCGTAAAAGAACCTTCATTCCATCCACTTGATAGCCATGAGTAGTCTACTTATGTGAATGTAATGAAGCTTGGGGGGCATGCACCTAGTGGTAAAGTTAAGTTTCCCTGTAGGTTATGTGAAGGGAATCACCCCATTCACCTTTGTCTATTTGGACGAAGCCAAAAAGGTGTTGGATAAGTGTCCTTCTTCACCGCAGTGACTTTCAGCTGGTTATAGGAGACTCTCTCTTTCATCATGTTGGGGGCATGTAAACTGAATTCAAGCGTAGTTTTTCCTCATTTCAAGCTTGTGTAAAAATGAAACCAATTCCAAGCATAGTTTTTCGTTTCAAGCTTGTGTAACAATGAAACCGAACCCAAGCATAGTTCCCTATGGTTCAAGCTTGTGTAAAAATGAACCCATTTCCATTTTAAGCCCTTGTGATTGCCATTATATCAGCCTCTTCGTTAGATGAGCCTTGGTTGTTTTCATCCCATTGCCACCATCCTTTTGGCCGATCATAAGCTTTCACTTGATTTTTTTACCTTTTTTGTGGAACAGTTGCAATGAGTGGTCTTATTAGTCGGCCTCTTCACATAAATCAACATGTTTTGAGAAGTTCCAACATCACCGGAACCAGTTGCTATCCTAGACACCAATCGTTCCTCAAAATGGAGTCCTCTTTAAGCTATTTTCAGACTCTCTAAACATTAAAAGATTGTCGAGCACTTGTCGCTTCTAGCTCATTAATGGATTAGAATCAATATCTACTCAGTATAGTTTTACCCCTTCTTCAGACTGAGATAGATTAACTACGAAAAAGGTACTCGTTGGTCAAACATGGTCAAAAGGTTCTCTCTTGGATTGTTTTATGCTTTTTCGGACTTGAGAGACAAATGTACAAAAAAGAACTTGTGGAGTTTCCTTTTCGTCCCTTTTCAAACTCTCTAAACGTGAAAAGGACCGAGTTATCTTTGTCGTTAAACTCGTTAAAAGCATTAAATAGAAACAAGATTGTCCATCTATACAAGACCAAGTTTCACCTTCGCTAGACTCGTTAAAACATCAAATAGCAATGGATTCACCCGAAGGGTGGAATTATACAACAAGCATATCTTATCCTCCTCAAGCTTGATAAAAATAAAGAGGTACTGGTTAGCAATGACTGGGGAAAATGGGAAAAAGTCGAGAACACTTTATGGTAGCAGGTCTCTCTTGTACATGAAACTTTCACCTCATTGTTGTGAATATGTGGGTTGGGTCATTCAGCTTGATGGTTCTCATGCCGTTGGTCTATCATACCATCCATCACTTTGTTTTGGGTCAATGCTACCAATTAACTTCAGTGTCACCAATATGTTCAAGAGAAGTCATTCAGTCAAAACTTCATCTGTTGCAATAGAGTAAACCTTCATTTTCATGCCTGCCATTCCTGAACCTCATGTCGTCAGTCAATGTTTCATCTCCAAAATCATTTACCTCGTTTCGTGTCGTTGATGTGGGATACATCAAGGCCCTCCTGCGACGATTCGCTTCTTATCGACATCAGCACATCATCCAAGAAGTTGACATAGAAACACCCCTTCAGTACCTTGAGACTTGCATACATCAATGGTAGGTTTCTCGCTTCTGGCGATAGGTTGACATCAATGGCCTTCGACCGAAAGACTTCGTATGGTGTTCAACATCAAATCATTTATTCACACCATGCGAAATGTACTGTAGTACCTTGAGGGTCATTATCATTATTGGTGATTCCTCTCGCGTCTGTTAACGGCTTACATCATTGGGTGGTAATCATACGATGTCTCTCCATGTTCAACTTCAGATCATCTATTCACATGGTTAGACTTGTCCTTGAGTGAAAGATTGGATGATATTGAAGACCTCGAATCTAGTTTCATCCATCCGGGCTACGATATATTTTTCAGGAGTACTATATCAAATGTACAAATGGCCTTACATTCATGGTCATCCACTCATGGGTCTACATCTATAGATGACTATATTTGTACATGTAATGAAAGTTTATAAAGTTGAGCATGGGTATGCCTTCCCTCAGCTAAATTGTGAGAAAAAATCAAAGTATCATGATATATGTATTGTAACTAATGCAAGTCTCCTTCCATTTCGAAACCTTCTCTCCAAGTGGTAAAGCATCTCACTCGACATGTTTATTTTCGACTTCATGCTTTAGGGGGCAACTGTTACAGGAAAATTTGGGCACATCAACCCCGACTTCCAGATCCGTATTATTAGGGTCCATCAACCCCTAATTCAGTTGTTTTCATTCCCTAATGAAGTTAACCTACATCATGCTTGCCTCCCAAGAGTTTCATGACACCATTCATCCAAAAAATTGCCCTAGAGAGATCAGCACAGATGGTCCTTTACCAGGCTGCAATGCATTGCAGGAGCTACACTATCTCGGGGATATGCATCACACCTAGCCTTTGTTTCACCTACACTGAGTGAGATTCATCAAATTTATGAAATGAATCCATTGGATTCCTCATCCAATGGATCCTTCTAGAAGTTTCCAGATGGATGGAGCTCGCTTTTAGATGAGGAAGAGGATGAATGAACCTTAATCCATTATTCCTTCCTCCATGGAAGAACTTCCCAATTTTGACAAAGCATTCATGAGGGCCATTAATGGCCTAACCTCCTCCATTCAGCTATAAATGGACCAAGCATTCAAAGGCTGGTCTAGGTTGGAAATTCTTGAGTTAAGGAAATGTTGTTTGAGTGACACTTGCAAGAGAGTAATGTTATCATGTCAAATTATTGCTTAATGAGGAGAGAAGGGTTTGAAACTGGAAGGAAGACGTTGAATCAAACATGGCTTCAAGGGTTGTAATCTTTCCTTTATCAATAAAGAGTTCTATGCTTTTTCCCATTCATGTGTTTATATGATGTATATTGTACTTTCGATTCTATAATATGTTTAGTTAACAGATCGATATGTATGCTTTGATGGTTTTTTGTCTTGGCTTGTGTGCAGGTACCTTCCAAGCGAGTTAAGTATGGAAGGGAGCGGCGAAAGTGGTCAAAGGGAAGAGGGATCGAGCGAGAGATACAGGTTGGTTCTTTTGTTCCTCTTTCTTTTATCTGTTAGCTATAGGAAAAGCAATGGAATTACTTTAGTTGTTGTTCTAGACTAGCTACTAGGTCTAGGGGTTAGTCGTTTGAAGAAACACTAAATTTTCCCATAACAACACTCTTGGCCTCTCTTTGCAGCAACCTCACACACTTAGAGCTCTCCACTAAGCTCTAGCAACAATGTTGGAAACCCTTATTGTTTGAATACCAACCTTGGTTTTTTTCAACGGCCACACAATGGTCGATGTCATCCCTGGAGTAAAACACACTGCCCGAGAGTGTACTCTGCACATGGCTCTCCTTCTTGATGTAGTGTCTAATATATGGAAATTGTAGCTAAATTAATATTGAGAATGAGCTTCGTTCACTCAACCACTGCAACCACATTAAATGACATAATGGATACCTAATAATTTATTCATGTTGGGAATTAATTCTTAGTTCATCTGTGTGCTCAAACAACGCTCTACATGCTTCTTAATTTCCCATAGGGCTCAAATTGTACTGCATACATGGCTCTCTCGGTCTGAGGTGAGATCTTTCTGCATTCGACAATCTCTTTCATTTAATTTTTCATGATGTGCAAGGAAGAACAAAGGAGGGATGTTGTCTCTGTAGTCAAACACATTGCCCGAGAGTGTACTCTACGCATGGCTCTCCTTCTTGTTGTAGCATGCAAGTAAGAACAGAGCATATTTTCTTTTGTTCAAGACAGACTCCATTAATTCATTCTATGCAATCATGGTCCTCTTTATTCTTGAGTCAACACTTCTTTGTAGTCGCCATTAATCCAATGACACCAACCTTGCTATGAAAATTTACCTAGCTGCTTTATGATTTTGCTAATCTAGCTATGGCCATGGCTAACTATGCCACATAGTTCCCAAGAGTTTTCGAATCATTCAAACTCCACAAAAGTAGGAATATGGTGTGTTGCCACATATGGCATCCCCACCAAAGATGGAGGACTTCTCCCAAAGTTGTCATTTCATCCATCCAAATGTCTAAGCACCTTATCAAAGGCCCAAAGCCTTTTTAATCTACCACTACCAACATAAGCTTTGTGGCTTCCTTTTATTTAATTAAGAGACTCACTACCAAATTCGTCAAAATTCCTTAACACCTATCCCCTGGCACCTTTACTTGTTTTCGACCATTGGACCAAGTGTTGTGACCTCCAACTAGGCCTCTAGGCATGAAAATTATTTGTTGGACTGAGGGGGCTTAATTCCCCTTATAATCTTCCTCACCCCTGGTTATGATATTCCACACAGACTAGGCCACACTCATATCCATATGCCACTACCCCGTAGCCTGAAAATTCTTTAAAATGAAATGCATACACCTTCCAGGTACTTGCTTCCAGGCATAGAACCTCCCAACTTCAAGACTCTTTAGCTTTCAAAACCTCCAGGCTGGCCCACTTTCCACCTGTCGACCTCTTGTAATGAAGACCTTTGCCTGTCATCCCCACTGGAAATTCCTGACTCTTGATTAAAATTGCTTCATGGATTTCAACCTTTTGGGTAATCTCCATTATAGTTTCTATTGATTGACGGTTATATCAATTGTTGTTCCTACTAGCCCGGATCCAGAATTTCCTGTGTCACTTATTAATAAATTTTTGGGCATCCGAACTTCTGGACAATCTCCACTAAGGAGCTCCACCATAGTTGGAAAAGCCACCAAATTAGCATGCCACTAAAGAGTCTCTTAGCTACTTTTGGCACTGCAAATATGACTTTGGAGATCCTAACTTTGACTCTTAATAACTTTAGAGCCAGGAGATTATTTGCAGACTTCCACATACCGTTGGAATTTTTTTCCGAGCACAATCCAAGTATGTCATTTCCAAGAGTATTTGAGCTAAAATCTAGAGGTAGAAATTCCTCCAAATCCTGAGTCTCCATAACCATCATAGGTACAATATTTTAGCTTCTTACCTCATCCTGCTACTATGATGGTTCTCCACTAGAGACCGCAGCAACTATGGGACTCCCCCTGATCTTGACACACTAAGCACATCAGTGCCAATTTGGTTGACATCAATTCCAACACAAATGCCTCCAAATCCTGGGTCTCCCTAACCATCATAGGTACAATATTTTAGCTTCTTACCTCATCCTGTTAATATGATGGTTCTCTACCAAAGACTGGGGCAACCATGGGACTCCCCTTGAGCTTGACACACTATGCACACCAATGTTTCCCTAGTTGACATAAATGCCAACATATTGAATGCCACAAACCATTTAGACAAATCCAACTATGCAATAATAGAAAACCACACATTTTCAATGGATAGTCAAAGAGGAGGACGAGAGGTAGTGGGAATTAAGAATGAACTCAAGGGATGTTTAGAAGAAATTGTTTTCTATAATATGTTTGTTGTGTGTGCAAGTGTAACAAGAATTTGGAATCCTGGAAATGGAAATGAAAAACCTTTCCATAAAGCTAGTAGAAGATTGGGCTTGATGACTATGTACCTTGGAGATTAATGAAGGAAGGTGGGAGAGAATTCTTATAACTCTTGCATAGAGCATTGTCGAGAAAAAGGAGGGCTACATAGAATGTAAAGTTGTTGCATGCAATAATTTTTTTTCATCATGACCAAGAAGAAGTGAAGACCAAAGGATTGGTTGGGAAGGTGGAAAATATGGAAATGTAATTGAAGACAACCTAAATGCCGCATAAGAAGTGGGCAAGGTTCAAGGAACCAAGGATAGATTCTTACAATGATAGGGCAACATGTAAAGAATTGGTTGCATGCTTACACACCAAGAAAGGAGGTGATTGTCTTTAAAGATAGAAGAGTTCCACTTAACCCAATGGACATATGGGAAATGGAAGTAGCTGAGGAGTTATGTATTATAACTTTTGCAAATTAGCAAGCCAAGAAATTGGAGATTAATGTGCAATACCATTTGAGATGGAGGCAACAAATGATAAGAATGGGGGAGGCACAAAGTAGTGCAGATAAAGAATGTATGGAGCAGGATTTCAAAGGCCTTGAAACCTTAAGGTAACCTTGGTATAAGTGGAATTTGTCTTGTGAGGAGGAAAACTTCCCAATTCAAAGAAGAAATGGTCAAGAACCAGAAAAAGTGAGAAGGGTAGAGTTAACGACAAAGATTCCCAAGTGGAGACGGATTAACCACAATAAGAGGAAGATGGTTAACGAAGAACATTGGAGGAAGATGATTGTGTGTAGGAAAAAGAAAACATGACATCCTAGAAGACTGAGGCAACAATATAACCATGCATGTGGACTGCAACAACATTTCATTTGGGATCCAAGAGGCTTCAATAGTTGAAGACATCTGACCAAGAGGTCATATCTTTTTTTCACTTGGGGAGTATGATGCAGGAGCATTAACCACTAAGAATTCATTTTCCTTAGACTCAAGAAATGGCCATGTAAATTCCTGAGGGATAGCATATTTCCCTCATATTTGTAAAATCTTAATGTTGAGACAAGTTTCTTGATTCCAGGTTTATGGGTTGTTGGCTTGGTTGATGAGTTGGGACAATTGGGCCTTTCCAATTGTAATCAGTCATAGTCGAGCTGTTAGGGAGTTAGAGTAGGGACATGCGTATGTATTTTAGTCCAAGTTATGTGTCCTTATGGGACAACCACAATTTTTTTGTTATGGTGGATTCTAGAATAGGCTAGGTATGGCCATTTGAGAGGCTTGTTGGCAGGAAAACTCTCTTAGGTTGTTAGGAAATGTCTCATGTAAATGTATATGTACATATATGTGTTCTATAGAGATTTGTAGGTGTGGTTATTGGTTGAGAGGATATAGGAGGATAGGAAGCTTGGATAGAGCTCGAGATTTGGAGTAGTGCTTGAACAGGGTTGTGAGGGCTTAGGCAATAAGCCATCAAACACCTGCCCTATAAATATGTTTTTTGAATGAATATAAATATGGACTGTTTAGTCTTCATTTGTGGTTTATTCTTTTGCCTGCATAACTATATTGAAATCCCATATGTGGTGGAGGTGAACTCTGTGAATTCTATGAGAATGTTTAAATTCATGCATTTATTTAATGATGGAATGATTGCCTTAGTGTGAGTTAGCCACAAGAGGAAGCCATAAGAGCGGATTCTTTTAAACCTGGTTTTCTCGACCCTTAGAGTAATATTGTGACAACGGGTAATTTGGACATTGTCCATTTCTTTGTTTAATGCAAAAATTTCATCTTTGAATGACGACAGTGTTGAACCATCATAACAAGGGAAGTTGGGCGAAATTTGGAGTTATGGCCAAATTCACGTCGATTAACAAGGTTGGAGGATGAGGAAACATCCCTATCAACTTGTTGTAAAGTGCAATGTTGGATTGTATGCAGTGTTAACGTTGTGTTGTTAAGGAAAGGACCCATTGCGACAGTTGTGGGAGAAAGGGAAAATTTAGCAGGCCCTTTTGGTGGTGTGCATCAAGAAAGACATGTCTATTAACACTAAAGTTTCCATTGCAGACTCGTTAGATGGAGGAGTCAAGACCAAACCTTAATCAAGCCTTGAAGTTGTTGTACATTTAACATTTGGGTGAGAACCTTGACTACTCCTGACTAAGTTGTGTAGGTCTGTTGTTCGAGTCAACTAGTGAATCTCGTGGACAGAGTATTTAGACCCCGACTATTTGACTCATCGCTTGCCGTCAAACATGGTAGAATCTCAATCGTTGGTTTTTGCAAAGTAGCCAAGGCTCATTGTGGTCCTCCCTGTTAGATGGAAATTGTACACTTGGGTCAAGGATACTTGGCATGGACTCATGTGGAGCCCTAGCTTGGGAATTCACGGAAGGTATTAGGATTTTATTCAAGAGGAGGAAGTGAGTGTATTAGCTATTGGACACATTGGCCTAGGAGATAGAGCACCAGACTCATAACTGGTCCATCGCTAAAGAAGGTGAAGATTTTTTTATGTTGTCCAAGGTGGAATGGTGTGTCGAAATTTTGAATTAATTGGGTGAGCATTGAGTTGTATCATTCGAGTTTCATTTATTTAAGTTAGAATTGGGAAGTAGATTGAAAGAGGTATCCATTGTCACCTTTGCTACCTTTGTTGTGTCACTTCATTTCATGCCACACCACATAGAAAATAATTTCAAAACTACGTTCAAGGTAATTTTGGATAAGTTTGTTTGGGTAACAAAAACTATAAAATATTGAAAATAATAAGATAAAAATATTATAGAATGGAAACCAAAAAAATTAAAACACATTCTTGAGAACAAGAAAATAATTGTATAGCCTTTGTATGAAAAGAATCAGAGTGGACTTGAGATAGAATATAAAATGGGTCTACAGTGAATTGAATTATAGTAAATTTTGTAATTTTGTTTTTATTTTGTTAAAAATTTGATACACATTTAAGGTAACCCGTCAGCATTTAAAGTTATGTGTAATAAAGAAAGATTTTTGGGAAAATTATAAAGGAAAGTGAGATTTAGCATACATTTGAATTCACTTAAAATTAAAGGCCCACATGGTTGAGGTAACACCTTTATGTTGTGTAAATACATGATGGAGCGCTGAGGTGGACGGGCACCGGCGTCAAAGATTGAGGTGGGTATCGAATCGCTACAAAAATCGATGATCACTCGGTACAGAATTTGGTACAAAGGTTGATGCACAACATATGTCGTTATATGTTACTGACGACATTATATTGGTGTGAACTTTTGTCGTGTAACATTTTATCGTGTAACATGCCACATAGGATGGGGTGAACACTTATGTCGTGTAAAATACAAGTTGACTTTTTATGGAGCAACATAATCGCCAACGCCTAATCCACGTCATATGGCTGAGGCCATCGGTAACCATTATATGTCGATGACAAATGCATGGGGTCCATTACTGACGACATTATCTTGGTGTGAACTTTTGTCGTGTAACATGCCACATTGGATGGGGTGAACACTTATGTCGTGTAAAATACAACTTGACTTTTTATCGAGCGACATAATCGCCAACGCCTAATCCACGTCATATGGCTGAGGCCATCGGTAACCATCATATGTGGATGACAAATGCATGGGGTCCATCTCACTCTTTGCTTTTAGTTGAATGCGTGTAGGTTGTTAGTTGAAAATTCTATGGTCCATGTCAGTTGCTAGGTTGTTAAACTACCGTTGAATATTTAATGAACGTTTAACTTCCAATAAAACATAGGTGAAGTTAGGCCTCTCTACCTTCGCCTTCACGATAAAGGATTGAAGGTTTTTCTGGATGACGAGGAGATGCAACAGGGATATCAAATATCTTCTCAATTAGAACATGCTATTAATTAATTGAATATTATAAAAATTTAAGAATACAAGTTAGGGATCCAACACCCGTTAATATTCCAACCATTTTTCAAGGCTTCCTCAAACTTATAGTGATGAAAATGATCAATTTTTGCAATGACCCTCACCTCTTCAATGCAAATAAGATATTTTGTCTTTTTCGCATGTTTTGCCAAAGTGGAGGAGCGGAACTTTCCATGTTTGATGTCAGTTGCGTGCTCAATAATCCTTTGATTAATTGAGCAGCCAATTTCACCAATGTATGGAGTCCCATAGGAGCAAGGGATGACATAAACACCTTTCCCATCTTTAGGGATCACAAGCGCCATTAGTGATCTTAGGGATTTTCGAATAATGTTTAGAGGCCTAAATGTCGAAGGAAATTTATGCTTCTTCAGGATTTTAGCAATTTTGTCTGTGGTTCCTTGGATAAACGGAAGATGCACCCCTAAAAACCGATCTTTAAGATAATTTTTAATCATAGGACCTTTTTCAGCGTTAAGGAAGGATCTAAGACATTGGCGTTTACTATAACTCTAAGGAGATGGGTTTTTTCATAATTGTGGTGGTTTTCATCAGAAACGCGTAATGCCCGAGTGGCTAAGGTGTTGAGAACACCTAGCTTTTGAGCGGGGAAATGATGTGAATTCGCATGAAGATATTGTTCAATGTGAGTTTTCTTCTGAAAAACCTGGTTGGAGAAAGAACCATCATCTCTCATGTCGAGGAAAAAGAGATTGTCATCGATTTCACATTCCATAGTAAACTTTATGGAACTAAATTGATTATTAAAATGCTAGAAAAGAGCTCCAACTTTTCAATAATCATAAGACTAGATGAGGCAAATGTCATCTACAAATCTTTTCCAAAGTATTTTTTAAAATATCAAAATAAAATTTAAATAAATTATTTAATATTTTTAGATGTAATTTAACTGTTTTATATTTTAAAATAATTTTGGTAATATAATTTTAAGTAGAAAAATATATTTTTAATATTTAATTGAATTTAATAACTTGGAAAACAAAATTCCAAAAACACTTAGCGTTCCAACAAATTACTATTCCTTTTATGAGAAAAAAACGAGGAAAAAAGTCAAATAAATCCATTTTTTAATTAAATAAATCATTAATTTCTTATATTTATTCATAATCATCGTTATATTGTATATAATTTTTTATTATAAACTCTTTTTTTTATAGGATGTCCAGTGTATTTTCTAATTTGTTTAAAAAAAACAGTTAGTTAGTTGTATGTAAGCTTTGTAAGCTTTGTGAACAATTTGTTTTCGGTGATTTAAGGATGTTCTGAAAAGAATGAAATAAAAAGCAGTTTTGAAAGTATACTGATGAAATACTTAAGGGGAGAATGAAATATATATTAAAAATATAAGAAAATAATTTTAGTAAAATGAAAATATTATAAATATTTTTTTATTGTAATATATATTTATTTTCTAATTTAGTTTAATATTAAAAATAATAAATTTAAGTATTATGCATACCATATGTATTTAGGTATAGATTAACTTCATGCATATTTATTATGGTTATTTATAATATGAGGGAGACTTCATGTAAATATGTATTTAGGTATAGATTAACTTCATGCATATTTATTATGGTTATTTATAATATGAGGGAGACTTCATGTAAATATATGCATTGGGTTTAATTTAATGTCGCATTGTTAAATGACTTACTGAAATTTCCATTTAATGAAATATGTTGCTAAGGTTTTCAATATATCTTTGCTATTAATCTACTGCATTGAATTTAATTTAATTATACTCACTAGGGTTTTTTTGTACACCGCAATATACTCCAGTAGTTTGACAACACTTGCATTAGTTTTCGTCCGTTGAGTTTTCCGGATGCCATTATTTAGGGGAAAACTGGGGGTTGATCTGACCCTTAATCCCCTAGGGTTACGATTGAACGACTCAGCATCATCCTCGCATCAAAGGGGTAACTGATTTCCAAACTCCGGCGAATGGTTTGTCATTCTTTCCCTCCTATGCACTGTAGTGCTCACCCAACAGGGTTTCGTTTTGGGTTTTTCTCTATGTACTGATGTACCCTCTACAGATTTCGGCACTATCCCCTTCATTTATCTTTCCCTAGTAACAAATTTCACCATGCTTGCTCACTGGTGTTCTTAAATCAATGACAGTTGAGCATTTGCGGGCGTTTGGTTGGGGTTTTAGGCAATAAGTCCTTGGAGCCACCTTATCCTGATTTCTCTGTTGCAATTCTGATAACTCGAGTTTTATAAATGACAAATCGTTTCTTTGGACAGGCTCAACTCAAATTCCCTTTCTTCCTTGTGCATTCTCTATGCAGGTACGATATTACCCAAGTCTCTTTGGTTATCGTTCTTATGAATTCGTAATAGTCATTTGCCTACCCGTTTTAAGCTAACAGGCTTATGGGTTTGATGTTTTGCAGGTATTCTTTGTACCTTCCCAAGATTAAACGTTCTTCTGGTTCCAGCCATGATGTGGCTCCTTAACACACATGTATTCTTCTTCTAGGTTGCCTATCTCCATCTTCCAAGCACGCGGGTATGTAAGGACATCCCTAGCGGCAATTTAGTCCTTTTACTTCCGTAACTAGGGTGAATATCTCTATTGAGATTGATTCTACAGTCCTACGGTTGAATAGATAATCTGTCTAAGTTTTAACTCAAAGTTCCCATTTCATTCAGGTGTTTAGCACGGAATGCCTGTACAGGCTCCTAGATGCGTACAATAATTACATGATTTGTGTACCCATTATTATTTCAGTCTTGTTATGACCAAAATGTGAATTTAATTTTTCTACTGTTTACTTGGGTTATATTTTGTGCTTATAATTTTGATATTGCAAAGATTATGTGTGCCCTTTTCATCGATACCCTGGAATTTGGAGGTTGGAACTTACAATTTTTTGTTTATTGACTACGTTTGCCACTGTTACTATTTAACTTCCTTTGTTATGTTATGGCGATGATTTGAGTTGGCAATACTGCTTTATTTAAATCTGTATATTGTTCATCATTTCATT
Organism: Pinus tabuliformis; assembly: GCA_031772625.1. NCBI lineage: Eukaryota > Viridiplantae > Streptophyta > Pinopsida > Pinales > Pinaceae > Pinus > Pinus tabuliformis. The sequence continues at coordinate 474,627,939 of CM062808.1, forward strand.
TTTAATTGTTGCCTCGGGTCATAGATTGGGGTTCTTCCCGAACTGCTTCTTGGCCCACGAGGATACAAGCATCCGGGTAGTGGACTGCTCCACTCTGGTTTAATCCAGAGAGGAATATCCCTACTCCTGTTACATTTGCATGACGAATTATTTGGTTTATATAAGTAATTTTTAATACATTTGTAGTATTTACCATAGTTGTATTTCCCCTGTGGGAGTGTTTCTTGGGTCCGCAGACAATGCTTTAACTAAACATATAATATCTTTCTTTCATTCTTATATTTACAGATTGTATTCCTTCACTACAGATAATGAAATGAAACCTTTATTTTCTTTTTAGCACTAGAATATAAATATATATGCACAATTTACATCTAAATAAATATGTCCAGAACACTTATCTGTGAATTTTTTTGCAGTCGAGAAGCTCTAACAGAGATGCTCTCCTCCCATCCAACGAGACTGACAATTACGTCTATGTCTCCCCCAAGCCCCTCAACATCCACAGTTCTATGACAGGTTCTTTAAATCGAGCTTTCAGATATCTAGACCCTCCAAGTCCAATCTAAAACTCTAGACTTTTGTTTGTAAGGTGAATAACCCCACTAGTTTTTCTCCAGCGCAAGAGGTATACCCCAGTTTAGCACCAGGCTATGAGCTTGTCCATATGAGTCTCTTTTCCTTTTTTTCTCTATCAAAAGATAATTTTTCTTTTTTCCAGAGAAAATTAGATGCCTTTTTTCCATTCACTGAGATTCTTCTCTCCAGAATGTGGACCAAGACTTATAACCATCACAATCATTTAGAAGTTAGGTTTTTGTCATCATCAATCATCCAAGAGTTCTACTCTTGTGCAAAGTATTCATGTCTCAATTTATTATTCCAAATAAATATAAAAATATTTACATTATCATAAGTATGTTCCAGAATCACATAAATAAGTCTTTTAACTATCTAATTTACCTATGGTAAAAAAACTATTAACAAAAATTACCAGCCACCACTAGTACTAACAGGAGGTGTTACATCTTCCCCCTGGTTTAAAACACTGTCCTTGGTGTTTATTCCTGTTCTTGAACCCTCCTCTGGGCTAAAGTGCCACCACTGCACCTTAACTTAGGTGATAGCTCGTTTCCACAACGTTACTTATTTCTGATCTAGGATACACAACGGTTCTACCAAAAACTCTCCGCCTGGTTCTACCTTCATTTTAGTGTGATTCAGTTTTTAAAATATATATATATATATATATATAGAATTAATTTCGAATTAACAAGTGTACCATGTTGTTATCACATATTTACCTGTACCTCTTACCAATTTATAATATGACTGGGATCATATACATATTTTTTTATTAAAGACATGTGAAATATGTTATGCACCCGCATATAGCCTGGTAATGCGATTCTATAAGCTACAGGCCCTATTCTTTCCAGGACCTGAAAGTATCGAGGGCTTAACTTAGTGCAACTAGTCCATTTTAGAGTATTTCTCTTAGGTTTGACCCTCACATATACATGATCCCCTATCTGAAATTCTTTGAAAGTTCGCTTCTTATTAGCGTACGCTTTTTGTTTATCTTGTGCTACTCTTATATTCTTCTTTTACCTTCCTTACTACTTGTTCCATTTCAATTAACATATTTGGTCCAAACATTAGCCTATTTTCTGGACTATTCCAATTTACTGGTGTTTTACACCTTCTTCCATACAATTGTTCAAACAGACTCATCTTTAATGATTCACAGTAATTATTGTTGTATGCAAACTCTACTAAGTGAAGGTATCTTCCCACTTACTAGGTTGTTGCATTACGTACATATGCAACATCTCCTCTAACACTTAATTAACCCGCTCCATTTGGCTATCTGTTTGAGGGTGGTAAGTCGTGTTGAATTGGATTTGAGTTCCAAATCCTGCAAAGAGAGCTTTCCAAAAGGCGGAAGCAAACTTTGCGTCCCTGTTGGACACTATAGCCTTAAGTATTCCATGGAGCCGAAATATTCCTTCATGAATATGTTTGCAATTTGTACAACATTGTATGTAGATTTAACAGGGATAAAGTGAGCTATTTTGCTCAATTTATCTACTACTACCATAATTGAGTCATTGTGTTTTTGCATCTTTGGTAAACCGGTTACAAAATCCATGGTGATGGTTTCCTACTTCCACTCAGGTATGGGTAAGGGATGGAGTAGACTAGCTGGGTGTTGGTGCTCTACCTTTACTTGCTGACATTCTAAACACTTCACCAAATATTCCACAATGTCTTTCCGCATTCTAGGCCAAAAATAGTTTCTTTTTACTATAGAAAATCATTTTTGGTATCTCGAGTGTGCGACATAGGGATTCTGGTGGAATTCATCCAAGAGTAACTACTTAATTGTTAGTTGATTGGACACATAAATTCTTCCTTTAAATGTCAGCAAGTTTTCACTATTAATACAAAATTTAGTTTGATTCTTAGTACTTTGGTCTCATTTGGTTCGCTGCCATAAGAATTTATATTCAGGGTCTCGATTTGTTGCTTCCTTAATCTGTTCTGAGACCTTAGGATCCACCACACTATATTTTTTCTCATAAACACATTGTAACTTTCTACTCAATGCATCAGCTACTCGATTTTCCTTACCCTTTAAATATTTTATATCAAAATCAAACTCACTTAAAAATGTTGTCCATCTTTCTTGTCGGCCATTTAAATTAGGTTTCCTAAAGAAATTAGTTAAGATGTTATGATACGTCATCAATAAAAATTTCTTTCCTAGCAAGTAATGTCGCCACATTTTGAGTGCATGCTCCACAACAGTTAGCTCTAAATCATAAGCAAAGTATCGTGGCTCATTCTCCTTTAGTTTGCAAGATTCGTAGGCCACCACTCTATTATCCTCCATCAGAAATCCTCCAACAAACTCTTTACATGCGTCCATGCAGACTACAAATTCCCCTCTTGGGTTAGTAATTTTCAGCATTGGGGTTGTAGTTAACTTATGTTCAGTTCTTCAAAACTATGTTGACATTCCGGGGTCCATGTGAATATCCTACCCTTCTTCTATAGAGAAGTGATAGGATAGGCGATTCATGAAAATCCCTCGATAAATTGACGGTAGTACCCAGCTAGGCCCATAAATGACCTGATGTCTACCACATTTCTAGGTGCTAACTATTCCATGATAGTTCATATTTTCTCAGGATCTACAGCTAAAAATTTCGAAGATATCACATGCCCCAAATATTGAATCTAGTCTTTACAAAAATCACACTTGCTAAATTTAGCATAAAGTTGATTTTCCCTCAATGTTTGCAGCACTATCCGAAGGTGCTCCTTGTGTTCTTCCATGTTTTTTTAATAAATTAGAATATCATCTATAAATACCAAAACAAACTTGTCCAAGTATGGATGGAAGATGTCATTCATCAAACTCATGAACGTTGCAGGGGCAATAGTTAGGCCAAAAGGTAGTACAATAAACTCGTAATGGCCATAAAGGGTTATGAATGTTGTTTCTTCTTCTTTTATCCTTATCTGATGATAGCCTGAGCGTAAATCTATTTTCGAAAATACCTTTGGCCCCTTCACCTGATCAAATAGATCATCAATTTTGGGCAGCGGGTATTTGTTTTTAATGGGTAATTTGTTCAGTTGTCTATAATCAATACATAACTGGAGGGTGTCATCTTTCTTCCTTACGAACAGTACTGGGGAACCCCATGGTGATACACTTGGGCATATGTACCCCTTGTCAACTAATTCTTACAACTGTAATTTCAGCTCTGTCAATTCTGGGACACTCATATGGTACGAGGTTTTTGACACAAGGGTTGCTCCTGGAACTAATTCTATTATGAAATCAATATCCCATTTGGGCGATAGCTCTGGGATTTCCTCTGGAAACACATCCACAAATTCCTGCACCACTGCTATGTTTTCCAGAGCGTAAAGCTTGTCTTTAGAATTGGTGTACCCAACCTGTACAACATAAATTTGACAACCTTTTCGTATGCATTTACCTAATTGATTAGTTGTGATTGGGTGTAGTTTTATACCTTTTTTAATTCCTTGAATTTTCTGTCTATTCCCTTCATTAGTAAGGAAACCGATGGTATTTTCTCTACAATTTACCACATACCAATTCTTTTCTAGCCAGTCCATGCCAATCAATACATCATACGATCCTAGTGGTAGTATATTAAAAGTTGCTTTAATATGTTGACCATTTATTTCTAGCAAACAATTTTCCACCTTGGAAGTCACTCTTTGTTTTGTGCCGGTAGCCAATTGCACTAGCCAAGCATTATCAAACTTGAAAATTTTTAATTGATATGATTCAACTACCTTGGGACTAATGTAACTTAAACTTGCACCGAGATGTATTAAAACAAAAACATAGTGATTTTCTACTTTACCTTCAAATTCGACCATTGTTGGTTGGTATTTCGTGTGGCGATCCTCCAATGCTATATTAATTCAGGAAATGCTCCTAGCCACCTCTCCTACTGTAGAAGCTTCTTGAATATTAGCTACTTGTTCTTCTCTGCCCCTATGGGGACAATTCTTATAATAATGTGGCTCTCCACAGCCCCAACATTGCAAAGGGGGTTTTTGAGCTTGATTCGAGTCTGGTTTAGTGGATTCTTCTATTTGTCTGGTCTCTTAACAGTTCGATCCTTCTGTTGGTTCTTTCCTAAGGGTCCATTAAAAGGTCTCTTGATTGAATTCCTACCACTAATCACTTTAGGGCCTTTCATATTCTGATTATTCTTTTGTACCCTTTAATGCAACCAACCTTTGTTTCTTTCGCCCTTGTGTTTCATCTGTTGATAGCAGATTCGGGCCTTTCGAGTAGCCTCATCCATTATTTTCAGGTTATCAAATTCTGGCCTCTCCTTCATGAACACTGGAAAACTACTGATAAAGCGTTGTACCTTAGATTTTTCCTCCTGAATATAAGGCATGTATCTCAACAACAAGCTAAATCTAGTTATAAATTCATTCATAGTTTGTTGTACCAGTTTCAAATCGTGAAATTATTTCTCTTTTTCATCATAAAAGTGTTCTGTTAAATACTTATCTTTAAAATGTTTTTGAAACTTGTCCCAAGTTACTTCTTTCTCATCAATCTATCGAATTTCTTTCATCTCATCCCACGACAAGGTGGCTTTATTTTGTAATTGATATATTGACAGACGGACCTTAAGATTATCGTCATATTCATAGATTTGAAAATATTTATTCATTTTGATCAGCCATGCTTCAGAAGCTTCCTCTGCCTCACCATCTAATGTTGGGGCCTTAGTTTTCTTAAAATCCCCATTGAATTTGATTTTATGCTTCTTTGTTTTACCAGTAGATACATTTTCAAATTCCTCCTCATTGTTCATTTGACTTCCCTCAACTTCGAGTTGTCCCTCCCCTTGGAGATTCATTTCTGCCCTGTTTTCATTATCCACGCTTGGGTTTAGGTTTCTTTGGTTTTGTCTATATGATAGGCTCATTATAATTCTTTCATGCTCTAACCTTAGCCTTTCATTGTTAGCCCTGAGATTACTCATTTCTATCTGTAATTGATGGATTTTTTCTAACAGTAGTGCATTTGTATTTTGGGTATTGTCTCCCAGTTGAACCCACATTTCTGGGTTGGTTCCCATATGGTGTCCAGTCTCAATTCCATCCCTTGGTCATCCAGACGGTATAGTATCCACTCCCCTTCGCATCATGCCATACTTTCACTATGGATCTTACAACCGGTTCATTTTTTTTATTCCCTTCTATGCCCATGCAGGCCTCAGCTTGCAACCAAGCTCTGATACCAATTGTAACATACACTCACTTCTCAACTTAATTAAATAGTAAAAATAATAAATTTAACTACTATGCATATCACATGTATTTAGGTATGGATTAACTCTATGCATACTCATTATGGTTATTTATGATACGATGGGGACTTCATGTAAATATATTCATTGGGTTTAATTTAATGTCACATTGTTATATGACTTACTGCAATTTCCATTTAATGAAATATGTTGCTAAGGTTTCCAACCTAGCTTTGGTGTTAATCTACTGCATTTAATTTAATTACACTCACTAGGGTTTTTTGTACACCGCAATATACTCCAATACTTTGACAACACTTTCATTGGTTTTCGTCCGTTGAGTTTTCTGGATGCCATTATTTAGGGGAAAACTGGGGGTTGATCTGACCCTTAATCCCCTAGGGTTACAATTGAATGACCTAGCATCATCCTCGCATCAAAGGGGTAACTGATTTCCAAACTCTAGCGAATGGTTTGTCATTCTTTCCCTCTTATGCACCACAGTGCTCCGCCAATAGGGTTTCGTTTTAGGTTTTTCTCCAAGTAACTGTTGTACCCTCTATAGATTTCGGCACTATCCCCTTCGTTTATCTCTGCCCAGTAACAAATTTCACCATTCTTGCTCACAGGTTTGCTTAAATCATTGACAATTAAGCGTTTGCAAGCGTTCGATTGGGGTTTTAGGCAATAAGTCCCTAGAGCCATCTTATCCTGATTTCTCTATTGCAATTATGATAACCTGAGTTTTATAAATGACAAATCGGGTCTCTCGACAGGCTCAACTCAGATTCCCTTTCTTCCTTGTGAATTCTCTATGCAGGTACAATATCATTCTTATGAATTTGTAACAATCATTTTCCTACCTATTTTCAGCTAACATGATTATGGGTTTGATGTTTTGCAGGTATTCTCTATACCTTCCCAAGATTAAATGTGCTTCTGGTTCTAGCCACAATGCGGCTCCTTAACACACAGGTATTCTTTTTCCAGGTTGCCTATATCCATCTTCCAAGCACACGGGTATGTGAGGACATCCCTAGCATTGATTTAGTCCTTTTACTTTCGTAACTAAGGTGAATAGCTCTATTGAGTTTGATTCTACAGTCCTACAGTTGAATAGATAATATTTCTGAGTTTTATCTCAAAGTTTCCATTTCATTCAGTTGTTTGGCACGGAATGCCTGTACAGGCTCCTAGATGCATACAGTAATTACAAGATTTGTGTAACCATTATTATTCCAATCCTGTTATGACCAAAATGTGAATGTAATTTTGCTATTGTTTACTCGGGTTATGTTATGTGCTTGTAATTTTGATATTGCAAAGATTACATGTTCCCTTTTCCTTGATACCATGGAATTTGGAGGTTGGAACTTACAGTTTTTCGTTTATTGACTATATTTTCCACTGTTACTATTTAATTTCCTATGTTATGTTATGGCAGTTATTTGAGTTGGAAATACTACCTTATTTAAAGTTCATCATTTCATTTTTAATTGTTGCCTCGGGTCATAGATTGGGGTTCTTCCCAAACCTCTTCTTGGCCCACGAGGATAAATGCAATAAGTTTAGCCCAATATCATTTAACCCTTCCAAATTTAAAGGTTCAAGGGTGGCTATGATCCTCCCATTGGTTTTTTGTGATCCATGGCCCCAATAGCGTTATCCCACATCTTATCCTATTATGTTCCTCAACCTGAGATCTCATATGCTTATTTTTCCTCTACTTAGCCTCTGTCTTCTTCCCCTTCTCCTTGTCTCCTTTGCATGATTTTGTTGAAAAGAAGAGCTATGCTCTCTGTCCCTGCATAAAATTTAACAAAGTTCTTCCATTGAGTGGAGGATTGGCAATGGATTCTCCCTGTTAATTCGATAGGGCATAAATCTAACCTCCATAAAGCACAATAAAAGGTGATGCTAGAGATTAAGCATGGAAAACAAGCCTATATTTCTTGGGCCCTTGGATCTAGCAATTCTCTCTCCAGTGGTTACCATGATATTTCTCTCTTTTAATGTAAGAGGGTTAGGGGGTGCTTGCAAAAAACTAACCTTGAACAAGCTCATTATGAGTCACAAACATGATCTAATTTTAATTCAAGAGTCTATGGTTCTGGAGATAAGACTAGGTAGGTGTTCAAGCCTCACATTAAGAATTAACCCCTTTTCCATGTAGATGTGGATGGTATTTTGGTTGGATTGATTATAAGGTGGATCCCTTCCTACAAGGCTATTTGACCTTCTACATATCCTTCTGCAATTTTGTTGAAATTGGAAGGAAAAGATTATGACTCTCCTTTTTCTATGTTGAATGTTTATGGGCCTTATGTTGATTGTATTCCTTTTTGGGAAGATCCAGATTCCATAGGTGCAATGGTGGATCCTTTTATCATTATAGGAGGTGACCTCAACTTTACTTTATCCTTACAAGAAGTTTGGTGTCCCATGCCTCATTGGATCCACAAAGTTCATTCTTCTTAGATTCTATGATCAACCACTGTCTAATTGACATCAATTCGATTAAATTATTTCCTTCTTGGAGGAATGGGCGTTCTAACAAACATGAAGTCTCTAAGTATATAAATCAATTTCTTGTCTTGGAAGGTCTTTTGAACTTAGGGTGAATTATAAATTACTATGTGGATGTGGGTGGTCTCTCTCACTGTAGGCCTATTTTACTAAATTTCTCTCATCTTGGAGCTTCAAAATCCATTCCTTTCATATTTAATCCCTCATGGTTGGAAGAAGAGGTTTATTGGGCTTTGGTATGAAATTATTGGAGACCCATGGTACAATCAACCTCCTCCTCTTGTATGAGTCTATTTCCTAACAAATTTATTAGCTTTCAAGAAAGCCTCACAAGTCTGGGCAAAGAATTTATATGCCAAGGCTTTATCTAGTGTATTTGAAGTGGAAAGAAAATAAAAGAATTACATAGGGAACATGACTCTGGAAATGTGTCTTCTGAGTTGTTATCGAAGCTGAAATCCCTCAAGGAGAAGCACCATTCTCTTCTTCTCCAGGAGGAGGATAATTGGAGACTAAAGAGTGTTGGGTTGTGTTATATTCTTTCCATGACTAGCCCCGGCATTATATTTTGTTTTTTTGCACCCTATATTAGGTGGGCGAACCTACCTATGGTTTTATGCATGGATTTCGCACATGGTTTTGGGCGTGATGGTTTTTTGTCCATGGTATTTTGTAGATCTAGTCAAGGGAACTATGGTTATGTTCTAATCTAGGATTAATGGATTGGGGTTTATGGATGCTTTGACATGTATATATATGTATTGTAACATTGAAAGGAATATAATGAAAAATCAATCTGGTAGTCCCAGTTTTGGGATCTAGGGGAAAATCTCTATATACATTTTTTTTATGTGTTATTCTCTCACCATTGTTTATTTTTTGTTTTTAGAATTCGTATGCAGGTAATTTATGTACAGGGTTAAAACCTATATTTGCTATCAGAGTTGTTTTGGCTTCAAGGGGATGTCTTTGCTACTGATGGGTTTTGCTCAGGCTTGTGGTACACCCTGTTCAAGGGGATATCTACAGGATCGATTCCTGTGGTGAAATAAGATGGCGAGCAACGAAAAGATAGAGATCGAGAAATTTAATGGTTAGAGTTTTGAGTTGTGGAAACTCAAGATGGAGGATCTGTTGGTGGATAAATATTAGTGGATCGCAGTAGATCTGGGTACTAAACCAACAACAATGTCCGATGAAAACTGGAAGAAGTTGGATCGGAAGGCAAAAAGCACAATATGATTGTGTGTCTCAGATTTAGTATTGTTGAATGTATCAGGAGAAGCTACGGCGAAGGCTTTGTGGGACAAGTTAGGGACTTTGTACCAATCTAAGTCTCTAGTGAATAAACTATTCCTACGGAAAAATTTGTATAACCCGAGGATGAAAGATGGAGACTCGGTGATAGAGCATCTGAACGCATTTAATACTATGGTAATCCAGTTATTATCTGTTGTTATTAAAATTTTAGATGAAGATAAGTGCATTATTTTTTTGTGTTCTCTACCAGATTCGTGGGATAATCTGGTTGTTACAATAAGTAGCAACTGCCTTGCAGTTTGATGAAATAGTCTCATCCTTGCTGACGGAGTAGATGAGACGGAAAAATATGGAGAGCCATAATTGTGATGCCTTATCTATACAAGGACGGTCCCAAAACAGAAATAAAAATAAGTCCTCAAGTGGGAGATCTAAATCTTTAGGAAAACCTGTAAAGGTGTGTTGGAAATGCAGAAAGGAATGGCACTACAAAAGGGAATGTAAATCTAAAGTTCCAGAGAAAGGAAAGGGATTTGGTGATGGTCCTTCTGTAGAGGAAAAAACCACTTGAGATGAAGGTGGGGATGTGTACTTGGCTTCTTCTTCAAGTACACGTGTAGATCATGAGTCATGGTTGATTGACTCAGGTGCATCCTTTCACTTCACTCCCCATAGAGAGTGGTTTTGCGAGTATGAGAAATATGATGGTGGTGATGTCTTCTTAGGGGATGACAGAAGGATAGAATCATTGGTCGCAGAAAATTCAAATTGAAGTTTCAAGGTTGAAGGATTAGAACACTTCTAGGTGTTCTGCATATTCCTGCATTAGCCAGAAATCTAAATTCTGTAAGCAAGCTGGATGATGCAGGTGTAAAAATAGTGTTAAAGCAAGATACCTGCAAGATGGTTCATGGAGCATTGGTATTGATGTGGAAAGTTCATATTGGAACCCTGTAAAAGTTGCAAGGTAGCACTGTTATTGATGGGTGCAACAGTTCTGTCGTTCCTGAAAGTGGAGCAGAAAATCTAGTGGTCTCTGGAGAAAAGACCATGCTATGGAATCAAAGGCTTGGACATATTGGAGAGAAGGGCCTTCAAATACTTCATGGTAAAGGTATGGTAGAAGGTATGTATAATAGCTCTCTGAATTTTGATTTCTATGAAAATTGTGTATATGGGAAGCAGAATCAGGTGAGTTTCCCCTCTAGTGGTAAGAGGGCGAAACATATATTAGAGCTTGTGCATAGTAATGTGTTTGGACTTGTGTTGGTTCCATCACTAAGTAAGTCTGTGTACTATGTATCATTTATAGATGACTTCTCAAGGAATACATGGATATATTTCCTTAAGAAGAAATCTAAAGTATTTGACAGGTTTAAAGAATTTAAGGCTCTGGTGGAAAACCAAACAGAGAAGAAGATAAAGGTGTCGCGGACAGATAATAGTGGAGAGTTTTGCAAGAAGGAATTTGAAGAGTTTTGTAAGAAGTGTGGTATAGCACGGCAAAAGACTACTCCATACACACCTGAGAAAAATGGAGTTGCAGAAAGAATGAACAAGAGGTTGATGGAAAGGGCAAGATGCATGCTTAGTGGTGTCAGGTTAGGATAAGGATTCTGGGTAGAGGCGGTGGAGACTGCATGTTACCTGGTCAACAGATCACCTTCATCGGCGTTGGAGGATAAGTCTCCACAAGAGGTATGGACTAGTAAGAAACCTTCTCTTTCACATCTGAGGGTATTTGGATGTGATGCATATGTGCATGTTCCAAAGGAGAAAATAACAAAGCTGGATAGTAAATTTGAAAAGTGCATCTTTATTGGGTATAAGGATGGTGTAAAAGGTTACAAGCTTTGGAACCCAGAAATAAGGAACATTGTGTACAGCCGAGGTGTGGTGTTTAGAGAGGTGAAAGATGTTATTAAACATGAAGTCCTACCAAAGGAACCTGAGAAGATAGAGTTTGAGATAAAGGAGGAAGAATCGAACTCTATAGTAGAAGAGGAATTAGAAGATGAAGAGCCACAAACTCCAGTTGTGAGAAGATCAGTTCAAGAAAGAAGGCAGCCAAAAAGGTATAGTCCATTTTCTTTCTGTTCAACTTTTGCTTTATCTATTACTGATGATGATCTCAAAATTGTGAAGGAAGCAATAGATTCAGAGGGTGGCAAATTTTGGAAAGAGGCCATGGTTGATGAAATGGCATCTTTGCACAAAAATGAGGCTTGGGATCTGGTGGAGTTGCCAGTAGGAAGGAAATCCATTGGCAGCAAATGGGTGTTCAAGAAGAAGATGAATGCAGAAGGAAAGGTGGAGAAATACAAAGCTTGATTGGTAGAAAAAAGGTTATTCCCAGGTATCGGGAATTGATTTTGGTGATATTTTTGTTGAGATTCATCATTGGGTAATTATATGGACCTTAATACACCTCCTATCTTATTCAAATCAACTCTTCTCATAATTTCTTACATATTTTTATTATATGTTTCTTAATGAGATGAGTAAAAGTGAGATATTATGCCTAGTGGACTAATGTGCATTGAGTGCAGGTTTTTGAGAGAAAATAATGGAAATTTTGGCTAATTAAGGGTTTAAACTCGAATGATACAAGGAGGAGAGATTGTAGGAGATAGATACTCCTCATTTACTCCTCACTCATTCAAATATTCCTCCATCAAATCACACTATCTTGGAGTTACAAGAAGCCAAGTCATGAAGATCAAAAGGCAGTCGATCCAGTGACAGTTAAAGAGCCAGTTCATCTTGAGTTTGGGAGCCGAGCCTCTCTAGATTTAAGGAAGTGGTTGGAGACTTTAGTTGTATAAATAAGAAGGCCTGGAGCCTCATTAGGATTCGAATTTTTGATGTAAAAACACTAGCCATTTTTGAGTTCAAGCCTTGTGGAATACATTGTTATGTAATTTTTGGATTTGATAATGAGAATGAGAATTTCCTTGATCTAGCACTAAGTTGACTCAGAGGGTTGAAGCTCTTGGGTTAGGGCCCAAACCTAGCAGCAAATGCTCCTCTTCTTGTATTTGTGTGCTTAGCTGATTTCATAGATTAATGGTTGAGTTGTCTTCAACATTATTTCATTGCAGGTAGTTGTGGATTCGATTAGTTTGCTTCCATTTGTGCATTGCTTCAAATTTAGCTTAGGAATATAAAGGAATATCAAAAAGTTGTTAGTATGTGGATTTGGTCTCACTCCTCCCTTTAGGGGTCATGCTTTGAGGAAAGAACTCCTATGTGCCCCCAAAAAGACAAAACTCTGATTTCTCATGGAATTTAGGGTTTTTTGTTACTTAGGCTAGCATTTTACTAGTTTTCAAGGATAGGATTTAATTTCCATTTTTGCTATCTTCAGTCTTACATTAGATCTAATCAAGGTTTCACATTATTCTGCAAGTTTTACGATGCATGAAATAGGTAGCTAGCTCATGAAATTATGTTTTCCTTAGTTAATTGAAAATCTTCTTGTTTACATGGTTTATGGATAAATGTCAATGATTGATGCAGTGCAAGAGTTTCAACAGTACAGAGAGATTTCATGATCAAAAACCCCATCCTAACCTCATCCATCCATGGTTATCACTTTCTTTCACTAAATCCCTCACCAAATTCATCATTCCACAAGAATAATCCTCCAAGCATGTTGAGCAAATCCAACCATCTCACAACTTTGTTTTGAGCTCTAAAGGAGTCCTAGGCACTCCCTTGCCTCATTTCACCCACCATTCACCTTCCCTAAGCCTTACATCACCTTCCAAATCACTCCTCTTGCTCTCAGCTGTATCCTATAGGAATAAAGGGGATCCTGTAGGAGCATTAGGACATCCTGTAGGATGCATTAGGACATCCAGTAGGTTGACCTGCAGTGGCCTGGTTTGAGGCTGAATTGTGGAAAAAGCCCTTAGGAAGATAGGAGAAGACCCCTACTTGCCTCCCAAGCCTTTTGACCATTCACCATCATCCCTAATCCACCTTCCACATCACCGAAAGAAGTTAGAATTCACATTTTCACAAAAAAAAGGACAAAAAGGAAAAAGAGTTATTTTGTTCATTTACATGCACAACAGTAGAATGTTTGATGTTTCAATTTGCATGCCTAGGAAATTAGGATTGCACATGTGTTAACTTAGCATTCTTTTGAAGAAAAGCCTCTTAGCAGCTAGTTAGATGGATGGTGTGTTTAATCATTTGATTTCAGTCTTTTCCTTAGTACAGTAGGCAAGATTTCCTTTAGTGAAAATTTCCCTTCTCCTCATTGGTAATCAAGCTTCTTCTAAATCAATAGAAGTCTGGTTTGAAAAACCATAGTGGTCTATCGCCAGCTTAGCAGTGACAAAGAGCGGACCCATCACATTTACTCGTGTATACAACACTGTCACCTCCAAGTTTGTACGAACCCCAGGTTGATAAAGTAAAGTTGGTAGCTTTTCATTCAAGTGAGATTTCATTCAAGCAGGTAGTTTTTCATTTAGTTAGTTAGTTTCCATTCATTTTCTGATTTCAATTCTGCAATTATTCTCAAAGCTTAAAAAAAAAAAAAAAAAACACTTCTTTCATGCCTTGTAGGAATAGGGATAACTTAGGAAAAATTCTACCAAATACCCCCACTACTTCAAATATCCAACCTTCCCTCTTCTTCTGTGGCTGTGAATTGGAGGACCCCTTAGGTGAACAACCAAAGATATTTGAAGAACCTACAGGGGGAGAAGAAGAAGGAGAACCCATTCCAACTGACCTAATGGCTGAAAATAGAAATGACAGAGGAGATAGAGAAATAATTGAGGGTGCCTTTCCCATCAAAGAAACTAATGGGGATACCAAGATGAAGAACATAAGCCCCTCTGCTCTTCCTCATTTCCATGGCCTGACCTCAGAAGATCTAGACACTTTCTTGTTTGAGTTTAATGTCATATGCAGAACTTATGATTACACCAATGATGAGCAGAAGTTGAAACTATTCCCATCCACTCCCAACGATGTAGATTTGTGCTGGTTCATGGGTTTACCTAGGGATAGCATCACAACCTGGGCTTAGTTGCAGCAAGCCTTCAACAACAAGTATTGAGACTATTGTAGGTCCAAAGACACTAAAGAGGAAATTTTTAGGATGACCTTAGGGCATGATGAATCCCTAGAGGACTATGAAGAAAGATTCCAGCTTAACTACAAAAGGTCCAGGTGCACCCTTGATCCTGAGTCACTGAAGCTAGTCTTGCTCAGAGGGATAAGGGGAGATCTTCTAGATACCCTAAACCTACTAGCAGGAGGGGACATCTACCAGCTACCTTATGAAGATATCAATATTGTCTTTAGGAACCATTCTAGGGAAGCTAGGAAAAAGGGTAGGGGTAGTCAACCAATGGCCAATCCATCCTCTTCTAATACATCCATCAAAGGTGAAATTGGAAATATGCTGGAAGATTTCAAGAGTGAAATGTTGCAAACCCTTTCCCTACATATGGATACTATGCACATCAACAGAAATCAGGAGGAAGCAGTGAGGGCCTTAGCCATTTTCTACCCTATATGCACAAGGAGGCACCCTAGGAATGAATTTCCATTGAATATGATTGAATTTTGCTCAGTCTGTGAAGAAAACCACTCCACAAACAAGTGTCCTTCTCTACCTGGACTCAAAGTTGTGTATAAGGGAACTGAAGGGGTGACTGAACAACTTTGCTACATAAATCAAAGGAGACCTCATGGGCCTCAGCCATACCAGCAGAGCATGCAAGGGTCATCCCATGCCTATTACAACCCTAACCAGACCACATCCATTCCCTCTTGGGGGGGCCCTACTCATCCTTCCTGTTTTACACCTCCTCCTTGGTATTTTGCACTTCAATACCTTTCCCAGCTGACCAACCAGTCATTTCAGCCATATGCTCAACCATAGCCTCAGTCGAATGTACCGCCTCAGGGGTGGAGGCCCCCATACAACAATGCTCCAGATTTATCACCTTCACCACCTACTCAACCAAAGCTTTTACACCCTACTCCACCTAAACAACCTCAAATGCTTTCCTAGCCAAATCCAAACCGGAACAACAGATAGGCACAACAAGTGTACAGTGGAGAGACATCCTATCCTACTTATGCTATGGAGATTCAAGAAATCAACCTGAGATCTGGGAGAGTACTCCCAGACAACCAACCTCCACCTCCACCTAGGGAGAGTGAGGAGTAAAGAGAGGAAAGCATGCCTAGAGTAAATCTGCCACCCTTTCCTGAGAGATTAACTCATCCAGTCCAGCCTACCCCAGAAGAGAATGAACTTCTGGGTGAATTGAAAAATCTATGTGTCAAAATTCCACTTCTCAAAGCCATCAAGGATTTACCTAGTTACAACTATTTGATTAAAGAGAATTGCTTCAAACATCCAAGGTGGCAAAAAAGAGACACCCCTACCATTAATGTCATTAGACAACTGTCCGACTTAATGTTGGGGTAGGTAATTTTCCCAAAGTATTTGGACCCTGGAAGCCCTATAGTAGATGTGCACATCAATGGCACCATTTTCCCACACACTTTGATTGATCTTGGGGTTGCCATTAATGTAATGACATAGGACACCATGCTCAAGCTCAATCTCCAGGGTTCATTAAGAAAGACCACAACAGTCTTACAACTTGCAAACCGTTCCACAGTGACCCCTGAGGGGATTATGGAGGATGTGATGGTCTCCATTGACTCTTGGGAGTACCCTGCACACTTCCTAGTTCTCCAGATTAAGGCCAAGCTTACTGGTTATCCTCTCATCCTTGGGAGACCCTGGTTAGCCACTACCGATGCCTACATCAGCTATAGGGCTGGAAATATGACTATAAAAAATGGGCATATGTCCAAGCAATTAGTCTTGTACCCTCTTGCTCAGCCATCTCTAGAACATGACTTACCTTTATGGCTAGAAGAGGAGGAAGAAGATGAAGTCTACTCAACCCAACTCTATACCTTAGAAACAACCATGGGAGGAGGACAACCAGATGAAGATGATTTTATTGAACACATACTCCAAAGTCCAACTCCCAACACCTTGTCCTTAGAGGAAGTAGTAAAAGAAACCCAGAACAACCATCAAATTGATCTATGCTTAGCTGATTCAAACCCTACCCGTGTCAAAACCATAGAATTTGACCTTAAGAGAACTTTGAAAATCAACCCATCTCTTTCTGTACACCAAGAAGAAAAGTTGTGCAACATGCTAAAGGAACATCTAGATTCCTTTGCTTGGAGTTACAAGTAAATGAAGGGAGTGCACCCCTCGGTGTGTACTCACCACATTTATATCAAAGAAGGTTGCAAACTAGTCCGAAAACCTCAAAGGAGAATGAATCCAACTCTCAAGGATAGTCAAAGAAGAATTGCAAAAGCTTCTAGATGTAGGATTCATTTACCCTATCTCAGACAGTGAGTGGGCCTCTCCTTTGGTGTTGGTTCTAAATAAAAATGGGAAGTGGAGGATTTTTGTCGATTATAGAGAGTTAAACAAAGCAACAAAGAAGGACCATTTCCCTCTACCTTTCATTGACCAAGTGTTATATGGCCTGGCAGGGAAAATGTTTTTCTCTTTCCTAGATGGGTTCAGCGGGTACAATCAAACCCAAATCAGCCCAGAAGACCAAGATAAAACCACCTTCACTTTTCCTTGGGGTAATTTCACCAATAGGGTCCTTCCTTTTTGCCTATGTAATGCCCCTGCCACTTTCCATAGAGCAGTCCGGAGTATCTTTGCCAAGCTAGTCCATGATGCAGTAGAAATTTATATGGATGATTTTACACCCTATGGGTGTGATTTCCAAGAGGCTTTGTCCAACTTAGGTAAGGTGTTGAACAAATGCATTGAAATGAACCTGTCCCTTAGTCCCGAAAAATGTAAGTTCTTGGTGACTGCAGGAACTATTCTAGGTCATTTAATATACCAGAAAGGACTACAGGTGGACCCAAATAAGATAGCCATCATCCAAAGGGTCCCACCTCCGCAAAAACAGAGAGATGTCAGGAGTTTTCTAGGTTTAGCTGGATACTATCAGAGATTCATAAAAGACTTCAGCAAGTTAGCTTCTTCTTTATTTGGGTTATTGGCCAAAGACTCTGAATTTTTATGGTCAAAAAGTTGTCAAGAGGCCTTGGACACCCTAAAGGACAAGTTGACCACTGCACCTATTCTCCAAGGCCCAAATTGGGCCCTTCCTTTCCATATACATGTTGATGCCTCTCACAAAGCCATAGGAGCAACTCTAGGCCAGATAGATGACAAATTACCTTATGCCATTTACTTCATCAGTGTCAAAGGTCGAACAGAACTATATAGGAACTGAGAAGGAGCTCCTAGCTGTTGTGCATTCATTGAACAAATTTAGGCATTACATTATAGGTTACCAAACTTTTTTACATATTGACTATGCTGGAATTAAATACTTGATGAATAAACCCAATGTGAATGCCCAGATTATTAGGTTAATTTTAGTACAACAGTTTGATCTAACTATTATTGATAAGCCTGGCAAGGAGAATGTTGTTGCAGATTTTATATCCAGATTAACTTTTCCTGCAGGGGAGGAAGGAATGGTTGATGATCAGTTACTGAATGAACACTTATTCGCCATTTAAGTTCTCTCTCCATGGTTTGCTGACATAGAAACCTACTTGGTGTCTACAAAGTTTCCACCGAATTTTTCCTCCAAAGAAAAAAGCAATATTGTGAGGAAGAGCACCCCATTCACTTGGATTGGGGGCAACTTGTTCAAACTAAGCCCAGATCAAAGTTTGAGAAGATGTGTCAGGGAGGAGGAAGTATTTGACGTCCTTCCAACCTATCATGATGGGCCTTGTGGAGGTTACTTTGCAACCAAGAGGACAACATTCAAGGCGTTACATGTTGGTTATTATTGACCCACTCTTCACTAGGATGTGAGGAGGTATACTAGTCAGTGTGATCGGTGCCAAAGGATGGGGAAACCTACTCCAAGGGATGAAATGCCTCTGCAACCTCAAGTGACTTTTGATCCATTTGACAAGTGGTTCATGGATTTCATTGGACCCATTGACCCTCCATCCAGGAAAATCAGTACACCATTGTGTGCATTGACTATTTGACCAAGTGGGCTAAAACCAAGGCCATCAAGGTAGTAACAAAGGAGAAAGTGGCTGAATTCTTAAGGGAAAATGTATTTTATAAGTTTGGGTACCCTAGAGAACTGATCACTGATCAAGGTAGCCAATTTACATCTCACATTATTGAAAACTTGTTAAGCCATCACAAGATCAAGCATAGAACATCCACTCCTTATCGCCCACAAGCTAATGGGAAAGTGGAGGTGACCAACAGAGCACTAGAGGGCATTTTGAACAAAGTGATTAGCAGCAGTAGAAAAGATTGGGCAGATAGATTAGTTGAGGCCACTTGGGCCTACAATACCACTTGGAAGACCACCACTGGATTCACTCCCTATGAGTTGGTCTATGGGAAGAAGGCCCTGTTGTCCATTGAATTTGAGTACAATACATTAATAATGGCAGCACAAGTAGATCTAGATCTTACCAATGCACAACAAGAGAGATTTCTCCAGCTAAATGGGTTAGATGTGTTTAGAATGCAGGCCCTCCTGCACACAGAGGTGACTCAAGTTCAAAGGAAGATCTGGCATGACAAGAACATAAAGGACAAACAATTTCAAGAAGGTGAATGGGCTTTGTTGTATGATTCCAGATACAAATATTTTAAAGGCAATTTAAGGACTAGATGGTTAGGGCCTTATGTGATAGAGAAATGTCATGATAATGGTTCAATGCAGATAAGAACCATTGATGCAAAGGCTATTCCTTTACTTGTCAATGGGCACAGATTGAAGGTCTACAAGAAGCCCTTGTCAAAGAAAGAATTCATTGATGGCATTAGCAAGACAGTGATGGTAGTGGAGCAAGTCTCAACTTCCACCCCATCAAGTCACTAAGAAGAAAAAAAAGAAAAAAAAAGAGAAAAAAATAAGGAGATTCGGGTGAAAACCTCCATGAGGCACCTGAGTCCCACTGTTGGGTTGAAAACCTCTTTTGAGGCACCCAGGGCAAGCAGCTAGGATGAAAACCTCTTGGAGGGAGACTAGTTGTTTTCAAAAAAAAAATGGAGAAAAAAGAGAGAAAATAAAACTTTGAAAATGTTGTTTGTAGGTCAGCAGGAGGAGGATCAGAGAAATAAGAGAGGATCCATTCCTCTTGACAGCTTTTTGATCATTCCTCCATTCCATATCCTTCATCATCCCATCATCCCCTCCATTTATGGACTCATCTAGCTCAGTTTGCAAGGGTTCCATGTTTTCTACAGGATTCCCTGTAAACCTATAGGATTCCCTGAAAACCTATAGGATGATACTATAGGAATACAGTGGCTTGGGAATCCAAAAGGAAGTAACCTTGGAGCAAGGGGATGACTTGCTTATGTAAAAAAAAAATACATGTCTACTTCACCATCTCATCACCATTCCTCTCTCCACCATGATTATCCCTGCATTCATCCAATAAAGTCAGTTTCAAGAAATTACATCTTTTAGAAAAAAACAAAGAGAGGATAGAGACCAAGAACAAAGGGGACAACACCTGAAGGCTATACCTCTCATTCACCAATCCCTATACCCCTTATCTATCCATGAAAACCATCCTCATGCTCCAAAAGCGAAGGAATGAATAAAAATTTGGGGAGAGGCAGCTACAGGACATCCTGTAGGAAATCCTATAGCAGCCTATCCCACAAAAAAAAAAATCACAGGTTGCAGACAGCTTCAGCATGGAGATCCAAATGTCAAAGAAGTTCCTCCAGAGCTTAGAAACAACAATAGGATCATCAACATCACCATCCAGTGCCTACACATCAAAGAAAACATCAAAGGAGGACAATAAAAAAAGAAAGATAAAAACACATGCAGAAAATACACAGCAAGGACTTCACTCTCCAACAAGCAACATCAAGGCATCTTACCAGATGTATGTTATCTCGCTTAAACTCTCTCATTAGCATAATATGATCAAACATGTAGATTTGTGAAAGAGTTCGTTTTATAAGCAAAAGGTGGCCAGTTAACTCAGCCACCTTCGGTCAGTCAACGAGGAGAATACAATTAGTTCATTTACACACGTGGCAGCAGTCAAATCAGGAGAAAGAAGAGATGAGGTCGAAAGTGGTTAAGTTACGAATGCCCGAAGTGGGATTTGATTACGAGGTGAGGAGAATGATGAGGTGGTAGTGGGACCAATGGTCCAAAAATGGGTACTCGTACTTTGGTTGCTAGCACACCATCCCACTCAAATCATCCATATGAGGAAATAAAACGTCAATTCCCATGCATAGGAGGCATTCACAAGCTCGAGGCTACATCAAAGAAAAGTTTCTCTCAGCCCCTGAAGCAGTCTATAGGAAAGACAGTCAACAATTTTTCCAGTGCAAGAGCACCTACACGATCCTATAGGATACAGAACAATCATCTACAGGATTGGAAGAGTGCATTTTAGAATGGAAAAACTAAAGGTTGGCTTCATTAGGCAGTGACAAGTAGCTAGGAGCTATACCTTCCCACATTTTCCAAGTAAACAAATATAGATAAGCCTTCTATTATGTCAAAGAGATTGCAGTCTAGGGGAGTTGTACACAAAATTTTCATTTGAAATCTCTCACCCATTAGAATTTGGAGCTAGACATATACAACCCTCCAAATCTATCAGAGGAAAATGACAGGGGGATTTAATAAGAGGAAACTCACCAACACAGTGAGAATTCATCAGCACCCTCCAGTAGT
This sequence comes from Pinus tabuliformis, assembly GCA_031772625.1. NCBI lineage: Eukaryota > Viridiplantae > Streptophyta > Pinopsida > Pinales > Pinaceae > Pinus > Pinus tabuliformis. The sequence goes on from CM062808.1 coordinate 474,649,345, forward strand.
AGAGATATTCACAAGGCACAATTGGATGGATTTATTTGAAAAAATGAGGGGATATGATGATGAAGTGGCCAGAGACTTTTCTCTCTCCCTGACAAAATCGAGAATGATTTTTCAAATATGTTTTCACCTGAGATAGTAAATAGTCTAGAATCACCCATTTCAATATTTCAATCTGAATCCAAAAGAAAATTTTGGAATATATTTGTGACCATTTCCATTGACATATTAGTTAAGACAATGATTTTTGAAAATATTCACATAGGCGCCTCATGCTCAATTGAAGAAATTCGAACATATAATGTCCTATTCCAATAATTTCGCAAAATTTTTGCCTGGTCCTATGAGGAAATTCCAAGAATCGATCCAAGCATTTTAATACATGAAACCAAGACTTACCTGGATGTCAAGCCTGTCAGACAATGATTAAGTCTAGTGTATCCAAGAAAAGCTATTGCAATTAAAGTTGAGGTCAAGAAAATACTCAAAGCAGGTTTCATCTACCCAGTTCCCTTAACTGATTGGGTATCCAATATCGTGCATGTTAACAAGAAACAGGGAACCATTATAGTATGTGTCAACTATAGGGATATCAATAAGGCTTGTCCGAAAGACAATTATCCTACTCCCTATATCGATCAAATCATTCATTTTCCCATGAGGGACTTTTGCCTATCGAAAAATCCCACTCGGGCTAAAGAATGCAGGTGCAAATTTTCAATGGGCTATGTCTTATGCTATTCACAATATGAAGCATATTGTGCAACTTGTCACCTCATTCATTGAGTCGGGAAGACCATCCAATGCATTTGAGAGCAATTTTCATCAGATGTCGTTATTACAATATTCACTTGAATCCACATAAGTGTGTTTTCTGTGTGCAATCTATTTGATTGCTAGGGTTTCTTATTTCAAAGAAAGGAATTCGTGTTGATCCATTAAAGATTGAGGTTATCTTTAATTTACCTCTTCCTTCCAATCTATGCCCACTCCAAAGTTTGTAAGGGAAAGCAAACTTTCGACGTCGACTGATCCAGAATTATATAGAGTTGACTAACGGTTTTACTCGACTTTTGAAAAAAGGCATCCCATTTTTCAGGGATGAAGTGGCTCAAAAAGCCTTTGATGCACTTAAATATGCGTTGACCCATATACAGTTGTTTCATCCTCCCAATTATCACCAAGATTACTTTTTATACTTAGCAGCGTTCGATGCCACCATTGGTATGGTCTTAGTTCAGGAAGACGAGTTGAACAAAGAGAATGTGATGTATTACTTAATTCATAATTTGACAAAAACTGAACCAAAATATGCACATGTGGAGAAATTGGCCCTGACAGTTGTTCAAGCTGTCCAACGTTTCCGTCACTACATTTTATTGTGCAAAACTATTGTAATTTATTATTGAAACCCCATGATTTAAATTCTTACTAGACAATTGTTGGGGAGAAAGTATTCCAAATGGATAGTCATCCGATAGGAATTCGATTTGGAATTCCTTAAGTCCAAATCTAAGAAATCATTAGTATTTTTTGAGTTATTGTGTGACTTTCCCCATACTGAAACTAAAAACGTGGCAGAACATTCTCTTCTAGATGAATCTCTCTTTCTAATTAGTATTTATGATCCCTACTATGGAGATATAATCATTTATCTCCAGACCTAGACATTTCAGCTAGAACTGAGTCGAATTGATCATCATCGAATCTAGTACCAATCCCAACAATACAATATTGTTAGCGACACGTTTTATCATGGTGGTGCCAATTATATTTTCTGACGATGTTTAACTCATGCAGAAGTAGAAAAGGCATTGAATGAATTCCATTCTCGAGCTTGTGGTGGTCATATGTCAAGGTTTGTCACTACTCAAAAGATCTTGTGCTTAGGGTATTTCTGGCCTTCTATGTTTAAATATTATATAACCGCAGTCTGGAAATGCCATAATTGTAAATTTATGATCAAAAAATGCATGCAAATCCATCTCCTCTTCACCCAATCATTGTTGTCATTCCTTTCGCTAAATGGGGCATTGCCTTTCTTACATGTAAAACTCACCCAGCCGCGGTGCGTGGGTATATTATCCTTTCGGTGGATTAACAAAATGGGCCAAGGCGATACCTACATACAAGGATCACATCCATTTTAATGTTTAATCATGTAATTTCTTGGTTCAAAGTACCACAAGCTATCGCCACGGACCACGGTAGCCATTTTCAAAACCATATGATGACCAATCTCATTGTTGGGTAGCGCAAGCCCCTTGGAACGAGTATGGGGTGCGAAGCCTGGAATTTTGGGTAATAATAGGGTAAAAGACTCCATCTAAAGCGCAGAGCGCGAAATATAGTAGGTTGAGTCAAAGGGTAGTCCGCCCAAAAATAATGTAAAGAAATAGTAATAGAGTCGGCCCGCAGAGGGATCGCGGGCCAAGGGAAAGTATAAATAGAGCGGGGCTCTATGAGGGAAAGTAGTTCTTTGGGAAGATGAAATGTAATGGGTCCTTGAAGGCAATAGATTGAAAGCGTCTGTAAGTCCGAGTCGAGGGAGTAGGGTAGAAGGTAGAGGCTTTGCAGCTGTGTGCACAGAGGCCTGAAAAGTCCGCAGCTGTGTGCACGGACCCCTGTAGCTGAGTGCACAGGGTGGATCTGGATGTATTGTGGAAGATTGATAATAAAGATAAGTTTCTTCTAAATTTTGGGTTGGTTGTGACTTTATTCTTTTATGATAAATGAATTGTTATGATTTCTGCATTTGCTACGGTTGAATACATGTGAACTGGATTAATCTTGATGCGTGAAGTAACCAAAAGTAATAAATGTTTGCTTAAAGATCGTTTTAACTAGATCAAACCAGTAATAAGTGATTCAATCTATAATAAACGTGATAAGGGTATTCTGATCTGCGCAGATCTAGCATAGCGCGAGGCTGCAGAATAGCACGCGAGCCCCAAACCACATCCAAGACATCCCCAGGGTGCGGAAACCTAGTTCCAGCACCCTCCCCTGCTACCTCAGGTAAGACCTCAGTCCACGCTTCGCGGGCTGTTGTCGAAAGGGCCGGTAGCTGCGGGATTTGTTTGGCTAAATAATTCTTTCGAACTTGGGTCAAGCCCATATAAGCCAACAAATGGTTCCGTTGCCGAGATCGGGATCTGCCTAAGGGGTGTCTGGTGTGAAAGGCAGGGACGCTAGAGGAAAGAACGATGAAGGATCAGGACGGTAGTAATGGCGAGCGCCATCCAGTTACCAATATTCAAGGGAGCAAGCAGTGAAGATCCGGAAAAGTTTTGTTTTGTATTGAATTCAGTATGGAACGTGCAATAGATCATGAATGATGATATCAAGAAAGCTATCTTAGTCAGCACACTACAGGACCAAGCGCTAACATGGTATATGAAGTATTCGGGCAACAACCCAACGGCGGGGATAGCGGACATCTACACGGAGTTAAAAAGGAGTTCAGTCGGCCAAAATCGGAGTCAAGTCAGTTGTAGGATTCAAAAAAATCACGATGATGCCTGGTGAGACCCTGTGGGATCTGGATCAGAGGTTAAAAAGCACTATTCGTGAAGCCAACATGACCCTGACAGATGCACAGCATTGTGCTTGGTTCATTGCATCACTAATGCCATATTTGAAAGCGGCTTTGTCACAGCTGAAGATCTCAACCCAAGCAGAGGCATTGGAGGCAGCAATGCAGCTGCACAAAACCCCATTACAGGACCCAGGGTTGGGAGTTCAGCAAATCCAAGCGCAGGTCCAAAATTTGTGTTTGTAAATACAAAAGTTAAAACAAGACCAGCCGCCAGAAGTTCAGGAAGAAGTTTGGTGCATCAAGTGTAGGGGCCAGGG